>CM077668.1:315909061-318409061 GCA_039707655.1 Elymus sibiricus
AGCATATATAACAACATAGAACTATCCTACTCTAGTTCCTCAAAAAAAAAAAGAACTATCCTACTCTACAATCCCCTAAAAAAAATCTACACTATACAATAAAGAGATTTAAGGCATAGAAACAAATAATAATCCTACACTATACAATAAAGAAATTACAGCAGATTACATCCACTGGGCATCATAGTTCGCCAACAGTGATAATAAAGCATAAACAAGCAAATTACATACACAGGGCACATACAGCTCATACATCATGGACGCGCATCAACACAACTTACCATTTGAAATATAATCTCTTCAGAATATAGAATTGGCCGGATTCAGATAGCATAAATTTCAGTCTGCAAAATCTCCACTTTCTTTGTGGTTTCCTCAGTCTCTTGTTTCATTTTTTTGACTGTTGCATCTTTTGTCTGCACCTCCAATCTCAACATGTTGATTAAATCTTGAGACTCATATGCACGCTGTCTTGCCGCCTCTAGTTGACGCTGTAGAACATCAGCACATTCCAATTCCAATCCATAATCATTTGGTAATGGCAATGCCACACTGCTCTATAAGTACACATGACTACAGCAAAAATATAGTTACAACAGTGAAGCGAGCAAGACAGACTATCTTGTACATGGCAAAACAGGACTAACAATAATGCACACGTCATGAAGCATAAGCAGGTGATATTTTAAAAAGTATAAAGATGGCAGTCTGTGCAGGCCGCATACAAAAATCTCTCTTAGCTCACCAAAGGAGCATGATGTTGGGGCCAAATCCAAAACACAGACATGTTACAAATTTAAACCAAGCGCAGCTACTGAACATTAGATATATCTTGCGTATAAGTAAGCAAGCAGTTAGCCATTGTGTAGCTCGTATTAACTAGCTGGAACATTGTGTGCCATGTTTCAAAAGAGTCTTAGGGAGCATAATGAACTGCATAGGGATTCATACAAACCTACTACAGCAAGCAAAACTATGCAATCATTAGCCTCGTATAAACTAGATTGTGAGCCTCATGCAGTAATAGTTGGTTAATGGACTTCAAAGCTTCAGGCACACTTTGCCAGAGTAATGAAATGGTAAGGCATTTAATTATGTCAACTAATAGTTATACAACTACCCTACATAAGGCAGCATTGTTTGGGCATCTAATTAACTGAGGACAAATAAAGCAATTGAAAAGAGCAATTTTGCCTGAAGCAAACAAGCAATTGAACTGTTGTGTTGGTAGCATGGATACATGCACGCCTCAATAACATCCTTGGCCTGGCTACATTTGAATCAACTGATGTATCTTCTATATAATGGAACAAGTAATGTAACATAGTTTGCCCCCTATGAAGTATCTCGACTAGTATGTACTCAAGATCCTAGTAATGATAGGGAGGCTAATGATGTGAACATGCGTTTGGTTATGACATTTATGACATCGAGAACTCTACCATAGCAGGAAGGAGTTTCTCACTCTGTTCACTAATATAAGATGTTTTATATATTTAAATGTAGACTACATCCGTACTGAAATGAGTGAACAGACACATTAAAATGTGTTTACATACATCTGATTTAGGAAAAAGTTAGAACATCTTATCTTATAATAGTGAGCGGAGGGAGTATTAATCAATGGCCCAATGACTGGGTTACAGGTGAAGAACCCTACGCAAGTACAATGTCAGACAAATAGGATGTCCTGGTAATTGTAATACAGTGACTTACCATACCTGGTTGTACAGGCTCAGTGCTGCTCCTCCTTCTCTTGAAAGGCTCCTTCCTAACATCTTGTACTTGGAAATCCTGAATCTTTGCTTCGTTGCACCCCCTCTACAAGGTGACACAAACTAGTTACGGGTCTCCTTACATGGAAGATAAATATGCATACTTTCCAGTCTCTGGGCAACACCAAAGCATGAGTTTATAACAAAACGACACCACATAATGAAACATGCCACATCTCTAGCACACACTCAAATGAGCATTTACTATGTGTGCGCTATGTATAAACTAGGTGTACCTTCGTTAACTGGACCTCCACGTACTCTTGGGGAGCCTAGTTTAGTGTACAGGCAAACCTTTATGTCACCTATGAGTTATACAAGCCCCCACTACAGCAGCCATTAGTGTTTAAATCATTAACAAGCTCTGTTAGCTCATGAACAGCAAGTAATCAAAGCAAACAGTTCTAGTATGGCTGGCTGATACAAACAAGCAATTGAACACATGTGTGAGCAAATCTTGCACAACACTGAATTACATATCAAGAAAACAAGCATAGAAGGAGGCTTAAAGACCATCACTTGACTGACCAGATTTAGGAGGCATTTAAACATCATGTGCAACGTACGAACTAGCATAAACATTGCATATTTCAGATTCTATAATGAGATGCACATGTATTAGGTTATGCCATGTATGATGCCTAAATCTACTCTATAGCAGGCAGGAGTGATTCATCATTGCACGCACAATTGAATTACAGGTTAAGGACCAGTTCTTTTCCACCTTTTGAGAGCTTATTGTCAAAATAAGCCATAAAAGCTCTAAAGAACTAATTTTTGAGTTATGGGCTTGGCCTAAACTTATTTCCACCACCCATTCCTTCACAATGAGAAAAAGCTTGGGGGGGGGGGGGGGGGGGTTGCTTCCCATATAAGCTCACTTAAAATTGAAGGGGTATAGCCAATGTTTTTAAGGCAATAAGGTGAGGCAAGGCATTGGGGGCGCCTCACTGCCTAAGCGATAAGGCATAAGGCAAGGTGGATGCCTTAGAGAGTTCTAAGCAGCAGAATAGAGTAGAATTTGGTTGGTAGGCAACTAGGCATACTGGCATACACACCTTGTAGTTGCTGCTGGTTGTAGAGCCCATATAGCATCCATCCTCTTTGCACTTTCTCTGGGAGGAGGAGCTGCTGGACATGAGGAGAATGAGGAGCTGCTGGAGAGGAGGAGGAGCCTTTGGAGAGGAGGAGGGGGAGGAGTTGCCGGAAGGGATCCGCTCCAGAGGAGGAAGCGGATTTGCTGGAGAGGAGCCACTGGAGAGAAGGAGGGGGAGGAGTGTGTGGATTGGGGGCTATTTATCTCTCTGTCTCTCTCTCTCAACCCCCTCTTACCTGTTGGCGCCAACAACCTTTCTGTTTCCCGCCAAAACTCTGTTTCCAGCCTAAAACAGCTCCCCTGCCTGCCTGGCAAGCTAAGGCATCTCCAAAATGGACAAAGGCAACAACCTGGATGCCTAAGCAGACGCCTCGGACGCTCTAAAGCTTAAGGCGGACGCCTTACGTAGGTACATAAGGCAAGTTGGACGCTTCAAGCTCGCAGGGCGCCCTGACGCCTAAGCGTCGCCTAGGCGACGCCTTAGGGACGCCTTAAAAACAATGGGTATAGCTAAATGACTCTGTTGTTTGCCCATATTACACTGAAAATGCCACTGCTCAGGCCCGCGTCACACCCGACCCCCAAGTAAAAATTAACACACAAGCGTTCGTTCCCCTGCCCGCCCGCATCTCTGCTACTTGTAGCTTGCGTTGGTATTTTCCCCGAAGAGGAAGGGATGATGCAGCACAGTAGAGATAACTATTTCCCTCAGTTATGAAACCAAGGTTATCAATCCAGTAGGAGAATCATGCAACACCTCGTTAGCAGTACCTGCACACAAACAACAAATCCTTGCACCCAACGCAAACGAGGGTTGTCAATCCCTCGACGGTCAATTGCAAGATTAAATCGTATGTGATAGATAGATAGATTGAAACAAAAATACAAAATAAAATAAATAAAAGAAAAGTGCAGCAAATATTTTTAGGTTTTTAGTAAATGATTTAGATAGACCCGGGGGCCATAGTTTTCACTAGAGGCTTCTCTCAAGAAAATAGCATACGGTGGGTAGACAAATTACTGTTGGGCAATTGATAGAAAAGCAAATAATCATGACGATATCCCAGGCACTAATCATGTATATAGGCATCACGTCCGAGACAAGTAGACCGACTCCTGCCTACATCTACTACTATTACTCCACACATTGACCGCTATCCAGCATGCATCTAGTGTATTAAGTCCATAAAGAACGGAGTAACGCCTTAAGAACGATGACATGATGTAGACAAGATAAACTCACGTATGAATAAACCCTATCTTTTTACCCTTAATAGCAACGATACATACGTGTCATGTCCCTTTCTGTCACTGGGATTGAGCACCGCAAGATCGAACCCATTACAAAGCACCTCTTCCCATGGCAAGATAAATCAATCTAGTTGGCCAAACCAAATGAATAGATCGGAGAAGAAATATGAAGCAATAATAATCATGCATAAAAGAGATCAGAGAAGACTCAAATAATATTCATGGATAATCTGATCATAAACTCACAATTCATTGGATCCCAACAAACACACCGCAAAAAGTGATTACATCGGATAGAACTCGAAGAACATCGAGGAGAACATTGTATTGAAGATCAAAAAGAGAGAAGAAGCCATCTAGCTACTGCCTATGGACCCGAAGGTCTGGGTAAACTACTCACGCATCATCGGAAGGGCAGCAAGGTTGATGTAGAGCCCCTCCGTGATCGATTCCCCCTCCGGCGGAGCACCGGAGAAGGCCTCCAGATGGGATCTCTCGAGAACAGAAACTTGCGGCGGCGGAAAAAGTATTTCGTGGACTCCCCTGAGGGTTTCTGATTTTTTCTAAATTTATAGTGTAAGAATTAGGTCAAACGGGGCTCTGTGGGCCCCACGAGGTACCAGGGCGCGCTTGCCCCCCCCCCCCCAGGCACGCCCTGGTGCCTCGTGGGCACCTCCTCGGGCTTCTGGCCTCCTCCCGAAGCTTCTAGTGTTTATTTTGTCCAGAAAGAAATCTCCAAAAAGTTTCATGGCATTTGGACTTCGTTTGGTATTGATTTTCTGTAAAACAAAAACAGGGTAGAAAACAGCAACTGGCACTGGGCACTAAGTTAATAGGTTAGTCTCCAAAAATGATATATAATTGCTATAAATGAATATAAAAACATCCAAGATTGATAATATAACAGCATGGAACAATAAAAAATTATAGATACGTTGGAGACGTATCAGCATCCCCAAGCTTAATTCCTGCTCGTCCTCGAGTAGGTAAATGATAAAAACAGAATTTTTGATGTGGAATGCTGCCTATCATACTCATCATATATTCTTTTCTTTTGTAGCATGGACATTGGACTTGAATGATTCAAAGCAATAGTCTATAATTTGACATCAAGATATAAATACTCAAGCATACTAACAAGCAACCATGTCTTTCAAAATATCAACGCTAAAGAAAGTTATCCCTAGCCCATTATGCTCAATCATTGATCCATTCATGGAACACACTCAAATATTAGCTACACACAGTGCACAAGTATGACAATAGTGCTCTCTAGTTGGTGCTTTATAAGAGAAGATGGAGACTCAAAGTAAAAATAAAAATTGCATAAAAGTAAATAGATAGGCCCTTCGCAGAGGGAAGCAGAGATTTGTCAAATATGCCAGATCTCAAAGCTTAAATTAAAGAGATAAAAATATTTTGAGAGGCATGTTTTTCCTGTCAACGAAAACGACCGAGAATTCCCAATATTTTCCTAGGCGGTTCCCAAACAGAAAGTAAAGTTTATTTCCTTTCCACCATTCTTTCAGAATCCATGGCTAGCCGTATCCACGGGTGCCCTCCATACCATCACTTTCCAAGGAATTTTGTTGTTATTAATTTTTGATTTCGCTGTGGGACTGGGCATCCCTATTACTAGCCACTCTCTCGTGCAATGACAAGTGAATAAACACTCATCGTGAGAATAACACACCTAGCATGGAAAATAATGGCCACCCCCTGCCGCTTCATGAGCGGTATGGGCACACAAAACGGAAAATTATTTTGAAAATTAGAGTTGGCACACGCAAATTTACTTGGAACGGTATTGAAATACCGCATATAGGTAGATATAGTGGACTCATTTGGCACAACTTGGGTTTAAGGATTTTGGATGCACAAGCAGTATTTCCGCTTAGTACAAATGAAGGCTAGCAAATAGATTGAGAAGCAACCAACCAAAAAATGAAAACGGTCATAAACATGCATTGAACATAACTAACACCGAATAATGCACCATAAGTAGGATATAATTTCGTTGCATAACTATTGACTTAACGTGCATGCATAGGGAATCACAAACCTTAACACTAATATTCTTACTAAATCACAATTACTCACTAACATGACTCACATATTATCATCTCCATGTGGCAAAACTATTGCAAGGAATCACACTTATCATATCCAATGATCTATATGAATTTTTTTATTATATCCCTCTTAAATATTCATCACTTTGGGACCAAATTCATATCTTGTGCAAATTACCATTACTATTATCAACTCTCAAAAAGATATAAGTGAAGCATGAGAGTGCAAATATTTCTTCAAAATTTTAATCTTATCAATTCTCAAAATAATATAAGTGAAGCATGAGAATTCATTTCTTCAAAATTTCAATCTTATCAACTCTCAAAATAATATAAGTGAAGCATGAGAGTTTATTTCTTCAAAATTTTAATCAACTCTCAAAATAATATAAGTGAAGCATGAGAGTTTATTTCTTCAAAATATAGCCACCACCATGCTCAAAAAGATTTAAGTGAAGCACTAGAGCAACTGCCTAGCTCAAAAAATTTAAGTGAAGCACATAGAGTATTCTAACAAATTATGATAAACGTGTGGCTCTCTCAAAATAGGTGTGTTCAGCAAGGATGATTGTGACAAAATAAAAATCAAACAAAGCAAAGACTCATATAATACAAGACGCTCCAAGTAAAACTCATATCATGTGACGAATAAAAATATAGTTCCAAGTAAAATTACCGATGGTTGGTAGAAGAAAGAGGGGATGCCTTCCGGGGCATCCCCAAGCTTAGACGCTTGAGTCTTCCTAGAATATTACCTTGGGGTGCCTCGGGCATCCCCAAGCTTAGGCTCTTGCTACTCCTTATTCCTTCATCCATCGTGATCTCACCCAAAACTTGAAAACTTCAATCACACAAAACTCAACAAAACCTTCGTGAGATCCGTTAGTATAACAAAATAAATCACTACTTTACGTACTGTTGCAAACCCATTCATATTTTATTTTTGCATTATACCTACTGTATTCTAACTTCTCCATGGCTTATACCCCCTGATACAATCCATAGATTCATCAAAACAAGCAAGTAGTGCATTAAAAACAGAATCTGTCAAAAATAGAACATTCTGTAGCAATCTATTTAAAAGCCATACTTCTGTAACTCCAATTATTTTGAAAATTAGGACAACGTGGGAAATTCATATACCAATACTGTGTAAAAATTTCAGATTTTTTTGACACTTCAGTACAGAAAAAAAATTCAGGCACTGGATGCAAAACTTTCTGTTTTCCACACAGCATCAATTACACTATCTTCCAAATCATCCTAAAGGCTTTACTTGGCACAAACACTAATTAAAAACACAATAACACAATCATAACAGTAGCATAATTGTGAAAACACACAATAACAGAAAAAAATTATTTTGTTTATTGGGTTGCCTCCCAACAAGCGCTATTGTTTTATGCCCCTAGCTAGGCATAATGCATAGTTTCAAGTATTGTCATCTTTGGTTTTAATAATCTTTATAGGGGTTTTCTCAAACCCGGGAGGTTCTTTATGCTTCCCATTATTTTCAGAAAAATAGGCAATTTTAAGATCTAAAATATCCAATCGCTTATTGGATAAAGAAATCAAAGTGTTCGTGCGATTGAGATTTCCACTAATATTTTTAAGAGGCTCGTTAGACTTTTGCAACTCAACCAAATTTTTCTGCATATCACCCAATTTGTCTAATATTTGAACCCCCTCTTGAGTAAAAGCCAAACCCTTTTGTGGTGGTGGAATCCCCAATATACCTTCTATTATTTCATAGGCAGTATTGGCATCACTTTCAATAAAATTCCCCTTTGCGGCAAAATCCAAAAGTTGTCTATCATGCATGGTTAAACCTATATAGAAATTGCGAAGCAAAATTTTTAAATCCCCTTTTATAGAGCAAACACGGTAGCATTCCATTAACCTATACCAAGCATCTTTAAGATTTTCTCCTTGTTTCTGTTTGAAGTAAAGTACTTCAAAATCCGGTGACAAAGGAGGGATAGTTACGCTAGTCATGATGACAAGATGAGCAAATCAAAGAGGCAAACAAGAAAAAGGCAAACGGAAAATATTTTTGTATTTTTGTAAAAATGTTTTAGAAGTGGGGGAGATGAAAACGAGAGGCAAATAAAGTAAATGTAAGGAGATTAGAGTTTATGCAAAGGTACGTGATAGATGTTGATGATGTCTCCCCGGCAACGGCGCCAGAAATTCTTCCCGCTACTTGTAGCTTGCGTTGGTATTTTCCCCGAAGAGGAAGGGATGATGTAGCACAGTAGAGATAAGTATTTACCTCAGTTATGAAACCAAGGTTATCAATCCAGTAGGAGAATCACACAACACCTCGTTAGCAGTACCTGCACACAAACAACAAATCCTTGCACCCAACGAAACGAGGGGTTGTCAATCCCTCGGCGGTCAATTGCAAGATTAAATCATATGTGATAGATAGATAGATTGAAACAAAAATACAAAATAAAATAAATAAGAGAAAAGTGCAGCAAATATTTTTAGGGTTCTAGTAAATGATTTATATAGACCTGGGGGCCATAGTTTTCACTAGAGGCTTCTCTCAAGAAAATAACATACTGTGGGTAGACAAATTACTGTTGGGCAATTGATAGAAAAGCAAATAATCATGACGATATCCAAGGCAATGATCATGTATATAGGCATCACATCCGAGACAAGTAGACTGACTCCTGCCTGCATCTACTACTATTACTCCACACATCGACCGCTATCCAGCATGCATCTAGTGTATTAAGTCCATAAAGAACGGAGTAACGCCATAAGAACGATGACATGATGTAGACAAGATAAACTCACGTATGAATAAACCCCATCTTTTTACCCTTAATAGCAACGATACATACGTGTCATGTCCCTTTCTGTCACTGGGACTGAGCACCGCAAGATCGAACCCATTACAAAGCACCTCTTCCCATGGCAAGATAAATCAATATAGTTGGCCAAACCAAATCAATAGATTGGAGAAGAAATACGAAGCTATAATAATCATGCATAAAAGAGATCAGAGAAGACTCAAATAATATTCATGGATAATCTGATCATAAACTCACAATTCATCGGATCCCAACAAACACACCGCAAAAAGTGATTACATCGGATAGAACTCCAAGAACATCGAGGAGAACATTGTATTGAAGACCAAAAAGAGAGAAGAAGCCATCTAGCTACTTCCTATGGACCCGAAGGTCTGTGGTAAACTACTCACGCATCATCGGAAGGGCAGCAAGGTTGATGTAGAGCCCCTCCGTGATCGATTCCGCTTTCGGCGGAGCACCCGAGAAGGCCTCCAGATGGGATCTCTCGAGAACAGAAACTTGCGGCGGCGGAAAAAGTATTTTGTGGACTCCCCTGAGGGTTTCTGATTTTTTCTGAATTTATAGTGGAAGAATTAGGTCAAACGGAGCTCTGTGGGCCCCATGAGGTACCAGGGCGCGCCTGCCCCCCCCCCAGGCGCGCCCTGGTGCCTCGTGGGCACCTCCTGGGGCTTCTGGCCTCCTCCCGAAGCTTCTACTGTTTATCTTGTCCAGAAAAAAAATCTCCAAAAAGTTTCGTGGCATTTGGACTTCGTTTGGTATTGATTTTCTGTAAAACAAAAACAGGGCAAAAAACAGCAACTGGCACTGGGCACTAAGTTAATAGGTTAGTCTCCAAAAATGATATATAATTGCTGTAAATGAATATAAAAACATCCAAGATTGATAATATAACAGCATGGAACAATCAAAAATTATAGATACGTTGGAGACGTATCAATCTCCTCTCCCGTTTCCCCTGCCTGCAGCCCTAGAGTTCCTCCTGCGAGCCGCCACCACCGGTCCCATCTGCCCTGCTCCTCGATGATGCTCTCTCCAGCGATGCTCGATGGCCTGCGGGTAGGGCTCCATCTCCCCGGAAGCCTCTCCCTCTGGCGCTGCCCCTCACTTTGCTGGTCCCCAGCAGCTGCTCCACTATGGTCCATCCAACGCTCCACTCCGGCGGCCTCCTTCCCCCTCCCCTCCTCCTAGGCCGTGGCCATGTGGTGCTGTTGCGGGATGAGCTCATCCAACAAGGTGACGATCTCCTCTGATTTTTTGCCAAATTTTCATTCTGATCTGCTATATGATGAATTGCTATGAGCTGCTGCTGCTATATGATGCATTGTTGTGAGCTGCTGCTGCTGCTGCTATATGATGAATTGCTATGAGCTGCTGCTACTGCTATATGATGAATTGCTATGAGCTGCTGTTGCTGCTGCTGCTGCTGCTATATGATGAATTGCTATGAGCTGCTGCTGCTATATGATGAATTGCTATGAGCTGCTGCTGCTGCCATATGATGAATTGCTATGAGCAGCAGCTGCTGCTGCTGCTATATGATGAATTGCAATGAGCTGCTGCTGCTGCTATATGATGCTTTCAGGTGGTGTTGTGATACGTCTCCAACGTATCTATAATTTTTTATTGTTCCATGCTATTATAGTATCAATCTTGGATGTTTTATATGCAATTATATGCCATTATATATCATTTTTTGGGACTAACTGATATGTCTCCATCGTATCTATAATTTTTGATTGTTTCATGCCAATATCCTATAATTTCCACATACTTTTGGCAACATTTTATATTGTTTTTTGGGACTAACATATTGATCCAGTGTCCAGTGCCAGTTCCTGTTTGTTGCATGTTTTTTGTTTCGCGGAATATCTATATCAAATGAAGTCCAAATGCAATAAAAATTTACGGAGAATTATTTTGTAATATATGTGATTTTTGGGAGGTGGAATCAACGCAGGGCGGTGCTCGAGGGCCCCACGAGGCACCAGGGCGCGCCAGGGGGGTCCGGTGCACCGTGGTGCCTTGTGAGGCCCTCGTAGGTCGGTTGGTGCCCTTCTTCGGCCGTAAGGAAGCTAATATCTGGAAAAAAATCTTGTTAAAATTTCAGCGCAATCAGAGTTACGGATCTCCGGGAATTTAAGAAACGGTGAAAGGCCAGAAAACAGGAGCGCGGAACAGAAGAGAACAGAGAGAGAGATCCAATCTAGGAGGGGCTCCTGCCCCTCCGCCGCCATGGCAGCCATGGACCGGAGGGGAAACACTCCTCCTATCTAGGGGGAGGCCAAGGAAGAATAAGAAGGAGGGGGGCTCTCTCCCCCTCTCTTCCGGTGGCGCCGGAGCGCCGCCGGGGGAAACATCGTGATGGCGATCTACACCAACAACTTCGCCGCCGTCAACACCAACTCTCTCCCCCTCTATGCAGTGGTGTAACCTCTCAATTCCTGCTGTAGTTCTCTACTTAAACAAGGTGCTTAATGCTACATATTATTATCCAATGATTTGTGGCCATCCTATGATGTTTGAGTAGATTCGTTTTGTCCTATGGGTTGATTGATGATCGTTATTGGTTTGAGTTCTATGTTTTATTTTGGCGCTGTCCTATGGTGCCTTCCGTGCCGCGCACACGTGGGGGATTCCCACTGTAGGGTTTGCAATACGTTCATAATTCTCTTATGGTGGGCGGCTAGAGTGACAGAAGCTTACACCCGAGTAAGGGGGTTGTTGCGTATGGGAGTAAAGGGGACTTGATACTTAATGCTATGGTTGGGTTTTACCTTAATGATATTTGGTAGTTGCGGATTCTTGCTAGAGTTCCAATCATAAGTGCATATGATCCATGTATGGAAAGTATGTTAGCTCATGCCTCTCCCTCATATAAAATTGCAACAATGATTGCCGGTCTAGTTATCGATTGCCTAGGGACAAATTATTCTCTTGTGTTACAAAAGCTTTCCACTAAACAACTAACTTTTATTATCTTGCAAATTACTCGTAGTTTTATTCTCGCAAAGTACTTCTAGTTTTATTCTTGCAAACCTATCCTATCACCTACAAAATAGTTTCATACTTGTTCTAGGTAAAGCGAACGTTAAGTGCGCGTAGAGTTGTATCGGTGGTCGATAGAACTTGAAGGGAATAGTAATTCTACCTTTGGCTCCTCGTTGGGTTCGACACTCTTATTTATCAAAAAAGCTACAATTGATCCCCTATACTTGTGGGTTATCAAGACCTTTTTCTGGCGCCGTTGCCGGGGAGCAATAGCTTTGGGTTGATATTCTCATGTGTGCTTGTTTGCTTTATCACTAAGTAGATTTTATTTTCTGTTCTAAATTTTTCTCTATCTTTAGTTATGGATATGGAACACGAAATACCAAAAAAATTAGTTGTACTTGCTACTCATGGAGATGGGGAACCTCCTAAAACCCTCGATGCTCGTTACGTGGAAAACATTAAACACTATTTTGATAATCCTGAGAAAACCCCATTCAACTTGATAATGGGAGACACATTGGATCAACGTGAATACTTTAGGGATTATCGCTTGTCTCAAAAAGGGAAACTCTTATGGGATCAAATTGATTATTTGCAATGGTATGCTTGGAATTTATGCTTGAGATATGGTTATACTTGTTGTTCTAGGATGAAGGCTCCACACCTTCCCTTTTCATGTAAATTTAATGATAATGAAACCTTGGCTTCTTATGCTAATGGTATATATGATTACTATGATGTGGAACGAATAGAAGAATTTGTTGCTTTTAAGGGTGCTTATGAAATTGAATCTTTGTTTGAAAAGTATGAAGATTGTGATGATGCTGTCTACAGATCTGAAAATTTTGCTATACTTAAATATTGCTATGAGAATTATGAATACAATGCCGATATTAATGAGTTTATTGAGAAAGTCTCCGCTGTCCAAGAAGAGACTAATATTTTGCAGGAACCTATGGAAGAAGAAATTGATGAAACTGTGAGCTCATTAGATGAAAAAGATGATGAGGAGAGCAAAGAACAAAACGAGGAAGAGCGGATTGATCACCCGTGCCCACCTTCTAATCAGAGTAACTCTTCAACTCATACATTGTTTAATTTCCCTTCATGTTTACCGAAGGATGAATGCTATGATAATTGCTATGATCCCTTGGATTCATTTGAAATATCCCTTTTTGATGAAATTGATGCTTGCTATGATTGTGGCCATGATGCCAATATGAATTATGCTTATGGAGATGAACTTGCTATAGTTCCTTATGTTAAGAATGAAATTGTTGCTATTGCACCCACACATGATAGTCCTATTATATTTTTGAATTCTCCCAACTACACTATATCGGAGAAGTTTGCTCTTTTTAAGGATTATATTGATGGGTTGCGTTTTACTACTACACATGATAATTTTGATGAATATATTATGCATGTGCTTCCTGCTCCTACTTGCAATTATTATGAGAGAGGAACTACATCTCCACCTCTCTATGTTTCTAATACGATAAAATTGCAATAAACTACTTATGCTATGCATTGGCCTTTACTTGATGTGCATGAATTGTTCTTTTATGACATGCCGATGCATAGGAAAAGAGTTAGACTTCATCATTGCATGATATATGTTGCTTTGTGCTCACTACTAAATTATAAATCATTGTTAATTAAAATTGTCTTTGATATACCTTGGGATCCGGGTGGATCGATTACTTGAGCACTTTATGCCTAGCTTAATGGCTTTAAAGAAAGTGCTGCCAGGGAGACAACCCGGAAGTTTTAGAGAGTCACTTATTTCTGTTGAGTGCTTTTAAAAAGTTTAAAAACAAAAAAAATATAGAGGGGAACCTAAAACTCTTCAAAAAGGAAAGTGAAAGTAAGAAAGACGAGCACTGTTGAAGTGGGGGAGCTCCTTGAACTTTGTTCATGCCCATGGAAACTTTGTGAATCTTGAATTACAGAAACTTTTCAACAAAAATAATTATCCCCTTGTACAAATCCATTGTATTATAAAAATAATGTGCCAAGATTTACCGTTAGGATGTTTAAATTGCTTGTTTGGTATGTGCAGTGCAAAAACAGAAACTTTTGCTGTAGTGAGTGAATTTACATTTTTTACTGGAACATGCAAAAATTCTGAAATTTTTACACAGTACTGATATGCAATTTTTTTATTTTTTTCTAATTTTTCAGAATTGTTTGAGTTACATAAGTATATGTACCATCTTCATCTTTACAGACTATCCTGTTTTCACAGATTGCTGTTATAGTTTCGTTATTTGCGTATGATTGAAATCTTGTTGAGCCCTGTTGACTTGGGAGCCATATAATTGTGATAGCATACAGTGGGTAATGTTTTATTATAATTATACAATAATGTTACGGCAGGACATGATGGGATTTGATGTTATATGTACTAACCCCGCTAATAAAAAGTTCGGTTAAGTTTTGTGTGGATGAAGTGTTCGAAGATCGAGGTGGTATCGATATGAGGAGAATAAGGAGAGGCAAGAGTTAAATCTTGGGGATTCCCAATTCACCCCCAAGTAAATATTCAAGGAGACTCAAGCGTCTAAGCTTGGGGATGCCCCGGAAGGCATCCCATCTTTCTTCAACAAGTATCGGTATGTTTCGGTTTTTGTTTTGTTCACATGATATGCGTAAATTCTTGGAGCGGCGTGTGCTTTTTATTTTTCTTTTAATAAATTCACCATGCTGGTATGATGTAGTCCTTGGTTGATTTATTGAATGCTCATTGCACTTCACTTATATCTTTTGAGTATGGCTTTATAGAATGCTTCATGTGCTTCACTTTTATCATTTGAAGGTTGGATGCCTATTTCTCTTCATATAGAAAACCGTTATTTGTAGAATCCTCTTTTGCTTCACCTATATTTGTTAGAGCGTGGGCAAGTCTTTTGTAGAAAGAATTAAACTCTCATGCTTCACTTATATTTATTTAGAGAGTCAACAGGAATTGGTCATTCACATGGTTAGTCATAAAATCCTACATAAAACTTGTAGATCACTGAATATGATATGTTTGATTCCTTGCAATAGTTTTGCGATATAGAGATGGTAATATGTGGGAGGTACTAGTGAATGATTGTGGTTTAGTAAGAATATTGGTGTTAAGGTTTGTGATTCCCGAAGCATGCACGTATAGTCTCTCGTTATGCTAAGAAGTTGGAGCATGATTTATTATTGATTGTCTTCCTTTGCGTGGAGGTCGGGGGCACGCGATGGTTAACTCCTACCAACCTCCCCCCCTAGGGGCATGCATAGTAGTACTTTGCTTCGAGGGCTAATAAACTTTTGCAATAAGTATGTGCGTTCTTTATGACTAATGCGAGTCCATGGACTATACGCACTCTCACCTTTCCGCAATTTGCTAGCCTCTTCGGTACCGCGCATTGCCCTTTCTCACCTAGAGAGTCGGTGCAAACTTCGTCGGTGCATCCAAACCCCGTGATATGATACGCTCTATCACACATAAGCCTCCTTATATCTTCCTCAAAACAGCCACCATACCTACCTATTATGGCATTTCCATAGCCATTTCGAGATATATTGCCATGCAACTTCCAGCATCATCATATACATGACTTGAGCATTCATTGTTATATTGCTTTGCATGATCGTAAGATAGCTAGCATGCTATTTTCATGGCTTGTCCATTTTTTGATATCTTTGCCACGCTAGATCATTGCACATCCTGGTACACCGCCAGAGGCATTCATATAGAGTCATATTTTGTTCTAGTATCGAGTTGTAATTTTGAGTTGTAAGTAAATAGAAGTGTGATGATCATCATTATTCATTATTAGAGCATTGTCCCAGTGAGGAAAGGATGCTGGAGACCATGATTCCCCCACAAGTCGGGATGAGACTCCGGACGAAAATAAAAAAAAAGAAAAAAAGAGGCCAAAAGGAGCCCAAAAAAAAAGAGAAAACAAAAAAAATGAAATGAGAGAAAAAGAGAGAAGGGGCAATGTTACTATCCTTTTACCACACTTGTGCTTCAGAGTAGCACCATGTTCTTCATATAGAGAGTCTCCTATGTTTTGACTTTCATATACTAGTGGGAATTTTTCATTATAGAACTTGGCTTGTATATTCCGATGATGGGCTTCCTCTAATGCCCGAGGTCTTCATGAGTAAGCAAGTTGGATGCACGCCCACTTAGTTTTCAGTTTGAGCTTTCATACACTTATAGCTCTTAGTGCATCCGTTGCATGGCAATCCCTACTCCTCGTATTGACATCAATTGATGGGCATCTCCATAGCCCGTTGATTAGCCACGTCGATGTGAGACTTTCTCCCTTTTTTACTTCCCCTTATTAATCTCTATCATCATTCTATTCCACCTATAGTGCTATATTCATGGCGTGCACTCATGTATTGCGTGGGGGTTGAAAAAGCTGAAGCTCGTTAAAAAGTATGAACCAATTGCTTGGCTGACACCGGGGTAGTACATGATTTATATTTTGTGTTAAGAAGATGGAGCATGACAAGGCTATATGATTTTGTAGGGATAATGTTATTTAGCATTGATATTTTGAAAGACATGATTGCTTGTTGGGATGCCTGAGTATTGATGTCTTTATATCAAATTATAGACTATTGCTTTGAATCACTCGTGTCTTAATATTCATGCCATGATTAGATTATATGATCAAGATTATGCTGGGTGGCATTCCACATCAAAAATTATCTTTTTTATCATTTACCTACTCGTGGACGAGCAGGAATTAAGCTTGGGGATGCTGATACGTCTCCGTCGTATCTATAATTTTTGATTGTTTCATGCCAATATACTATAATTTCCACATACTTTTGGCAACATTTTATATTGTTTTTTGGGACTAACATATTGATCCAGTGCCCAGTGCCAGTTCCTGTTTGTTGCATGTTTTTTGTTTCGCAGAATATCCATATCAAACGAAGTCCAAATGCAATAAAATTTCACGGAGAATTATTTTGGAATATATGTGATTTTTGGGAGGTGGAATCAACGCAAGGCGGTGCTCGTGGGCCCCACGAGGCACCAGGGCGTGCTTGGGGGGTCCGGCGTGCTGTGGTGCCTTGTGAGGACCTCGTAGGTCGGTTGGTGCCCTTCTTCGGCCGCAAGGAAGCTAATATCCGGAAAAAAATCTTGTTAAAATTTCAGCACAATCAGAGTTACGGATCTCCGGAAATTTAAGAAACGGTGAAAGGCCAGAAAATAGGAGCGCGAAACAAAAGAGAACAGAGAGAGAGAGATCCGATCTAGGAGGGGCTCCTGCCCCTCCGCCACCATGGCAGCCATGGACCAGAGGGGAAACTCACCTCCCATCTAGGGGGGAGGCCAAGGAAGAAGAAGAAGGAGGGGGGGCTCTCTCCCCCTCTCTTCCGGTGGCGCCGGAGCGCCGCCGGGGGAAACATCGTGACGGCGATCTACACCAACAACTTCGCCGCCATCAACACCAACTCTCTCCCCCTCTATGAAGCGGTGTAATCTCTCAATTCCCGCTATAATTCTCTACTTAAACATGGTGCTTAATGCTACATATTATTATCCAATGCGTTGTGGCCATCCTATGATGTTTGAGTAGATTCGTTTTGTCCTATGGGTTGATTGATGATCGTGATTGGTTTGAGTTGTACGTTTTATTTTGATGCTGTCCTATGGCGCCTTCCATGCCGCGCACACGTGGGGGATTCCCGCTGTAGGGTTTGCAATACGTTCATAATTCTCTTATGGTAGGCGGCTAGAGTGACAGAAGCTTACACCCGAGTAAGGGGGTTGTTGCGTATGGGAGTAAAGGGGACTTGATACTTAATGCTATGGTTGGGTTTTACCTTAACGATCTTTGGTAGTTGCGGATGCTTGCTAGAGTTCCAATCATAAGTGCATATGATCCAAGTACGGAAAGTATGTTAGCTCATGCCTCTCCCTCATATAAAATTGCAACAATGACTACCGGTCTAGTTATCGATTGCCTAGGGACAAATCATTCTCTTGTGTTACAAAAGCTTTCTACTAAACAACTAACTTTTATTATCTTGCAAATTACTCTGTCGGTGTATAAAACATGGGTATTTTATACCCTGACTTATGCACAGACGGTAGTAGCCTCTTTGACGGCCAAGCCTTGCCGGGAACCGCCAAGACCAAGATTGAAGACCCAGTTGCGGAAGCCACTGGGGAGAAGCTCAAGGCACGGCACCAACGAGCACCCAACCAGTACCGAAGATGAAGACATTCCTTGCCGGCAAGGCTAAACCGGCAAGGTGAAGACCTGGCAAGCTCCGTACCGGCAAGCTTTTGCCAGTCCTCCTGCGCTCCACCTCACCGCACAGATGTTCGCTAATGGGTGAGGTGTCAACCGCGCAGGCTGGTTGGTGAGGCTTGTCAGGCACGTGTCAGCATGCTGGGGCAGGATTCGCCTCTAATGACACCCGTCCAGGAGGCATGTTAGAATAATACAAGGTAGCTGGGCAAGCGGTGCAGAAACCTTGCCGGGACTACCTCTCCACATGACACCTAACAGTGCATTTAATGCTTTTGTCCTAAACTGGCAGAGTTAGGTATTATAGCACTGTTTGCTATCTAATCGATATGTAATTACTGTTTTGCCACTGTGGTAACCCCTTTGAGCTATAAAAGGAGGGCCAACACAATAGTTAGGGGGATTCGGACCCTTTTTCAAACACTTGCACGTCTCGCGTAGCAGCACTCTCCGCACCTTGCCGGGAGAAGCGCTCCTTGTACTTGTGCTTTCATACAACCAATACACCAAAAGCAGGAGTGGGGTTTTACACTTCTCAGCGGCCCGAACCTGGGTAAATCCCTTGCATCTTCCATTGATCATGCTCTTTGTGCACGTTGATCCCCCTGCCGAACCACAAGGGGCTGGATGGCCCCATAGATGGTCGTACCCACGACATCTTTGGCGCGCCAGGTAGGGGGCATCGCTTGCGCGAACCTTGATCAGTGGATTGCGCGTCTTCTTCATCATCTTCATCGACTTCCTCGTCGTCCTCCTTGTCGTCGATGGCGCGCAAGAAGAAGGGCATCACGATGATGACCACCCCGCACGCATCCGCAGGCGGCGCAGGCGGCGTGGCCAATGCGGGCGGTGCGGGTACCGCGGTTGGCACTACCAGTGCAGGCGGCGCGGTCGCCATGCCCACTGCGGTCGGTGTAGGGGACGAGCGCGCTGGAGGCACTTGACCTCCTCAATCCTCTGGCGAACAGAGCCGTGATGGCGCGGGCGGGGCGGATGGACGTCTACCTCCTCCTCCTCCTCGCACCGATGAGCGCAGCCACCGGGGAAACAATCCCTGGGCCGGCGCGAGCCAAGATCCCGCCGTGGCGACATCCAGGGACGCTGCGTCGACACACACGCCGCGCCTGTCACAGGATAGACGCAGCGCGGCCCCAAGCGGCGTCAACGACTCCGGGCAGCGGCGAGCTCACGGCAAGACCCCTGTCGATCAGATCCCATATCGTCAGGCACCACCTCCGCCACGGCGACCCATTGCTGATCATGTGCCGTGGCAGCAAGACTGCGATGGCGCTCCTGCTGGCTCTGCCAGGAGTAGAGCAACGTCGCGCTCTTCGCTTCCAGCCATGCCAGCCACAGCGGCAGAAGCAATGGCGCGAGCCTAGATGCTGCTGAACTTCCCTCCAGCGGCAGAGAAGATGGATGAGTGGAGAGCCACCATCCAAAGCTTGATTGGGTTTGCCGAGGCCAGTAAATCACAGCGAGCGGAGCCCTCACGGCGTCCGCAAACAGCACCGGTAGCTCCAGCTGGTGGCCGAGTTGACGGTACTATGCTAACGGTGCAATCACCTCATCGGCAACAGTGTCAACAGCAGCAACGCCAACAACCGTGGCAGGCTCGACGATCTTTCGAGCCCGACGAAGTGTCGATGGCCTCTTTGGATCCGCGAGTGCGGCAAGACCAGCGGCAAGACCAGCGGCAAGTGCTGCGAGACAGGCAGGCAGAAGATGCCCGCACCACCATCGAACGGTGTCGGGAGGCGCGCCGTCAATCCGACGCGCGCAACGGCCCCATCGATGATGAGCCTACGCCAGGGGTTGGCGGATATCTACCTTACGAGGTTGGGTGTCCCGCCTTCACCCGTGAGCTGCGGCAAGTCCGATGGCCATCTGTCCGAGCCTTTAAGCCAGAAGTACCAGAAAAGTACGACGGCAAGCTGAACCCGACAGAGTTTTTGGGCATTTACACGATTGCCGTGCAAGCTGCCGGAGGAAGAGATGAGAAGATCCTCGCCAATTACTTTCCGTTGGTACTGAAGCCCAATGTGAGATCTTGGCTAATGAACTTGCCGGAGAACTCCATTTCTTCGTGGTCAGATCTCTGCAACGAGTTTGTTGGTGCCTTTACCGGAGGCCACAAGGCTGCCGGGCAGCCCAGTGACCTACAGGTGATCCCGCAAAGAGATGGTGAAACTTTGCGCAAGTATATATAGAGATTCAGCCGCGTACACTGCAATATCCCAGACGTGCACCCCGCAGCCTTTCACACGAATGTGCGCAATCGAAGGATGCGGGAGAAAATGAACGTCAAATTGCCCAAGACCGTCAACGAGCTCTACACGTTGGCGGATAAGTGTGCACGTGCTGAGGAAGGAAGGAGACTTCCCGGGGAGGACTCTGGTGCCGAGGTAGATTCTGAGGACGATGATGCTGCCGCCCCGGGGAAGAAAGGCCGAAAGCGTAATAGGAAACGCAAAGGCAAAACTGTTATGGCTGTCGAAGGCTCCGGCAACTCCGAGTCCGCCAAGAAAGCCAAGACTGAAAACTCCGGCAAGGAGGCTGCTGTATGCGCCGCTTGCCAGGAGGCGGAGGCAAACGAGAAAGCCGGCAAGTCAGATGGACCATACTACAAGATTCACCGTACCAAAGGCCACGATCTCCAAGAGTGCCGGCAAGTCGAGCACCTTGTTGAGAAACAGAAAGCTGAATACGAAAAGCGCGACAAAGAGAAGGGTCAAGATGGTGCTGGTGGATCCGGCAAAAAGGGCCGTGGTGGTCGAGGAGGCCACCGCGGCAAGGCCAAGCAGCAAAAAGAGAAGCCTGCTAGAGGCCGAGACAAGAAAGAGGAAGACGATGGAAGTGACGAAGAGGACGATGATGAGACCAGCGAACAAGAACTCCAGAAGGCAACCGACGCCATGTGCATTGACGGAGGAGCATCCTTGCACTCCTCTCACCACCAACTTAAGCAGTGGGCGCGTGAGGTTAATGCGGCGGAACCGGCAATGGGCTCTCAAAAGCCACTCAAATGGTCACACACACCTATCATTTTTTATGCTGAGGACCACCCTGATCACATAACTGCGGTAGGGTGTTTGCCGTTGTTGGTTTCACCAACAATTCACAACCTCCAAGTAACAAAGATGTTAGTTGATGGTGGGGCCAGCCTGAATCTGATCTCTCCAGAAGTTATCAAAAGGCTGCAGATCCCCGACGAGGAACTTGAGAAAACAGGCACGTTTCAAGGAGTGAAACCGGGAAGAAGCCAGTCCAAGGGAAAGATCACATTATTGGTGTCGTTTGGCGGGGAACTGAACTACAGAATGGAAAAGATTGTGTTTGACATTGTCAAGATCCCCTTGTTGTACAATGGAATTCTTGGCCGCCCAGCCTTGGCGAAATTCATGGCAGCATCTCACTATGCTTACAACACATTGAAGATGCCAGGGCCGATGGGTGTCATCTCCATCAACTCCGACAAGAAAGATGCAGTCATTTGCGTCGATAAGATGTACAGAGATGCGGTTGCAGCGAAGGATGCCAAGGCACCAGCTCTCGCCAAGAAGAAGGAAAACAAGAAGTCCGACAAGACTTCCAGCAAAGATTCCGGGAAGCGCACCTCTTCGGAGTGCTGCGCGCCTGTTGAAGACTTGCCGGAGTGCTCTGCCAGTAAGAAATCCAAAGCTGCTTCACCGGCAACCAAAAAGGTGCCGGCGAGGGAGGACGGCACTGACGGTACCTTCACCACCAGTGCCACCCTTGACAGCAAATAGGAAGGCGCGCTCATTGCCTTCCTGCGGGCGAATGTCGATGTGTTTGCATGGCGACCATCTGACATCCCCGGCGTTCCCAGGGAGGTAATTGAGCACCACCTTGTTGTCTGTCCCCACGCCCGGCCCATCAAGCAAAAAGTCCGGAAGCAAGCGTTGGAGTGGCAACAGTTCATTGCCGAAGAAATCAAGAAGCTTGAAGCAGCAGGATTGGTTAGAGGTGTACAACATCCAACTTGGTTGGCAAATCCAGTTGTGGTGCGCAAAGCAAACGAAAAGTGGAGACTTTGTATTGACTACACTGATATTAACAAAGCATGTCCAAAGGATCCTTTCCCTTTGCCGCGCATTGATCAAATTGTAGACTCTACTTCCGGCTATGATTTGCTCTCCTTCCTTGATGCTTACTCTGGATACCATCAGATATTCATGGCCAAGGATGATGAGGAGAAAACCGCATTCATTACTCCATGTGGCACGTACTGCTTCGTGCGTATGCCTTTCGGATTAAAGAGTGCCAGTTCAACATTTGCAAGGGTAGTCCAGATTGGTTTTGAGCCCCAGCTGCACAGGAATGTGGAAGCATACATGGATGATATAGTGGTCAAAACCAAGGACAAATCTACCCTCATTCAAGATCTAGAAGAGACATTTGCAAACCTGCGAAAACTCAATTTGAAGCTTAATCCCGAGAAGTGTGTGTTTGGCGTTCCATCTGGCAAACTTCTCGGATTCTTTGTATCTCAGCAAGGAATTGAAACAAATCCTGACAAGATCAAAGCTATTGAGCAGATTCAAGCACCAAAAAGTGTCAAAGATGTGCGGCGTCTTGCCGGCTGCGTTGCTGCCTTGAGTAGGTTCATTTCAAGATCCGCTGAGTGTGCCCTGCCGTTTTTCAAGATTTTGAAAAAGGCAGGTCCGATGAAATGGACTCCGGAAGCAGAGGCCGCGCTGCAGGACTTGAAAAGGTACCTCTCCTCCGCACCAATGCTAGTTGCACCTAGACCACAAGAGCCGTTGCTGCTATACGTAATGGCAACGAATCAAGTGGCTAGTGCTGCATTAGTGGGGCAGAGGGAACTCGATGACGAGGAAACAGCCACGGCAAGCCTGTCCAGCGACAAACTGGGATCTTCTCCGGCAAGATCTGGTGCCGACAAGTCAAAGGCAGCGCAAACAAGTGAAGCTGATCAGCAAGTGGTGCCGAAGAAGAAGATGGTACAGCGACCCGTGTATTTTGTTAGTTCCCTTATGCAGGGGGCTAGATCAAGATACTCTGGAGTGCAGAAATTGCTTTTCAGCCTCCTTATGACCTCGAGAAAGCTGCGTCACTACTTCCAAGCACACGAGATCACCGTCGTCACTCGCTTCCCGTAGCAACGCATCTTGAGAAATCCAGAGGCAACCGGCAGGATAGTGGAGTGGGCGTTGGAATTGTCAAGTTTTGCGCTTAAGTTTGAAAGCACTTCAACCATCCAGAGCAGAGCCTTGTCGGAGTTCATTGCTGAATGGACGCCAACGCAGGACGAAGAGACTCAAGAAACAGCTCTCCCCGGCAAAGAAATAGCCAAAGAATGGATCATGTACTTTGACGGTGCCTTCCCGCTGCAAGGCGCCGGTGCCGGAGTGCTGCTCGTCGCACCCACTGGGGAGCACCTCAAGTACGTGGTTCAAATGCACTTTCTCAGGGAGCAAGCTACAAACAAAACTGCTGAGTATGAAGGACTCCTTGCCGGTCTTAGGATCGCAGTGGACCTTGGGATCAAAAAATTGATCATCCGCGGTGGCTCGCAGCTTGTTGTGAAGCAAGTAAACAAAGATTACCAGAGCCCGTTGATGGAAGCGTATGTGGAAGAAGTGAGGAAATTGGAAGAACACTTTGACGGGTTACAAACAGAGCACATCCCTCGTGCGGAAAACAGCATTGCTGATAGCCTGTCAAAGTGTGCCGCTCAAAAGCTTCCCGTGGAACCGGGAACATTTGTGCTCCATTTGAATCAACCAACAGTCACTCCATCAACGCAGGCCAGTAAGAGAAGGAAGTTGAATACTGGCAAGTATTTTCCGACAGAGCTCCCGGAAGCCGCCGGCAAAGATGTTGCCGGGAACAACGACACGGTTGTCGGCGAGCAGCAGCTTCACGCAGAACCCCAGGTTCTTTCCGCCGAGGCAATCGCTCCCACGGCCGAAGAAATGCCTTTAGTCCTTGTCGTCGAGCCACAGGATCCGGCATGGGCACAGCAGATAGTCCGTTTCCTTCAAACAGGAGAACTTCCCGATGAGCAAGAAGAAGCTGAGAAAGTAGCCCGTCAGTCAAGTATGCATCAGTTTGTAGATAGCATTCTGTACAGAAAGCGACCAAACGGCGTGAAATTGAAATGCATCTGCCAGGAAGACGGACTAAAGCTGTTGGCGGAGATACACAGAGGCATATGTGGCTCTCACATAGGATCAAGGGCACTTGCTGGCAAAGCATTCTGGCAAGGCTTCTATTGGCCCACTGCCCTCCAGGATGCGACTGAGCTAGTAACCAAGTGTGAAGCATGCCAGTTCCATTCAAAGAACGTACATCAGCCAGCTCAAGCTCTCCAAACAATCCCTCTCTCCTGGCCCTTTTAGGTCTGGGGGCTCGATATCTTGGGCCCCTTCCCCCGTGCTGCCGGGGGCTTTGAGTTCTTGTACGTCGCCATCGACAAGTTCACAAAGTGGCCTAAATTGGAGCCAGTGAGAAAGGTGACAGCGCAATCAGCCGTCAAGTTCTTCAAGGGATTAGTTTGCCGTTTCGCGGTTCCTAATAGAATCATCACCGACAACGGCACACAATTCACGAGCCGGACCTTCATGGAGTATATCCAAGACCTTGGCAGTAAAATCTGTTTTGCGTCTGTTGCTCACCCGAGAAGCAACGGCCAGGCGGAAAGGATGAATGCTGAAGTGTTGTGTGGCCTCAAGACAAGAACCTTTGACAAGCTGCGCAAGTGTGGAAGACACTGGATTGATGAGTTGTCGGCGGTTCTTTGGTCACTCAGAACAACACCAAATCAAGCTACCGGCCAAACGCCATTCTCCCTAATCTACGGTGCTAAAGCGGTGCTCCCCACAGAACTCATATACAGGTCACCTCGAGTGCTCGCTTACGATGAAGCTGAGCAAGAGTAGCTGCGGCAAGACGACGCAACGCTCCTTGAGGAAGATCGTCTTCGGGCGGCTGTGCGAGCTGCATGCTACCAGTAAGCGTTGCGCCGCTACCATAGCCGCAAAGTGCATGCCCGAAGCCTTGAGGAAGGTGACCTTGTTCTTCGGCGCGTTCAGTCCACCAAGGGATCAAACAAGTTGATGCCGAACTGGGAAGGCCCTTACCGGGTAGTACGAGTCACCAGACCTGGCGCAGTCCGTCTGGAGACTGAAGATGGCATTCAAGTGCAAAACTCATGGAATATTGAGCATCTTCGCAAGTTCTACCCATAAGGCGCAGTTGCCGGGACACCTCCCGGCAACCCCTTTTGTACAAGCTTTGTCGGCGAGACATGTAACCCTTTGTACAAAGCTAGGCGCAGATCCTGTGCATAATAAAGCTAAGTGTTTTCGCAACTCCTCGTACATATTCATTTATATGTGGTTGCATGTGATGTTGTGATTTGCACTTTAGTTTGTATGGAATGACTGATGGACCGTCAAGGTTCCCAAACCACTCTTTTCTCTTCTTTCTTTTTTCTTAAAAGGATAGAAGGATCCCTCGCGTGCAAGTTTCCCGGGGGGGAGTGGAGATGGGGTACCATTTTAATGACATTCAAGTGATCATCTCATGCAACGAGAAAAACGACGCAAGAAAAAGCTAAGTTGAAAAACTTTGGAAATTTTTCCTTGGTACATTTGCGATTTCCCTTGAACGATTCTGTGCTTTGTATGAGAAACCTGCACGCGAAGGAACCTTGTCGCGGTCAGTCCGCCCTCTAGCTTGCCTCGAGTCCGCTCGGCAAGCTTGGCAGCTGCATTCTGGCCTGGCAAGTTACCTTGCTGGCAGCGGCATTTCTAGCAGGCTGCTAAGGACCTGTTCCTCAAAGCGCTCGCGGCAAGTGTGCGCACCGGCAAGTTTCCAAACAAGCGTAGGGAACACAATTATACAAAGGCAAAATAAAACAAGGGGAACGACGTGCATGCATTCAAGCGACACAAGTTATATTACATCGCAGAAACAGTGCGGGACTGACTTAAGATCAAATGTATCTTTCACATGTAGCACGGTGATGAAGATAACGGCAAACTCAATCCCGACGATCGCCCTGGACCCTGGGGATTTGGAGAACCTTGTCGGCGAGAGGGGCAGCGATCTTGTCGGCAGCAGTGACGTCGGTGCTCGTCGGCAACCTCCTGAAGACCTCGGAGAGATCAAGGCCGGGATTGCGATGAGCAATCTTGAGCAGCACCCTGTACACAATTTCGCGCGCAAACTTCCGGGATTCATCGGCGAACGAAGCAGACCTGTCCTCGTGGTACGTCTTCAAGGGGTCGATAAGGCCCTCAAAGAACTTGGTCAGGCGGATGCTGGTGGCCTCCTTGTCATTGACGGTGAAGCCCCAACTCTTCATGTCCATAACCGCGATTTGGGAGCTGATGCGTTCGGCGGCATTGACAAGCCTGTTGGTGCAGAGGGAGAGGTTCTCATGCAGTTGGGCATAGTTGTTTTCGGCCTCCTTCTTCGAGGCCTCTTCCCTCTCCAGCTTCTCCATCAAGACCCTCTCCCTCTCCTTGGCGGATTCTGTAGCTGTTACCACGGTGGCCAGTTGGGATTTCAGATCTCCAATCGTCTTGGCGGCGGCATCAAGGTCTTGGTTCTTGGACGACAGCTGCGTTTGCAAGTCCCCTAGAGTGCGGGCTGCCTTCAGCACTTCGTCCTTGAGAGCCTCGATTTCTTTGCCGCTACCGACGAGATCTTCGTTCAATTTGGCCACCTGGGATTCCAGTTATACCTTGGCAGAAACAGCAGCAGCAGCCTTATCAGCCGCCTCTTTAAGCTTGGCGGCGTTCTCCAAGGCCAGGGCTTCGATAAATCTCTTGTGCCCGTCTTCCAGCTCCTGAGTCCACTGCTTAAGGAGCGCTTCAATCTCATCATCCTTGCCGCGAAGAGTGGCGACAAGGGCTCCTTCCTGCGCGGCAAGATCCTTCTCTTTAACATTGAGCAGCGTTTCGCGCTCTGTCAGCTTGCCATCATGGATTGCTGCCTCTTCTTTGGCGGCATTGAGATTGCGGGCCTGCTGGCTGTACCATGTGAGCAGCTCGTCCGCCTTCTCTCTCAACCTCTGGTCAACCAAATCCGCAGCCTTGCGTTCCTCTTGCACCTTGTCCCACCTCCGACCGTACCATTCCTGGACACCTTTGAAACCAACAGCCATGATTTCCATCAAGGCAAGATCTTCGGCGTTGTCGGCCACATCGGTGGATTCGTCGGTTCTTTGGACCAAAGGGAGCAGGATCCGGGCTATTTCTTCATCAAAGTTCGGCCCCACAATGCCAGATAAACTCGGGGCTCCGGACCCGTGCTGGGAAGTAACCAACGCCAAGCTGCGTGACGGGGCCGGCAAGGTTGTTGTCGGTAGTTGGTTGCCGGGGTTTGGCACGTCGGTGCTGGCGGGCGCCTTCTCCACAGCCACCTTGGCGCGGTCAGACGTGTTGCCGGAGGACCTCTCGGATTCTTCTGGGAGTGTTCTGGTCTCCTCGGCAACTCGTGCAAGGCCCTCCTTAGCGGCAATCTTGGCGGCTTCATCAGCGGCGTCCCTTGTGATATTGGCTACCTCCACAAGAACTTCGCCTTCTTTAGGAGGGGTCGGGGCTGTGGATCAAAGCAGGGACAGGTGAAATAGGGTTTCAAAATCACAAGTCAAGTTCAAGAAGACAAAAATGGAATCTTTCCCGGAAGAGGTATCCAAAGGCAAGAGGATTACCCATTGGTGCTTGCTGAGGAAGGACGTCTCCTTCCCCGGCAACTCACGTTATTGGCTCATGGTCGTCAGCGGCCCCGCTCGTCGGGGTGGCCTCCGTGTGGGCAGGCTCATCGATGGAGGCCCTTGTCGGGGAAGCGCTCTCCGGAACATTGATCGATGGGGGAGCCATGGTTGGATCCGCCTCTTGGCGCTCCTCCTCTTGGCGGGTCTCCTCCATCTCCACAACAGGCTCAGCAGTAGGAACTCCAGTACTGGTGCTAGTGGGAGGTGCCTGCACCACATCCTCACGTAGGGGGCTGATAACAATGGCTTGAGCCATTGCAACCCCCTGCCCAACACGTGCCGCAGGATCCTGTGCTGCTGCAGACCTGGGCCGCTTCGACCGATGCAGAAGCGGTTCTGGGTCCCTGTCAATACAAAAGGAACCAAGTTAAAATGACAATCAAATGGAATCAAGGCTTGATGGAAAAAAGCGAAGTCACTTACTCCTCCTCCTCTTCGGACTCGCCGAGAACGTCGAAGTCGTACATCACTGGCGGAGGCGATTCTCTGGCCCTCTTGAGTACCGGGGGAGGTGAACTCGTCGGCTGGATGGATTCGACTTCCTCGGCCACCTCCTGCTGAGGAGATGAGGGCTGAGTTCGGGGATGCTAGGTCGATTGCCGGCGTACTTCTTCTTGGCGGCCGGTCTTTGTGGTCGTCTTCTTCACCGTGGGGCCAGCTCTCAGCGAACAAGCACGCACCGGCTCTTGACTGACCGCCCTCCGAAGACTGCGCCTCCTCTTCGGGGCTCGAGGGCCTTCCTCTTCTTCGGGCTCTCCGGCGGCCTCTGACCCGGCAGCCTCGGACCCGGCAACCTCGGTCCCGGCAACCTTGGGCCCGGCAACCTCGGTCCCGACAACCTCAGCCTCAACAATCTCATCCCCGGCAGGTTCTTCTTGTTGCCCTTCGGCAGCCTCTTCCTCGGAATGCTCCTCTTCATCATCCTCGGCCGTCGCGGCGCCAGAACCGCCCGCCGCATTGATCCTCGTGATCTCTGCGTACTTGCTGGCAATGTACGCCAGTTCTTCCTCGGTGGTGGCCCGGATGAGATCCGTTTCCTTCCGGGAAGCTTTCTCCGTTAGGTTGGAGGCCCAATCCATCTCGTGCTCCAAGGTGGGCAGATCCCAGTCCACTTTCACTCCGTGAGCGTCGTAGTCCGGCATCACCGCCAGGATGGAATCCTTGGAGGAGTTGATGTGCAGTGGGACAATCTTATCCGGCAAGTGGAATGTGCCAGTCTTCCAGAACAATTGTTCGCAAAGGCAGGCGTGCTCCATAACTGACAAGTTGTTGGCGGTCCCAGGGTACAGTCGCATGACGTCGGCGGCGTTCTAGTATTGCCAAGTGAATCTTTCTCTCTTCTGTAGCGGCGCTATGCGTCGCCGGAGGAAGTCGGCGCCAACCATCTCTATGGTCAGATTGGCGGCCTTGAGGCGGGCGATCCTGTTCAGTGCCGGACGAAGCTTGGCGTCAGTAGCACCCATACTGCTCCAATTCTTGTCGCGCACAACCCTCATCATACGCGGTATGCAGAACTGGGGAAAATTCTTCTCCTAGATCCAGCACCACTCCGCCCTCCACTCGTCCCACTTGAGGTGGTGTTGCCCGGCAAGGTACTCGCCCTTGGTTTTTGCCCTGGGGATCCAGGCCACGCTGCCGGAGCGCGATTTGTCTTCGATCCGGGAAATGAAAAAGTGACGGAACAGATCCACATTGAGGGCGACTCCGATGAAGTTCTCGCACAGGTGGGCAAAAACCGCAATGCAAGTCATTGCGTTCGGAGTGAAATCCAACAGCCTGAACCCATAGCTAAACATCATGGCGATGAAGAAATCCGAGAATGGAGGGACCAGACCACAATAGAAGTAGGCGCAGAAGAACGGATATGAGTCCGATGGATCCTTGTTGCCTTCGGGAAGCACTACGGGCGCCTTGTGATCTTTGGTGTCCCTTCCCCACATGTATGCATACCTCCTGATCAGCTCGTTGGCGTCTAAGGAACACGACAAGAAGATCGCATTCTCCCTCCACCGCTTCTCCAGCTCTTCCAGCGCCTTCTTCTTCTCCTCCGCCTTGGGATCGAGCGGCTTGGCGGGTTTCTTCCCCGCCGCGTCGGCTCTCTTGGGCGCCATCAAGAATTGGGGAGGAAGAAGGTGGCCGAATCAAGGTGCGGATCAGTGGCGGTGGTGGCGGCGGAAGCGGTTCTGGTGTAAGGAAGAAGATGAAGCAGGGGAAAGCAGGGGTGAATGAGCGGCGCCTCCTCGCGGTTGCCTTTTTATGGGGAAGGCGCGAGGTTGGGCTGGCTCTTCGCTGTTTACCCCAGCCACATTTTTTTTAAAGGAGCACTACCGCAATGTAACCGCAATAGTCCAAGTTCCCACGACCCGCATTTAATGCGTGGATTGGACGTGCGTTAGGATAACCATCATGACGAAAATTACAGTGGCAGTTTTCCCGCCATGTGTCTGTGCATTGTTTGGGCCTAGCCCAATGACGCTTCGGGCGCGCGTATGGCCCAGGCCCGGGGGCTCCTGTCGGTGTACAAAACATGGGTATTTTATACCCTGACTTATGCACAGACGGTAGCAGCCTCCTTGACGGCCAAGCCTTGCCGGGAACCGCCAAGACCATGATTCAAGACCCAGTTGCGGAAGCCATTGGGGAGAAGCTCAAGGCACGGCACCAACGAGCACCCAACCAGTACCGAAGACGAAGACATTCCTTGCCAGCAAGGCTAAACCGGCAAGGTGAAGACCCGGCAAGCTCTGTACCGGCAAGCTTTTGCCAGTCCTCCTGTGCTCCACCTCACCGCACAGATGTTCGCTAATGGGTGAGGTGTTGACCACGCAGGTTGGTTGGTGAGGCTTGTCGGGCACATGTCACCACCCTGGGGCAGGATTCGCCTCTAATGTCACCCGTCCAGGAGGCGTGTCAGAATAATACGAGGTAGCTGGGCAAGCGGTGCAGAAACCTTGCCGGGACTACCTCTCCACATGACACCTAACAGTGCATTTAATGCTTTTGTCCTAAACTGTCAGAGTTAGGTATGATAGCACTGTTTGCTATCTAATCGACATGTAATTACTGTTTTGCCACTGTGGTAACCCCTTTGAGCTATAAAAGGAGGGCCAAGGCAACAGTTAGGGGGATTCGGACCCTTTTTCAAACACTTGCACGTATCGCATAGCTGCACTCTCCGCGCCTTGCCGGGAGAAGCGCTCCCTGTACTTGTGCTTTCATACAATCAATACACCAAAAGCAGGAGTAGGGTTTTACGCTGCTCAGCGGCCCAAACCTGGGTAAATCCCTTGCATCTTCCATTGATCATGCTCTTTGTGCACGTTGATCCCCCCTAACGAACCACAAGGGGCTGGATGGCCCCATAGATGGTCGTACCCATGACATACTCGTAAAGTACTTCTAGTTTTATTCTTGCAAACCTATCCTATCACCTACAAAATAGTTTCATACTTGTTCTAGGTAAAGCGAACGTTAAGTGCGCGTAGAGTTGTATCGGTGGTCGATAGAACTTGAAGGGAATATTAATTCTACCTTTAGCTCCTCGTTGGGTTTGACACTCGTATTTATCGAAAAAGCTACAATTGATCCCCTATACTTGTGGGTTATCACTAACCTATTAACCCAGTGCCCAGTTCCAGTTGCTGTTTTCTGCTTGTTTTTGCCTTTTCAGAAAATCATTATCAAAAAGTGTCCAAAGAAGAAAAAAACTTTGGATTAATTTTTCTGGACCAGAAGAGACCCAGGAAGCTTCGGGAGAAGACCAGAAGGGCACGCCCAGGGGGGTAGGGCGCCCCCCCCCCCTAGGCTTGTGGGCCCCTCGTGGCACCTCTTGACCTAATTCCAACTCTATAAATTCTCAAATATTCCAAAACCAACAGGGAGCTAGAAGAGAAAACCTTTCCGCTGCCGCAAGCCTCTGTTCTTCCGCGATCCCATCTGGAGGCCTTTTCCGGTACTCTGCCGGAGGGGGAATCGATCATGGAGGGCTTCTTCATCAACCTTGCTACCCTTCCGATGATGTGTGAGTAGTTTACCATAGACCTATGGGTCCATAGCTAGTAGCTAGATGGCTTCTTCTCTCTCTTTGATCTTCAATACCATGCTCTCCTCGATGTTCTTGGAGTTCTATCCGATGTAATCTTCTTTTGCGGTGTGTTTGTTGGGATCCGATGAATTGTGAGTTTATGATCAGATTATTCATGAGAAATATTTGAGTCTTCTCTGAACTCTTTTATGAATGATTATTATAGCTTTGTATATCTCCCCGATCTATCGATTTGGTTTGGCCTACTAGATTGATTTATCTTGCAATGGGAGAGGTGCTTTGTGATGGGTTCAATCTTGCGGTGCTCAATCCCAGTGACAGTAGGGGACATCACACGTATTTGTATTGTTGACATTAAGGATAAAAATATGGGGTTCAATAATATTGCTTGAGTTTGCTTTGTCTATATCATGTCATCTTGCTTAAGGCGTTACTCTATTTCATACTTAATACCATAGATGCATGCTGGATAGCGGTCGATGGGTGGAGTAATAGTAGTAGATGCAGACAGGAGTCGGTCTACTTGTCTCGGACATGATGCCTATATACATGATCATTGCCATGAATCCGTCATAATTATTTGCTTTTCTATCAATTGCCCAACAGTAATTTGTCTACCCACCGTATGCTATGTGTTCGAGAGAGAAGCCTCTAGTGAAAACTATGGCCCCCGGGTCTACTTTATCATATATAAAAAACCTAAAAATACCTTGCTGCAATTTATTTACTTTTATTTTAATTAGTATTTTAGTTTATCTATTTATCTCTATAAGATTTAATCCTTGCAAATAACCGCTAAGAGGATTGACAACCCTCTTATTTGCGTTGGGTGCAAGTGTTTGCTCTTGTGTGTGCAGGTACGCTTAGAGGAATTTTGCTTGGTTCTCCGACTGGATTGATAACCTTGGTTCTTAACTGAGGGAAATACTTATCTCTGCTGTACTGCATCATCCTCTCCTCTTCGGGGAAATACCAACGCAGACTACAAGTAGCAGGAATAATTTCTGGCGCCGTTGCCGGGGAGACATCATCAAAATTACCAAGTACCTTCGCACAAATTATCATCCACTTGCATTTATTTTATTTGCCTTTTATTTGCATTTGCCTCTCGTTTTCATCTCCCCCACTTCTAATTTTTTTTTACAAAAACACAAAAATATTTTTATTTGCTTGTTTACTAGTTCGCTAGTTTGCTTCTCCACTATGGCTAGTTCTTCGCTTGTCACTATTACCCCTGAAAATGAAGTGCTTAATTTTAAACAAAGGGGAGGAGAAAATTTAAAAGATGCTTGGTATAGGATTTGCGATGCTCAAAATAGATCAACTCGTAAGCAGTCCACTACCGTTCTTCTTCGAAATTTTTATGTGGGAGTTACTACTTGGTATAGATTTGTGCTTGACACTATTACCGGAGGGAAATTTAGTGGGTTCACCCCCTATCATTATTAATGAAACGACATTGACTTTGGAGCATGTTATGCAAAGGTTAGAAGCTATAGAAAATAAGATGCCAACTATTGAACATCTTGAAAATTTAGATAAAAAGGTCCATAATCATATTACTCAATTTGGTTCTAAGGTGGGAATTGCTTTGAAAACTTTAAAGGAAAAGGAACCGATAATTAATGAAAGGATTGAACAAAGCCCCGCTAGAATTGATAAGTTTGAAGAGATTATCAATAACTTGGGTTCCGCTTTTTCCCCCGCTAAAAACATTGATACGATTCCTCCAAATAAAAATTGCAAGTTTATATATGTTCCTAAGGTTAAGGGTGCTACCTCTAGTAAAGGGAGCGGGGATCTTAAAATGATTAGCGTGCACACCAATTTCATTGATATAATAAAGGAACCTATCCATAAAGGCAAAATTCTTGATTTTGTGCCTAGAAGTGTGATGATGAGAAAATCCTATGTTAAATCTACTAGAAAAAATGGATGTGTAATTGAGGAGTTGGAAATGAAGGATGACAACACTTGAAACTATGCATTATGCCTAGCTAGGGGCATAAAACAATAGCGCTTGTTGGGAGGCAACCCAATGAATAAAATAATTTTTTGCTTTTACCTTCTGTTCTTGAGAGTTTACACAATTATATCTTATGTTATGATTGTATTTTTATGTTTTAATTAGTGTTTGTGCCAAGTAATGCCTTTGGGATGATTTGGAAGATAGTATAATTGATGCTGTTTGAAAACAGAAACTTTTGCGTCCAGTGCTGGAATTTTGGTTTTTTCTGGAGCGCCAGAACCTTATGAATTTTTTACACAATATTGATATTTGAATTTCCCACGTTGTCCTAATTTTTCAGAATTTTTGGAGTTACATAAGTATGACGTTAATTCAGATCTTTACATGTTGTTCTGTTTTAGACAGATTCTGTTTTTGTTGCATAGTTTGCTTATTTTGATGAATCTATGGATCGTATCGGGGGGTATGAGTCATGGAGAAGTTGGAGTACAGTAGAATTATGCCAATATTAAATATGAATCAATTTACAACAGTACCTAAAGTTTAAGATTTGTTTGTAATACTAACGGATCTCACGAGGTTTTTGTTGAGTTTTGTGTGCTGAAGTTTTCAAGTTTTGGGTGAGACTATGATGGATAATGGAATAAGGAGCGGCAAGAGCCTAAGCTTGGGGATGCCCAAGGCAACCCAAGGTAATATTCAAGGAATACTCAAGCTTCTAATCTTGGGGATGCACCGGAAGGCATCCCTCTTTCGTCTACAATCTATCGGTAACTCACTTGGAGCTATATTTTTATTCATCACATGATATGTGTTTTACTTGGAGCGTCTTTTGATATAGTTTGTTTGCTTTTGTTTGCTTTTTAGTTTGTCACAATCATCTTTTCTGAACACACCTTTTTGAGAGGGACACACATTATTTGTGATTTATTAGAATACTCTATGTGCTTCACTTATATCTTTTGAGCCAGGCAGTTGCTCTAGTGCTTCACTTATATCTTTTAGAGCACGGCGGTGGTTATATTTTAAAGAAATAGTTGCACTCTCATGCTTCACTTATATCTTTTTGAGAGTCTAATGATAGCAATGGTAATATGCATGGGTTATGAATTTGGTCCTGATATGATAGGTATTCAAGAGAATATAATAAAAACTTTCATGTAGATCACTGAATATGAAAAGTTTGATTCCTTGTAATAGTTTTATGATATTAAGATGGTAATATGTGGGAGGTATTAGTAGATGATTGTGGTTCAGTAAGAATATTGGTGTTAAGGTTTGTGATTCCCGAAGCATGCACGTATGATCTGTCGTTATGCTAAGAAGTTGGAGCATGATTTATTGTTGATTGTCTACCTTATGACTGGCGGTCAGGGACGAGCGATGGACCTTGTCCTACCAATCTATCCCTCTAGGGGCATGCGTAGTAGTACTTTGCTTCGAGGGCTAATAAACTTTTGCAATAAGTATGTGAGTTCTTTATGACTAATGTGAGTCCATGGATTATACGCACTCTCACCCTTCCGCAATTTGCTAGTCTCTTCGGTACCGTGCATTGCCCTTTCTCACATCAAGAGTTGGTGCAAACTTCGCCGGTGCATCCAAACCCCGTGATATGATACACTCTATCACACATAAGTGTAACATCCCTAGATCCTAACCATGTCATTAAGCTAATTAAATTGCCATGTCATCATGATCATCCTAAATAAATTGCATCTAGGAAATAATCCAACTCAAATTCCAATACAAAATACAAGTCAAATAATTACTTCTTCAAATAATTAAACAAAATAGTTCATAATATTGGAAATAATCCCAAAGCATTTATAAAAATAAAACCAACATAATTTGAATTCCCAAATTGACCCTAGCAACCAAAACAGTGGACCAGTTGCAATTTAAATGAGCCTTTTCAATTTCTAAAAATAGTTAAACAATTCCAAATGCTCTGGAACTTTTTGTGCACCCTCAAAATATTACAATGTGTTTATGTGACAAGTTTCACATTAAACAAAAATCATTTGCTATTGAATTAAAATGCAAAACAGTAACTAGTTAATTTCTAGAAAAGAAAATGGGGAAAGTCTCCTGTGCACCTGGCCCATCACTTCGACTCTACCAGGCCCAGCCCCCCTGGTTGGCCTTTCCCCTAACCTCCCGCCAAAGCCAGCCATGGCACTAACCGACGCGCGCGCGCAGCCATCCACGCACGGATGCAGCCGCTGTCGACTATCCGACGGTGCCCCGTGGGGATAAGGACTGTCCCGAGCCCCCCAGGCAACCCTAGTCCCTCCCCCCCTCTCTCTCTTGCTCACCCTCTTCCCCACAGTGCGCACCCGCCACTGCCGACGCCGTGCCATCACCGTGCACATGGCCACCAGCCGCCGCTCGCCGAGCCAGCATGTCCAGAAGACGCTTGCCATCGTCCTCAGCCTCGACGTGGACTGCCTCGAGCCGGGTCGCCAAGACAACGCCGCCATCTGTCGATCCCCTCCGTCAGCCACCGCCTCTGCCTCGCCGTGGATCTACACCACCACGACCTCCCCTGCCTCCCCGAGCTGCCCTCGACTCCGCTGTGAGCACCGCACAAAACCCCCTCTTCGTTTGTCTCAATGTCGAGCCCTGGTCAGCTAGCTTCACCGCCGTGCTCTGGCCGGAGCTCCGCCGCTGCTGACGTGCTCCGCGCTGTCGCTGTAGCCCATCCCCGTTGCAACCGAGAACACCATCGCACTCAGGGCATCTCGTAGACGCTGCCTAGCTCACTGGTTCGACGAATCCGTACCTGATGGCTCGATCCCTTCGAGCGCCGCCTTCTGCTGCCGCTGGACCTCATCGCCGGCGTCCATTCCGGCGCCTACTGCACCAACCACTAGCCCCACTCGACACGTGCCGATGCGCTCGTCTTTCTGATGCTTGTGGGTGACCAAATGGTCGCCGGAACGCAACTCCGGCGAGCCTCTGTGGCTGCCGGTGGCTAAACGCCGGCGCGGCTGATGTGGCGTCATTAGTCACTTAATTAACCCCAGCTAACCCCACTGACAGCGGGCCCCAGGCCACTAACTAAATCGGTTAAGTTTTAATAAAAACTGTTAACTGGCCCAGAGTCACTGACATGCGGGTCCCACTGGACCCGCTGACCAGTCAACGGTTGACCAGTCAACTGCTGAGTCAGCAGTTGACTGGCCCCACCTGTCAGCCCCTGTATGCGCTCGCTGTGTGCACTTTGCTGTGTGCCCGTAGCAATTTCCAATTAGTATTTTTCGAAAATAAAATAATTCCAGAAATTTCAGAAAATGATTAAAACTTTGAAAAATCATATAAAATAAACCGTAACTCGGATGAACATAATTTATATATGAAAAATGATCAGAAAAATAAGACGAATCCAAATATGTGATCAAAATGCTTGACCATCATTCCTAACTAGGTGAACATGGAACCTTCCCCTCCGGATCAATATACCGATAAGCACCTGGAGCTGGGAAAATATTCCCGGATATTTTCCCTCTTCGTCTAAAATAATTAGTGAAGCACTAGAGCACATAGCCAACCCGTACCGACCTGTCATGCATCTGTGTGCCTTTGGTTTCCCATTATTTATTTGTTTCTCCCTCCTCTTTCTTCTCTGATAGACCCTACGACTGCTGCTGAGACCCCTGAGGACTGCTACATCACCGATGACCTCTCTTTTACCGCAGAGCTTCCAGGCAAGCAAAACCCCTTGATCATTCCTATATCGCCCATTCTTTCTCTCACATGCTTGCATTAGATTTTGCTACTGTATTTGATTGCTCCTATTGTGGTGCATAGCCTGATTTTGTAACCTGCTGTTGATACTTTACCTGTTGTCCTAAATGCTTAGTACAGGCTGGTTAGTGATCCATCAAAGGCCCCACACCCTTGTCCTTGTTGCCATGCTTTACCACCAGTGACTCGATCAGTATGATCAATGTACAGAGACCGAACGCAGCACCGCACACCCCCTTAGTTGTACGACTCTGCAGAGCTACTATCGAGTGCCAAGGGTGATACCTCCTACCTCACTCCTGATGATATCTCTGTAGCGTAGCTAGTCGGTTGTGGGTTACCGAGGGTGATTCCTCCTTCACCACCTCCGATGAAGCCTCTGTCACGCAACCCCTCAAGTGTGAACCCATCGAGGGTGATTCTGTTGGAAATATGCCCTAGAGGCAATTAATAAAGTGTTTATTATTATCATATTTCTCCGTTCATGATAATGGTTTATTATTCATACTAGAATTGTATTGACCGGAAACTAAATACATGTGTGGATAATAGACAAATACTATGTCCCTAGTATGCCTCTACTAGACTAGCTCGTTGATCAAAAGATGGTCAAGGTTTCCTGACCATGGACATGAGTTGTCATTTGATAACGGGATCACATCATTAGGAGAATGATGTGATGGACATGACCCAACCGTTAGCATAGCAAATGATCGTTCAGTTTATTGCTATTGCTTTCACTATGTCAAATACACGTTCCTCTGACCATGAGATCATGCAACTCCCGGATACCGTAGGAATACTTTGGGTGTATCAAACGTCACAACGTTACTGGTTGATTATAAAGGTGCACTACAGGTATCTCCGAAAGTGTTTGTTGAGTTCGCATGGATCGAGATTGGGATTTGTCACTCCAACTATCGGAGAGGTATCTCTGGGCCCTCTCGGTAATACAGCATCACAGAAGCCTTGAAGCACCGTGACTAAAGAGTTAGTTGCAAGATGATGTATTATGGAACGAGTAAAGAGACTTGCCGGTAACGAGATTGAACTAGGTATTGGATACCGACGATCGAATCTCGGGCAAGTAACATACCGCCAGACAAAGGGAACAACGTATGTTGACATATGAGGTTCACCGATAAAGATCTTCGTGGAATATGTAGGAACCAATATGAGCATCCAGGTTCCGCTGTTGGTTATTGACCGGAGAGTCGTCTCGATCATGTCTACATCATTCCCGAACCCGTAGGGTCCGCACACTTAAGGTTCGATGACGATTTAGTATTATATGAGTTATGTGATTGGTGGCCGAAGTTTGTTCGGAGTCCCGGATGAGATCACGGACATGACGAGGAGTCTCTAAATGGTCGAGAGGTAAAGATTCATATATTGGAAGGCTATATTCGGACGTCGGAAAGGTTCCGAGTGATTCGGGTATTTTTCGGAGTACCGGGGAGTTACGGGAATTCACCGGGAGAAGTAATGGGCCTTATTGGGCCATACGGGAAAAGGAGAGGCAGGCCACGTGAGGAGGTGCATGCCCCCCTTGCCCAAACCGAATTGGACTAGGGGAGGGGGCGTAGCCCCCTCTTTCCTTTCCCTCTCCCTTCCCCCTTTCCTACTCCGTATGGGAGGTGGAATCCTACTAGGACTAAGGAGTCCTAGTAGGACTCCCCACACTTGGCGCACCCCTAGGGGGCCGGCCTCCTCCCTCTCATCCTTTATATACGGGGGCAAGGGGGCACCCCAAAGTACAACAATTGTCCCATAGCCGTGTGCGGTGCCCCGATCTCCGTTTTCCACCTCGGTCATATTTTCGGAGAGCTTAGGCGAAGCCCTGCCGGAATCACTTCACCGTCACCGTCGCCACGCCGTCGTGCTGACGGAACTCATCTACTTCCTCGACGTCTTGCTGGATCAAGAAGGCGAGGATCGTCACCGAGCTGCACGTGTGTAGAACTCGGAGGTGCCGTATGTTCGGTACTCGATCGGTGGAGCTCGAAGGATTGTTCGACTACATCAACCGCGTTGTGAGACGCTTCTGCTAACGGTCTATGAGGGTACGTAGACACACTCTCCCCTCTCGTAGCGATGCATCTCCATGGATAGATCTTGCGTGAGCGTAGGAAATTTTTTGAAATTCATGCTCCGTTCCCCAACAGTGGCATCCGAGCCAGGTCTATGCGTAGATGTGATTTGCACGAGTAGAACACAAGTGAGTTGTGGGCGTGGGTGTATACATATTGCTTGCCGTTACTAGTTGATACTTGATTCGGCGGTATTGTGAGATGAAGCGGCCCGGACCGACATTACGCGTACGCTTACGCGAGACAGGTTTCACCGCTAAGTGCACTCGTTGCATAAAGGTGACTGGCGGGTGTCTGTCTCTCTCACTTTAGTTGAATCGGTTTCAATGAAGAGGGTTCTTTTAGAAGATCAAAAAGCAATCACTACACCACGTTGTGGTTTTGCGTAGGTAAGAACGGTTCTTGCAAACCCGTAGCAGCCACGTAAAACTTGCAACAACAAAGTAGAGGACGTCTAACTTGTTTTTGCAGGGTATGCTGGTGATGTGATATGGTCAAGACATGATGTGATATAAGTTGTTGTATGAGATGATCATGTTTTGTAAGTTATCAGGCAACCGGCAGGAGCCTGATGGTTGTCTCTTTATTGTATGCAATGCCAACGCTATGTAATTGCTTTTCTTTACCGCTATGAGTTAACAGTAGTAGTAGTAGCAATAGCCGGCGAGACGACCACGACGCTGCGATGGAGATCAAGGTGTCACGACGCTACGATGGAGATCATGGTGTCAATCCGGTGACAATGGAGATCATGACGGTGCTTGGCTGATGGAGATCAAAAGCACAAGATGATGATGGCCATATCATGTCACATATATTGAATTGCATGTGATGTTAATCCTTTTATGCATCTTATTTTGCTTAGGACGACGGTAGCATTATAAGATGATCCCTTCACTAAATTTCAAGATAAGTGTTCTCCCCTAGTATGCACCGTTGCGAAGGTTCGACGCTTCTAAGCACCACGTGATGATTGGGTGTGATGGATTCTTTCGTTCGCATACAACGGGTGTAAGCCAGTTTTACACACGCAGAATACTTGGGTTAAACTTGACGAGCCTAGCATATACAGATATGGCCTCGGAACACAAGAGACCGAAAGATCGAACATGAGTCATATAGTAGATATGATCAACATGAAAGATGTTCACCATTGATAACTAATCCACCTCACGTGATGATCGGGCATGGCTTAGTTGATGTGGATCATGTTACACTTAGACAACTTGAGGGATGTTAATCTAAGTGGGAGTTCTTAAATAATTTGATTAATTGAACTTCAATTATCATGAACATAGTCTAAATAATATTTGCAATTGTATGTTGTAGATCAATGGCCCGCGCTGTAGTTCCACTGAATTTTAATGCGTTCCTAGAGAAAGCTAAGTTGAAAGATGATAGAAGCAACTATGCGTACTGGGTCCGTAATCTGAGGATCATCCTCATTGCTGCACAGAAGGCTTATGTCCTTGATGCACCGCTAGGTGTCGCACCCCCTCCCTCGTCTGTCGATGTTATGAACACCTGGCAGACACGTGTTGATGACTACTCGATAGTTCAGTGTGCCATGCTTTACGGCTTAGAACTGGGGCTCCAAAGACGTTTTGAGCATCACGGAGCATATGAGATGTCCCAAGAGCTGAAACTTGTATTTCAAGCTCATGCCCGGGTCGAGAGATATGATGTCTCCGACAAGTTCTTTAGCTGTAAGATGGAGGAGAATAGTTCTGTCAGAGAGCATATACTCAAGATGTCTGGGTTGCATAACCGCTTGACTCAGTTGGGAGTTAATCTTCCAGATGATTCGGTTATTGACAGAATTCTCCAATCACTGGCACCAAGCTATAAGGGCTTTGTGATGAACTATAATATGCAAGGAATGGAAAAGTCTATTTCCGAGCTCTTCGCTATGCTCAAAGCTGCGGAGGTAGAAGTCAAGAAGGAGCATCAAGTGTTGATGGTAAAGAAGAGCACTAGTTTCAAGAAGGGCAAGGGAAAGAAGGGGAACTTCAAGAAGAACGGCAAATCAGTTGCTGCTCCCACGAAGAAACCCAAGTCTGTACCCAAACCCGAGACTGAGTGTTTCTACTGCAAGGGGACTGGTCACTGGAAGCGGAACTGCCCCAAGTACCTGGCAGATAAGAAGGCTGGCAACATCAACAAAGGTATATTTGATATACATGTTATTGATGTGTACCTTACCAATACTCGTAGTAGCACCTGGGTATTTGATACTGGTTCGGTTGCTCATATTTGTAACTCGAAACAGGAGCTACGGAATAAACGAAGATTGGCTAAGGACGAGGTGACGATGCGCGTCGGGAACGGTTCAAGAGTTGAAGTTATCGCCGTCGGCACGCTACCGCTACATCTACCCTCGAGATTAGTGATGAACCTAAATAATTGTTATTTGGTGCCTGCGTTGAGCATGAACATTATATCTGGATCTTGTTTATTGCGAGACGGTTATTCATTTAAATCAGAGAATAAAAGTTGTTCTATTTTGATGAATAATATCTTTTATGGTCATGCACCGCTTGTGAATGGTTTATTCTTGTTGAATCTCGATCGTGGTGATACACACATCCATAATATTGATGCCAAAAGACGCAAAATTGATAATGATAGTACCACATATTTGTGGCACTGCCGCTTAGGTCATATTGGTGTAAAACGCATGAAGAAACTCCATACAGATGGACTTTTGGAATCACTTGATTATGAATCATTTGAGACGTGCGAACCATGCCTCATGGGCAAGATGACTAAGACTCCGTTCTCCGGAACAATGGAGCGAGCAACAGACTTCTTGGAAATAATACATACCGATGTATGCGGTCCGATGAGTGTTGAGGCGCGCGGTGGATATCGTTATGTTCTCACGTTCACAGATGATTTGAGTAGATATGGCTATGTCTACTTGATGAAGCATAAATCTGAAACATTTGAAAAGTTCAAAGAATTTCAGAGTGAAGTAGAGAACCATCGTAACAAGAAAATAAAGTTCTTACGATCTGATCGTGGAGGAGAATATTTGAGTTACGAGTTTGGCAATCACTTAAAACAATGTGGAATTGTTTCACAGCTCACGCCACCTGGAACACCACAACGTAATGGTGTGTCCGAACGTCGTAATCGTACTCTATTAGATATGGTGCGTTCTATGATGTCTCTTACCGATTTGCCACTATCATTTTGGGGTTATGCATTAGAGACAGTTGCATTCACTTTAAACAAGGGCACCGTCTAAATCCATTGAGACGACACCGTATGAACTGTGGTTTGGTAAGAAACCTAAGCTGTCGTTTCTGAAAGTTTGGGGATGTGATGCTTATGTCAAAAGTCTTCAGCCAGATAAGCTCGAACCCAAAGCGGATAAGTGCGTCTTCATAGGATACCCAAAGGAGACCATTGGGTACACCTTCTACCACAGATCCGAAGGCAAAGTATTCGTTGCTAAGAATGGATCCTTTCTAGAGAAGGAGTTTCTCTCGAAAGAAGTGAGTGGGAGGAAAGTAGAACTTGATGAGGTAATTGTACCTCCTCTGGATAGTAGTACGCCACAGAAAGAAATTTCTGTGACATCGACACAGACCAGAGAAGAAGTTGATGATGATGATCATGAAACTTCGGATCAAGTTGTTACTGAACTTCGAAGGTCAACCAGGACACGTTCCGCACCAGAGTGGTACGGAAATCCAGTCTTGGAGGTCATGTTGCTAGACAACGATGAACCTTCGAACAATGAAGAAGCGATGGCAAGCCCGGATTCTGACAAATGGCTTGAGGCCATGAAATCCGAGATTGGATCCATGTATGAGAACAAAGTATGGACTTTGTTAGACTTGCCCAATGAACGGCGAGCTATTGAAAATAAATGGATCTTTAAGAAGAAGACGGACGCTGATGGTAATGTCACCGTCTATAAAGCACGACTTGTTGCTAAAGGTTATCGACAAGTTCAAGGAGTTGACTACGATGAGACTTTCTCACCTGTAGCGATGCTAAAGTCTGTTAGAATTATGTTAGCAATTGCCGTGCTTTATGATTATGAAATCTGGCAAATGGATGTCAAAACGGCATTCCTTAATGGATTCCTTAAGGAAGAATTGTATACGATGCAACCGGAATGTTTTGTCGATCCTAAAGGTGCTAACAAAGTATGCAAGCTCCAGCGATCCATCTATGGACTGGTGCAAGCATCTCGGAGCTGGAATGAAGTGATCAAAGCGTTTGGGTTTATACAAACTTATGGAGAAGCTTGTATTTACAAGAAAGTGAGTGGGAGCTCTGTGGCATTTCTCATACTATATGTGGATGACATATTATTGATGGGAAATGACATAGAATTTCTGGAAAGCATAAAGGGTTATTTGAACAGAAGTTTTTCAATGAAGGATCTCGGAGAAGCTGCTTACATATTAGGCATCAAGATCTATAGAGATAGATCAAGACGCCTCATTGGACTTTCACAAAGCACATACCTTGACAAGATTTTGAAGAAGTTCAAAATGGATCAGTCAAAGAAAGGGTTCTTGCCTGTATTGCAAGGTGTGAGATTGAGTAAGACTCAAAGCCCGACCACGGCGGAAGACAAAGAGAAGATGAGTGTCATCCCCTATGCCTCAGCCATAGGCTCTATTATGTATGCCATGCTGTGTACCAGACCTGATGTGTGCCTCGCTATTAGCTTGGTGGGAAGGTACCAAAGTGATCCAAGAGTAGATCACTGGACAGCGGTCAAGAATATCCTGAAGTACCTGAAAAGGACCAAGGACATGTTTCTCATTTATGGAGGTGACAAAGAGCTCGTCGTAAAGGGTTACGTCGATGCTAGCTTTGACACAGATCCAGATGACTCTAAGTCACAATCTGGATACGTATTTATTCTTAATGGTGGAGCGGTCAGTTGGTGAAGTTCCAAGCAGAGCGTCGTGGCGGGATCTACATGTGAGGCAGAATACATAGCTGCTTCCAAAGCAGCACATGAAGGAGTCTGGATGAAGGAGTTCATATCCGATCTAGGTGTCATACCTAGTGCATCGGGTCCAATGACTATCTTATGTGACAACACTGGAGCAATTGCTATAGCAAAGGAGCCCAGGTTTCACAAGAGAACCAAGCATATAAAGCGTCGCTTCAACTCCATTCAGAATTTGGTTAAGGATGGAGACATAGAGATTTGCAAAGTACACACGGATCTGAATGTGGCAGACCCGTTGACTAAACCTCTTCCACGAGCAAAACATGATCAGCACCAGAATGCGATGGGTGTTAGATTCATTACAATGTAATTGACTCTAGTGCAAGTGGGAGACTGTTGGAAATATGCCCTAGAGGCAATTAATAAAGTGTTTATTATTATCATGTTTCTCCGTTCATGATAATGGTTTATTATTCATACTAGAATTGTATTGACCGGAAACTAAATACATGTGTGGATAATAGACAAATACTATGTCCCTAGTATGCCTCTACTAGACTAGCTCGTTGATCAAAAGATGGTCAAGGTTTCCTGACCATGGACATGAGTTGTCATTTGATAACGGGATCACATCATTAGGAGAATGATGTGATGGACATGACCCAACCGTTAGCATAGCAAATGATCGTTCAGTTTATTGCTATTGCTTTCACTATGTCAAATACACGTTCCTCTGACCATGAGATCATGCAACTCCCGGATACCGTAGGAATACTTTGGGTGTATCAAATGTCACAACGTTACTGGGTGATTATAAAGGTGCACTACAGGTATCTCCGAAAGTGTTTGTTGAGTTGGCATGGATCGAGATTGGGATTTTTCACTCCGACTATCGGAGAGGTATCTCTGGGCCCTCTCGGTAATACAGCATCACAGAAGCCTTGCAAGCACCGTGACTAAAGAGTTAGTTGCAAGATGATGTATTACGGAATGAGTAAAGAGACTTGCCGGTAACGAGATTGAACTAGGTATTGGATACCGACGATCGAATCTCGGGCAAGTAACATACCGCCAGACAAAGGGAACAACGTATGTTGACATATGAGGTTCACCGATAAAGATCTTTGTGGAATATGTTGGAACCAATATGAGCATCCAGGTTCCGCTGTTGGTTATTGACCGGAGAGTCGTCTCGATCATGTCTATATCATTCCCGAACCCGTAGGGTCCACACACTTAAGGTTCGATGACGATTTAGTATTATATGAGTTATGTGATTGGTGGCCGAAGTTTGTTCGGAGTCCCGGATGAGATCACGGACATGACGAGGAGTCTCGAAATGGTCGAGAGGTAAAGATTCATATATTGGAAGGCTATATTCGGACGTCGGAAAGGTTCCGAGTGATTCGGGTATTTTTCGGAGTACCGGGGAGTTACGGGAATTCACCGGGAGAAGTAATGGGCCATATTGGGCCATACGGGAAAAGGAGAGGCTGGCCACGTGAGGAGGCGCACGCCCCCCCCCCCCTTGCCCAAACCGAATTGGACTAGGGGAGGGGGCGCAGCCCCCTCTTTCCTTTCCCTCTCCCTTCCCCCTTTCCTACTCCGTATGGGAGGTGGAACCCTACTAGGACTAAGGAGTCCTAGTAGGACTCCCCACACTTGGCGCACCCCTAGGGGGCCGGCCTCCTCCCTCTCATCCTTTATATACGGGGGCAAGGGGGCACCCCAAAGTACAACAATTGTCCCATAGCCGTGTGCAGTGCCCCGATCTCCGTTTTCCACCTCGGTCATATTTTCGGAGAGCTTAGGCGAAGCCCTGCCGGAATCACTTCACCGTCACCGTCGCCACGCCGTCGTGCTGACGGAACTCATCTACTTCCTCGACGTCTTGCTGGATCAAGAAGGCGAGGATCGTCACCGAGCTGCACGTGTGTAGAACTCGGAGGTGTCGTACGTTCGGTACTCGATCGGTGGAGCTCGAAGGATTGTTCGACTACATCAACCGCGTTGTGAGACGCTTCCGCTAACGGTCTACGAGGGTACGTAGACACACTCTCCCCTCACGTAGCGATGCATCTCCATGGATAGATCTTGCGTGAGCGTTGGATTTTTTTTGAAATTCATGCTCCGTTCCCCAACAGATTCCTCCGAGTTCACCTTGACGGTTACATCGAGTAGGAATCCAACGAGGGTGATTCCTCAGATTCCACCTTGATGTTATGGACACACGGTTACCCTAATGTTACTACAGTTCCCGGTGGAAGTCGGGTCGACCCCGAGGGGTACCCACGAGAGATGTGAAGTCAGGTTGACCGTGAGGGTACCCGCGAGATAATTACGTGGCACGGCCGGGCAGGTAGACTGCCCAGGAGAGGGTTGGGCCTGGCCCTTGCCGTAAGTCCACGAGACGGGGCGACGGGGTCAGATGATCGTGGATCTCTGCTCGTTTCCACGAGTTCCCAATACACTAACGGTTTGGGTATTTGATCTGAGTTGGCCACTGGCCTATACGCACTACCACCACGCAGGATAATGGTTTAATGGGGCCCTCGGTGCCGTATGTATCAGCCGAAAGCTCTGCCAGACGTCCAGTTCAGCATTGCGGCCGGGACGGACCGGCGCCATCCAGGACAGGGGTGGTGCCTGGCTTCACCCTGCACGCAACGACCCGGAGTGCAAAGGGCGATGGGCCCAAGACCCCTGAGCACTTTGGATGTAGACCGGCGGGGACCTCTCTGCGGAGCCTAGGTAGGACTACGTCATGTCGATCAGCCGAGGCCGGGCATGACCCGGAGAAGTGTGTCCGGCCAGAGTTAATCGAGCGTGTTGGGTAATAGTAGTGCACCCCTGCAGGGAAGTTATCTATTCGAATAGCCATGTCCACGGTAACATGACGCTTAGTGTTGTATCGCGATCTACTACAACTTGAACTAGATACATGTTACTTTATTTGTAAGCTCCGAGATCGCTTTCTCGCAGGGAGTCGAGGAAGGATCTCTAGGCTTTGCTACTACATACTTATTAATTTATTATATGCTAATCTGCACTCTTCTAATGCTGCAAGACGCTAAAGATGCTAGTCTTTGATAGGCTAGGCTTTCCCCTCTATTCTGGCATTTCTGTAGTATAGTCCACAGATACAGCCCCTTCCCTTTGATACCGATGCATACTTAGCATAGTTCAGATGTAAGTCTTGCGAGTACTTTGGATGAGTACTCACGGTTGCTTTGCTACCTCTTTTTCCCCATACCCAATTGCTGCGATCAGGTGACGGAGCCCCGGAGCCAGCTGACCGCGTCGACGACTTCTACTACCCCTCCGATGGCGCCTACTACTACGTGGAGACCGACGACCAGGAGTAGATAGGAGGCTCGCAGGCAGGAGGCCTGCGCCTTTTCGATCTAGTTGTCGTTGTTTTGCTCAGCCTTCTTAAGGCAGTCTTGTCTAATTATGTCTGTACTCAGATACTGATGCTTCCGCTGACTCTTGTGTGACTCGAGCTTATGTATTTGAGCCCTCGAGGCCCCTGGCTTGTAATATTAAAGGTTGTATTATTTTATCTTGTGTCTAGAGTTGTGTTGTGATATCTTCCCGTGAGTCCATGGGCATGATCGTGCACATTTGCGTGTATGATTAGTGCACGGTCGGGCCGGGGGCGTCACAAGCTGGTATCAGAGCCGACTGCCTGTAGGAAGCCCCTTTCCAACTCCTTGGCTCAATTTGAGTCTAGTCTTTGAAAAACGATTTTACTAACATGACTGTGTGGCTTACGGGCCCACGTCGCCAATGGGTGGTATTAGGATCTTTTATTCCTCTCCTTTACTCTGGGACTCTGATCTCTCCTCTATTTGGGTTAAAGTTTTGCTAACACTAACATTAGGTTCTCGTGTTCACATCCACCCGGAGAGCTGGATTGTCCGCAATTATTCCTTTCCATTGGTCAGTTTAATCTGATTATCACATTTTCCTTTCCATTGGCCTATTTAACCTTTCTTGTAATCTAGCTTTTATCTAAGCAGTAATGATTCCCTACTTATGCAAACACCTCGGTGTACCACTCTGTCGGTAACACCATGTTACTATTGTTCTTGGCATTCAGGTAACCGACGGTGGATGAGAACTTTGCCTATTGTTCCGCCTCGTCTTAACGAGCGGGAAAATTGTTCTCTTCGTCCCTCGCCCTTGGTACCGACGTTGTTGCCAACATAGCTGACAAACTATCCTCTGACGTGCCTTACTATCATGGCCGTGCAAGATGTCACCGCCCTTCCTACTTTTAACCCACACTACCCACAGTTCCACAGGATCGAAACCTGACTCTCCTGTACATCCTTGATCCCGAAGATTCCCCTTACTCCACCTCTTAAGTCTCGGGACGAGATTTCTTGTAGTGGGGGAGATTTGTAACATCCCCAGATCTTAACCCTGTCATTAAGCTAATTAAATTGCCATGTCATCATGATCATCCTAAATAAATTGCATCTAGGAAATAATCCAACTCAAATACAAATACAAAATACAAGTCAAATAATTACTTCTTCAAATAATTAAAAAAAATAGTTCATAATATTGCAAATAATCCCAAAGCATTTATAAAAATAAAACCAACATTATTTGAATTCCCAAATTGACCCTAGCAACCAAAACAGTGGACCAGTCGCAATTTAAATGAGCCTTTTCAATTTCTAAAAATAGTTAAATAATTCCAAATGCTCTGGAACTTTTTGTGCACCCTCAAAATATTAGAATGTGTTTATGTGACAAGTTTCACATTAAACAAAAATCATTTGCTATTGAATTAAAATGCAAAACAGTAACTAGTTAATTTCTAGAAAAGAAAATGGGGAAAGTCTCCTGTGCACCAGGCCCATCACTTCAACTCTACCAGGCCCAGCCCACCTGGCTGGCCTTTCCCCTAACCTCCCGCCAGAGCCAGCCATGGCGCTGGCCGATGCACGCGCGCAGTCGTCCACGCACGGATGCAGCCGCTGTCGACCATCCGACAGAGCCCCGTGGGGATAAGGACTGTCCCGAGCCCCCCAGGCAACCCTAGCCCCTCTCCCCCTCTCTCTCTCTTGCTCGCCCTCTTCCCCACAGTGCGCACCCGCCACTTCCGACGCCGTGTCGTCGCCGTGCACGTGGCCACCAGCCGCCGCTCGCCGAGCCAGCATGTCCAGAAGATGCTTGCCATCGTCCTCAGCCTCAACGTGGACTGCCTCGAGTCGGGTCGCCAAGACAACACCGCCATCCATCGATCCCCTCCGTCGGCCACCGCCTCTGCCTCACCGTGGATGTACACCACCACGACCTCCTCTGCCTCCCCGAGCTTCCCTCGACTCCGCTGTGAGCACCGCACAAAACACCTCTTCGTTTGTCTCAATGTCGAGCCCTGGTCAGCTAGCTTCACCGTCGTGCTCTGGCCGGAGCTCTGCCGCTGCTGCCGTGCTCCGCGCCGTCGCTGTAGCCCATCCCAGTTGCAACCGAGAACACCATCGCACTCAAGGCATCCCGTAGACGCTGCCAAGCTCACTGGTTTGACGAATCCGTGCCTGATTGCTCGATCCCTTCGAGCGTCGCCTTTTGCTGCCGCTGGACCTCGTCGCCGGCGTCCATTCTGGCGCCTACTGCACCAACCACTAGCCCCACTTGACGCGCGCCGATGTGCTCGTCCTTCTGATGCTCGTGGGTGACCAAATGGTCACCGGAACGCAACTCCGGCGAGCCTCCGCCGCGTACTGTGGCTGCCGGTGGCTAAACGCTGGCGCGGCTGACGTGGCGTCATTAGCCACTTAATTAACCCCAGCTAACCCCACTGACAGCGGGCCCCAGGCCACTAACTAAATCGGTTAAGTTTTAATAAAAACTGTTAACTGGCCCAGAGTCACTGACATGCGGGTCCCACTAGACCCGCTGACCAGTCAACGGTTGACCAGTCAACTGCTGAGTCAGCAGTTGACTGGCCCCACCTGTCAGCCCCTGTATGCGCTGGTTATGTGCACTTTGCTGTGTGCCCGTAGCAATTTCCAATTAGTATTTTTCGAAAATAAAATAATTCCAGAAATTTCAGAAAATGATTAAAACTTTGAAAAATCATATAAAATAAACCGTAACTCGGATGAAAATAATTTATATATTAAAAATGATCAGAAAAATAAGACGAATCCAGATATGTGATCAAAATGCTTGACCATCACTCCTAGCTAGGTGAACATGGAACCTTCCCCTCCGGATCAATATACCGATAAGCACCTGGAGCTGGGAAAATATTTCCGGATATTTTCCCTCTCCGTCTAAAATAATTAATGAAGCACTAGAGCACATAGCCAACCCATACTGACCTATCATGCATCTGTGTGCCTTTGTTTGCCCGTTATTTATTTGTTTCTCCCTCCTCTTTCTTCTCCGGTAGACCCTGTGACTGCTACCGAGACCCCTGAGGACTGCTACATCACCGACGACCCCTCTTTTACAGCAGAGCTTCCAGGCAAGCAAAACCCCTTGATCATTCCTATATCGCCCATTCTTTCTCTCCCATGCTTGCATTAGATTTTGCTACTATATTTGATTGCTCCTATTCTGGTGCATAGCCTGATTTTGTAACATGCTGTTGATACTTTACCCGTTCTCCTAAATGCTTAGTACAGGCTGGTTAGTGATCCAGCAAAGGCCCCACACCATTGTCCTTGTTGCCATGCTTTACCACCGGTGACTCGATCAGTGTGATCAATGTACAGAGACCGAACACAGCACCGCACACCCCCTTAGTTGTACGACTCTGCAGAGCTACTATCGAGTGCCAAGGGTGATACCTCCTACCTCACTCCTGATGATATCTCTGTAGCGTAGCTAGTCGGTTGTGGGTTACCGAGGGTGATTCCTCCTTCACCACCTCCGATGAAGCCTCTGTCGTGCAACCCCTCAAGTGTGAACCCATCGAGGGTGATTCCTCCGAGTTCACCTTGACGGGTACATCGAGTAGGAATCCAACGAGGGTGATTCCTCGGATTCCACCTTGATGTTATGGACACACGGTTACCCTAATTTTACTATAGTTCCCGGTGGAAGTCGGGTCAACCCCGAGGGGTACCCGTGAGAGATGTGAAGTCGGGTTGACCGTGAGGGTACCCGCGAGATAATTACGTGGCACGGCCGGGCAGGTAGATCGCCTAGGAGAGGGTTGGGCCTGGCCCATGCCGTAAGTCCACGAGACGGGGCGACGGGGTCACATGATCATGGATCTCTGCTCGTTTCCGCGAGTTCCCAATACACTAACGGATTTGGGTATTTGATCTGAGTTGGCCACTGGCCTATACGCACTACCACCACGCGGGATAATGGTTTAATGGGGCCCTCCGTGCCGTATGTATCAGCCGAAAGCTCTGTCAGACGTCCAGTTCAGCATTGCGGCTGGGACGGACCGGTGCCATCCAGGACAGGGGTAGTGCCTGGCTTCACCCTGCACGCAACGACCCGGAGTGCAAAGGGCGATGGGCCCAAGACCCCTGAGCACTTAGGATGTAGACCGGAGGGGACCTCTCTGCGGAGCCTAGGTAGGACTACATCATGTCGATCAGCCGAGGCCGGGCATGACCCAGAGAAGTGTGTCCGGCCAGAGTTAATCGAGCATGTTGGGTAACAGTAGTGCACCCCTGCAGGGAAGTTATCTATTCGAATAGCCGTGTCCACGGTAACAGGACGCTCAGTGTTGTATCAAGATCTACTACAACTTGAACTGGATACATGTTACTTTAATTGTAAGCTCCTAGATTGCTTTCTCGCAAGGAGTTGAGGAAGGATCTCTAGGCTTTGCTACTACATACTTATTAATTTATTATATGCTAATCTGCACTCTTCTAATGCTACAAGACGCTGAAGATGCTAGTCTTCGATAGGCTAGGCTTTCCCCTCTATTCTGGCATTTCTGCAGTATAGTCCACAGATACAGCCCCTTCCCTTTGATACGGATGCATACTTAGCATAATTAAGATGTTAGTCTTGCGAGTACTTTGGATGAGTACTCACGGTTGCTTTGCTACCTCTTTTTCCCCATACCCGATTGCTGTGATCAGATGACGGAGCTAGCTGACCCCGTCAACAACTTCTACTACCCCTCTGACGGCGCCTACTACTACGTGGAGACCGACGACCAGGAGTAGATAGGAGGCTCCCAGGCAGGAGGCCTGCGCCTTTTCGATCTAGTTGTGTTGTTTTGCTCAGCCTTCTTAAGGCAGTCTTGTCTAATTATGTCTGTACTCAGATACTGATGCTTCCGCTGACTCTTGTGTGACTCGAGCTTATGTATTCGAGCCCTCGAGGCCCCTAGCTTGTAATATTGAAGCTTGTATTATTTTATCTTGTGTCTAGAGTTGTGTTGTGATATCATCCCGTGAGTCCCTGGGCTTGATCGTGCGCATTTGCGTGTATGATTAGTGCACGGTCGGGCAGGGGGCATCACAATAAGCCTCTTTATATCTTCCTCAAAACAGCCACCATACCTACCTATCATGGCATTTCCATAGCCATTCCGAGATATATTGCCATGCAACTTCCACCGTTCCGTTTTTATGACACACATCATCATGGTCATATTGCTTTGCATGATCATATAGCTGACATAGTATTTGTGGCTCAGCCACCGTTCATCATTTTTATACATGTTACGCTAGCATCATGGCACATCCTGGTACACTGCCAGAGGCATTCATATAGAGTCATATTTTTGTTCTAGTATCGAGTTGTAATATTGAGTTGTAAGTAAATAAAAGTGTGATGATCATCATTATTAGAGCATTGTCCCAGTGAGGAAAGGGTGATGGAGACCATGATTCCCCCACAAGTCGGGATGAGACTCCGGACAAAAAAAGAGAGGCCAAAAGGAGCCCACGAAAAGAAATGAGAGAAAAAGAGAGAAGGGGCAATGTTACTATCCTTTTTCCACACTTGTGCTTCAGAGTAGCACCATGTTTTTCATATAGCGAGCCTCCTATTTTGTCACTTCCATATACTAGTGGGAATTTTTCATTATAGAACTTGGCTTGTATATTCCGATGATGGGCTTCCTCAAATGCCCGAGGTCTTCATGAGCAAGCAAGTTGGATGCACACCCACTTAGTTTTCATGTTGAGCTTTCATACACTTGTAGCTCTTAGTGCATCCGTTGCATGGCAATCCCTACTCCTCGCATTGACATCAATTGATGGGCATCTCCATAGCCCGTTGATTAGCCTCGTTGATGTGACACTATCTTCCTATTTTTGACTTCTCTTATTTATCTGTACCACCACACTCTATTCCACCCATAGTGCTATATCCATAGCTTGCGCTCATGTATTGTGTGGGAGTTGAAAAAGCTGAAGCGCGTTAAAAAGTATGAACCAATTGCTCGGCTTGTCATCAGGGTAGTTCATGATAATTACTTTGTGTTAAGAAGATGGAGCATGACAGGATTATATGATTTTGTAGGGATAACGTTCTTTAGCATTTTTATTTTGAAAGACATGATTGTTTATTAGTATGCCTGAGTATTGATGTCTTTATATCAAATTATAGACTATTGCTTTGAATCATTCGGATCTTATTATTCATACCATAAGAGAGAGATTACATGATGAAACATGATAGGAAGCATTCCACATCAAAAAATTTGTTTTTATCATTTACCTACTCGAGGACGAGCAGGAATTAAGCTTGGGGATGCTTGATACGTCTCCAACGTATCTATAATTTTTGATTGTTCCATGCTATTATAGTATCAATCTTGGATGTTTTATATGCAATTATATGCCATTATATATCATTTTTTGGGACTAACCTATTAACCCAGTGCCCAGTGCCAGTTGCTATTTGCTACTTGTTTTTGCGTTTTTAGAAAATCATTATAAAAAAGTGTCCAAACGAGAAAAAAAAACTTTGGATTAATTTTTTCTGGACCAGAAGAGACCCAGGAAGCTTCGGGAGAAGACCAGAAGAGCCACGAGGAGGCGGCAAGCCTGGAGGGCGCGCCAGGGGGCAGGGCGCGCCAGGGGGGCAGGGCGCGCCCCCGGGCTTATGAACCCCTCGTGGTACCTCTTGACCTAATTCTAATGCAATAAATTCCCAAATATTCCAAAACCAACAGGGAGCCAGAAGAGAAAACTTTTCAGCCGCCGCAAGCCTCTGTTCTTCCGCGATCCCATCTGGAGGCCTTTTCCGGTACTCTGCCGGAGGAAGAATTGATCACGGAGGGCTTTTTCATCAACCTTACTGCCCTTCCGATGATGTGTGAGTAGTTTACCACAGACCTACGGGTCCATAGCTAGTAGCTAGATGGCTTCTTCTCTCTCTTTGATCTTCAATACCATGTTCTCCTTGATGTTCTTAGAGTTCTATCCGATGTAATCTTCTTTTGCGGTGTGTTTGTTGGGATCCGATGAATTGTGAGTTTATGATCAGATTATTCATGAGATATATTTGAGTCTTCTCTGAACTCTTTTATGCATGATTATTATAGCTTGGTATTTCTCCCTAATCTATCGATTTGGTTTGGCCTACTAGATTGATTTATCTTGCAATGGGAGAGGTGCTTTGTGATGGGTTCAATCTTGCGGTGCTCAATCCCAGTGACAGTAGGGGACATGACACGTATTTGTATTGTTGCCATTAAGGATAAAAAGATGGTGTCGTGGTTTTGACACGGCAGATGCCCTTGTGAAAGGACTTAGAGAGGAGGCCATCGCACGTGTGTGGAAGCTTAACGGGGTTGATCGGGAATGAGAAGACGCCGGGTTACCCAGGTTCGGCCCCTCACGGTGGTGGTAAAAGCCTACGTCCTGCTTGATTATATTGCTGGAGATCTCGATTACAAGGATGCGAATTTGCTAACCTAGCTCTCGAGGAGATTGCAACTTAGTCTTTTTCGTACAGGTGCTCCCCTTTATATACACAGGTGGAACCCTAGATTACATGAGAGTCCGGATCATTCTTTGACCCGTCTCCTACTCTTTCCTACTTGTTCTCCAAGACGGCCTTCGTGCCACTCCTCATCTCCGTGAGCCGGCCCTATTGCCTAAGCCGGCCTGTCCTCGCCAGGCCTTGCTAAGCCGGCCCATCAAGAGTCCTTCAGCCCCGCAGTGAGCTGACCCGCTGAGCCTGCTCTATGGCCGGGTCAACACCCTGCCGGGTCTATATGCTGGTAAACATCCCCAACATTAGCCCTCAGTTTGACCTGAATTTATTCATGTTGAACTTCATCCTGGAAAAACAAAACGTTATTAATATACTCTCCAAATGCTTCCCAAGCCGGTCCTTTAGAACGCCGTCCTTGACCGGCTCAATTTGCCGGGTTAAGTAGATCAACGGGTCATTCCTTTAGACTTAGCATTTCCAGCTCGTTTTCCCTCATGACATCACAATCCACTTCCACAAAATCTGGGATGACATCATATCGAATCTTTGAGTGGGTACGTATCGTCTTGTCAGGCGCGAAAATCGAGGAGCCAGCAGCCGAAAATTACTGTGCCGCCTGGGGTTCCGCCCCTGCCATTTTAACTTTTACTGTGCCTATAAAGAGGCCACCTCACCTCCTCTGTCATTTTTTACCCTTCTTATTCCTCGCGCTCGCTCCTTCGCAACCGAAGCGCCACCGCTCATCTCGAGCTCTTCGACCACCTCGGCTACGACCTCTCCGCCGCCCAGTCACCGCCGGAACTCAAACGGAACACTTCGACCACATCCACCGCACATAGGTACACTCAAATGTCTCTCCCTTTAGATCTGTAGATCTTCATTCTTCGGCGCAGTTCATCTTAGTTCGTCAGTGCTCGTCAGTGTTTAGCCCTTCTCTCTCATTAGATCTTGATCCACCTAAATAACTGGAATGAATACTTTAATTGCCATGGTGACGCCATTTTTCCCGTTTAGATCCCTGCACTGCTTTCCACGGACCCCCATTGACAGTGGGGCTCTCGCCTCTAACCATGTTTTAGGTCTTTAAAATTTCTTTTTTGAAGTGTTTCTAGATCCGGAAAAATAGCCGCTCCGTCGGATTCTTGTTGCCGCTAGCTCAACACTTAGCAAATATCCAAACACTACTGAAATGCTGGCGCCGGCTCATAGCTTCACCGGCTTATCACTGCTGTCCATAGCTTGCATAAATCTGAGTCATGAGTTTAACAATCATGGTCATTTTATCATTTTTCCGGTTTATACCTTCTGACGGCTTATCCATTCTGTGCTTAACACGCCGGCTTATTACCTTTGCAGTTGAAATCTAAAATCGTCATGGCTCCCAAGACCGACAAGTTCTGCAACTGGGTCAGATCCCAGGTCTCAACTCTGATGTTGAACGAGCTCGTTGGGCAAGGCCTCTTGCTGGCTCAAGCATCAATCAACTGGCGGGCGCCTGATGGAGAGAGCTCCCCCAGCCTAAGCAGGACGAAGGGGTGGTCTTCGCAGATCATCTTCAGAAGGGGTTTCGGCTGCCCGGGTCAAAATTCTTTCGTGACGTCCTTAATTTTTTCGACCTTCGACCGCAGGATCTTGGCCCCAACTAAATCACCAATCTATGCCAATTTCAAGTCTTCTGCGAAGTGTACCTCCAAATAGAGCCAACTGTCCTTCTCTTTCGAGAGTTCTTCTACATCAACCATCAGACTGAGTTCATCGATGGCCCTAGCATAGAACTTGGTGGTGTTTCCATTCAGAGGCAGAGAAACACCCCCTTTCCTGAGGCCAAGCTGGTGAGTCACCCCAAGGGTTGGAACAAAACTTGGTTTTATTGCAAAAACACTGCTCCTCAGGATGAAAAACCCCTGCCGGGTTATAGACTGGACCGGCTCAATGCCACGGTTGCCTTTCCGGGTTGGCCGTCAGCAGAAGAGCGTAAGCAAATTGCCCCTAATTACTCCAAGATAAGGGCCTTGGTTGCCAACGGTCTTACCGGGATCGATCTAACCCGGTGCTGGATAAGCTGGCGAATCCAGCCCCTTAGCCGGAGGGGCGACTTGATGTGCAATTATACGGGTGAGCCGGCTGACGTTCAACGCTTCAGCCATGTAAATTTATCTGTGAGTGACATCAACAAGACCACCAAGAGACTATTGGGAGAGCCCCAAGAGAAATGCAACAAAACCAGGCTAGCACCCTTTTGCTTGACCAATCCTGTGCCTTCAGTAAGCGCTTGCACCTTCTTATTCTGTTCTTAACTCGCCTTCTTCATCTCATTCTTAACTACCGACTTGTCACAAATGCAGGCAGATGACAAGTTTTGGAAGAGGAAGAAACCTCGACAAGCCGCCCCTGCCCCAGTGGAGCAGCAAGATGAGCCGGCCGATGTGGATGAGCCGGCTGCCGAAAATGAGTCTGAGGTAGAACTTGACTTGCTTGGTCGTCTTTTTATTCAACTTGCTGACGCCCCTTCTCTTCAGGATGAAGCTGAAATTAGCCACACCAACGAGCCAGAGGTAACCTTGATCTCCTCTGATTCTGACTCTCCAAGACCTATTCGAAAGAAAACCCGGGCTTGAACTTGGGATCCATATTAAGGGAGTGCTCAGCGAGTTCTCTCGGTACACCTGGCATGTCAGAAGGTTTCCATGCAAAGATGTCCCGATTCTCACGGATGAACTCGATGAGCGCGCTTTCCTATTTGGGATCCATATTTGCCCCTATGGTGAACTGCTCAGAAGAATTGCCCGGGGTGAAATCAACTTGCTTCGTGTCTCTGGCCGACTTAAACTTGAGCAGAGGGTCTGACTCCGTTGTGGGCTTCTTCAGGGACGTCTTGTCCGACGGGTCAACATTGTCCTTATAATACCGCAATTCCTCCGCAGCACAAGCCGTCTTGGCGTATGCTGCATCTCCTTCCTCGCACTCGAGTGCAATCTTCCTGTTGCCTTCCACTGTGATGGTTCCCCTCGGTCTGGCATCTTCATTTTCAAGTAAACATAGCACGGCCGTGCCATGAACCGCACATACGCCGGTCGGCCAAATAAGGCATGGTATGGGCTCTTAAGCTTAACCACCTCAAAGGACAGGAACTCAGAATGCCAGTTATCCTCTGAGCCGAAGGCCACCTCAAGGGAAATTCTTCACATGGGATAGGCTGACTTGCCAGGAACAATGCCGTGAAATACTGTAGAGGACGGAGTTAGCTGCTTATCGGACAGATTCATCCGTCTGAACGTATCATAATACAGAATGTTGATGCTGCTGCCTCCGTCCATGAGCACCTTAGTCAGGGTGTAACCGCCGACTTGTGGCGCAACCACCAGAGGCTAGTGGCCAGGGTGATCGAGGAGGACTGGATGATCCGCCCTGCTCCAGGTAACCTGCTGCTCGGACCAGTTGAGATAATAGGGAACCGCCGGCTCAACTGTGTGGGCGGCTCGTCTTTGCACCTTCCGATCCCGTTTGCACGTGCTGGTGGTGAAAACATGATACTACCCACTATTTAACTGTTTCGGGTTACTCTGAAATCCCGTCGCGCTGGCTTGGTGCTGATTCCCCTGGTTGTTTCTCTGATTGCCACCTCCAGCATTACCAGCCCCCTGAAACCCACCGCCTTGGCCACTGTTCCCCTGGAAGCCGGGTCCTGCGAAGGGCCCTTGTAAGCCGGCCCCTGAGAAGCCGGGTCCCTGTTGGGCGGGTTGTCCGCCATTGCCGCCCCCATTATGATGATTCTGGAAGACCCGCTTGGCAAACTCTTGCATGACGTAGCAATTTTCCCAGGAGTGACTAGATGGCTTACCATTGTAACTGTATTTCGGGCAAGTAGCCTTGAGAGCCTCTTCGTAAGTGAGAGGGCGATTACCAGTGGACTGCCTCCTAGAACCGTCATTCTGGCGTTGACCCTTGTTCTCTGCATTCGTATTCGCCACCAGGTCAGAGCTACCATCATAACCCTTACGTTTCCCGCCGTTGTTGTTCTGACCATTGCTGTTGTTCTGCTGCTGACCCTTACCACCGGCTTTCTTCCCCTTATCAGATTTCTCCTTGTACGATAGCGGATCCTTGGTGTTATCTGACTCTGCATACCGGGTTAAGACATCCATGAGGTCACCCATGTCCTGGACCTTTTGCTTGAGCCGCACAAGCTTCTGGACCAGGGGCTGAAACTTGCATGTTCGCTCCAGAACGAGTACTGCCTGTGCGGCCGAGATGCTGTCTGAGCTGTGTATAACCTCCGCAACTCGGCGAGCCCAGTGATGCGTCGACTCATCCTCGCGCTGGACACAACGCTCAAGATCCACAATTGTGGTTGGCCTTTTACAGGTTCCCTGGAAGTTCTTGATGAAGCGCTCCTTCAGTTCCAGCCATGTGTTTCAAGCTGGCAATGGTTAACCGTTACCCGCATCCCCATGGGTAATTACTCTATTAGGGGACGGGTATGTGCCATCTTGAATACCCATGGGGAAGCTGATGGGTCAAATACCTTACCCAGCGTGCAAGACGGGGATGGGGATGGGATAGCATTACCCGTGCCCGTTACCCGCCTTACCCATGAAGTACTTATATGTGGACTCTAAAATTAGAAGACCCCATGTAATTCCCGCCTCACCCACCTAAATTTCCACACATCCCCCCTTTGACCCAAAAATCCCTAAGAAATCTCTAACCTAGCCACAACATATTGTTTATTTTGTTGGAATGCTATTTTTTTCTATTGAAATACTGTCGAAGGTTGTTCTTAATTGCATGTGTAGGTTTCCCCACGGGGATAAAGAACCCGATGGGGATGGGGATGAGAAACTTTTTATCCCCGCGGACGGGTATGGGGATGGGGACGGGGATGGGAGGGCAGTCATGGAGATGGGGATGGGAGTCCAATACCCGCATGGGTAATCCCCATTGCCAGCTTGACACGTGTTGATGGAATTTGCCGGTAGGTTTTTCATCCAGGTGCGTGCAGGGCCTTCCAACATCAAAGGTAGGTAACGCGCAAAGACCGACTCACTTGCGCCCAACAAGTCCATTGCCAACTCATAGCTCTTGATCCACTCGGTGGGCTCTAGATTCGCTGTATAGTTAGGAACCTTGCGAGGCCCTTTGAAATCCGGGGGGATGCGCGCCTCTTGCAGCGCCGGTACCAAGCAGGGAGTTCCGATCATACGGCTCAAAGAGCCCCCAAGCCAGCCATCTGACCGGGTTGCCTCTGGCGAGTGATGCACTTCCGGCGGGTTGACTTGTGCCGACGTGTTGACGTGCGCCGGCGGGTTGTGCCCTGCACGCACGTTTTCTTCCTCCCACGCTCGTAGAATCCGAGCCGCGTCCGCAACGTCTTGCGGGATCCTGGGCTAGTGCTGCTCCGCCAACAGCTGGGCGGCTCTCCTACGGTGTGCGCTGCTAGAGACCGCAGGCGACTCAGGGCGCTGACTCCTGGTGCGGCTCTGATGAGGGGTTGAGTGAAGCCGATGCTAGCTATGCGAGTAGTTGGCTTGCTGCACCACTGCTGTCTTGAGCATTGCATTGGCGTTCCTGGCCTCGGTCTGAATCAGGCCGTCCCCCTCGATCGGAATAGCTGCCAAGTTGTGGGTCGCTGCCAGCACGTTATCAACCGGGTTAGAGTAGTGTCCAATTGGGGTCTGGAACCAGTGAGATGGCGGCTGCCGCTGCTGGTGTGGCGTGCGATGCTGGGCCGGCTCCCGCTGCTGAACCGGCTGTTGCAAAGGCGGCTCTCCTGTGGGGATGACTCCAACCCCCGGGTTAGTCGGAGCCGGCGGTGTGGTGAACAGCTGAGTCGGCTCGAGATTGGCCGGAAGCCGGCTCTGATGACGCCTCCGGTGAACAAGTTCTGACTCGGCCTGTCGGCAGTTTAGGTAACTCGCCTCCTCCTCCAGACGCTGCCGCTCCTCAGCAATCCGGGCCTGTTCCTATACCATGCGAGCGTTCTCCGCGTTGATGTCCTCTTGGATCTTGGCCATCTGCTCACGACACTTCGTGATCTCCGTGTTGTGTGCTGCTGCGTTCTCCGCGGTGACCGGCTCGGCCAACAGGGCTTCCAGCGTAGCCATCAAATCCGCGAGCGCCTGAGCCCCGGTTTTCTGTGAGCCGGCGGCCGACGTGCCGGCTCCTCCTGAGCTGGCAAGGAGGTTCTGCCCCACCGCTGGATTGGTCGGGTGACGCACCGGATCTTGCCTACCCGCCATGTATACCGCCTCGAAGCGAGGCGGATCAGGGCTCTCTGGAAAGTCATCCGTATGCCCGATCCCTCCATTATGCGGAGGAACGATTGACTCAGTTTCTCCCGTCGACGACTCACCGTCAGATTGAATGAGCGTGTCATCTCCAGACAGGGAGTTCTCCGATGATGCCACCCCTTGGGTGAAACCCACGAAGACATGGTTCCGGGCAGCTTGACGCGGGCCGGGTCTCGCCTGCCTCGGCCCAGCACGGTGCGCCGACTCGACGCCGGCAATGCTCTCCAACCCGGCGGCCGACTCGCCGACCACGCCGATGAAGGTGTGAATTTTCCCGAAGGGGACCCGGTACCCGTACTCGATCGAGTCGGCGTCGGGGCCCCAGTATGAATCGTCGATGTAGAACTTCCCGCGGCGGCTCTTGGTCATCATGCCAACCGCGTACTTCTCGAACCCTGGAAGAGATCCCGCTAAGAACTCAACTCCACCGTGCGTAGGCCCCACGATGGGCGCCAACTGTCGTGGTTTTGACAGGGCAGATGCCCTTGTGAAAGGACTTAGAGAGGAGGCCATCGCACGTGTGTGGAAGCTTAACGGGGTTGATCGGGAATGAGAAGATGCTGGGTTACCCAGGTTCGGCCCCTCACGGTGGAGGTAAAAGCCTACGTCCTATTTGATTATATTGCTGGAGATCTCGATTACAAGGATGCGAATTCGCTAACCTAGCTCTCGAGGAGATTGCAACTTAGTCTTTTTCATACAGGTGCTCCCCTTTATATACACAGGTGGAACCCTAGATTACATGAGAGTCCGGATCGTTCTTTGACCTGTCTCCTACTCTTTCCTACTTGTTCTCCAAGATGGCCTTCGTGCCACTCCTCATCTCCGTGAGCCCGCCCTATTGCCTAAGCCGGCATGTCCTCGCTAGGCCTTGCTAAGCCAGCCCATCAAGAGTCCTTCAGCCCCGCAGTGAGCTGACCCGCTGAGCCTGCTCTATGGCCGGGTCAACACCCTGCCGGGTCTATATGCTGGTAAACATCCCCAACAGATGGGGTTCAATCATATTGCTTGAGTTTACTTTGTCTACATCATGTCATCTTGCTTAAGGCGTTACTCTGTTTCATACTTAATAGCCTAGATGCATGCTGGATAGCGGTCGATGGGTGGAGTAATAGTAGTAGATGCAGGCAGGAGTCGGTCTACTTGTCTCGGACGTGATGCCGATATACATGATCATTGCCATGAATCTGTCATAATTATTTGCTTTTCTATCAATTGCCCAACAGTAATTTGTCTACCCACCGTATGCTATGTGTTCGAGAGAGAAGCCTCTTGTGAAAACTATGGCCCCCGGGTCTACTTTATCATATATATATATAACCTAAAAATACCTTGCTGCAATTTATTTACTTTTATTTTAATTAGTATTTTAGTTTATCTATTTATCTCTATAAGATTTAATCCTTGCAAATAACCATTAAGAGGATTGACAACCCTCTTATTTGCGTTGGGTGCAAGTGTTTGCTCTTGTGTGTGCAGGTGCGCTTAGCGGAATTTTTCTTGGTTCTCCTACTGGATTGATAACCTTGGTTCTTAACTGAATAAAATACTTACCTCTACAGTACTACATCATCCTCTCCTCTTCGGAGAAATACCAACGCAGACTACAAGTAGCATGCTGCTATATGATAAAAACCAGCCACTGGGACCATGTAATTTTGATAGATAATGATTAATCGTATAAATTTAGGCAATTATCCTCTGTTTGGAAGACATTGACCAAAGTAGATTGTGCCAAGTAGAATGTATCTTTGTATTTGCATTTTGAACAAATAATGATGGTATGTTTTTCTATCATATTAATTACTGCGATGGGTTCAATTCATGATGTTTGCAAGTCAAATTTATTTTCATATGGGCAGCAAAATGACAAAATATAATGCAATATACTTTTCACTGATCATACAACAGATAAGCTGAAAAAGCAGGCAATGAAAAGAACTGGTTGGCTTATTATCTTGAGGTTATATTCATAGGAGCTTATTTTCATAGGATAACTCAAAATAACTGTCCCTAAGAACCCTGGCCAACAGCAATGCCAAACAAATAACATCACGATGATTGCAATGGAGTGACTTACCATACCACGCTGTATAGGCTCACCGCTGCCCCTCATTTTGTTGCGATGTTCCATGAAAATGCACCATACATTTGGTACTAAGAAATCTTGTACTTTTTCATGTTGCGCCCCATCTGCAAGTTGACATAGCTAATTTGAGACATCTCTACATGATAATACATTGCATATCCCTTGCACATAATTAAACCACCAATAAACAATTATGTGCGTCGCATAAACTACCCATGACTCTGTGTACTGGACTTGCAGGCACTCTAAGGGAGCCTAATTTAGTGCACTGGCATTCCTTCATGCCACCTACGACATTGTGTAATGTATGACGTCTATATCTCTAATTTAGCAGCCAGTAGTGGTAATCATTGGCTACACAAAGGGATTACTGGTAGAAAATCCTAGCAAAGCATGCTGGCAGGCACACAAAAATACAAGAGAGAGACGCACTTACAAGATCATAGCAATGCTTCAGTCCAAGAGTTTGGTTGACCAAGGTGTTAGATCCAGAAGAAACATCGTCTTTGTGGCTCTGTATTTGAAGTACATCTGGCAGGTGATGCTGGACGGGTTTAAAGGTGAAAAGTACCTAGGTCGCGGTGGGTGCTTGGCATCTTGCCAGATGGTGGGAACCAGGTTAGAAATGTCAAGGGTGATGACGCTGTGGTGGCTGTCGGGGTCTAGTAAGGAGATCTAGGACCATGGACGAGGGCGTCGGTGAAGCTGCTCCGGTGGTAGGGTTGAGGATGGTGTCGACGATGCGGATCTCCGGCCATGGACAAGGGCGTCGGTGAAGCTGCTCCGGTGGAAGGGTTGAGGATCGTGTCGACGATGCGGAACTGCGGCCGTGGACGAGGGCGTCGGGAAGCTGCTCCGGTAGGGCGGACGATCGTGTGGACGATGCGGATCTGAGGCCGTGGACTTAGGCGTCGGCGAAGCGGCTCCGGTTGGGTTGAGGATGGTGTCGGCGAAGCGGCTCCGGTAGGGTTGAGGACGGTGTCGATGAAGCGGATCTGAGGCCGTCGATGGGGGCGTCGGTGAGGCGGCTCCGGGGGTGTGGACGAAGCAGCTCTGGTGCGGTGTAGGAAGGAGCCGCTGCAGATGCGCTGCGGTTGACAAGAGCACCAGCAAAGCAGATCCGGCGCGGTGGACAAGGCCAAGACTGAATGGGCTATGGTACAGTGGTGGATGAGCAGTGTGCGGTTTCTAGGGGAGGTGGGAGGGGTAGATGCGGCCTCAGAAGCAGATCCGGCGAGGTGGACGATGCCGACAGTGAATAGGCTCTGGTACGCTGGTGGATGAGCAGTCTAGGGTTTCGAGAGGGAAGGGGGTAGAATCGCCGATGAAGTACGGACGGCGTGCTGTAAGATGCTCTGGTGCTGTGGAGTAGTCATTTTTGCGGGAGGGGAGAGGAAATGGATGTGCCGTGTGGTGGGTGGGAGCGGAAGTTACGAAAGAAACCCCGACCTATTATGTAAATGAGGGCCGTGTTGTTCTCCTTGCACCAAGGACAAAAGGGGAATTTCGCATGCTCTAGACTAGGTCGCGGAAATTTTAGAAGTAGGCGGGAGATTTTGCCCCCCGCGGGATCGTTCGTATCCAGTTTCAACTAATTTTGGACAGTGCTAGCGGGAAGTCGGTGATGCGCGACTGTGTACACGGCGCACATGTCAACAATAACCCAGATGATGCACCGATAAGGGCATGTACAGTGGTTAATAAGATAGTCTTATCTTAAGCCTTGCATGTAATTTAGATATGACAAAAAAATATGTCTACAATGGGTTATATCTTAGCGTTATCTCTGATAACTAGCTATTCCTAAAAACGTGGTGAGACATATTGTGCTAAGAGATCATCTCTTAAATAAGAGAAGACAAGCCTTTTCTTATGAATTCTCTCTCCTCCACATCAGCATTTATCCTATGTCGCACTTCTAAGATAGCACCATTGTACACGTCCTAACTTGTTACGGTCACACAGGCGCGGCCGATCGTACGGGTGTAACTGAGGCGCGTTCATAAAAAAGGGAGCAAACGCTCAGCCTATGTATTTCTCGTGTAAATATGTAATTTTATGCCATTGGTTATTTATTTTAAACACAATGCATTGACGTGTTAATTTCAATTATATTGTACAGTAACAAATGGATAATATAGATGCACAAAAGAAATGGATATTATAGTCCGCTACTTAAAAGTGTTACCTCATATGATTACATGGCATCCATTTCATAAATTGCAACACCCGTTGAATTCATATATGAATATTATGTATATTGCTTCATAATAGAACCTTAAATCATCCAAAACTAATGAATTTGAATGCAACACAAACAATGGTGCATGTACATGATAACTACAGTGGTTGTTTGAAGAAATATCACTATAACTTTGGCATGCACGATTGAAAAAGGCTATTTGAAAAAAAGAGTATAACTTATGCGATATGTGATTGTCCAGTCTTTATAGCGTTGAATCGATATTGTATCTTCGGCCACGATACAAAGTAGATATTGATTATGTTCAAGCGAGGCATGTCCTCGACCGTTAGATAGTGATACGTGAATGAATTGTGCAATCTCTCTCACACACATACAAATCTCCCTTCTCTGTGGGCATCTCAATCACACACGCGCGCTCCCTCTATTTCTCTCCCTCCGTCAAGGTTAGAAATCGTCTTTCTACCTCGTCCTACAAGTCTCTCAAACAAAAACACACACTCTCTCTCTGTCGAACACCCCCACCCCTTTAACTCCGCCCACCCACCGCCACTCATGTCTCAAAGTATAACTACGTCTCGCACACATATCCCTAATTAAGGTTAACTCGAGTCCCCGGAACCATATGAATCCATACAATGGGATTCCAGTTGAGAACCTTTTGTTTTGAGATTTCGAGAAGAGTTCGCTCACACACACACACACACACACACACACATTGTTTCTCTCTTCATTTATTTCGGGTATTTGCATGCACACACGCTAGTTTATCTCCCTGATGTTTTAGGCATGCCTCGCACACATGCTATCTACCTATCCCCTAATATAGATCTGTAACACACAAACTCTCTCTCTCTCTCTCTCTCTCTCTAAGTGTCTCTGGCACCCTCCCCCCTCCCAACACTTGCAGGACCAGGGTGACACCTCGATCTTGATCTTAAGCTATCTACTAGCTTCTCTCTCAGACACACACACACACACACTCGCTAGTTGTGTCTTTGTGCCTAGCACACGCACACTCTCGATACGTCTTTCTCTCGCTCTCTCCCACCCCCCGCCCCTCCCAACAAAGACAGGATCAGGGTGACACCTCGATCTTGATCTTAATCTATCTATTGGCTTCTCTCTCAAACAAACACACTCTCGCTAGTTGTGTCTCTGTGCCTCACACACACACTCTCGATACGTCTTTCTCTCCGTAGCCCCTTTAGATATGTAGATTTCTCGGTGGTCGTTGATGGTGCGGCCGGAGTCGCACGTGCAGAGGTGCAATGACGATGACGCCGAATTGCAGCCTCAATGATGCTTTTCTCTTCGACAACATGTCTGCGTTCTTGTGTGTGTAGCCAACGCGCCCATGGTACCTTTTTTTTACGGGCCTCATGTGATGGTTTTCGCCTGGTTTTCTATTAATTAACCGGGAAACTCTTTTCTTTGTTATTAATGAATGCGAGATCCTTCGGGGCAGACAAAAAATATATCACTTTAAACCAATTATCACAGTAACTATATAAAAAGGTAGATATCTCTTGCTTGTTTGAGGAAGAACATCAGGTGGAGTGGTTAGCACCCGATGTTTGAAATGCATTGTCCTGAGTTCGAATCCTGCCAGAAACTTTAGTTTCTTATATGTTTTTATATATACTTCTTTTCTCTACCTTACTGATAGTGGAACCCACAGATAAAACAAGAGCAGGCACCTTGCAACGTAGGCGGATTTAACAGAGAGTACTTAGAATACAAGTTTAATTTTTTAAGGATTGATTTGTTTCATTTTTTAACTTTTTGTATGAATCTGTACCCACCGTGCAAGTTCATGTACTGTACATGCAATTAACTTTTTGTTTTCAGAATCATACATGCAATTAACTAACAGGAATTTGATGTGACTATAATTTCCAGCATAAGGGCATCTCCAACGGCAACCAGCAAATTTCCTCCCACATCCGTTCGCGAACACGACGACATCCAACGCTAGCCGCATACATTTTGACAACAACTCGAACTAACCAGACGAAATTCGTGCAAACACGGTCGGATTTCATATAAACATGACAGATTTCATAGAAAATGTCGGATTTTCATATAAACATGATGGATTTCATTACATTTACATCAACTAAGCAGTGCTAGTCCGGCTCTGGATGTATAATTAAAACCTAATCTAAATGGTCGCCTGCAGATCCCTTTGTCTTCCTCATGTCCGGCAGCCCGATCAAGACACTTGCGGGGTCGACGAAGGTCCTCGCAATATAAGAACCGGGCAAGACACCGGCTGCGAATGCCGTCGTCGCCTCAATGGTGGCCTTCATGGGACCCAAGCGGCGACGGCCTCCCATGTTCCACTTCTCCTTGATGATGGCGGCGGACTCGGACGCGCTCGCCGCTAACTCATCGCTCTCCGCGCACCTGGCTTCTGTCTCTGCCTGCATGGCGCGGCTGTAGGCACAGGAGGCGTGGTCGCAGACAAGGGAGCAACGACGCCCATGCCGGCATGGAGCAACTCGCCACTCCTCATCGAGCTGGCCTGGAGCGGTGAGTTGCTGAACCACGCGCTGGCTTGGGGTGGCAACTGGCTCCGTCGTGCTAGGCGAGGGAGGTGGAGTAGCGAGCTACCTCGCTCGTATCCGGCGGGCTCGGCGGGCCACCCAGCCGGCTTGTATGCCGGAGAACTGCTCCTCGGAAGCCATCAGAAGAGTGGAGAAAATGGTGAAGGAGGAGATGGGGGAGCGGCGGAGGGGTGCGATTCTTGCCCGTCGTCTGGCCTCAGTTAAAATAGAGGGCGAACGGGAGGAGCTCGGCCGGCGTTGCATATAATGCCGGCCCGTTCGTGTAGTTGGAGTAGGTTTCTAGGCTTCCACGCGGGTTTAATGGAGGCGTTTGAATGCGGCGAGGAGGCGTGTTCAGTCGGGCATGCAGCGGGTGGCGCCCTCGGGAGTAGTACTTTTTTTTTTGAGAAACGGAGGGTAAACTAGTAAACCAGGACAGTTCCCGATATGGTTTGAATGCAGACGAGGGAGAGGTTAGCGGTTCCCGAAACATTGAACGGCCAATGATGCATCCTCCTTCAATTAGCATGTTGAGTAATTAATGGGAGAAGCGGAAAGGAGGCAGCACGATGTGAATGCGACGCAGTTTGCACTCATATAATGGCGCCCCTCCACTCCAATGCATCTACCAGATCGTACGCACCTACACTAAGCGCAACAGTGCTCACTCCAATTCCCATACCAAGTGACCAGAAGCCAGACCCATGGCGGTGATGCGCGCGAGCGGCCTGCGGTTGTGCCAGATGATCCGAGACGCCGGCCTACTGCACGGTACCGTGGATCGTCTCGCGCCGGTGCTTTGGACCGGCTGGTTAATAGCCCGCTTCGACGCCAGCTACGACTCTCAGTTGGACAAGATGATCGTCGACACCATCAACAAGTTCACCGTCGTCAAGAAGCCCGCGGACGACATCGCTGCACTCCTTCGGCCCGCGCACCCAGGCTCCTCGTTGCTTGCAACCCTAATTGACCTCCATGGTGAGAACCTCTTTCAAGCACTGGTGGCCCTGGGACTGCCTGCCGACGCGACGAAGAATGTCCACCTCGAGGTCGCGTTCGCCGCGAGGCACCTCGCCCTGCAAGCATTCATGGACCTACACATCCATGTGTACGATCAAGTCATGCACATAGGCCTCTACAAGGCTAGTGAGGACGCTACGACATTGGCCTTCCTCGACCGGCTGGAAGCCTTGGACGCCTTTGTTCAGAAGCACCTTGACCTTGCCACAAAAGTCACTTCTCCTCAGCCGCCGGTCGGTGGCCCGGCGCACTGAGTCGAGGAGGAGGAGGTCGTTGATGGATGCATCTTTCTTCTTGCCTCCTGTAACCACCACTGTGATCGCGTCGTCGTGGCCTTAATTCTTATTGTATCGCATTCTAATTCCAGTCGATAAAGACATGTGTGATCCCTTTGCTCACATTTGGCGTCAATTATATGCATCACTGTAACTAGTAGTACCTCCGTCCTGGCCCGCCGGTCAATGCGCATTGGCTAAGCATATAGTATCACTAACATGTGGGACCGCATGTGAGGAAACCGACGATGTGACAAACTGGCTAACTCCCCCGCTTACCGCGCGGGAAAAGCCCCACCTTAGCGTTTTCAATCGTCATTTCTATCTATCTATCGCGCCAAGGAGGAGAACCAAATGTTACAATTTATATTTCAAAAAAAATGTTACAATTTATACTCCATCAGTTTCTTTTTAGTCTGCATATAAAGTTTGGTCAAAGTCAAGCTTTATAAAGTTTGACTAACTTTATATTAAAAAATATCAACATTCACAATGTGAAATCAATATGATCAGATGCACCATTAAATGTATTTTCATAGTACTATATAGTTTTAAAATGAAAAGCCTGCCGCGTTCGAGTCGCACGCCCACACGGTTGGGACTCGGGAGTACTCCATGGTCGGTCCGGCACGCCGCATAGCTAGGGAAGGCGTGTTGCCTAGAATTTTCACTGTCATGCGGGACCACAGTTGAGCAAACCGACTATCGACAAACCCCCACCCCTCCTGCCGCGCATCGGCTGAGTTTGAATTGGAAGAAAGAAACGAGGAGGGGAAGAGCGTTGTAGCACGGACGCCAAGAAATTTGGTGTCAGATGGGAGTCGTGTCGATAGAGTAGGAGCACTCCGTACTAGTTTGTACTAGTACCACTGTACAACTACTACTGTACAAAGTTATACTAGTACTAGAGTACTGGTACTCCGGTACGTGCATGGCACAGCTTTGTAGGAACAAAAAAATTGGGGCAAGATATTGTTTCGGGTGATTTCTCTCTTTTCTCAGTCAATGTACTAGTACGAATAATATGATGTGGGGGGCACCCATGAAGCCACGTGGCACATCTGGAGGTCTTGTTGCGAGCTTCTTGTGTGGATCGATCACACTGTCGCGCTGCTGGTTCGAGAAGAATGTGTCTGGGTACAATTAGGTTATAGTAGATCCGAATCCCAGCCACCTGGACCATTGGATCAACATCAATCAACGGTTTATATCGTATACGTGCAAATGCACGCATTGACTACATAAGAGTAATGAATATATAATATATAATACATAATACCGCATATTAGGTTTCTCTAAAGTGAAACTTTGTATACTTTCAGCAAGTTTGTAGAAAAATATATTAACATATACACAACCAAATATATATCATTTGATTCATCGTTCCATATATTTTCACATCATGTAAATTTGTTACTGTAAATGTTCACATTGTTTTCTACAAACTTGGTCAAGGTTTATAAAGTTTGACTACAGTCAAAGCTATATGTGGAGTAAATAAAAACGGAAGGAGTAGTATAGATATTGATATAGAAATAAAAAATCTAGTACTATAGTTTATAGATATAGATATATAGTTACCTTTTTTCTTAATTAAAACTCACGTTTTTGTTTAGACATTGTTTAGCTTCGCTACAATTTGCATCTGCGAGATGTGTATGACTAATGCCTTGTTCAGGTCGTCTATTAGGAACCCCACCATTATCCTTGTTTAATTCATATTAGAAATTTAGATTGCATTATCTTAGTTCTTGTTGGTTCTTCGGTTGCTTGCTGGAACTCGATCTCGTTATTCAGGTTGATCGTGCATACGACAATATCAGTGACCATGGGAGATTGGTTTAACTAGCGATTGTCGATTCGTATCATCGCGTACGATGTAGTTGGATCGTCAACGTCAAAATCCACCAAATCAATAGTTATGCCCACTCTCATCGAAGGATTGGGCCACCATCACATGGCTACCAGCTAGACAATTCCTTCTCTGAAACATACACATGAACACCCATCTCAGTATCTAGGTCCACGCCTCCCTCTCTCTCTCTCTCTCTCTCTCTCTCGGAACACATACACCTCTCCACACGATCCATGTCTATTGGTCTCTCTCCCATCCCATCAAAAAAATAGGCACACCGCCATTCTCTCCTTCTCTCGGCCCCTATCTATGTAGTTAGGTCTCCGTGTGACACACAAGCAATGCTCTCTATCTCTACTCTCTCTCTTTCTTTCCCACACATAACCTTACCCCTCCCCCCCCCCCCGGTGAGCTTTGTTGACGACCTCTATCTAGCTCACACACACGAAAATAGACGATGTCTGTGTGTCCTTCGCACACACACTATCGCTCGCCCAATATCCCCGCCCCTTTAACCTTGTAGATCCCCTCTATGTTTATATCCTGTAACAGGTTGACGTTACACGCACCCCCCTCACTCTCTCTTTCTCTCACGCACATGCACACGCCCTCTTCCTCCCTTTCCGACATCCCTCTCTCTCCGACACACACACACAGTCTTTCGAACACGCATATTCCCCCCTCTCTCTCTTTCGCTCACGCACACGCACACATGCACCCACTTCCTCCCTTTCGGACACTCCTCTCTCTGTGACACACACATAGTCTTTCGAACACGCATATGCCCCCTCTCTCTCTTTCTCTCACGCACACGCACACACCCTATTCCCCCCTCTGGGACACTCCTCTCTCTCCGGCAAACACACACACACACACATCAGTCTTTCAAACACGCATATGCCCCCCCCTCTTTCTCTCACGCACACGCACACACCCTCTTCCTCCCTTTCAGACACTCCTCTCTCTCCGACACACACACACACACGGTCTTTTGAACACGCATATGCCCCTCTCTCTTCAGGTCTCACTGCCATCCCCCGGTCTTTGTGACACAAATATTCTCTCTATATCTAGCTATCTCTCGCAATAATACGTGGATAGTATAAATTGGAATCAAGCAAAGGACCACACTTCTCTTGATTCTCTCTTGGAAAACTGAGCTCCAATTACAAAAAGCGAATCCACTCTCAAACATAATATATGAACATAGGGTGAAATCTTCCACACAAATGTTTGTTGCATGCATGCATGTCAATGATATGGATGTAGTACTACTCGTACATCCACGCTGGCCCAACTCACACAAATTACATCAAAACCCTTCTAAAAATATCGTGTACATGTGATGTTTATTGTACTACTCCTACTAGCCAGCCCCCGACAAGTTCCAACATATTGTGCTACTTTAGATTCTATTTTTCTCGGTCAGACGATGTGTAAGTGTAACCACGAAAAGGTCAACCCCTGCCCCCATTGGTACTGTAGCTCCAAGCTCACATACGGACACAACACCCATCGGAGCACACCACCATTGCCGAAGTGGATGGTGCCGCAGCCTGGGAAGACGATGGAGACTCTGACCTCGCCGAGGTGGAGCACGCCCTCGATGGCCGCGAGTAGCGCGCCCTCACTGGCAACGCGCCCACGCGGAGGACAATGTGATCCAGCGGCTCGCCCTCGTCGACCACGAGGGGGAGCGCGTGCTCCAGCAGCACACCCTGGTCGGTCACGAGGAGGTGCATCGCATCCTCGCCGCTCACAAGGTGGACGAGCGGGTTCTCTAGCAGCATGCCCACGAGCATCGCATCCTCGCCGCTCTCGACGTGGATGAGTGCGTGCTCCAGCAGCATGCCCGCGAACATCGCATCCTCGCCACTCAGGCGCATGAGCATGTTCTCCAACAGCACGGCTGCAAGCATGGCATCCTTGCAGCTCACGCGGTGGATGAGCGCATGCTCCAGACAGTACCCCAGGAGTCGGGACGTGAGCACCGCGCCCCCGGCGACGAGGAGTACTTCATGGTGGCCATCGCGGTTCAGGAAAATCCCATGAGTCCACCGCGCCAGGGAGGAGCACGAGCTACAGTGGGCGCTTGAGGAGTCCCGCGCCGATATGCAGGTGGCAGCCGACGTGCAATATTATCCTTCGAGCTCTCCTCCTCCTACGACAACTCCTCCAGCGCGCCCGTCCTACGTCCTCTGCCTCGGCTCCGGTGGACCTTTGGAGTTTAGTTGTATGGAACATGAATATTTGGATTAATCATATGACTACTTAAAAAGAATGTCATTTCTAACAAAATGTGAACGATCAAGACTAATGCAAAAAACAACCTATGACTAACAGGCATGAATAGATGATGTGGCAGCATTGCATGCTGGAGAGTAACGCAATATATTGCAATTTATGGATTGCATGCATGCCTAGCTTATGTGGCATGGTTACATGGCTAGGAAAGAAAATAGATATTGCATTGTATAGATATTTAGGAATAGAAGATACTATCCACATGCATAGTTGCTCTCGAGCATATAAAGATCTTTAGAGTTTGGCACGAGTGGGAAAATATCTGGTGCTACCGCACCTTATATGCTACCGTGATATGGACGCACCAGGGCCATTAGATCTGTGATCCAATGGACAACATCTCAGGACGTGGACTAAAGCGCCATTTCGAAAATGTTTGGCAGTTTTATGCAAAACTTGCACTGACCGATGCTGGCCACTCGATCCACGATCCAATGGCTCAGAATCTTGTATGAAGGTAGCATTTAAAGGTGTGGTAGACAAGCACGGTGGGGTGCAGCTCTCGGCGCGCGCGGCGGAGGGGTGGTGGGGCCGTGAGGGGGTGAGGCACACGTCGGGGGACGTGGTGTCGTGGGTTCGAGCGGCGTTGTGGGAATCGCGTGTGGCAGTGGTGGAAACATGATGGTCGTCGTAGTTCAGCGTCCATGGACAAGCTGTCATGTCGTCTGACACATGCATTGCATACTGATCATTGCAAGGAGTAGGAGAGAAAACTAGGCGGATAAATACTTCATTATATTCAAGCGGACCTACGCTACTACATTTGTTCGAAAGACATGCACACCAGCGAAATAGTTCTTCTATCCATATATACAGAGAGGAAATATTTATTTATTTAGGAACAAGAGAGGAAATAGTTCATCCATCTATAGTGCCCTGCTTCTTCTTCTTCTTCTTCCTCTTCTTCTTCTTCTTCTTCTTCTTCTTCTTCTTGTTCTCATTTTCTGTGGGGGACGGCTTCGCTACAAGTTCCTTCGACCTTGCAGCTATCTCGAAACTTACACGGGCATCGAGGGCTGCATACTTTATCCGCTCGTAGGTCAATGGATAAATCTCCCATCCAGACATCCTTAATTCCAGCGTCTCATCACCCTTGTCAAGCTTTGTCCCGAGTACATAATTTGCTGCGTCGAATAAGGATGGTGTTTGTTTGCTCTACAGGAATTTTGTATTGTAGGTCGGCGGTCTTTTTCACATCAAGGTTGTACGGCGCCAGCTTTTTTTTGTCCCCTTCGATGGCTGCTCCACAGAAGAACATGTCCTCCCGAGACAAGAAATTGTGGAGCTCACCTGGTATGGAGGGCACGTGCATGATGTGATACACCAAAAGATCATCTCCGAGGCACAGTTAAAGGACGGCGGCGCGTTGAATCTCCCCACTGACACGCGTGGTGTACTCTGCGTCGAGACCAACGATCTTCATCTCCACATTTTCGAGAGAGTTGGATACATTGTTGATCCACTCCCGAACAACCCTTGCGTGGTCAGTGACGGTAGCGGCTATCCTCAACGAGCCTTCGCTGATCACATGTTTGACACTAAAAACCTGCATACGGATCTCTTTCTCCATTTGGAACCGCCGGACCGGAGGGCTATGGTTTGGAGTATTAGGATTAGGTGGCTAAACAGAGTGGAAGAAGATGGTGGTTAAATAGTGTGGAAGAAGATGATTATTTAAAGGGGTTTTGGAGGTATGTGAAGAGGTTAAAACAGTGTGAATCCAGTGGGGTTTGAATGCAAACGAAGGAGAGGTGAAGAAGCCGAGGAAAATCGGTTCCCGATGGAGAATTAATGGAGAAGTGGCATGCAGGGAGTTGATTAGACGGCTGGGTAGACCAGCCTGCAAAACGAAAAGCCTATGCGAGTAGGTGCCGGTTCGGATGGATATTGGCGCGTGCCTGCGACACACAACCTCTGCATTTGAATACCTGCAGAGCTAGCCATTTTGTTTTAGTTTTTTTCTTCCCATACTGTTGTTCTACTCCATGTACACGTATCGGTTTGGCATTTCCCGTTACACGCACTTTGCTCTAATTCCCGAGACATTTTGGGGGGGGGGGACAATAGACAGTTCATGTGCGTTATATGAGAACATTGCACAGAGTTCGAGATCCCAAGTCTTCTTCTGGTGGTTTCTCAACGATTCTGCGTGTGTGCTACGTATGTGTGTAACCTTTTCTGGTTAAGGAATAAGCGGTTATACTCAAAAAAGAAAAAAGGCCTTCTTCGCGCTTCCGCATGCACGAGAATTTTGGTCTGCTCGCAATATGGATGCTACCTGGAGGATGAAGTGAACCCAGAGGCATGCTAGCACAACCTCTTTCCTACTACTCCTATGTTACTAGTACTAGTAGTAATACAGGTGTAGTACTTGTTGGTCAAAATATTATTCATCTGGTCCTCACAGTGAAGTGATAAGACCCTGCGCCCAAGGTGACCCTAGTCCAGGCGGCATGTTCGGGTTACCAAAGTTAGCCTCACCCTGTGCAGTCACTGTCACCGCCGCTATATAGCATGAATGCCTCGCCTCGTCTCCCTCTCTCATAGCACCACTTTATGTCCATCTCGCCGGAGATCCTGAGGTCACTCTTCTTCATCTCACAGTGCCCGCGCGTACCCTCTCGCCTCGCTCGTCTCCCCCAGTACCACTATTCTACTCGCTAGCCGCTCCAGCACCGGGAGCCTTCTCTCCCATAAATCAAGCCTAAAAAATCCCCACCTTCCAAACTCCACCATTGCCGAACCCGAACCGCGCAGCATTCGTATGAGCCGCGGCTGGAGCGATCTCCCCATGGACATCCTCCACCTCTGTTGTTCGCGTATGGATATGTCCAGCGCCGTGAGGCTGGCTGCATGCTCGAGGGACCTGCACGCGGCCATCGTCAAAGCGAGGCCTGAGATTTTCAAGACACCCTGCTTGCTGCTATCTGATGTTGCGGGATGGCGTGCTCACCACTGTGCTCACCATGATACAGTGGCGCACATCATGCCCCTCGACTTCAATCTGACCACCATCACCCGAAACTTCTTGTCAGGTATGTACTGGGTCGGCATGAACTCCCACTGGATGGCTGCCATCGGAGAATACCGGAAGAAGTGGGTGCTCGTGAACGTCCACACCTCCCATGAGATTATCCTTCCTCCCTTGGATCATATAGGGATTTTCCGTCGCGGCCCACTTCCTATAGATTACCAAGTCAGCTGGACGGATCTTGTTTTGCTGAAGGTTGTAATCTGCCAAGTGCCCACGGCATATGGGAATTACACAGACTTCAAGCTAATTGCCTTGTTCGACCGCGGAGTCGCCTATCTTTGCGGCGGTGCCGACTGTAGGTGGGCACTAATCCCCTCGAAGAGCTGCATCGATGATGATCCACAGTTCTGTGATGCTATTGAACACAATGGCATCATCTACACGATCGACAATGCAAATGGCACCACATGTTGCTGGGACGCCTCGTGTAAGTTGTTTTCGTCTGATTTTAATGATAACGCCATTACATTGTTTGAACTTTTGTGATGATTGGCATATCCCTGTTACTGCAGAATTTGAGTAGAACTATGGCAATGTATTAGAGACGCCGTAAATCAGGAAATAAAATAGGGAGATTTGGAAGTCCAAATGGTAATCTCTATATTTGGAAGTAGTTAAATCATGTGATTGTGACCATGTCTATACAGCCAATTTGTACCCTTGAATAATCAAACGGCTAGGAAGATATGGATATTCTCCTAACTTCATAGTAATCTTTATACTACTAATTATGAGTGTGTATCAATAGCCATGTTAGTTTCCTCATTTTCATGATGTACAAACATGCATAACACTGTTGGTTTCATCTAACCATACATTAGTAGGGAAGTAAAAGTGCATATGGAAAACTCTATACTTGGAAGTAGTGAAATCCTGTCATGCTTACCATGTCTACATGCCTATATTCGCCCTTCAGCAATCAAGTGCTAGAATATTATCCTCACAAAAATTTGCACACAGAACATGAGGAGAAATGCTACATACACGGGCTGCTTTTTACGGAATCAATGGAGAGGCTGAGCTGGGATTTTCTTATTGGGTAGAAATCAGGTGAAGGGCCCACCCGAACTAAAAATCAGGGGGGGGGGTGATATTAGTTATAAAGCAGGTCCCGTAAAACCTCCGTAGTTGGCCCGTGCATCTAGAATTATCGGAACATGAGTATATAACAATGTATGGTCTGTTAGTTTCCTCTAAAGAATTTATTTGTGAGAACAGAACATGACTACATAACATGCATGGCTATATTAGTTTCCTCTGAAGAATCGACTGCGAGATAACATGAGTATAACCATAACCATGCATGGTACTACTATATTTTCGACCCCAGTATACATTTCCCTCTATTTTCCTCTTAGTTCCAACAGGGACAGATCAATGATGTTTCTTACATTATCCTGCTCATACTCTGAACATTGCTGATCTTACATTAACAATGTCTGTCCTTTTTGTCTCCTTTCTGATATGTTGCAGTGTCCATACGACTCTTGCCCTTTGTAATCACACCACCTTTGCCGAAAATAGGGAAGTACAACTGGTTCTTCGCTCGATCAGACGACGGTGAAAGACTGATGATCATTCGCACGCATTAGCCAGCAAGTTTATATTGCAAAAAACCCACTGTGTACAAGCAGCGTGAAATACGTGAGTATCCGAAGAATGTATGTTACGTCTATGAGCAGGATACCAGCTTGTTGGGGCCTTCAGGATTTTTGAGTTGGAGGCGGGTAAACAGCCTTGGTTCACACTCTCTGCTTCTCGGACTCAATTATCCGATTAACCAGGAGATCACCTTCAAGGATCCTGATGGCAGAGAGGCTCTGTTTGTTAGGGAAAACTATGTGTACACGGTGAACCGATCTACGGGATCAGCCGGCCCTGATTGTCAATGATACAACATGCAGCCAAAGGAAGGTGAGAATGCGAAAGGCATCTGGATTAACTTTGATCCTTGGATGTCTCAACTCCGAAATCCAGTGATGTGGTACAAGCCTTGAGGTTGGTAGGTAATGGGGCAGTTGCATCGAAAGGGTGGAGTTCTGGGGTCTACGAATCATTGGTGGCTGAAGGGGAGCTACAAATTATTATGGCGCTGGATCATCCCTCTTCGAATGACTTGCTTTACTAGCTGCTTGTTCTGGATGGGTGATGTTCTCTTTTGTTATGCAGACTCCTTGTAATTTTGTCATCCTTGTCTATGTCACTCTTACTATGTACTAGTTCGCCCTGTTTAGAACTTTGTGATTTGTGTGTGGATCACGAGAGTCTGAGCACTTCAGATGGGTGCGTTTTGGTGGTTTAGCAAGACTTGTGAATTTTCATGTCTTGTTGTTTATGTCGGTAGTAGACGCTGGTCAGTGTTTGCAAGTTGTATATATTGTTGTTTCGAACTATTTTTTGTTTCAAACTGCTGATGTGCTAAATGGGGGCATCACCATTCTCCAGTGTTCAGTGTATATATCCTTTTTTCAAGTTATAATTTGAGCTCAGTGACTTTTTGGTGATGTACACTTGTTTGGGCCATGTGAGGTGTCGTTGAATATGGGCCGAGTAGTAACGCAATGCCAAACAGGCCAATTATGAACTCTGATGGCGGACGCTGAAAAAAAGAAATATTAGTCCGACATGTGGGCGCCACCGGTGTTTTCGTGCGGTTGCGCGGCAAGAGTGTACTGGTGCGCGTTTGAAATTCATGCTACCTTTTCATCCCGAATCCCCCGCTCCTCCCCCACCTCTGGAATCTCAATTCCTACCCCAGTTCCCCCAAATCCGCTTCCTCTACTCCCTGTACTCAAGCGCACTATCATGTCGCCGGTCAACGCAGATCTCCCTGCCGGAGATCCTGAGGTCCGTCCTACCTTCGGGCGTTGCGTCCTGTCGCTCAACAGTGGCATGGCGGCGCTTGATGACCAGTTTGTCGACAAAGTGCTGATGGTAACCATCAACGGCGACCGGCCTCCCGTCTCACCGAATGACCTGGTTAAAGCTCTTGGCATTGCCCATGGCATCCAAATAAGTGACTTGCTCGTCGAAGTCTGTCCGCCACCGGCTGACTTTTTCGTCAGGTTCCGGACAACTTTCGACTGCAGTCGTGTGTTCAAATCTTCCCAACATTTGTTCTGCGATGGCGCGCTGGTGAGCTTCGATCGGTGGCACCCAGGATGGTGCTCGGTGCCCTCTGAGCTTGAGTTTTTAACAAAGCTTACCTTCCACGGCATGCCTCGACGGGCTTGGAATAGCGAGTCCATGAATGAGCTTATCAACGACCTAGGAGGTGAGCTCTTAAGTATGTTTGTTCCTCTAGACAGCTGGGCTCTGACGGTTATGGCATGGATGAAGAAGCCGTCCACCATACCGAAGGTGATTGGTGTTGAGATACCGGTGCAGGAACTAGGGTTGTACTATTCATTGCCACCAAGGCCGCCGTGCACCACGTTACGTATATACCTGTATTGAGTCTTCGTGCATGTCGAAGAAGTGGTCAATCCTTCAATCGAAGTCCTGCCGCCGCCGCTGGTGGTGGGGTCCGTCCATGATGTCCATTACAGGAGTTAACGTCAGACTTTCCCCGTGTTGCTCGGAACAATGGATGGCACAGGGCCTACTCCATCATGCGGCGGAGGCCACTGCTTCTTTGGGAGAAGAGGCCGGGCTGGTTGCCTGGATGTGCTCTAATTTGAGGTAACAACTGAATCTTCTCAGATAGCGTACTACTTATATCCGAGCTATAGGTGTCAAGCTCTGATGTGCCAATACATTTGATTATGACATGTTCTATTTTTGTACCTGATTTTTTTTCGGAATGAGTGTACGTCAACTTAATGTGCTAGCAGAACTTATTGTGTTTGTCTATCTGTTTTCTTTGCACTGCATTCAAGATATTTCCACGTCATTGATCAAGACGATGAACGGTGATGTACGAGTTTGTTGGTTTCAAGATAGCCCTACCCATAGCGATCCACTACTTCCACCCCTATTGTGCCGCCCGCGTGAAATTTTTGTATGCAAGCTCAACGTTCTATGATGTTGTATATCATTGTGTCAACTATATAAGTTTGTACCGAGCATCAACAATGCATATGGCTTAAAAATGTATGCGCGAGCATCGACCGATCGGTTTCTCTCTCTCTCCCGCTAACAAGTGGGACCCGCTGCATTATTTCTTCGCTCGTGATAGCTTTTAATTAGGTTTCACTGGACTCTACCTTTTTTCTTAACTTATAATTTGAGTTCAGTGATTTTACAACAATGTACAGAAGACTTGTTTGGGCCATTTCAGGCGTCGTTGAATGTGGGAGTACCTACGTAAAGTTGTACTGTACTACACAGGCCTTGTTCGTTGAACATCATCAATGCAACTGGGCCGAAAGACGTGTGCCAGCCCAGGTTTTCTTTTAACCTAAAATAAGCGCAGCCCAGCCTATGTTTTTTTATAAAAAAATGCACAACTCAGTTCTATTTTCATACAAGAATGCCAAGCCCAACTTAAAGTTTTTCAATAAAATTCCTAGCTCAGAATTATTTTTTATAGGAAATGCTCTGTTCAGACCAACATTGTTTTTTCACCCATCCCAGAAAATGGGTCTATTTCTACCCTTTTTTTAATAATCGGGTCTATTTCTACTAAAAACAAATGGGTTGTAAACTAACAGATATAATAAATGGGATGCATGTCCGCAATTTTTTTTACCCAGCCTAGTAAATAGGTGTATTCGAACAAATAATCAAATGGGCTGTAAATTCTCAAAAATAGTAAATAGGTATTTTTTTTCACCCAGACCAGGAAATAGATGTATTGGAAAACAAAATCAAATGGGCTGTAAAAACTAAATAAATGGGCTGCATGTCCGCCAAAGCCTTCGAAGCTTACTTTGTTGGCCCACGCCGAGGAGTTCTCAAAAAAAGAATGTTGGCCCACGAGGACGAAGCTTGCGCAAGGCATGTCCATTTAGTCAACAAAACAATTTATAATGGTCAAAAAGAAAAGTCAACAAACTATTCTGACAACTGTAGCCGTTGGATTGACATCCGACGGCCATCCTGCTTCTTCAATCTCTGATCTTGTTGCTCCAACCGCCAAAACCCAAAACCATCGCAGGCGGGAGCGCCTGCTTCTGCCTCCCGTGGCTGGCTGTGCTACCATGCAGGCCTCACCACCCCACCCTACTCCCACCGGTGGCCAGGTAATACATGTACTCACCGGTGGCCGGCTGTGCTGCCGCGCAGGCTCCGGGTCGTTCCCACCCTTAGCCTAGCTGTCGTACACCGCCTTGGTGCTCTCAGATGGCGTTGTCAACGCGGTCAACGAACAACAGCCATCGGAAGAGGACTATACGTGGAGAGGCTAACAGCTGGGGCCCACGAGGTCCATGGTCATATGCCACGAAGTGCCTCCTTATCACGCGCAAGAAAAATGATTCCTCCCCCTGACAGCTTGGGCCCACCAGCTACATCTTCGCACGCAAGGAAGTGCCTCCTTATTACGCGCAAAAAAATGACTCGTCCCATTGACATCCGGGACCCACCAGCTACATCTTCGCACGCAAGCAAGTGCCTCCTTATTCTGCAAAAAAAATGATTCCTCTCCCTGACAGCTGGGACCCATCATCTATATCTTCGCACGGAAGGAAGTGCTTCCATATTACACGAAAAAACGATTCCTCCCCATGACATCACGGACCCGCCATATTTGTAGGCTGACTTGTGGGCCTACTAAGTTGACGCGTATGCAGGGCTTTGTCAACTTAGTCAACAAATGATTCTAGTAGCAGCGACCGTTGGATGTTAATCCAACGGCCATGCTGCTTCTTCAATCTCTGATCTTCTTGCTCTAGCCGCCCAAACAAGCTCCGGCGGGACCGCCTGCTCCTGCCTCCCATGGCCGGCTGTGCTGCCGCGCAGGCCTCACCACCCCACCCTACTCCCACCGCTGGCCAGGCCTTCCCTCTACTCACCCACATCCCCTGTTATTCTCCGGCGACGGCAGCCTCACACCTGTTGGAAATATGCCCTAGAGGCAATAATAAAATGGTTATTATTATATTTCCTTGTTCATGATAATCATTTATTATCCATGCTATGATTGTATTGGTTGGAAACACAAATACATGTGTGGATACGTAGACAACAACATGTCCCTAGTGAGCCTCTACCGGACTAGCTCATTGATCAAAGATGGCCATGGTTTCCTGGTCATAGACATGAGTTGTCATTTGATAACGGGATCACATCATTAGGAGAATGATGTGATGGACAAGACCCAAACTATGAACGTAGCATATATGATCGTGTCAAGTTTATTGCTATCGTTTTCGCATGTCAAGTATCTGTTCCTATGACCATGAGATCATGCAACTCACTGACACCGGAGGAGTACCTTGTGTGTATCAAACGTCGCAACGTAACTGGGTGACTATAAAGATGCTCTACAGGTATCTCCGAAGGTGTCTGTTGAGTTGGCATGGATCAAGACTGGGAATTTGTCAGTCCGTATGACGGAGAGGTATCTCAGGGCCCACTCGGTAATACAGCATCACAATGAGCTTGCAAGCAATGTGACTAAAGAGTTAGCCACGGGATCTTATATTACGGAATGAGTAAAGAGACTTGCCGGTAACGAGATTGAACTAGGTATGGAGATACCGACGATCGAATCTCGGGCAAGTAACATATCGCCGGACGAAGGGAATTGCATACAGGATTGACTGAATCCTTGACATCGTGGTTCAAGCGATAAAGATCTTCGTTGAATATGTAGGAACCAATATGGGCATCCAGGTCCCGCTATTGGTTATTGACCGGAGAGGAGTCTCGGTCATGTCTGCATATTCCCGAACCCGTAGGGTCGCACGCTTAACGTTCGGTACCGCTAGGGTAGTATTGAGATATTAATAGTGGAAAGTCCAAAGGTTGTTCGGAGTCCCGGATGGGATCCGGGACATCACGAGGAGCTCCGGAATAGTCCGAAGGTAAAGATTCATATATGGAAAGTTGTTATCGGGGTTCCGGAAAAAGTTTGAGTTTTTTCGGTATTGTACCGGGAAGGTTCTAGAAGGTTCCAGAGTGGGGCCCACCTGCATGGGGGACCCACATGAACGTGGTTAGTGGGGAAATTCCCCACAACCCTGGTCTAGGCACACCAAGATCATCCCTTAAAAGGAATAGTATCATATCCCAAAGGGATAAGATCAGGATCCCTAAAAAGGGGGGATAGTGATCGGTGGGGAAGGAAAGGAGGGATTTCCTTCCTCCACCTTTGGCCAACGATCCTAGGGCCTTGGAGGGCAAGCCACCAGCCCCCTCCACACCTATATAAAGGCGGGGAGGCGTTGGGGGCAGCCACCCCTTGGACCCTTGCCCGTTACCTCTCCCAACTCCTCCCACGTTTCACCGGTACGCGCTTGGCGAAGCCCTGCCGGAATTCCGCTGCCACCACCACCACCATACCGTTGTGTTGGTCCCGATCTCATCTACCCCCTCTCTCTCGCTTGCTGGATCAAGAAGGAGAGGACGCTGCCGAGCCGCACGTGTGCTAAACTTGGAGGTGTCGTCCGTTCGGCACTTGATCGGGAGTTCGTGGACGGATCGTGATTGGATCGCGAAGACGTTCGACTACATCAACCGCGCTTCTTAATGCTTCCGCTTAGCGATCTACAAGGTTATGTAGATGCAATCTCTCCTCTCATAGATGTTCATCTCCTAGATCGATCTTGGTGAGCGTAGGAAATTTTTTGTTTCCCATGCAACGTTCCCCAACAACACTACAGTCGAACCAGTCAACCCTCGTACTCCCCTCTGCATGGGCATCCACTGCCGCGTCTTTCCCGGCTCCACGTAGTTCCCTTCCTAGGACTCACCGTCATCCACCGCCTTGGTGCTCTCAGTGCGGCGTGGTCAACGTGGTCAATGAATGACAGCCATCGGAGGAGGAATGTACGCGGTGAGGCTGACAGCTGGACCCACCAGCTACATCTTCACATGCAAGGAAGTGCCTCCTTATTATGCGCAACAAAAATGATTCCTCCCCCCTGACAGCTGGGACCCAGCAGCTATATCTTCGCATGCAAGGAAGTGCCTCCTTATCCTCCCTGACAGCTGGGACCCACCTAGTCGAAGCGTACGTAGCGTTGTCTGTCTGGTCGCGAATGTGTACGTACATACTGGTCAATCGGTCTTTCTGCAACGATGAACCGTGGGCATGTAAGGAGCGGCACGTGTCGTAGTAGGGCCCCCGATGTAGCAGTTCAGGCAGCCCCATCTAAATCGTGTACACGTACGTACAGTCACACGGCAAAAAATGACGGGCACATACGTACATACGGGCGGGGTCTCGAGCGCGTACTCGCGCATACGTACGGCCAGGGCTCGTGTACATGGAAAGAGAAGCAACGGACGGCAGCAATGGCCTCCTATTCATCGTCAACCAACCGGCTGGGTCGGAACGGAGGAAACAGCACCGTGTTCATCGGGAGCCAAGCGACTGGGTCGGAACGCATCCTGTTCATCGGGAGCCAACCGGCTTGGACGGAACAGCCGTAACGGGGTCCTGTTCATCGACTCGGGGTCTGGCGTACCGCAAAACGAAGGAAACGCCCTTCTGTTCAACCGCGTACGATCGAAGCGGGGTCCTGTTCATCGGCTGGGGGTCTGGCGTACCGCAAAATGGAGGAAACGGACTTCTGTTCGAGTGCCTACGGTCGAAACGGGGTCCTGTTGATCGGGAGGGCTCTGGCGTACCACAAAACGGAGGAAACGGACTTCTCCCCAACTGCCTATGGTCGAAATGGGGGTCCTGTTCATCGGGAGGGGTGTGGCGTACCGCAAAACGGGACTCCACAGGCTACTGTTCATCCACGGTCGACCTCCCTCCTCAGCCTCCACCAGCTACTGTTCATTCACCGTCGACTTCCTCCAGCCTCCACCGGCTACTGTTCATCCAACCTCCACGGGGTCCTGTTCATCCACCCCCAACCGGCTGGGGTGTGGCAGCCTCCTCGGGGTCCTGTTCATCCAAGCGCCAACCACCTTCACTCGGCCAGGGTACTGTTAATCCACAGCCAACCCACCAGCTGGGGTGGGGCATACGAGCGGGCGGCAGCAACGGGAACTGTTCATCCACAGCCAGCCAACCGGCTCGATCGATGCGTCTCGACTCGTGTCTACGTGTATCGCACGCGCGACAGCAACGGGCACTGTTCATCGAGAGGCAACCCAACACCGGCTGGCTATGTCTCACACGGGGGCTCGATCGGCTTCAGTAAGCAGCGAGAAGGATCGATCGGGTTCAGTTAGCAGCGAAGGGATCGCTCGGGTTCAATTAGCAGCGAAGGGATCGCTCGGGTTCAGTTAGCAGCGAAGGGATCGCTCGGCTTCAGTACGCAGTGGGATCGATCGCTCGGGTTCAGTACGTGTAGTAGTGCGAGTGATCGATCGATCGCTCGGGTTCAGTAAGCGAATGCCTCGCTCGGGTTCAGTTAGCGAACACCTTGCACACACGCGCGAGTACGAGAGAGAAACGCGCAAACCACACTGCATCGCTCGGCCGCGACCACCCACCGTAATTGGGAACTCCCCGAAATTTTCCTCGCCCTCACTTCTACCATGATTTTTTACGTCATGGACGGCCCAAAGAATGTCATGCGGGTGCGTATCCGGCCCGCCCAGGATGATAAGCCCATTTTTTGTCATAATTTTTTGTGATAGAAGTAGGAGCCCACCACATCTACGATGATACGTGTTTTTGTCACAATTATTGTCATAGAAGTGTCACAACCATGACAGAAAAAGTTTTCGTTCGGGCCATAATGTCACGAATGTGTCTTTTTTTTGTAGTGTAAACTTCCCACCACTTGCCATGCACCTAAATGGGCCTGCTACTTGTAGACTGCGATGGTGTTTCCCCGAAGAGGAGAGGATGATGCAGTATACTAGAGATAAGTATTTCCCTCAGTTAAGAACCAAGGTTATCGATCCAGTAGGATAACCACGCAAAATCCCTTTAGCAGCACCTTCACACACAAAAGCAAACACTTGCACCAAACGCAAATAAGAGGGTTGTCAATCCTCTTAGCGGTTATCTGCAAGGATTAATTCTGATAGTGATAGATAGCTAAACAAAAATACTAAATAAAATAAAAGTAAATAAATTGCAGCAAGGTATTTTTGGTTTCAAATATATGATAAAAGTAGACCCGGGGGCCATAGTTTTCACTAGAGGCTTCTCTCTCGAGCGCAGAACATACGGTGGGTAAACAAATTACTGTTGGGCAATTGATAGAAAAGCAAATAATTATGACGGATTCATGGCAATGATCATGTATATAGGTATCATGTTTGAGACAAGTAGACCGACTCCTGCCTGCATCTACTACTATTACTCCACCCATCAACCGCTATCCAGCATGCATCTAGGGTATTAAGTATAAAACAGAGTAACACCTTAAGCAAGATGACATGATGTAGACAAAGTAAACTCAAGCAATATGATTAAACCCCATATTTTTATCCTTAATGGCAACAATACAAATACGTGTCATGTCCCTTTCTGTCACTGGGATTGAGCACCGCAAGATTGAACCCATCACAAAGCACCTCTCCCATTGCAAGATAAACCAATCTAGTTAGCCAAACCAAATCGATAGATCGGAGAGAAATACAAAGCTCTAACAATCATGCATAAAAGAGTTCAGAGAAGACTCAAATATTTCTCATCAAATAATATGATCATAAACTCACAATTCATCGGGTCCCAACAAACACACCGCAAAAGAAGATTACATCGGATAGAACTCCAAGAACATCAAGGAGAACATGGTATTGAAGATCAAAGAGAGAGAAGAAGCCATCTAGCTACTAGCTATGGACCCGTAGGTCTGTGGTAAACTACTCACATATCATCGGAAGGGCAGCAAGTTTGATGTAGAAGCCCTCCGTGATCGATTCCCCCTCCGGTAGAGTACCGGAAAAGGCCTCTAGATGGGATCACGGAAGAACAGAGGCTTGCGGTGGCGTAAAAGTTATTCGGGGTGGCTCTCTGTTGGTTTCCGAATATTTGAGAATTTATAGAAGTGGAATTAGGTCAAAAGGAGCCACGAGGGCCCCACAAGGCATCAGGGCGCGCCCACCCCCTAGGGTCGCGCCCTGTTGCCTTGTGGAGGCTTCATGAAGCTTCTGGCCTCCTCTCCAAGTCTCCAGGGTCTCTTTTGTCTAGAAAAAAATCTCCAAAAAGTTTCGTGGCATTTGGACTTCGTTTGGTACTGATTTCCTGAAAAACCAAAAACAAGCAAAAAACAGCAACTAGCACTGGGCACTAGGTTAATAGGTTAGTCCCAAAAAATGATATATAATTGCATATAAAAACATCCAACATTGATACTATAATAGCATGGAACAATAAAAAATTATAGATACGTTGGAGACGTATCAAGCATCCCCAAGCTTAATTCCTGCTCGTCCTCGAGTAGGTAAATGATAAAAACAGAATTTTTGATGTGGAATGCTACCTAACATATTTCATCGTGTAATCTCTCTCTTACGGTATGAATAATAAGATCCGAATGATTCAAAGCAATAGTCTATAGTTTGACATAAAGACATCCATACTCAGGCATACTAATAAACAATCATGTCTTTCAAAATAAAAATGCTAAAGAAATTTATCCCTACAAAATCATATAATCCTATCATGCTCCATCTTCTTAACGCAAAATATTTATCATGCACTACCCCGATGACAAGCCGAGCAATTGGTTCATACATTTTAATGCGCTTCAGCTTTTTCAACCCCCACGCAATACATGAGCGCAAGCCATGGATATAGCACTATAGGTGGAATAGAGTGTGGTGGTAGAGATTGATAAGGGGAAGTCAAAAATAAAAAGATAGTCTCACATCGACGCGGCTAATCAACGGGTTATGGAGATGCCCATCAATTGATGTCAATGCGAAGAGTAGGGATTGCTATGCAACGGATGCACTAAGAGCTATAAGTATGAAAGCTCAACATGAAAACTAAGTGGGTGTGCATCCAACTTGCTTGCTCATGAAGACCTCGGGCATTTGAGGAAGCCCATCATCGGAATATACAAGCCAAGTTCTATAATGAAAAATTCCCACTAGTATATGAAAGTGACTAAACAGGAGACTCTCTATATGAAAAACATGGTGTTATTTTGAAGCACAAGTATGGAAAAGGATAGTAACACTGCCCCTTCTCTCTTTTTCTCTCATTTTATCATTTTTTCTTTTTTTCTCTTTTTTTCTTTTTTCTTTTTTTTCATGGGCTCTTTTTGGCCTCTTTTTTTTATTTCCTCACTGGGACAATGCTCTAATAATGATGATTATCATACTTCTATTTACTTACAACTCAAAAGAAAATTACAACTCGAAACTAGAACAAAAATATGACTCTATATGAATGCCTCTGGCGGTGTACCAGGATGTGCAATGATACTAGCGTAACATGTATGAAAGTGGTGAACGGTGGTTGAGCCACAAATACTATGTCAGCTATATGATCATGCAAAGCAATATGACAATGACGATGTGTGTCATAAAAACGGAACGGTGGAAGTTGCATGGCAATATATCTCGGAATGGCTATGGAAATGCCATGATAGGTAGGTATGGTGGCTGTTTTGAGGAAGATATAAGGAGGCTTATGTGTGATAGAGCGTATCATATCACGGGGTTTGGATGCACCGGCGAAGTTTTGCACCAACTCTCGATATGAGAAAGGGCAATGCACGGTACCGAAGAGGCTAGCAAATTGTGAAAAGGTGAGAGTGCCTATAATCCATGGACTCACATTAGTCATAAAGAACTCACATACTTATTGTGAAAGTTTATTAGCCCTCGAAGCAAAGTACTACTACGCATGCCCCTAGGGGGATAGATTGGTAGGAAAAGACCATCGTTCGTCCCTGACCGCCACTCATAAGGTAGACAATCAAGAATAAATCATGCTCCAACTTCTTAGCATAACGACAGATCATACATGCATGCTTCGGGAATCACAAACATTAACACCAATATTCTTACTAAACCACAATTATCTACTAGCACCTCCCACATATTACCATCTTAATATCGCAAAACTATTGCAAGGAATCAAACTTATCAAATTCAGTGATCTATATGAAAGTTTTTATTATATCCCTCTTGAATACCTATCATATTAGGACCAAATTCATAACCCGTGCATATTACCATTGCTATTCATTAGACTCTCAAAAATATATAAGTGAAGCATGAGAGTGCAACTATTTCTTTAAAATATAACCACCGCCGTGCTCTAAAAGATATAAGTGAAGCACTAGAGCAACTGCCTAGCTCAAAAGATATAAGTGAAGCACATAGAGTTTTCTAACAAATTACGAATAATGTGTGTCCCTCTCAAAAAGGTGTGTTCAGCAAAGATGATTGTGACAAACTAAAAAGCAAACAAAAGCAAACAAACTATATCACAAGACACTCCAAGTAAAACACATATCATGTGATGAATAAAAATATAGCTCCAAGTGAGTTACCGATAGATTGTTGACGAAAGAGGGGTTGCCTTCCGGGGCATCCCCAAGCTTAGACGCTTGAGTCTTCCTTGAATATTACCTTGGGGTGCCTTGGGCATACCCAAGCTTAGGCTCTTGCCACTCCTTATTCCTTTATCCATCGTAGTCTCACCCAAAACTTGAAAACTTCAGCACACAAAACTCAACAGAAAGCTCGTGAGATCCGTTAGTATAACAAATAAATCTTAAACTTTAGGTGCTGTTGTAAATTGATTCATATTTAATATTGGCATAATGCTACTGTACTCCAACTTCTCCATGACTCATACCCCCCGATACGATCCATAGATTCATCAAAATAAGCAAACTATGCAACAAAAATAGAATCTGTCTAAAACAGAATAGTCTGTAAAGATCTGAATTAACGTCATACTTCTGTAACTCCAAAAATTCTGAAAAATTAGGAAAACGTGGGAAATTCATCTATCAATATTGTGTAAAACATTCAGAAGGTTCTGACTCTCCAGCAAAAAATAAAAATTCTAGCACTGGACATAAAAGTTTCTATTTTCAAACAGCATCAATTATACTATCTTCCAAATCACCCCAAAGGCATTACTTGGCACAAAAACTAATTAAAATATAAAAACACAATCATAACAGAAGCTATAATTGTGTGAACACACAAAAAAATAAAGTAAAACACAAAATTTGTTTTATTCATTGGGTTGCCTCCCAACAAGCGCTATTGTTTTATGCCCCAAGCTAGGCATAATGCATAGTTTCAAGTGTTGTCATCCTTGGTTTCCAAATCATCAATTACACACCCATGCTTTCTAGGAGGATTAGCATAAGAATTTCTTATCATCATGCTCCTAGGCACAAAATTAAGAACTTTGCTTTTATAGACAGGTTCCTTTATTACATCAACGAAATTGGGGTGCACACTAATCATTTTAAGATCCTCATTCCCTTTGCTAGAAGTGGCACCCTTATTGTTAGGAACATACATAAACTTGCAATTTTTATTGGGAGGAGTCCTATCAATGGTTTTAGCAGAGGAAAAAGCGGAACCCAAATTATTGATAATCTCCTCTAACTTATCAATTTTAGCGGGACATTGTTCTACCCTTTCGTTAATTATTGGTTCTTTCTCCTTTAAGGTTTTCAATGTAATCCCCACCTTAGAACCAAATTGAGTGATGTGATTATGGACATTTTTGTCTAAATTTTCAAGATGTTTAATAGTAGGCATTTTATTTTCAATAGCTTCTAACATTTGCATAAAATGTTCCATAGTCAATGTTGTTCCATTAATCATAATAGGTGCTGATCCCACTAAATTCCCCATAGCATTGAAAGCATCCACAGAGGAACACATCAAGAAATTCCCTCCGATAATAGTGTCATGGTGAAATCACGGCAGATGCCATGAGATGGCTAAAAATGGGGGGCTGCGTGAGGACGCCGGTGGGTTCCGGAAGCGAGGTTGGCACACGCGTGCGAGGGACACAAGGTGTACCCAGGTTCAGGGCCCTCCGGGGAGGTAACACCCCTAATCCTGCCAAGTGGGTTGATAGGCACAGAGGCCACGATGGTTACAATGGTGCTCCTGGAGCTGTTTGGGCGGAGGAGGAAGAAGGAACTAGGTCTCCGTTCGGCCTCTCCTGTGAGTGTGTGTGGGTGTTGCTACTGAGTATCTGAATCCTCTGCATGGAGGCCTCCTGGGGGGTCTTATAGCCCGACCCCCCAGGGTTGCATGGGTAAAAATGCATACGGAGGGACCCAGACGTCGGCATCTGGAGCCGGCTGTGGGCCCGCCGGCTGCTCGGCACTGTGGCCCGTCGCCTCGAGCGTCACGGAGGGGACGGCGTCGTGGGAGGCTGCAGTGGCGCGCCGGTGCTGACGCCGGCCGTCCCGGTCAGCAGGGTTGGCAGCTTTACCCATCGTCATCCGGTCATCGAATAGCCGGACCCGGCCCGGGGCCGGGCCTAGCCGGCTCGCGCTGGGAAGCCGGCCGGATGGCCAGCCGGCCGGGGGGGCGCGGGCTGCCCCGATATTTGAAAAGGGGCTCCGGGTTCACTTGCCTACCCGGGGGTCATTCCCCCGACAGTAGTCCCCGAAGCTGTAAAGGCTCGCCGGCTCCAAGCGGGAGAGGCTTTGCAGCTTATCCCCTCCGAAGGAGCGCGGTTGCGTGGTGAGGTAGTGCCGGCTTGAGGCCGCCGTTTGCCGGCTCCCGGGAGCCGGGTCGAGGCACTTGGTTTCGCCGGAGTTTGAACGGCTCGGCCGGCTGGTCCCGCCGATACGGGGGAGCGCGCCGGTCGTCAGATGAAATCTTGCCACGTGTAGCCCAGCGGCTGAAGAGGCATGCCAGGCCATGCGTGCAACGAGACGTCGCGTCGGGCTGGGTCCCACTGGGCCGCAGCCTCGGCCCGCGCGCGAGATTTACTGCGACCGCACGCGCCTGTTGGAGTTCTTGGTGCAGTCAAGGCGTGACTTAACGCGCCCGTGTATTGCGGGGGAGTGGGGATGGTGGGCGCAAACGATCCCACTCCCCCACGTTCGACCGGGGTTTTAAATGGGAAGAGAGGGGGAGAGGCCGAGGCATTCGCTCCTCTGCCCCCGCCCGTTGCTTCGCCTCTGCCTCCCCATCTTCCTTCTCGCGCACACGCTGCCGTACGCCGTCGTCAGCCAGGCACGCCACCGCACCGCACTGCGGCTCTCGCGCGGCCGCTCTCTCCTCGCTCCACCGCCGCTGCCTTCTTCCTTCTTCGGTCGCGCTTCTCCTGCCTTTGCCGATGGCGCCGCCGAAAGGCTCGTGGGAGGGGTCGGTGGTCACCGATGACGACATTGCCTATCTTCGCCGCACGCGTCGGCTGCCGCCGGCGGAGGAGGTGGAGGCGCGCGCGCCCGGCGAAGAGATGGCGCCGGAGCCGCGGAGTGGTGAAGTGGTGGTGTTCTACACCCACTTCCTCCGCGGGCTCGGGCTTCCGGCGAGCGTCTTCTTTAGGCGCTTCCTCACCAACTTCGATCTCCAGCCGCACCATCTGGGGCCGAACGCCATCCTGCAGCTCGCCGGCTTCGCAACGCTGTGCGAGGGCTACGCCGGCATCCTCCCATACGTGGAGCTGTGGTGCCGGATGTTCTATCTCAAGCAGCAAGGAGCAGCAGCCGGCGTCATGTCCGAGTGCGGGGCGGCCATGCCGGTTACCCGGACGGCGGGCCCCTTCCCTAAGCTGCCGCTTGAGGATTCCGCCAAGAAGTGGCAGAAATCCTTCTTCTACGTGAAGAACGCGGACCCGGCCAACGACCGCATCAACCTCCCTCCCTTCGTCGTCGTGCCCCCGGCCGAGAAGCTGAACTATGGGCACAACCCGAAGAGCCCGTCCGCGGAGATCTTGGGGATCTGCCGTCGGGTCAAGGAGATGACAGACCGCGAGGGGCTCACCTCCGTGGACCTTGTTGCCGCCTTCATCGGTCGCCAGGTGCTGCCGTTGCAGAGGCGGCCGCACCGGATCTACGACATGAGCGGCCGGCGCGACCCCTGCCGGCTGTCGACGAAGGAGCTGTCGGCGGAGGAGATCGCCGTGCGCATCAACGACGTCTCCACCGCCGGGCTCAAGGTGAAGGAGCAGCGGTTCGGCAAGGAGCCGTATAGCCGGGATGCCCCGGCGCCAGCGGTAAGTCTCTGGTCTTTGTTCTTCACCGCGTCCGCCCTTCTCATGCACCCTGACGCCCTGGGCCGGCTGCAGCGCTTCCCGAGCCAGCTGGTGCATGACGGCCCGAGTCCCATGGTTCTGCAGCCGGACCGGGACGAATCGGACCCGGAGGACGAGGAGGCCGGCAACGCGGGAGCCGAAGGCAGCGAGGAGTGTCCCGCGGGCGCGGAAGCCGGCGGCTCCGCTCAAGCCGGTAAGTCTCTGATCCCGGATGTTTTGCGCGAGTGGCCGGATGACGACGAAGATGACGAGGACGGGACGGGCAATGCAGCTCCTCAGGGCGCGGAGGCAGACGACGGGGCCGCCCCCAGGGGGCGGCAGAGGAGGGCGACCGGGGAGCCGGCGGGCCCAAGCCGGCCGCACGGGAAGCAGCCGGTCGAGGCGCGGCCGGCTGCGAAGCGCCCCGCTGCGGCGCAGACGGGCGCCCTGAAGAGGTCAGCCAAGAAGGCGCGCCGGATGGCGCCGCTGGCGGGTCCGACACGAGCGGTTCCCGTGGTTATAGGGTAAGTTTCTCTTGCGGTTGAATTGTTGCCTTGTTTGCCGCTGTTGCTGTTGCTCTCTCTTCTCTTTTCTTCTTCCTCATCTTCCTCGCGCGCCGTCCAGGAGCGCGCTCAAGCTGGCGGAGGCGGCCGCGGCAGCGGCAGCCGCGGAGGAGGCCGAGGCGGCGCGGTGGAGCGCGAGGCGGCGGAGACCACCGCGGAGGTGCTCGCAGCCCGACAAGCCGGCTCTACCTTGGAGGACGCCCAGCGGGATGCCTGGATGGCCCGGGCCGAGGCCGAGAGGGAGATGGCCGAGGCGTCGACCAAGGTGTGGGGCGTCGCCGTGGCCGACGTCATGGCGAGACGGCGACAGGTCGCGGAGGAAGCCGCGTGGCCGGAGTGGACGGTGTCGTCGCCACCGCCGTCGCCGGTTGTGGAGCACCGCTCCAAAACAGTGCACGACCCGGCCCGCCGGGCGGAAGCGGATGCCCGCGCGGTCGCCAAGGAAGCATCCGGTCATGGCGAATCCGGCGACCACGAGCTGGAGGCCGATCCGACAGCTGACCAGGAGGTGCCGCCAGCTGCCGACCCGGCCGATGGGTCCGGAGGCGGAGGGGACCGCGAGCCGGAGGCCGCGCCGGGCGGAGGAGGGATACCGCCGCCAAGGACGGAGACCGCCCCGGGGAGCTCTCGCGCCCTGGTGACGGCGGAGCCGCAGGCCGCGGGGCGCAGCCTTGAGCTGAGGCCGGCCGGCAGCGGGACCAACGCCGGATCCGCGGCTCAGCCGCAGCGGAACTGGGCGGCGAGCTCCAGCGAGGCGACGAGCGGCGCCCCCCGGAGCGAGCTGGACACGGCGGTGGATTCTCTGCGGCTGCAGATCGCCAACCACCACAGCCAGTGGCAGAGCTTCGCCCAGGCGGAGAGCGGCCGACAGCAACAGCTGGAGCAGACTTTCGCGGTGAGTTCTGCCCTTCATGCTTTCTTGCGTTTCGTCTTCTCTTTGCTCTTCTTTGACCGGCTTGGTCACTTTCCAGTGGGGGCGCGTTTGCGCACCCACTTGGTGTAGCCCCCGAGGCCCGGGCCGGCTGCGCACCAGGCGGGTCGGTCCTTCTCAGGCGTCTGTGTGCTCACTTTTTCTTCTTTGCAGTCCATCTACGACCAGCGGGTGGGGGCGTACAACCGCCTCCTGGGCCGGTACCGCGCGGCCAGGGATCAGCTGGCGGCCAAGGAGGGGGAGCTTCGCCAGGCCAGAGGTATTGTATCGAGCTTCTCTCTTGCGTTCTTCCAGTGGGGGCGCGCCAGTGCTCCCACTGGGTGTAGCCACCGAGATCCGGGCCGGTTACGCAGCAGATGGGTCGGATCTTCTTTGCTTCTTCTTTTGCTTTCTCGTCCGGCTTCTGACCTGAGTCCGGATCCGGATGCGCAGCCGCCGCCGTCGACCCGGCGGAGATGGAGGGGCTCCGGCGCCGGCTGGCGGAAGCCGGCCAGCTCCATGACCAGGCGGCCGCGGAGTGCGACTGGCTGCGGGAGGAGGCGGCCCGGGCAGTCCGGGAGAGGGACGAGGCCGCCGCCGCCCATAAGGCCGAGCTGGACCGGCTCGCCGAGGAGCGCCGTCAAGCAGCTGCACGGCAGGAGGAGGCGGCGAAGAAGGCCGCCGAGGAGGTCGCCCAGCTCAAGGCGGACCGCGATCACAGCGCCAATGCGCTGGCGGCGAGGGAGCAGGAGGCACTGCAGGACGCGCTCTACATCGACGAGCTCCTCACGCGTAAGCGTTTTCGCTTGTGTCTTTTGCTTCTTTCTGTTTTTCGCCCTTTGGCGTCTTGGTCACTCTTCTTCCCCTTCTCTTCCAGGGTTCTTCCCCGAGACCCAAGGGTCGGCCGAGGCGGCGGTGAACGCCCACCGGCAGGAGCAGTTGGCGGCGGGGGCCGCCGTCGAGGAGTACGCCGCCTGGTCGGTGGTGGAGATCACCGTGGCCGCCAAGGCTCGCTTGGAGGCAGTGGAGCGCCAGATGAACCGGATGTTCGAAGCCGGGTTGTCGATGGTAGCCGCCCTCTAGCCGGGTGCTGTGGCACCGAGCAGCGTGAGCCGGCTGGTGCGTTGGCTGGAGGCCGGCGCGGCGCGACTCAACGCGTGGAGGGCCTCTACGGCTCGAGCCGGCACGGACATGGCGCTTGGAGTCGTGCTGTCTTGGTACCCGACCATCCGCTTGGACCAGCTGCGCGCTCGGAGGGCTGGGGCGGAGGCGGACTTGGCGAAGCGGGTGACGTCGATCGCCGTGCGGGCTAGCGACATTGCGTCGTTCGCCCCGTACGGGGAGTTCGTGCCGGAGCGGGCGCTGGACGACGCGGAGCTTCCCGCCGATGACTTCGGCCTGGAGCTCGAGGACCCGGAGCGCAGCTCGGCCGAGACGGGCGCCGACGCGGTCGACGATGCCGGCGAGCTGGACGACACCGCCACTACGGAGAACCCGGCGCCGAGCGATGCCGACGAAGCCGCAGCTTAGGGCATTTATTTTTCCTGTCTCTTGTTTTAAACTTGGAACTTTTGTTAGCCGGCAAGTCCACCCACTGGGGGTGTGAATTTAATGTAATGAACTACTGGCCGCGGGCCTTGCTATATATACAAATGCATGTTTGTCTCTTGTATGCTTGCGCCTGCCGTCTGGTGGTTTCGCTTTTGTTCTTTTCCCTTGGCTGTTTTCCTGTTCGCCTCCCCTTTTGTCCTCCTCCCCGCCAGCCGGACAGCCGGGATCCAGTCTGTAGCTGGGATGGGGAGCCGGACTCAGAAGAGAGCGATTAGTACTTGGGCCTTAGGATTTGAGCGCAAGCGAAACACCCACGGGGCCGGCTGGCTGCAGGCGGCAAAGCCGGCTGGAGCGCAGCCGGTCTGTGCGGTGGAGCGTAGTGGGAAGAGCCGGGTTGGACGAGCCGGTCGTTCGTACTTAGCCATTTTTCGCGTGAGGATGCTTGCAGCCTTTGGCTCTTGCCAGCCTTAAACAGCCGGGAGCCGGTCTGTGGCTTATGGTAGAGAGATGGCTTCGGCGTTGTGCACGTTACTGACCGGGTTGAGGAGAACGCGGCGCGGGCTAGCCGGCGAGCCCCCGAGCCGGTCGCGCCGACCCGGCGGGAGGGAGGTGAATGCGGTAAAGTGCGCAAGAGCTCGATAGAGATGAAAAGGTAGCCCCCGAGTGTCGTTCGGGGGACCTGCTGCTTTCATTAACTTCCAAAAGGGGTAGTGATACATACATACATGGTTCAACTGTAAAACGGACGGAGGAGCTCCGCTTTCCAGGGGCGTTCCGTCTCTTCGTCGGAGGCATCTCTCTTGCGCTTGCTTCGCTTTTGCGCGTCGATGAGGTAGTACGCGTTGTTGCGCAAGGCCTTGCTGATGAGGAAGGGGCCCTCCCATGGGGAGGATAGCTTGTGCTGGCCGGCTGTTCGCTGGATCAGCCGGAGCATGAGGTCGCCCTCGCGGAAAGCGAGGGGCTTGATCTTCTTGCTGTGGTAGTGGCGCAGGTTCTGCTGGTAGATGGCTGACCGGCTGAGGGCCAGCAGGCGCGCCTCCTCTAGCAGGTCGACGCCGTCTTCGCGTGCTGCTGCAGCCTCCACCTCCGTGTACAGGGTGACCCGAGGCGAGTCGAACTCGAGATCCGTGGGGATGATCGCCTCGGCCCCGTAGACGAGGAAGAACGGGGTGAAGCCGGTTGAGCGGTTGGGGGTGGTCCAGAGACTCCATAGGACGGCCGGCAGCTCGTCGATCCAGCTGCCGGGTGATCGCACGAGTGGTTCGACGAGTCGTGACTTGATGCCGGCCAAGATGAGGCCGTTTTCCCGCTCCGCCTGGCCGTTGGACTGAGGGTGTGCGACGGAGGCCAGGTCAAGCCGGATGCCGGAGATGGAGCAGTAGCGCGCTAGCGCGCCTTTGGCGAAGTTGGTGCCGTTATCGGTGATGATGCTGTTGGGGACGCCGTAGCGGACAGCGATGTCTTTGATGAACTTGACGGCTGTGGGGCCATCGAGTTTCTTGATCGGTCTTGCCTCGATCCACTTGGTGAATTTGTCGACGGCCACCAGAAGGCGTGTCATGCCGCCCCGAGCGGTTTTGAAGGGTCCCACCATGTCGAGGCCCCAGACGGCAAAGGGCCACGCAATGGGGATGGTTTGGAGTGCCGCAGCCGGCTGGTGGCTCTGGGCCTTGAAGTGCTGGCAGCCCTTGCACTTGAGGACCAGCTCCTCGGCGTCCTTCAGCGCGGTTGGCCAGTAGAAGCCGTGGCGGAATGCTTTGGCCACCAGAGACCGGGAGGCGGTGTGGTGCCCGCACTCGCCCTGGTGGATATCGAGCAAAATTTCGAGGCCCCTGGCCCTCTCGACGCATCGCAGGAAGTCGCCGGTTGTGCTGCGCTTGACGAGCTCGCGGTTGATGATGCTGTAGGCGGAGGCCCGGCGCTGCACCTGCCGAGCCTCGACCTCGTTCGCCGGGAGCTCGCCGTTTGCCAGGAAAGCGAGGATCGGTTGGGCCCAAGACGGCGCCTCCAGCACCGTGAGAACGACCACTTGCGCGGGTTCGGCCGGGTTGGGAGGTGGCGAGCTGGAGCCGGCAACCCCCGAGCCAGAGCCGGTAGCCCCCGGGGCTGGGGGAGAGGCGGCGGCACCCGGGGCCGGGATGGAGCTGGCAGTCCCCGAGCCGGAGCCGGCAGTCCCCGAGGTGGAAGGAAGGACTGTTGGGTCGGCCGGGACGAAGATGAACTCTGAATCCGGAGACGGCTTGATGGACGGCTTGCGCAGGTGCTCGAGGGAGACGCCGGTTGGGATTGCTTGCCGGCTGGAGCCAAGCTTGGCCAGAGTATCCTCCGCCTCGTTCTCTATTCGGGGGACGTGGAGGAACTCGCAGCCGTCGAAGCTGCCGGTCATCTGCTGGACCAGGTTGCGGTAGCTGGCCATGTTGGAGTCCCTGGCGTCCCACTCGCCAGAGGCTTGCTGGACCACTAGGTCGGAGTCGCCGAAGCAGAGGATGCACCGGATGCCGATTTCTTTGGCCAGCCGGAGGCCGTGGACGATGGCTTCATACTCGGCGACGTTGTTGGAGGCGGCGAAGTAGATTTGAAGCGCGTAGCGCAGCCGGTTGCCCTTGGGGGAGGAGAGCACGATGCTGGCTCCCAAGCCGGAGGCCATCTTCGAGCCATCAAAGTGCATGCGCCAGTGCGTCGCGTCGGGGGCCGGTGGCAAGTACTGGGTCTCCGCCCAATCGACGAGGAAGTCGGCCAACGCATGTGATTTGATGGCGGTACGAGGCTCGTAGAGGATGGAGTGGCCGGCTAGCTCGATGGCCCACTTGGCGATCCGTCCAGAGGCATCCCGGCACCCCATGATCTCGCCGATGGGGGCCGTGCTCACCACGGTGATGGCGTGCTCCTGGAAGTACTACCTGAGCTTCTTGGCGGCTAAGTACATGCCGTAGCACATCTTCTGGTAGTGGGGGTAGTTTTGCTTGGAGGTGGAGAGGACCTCGCTGAAGTAGTACACAGGGCGCTGGACCGGCTGTGCCTTGCCTTCCTCGGGGTGCTCTACCACCAGCACCACGCTGACCATGCGGGTGGTTGCCGCGATGTACATCAGGAGCGGCTCCTTCTCAGCCGGCGCGGCCAAGATGGGTGTGGTGGAGAGCATGCGCTTGAGGTCGCGGAAAGCTCCGTCCGCCTGGTCGGACCACTCGAACGGCGTCATCTTCTTCATCAGCTGATATAGGGGCAGGGCCCTCTCCCCAGCCGGCTGACGAACCGGCTGAGAGAGGCCAAGCAGTCGGTGAACTTCTGGACATCGCGCAGCCGAGCCGGCTTGCGCATGCGGTCGATCGCCTTGATCTCTCCGGATTGGCCTCAATGCCGCGTTCCGAGACGAGGAAACCAAGGAGTTGGCCAGCCGAACGCATTTCTCCGGGTTGATCTTGATCTGGTACTGGCGCAGGTTGGCAAACATCTCCCTGAGATCCTCGAGGAGGGTGAGGTGCTGCTTGGTCTTCACCACGATGTCGTCGACGTAGACGTGCACGTTCCGGCCGATCTGAGGCAGGAGGCATTTTTGCATGCAGCGCTGGAAGGTGGCGCCGGTGTTCTTCAAGCCGAACGACATGGTGATGTAGCAATACGCCCCGAAGGGAGTGATGAAGGACGTCTTGAGGGCATCCGCCGGGTCCAGCTTGATCTGGTGGTAGCCGAAGTAAGCGTCCAAGAAGGACAGGAGCTTGCAGCCGGGTGTGGAGTCGATGACTTCGTCGATCCGGGGTAGGGCAAACGGGTCCTTGGGGCAGGACTTGTTCAGGCTGGTGTAGTCGATACACATGCGCCAAGTGCCGTTCTTCTTCAGGACGAGGACCGGGTTCGCCAGCCACTCGGGGTGGAACACTTCCATGATGAACCCGGCTTTAAGCAGCCGGGCGATTTCTTCGCCAATTGTTCTTTGTTTCTCCTCGGAGAAGCGGCGTAGCGGCTGCCGGACCGGCTTGGCATCCGGCCGGACGTAGAGTTTGTGCTCGGCGTACTTCCTCGGAACACCCGACATGTCTTTAGGGGACCATGCGAAGATATCCCGATTCTCACGGAGGAAGTCGACGAGCTCGCCTTCCTATTTCCTGTCGAGGCCGGAGCCCACGACGACGTACTCGCTGGAGTTGGGGTTGGACGGATCGAGCGAAACCTTCCTTGTGCCCTTGGCCGGCTTGAAGGACCCCTCCTCGGCCGGCTGCTTGAGCTGAGCCGGCATGACCGGCTGCTCGCCAACCAGCGCGACGAGACGGTCGAGCTGACGCCTCTCCTCGGCGATGACCAGCGACTCGGCCAGCTTAGAGCCGGCTTTGGCGCACTCCAGGGACTTCTTGTAGTCGCCGGTGATGGTGATGATGCCCTTGGGACCTGGCAGCTTCATCTTGAGGTAGGCGTAGTGGGGGATCGCCATGAACTTGGCCATGGCGGGTCGGCCCAGAAGCACGTAGTAGGGGCTGGCGAGGTTGACCACTTCGAACCAGATCGGCTCTCGGTGGAAGTGGGCGCTGGTGCCGAACAGCACGTCCAGCCGCACCCGGCCGATGGGGGAGCACGAGGCGCCTGGGACAATGCCGTGGAACACCGTCTGGGTGGGCTGCAGCTGGCTCTCTTCGATACCGAGCTTGACCATGGTGTCGCGGTAGAGGATGTTGATGCTGCTGCCGCCATCAATCAGCACCCACGAAAAGTGGCAGGTGCGCTTCTCGGTGACGAAGGTGGGGTCAAGGACGAGCGCGTAGCCACCCGGCGTGGGCATCACGGCCGGGTGGTCCTCCCGGGTCCAATTGACAGGATGGTCGGACCAGTGCATGTACTGGGGGACCGGGGGGACGACGGCGTTCACCTCGTGCCGATACTTGCGGTTGTTGTGCTTGTTGTCGCCTTCGCTGGTGAAGATGACATAGGCCGCGTCCTGCTGAGGGTAGGGGTCGTTGGCGAGGGCGCCGGCTGCCGGAGGCGGCGGGGGAGGCGGCGGGAGCTGCGGGTCTGGACCGGGCGGTGGCGGTGGGAAATCGCCGCGCATCAGGCGCTGGGTGATGCTGCAGTTCCGGAGCATGTGCGTGGAAGGTTTCGCTCCGTTGTGGTGCTTGCATGGGGCGTCCAACATCTGCTCAAAGGAGAACTTGGGCTGCCAGGCCGTCTTGCCGGTGCGCTGGCGCTTGACGCCAGCTTGCTCGGCCGGCTGCTCCTCCGCTACGGCGGCCACTTGCTGGTTGTTGTAACGAGGAGCCGGCTGCTCGGCCTTTCGCTTGTTGTTGTTGTTGTCTTGCCGGCGATGGTTGGTTTCGCTAGCCGGCTTCGGGGCGGTCGGCTGGACCGGGACTGGCTTGCCGTCCACGTCAACCGTGATCTTTACGCGCATCGCGGAGTCGGCCGTGGCGTACTTGTCCGCCACCGCGATGAACTCCGCCGGGGTGTCCGGCTCATCGCACATGAGTCGGTGCTTGACCAAGGTGCCATCTCAGCACCCGTCGACGAAGTACTGGACGGCTTGCACTTCGTGGACGCCTTCGCAGGAGTTGCGTAGTTCAGTCCACTGCATGAGGAAGTCGCGGAGAGGCTCGCTCAAGCCCTGGACGCACATGGAGAGCTGACGAGGCCGACCCGGATGCTTGTACGTGCTGGTGAAGTTGCGCATGAATGCATCCTCGAAGTCCAGCCAGGAATTGACGCTGCCGGCCCTCAGGCTGTTAAGCCATGTCCGGGCCGAGCCGAGCAACATGAGGGGGACGTAGCGGACCGCCACGCGCCGGTTGCCGCCGGCGATGCCGACGCCCGTGGTGTAGTCGGTTAGCCAGTCCTCCGGCTTGGAGACGCCGCTGTACTTGGGGGTGTCGCTGGCCAACATGAACCCTTTGGGGAAGGGCTCTTCGCGGATGCGGGGTCCGAAACACGCGGGACCAACGGAACTCTCCTCCTCGAGGAGCGTGGACCGCGCTAGCCGGTCGATGCGGTGGCGGGCGTCGGTTTCGTCATAGGGCTCGCGGGGGCCCAGCCGGCTTGTGACGGGGCCGCGTGGCACCGCGCCGGCGGAAGCCGGCCAGGGTCACCGAGGCGGAGGGGGAGGAGGTTCCGGCTGCTGGACCCGGCCGTCACCGGCAGTTTCGTCGGCAACGCCGTCGCCAGCCGCCGCGACACGGTTGTGCCGGCTCCGGCTTGCCCGGCGTCTGCCAGAGCCGCGACTTGTCGAGCCGGCAGGGGAAGACGCCTGCTGTGTGTCCCGAAGGGCCCTCTCCGGGGTCGCGGTGTTTCCCGAAGCGGAGGCGGGTGGCTGGGCCGGGTCGAAATGCCTCTGCTGCTCGTTCGCCGCGGTGATGAGGTCACGGATGCGCTGCTGCTGCTGCAGCAGCTCCTCGCCCTCCAGAAACTCGAGATCCGCCATGGCCGCCTGCGCCGCTCGCATGTTCTTAACGGGGGTGTCGTAGACAGGCCGGCCTGCGCCTAGCGCACGGCCGATTGCGCCTCCACGGATCCGTACTTCCGCGACCCGGCTGGGCTCAGCAGCAGCCGGCGTGAAGCCATGGACGCTGTCATACTCCTGCTGGGCGGACTCCAGCCGATGCCGCGTTGCCGCGAGCGTCGTGGCCTCGACCAGCAGATGCTCACGGTCCTCATAGAGCTGAGCCGCTGCTGCCGCCGTGTCGGCGTCGGGCGTGATGGGGGCTTGCAGGCTCCGGATCGTCTCGCGGAGCGGGTCGACCCAGCGAGGCGGGGCTGCAGCCGCGGTGGCCTTCTCCTTGCCGCGTGAGGCGCCGCGGTGGTCGACATCATCGGAGATGGCGCAGCCAACGGGGACGGGCGAGTCGGCGAAGCTGTGTACCTCGCTGGGGTACTCGTCGGGGATGAGCTCAACAAAGACGCGCAGCGAGCCGAAGGGGACGACGAGGCAGCCTGCGGGGCAGGCGGCGTCCGCGCCGAGCGCCGCGTCGCAGCCGGCCGGCTTGGACGCGCGAGGCGCGCGGACCAAGCCATGCATGATGCGCTCGCCGGAGCTGCTGAAGGGCCTCGTCCAGAACTTGACTCCGGCCGACGCCGCGAGCAGCCCCACGGTGGGCGCCAACTGTCGTGGTGAAATCATGGCATATGCCATGAGATGGCTAAAAGTGGGGGGCTGCGTGAGGACGCCGGTGGGTTCCAGAAGTGAGGTTGGCACACGCGTGCGAGGGACACAAGGTGTACCCAGGTTCAGGGCCCTCCGGGGAGGTAAGACCCCTAATCCTGCCGAGTGGGTTGATAGGCACAGAGGCCACGATGGTTACAATGGTGCTCCTGGACCTGTTTGGGCGGAGGAGGAAGAAGGAACTAGGTCTCCGTTCGGCCTCTCCTGTGAGTGTGTGTGGGTGTTGCTACTGAGTATCTGAATCCTCTGCATGGAGGCCTCCTGGGGGGTCTTATAGCCCGACCCCCCAGGGTTGCATGGGTAAAAATGCATACGCCGGGACCCGGACGTCGGCGTCTGGAGCCGGCTGTGGGCACGCCGGCTGCTCGGCCCCGCCGGCTGCTCGGCACTGTGGCCCGTCGCCTCGAGCGTCACGGAGGGGACGGCGTCGTGGGAGGCTGCAGTGGCACGCCGGTGCTGACGCCGGCCGTCCCGGTCAGCAGGGTTGGCCGCTTTGCCGGCGTGCCTCCCCGAGGCGATTTGCCCTATAGCCACGTTCTCCCGTCGTGGGGAACTGCAGTGGCGCGCTGGTGCTAACGCCGGCCATCCCGGTCAGCAGGGTTGGCAGCTTTGCCGGTGCGCCTTCCCGAGACGGTTTGTACTGTAGCCATGTTCTCCCGTTGTGGGGGGGCCCTCTTGTCACGGGGAGCGATGGGACGCCCGCTGACCCATCGCCAGCCGGTCATCGGATAGCCGGACCCGGCCCGGGGCCGGGCCTAGCCGGCTCGCGCTGGGAAGCCGGCCGGATGGCCAGCCGGTCGGGGGGGCGTGGGCTGCCCCGATATTTTTGAAAAGGGGCTCCGGGTTCGCTTGCCTACCCGGGGGTCATCCCCCCGACAAATAGTGTCAAGCACAAATCTATACCAAGTAGTGATTCCCACATAAAAATTGCGAAGAAGAACGGTAGTGGATTGCTTACGAGTTGATCTATTTTGAGCATCACAAATCCTATACCAAGCATCTTTTAAATTCTCTCCTCCCCTTTGTCTAAAATTAAGCACTTCATTTTCAGGGCTAATGGTAACAAGTGAAGAACTAGCCATAGTGGTAGGGCAAGCAAACTAGCAAAGAAGCAAATAAAAATATTTTTGTCTTTTTGTAAAAAAAATTAGAAGAGGGGGAGATGAAAACGAGAGGCAAACACAAATAAAAAGGCAAATAAAATAAATGCAAGTGGATGATAGTTTGTGCGAAGGTACTTGATAAATTTTGGTGATGTCTCCCCGGCAACGGCGCCAGAAATTCTTCCTGCTACTTGTAGACTGCGTTGGTGTTTCCCCGAAGACGAGAGGATGATGCAGTATAGCAGATATAAGTATTTCCCTTAGTTAAGAACCAATGTTATCAATCCAGTAGGAGAACCACGCAAAATCCCTTTAGCAGCACCAGCACACACAAAAGCAAACACTTGCACCCAACGCAAATAAGAGGGTTGTCAATCCTCTTAGCGGTTATTTGCAAGGATTAATTCTGATAGTGATAGATAGATAAACTAAAATACTAAATAAAATAAAAGTAAATAAATTGCAGCAAGGTATTTTTGGTTTTAAATATATGATAAAAGTAGACCCGGGGGCCATAGTTTTCACTAGAGGCTTCTCTCTCGAGCGCAGAACATACGGTGGGTAAAAAATTACTGTTTGGCAATTGATAGAAAAGCAAATAATTATGACGGATTCATGGCAATGATCATGTATATAGGCATCACATCCGAGACAAGTAGACCGACTCTTGACTGCATCTACTACTATTACTCCACCCATCGACCGCTATCCAGCATGCATCTAGGGTATTAAGTATAAAACAGAGTAACGCCTTAAGCAAGATGACATGATGTAGACAAAGTAAACTCAAGCAATATGATTAAACCCCATCTTTTTATCCTTAATGGCAACAATACAAATACGTGTCATGTCCCTTTTTGTCACTGGGATTGAGCACCGCAAGATTGAACCCATCACAAAGCACCTCTCCCATTGGAAGATAAACCAATCTAGTTGGCTAAACCAAATCGATAGATCGGAGAGAAATACAAAGCTATATCAATCATGCATAAAAGAGTTCAGAAAAGACTCAAATATTTCTCATGAATAATCTGATCATAAACTCACAATTCATCGGATCCCAACAAACACACCGCAAAGGAAGATTACATCGGATAGAACTCCAAGAACATCAAGGAGAACATGGTATTAAAGATCAAAGAGGGAGAAGAAGCCATCTAGCTACTAGCTATGGCCCCGTAGGTCTGTGGTAAACTACTCACACATCATCGGAAGGGCAGAAAGGTTGATGTGGAAGCCCTCAGTGATCGATTCCCCCTCCGGCAGAGTACCGAAAAAGGCCTCCAGATGGGATCGCGGAAGAACAGAGGCTTGCAGCGGCATAAAAGTTATTCGGGGTGGTTTTGTGTTGGTTTTCACAGAAGTGGAATTAGGTCAAAAGGATCCACGAGGGCCCCACAAGGCATCAAGGTGCGCCCCCTGGGGCCGCGCCCTGTTGCCTTGTGGAGGCTTCGTGAAGCTTCTGGCCTCCTCTCCAAGTCTCCAGGGTCTCTTTTGTCCAGAAAAAAATCTCCAAAAAGTTTTGTTGCATTTGGACTTCATTTGGTACTGATTTCCTGAAAAACCAAAAACAAGCAAAAAACAACAACTGGCACTGGGCACTAGGTTAATAGGTTAGTCCCAAAAAATGCATATAAAAACATCCAAGATTGATACTATAATAGCATGGAACAATCAAAAATTATAGATACGTTGGAGATGTATTAGGGCCTTAGAGATTAACCAGGGATAATTGTCTTATATGGGCCTAAGCCCATCTATAATCCAACAATCTCCCACCAGATCTCGAGGCACATAAGTTTGTCAACTGTTCCAAACAATGTTTGATATACCAAAATTTTCAGTGAAGATTGTTAAGTTGAACTTCCACCTAGAGCAACAGGATTAGATTTCTTCACAACTGAACAATGGACTATGCCTTGAATTGTCAGTTTGGCGTGCAGAAGTTTCGCCTATTGTCAGCTGATACGTGGCTGCCGAAGGCTAAACCCCACGGGTGGAGTTTATTAGTCATACTACTTACCTTCTCATGAGCTTCCTAGAGATTACCCAATCTCATAGACTATGACCAGTAGTCGGGCTCATATAGGTGTGTTCCTCCAAAGAATGCTCTATAGGATAGCATCTTGCTTACACAAGCTTTGGAACACATTAAGACAAAAGTCAGCTTGCCTTACAGATTACGAGAGTATTGCATCTCCAACGGAGTCAGTTGACCGCTAGATTGTTTTCCCAGGTCCTAATTCACGGGATCTCTGATCACATAGGTTGGGTTACCCCCATGGCAACTTACGTGGGTCTCATGCCCATCTCCCTCGATGCATTTTCTATCACAATCCATGATAGCCCTTTCGTAAAAGGGTCTGCCAGATTTTTTTAGCAGTCTGGATATAATCCAGCGCTATCACTACGGAGTTTCTTGATTTTTCTGATAGATTTCAATCTTCTTCTTATGTGCTTTGTGGATTTCAGGTTGTCCGTTGAACTCTTAGCCTTGGCAATCACTGATTGATTGTCACCATTCATAAGGATAGCCAGGACTGGCTTTTCAACCACTGGCAAATCCATCAAAAGATTTCGAAGCCATTCTGCTTCGACGCATGATGTGTCTAATGCTGTGAGTTCTTCTTCCATAGTCGATCTCGTTAAGATCGTCTACTTGCAAGACTTCTAGGAAATAGCACCACCACCAAGTGTGAAGAGATACCCACTTGTGGCTTTCATCTCATCAGCATCAGATATCCAATTCGAATCACTATACCGCTCAAGTACCATCGGGTACCCAGAATAGTGAATTTCATAGTTCACAGTACCTTGCAAATAACACATGACTCGCTCAACAGCATGCCAGTGCACAACTCCCGAATTGGAAACAAACCGGCTCAGTTTGCACACAGCAAATGATATGTCGGGAAGAGTAGCACAAGCTAGTTACATGAGTGAACCAACCACATGAGAATATCTCAATTGATCAACAATAGTGCCTTCGAACTTTAGAATCCGCACGCTAGGATCATATGATGTTGTAGAAGGTTTGCAGTCCGAATATCCAAAATGGCTCAAAATCTTCTCAACATAGTGGGATTGCAAAAGTGTAATTCCACCCTCAATATCACTTAGTAGCTTGATGTTCAAGATAACATCAGCCACACCCATGTCTTTCATCTCAAAGTTATGAGATAGAAAAGCCTTGACCTCCTCAATGACTTTGAGGTGGGTCCCAAATATCAGTATGTCATCGACATACAGACACAGTATAACTCCTTCGCCCCCACCATAGCGATAGTATACACATTTGTCAGCTTCATTAACAACAAAGCCAGCAGATGTCAGAGTTGTATTGAACTTCTCATGCCATTGCTTAGGCGCTTGTTTCAGGCCATACAAAGATTTCAATAGCTTGCACACCTTTCTTTCCTGACCATTTACTACAAAGCCATCTGGTTGTGGCATGTAAATTTCCTCGTCTATCCCTCCGTTAAGGAAAGCCGTCTTAACGTCCATCTAATGAACGAGAAGACCATGCGAGGCAGCCAACGAGAGTAACACTCGAATGGTTGTCAGTCTAGCCACATGTGAGTAAGTATCAAAGAAATTTTCTTCTTCTTTCTGTGTATAACCCTTGGCCATAAGCCTAGCCTTGTACTTCTCAACAGTACCATCGGGCCTAATCTTCCTTTTGAACACCCACTTACATCCCAATGGTTGGTAACCATAAGGACGATCAGTGATCTCCCATGTCCCGTTAGCCAAATGGAATCCATCTCACTACGGACTGCATCCTTCCAGTAGTCAGCATCAGGTGATGCATAAGCTTCTGAAATGGTACTGTGAGTGTCATTGTCCACGAGGTACACGAGGAAATCATCACCAAAGGAGTTTGCAGTCCTCTGTCTCTTGCTCCTAACAGAAGCTTCCTCATCATCTGATACGTCTCCAACGTATCTATAATTTTTGATTGTTCCATGCTATTATAGTATCAATCTTGGATGTTTTATATGCAATTTTATGGGACTAACCTATTAACCTAGTGCCCAGTGCCAGTTGCTGTTTTTTTTGCTTGCTTTTGGCTTTTCAAAAAATCAATATCAAACGGAGTCCAAACGAAGAAAAAACTTTGGATTAATTTTTTCTGGACCCAGAGAGACCCTAGAAGGTTTGGGAGAAGACCAGACGAGCCACGAGGGAGCGACAAGCTCGGGAGGCGTGCCCAGGGAGGGTAGGCGCGCCCCTCAGGCTTGTGGGCCCCTCGTGGCACCTCTTGACCTAATTCCGCCGCTATAAATTCTCAAATATTCCCCATATACTAGAGAGCCACCTTGAATAACTTTTCTGCCGCCACAAGCTTCTGTTCTTCCGCGATCCCATCTGGAGGCCTTTTCCGGCACCCTGCCGAAGGGAGAATCGATCACGGAGGGCTTCTACATCAACCTTGCTGCCCTTCCGATGATGTGTGAGTAGTTTACCACAGACCTACGGGTCCATAGCTAGTAGCTAGATGGCTTCTTCTCTCTCTTTGATCTTCAATACCATGTTCTCCTTGATCTTCTTGGAGTTCTATCCGATGTAGTCTTCTTTTGCGGTGCGTTTGTTGGGATCCGATGAATTGTGGGTTTATGATCAGATTATTCATGAGAAATATTTGAGTCTTTTCTGAATTCTTTTATGCATGATTGTTATAGCTTTGTATTTCTCTCTGATCTATCCATTTGGTTTGGCCAACTAGATTGATTTATCTTGCAATGGGAGAGGTGCTTTGTGATGGGTTCAATCTTGCGGTGTTCTATATCCTAGTGACAAAGTAGGGGACAAGACACGTATTTGTATTGTTGCCATTAAGGATAAAATGATGGGGTTTAATCATATTGCTTGAGTTTACTTTGTCTACATCATGTCATCTTGCTTAAGGCGTTACTCTGTTTTCATTAACTTAATACCCTAGATGCATGCTGGATAGCGGTCGATGGGTCGAGTAATAGTAGTAGATGCAGGTAGGAGTCGGTCTACTTGTCTCGGACGTGATGCCTATATACATGATCATTGCCTTGAATATCGTCATAACTATGCGCTTTTCTATCAATTGCCCAACAGTAATTTGTTAACCCACCGTATGCTATTCATTCGAGAGAGAAGCCTCTAGTGAAAACTATGGCCCCCGGGTCATTTATCTATCATATATAAAATCCAAAAATACCTTGCTGCAATTTTATTTCCTTTATTTTGTTTTGCAATTTATTTATCCATCTATCACTATCAAAATTAATCCTTGCAAGTAACCGCCAAGGGGATTGACAACCCTCTTGTTCGCGTTGGGTGCAAGTATTTGATTTTGTGTGTGTAGGTGCTGCTAACGAGGTTCTGTGTGGTTCTCCTACAGGATTGATAACCTTGGTTCTTAACTGAGGGAAATACTTATCTCTACTATACTGCATCATCCTCTCCTCTTTGAGGAAATCCCAACGCAGCTCACAAGTAGCAGGAAGAATTTCTGGCGCCGTTGCTGGAGAGACATCACCAAAACCTATCAAGTACCTTCGCATAAACTATCATCTAATTGCTCTTATTTTCATTTGCCTTTTTATTTGCATTTGCATCTCGTTTTCATCTCCCCCACTTCTCATAAAAATTACAAAAACACAAAAATATTTTATTTGCTTGTTCGCTCGGTTGCTTGCTTTGTCGCTATGTCTCTAGAGGAATTTCACGATAGTTTCTATAACAAAAGGTTGTCTGAGATCGAAAATGCCACTAAGGGTTTCATGTCTTCACAATATGAGCATAATAAATTCTTTTCCGAGGAACTTAAGGAACATTCTATCTTATTGGATACCATTAATAAACAACTTGAAGGGGTCAACCTAGAAGTAGCCAATCTTTAGTCTCAACTTGCTCGTACTGAAAACTTGTTAGGGAAGATTTCGGATAAACAAACCACGCTAGTAAATAAGATGGCTGCTAAACCCAAGTCACATTCTGGTAATGATGAAGATATTAAAATGATTGGTGTCTCACCTATTGAATCTTTACTTAGTAACATAAAACTTGATGAAAAAGGGACTGGAGATGAGTCAACTTTAGCTAGAAGGCGTCCCAATTGTTCGGAGGGTGATGATCTTATTGATAAAATGATAAAAGTGGGTTTGGAGAGGTCAAAACTTTAAATAGTGATGTGCCCACTACTTTGGATTACAAGGACTTTAATTATGATAATTCCTCTTTAGTTGAATGTATTTCCTTGTTGCAATCCATGATTAATTCACCTAATGCCTATGAACAAAATAAAGCTTTTACTAAACATATTGTAGAAGCCATGATAAAAGCTCATGAAGAAAAGCTTGAGTTGGAAGTTTCAATACCTAGAAAGTTATATGATGAATGGGAACCTACTATTAAGATTAAAATTAAATATTATGAATGTAATGCTTTGTGTGACCTAGGTGCTAGCGTCTCTACTACACCAAAATCTTTGTGTGACGTACTAGGTCTCACTGATATTGATGCTTCTTCCCTTAATCTACATTTAGCGGATTCAACTATTAAGAAACCATTGGGTAGAATAAATGATGTGCTTATTCTTGCTAATAGAAATTATGTGTCCATGGATTTTATTGTGCTTGATATAGAATGCAATCCGTCTTGTCCTATAATACTTGGTAGGCCTTTCCTACGAACCATAGGTGCTATTATTGATATGAAAGAAGGTAATATAAGATTCCAATTTCCATTAAAGAAAGGGATGGAACACTTCCCTAGAAAGAGAATTAAGCCACCATATGAATCTATTATTAGGGCCACCTTTGGAATTAATTCGAAGGATCATAATACTTGAAACAATGCATTATGCCTAGCTAGGGGCATAAAACAATAGCGCTTGTTGGGAGGCAACCCAATATATATCTTAATTTTTTGCTTTGTTTTCTGTTTTATGTGTTTACACAATTTTAGCTTCTGTTATGATTGTGTTTTTCATCTTTTAATTAGTGTTTGTGCCAAGTAATGCCTTTAGGATGATTTGGATGATAGTATGATTGATGCTGCTTGAAAACAGAAAGTTTTGCACCTAGTGCTGGATTTTTGGTTCTGTACTTGAAAGTCAGAAAAATCTGAAATTTTTACACAGTATTGGTATATGAATTTTTTACGTTGTCCTATTTTTTCAGAATTTTTGGAGTTACATAAGTATATCTTTTAAATATATCTTTACAGACTGTTCTGTTTTAGACAAATTCTGTTTTTGTTGCATAGTTTGCTTATTTTGATGAATCTATGGATTGTATCGGGGGTATAAGTCATGGAGAAGTTGGAGTACAGTATAATTATGCCAATATTAAATATGAATCAATTGATAACAGTACCTAAAGTTTAAGATTTGTTTGTTATACTAACGGATCTCATGAGGTTTCTGTTGAGTTTTGTGTGCTGAAGTTTTCAAGTTTTGGGTGAGATCGCGATGGATGAAGGAATAAGGAGCGGCAAGACCCTAAGCTTGGGGATGCCCAAGGCACCCCAAGGTAATATTCAAGGAAGACCCAAGCGTCTAAGCTTGGGGATGCCCCGGATGGCATCCCCTCTTTCGTCTACAATCTATCGGTTCACTTGGAGCTACATTTTTATTCATCACATGATATGTGTTTTACTTGGAGCGTCTTGTGCCATAGTTTTCTTTTATTTGTTTGCTTTTTAGTTTGCCACAACCATCTTTGCTAAACACACCTTTTGAGAGGGACACACATTATTCGTGATTTGTTAGAATACCCTATGTGCTTCACTTATATCTTTTGAGCTAGGCAGTTGCTCTAGTGCTTCACATATATCTTTTAGAGCATGGCGGTGGTTATATTTAAAAAAAATAGTTGCACTCTCATGCTTCACTTATATCTTTTTGAGATTCTAATAAATAGTAATGGTAATATGCACGGGTTATGAAATTGGTCCTAATATGATAGGTATTCAAGAAGGATATAATAAAAACTTTCATGTAGATCACTGAATATGATAAGTTTGATTCCTTGCAATGGTTTTGCGATATTAAGATGGTAATATGTGGGAGGAACTAGTGGATAATTGTGGTTTAGTAAGAATATTGGTGTTAAGGTTTGTGATTCCCGGAGAATGCACGTATGGTCTTTTGTTATGCTAAGAAGTTGGAGCATGATTTATTATTGATTGTCTTCCTTTGCGTTGCGATCGGGGGCGCATGATGGTTAACTCCTACCAACCTCACCCCTAGGGGCATGTGTAGTAGTACTTCGCTTCGACGGCTAATAAACTTTCGCAATAAGTTTGTGACTTCTTTATGACTAATGTGAGTCCATGGATTATATGCACTCTCACCTTTCCGCAATTTGCTAGCCTCTTCGGTACCGTGCATTGCCCTTTCTCACCTCGAGAGTCGGTGCAAACTTCGCCGGTGTATCCAAACCCCGTGATATGATATGCTCTATCACACATAAGCCTCTTTATATCTTCCTCAAAACAGCCACCATACCTACCTATCATGGCATTTCCATAGCCATTCCGAGATATATTGCCATGCAACTTCCACCGTTCCATTTATATGACACACATCATCATTGTCATATTACTTTGCATGATCATATAGCTGACATATTATTTGTGGCTCAGCCACCGTTTATCATTTTCATACATGTTACGCTAGCATCATTGCACATCCTGGTACACTGCCAGAGGCATTCATATAGAGTCATATTTGTTCTAGTATCGAGTTGTAATTTTGAGTTGTAAGTAAATAGAAGTGTGATGATCATCATTATTAGAGCATTGTCCCGGTGAGGAAATTAAAAAAAAAAGGCAAAAAGAGCCCACAAAAAAAGAAAAAAATGAGAGAAAAAGAGAGAAGGGGCAATGTTACTATCCTTTTCCACACTTGTGCTTCAAAGTAGCACCATGTTTTTCATATAGAGAGTCTCCTATGTTGTCACTTTCATATACTAGTGGGAATTTTTCATTATAGAACTTGGCTTGTATATTCCGATGACGGGCTTCCTCAAATGCTCGAGGTCTTCATAAGCAAGCAAGTTGGATGCATACCCACTTAGTTTTTATTTTGAGCTTTCATACACTTATAGCTCCTAGTGCATCCGTTGCATAGCAATCCCTACTCCTCTCATTGACATCAATTGATGGGCATCTCCATAGCCCGTTGATTAGCCACGTCTGTCGGTGTTAAAACCGGCAGACCTCGGGGTAGGGGTTCCCGAGCTGTGGATCTCGGATCGATGGTAACAGAGACAAGGGAGACGATGTTTACCCAGGTTCAGGCCCTCTTGATGGAGGTAAAACCCTACGTCCTGCTTCTGTTTATATTGAGGGAGATGTATCGAATACAGAGTTGATCTACCTCGAGATCGTAATGTGTGTCTAACTCTAGGGCTAGGTGAATGATATTGCGTTGATGTCCCCTCTATGGGCTAAACCCTATGGCTTATATACACGTCAGGGAGGGTATCTAGGGTTACAAAGTCGGTATCTAGGAGTAAGGCGGCAGGAGAGATCTTGGAGTACATGTCAAGTCTTCGGTGGAGGTAGTCTTGATCACGCCTCCTGTGTACGGCCTCCGAAGTCCACCTTCATCACGCACGAGGGCCCATCGTCCCAACCGAAGAGACGGGCTGGCTAGGTTAGCACCCCCCTAATCCAGGACACCGTCAGTAGCCCCCGAACTGGTCTTCTACGCCGAGGACGATTTTCTCAATAGACGCTACTTCGGATCTGGAGTCCTTGGCTTGATAGACGAGTCCCCCCTTTATGATCTACTTTTCTTGGTGGAGCGACGTCATCCGAGGCCCAACCGAGCTCGTATCCTGTCCGAAGAGGACAAATATCTTAGCCTCGAAGGCCTGTTGTTCAGGTATGAACGGTCCAATCCGGCCTGACAAATTTATCGAAGAGGCTTGCCCCACGACAGGTCAAGCAGTTACTGCCTCCCCCTCAAATCGTGGCTCGTGGCAGCCTTTTACTGGCATGTCCCCTCGAGGCAGAGATCGTGCCCGTTTTCTTAGGGATATCATCAAGATTTTGTTTCCCCCCATATGCTCAACGACATTTTTGATGGGAATAGCGAGTTTATCGGTGGAGTGAGGGGGACTCTTAGCCTTTCACAGACTTATAAGAGCGAAGGGGAGGAAAGCGCAATCGACCCCGCTCCCATTCTGTCCTGCTACTGCTTCGTCCAGCTCCAGCGCCCAGATCCCATCCTGTTCCTTTTTTCCTCTGCGAGTCCAACCTCCACCACCAGCCATGGCCGACACTCTCAAGGGGCATTGGGGTGGCTCTATCGTGATGGAGGGCACCATCCTGGAGCTGCGCAGCGCGGGGTATCTAACCCCCGCCATCGCCGCCTGCGCTCCAGTTGCTGGCCAGCAGGTGCCCGCTCCCAATGCCGGGGAGCAGGTAGTCTTCGTCCCCCGCCTCGTCCGAGGTCTGGGGTTACCGCTGCATCCCTTCGTGCACGGGGTGATGTACTACTATGGGCTGAATTTCTACCACATGGCCCCCAACTCCATTCTTCACCTCGCCTCCTTCATCACAGTCTGTGAGGCCTTCCTCCGCTGCGAGCCGCACTTCGGCCTATGGCTGAAGCTCTTCGGGATTAAGCCGAAGTCCAGCGGCTCAGACCTCGCGGAGTGCGAAGGGGTCATGATTAGCAAAAACCAGGGGGCCACCTGGTTCAAGGGCACCTTCATCGAAACGGTGAAGGAGTGGTAGAAAGAGTGGTTTTACATCACTAAACCGCTCGCCCCTGGTCAGACCGAGGTCCCAGCTTTCTCAGCCGGGCCTCCCAATAAGCTCAAGTCCTGGAGGGAGAAGGGCGTCGCCTGGGGGAACCCAGAAGAGGTGGAGGCCCTGATCGAGAGGATCATGTGGTGGTCTACCACGAGGAAGGTTGAGCTTGCCGATGTCATCAACGTCATGCTCAACCGCCGCATACTCCCTCTCCAACTTCGGGCTACCCCGATGTGGGCGCAAAAGCCCGAGGACATGGACTCCATCACCACCTTCTTAAGCTCCACCTTGGCACCATGTGGACGAAGCTCATGAAGCTGGCCAAGGACAAGATCCCCCAGGAAGGGGAGGATCGCGGCCTCGAGGACGGCTATGAAGCCCCCCCGGTAAATGATTCTGTCCACCAATTATCAACTTTGTCCTCCGTATCGAGGAGTAGAGTTTTAACGTTATGCTTGACGTTTTGCAGAAGTGGTTGGCCTGGGTACAAGGAGTGCGATGCCCGGCCCCGCTGCCAGAGGAGCCTCCGACTCCCCTGCTCTCAGCGCTCCTGGCCAAGGAGCCGCACGTGGTGGCCCCCAAAGGGACGAAGTCCCAGAGGGGTAGGTCAAGTGCTCGGACTCGGGGGACCTCGGTCACCCGGTCCGAAGAGACCCACACCTCCGCCGCCCAAGACGGTGACACAGAGGAGGGTGAGGAGGAGGAGGTCCCCCTCCCAAAGGGGAAGAGGTCGGTGTCAAAGGACGCCGAAGTTGGCATGTCGCCGAAGGGCCCAAAGAGGCCGAGGTGAACCTCGTCCGGGGCTGCCAGCAAGTTGTCGGAGAGAGCCGAGCTCTCCGGTGACTCAGAAGAAGACCTCCTCGCCGTGGGGAGGAAGAAGCCGGCACCTCGAGGGTAAGCCGTCGTCTTTGCATCCCGTCTTTCAATTTGACAAGTTATTTTTTAGCAAGGGAAAGCTTACAAAAGTGCCCTTTCTCATGCAGTCCGCCAAGGGTAATCCCCAGCGACTCCTCGAGCGGGTTGCCATCCACCAGCGGGACTCCAGGGCCCGCTGCTCCTCCCCCGGCGCACGATGGGCTAGGGGAGGCAACATCTACCCTTGCTCCCGACGTCGACACAACGAGGGTCGGGGGAGCAACCGTCATGGCCGAGGTCGACACCTCGGCCCAACAAGGCTCGATGGGGAAACACCCCGAGATCATCGGAGAGGAGCTTGGCCAGTTATCGGCCCAACCGACATCTACCTCGGCCCCACCACCACAGGTGGAGGCTACTCGGATCGACATATCCGAGGTCGTCCCTCCACTCCCGCCGACTGCCTAAGGACAGGTTGGCACAGGGTGGACCGAGGAGATGGAGGTCGCCCTGAAGGGCTCCTCCATCAAGGAAGAGCACCGTGCCTTGACAGGCACGGCGCTGCAGGGCTACCGGTCCACAGAGGCCGGCCTGCATGAGGTTTTTAAGAACCTAGTAACAAGTTTCGAGGTATGATTCTATCCTCACACCGAGTTTAACTTGTGTATTTGAGCTTTTTTGATTTATGTATTTATCCGAGGACATAAGAGTACAGCCTGCTAAATGGCTTAGTGAGTGAGTAGCCCCCGAGCCCGAAGGCGGTTGCGAGAAACCGGCATTGGGGTCGTATAACTTAGTAGGAGCCTGTCAAGTAGCCCCCAGGGCGCTGCTCAGTAAATCGTCCTAGGACTTTTGAACTGTTGCCTGTGTAATAAAGATTTTTTACTGCCAGGTTTCGACCTCAGTTCCGGATGCCGTCTCCAAGGAGATTGCGGAGATAAACCGAAAGCTCGAGAGGTCCCAGGAGGACCTTAACCTGGCGAACCAGAAACTCGAGCAGTCTCAAGGTAAGCAAGTTTAAACTTGCACTGTACTTTGTATGAAGGAAGTATGATGTGTTTTGTTAAATAAAAAGCTAAGGCTGAACTGTTTTAATGACAGCAGCGTTAGCGGAGCTGGAGACGCTCAAGGCTGAGCTCGAAAAGCCTCGGTAGGAGGTGGAGCAGCATAAGGCTGCGGCCGCAGAGGCAGAGAAGGCCTGAGCCGCCGAGAAGGTGGCCGGGGACAAGGACCGGGCGCGGGTTCTTGAGGTCGAGGAGACCCTGAAGGGCGTGTTTGAAGCATGCAACAAGCTGCAGGTGGAGGAGCGGCGAACAAAGGAGGAGCTCGAGAAGCTTCAACTTGCCCACTCCGAGCTCAAGACCACAGCCCGGGCTGACCATGAGGCGCTCCAGCAAGTGGAGCAAATCGCCTCGGGTAAGCTATTTCTGTTGCAGTGTACATTTGGCAGCAAAGGGTGTATCGAGCTCACCCAATTATGGAGTTCCGTAGAGGTCTTTGCGGATCTTCCGCAGAGCACAGCGGATGCGGTGGCGTACTTCGGCCAACTGGCGGGCCACGAGGCGGAGAAGGCCTTTTGGGGGCAGTTCCCGGGGTCGCCGTCAACACGGCTGCTAAATCATCGCATGAAGCAGCTGGTGGAGTTGTTTCGCATGACGAGACCGGCGCTCCAGGACCTCTGCGTCACGCTGTGGCCTGCCGAGGCCATGCCCAGAAGCCTCTTCGGCCTGACGGCCCGTCTCCAAGATGCCGTCCCCCGTCTGAACCGCTGGAGGCGGTCCACGTGCTTTGAAGGAGCACGGAGGGCGTACGCCTGCGTGAAGACGCACTTCCGAAAGGTTGATGCGGTGACATGTGTCGCGCGCCCGCCTGCCGACAAGCCGCACACCGCCGAGCAGTTCTTCGCCGAGGTGGAGGAGGGAGCCCGTATCACCGAAGGCATGTGTCCAAAGGACACTATGTATTTTTGAATAGTACTTTGGAATACCGAAGTGTGTGGTGTACAAAACTTTATCTTTTGGTTGAATGAATATGGCTTTAGATTCCATGTGTGTTGTTTTTAATTAGTTTTACCTCCTGTATGACTGTTTTAAAATGATAGGGCCAGTCGTCGGCTTCAGCCCCAGTGTAGGTCATACAAAGGGTGTTCCTTAAGGCACACTTGACCCTTAGCCGACGTCTCGGTACCCGGAGGTGGTCGGTGCTTATAGGAACTAGGCAATCAGACTATAGTGGCTTTATGACTTTCACTTAATCATAGGAGTTTGACTGTGGGGGCTGATGACCAGCCCCCGGTGTGGGAAGTGGTCGGCCTGGTCAGCCGAGGTCTAGGCCATAACACACTTCGGCTAGAAATGAAAGCCCTTCGTTTAACACAGGTGATCTCTATCGTCACATCGCTTAACGCGGTCTACGGATGGCGGACCAGTTTGCGCATACCTAGATAGTCAGTTTTCGGCTTTCTCCACTGAGGCGCTATGCCAATTGACCTGGCGGCGCAATCGCAGTGGTTCTCCCATTACGCCCTTAGCCGAATTCATTGGAAACGTAAGGGGTACACATAGGAGCCGGGCAACCCAACTATTGACCGAAATCTAGGTTCGAAACTGATGCATATAAAGTCAAGATCCGAGATGCCGAACACTTTGGACTTGTTATACAATTGTATCTTTTTTAGAGAACTTCTTCGTCTCACAAGGGCCATGCTGATAAAAAAATATGATAGGGACCTTGAAGGGGCACAGTTTCTTTATTTCATAGTTTCAAGCATGTACATGCCCAACTGCAGCGAGAGGAATTGAAAGAATACAATGTGAAAAGTAAAAGAAAAGAGGAAGAAATAGGGCGGATATTTGTTAACGGATTTTGAAGAATCCGGGCCGCTACCTGCCGCACGTCTGTGTTTCCGAGCTGTTGACCAGATGTTCACCATCGATGGTGAGGACTTGTGGAGGTTGATGCCTTTCCGACCCTTTATACGCTCCCAGCGTTTGATTGACCGAGCTCTTTAAAGGAGACGTTGCCAAAGTCCGTTCTGTGGTTGAGACCACATTGACGTAGTTTGGCTGTTTCTTTGACAGAGACTTGCCTGTATGGGGGCTCGAGGCCACGTCTTTGCTTGGTTGAACCGTGCCGATGTTTGAGTAAATTTTTGGCTCCTCGACGACCCAGGGAATCTTCAGTGCGAAATTATGCACTCTTGGGACGTAGTGCCCACTCCAGAGGGGGCACGCGAGGAGCCCGTATCCCTATTTTGGGTGCGAGAGTACCTGGCCGAGGTCGATTTGTGCAGCCCGGGCGCGCTTTGAAGAGTGAGCGGCGCGTTTATCGCTGCGGGCTGCCTCCTCGGACGCATGTACCTCGGCTACGAAATCCGCGGTCTGTTCCTCCGTTCGGAGTGAGCGTTCAGTGTTACCATTGACTGTGATAACGCCGTTGGGTCCCGGCATTTTGAGCTTGAGGTAGGCATAATGTGGGACTACGTTGAAGCGTGCAAAGGCCGTGCGCCCTAGGTGCGCGTGGTATCCACTTTGGAAAGGCACGATATCGAAGATTAACTCCTCGCTTCTAAAGTTCTCGGGCGAGCCGAAGACTACCTCCAGGGTGACCATTCCGGTGCAGTGGGCTTCGACACCCGGGATGACACCTTTAAAGGTGGTGGAGCTCGGCTTGATCCGAGATGAGTCGATGCCCATCTTCCGAACCATGTCCTCGTAAATGAGGTTGAGGCTGCTTCCTCCGTCCATCAGGACGCGTGTTAGATGATAACCATCAACAATAGGGTCCAGGACGAGTGCCGCCAATCCGCCATGCCTGATGCTGGTCGGATGATCATGCTTGTCAAACGTGATCGGGTAAGCTGACCATGGGTTATATTTCGGGGCGACTGGCTCTAACGCGTATACATCCCGAAGCACACGCTTCCTCTCCCTTTTGGGGATGTGGGTGACATAGATCATATTTACCTCTGTCACCTCATCAGGAAACTTCTTTTGGCCTCCATTATTGGGCCGCTGAGGTTCATCCTCGTCTTCACTGTGATTTTGGGTTTTATTTTGATCCTCTGTCGCTATCTTGCCGGCTTGTTTAAAGACCCAGCAATTTCTGTTAGTGAGGGTTGCTGGTTTGTCCTGAGTGTCGTGGATTTCACATGGGCGGTCCAGGAGTCTGTCAAGCTGGCTAGGTCCATCCTTGTTCCCTTTAAAGGGTTTTCTTTTCTATCCGGACTTAGGTCCGGTGAACCCCGCATTGACCGCAGCGTCCTTCGTATCGCTTCCACCATTTTTATACCAGCGCTTATTTTTGTTGCGCTTGGGTTTTCCATTGGCGTCGCGAGTTTCCGAGGTGCCTGCCTCGCCGTTGTGAGTACTACGGGCGAGCCAACTATCCTCTCCCACGCAAAAGCGGGTCATTAGTGAGGTGAGGGATGCCATAGTCCTCGGCTTATCCTGGCCAAGTTGACGGGCCAACCATTCATCTCGGATATTGTTCTTGAATGCGGCGATGGCCTCGGCTTCGGAGCAGTCTATGATCTGGTTCTTCTTGGTGAGGAACCTGTTCCAGAATTTCCGGGCTGATTCGCCTGGCTGCTGGGTGACACGGCTGAGGTCATCGGCGTCCAGAGGTCGGACATATGTACCCTGGAAGTTTGCTCTAAAAGCATCTTCTAGGGCCTCCCAGCTGCCGATAGAGTGAGGAGGGAGGCTGTTAAGCCAATGCCTCACCGGCCCCTTTAGCTTGAGCGGCAGATATTTAATGGCGTGGAGATCATCTTCGTTGGCCATGTGTATGTGTAGGAGGAAATCCTCGATCCATAATGTTGGGTCTGTGGTGCCATCGTATGATTCTATATTGATGGGCTTGAATCCTTCCGAGAATTGATGTTCCATCACCCTGTCCATGAAACAGATTGGGTGAGCCGGACCTCGGAACCGAGGAGCCTCTCGTCGGAGGTCAGGAAAGAGCCGTGAGTAAGCCTGATCTCGGGTGCGGCCGTTCCTGTCCATCCAGGCATCGTAGCCGTCAAGCCCAGTGGGCTCGCGTCCCCTTGATCCATAGATGGACCGAGGGGGTGCCCTGTTTTCCTCAATGCGACATCTAGCGTCGTGAGGATCTAGGTAATCCACGGTGTCCTTGCCATAACGGCGTGGAGGTGGCCGGTCACTGAGGTCTTCTCGTCTTGGCCTGTCCCAGCCTCTAGGGGGTCGGTCGTGGTCGTCGGCGAGCTCCTCATCAAACTCTGGCAAGAGACACCTACGTGGGTATGATTTCGGCGCGCTATGGCGCCGGTTTTCCATGTCTTGCTCGGCGCAGAGCACTTCGATCCACTTTTCATTTAGTGCGTCGGTATTGGCCTGCAGCTGCTGGTGCTTGCGTTTTATGCTCCGGGCCGTTGCAACAAGGCGCCGCCGGAAGCGCTCTTGTTCAAAAGGGTCTTCGGGGACGATGTAGTCCTCGGTACCGAGGCTCTCGTCCTCCTCGGATTCTGGCATGTAGTTGTCGTCGGCCCCTTCAAAGAGGTCATCGGGATCTGAGTCCCTGAGAAGTCGGTCAGGTGTGCCTTTCCTTACTAGGGAGGCTTGAATGTCCTCTTCATGGTTATCGGCATCACCGTCCTCCGCGTCGCCGTTATTGGTCATCGCGTTATTACCACTGGGTTCCCCGTTATTACCCCTTCGGCGTCTTCGCCGATGTCTTGGAGGGAATTTGGGGGTGTCCACCATGTAAACATCGTAGGTGGATGTGGCGGTCCACCTGCCCGCGTTTACCGGGGGCAAGGTGTTCTCGATGGGGCCATCAGCATCTTCCTCCATGTATGTGGCCTCCCCATAGTCCAACACGTCGGTTAAATCGTCGACCGTGGCGACTAGGTGGGTGGTGGGTGGGATGTAAATTTCCCGATCGCCGGCTTTAAGTCCGATCTGATTGTAAATCGAAGTCTTGCCGTCCGAGATGGACATGCTCCGGATGCGGTCAAGCATCTCATTGAGGTGAGATAGCTCTTCGGGATTCATCGATGCGCCATCGGCAGGGCTAACTCGGAGTATGGCCGGCGTGTAACCTGACGCGTCTTCGGTGCGAAGGGAATCCGAACGCATTTCTGGGTTCGGCGCCGAAGTCAGTTCTGGCACCAATGCAATTTCGGAGGTGGGAGCCGGATCTATGTCCAGACTGGCGATCAGAAGGAAATTGGCCGGAGTGGTCGCGTCGGGGGTCTCTAAGGGCGCCGCGACGGAGTTCGGTTTCGGAGCCGATCCTCCAGCACCGGTCGAGCTCTCAATTCGGCCGGGAGTCCATCCCGATAGGATGAGTTCACCACGGGAATCCGCAGTATATTCGAGGCCGCCGAAGGTCACGATCCGACCTGGGGCGTAGTTCTCGACAGAGGCTAGATGCCCTGTTGAGTCAGCGCAAAAGACCATGCTGCCGAAAACAAAGAGCTGGCCAGGGGCGTAAACACCCCCATGGCCATTGGCGCAGTTAATCTGCAGGTGAGCCATCGATTCTTCTGGTGATCGCGCAGCGGAACTTTCAATGAAAGCACCAGTGTCGGTGTTAAAACCGGCATACCTTGGGGTAGGGGTTCCCGAGCTGTGGATCTCGGATCGGTGGTAACAGAGACAAGGGAGACGATGTTTACCCAGGTTCGGGCCCTCTTGATGGAGGTAAAACCCTACGTCCTGCTTCTGTTTATATTGAGGGAGATGTATTGAATACAGAGTTGATCTACCTCGAGATCGTAATGTGTGTCTAACTCTAGGGCTAGGTGAATGATATTGCGTTGATGTCTCCTCTATGGGCTAAACCCTATGGCTTATAAACACGTCAGGGAGGGTATCTAGGGTTACAAAGTCGGTATCTAGGAGTAAGGCGGCAGGAGAGATCTTGGAGTACATGTCAAGTCTTCGGTGGAGGTAGTCTTGATCACGCCTCCTGTGTACGGCCTCCGGAGTCCACCTTGATCACGCACGAGGGCCCATCGGCCCAACCAAAGAGACGGGCTGGCTAGGTTAGCACCCCCCTAATCCAGGACACCGTCAACGTCGATGTGAGACTATCTTCCTTTTTGACTTCTCCTTATTAATCTCTATCACCGCATTCTATTCCACCCATAGTGCTATGTCCATGGCTTACGCTCATATATTGCGTGGGGGTTGAAAAAGTTGAAGCGCGTTAAAAAGTATGAACCAATTGCTTGATTGTCTCCGAGGTTGTGCATGATAAATACTTTATGTTAAGAAGATGGAGCATGACAGGATTATATGATTTTGTAGGGATAACTTTCTTTAGCATTTTTATTTTGAAAGACATGATTGTTTGTTAGTATGCCTGAGTATTGATGTCTTTATATCAAATTATACACTATTGCTTTGAATCATTCGGATCTTAATATTCATACCTTGAAAGAAAAATTACATGATAAATATGTTAGGTAGCATTCCACATCAAAAATTCTGTTTTTATCATTTACCTACTCAAGGACGAGCATGAATTAAGCTTGGGGATGCTTGATACGTCTCTAACGTATCTATAATTTTTGGTTGTTCCATGCTATTATATTATCAATCTTGGATGTTTTATATGCAATTATATATCATTTTTTAGGACTAACCAATTAACCTAGTGCCCAGTGCCAGTTGCTGTTTTTTGCTTGTTTTTGGCTTTTCAGAAAATCAATATCAAACGAAGTCCAAACGAAGAAAAAACTTTGGATTAATTTTTTCTGGACCCAGAGAGACCCTAGAAGGTTCGGGAGAAGACCAGACGAGCCACGAGGGAGCGACAAGCTCGGGAGGCGCCCCCGAGGGGGAGGGGGGTAGGCGCGCCCCCCAGGCTTGTGGGCCCCTCGTGGCACCTCTTGATCTAATTCCGCCGCTATAAATTCTCAAATATTCCCCATATACCAGAGAGCCACCTCAAATAACTTTTCCGCCACAGCAAGCTTCTGTTCTTCCGCGATCCCATCTGGAGGCCTTTTTTGGTACCCTGCCAGAGGGGGAATCGATCACGGAGGGCTTCTACATCAACCTTGCTGCCCTTCCGATGATGTGTGAGTAGTTTACCGCAGACCTACGGGTCCATAGCTAGTAGCTAGATGGCTTCTTCTCTCTCTTTGATCTTCAATACCATGTTCTCCTCGATCTTCTTGGAGTTCTATCCGATGTAGTCTTCTTTTGCGGTGCGTTTGTTGGGATTCGATGAATTGTGGGTTTATGATCATATTATTCATGAGAAATATTTGAGTCTTTTCTGAATTCTTTTATGCATGATTGTTATTGCTTTGTATTTCTCTCTGATCTATCCATTTGGTTTGGCCAACTAGATTGATTTATCTTGCAATGGGAGAGGTGCTTTGTGATGGGTTCAATCTTGCGGTGTTATATATCCCAGTGACAAAGTAGGGGACAAGACACGTATTTGTATTGTTGCCATTATGGATAAAACGATGGGGTTTAATTATATTTCTTGAGTTTACTTTGTCTACATCATGTCATCTTGCTTAAGGCGTTACTCTGTTTTCATTAACTTAATACCCTAGATGCATGCTGGATAGCGGTCGATGGGTGGAGTAGTAGTAGTAGATGCAGGCAGGAGTCGGTCTACTTGTCTCGGGCGTGATGCCTATATACATGATCATTGCCTTGAATATCGTCATAACTATGCGCTTTTCTATCAATTGCCCAACAGTAATTTGTTTACCCACCGTATGCTATTCGTTCGAGAGAGAAGCCTCTAGTGAAAACTATGGCCCCCGGGTCATTTATCTATCATATATAAAATCCAAAAATACCTTGCTGCAATTTTATTTCCTTTATTTTATTTTGCAATTTATTTATCTATCTATCACTATCAGAATTAATCCTTGCAAGTAACCGCCAAGGGGATTGACAACCCTCTTGTTCGCGTGGGGTGCAAGTATTTGCTTTTATGTGTGTAGGTGCTGCTAACGAGGTTCTATGTGGTTCTCCTACTGGATATATAACCTTGGTTCTTAACTGAGGGAAATACTTATCTCTATTGTACTGCATCATCCTCTCCTCTTCGAGGAAATCCCAACGCAGCTCACAAGTAGCATCATCCTCCGTGGAACTTTCATCACTTTTGTGCTCATAATATTCCATCGGAATGGCAGGTTCAGGAGTCTCATCAGATTCCGGTCTAGAAGTGCTTTGCATATCTCTCATGGGGAAAATATCCTCAAAGAATGTAGCATCTTTAGACTCCATGATCGTACCGACCTTCACGTCGTGTACATCAGATTTCACCACTAGAAATCTATAGCCAACGCTATGCTTGGCATAACCCAGAAAAACGCAGTCCACAGTCTTTGGTCCCAACTTGCGCTTTTTGGTTATCGGCACATTGACTTTCGCCAAACAGCCCCAAGTGCGCAAGTAACAGAGTGTGTTTCTTTTCTTTTCCCATTGCTCATAGGGAGTAGTCTCATTATCCTTCGTGGGAACTTTATTCAGGACATGACATGATGTCAATACAGCCTCCCCCCACCATGCCTTGGATAAACCCGATGTATCTAACATGGCGTTAACCAAATCTGTTAGAGTACGGTTTTTCCGTTCGGCAACCCCGTTTGACTGGGGTGAGTAGGGAGGCGTCCTCTCATGAATAATACCATGTTCCGCATAGAATAAATCGAACTCATTAGAAAAGTACTCTCCACCACGATCAGACCAAACTCGTTTTATTTTCTTTTCAAGTTGGTTCTCAACTTCTGCCTTATAGATTTTAAAGTAGTGTAGAGCCTCATCCTTAGTATTTAACAAATACACATAACAGAATCTAGTGGAATCATCAATCAACGTCATGAAATATTTATTTCCACCTTTAGTCAACACACCATTTATCTCGCACAGATCTGAATGTATGAGGCTTACGAGGTTGCTTTGCTTGCACACACGAATGGCACTTAGAGCCTTTGGCTAAAGTGAAACTCGGGATTAAATCCATCTTAGCTAGCCGCATCATACAACCGAAATTAATGTGACAAAGACATGAATGCCAAACCTCAGATTCATTCATGCTAGAATGTATTTGATTCACGACTTTATTATAGAAATCCTCTAGGGAAAGGCGGAACAAACCACGACAATCATATCCTTTTCCAACAAACAGTCCATATTGATATACGACTACTTTATTGGACTCAAATACTAACTTAAACCCTTCTTTACAAAGAAGGGAGCCACTAACGTGATTCTTCTTGATGGTGGGGCCATGCTGCACGTTCTTCAGTTGCACGACCTTTCCCGAAGTAAACTTCAGATCTACCGTGACAACACCATGAACAGAAGCATGCGAGCCATTCCCCATCAGGACGGAGCAATCTCATGCGACCTGGTAAGAAGAGTACAAAGACATATCAGCACACACATGAATATTTGCACCTGTTTCAACCCACCAATCAGTGGATTGACAAACTGAAAGTATGGTAAACAGATTACCGTACCCAGATGCACCCTCATTGTTGCTCATAGTCACATTGACAGACTTGGAGTCCTGTCCTGGCTTCTTGTACTTGTTTGGGCACTTGTTTGCCCAATGTTCCTCTGAACCACAAGTAAAGCAGCCATCTCTCTTTTTGTCTTTCTTCTTACCCTTCTTCTTGAAGGTAGTATTCTGCTAGACAGTGTTCTTTCCCTTGAGCTTGTGGAAATTCTTTTGCACCACATTGGCGCTAGAAGAACCCTCTGCCCCTTCCGCGTGTGAGTCCTTTGCTCTCGAGTTCTGCTCAACACTTAGATGACTGATGACATCCTCAACAGAGAATTCACGTCTCAAGTGCTTGAGAGAAGTAGCAAAGTTCCTCCATCCAGGAGGGAGTTTTGCAATAATGCAACCGGCGACAAAATTGTTCGGTAACTCACACTTCAGGAGCTCCAGATCCTTAGCGATGCGCTGTAGCTCATGAGCCTGGTCCAATATAGGACGATTATCAACCATCCTGTAATCATGGAACTGCTCCATAGCATACAGTTCGCTTCCAGCATCGGTTGTGCCGAATTTAACTTCGAGCGCATCCCACAAATTCTTGGCAACACGCATATGAATATATGCATCAACCAACTTGTCTCCGATCACACTTAGAACTGCTCCGACAAAGATGGTGGTTTCTTCCCTAAACGCCTTCTCTTGTTCAGGAGCAATCGTTTCCGTGGGAGACACACCGCCAACTATAGCTGGCCAAACGGGCCGGCCCGGCACGGCACGGCCCGGCCCATCCTAATCGTGCCTGGCACGGCCCGGCCCGCCGAGGCACGATTATTATACGGGCCGTGCCGTGCCGGCCCGCGTGCTGCAGCCTGCAGCCCAGGCACGGCCCAACTGCTAATCAGGCCGGCCCACCGGCACGCCAGGCCCACTAACCTGCCTGCTATTTGGCGCACTGGGCGTTTTTAGCCTATTTTTACCTGTTGGGCCATATAGATATATATATATATAAAAGATAATCGGGTCGTGCCGTGCCGGCCCGCGTGCTCAGCCTAGCAGCCCAAGCACGGCCCAGGGCGTGCCGCGTGCCGGGCCCGGCCCGTTTAGCCCGTGCCGTGCCTGGCCCATGGCAGGCCGTGCTGGGCGTGCTCGCGGGCCGGCCTGGTTGGCCCGGCCCATTTGGCCAGCTATACCGCCAACCCAGAACATGTTCATCACTGTGAGCCACAAGGTGGTCCTAGTCTGCCAACGCTTAAAATGCGTCCCGGTAAACTTTTCCGGTTTCAGAGTAGCGGCGAAGCCATGAGTCGAAAAGTGCCTAAAATAAGGTTTCTGGATTGTTGGAAATATTAGCACTTTTCTGACTAATCTAATCCACGAGTATACAGTAAACATGGCAAATACGGTATGCATCTCATACCGATACCTAAGCATGTGAGCACGTACAGTACATAGAACCGAAACATCTATGAACAACATATATACGGCCAGCACATGAACGAGCAAATAGGGGATGAACGAGTCATACCCTCCGGTTGGCCAGGCCAACGCGGCGGCGGCAGCGGCAGCCTCGGCATCGGCCGAGGCCTTCTTCTTGGCGGCTTCGTCGTCAGCCATGGAGTCGATGCATGGGAAGTAGTTGAAGCAGAGGCGGACGGAGACGGGGACGGATCGGGAGCAGTCGCGTCGAGATGCTCCCCAAAAACCTTATTGCCGTTCTCCCAGGCAGGATCTCGAACAACAGGGTTCCGGAGGCACCTGCTCTCCCGACTAACTGTGCACGCGGTCGTCGGGATGGGATCGCCGGAAGCAGCACAGAGAGAGGAACAGTAGATGACGGCTAGGGTTGTGCAAGAGGGAGTGAGTGAACTATATATGCCGTCAGGTAGATTAACCAGGGATTATTGTCTTATATGGGCCTAAGTCCAGGAAGCGGATTTGTAGCACCCGGGTGCTCCACACCCCTATACGAACATTAAATTCAAAAAAATACCGAGAAATTTGAAAAAAAAAAATCTGGAATTTTGGGATATCAAACCTGGGTTCCCGACCTACTCCCGTGTGAAATTTCGTGAAAAAATACCAGGAAACGTATTCGTGACAAAAAAGACAAAAATTTCCTATGTATAGAAAAAACTGTTTGGATGGATTTTTGTTCGGACAGTATTTCCTTCACCACGGATACGTTTTCTGGTATTTTTTTCATGAAACTTCACACGGAAGTAGATTGAGAACCCAGGTTTGATATCTCCAAATTTCAGATTTTTTTGAATTTTTTTGGTATTTTTACGTTTAATATTCGTATAGGGGTGTGGAACACCCAGAAGCTCCTGTGTATTTTCCCCTAAGTCCATCTATAATCCAACAAAGAAGGCTGCTACCTACTGTACATGCACGGTGGTGACATGCTCCTTTAACCCTACCACGTCACAGGCCGTATGCCAATCCAAGTGCATTGAACAGAACAGATTGATGGAGACAAAACTGTTTTTTAAGGCAACTTGCACATAGGGTGTCCCATTTTTAGTGCTTAAACTACTATATGCATCAGGATCAGATTGCTAGTTTCCGTTTAAAACAAACAGCCAAAACCCCGCAAGTGCACCGCAATATTCGGATCTGATACCGTGATATCGAAGTTTGACCACACATCCATCCAAGTATACATTTTTTCTTCTCTGATGATTTACATGTCCCATCCAAGTGCATCGTCATATCGTAGTTTGAACACCCATGCGGCGGTGTCCGCCAACACGCTGTTCCGTATGCCGACGTTGACCTGCCCACATTTTCTGCTAATAAGCAAGCGAAGCAACATTACTTCTTTCAGCACTCAAGCAGCCACTCAGCTAGAGTATCAGTTTCCATTCACACATACTCCACCGGCCGCCGGCCGTCGGCCACCGGCGGCTCGTATTTGAGCGGTCAACTCCAAAGCAAAGAGATCATAGGAGAGGTGATGAGGAGGCGCGCGCTCTCTCTCCTCCTCCTTGTCGCGGCCGCCTACCTCCCCGTATCGATCGCCACCGACACCATCGACCTGACCGCGTCCATCGCCGGCAACCAGACCCTCCTCTCCGCCCGTGGAGCATTCAGGTTAGGCTTGTTCAGCCCGCCCGGCAGCTCCGGCGGCAGGACCTACGTCGGCATTTGGTACGCAGGCATCCCGGTACAGACCGTCGTGTGGGTCGCCAACCGCCAGAACCCGGTCGTCCAATCCCCGGGCGTCCTCAAGCTCTCCCCCGACGGCCGCCTTGTCATCATCGACGGCCAGAACACCACCGTTTGGTCCTCCGCGGCGCCCACCGGAAACGTAGCCGCCACCGCCACCGCTCGGCTTCTCGACAGCGGCAACTTCGTTGTGAGCTCTGATGGGAGTGGGTCGAGCCAGAGCGTGGCGTGGCAGAGCTTCGACTACCCGACGGACACGCAGCTCCCGGGCATGAAGATCGGGGTGGATCACCGGAGTGGCGTAGCCTGGAACGTCACGTCGTGGAGCAGCCCGACGGACCCCTCCCTGGGGGAGTACACAGTCAAGCTGATCCCCGGCGGACTGCCTGAGTTCTTCCTCTTCCGCGGCCCGGCGAAGATCTTCACGACCGGGCCATGGAACGGCGTGGTGCTCACCGGCGTGCCGGAACTCAAGACCCAGGATTACACGTTCGCGCTCGTGTCGAACCCCAACGAGACGTACTGCACCTACTACATCCGCTCCCCGACGCTGCTGACGCGGCTCGTCGTGGAAGGCTCGACGGGGCTGCTGCAGCGGTACGTGTGGGCCGACGGCGCCTGGGACAATTTCTGGTACCACCCGACCGACCCGTGCGACAGCTACGCCAGGTGCGGCCCTTTCGGTTTCGCCTACTGCGACACCGCGCATTCGCCGGAGTGTAGCTGCTTGCCGGGGTTCCAGCCGCGGTCGCCGAAGTGGAGCTTCAGGGACGGCTCCGGCGGCTGCGTCAGGAGGACCAAGTTGAGCTGCGGGGACGGCGACGGCTTCTGGTCAGTGAACAATATGAAGCTGCCGGAGGCGACTAATGCGACCCTGCACGCCGACATGACGCTGGACGAGTGCAGAGAGTTGTGCCTGGCCAACTGCAGCTGCAGGGCGTACTCCGCCGCGAACATCAGCGGGGGCGTCAACCGCGGGTGCGTCATTTGGGCCACCGATCTGCTGAACATGCGGCAGTATCCGGCGGTCGTGCAGGACCTGTACATCCGGCTCGCGCAGTCAGATGTAGATGCCTTGAACGTCTCAGGTTAGAACTTCACCTGTTGTTTTCCTGACCACAGTTTGTCCCACTTCGAGCAATTCTTCGTAATCGTAGCTATAAATGCAGCTACCTGATTGCAGCTGCAGGTAAGCGCCGGCGCTCCTTGGTGATCGCCGTCGCCGCGGCTATTTCCGGCGCGTTTCTTCTGGCAGCCGCTGGCTGCTTATGTTTCTGGAGATGCAAGGCGAGGAAGAAGCGTCAGCGTCAGATTCAGGCGCCAGGCAGTGGAAACAACGTGCTTCCTCCATTCAGGGCCAGAAAACTCCCGGATTTGAGCCCAGCAGGGGAGGACGATGAGAACAAGATGAGCTGCGGCGAAGACGATCTGGACCTTCCGTTGTTCGATCTCGCCGTGATTCTCGCCGCCACAGACAACTTCGCGGCGGAGAGCAATCTAGGAGAAGGTGGATTTGGCCCTGTCTATTTGGTAAGATCATAAAGATCAAAGTGGAAGTAGCTCGGAGAAGTGGTGATTCTCCGCGTGTAATATTCGTTTAGTGCTTATACGAAATATGTAATGAGCAGGGAAGGCTTGAGGATGGGCAAGAAGTAGCTGTGAAGAGGTTGTCTAAGAAATCATCACAAGGTGTCGAGGAATTCAAGAACGAGGTGAGGCTAATCGCCAAGCTCCAGCACAGGAACCTGGTGAGGCTACTCGGCTGCTGCATCGACGACGATGAGAGGTTGCTCGTGTACGAGTTCATGGAAAAAAATCTGGTACGACCGGGTCGTACGCAGGCAAACATGAGACCACCGCGAGCGCGTGACATCTGGCAATCCGGTTGAGCATGAGAGAGAGAAGGGGCGTGGGGCCCGCCGGTTGCATGCATGTCTCCATCGGAGAGAGAATGGGCATGGGCCCGCCCAGTTGCATGCATGTCATCTGCCTGCTGCGCGTCATATCACCGTCTGAATTCAATTACCCCTACAACACATATTCGATTTAGTTGCAGATTACATCTCGTAGGAACATATTTTATACTACTATTTTTATTTGAGTGTAAATTTTATGTTTAATTGGTGTAAATTGCATTCGCAAAAAAAAAAATTGGTGTAAATTGGCTGTTCTTAATTTTTTTTGTTTTTCTGTATATTTTATTTGGTCCTTTTTGAAATATTCTAATTTGGCTTCCATAAAAACAATCTGGCTATTTTTTATTTTCTATGTTTAATATTTTTGTATTATTTGTTGATTGTATGTTTTATTTGCTTTTTCTTCGAATTTCTTCCAATTTGCACTTCATATTAATTATCTAGTAATTTTTTGTTATTTTATTATTTGATTTTTGTGATTATTTGATATACTTTATTTGCATCGTTAGATTAGATCGAGTGGTTATAGAAATCGAGTGTTCGCCTGGGATCTCTCACTCGATTATATTCTATATTCCTTTGTTGCAATAGAGTGTTTCCAGGGACCTGACACTCGTGTATCACATCCACATGAAACACCCGACCGATGTGTAGACACGCCCTATTTTTATGTCCCAACATTGTGTTAAATATTTTAGCACCCAAATGGCTTTCTACAAAAAAGAAAAGTTAGATACAAAGTTGTAGATCTCTTTGATTCGTACAATTTTTGTATATATTAATCTCCATTCGATAAAAATGAAATGTAGTGTTTTTTTGGCTACGTAGAAAAAGATTACATCGCAATTTACACCAATTAAATATAAAATTTACACTCAAACAAAAGTAGTAGTATAAAATATGTTCCTACGAGATGTAATCTGCAACTAAATCGAATATGTGTTGTAGGGGTGTGATAATTGAATTCAGACGGTGATATGACGCGCAGCAGGCAGATGACATGCATGCAACTGGGCGGGCCCATGCCCATTCTCTCTCCGATGGAGACATGCATGCAACCGGCGGGCCCCACGCCCCTTCTCTCTCTCATGCTCAACCGGCTTGCCAGATGTCACGCACTCGCGGTGGTCTCACGTTTGCCTGCGTACGACCCGGTCGTACCAGATTTTTTTCCCGAGTTCATGCACAACAACAGCCTGGATACCTTCATATTTGGTCAGTTCATCAATTTGTTGCACAAGAGAAAACTCGCAACCACTTTCCTGGACTAAATGAACACGAAGTTAATTTATCACTTTTGCTAAAGCACATCCAGATATGCCGTAAGTATTGCACATCTAAATCCTATGTCATTGATTCTACGTGGAGATTCGTGCAAACATTTTCTTTGGACTTTTTTCTTTTCCTTTCTAGCTTGATGAAGTCATTTAGATGTGCAATAATTTATCTCATTTGATTGGATGTATTACCATGCAGATGAAGCAAAGCGTAAGCTACTGGGATGGAGCAAACGCTTTGAGATCATTCTGGGGATCGCGCGGGGTCTGCTCTACCTCCACGAGGACTCAAGGGTCAGGATCATCCACAGGGATATGAAAGCGAGCAACGTGTTGCTGGACAGAAACATGGTCCCCAAGATATCGGACTTCGGCATCGCGAGAATGTTCGGCGGCGACCAGACAACGGCGTACACTCTGAAGGTCATCGGGACATAGTGAGTATCATAATCTCTGAAACCATCGTGCACTGTTTTCGAGATGGGCTGTCGTGTGCTGACTTGTGAGGTGGTGGCCGGTGATCAGCGGTTACATGTCCCCGGAATACGCCATGGACGGCGTGTTCTCCATCAAATCCGACATCTACAGCTTCGGCGTCATGGTGCTGGAGATCGTCACCGGCAAGAAAACCCGAGGCTTCTACGACGCCGAGCTCGATCTAAACCTCTGCGGTTATGTAAGTATACCAGCATGATTAACTGTCACCAGTGGTTGATCTTTGGTTGGTTGTGTTGCTAATGTACGATGATGCTGACCATTTTCCAGGCGTGGATGTTGTGGAAGGAAGGCAGGAGCACGGAGCTCCTGGACGATGCGATGGGCAGCAGCTGCGATCAGAGTCACGTGCGGAGGTGCATACAGGTTGCTCTCATGTGCGTCGACGTGCAGCCTAGGAACCGGCCGATGATGTCTTCGGTTGTTATGATGCTGGCCGGCGAGAATGCCACGTTGCCGGAGCCAAATGAGCCAGGAGTAAACCTGGGGAGGAACAGGACAGATACGGGATTTTCGGAAACTCAAAGTGATTATACTGTGACTACGACAGATACTAGGTAGTTTAGCTTGGGATGGAATACTATGCACGGATTACAGCAAAAGTTTGTTTTTGTCTCACCATTACTCCGCTCCTTTTTTTTTTTTTGATAAAAGAGAGCTCCCTCTCCGATTTCCATTACTAGAAACCACCATGTCTTCTTACAAGAACCAATCTAAAAGAAAACAAAAAGAGCGACAGCAGCTGCCAACGATGCATCTAATCCTAAGAGAGGAAGATCAGAGAGGGGAGCCATCCCCCCCCCCCTCATAAGGACCAGAGCTAAGGCCTGGGCTCAGAGACGTCCCAAACCAACAAAACCAGTATCAACAACACCAACCACACACGATCTAGTTAGGTATGATATGTTCTACGTTTATATATGACATCCCAGACATGTGAAGAGAACAAAGTGTAGGGAGCCGCTCAAAGCAGACACGCAGCTCGTCGTTGCAGAGAGCATCACCAGCATCAGCCCGCCGTGATCCTTCTTCCACCTGGACGCCATCCTCGAGCCGCCATGAAAACTTCTTCAGCAACCCTCCCCACTTGTCTCACGCCTGCCTCCATCAGTTTACTTCTTTCGGGGTTTCTCTGCAAAATATCCCAATCACGAAGCCATTTTAGGAACAGATTGACAGGGGTACAGGGATCATCCATCCTGTTATTATCAAAAACGACACCATTACGAAATTTCCATAAAGTCCAACATATTGTAGAAATCCCTACCATCACCAGATTTCTCTCTATCTTGCTAAATCTTTTCACCCAATTTCCACTCAAAGCATTTATATTCTCCGGCACATCAGACAAATTGAAAGCACATTTCAAAATGTTCCAAAGTAAACGTGCCACCGAGCAAGTAAAGAAGAGGTGATTTCGTCCCTTCCACAAAAGGGACATTTATTATCACCTTTCCATCCTCTTCGTATCAGATTATCCTTAGTTAGTATACTGTTTCTAAGGGTTAACCACATAAAAACTTTCACCCTAGGAGGCATTTTAACTTTCCACAAAAAGAAGTGTGGGTATTTAACACCATTTTCAATCAAATGCCTATAAAAAGACTTTACAGAATAAACTCCATTTTTTGTTAGAGTCCAAACCCACATCCTTTTCATTATTAAGAGCAATAGAATCACAAACTTCTTTGATGTGGTTCCATAATTTCAGAGAATCCCCCATTAAAGTTTTTCTAAATCTCATATTCTCTATCCCATTGTCAAGGATATTTTTAATAGACTTGTTTTTATCAAAGCAGATGTTATATAATCTAGAAAAACTGTGTTTCAAGGATTTAGGTCCAATCCACCGGTCTTCCCAAAACCTCACATGTTCTCCATTTCCCACAGTAAATCTACGAAGGGAGAGAAAGTGTTCTTTATGTTTGATAATTTCACACCAGAACTGGGAGTCCCCCTGTCTAGATGTGATTGCATTCAAGCATTTGTCTTTTATATATTTGTTGCCTATAATCTCCTGCCACAAGCCTTTTGTATTAAACAGTTTTCACCACCATTTACATAATAAAGCTTTGTTCATTAAAGCTAAGTTTTGGATCCCCGGCCCACCCATGTCCTTAGGTCTGCATACTTCAGACCACTTAACCATGTGGTATTTTTCTTATCAACATTCTCTTGCCACAATAACCTGGCTCTAAAGAAATCCATGCACTAGTGCAGAAAATGCTAGCTATGGCATGACAAAAATGGCCTTGCTGGCGTGGCCACCAGACGCCACCAATATGGCGCCATTGTTAAATAATAGTGGTGGCGTTGGGTCCGACGTCAGCAGTATTGTACGTGTTGCTAGCGTGCCACGTGGTCAACGCCACCACTATAATCACTCACCTGCGACGTGCAATGTACTTTGCACGCCACGAACGTTTCGTGTAGCCAAAAAAGTATTTTTTCCCCACCATATAACATTTAGCATTTCACATTAAAACTAAGCACATATAAAACATTACACACTAGATCGAACAATATCAGCTAATAGAACAATACCAGTTAATAATAAGTGACGATCGATCACAAACAGTACTAGCTAGGTAGCTATTTAATAAACGACAATCCTCACAAACACGAGCAAACTAACATAGTTAATAAGGAGTTCATTTCACATCGATGACCCGGCCACACCATACTTTTAAAGGAGGTCGATGTCGATCATCATCCTCAAGTCATGGCGTGGGGTGTTCTTGATAGTAACTAAGATGGCCTGCCCAACCCGGAGATTCTTGCCAGCAAGGAAGTTGCTCCACCCAGCCGCGCTAAAGACAGTGCGACCGTCCGTGTCCACTGCGTAAGCACATGTGGTGATGGAGCCCCTTGTGGTAAGGCGTAGTCCAGCAATGTCTGCTTCATCCGGCTCGATGCCACAACTCACACATAGCCTCTTAGGTAATTTCTAAAAAAAAACAAATATGATAAATGAGCATGTCACATTACTACACTATAAGCATATCATCACATTAATACAGTAAGCATATCACATTACTACACTATAAGCATATGTCATCACAGTACTACACTAAGCATATCACATTACTACTACACTAAGCATATCATCAAATTCTACACTAATTAAGCATATCACAACATTACTACACACCAAGCATATCATCACATTACTACACTATAAGCATATGTCATCACATTACTACACTATAAGCATATCACCAAATTATACACTAAGCATATCATCAAATTCTACACTAAGCATATCACAACATTACTACACACTAAGCATATCATCACATTACTACACTATAAGCATATCATCACATTACTACACTAAGCATATCACCAAATTGTACACTAAGCATATCATCACATTACTACACTAAGTAACATACCATCACATGGTGGTTAACATTCGTGTAGGATCGAAAGTATGTCTAGAGGGGGGTGATTAGACTACTTGACCAAATAAAATCTATCATTTTCCCAATTTTAGTTGTGGGCAGATTTTAGCAAGTATATCAAGTCAAGCAACACCCTACACATGCAATTCTAAGAGTATAGCAGCGGAAAGTAAAACGTTGCACATGTAAGTAAAGTAGAGAATTGGAGATTTCAAACGCAATGAAGACACGATGATTTTTGGCGTGGTTCCGATAGGTGGTGCTATCGTACGTCCTCGTTGATGGAGACTTCAACCCACGAAGGGTAACGGTTGCGTGAGTCCACGGAGGGCTCCACCCACAAAGGGTCCACGAAGAAGCAATCTTGTCTATTCCACCATGGCTTACGTCCACGAAGGACTAGCCTCACTCGGGGTAGATCTTCACGAAGTAGGCGATCTCCTTGCCCTTACAAACTCCTTGGTTCAACTCCACATGATCTTGGAGGCTCCCAAGTGACACCTAACCAATCTAGGAGACACCACTCTCCAAAAGGTAATAGATGGTGTGTTGATGATGAACTCCTTGCTCTTGTGCTTCAAGTGATAGTCTCCCCAACACTCAAACAACTCCTCACAGATTTGGATTTGGTGGAAGAAGGATTTGAGTGGAAAGCAACTTGGGAAGGCTAGAAATCAAGGTTCAAATGGTAGGATTGGAATAACTTGATCTCAACACATGAGTAGGTGGTTCTCTCTCAGAAAATGTATGGTGGAAATGTAGGCACGTTCTGATGGCTCTCTTACTTGTTAAGAGGGTGGTGGAGGGGTATATATAGCCTCCACACGAAATCCAACCGTTACACACTTTTGACCAAACTCGGTGGCACCGATTTGAATCTCGGTGAGACCAACCTGTGCAAAATATATGAACATTTGAAGTTTCGGTGGGACCGAATGAAAACAACTTGGAGCAACCGATGTGCAATGGTAGGGCAAACCTCGTTTCGGTGGCACCGATTGCAACATCTCGGTGAGACCGAAATAATTGCAACAGGCAATAGAAAGTTGGTCAAGCCATCTCGGTGGCACCGATTGCAAACTCGGTTAGACCAAAATAATTGCAACAGATGACAGAGAGTTGGCCAGGCCATCTCGGTGGGACCGAGATCCATATCGGTGGATCCGATTTGTTAGGGTTTGGCTTGTGGCACTGTCTTGATGAACTCGGTGGGTCCGGATGAGTAGGATTCGGTGGAACCGAGTTAGACTTTGGAGATTAGGACAAGTTTGGATGGAGAAAGTGGCTGAGGGTTTTGGAGCAACATCACTAAGCACTTGAGCAAATAGATCGTTATCAAAACCTCATCCCCTCTTAATGGTATTGGCTTTCCTATGGACTCAATGTGATCTTGGATCACTAAACCAAAAAATGAAGAGTCTTGAGCTTTTGCCAATGTATGTCCTTAACATTTTGAGGGGTCCACATTCCCTAGTCCTTGCCATGCCAATCATTGAACTTCCTGAAATCTTTCACTTGAATGTTTATTAGTTCAATGAGATATATGTTGTAATGAATTACCAAAACCACCAAGGGAGCAAATGCACTTTCAATCTCCCCCTTTTTGGTAATTGATGACAACATATATATCAAAGCTTCGATAGAGGATATAATCAATGAATAGTATCGTCGCTTTGAGAAGTACGTGATAAGCAAGAGCTCCCCCTAAATTTGTGCATTATTTAGAATTTGCGTTTGAATGCAAATGCACAATCGATTAGGATCATGGGTTACTCTTCCATGTCACATACAACTTGGTGGAGCGCACAAAATGATATGAATGGAATAATAAGCACGCATCACCAAAACACATGTGAATGATCATACATAGATAGAGATAAAGATAACCAATGTGCATAGCATGTAGCATAGTATGATCAAACGCATAAACAACCAACGTAGTCTCAAGCATAAGGAACAAAGTAGCAAGCACACAATCAAACACTCTCAAAAGAAATCAAACGAAGCAAAAGACAAGACGCTCTCTCTCGAAGCCTAATGATCTATACATATTCTCCCCCTTTGGCAACAAGTACCAAAAAGCTCGAATAGGTATAGAGCTAGTCGTCACTCTAGGCACTATCTCCGGCAGCTCCTGGAGGTGAAGATCTCTGGCTGGCAGCTCTGGTGTGCGTAGACGGTGTTGAGATCACTGCGTCTGCAAAAGCTTCGGCTGAAGTCTGCTGTGCTGGTGGAGTGGACACTGGAGGTGGACCTGATGGAGCAGCAGCTGGTGCAGAAACTGTAGTTCTCACATCTGCAGTGGGTATAGCAGCAGACCTTGGTGCCCTAGGCACGGTCTGAAACCTATTGGTGGTAGGAATCTGATCACCACTGTCAGACTCTCTGACTCTATCCACATCTCTTTGAAGTGTCTCTACTATGGTCTGGATCTCTGTGACTTTGACATCAAGATCATAAAACTTTGTTTCCACTATCCGCTCTAAGCTTGCCTGATTCTTGACAAGGTTGGCCAGACTTTGTTCAATCCTCTGGGTAGCTTCTAGCAGATAAGTCATTTGATCCGACTTGGTCTTGAGCTGAGCTGTAGATGAGCTAGGGGCTGATGCTTCCTTTGCTGCCTTGGCTGCTTTTGCTGCCTCAATCTTTGCTTGTGCCTCAGCAGAAGTTGGGTGAGATGGATCCATCACCACTACATTATCCTCAAACTCAGGAAACAGTGGAAGGTGCTCTCTGTCAAGAAGATATGTGCCCGTTCCAACCTTGGAATTGATGAGCAATTGAATGTGCGGAGCAAAACCACATGACCTCTTTTGGTCAACTGCTGTCCTCTTTATGGTCTCAACAATTAGACTCATAACCTTGAACTTCTGAGGTACATCAAACAGGTGCAGCATGTTGATGGAGTGGCCATGAATCATCTTGTCATCTCCAGATTTGGGCATCAAAGTGTGCCTCAAAATAGTGTTGGTGGTGGCCAAACCAGGTAGTAAATGCTTTACTGACCCTAGCTTGTGTGTCTCAAGATCCTTCTCAGGTATAAGCTTGTACATATTCTGCATAGAATTGTGATCTTTCTTGGGCCTGGCATAAACATCAACATCATCCTCTTCTTCCTTAGGAGCTTCAAGAAGAGCAGCCCACTCAGTGATGGAAGACTGGTATCTCACACCTTCAGTCATCCACACTATTTTCCCATCTGGATAGAAATGTGCCGTGGAATAAAATTGCATAATCATCTCATCACTCCATGATGTAAGCTTCCTTCCTATGAAGGTATCAACTCCAGCTAGCTTGAAACTTTCATGCACATGAGGAAAGTTTTCCTCATTCTCATCAATGTATTCCCACTTGACCCATCTCATGTCACTGACTATTGGTTTCTTGTCTAGCAGCACTGTCTCATAGAAGTCTTGTTGCTCTCTGGTGTGAAACCTATAGTCACAAGCTGTTCTTCTCCTGATAGAGTAAGGATCACTTTCTCTCCATTTCCTCAGACCATTGTCCCTTCTTGCCTTCATATCCTCTGCAATAGGATAAGTGTCATCATGATCAGGCAACTTGGGCCATAGCTTCTTGAGCACTAGTGGCTCATCATCAACTTCAGCTTCAGGCACTGGGGCCTTGTTTTTCTCTTTAGCAGAAACATCTCTTGTGGTTCTCTTTGGTCTGGTTGTTGTAGCTTTCTTAGTCTTGGAGGAGGTGCTAGATTGCATTGCACTTGCCATAAACTTTTGTTGCTTTGCAGGAGGTGGATTTGCTGGTTCTTCATCATCAGTAGCATAATTTCTCCTCATGGAGGTTGGTTTGAAGATCACATGGGTAGTTTGTTTCCTTTCTCTCTTCTTTCCTACAACTTTTGCTTTTGAGCCACTTGGCTCCTCAAGAGTGAGTTTGGTTCCTTTCTTGGCTGCAGATGACTCTGACATTTTCCTTGTTACTCCTCTTTCTTTCCTTGTGCCATATTCCTTGGCAACAACTAATGGCTTCTTCTTCTTGGAGGTAGCCTCCTCAGCTGCAAAGTCCTCATCATCATCATCAGAATTCCTCTTCTTTCTGGATCTGGTAGCAGCCTTGGGCAATTCAGGAGAACTCCTTTCTCCTTCATAATAACTCTCCTCAGGGCTTGACCCTGCACTCAGCTCTGCTGATCTCTCTGACATGTTTTGGCTATCACTTGCATCAGACATCTTGCAAACAGACCCTGTGAATAGTTTGGTATGGGCAGAGTAGATGAGTTATCACAAAAAGACAGCTAGTTTTTGAAAATGTGAGTTCAAAACATAGTTTCAACTTTTCACAGAAGGGATTTCGGATCCTCCGAGTTGATCATTGCTACTTGTAGTCTGCGTTGGTATTTCCCCGAAGAGGAGAGGATGATGCAGTACAGTAGAGATAAGTATTTCCCTCAGTTAAGAACCAAGGTTATCAATCCAGTAGGAGAACCAAGCAAAATTTTGTTAAGCGCACCTACACACACAAAAGCAAACACTTGCACCCAACGCAAATAAGAGGGTTGTCAATCCTCTTAGCGGTTATTTGCAAGGATTAAATCTTATCGAGGTAAATAGATAAACTAAACTACTAATTAAAATAAAAGTAAATAAATTATAGCAAGGTATTTTTAGGTTTTTTATATAATAAAGATAGACCCGGGGACCATAGTTTTCACTAGAGGCTTCTCTCTTGAGCACATAAACATACGGTGTGTAAACAAATTACTGTTGGGCAATTGATAGAAAAGCAAATAATTATGACGGATTCATGGCAATGATCATGTATATAGGCATCACGTCCGAGACAAGTAGACCGACTCCTGCCTGCATCTACTACTATTACTCCACCCATCGACCGCTATCCAGCATGCATCTAGGGTATTAAGTATGAAACAGAGTAACGCCTTAAGCAAGATGACATGATGTAGAGAAGCTAATTCAAGCAATATGAATAAACCCCATCTTTTTATCCTTAATGGCAACAATACAAATACGTGTCATGTCCCTTTCTGTCACTGGGATTGAGCACCGCAAGATTGAACCCATCACAAAGCACCTCTCCCATTGCAAGATAAATCAATCTAGTAGGCCAAACTAAACCGATAGATCATAGAGAAATACAAAGATATAACAATCATGCATAAAAGAGTTCAGAGAAGACTCAAATATTTCTCATGAATAATCTGATCATAAACTCACAATTCATTGGATCCCAACAAACACACCGCAAAAGAAGATTACATCGGATAGAACTCCAAGAACATCGAGGAGAACATTGTATTGAAGATCAAAGAGAGAGAAGAAGCCATCTAGCTACTAGCTATGGACCCGTAGGTCTGTGGTAAACTACTCACACATCATCGAAAGGGCAGCAAGGTTGATGTGGAAGCCCTCCGTGATCGATTCCCCCTCCGGCAGAGTACCGGAAAAGGCCTCCAGATGGGATCGCGGAAGAACAGAGGCTTGCGACGGCGGAAAGGTTTTCTCTTCTAGCTCTATAGGGGTTTCCCAATATTTGTGAATTTATAGAAGTGGAATTAGGTCAAATAGAGTCACGTGGGCCCCATAAGGTACTACGGCGCCCCCCCCTGGGGGCACGCCCTAGTGCCTTGTGAACCCTCCGTGAGGCTTCTGGCCTCCTCCCGAAGCTTCCCAGGTTTCTTTTGTCCAGAAAAAAATCTCCAAAAAGTTTCGTGGCATTTGGACTTCATTTGGTACTGTTTCTCTGAAAAGCCAAAAACAAGCAGAAAACAGCAATTGGCACTAGGCACTGGGTTAATAGGTTAGTCCCAAAAAATGATATATAATTGCATACAATTGCATATAAAAACATCCAAGATTGATACTATAATAGCATGGAACAATCAAAAATTATAGATACGTTGGAGACGTATCAAGCATCCCCAAGCTTAATTCCTGCTCGTCCTCGAGTAGGTAAATGATAAAAACAGAATTTTTGATATGGAATGCTACCTATCATGTTTCATCATGTAATCTCTCTTTTACGGTATGAATAATAAGATCCAAATGATTCAAAGCAATAGTCTATAATTTGATATAAAGACATCAATACTCAGGCATACTAGCAAAAAATCATGTCTTTCAAAATAAAAATGCTAAAGAACGTTATCCCTACAAAATCATATAATCCTGTCATGCTCCTTCTTCTTCACACAAAGTATTTATCATGAACAACCCCGGTTTTAGCCAAGCAATTGGTTCATACTTTTTAACGCGCTTCAGCTTTTTCAACTCCCACTCAATACATGAGCGCAAGCCATGGATATAGCACTATGGGTAGAATAGAGTATGGTGATAGATATAAATAGGAGAAGTCAAAAATGGAGAAAGTCTCAGGCCAACTCCAGCACATGACCCCAAACGGACGTCCGTTTTGCCCGGATTCTGTCCGTTTGGGTAGGGCAATGGGGTCGTGTCCGGGCCTTTCCTGGGATGCGGTGGCCGTGCGCCCAATGCGCGGACGCATCCTTTGGCCGCATCCTGTCCGCCACGGCCAATATGCCCATATATTCATATTCATCAATGTTTAAAACAAGTTTGCACGTCCAAATATTAATTGTCTCGAATAAAAATAGTTTTACAACCTAATCGAAATTGTCTCGAATAAAATAGTTTTACAACCAAATCGAAATTGTCTTGAATAAACATAATGAACCAATACATCTATTGGTTGCCAATGTGATTCCACATGTGCTCAACCAAGTCATTTTGAAGCTCCAAATGAGTGTGCCAATCACGCATTTCACGATGGAATTGGGTAAACTGTTCAAACGTGGCCGGTTCTTGGTGCAGGGGCTCAACATTTTCACCTTGAAAATCAAATCCTTGGTCGAAGATGCTGTTATCACGCTCGTCCTCGACGATCATGTTGTGCATGATCACACAAGCAGTCATCACCTCCCAAAGCTTCCCTTCATCCCATGTCAGTGCAGGGTTTCGAACGATACCCCATCGGGATTGAAGCACACCAAAAGCACGCTCCACATCCTTTCTAGCACTCTCTTGCATTTGAGCAAATCTCTGTCTCTTCTCACCTTGGGGGTTCGAGATTGTCTTCACAAAAGTTGACCACTGAGGATATATACCATCAGCTAGGTAGTATCCCTTGTTGTAGTGGTGGCCATTGACCTCAAAGTTGACAGGTGGGGAGTGGCCTTCTGCAAGCCTTGAGAAGACTGGAGAACGCTGCAGCACGTTGATATCATTGTGAGAACCTGCCATGCCAAAGAAAGAATGCCATATCCAAAGATCTTGCGAAGCCACCGCTTCTAATATGACAATGCACGCTTTCACATGCCCCTTGTACTGGCCCTGCCAAGCAAATGGACAGTTCTTCCACTCCCAGTGCATACAATCTATGCTGCCAAGCATGCCTGGAAAGCCTCTATCGGTGTTGATCGCCAACAGCCTTTCTGTATCAGCGGCATTTGGCTGCCTCAAGTACTCAGGGCCAAACACTGCCACCACGGTCTTGCAGAAGTTGTACATTGACAGCAGACATGTGGACTCACTCATGCGCACGTACTCATCCACAAGATCGCCTGGAATTCCATATGCAAGCATGCGGATGGCCGCGGTGCATTTCTGATAAGAGGAGAATCCAAGCTTGCCAAGGGCATCCGTTTTGCACTCGAAGAATGGGTCATGACGAACCACTCCCTCTCGGATACGATTGAACACATGCCTTGCCATACGAAAACGGCGACGGAATTTCTCCGGTTTGAAGAGTGCGGTATTCTCAAAGTAATCGGCATAGAGCATGGCGTGGCCTCTCTCTCTGTTGCGGTTCAGGTTGGGGGCACGGCCAGGGACTGACCCCCTGTACCGAGGCCGCTGCCTTTCAATGTGGTCGTGAACGACCAGTGCAGCCACCACAAGATCTTCGTCATCCGAGGACGAATCATCCGATGAACAAATGAAGTGGTTGAAGAAAAATTCATCTCCACTGTCCATACCTTTGTGGGCAAAGTGTCAAACACCTTGCGGTCGCGGTGGCAAAGAGGTTGCGAAGATCACCTCGATGCAACAGGGGCGTTTGGCGGCCGGCTACAGGTCGCTCTGGAGCACCCGACGGAAGCTGTCGTGGTCGATAGGCGTCGCCGGCGGTCGTATCCCCTCTGGCACCGGATACGACGGCGACGGCCAAAACTCCTCCAAGCGACGGCCAAAACTCCTATGAAAGCGCGGGCATGGTGGCGGCCATGGCGAGACGTGGTTTGGTATGGACGGCCGGGTGGTGAGCAGTGAGGAGGCGACCGGAAAATAGTGGCGGCGCCGGCGGTGGGGTGGGGCGGGGAGGGCGGGTGGAGGCGTTGGAGGTGAATGAAGCGCTAGTGTCCCCGACAGGCGGGCCACGGGAAGGACAAGGGCGTGCGTCCCGCCCGTCCGCGCGCTGTCCGTTTCACCCCAAACGCGGTGCATGTTTGGGCCGGGAATGGGTCGAAAACGGACGAAAACCGGACATTTGTCCGTTTGGGGCCGCGCGTTGGGCCGCGCTATTCGTCCGTTTAACCCCAAACAGACTAGGGTGGACGGGATGGGGTCGCGCGCTGGAGTTGGCCTCACATCAACGAGGCTAATCAACGGGCTATGGAGATGCCCATCAATTGATGTCAATGCGAGGAGTAGGGATTGCCATGCAACGGAAGCACTAAGAGCTATAAGTGTATGAAAGCTCAACATGAAAACTAAGTGGGTGTGCATCCAACTTGCTTGCTTGTGAAGACCTCGGGCATTTGAGGAAGCCCATCATCAGAATATACAAGCCAAGTGATGGGGATATGTACCTAGGGTAGGGTCATAGGCCTGACCTACCTGCTCTACCCAAGGACACTGCCCCAGAAAGCTTAAGGGCTGCAAGGAGATCTCCGACTGAAATCACCAAGGCATACAAGTCACTCGACAATATCCACTTGGAGATTACCTTTTCACTCGACGGGTACCATTCACTCGGAAGAACCGGAAGACAGTCGACCGCAGAAGACCAGAAGCCACCCCAGGGAGGCCAACGGGCAGGCGTTCGTCTGTCTCATTAATAGCGTTTATTACGTACGTTACCAGTAACGTACGTCTTTATAGCCATGATCTGACCCTTGAGTGCCGGACACTTATGAGGGGCAGCGCACTCTATATAAGCCGCCCCTCCCCTCTGGCACAAGGGTTCGCATCCCCTGTAACGACACTTATATTTCACTCGACAAGAGCTCCCGAGCACTGAGACGTAGGGCTTTTACCTCCACGAGAGGGGCTTGAACTCATACATCCGTGTGTACACCCTCGCCGTAGCTAGGACTCTGCCCTCTCCTTACGTACCCCTACCTTCTACTGTCAGGCTCATTCCCACGACAGTTGGCGCCCACCGTGGGGCAGGCGTCTAAGCGACTTCCGGCGAGGTTGCATTTGTTTTCCTTCGTCATGTCTTCCGGCGGTGATTTGTTCCTGGGCCGCGAGATCCGTCTCGGAGCGCTCACCTTCATCGCCGACGGTTTGGAATGGCTCCAGGAAGCGCCTCTAGATGTTGAGGCGCTCCCAATACGCGGAGTGACGCACTTCTGCGCAAGCTCCTGCGGTGTTCTTCTCCTTCAGCTGTCAACTCCGTACGTGTCGGCCCTCCATGTTGTTCGTCGCCGCAAGCGATCCGGTCGTTCACGGCTACAACGTTGGGTGCGACATGTGGCAGCCCGCCAGGCTTCATCCCCGCTGATTGCGGCCATCGAGCCCGCCGAGTCACTTCTCAGCGTGTTCGACTCGGCGTCAGATCGGTCTGACGTTCCCTCCGAGTGCGAGAGTTGCGATCCTGTGGCTGAAGTTCTTATGGCTGGCTCTCATCAGAGTCCGCCGCCTGGCTTCAACCACGCCAGGCGTGAGATTGGTGGAACGTCGAATGAACGGCAGCGCCGGGATGAGGATGTTCTCCATACTCCCATCGTCGGCATGACTGCTGAGGCCCAGGCCATGGAGGCGACTCGCCTTCGACTCAAAGAGATGCAGAAGGCACTCGACGAGCGTGCTCGACAGCGTCCTCCGCGTCCCAATCGACATCAGCGACAGTTGTTTCCGAGTGGGTCTTGGAATAACGTCGAGGTATTCCGTACTCCAGTGTTGAATGTTGCAGCTGCTGCTAGGATTGCAGATTCTATACAGCCGTCACGATCGGAAGCTGGTAGAGGTTTGCAACAGATCAGAACGTTGCTCGAGGCAGCGCAGCAGCAGAATGCGGCTGTTTCTCAGTCGCAGAACAGGTTACATAGCAATTCACCCAGGGCGGAAGCAGTTCAGTCGGCCCACAGCCCTGGGTCACCCCTGCGCCACAGAGGTGGAGACTTCCGTGAAGGTCGGTACAGAGATCAGGGGCGAGATCAGTTTGCTCCCCGTTATCACCGCGATGACCGCCGTCAAGTGCTTTCTCCTCCGCGGAGTGGTTCATATGTGCCCCGGCACAATGATAATAGGCGCCCGTTCGGTGATGAGCGGAATCCTGGATTTGACGCAAGGGATGTCCTTGCTCAAAGACGGGTCGACAGGGGCAGAGCCCACAGAGATGGTTATAACTGAGACTATCCGAGTGGAAGTGGAGCTGTTGTGTCTGGTCCCGAGTGTTTTAGCAGAGCCATTCGCTCTGCAGAGATTCCCCCCAACTTCAGGTTGGCGGCTGGAATTAGCAAGTTTTCTGTCGAGACGAAGCCCGAGACATGGTTAGATGATTACCGGGTGGCCGTGCAGATTGGTGGAGGAAACGACAACATAGCCATGAAGCATTTGTCCCTGATGTTAGATGGTTCGGCCAGAGCTTGGTTGAATCGTTTGGCTCCCTCAAGTATCTATTGCTGGGAGGATTTGGCCCAAGTGTTCATCAGAACCTTTGAGGGCACCTGCAAACGTCCGGCTGGTTTGATTGATTTGCAGCACTGTGTTCAGAAACCCAATGAGACCTTGCGAGACTACATTCAGCGCTGGTCCACCCTGCATCACACGGTGGAGAATGTTTCCGAACATCAGGCTGTTTGCGCCTTCAAGGCTGGTGTTAGATACAGAGAGCTCTATCTGAAGTTTGGTCGCACTGGTGATATTTCTCTGAGCAAGATGATGGAGATTGCCACTCGGTACGCCAATGGTGAAGAAGAGGACCGCCTCCGAAGCGGTAAAGGAAAAGCAGTCGACAATGATGCAGGCGGAAATTCCAATCGGAAGCAGAAGCGCAAAGCTGATCCCCCTGTTCAGGCAGAAGCGGCCGCTCTGGCGGCACAAGCCAAAAATAAAGGAAAGTCCAAAGCTAAGTTCACCCCCAAGAAGTCAAAGAATCAATCGGGTACAGATGTTATGGATTTACCGTGTGCAATCCACACGAGGAAAGATGAAGAGGGCAATTTAATATTGCCAAAGCATACCACTCGACAGTGCCGTTTGCTGATCCAACAGTTCAAAGAGAGCCAGTCGAGTGAAAAAGACCCCGAAAAGGGAGATGAAGAAGATAAAGAAGAGTTTCCTGAGATCAATGCCACTCTGTTGATTTTTGCTGATGTTGAGAGCAAGAGTCGACTGAAAGTTATCAACAGGGAGGTTAACATGGCGGTTCCCTCTACCCCCACATATCTCAAGTGGTCTCAGACTGCTATCACGTTTGATCAGTCAGATCACCCGGCGCATATCGCTACCCCCGGGCGGCAAGCGCTGGTGGTGGACCCAGTCGTGGGGGGCACTCGACTCCACAAGGTTTTGATGGACGGTGGGAGCGGTCTGAACATCCTATATGCAGATACCCTCAAGGGGATGGGCATTCCGATGTCCCGACTCAGTGAAAGCAACATGCAGTTCCATGGCGTCATCCCTGGAAAAAAGGCCCGTTCACTCGGTTAAATAGCGTTGGATGTTGTGTTTGGTGACGATAAGCATTTTCACAAGGAAAAATTGACATTTGAAGTGGTGGACTTCCAGAGTGCATACCATGCCATCCTTGGTCGTCCGGCTTATGCCCGTTTCATGGCCCGTCCATGTTACGTGTATCTCAAGCTGAAGATGCCCGGACCCAAGGGTGTGATCACAGTCACTGGCAATCGACAGAGGGCTGAGGAGTGCCTTCAGCAGGGCTCCAAGATCGCCGATCATCAGATGGCTATGGTTGAATTGGAAGAATACAAGAAAAATGCTGATCCTTCCGACCTGTTGCGCGCTAAGAAGCCCGCTTCTGAGTCATCTTTTCAGTCGGCAGGAGAAGTGAAGAAAGTGAACATTCACCCGATAGATCCAACTGCAGCCCCGACCAACATCTCGACGACACTCGACGGCAAATAGGAAGCCGAGCTCATCCAGTTCCTCCGTGAGAACTGGGACATCTTCGCATGGAAGCCTGCTGACATGCCTGGTGTACCCAGGGAACTGGCTGAGCCCCGATTGAGAGTTGACCCGAAGGCCAAGCCTGTGAAGGAGCATTTGCGTCGGTCGGCAACGGAGAAGCGAAAAGCAATCGGCGAGGAGGTGGCTCGTCTCTTGGCGGCTAAGTTCATACGTGAGATTTACCACTCCGAGTGGTTATCGAACGTCGTTATGGTCCCTAAGAAGGACAAGTCACTCCGCATGTGTATTGATTTCAAACATATCAATCGGGTCTGCCCGAAAGATCATTTCCCACTCCCCCGCATTGAACAGATTGTCGACTCAACTGCAGGGTGTGAGCGTCTATCTTTTCTGGATGCTTACTCTGGTTACCATCAGATCCGTCTGTTTGGTCCGGATGAAATAAAGACAGCCTTCATCACCCCTTTCGGGTGTTTCTGTTATATCACCATGCCTTTTGGTTTGAAGAACGCTGGCGCTACTTTCATGCGCATGATTCAAAAATGTTTACTCGATCAGATCCCTCGGAATGTTGAAGCGTACATGGATGACATTGTCGTCAAGTCTCGCAAAGGTTCCGACCTGTTGTCTGACTTAGCTGAAACATTCGCCAATCTGAGGAGATATGGCATCAAGCTAAATCCGACTAAGTGCACTTTCGGTGTTCCTAGCGGCAAATTACTCGGTTTTCTCGTTTCCGAAAAGGGAATCGACGTTAATCCTGAAAAGATCGGTGCCATCACCTGAATGAAAAGCCCTGAGCGTGTGCACGATGTCCAGAAGCTCACAGGTTGCTTGGCAGCATTGAGTCGATTCATTTCTCGTCTCGACGAAAAGGCATTGCCTTTATACCGACTGATGAAGAAGTCTGATACATTCGAGTGGACTCCAGAAGCTGAAGCAGCATTTGTGGAGCTCAAAGCTCTGCTTTCCACCCAGCCAGTGCTTGCTGCTCCGCACAGTAAAGAGCCATTGCTATTGTACATAGCGGCTACTAATCAGGTCGTCAGTACAGTTCTCACTGTCGAGAGGGAAGAGGAAAGTAAAGCTTACAAAGTCCAGCGTCCTGTTTATTATGTCTCTGAAGTGTTGACTCCTTCAAAGCAAAGATATCCACATTACCAGAAGCTCGTGTACGGTATATATCTGTCAGCTAAGAAGGTGGCACATTATTTTCAAGATCACTCAATTTCAGTCGTCAGTGATGCTCCATTGTCTGAAATTCTCCACAATCGAGATGCGTCTGGTCGAGTGGCCAAATGGGCTATTGAGCTCCTCTATTTTGACATCAAGTTTGAAGCAAAGAAAGCAAACAAGTCTCAAGCCCTCGCTGATTTCCTGGCCGAGTGGACTGAACAGCAGCAGCCAATCCAAGTTTACTCGGCACACTGGACCATGTTCTTTGATGGCTCGAAGATGCTGAATGGGTCTGGTGCTGGCGTAGTACTGGTGTCCCCAAAAGGCGACAAACTCAGTTACGTCTTGCAGATTCACTTTGATTCCTCCAACAATGAAGCTGAATATGAAGCACTCTTGTATGGGTTGCGTATGGCCATTTCACTCGGCGTCTGGCGCCTGATGGTATATGGCGACTCTGATTTGGTGGTCAATCAAGTGATGAAAGAGTGGGATGTCAGGAACCCCGCTATGACTAGATACTGCAATGCAGTAAGGAAACTCGAGAAGAAATTCGAAGGTTTGGAACTCCATCATGTTCCCCGAGTGAAGAATCAAGCAGCTGATGAGCTGGCAAAGATTGGATCCACTCGGAAGCCTATCCCCAGCAATGTATTTCTCGAGCACCTTCATTCTCCTTCGGTGTAGGAAGATCCCTTCACTGAGGAGCCCCCGCAGGCAAAAAGCGCCTCTGATCCGACCAAAGTCGATGTCCCAGCTGTCATTGATTTGGTCATGGAGATTTTAGTGATCACGCCCGACTGGACTGTACCCTATATTGCGTACATTCTTAGGAGAGAACTCCCAGATGATGAAGATGAAGCTCGACAGATAGTCCGTAGATCCAAAGCTTTTACTGTTATGGATGGACAACTCTACAGAGAAAGTGTGACTGGCGTGACTCAGCGGTGTATTTCTCCTGAAGAAGCTCGACTGATTTTGGAGGAGATTCACTCGGGAACTTGTGGTCATCATACGTCCTCTAGGACGATTGTTGCCAAAGCTTACCGAGCGGGTTTCTTCTGGCCACGCGCCAATGAGATGGCTAAAGATATAGTCGATCACTGCGAAGGATGCCAGTTCTATTCGAACCTATCACACAAACCTGCGTGTGCCTTGAAGACTATTCCACTCGTCTGGCCATTTGTTGTATGGGGCTTGGATATGGTTGGACCCCTTAGAACAGGCCAGAGTGGATTCACTCACTTACTGGTTGCAGTCGACAAGTTCACTAAGTGGATTGAAGCTAAACCCATCAAGAAGCTGAACGCCCGCACTGCTATCAAATTCATGAAAGAGATAACATTCCGGTATGGAGTCCCCCACAGTATCATTACAGACAACGGCTCTAATTTTGACTCGGAAGAGTTCAGATACTTTTGCTCCTCTCAAGGCACTCGGGTGGACTACGCGTCCGTTGCACACCCCCGGTCTAACGGTCAAGCTGAGTGAGCGAACGGCCTTATCCTCCAAGGACTGAAGCCTCGGCTCATGCGAGATCTTGATCATGCTGCTGGAGCTTGGGTCACTGAATTGCCGTCTGTTCTGTGGGGCTTGAGGATGACTCCAAACCGGTCGACTGGGCGCACTCCTTTCTTCCTTGTGTATGGAGTTGAAGCCGTTTTGCCAAGTGACGTCCTTCACAATTCTCCCCGCGAGTGGATCTTTACTCTGAAGACGAAGCTGAGCAAGCTAGACAAGATGGGGTGGATCTCCTAGAGGAAGAACGAGAGATGGCCCTGATCCGGTTGACTGTATATCAACAAGACCTTCGCCACTTCCATGCGAGACACGTCAAGAGCCATTCATTCCACGAAGGTGATCTGGTGCTCCGAGTGGATCAGCAGCGACCCCACAAGTTGGCCCCAGTGTGGGAAGGCCCATACGTCATCACCAAGGTGCTGAACAACGGAGTGTACCATCTTTTCAATTTGAAGAAGAATATTGATGAGCCACGCGCCTGGAACGCGGATTTGCTTCGACGCTTTTATACTTGATGACTGAGTTATTTTGATGTAATAAGAGTGCTCCAGACGATGTCGCTTGTTAAGTTATGACTTCCGCAGTCTATTGTCGATTCCGATCGCACAATTTCGCATTCAATACACTCGGAGACTTAGCCGCGAACCAGTCTTCGCCTAAGTTCAGAAAACTTCTCCGAGTGAAGATCAACCCTCTTGCTCGGGGGCTTAGCTGCGAACCCGTTTCGCCTAAGTTAAAAACGCTTCCGACTGTATAACATTCAATACACTCGGAGACTTAGCCACGAACCAGTCTTCGCCTAAGTTTAGAAAACTTCTTCGAGTGAAGAGCAACCCTCTTGCTCGGGGGCTTAGCTGCGAACCCGTTTCGCCTAAGTTAAAAACCCTTCCGAGTGTATAACATTCAATACACTCGGAGACTTAGCCGCGAACTAGTCTTCACCTAAGTTCAGAAAACTTCTCCGAGTGAAGAGCAACCCTCTTGCTCGGGGGCTTAGCTGCGAACCCGTTTCGCCTAAGTTAAAACTCTTCCGAGTGTATAACATTCAATACACTCGGAGACTTAGCCGCGAACCAGTCTTCGCCTAAGTTCAGAAAACTTCTCCGAGTAAAGAGCAACCCTCTTGCTCGGGGGCTTAGCTGCGAACCCGTTTCGCCTAAGTTAAAAGCCCTTCCGAGTGTATAACATTCAATACACTCGGAGACTTATCCGCGAACCAGTCTTCGCCTAAGTTCAGAAAACATCTCCGAGTGAAGATCAACCCTCTTGCTCGGGGGCTTAGCTGCGAGCCCGTTTCGCCTAAGTTAAAAACGCTTCCGAGTGTATAACATTCAATACACTCGGAAACTTAGCCGCGAACAAGTCTTCGCCTAAGTTCAGAAAACTTCTCCGAGTGAAGAGCAACCCTCTTGATCGGGAGCTTAGCTACGAACCCGTTTCGCCTAAGTTAAAAACCCTTCCGAGTGTATAACATTCAATACACTCGGAGACTTAGCCGCGAACCAGTCTTCGCCTAAGTTCAGAAAACTTCTCCGAGTGAAGAGCAACCCTCTTGCTCGGGGGCTTAGCTGCGAACCCGTTTCGCCTAAGTTAAAAACCCTTCCGAGTGTATAACATTCAATACACTCGGAGACTTAGCCGCGAACCAGTCTTCGCCTAAGTTCAGAAAACTTCTCCGAGTGAAGAGCAACCCTCTTGCTCGGGGGCTTAGCTGCGAACCAGTCTTCGCCTAAGTTCAAAAACTTTTCCGAGTAAAGAGCAATTCTCTCACTCGGGGACTACACCCACCTGAGTTGAAAAATCCTTCCGAGTGTATGGTATTCCTTACACTCGGAAACTTAGCTGTGAACCAGTCTTCGCCTAAGCAAAATGTCGGAAAGCAAAATGCGAGTAAGACTAGAATCTCTAGCGCAGCAAAAACTTGTTCGCGCAAAGGGAAGTTCTCAGGCTTGAGGCCTGAACGAAGTTTAATCGGATACACCATCACTCAGCATACCGAGGCAAATAAAGTACTTGTTCAAGCTCTAGTAGGGCTTGAGGGCTCGACAAAGGTGTCCAGGTCAATTCCGTCGGCGATCCGAGTGGCTGCTTCGATGAAAGTCTCCATGAAATCTTCAAACTGAAGTTTCTTTGTGTTGATCACTCGAAGGGCCTTCAGTTTGTCCTCCCTGGCCTCCTTGCAATGAACCCTGACGAGTGAAAGTGCCACATCAGCACCACAACGAGCAGCGGATTTCTTCCACGCCTGCACTCGATTGGGAATTTCGTTGAGGCGAGTCATCATAGACTCGAGGTCAGTCTGGAGAGAATCTTCAGGCCACAACTCCTTGTTGACCTTCTCGAACGCAGCCTTCAGCTGAGTGACATATCCTTGGACACTCTTAAGACGAGCTTCAAGTCGAAACATATCCATGGCCACGGCGTCTCCGACGAGTGACTTCGTGGGGTCCAGATTGGGCTCGATCTCTTCAGTTTCCTTCTCAAAGTCTTGACAGAATTCTGCATGAAGAGAAAGGGAAAGGGTGATCACAATGCCGTTCCGAAGAAATTCATTCGACAGAAGAAAGTTACCTTCAAGCATGCTGAACGTTTTCTTCGCGAAGTCTCCTAAGTGTTTCTCCAGAGCACTCTTTCCCTTGGTCCGCACTTCAAGTTTTTTGATCCAGTCGGATCGTTCCTGCTTGAGTTTGGTGTTCTTTTCTTCCAGTTTACTGGCTGCAGCAAGTTTCTTCTCAGCAGCTTCAGTTTTCTCCTTCGCTTCCTTCTGAGCATCAGCAAGTGATTTGTCCTTGTCCTCGAGCGCCTTCTTCATGGTATCTAAAGAAATAACATTGTTGAGTCGCGCTCGGAGACGACGGTTCTCATCACGTACGTCTGTTCGAGTGGATTCACTCGGTTCAAAGGACGGAAGATGAAAGTGATAATGCAATTGGTTGACAAGGATTACCTCCCAAAGTCTTCAATTCGGTCTGTGCACGGTCCAGGTTGTTGTTCGTCAGCTCCAGATCCAGCAGAAGTCGATTATTTTCCTTCTCCAGCTCGACGTACTTGGTCCCGAGCCCACAGGCTTTCTGAAATCAGCAAAGAAGGGGTTCAGTCGACATGGATATTTCTCTACTCCCGAGTGGAAAAGTACAAGTGCAGTCGACTGAAAGGCGGCCCGCCGCCCCACCCCACAACCCTTTACAGCGTCATATCATGGTTGATGGAAATGATGTCCATGAAACCTGCAGAATGGTTCTTAAGACTACTGCCCATCGTCAACGATCGACAGTAGTCTCGGGGACTACACCCAGTGGGTGCACTCAGCGTGCCCCCACTGGATACAAAAACACTCGACCAGGTCTGGCCTGTCAGAGTATAAAAGAAGAAAGCAAGCAAGCGAACATTGTTTCTATCAGACCCCCGCCGATGCACGCACTCGACGGCGGTCTCGGGGACTACACCCAGTGGGTGCACTCAGCGTGCCCCCACTGGACCAGAGACTACTTGATCTACTTGCGAAGAAAACACCCAGTGGGTGTAAAATCAAGACGGACAGGAATTCAATTGGAAATGAACTTACAATAGCACTTACTCGGACGTTGGCTTGAAGCGCTGAGCTGGCATCATAGGCTAACTTGTTGGCTTCGTACGCCTCCTTTGTTCGCAGCATCATCTGCCCAGCCTGAATCATGGCTTCCTTGGTAGCTCCAGTTTGGTCCTCCGGGACGTGATACAAAGGGTATGCGGGCGTCGAATGAGTTGGTGCTGTAACTGAGGCAGCAGGAGGTGCTTCAGATTGTCCAGTAGGTGCTGAAGCCACCAAAATTGAAGTGGCTGGCGGAGCACTCGACAGCGGGGCCACAAGGGCTGGAGGTGTCGCAGCAGTCGACCCACGGGGCGTCTGTCCTGACGATGTTCTCCGAGTGCGTACGCGTGAAGCCCCCAGAGGCACAGCTTCATCCTGCGTTCCTCGCTGCAGCTCCTCGTCGTCTTCCAGTTCGATGACCTCGTCAGCTATCAATCGGCAATTTTAATCAAGTCACTCGACGATTATTCTTCAAAAAACATAGTAGAGTGTGGGTTTGTTATACCTCGTTGGGAGGTGGCCGCATCAGGAGTGTCCACTTCCATATGGTCCCCATCCTTTTGCTGGGGCGACGTCACGGAGGTAGCAGCTCTGGCGGATAAACTCCACTCGGTTAGCAGAGACATGAAGTGCCACAATCACAATTGCGGGAAAATAAACACTCACATTGAGGCGACAGGCACAGCAATCTTGATACGAGGTAGGGCCTTCCGAGGCTTTGGCGCGTCCGGCTTGAGTTGTTTCGCAGCTTTTTCAGTCGACCCCGATGTTGCGGCACGGTCACGCTTTGGGTTCCTTGTGCTCGACACCACAGTTTTGCTTGGGGCAACCTCTGGGTCTTCCTGCTGCTTGGTGCGACGCCCGGTGCGCAGAGGGACCTGAGCTTCCACCTCGCCTTCCTCCAGGTCGTCATCGCTGCTCTCGCTGTCGTCGGCGTAATCGCCGTCTACGCTACCATCTACGCTCCCTTCTTCTTCGTCAGGCTAATCTCCATTTGGCACGGGCGAGTACATGTTTGTAAATTCCTGCAAGATACAAGTTTCAAAGTCAGTCGACTGAAGATCCAGTTACTCGACAAATATTAAAACAATCGGCAGAGGTATAACTCACCAGGTTCTTTGGTGGGTTCAAAGCAGAAAAGGGCGGAGTTCGCTTGGCTCCCTCGGGATTATCACAGGCTCCGGTGATGCTCCAGAGCCACTGAGAAACGGTCTCGTCGGAAACTTCTTCAGGATGAGTCCGAGTGGTATTCTCAGGGCCCGAGTAATGCCACATGGTGTGATCCCGGGCTTGGAGAGGCTGGATCCGTCGACTGAGAAACGTTTCAAGAAGATCCAAGCCAGTCACTCCGCCGCGGATCAGATCAGATACAGCGTTCACTAGGATCCCTACTTGGATTTTCTCTACTTTTGTCACGTACAGTGGTTTGGGGGTGGTAGGTCGATCCAAGGTGAAAGGAGGAAGTCCAGTCGACATATTTGGTGATGCAACATCCTTGCAATAGAACCATGTCGACTGCCAACCCCGGACAGAGTCAGGAAAGGTCATAGAGGGGAATGCACTCCTACCTCTCTTTTGGATCCCTAAGCCACCACACAGTTGGATTACGTGGGTTTTGCTATCACTGGGATTGGCTTTCTTGACGGATTGAGATCTAATGGAGAATATGTGTTTAAACAAACCCCAATGCGGAGAACAGCCCAAGAAGCATTCGCACAGGGTTATGAAACAGGAAAGATAGGCAATTGCATTCGGAGGGAAATGGTGGAGCTGCGCCCCGAAATAGTTCAGGAAACTACGGATGAATGGGTGGGGTGGCATGGAGAAACCTCGTTCGACGTGGGTGAGAAGCAGAACTCGCTCGCCGTCGAGTGGCTCTGGCTCGGTTTCCCCCTTCGGCAATCTCCAGGACTCCGCAGCTATCAACCCGTCGTCGACGAGATTTTGCACATCCTCCACCGTGACCGTCGATTGGAGGAAATCCCCCTGGATCCACCCCGGCGGCACCGTCGACCGGGCGCCTAACGGCTTCTTCGCCTTGGCTCCTCCCTTCTTGGCGTGCTCGAGCTTCTCCGTCTTGCCCTTCGTCATGGCGGCGGCGGCCGTTGGAGTGGAGCTGAGCAGAGGAGGAGGAGGAGAAGAGCAGATTTGGGGGAAGAATACTGTACCAGCACCGGCGTCGTCGCCCCTTATATCCGCCCGTGTGGGTCACTGACCTGCGGGCCCGCCAGATCTCTGAGTATCCCGAATTCAGAGGAGGCGCACCGCGTGGTGATTTTCGCGGCGCGGTAATCGAGGCGTCGCGTCCCCACTTGCCTTTGCGGTTGCGTCATCTCCGCTCGGCGCGCGTTTGTCCAATTTTCAAATCCCGTAAAATCCGGGCCCGACGGAACGAACCATCACATCAGAAGACTCTGCAGACCACTCGAACCTGATTTCGAGCTCAGTTTCACTCGGACCTGATTTCGAGCTCGGTTTCACTCGGATATACTTCAAGACAGAATCGATCAGGGCGAACGATAAAGGTTCCAATCGACGCAGATTTCTAAGAAGCCTCAAAATGCACTCGGAATTTTTATGTCTTGTCAGAACTTGTATTGACACCTTTTACACTCGAACCCCGATCCATTCGGGGGCTAATGATGGGGATATGTACCTAGGGTAGGGTCATAGGCCTGACCTACCTGCTCTACCCAAGGACACTGCCCCAAAAAGCTTAAGGGCTGCAAGGAGATCTCCGACTGAAATCACCAAGGCATACAAGTCACTCGACAATATCCACTCGGAGATTACCTTTTCACTCGACGGGTACCATTCACTCGGAAGAACCGGAAGACAGTCGACCGCAGAAGACCAGAAGCCACCCCAGGGAGGCCAATGGGCAGGCGTTCGTCTGTCTCATTAATAGCGTTTATTACGTACGTTACCAGTAACGTACGTCTTTATAGCCACGATCTGTCCCTTGAGTGCCGGATACTTATGAGGGGTAGCGCACTCTATATAAGCCGCCCCTCCCCTCTGGCACAAGGGTTCGCATCCCCTGTAACGACACTTATATTTCACTCGACAAGAGCTCCCGAGCACTGAGACGTAGGGCTTTTACCTCCACGAGAGGGGCCTGAACTCATACATCCGTGTGTACACCCTCGCCGTAGCTAGGACTCTGCCCTCTCCTTACGTACCCCTACCTTCTACTGTCAGGCTCATTACCACGACACCAAGTTCTATAATGAAAAATTCCCACTAGTATATGAAAGTGACAAAATAGGAGCCTCTCTATATGAAAAACATGGTGCTACTCTGAAGCACAAGTGTGGAAAAAGATAGTAACATTGCCCCTTCTCTCTTTTTCTCTCATTTATTTTTTTCTTTTTCTCTTTTTTTTCCTTTTTTTTCTTTTTTTCTCTCTTTTTTCCCTTTTTTTCATGGCTCTTTTTTGCCACTTTTTTTTCTATATTCTTTTTTGTTTTCGTCCGGAGTATCATCCCGACTTGTGGGGGAATCATAGCCACCATCATCCTTTCCTCACTGGGACAATGCTCTCATAATGATGATCATCACACCTCTATTTACTTACTACTCAAAATTACAACTCGATACTAGAACAAAAATATGACTATATATGAATGCCTCTGGCAGTGTACCAGGATGTGCAATGATGCTAGCATAACATGTATAAAAATGATGAACGGTGGCTGAGCCACAAATACTATGTCAGCTATATGATCATGCAAAGAAATATGACAATGATGATGTGTGTCATAAAAAACGGAACGGTGGAAGTTGCATGGCAATATATCTCGGAATGGCTATGGAAATGCCATGATAGGTAGGTATGGTGGCTATTTTGAGGAAGATATAAAGAGGCTTATGTGTGATAGAGCGTATCATATCACGGGGTTTGGATGCACCGGCGAACTTTGCACTGACTCTCGATGTGAGAAAGGGCAATGCACGGTACCGAAGAGGCTAGCAAATTGCGGAAAGGTGAGAGTGCGTATAATCCATGAACTCACATTAGTCATAAAGAACTCACATACTTATTGCGAAAGTTTATTAGCCCTCGAAGCAAAGTACTACTACGCATGCCCCTAGGGGGGAGGTTGGTAGGAGTTAACCATCGCGCGCTCCCGACCGCCACACAAAGGAAGTCAATCAATAATAATTCATGCTCCAACTTCTTAGCATAACGACAGACCATACGTGCATGCTTCGGGAATCACAAACCTTAACACAATTATTCTTAGTAAATCACAATTATCTACTAATACCTCCCACATATTACCATCTTAATATCGCAAAACTATTGCAAGGAATCAAATTTATCACATTCAGTGATCTACATGAAAGTTTTTATTATATCCCTCTTGAATACCTATCATATCAGGACCAAATTCATAACCCGTGCATATTACCATTACTATCATGAGAATCTCAAAAAGATATAAGTGAAGCATGAGAATGCAACTATTTCTTTAAAATATCATCACCGCCGTGCTCTAAAAGATATAAGTGAAGCACTAGAGCAACTGCCTAGCTCAAAAGATATAAGTGAAGCACATAGAGTATTCTAACAAATCACGAATAATGTGTGTCCCTCTCAAAAAGGTGTGTTCAGCAAAGATGATTGTGAAAAACTAAAAAGCAAACAAAAGCGAACAAACTATTTCACAAGACGCTCCAAGTAAAACACATATCATGTGATGAATAAAAATATAGCTCCAAGTGAGTTACCGATAGATTGTAGACGAAAGAGGGGATGCCTTCCGGGGCATCCCCAAGCTTAGATGCTTGAGTATTCCTTGAATATTACCTTGGGGTGCCTTGGGCATCCCCAAGCTTAGGCTCTTGCCACTCTTTATTCCTTTGTCCATCGTAGTCTCACCCAAAACTTGAAAACTTCAGCACACAAAACTCAACAGAAACCTCGTGAGATCCGTTAGTATAACAAACAAATCTTAAACTTTAGGTACTGTAGTAAATTGATTGATATTTAATATTGACATAATGCTACTGTACTCCAACTTCTCCATGACTCATACCCCCCGATACGATCCATAAATTCATCAAAATAAGCAAACTATGCAACAAAAACAGAATCTGTCTAAAATAGAACAGTCTGTAAAGATCTATTTACAAGCCATACTTATGTAACTCTAAAAATTATAAAAAATTAGGAAACGTGGGAAATTCATATACTAATCCTGTGTAAAAATTTCAGATTTTTCTGATGCTCCAGTACAGAATTAAAAATCCAGCACTGGACGCAAAACTTTCTGTTTTCCAAACAGCATCAATTATACTATCTTCCAAATCATCCCAAAGGCATTACTTGGCACAAACACTAATTAAAACATAAAAACATAATCATAACAGAAGCTATAATCATGCAAACACTCAAGGACAGTAGGTGTCGGGGTACGACCATCTATGGGGCCATGCGGCCCCTTTTCGGTTCGGCAGAGAGGATCGACGCGCACAAAGAGCATGAACAATGGAGCGTGAGGGATTTTACCCAGGTTCGGCCGCTGAGGAGCGTAAAACCCTACTCCTGCTTTTGGTGTATTAGCGGTGTGGAAGCACGGTACAAGGAGCGCTTCTCCCGGCAAGGTGTGGGGAGAGCAGCTACGCGAGAGGTGCTTGTGTGAATCTCCAATAGTCTGAATCCTCTAAACTGTTGCCTTGGCCCTCCTTTTATAGTTCAAGGGGTTACCACAGTGGCAAAACAGTAATTACAGTGTGACTAGATAGTAAACAGTGCTATCGTACCTAACTCTTCCAGTTTAGGAAGAAGGCATTTATTGCGTCGTTAGGTGTCAGGCGGAGAGGCAGTCCCAGCAAGGTTTCTGCATCGCTTGCCCAGCCACCTCGTATTATCTTGACACACCTCCAGGACGGGTGTCATTAGAAGCAAATCTTGTCCCAGCGAGCTGACACGTGCCCGACAAGCCTCACCAACCAACCTGCGCGGTCGACACCTCACACATCAGCGAACACCTGTGCGGCGAGGTGGAGCGCTAGAGGGCTGGCATAAGCTTGCCGGCATGGAGCTTGCCGGGTCTTCACCTTGCCAGTTTATGCTTGCCGGCGAGGAATTGTCTTCAGCCTTGGTGTTAGTTGAGTGTCGAGCCTTGAGCTTCTCCATGGTTTCTTCTTCGGCTGGTCTTGGAGTCTTGGTCTTGGCAGTTCCCGGCAAGGCCCCGTCCGGCAAGGAGGCTGCTACTGTCTGTGCATAAGTCAGGGTATAAAATACCCATGTTTTGTACACCGACAGTAACTGTTATATCTGTCTTTACTCCTCCTTTTTCTACCCCCTCCGTCACGCGCGTCTGCATGCATGCAGGGCAGTGGATTGGCGAAGAGGGGCGGTCGTTGGAGTGATGCACCTGGTAATGGGTGCAGAACGCGGGATTAGCGAACTTGGACGGTCGCCGGAGTTAGTGCGCCTGTCCATGAGTGCAGAGCGGAGGATTGGGGAGGTTGGGCGGCCGCCCGAGGACGGTGAAGGGCCAGCCCCCGCATCCTTCCTATAAAGAGGGGGGTGCGGGATGCGATGCTCATTCATCTCCTTTCGCCTCCTCGTCCAGCAACTACTGCCCCTTTCTCATATCTTTTTCTTCTTTTGCATTCGGTGATGCCATGGTGAGGGGAAGAGGTCGCGGTCGTGCCCCGGCCGCCGCGGCGAAGTCTTCTTCCCGACTCCATGCCCGAGCTTCGGGCGCGGCCGCGGAGGCTGGCTTCAGTGCCCAAGGAGGAGCCGCGGCCCGTGGTCGTGGGTGACGCGGAGCCCGCGGTCGAAGTGGCCATGGCGGGGCGCCTGCCGCTCCATCTTCGGCTCCTCCTCCGCCGGCAGAAGGCCACACGGTGGACACGGCGGAGGAATTCGTCTTGGAGTTGCGCGACCAGCCGCGGAGTCGGCTGCGACTTCCTCGTCCCTTTGCTGGAGAGATGGAAGGCCGCCAGCTGCCCGGTCTATGGCTGCGTGTTGATGGATGTTGCAACAGCCCAGTGTGGGTAACCGTTGAGACCTCCAACAACGGCATCATGTACCTCACCCGCGGGTGGAAGTCCTTCGCCCGTGCCCATTGCTTAGGGCAGGGGCACCTCCTTCACTTCAGGCTGGATGGACCAAATGCGCTCGTCGTGAAGTTCTTCGGGGCTTCGGGCGCTCGTCTGGAGTGCTGCGCGAAAAGCTCGAGCGACTCCGACACCGCTTCCTCCAGCGATGCTGAGGATGACGATGATGACGGCGGCGCTCTAGGTGTGAAGGTCGAGGACGACGGCCCCGACTCCTTCGTCTCGTATTGATCGCCGGCAGCACCATCATCTGGCTCTCCGGGATCGATCCGCCTAGGCGCCCCTTTTGCCCTTGTACTGCACCTGAGATAAACCCTGGCAAAGGGCCGATGAAAATGTAATCGAGTACTTTTTCAATGAATATCTAGTGTTTGTCGGGTTTAAACAAATACATGATGTTTCCCTTGTTTTATTTGCCTTTGCATGAACGTGTTCCCTACGGTTTATCGGGAGCTTGCCGGTGCGCACACTTGCCGCGAGCGCTTCGAGGAACGGGTCCTTAGCAGCCTGCTGGAAGTGCCGCTGCCGGCAAGGTGACTTGCCGGGCCAGAACGCAGCCGCCAAGTTTGCCGAGCGAACTCGAGGCAACCCAGGGCGCGGACTGATCGCGACAAGGTTCCTCTCGCGTGCAGGTTTCTCATACAAAGCGCAAAATTGTTCAAGGGAGAACGCGAATGTAACTAAGGAATTATTTTTTTAAATCTTCCAACTTAGCTTTTCTCTGCGTCATTTCTCTTGTTGCATGAAATGATCGCTTCGAACGTAGATACGGCACCCATCTCCACTCCCCCCAAGAAACCTGCGCGCGGGATTCCCTTGTCCTTTTAAGAAAAAGAAAGAAGAGAAAAGAGGGTTTTGGGAACCTTGACGGTTCATTAGCCATCTCATACAAACTAAAGTGTAAATCACAATATTACATGCATCGACATATAAATGAATATGTATGAGGAGTTGCGAAACACTTAGCTTTATTATGCACAGGATCTGCGCCTGGCTTTGTACAAAGGGTTACATGTCTGGCCGACAAGGCTCGTACAAAAGGGGTTGCCAGGAGATGTCCCGGCAACCGCGCCTCATGGGTAGAACTTGCGAAGAGGCTCAATATTCCATGAGTTTTGCACTGGGGTGCCATCTTCAGTCTCCAGCCGGGCTGCGCCGGGCCTGGTGACTCGTACTACCCGGTAAGGGCCTTCCCACTTTGGCGTCAACTTGTTTGATCCCTTGGAGGATTGAACACGCCGAAGAACAAGGTCGCCTTCCTCAAGGCTTCGGGCATGCACTTTGCGGCTATGATAGCGGCGCAAGGCTTGCTGGTAGCGTGCAGCTCGCACAGCCTCCCGAAGACGATCTTCCTCAAGGAGCAACGCGTCATCTTGCCGCAGCCGCTCTTGCTCGGCTTCATCGTAAGCGAGCACTCGAGGTGACCCGTATATGAGTTCCGTGGGGAGCACCGCCTCTGCACCATAGATTAGGGAGAAGGGTGTCTGGCCGGTAGCTCGATTTGGTGTCGTCCTGAGTGACCAAAGAACCGCCGGTAGCTCATCAACCCATCGCTTTCCGCACTTGTGCAGCTTGTCGAAAGTTCTTGTTCTGAGGCCACGCAACACTTCAGCATTCATCCTTTCCGCTTGGCCGTTGCTTCTCGGGTGAGCGACAGACGCAAAACAGATCTTGCTGCCAAGGTCTTGAATGTACTGCATGAAGGTGCGGCTCGTGAATTGCATGCCGTTGTCGGTGATGATCCTGTTAGGAACCCCAAAACGGCAAGCTAATCCTTTGAAGAACTTGACGGCTGATTGTGCTGTCACCTTCCTCACTGGCTCCACTTCTGGCCACTTCGTGAACTTGTCGATGGCGACGTACAAGTACTCGAAGCCCCCGGTAGCGCGGGGGAAGGGGCCCAAGATATCGAGCCCCCAGACCGAAAAGGGCCAGGAGAGAGGGGTCGTTTGGAGAGCCTGAGATGGTTGATGTACATTCTTTGAATGGAACTGGCACGCTTCACACTTGGTTACTAGCTCAGTCGCATCCTGGAGGGTGGTGGGCCAATAGAAGCCTTGCCGGAAAGCCTTGCCGGCAAGTGCTCTTGATCCTATGTGAGAACCACATATGCCTCCATGTATCTCTACCAACAGCTCTAGTCCGTCTTTCCGGCAGATACACTTCAATTTCACACCGTTCGGTCGTTTTCTGTACAGGATGCTATCCACAAACTGATACATACTTGACTGGCGGGCTACTTTCTCAGTTTCCTCTTGCTCATCGGGGAGTTCTCCTGTTTGAAGGAAACGGACTATCTGCTGTGCCCATGTCGGAGCCTGTGGCTCGACGACAAGGACTAAAGGCTTCTCTTCGGCCATGGGAGCGCTTGCTCCCGCGACAAGAACATGTGGTCCCGCGCTAAGCCGTTGCTCACCACCAGCCGTGTCGTTGTTCCCGGCAGCATCCTTGCCGGTGGCTTCTGGGAGCTCTGCCGGAAAGTACTTGTCGGTACTCAACTTTCTTCTCTTACTGGCCCGCGTCGATGGAATAACTGTGGGTTGATTCAAATGGAGCACAAAGGTTACCGGTTCCAAGGGAAGCTTTTGCGCGGCACACTTTGACAGGCTATCAGGAACACCGTTTTCCGCACGAGGGACATGCTCTGTTAGCAGTCCGTCAAAGTGTTCCTCCAATTTCCTCACTTCTTCCACATATGCTCTCATCAATGGGCTCTGGTAATCTTTGTTCACTTGCTTCACAACAAGCTGTGAGTCACCGCGGATGATCAATTTCATGATTCCAAGGTCTACTGCGATCCGAAGACCGGCAAGGAGCCCTTCGTACTCAGCAGTGTTGTTTGTAGCTTGTTCCCTGGGAAAGTGCATTTGGACCACGTACTTGAGGTGCTCCCCGGTGGGTGTGACAAGCAGCACTCCGGCACCGGCGCCTTGCAGCGAAAAGGCACCATCGAAGTACATAACCAATTCTCTTGCTATTTCCTTGCCGGGGAGAGCCGTTTCTTGAATCTCTTCGTCTTGCGTTGGTGTCCATTCAGCAATGAACTCTGCCAGGGCTCTGCTCTGGATTGTTGAAGTGCTTTCAAACTTGAGTGCAAAGCTTGACAATTCCAACGCCCACTCCACTACCCTGCCGGTTGCCTCTGGATTTCTCAAGATGCGTTGCAGCGGGAAGCGAGTGCAATGGTGATCTTGTGTGCTTGGAAGTAGTGACGCAGCTTCCTCGAGGCCATAAGGAGGCTGAAAAGCAACTTCTGCACTCCAGAGTATCTCGATCTAGCCCCTTGCAGAAGGGAACTAACGAAATACACCGGTCGCTGCACCATTTTCTTCTTCGGTAGCACTTGCTGACCAGCTTCATTTGCTTGCGCTGTATCTGTCTTGTCGGCGCCAGACCTTGCCGGTGAAGATTCCGGTTTGTCGCTGGATGGGCTTGCCGTGGTTGCTTCTTCGTCATTGATTTCCCTCTGTGCCACTAATGCAGCACTGGCCACTTGGTTCGTTGCCGCTATGTATAGCAGTAACGGCTCTTGTGGTCTAGGCGCAACTAGTGTCGGCGCAGAGGAGAGGTATCTTTTCAAGTCTTGCAGCGCGGCTTCTGCTTCTGGAGTCCATTTCATTGGACCTGCCTTTTTCAAAATTTTGAAAAACGGCAAGGCGCGTTCGGCAGATCTTGAAATGAACCTACTCAAAGCAGCAACACAACCGGCAAGACGCCGCACATCCTTGATGCTTTTCGGTGCTTGAATCTGCTCAATTGCCTTGATCTTGTTGGGATTTGCCTCAATTCCCCGCTGAGATACAAAGAATCCGAGAAGCTTGCCGGACGGGACGCCAAATACACACTTCTCGGGGTTGAGCTTCAGATTAATCTTGCGCAGGTTTGCAAATGTCTCTTCCAAGTCCTGAATGAGGGTTGATTTGTCCTTGGTTTTGACCACTATATCATCCATGTAGGCTTCTACATTCCTATGCAGCTGGGGCTCAAAACCAATCTGGACTGCCCTTGCAAACGTGGAACCGGCACTCTTTAATCCGAAAGGCATACGCATGAAGCAGTACGTGCCACATGGAGTAATGAATGCGGTTTTTTTCTCCTCGTCCTCCTTGGCCATGAATATCTGATGGTATCCTGAATATGCATCAAGGAAGGAGAGCAGATCGTAGCCAGAGGTGGAGTCCACAATTTGATCGATGCGCGGCAATGGGAAAGGATCTTTTGGATAAGCTTTGTTGATATCAGTGTAGTCTATACAAAGTCTCCACTTCCCGTTCGCCTTGCGCACCACCACCGGATTCGCCAACCACGTGGGATGTAACACTCCTCTGACCAGGCCTGCTGCTTCGAGTTTCTTGATTTCTTCGGCAATGAACTACTGCCGCTCCAAAGCTTGCTTCCGGACTTTCTGTTTGACGGGACGAGCATGGGGACAAACGGCAAGGTGGTGCTCAATTACCTTCCTGGGAACGCCGGGGATGTCAGACGGTCACCACGCGAACACATCGACATTCGCCCGCAGGAAGGTAACGAGCGCGCTTTCCTATTTGCTGTCAAGGGTGGCACTGATGGTGAAGGTACCGTCGGCGCCGTCCTCCTTCGCCAGCACCTTCTTGGTTGCCGGTGCAGTGGCCTTGGATCTCTTACCGGCAGAGCATTCCGGCAAGTCTTTAACGGGTGCGCAGCACTCCGAAGAGGTGCGCTTCCCGTAATCCTTGCTGGAGGTCTTGCCGGAGTTCTTCTTTTCCTTCTTCTTGGCGGGAGTTGGCGCCTTGGCCGCCTCTGCTGCAACCGCGTCCCTATACATCTTGTCGACGCAAATGACTGCATCTTTCTTGTCGGAGTTGATGGAAATGACACCCATCGGCCCCGGCATCTTCAATGAGTTATAAGCGTAGTGAGATGCCGCCATGAACTTTGCCAAGGCTGGGCGGCCAAGAATTCCATTATACGGCAGGGGGGTCTTGACGACATCAAAGACAATCTTTTCCGTCATGTAATTCGGTTCCTCGCCAAACGTCACCGGCAATGTGATCTTTCCCTTGGGATGGCTTCTTCCCGGGTTCACTCCCTGAAACGTGCCCGTTTTCTTGAGTTCCTCATCGGGGATCTGCAGCCTCTTGATAACTTCCGGAGAGATCAGGTTCAGGCCGGCCCCACCGTCAACTAACATCTTTGTTACTTGGAGGTTGCGAATCATTGGCGAGACCAACAACGGCAAGCACCCGACCGCAGTTATGCGATCAGGGTGGTCCTCAGCATCAAAGATGATAGGCGTGTGCGACCATTTGATTGGTTTTTGAGAGCCCATTGCCGGCTCTGCCGCGTTAACTTCACGAGCCCACTGCTTAAGTTGGTGGTGGGATGAGTGCAAAGATGCGCCTCCACCAACGCACATGGCGTCAGTCGCCTTCTGGAATTCTTGCTCGCTGGTCTCATCGTCATCTTCTTCTTCGCTACTTCCACCATCTCCCTCTTTCTTTTCACGGCCCCTAGCAGGCTTCTCCTTTTGCTGCTTGGCCTTGCCGCGGCGGCCCCCTCGACCACCGCGGCCTTTCTTGCCGGACCCACCAGCACCATCTTGACCCTTTTCTTTGTCGCACTTCTTGTATTCAGCCTTCTGTTTCTCGACAAGGTGCTCGACCTGCCGGCACTCTTGGAGATCATGGCCCTTGGCGTGGTGGATCTTGCAGTACGGTCCATCGGATTTGCCGGCCTTCTCATTTGCCGCCGCCTCCCGACAAGCGGCGCATGCAGCTGCCTCCTTGCCGGGACTCTCGGTTTTGGCTTTCTTGGCGGGCTCAGAGTTGCCGGAACCTTCGACGGCCATCACAGTCTTACCCTTGCGCTTCCTGTTGCGCTTTCGGCCCTTCTTCCCCGGGGTGGAAGCATCATCGTCCTCAGAATCAGCTTCGGCGCCAGCGTCCTCTCCGGGAAGCCTTCTTCCTTCCTCGGCACGTGCACACTTGTCCGCCAGCGTGTAGAGTTCATTGACGGTCTTGGGCAACTTGACGTTCATCTTCTCTCGCATCCTCCGATTGCGCACATTCGTGTGAAAGGCGGCAATCACGGCTGCGGGGTGGACGTCTGGAATGTTGCGGTGTACACGGCTGAATCTCTGGATGTTCTTGCGCAAGGTTTCACCGTCTCTTTGTGGGATCACCTGCAGATCACTGGGCTGTCCAGGAGTCTTGTGGCCCCCGGTAAAGGCACCAACGAACTCGTTGCAGAGGTCTGACCACAAAGAGATGGAGTTCTCTGGCAAGTTCATCAGCCAAGACCTCACGTTGGGTTTCAGTGCCAACGGAAAGTAGTTGGCGAGGATTTTCTCATCTCTTCCTCTGGCAGCTTGTACGGCAATCGTATAGATGCCCAGGAACTCTGCTGGGTTTAGCTTGCCATCGTATTTTTCCGGCACTTCCGGCTTGAAGGCTCGAACGGACGGCCACCGGACTTGCCGCAGCTCACGAGTGAAGGCAGGACACCCAACCTCGTAAGGTAGGTATCCGCCGACCCCCGGCGCAGGCTCATCAGCGATGGGGCCATTACGCGCGTCGGATTGACGTCGTGCCTCGCGGCGCCATTCGATGGTGGTGCGAGCGTCTTCAGCTTTCCTGTCTTGCAGTACTTGTCGCTGATCTCGCCGCGCTCGTGGATCCGAAGACGCGATCGACATCTCGTCGGGCCCAAAAGATTGCTAGGCTTGTCGCGGTTGTTGGCGTTGTTGCTGTTGAAGCTGTTGCCGCGGCAGAGACTGCACCGTTAGCGTAGTTCCGTCAGCGCGGCCACCAGCTGGGGATGCCGGCGCCGGTCGCGGATGCCGCGAGGGTTCTGCTTGCTGTGATTTACTGGCTTTGGCAAATCCGATCAAGCACTGGATGGTGACTCTCCACTCGTCCATCTTCTCCGCTGCCGGAGGGAAGTTCAGCAACATCTGAGCCCGCGCCATTGCCTCCGCCGCTATGGCTGGCATGGCCGGGAGCGAAGAGCGCGACGTCGCTCTACTCCTGGCAGAGCCAGTAGGAGCGCCATCGCGGCTCTGCTGCCGTGGCACATGATCAGCAGCGGGTCGCCGTGGCGGAGGCGGTGCCTAAGGGTCTGGGGCTTGGTCCACGAGCGTCTTGCCGTGAGGGCGCCGCTGCACGGAGTCGTTGGCGCCGCTCGGGGTCATACCACGCCCATCGTGTGAGGGGCGCGGCGTTCGTCCTGAAGCAGCGTCCTTGGACGTCGCTACAGCGGGGTCTCGGCTCGCGCCAGCCCGGGCGTTGCCGCCCCGGCGGCTGTGTTCGTCGTCGCGGCGAGGAGGAGGAGGAGGATGAAGGGGTCCGCCCGCTCCACCTGCGCCATCGCGGCTCTGTTCGCCAGAGGACCGAGGAGGTCGACCGGTTCCATCATGCTCGTCCCTTGTGCCGACTGCGGTGGGCGTAACGACCGTGCCGCCTGCGCTGGTCGCGCCGACTGCAGTACCCGCGCCGCCCGCATTGGATGCGCCGCCCGCGCCGCCTGCGGACGCGTGCGAGGTGGCTGTCATCGTAATGCCCTTCTTCTTGGGCGCCATCGATGACGAGGAGGACGGTGAAGAAGTTGATGATGAAGATGAAGAAGACGCGCAGTCCGCTGATCAAGGTTCGCACAAACGCCTCTCCTCCCCTACCTGGCGCGCCAAAGATGTCGGGGTACGACCATCTATGGGGCCATGCAGCCCCTTTTCGGTTCGGCGGGGAGGATCGACGCGCACAAAGAGCATGAACAATGGAGCGCGAGGGGTTTTACCCAGGTTCGGGCCGCTGAGGAGCGTAAAACCCTACTCCTGCTTTTGGTGTATTAGCGGTGTGGAAGCACGGTACAAGGAGCGCTTCTCCCGGCAAGGTGTGGGGAGAGCAGCTACGCGAGAGGTGCTTGTGTGAATCTCCAATAGTTCGAATCCTCTAAACTGTTGCCTTGGCCCTCCTTTTATAGTTCAAGGGGTTACCACAGTGGCAAAACAATAATTACAGTGTGACTAGATAGTAAACAGTGCTATCGTACCTAACTCTGCCAGTTTAGGACAAAGGCATTTATTGCGTCGTTAGGTGTCAGGCGGAGAGGCAGTCCCGGCATGGTTTCTGCACCGCTTGCCCAGCCACCTCGTATTATCTTGACACGCCTCCTGGACGGGTGTCATTAGAAGCAAATCTTGTCCCAGCGAGCTGACACGTGCCCGACAAGCCTCACCAACCAACCTACGCGGTCGACACCTCACGCATCAGCGAACACCTGTGCGGCGAGGTGGAGCGCTGGAGGGTTGGCATAAGCTCGCCGGCATGGAGCTTGTCGGGTCTTCACCTTGCCGGTTTATGCTTGCCGGCGAGGAATTGTCTTCACCCTTGGTGTTAGTTGAGTGTCGAGCCTTGAGCTTCTCCCTGGTTTCTTCTTCGGCTGGTCTTGGAGTCTTGGTCTTGGCAGTTCCCGGCAAGGCCCTGTCCGGCAAGAAGGGTTCTACTGTCTGTGCATAAGTCAGGGTATAAAATACCCATGTTTTATACACCGACAGTAGGTAAAAGCAAAAATTGATCTTATTCATCGGGTTGCCTCCCAACAAGCGATATTGTTTTATGCCCCTAGCTAGGCATAATGCATAGTTTCAAGTGTTGTCATCCTTCAAATTGATTCCATAAGTCGCCCTCATAATGGATTCATATGGTGCTTTAATTCTCTTCCTAGGGAAGTGTTCCATCCCTTTCTTTAGTGGAAACTGGAATCTTATATTACCTTCTTTCATATCAATAATAGCACCAATAGTTCAAAGAAAAGGCCTACCAAGTATTATGGGGCAAGAAGGATTGCATTCAATGTCAAGAACAATAAAGTCCACGGGCACATAATTTCTATTTTCAAGAATAAGCACATCATTTATCCTACCCAATGGCCTTTTAATAGTGGAATCAGCAAGATGCAAATTAAGGGAACAAGGATCCACGTCGATGAGACCTAGCACATCACACAAAGACTTTGGTATAGTGGAAACGCTATCACCAAGATCACAAAGAGAATTGCATTCATAATCTTTAATTTTTACTTTAATAGTGGGTTCCCATTCATCTTGTAATTTTCTAGGAATTGATACTTCCAACTCAAGTTTTTCTTCATGTGCTTTCATCATGGCTTCTACAATATGTTTAGTGAAAGCTTTATTTTGTTCATATGCGTTTCGTGAATTAATCATGGATTACAACAAGGAAATATACTCAATTAAAGAACAACTATCATAATTAAAGTCCTTGTAATCCAAAGTAGTGGGTGCATTACTATTTAAAGTTTTAACCTCTCCAAACCCACTTTTTTCATTTTTATGATCAAGATTATCACTCTCCAAGCAAGTGGAACTCCTTCTTTCTAAAGTTGACTCTTCTCCAGTCCCTTTTCATCAAGTTTTATATTATTAAACAACGATTCAATAGCTGTAACACCAATCATTTTAATATCTTCATCATTACTACGATAGAAACCGGGTGGAATCGCTTTTTCTAGAAATTCTCGCTTAGCTCTCAACCTAGCGGTCCTTTCTTTAATTTCATTAATTGAGACATAGATAGCTTTAATAGACTCATTTATATCATGCTTAGATGGCAAAATTTTAGTTTTGAGATTTTCCACATCATGAGAAATTTTATCCATGTTCCTAGCCAATTCATCAACTCTATTTAATTTTTCTTCTATCATAGCATTGAAATTCTTTTGCGAACTAATAAATTCTTTAATATTACTTTCAAGATCAGAAGGCATCCTATTATTATTATTATAAGAATTACCATAAGGATTTCCATAATTATTAGAGGAATTCTCAGGGAACGTTCTAGCATTGAAATTACCCCTATAAGTATTGTTGTTGAAATTATTTCTAGAGACAAAATTCACATCAATAGCATCATTATTTTGCTCAATCAAGGTGGACAATGGCACATCATTAGGATCAATATGAGCATTTTTACTAGCAACCAATTTCAATAAAGCATCCATCTTATCACTCAAAGTATTAATTTCTTCAACAGAATTTACCTTCTTACCAATTGGAGTTCGTTCAGTGTGCCATTGAGAATAATTTGCCATAATATTATCAAGAAGTTTTGTAGTTTCTCCCAATGTAATTTCCATGAAAGTGCCACCTGCGGCAGAGTCTAGCAAATTTCTAGAGACAAAGTTTAGTACCGCATAAAAAAATTGTATGATCATCCATAAATTCAAACCATGAGTTGGGCAATTTCTTATCATTAATTTCATTCTCTCCCAAGATTGGGCAACATGTTCATGCTCAAGTTGCTTAAAATTAATAATTTGATTTCTTAAAGAAATAATCTTAGCGGGAGGAAAATACTTGGTAATAAAAGCATCCTTACACTTATCCCAAGAATCAATACTATTTTAGGCAAGGATGAAAACCAAGTTTTAGCACGATCTCGTAGTGAGAACAGAAATAATTTTAATTTGACAATATCATTATCCACATCTTTCTTATTTTGCATATCACAAAGTTCAACAAAAGTATTTAGATGGGATGCAGCATCTTCATTAGGACTACCAGAAAATTGTTCTTTCATAACAAGATTAAGCAAGGTAGCATTAATATCACATGACTCCGCACTAGTGGCGGGAGGAGCAATAGGAGTACTAATAAAATCATTATTATTAGTATTGGAAAAGTCACACAATTTTGTATTTTCTTGAGACATCGCGACAAAGCAAGCAAACTAGCAAACAAGCAAACAAAATATTTTTGTGTTTTTCTAAAAAAATTAGAAGTGGGGGAGATGAAAACGGAGGCAAATTCAAATAAAAGGTAAATAAAGTAAATGCAAGTGAATGATAATTTGTGCGAAGGTACTTGGTAATTTTGATGATGTCTCCCCGGCAACGGCGCCAGAAATTCTTCCTGATACTTGTAGACTGCGTTGGTATTTACCCGAAGAGGAGAGGATGATGCATTATAGTAGAGATAAGTATTTCACTCAGTTAAGAACCAAGGTTATCAATCCAGTAGGAGAACCAAGCAAAATTCCGTTAAGCGCACCTGCACACACAAAAGCAAACACTTGCACCCAACGCAAATAAGAGGGTTGTCAATCCTCTTAGCGGTTATTTGCAAGGATTAAATCTTATCAAGGTAAATAGATAAACTAAACTACTAATTAAAATAAAAGTAAATAAATTGCAGCAAGGTATTTTTAGGTTTTTTATATAATAAAGATAGACCCAGGGACCATAGTTTTCACTAGAGGCTTCTCTCTTGAACACATAAACATACGGTGGGTAAACAAATTACTGTTGGGCAATTGATAGAAAAGCAAATAATTATGACGGATTCATGGCAATGATCATGTATATAGGCATCACGTCAGAGACAAGTAGACCGACTCCTGCCTGCATGTACTACTATTACTCCACCCATCGACCGCTATCCAGCATGCATCTAGGGTATTAAGTATGAAACAGAGTAACGCCTTAAGCAAGATGACATGATGTAGAGAAGCAAATTCAAGCAATATGAATAAACCCCATATTTTTATCCTTAATGGAAACAATAAAAATACGTGTCATGTCCCTTTCTATCACTGGGATTGAGCACCGCAAGATTCAACCCATCACAAAGCACCTCTCCCATTGCAAGACAAATCAATCTAGTAGGCCAAACTAAACCGATAGATCGGAGACAAATACAAAGCTATAACAATCATGCATAAAAGAGTTCAGAGAAGACTCAAATATTTCTCATGAATAATCTGATCATAAACTCACAATTCATCGGATCCCAACAAACACACCGCAAAAGAAGATTACATCGGATAGAACTCCAAGAACATCGAGGAGAACATTGTATTGAAGATCAAAGAGAGAGAAGAAGCCATCTAACTACTAGCTATGGACCCGTAGGTCTGTGGTAAACTACTCACACATCATCGGAAGGGCAGCAAGGTTGATGTAGAAGCCCTCCGTGATCGATTCCCCCTTCGGCACAGTACCGGAAAAGGCCTCCAGATGGGATCGCGGAAGAACAGAGGCTTGCGTCGGCGGAAATGTTTTCTCTTCTGGCTCTCTGGGGGTTTCCCAATATTTGTGAATTTATAGAAGTGGAATTAGGTCAAACGGAGTCACGTGGGCACCACAAGGTACTACGGCGCGCCCCCCTGGGGCGCGCCCTAGTGCCTTGTGAAGCCTCCGTGAGGCTTCTGGCCTCCTCCCGAAGCTTCCCAGGTTTCTTTTGTCCAGAAAAAAATATCCAAAAAGTTTAGTGGCATTTGGACTTCATTTGGTACTGTTTCTCTGAAAAGCCAAAAACAAGCAGAAAACAGCAACTGGCACTAGGCACTGGGTTAATAGGTTAGTCCCAAAAACTGATATATAATTGCATACAATTGCATATAAAAACATCCAAGATTGATACTATAATAGCATGGAACAATCAAAAATTATAGATACGTTGGAGACGTATCAATCATTTCGGTGATATCGAAGCACTCAACAGAAACTTGGCACACAGTTTCGGTCAGACCGATTTGTGGCTCGGTGTCTCCGATATGCTAGGGTTTCACAGAAACTTACTTTCGGTCTCACCGATTCGTACAACTCGGTGGCACCGAGGGGTACTAGTGCAATGGCTAAAGCCAAATCGGTGACTCCGAAAGTTTCAATTCGGTTGGTCCGAGATGCATTCGGCGAAAACTTAAACCTAATTTTTTTGCTCGAATCTAATCTAAGGAGTTGTATATGAGGAAAGAGCATTGCAGACTATGGCATGAATCATGGCGAAAACCCTAGTGCATAGAATCAGAAATTGAAGCACAAGGGGATCGGATTTTACCCTAACTTGGCGCAAACCCTCTACGGCGGCAACGGAGGGAGAGATTCCCGTTGACGGCGACGGAATCCAATGGCGAAGGCACGCTGGACGCAAAGGTGACAGTCCAGAGACCTGGCGACGACAACAGTGGGGCACGAGTTCGAGGGGTTTGAGAAATTTCAATCGAACAGACCCGCTTGATATATATACCCACTGGCTGTCGGTGGCTCCGATTTGAAGTGAATCGGTGGCACCAAGACGAGCAACTGTTTGTAGTTAGGCGTATCGGTGGCTCCGAGACAGTTCATGTCGGTTGCACCGAGAAGGAAAATCTGATCAATCTAAATGGTTTCGTGAGACCGAATGAGAGTGGGTTGGTCTAACCGAAAGTCATTCAGAAGGTTTTGGAGTTCAGTCCTTTGCAGATCGGTGACTCCGAGTGCGCCTCACCCGGAGGGTCCGAAAAAGACTTGTTCAATTTTTGTGATATAGCAAGAATAGAATTTGAGACAAGAAAGAATAGATAGCTAGAGAAGGTTCCTAGGCATTCTTGTACATCCACTTGGCCAGAAAACCAAGAAAATCAAAAAAACAAATGGATGTCCTTGAATGAAGAAAAATATGCATTGCAACATGCTCACACAATAAGATAGCAATTGAAATATGTGTCAAACATGCACAACCAATTCTAGCATCTATCAAGCAATGGGCGATGACATTGTCATCTATATATGAGTATATTGACTTAGGAGTCAAATGAGAACATTTGATCATAGGTCATACTCATCGTTTAAGCACAAGTGGGGTTACCACTTTTACATAAAGCATTAATGTGTTCACACCATTAGAGTTGCTTTAGCTCAAGTCTTAGAGCAAAGCTCCCCCTAGATGTGATACCCCCCCCCCCCAAAAAAAAGAGGGATGAACTAACCTTGGGTTTTGTCGATGATGACTTCATGTAGATGTTCAAGATGTGGATGCTCAAAGTTGATGTAGACCATCAAGAGTTGGGAGCAATCCTTGGAGTTTTGCACTTTCAATACCTACATGGGTTAGTCCCACACAAGGAACATACAAAGATATCCATAGACATAGAGTGAAATGCACATATGATGATGTCCATGAATGCATTGAATACCTTGTCCCTTGCCTTACCAACAAGAGGGTTTGTGACTCCATGAACTAGTGCAAAATGTTGAAGTTGGTTGCACAAGTTCTTGCCATAAATTAATGTGAGTGAAATTTGTTGGCGGAGTCACCCTCAAGAACTCTCTAGTTCTTCTTCTTTGGGACCCACATCAACTTGATGGGAATCCTTGAAGTTGTAGTAGCACTTGATGAAGTAAAACTTGATGAAGTCTTGGGAACCCACTTGACCAAGGCTTGAGGTGCTTCTTCAAAAGAGTCAATCTCCTCTTGAAGCTTGTCCTTGCCTTTTAGCTTGTGGTCTTGTGGTGGAAGATCATCTTGAGCTTGTGTTCCCTTGAAAGAAGTAGGATCATACTTCTCTTGTTGAGGAACAAACTTCGTCTTGGGGTATTGATCTTCTTCCCACTCAACTCCATTGGCATTGAACTTTCGTTCAAAACCAACACCTTGGTTCTTCCGGTGCCTTCCTTGCTTGCATATAATTTCCTCAAATTGCTTACTCCCGGCAAGACTCTTGTAGACACCCTTTTCTATAATTCCTTTCAATAGATTGTTTTCTTGCTCAAGTGTAACTTGGCTAAGAGAATCATTAGTGGAATCAATAGAACTACTAGAAGCAACAACATTGGATTTAACATTATTATTGTTACTACTAGAGGTAGAACCCTTTTTACCCTTGTTACTAGTTTCCTTAGATTTAACTTGTGGCATAAAGGTAGACAAGAGTAAACGTTTGGCAAGATATGAAGAACTCTTCTTTCGAAGATCATCATTGATAGCTTTAAGAAACTCATGCTCTTGCTCTAAATTTAGCTTCTCGAAGCGTAGCTTCTCATGAGTTCTTAGAAGTTCTCTATGATCCTCTTGAGTTGTTTCATGAGCTAACTTAAGAGCATTTAGTTCTTTAGTTAGACGCTCAATCTCCTTCATAGCATTGTCATTCGTTTCCTCTTGACTATGGTTACTAGCATTTTCATTGTAGCTCACATCACTAGTTTTATCAATAAGTAAATCATCATCACCAAGCAATTCATCATCATCACTATTGAAGTCAAAGTATTCGGGGTGTGATACCTTGGGGCCATTTGCCATGAAGCATCTTCCAATTCCTTCATTTGGTGAATCAAATAGATCATAGGAGTTGGATGACACAAGAGCAAGTCCGGCAACACCTTCATCTTAACTATAATCGGAGTTGGAGTGATAGCTTCTCTCGGAGTGGTTGTCGGAGTCGGAGCCGAAAATCCATTCACCAACATGAGCTTGATGTCTTCTTCTTGTGTAGCTCTTGGATGACTTGTCCTTCCTTTGCGAATCCTTGCTTCATCGAGAGGATCTTCATTCATAACGATCATCTCTACTCCTTCTCTCCTTGTGAGGTGATTCATCTCTTCTATGTCTTCCTCTTCGTGATTCATCTCTTTTCTTGTGAGGTGTCGTACACTCATTGGAATAGTGTCCGGGTCTTCCACAATTGTAGCAATTACGGTCATGACTTGATGATCTTTTCTCATAGTGTCTTGAGCTAGAGCTTCTTTCTTTTCCTTTGTTCTTGTAAAACTTGTTGAACCTTTTCACCATTAGGCTTATCTCTTCATTGGATACTAGTTTGTCGCTTGAAGTTGTGGGAGCATTGGTTGAGGCTTTGTGAGCACCACCTGATTTGTTGTGTAGCTCCTCTTTGTCCTTGAGTGACATCTCATGAGCAACAATCCTTCCAATGACTTCCGTGGGCTTGAGATCTTTGTAATTTGGCATCATTTGGATCAATGTGCACACGGTATCATATTTTCCATCCAAATCTCTAAGGATCTTCTTGATGATGAACTTGTTGGTCATCTCTTCACTTCCTAAACCGGCAATCTCATTTGTGATGAGAGCAAGCCTAGAGTACATTTCAACGACTCCTTCACCATCCTTCATCTTGAACTTGTCAAGTTGACTTTGAAGCACATCCAACTTAGATTCCTTGACGGACTCGGTACCCTCGTGCATATCAACCAAAGTATCCCAAATTTCCTTTGCATTCTCGAGGCGGTTGATCTTGTTGAACTCCTCGGGGCACAAACCGTTGAAGAGAATGTCGCAAGCTTGAGCATTGTATTGCAACATCTTCAATTCTTCCGCGGTTGCTTCACGATCCGGTTCCTTACCATCCTCAAAGAATTCACCTTGCAAGCCAACACGAACAACAGCCCAAACGGTAGGGTTATGTCCAAGAATATGCATTTTCATCTTATGCTTCCAACTAGCAAAGTTTGTACAATCAAAATATGGACCTCTACGGTGATAGTTACCCTCACTAGACGCTATACTCTCCTAGGTTGTGAAACTAATGCAATGGAGACCAATGCTCTGATACCACTTTTAGGATCGAAAGTATGTCTAGAGGGGGGTGATTAGACTACTTGACCAAATAAAATCTATCCTTTTCCCAATTTTAGTTGTGGGCAGATTTTAGCAAGTATATCAAGTCAAGCAACACCCTACACATGCAACTCTAAGAGTATAGCAGCGGAAAGTAAAACGTTGCACATGTAAGTAAAGGAGGGGATTGGAGATTTCAAACGCAATGAAGACACGATGATTTTTGGTGTGGTTCCGATAGGTGGTGTTATCGTACGTCCTCGTTGATGGAGACTTCAACCCACGAAGGGTAACGGCTGCGTGAGTCCACGGAGGGCTCCACCCACAAAGGGTCCACGAAGAAGCAACCTTGTCTATTCCACCATGGCTTACGTCCACGAAGGACTAGCCTCACTCGGGGTAGATCTTCACGAAGTAGGCGATCTCCTTGCCCTTACAAACTCCTTGGTTCAACTCCACATGATCTTGGAGGCTCCCAAGTGACACCTAACCAATCTAGGAGACACCACTCTCCAAAAGTTAATAGATGGTGTGTTGATGATGAACTCCTTGCTCTTGTGCTTCAAGTGATAGTCTCCCCAACACTCAAACAACTCCTCACAGATTTGGATTTGGTGGAAGAAGGATTTGAGTGGAAAGCAACTTGGGAAGGCTAGAAATCAAGGTTCAAATGGTAGGATTGGAATAACTTGATCTCAACACATGAGTAGGTGGTTCTCTCTCAGAAAATATATGGTGGAAATGTAGGCATGTTCTGATGGCTCTCTTAGTTGGTAAGAGGGTGGTGGAGGGGTATATATAGCCTCCACACGAAATCCAACCATTACACACTTTTGAACAAACTTGGTGGCACCGATTTGAATCTCGGTGAGACCGACCTGTGCAAAAGATATGAACGTTTGAAGTTTCGGTGGGACTGAATGGAAACAACTCGGAGCAACCGATGTGCAATGGTAGGGCAAACCTCGTTTCGGTGGCACCGATTGCAACATCTCGGTGAGACCAAAATAATTGCAACAGGCAATAGAAAGTTGGTCAAGCCATCTCGGTGGCACCGATTGCAAACTCAGTTAGACCGAAATAATTGCAATAGATGACAGAGAGTTGGCCAAGCCATCTCGGTGGGACCGAGATCCATATCGGTGGATCCGATTTGTTAGGGTTTGGCTTGTGGCACTGTCTTGATGAACTCGGTGGGTCCGGATGAGTAGGATTCGGTGGAACCGAGTTAGACTTTGGAGATTAGGACAAGTTTGGATGGAGAAAGTGGCTGAGGGTTTTGGAGCAACATCACTAAGCACTTGAGCAAATAGATCATTATCAAAATCTCATCCCCTCTTAATAGTATTGGCTTTCCTATGGACTCAATGTGATCTTGGATCACTAAACCAAAAAATGAAGAGTATTGAGCTTTCGCCAATGTATGTCCTTAGCATTTTGAGGGGTCCACATTCCCTAGTCCTTGCCATGCCAATCATTGAACTTCCTGAAATCCTTCACTTGAATGTTTATTAGTTCAATGAGATATATGTTGTAATGAATTACCAAAACCACCAAGGGAGCAAATGCACTTTCAATTCGTCCTTGTCAGGCGGGTCATGAATGGCATCCCGGCGTAGGCATCACGTGGTGGAAGTTTTTCCCAAAGGTTGTCTGTTTCATCCTCACTCAGCCTCATTGTTTGGGCATAGACGGCTTCATCAAGTGGGTCCTCATCTTCTTCCTCCAAGTTGAGATGGATAATAGCCAGCCTTGGAGTTTGTCTTCTGAAGGAGAAGCTGATCAATTCACCCCCAGTGAGATGCATGCGGGCGATGAAATGATCCCATTCATCTCCTCCAATCTGGGTTATCTTCCGTCCCTTCTGGACCTCCATAGTGTAGGGCCCCCCACGAGCATCGAAGATCACAATGTCTCCGGTAATGAGCTCATTGAACTCCAATCTCACATTGCAAGGGACGATCTGTGTAAGAAAAACCAAAAAACACACACAATGCATTAGTGGAATAACAACAACAAAAACAAAAGAACAAACTGTTAGAAGGTTCATATAATTTGTTATCGCTGCAGGAACAAAATACGGCTGGAAGTAGATGTCAAACAGCGTGCCAGTTGCAAGGCTGGTTGTGCACTTTGACTTGCACACTTGACATGGTGGTGGTTGCGCCATTCTACACAAAACATATTGAAAACTAAGTATATAATCGGATTTCTAGACTATTGAACCAACACTAAGTATAATCGATTTCTACATTAGTAAATCAATTTGTACTAAACATAATCGGATACTACGGTGCTAAATATAATTCTACACTAGTAATTGTATACACAAATAAACAAAATCCACGGAGGGAGACACAAATAAACAAATTCTACACTACCAAATTAAGTTGAACTTGAATCATTAATATTCTAGACACTCAAAAAAATTCTACTCAAAATGCACTATTAAAATCGGATTTTACATCGGATTATCACTAAAATTTCTACACAAAGCAATCCATGGAACTAATTAACATTGGATCCTACATCACACAAAGCAATCCATTATATGTGCTACAATTTCTACACAAAGCAATCCTAAATCAACTTATACATATATGAATCCCATATGCATCGATTCTGCCGGGGTGGCGAGGGGCGGCGACAGGAAGGAGATGCGATGGGAGCGGAAGGAGAGGATTGAACCTTGCTTGCTTCCGGCGGGGCGGCGACGGGCGGCGGCGGCTGGTCGAGGGGGGAGTGTAGGCAGTAGTGGGTGAAATAAGAGAGGCCGGGCGGTGACTTAGGTCTTTTACTAAGGCGTGCAGTTGACTCAGGTGGGCCATTGCTGGCGTGGGCCTGAAATGCAATGCCATAGCTAATAACAGCTCAAATTAAAAAAGACTAAGATTAATGAAAGACTTGACATAATTAAAGACTCAAAATTAGAACTAATAGTAAAGAAATAAAAGTCCCAAAATGATAAAAATACGAATAATAATGATGTCAAAAATATAATATAATATAATATAATATGTTCATTATTTTTTGACTTAAAATACTTGATAAAGTGGAAAAATTATTTCAGGCGTAGCATAACTTGGAACGCCAGCACTAATTAATTAACTACGGCGTGCATAGAAATCCAATGACACCACTATCTTCCAAACAGTGAGTGTAGGTGGGCCAACATATTTGTGACGAGTCCAAAATTAACCACGCCAGCACTAACCGTGTACAGCTGGTGTACCAATTTGGCCAATGCCAACACTATTTAAAAAATATAGTGTTGGCGTTGATGGAAAATGGCGCGCCACCAACGAAAGTTGTGGCTAGCCGTTTTCCACTAGTGATGTTATGTTATGATCCAAATTCAAGAATAAAGATAAAGGCTAACTTTTGATGAGCGAGCGGAGCGAGGCCCGTCGTCGGTAGGCTTGGGCCGAAGCGGAGGGGTTTTCCACGTTAAAATCTCGTGTCTCCTGCTTGTTTTCGTTCTTCGTCGTGTTGATTTGCCTGTCATATCTCTAACAATCCATTCTTTTGCAAACCCCTACTGGTAACCCATAAAAAGACATCATGAAGTAAGGAATTCCAGTTAAAGAGGACTGAATCAGGGTAATCCTCCCAGCACTAGCTAACAGTCTACCCTGCCAGTTTTCACATTTCCCTTCCATCCTCTCCTCAGGAGGTTTCCAATGCTTATTTTTGATTCTTTTCTCATCTACAGGGAGTCCTAGGCATTTCATAGGAAGATTACCAATAGGGCAAGTAAAAATTTTAGCATATGCATCTGCCTTGTTAGCAGCATCTCCAAAGAGGAATAATTCACTCATGGAAATTAATTTTCAAGCCAGACATTTGTTCAAAAAGACATAAACAAATTTAAGACTGTGTACACTATCAAAATCATCTTGCAACAAAAAAATTGTGTCATCTTCATATTACTCCGCTCCCTAGTGAAGTTTAACTATGACACGCCTAGTGGGAAGAAATGCAGTGCGTTCTAATTTATTTATTTTTGGACGACGGACGACTTTATAAATAAATCAAACAATAGTAGCATCATTGTACAATCAGAGATATTTTTTTCTTTCAAAAAGGAGGTTGAAACCCGAGCTCTGCATCAAGTGATGCACACGGCCATATTATTATATTATTCAACAAAAGCCTTACAAGATAAAACATCGATCCTTTCGAATCCACCTTCTATGCGACAAAAGTCACTCCACCTACGGACTTGATGATAATGGTGGTCATGATCAGGGTTGCATGCCCTGACCTCACCCCTACAAATACCATCTAAAACCGGAACATCGGCCAGCACACTCTTAGCGCACACCGCATGCGCATGCTCCAAAGGTCAACGCCGCCATCTTTCGTGAACCCATCTTCGGTGCAGGGATCAATGAAATGACCTTGTCAGGCCTGCCGTCGATGCCTCAAGATGACGAGGGCACCTAGCAAAGAAGAATTTTGCAAGACTATGTATCATTCAGTTTTTTTTTAGAAAAGGAGATAAACCCCGATCTCTGCATTGAGTGATACACAACCATCTTTATTAAATTATTCAACAGAGTCTGACAAAAACAAATACATGAATCAACCCAAAGCCACCTTTCTGGCGATCTATGTCGCTACACCTACTAGATTGATGATGTGCCCTGGCCACGCACCAACGCACATCATCTAATCCGGTGGCCTCACCAAGCCGGCCCACGGCGAGTTGATATCATCTTTCATTCAGCTACCCCATTAGTTTCATGATGGCAATGAGTATACATCGTCTTCCCAAACTGGAGCGCTAGTTGCTGGCACTCATCAATTATGTTAGCATCAGGTCCCAAGTAATCCGCCGATGAGTTCACATCGTTGGTGATTTCGGTGACGCGGCTCATGTTGGAAACAAAAATATCTTCTCTTTTGAATTATCGTGGATTGGAAGGGATGATTTCCTGGCTTTGGTGGCCAATGAGTGGGGTAAAGAAAATAGAGTGTAAATAAATGTGGAAATATGACAGTTTAAAATTCAGCACTTAAGATAATTCTTGCGGGGTTGGGGTAAAAATCCTCGTGGAATTTATAAAGTGGAAAAAGAAAGGCTCCTTCACCTCATCAATGAGTTTGATATTAAAGCCGATACAGACCCTCTTGATATGGCTGATAGAGTGGCTAAGAGAGCGGCTGAAGAGAGTCTTGCAAAGATGCTTCAAGAGGAAGAGATAAAGTGGGCGCAAAGAGCTAGAGTACGAGAGGTCGTACAAGGGGATAATAGCACTAAGTTTTCCATCTTATTGTGAATGAAAGACATAGAAAAAAGAGAGTCATACAACTCGAACGGGATGAAGCACTGGTGCAGAGACGTCCTATACAAATGGTTTTTACCCCCTTTCCGCGATAGAGTTTTAAACCGTCGCCTTTCATGTGTGTGCGATAGGGGGGTCCTTCCCACACGACCCAGAAATCGTCGGCGATAGGTCCTCCAGTCACACATGCGGGGCAAAAAGAGCTCGTGTGCGATCGGGCGAGCCATCGTAGACAATTATACAGGCCCAATCATTTATGTTCATATGTACATCCCACACAGTGAATCCCAGACAAACGTTTTCGTTCGTATGTACATCAGACACAATTTTTATGTGGAAACGTTTGTGCAAGGAGGCCTAACACAAACATTTGTCGGGCGGAAGTCGTATGTGATTGTTCATTGATCCAACACGCCTACTTTCTAGAAACTGTGTGGGTTGTTTGATTTCATCGCCCACGGTGTTGTCTGAGAAACCGTCTGCAATAGAAAAAACCAATAAGCAGGCTAATTGGCCAATTATTGATAATCCATTTAGTAATCAAATTGAAATTTCATATCCGTATTACGGCAACAAGGATTTCATAATTGAATTACATCAGAGTACAACATCAGATAGCTTCAGCACTCAGTTACACCATATAGGCATATAGCTAGCTACGCCATTACACAATAGCACCAAGTTTCACATGCAACATCTAAAACCTTTGGAAAGTAGCATCATACACGGTAAATAGACAGATGAATCTCATTTGGAAAACTGCTGAAGTGGAAGGCGAATATTGAGCCTTCAGTGATGTTGAATGTCCTTGCAACTTTAGGCCAGTGGCTATGGATAATTGCCCACCCAACCTTCGTCCTCTTGAGGAAGACTTCAATATTGTACCGTGGGTGTTGAATGAATACCTTCCTCGCCTCTTGACCATGCAGGTGGTTTGAGAGGTAATCATCGGTGAACTGCTTTGGAAAGAACTAAAAACAAAGATATTCATAAAAGATCGTGGATGTCGCCTAGAGGGGGGTTGAATAGGCGCTTTAAAATAATTACGGTTTAGGCTTGAACAAATGCGGAATAAAACTAGCGTTTAATTAGTCAAGCACAAAATCTAAATCGACTAGGTTCACCTATGTGCACCAACAACTTATGCTAAGCAAGATAAACAACTAAGTGATAGCAAGATATATAACATTTCCACTATGGCTATCACAAAGTAAAGTGCATAAGTAAAGGGCTCGGGTAAGAGATAACCGAGGCACGCGGAGACGATGATGTATCCCGAAGTTCACACCCTTGCAGATGCTAATCTCCGTTAGGAGCGGTGTGGAGGCACAATGCTCCCCAAGAAGCCACTAGGGCCACCGTAATCTCCTCACGCCCTCGCACAATGCAAGATGCCGTGATCCCACTAAGGGACCCTTGAGGGCGGTCACCGAACCCGTACAAATGGCAACCCTTGGGGGCGGTCACCGAACCCGTACACTTTGGCAACCCTTGGGGGCGGTCACCGGTACCCGTCAAATTGCTCGGGGCAATCTCCACAACCTAATTGGAGACCCCGACGCTTGCCCGGAGCTTTACACCACAAAGATTGAGCTCCGACAACACCAACCATCTAGGGCACCAAGGCACCCAAGAGGAACAAGCTCTAGGCCGCCCAAACACCCAAGAGTTACAAGCTTCTCAACTTCACTTCCACGTATCACCATGGAGAACTCAAACCGATGCACCAAATGCAATGGCAAGAGCACACGGAGTGCCCAAGTCCTTCTCTCCCAAATCCCACCAAAGCAACTAATGCTAGGGAGGAAAATGAGAGGAAGAATGAAGAAGAGAACACGAAGAACTCCAAGATCTAGATCCAAGGGGTTCCCCTCACATAGAGGAGAAAGTGATTGGTGGAAACATAGATCTAGATCTCCTCTCTCTTTTCCTTCAAGAACTAGCAAGAATCATTGAAGGGATTGAGAGATAGCAAGCTCGAAGAAGGTCAACAATGGGGGAAGAACACGAGCTAAAGGGATAAGGTCCATTGGGGAAGAAGACCCCCTTTTATAGGTGGGGAAAAATCCAACCGTTATGCACACAGCCCGCACCCAAGCGGTACTACCGCTCCACGAGCGGTACTACCGCTGCAGTAACAGGGGAAAGATGAAGAGCAGAGTCACGAGTGGTAGTGGCAACGGAAGTAGGTGCGGTACTACCGCTTATAAGCGGTACTACCGCTCCTACTGCCGCTTCTACTGCCGCTCATCCAACCGGGCCAAAAAGGACTCAACGGTAGTATGCCAGAGGGACTACTGCTGGACTACTGCTGAACCCGACATGAAAAATCGAGACCCAAGAAGGAGCGGTAGTACACGCGGTACTGGCAGCGGTACTACCGCTGCCAGGAGCGGTACTACCGCTGGCAGCTCTCCAACCACCCGACCAGAAACCAGAACTGCCACAACTTCTGCATACGAACTCCGAATCCAGCAAACTCAAGCTTGTTGGATAGATGATGACGACGAGAACTCAAGCTTGTTGGTTATATTAAGAATTGGCAGTAGAAAAGAGCCTAAAGATATAGAGGTGTGAAACCTCCATCGGTGAAGAACTGGCAAAAACTCCATCATCGAAAACATCATAGAAGATGCATGCCAACTCCGTTTTCAATGAGCTTGAGCTTGTCATGAAGGTGACCAAAAGCTCAACGACTATCAAAGAAAAAAGGCCAAACAAGAACCAAGAAAGATGATGCAAGGATGCAATGGTTTGAGCTCTCTATGAATGATACGATCAAGCTACTCATACGAGAGCCCCCCTTGATAGTATGGCAATCGATCCTATAACCCGGTCTCCAAACTACCACCGTGAGACTGGTAAAATAGAAAACCTATCAAGGGCAAACCTTTGCCTTGCACATAGTCCACTTGAGCTAGATGATGACGATCTTGACTTCCTCAAGTTGGACCACCTTTCTTGATTGCGTTGGCTCGATGAAGACTAGTAGATTGCTCCCCCATACTCCACTATGGGTGAGCCACTCTTCGGCACATCTTCACAAGTCCATTGTCACCACAATGGATGGCAAGCTTCAAGCATGTGATCTCTTCGTGATGCTCCACTTGAACTTGCACACCGCAATCTTGATGACGATCACCACTTGATGTCATCCTCCATGGGTTGTATGATATCTTCCTTTTGATGCATGTCCATGGAAACACACCTAACCCCACAAAGACACTTCACAAAGATTATGGGTTAGTACACAAAGCATAATGGACGATGCTTACCATACCATGAGATCACATGATCCCACTTGGTACAACTTCTACGCTTTGTGTGTTGATCAACTTGATTCTCTATTTGACTTAGTCTTGATCAACCTTGAATCAAATCTTCTCTCTTCATAAAGATGATGTCTTGAAGGTAAACATGAATGTTTATACAATCTTCTTCTTCAAGACATACTTGCAATACGCTCAACTCTCACATGACCAATCTTTGGATAACTCCTTAAAAAGCACCTTGGTCAACACATATTCTTCTTCTAACAACCTTGAAACCAACAAATGGTCTCCAAGCAATGCCTATGAATAAACCCTTCAAATATAACTCAAGGCAACCATTAGTCCATAGGGATTGTCATCAATTACCAAAACCAAACATAGGGGCACCACATGTTCTTACAACCATCCAATAGCCGACTGATGTCTTCTTGATTGTGCAAACAAAGATCTTGCTGTTATTCGTCGCTAGTTTCTTTATCCTAACAATCTTTCTGAGTTTCTTGACTTGACTGATATTCATGGACATCTCATTTCCCCATATGCAAAATGGGTCGAACAGTGGGTCTAAACCTCTGATAGCAGGACCTACATGTACAAGACCAAATTGTTAAAAACCTCAATGGTAAACCACAGTGTGCTATAAGCCAAAGGGCCATGCATGTGCAAACCTTGATGGTATACCTCAGTTCCTCCCATTGTTTCCCTGCAACACATATAAGGCAGATATTGATCAGGTTAAGTGAGAGTTGGCATACTATCAGTAGAATATGTTAATGAAAAATAAACAAATTGCAGATCTAGCTGATTAATTCGAGCCGCATGGAAAAACCAGTTAACCAAACCAAGCATGCTAAACAACTTGGAAATATAGCAATTGTATATGTTTCTCATGTACTCCGTATTTTGTACGGCCAAATTCGATTTATTTCTCACATGCATAACAATACAAAATTGTACCCACAACAAATGAACATCACATTGTAGAATTGAACCAAACAGTTAACTGGACAGCAGAACAAATGAACCAAATAGTTAACTGAGCACCGTATTGCAGAATATAACGTATACTAGAAGATCAGATAGTTAACCAAACCAAGCATGCTTAAGAACTACTAGGAAATATAGCAATTGTTGAACCAAACTGTTAACTAAACATCACATTTCAGAAGATCAGATTGCATATTAACATTACAGAGGACAATTCACTAGAAGGCACCGGCGGTGGCCTCGAGAAAACACCACGAACTGTCGTTTAAAGTAGCCAACCGTGTGGCGGCATCCGCACGTGAGGCGTCAACGGTGGCCTCGACGTTGAGGTGCTCCTCCAAGATCTGGTGGTCGGCATGCATGGCAGCAATCGCGAACTCATTCGCGCGTGCGGCCGCGATTTGCTTCTCCGCGGCCACATGCTGCTTGAGCTCCTGGCTATACTGCGTGCAAAATGGCTATGGGCGGCGCTTATTTGGAGGATGGGGCAGTGATTTGGGTAGAAGGTGTCGCGCCGGCGGTCGTTGCATGTGGGATGGAGAAGGAGGAGGAGGATGGGGGTGGGGTGTGGATTACCTGACTATATCGACGAGGCCGCGCAACAGGAAGGAGCGTCGCCGGCGAGCAGGCAGCGCTGCAAGCAAGCAGTGAAGGTTTGAACTTGGAAATGAAGGAGGAAATAGTGGAAATGTGGCTTTTGGTCGGGGGGAGGAGGCGGGGAGCTAGATATTTCTGCGGTTGCCAAAAAATTTCGCTCGGTGCAGCAAAAAACTGGCGCGCAAGTGTGGTTGATGCGCTGGCGCTGGACTGTAGCCGACGAAGCTTCCGGCGTAAGCCATACATGAGGGTTCCCCAATATATTTTATACTCCATCGCACACGATTCTTACTAATAAACTGTTTGTGGTACACTTGATTTTTTCATTCTGATTTGAAAAACAAAATGGGGTTACGGCGGGAAAGGACGGTGTTTGAATTGCTAGAACATTTATCTGCAGGGAACATGCAACTATAGGAGTGTCGTGTTAAAATTTGGAATTATTCAAGGTTCGTTTGGCATTTTTTATACATTAATTGAGTTTCTAGGCATTTAATGTGCATAATTCAAATTTGAACTACAGGCACATGCTCCAGTGCACCAAAATGGGTTGAAAAATCATATATGTGTCCTTGGGTGAATGTTTAGGTCCCATGCAAGAAATGGGAATGAATTTCAAACATCTGGGCGTCGTGGCTCGGCCGTAAACATTGAGAAACTTGGTTTTAAAATTCCTGTAAATCAAAAACTCGCTTGAAAATCATGAAACTTGGCATGGTGTCATGACATGGCACCAACATGTTGTGGTAAAAAAATTGGCCGATTTGGGACAAGTTTTGGTATAAACTTCTTACAAACCGGAGCTTCTCGCAAGAAGCATCATGGTTTCGAGAGGGAACGTGTCACCTCTATGTGCGAAACGACATACGCTGCCTCTTTCCGCCTTGATTTTTTACAGAGGCGACATGCAACTATAGGAGTGTCGTGTTAAAATTTGGAATTATTCAGGGTTTGTTTAGCAATTTTTATACATTAATTGAGTTTCTAGGCATTTAACATGCATAATTCAAATTTGAACTACAGGCACATGCTCCAGTGCACCAAAATGGGTTGAAAAATATATATGTGTCCTTAGGTGAATGTTTAGGTCCCATGCAAGAAATGGGAATGAATTTCGAACATCTGGGCATCGTGGCTCGGCCGTAAACATTGAGAAACTTGGTTTTAAATTCTCTGTAAATCCAAAACTCGCCTAAAAATCATGAAACTTGGCATGGTGTCATGACATGGCACCAACATACTGTGGTAAAAAAAATTGGCCGATTTGGGACAAATTTTGGTATAAACTTCTTACAAACCGGAGGTTCTCGCAAGAAGCATCATGGTTTCGAGAGGGAATGTGTCACCTCTGTGTGCGAAATGACATACACTGCCTCTTCCCGCCTTGATTTTTTTTACAGACGCGACATGCAACTATAGGAGTGTGGTGCTACAATTTGGAATTATTCAGGGTTTGCTTGGCCTTTTTCATACATTATTTGAGTTTCTAGGCATTTTGGAACAAATAGCTGCCACGTTATTATGGCAAACGGTTGTATTATTCCAACCGTGGGCATTTCACTAACCATTTACTACTGCGGGTAGCTGTTTGATTAGACGGGACACGTGCGAGCTGCCCGCCGTGCAGGCTCGACGGGACGCGTGCGAGAAGTTCGTCGCGCAAGCTCACCGGGAAGCGAGCCCTTTGACATTCCAGTGAGCGATGCCAAAAATTTATTGATGGTTTTGGTTTTGGGCACCTAGGGAAGGTACGTAGAACAGTTTTCAGTGCTCCTCCTACTCCTCCGTTCTTATCTATAAGCGCCGCTGCCAAGGATCGCCGCCTGCTGCAATGGAGGATGAGCCGGCCAACAAGCGGGGGCGGGTCGAGCCAGAACCGCAAGAGCCTCCGGCGAGCGTGGACTTCATCAGCAGCCTCCCCGACGAGAGGTTGGTAACCATCATATCCCTCCTCCCCATCAAATCTGGCGTGCGGACCATTGTCCTCTCCCAGCGGTGGCGCCCCCTCTGGCACTCCACCCCCTGGACCTCATCAACGACGACGAGCTCTGTAGCGGGGAGCGCAAATGCTTGGACGCATTGTCCCACATCCCCGCCACACACCCTGGGCCGGTCAGGCGCCTTGCCATCGGCAAGTTCCATTCCAACTGCAAGGCCGAACCCAAGTTTCATGAGTGGTTCCTATCCCCCGCCCTAGATCGGCTCGAAGAGCTCAGTTTTCATGCAGGACATCTGCGCTCGCTGTCGCCGTCCGCGCTCCGCCTCGCGCCCACGCTGCGCCGCGCTACATTCATGCAGTGCTTTTCCCCCCAGATTGATGCCGCACCCGCCCTTCATCTCCCTAAACTGAAGCACCTCGAGCTCATGGGTGTCCGCATCTCGAAGGAGGATTTGGAGCGCCTACTCGGCGGCTGTACAACGCTCGAGTACCTACGTCTTCAGGTGATGGATCGGTTCAGTAGCCTCCACATCGCCTCGACAAATGTCCATACGATTTATGTGCATTGCTGGTGCCACAACAGGCTGTCATTTGAGGTGTTTCATGATATGGTCATTGAGAATGCACCTTTCCTTGAGAGATTGTTTGTACTTGATAAAGAAGGTCCAACAAGAATCAGGGTCATTGACGCACTAAAATTGACAGTGTTGGGCTATTCGTGTGCTGAATTCTCCAAACTTGTTACTGGATCATTATCCGTTCAGGTAACAGTCTTCTTCTTCTCCTTCTTCTTATTGGACATCACATTTTATCTAATTTTTGTTGATCTATGTTCGGCTATCATCCAGAAAATGATCCCCACAAGCTTGACCCCACCTCTGCGCACAGTGACGATCTTGGCACTACATTCTGTTGGCCCCGATCTGGATGTAGTTGTTAGATTCCTTAGATGGTTTCCATGCACGGAGAAGCTATACATCGAGGTGATGCTCCTTTCCTGTTAATTGTTAACCACAACGGAGTTCAATTTGTTGTTACTTTTACCCATGATTACAATGACAAATGTTGTATGATTTCCAAAGGAAATTTGGAGGATTTCAATACATATATTATTTGAGATGTTAATCATGAACGATTGAAGAAGGCATGTCACTCTATTCGTGTATTTTAGAAATCCTGCAAAGCAAAGAGGCCCGAAGTGTTCAAAACTGCAGCTAGGCACTAATATGTTGTCTTCGTTTGCAGATAAAAGCAGGCCCGAAAGTGGAAAATGTGGTGCAATATAACAATCCCATTGAATGCCTTGATCTTCATCTCACAGAAATTACTTTGAACGAGTACCGAGGCACCAAACCAGAGATTAAATTCGTCAGGTTCTTTGTTCAGAGAGCAAGTGTGCTCAAGGTAATGAGGTTTACCCTATATTTAGTGCGCATGAGTGAATGGTTTGCTGATCAGCGCAGGCATCTACAACTGAATGGAAAAGGCTCTACAGAAGTAGAATTTTAGTTTGGAACTACAAATGACAGATTATTCGGAAGTCACTCGATCAAACCGATATATGACATCTCGGTGACTGCTCCATTCGCAGAAATAGTGCATGGCTCAGATTCTGAAGAAGATGAATTTGATTTGTAAGAACAGTTTGAACCATGTAATCTTTGAATTTAGGCCTTGTAATGCTGGAATTTGAACCTTGCAATATTTCTGGTATTTGTGGTATAACGTAATTGGATGTTTAATTTGGTTATGCAATCATGTTCTTATAAGTATATATGTTGAACCATGTAATCTTTGAATTTGGGCCTTGTAATGCTGGAATTTGAACCTTGCAATATTTTTGATATTTGTGGTATAACGTAATTGGATGTTTAATTTGGTTATGCAATCATGTTCCTATAAGTATATATGTTGTTGTTCTGTAGCCAGAGCATAGATGTTGTGCGGACAGAGCAAATCACATCGCCCATGGGCTAAACTAGGGAACCCATCGGTGATGATTTCATCAATCACTCACAATTGTATACCAGCAATCATTTGCCCACAACACACACAGCTTATTAGTAGGAATCGTCTGTGTTGTTATCGGTCTTCCCACACATCTTGTTAAGTTGAACCGTTTCTGTTGTTTTGGCTCATCAGACATAGTTCATCCGAGTGAACTGTATGCCGTGTATCGCACACACCTTGATTTGTCTGACCGTTTCTGTTGTGTTGGGTAATCACAAACAGTTCATCCGAGTGAATTGTATGCCGTGTATCGCACACACCTCGAACTGGCTGCCCGTTTCTGTTGTTCTGGCTCATCGCAAACAGTTCGTATGGATCAATTGTATGCCAAGTATCGCACACTCGTCTCTAATATGAATCATGCTTGATGTCTCTGCCATCGCACACAGTTCGTTTTATTGGTGACGGTTTTATTACAAGGCAAAATGGACAAAACTAACCTCGAGGCGCAACTATTTCACAAACTAAACCGTAGGCGAAACAAATTCACCCAGTTAAACCTTTTGTGTAGCGCCCGATGATACGTCTCCAACGTATCTATAATTTATGAAGTATTCATGCCATGTTTATTATAGTTTTGTATGATTTTGGTGCACTTTTATATGGCTTTTATATGATTTTTATGGACTAACATATTGACCTAATGCCCAGTGCCAGTTGCTGTTTTTTGCTTGTTTTTGGTTTTCTAGAAAATCCATATCAAATGAAGTCCAAATGCAGCGAAACTTTTTGACGATTTTTTCTGGAAGGAAACAGACCCAGGAAGCTTCGGAGGAGCAGCAGAAGAGCCACAGGGGCCCCACGAGCCACCTGGGCGCGCCTGCCCCCCCAGGCACGCCCTGGTGCCTCGTGGGCCCCCTGTGGCCCCTCTTCGCGTGATTCCAACGCTGAAAAATCATATATATTCAGAAACCCCTGAAAGTTAACCTAGATGAGTTTTTACGCCGCCGCAAGCCTCTGTACCAAGGAGATCCCATCTGGAGCCCTTTTCCGGCACCCTGCCGGAGGGGGGAAATCATCACCGGAGGCCATCTTCATCATCCCGATGGTCTCCATGACGAGGAGGGAGTAGTTCACCCTCGGGGCTGAGGGTTTGTACCAGTAGCTATGTGTTTTATCTCTCTCTCTCGTGTTCTTGATTTGGCACGATCTTGATGTACCGCGAGCTTTGTTAATATAGTTGGATCATATGGTGTTTCTTCCCTCTCTATTCTTGTTGTGATGAATCGAATCTTTTCCCTTTGAGGTTTCGTTATTGTTGGATTGAATATTTCAGATTTGAGAACACTTGATGTATGTCTTGCATATGAATACCCGTGGTGACAATGGGGTATTATATTGATTCACTTGATATATGTTTTGGCATTCAACTCGTGGATTCCCGCGGTGACATTGGGGTAATCTATGCATAGGGGTTGATGCACATTTTCATTATCTTTTCTCCGATAGAAACTTCGGAGTGCTCCTTGGAGTTCTTTGTGTGGATTGAATATTATGATTATGAAGTTGTTTGATGCATATCGTATAATCAACTCACGGATACTTGTGGTGACATTGGAGTATCTAGGTCACATTAGAGTTGGTTGATGTGTATCATATGGTGTTATTTTAGTACGAACTCTAGGGATGTTTGTGACACTTATAGGAATAGCTCAATAGATCGATCGGAAAGGATAACTTTGAGGTGGTTTCGTACCCTACAAACAATTTCTATCTTATGTTCTCCAATAATAGGAACTTGGGAGTGATTCTTTATCGCACGTTGAGGGATGGTTATATGATCCAATTATGTTAGCATTGTTGAGAGATTGCACTAGTGAAAGTATGAACCCTAGGCCTTGTTTTTAAGCATTGCAATACCATTTGTGCTCACTTTTGTTACTTGCTACCTTGCTGTTTTTATATTTTCAGATTACAAAAACCTATATCTACTATCCATACTACACTTTTATCACCATCTCTTCGCCGAACTAGTGCACCTATACAATTTACCATTGTATTGGGTGTGTTAGGGACACAAGAGATTTCTTGTATTTGGTTGCAGGGTTGTTTGAGAGATACCATCTTCAACCTACGCCTCCCACGGATTGATAAACCTTAGGTCATCCACTTTAGGGAAAATTGCTACTGTCCTACAAAACTCTGCGCTTGGAGGCCCAACACGAGTCTACAAGAATAAGTTGTGTAGTAGACATCAAGCTCTTTTCTGGCGCCGTTGCCGGGGAGGTGAGTGCTTGAAGGTATATCTTTAGATTTTGCAATCGAATCTTTTAGTTTCTTGTTTTATCACTAGTTTGGTTTTATAAAAGAAAACTACAAAAAAATGGAATTGAGGTTGCCTCATATTCTTCGTCTTTATCATGTCTTTCGTGAAAATGATGGATCGGAAAATTGTGCTCAATTGATAGAAGAAGAATTCAATAAAATGTTTGGCATAAAATCTTTGAATGATGAGCATGATTGCAATGTTGTTATTATGAATTCTTTGAATACCCATGATGCTAATGATATGCAAAACTACAAGCTTGGGGATGCTATGTTTGATGAAGATGATATTTTTAGCCCCCCAAGTTTTGATGAGAAAATTTATTATGATGATTGCATGCCACCTATTTATGATGATTATATTGATGAAAGTGGATTTGGAGAGGCCATGGCTTTATTTAATGATGATTCCACTATTTTGGAAGAGGTTTCAATTGACTATGACAACAAAGTTGCTATCTATGATGATTATGGTGATGACATGTATGCTATAGAGAATAATTATAACTATGAAACTTTTCATCATGATTTTAATTTTCAATTGGATTATGTCAATCAAGTATCACATGATAGTTATTTCATTGAATTTGCTCCCACTATTGTTGATGAGAACAAATTTGCTTATGTGGAGAGTACTAAAAATTCTATGCTTGTAGGTCATGAAAAGAATGTTTTATGTGATAGCTATATTGTTGAATTCATTCATGATGCTACTGAAAATTATTATGAGAGAGGAACATATGCTTTTAGGAGTTGCAATAATAGCAAGTTTCCTCTCTATGTATTGAAAGTTTTGAAGTTGCACTTGTCTTGCCTTCCTATGCTAGTTGATTCTTGCTCCCATAAATTGTTTGCTCACAAAATCCCTATGCATAGGAAGTGGGTTAGGCTTAAATGTGCTTGTCATATGCTTCATGATGCTCTCATTATGTTTCAATTCTTCACTTTTATGTGAGCATCATTGAAATCATCATGCCTAGCTAAAATGCATTAAAGAAAAGCACTTGTTGGGAGACAACCCAATATTTATACCTACTATTTTTGTGTGTTCACATGATTAAGCTACTGTAGTAATCATGTTTTATATGTTTTTTTCAATAATGTGCCAAGTAAAGCCTTTGGGATAGTGTGGATACTTGTTGATTCGATTATGTGCAAAAACAGAAACTTTTGTGTCCAGTACTAGAATTTCTATTCTGTACTGGAGCGTGAAAAAATTCTGAAATTTTTACACAGTATTGGGTTACAATTTTTTTACATTTTCCTAATTTTCAGAATTTTTTTAGGTACAGAAGTATGGTTTTTAAATCGCTCACTACATGCTGTTCTGTTTTTGACAGATTCTGTTTTCGGTGCATAGTTTGCTTGTTTTAGTGTTTCCATAGCTTATATTGAGTAATATAAATTGTGGTAATGATATACTACAGTAGGAATTATGTGAGAACAAATATGAATCATGTCTTGACAGTATCTAAGGTGATGATTTATTTTTGTCATAGTAACCTATCTCACAAGTTCCGTTAAGTTTTGTGTGATTGAAGTTTTCAAGTTTTGGGTGAGATATCAATATGAGGAGAATAAGGAGTGGCAAGACCCTAAGCTTGGGGATGCCCAAGGCACCCCAAGGTATTATTCAAGGAAGACCCAAGCAACTAAGCTTGGGGATGCCCCGGAAGGCATCCCCTCTTTCGTCTTCAACATTATCGGTAACCTCACTTGGAGCTATATTTTTATTCGTCACATAATATGAGTTTTGCTTGGAGCATCATTTTATTTTGTTGAGATTTGCTTGCTGCTATCAATAATCATGTTTTGTATCTTTTAGTTCAATAAAATGCCAATTATAGCCTTTACCATGCTCAGTTTGCAAGTTCATGTGTTGCTGTTTGAAAACAGAAAGTTTTCTGTTATGTCCAGAATATTCCTGAATAGTCAGAACATGATAAAATCTGAAAATTTTATACAGTAAGCATGCATGAGTTCTCTGTCACTTGGTAATTTTTCAGAATTTTTGGAGTTAGGGAAGTATGGATTCTTATGCCCCTTTTACAGACTGTTCTGTTTTGGCAGATTGTTGTTATAGTTGCATTGTTTGCATATGTTTGCTTGTTTAATGTTTCTATTTGTGGATAGGAGTATTAAATATGCAGAGGCATTTAGTATGCAATGTTTAATTATAATTTTAGTGATTTGCTACAGTAGAGAATGTTAAGGTTTTGAGTTGATTTATACTAACTTATCTCACGAGTTCTTGTTAAGTTTTGTGTGGATGAAGTTTTAAGATTTAGGGAAACCGCGATATGAGAGGAATTAAGGAGACACAAAAGCTCAAGCTTGGGGATGCCCAAGGCATCCCAATATAATATTTCAAGAAGTCTCAAGCATCTAAGCTTGGGGATGCCCCGGTAGGCATCCCACCTTTCTTCATCAACAATTATCGGTTAGTCTTGGTTGAGCCTAAGTTTTTGCTTCTTCACATGAGTTGTGCTATTCTTGGAGTGTCCTTTTATTTTCATTTTGTTTGCTGTTTGAATAAAATACTTAAGATCTGAAATTTTTAAATGAGAGAGAGTCCTCACATAGCTACTTAATTGTTTGACCACTCATTTGATCTTCACTTATATCTTTTTGGAGTAGTTTGTCATTTACTCTTGTGCTTCACTTATATCCTATGAGTAAATTGTGAAAGAATTGAACATCATAAAGTTGAAATAATATGAGCTTCATATGCTTGTATCATGCCTAGTAGTAGCTTCACATTGGGTTTAGAAAGTGAATTCTATTGAAGCTTGACAATCACAATATTGGTCATACAAGCAATTCATGAATGATTAGTATAAGGAAGAGGACTTTCACATATAAATATATTATCTTGGACATCTTTTACGACTGTGAATACCCATTAATTATTTTCAAACTTGAGCAAATTAGTTGAAGTTGGACAAGGAAGACAACGTAATGAGTTATGTTTGGGTATATTTGCATAGAAGTCATATTGTTATGGATCCTCCAACATGTGGTGCTTGCTTAGGATCTTTTGCTAACCAAAAAAAATCGTACTAAGTAGAGATACTACTTGTGCATCCAAAAACTATTAACCCCAGTTTCTTGCCATGAGTGTCCACCATACCTACCTATGGATTGAATAAGATCCTTCAAGTAAGTTGTCATCGGTGCAAAAAGCAATAAAAATTGCTCCTAAAATATGTATGATATTTTATTGTAAGGGAAAATAAGCGTTGTACAAACTTGTGATGGTAAAGAAATAAAAGCGACGGACTGCATAATAAAGGTTGCTATCACAAGGGGCAATATAACGTGACGTTCCTTTGCATTAAGGGCTTGTGCATCCAAAAATAAAAAGCGCATGACAACCTCTGCTTCCCTCTGCGAAGGGCCTATATTTTACTTTTATGCATTTACTTTTATGTATTTACTTTTATGCAAGAGTCAATAAGTATTCATTCGCATTTCAACCTCAATTATTCTCTAGTTGGCAAGCATCGTGTGGTGGGGAAAGATCCAGGCATATATGGCCAGTCAAATATATTTGATCATGAATTATTATTGTTGACAATTATCTCAATGATAAATAAGTTGGGAGGTGAAACATTAAGCCCCTATCTTTCTCTGTGTTCGATGGATGCCATTTGTTCTAAAAATATGCTTTGAGTACTAGCAATCATAGAAGACTATATGATAATTGAGTATGTTGAGCTCTTACTTAGACTTTGTTGAAATTAAGTTGAATTGCAATTGTTTGGTGACTAAGAACATAGGTTGTTAAGTTTCAAGAGAATGCATTGTTTGAACCATAACATGTGAATTGATTGCTACTTTATCATGATGAGTTTTATGAGAAAAAGTTGTTGTTATGATGCTAGGAAAAGTGATTGAAATTATCATTGATCAAACTTATGCATTATGCTAGCATTCACACTTCATAAATTATTTCTTTTATCATTTACCTACTCGAGGACGAGCAGGAATTAAGCTTGGGGATGCTGATACGTCTCCAACGTATCTATAATTTATGAAGTATTCATGCCATGTTTATTATAGTTTTGTATGATTTTGGTGCACTTTTATATGGCTTTTATATGATTTTTATGGACTAACATATTGACCTAGTGCCCAGTGCCAGTTGCTGTTTTCTGCTTGTTTTTGGTTTTCTAGAAAATCCATATCAAATGAAGTCCAAATGCAGCGAAACTTTTTGACGATTTTTTCTGGAAGGAAACAGACCCAGGAAGCTTCGGAGGAGCAGCAAAAGAGCCACAGGGGCCCCACGAGCCACCAGGGCGCTCGTGGGCCCCTTGTGGCCCCTCTTCGCGTGATTCCAACGCTGAAAAATCATATATATTCAGAAACCCCCGAAAGTTAACCTAGATAAGTTTTTACGCCGCCGCAAGCCTCTATACCAAGGAGAACCCATCTGGAGCCCTTTTCCGGCACCCTGTCGGAGGGGGGAAAGCATCACCAGAGGCCATCTTCATCATCCCGGCGGTCTCCATGACGAGGAGGGAGTAGTTCACCCTCGGGGCTGAGGGTTTGTACCGGTAGCTATGTGTTTTATCTCTCTCTCTCATGTTCTTGATTTGGCACGATCTTGATGTACCGCGAGCTTTGTTAATATAGTTGGATCATATGGTGTTTCTTCCATCTCTATTCTTGTTGTGATGAATCGAATCTTTTCCCTTTGAGGTTTCGTTATTGTCGGATTGAATATTTCAGATTTGAGAACACTCGATGTATGTCTTGCATATGAATACCCGTGGTGACAATGGGGTATTATATTGATTCACTTGATATATGTTTTGACATTCAACTCGCGGATTCCCGCGGTGACATTAGGGTAATCTATGCGTAGGGGTTGATGCACGTTTTCATTATCTTTTCTCCGATAGAAACTTTGGGGTGCCCCTTGGAGTTCTTTGTGTGGATTGAATATTATGATTATGAAGTTGTTTGATGCATATCGTATAATCAACTCACGGATACTTGTGGTGACATTGGAGTATCTAGGTGACATTAGAGTTGGTTGATGTGTATCATATGGTGTTATTTTAGTACGAACTCTAGGGCTGTTTGTGACACTTATAGGAATAACTCAATAGATCGATCGGAAAGGATAACTTTGAGGTGGTTTCGTACCCTACAAACAATTTCTATCTTATGTTCTACGCTAATAGGAACTTGGGAGTGATTCTTTATCGCACGTTGAGGGATGGTTATATGATCCAATTATGTTAGCATTGTTGAGAGATTGCACTAGTGAAAGTATGAACCCTAGGCCTTGTTTTTAAGCATTGCAATACCGTTTGTGCTCACTTTTGTTACTTGCTACCTTGCTGTTTTTATATTTTCAGATTACAAAAACCTATATCTACTATCCATACTACACTTTTATCACCATCTCTTCGCCGAACTAGTGCACCTATACAATTTACCATTGTATTGGGTGTGTTGGGGACACAAGAGATTTCTTGTATTTGGTTGCAGGGTTGTTTGAGAGATACCATCTTCAACCTACGCCTCCCACGGATTGATAAACCTTAGGTCATCCACTTGAGGGAAAATTGCTACTGTCCTACAAAACTCTGCGCTTGGAGGCCCAACACGAGTCTACAAGAATAAGTTGTGTAGTAGACATCACCCGACAGGTCGGCGCTGCACTACACTGAGTAGCGCCTGATTGTCAAGCGCTACACTCCTGGCCAGCATGACACCCCGGGCCCCACTCCTGATTGTGCAGCGCCTAGCTGAAAGGAGCTGCACTGTATTGTGCAGCGCCTAACTGAAAGGAGCTGCACTACCTTATATTAAAACTGTTGTAACTTTTAATCCGTGCATCCGATAAAAACGTGTCTTATATGAATGTTGTGCATTTTTCTGTGTTCTACGCAATGGTGACATTTTCATCTATGTTAGGATCAATTTGCTTGATGAAAACTCTGTTGCAAAAGTGCATCATAATATAACATACATAATCTGTTTAAACTTACAAACTTGGCATGATGATAGCCATTGACCTATAGCTCTTATGCATTTGCATCCTACATGAGTTTTGCACTACATAATGTGTACTTTCACACCATGCCTATGCTTGCCATGTTAATCATCTTTAACATGTTTATTTCTTGCATCTAAGTGACTAACATGATATAAATGAACTTCTGTTACAAAAAGTTACATTTTGTAAGATCCATAGTAATTAATCCTGGCATCATATGAATATGATCTAATTATGAAAGTTGGAAAATTTAATGTCTACTTTAAGTCCATGCCATTTTCATACCCACTAAATATTTGCATCACTATGTTTTGAGACACTAAAGTACCTAAGGCAATGTTCTGCCAGATTGACACTTGTTAATTTCACCAAGTCACCGGATGTGAACAGCACTTTGCATTTTGTAAAGATATATACTTATATACTCTTAACATTTAGATGTCCGGTGGCACCGGATTTCCGGTAGACGTCGGACGTCCGGTGGTTGGGTCGGTCGTCCGGCCGCTGTAACGTCTTCGGCTGCGGTTCTTTTGGTTGGGTCTTCTGCATCAGGTATGGTATGTTCGGTCGGTGTCGGACGTCCGGTGGCTGTAGCTTGCAGGAGCTCCGTTTCTTCCGTCTTCGCTTTCATGCTTCCCTCGCGGACGGTGTAGGTGTTCCTTGGCACTTGCACTCCTCGCCGTCGTCTGTGAAACAACGACAATACCTATGCATGCACACGAGAGGAGTGTCAAGTAGTATACCATCCTCGAAGGGGTCAAGTGAACACGCGTAAAGGAGATGATTCACCTTTGTGTATGCGAAGTAGATGTCGACTCTTGACATGGTGATGTCCGTAGGATGCTCCGCATCATTATATGTGCTAAATTTTAAGAGTATATAAGTATATATCTTTACAAAATCCAAAGTTCTGTTGACATCCATGAACTTTGTGAAATTAACAAGTGTCAATCTGGCAGAACATTGCCTTAGGTATTTTAGTGTCTCAAAACATAGTGATGCAAATATTTAGTGGGTATGAAAATGACATGGACTTAAAGTAGACGTAAAATTTCCCAACTTTCATAATTAGATCATATTCATATGATGCCAGGATTAATTACTATGGATCTTACAAAATGCAACTTTCTGTAACAGAAGTTCATTTATATCATGTTAGTCACTTGGATGCAAGAAATGAACATGTTAAAGATGATTAACATGGCAAGCATAGGCATGGCATGAAAGTACACATTATGTAGTGCAAAACTCATGTAGGATGAAAATGCATAAGAGCTATAGGTCAATGGCTATCATCATGCCAAGTTTGTAAGTTTTAACAGATTATGTATGTTATATTATGACGCACTTTTGCAACAGAGTTTTCATCAAGAAAATTGATCCTAACATAGATGAAAATGTCACCATTGCGTAGAACACAGAAAAATGCACAACATTCATATAAGACACGTTTTCATCGGATGCACGGATTAAAAGTTATAACGGTTTTAATATAAGGTAGTGCAGCTCCTTTCAGTTAGGCGCTGCACAATGTAGTGCAGCTCCTTTCAGCTAGGCGCTGCACAAACAGGAGTGGGGCCCCGGGGTGCCACGCTGGCCAGGAGTGTAGCGCCTGTCAGTCAGGCGCTACTCAGTGTAGTGCAGCGCCGACCTGTCAGGCGCTACACAAAAGGGTTAGCTGGGTGAATTTGTTTTGCCTACGGTTTAGTTTGTAAAATAGTTGCGCCTCGAGGTCAGTTTTGTCCATTTTGCCTTATTATGACATCGTTTGCGATTCATGCATCGCACACAGTTTGGTCGAGGGGTCTCTAATTCATGTGTCGCGTTAGCAATCGCCTGCAGTAGTGAAGGTACAATAGTAGGTCACGAGAGCATTAAATTATACATCTCCCATTATTATAAAAAGTTGTTTGGCAATCCGGTTGAGAATTTTGTCACACTGGATGAGAGTATGGTGGGAGATATTTCTAAGATATGTACGGAAGAGAATTAGGTGCTCAGTGCCCCTTTTACGGAAAAGGATGTGTTGGAGGCCATTGCACATATGAAGAATAATAAAGCACCAGGCCCGGATGGATTCCCAGTGAAATTCTACCAGAGATGTTGGGAGGTTATTACGGGGGACTTGATGCATATGCTCCATGACTCTTTTAATGGCCAACTTCAGTTGTTCAAACTTAACTTTTGGACGATTACTTTATTGCCTAAGAAAGAAGAGGTTGTTAGATTGAGCAATTCAGACCCATATGCTTACTCAATGTTAGTTTTAAACTTTTAATAGTTTTACCAAATTGGGTACGAAACGTCTAATAAAGATTGCGTATACGGTGGTTAATCCGACTCAGACTGCTTTCATGCCAAGACGACACATACTAGAGGGTGTGGTCATCTTACATGAAATCCATTTGAAAAAACTTGACAAAGTGATCTTCAAAGTGAATTTCGAGAAGGCCGATGATAAAGTTAAGTGGCCATTCCTGTAGCAAGCTTTGGGTTTGAAGGGATTCAACCCTGCTTGGAGGAAGCAGGTGGAGACTTTTGTACAAGGAGGTAGGAGAGGGGGCTAAAGATGACCGATGATATTGGCCACTATTTTCAGATGCAGAAGGGATTGTGTCAGGGAGATCTGAAGTCGCCTATACTGCTTTTGTCGAAGATATGCTGGCAGTACTCATTGGGCGAGCCAAGGAGGATGGCCAGGTTGGGGGGGGGGGCGGTCCTCCATCCTACAATATATGGATAATAGTATAATTTTCATGGAACATGATATGGAGAAGTTACTGCTCTGTCTGTTCGAACAAATGTGAGGACTAGAAAATAATTTCCATAAAAGTGAAATGTTCTACTTTGGACGCGCCAAGAGGAATGGGACAACTATAGACAATTGTTTGGTTGTGAGATTGGATCTCTTCTGTTTACTTATTTAGGGATTCCAATTCATCACTAGAAATTAACCAACAAATAATGGAAATGTATTGAGGACATATTTGAAAAAAATCTTAGCTGTTGAAAGGGATAAATTATGTCTTATGGGGCTAGGCTGATAATTTTTAACTCGGTGCTTACGAGTTTTCCTATGTTTATGCTTTCCTTCTTCGAAATATCCGTAGGGGTACAAAAAGATTGGACTTCTTTCGGTCGTGGTTTTTTTCGTGGAATGACGAGAATAAAACAAAATATAGTCTGACTAAGTGGGATTTTTTTGTGCAGACCAAAGGATCAAGGGGGTTTGGGCATTGAGAATTTGGAGGTTAAAAACAAGTGTTTGCTTAGTAAGTTGCTTTACCGGCTATCCTCTGAGGAGGAGGGGGTATGGATACAGTTATTGTGTCAGAAGTATTCTACACATCAAGACCTTATCCCAAGTCACGGCTCAACCCAATGATTCACCCTTTTGGAAGGGTTTGATGAGGACTAAGGCGCCCTTCTTTAATAGGGAACATTTATTATTGGAGATGGGCATACCACTCGATTTTAGGAGGATATTTGGCTAGGAGACATGCCTCTAGCCTTACAATATCCAACATTGTATAATATTCTACAAAAGGAGACTTATGTGGGTACAATATTGGGGTCGGTTCCCCTAAATATCCATTTTAGGTGAGCTCTGGTTGGGGAACGATGGGATGCATGGCTGTATTTAGTTTGAAGCTTGATGTCGGTAACCTTATCTAATGAGCCTGATTCATTCCGATGGACCCTATATGCTTCAGGCGTGTTTTCCGTTAAATCGATGTACATGGACTTGATTAATTCTAGACCGGTTCTTCGGTCTCTTCATATCTGAAAAACTAAAGTGCCTTTAAGGATTAAGATTTTCATGTGGTTCGTGCATAAGGAGTGATTCTCAAGAAGGAAGGTACTAAATGGTGTTGTTTATGTGACCACGAGAAAAAAAAGCCAACACTTATTTCTTAACTGCCCACTGGCCAAACTTCTTGTAACGACTGGCACATATTGTATTGTTGCTAGCTACTAAGGATAAAACGACGGGGTTCGAACATATTGTTTGGTCTTACTTTGTCTATATTATGCCATCTTGCTTAAAGCGTTACTCTTTTTGTCATGAACTTAATACTTTGAGATGCATGCTGGATAGCGGGCTTGGGGTGGATTAATAGTAGTAGATGCAGTTGGATTAACGGTCTACTTGTCACAGACGTAATGCCCATGTGAATCATGCCATCAAGAATCAAAATCATAACTATGCGCTATTCTGTCAATTGCCCAACAGTAATTTGTTTAGCCACCGATGTTATGCTTATGAGAGAGATCCCTCTAGTGAACCTATGGCCCCCGGGTCCATTCTCCATTATTACTAAAAACCTAAAAATTGCTCGCTGTTTTTATTTTATTTTATTTGCATATCTATCACTATCAGACTTAATCCGTGCGATTGACGAGAACAAGGGGATTGACAAGCCTTTGTTGGGTGCAATCATTTGCTTTGTATGTGTGCAGGTACCGTTCACGTTGTTTGTGTGTCGTCTCCTTCTGGTTCGATAGACCTTGGTTCTTAACTGAGGAAAATACTATCTGCTACTATACTACATCACCCTTCCTCTTCGAGGAATCCCGACACTATCACAAGCAACGCGTCTTCCGCTCCCATCCTCCTCCCTGGCGCGACGTGGCGTCCAACGATATGGTGAGGACAACGACGATGTTGATGTGGCTTCGGTGGTCGCAAATCAATGGTGCAGCAACCTCCTGCGGCTCCCCGACGGCGGCCTAGGAAGGCCTAGAGCACCCTCACAGTGAGGCTAAGGGCGCCACGGAGGTTTGGATCTAGGGCTCCAAATTCGGCCATGATGACCCCTGGGTCAACGAGTCTGGGCCGGGTTCTCTTCGACAAGATGGCAGTCTACGGTGGTGTGGCGGCTGGACTAGCCGATCACGGGCTGGAGGTGTTCGACCAATTGCCTACAAGCTAAAAAAAATCCTTGCTTGGTTTATTTGTTCTGCACCAATGTTAGTAGCTTGAGATGGAGATTTTGGTATTGCAGATGAGTACAATTGATTCATCCTCTCCATTGAGTGATTACTCACCGGACAAGAAATTTGACATGATTGAAGATGAGGACATCGCGTTGATCTTGACGATGCGCGCGAACAAGAGGCCGGAGTATGGTGGTTCTGTTTTCGGCCATGAGTTTTTGCGGAGGACCGACAAGAGGCTCACAATCCATTGATGCACAACTACTTTTGTCTAAATCCGGTGTATCTAGAGCGATACTTTTGACCGTGGTTTAGGATTTCTATAGAATTGTTTCTTCGCATTTACCAAATGTGTGAAGAAACATGACCGTTCTTTCGAGCAAAGGAAAACTGTGTCGTGCAGCTGCTGTTTTCGGGCTGCCATTGAAGATGTGGCGCCCTATTTTGGGGCGGCTGTTGGAGATGCAAAAATTTTGAAGCCCAAAAACTCACCTTTTTTTTGCAGGGTCCAATTAGAGCATTTTTCTGTGTCCAAAAATAGAGCTGCTATTGAAGATGCTCCGAGCGCCTCCATGAAATTTGTATGCTATGGTTTCATTCATGATTGGTGGAACAGGGGGAACCCCTTTCTTATGAAAAAAATCCTCAAAGTACCAGCGTAAAGATCAAACCCCCTTTTTGTTGAAATGAAAGATCAAACCCCCTAATATCAAGGAAAACAAAAAGCCTTTGTGTTTTTTCTCGGGGAAATGATTAGAATCATCCGACTGATTCTACGCCTCGCGTTTGCCGCCTCGAGAGCCAACCACGTGTGGATTAGTCCCACCCACCGTATGTCTTAGGATTTTGCAACATCCTCCATGTTTCTGAAACATGGGGAATGTTGCAGTGGCAACACGACGGTGCGGGCAAAAATATCTGCAACATAACCTCTGTTACAAAAAAAAGTCTGCAACATTACCTTTGTTGCAAAAAAAAAAATCTGCAACACAACCTTTGTTACAAAAGTCTTCTGCGATATGACGTCTATTGCAAAAAGTTCCGCAACAAAACCTATGTTGCAAAAGTGAAAAAATGAAGAACGACCCTCGACGCTAGATTGTACCAGATTTGACGCCTCGCGAGGCCGCGGATCTACGCGTCGTCGGATGGGATGGATTGAACGACCGAGCGTCACCTTTTATCATTGCAACACATGTCGTGTTACGGGAAATTTCTGCAACACGGGTCATGTTGCAGAAATTTTGCAAGATATATTTTTTGCAACAGAGGTCTTGTTACAGTTTTTGTTGCAACAGAGGTCTGGTTGCAATTTAGGTTTTTTGCAACAGAGGTCTCGTTGTAAATTTAATTTTTCTGTAACAGAAGTCTTGTTGCAGTTTTTGCAACAGAGACCTTGCTGCGGAAACACATCGTCATGAACAGTAGTGGCCATGTTGACCGAAAGAAAGAAAAAAAATGACCGCTCGGTCAGGACACGCGTTGTATGGACGAGCCCGCGGATGCTTGCGTCCGATCCGCCGGTAGAAGCCAACCGTTTTCCTTATTAAGAGATATAAACCCTTTGTTTTCTCCTCCGTGATGTTTTTGCGGCCCATCTGCCGGCGTGGACTATTATTTTTTCTTGCTCCTTGCCACTGGTTGTGTCGGCGAGACGTCGGCGGGCGGACGGTAGTACGTAGCGGGAGAGAAAAAAAAAGAGGTGGGAAGGGCCAAGGTGCGGAGAAAAATAGGGTGGGGCGTGCGGCGCACAGTCAACGGCTCTGCGCCCCGCCTTCCGACGGGGACGCGAGCGCCAAATCGGAGACGCGTTGGGGAACGGGGTGCACGCGCGGGACCCCGGTGACGCGTAGTTCAACGCGCCGCTGGTCTCCAGCTTCGAGTCGACGGGACGAGGAGGACGAGGGACGGGCCGCTTCAGGTATTCCTGCTCGTATTCGCAGCTTATACTGTACTATTTCCCAAGGAAAAACGCCTGAGGCAGGAAAAAAGGGGAGACGTTGGATACTCTCGGAGCACGGATAGGAGCGGAGCCGTGTTCGCTACTTTTCCCCTCTCCTCGGTTCTCTTCTCACCGGCCACGGCCAGCCATGCATCCGATTCAATACCCTTCCCCGAGGGAGCGGCAACGGCCGACCCAAACGAAACCTCGCGTTGGGGCGCGAGATTAGACAGAGCAAACCCGGACCATAAGCTACCAGAACAGAGCCCCAGAATGGACACGCACTAGGCGCTCGCTCTCGGCTCCCCCCCCCCCCCCCCCCCCCCTCGTTCCCTTATCTTCTCTCTTCCACCTGCGCGGTGCCTAACCCCTCCTCCTTTCTCTCCCCCAGATGCGAACACCCCGCCGCCTCCTCCTCATAACCCACCCGACCGCCGTGCCGCCTCTTCTACCCTTCTTTCCGGCTCCCTCTCCCCTTCAACAAAGCCTGATTTCTCTGGTGTTGGTTGGCCTGGGGAGGAGACTCCGCCGAGGTTGGGTGCGATTTCTCGGTTTGTTTTGGAGCCGGCGGTGCGTTCATGTTTGATGCTACTGCCCGATGGAGGGGGTAGGGAGAGAACACGATAGCTCCGTGGTGCTGCCCGTGGAGGATTTCGGCGCCGCCAAGGTCAGACTTAATCCAATTGTTTCCCCTCCCCCTCTTTTTTTGTTATCTAATTTTTTTTAGATTGTTGTCAGCATATGCCCAAACTGGAATCAGCTCATGTACACCTCGATTTTTTTCATCTGCGATGGATAGAGTTTATTTGACTTTTACCATCCGTTTCCTACCATTAACCCTTCCAAATGCAGGATACGACCAGCGTAAGCACAAAGCCTACAAGGAGATATCCGCTCGCTTCATGGGTTGCCATATTGGCCTTGGCGACCCTTGTGGGTGTATACATATTCTCCTTATCTCTCAAGCAAAATGGGATGCTGTTTGGGCTCAGGCAGACCAACATGATAGAGAAAGAAAGGGAGCAACCTTGTCACCACCCCGGATTTCCAGAGACCGAGATCCCTTTCGTGCACTTTCCTACACCCAATACTTGCAGTAGGTATGGAGATAGATACACTTGGACATCTGATTTTACTTTTTAAGGCTGGTGAGTAACTTGCTCTTTTGTTTCTTTCTTTGTTAGGAAAGAATGTGCATGCACACCAGTTAGATTCTTTGCTATCTTGTCGATGCAGAGGTCGGGAAGTGGATGGTTTGAAACCTTGTTGAATAGCCACGAGAATATTAGCTCCAATGGAGAGATTTTCTCTGTCAAAGATAGGCGTAGCAATGTCACAGCCATCACACAAACACTGGATAAATTGTACAATCTGGACTGGTTAAGCAGTGCCGCTAAAAATGAGTGCACGGCTGCTGTGGGGTTGAAATGGATGCTCAATCAGGTAATCTTTTGCCATTAGTTTACTGTTTGATTAGTTATTCCCACTGATTACGAGTCGAAGGACTAGTCGAGACTAGTCGATGGACTAGTCTAAGAGTCGCAACTGTGGTGTCGACTGCGAATCTCGTGTAAACTAATTCGATGAGTCGAGCGGTCGAGAGACTAGTCTACGACTAGTCTGGACTAGTCCTGCTCTCTGAGTCGCTCGACTCAAATTTGGGAGGGGAAAATTGGAGAGCGAGCTATGAGAACGAGCCGCCTGGACGAGGCCACCGCCAGCACCCACTGACCTGCCGCCGGGACGGCAGATGGCGAAGCATGGCGCGGCAGCCGGCCGGAGCTCGTGCTCAGGCGGCGGCCATGGCCGTGCTCCGTAGGCGTGTGCGGCCCTGTGACAAGAAAGAAGGAAGAGAGAGAGAGAGAGAGAGGAGAGGAGGCACGGCGGTGGTCGGCGGGCTCGCCGGCGGCGGCGGCCGGAGGCGTGGGTCGCGCGCGCGCGTGCTTTTGTGCGTGATGGCGCAGGCGGCGGCGACGGGATCGATCAGGAGCTAGGGTTACAGAGGCTGGGATGGGAAGTGGGCTAAGTAGGCTGGCTACTTGGGCCCAAATGGGCCAGCTGGGGGTGGCGTGCTGAGCGGCACTGGGCTGGGCCTGGCGAGCGTTGGCTAGCACTGCTGGTTTTATTGTATATACTGTAATGTGCTGTACAGTTTACTACATACTGCTACTAGGTATTAGTAGTTGACTACTACAGTACTATGTCGACTAGTCTAGCACTAGTCTAAGACTAGTCCGATTAGTCTATGAGTCTCAACCTCGGAACGACTCAACGACTCGTCGACTCGTAATCCTTGGTTATTCCACTAAGGTGAAAAAAATAAGACTTGCTAATCAAATTCAATTTTGAAGAACGTCATTTTGTCGCTGGATTTATATGTTTTCCAAATAGCCGTGTGACCATGACTTGCCTGCTGCCCTTAACCTTGGCTACATTACCATGAAGAATGGTTGGTCAACTTTTGGAGCACTGCAGCACTATCTGATATTTGTGAAGTAACGATTAGTTGATGCACTGCCCCATCACCATTGCAAACTCTCTTTAGAACATATTCATAACATAAGAAGTCAGCTTGCCAGAAAGCGTTAACGGTACCATGATTTCATGGAAATAACCTGCGAAAATACCTTAACTATCATAATGATAAGGGCAGCCAAGTACTAAAACCTCGTTTTACTTCTCGCTATTGCAATACTCCCCCCCCATTTTTAATCTTGTATGTTTGAATTATCAGCCTTGTTTAGATTATCTACCTATTAAATGTGTTCATTCCATAAAGGGGACCACATTCTTTTTTTTATACCAATAACTGTAGAGGAGGTCCTTGTATATACAAAATGTAAGCGTTATATGCTGAAGATGCACAAGACAGCCTTCACATAAGAAGCTGTACACTAGAGGCAAGAACATGTTTTTTTTTTGGGTGGGTGGGTGGGGGGGGGGGGGGGGGGATACGGTAATTTATCTCAATGCTCTCTTTCTACTTTGTCTTTGAGGAAATCTAAGATTTGTTGTAAATCGGTTTTTCCTTTGATTTGTTCGTAAGAATTATTTTCTGTACTGTAATTATTTAATGTGGTGCATCTCTTCCAATAATCTTAGCCGGCCTGGTTTACTTGTTTTGATACGATTGTTTTGTGGAATTACAGGGTCTGATGAAACATCATCAAGAGATAGCTGAATATTTCAACCGAAGGGGTGTGTCTTTAATTTTCCTTTTAAGAAGAAACCTTCTGCAGCGATATGTCTCTATATTGGCAAATGATTATGATAGAAATACGAAGCAACTAAATGGAACTCACAAAGCTCATGTGCATCACAGAGGCCAGGTTCACCTTTTTTCCCCTTGATCTTACTCACAGCCCACAGTGATAAATTTTATTTTATGTCCGAAATTTTGGTACCACAAATCAAGGATGATCCCCCTACATCTTAGCGCACCTTTAACTACTTTATCTTCTGTGCTATTTTGGATGTGCCGCAGAATTAAAAAATCCTCCATTTTTCTTCTCTGCAGGCTGATGTTCTTGCTCAGTATAAGCCAACCATAGACACAAAATCGTTGATTGCTGAACTGAAGAGGTCTGATAAGTTGGCAGCTGATGCTTTAGTGAGTTTCAAGAAGATCCGGAGTATTGTTCTGTACTATGAGGATGTGGTCAGCAATCGCACTGTGAGCCCTCTTGCATTATATTCATGTTTGGGAATTAATCAACATTTATTTCTCTCTATAACATCTATTTTGCTTTGTTTCAGAAGCTCACAGATGTGCTGGATTTTCTGAAATTGCCAAAGATGAAGCTATCCAGTCGGCATGTGAAAATCCATACTAAACGGTTGCGTGATCATATTGATAATTGGACTGATGTTTCAAATACTTTGAATGGGACTCAATACCAGAGCTTCTTGAACGACCGAAGATGACCAAATTAGCTAGGTGTAAATAATGTTGTAGTGAGTTTCATTCTTTTGACCCCTTCTTTCTCCCCTGCCATAGCTAGCAGAGTAAGCCAAAGTTGGCACTTGTGTCCATCATGTGCTAATCCAAAGGGCTCATTTGGTTTCCATTTGACGTCCTAACATATATATAAATTAGCTGATTAAATTAATAGCCTACCATACAAAGTTTTTAAATTTAGATAGAAGGCTTTTTTGCCCAGTTTAAGCTTGTAGTCTCCAGGACACAGATCGCAAAGTAGAGCAAGGGGATACCCTATTACATCAGAGCATACAAAGTTATGATCATCTTACACCAAAAACCTCTTCCCTTAGATCAGAGTATATAAATGGTTGATGATTACATTATGTTTAGGTATCACTTCACTGTTCCTGATTATTGTATGACAATGTTTGGATAGCTGTAGATTTTGACGGCTGTAACTGATAAATGGGGAAACATAGTCCAATAAGACATGACCTATATTGCTAAGGTAGTTAATTTATTATGGGATATTAGATGTTCATGATTTCAGGACATAAGATGGGAAAATATACCATTATGATTTCCAAGTACAAATACTTAAGTACTGTTCAAAGTTATTTGAGTGCTCAATTTTGTGTCAGAACTTGATGTACTGCAAGGACTATTAATCCAACATTGCACAGGTGCTGTTGCCTAATTTTGCTTTAGTTGTGATTTGTTTGCGAAATTAGAATAGGAGATAGAAATTCTATTTAAATCCATCTAATCTACTTACTTTGTTCCCTAATTTCATTCAAGAAATCCTGAGGAAAATAATTGGGTTCCCACCGAGCTGAAACAATATGCTGATGGCTAGAAAAAAAACTCGTCTCTTTTATTCTAAAAATAAAGTAAAAATAAGAAAAATAACCTTAGGAATTGAGAGTTTGAAACCTTCAGGACATGGAATATTAATGGTGTGAGGTGCTTTGAAATATATTGCCTGATAGCAGAACCTTTTTATTTTCTGTTGCTTTCATTTCATTGATGATCACTAAAATTCAAAATAACTGCTGAGCGGATGTAATCTTCATTCTGATTTGTGACCTCAAAATAGTACCAGATAACAGAACTTTCCTACTTTCTGTTGTTACTTGTCAACAATGACCACCACAGTTAAAATGACTGCTGAGCTGAAGCAATCTTGATTCTAGTATGTGATATTATTCAAAATAACATAAGTCCCTTTTGCTCAGATGCACAAACGATAAGAAAATAGTAATGTACTAATCCTCATTCTATAATACAGAACCCCCGGTAAGTTCAATAAGCAGCTTAGCTTCCTATCGACCTTCAATTATGGTAACAGTCGCACTGCCGAATATGCTGCTGTCTGGTTTGCTTGATGACGTCTCTGTTTCCATTTGAATTCTTCTAGCTGCAAAACCAGGCTGCTTAGGAGTTGGCAATGTGGCAGTATCTGTAGCAGCTAACATCATAAGCACTTGAGACATCAATGGACGATCATCTGGGTTCTCTTGCACACACAGGAGTCCCACTCTGGTGCATTTGAGTACTTGATCTGAGTTGAACGAGCCATTCATGGTTTCATCTGCTAATTCTACGCCTTTCCCTTCGTTCCATAAGCTCCATGCCTGCAGAATGAAAAACCTGACGAAGTTATCTTCAAATTTAACTGAGAAACACAATTTGTATGTGTTGGATGACTATGTTCTTACATGTCCTAGAAGATTTAGGTGATTTGAGTAGGAATACACCCCTCTGTTTCTTCTACCACTTATTATTTCCAGCAGTAATACTCCGAAACTAAATACATCTGATTTGACTGAGAAGACTCCATCCATTGCATACTCTGGAGCCATGTAGCCACTACAGAATAGCCACATCAATTTGATTAATATTGGGAAACTCATTTGTATAATCAAAGATTGCTTTCCCTATTATCATTATACTTACTATGTGCCAACGACTTTACACGTATTGATTTCCGTCTCTTCACTGCCAAACATTCTTGCCATGCCAAAGTCAGAAATTTTGGGAGTCATCTCCTTGTCTAGAAGAACATTACTTGCCTTCATGTCTCTATGGATGATTCTGTATCTTGAGTCCTGGTGGAGATACAGTAATCCTCGAGCAATGCCTTCTATGATAGAGTATCGCACTTGCCAATCAAGTTGGATACTGTTGGATTTTTCTGTTGACATATGCAAACACATGTTGGTAATTTTGTCAGCCAATATTTGAGGTCAGAAAGTGAAAGGTTGAGAGGTTACCAAATAGGAAGTAATCCAGGCTCTTATTTTCCATATATTCATAGATAAGTAGCCTTTCTTGTCCACTAATGCTATAGCCAAGAAGCCGGACAAGGTTCCGGTGTTGGAGTTTAGCTATTAACATAACCTCATTCTTGAACTCATCGAGACCCTGTACGGATGTTTTTGAAAGTGTCTTAACAGCTATTTCCTGTCCATCCTCGAGCTTACCCTGTAATTTTGAAAGAGATACTTTCAAACTTCAGCAGATCAGAGTTTTCAAATTGCCATAGTTTGTTCATTTAAAATGGTTATGTTGTTCCTTTTGAATTAATTGGTGTTCTTGATGTTGCTTATTGTTTCATCCATATGCATTGTATAGATTTGCCATATAAAGTGCTAACCTTATATACTGGTCCAAAGCCACCCTCGCCGAGCTTGTTATCGATGGAGAAACCATCAGTGGCAGCTGCAATTGTCCCCAGATCAAATATCGGCAGTTCCAGGTCATCATTGTGACTACTTACATCGTATTGGCGGGGAGTGCTGCGTGAACCGCCGCTCCATTTACTCGATCCTACAGTCATAAGAATCAGAATAACATTCAGAAACGTCATGTATTTAGTTCAGTTGGAAGTCTACTGGATCTGGATGCTACCTGTTTTTCTTGCTTTCTTCTTCCCTCTTGTCCAGAAGAAAACACCAGCGAATGCTAAAAGGAATGCCAGCGCGGAGATGCAGGCGGCGACTGCGATTATTACGTGTTTCTTCTTGGATTTACTTGTTATACCTGTGTGATAAACCATAAACGGTTAGTTTGGGGATGCATATGACTTGAAGCACATTCATCTGGAATTCTGGAGGAACAGATGCTTCGAAGATGTCACATGCCCTGCTTCAACAGCTGAGGCCTGGGTGTGAGCTTCAGATGCCCCCAAGAGCTCTGACGCTACATATCGGATCAGTTTGCAGTTGCAAATGGATGAAGTGAAGTGATGCCTGACCGGGCCACTGCTGCGGCTTTTGGAGATTTGGTTGTCTGTAGTTATTGAATCCTAAAAGCTGAGTGGTGCTGAGCGACTAAGCCCGACCACGTTTTGTGGTTTGTGGTTGTGGAGGCCCCGTCCTACCAAAAAACGCTGCTTCGGCTGCTGGCTGATTTTTTGGTTAATGACCTGTCTAACGGGAGCTGGGTGTTGGACTCGGACACCTATGGTGATTTCATCTCTGACAGATTTGCTGTGGCTGCCATTGTAATCATGTAAGTATGCAGGTAGGGCAGTGGGTAGCTGGAGATGGCGCGGTCTGTCCGCTCGGCGGGGGCTGCGTTACTGCCGACGACGTGGGTTTGGCCTGATTCGCGAGGGCGGCTCGAGTTTCTACCGTAAGAGCAAGCGTTTAATTAATTTCTAGCTTTGTTGCTTCCTGACTGCCAACCAAAGCTACGGCACGGTGCAGCAGAGAGTGGAGGTTGCATAATTATTTTCTTAGATGGAGAGGAGAATGCATAATCATGTCCATCTTTCTACTGGCAAGGGGCATCTTATCACTAGAGCTTTATCTTCCTTAGCGAAATTTCACCTACCAACTGGTGGTACGATTCCAGCCACGTTCCACGTGCCTCTCGTGGCCTACAAAGGCCATGCAAACGCTGGTCCTTCCCTGGTGTAGTGTAGTAGTACCACACGTCCAAATCAACCAGGCACACGGCCACACCACAAAGGCACAAAGGAGCATTTGATTCCTTTCAGAAAAGAGGAAACCCCTTGGCGTCTCGTCTCCTTCGTGGGATCAAACAGAGAACATATCAAAGCATTGATCGTAGAGGGGTACACGTCGAGTCTCCACGGAGACCTCACAGACCAGGTGTGATTCTCGCCACAGCCGGCCGGCCTTGACGCCCTCCTGATCTGAGAAACCGATCGACGCCATGTTACGGGGGTCAAACCAGCCGAGTGGCCGAATCCCCAATTCCCCATCGGTTTGCTGTCCCAATCGGGCGAATTCGGAGCGATCTGCAAGGGGCTCGTAGATGCCTTTGCGAGAGCGATGGCCACCAATCTGCTTGCCAAGCATGCAAGCATTCACACGCGATGCCTCTCACCGACCGAAGAGAAATGGATCAACCCGTCGACTACTGAGCATATGCTACGTAGGAGTATACCGGAAGCTTGTGAAACAAAAGTGTAACGAGTGTGCGGACGTCCCTACGTTCCACTGAAGTTTTCGACCTTGTGTCAGGTGAGATGCACGGTGGAGCCTCTCATTTTGGTGGCGGCGCCTGTTCCACCGTACTAGCTTGCATAATTGAGCTTTTTGCCGCGCTGTGCAGATCAAAGCTTGCGCCTTTTTCGGATGCATGAATGGCCCTGCTTTCGGGATTAAAAGCTCTCGGGACCAATTCATGGAACAATGGCCGGCTGTGGTCTGGTCTGGTCCCTGTCGAACTTAAGCACCTCCTTTTTTGTTTCCTTTTTCTCGTAAGTTCGACCTCATGATAGAGAGAGGAGGAATTTTAACATGCTCCCTCTTACCCCCTCTTTTCACATGGGAGGTAAGAGTATAAAATAGATCTGAGCCGTTGATTTCATTAATTAGTGGTCTGATTAACTCTTACCTTCTTACCTCACATGTATAAAAGAGGGGTTAATAGGGAGCATGTTAAAATTTGCCTAGAGAGAAATGCAAGGGAAAGGACGGGCTACAGAACAAAATGCAACAGTGGCTCTCACCATCCCCCCCCCCCCCCCCCCCCCCCCCGCGCCGCAATAGCCATATGTAAAATTGCTTGAATTTGCAACTCGGGTAAGTGGGGTCGGGAAGAAGATGAGGCGCAGCCCCAAGGCCGAAGACGGCGCCCGCCGTGGCGTGTGTAGCGAGGTGCGGTGATGTCGAGGAGGCCTTGGACAGGAGCAACCCGAAGCCGGAAATGACGCAGATATAGGGGGTTCGAGGGTTGACTGGTTCAAATGGGTGTACGGGCTCACTGGAGAAATTTGGTGTCCGGGGGAGGTTTAGAGGGGTGGTCGGGGAATGCGGCAGAACGACAGTGGGGGAGACCAGGGGAAGGTCGCGAGGCATCCGCCGCAGCACTGCCGGCCATGGTGGCGGTGCTAGATCGGGCGGACAAAAGGAGATGACGAGAGGTTGAAGAAAGAAGATCAATAGTTCGATTTTCAATGGCACAAAAATCAACTTACCCAATTTTTTTTAGGTAATTTATAAATAATCAGTCCTTTTTTTCTATATAATCGCTTTTGTTTGGAGGTTGTAGGCAATTTATAAATAGTCAGTCTTTTTTTTGTTTATGTAGGCGCTTTTCTTTGGAGGTTGAAGTACTATTTTGTTCGGACAGACTAGCACAGGAATGTTTGGTTCCTGAGTGTATATAAACCCTATATGAAAAAATAGTAATTAAATAAAAAGTAAAAAAGTTCTGAAAATATTTTGAAAATAAACTTGACTTTTCATTGTACTCTTAAAAAAAATTGACAAAGAGAAAACCCTGTTGACTTCAGGGCAAAAAAACAACAAAAAATTAGGCCAAAAAAGTGTGAATAGTGACTTGTATATAGAAATAATTTTTGTTTCTTCCCCTGAAGTCAAGGTGGTTTTTTATTCGCGAAAAATTATATATACTACTCCCTCCGTCTCATAATGTACTAATGTCAAAAAACGTCTTACATTATGGGATGGGGGTAGTAAAAAAAAGTCATGTTTATTCCAAAAAACTTCTGAACTTTTTTGACCTTCCCTATATCGGGTGTACATACACCTAGAAACCAAATGGCATTTGCCACACAGACTAACGCTATAAAAAAAGTCTCTCCGTAAACTAATATAAGACGTAGGTCATTTTCCAGCTAGGAACAAACACTATGTAATGCGAATGTGGTGAAATGTGCTCTAACCCGTACGTACGTAGTAACGTAGGTATGTTTTTCTGTACGAAACATTAGATACGAAGTACGTAGGAATGCAGGATATGTATCGTAGAGTACGGCGTACCGAGATCGGCGGCGGCGAGGCGGACGAAGAGTTCCTGGCCAAAGTCCGGGTACACTCGCAGGTCGGTGAGCCCCGAGCTCCACATGACGCAACCCGAGCCGTCGGTGCGGCGGTCGGCGCTGACGTTGCCGCTGGCGTACGCGGTGCAGGAGCAGTTCCGGAGGCACGCCTGCCGGCATTGCTCCAGGCTGAGGCTCATGTCCACCACGCTCCGCACCGTGTCGGGCACCTTGGCGTGCCTCAGAGTGACGAACCCGTCGGTGCCATTCCGGCAGTCGAGCGGCGTCGCCCGCACGCACCCGTCCCTGCCATCCCGCAGCGCCCAGGCGGCCGGCGACCTGGGGACGAAGCCGCGCAGGCAGGAGCAGACGGGCATGTTGTTGGTGTCGCACACGCCGTTGGGGCCGCAGGGCGACACCGCGTCGCACTGGTCCTTGGGCGCGTACCAGTAGAGGTTCCACGTCCCGGCCGCCTCCACCCACGTCGACCGCTGCAGCAGCCCGTTGTTCCCCGTGCTGTTCAGCCCCAGCCTCGATATGATCGACTCGTTGTGCACCTTGATTACCGGTGATCAAGCAGTGAGAAGTGTGTATAGTACGTGTACGTGCATGAGCAGTAAATTTCTTACATGGAAGCTGTACGTGACTTCCTGGGCGTTGTTGATGAAGCTGAAGGTGAAGTCGGAGTAGGTGACGGTGTCCGGCACGCCGGTGAACTGGACGCCGTCCCAGGGGCCGGAGCGCCAGACCAGGTCGTCGCCGTTCCAGATGAACACCTGGGGGTCGCCGGACGTGACCATGGCCATGACCACGGGGCCCGGCGAGGGGTCCGACGGGCTCTTCCACGCCGTCAGCGTCCTGTTCCGCCCCTTCACGAAGTCGACCCCCAGCTTCATGTCTGGGAGCAGCGTGTCGGTCGGGTAGTCGAACCCCTCCCACGCCACGCCGCCGCCTGCATCCACGAGCACCAGATTGCCGTTGTCCAGGATCCGCGCCGCGGGGCTCGCCAGCGCGGCCGCCGGCTTGACCGACCACACGACGGTCGAGTTGCCCGTGGCAATGGCGAGCGTGCCGGTGGCGGACACGGAGAGCGTGGCGCCGTGGTTGTCCGCGAGGCCGCCGGGGATGGGATGCTCGCGGTTGGCGACCCAGACCACCGTGCGGATGGAGACCTTGCCGTACCAGACGCCGACGTAGGTGCTGTTGGCGCCCGGCGGGGTGAAGAAGCCGAGCACGAACTTGCCGTCGGGGCCCGAGAGCAGCGTCTGGTTCGCGGCGAGCGGGCGGCCCGGCGTGACGGCGTCCCTGGCATGGCATGCAGTGGCCGCGAGGACGAGGGGGAGGAGGAGGTGACAAGCAAACGACGCCATGGCTCGATCTGAAGGAGCGGTACCACCACGTCACTGTGGATTGTGTCACGCGCGCTGGCGTTCGGGACGGTAGCTGCAGGATGGGGCGTTGGTGGAGGATTGCTGCATGTCGTGGAGTGGAGAGTGGCTGCTCAGTGCAAACCTGGACAGGGACTCTTCCTTTAGTAGAGAAACGCGGGAGCTCCAGAATCTCCAATTTCTGCCACGGAATTCAGCATTGGGTAAAAGAGATCGTTGGCCGGGAGAGTTTATTTCTGTCTTTTGTGGCTCATGTCTCCTGTTAGATACATACATCCTCTGCACGGATGGTGAGAACAGCACAGACTTCCGGATATGCTCAGACCTGCTACAGCAGTTGTTTTTTTTGAGATAGTTCACCACTATCTCAAAAAAAAAAAAAAAATCGTCGTCACTGATGATTGCTTTTTTGCTGGCTTCAGATGACTTGTGATTCTTTGCAGGGAGTGTCACCGATAAAGTTTGTAAGAGAGTATATGTCGCATTTCTCTCCCCGATAAAAATAATACTCATAATTCAGTAAAAAGAAATTATGTAAACATTTCACACTTAACTAGTGTTATTTAAGCCTTTTTAGAGTTCAGTGTCGGTAGCCCGAGAAGGAAGCATTGAAAAGTCTACTTCTTTTTTTTAGGCTATTGAGCTGTCTACTAAAAGCATCGAGCAGCCCGTGACAAAGGCCATTTTGTTTCAGCGTCGGGGAGGAGAGCCGCGTTGCAAAGGACGGGCTCCATGGAGCCCGGTTTAAAAAAAAATCAAAATATATTTAAAAGTTTCAAAAAATTGTCAATTCTTTTTCTATAAAAACATATGCATGTCTTCAGGTATGTATAAAGTTTCATCAACTAATTTGATTATTTGCATGCTACACAAAAAAGACAAATATCAGTCCCAAAAACAAAAAGGAAAAGCCCTATTTTACTCCATGTATTTGTCTTTTTTGTGTACATCACATATTAACATATATGTTTATGAAATTTTATACATATACACTACCAACATATGTCTATGTGTATACTTTTTTTCAGATTTTTTTTGAAATGTGAAAAGGTATTTACATTGGAAGAAAAATAAAGAGCTATGTGGAGCTCGGTTGCTGCGTGCACTTTTCGGTCGGGGAGTTCCTATACAGGCGCCCCCATGTCTCGCTTAAGAACCTCGCGTCAAGGCAGCGCAAGATGGGCTGGCCCAGGTGCGCTGGAGGCCACATCCCTCGTTTTTTGTTTCTGTTTTTTAATCTTTTTGTTTTGGTTTTTTGATTTCTTTTTTTACTTTTCTTCACACTTTGAAATATTCTAACATATATATTACAAAAATATACTTTACATAATGTTTTGAAAAATATTAAATGTGTGTAGAAAAAATGTTGACCATGTATACGAAAAATATACAACGTGTGTGAAAAAATTTGATCATGTATTTTAATTTTTTAATCAAGATTTTTTAAAAAATATGTTAAACAAGTATTTAAAAAATGTTAATCAAGTATTTGAAAAATGTTAATCAAGCATTTGAAAAAAGTTAAATGTGTATAGAAAAAAATGTTGACCATGTATCCAAAAAATGTAATCTTGCATTTGAAAAAATGTTGATCAAGCATTTGAAAAATGTTAAATTTTCATAGAAAAAATGTTGACCATGTATTAAAAAAATATTAATCTTGTACTTGAATTTTTTAATCAAGCATTTGAAAAACAAATGTTAAATGTGTATAGAAAAAATGTTGACCATGTATTCAAAAAATATTAATCTTGTATTTGAAAAATGTTAATCAAGCATTTGAAAAATGTGTATAGAAAAAATGTTGACCACGTATTAAAAAATATTAAGTTGTATTTAAAAAAATGTTAAACATGTATTAGAAAATGTTCTTAACATATACAATAAATGTAGAATGAAAACCAAAAGAAACATAAATAAAAGGAAGAAAACTAGAAATACAAAATAAAACTGAAGCATAACGATGAAAGAAAGAAAAACCAGTGAAGAAACAAAAAGAAGACTGAAGAAAAAAAGAAAAAAGAAAAAGAAAACAAGAAAACCAAGTAGACCAATGCAATTAAAGAAAAGGGAACAAAAAACATAAAAAACCGGAGACACCGAGAAAGAAACAAAAAAACTAAAGAAAAGGAAATAAAAAGTAAAAAACCATTGAAAACCATGGAAAACGGAAAAAACAATGAACATGAAAAGACAATAGAAAACCCTAAAAAAACTGGTAAGAAACAAAGAAAACCGTAAGAAAAAAAGAAAAAAAGAAAACAAGTCGAACGAACCAACAGCTACAGCGAGCCATCGAGCGAGCGATCGAACATGTGCCAGCGATCGAAAAGAAAGGTAACAGGCCAACCCAGATTGCAGTGGGGGAAGAAAATGCTTCCGCGAGACGGAAGATATACTCGCTATAAGCGAGATATAGTCTCTGCGCCCCTATACACGCCTTCAGCGCCGCACTCCTAGGCCGGCCCAACAAATAAGATCGATCGCTTCGGTCAGGCCCTAAAAAAAAGCAACCAGCTCTCAAAACACGAAGATCACAAGAAAAAAATTAAAGTGCTTCAGCGAGACAGAAGATATACTCGCTATAAGCGAGATATAGGCGTTGCGCTCCTATACAGCGCCTTCAGCGCCGCACTCCTAGGCCGGCCCAACCAATAAGATCGATCGCTTCGGTCAGGGACTAAAAAAAAGCCCGAAAAAAAGCAACCAGCTCTCAAAACACATAGAACGCAAGCAAAAAATTAAAGAGGATAATCCTGTCACTATTATGGGAGAAGCAAGATTTGAACTCCGCACGTGAGAGTTGATGGCTGTAGCTAATAACCACTAGGTCAAGCTTATTTGGCTGAGCACAATCAGGAAACAATGCTATTAGTTAACATATATTATATACCAAGTATAAATTATTTTCAAAAGGAAGTATAAATTTGAAAAGAATTCAAAACAAATTGAAAACGGCCACGAATTTGGAAACAGTTTCATAGAAATTGGAAAAAGTTTGAAGAACTGGAAAAAAGTTCGCATATTTAAGAAAAGTTCATGAATTTAGAAAAAAGCATGAATTTGAAAAAAGTTAATCAATTTTGAAAAAGTTCACGAATTTGAATTTTTTTCATCGATTTTGAAAAAAGGGTTCATGAATTTGAAAAAGTTCATCGATTTTACAAAGAAATTAAACGATTTTGAATTTTTTTCACAAATTTGAAAAAGCATCGTCGATTTAGAAAAAAGTTTACGAATTTGAAAAAAAATCATCGATTTGAAAAAAAGTTCATAATTTTTTTTAAAAGTACATCGGTTTTGAGAAAAGTTCATTAATCTTGAAAAAAAAGTTCACCAATTCGAAAAAAAACTTCACAGATTTTGAAAAACAATAATAAAAATTGAAAAAAGTTCACGGATTAGAAAAAGTCCATGGGTTTTGTGAAAACGGTTCATGAATTTCGTAAAAAGTTTCAAATTGAAAAAAGTGTCATGCATTTGAAAAAAAAAACCGTCATATAGAATTTAGGATTTTGCGAACAGAAAGAAAGAAGAAAAGAAGAAAAAGGGAGTAATTAAATCGCAACATGTGCGGTGTCCAGGTTGGTTACTGCAGTTTGTAGTAAAGAAGGAGGTCGCGGGTTTGAATCACGTCGCGCGCGTGATTTTTTTTAGGTTAACAGAAAAAAGAAAAAAAACTAAATGGACCGGCCCAGCACGGAGGGGAGAGAGGTGTGCATCGGTTTGCAGATAACACAGTAACTGACGCTGAAGGCGTCGAATAGGAAATGCTTCAGCGTCAAGCAGTCTATTAAAAACATCGAGCAGACGACTGTGACAAAGGCCCATCATTTCTGTTTCTGTGAATAAGCAGCCAACGGGGCCCATTTTGTTTTGTTTAGACTATAGCCAAAAGCGAGTGCAACAAGAATGTTGCGGTAGCGGACTCCTACCTCATGCACGAGGGTAACCTGCACATCCTTGAGTGTTGTGAAGCTATGAAAAGGTACCTGACAGACTTCATGGTTGCCAACAAAGAGAAGAAGTGCCTTCTCGTGCCCCACTATCCCATGTAAGTCATTCGCTAGACACAATATGCTTTCGTAGAATTCCACTATACTTGCACGTACCAACGTTAATTTGAGGATAATTGGTCTTTTGAACTGTTTGTGCAGAGATCACTGTGTCGTCATCATTATTACCTTGAAATCCGCTGATACTTATTTCTTGGATTCGGCGAGGAGAGTGAAGAAAGACTACATATGCATCAAGAAGCTTCTAGATGAAGCACTCTTAGAGTATACCACATGGGAGGAATTATCAAATAGGGATGTATGAAGTTTGACAAATTTAAAGCGGTACGCTTCGGCCACAAAACCGACTTCTGTTGCCCGCAACAATTGGGAAACAGTGATGCAGACACCTACTACGTGATACGTCTCCGTCGTATCTACTTTTCCAAACACTTTTGCTCTTGTTTTGTACTCTAATTTGCATGATTTCAATGAAACTAATCCGGACTGACGCTGTTTTCAACAGAACTATCATGGTGTTGTTTTTGTGCAAAAATAAAATTCTCGGAATTGGACGAAACTTTTTGGAGATTTTTTATGGAATAAATAAAAAATACTGGAACGAAGATCCACTGGAGGGGGCCCACCAGTTGCCTTGTGGGGCCCACGTGGCTCCGCCTGACCTAATTCCAGCGCTATAAATTCTGTTTCCCCGAGAAAAAAATAAGAGAAGAAGTTTCATCGTGTTTTACGATACGGAGCCGCCGCCACCTCCTGTTCTTCATCGGGAGGGTTGATCTGGAGTCCGTTTGGGGCTCCGGAGAGGGGGATTCGTCGCCATCGTCATCATCAACCATCCTCCATCACCAATTTCATGATACTCACCACTGGGTGTGAGTAATTTCTCCGTAGGCTTGCTGGACGGTGATGGGTTGGATGAGATTTATCATGTAATCGAGTCAATTTGTTAGGGCTTGATCCCTAGTATCCACTATGTTCTGAGATTGATGTTGCTATGACTTTGCTATGCTTAATGCTTGTCACTAGGGCCCGAGTGCCATGATTTCAGATCTGAACCCTCTATGTTTTCATGAATATATTTGAGTTCTTGATCCTATCTGCTAGTTATATGCACTTGTTATTGTTCTGATCCGTAGACCCCATAGTGACAATTGTTTGGGATACTCTCCGGGGATGACTGTAATTCGAGGAGTTCATGTATTCACCATGTGTTAATGCTTTGTTCTGGTTCTCTATTAAAAGGAGGCCTTAATATCCCTTAGTTTCCTTATGGACCCCGCTGCCACGGGATGGTAGGACAAAAGATGTCATGCAAGTTCTTATTATAAGCACGTATGACTATACGAAATACATGCATACATTACATTGATGAATTGGAGCTATTGTGTATCGCTCTAGGTTGTGACTATTACATGATGAATGTCATCCAACATAATTATCCATCACCGATCCAATGCCTACGCTTTTCGCATATTGATCTTTGATAAGTTACTACCGTTGCTGCTGCTGTTACAATCACTACAAAACTGCTACTGTTACTGTTTCCGTTCCTATTGCTACTGTTACTACTGTGAGTTACAAGACGCTTCAAGTAAAACACATATCATGTGATGAATAAAAATATAGCTCCAAGTGAGTTACGGATAGATTGTAGACGAAAGAGGGGATGCCTTCCGGGACATCCTCAAGCTTAGACGCTTGAGTCTTCCTTAAATATTACCTTGGGGTTCCTTGGGCATCCCCAAGCTTAGGCTCTTGCCGCTCCTTATTCCTTTATCCATCGTAGTCTCACCCAAAATTTCAAAACTTCAGCACACAAAACTCAACAGAAACCTCGTGAGATCCGTTAGTATAACAGACAAACCTTAAACTTTAGGTACTGTTGTAAATTGATTCATATTTAATATTGGCATAATGCTACTATACTCCAATTTCTCCATGACTCATACCACCCGATACGATCCATAGATTCATCAAAATAAGCAAACTATGCAACAAAAACAGAATCTGTCTAAAACAGAACAGTCTGTAAAGATCTGAATTAACGTCTTACTAAACCACAATTATCTACTAGCACCTCCCACATATTACCATCTTAATATCGCAAAACTATTGCAAGGAATCAAACTTATCATATTCAGTGTTCTACATGAAAGTTTTTATTATATCCCTCTTGAATACCTATCATATTAGGACCAAATTCATAACCCATGCATATTACCATTGCTAATCATTAGACTCTTAAAAAGATATAAGTGAAGCATGAGAGTGCAACTATTTCTTTAAAATATAACCACCGCCGTGCTCTAAAGGATATAAGTGAAGCACTAGAGCATCTGCCTAGCTCAAAAGATATAAGTGAAGCACATAGAGTATTCTAACAAATCACGAATAATGTGTGTCCCTCTCAAAAAGGTGTGTTCAGCAAAAATGATTGTGACAAACTAAAAAGCAAAAAAAATCAAACAAACTATATCACAAGACGCTCCAAGTAAAACACATATCATGTGATGAATAAAAATATAGCTCCAAGTGAGTTACCAATAGATTATAGACGAAAGAGGGGATGCCTTCCGGGGCATCCCCAAGCTTAGACGCTTGAGTATTCCTTGAATATTACCTTGGGGTGCCTTGGGCATCCCCAAGCTTAGGCTCTTGCCGCTCCTTATTCCTTTATCTATCGTAGTCTCACCCAAAACTTCAAAACTTCAGCACACAAAACTCAACAGAAACCTCGTGAGATCCGTTAGTATAACAAACAAACCTTAAACTTTAGGTACTGTTGTAAATTGATTCATATTTAATATTTGCATAATGCTACTTTACTCCAACTTCTCCATGACTTATACCACCCGATACGATCCATAGATTCATCAAAATAAGCAAACTATGCAACAAAAACAGAATCTGTCTAAAACCGAACAGTCTGCAAAGATCTGAATTAACTTCATACTTATGTAACTTCAAAAATTCTGAAAAATTAGGAAAACGTGGGAAATTCATATATCAATATTGTGTAAAAAATTCAGAAGGTTCTGACGTTCCAGCGAAAAATAAAAATTCCAGCACTGGACGCAAAATTTTCTGTTTTCAAACAGCATCAATTATACTATCATCCAAATCATCCCAAAGGTATTACTTGGCACAAACACTAATTAAAAGATAAAAACACAATCATAACAGAGGCTATAATTGTGCAAACACACAAAAACAGAAAGTAAAAACTAAAAATTTATGTTATTCATTGGGTTGCATCCCAACAAGCGCTATTGTTTTATGCCCCTAGCTAGGCATAATGCATAGTTTCAAGTGTTGTCGTCCTTGGTTTTGACATCCTTAGGTGTGTGATTTTCAGGAAGTTTCTCGAAAACAATGGGGAACACATCATCAACCAAAATTTTAGGGTCATTGAGGCTACTCTCTTCAAACCCTTGTTGGTTCCCTTTTACAATCCAAGAATATTTTTGATTAATACCATTGAAAACTTGTTGGATGATATGTAGAGGGGGGACTTCCTTTTTACTATTTTCATCAAAAGCATGGCGATCATGGAAAACATATCTCAACATATATTCCTCATTATATAAAATCTCATCTATCACCGGATTTTCTTGGCTCATATTGTAGAAATCAAAAATCTCTCTAGCTTCTTGCACTATATAATCAAACTCATTCATAAGGATAAGAGTGGCTATCTTTTTAGCCTTAGGGTTGTTTAAGTTTGAGGGAATTTATATCTTAGGGACTTTACCATCCTCACTCTTTTCAATAACAAACTCAGACATGATGGCAATTACAAGCAAAGCAAGGCAAACAAGCAAAGAAAAATATTTTTGTAAAAAAAAAATTTAGAAGTGGGGGAGATGAAAACGAGAGGCAAATGCAAATAAAAAGGCAAATAAAATAAATGCAAGTGTATGATAGTTTGTGCGAAGGTACTTGGTAATTTTGATGATGTCTCCCCGACAACGGCGCCAGAAATTCTTCCTGCTACTTGTAGACTGCGTTGGTATTTACTCGAAGAGGAGAGGATGATGCATTATAGTAGAGATAAGTATTTCACTCAGTTAAGAACCGAGGTTATCAATCCAGTAGGAGAACCAAGCAAAATTCCGTTAAGCGCACCTGCACACACAAAAGCAAACACTTGCACCCAACGCAAATAAGAGGGTTGTCAATCCTCTTAGCGGTTATTTGCAACGATTAATTCTGATAGTGGTAGATAGATAAACTAAAATACTAAATAAAATAAAATAAATTACAGAAAGGTATTTTTGATTTTAATATATGATAAAAGTAGACCCGGGGGCCATAGTTTTCACTAGAGGCTTCTCTCTCGAACGCATAACATACGGTGGGTAATCAAATTACTGTTGGGCAATTGATAGAAAAGGAAATAATTATGACGGATTCATGGAAATGATCATGTATATAGGCATCACGTCTGATACAAGTAGACCGACTCCTGCCTGCATCTACTACTATTACTCCACCCATCGACCGCTATCCAGCATGCATCTAGGGTATTAAGTATGAAACAGAGTAACACCTTAAGCAAGATGACATGATGTAGACAAAGTAAACTCAAGCAAAATGATTAAACCCCATCTTTTTATTCTTAATGGCAACAATACAAATACGTGTCATGTCCCTTTCTGTCACTGGGATTGAGCACCGCAAGATTGAACCCATCACAAAGCACCTCTCCCATTGCAAGATAAACCAATCTAGTTGGCCAAACCAAATCGATAGATCGGAGATAAATACAAAGCTATAATAATCATGCATATAAGAGTTTAGAGAAGACTCAGATATTTCTCATGAATAATCTGATCATAAACTCACAATTCATCGGATCCCAACAAACACACCGCAAAAGAAGATTACATCGGATAGAACTCCAAGAACATCGAGGAGAACATGGTATTGAAGATCAAAGAGAGAGAAGAAGCCATCTAGCTACTAGCTATGGACCCATAGGTCTGTGGTAAACTACTCACACATCATCGGAAGGGCAGCAAGGTTGATGTAGAAGCCCTCCGTGATCGATCCCCCCTCCGGCGGAGTACCGGAAAAGGCCTCCAGATGGGATCGCGGAAGAACAGAGGCTTGCGGCGGCGTAAAAGGTATTCGGGGTGGCTCCCTGTTGGTTTCCCAATATTTGATAATTTATAGAAGTGGAATTAGGTCAAACGGAGCCACGAGGGCCCCACAAGGCATCAGGGCGCGCCCCCCCGGGGCCGCGCCCTGTTGCCTTGTGGAGGCTTCGTGTGACGCCCCCGACTTAATCGTGCGCTAACCATACACGTAAATGCACACGATCAAGCCTAGGGACTCACTTGAAGATATCACAACACAATTCTACACAAAAATAAAATAATACAAGCTTTATATTACAAGCCAGGGGCCTCGAGGGCTCGAATACATAAGCTTGCGCATACAAGCGTCAGCGAAAGCATCAGATATCTGAGTACAGATATAAAAGTAAAACAAAAACAGATAGGCCTTTAAGAAGGCGGGCAAAATAAAAACACTGATCGAAAAGGCGCAGACCTCCTGCCTGGGAGCCTCCTATCTACTCCTGGTCGTCGACGGCCTCCACGTAGTAGTAGGCTCCTCCAGAAGTGTAGTAGTAGTCATCAGCGGTGGCAGCTGGCTCCGGGGCTCCATCATCTGGTCACAGCAATCGAGTATGGGGAAAAAGGAAAGCAAAGCAACCGTGAGTACTCATCCAAAGTACTCGCAAGACTGACATCAGAACTATGCTAAGTATGCATCGGTATCAAAGGGAATGGCTGTATCTGTGGACTAGACTGCAGAAATGCCAGAATAGAGAGAAAGGTCTAGCCTATCGAAGACTAGCATCTTCAGCGGTCTTGCAGCATAAGAAGAGTGCAGATTGGTAACATATCATAAAGTAACAAGCATGTTGTAGCAAAGCCTAGGAATCCTTCCTCGACTCCCTGCGAGAAAGCGATCCCGGAGCTTCCAATTAATTAACATGTAACCAGTTCAAGTAGTAGATCGGGATACTTTACTGAGCGTCCTGTTACCGTGGACACGGCTATTCGAATAGATATATCTTCCCTGCAGGGGTGCACTACTGTTACTCAACACGCTCGATTAACTCTGGCCGGACACACTTTTCTGGGTCATGCCCGGCCTCGGCTGATCGACACACCGCATCCCTACCTAGAGCTCAGCAGAGAGGTCCCCGCCGGTCTACATCCTAAGTGCGGAGGGTTCTTGGGCCCATCCCCCTTTGCACTCCGGGTCATTGCGTGCAGGGCGATCCAGGCACCACCTCTGGGGTACCGACCCAGCCGTGCCGCAAGGCTGACGTCTGACAGAGCTTTCGGCTGATACATACGGTGCAGAGGGCCCCATTAAACCATTATCCCGCGTGGTGGTAGTGTGTATAGGCCAGTGGCCAACTCAGATCAAATACCCAAATCCGTTAAGTGCATTGGAAGCTCACGGAAATGAACAGAGATCCACGAAACATGTGTCCCCGTCGCCCCGTCTCGTGGACTTATGGTAAGGGCTCAGAATGCCTGGCCGTGCCACGTAATCATCTCGCGGGTACCCTCATGGTCAACCCGACTCCACATCTCTCGCGGATACCCCTCGGGGCCTACCCGACTTTATCAAGTATCTGTGACAAGGACAAGGTACCCGTGTCTCCATAACATCAAGATGGGATCCGAGGAATCACCCTCGTAGGATTCCCACTCGATGTATCCGCCAAGGTGAACCCGGAGGAATCACCCTCGATGGATTCACACTTGCGGGGTTGCACGACAGAAGCTTCGTCGGAGGTGGTGAAAGAGGAATCACCCTCGTAACCCACAACCAACTAGCTGTAACGCAGAGGCAACATCAGGAGTGAGATAAGAGGTATCACCCTCGGCACTCGATGGTAGCTCTGCAGCGTCGAGCAACTAAGGGGGTTGTGTAGTGATGTGCAGGTCTCAGCCCGTCGATCACATCGAACGGGGCACTGGTAATTAAGCGCGGCAACTAGGACAAGGAAGAGGGGCCACAGATGGTATTCATCCAACCTATACTAAGCATTTAGGATAACAGGGAAGGTATCAATAGCAGTTTACAAAAACAGGCTATGCATCAGAATAGGATCAAACAAATGCAGTAGCAAATTCTAATGCAAGTAGGAGGGAGAAAGAATAGGTGATATAGGCATGTTCAAGGGGGTTTGCTTGCCTGGTTGCTCTGCGGCAAAGGAAGGGTCGTCGGGGATGTAGTCAGTCTCCGGAGCTGCGTCGGTCTCGGAGGCTATCGGAAAGAAGAGGGGAAAGAAACAATAAATAAAGGCAAATAATGCAACACAGATGCATGGCATGACGATATGCAGTGTTAGAGGGGACCTAATGTATTTGCTATATGTCGCAGACGAAGCGGGAAAATATCTAGGATATTTTCCCAGCGTTTAGGCTGATTTCAGAATACTGAACTAGAGGGGAAGGTTGCATGTTCAGATAGATAGGAGTGATGGTCAATCATTTTGACCACGTATTCGGATTCGTCTCATTTTTCTGATCAACTTTCATGTAGAAAGTTTTTCGATCCGAGCTACGGTTTAATTTCTACGAATTTCCGAAGTTTTAGCAATATTCTGAAATTATTTAAATTAACAGAAATGCCAGAAATGGAATATGACGTCATGCTGAGGTTATCACTGCGTCAGCAGTCGACTGACCAGCTGACTGGTCAAACTGGCAGGTGGGACCCACCTGTCAGCCTCAGAGGGTTTTAACAGTGATTAAATTAAACTAACATGGGTAATTAGCTAGTGGGCCCGGCCTGTCAGTGACTCAGAGACTAAGCAAATTAGTTGAACTAATTAATCTACTGGTGGGGCCTACTGTCAGTGTCACTAATTAGACTAACAGAATAACTAATTAACTGCTAACGGTGATTAGTCGCGCGGGCCCACACGTCAGCAGCTGTAGTGAACAGTAACCCGCGTTGACTAAAGTCAACTGGGTCAAACGGCGGCCAGGGGACCATTGACAGTGACCCAGTGGTGGGCCCCAGCCCTGCCAGGTCAACGCCGGCGCCGGAAAACACTCCGGCGAGCTTCCCGCGGCGGCAACCTCGCCGGAGGGGCTCGGGATTTTGCTACGGGGCTCCAAATCACGCGCCGTTTGGCTCTTTCGATCGGCCACTCCATCGCGCATCGATCTACGGCGTCGGAACGGTCGGAGGTGGCCGGAAAAGGCACCGGCGATGAGTGCAGGCGGCGGCGGTTTTCGGGTGTGAGCGAACGCGGCGAGGCAGCGAGCAACGGCTCGAGCTAAAGAGGAAGGGACGCGCTACGTGGGCTTGCGAGCTCGATGGACATGGCTACGCGGGTGTTTGGTCGCCGGAACATGGCCGGCGACGTGCTCAGCGGCGTTGGGCTCAGCCGCGGTGAAATCGACGGCTACGGCTGCGGGAAGGCGAAGAAAGAGAGGGGAGAGGGGAGGTGGAAGCTCACCGCGTGGCTACGGAAAGCCCTCGACAGGTTAGGAGCGCAGAGGTCGCCGGAAACGTCGGGGATCGCCGGCGACAGAGAAGACGATGCCGAGCTCGATCCCGACGAGGTAAGGCCCCCCGGCTCAAATGGCGAGGTGGAGGCGACGTAGTCGAGGACGGCGAACGAGGTAGACACGGTGAGGCAGCGAGAAGGGCACGGCGGCCACGGTGGAGCAACGGCACGGCCACTGCAGCGTTCGGGCGCCGTCGAGAGAGAGGGAGAGAGCGATGGAGAGGGGCAGGAGAGGGGCGAGGGCGACCAGGGGGAATGGCTGGGGGCGCCCTTATCACCTCGCCCACCTGCTCCGGCATCGTGGCGGCCAGCGGCCGGAGCCGCGCGCGCTCGGCCACGGGCACGGTGACACGGCGTGAGAAGGACGAAGGAGCAGGTGGGAGTGGGCTGGGCCGGTGCGGCCCAGAGCCAGGTAAGTTCTTTCGCCCACTTTTTCTTTTCTGTTTTTCCTGTCTTTTCCATTTAATTAATTAAACAGTGACATAAAAGAAATATTTGGGACCACCATTTGAGCTGAGAAAAACGTGAAACTTAGCCCAGTAATTACTTTGCATTTTTAGGCACTGCCACAAATATTTTGGGAGCAAGATGAATTCATTTGGAATTTTCATAAATGAATTCGCATTTTAAATTGCTGGAATGGCACTGTTTTAAATGCTAATGCTCATTTTAGCAACATGGTGATGTTGTTTTTCTTAACAACAATTTGTTTTGAAATATTTGCTAAATGATGAACATTTTTCCAGCAACTTTTATGCAACTTCAATTTCACTTGCATTTCAAATCTTAAATTGAAATGGAATTTGAAATGAGATATGAAACTAAGGATGATCCAACATTGCAAATCAAGGTGACTTGGCATTAACATGGTGGATCACTGTAGCTTAATACTCAGGGGTGTTACAATTCTCCTCCCCTAAAAGAAATTCTCGTCCCGAGAATTTAGGAGGTAGAAGGGAGATGGGCGGGGTATCCCGGGAAGTTCTTCTGAAAATTCCCCTAGAAATCGCGAACGATTGTGACGTTTTTATTTCACAAATTTTAATGCCACGCATGAATGCAAAAACTTTTGCATGAATGAGTACGATGCTCACGAATAAATTAAATCAGAAGCTAGTACTGAGTTAACAAGAGGAGTACCCTTCACAGTAGCTAGCTGATCTTGAGCTTCACTCAGATCAACATGGTAAGCTTGACCACGACCATAAGAAGGCCTGGCATTGTTGTTGCGGTGCTGAGTGTTGTCACGGCCATTACCACGGCCAGCAGAAGGAAGTGCAAGTTGGTTATGGTTCTGAGGGCATTCCCTGGAACGGTGACCTGGACGGCCACACTTGAAGTAGAGCCCACTGTCGGGACGGGGAGCAGGAGCTCGAAACATTGTAGCTTGATACCTTGGCTGCCCCGGCGGTGGAGGAGGTGCGGTTGGATGGTACATGCTGTGAGGAATCCAGATGCGGCGCTTCTGCGAGGACGAGCCCGAAGATGAGCCCGCTTCACGAGTGCGCTTAAGAGCGTCCTTGTGTTCCTTCAGACCAGTCTCAACCTGGATAGCCTTGTTCACCAAGGTGGCGAAGTCGGCAAAGTCCTGGACTAGCAGTGCAAGCTTGATATCTGGGTTGAGCCCTTCACGGAACTTCTCCTGTCTGCGGGCATCAGTAGCAATGTCCTCTTCAGCGTAACGAGAAAGTTCAAGAAATTCCCGCTGATAGGCTTCCACAGTCTTGTTGCCCTGTGTGAGATTGCGGAACTCACGCTTCTTCCGGTCCATAACTCCCCGAGGTATGTAACGGGCATGGAAAGTAGCTTTGAACTCCACCCAGGTGATGATAGTTCCAGCGGCTAAGGTCTGCCTGTGAGTGTCCCACCATTGGGCTGCGGGACCCTTGAGAAAGTAGGATGCAAAGGTGATGTAGCTGGCAGGGGCCACATCCGCAGACTCCATCTCGAAAGTGATGTCGCGGAGCCAGTCATCAGCGTCAAGCGGCTGAACTGAGTTGCGGAAAATGGTTGGGTTCAGGCGCACGAAATCTTGCAAAGTGATTGCGCCTGGCTGCTGGTTGGCATTGGGGCAGGGAAACTGATCCATCAGCCCTTGCATAAACTGACGGTGCATTTCAAACTATTGCATCATTGCAGCCATATAGTCGGGCGGTGGTGGATTGTTGGCACCACGACCACGACCTGCTGGTCTAACCATCCTGCTAAAGTTCAACAGGGGTAGTTTAGCAACGAGCATTGAAGTTGTTTGGATATTTTCATGAAGTAACATGCACAACAAAAGGAAGTGCAGTAGATACATCAACATAGTCATACATGACATACAGATCCATACATAAATTCGGTTACAAGCCAGCGTTACAACAGTGAAAAGAAAAGCTAGACAACTAGGGGGCACGCAGGCACGCGGTGGAGGGATACAACAACGCGGCATAGCGATATGCTACATCAACGTCGGGGAAAACCACTGTAGGTAGGCAGCTACAGGTGACGAGGCAGGTTACCCTCGATAGAAGGATCCTGCGCTCCGTGAACACTCTGGTGCAGAACCGGGTCCCGAACTGGAAGAAGAGGACCACGTGGAGGAGCAAAACCTCCAACAGTAGGCCACTCAAGACCTGGTGGCATCTCCGTCCTGCGCGGGTAAAGAATGTACTCTGGGTGCATCCGTGCACTGACTGCTGGCAGTAACTGTGTTAGAGCGTCGTAAAGACGAGCACGAGTGGCGTGCAACTCGACAGCAAGAGCTCGAGTAGTGCGGTCCAGAGCCTGGATGTGATGTACCATAACCTGCGGGTCATAGCGATGCCGCACGTAAGGAGCACAGACGGCAGTGTAGTATCCAGTCTCATCCCCAGCAGGAGCATACGGGATGTATCTGAAAGCAGTCTCCTCCAAGCGACTGTTGTGCTCTCCACAGAGACGAGCAATAGCGGTATAGGCAGCATCATGGACGGCCATGTCGACAGCCACTCCAACACCATGAAAGGTGTGAAACTCAGTGATGGAGATGTCCTGCCGATCAAAGATGCGAACCTCAGCATGGTACTGCTCCTGGTTGAACTCGCGGTAATCCTCATAAACTGTGTACTCGGGATACCAGCGATATCCCAGCCTGGTCAAAAGTTCGACCAAAATGGCCGGAAACCCAGTCGCATCACGAGCCACGGTCAGACGCGCAAGCTGCCTTGCGGGACGCATCTGAAATAAGATAGTGTAGATGTCAAGAGACAGTGTGAGAAACATATGATAACTTGGAAGGAAAAGGTTAAATAGACCAATGGAAAGGAAAATGTGATTATATACAACTATTAGGTGTATATCCTTCCCAAGGAAAGCAGAGCATGATATACAAGGAAAGGAATAATTGCAGATAATCCAGCTCTCTGGGTGAATGTGATCACGAGATCCTAATGTTAGAGTCAGCAAAATCATTTAACCCGAATAGAAGAGGATTCAGAGTCCCAGAGTAAAGATGAGGAATAAAAGATCCTAATACCACCCATTTGCGACGTGGGCCCGTAAGCGACACATCCATGTTAGTAAAACAATTTTTTGAAAGACTAGACTCAACTTCTGCCAAGGAGTTGGAAAGGGGCTTCCTACAGGCAGTCGGCTCTGATACCAACTTGTGACGCCCCCGACTTAATCGTGCGCTAACCATACACGCAAATACACACGATCAAGCCTAGGGACTCACTTGAAGATATCACAACACAACTCTACACAAAAATAAAATAATACAAGCTTTATATTACAAGCCAGGGGCCTCGAGGGCTCGAATACATAAGCTTGCGCATACAAGCGTCAGCGAAAGCATCAGATATCTGAGTACAGATATAAAAGTAAAACAAAAACAGATAGGCCTTTAAGAAGGCGGGCAAAATAAAAACACTGATCGAAAAGGCACAGGCCTCCTGCCCGGGAGCCTCCTATCTACTCCAGGTCGTCGGCGGCCTCCACGCAGTAGTAGGCTCCTCCAGAAGTGTAGTAGTAGTCGTCGGCGGTGGCAGCTGGCTCCGGGGCTCCATCATCTGGTCGCAACAATCGGGTATGGGGAAAAAGGAAAGCAAAGCAACCGTGAGTACTCATCCAAAGTACTCGCAAGACTGACATCAGAACTATGCTAAGTATGCATCGGTATCAAAGGGAATGGCTGTATCTGTGGACTAGACTGCAGAAATGCCAGAATAGAGAGAAAGGTCTAGCCTATCGAAGACTAGCATCTTCAGCGGTCTTGCAGCATAAGAAGAGTGCAGATTGGTAACATATCATAAAGTAACAAGCATGTTGTAGCAAAGCCTAGGAATCCTTCCTCGACTCCCTGCGAGAAAGCGATCCCAGAGCTTCCAATTAATTAACATGTAACCAGTTCAAGTAGTAGATCGGGATACTTTACTGAGCGTCCTGTTACCGCGGACACGGCTATTCGAATAGATATATCTTCCTTGCAGGGGTGCACTACTGTTACCCAACACGCTCGGTTAACTCTGGCCGGACACACTTTTCTGGGTCATGCCCGGCCTCGGCTGATCGACACACCGCAACCCTACCTAGAGATCAGCAGAGAGGTCCTCGCCGGTCTACATCCTAAGTGCGTAGGGTTCTTGGGCCCATCCCCCTTTGCACTCCGAGTCATTGCGTGCAGGGTGATCCAGGCACCACCTCTGAGGTACCGACCCGGCCGTGCCGCAAGGCTGAACTGGACGTTTGACAGAGCTTTCGGCTGATACATACGGTGCAGAGGGCCCATTAAACCATTATCCCGCGTGGTGGTAGTGCGTATAGGCCAGTGGCCAACTCAGATCAAATACCCAAATCCGTTAAGTGCATTGGGAGCTCGCGGAAACGAGCAGAGATCCACAAAACACGTGTCCCCGTCGCCCCGTCTCGTGGACTTACGGCAAGGGCTCAGAATGCCCGGCCGTGCCACGTAATCATCTCGCGGGTACCCTCATGGTCAACCCGACTCCACATCTCTCGCAGGTACACCTTAGGGCCTACCCGACTTTATGAAGTATCTGTGACAAGGACAAGGTACCCGTGTCTCCATAACATCAAGATGGGATCCGAGGGATCACCCTCGTAGGATTCCCACTCGATGTATCCACCAAGGTGAACCCGGAGGAATCACCCTCGATGGATTCACACTTGCGGGGTTGCATGACAGAAGCTTCGTCGGAGGTGGTGAAAGAGGAATCACCCTCGTAACCCACAACCAACTACCTGTAACGCAGAGGCAACATCAGGAGTGAGATAAGAGGTATCACCCTCGGCACTCGATGGTAGCTCTGCAGCGTCGAGCAACTAAGGGGGTTGTGTAGTGATGTGCGGGTCTCAGCCCATCGATCACATCGAACGGGGCACTGGTAATTAAGCGGGGCAACTAGGACAAGGAAGAGGGGCCACATATGGTATTCATCCAACCTATACTAAGCATTTAGGATAACAGGGAAGGTATCAATAGCAGTTTACAAAAACAGGCTATGCATCAGAATAGGATCAAACAAATGCAGTAGCAAATTCTAATGCAAGCAGGAGGGAGAAAGAATAGGTGATATAGGCATGTTCAAGGGGGTTTGCTTGCCTGGTTGCTCTGCGGCAAAGGAAGGGTCGTCGGGGATGTAGTTGGTCTCCGGAGCTGCATCGGTCTCGGAGGCTATCGGAAAGAAGAGGGGAAAGAAACAATAAATAAAGGCAAATAATGCAACACAGATGCATGGCATGACGATATGCAGTGTTAGAGGGGACCTAATGTATTTGCTATATGTCGTAGACGAAGCGGGAAAATATCTGGGATATTTTCCCGGCGTTTAGGCTGATTTCGGAATACTAAACTAGAGGGGAAGGTTGCATGTTCAGATAGATAGGAGTGATGGTCAACCATTTTGAACACGTATTCGGATTCGTCTCATTTTTCTGATCAACTTTCATGTAGAAAGGTTTTCGATCCGAGCTACGGTTTAATTTCTACGAATTTCCAAAGTTTTAGCAATATTCTGAAATTATTTAAATTAACAGAAATGCCAGAAATGGAATATGACGTCATGCTGATGTTATCACTGCGTCAGCAGTCGGCTGACCAGCTGACTGGTCAAACTGGCAGGTGGGACCCACCTGTCAGCCACAGAGGGTTTTAACAGTGATTAAATTAAACTAACAGGGGTAATTAGCTAGTGGGCCCGGCCTGTCAGTGACTCAGAGACCAAATTAGTTAAACTAATTAATCTACTGGTGGGGCCTACTGTCAGTGTCACTAATTAGACTAACAGAATAACTAATTAACTGCTAACGGTGATTAGTCGCGCGGGCCCACACGTCAGCGGCTGTAGTGAACAGTAACCCGCGTTGACTAAAGTCAACTGGGTCAAACGGCGGCCAGGGGCCCACTGGCAGTGACCCAGTGGTGGGCCCCAGCCCTGCCAGGTCAGCGCCGGCGCCGGAAAACACTCCGGCGAGCCTCCCGCGGCGGCAACTTCGCCGGAGGGGCTAGGGATTTCGCTACGGGGCTCCAAATCGCGCGCCGTCTGGCTCTTTCGATCGGCCACTCCAGCGCGCGTCGATCTATGACGTCGGAACGATCGAAGGTGGCCGGAAAAGGCACCGGCGATGAGTGCAGGCGGCGGTGGTTTTCGGGTGTGAGCGAACGCGGCGAGGCAGCGAGCAACGGCTCGAGCTAAAGAGGTAGGGACGCGCTACGTGAGCTTGCGAGCTCGATGGACATGGCTGCGCGGATGTTTGGTCGCCGGAACGTGGCCGGCGACGTGCTCAGTGGCGTTGGGCTCGGCCGCGGTGAAATCGACCGCTACGGCTGCGGGAAGGCAAAGAAGGAGAGGGGAGAGGGGAGGTGGAAGCTCACCGCGTGGCTACGGAAAGCCCTCGACAGGTTAGGAGCGCAGAGGTCGCCGGAAACGTCGGGGATCGCTGGCGACAGAGAAGACGATGCCGAGCTCTATCCCGACGAGGTAAGGCCCCCCCGGCTCAAATGGCGAGGTGGAGGCGACGTAGTCGAGGACGGCGAACGAGGTAGACACGGTGAGGCAGCGAGAAGGGCACGGCGGCCACGGTGGAGCAACGACGCGGCCACTGCAGCGCTCGGGCGCCGTCGAGAGAGAGGGAGAGAGCAATGGAGAGGGGCAGGAGAGGGGCGAGGGCAACCAGGGGCAATGGCTGGGGGCGCCATTATACCCTCACCCACCTGCTCCGGCATCGTGGCGGCCAGCGGCCGGAGCCGCGCGTGCTCGGCCACGGGCACGGTGACACGGCGTGAGAAGGACGAAGGAGCAGGTGGGAGTGGGCTGGGCCGGTGCGGCCTAGAGCCAGGTAAGTTCTTTCACCCACTTTTTCTTTTCTGTTTTTCCTGTCTTTTCCATTTAATTAATTAAACAGTGACATAAAAGAAATATTTGGGGCCACCATTTTAGCTGAGAAAAACGTGAAACTTAGCCCATTAATTACTTTGCATTTTTAGGCACTGCCACAAATATTTTGGGAGCAAGATGAATTCATTTGGAATTTTCATAAATGAATTCGCATTTTAAATTGCTGGAATGGCACTATTTTAAATGCTAATGTTCATTTTAGCAACATGGTGATGTTGTTTTTCTTAACAACAATTTGTTTTGAAATATTTGCTAAATGATGAACATTTTTCCAGCAACTTTTATGCAACTTCAATTTCACTTGCATTTCAAATCTTAAATTGAAATGGAATTTGAAATGAGATATGAAACTAAGGATGATCCAACATTGCAAATCAAGGTGACTTGGCATTAACATGGTGGATCACTGTAGGATAATACCCAGGGGTGTTACACTTCGTGAACCTTCTGGCCTCCTCTCCAAGTCTCCAGGGTCCGTGTTGTCCAGAATAAAATCTCCAAAAAGTTTCGTGGCATTTGGACTTCGTTTGGTACTGATTTCGTGAAAAACCAAAAACAAGCAGAAAACAGCAACTGGCACTGGGCACTAGGTTAATAGGTTAGTCCCAAAAAATGATATATAATTGCATATAAAAACATCCAAGATTGATACTATAATAGCATGGAACAATCAAAAATTATAGATACGTTGGAGATGTATCAGGCATCCCCAAGCTTAATTCCCGCTCGTCCTCGAGTAGGTAAATGATAAAAACAGAAATTTTGATGTGGAATGCTACCTAACATGTTTCATCATGTAATCTTTCTCTTACGGTATGAATAATAAGATATGAATGATTCAAAGCAATAGTCTATAGTTTGACATAAAGACATCAATACTCAGCCATACTAATAAACAATCATGTCTTTCAAAATAAAAATGCTAAAGAACGTTATCCCTACAAAATCGTATAATCCTGTCATGCTCCATCTTCTTAACACAAAATATTTATCATGAACAACTCCGGTTTTAGCCAAGCAATTGGTTCATACTTTTTAATGCGCTTCAGCTTTTTCAACCCCCACGCAATACATGAGCGCGAGCCATGGATATAGCACTATGGGTGAAATAGATTGTGGTGGTAGAGATCAATAAGGGGAAGTCAAAACTAAGAAGATAGTCTCACATCAACGAGGCTAATCAACGGGCTATGGAGATGCCCATCAATTGATGTCAATGCGAGGAGTAGGGATTGCCATGCAACGGATGCACTAAGAGCTATAAGTGTATGAAAGCTCAACATGAAAACTAAGTGGGTGTGCATCCAACTTGCTTGCTCATGAAGACCTCGAGCATTTGAGGAAGCCCATCATCGGAATATACAAGCTAAGTTCTATAATGAAAGATTCCAACTAGTATATGAAAGTGACTAAATAGGAGACTCTCTATATGAAAAACATGGTGCTACTTTGAAACACAAGTGTGGAAAAAGGATAGTAACATTGCCCCTTCTCTCTTTTTCTCTCATTTTATTATATTTTTTTTGTGGGCTCTTTTTGGCCTCTTTTTTTTTATATTTAGAACGGTCTCATGGACCTCATCCCCACTTTTTCGAGGACTCATTAGTCTCCACCATTCTTTCCTCACTGGGACAATGCTCTAATAATGATGATCATCACACTTTTATTTACTTATAACTCAATATTACAACTCGATACTAGAACAAAAATATGACTCTATATGAATGCCTCTGTGTAGGGGAACGCAACAGAAAACAAAAAATTTCTGACCTACGCACCAGCCCAGGACCACTATGGAGACTGCATACAAGGTTTGATCTTTTCGTTACCGACTCGTACCGCAGCGGAAGTAGAGTCGATGACGATCGGCGGTGCAGATCCCCACAGCTAGGATTTACAACCTCCCAACCGCGAGGATGTTCTTCCTTGTCTGCCCGTCGGACAGCCCTCCGGGAGGCGGTCGGACAGTCCCTCGGACGGTGTCGCGGACAGCCCTCCAGGAGGACCTTCGAAACTCGGACGGTCACTCGGACAACCCTTCGGGAGGACCCTCGAAACTCGGACGGTCACTCGGACAGCCCTTCGGGAGGCACTCTCGAACTAAGACCGAAACTACGATCTCTCTACAGAGTTGCACACATACGGTGTCATCTATCCGGCAGGGCTTCGCCATCCAGAACTAGTTCCCACCGAAACCCAGACATCCTTTCGGCTCTACGAAACTATTTCGCTGGGAGGGAGAGAGAAGCCAGAAATGTCATGGCATGTGTATGAGAGCAAGGGATGAGTCTTTAGGCAGCCCCCTCCACCCCTATTTATAGGCCAAGCCCAAGGGTGGCTTTTCCAAGAAGCCAAGGGGAAAAATACCAAAAGGCCCTCAAGGTGGCTTCTCCAAGAGGCCACCCAAAAAGCACTTTCACTATTCACGGAAACATTTTTCCGCGATCGTTAAATCCGAAAATATTTCTGTGGGTCTTAGAATAATTCCAGTACCCACACAAATGATTTTGGACGCGTTCCGAAACAATTTCAAATTAGTGATTTTCATCTGTGAAAAGCAACCAAACCGGTTCCGGCAGCTCCGGAACATTTCCGGTTTTTATCCCGGAAAAATCCCAGAAGTTTCCAGAATAATTCTGGCACCCTCCAAGAATTTCTAGGCGTGTGCCAAAACCAATTTGACTTAATGGTATACCCCGAAACAACTTTTCAGTTTTACCGAAACTATTCCGGTGTTCTCTCCGGAACATTTCCGTTGTCTCCGAAACTTTTCCGGTGACTTTCTCTCAGACTCCCTGTCTAGTATTCAGCAGATAGATGACCCTTAAGCGTGTGACCCTATAGGTTCGGTGAAGTATAGACATGACCGGAACACTTTCCGATCAATGATCAACATCGGAGCCGTGGACACCCATATTGACCCCTATACCCACACGAATAAATATTCGAGTGAACCTCCAGTTGCCGTGTGCTATTCCTGTTGCTTCGCGATATGTTACAAAACCCGAGGTGAGATTTATCGGCATCCCCGTGGATCAACAACTTGTCCACTATGCCAGTTACCTCGTTGCCGGTTTTGTTCTCTTTTCTCGTTCCCGTGTTCCGGCACCCCTGTGATAAAATCACAATGTGTCTGGCCAGACGATGGTGGATACCGTAACACCGAGAGGGCCCAGAGATATCTCTCCATCATTGGAGGAGCAAATCCCAATCTTGAGCTATCAAGTCCCTTGACACACTTTTCCATGAACCCGTAAGCCGCCGTAATAGCCACCCATTTACGGATGACGTTTAACAAACCCCAAAGTTCATGAAGCAAGCATGAAGAAACTCAACACTCTCATGGTCTAAGGAATTATGAAAACATTAACTTTCTCTGTGTTATTAACCATTAACTTGTGACGAACGTATCTCATAGCATAACATCAATTCGGGTCGATTCAACACAAGTGTTCTCCTAACATTGTGCCCTCAAAGTTGCCGGCATAGTCATGCCCATGATCAGGAAAATAGAACCATCATGCAACACTTGAGCTAGTCTTAGAGGCCAGACTAGGAATACATTTTACCGTTTATTATTCCACACGTGCATATGAGTTTCCCTCCGAGCCTCATGGTTATTGTAGACTCGAGAACCATAGCAGTTATAGCATGGAACATAAACATAATTATGAACATGGAGATAAACAATAACATTTATTATTGCCTCTAGGGCATATCTCCTACACTCTGGCAGTGTACCAGGATGTGCAATGATACTAGCGTAACATGTATAAAAATGGTGAACGGTGGCTGAGCCACAAATACTATGTCAGCTATATGATCATGCAAAGCAATATGAAAATGACGATGTGTGTCATAAAAACGGAACGGTGGAAGCTGCATGGCAATATATCTCGGAATGGCTATGGAAATGCCATGATAGGTAGGTATGGTGGCTGTTTTGAGGAATATATAAAGAGGCTTATGTGTGATAGAGCGTATCATATCATGAGGTTTGGATGCACCGGCGAAGTTTGTACCAACTCTCGATGTGAGAAAGGGCAATGCACGGTACCGAAGAGGCTAGCAAATTGCGAAAAGGTGAGAGTGCGTATAATCCATGGACTCACATTAGTCATAAAGAACTCATATACTTATTGCGAAAGTTTATTAGCCCTCGAAGCAAAGTACTACTATGCATGCCCCTAGGGGGGAGGTTGGTAGGAGTTAACCATCGCGCGCCCCTGACCGCCACACAAAGGAAGACAATCAAGAATAAATCATGCTTCAACTTCTTAGCATAACGACAGACCATACGTGCATGCTTCGGGAATCGCAAACCTTAACACCAATATTCTTACTAAACCACAATTATCTACTAGCACCTCCCACATATTACCATCTTAATATCGCAAAACTATTGCAACGAATCAAACTTATCATATTCAGTGATCTACATGAAAGTTTTTATTATATCCCTCTTCAATACCTATCATGTTAGGACCAAATTCATAACCCATGCATATTACCATTGCTAATCATTAGACTCTCAAAAAGATATAAGTGAAGCATGAGAGTGCAAATATTTCTTTAAAATATAACCACCGCCGTGCTCTAAAGGATATAAGTGAAGCACTAGAGCAACTGCCTAGCTCAAAAGATATAAGTGAAGCACATAGAGTATTCTAACAAATCACGAATAATGTGTGTCCCTCTCAAAAAGGTGTGTTCAGCAAAAATGATTGTGACAAACTAAAAAGCAAAAAAAATCAAACAAACTATATCACAAGACACTCCAAGTAAAACACATATCATGTGATGAATAAAAATATAGCTCCAAGTGAGTTACCAATAGATTGTAGACGAAAGAGGGGATGCCTTCCGGGGCATCCCCAAGCTTAGACGCTTGAGTATTCCTTGAATATTACCTTGGGGTGCCTTGGGCATCCCCAAGCTTAGGCTCTTGCCGCTCCTTATTCCTTTATCCATCGTAGTCTCACCCAAAACTTCAGCACACAAAACTCAACAGAAACCTCGTGAGATCCGTTAGTATAACAAACAAACCTTAAACTTTAGGTACTGTTGTAAATTGATTCATATTTAATATTTGCATAATGCTACTTTACTCCAACTTCTCCATGACTCATACCACCCGATACGATCCATAGATTCATCAAAATAAGCAAACTATGCAACAAAAACAGAATATGTCTAAAACCGAACAGTCTGTAAAGATCTGAATTAACTTCATACTTATTTAACTTCAAAAATTCTGAAAAATTAGGAAAACGTGGGAAATTCATATATCAATATTGTGTAAAAAATTCAGAAGGTTCTGACGTTCCAGCGAAAAATAAAAATTCCAGCACTGGACGCAAAAGTTTCTGTTTTCAAACAACATCAATTATACTATCATCCAAATCATCCCAAAGGTATTACTTGGCACAAACACTAATTAAAAGATAAAAACACAATCATAACAGAGGCTATAATTGTGTAAACACACAAAAACAGAAAGTAAAAACTAAAAATTTATTTTATTCATTGGGTTGCCTCCCAACAAGCGCTATTGTTTTATGCCCCTAGCTAGGCATAATGCATGGTTTCAAGTGTTGTCGTCCTTGGTTTTGACATCCTTAGGTGTGTGATTTTCAGGAAGTTTCTAGAAAACAATGGGGAACACATCATCAACCAAAATTTTAGGGTCATCGAGGCTACTCTCTTCAAACCCTTGTTGGTTCCCTTTTACAATCCAAGAATATTTCTGATTAATACCATTGAAAACTTGTTGGATGATATGTAGAGGGGGAACTTCCTTTTTAGTATTTTCATCAAAAGCATGGTGATCATGGAAAACATATCTCAACATATATTCCTCATTATATAAAATTTCATCTATCACCGGATTTTCTTGGCTCATATTGTAGAAATCAAAGATCTCTCTAGCTTCTTGCACTATATAATCAAAATTATTCATAAGGATAGGAGTAGCTATCTTTTTAGCCTTAGGGTTGTTTAAGTTTGAGGGAATTTCTATCTTCGGGACTTTACCATCCTCACTCTTTTCAATAACAAACTCAGACATGATGGCAATTACAAGCAAAGCAAGTCAAACAAGCAAAGAAAAATATTTTTGTAAAAAAAATTTGGAAGTGGGGGAGATGAAAACGAGAGGCAAATGCAAATAAAAAGGCAAATAAAATAAATGCAAGTGTATGATAGTTGGTGCAAAGGTACTTGGTAATTTTGATGATGTCTCCCCGCCAACGGCGCGAGAAATTCTTCCTGCTACTTGCAGACTGCGTTGGTATTTCCCCGCAGAGGAGAGAATGATGCAGTATAGTAGAGATAAGTATTTCCCTCAGTTAAGAACCAAGGTTATCAATCTAGTAGGAGAACCAAGCAAAATTCCGTTAAGCACACCTGCACATACAAAAGCAAACACTTGCACCCAACGCAAATAAGAGAGTTGTCAATCCTCTTAGCGGTTATTTGCAAGGATTAATTCTGATAGTGGTAGATAGATAAACTAAAATACTAAATACAATAAAAGAAAATAAATTGCAGAAAGGTATTTTTGATTTTAATATATGATAAAAGTAGACCCGGGGGCCATAGTTTTCACTAGAGGCTTCTCTCTCGAACGCATAGCATACGGTGGCTAAACAAATTACTGTTGGGCAATTGATAGAAAAGGAAATAATTATGATGGATTCATGGTAATGATCATGTATATAGGCATCATGTCCGAGACAAGTAGACCGACTCCTGCCTGCATCTACTACTATTACTCCACCCATCGACCGCTATCCAGCATGCATCTAGGGTATTAAGTATGAAACAGAGTAACGCCTTAAGCAAGATGACATGATGTAGACAAAGTAAACTCAAGCAATATGATTAAACCCCATATTTTAATCCTTAATGGCAACAATACAAAAACATGTCATGTCCCTTTCTGTCACTGGGATTGAGCACCACAAGATTGAACCCATCACAAAGCACCTCTCCCATTGCAAGATAAACCAATGTAGTTGGCCAAACCAAATCGATAGATCGGAGAGAAATACAAAGCTATAATAATCATGCATAAAAGAGTTCAGAGAAGACTCAAATATTTCTAATGAATAATCTGATCATAAACTCACAATTCATCGGATCCCAACAAACACACCGCAAAGAAGATTACATCGGATAGAACTCCAAGAACATCGAGGAGAACATGGTATTGAAGATCAAAGAGAGAGAATAAGCCATCTAGCTACTAGCTATGGACCCGTAGGTCTGTGGTAAACTACTCACACATCATCGGAAGGGCAGCAAGGTTGATGTAGAAGCCCTCCGTGATCGATTCCCCCTCCTATAGAGTACCGAAAAAGGCCTCCAGATGGGATCGCGGAACAACAGAGGCTTGCTGCGGCGTAAAAGGTATTCAGGGTGGCTCCCTGTTGGTTTCCCAATATTTGAGAATTTATAGAAGTGGAATTAGGTCAAACGGAGCCATGAGGGCCCCACAAGGCATCAGGGCACGCCCCTCCCTCGGGCCGCACCCTGTTGCCTTGTGGAGGCTTCGTGAACCTTCTGGCCTCCTCTCCAAGTCTCCAGGGTCTCTTTTGTCCAGAAAAAAATCTCCAAAAAGTTTCGTGGCATTTGGACTTCGTTTGGTACTGATTTCCTGAAAAACTAAAAACAAGCAGAAAACAACAACTGGCACTGGGCATTAGGTTAATAGGTTAGTCCCAAAAAATGATATATAATTGCATATAAAAACATCCAAGATTGATACTATAATAGCGTGGAACAATCAAAAATTATAGATACGTTGGAGACGTATCACTATGCTTGATAAAACTGTGCCACTAGGTGAATTTCTTGATGAACAAATTGTTGGGGAACGCGATAGAAAACAAAAAAAATTCAGCACTACGAACATGCCCAGGATCACTAAGGAGATGCATACAAGGTTTGATCTGATCATTACCGACTCGTGGCGCAGAGGAAGTAGAGTCGATGTAGATCGTTGGTGCAGATCCCCGCAGCTAGGATTTACAACCTCCCAACCGCGAGGATGTACTCCCTCGTCTGCTCCTCGGACAGTCCCTCGAACAGCCCATCGGGAGGCGGTCGGACAGTCCCCCGGACGGTGTCACGGACAGCCCTTCAGTAGGCACTCACAGAAACTTGGACGGTCACTCGGACAGCCCTTCGGGAGGCACTCTCGAACAGCCCCTCGGGCAAAAAGATCAAACCTACGACCTCTCTACGGGGTTGCACACTGATACGTCTCCGTCGTATCTAGTTTTCCAAACACTTTTGCTCTTGTTTTGGACTCTAATTTGCATGATTTGAATGAAACTAACCCGGACTGACGTTGTTTTCAGCATAATTGCCATGGTGTTGTTTTTTGTGCAGAAATAAAAGTTCTTGGAATTGGATGAAACTTTTTGGAGATTTTTTATGGAATATATAAATAATACTGGAGCCAAAACCTACTGGAGGGGGGCCACCCAGTGCCCACGAGGCACCAGGGCGCGCCACCCCCCAGGCACGCCCTGGTACCTCGTGGGGCCCACGTGGCTCCGTCTGACCTAATTCCAACGCTATAAATTCACTTTCCCGAAGAAAAAATAAGAGAGGAAATTTTATTGCGTTTCACGATACGGAGCCGCCGCCACCTCCTGTTCTTCATCGGGAGGCCAGATCTGGAGTCCGTTCAGGGCTCCGGAGAGGGGGATCTTCCGGCATCGTCATCATCAACCATCCTTCATCACCAATTTCATGATGCTCATCGCCGGGAGTGAGTAATTCCTTCATAGGCTCGCTGGACGGTGATGAGTTGGATGAGATTTATCATGTAATCGAGTTAGTTTTGTTAGGGCTTGATACCTAGTATCCACTATGTTCTGAGATTGATGTTGCTATGACTTTGCTATGCTTAATGCTTGTCACTAAGGCCCGAGTGCCATGATTCCAGATCTGAACCCTTTATGTTATCATGAATATATTTGTGTTCTTGATCCGATCTTGCAAGTTGTATGCACCTACTACGTGTTATGATCCGCATACCCCAAGGTGACAATAATTGGGATTCTTTCCGGTGATTGCCGTAGTTTGAGGAGTTCATGTATTCACTAAGTGTTAATGCTTTGTTCCAGTTCTCTATTAAAATGAGGCCTTAATATCCCTTAGTTTCCTTATGGACCCCGCTGCCACGGGAGGGTAGGACAAAAGATGTCATGCAAGTTCTTATCGCAAGCACGTATGACTATATACGGAATACATGCCTACATTACATTGATGAATTGGAGCTAGTTCTGTGTCGCCCTAGGTTATGACTGTTACATGATGAATGTTATCCAACGAATATCACCGATCCAATGCCTACGAGCTTTTCACATATTGTTCTTGCTAAGTTACTATTGTTACTACTGCTGTTACAATTGCTACTACTACTACTGTTACCGTTACTGCTACTGTTACTATCATTGCTACTGCTATCAAACTATCATACTACTGTGCTACTGATCACTCTGCTGCAGATATTTAGTCTCCAGGTGTGGTTGAATTGACAACTCAACTGCTAATACTTGCGAATATTCCTTGGCTCCCCTTGTGTCAAATCAATAAATTTGGGTTGAATACTCTACCCTCAAAAACTATTGCGATCCCCTATACTTGTGGGTTATCAAAACCTTTTTCTGGCGCCGTTGCCGGGGAGCATAGCTATATTTGCTGAGTCACTTGGGATTTATATCTGTTGATCACTATGAAGAACCTGAAAGACGCTACGACCAAGATCGTTCCCTCTAAGACGAGGGGAGGTAAGGAACTGCCATCTAGCTCTACACTTGATTCACCTTCTGTTTTGAGTAAACTTGCAACACCACAACATGCTATTAATTCTGATATGTCACAAGTTATTGATGATACCACTTCTGCTTTGAATGATACTCATGATGATGCTAGTACCATACTTGATAATGCTGTGCCACTTGGTGAATTTCTTGCTGAACAAATTGCTAAAGCTAAAGAAACTGAAAATGCTGAAACTCTTGAAAATTGTGATTCACCTATTATGCCTAGCTCTCCTACTAGAGTTGAAACACCTGATGAACAATGCTTTGATCGGGAGACAGCTAGAGCCATCCTTGCTTGTAATGATAGAAATGAAGTTATAAAATTGTTTGCTTATATGAAAGAAAAATTTCTGAGGGAGAGAATGAAATATGATCCTAAGTTTGCAACCTCTCCCATATTTGTTACTGACAAGGATTACGAATTCTCTGTTGATCCTGAGTTGATTAAGTTGGTAGAATCTGATCCTTTCCATGGCTATGAAACTGAAACCGTTGTGGCACATCTCACTAAATTAAATGATATAGCCACCCTATTTGCTCATGAGGAAAAAATTCGCCACTACTATATCCTTAAGTTGTTTCCTTTCTCATTAAAGGGTGATGCTAAAGAATGGTATAATACTCTTGCTCCTGGATGTGTGCGTAGTCTCCAGGATATGATTTATTACTTCTCTGAAAAATATTTCCCTGCTCATAAAAAACAAGCTGCTTTACAGGAAATATTTAACTTTGTGCAAATTAAAGAAGGGAGTCTCCCTCAAGCTTGGGGGAGGCTTCTCCAATTACTTAATGCTTTGCCTGATCATCCTCTTAAGAAGAGTGAAATACTTGATATCTTCTATAACGGACTAACCGATGCTTCTAGGGACTACCTAGATAGTTGTGCGAGTTGTGTTTTCAGGGAACGGACTATTGAACAAGCTAAGGAACTATTGAATAATATATTGAAGAATGATAATGATTGGGCACTTACTGAACCACCGCCTAAACCCACTCCGAAGAAGAGGGGTATCTTATATCTCAGTCCTGAAGATATGCAAGAAACAAAGAAATGCCAGAAAGAAAAAGGTATTAAAGCTGAGGATGTTAAGAATTTACCACCTATTGAAGAAATACATGGTCTTGACAAACCGACACAGGTAGTAGAGGTAAATTCTCTTATAAAGTTTGATGGAAGTGATATTCCTTATAACAAACCTCCTAGTCAATGCTTGTATGAATTTGACAATTATATTATTAAGCAAGATCATTTCAATGCAAATGTTATGAAACAATTGAAACGAAATGCCTATATGATTGATCGCTTGAGTGACTTGTTATTTAGAATTGCTAATGATGTTAAAGGTGTAAGTAAACATGCATCTATGGTTCAAACCCAATTAGAACAAGTTGCTAAATCTCAGAGTGAATTGCTTAATGAAATGAATAACAATATGAATGATCATGCTGTCAGAGTAATGACTAGAGGAGGTAGAATGACCCAGGAGCCACTTTATCCTGAAGGTCACCCAAAAAGAATTGAACAAGACTCTCAAAGAATTAATGTTGATGCACCTAGTCCATCTAAAAATAAAAGGAAAAAGAAAAATGATAGGACTTTGCATACTACTTGTGAACCCGAGGTAGAAAAACCCTTGGAGGATAGTAATGATGTTTCTATTTCTGATGCTGAAACACAATCTGGTAATGAACATTCACCTGATAATAATAATAATGATGATGCTCATGTGAATACCCAACCAGATAATGACAAAGAACCTGATAATGATGGTGAAATTGAACCTGCTGTTGATCTTGATAACCCACCTTCTAAAAATAAACGTTTTGATAAAAAGGACTTCGTTGCTAGAAAACATGGTAAAGAAAGAGAACCATGGGTTCAAAAACCCATGCCCTTTCCTCCTAAACCATCTAAGAAAAAGGATGAGGAAGGATTTGAACGTTTTGCTGAAATGCTTAGGCCAGTCTTTTTGCGTACTCGTTTGACTGATATTATAAAGATGCCTCCTTATGCTAAATATATGAAAGACATTGTCACAAATAAAAGGAAGATACCTGAAGCTAAAATTTCTACCATGCTTGCAAATTATTCTTTTAAGGATGGAGTACCTAAGAAACTAGGAGATCCGGGAATACCAACTATACCATGCTCCATTAAACGAAATTATGTCAAAACTGCTTTGTGTGATTTAGGAGCCGGTGTTAGTGTTATGCCCTTCTCTTTATATAAAAGACTTGATTTGAATAAACTCACTCCCACTGAAATATCATTGCAAATGGCTGACAAATCAACTGCCATTCCTATCGGTGTTTGTGAGGATGTGCCCGTTGTAGTTGCAAACGTTACTATTCTAACAGACTTTGTTATACTTGATATGCCCGAGGATGACAACATGTGAATTATCCTTGGTAGACCCTTTCTGAATACTGCAGGGGCTGTTATTGATTGCAACAAAAGCAAGGTCACTTTTCATATCAATGGTAATGAACATACGGTGCACTTTCTGAAGAAACAATTTCAAGTAAATGGTATTCATATTATTGAGAAGGCTCCAACAATTACTATTGGAAGTTTTCAACTCCCTCTTCCTACTGTTAAAAAGAAATATGAAACTCTTATTATTGGGGAGATGCATATCCCCGTTGAGGTAACCTAGTGTTATACGAAAATTCTTCGGTTTCATGTCACTCGGGAATGGTTTGTTAATAAGACCTGATCAACCTTATTAATGGATTCTTTTTGAGAGGCATGTGGTCGATGAATTTAGTAAGCACAACCTTCTGTACCCACCCTTTTGTTTTCTATTATTCTTAGTTAAATAAAACAAAATGCCATGATTACCCTGTTTTCTGAATTATCCGTGCAATAAAAAGTGCTCAGAATGCAATAAAATTTTGATATGAATTTTAATTTAATATTTAATAATTTTTGGCACAAAAATTATACCAGGGGGGTGCCCCAGGTGCCCACGAGGCACCAAGGCGCGCCCAGGTACCTCGTGGGCCCCACAGGGACCCCCTCACTTATCCCTTCAGCTCACTTCGTCTCTTACCTCTAGCAAAAATTCCTGGTAGCTCTCTCTCTCGTGTTCTTGCTCACAAACCTAAATTTTTTGATCTCTTTGCTTGGAGCTCCGTTTCTGAAACTGTTTTGGGAGATTGCTCCTTGGTATGTGACTCCTCCATTGCTCCAATTAGTTTTTGCTCTAGTGGATTATATTTTGCATAATTAGCTACTCTTGGTGCTACTGAAAATGAGCTTGCATGTTGAATTCTTTGAGTTCCAAGTAGTTTGAATGCTTGATATAGCCTCTAGGCATCCATATGAGTAGTTACTATCAATCTTGTGAAGTTTTATTGATATCATTTTGTGGCCCAAAAATTTTCAGAAAATTGTTCTTAGGAAAATGAACATCTTCCGGAGGAGTTCTTCGAGGAGAAGGTCCATCGAGGCATCATCTAGCGAAGACCCCGCAGGCCAATCTTACGTTGAACCAAGGGCAAGTTCGGTGCGAGGTGCCGAAGCAAAATCATGTAGATGGTCGTGCAACGAGTTCATGCTAGGTGTAGGCATCAAGGAAGAATTTGACCAATATATTCACAACGCCGAGCTCTCCGCCTTCATCGCAGATAAGCCACCACAGCACTATTACCTCACTCATTCATTCACTCAACACTTTGAGTATCATCCGTGCACTTCTATAGTTTTATTTCACCTCTATGACAGATCCTATAGAATGTCTTTAGAAGAATTCTGTGATGCATGCAAAATTCCATATTGGGGCTTGTTAGATGAACCACAAAAATCTGATTATGAGCCATTTCTTAATAGTCTTTGCAATGGTGAGGATAGGGGAGTTACGCAGGCTAGAATAGTTAGCATCCATTTTCCTGCTATTCGATATTTTGCACTCTTTAATGGTAAATGTATTGTTGGTAAGCAAGACTGCAGTACGCTTTGCGCCCCTGATCTGAGTCTTACTCATACGGCTTTGACCGGTATCAAGTATTATAATCTTGGGGCTATTGTCGCACGTAGGCTGCAGTGTAACGCGGGTAATGGTGACTTGTATGGAGGAATTTATGCCTCCCGCGTAGCTGCAAGGTTAGGGGTTTCGCCCAAGTCCGATGATCCCCTCTTACCTTACAAATATTTGAACTTCGAAGCAATGCGAGAACACAAGTTTTTGAAACACAATGCACAGGGATATGAATATAACCTAGTTTTTAATAAATCTCGATCTGTGTATGTTGTTTTGCCTGCTCCTGCCCTCTTTGATTTTCAGAGCAGATAGAGATACTATCTATTGGAGAGCGAGGTGCACGAGTACAAGGCGGCTGTCGAGGCTGCCCGTCTGGCTGAGGAGGCAGCTCAGAACGCTTCTACGAGCTACCACTTCGATTATTACCTAGGCCAGGGATGGCGATGACTAAGCTAGGCCAAAAGCCTAAGCTTGGGGGAGTACGTATTTCTCACCGACATTACATTCATGTCCACATATTTTATTCCAGTTATCGGTGTTCATACCTTTTCATTGTATAATCCATGTTAGTTTTATTTTCTCGCTTTCTTCTTGTGTGTTTGAAAAACTTTGAGAAAATCCAAAAATATTTCTCATTTCTTTTCGGTTTTTCTTTCTAGCTTAGTTTGTAGTAGTATTAAAAGAAAACCCAAAAATATTTCCCATTTCTTCTTTTGCTTGTTGGGAGCTCTCCCGTGTAAATAGTTTTCTTTTCTCGTTTTTCGTTTTCTTCTTTTTGCTTTCTTCAGAAAACTAAAAACTCCAAAAGTATTTCAGTGTGTTTCTCTGAAATTCTTTTCTTTTGTTGAGTCATTGTAAGGAGAAGACCACGATGAAAATGATGAGTGGCTCCCATATGCATTGTTGTTGATCTAACAAAGAGCCCATTTTACCTTGTCTTCTCCTTTGAATAAAATGCTTGCAGATTCCAGCTTAGTCCACGACACTCTTGCACTATTATTATTTTCATATCATTCGGTCGTGCAAGTGAAAGGCAATAATGACGATGATTCGATGAAGTGACTGTGGCAAGGAAAAGCGGGTATGAACACAACTTGTTCTTTGTTTTTGTAAATATGTTTAACTCAGTATCCATGATTCAGCATATTATGATTAAACATGTTTATGATGACAATTAGAGATTATAGTTGCTCATGCCATGCTTAAGTAGCTAGGAGTTTTAATGATTTATCTTGAGTGTCAACATGCATTAAAATGTTCATGATGTAGTATGATGATATGGTATCCTCCTCTGAATGTTTCGAGTGGCTTGACTTGGCACATGTTCACGCATCTAGTTGATTCAAAACCAACATAGCCTCCACGATATTTATGTTCATGGTGCTTATATCCTACTCATGCTAGTACTCAATGTTGATTATTCATAATGCATGATTATGAACGTTTTCGCTCTCTAGCTGGTCGCTTCTCAACCTATTTGCTAGCCTTCGCCTATACTAAGCGGGAATACTGCTTGTGCATCAAAACCCTTAAACCAAAGTTATTCCAGATGAGTCCACTATATCTACCTATATGCGGTATTACTCTGCCGTCCTAAGTAAATTTGCATGTGCCACCTCTAACTATTCAAATGAACATCTGTTTTGTGTGCCCGTACCGCTCATGGAGTGACAGGGGGCGGTCAGTATCTTCCATGCTAAGCGGGTTATTCTCATGATGAGTGTCTACTCACTTGTCCTTGCACGAGAGGGGCTGGTAATCGGGATGCCCAATCCCATTATTAAAAATGCAAAATAATAAAACAAACTCCCCCGGAAAGTTGTTGGTATGGAGGGCACCCAAGGATTCGACTAGCCATGGCTTGTGATTGTTGGTGGAGGGGGAGTAAACTTTACTTTCTGCTTGGGAACTGCCACTAATGTGTATAGCATGGAAGATACTGAAAACTCTCGGTCGTGACGTTGACATTTGGTACTGATTTCCTGAAAAACCAAAAACAAGCAGAAAACAACAACTGGCACTGGGCATTAGGTTAATAGGTTAGTCCCAAAAAATGATATATAATTGCATATCAAAACATCCAAGATTGATACTATAATAGCGTGGAACAATCAAAAATTATAGATACGTTGGAGACGTATCACTATGCTTGATAAAACTGTGCCACTAGGTGAATTTCTTGATGAACAAATTGTTGGGGAACGCGACAGAAAACAAAAAAATTCCGCACTACGAACATGCCCAGGATCACTATGGAGATGCATACAAGGTTTGATCTGATCGTTACCGACTCGTGGCGCAGCGGAAGTAGAGTCGATGTAGATCGTCGGTGCAGATCCCCGCAGCTAGGATTTACAACCTCCCAACCGCGAGGATGTACTCCCTCGTCTGTGTGACGCCCTCTGCTCGATCGTGCACTAATCATGCACGCAAACGTGCCCGCTCGAGATCAGAGACTCACGGGAAGATATCACAACACAACTCTAAACTCAAATTTAAACATAAATCTCCATATTACAAACCAGGGGTCACGAGGACCCGAATACATAAGTCATACAAACCATAATATCTGGGTACAAACATAGTTAGTCAAGTTTGCCTTAAGAAGGCTAGCACAAACAGCGACACTGATCGAAAAGGCGAAGGCCTCCTGCCAAGGGCCTCCGAACTACTCCTGGTCGTCGGGGATCTCCACATCGTAGTAGGCACCTCCGGGGATCTCCTACTCCTGGGCTCCGTCATCTGATCGCAGCAATCGGGTATGGGGAAAAGAGATAGCAAAGCAACCGTGAGTACTCATCCAAAGTACTCGCAAGACTGACATCAGAACTATGCTAAGTATGCATTGTATCAAAGGAATGGGGCTATATCTTTGGACTAAACTGCAGAAATGCTGGAACAGAGGGGGAGAGGCCTAGCCTATCGAAGACTAGCATCTTGAAGCAATCTTGCAGCATCAGGAGAGAGTAGAACAAGATAATATATAATCAATCATATTTTAGTAATGCCCTGGGATTCTTCCTCGACTACCCTGCGAGAAAGTGATCCCGAGAGCAGTAGTAACAGTTTAGTAATCACTTGGTATCCATTTGTAGTTGTAGCAGATCAAGATACAACTCTGAGCGTCCTGTTACCTTGGACACGGCTATTCGAATAGATAACTTCCCTGCAGGGGTGCACTACTGTTACCCAACACGCTCGATCACATCTGGCCGGACACACTTGCTGGGTAATGCCCGGCCTCGGGTGATCGACACGACGCAGTCCTACCTAGGCTCAGCAGAGAGGTCAGCATGCCGGTCTAAATCCTAAGTGCGAAGGGGTCTCGGGCCATCGCCCTTTACACTCCTGCACATTGCGTGGGTGGTCGGGGCCCAGGCGCGACACTGTATACACCAGTGACGTAACCAGCCCACCCCAACAATCAGCCCGCATCTCTGAGCTGTGACGTCTGAAGAGCTTTTGGCTGATACATACGACGTAGAGGGTCCCATAACCATTATCCCATGTGGTGGTAGTGCGTATAGGGCCAACGACCCACTCAGATCAAATACCCAAATCCGTTAGGCGTGTTTAGTAACTCGCAGAGATGAACAGGGTTCCTGTCGCTCCGACTTGGTAATACATGACGCGCGGGTGCTCTTGGAGCCGACCCGTCTTTAAAATTATTCTCTCGTGGGCACCCTTGGGGCCATCCCGACTTTAACAGTTTAAGTATTGCAATATGTAAACATTTCCGTGATCAGCACCCAGAGTGATCACGGCCCGATAACAAGCATGGCATACGGACAAGGGTGAAGGGCCACATATGAATCAATAGCATAACTAACTAAACATCATGGGACAACAGGTAGGTATCAACAGCAGGCGACGAAAACAAGCTATGCATCAAAATAGGAGCTATTGGAGCAACAACAGAAACAATTCTAATGCAAGCAATAGAGAGAAAGAGTAGGCGATATTTGGATGATCAAGGGGGTTTTGCTTGCCTGTAAGCTCTGCTAAAGGGGTCTGGTCATCGACGACGTAGTCGTACTCTGTAGTGTCGTCGGCAGTCTCGGGGTCTATCGGGACAGAAGGAGGGGGAAGAAACAATAAATACACGGCAAACAATGCAACAGGGATGCATGACATGTCTACATGCTATGCTAGGGGTGTTCTAATGCAGCACTACGCAAGTTACACGGAGCGGGAATTTATCCGGGAGTGTTCTCCCAGCTCCGGGTGATTATCGGTACACTGAACCGGAGGGGACGGTTCCATGTTTAGTAGGTTAGAGGGGTGTGGCAGGTATGTGGATGGCATATTCGGATTCTTCATATTTTTCTGATCATTTTTCATAGATAAATTATTTTCAGCCGAGTTACGGTTTATTTTCTATGATTTTCTGAAGTTTTAATAGTTTTCTGGAATTAAATCAAATTCGAAATTAATTGTGAAATTGCTACGAGCACACACAATATGTACATAGCAGCTCAGTGCAGAGGCTGACAGTGGGCCCCGTTGACTGCTGAGTCAGCAGTCAACGGTTGACTGGTCATAGGGTGAACAGTGCCGTGGGACCCTGTTGTCATTGACACTGGCTGGTTTAATTAGTAAAATGGGTTAATTAGCTCGTGGGGGACACCAGTCAGTATCATAGGAGTATTAATTAGAGTTAATTAATCACTACAGTGCTAGGGCCCGCGTGTCAGTGGGGTTAGGCTCTGGGTTAGTCACTAATGACCCTGACGGGTGGGACCCGCCGGGGTTTAAACGGCGACGCGCGCCGGAGCTGCTCCGGCGAGCAACACAGAGGGCGGCGCTGCTCGGGTTCATCGCACAGGCGACCAAATCGACGGCTGAGGCCATCTACGGGTAGAGGGGACCTGTCCGCGTCGAGCAGTACAGGTGGTTTCGCCGGAGGTGACCTAAAACGACGGCGGCGGCCACTTGCGCGACGGCCGGAGTTCGGGCTCTTGCAAAAACGATGCCGCATTGCGCTAGAGCTCGAGCTAGCTATCTAGGAGGAGTCAGCGGCTCACCAGGAGGGCGTCAGCGCCACTGGTTCGAGCAGAGCTACACAGAGAGCACGGCGTCCATGGCTACGGCGGCGGCTAGTGCATCGGAACAACAACGGCTCCACACGGGCGCGCAAACGAGCAACAGTATGTAGGAGGGGAAGCGGAGCTCACCGAAGAGGCTCACGGAGGCCGGCGTTAGCTTAGGGGCGCAGAGGTGAGGTGGATCGCGGCGGTGCAGTGGAGTTGACCGGCGAAGGGGATCGGGTCGATGCCATGGCTGTGCTGCTCCTCGAGACGAAGTAGAGCACCAGGAGGAAGTAGTCGAGGTCCCCGGAGCTCCTGGACAACTCACGGTGACGAATGGTCGCCGGTGTTCGCGTGTTCTACGGTGGCGGCGCCATGGTTGCGTCGGGTGAGGTGAGGGGAGCGAGGGAGAGAGAGGGGAAAAGATCTGGGGCTGTCCCCGAGGTCCACGACGTCGTCCTTATCCCCCCAGGGATCCCTGTAGCGACGCGGTTGGCGAGCGGGCGCGGCTACGACGACGACCGGCTCGGGCGCGGCGTGCGCGGGAGTGAGCAGTGCGGGAGTTGGGAGGCGACCGCGCTGGTGGGCTGGGCCGCCTGGTTTGACTTAGGCCCAGGTGCTGCGGCCCTTTTCTTTTTCTCCTTTTCTTTTCTGTTTTGTTTTTGTTTTTCTGTTCTGCAAAAATGTGTGGCCACAATTTGAGTTTTGTAAAATAGGTGACTTAGCACAATAATTACAGTGCAATATTATCTACTACCAGAAAATGGTTTGGAGACCAAATGATTTCATTTAAATTTTAGTTAAATAAAATGGGATTAAATATTGCTGTTTGGTACTGTTTTTGGATGATAGAGTCATCTAGTGATTTTTAGTGATGTTGTTTTTCTTAACACAATTAGTTATGGATTATTTCCTATTCAATGAACATTTTAGTTTTCAAATTTGAACAACTTTTATTTTTACCTCAAATTTGAATTGGAATTTGAAATGAGATATGATCTAAATGATGATCAAGCACTGTTAATCATGGTGACTTGGCATTATCAAAAGGGTGATCACTGTAGCTATTACATGGGGATGTTACAATTCTCCTCCTCTAAAAGAAATTCTCGTCTCGAGAATTAAGAGGTAGGCTGAAAGAGAGCGGGGTATTCTTCACGAAGACGATCTTCGCGTTCCCAAGTGGCTTCATCTTCAGAATGATTCGACCACTGAACTTTAAGGAACTTGATTGCCTTCTGACGGGTTCGACATTCAGCTTGATCAAGAATGCGGATCGGATACTCTTGATAAGAATGATCCTCTTGCAGCTCAAGCATTTCATGATCCACTGCTCGGATAGGATCCTTGAAGCAGCGACGGAGTTGCGACACATGAAAGACATCATGAACCTGAGAAAGGTTCGGCGGCAATTCCAATTGATATGCCACTTCTCCATGTCGGGCGAGGATACGGAACGGGCCAATGTAGCGAGGAGCTAACTTGCCCTTGATCCAAAATCGATGAGTGCCCTTCATCGGAGTAACACGAAGGTAAGCTTGTTCGCCAGGTTGATAGACCATTACCTGGTGTTTGCGGTCATAATTGCTCTTCTGATGAGACTGAGCTGCTTTCAAATGTTCACGGACAATGCGTACTTGCTCTTCAGCTTGTTGGATAATGTCCGGACCGAAGAGTGGCCGTTCCCCAGTTTCTGACCAATTCAGAGGGGTTCGACACTTACGTCCATAGAGAACTTCAAAGGGTGCCATCTTCAAACTAGCCTGATAGCTATTGTTGTAAGAGAATTCGGCATACGGGAGAGATTCCTCCCATTTCTTACCAAATGAGATGACACAAGCTCGAAGCATATCTTCAAGCACTTGGTTGACTCGTTCAACTTGTCCCTGGGACTGGGGGTGGAAAGCGGTCCTGAAGGACAGATGAGTTCCCATAGCTTCTTGGAAACTATTCCAAAACCTTGAGGTAAAGAGGCTGCCACGATCTGAACTGATCTCCAACGGAACACCGTGGAGTGACACAATTCTGGAAACATATAAGTCTGCTAACTGACTAGCAGTGATTGTCTCCTTGACTGGCAGAAAGTGAGCAACCTTGGAGAATCGGTCAATGACGACAAAAATAGCATCATGACCCTTCTGTGATCTGGGAAATCCAGTAATGAAATCCATTTCGACTTTGTCCCATTTCCATTCAGGAATAGCAAGTGGTTGCAGAGTTCTAGCAGGCCTTTAATGTTCTGCCTTGATGCGACGACAAACGTCACACTTAGCAACATAGCGAGCAATGTCTCGCTTCATATCAGGCCACCAGTATCTCTGTCGAATATCTTGGTACATCTTGGTGCTACCGGGGTGAATTGACAAAGGTGTATCATGTGCTTCTTTCATAACATCCGAACGAGAGTCCAGGTTTTGCTTTCTGGGGACCACTAGGCGGCCTTTGAAGAACAAGGCACCATCATCATCAACATGGTAGAACGAAGAATTTCCCTGGGAGAGGTATTTCTTAATCTTCTCGACTTCAGAGTCATATTTCTGCCTTGTCTTGATGTTGCACTCGAGGTCCGGTTCAACAACCAGGGTATTGAGATAACCCTGAGGAACAATGTGAAGGTTCAACTTGCGAAGTTCTTCATAAAGAAGAGGTTGTGCTTTCTGAACCGTGAGGTTATTGCAATAAGATTTGCGACTCAAAGCATCGGCCATTACATTAGCCTTGCCAGGGGTATAGGAAATATCCATGTCATAGTCAGCTATTGTCTCGAGCCATCTTTGTTGACGGAGGTTCAAATCTGGTTGAGTATACAGATACTTTAGACTTTGGTGGTCCGTGTATATCTCGCATCGATTACCAAGAAGGTAATGTCGCCACAGCTTCAGAGCATAGATAACTGCTGCTAACTCGAGATCATGTGTGGGATACTTATCTTCGTGAGGACGCAACTGACGAGAGCCATAAGCAATCACCTTGCGGTCTTGCATTAGGACACAGCCTAATCCTTAACGAGACGCGTCACAGTAAATCACGAAGTCCTTGCGAGTATCTGGGGGTGCTAGCACTGGGGCAGAGGTCAACTTGTCCTTGAGTGTCGGAAAACTTTCTTGATACTTTTCCGTCCACTCAACCTTCTTGCCTTTGTGAAGCAAATCAGTTAGTGGTTTAGCAATCTTGGAGAAGTTCTCGACGAAACGGCGGCAATAGCTGGCGAGACCGAGAAAACTTCTGACTTGCTTGACATTCTTCGGGGGAGTCCAGTCAAGAATAGCCTGAACTCGTTCTGGGTTAACAGCAATGCCATCTTTTGAAATGACATGACCAAGATAGGTCACCTCGGATAACCAAAATTCACATTTGTAAAATTTGGCATATAGTTGATGTTCTCGAAGTTTCTCTAATACAAGCCGAAGATGTTCGGCGTGTTCATCTTCATTCTTGGAAAATATAAGGATATCATCCAAATAAACCACGACGAATTTGCCGAGGTAGTCCATGAAGATATAGTTCATCAATCGAGAGAAGGTTGCTGGAGCATTAGTTAATCCGAAGGACATGACGGTGTACTCGTATGATCCATAATGAGTAACGAAGGCGGTCTTCGGAATATCCTCTTTACGAACTCGGATCTGATGGTAACCCAACCTTAAGTCGAGTTTAGAGAACACAGAGGATCCAGCAAGTTGATCATAAAGATCGTAGATCCGGGGAAGTGGATATTTGTTCTGAATTGTTGCTTGGTTAATAGGCCGATAGTCCTGGACCAATCGGTTAGTACCATCTTTCTTCTTAACAAAGAGAGAAGGTGCTCCCCAAGCGGAGGAACTTGGACGAATGAAGCCTTTACGAAGTGATTTGTCGATCTTCTCCTTAAGCTCAAGGAGTTCATGCGGCGGCATCTTATAGGGACGTTTAGCAATAGGAGTGGTGCCTGGTTTCAAGTCGATGACGAATTCAACGGCTCTAACCGGGGGTATTCCTGGAAGTTCTTCTGGAAAGACGTCCGGAAAATCACGAACGACTGGAACGTTCTCAATTCCCTCAAGAGGTGAAGCATTCAAAGCATTCAGAGCATATATCTGAGCTTCGGCATTCCTGATAACTCGGGCGGTGTAGTTCACTATCTCGTCGGAGGGGTGAAGGAGTTGGACGACTTTGGTGGCACAATTGATCGAAGCAATGTGAGCTTTCAACCAATCCATCCCCAGAATGAGTTCTATATTGGAAGAATTCAAAATGATGGGTGAAACAAGGAATTCCAGTCCTTCGATTTCAACAGTGACATTGTGTGCCATCATGGAGGTTTGACAACGGCCTCCAGGGGTTTTAACGACTAATGGAGTATGCATCTTTTCATATTGTATGCCATGCATGAATGCAAATGCTCCAGAGATGAATGAATGTGATGCTCCTAAATCAAAACAGAAGCGGGTACTGAGTTAATGAGAAGGGTACCCATCACAGTTTCAGGTTGATCCTGAACTTCTTCAATGTCAACGTGGTAAGCCTGTCCACGTCCATAAGCAGAAGACCCAGTATTGTTGCGGGTCTAATTGTTACCACGACCATTTCCACGGCCAGCATGAGGAAGTGCCAACTGATTCTGGCGGCAGTCCTTGGCAAGGTGACCTGGGCGGCGACACTTGAAACACAGACCATCTTCAGGACGAAGAGGAGCAGCACGTGGTGGAGCAGCTTGAGCTCTTGGCTGCCTCGGCGGTGGAGGAGGCAGACGGGGTGCAGCATAGGAAGGCCTTAACGCAGGGGCAGCTGGACGATACACGTTTTGAGGAATCCAGATACGACGCTTTTGCGCTGAGCTCGAGGATGAGCCAACGTCACGATAGCGCTTCTGCGACTCCTTGTGCTCCATCTGAGCAGTCTCAACCAGGATAGCCTTGTTCACGAGGGTGGCGAAGTCGGTGAAGTCTTGAGCAGCAAGTGCAAGCTTGAGGTCTGGGTGGAGTCCATTACGGAACTTCTCTTGTCTACGAGCATCAGTGGCAATGTCTTCTTCGGCATAGCGGGACAGGTTAAGGAATTCACGCTGATAAGCTTCGACAGTCCTATTGCCCTGAGTGAGGTTGCGAAACTCTATTTTCTTCCGGTCCATGATTCCCTGAGGAATGTAACGGGCACGGAAAGCAGTCTGAAACTCGATCCAAGTAATGATTGTCCCAGCAGGTAATGAACCCCTGTGGGTGTCCCACCATTGAGCAGCGGGACCCTTCAAGAAGTAGGACGCGAAGGTGACAAGGTTGGCAGGGGAGACATTGGCAGACTCCATCTCGTAGGCGATGTCGCGAAGCCAATCGTCAGCATCCAGTGGCTGTTCAGAGTTGCGGAAAATAGTAGGGCTGAGACGTACAAAGTCCTGCAGAGTTATTCTGGCAGGTTGCTGATTCTGAGCATTCTGGTTCTGTTGTGGAAACTGAGCCATGATTCCAACCATGAACTGGCGGTTCAGCTCGAATTGCTGCATCATAGCTGCCATATAGTCTGGCGGGGGTGGATCGTTGGCACCACGGCCACGACCACCTAGTCTAACCATCCTGCTAAAATTTAATAGGGGGTAGTTTAGTAAAACAACTGCAAGTGTTTAGAGACAAACATGATGTAACACGACAATGAATAAGTAGTGCAATAGATACATAACAATAGTCAATTAAGACATACAGATCCATACACATAGTCGGTTACACGCGGACAACATAAGTTCGCAAAATTAAACAGCTAGACATACTAGGCGGCGCGCAGGCACGCGGTGAGGAATACACAACGGGACATAGGAAAGGCTACATCAACGTCGGGGAAAACCACTGAAACGGGGTAGCTGCAGGTGCGGACGATGAGTGCTCATGGCAGAAAAGTCCTGCTCTCCGTGTGCACTCTGATGCAGAACCCGATCTCGAACTGGAAGAAGAGGTCCACGTGCGGGTGTGTGACCTCCAACAGCAGGCCAATCGATACCTGAAGGCATCTGAGTCCTGCGCAGGTAAAGGATGTACTCTGGATGTATCCCTGCACGAACAGCTGGCAGCAACTGTGTCATAGCATCATAGAGACGTGCTCGAGTGGCAAACAACTCGACGGCAAGAGCTCGGGCAGTGCGATCCAGAGCCTGAGTGCACTGAATCAAAACCTGCGGGTCATATCGACGTCGCTCGTAAGGGGCACAGACAACTGTGTAGTATCCGGTAGCATCTCCAGCAGGTGCATACGGGATGTATCGGAACTCGGAGTCATCCAAGCGACTATGCTCGCCATGAAGACGTGCGACAGCAGAATGGGCAGCGTCATGGACTGCCATATCAACCGTCACGCCAATACCGTGAAAAGTGTGCAGCTCAGTGGCGGAGTCATTCTGCTGATCAAAGATACAAACATCAGCATGGTACTGCTCCTGGTTGAACTCGCGGTAATCCTCGTAAACCATGTACTCGGGGTACCAGCGGTAGCCCAATCTGGTCAGGAGGGCTATTAGGATAGCTGGAAAACCAGGCGCATCACGAGCCCAAGTGTGGAGCACAAGCTGCGTCGCAGGGCGTGGCGGAAACAAGCGATCCATCTGAAACAGAGGAAATTTCAAGATTGTCAAATGACAGTGAGCGAATTCTTCCATCGTGCATTCAAGAAATTAATTTGCAGATAACCAAAGCTCCGGGTGGACGTGATCACGAGAACCTAAAGTCAGAGTTAGTAAAATTTTAACCCGAATAGAAGAGAGAGTAGAATCCCAGAGTAAGGAAGAGGAATAAAAGATCCTAATCCCATCCATGTGCAACGTGGGCCCGTAAGCCACACAACACTGTTAGTAAAATATAGTTTTTCAAAGACTAGACTCAACTTCGACCAAGGAATCGGAAGGGGGCTTCCTACGGGTAGTCTGCTCTGATACCAACTTGTGACGCCCTCTGCTCGACCGTGCACTAATCATACACGCAAACATGCACGCTCGAGATTAGAGACTCACGGAAAGATATCACAACACAACTCCAAACTCAAATTTAAACATAAATCTCCATATTACAAACCAGGGGTCATGAGGACCCGAATACATAAGTCATACTAACCATAATATCTTGGTACAGACATAGTTAGTCAAGTTTGCCTTAAGAAGGCTAGCACAAACAGCGACACTGATCGAAAAGGCGAAGGCCTCCTGCCAAGGGCCTCCGAACTACTCCTGGTCGTCGGGGATCTCCACGTCGTAGTAGGTACCTCCGGGGATCTCCTACTCCTGGGCTCCGTCATCTGATCACAGCAATCGGGTATGGGGAAAAGAGATAGCAAAGCAACCGTGAGTACTCATCCAAAGTACTCGCAAGACTGACATCAGAACTATGCTAAGTATGCATTGTATCAAAGGAATGGGGCTATATCTTTGGACTAAACTACAGAAATGCTGGAACAGAGGGGGAGAGCCCTAGCCTATTGAAGACTAGCATCTTTAAGCAATCTTGCAGCATCAGGAGAGAGTAGAACAAGATAATATATAATCAATCATATTTTAGTAATGCCCTGGGATTCTTCCTCGACTACCCTGCGAGAAAGTGATCCCGAGAGCAGTAGTAAAAGTTTAGTAATCACTTGGTATCCATTTGTAGTTGTAGCAGATCAAGATACAACTCTGAGCGTCCTGTTACCGTGGACACGACTATTCGAATAGATAACTTCCCTGCAGGGGTGCACTACTGTTACCCAACATGCTCGATCACATCTGGTCAGAAACACTTGCTGGGTAATGCCCGGCCTCGGGTGATCGACATGACGCAGTCCTACCTAGGCTCAGCAGAGAGGTCAGCATGCCGGTCTAAATCCTAAGTGCGAAGTGGTCTTGGGCCATCGCCCTTTGCACTCCTGCACGTTGCGTGGGTGGTCGGGGCCCAGGCGCGACACTGTATACACCTGTGACGTAACCAGCCCACCCCATCAGCCCGCATCTCTGAGCTGTGACGTCTGAAGAGCTTTTGGCTGATACATACGACGTAGAGGGTCCCATAACCATTATCCCACGTGGTGGTAGTGCGTATAGGGCCAACGACCCACTCAGATCAAATACCCAAATCCGTTAGGCGTGTTTAGTAACTCGCAGAGACGAACAGGGTTCCTGTCGCTCTGACTTGGTAATACATGACGCGAGGGTGCTCTTGGAGCCGACCCGTCTTTAAAATTATTCTCTCGCGGGCACCCTTGGGGCCAGCCCGACTTTAACAGTTTAAGTATTGCAATATGTAAACATTTCCGTGATCAGCACCCAGAGTGATCACGGCCCGATAACAAGCATGGCATACGGACAAGGGTGAAGGGCCACAGATGAATCAATAGCATAACTAACTAAACATCATGGGACAACAGGTAGGTATCAACAGCAGGCGACGGAAACTGGCTATGCATCAGAATAGGAGCTATTGGAGCAACAACAGAAGCAATTCTAATGCAAGCAATAGAGAGAAAGAGTAGGTGATATCTGGATGATCAAGGGGGTTTTGCTTGCCTGGAAGCTCTGCTGAAGGGGTCTGGTCGTCGATGACGTAGTCGTACTCTGCAGTGTCATCGGCAGTCTCGGGGTCTATCGGGATAGAAGGAGGGGGAAGAAACAATAAATACACAGCAAACAATGCAACAGGGATGCATGACATGTCTACATGCTATGCTGGGGGTGTTCTAATGCAGCACTACGCAAGTTAGACGGAGCGGGAATTTATCCGGGAGTGTTCTCCCAGCTCCGGGTGATTATCGGTACACTGAACCGGAGGGGACGGTTCCATGTTCAGTAGGTTAGAGGGGTGTGGCAGGTATGTGGATGGCATATTCGGAATCTTCATATTTTCTGATCATTTTTCATATATAAATTATTTTCATCCGAGTTACGGTTTATTTTCTATGATTTTCTGAAGTTTTAATAGTTTTCTGGAATTTCTGGAATTAAATCAAATTCGAAATTAAATGTGAAATTGCTATGGGCACACACAATGTGTACACAGCAGCTCAGTGCAGAGGCTGACAGTGGGCCCCGTTGACTGCTGAGTCAGCAGTCAACGGTTGACTGGTCATAGGGTGAACAGTGCCGTGGGACCCAGCTGTCATTGACACTGGCTGGTTTAATTAGTAAAATGGGTTAATTAGCTCAAGGGGCCACCGGTCAGTATCACATGAGTATTAATTAGAGTTAATTAATCGCTACAGTGCAAGAGCCCGCGTGTCACTGGGGTTAGGCTCTGGGTTAGTCACTAATGACCCTGACGGGTGGGACCCGCCGGGGTTTAAACGGCGACGCGTGCCGGAGCTGCTCCGGCGAGCAACAGAGAGGGCGGCGCTTCTCGGGTTCATCGCACAGGCGACCAAATCGACGGCTGAGGCCATCTACGGGTAGAGGGGACCCGTCCGCGTCGAGCAATACAGGTGGTTTCGCCGGAGGTGACCTAAAACGACGACGGCATCCACTTGCGCGGCGGCCGGAGTTTGGGCTCTTGCGAAAATGATGCCGCGTTGCGCTAGAGCTCGAGCTAGCTAGCTAGGAGTAGTCAGCGGCTCACCAGGAGCGCGTCAGCGCCACTGGTTCGAGCAGAGCTGCACAGAGAGCACGACGTCCATGGCTACGGCGGCGGCCAGTGCATCGGAATAGCAACGACTCTACACGGGCGCGCAAACGAGCAGCAGTAGGTAGGAGGGGAAGCGGAGCTCACCGAAGAGGCTCACTGAGGCCGGCGTTAGCTTAGGGGCACAGAGGTGAGGTGGATCGCGGCGGTGCAGTGGAGTTGACCGGCGAAGGGGATAGGGTCGATGCCATGGCTGTGCTACTCCTCGAGACGAAGTAGAGCACCAGGAGGAAGTAGTCGAGGTCCCCGGAGCTCCTGGATAGCTCACGGTGACGAATGGTCGCCGGTGTTCGTGTGTTCTATGGTGGCGGCGCCATGGTTGCATCGGGTGAGGTGAGTGGAGCGAGGGAGAGAGAGGGGAAAAGATCTGGGGCTATCCCCGAGGTCCACAGCGTCGTCCTTATCCCCCCAGGGATCCCTGTAGCGACGCGGTTGGCGAGCGGGCGCGGCTGCGACGGCGACCAGCTCGGGCGCGGCGTGCGTGGGAATGAGCAGTGCGGGAGGTGGGAGGCGACCGCGCTGGTGGGCTGGGCCGCCTGGTTTGACTTAGGCCCAGGTGCTGCGGCCCTTTTCTTTTTCTCCTTTTCTTTTCTTTTCTGTTTTGTTTTTGTTTTTCTGTTCTGCAAAAATGTGTGGCCACAATTTGAGTTTTGTAAAATAGGTGACTTAGCACAATAATTACAGTGCAATATTATCTACTACCAGAAAATGGTTTGGAGACCAAATGATTTCATTTAAATTTTTGTTAAATAAAATGGGATTAAATATTGCTGTTTGGTACTGTTTTTGGATGATAGAGTCATCTAGTGATTTTTAGTGATGTTGTTTTTCTTAACACAATTAGTTATGGATTATTTCCTATTCAATGAACATTTTAGTTTTCAACATTGAACAACTTTTATTTTTACCTCAAATTTGAATTGGAATTTGAAATGAGATATGATCTAAATGATGATCAAGCACTGTTAATCATGGTGACTTGGCATTATCAAAAGGGTGATCACTATAGCTATTACATGGGGATGTTACAGTCTGCTCCTCGGACAGTCCCTCGAACAGCGCTTCGGGAGGCGGTCGGACAGTCCCCCGGACAGTGTCACGGACAGCCCTTCGGGAGGCACTCACAGAAACTCAGACGGTCACTCGAACAGCCCTTCGGGAGGCACTCTCGAACAGCCCCTCGGGCAAAAAGATCAAACCTACGACCTCTCTACGGGGTTGTACACTGATACGTCTCCGTCGTATCTCTTTTCCAAACACTTTTGCTCTTGTTTTGGACTCTAATTTGCATGATTTGAATGAAACTAACCCGGACTGATGCTGTTTTCAGCTGAATTGCCATGGTGTTGTTTTTGTGCAGAAATAAAAGTTCTTGGAATTGGATGAAACTTTTTGGAGATTTTTTATGGAATATATAAAAAATACTGGAGCCAAAACCTATTGGAGGGGGGCCACCCAGTGCCCATGAGGCACCAGGGCGCGCCATCCCCCCAGGCGCGCCCTGGTACCTCGTGGGGCCCACGTGGCTCCGTCTGACCTAATTCCAACGCTATAAATTCACTTTCCCGAAGAAAAAATAAGAGAGGAAATTTTATTGCGTTTCAGGATACGGAGCTGCCGGCACCTCCTGTTCTTCATCGGGAGGCCAGATCTGGAGTCCGTTCAGGGCTCCGGAGAGGGGGATCTTCCGGCATCGTCATCATCAACCATCCTTCATCACCAATTTCATGATGCTCACAGCCAGGAGTGAGTAATTCCTTCATAGGCTTGCTGGACGATGATGAGTTGGATGAGATTTATCATGTAATCGAGTTAGTTTTGTTAGGGCTTGATCCCTAGTATCCACTATGTTCTGAGATTGATGTTGCTATGACTTTGCTATGCTTAATGCTTGTCACTATGGCCTGAGTGCCATGATTCCAGATCTGAACCCTTTATGTTATCATGAATATATTTGTGTTCTTGATCCGATCTTGCAAGTTGTATGCACCTGCTATGTGTTATGATCCGCATACCCCAAGGTGACAATAATTGGGATTCTTTCCGGTGATTGCCGTAGTTTGAGGAGTTCATGTATTCACTAAGTGTTAATGCTTTGTTCCGATTCTCTATTAAAAGGAGGCCTTAATATCCCTTAGTTTCCTTATGGACCCCGCTGCCACGGGAGGGTAGGACAAAAGATGTCATGCAAGTTCTTATCGCAAGCACGTATGACTATATACGGTATACATGCCTACATTACATTGATGAATTGGAGCTAGTTCTGTGTCGCCTAGGCTATGACTATTACATGATGAATGTTATCCAACGAATATCACCGATCCAATGCCTACGAGCTTTTCACATATTGTTCTTGCTAAGTTACTATTGTTACTACTGCTGTTACAATTGCTACTACTACTACTGTTACCGTTACTGCTACTGTTACTATCATTGCTACTGCTATCAAACTATCATACTACTGTGCCACTGATCACTCTGCTGCAGATATTTAGTCTCCAGGTGTGGTTGAATTGACAACTCAACTGCTAATACTTGCGAATATTCTTTGGCTCCCCTTGTGTCGAATCAATAAATTTGGGTTGAATACTCGACCCTCGAAAACTGTTGAGATCCCCTATACTTGTGGGTTATCAGACACATACGGTGTCATCTAACCGACAGGGCTTCGTCGTCCAGAACTAGTTCCCACCGGAACCCAGACAACCTTTCGGCTCTATGAAACTATTTTGTGGGGAGGGAGAGACAAGGCCAGATCATGCATGGCATTTGTATGTGAGAAAGAGTGAGTGTGGAGAGTGCCTCTCCACCTCTATTTATAGGAAAAACCAAGGGGTAGGGTGGCACATGAAAAACCCAAAATGCCCATGCTTTATGTCACACATAAAGGGCATAATGGGGAGGTAAGAGGAGCCCCCTTGGCTGCCCGCCACATGTGCCCCCCCCCCAAAAAAAAGGGGTTCCCATCCATCCATGTCATCCCCTAGATCTTTTGGGACAAAGCCCAAAAAGGTGGCTTTCCAAAAAGCAACCATAAAGTGCTTTTCAGTTTTCACGAAAACATTTTTTCCCAACCGTTAAATCTGAAAATATTTATGTGGGCCCAGAACATTTCCAATATCCCCTAAAATAATTTTGGACGCGTTCCGAAACAATTCCGGATTAGTGATTTTCATTTGCGAAAAGCAACCAAAGCGGTTCCGGCAGCTCCGGAACATTTTCGGTTTTTTCTTTTGGAAAAATCCCAGAAGTTCCCAAAACAATTCTGGCACCCTCCAAGAATTTCCAAGCGTGTGACGAATTTTTTTTGACTTAATGGTATACTCCGAAACAACTTTTCAGTTTTACCGAAACCCTTCCGGTGTTCTCTCTCCAGAACTCTTCCGTTGTCTCCTAAACTTTTCCGGTGACTTTCTCTCAGACTCCCTATCTAGTATTCAACAGATAGATGACCCTTAAGCGTGTGACCCTATAGGTTCGGTGAAGTATAGACATGACCGGAACACTTTCCGATCAATGATGAACATCGGATCCATGGACACCCATATTGACCCCTATACCCACACGAATAAATATTCGAGTGAACCTCTAGTTGCCGTGTGCTATTCCTGTTGCTTCACGATATGTTACAAACACCCGAGGTGAGATTTATCGGCATCCCCGTGGATCAACAACTTTGTCCACTATGCTAGTTACCTCGTTACCGGTTTTGTTCTCTCTTCTCGTTTCCGCGTTCCGGCATCCCTGTGATCAAATCACATTGTGTCTGGCCAGATGATGATGGATACCGTAATACCGAGAGGGCCCAAAGAATATCTCTCCATCGTCGGAGGAGCAAATCCCAATCTTGAGCTATCAAGTCCCTTGTCATAGTTTTCCATGAACCTGTAAGCCGCCGTAATAGCCACCCATTTACGGATGACGTTTAACAAACCCCAAAGTTCATGAAGCAAGCATGCAGAAACTTGATACTCTCATGGTCTAAGGAATCATGCAAATGTTAACTTTCTCTGGGTTATTAACCATTAACTTGTAACGAATGTATCTCATAGCATAACATCAATTCGGGTCGATTCAACACAAATGTTCTTCTAACATTGTGCCCTCAAAATTGATGGCATAGTCATGCCGATGATCAGGAAAACAAGATCATCATGCAATACTTGAGCTAGTCTTAGAGGCATGACTAGGAATACATTTTTCAGTTTATCATTCCACACGTGCACATGAGTTTCCCTCCGAGCCTCGTGGATATTGTAGACTCGAGAACCATAGCAGTTATAGCACGGAATATAAACATAATTATGAACATGGAGATAAAAATAACATTTATTATTGCCTCTAGGGCATATCTCCTACAGACTCCCACTTGCACTAGAGTCAATAATCTAGTCAATGCTAATGCACTTTACACCTATGGCATACTGGTGTAAAAAATGCTTCGCTTGTGGTATAGTCTACGTCTAATGGACCTGACAACTTCTGGGCCGTGTGTATCTATGCATATCCTTGCATTTTCATTCTTTCACAAAATACATATTTTGTGTGGACTTGGCTTTGTATATATGTGAATCACTGGTCGAACCTAGATTCCTCAAACTGAGCTATGGAGCAACTATCTACAATAGTGTCCCATTGACCAAAGCCATCTTGGAACCATACTAAGTTCATGAATGAACTATATGATTCACCAACTTCTTTGTCGCTTCGGAAGCATCAACATACTGAGCCATTTGTTATAGAATTCGCCACAGTAACCTGTTTGGAACAATTTCCAACTTACCATGCCACCATATCGTGTTTTACACAAAACCCTTAACTTAAATCAAAAATCGCTTGGAGCATTGATGAAGACTGTATCGATGTAACTACTTACAACGAGCACTTCATAATCTCTGCTTGCGAGAAAACATGTCATCAGTGCTACTTTAGTACTTAACGACATTTTTCACTGTTGTCCCATGATCAGTACTTTGCTCACTTAGGTATCTATACTCGCAACAACTTGGGAGTATCGGACATATCTGGTTGTTTTACATACCATGGATGTCGGGGGGATGACCCCCGGGTAGGCGACGGAGCCCGGATCCCTTTCAGAAAATCATCGGAGCAAGACAAGTCCCTCAGGCTGGCTTGCCAAGCATGCCGGCTCCCCAGCGCGAGCCGGCTCGGCACGGCAACCCGGCCTGGCCGGCTGGCCCATGCCGGCCGGCCGCGAGGAGACGAAGCCTTAGCGACGAAGCAAGCATGGCTACTGCACTCCTCCCTTTATACTGACAGAACAGGCGAGGCTGCAACTTTCCTTGCGCCCCCGCCCGAGGCGGGCAGTGTCAGGGAGGCGCGGTCCTGTAGAAACGGCGGCGCCGACCTCCCTCTGACGACGGACAAGACGCGCCACAGTGCCTCGTACCCAGACTGACAAGAGACAAGACCCGCCACAGTGCCCCGCGCCAGGCAGGTGCGGCGCACCTGGCAACCCGGCAGCCCGGTGACCCGGCGTCCCGGCGACCCGGCGACCCGGCCACCGGATCCCGGTCAATGACACCAGGGGCCCGCGCCTCTGTAACGTTACCATTGTAACCCTGGGGGTCGGCCTATAAGATCCCCAGGGAGGCCTCCATGCAGAGGGGTCGATCGGTCGGTCAGATCAATACACCTTCTAGTTAGCTCCCTTCAGATCACTCTCTCCTGTGGGATGGTGGCTCTTCACTTCCCTTTAGTGATTCCTCGCTCCACAGAACACACACGCACTCCCGCCGGAGAGGCAGAACGGTGGCCTAGCCCCTTCTCCCTCCTCTGTCCAAACAGCTCTAGGAGCAACTCTGTAACCTTTGCGCATATCAGCTAATACGGCAGGATTAGGGGTGTTACCTCTCCAGAGGGCCCCGAACCTGGGTACGTCTCGTGTCTCGCACTTGCTCATGCCAACTTCGCCTCCGGAGCCCACCGGCATCCTCTCGTAGCCCCACCTCTTTAGCCATCTTATGGCATCTGCCGTGAAATCACCACGACAGTTGGCGCCCACCGTGGGGCTGCTCGCGGCGCCGGCCGAAGTCAAGTTCCGGACGAGGCCCTTCACCAGCTTCGGCGAGCGCATCGTGCACGGTTTGGTCCGTGCGCCTCGCACGTCCAAACCGGCCGTCTGCAGCGCTGCGCTGGGCGCGGACGTCGCCTGCCCCGCAGGCTGCTTCATCGTCCCCTTCGGCGCGCTGTGCGTCTTCGTCGCGCTCGTCCCCGACGTGTTTCCCAGCGAAGTGTGCAATTGCACCGACTCGCCTGTCCCCGTTAGCTGTGCCATCTCCGACGACGTCGTTGCTCTCTGCGTTCACACGGAGGTGCTAACCATTGGCACCAGTTCTGGCTCCCCACGCGGCCGCCGCCTTGGCTGCGGCTCCGCCTCGCTGCACTGACCCGCTCCACGATACGATCCGGAGTCTGCAAGCCCCCATCACGCCCGACGCCGACTCGGCGGCCGCAGCGGCTCGGCTCAACGAGGACCGCCAGCATCTGCTGTTCGAGGCCACGGAGCTGGCAGCCGTGCGGCGCCGGCTGGAGTCCGCCCAACGTGAGTACGACAGCGCCCACGGCTTCACTCCGCCCGCCGCCGAACCCAGCCGGGTCGCAGAGGTGCGGACTCGTGGGGCCGCGCTCGGCCGTGCGCTAGGCGCAGGCCGGCCCGTCTACGACACCCCCGTCAAGAATATGCACGCGGCGCAGGCGGCTATGGCGGATGTCGAGTTTCTGGAGGGCGAGGAGCTGCGGCAGCAGCAGCAGCGCATCCGCGACCTCATCGCCGCGGCGAACGAGCAGCAGGCGCGTTTTGATCCGGCCCAGCCATCCGGCTCCGCTGCAGGGAATACCGCAAACCCGGAGAGGGCTCTCCGGGGCGCGCGGCAGACGTCTTCGCACGCCACTAGCGCGAGCCGCTCTGGCCGGCACCGGGCCGGTCGGAGCCGGCACAACCAAGCCACCACCGCCGGAGACGGCAACGCTGGCGAGACAGCCGGCGACGGCCGGGTTCAGCAGCCGAAGCCCCCCGTGCGGCCGGCTCGGCGGCCCGAGCCGGCCCCGGAAGCTCCTGCTCCCCGCAGTCCCGTGGCCGACCGAATCGGTCCCCGCGGTCCCGTGGCTGACTGACTCGGCCCCCGCGAGCCCTACGACGAAAGCGACGCCCATCATCGCATCGACCGGCTGGCGCGCTCCACGGCCCTGGAGGAGGAAAGCTCTGTCGGCCCGGCGTGCTTCGGCCCCCGCATTCGCGAAGAACCCTTCCCCAAAGGCTTCTCGCTGCCCCGCGACTCCCCAAAGTACACCGGCGCCACCAAGCCGGAGGACTGGCTAACCGACTACACCACAGCTGTCGGCATAGCCGGCGGCAACCGGCGTGTGGCTGTCCATTACGTCCCCCTCATGCTGCTCAGTTCGGCCCAGACATGGCTTAACAGCCTCCGAGCCGGCAGTGTGAACTCCTGGCTGGATTTCGAAGACGCGTTCATTCGCAACTTCACCAGCACCTACAAGCGACCCGGCAAGCCTCGCCAGCTCTCCATGTGCGTCCAGAAGCCGGGTGAGCCCCTGCGCGACTTCCTCACACGGTGGACGGAGCTTCGCCACTCCTGCGAAGGGGTCCGCGAGGTCCAGGCCATCCAGTACTTCATCGACGGATGCCTAGACGACACTCTGGTCAAGCACCGGCTAGTGTGCGATGAGCCGGAGACCCTGGCGGAGCTCCTGGGTGTGGCGGACAAGTACGCTACGGCCGACTCCGCGATGAATATGAAGATCACGATCGACGCGGACGGCAAGCTTCTCCCGGCCCATCCGGCTCCCGCCAAGCCGGCTGGCGACAACAGCCAGCGCCGGCAAGACAGCAACAACAATGGCAAGCGCCAAAACAACAAGCCGGCGCCCCGCTACGACAACCGGCAAGTCGCCGCCGTGGAGAGGGAGCAGCCGACCAAGCAAGGCGCCAGCCAGCGCCCGCGCACTGGCAAAGCCGTCTGGCAGCCCAAGCTAACCTTCGAGCAGATGCTCGACGCCCCCTGCAAAAACCACGGCGGTGCGAAGCCATCGACGCACACACTCTGGCAGTGCAGCTTCACGCAACGCCTATTGAAGGGCAACCTTCCACCCCCGCCGCCTGGAGCCGGCCCGCAGCAGCCGCCGCCCCCGCCGCCTCCACCGCCACCCGGCGCCCTCGCCGATAACCCTTTCCCGCACCCGGACGCATCCTACGTCGTCTTCACCGGCGAGGAGGACGACAAGCACGCCAAGCGCAAATAGGCGGCTGAGGTGAACGCCGTCCTCCCTTCGGTTCCCCAGTACATGCACTGGTCCGACCGACCGGTGAGCTGGACCCGGGAGGATCACCCGGCCGTCATGCCCACGCCGGGTGGCTACGCCCTCGTGCTCGACCCCACCCTCGTCTCTGAGAAGCGCACCTGCCGCTTTTCGCGGGTGCTGATCGACGGCGGCAGCAGCATCAACATCCTGTACCGCGACACGATGACCAAGCTCGGCATCGAGGCACGACAGCTGGAGCCGACCCGGACGGTGTTCCACGGCATCGTGCCGGGACTCTCCTGCTCCCCGATCGGCCGGATCCGGCTTGACGTCCTGTTCGGCTCCAGCAGCCATTTCCGCCGCGAGCTGATCTGGTTTGAGGTAGTCGACCTGGCCAGCCCCTGCCACGCGCTGCTGGGCCGGCCCGCGATGGCCAAATTTATGGCGGTCCCCCACTACGCCTACCTGAAGTTGAAGATGCCGGGTCCCAAGGGCCTCATCACCGTCGTCGGCGACTACAAGAAGTCCCTCGAGTGTGCCAAAGCCGGCTCCCAGCTGGTCGAGTCACTGGTCATCGCCGAGGAGAGGCGCCAGCTCGACAGGATCGTGGCGCTGGCTACCGCGCAGTCGGCCGTGCCGGCTCCGCCTAAGCCGGCCGACGAAGCCTCCTTCAAGCCGGCCAAGGACACGAAGCGGGTCCCACTTGACCCGGCCGACCCCAGTTCTAGCATGTACGTCATCGTGGGTGCCGGCCTCGACAGCAAATAGGAAGGCGAGCTCGTCAATTTCCTCCGTGAGAATCAGGATATCTTTGCATGGTCTCCCAAAGACATGCCGGGTGTCCCGAGGGAATTCGCCGAGCACCAACTTCACGTCCGCAAGGACGCCAAGCCTGTCCGGCAGCCGCTACGCCATTTCTCCGAGGAAAAGCGAAGAACCATTGGCGAAGAGATCGCCCGGCTGCTCAAAGCCGGGTTCATCATGGAAGTATTCCACCCCGAGTGGCTGGCCAACCCGGTCCTCGTCCTGAAGAAGAACGGCACTTGGCGCATGTGTATCGACTACACCAGCCTGAACAAGGCATGCCCCAAAGACCCGTTCGCTCTGCCCCGGATTGACCAAGTCATCGACTCCACAGCCGGCTGCGAGCTCCTGTCCTTCCTGGACGCCTACTACGGCTACCACCAGATCAAGCTGGACCCGGCGGACGCCCTCAAGACGTCCTTCATCACGCCCTTTGGGGCGTACTGCTACATCACCATGTCGTTCGGGCTGAAGAACGCCGGCGCCACTTTCCAGCGCTGCATGCAGAAATGCCTGCTGCCCCAGCTCGGCAGAAATGTGCACGTCTACGTCGACGACATCGTGGTGAAGACCAAGCAGCACCTCACGCTCCTGGCCGACCTCAAGGAAACCTTCGCCAATCTGCGCCGGTTCCGGATCAAGCTCAACCCGGAGAAATGTCTCTTCGGCGTGCCGACTGGCCAGCTCCTCGGTTTCCTCCTCTCGGCGCGCGGCATCGAGGCCGACACGAAGAAGATCAAGGCAATCGAGCGCATGCGCAAGCCGACCCGGCTGCACGACGTCCAGAAGTTCACCGGCTGCTTGGCCTCTCTCAGCCGGTTCGTCAACCGGCTGGGAGAGAGGGCCCTGCCTCTGTATCAGCTGATGAAGAAGACGACGGCGTTCGAGTGGAGCGACCAGGCGGACGAAGCCTTCCGCGACCTCAAGCGCATGCTGTCAACCGCGCCCGTCCTGGCCACGCCGGCTGAGAAAGAGCCACTCCTGCTATACATCGCCGCCACCTCTCGCGCGGTCAGCACGGTGCTGGTCGTCGAGCGCCCTGAGGAGGGCAAGGTGCAGCCGGTCCAGCGCCCGGTGTACTACCTGAGCGAGGTGCTCTCCGCCTCCAAGCAGAACTACCCCCACTACCAGAAGATCTGCTACGGCGTGTACTTCCCCGCCAAGAAGCTGAGGCAATACTTCCAAGAGCACGCCATTACCGTGGTGAGCACAGCCCCCATCGGCGAGATCATGGGCTGCCGGGATGCCTCTGGCCGGGTGGGGAAGTGGGCCATCGAGCTAGCCGGCCACACGATCCTCTACGAGCCACGCACCACCATCAAGTCCCAAGTGCTGGCCGACTTCCTCGTCGACTGGACCGAGACGCAATACCTGCCGCCGGCGCCGGAGTTGACTCACTGGCGCATGCACTTTGACGGCTCCAAGATGCGCAACGGCTTGGGAGCCGGCATCGTGCTGTCCTCCCCCAAGAACGACCGGCTGTGGTACGTGCTCCAGATCCATTTCGCCGCCTCCAACAACGTCGCCTAGTACGAAGCTCTCGTGCACGGCCTCCGGCTGGCCAGGGAGATCGGCATCCGGCGCATCCTCTGCTACGGCGACTCGGACCTGGTAGTGCAGCAAGTTTCCGGCGACTGGGACGCCAAAGACGCCAACATGGCCAGCTACCACTTCCTGGTCCAGCAACTCTCCGGTGGGTTCGATGGTTGTGAGTTCCTCCATGTCCCACGCGCCGACAACGAAGCGGCCGACGCCCTGGCCAAAGTAGGCTCCACCCGGCAAGCCATCCCATCCGGCGTCTCCCTCGAGCACCTGCGGAAGCCGTCCATCAAGCCGTCTCCCGAGTCGGAGTCCATCTTCGTCCCGGACGACCCCAGCGCACCCCACCCGACCCTGGGATTCCCGGCCCAAGCTCGGGGACTGCCAGCTCCAGCCCGGGGACTGCCGTCTCCAGCTCGGGGGCTGCCGGCTCCAGCCCGGGGACTGCTGGCTCCGGCGCGGGGGCTGCCGGCCCAAGCTCGGGGACTGCCGGCTCCGGCTCGGGGGCTGCCGTCCCGGATCCCATCCCGGCGGCCGTCCTCGCGGTGGTGACGGCGCCGTCCTGGGCTCGGCCAATCCTCATTTTCTTGGAAGACGGCGAACTTCCCATCAGCGAAACTGAAGCCCGGCAAGTGCAGCGGCGCGCGTCCGCCTACAGCATCATCAACCATGAGCTCGTCAAACGCAACGCGACGGGCGTGTTCCAGCGCTGCGTCGAGCAGAGCAAAGGGATCGAGATCCTCCTCGACATCCACCAGGGCGAGTGCGGGCACCACGCCGCCTCGAGATCCCTGGTGGCCAAAGCATTCCGGCACGGTTTCTACTGGCCCACGGCCCTGCAAGACGCCGAGGAACTGGTCCTCAAGTGCGAGGGCTGCCAACGCTTCAGCAAGCGCACCCGCCAGCCGGCTTCGGCCCTCCAAACCATCCCGATCACATGGCCCTTTGCCGTCTGGGGGCTCGACATGGTGGGGCCCTTCAAGACCGCCCGAGGCGGCATGACGCATCTCCTCGTTGCCATCGACAAATTCACCAAGTGGATCGAGGCCAGGCCGATCAAGAAGCTCGACGGGCCCACAGCCGTCCGGTTCATCAAGGACATCGCGGTTCGCTACGGCGTGCCGCACAACATCATCACGGACAACGGCACCAACTTCGCCAAGGGCGCGCTGGCCCACTACTGCTCTGCATCCGGCATCCGGCTCGACTTGGCCTCTGTCGCACATCCCCAGTCGAACGGCCAGGTCGAGCGGGCAAACGGCCTCATCCTAGCCGGCATCAAGCCGCGACTCGTCGAGCAACTCGTGCGCTCACCCGGCAGCTGGCTCGATGAGCTGCCGGCCGTCCTCTGGAGTCTCCGGACGACACCCAACCGCTCCACCGGGTTCACCCCGTTCTTCCTCGTCTACCGAGCCGAAGCAATCATTCCAACCGACGTCGAGTTCGACTCACCCCGGGTGACGATGTACACCGAAGCCGAAGCAAAAGAAGCACGCGAAGATGGCGTCGATCTGCTCGAGGAGGCGCGCCTCCTGGCCCTCAGCCGGTCCGCCATCTACCAACAATGCCTGCGCCACTACCACAGCAAGAAGATCAAGCCCCTCGCGTTCCGCGAAGGCGACCTCGTACTCCGGCTCGTCCAGCGGACAGCCGGCCAGCACAAGCTGGCCTCCCCCTGGGAAGGCCCCTTCATCGTTAGCAAGGTTCTCTGCGCCCGGAACGCGTACTACCTGATCGACGCGCAGAAGCCGAACAAGCGCAAGCGAGATGCAGCCGGCGAGGAGTCCAGCCGGCCCTGGAACGCGGAGCTCCTCCGTCTCTTTTACAGTTAAACTCATGTATGTATGTATCACCATCTTTTGGACTTAATGAAGCAGGCAGCTCCCCCATTTTCATTTCTCCCACCGAGTCGGCGCAGCCGGCTCGGGGGCTCGGGGGCTCCCTTTTCCGCTTTATTCTGTGTCTACTCACAACCCCGTTTTTTCTAATTCCCCCACCGAGTCGGCGTAGCCGGCTCGGGGGCTCGGGGGCTAGTCGGCTAGACCACACCCCGCTTTTTTCCTTAGTTCGTCTCGAAGCGTACGAGCCGCCGAAGCCCTCTCTTCGCCAGCCACAGCCGGCTCCCGGCTGTCCGGCCGGCAAGAGCCAAAGGCCGAAAGCACCGTTACGCCAGAACGACTAAGAAGGACAGCCCGGTTCGGCCAACCCGGCTCAACCCGTTCTCTCTCGCTGGTTCGCCGCACGACCGGCTGCGCGCCAGGCGGCCTCGCCGCCTGCCGCCAGCCGGTCCAGTGGGTGTTTCACTCGCACTCAATGTCCGAAAAAGCCTAAGTATTGTGCGTTTGCTCTCAAAGCCGAGTTCCCGTCCTAGCCACAGTCCGCAACCCGGCTGTCCGGCTAGTGGGAAGGAAGCCCAGAGAAACGACAAACAGGAAAAGGCCCAAGGCCGAACAGCAGAAAGTGAAATCGCATGCAAAATTTAAATACAGCATGGGCCTTCGGCCACGAGTTCATTACATGGAACTACACCCCCAGTGGGTGGACCTGCTACCTAACAAAAGTTTGAGCACAGGAAAGATAAAAAGGGAAAGCAATCCTAAGCGGCACCCGCGTCATCTCCGGCCGGCGTCGGCTCAGCCGAGGTGGACGCGGCCGCCGGGTTGGGTCCAGCGCTCTCCGCCGTCCTCTCGGCCGTGGCGTCATCGTCCGCGTCGGCCTCGTCATCGGCGTAGGCGCCCGTCTCGGCCGAGCTACCGTCCGGGTCGTTGAGCAGCAGGCCGAGCTCGTCGGCAGGGAGCTCCTCACCGTCTTCCGTCCGCTCGACGACGAACTCGTCGTGCGGGGCGAACGTTGCCAAGTAACTGGCCCGCCCGGCGATCCGCTGCGCTCGCGCCGCCAAGTCCTCCTCCGCGCCGGCCCGCTGCGCCGCCAGACGGTCGAGGTCCATGATCGGATACCATGACACGACGAAGCGCAGCGCCATCTCCGGGCCGGCCCGGGCCGCGGAGGCTCTCCACGCGCCGAGTCGCTCCACCCCGGCCTCCAGCCACCGCGCCAGCCGGGTGACGCTGTTCGGCACCACCGCGCTTGGCCAGAGGCCGCTCGCCATGCCCAAGCCGGCCTCGAACAGGCGGTGCATCTGCCCCTCCACGGCCCGAAGACAGGCCTCGCCGGCAAGAACGAGCTCCGAGAAGGACCAGGTGGCGTAAGCGTCGATCTCCGCCCCCAGCTCGCGCTGCTCGGCAAGGTGGGCGTACACGGCCGCATCGGCCGCCTCCTGTGTCTCCGGGAAGACTCGTGGCAAAGGAAAGAAACAAATCAGTCAAAGAAAGCAACTTGCCGGCTACGCCAGCCAGCCCAAAGGAAGAAATGGTACTTACGGGCGAAGGTCTCGTCAAGATGCTGCGCCTCGCCCAGCATCCCGTTCTCCCGGATCGCCGACGCGCGAGCCTGGGCTTCGAGATCCTTCTCGAGCTGGGCGATCTTCCTGCCGGCATCCGCTAACTCCTCGGCCGAGTTACCGCGCTCCTCCGGCAACCGGCCCAGCTCCGCCTGGTGGGCATCCTCCGCCCTGGCCTTCTCGGCCACCAGCCGGTCCACCTCGGCCTGGAGCCGGTCACGGTCGCCGACGGCGTGGTCACGCTGCTGGCCGGCTTCGGCAAGCCGGCCTCGAAGGCCTGGCACCTCGGCCGCGTCAGCTGCGCGACGAGATTCCCGGTCAGATGCTGGAAGCAAGGATTAGAAGAAAAAGTCAAGGCTCTAAGACTCGACCCGGCTGCTCCGCAGTCCAGCCCAAATCTCGGGGGCTACACCCAGTGGGTGCACTGGCGCGCACCCACTGAAGGCATGCAAGACGTACCTTGGACCCGACGCAGCTCCTCCTCCTTGGCGGCGAGCTGGGTTCTGGCCTCACGGTACCGATCCCGGAGCCGGTTGAACGCGCTGGCCCGCAGGTCGTACAGATGCTGCGCGCAGACAGAAGATTAAAAGAATGCAAAAGACAGCCATAAGATTCGACCCGGCTGCTCCGCAGCCCGGCCGAACCTCGTGGGCTACACCTAGTGGGTGCGCTGGCGCGCCCCCACTGATTCAACAATCAATACAGGCACAGAAGAAAAAACTCACCGCGATCGCCTGCTCCAGCTGCCGTGCCCGGTCCTGCTCCTCCCGGACGAAGGCCTGCAGGCCCTCGCCCCGACCGCGAAGTTGCGAGCGCAAGGCGTCCGCCGCATCGTCCTCCTAGGTCCGTGGCCCCACCACGACCTCGCTGGAGCTCGCCCACGGCTGCTGGAGTGGGGTCCCGGCGCCGGATCCGCTTCCACCCGGCCGCTCGGGGTTCGTGGCGGCTTGGGGCGGCACGACCACCAAGGTACCGGCGGCCCCGATCGCGGCCTCCGAGGCCGGCGTCGGCTGCACTTGGCCGGATGGCGCGGAGTCCACCTCGCGCCTCTCTCCGCCGCCTTCGCCACCTCCTGCCGGATCGGCCCGGGGCGGCGTGTCCACGACGATATTGTCATCGAAGTCCGACTCGCCGTCGGCCGGCTCCGCCCGCCTCTCCGGCTCGCCCGCTCCCTCCGGCTGCGGCTCGATGATTGTCACCACCGGCGCCGAGCCCCTCTCCATCTCTGGCCAAGCCAGGTCCGCGGTGGGCCTGGCCCGCTTCGTGGAGGCCCTCTCCTACGCCTGGGCCGAGGCCTCCTGCATCGCCTTCTCGGCCTCGGCCCGGTCCTGCCAGGCGGTGCGCGTCGCCGCCTCAAGATCTTGGCCGGATTGGCGGGCCACGAGGTCCTCCTCCGCGGTCCGGTCCGGCTCGCGGTCGATGGCGCTGCTCCGGGTCTTCCTCCAGACGGCCTCGCCCTCCGCGGCCTCTGTCGCCACCACCGCCAAGTCAAGAGCCGACCTGTACACGGTAGATTCGTCACGGCGAAGGCATAAGGAAGAAAAAAGATAAACCACAAGATGGCGCGCCCCCACAAATTCAGCAAGCAGGGATCAGAAATAAGGCAAGAAATACTTACCCGATGACTGTCGGGGGCTCCCGCCTCAGCCCCATGGACGGGGCGAGCCGGCGCTTCTTCCTCACGACGCCCCTCTCGCGCGCCGGCCCCGTCGCCGGGCGTTTCGTGGCCGATCTCGCCTCGCCCGCCTCCTTCCCGTGCGGCCGGCTGACGGTCGCCGCCGCGCGAGCCGGCCCGGCACCGGCCGCCTTCCGCAGCCGTCTTGGAGGGTCGACGCTGGCATCCTCCCTAGCCGAGGGCGCTGCACCGTGGGCGTCGGTCAGGCTCTCCTCGTCGTCATACGGCCAGTCCCGCAGTAGATCTGGAGGCGGAGACTTACCTGCATTCCGCGACCCGCCGGCTGCGGCGTCGGCCAGGCGCGCCTCGACCGCCCCCTCCTCCGCCTCTGCGCCGGCCTCCTCCACATCCGAGTCGGGCAGGTCGGCCAGCAGAATCTGGGCGTTCGGCCCGTCGTGATTCCGCTGGCTGGCGAATAGCTGCGGCCATCCCGTGGCGTCAGGACGCAAGAATAACGTCGAACTGGCAAAATATAAAGACCAAGGACTCACCGCCGGCGCCGGGTTCTCCCGGTGATAAGGCTCCTTCCCGAAGCTCCACCCCTCCTCCTTCAGCCCGGCCTTGGAGATGTAATTGACCTGCTGGACGATCCCAGCCAGCGTCAGCTCCTTGGTCGACATCCGGGTCGGGTCGTGCCGGCCGCTCATATCGCAGATCCGGTGCGCCCGGCGCTGCAGCGGCAGAACCCGGCGGGCGATGAAGGCCGCGATGAGATCAACCGGCTTCAGCCCCTCGCGCTCCGTTAGCTCCCCGACCCGGCCGCAGATGTTCACCATCTCCTGCGGCGGCTTCTTGGGGCAGTAGCCCCAGTTCGGCTTCTCGAGCGGCGGCGCGTCGACGAACGGTGGACGGTTGATGACGTCCACCGCCGGGTCGGCATTCCGGACGTAGAAGAACGTCGTCTGCCACTTCTTGGCCGAGTCCTGAAGCGGCAGCTTGGGAAATGGCCCGTTCACCCGGCCGGTAACCACCGCCGCGCCGCAGTCGGACATGGCGCTGGCTGACGCTCCCTGCTGCTTGAGGAAGAACATCTTCGCCCACAGCTCCACAGTCGGTAGCATCCCGAGATAGCCTTCGAAGAGAGTGGCGAAGCCGGCAACCTGCAGCACGGCGTTGGCACCGAGATGATGCGGCTGCAGCCCGAAGAAATCAAGCCACGCGCGGAAGAAGAGACTCGCGGGGAGGCCGAGCCCGCGCTCGAAATGCGAGAAGAAGACCACATGCTCGCCCTCCTGCGGCTCCGGCACCCTCTCCGAGCCCCGCGATGAAGAGGAGCAAAGGGCGAAAGAGCGGCGCGCTGCGGGCTTCGGGTAGCGGTGCGCGGCAGCAGGCGTGGGCGAGGCGTGCGGTGGCGGCAGCGCTTCGCTCGGTCGCGATGGAGAAGAAGAGGAGCGAGGGGCAGGAGTGCGAGCGCGAGCATCTCCGTCGCACTTCCCCTCCCTTCTCATTTATAACCGCTACGAATCGTGGGGGAGCGGGATCGTTTGCGCCCACAATCCCCACTTCCCCGCACTACGCGCGCACGTTCCCCACGCACATTAAACTGCGCGGGGAAGCACAATCGCCAACAGCCGCCGCAGTAAATCCCTCGCGCGCGGGCCGAGGGCGCGTCGTGGCGGGCCTGGACCACAGTCACGTCCCGTCGCGCGCGTGGGCTGGCAGGCCTCGCCCGCCGCGAGACTGCACGTGGCAGCCCGTCGAGCTGCGGCAGGCGTGAATCGGCGTACGAAGCAAGACTCATTTGGCAGGCGTTTCCGTTTCCCGCCCAGGCCGGGGTGCCGCGACCCGGTCTCCGAAAGCCGGCCCCCAACGGGTGTTCCCGGCGCCCGCTGCCGCGGAGCCAAGGAGCGGCCAGGCGAAGCCGCCCGACCGGACTCCAGCACTACATCAACAAACCGGCTCCTCAGGGTGGTAAGCTGCAAAGGCCCCCCTGCCTGAAGCCGGCGAACCTTCACAGCTTCGGGGACTACTGTCGGGGGGATGACCCCCAGGTAGGCGACGGAGCCCGGATCCCTTTTGGAAAATCATCGGAGCAAGACAAGTCCCTCAGGCCGGCTTGCCAAGCACGCCGGCTCCCCAGCGCGAGCCGGCTCGGCACGGTAACCCGGCCTGGCCGGCTGGCCCATGCCGGCCGGCCGCGAGGAGACGAAGCCTTAGCGACGAAGCAAGCATGGCTACAGCACTCCTCCCTTTATACTGACAGAACAGGCGAGGCTGCAGCTTTCCTTGCACCCCCGCCCGAGGCGGGCAGTGTCAGGGAGGCGCGGTCCTGTAGAAACGGCGGCGCCGACCTCCCTCTAACGACGGACAAGACGCGCCATAGTGCCTCGTACCCAGACTGACAAGAGACAAGACCCGCCACAGTGCCCCGCGCCAGGCAGGTGCGGCGCACCTGGCGACCCGGCAGCCCGGCGACCCGGCGTCCCGGCGACCCGGCGACCCGGCCACCGGATCCCGGTCAATGACACCAGGGGCCCGCGCCTCTGTAACGTTACCATTGTAACCCTGGGGGTCGGCCTATAAGATCCCCAGGGAGGCCTCCATGCAGAGGGGTCGATCGGTCGGTCAGATCAATACACCTTCTAGTTAGCTCCCTTCAGATCACTCTCTCCTGTGGGATGGTGGCTCTTCACTTCCCTTTAGTGATTCCTCGCTCCACAGAACACACACGCACTCCCGCCGGAGAGGCAGAACGGTGGCCTAGCCCCTTCTCCCTCCTCTGTCCAAACAGCTCTAGGAGCAACTCTGTAACCTTTGCGCATATCAGCTAATACGGCAGGATTAGGGGTGTTACCTCTCCAGAGGGCCCCGAACCTGGGTACGTCTCGTGTCTCGCACTTGCTCATGCCAACTTCGCCTCCGGAGCCCACCGGCATCCTCTCGTAGCCCCACCTCTTTAGCCATCTTATGGCATCTGCCGTGAAATCACCACGACAATGGAATACATGATTAATCCAAACACAAGAGTGTGTGGAATCTCCATCATGTATTTTTCTCATCAGTGTTTTAGGACACCTAGTCTTGCAAAACTCTTTCCATGTGACTTCGGCAAGAATCACTCCTTGGCGTTCTTGTGCTAAACTGTTTTAGCATCTTGTCAATATGTATTTTTTGGCTTAGCCTATTAGGCAATTCTATCTCCGTAGATAATTATGCCTAATATCAAGGCTACATAGCCCAAGCACTTCATCAAAAAACTATTTTCAATGAAGTCCTAATTCGTGTCAAGAAATTTATATTATTCCCAATCAACAATGTGTCAAGCACACAAGGTTTTCAGAAATATTATTATGCTCCCACTTACTTTCTTGTAACCACAAACATATTCGTTATCCATTGATGAAATCAAACTCTTTTGACTATTTTCATCAAAAACAAAGATTCCAACTCCATTTTGCTCTCTTCTGTCCATCGCTGGAACTCTGCAGTTTGCATACTCACTAGCATCCTCTGGATAGACAAAATACTTTGGATTGTATCACATGCAAGTCCTAGGTTGCATTTCCATCTCATGGAAATCCTTTTGGCATCCATGTATCATATCTCATGATTGAAATATGTATTAATTGCTAGTTTAACCCGAACCGACTTTAAGCATCGCTACGGAGAGACAATCTCGCCGTAGTCAATTCCTTGAATTTGTTATAAGCAATAAGTCGAGCTTTATGGATAAAACATTTTTATCCTCATCAGTTTATAGTTCCATTAATATTCATTAGACTCTAAGTCTTCCGAAGGGTAAATCAAGATATAATCTTGAATCATTTATATGGAAACTATCTTGGATTATATTGGCATTTAGACAATTCCGGAGTCAGGGCCCATCAATGCTTCCTTGTGTATCGTAGGTATACTGTTGTCTAACAACAATATCTCGTTTGCGCACCTGAGAGGTTTGCATGAGTTTTGCCTACGTGGTTCAGCTGCAAGTTCGACCGAAGTCCATACATCTCATGTAGAGGCTTCCATATCAGTCGTGGTAGGAAACTCTGGAATCACTTCCAAGGTCTCTTTCCTTTGACCCGATGACGAAGATACTATTATCTTGTCGAGTTGCACTGTCCTCCCACTCACCTTTTTTTCAAGAACCATTTTCTTCAAAATCATACCGTTCTTTGTGGCAAACTTTTTGCCTCGGTATAGTGATGGAGGAATACCCAATAAATTAGGATAACCTACAAAGTAGCACTTGTCTGATTTGGAATAGGTTTGTAAATATTTTACACAAGCCCCATATTCCAAATGTTAAGGAAAGTCATAACATGGTTGGGTGTACCATACCATGGCGTCATTTCAACAGATTTGATGGCGCTCTTTTCAGTGTAAAAGCCGCAGTCTCTAAAGCAGTACGTTAAAAGGGATAATGGCAAATTGATTTATGTCATCTTTTATCTTGCCATGTCATAAATGGTTTGATTACATCTTCACGGGCATTCCACTCATAGTGGTGTTCCGGGAGGTGTAAGTTATGAAACTCTTTTCACAACTCATCAGACATTCGCTAAACTTGTAACTCAAAATATTCCTTTCCGCAATCTAATTATAGAAACATAATTTTCTTGTTTACAATAATTTCTACTTCATTTTGAAAACCTTTTGAAAGATTTCAAAAGATCCAGACTTACGTCTCCTCAAGTAAATATCCATATATCTACTTGAGTCATTTCTGAAGATAGATAAATCCACTACTAGCAACAACATTTATTGGACTACACACATCATAATGTATGATCACCAATAAGTTCCTTGCTCATTCCTTATGGCCTGTGAACGGTATTTCAGTCACTTCACTTTTCGGACGAAAGTTGCAAGTGTCATATGATTCATAATCAAATGACTTCAAAATCCATCATAATGGAATTTTTTCATGCGGGTTTCTCCAATGTGACCAAATGCAGTGCCACACATATGTGGTATTCTTTTAGTCTTGCGACATTTAGCATCAGTGTCACGGATGTATTATATTATTATCAATATTCATAACATACATCTCATTCATAATGAAAGTATGTCCCTTATGTTATTCATAACACCGAACATCAAAAGTTCTCTTATGAACAACCTTCTTGCAAGATACTTTATGCAATGGGCTAGACTGTATAAAAACTCTAAAACGAATTATGAAAATAAATACAGAGGTAATATATTTTTATCAATATTCATAACATACATCTCATTCATAATGAAAATATGGCCCTTATGTTATTCATAACACCGAACATCAAAAGTTCTCTTATGAACAACCTTCTTGCAAGATACTTTATGCAATGGGCTAGAGTGTATGAAAACTCTAAAATGAATTATGAAAATAAATACAGAGGTAATATATTTTTATCAATATTCATAACATACATCTCATTCATAATGGAAGTATGGCCCTTATGTTATTCATAACACCGAACATCAAAAGTTCTCTTATGAACAACCTTCTTGCGAGATACTTTATGCAATGGGCTAGAGTGTATAAAACTCTAAAATGATTTATGAAAATAAATACATAGGTAATGTACCGAGTATAGCAACTTTTACTACGTTCCCAACGCATATCTAAACCTCGTTACTGGCAAGTCTTTTAGGCCATAGTAGTTCTTGCATCGAGTCGCAACAGAATGCAATCGAGCGGGTATTTCTATGATCAACTTTTAATCACCATACCCAAGAATCAGTGACTAACAGTTTAATCACAATTCCCAAGAACTATTTCTTTGACCAACCTTCTATACATCAATAACTAGTATGACTTTCATACATGACCTGGACATTCCAGTCTTCTCTCTTTCTTTTGCCTTTATACTTCTAACAGTTTAACTTTCAGTATTTCTCCTACTCTCAGAAGAAGCACCCAACTTTAAGAGTGGCGTTAGCCCCGGACTTCCTAGGGGTGTAAGTCACACTAACACCCTTTGGACATTTCCTTTCTCTTTAAGTTGTTGTTTTATTCACCTTCATCACAAGACAGGCGTTCTTCTGGATCCCTCTCTCATCAGTCAAATGCTTAGTAAACACTTTACTAATACTTTGCAAATAAACATTGCTTTGGATATCTCATATCTTTTAGCCTTTGTCTGCATCTGAAAACAATTTTCAGTTCCATGAATATCACATAATTATCCCAAACTTTTGAAGTTCGAGTCTCATGGAAGCAAACATTTTGCACTTGACCGTAACGGAATTTTAGCTTTTGGATCGAAGGATGAGAGTCTCATCATCCATAGCATTAGCGGGAGAATACCGAAAGCATGCGATAGGACAAAGTCCTTCTCGGCACTCTTGAGGACAATCCTCACATTACGTTACCAATCGTAAAGATTAACCAGATAAATAACAGCTTATTCAATTTTAATAGGAAAGGTGGAAACACGAGCCATTATTCTACAACTATTATGCAAATTTCACTTAGATAATGTTCATAATTAATTGCACAGAGAATTAACCAAGTTAATTCTACAGTGCTCTCCCACTCAAATCAATATCTCTCATAATTGATTGTGAGTGATACAAGACCCGCATTTCAATTCAACGTCATTGATGTGGACATCACTGATGACGAGAATTTCAATCGGTAGGCAAACTTGCCGATCACATCTCTATGTGACTCTTGTTCATCTTTCGATGCGTGTGTTCCGAGCTCAGGACGATCCTGCCATGAACGTCAAGACAACCAAGTGATCTTGCTGCGAGGTCTGACTTCACCCGCCTTACACCCGTACAATCGTTCGTACCCATGTGGACATGGCGCACCCCGAAAGGAAAGATGCTGTGACGGTGCTACACTTGGGATAACACTAACTACTTGATATTTTAAGTGAGAGATCACCCTAATAAAAGCGACTACCGCGCATTCAAAAAGGGTGCATCATAAGGGATAAACATCTCAGGCAATTCATAATAGCATGATATGGTATAGCCCTTTCTGACGGAGAAGTCTTTTATTTCTTCGTCTTCGGCATTCGCGTCGGTGTTCACCTTTGCAAAGATTGCCACTGTGATGCCCCCGACTTAATCGTGCACTAATCATACACACAAATGCACACGATCAAGCCTAGGGACTCACTTGAAGATATCACAACACAACTCCACAAATAAAAGTCATACAAGCTTTATATTACAAGCCAGGGGCCTCGAGGGCTCGAATACATAAGCTTGAGTTACACAAGCATCAGCGGAAGCATTAGCATCTGAGTACAGAAACAAAGTTAAACAAGTTGCCTTAAGAAGTCTAGCACAAACAGCGACGCTGATCGAAAAGGCAAAGGCCTCCTGCCTAGGGCCTCCGAACTACTCCTGGTCGACGGACTCAACGTAGTAGTAGGTGCCTTCGGGGATCTCCTGCTCCTGGGCTCCGTCGTCTGATCGCAGCAACCGGGTAGGGGAAAAGAAGTAGCAAAGCAACCGGGAGTACTCATCCAAAGTACTCGCAAGACTGACATCAGAACTATACTAAGTATGCATCAGTATCAAAGGAATGGGGCTATATCTTTGGACTAAACTGCAAAAATGCCAGAACAGGGGGGGGGAAGACCTAGCCTATCGAAGACTAGCATCTTGAAGCAATCTTGCAGCACCAGAAGAGAGTAGAGTATAGTAACATATAATAGCAGTTATATTTTAGTAATGCCCTGAGATCCTTCCTCGACTACCTTGCGAGAAAGTGATCCCGAGAGCAATAGTAACAGTTTATCATTGTAACAGTATCCATTCATAGTTGTAGCAGATCAGGATACAACTCCGAGCGTCCTGTTACCATGGACACGGCTATTCGAATAGATAACTTCCCTGCAGGGGTGCACTACTGTTACCCAACACGCTCGATTAACTATGGGCGGACACACTTTTCTCGGTCATGCCCGGCCTCGGCTGATCGATACGACGTATTCCTACCTAGTCTCCGCAGAGAGGTCCCCGCCGGTCTACATCCTAAGTGCTCAGGGGTCTTGGGCCCATCGCCCTTTGCACTCCGGGTCGTTGTGTACGGGGTGGATACCAGCGCCAACGACACGATCCGACCGTGCCACAATGCTGAACTAGACATCTGACAAAGCTTTCGGCTGATACCTACGGCGCTGAGGGCCCCATTAAACCATTATCCCATGTGGTGGTAGTGCGTATAGGCCAGTGGCCAACTCAGATCAAATACCCAAATCCGTTAGGCGTGTTTAGTAACTCGCGAAGACGAACAGGATCCATGTCGCTCCGACTTGATAACACACGGACCACGACCAAGGACCAGGCCCACCTCTCTCCTAGGTGGTCTCCGCCTACCCTGTCGTTCCGCCACAATTTCACTCGCGGGTACCCTTGGGTTCCGCCCGTCTTGTTTCATTATCTCGCGGGCACTCTTGGAGCCGGCCCGACTTTAATAGTTTAAAAGTATTGCAGTAATGTAACATTCCCGTGATCACCACCCAGAGTGATCACAACCCGATAACAAGCCTGGCAAACGGACAAGGGTGAAGGGCCAGCTGATGAAACATATCATACCTAACTAAGCATTATAGGATAGCAGGTAAGGTATCAATAGTAGGCGACGAAATCAGGCTATGCATCAGAATTAGGAGCTATCGGAGCAACAACAGAAGCAATTCTAATGCAAGCAATAGAGAGAAAGAGTAGGCGATATCTGGATGATCAAGGGGTTTTGCTTGCCTGGAAGCTCTGCCGAGAAAGAAGGATCGTCGGTGGTGTCGTCATACTCCTCGTCTACCGGAGTCTCAGGGTCTACCGGAAAATAAAGCGGGAACAGAAATAAATAACTCGGGCAATCAAATGCAACATTATGCATGGCATGGCAAAATGGGGTGATGGTGTGACCTATTGCATTACTAAGCATTTTAAATGAAGCGGGGAAATATTTCGGAATATTTTCCCGGCTCCATGTATTATTCTTGGTATTGATCCGGTTGCCAAAGTTCAATGTTCATTGTGATAACGATATTTGTCATGCATGTGGATGACATATTCGGATTCGTTATATTTTTCTGATCGATTTTCATATATAAATTATTTTCATCCGAGTTAGTATGAATTAGTTATGATTTTCCGGAGTTTATTCGATTTTCTGAAATTTCTGTTTTTATTTTATTTTGATTTAATCCGAATTGACCAAGTCAATTTGCCTAGTCAAAAGGGGAGGTGGTGGTCCACATGTCATTGCTTTATTAAACTAAATTAGCACTGAGTTAGTTCCTAACTAAACTAGTCCTAATTAACCCTAACCAAATTAAACCAGGGGCCGGCCACACACACACTCAACACACACACACACACACACACACACACACAGCACACACACACACACTCAGAGCACGCGCGCGCACACACACACTCGGCCACCATGGCTAGCAGCCGTGGCAGCAGTAGGAAAGCATCAGCAAAGCAAAGCAGCATCAGCGGTTGAGCAGCAGCAGCTAGCGAGGCAGAGTAGCACCTAGCAGAGCAGCAGCAGCACCATGGAGCAGCAGCAAAAGCAGCGGCAGCAGTACAACAGAGCAGCACTAGCAGCGGCAGGGGCAGCAGCAGCCGGCAGTAGGAGCAGCGGCAGCTAGCGTCAGCAACAGGAAGCAGAGCATCGAGGCGCAAGAAGCAGCAGCAGCATGAGCAACAACAGTGCGGGCACGCACGGGAGCAGCAGCACAAGGAGCTCGGGTGCGCGTACACGTACAAGCACGGACGAGCATGGGGACGACGTTAAATTGGAGCGGATCGAAGCCGGGGTCGAGGGGGATCGAACGAGGAGCTCACCACCGAGCTCGTGGACGTAGTCAGGGAAGCTGGGGGTGGCCGGACGCGTCGCACTCGTCGTCGAGATGCGGCGACCGTGGCGGAGGAGACGGCTCGATGGCGACAAACCGGCGCTTCCCTGCAAGAACTGTTGCTTGGGGTCGACGAAGTCGAGGCGGGCGAAGCTCCTGGACGTCTTTTCGTGGCTTGGGGACATCCCGGAGCACGGCAACGAGGCGGTGGCGGCGACGGCCAGACACGGGCAACTTCGGTTTTGAGCGAAGGAGAGAAACGAGTGACTGTAACGACGCGCGTCGGCCATCCAACGGCCATGGCGAGCGCGGATGCGCGGCACGCACGCACACTGTCTCCCTGTACAGAGGAAGAAGGAGAGGTGAGGTGGAGGGCTGGACTAGGTACTGTTGACCTAAAGCCCAAGTGCACAGTGGGGCCTTGGCACTTTTCTTTTTTCCTTTTTGTAATATTCTTTTTCCGCTGTTTGCGATTAAATTCAATAGCAGTTGACTTTTATTAAATGTGGAACTTGTCTCAATAATTATTATGCAATATTCTTCTCTGCCTCAAAAAGTTTGAGGATTAGTTGAATCCATTTGAATTCGATTTAAATGCAAATGATTTAAATGGGCTGTTTTGACACTGTTTTTGGAGGTTAGTTTCAAAATGAGCAAACAAGTGGTGTTGTTTTCCTTAACTATAATTATCTATGGAATATTTCTAAATCATGAACTATTTTTCATACAAGTTTGTAGCTTTTCAAATTTCGCTTGTTATTTGAATTTTGTTTTGAAGTGGAATTTCAAATGAGATACGAAACCAAATATGATCAAGTACTGTTATCCATGATGACTTGGCATGATTAAGAGGTGATCACTGTGCTTAATTACAGGGGTGTTACAGCCACCACCTTGTCGATGCACCAGATAATATTGCTATGTCTATAGCTAATAAAATAAGTGCATTACATAAGGTTGACACGTAGGTCATTTAAAGTGACAATCATATGGCTCCAGCCATCATGCCGAATCATGACACGCAGGTCATGTTAATTTACATTATATAGTCATCTCATACATAATCAAATTAATATGAGAACTGCTATACCACATCACATGTCATCCTGCAAAACCAAGTTAGACGCCTCTAATCGGTTTATGTAAAATTTTATTTTACGTGGCTTCCAAGGTTTCAACCAAACCGCAGCTACCAACGTTTATCATCAAGTATGATTATTCACGTCACTAGATTAACTTTGCGGGGTGTATGAAACACGAGATAATAAAATCTTGAGTTCCATACTGAACTTCGAAATACGCATGACCCCCATGCAGATCATATCTGCATTGCCCTTTTGTCTGCGAAACATCCATCTTTCTTTAACTATGGTAGAACCCAAAGACACTGAAGCACTTCGTTGATCTGTCAATCAGCATACTCAGGAGCAGCATGAAAGGATCGCAGATTGCCAGAACTTTGTGAGATTCCACCATGCCGTCAAGATCAGGACTACGCAAATTCAAGGGAAGCAACAAGAACATCGGGTAATAGATTTCATCTGCTACCCGCACAAAATAATTTTCAGCAATAGAACTCATCTACTACAAAATTATATTGTGCAACACCCATACATCTCTATGTATTCTAGATCGTAACCTGAATCTACGCATAGCACGGCTCATGATGCCACTGTTGGGGAACGCGACAGAAAACAAAAAATTTCCACACTACGAACATGCCCAGGATCAATATGGAGATGCATAAAAGGTTTGATCTGATCGTTACCGACTCGTGGCGCAGCGGAAGTAGAGTCGATGTAGATCGTCGGTGCAGATCCCCGCAGCTAGGATTTACAACCTCCCAATAGCGAGGATGTACTCCCTCGTCTGCTCCTCGGACAGTCCCTCGGGCAGCCCTTCGGGAGGCGGTCGGACAGTCCCCCAGACGGTGTCATGGACTGCCCTTCGGGAGGCACTCACAAAAACTCGGATGGTCACTCGAACAGCCCTTCGGGAGGCACTCTTGAACAGCCCCTCAGGCAAAAAGATCGAACCTACGACCTCTCTACGGGGTTGCACACATACGGTGTCATCTAACCGACAGGGCTTCGCCGTCCAGAACTAGTTCCCACCGGAACCCAGACAACCTTTCGGCTCTATGAAACTATTTTGTGGGGAGGGAGAGACAAGGCCAGATCATGCATGGCATTTGTATGTGAGAAAGAGTGAGTGTGGAGAGTGCCTCTCCACCTCTATTTATAGGAAAAACCAAGGGGTAGGGTGGCACATGAAAAACCCAAAATGTCCATGCTTTATGTCACACATAAAGGGCATAATGGGGAGGTAAGAGGAGCCCCCTTGGCTGCCCACCCCATGTGGGTCCCCCCCCAAAAAGGGGTTCCCATCCATCCATGTCATCCCCTAGATCTTTTGGGACAAAGCCCAAAAAGGTGGCTTTCCAAAAAGCAACCATAAAGTGCTTTTCACTATTCACAAAAACATTTTTCCGCGACCGTTAAATCTGAAAATATTTATGTGGGCCTAGAACATTTCCAGTACCCCCTAAAATAATTTTGGACGCGTTCTGAAACAATTTCGGATCAGTGATTTTCATCAGCGAAAAGCAACCAAAGCGGTTCTGGCAGCTCCGGAACATTTCCGGTTTTTTCTTCCAGAAAAATACCAGAAGTTCCCAGAACAATTCTGGCACCCTCCAAGAATTTCCAGGCGTGCGCCGAAAACATTTTGACTGAATGGTATACTCCGAAACAACTTTTCAGTTTTACCGAAACCCTTCCGGTGTTCTCTCTCCGAAACTCTTCCGTTGTCTCCGTAACTTTTCCGGTGACTTTCTCTCAGACTCCCTGTCTAGTATTCAGCAGATAGATGACCCTTAAGCATGTGACCCTATAGGTTCGGTGAAGTATAGACATGACCGGAACTCTTTCCGATCAATGATCAACATCAGAGCCGTGGACACCCATATTTACCCCTATACCCACTCGAATAAATATTCGAGTGAACCTCTAGTTGCTGTGTGCTATTTCTATTGCTTCACGATATGTTACAAACACCCGAGGTGAGATTTATCGGCATCCCCGTGAATCAACAACTTTGTCCACTATGCCAGTTACCTCATTACCGGTTTTGTTCTCTCTTCTCGTTTCCGCGTTCCGGCATCCCTGTGATCAAATCACATTGTGTCTGGCCAGACGATGATGGATACCGTAATACCGAGAGGGCCCAAAGAACATCTCTCCATCGTCGGAGGAGTAAATACCAATCTTGAGCTGTCAAGTCCCTTGTCATACTTTTCCATGAACCCGTAAGCCGCCGTAATAGCCACCCATTTACGGATGACGTTTAACAAACCCCAAAGTTCATGAAGCAAGCATGAAAAAACTCGATACTCTCATGGTCTAAGGAATCATGCAAACGTTAACTTTCTCTGTGTTATTAACCATTAACTTGTGACGAATGTATCTCATAGCATAACATCAATTCGGGTTGATTCAACACAAATGTTCTTCTAACATTGTGCCCTCAAAATTGCTGGCATAGTCATGCCCATGATCAGGAAAACAAGATCATCATGCAATACTTAGCTAGTCTTAGAGGCATGACTAGGAATACATTTTTCGGTTTATTATTCCACACGTGCACATGAGTTTCCCTCCGAGCCTCGTGGATATTGTAGACTCGAGAACCATAGCAGTTATAGTACGGAATATAAACATAATTACGAACATGGAGATAAAAATAACATTTATTATTGCCTCTAGGGCATATCTCCTACACAAATTGCTAAAGCTAAAGAAATTGAAAATGCTAAAACTGACGAAAGTGATGAAAATTATGATTCACCTATTATGCCTAGCTCTCCTACTAGAGTTGAAATGCCTAAGATACCTGATGGTTATGTTATAGATGGAGAGACAGCTAGGGAAATTCTTGCTTGTAATGATAGAGATGGTGTTAGAAAATTACTGGTTAAGTTAAAAGAAAAGTCTATGATGGAGAGAATGAAATATGATCCCAAGTTTGCTACCTCTCCTATCTTTGTTACCGATAAGGATTATGAATTCTCTGTCGATCCCGAGTTAATTACTTTGGTTGAATACGATCCTTTTCATCGTTATGAAACTGAAACTGTTGTGGCACACCTTACTAAATTAAATGATATAGCCATCATATTTGCTCATGAGGAAAAAATTCGCTACTATTACATCCTTAAGTTGTTTCCTTTTTCATTAAAGGGTGATGCTAAGAAAAAGTTTAATACTCTTGCTCCTGGTTGTGAGTGTAGTCCCCAGGATATGATATATTACTTCTCTGAAAAACATTTTCCTGCTCATAAGAAACAAGCTGCCTTACAAGAAATATTTAACTTTGTGCAAATTGAAGAAGAGAATCTCCCTCAAGCTTGTGGGAGGCTTCTCCAATTACTTAATGCTTTGCCTGATCATCCTCTTAAGAAAAATGAAATACTTGATATCTTTTATAATGGACTAACCGATGCTTCTAAGGACTACCTAGATAGTTGTGTTGTTGTGTTTTCAGGGAACTAACTGTTGGACAGGTGATGAGTGATATTTTTACACTCATTTCAACCTCGTTTAAACCGAATTATTTCATTAAAAGAGAGATATTTGCTCCGATATTGTCACTAATGACTAATAAGTGTGAGGGATTCCACAAATCATCTCTTTGATATTTTTCCACAGGAAATGGGCTAAAAAGGAAGAAATCACGTGGGAGAAAGGAAAGGAAGGAAATTGGAGAAGAGATAAGTCACCGGGAGGCACCAGAAGGCCGCCAGTGTCAAAGACGGCGTTTCATGCGACCGCGAGCGCTCGCATGAGCGGTCGTTTGGCATGGAAACCAAGGCAGGTTGTCCACCTGAATAACTTTTATAAAGGGGACCCAGTCGAAATGTGAACAGAGAGCGCGTCGGGAGAACGTCTAGCACAACCACAACCCTTTCATCATCATCATCTTCATCCACAAACCCTAGCCTCCGCCATTTGCATCTCCACCACCGTAGTTCTCTTCCATCTAGTTCATACTTGTAATCGTGCATCGCACAAGGCATCCATTGTAAGACATATTGCAATCAATAAATCTCAAGATGTGTTCTTCAATGTTTTCTTCTCGTGATCTGATCTCGACGTGTGAGTAGATCGGTAAGGTATGTGGTGAGGCATGAGCCTTGCAACCCCAGGTATTTGGTGAAGGGATCATTGGGAGTCTTTGGCATAACGTCTTGTATGTGTGAAATAAAATTGTTTCGTGAAGTTTCTCTTGTCTTGTCCATGATCTTCATACCTGCAGGTACCCAGTATCATGGAGATCGAGCACCGATGAGTCTAGGAGCAATGGGACCGTGAAGTGTTATACCGAACACCGGTGACAGTAAGAATTAGTAGTGTAACATGGATCATAACCATGGGGATTCATGAGGTGTAGTCATTGAACGCCCAAAGCTTTTGTCTGATATTATTATCTTAATTATCGGGGCAACCCCGCGAGACGGATAGGGCCTGCGGTAGGACAACTGATTCTTGATGCAGGACTCGTGCCGGTCAAGATGTTATTTGGACACATCCCCTATTCCGATACGAAGCAAGCACCTCTTGACGGGTGACTTCCCGCGCACAAACTAATATCATTTTTGATCCCAACACCAATACATGGTTTGTAAGCATTAAGACCCCATCCTCGTACCTTATTTTTATTATAAGTGTTTGAATCACAATTTGCTTGCCGATCCGGTCAAAAGCAGGATTTGATACTTTGGCAAAAGCTTGCTAGAGACCATTGGTTCAAAGGGATCTTCCTCTCGTGGGTTCGATACCCAGGGTCACCTCTGGGGAAATAGGTGCGGCATACCCTTTCTTGTTCCAATACCGGATCATTAAATAGGAGATACCAAGCCCTTTTTCTGGCGCCGTTGCCGGGGAGGAGTTTAGTATTCCTAGTCTTTGTGTTTAGAGTTTTTGTTAAAGTTAATTTTTAGTTTTTGTTTTTACTTTCAGTTTTTAGTTTAAGTTTTATTTTGTTGCAAGTCTTTTAGTGGAAAATACCAAAAAGTTACTATGGCTCTTAATCTTGGGAGTTTTGCTACTCCTAGCAACAATATAATGCGTGAACCAATTGCACAACCTGATGTTACAGCTGCCGGAGGAACAATCATGGGAAAGCCCATAGATGATGTCAAGAAGATAGGAACAATCATGGGAAAGCCCATAGATGATGTCAAGAAGATACTAGATGATATGCAAGAGAACCATGCCCAATGGCATGTTGAGAGAACCACCACCAAGAAGGTGAATGTCATAGAAGAAAATAACTCAGAGTTGACAACCAAGCTAGATGAACTTATCCTTTTGATGAAAGGTAAAGAAGAGGTAAATATCAATGCCCTCACTAATGAAGATACTAGTGATGTTAATTTCATTGCTTGTAATAGCTATAATTCCAATTGGAAAAATAATGGATATGCTCCTAAACTTCCTTATCCAAATAATGGGGGAGCGTCCAATAATTTTAATGGAGCTAATGCTAGCAATAGAAATACCCTTGAAGAAACTTTTAAAAGTTTTATTGCTAGAATATCCTGAAGAATCATGATAACTTACTCGATCAATTGACCAGTAAGGTTGTTGGACTAACGAATGATGTGCAGGTACTTGAAGCCAGATCCAAGAATATGGAGGCACAAGTGTCAAAAATAGCAGAGAACCAAACCTTGATTTTGGCCAAGTTTGCAGGTAAACCGGAGCCTAACCCGGTTGAAGAAGTTAAAATGGAGAGAAGCAACGAAGCGAAAGATGAGGTACTTGACACAAGCCATGTGCCAGAATACAATTACACCATTGCAGATTTTGTCAAGATGATATCCATGAAGTATCCACTACCGGAGGTAACTAACGATGAGGCATATAATGTCTTTGTTGAGCAAGTTGCAGCCATTGTACGTGAACTTGATGAGGAAAGAAAAAAGTTATTCAGTAAGTTACCAGCTAAACAAGAAGATACTTTCGAACCTACTATAGAGATTGAGATAGGACTTAATAAGTTCAGTGCTTTATGTGATCTAGGGGCAAGTGTTTCCACTATCCCCAAATCTGTTTATGATAGTCTCCATCTTGGTCCTTATGCTAATACTGAGATTATATTGAATATGGCTAATTCTACTTTTACTCAGGCAGTAGGCATTGAGCATGGAGTTATAGTTCAAATAAATGATTGCCCTGTCATGATTGATCTTGTTATAGTAGATATGTCTGAAGATCCTATTGCTCCTATAATTCTCGGTAGACCTTTTCCAAGAACTATCAAAGTTGTGATAAATGTGTTTGAAGGAAATGTTCGTTTTGATTTACCATCTAAAGATCTTTTTATAAGGCATTTCCCCAGGAAAAAGAAATTAAAGACCTATGCAGGAGGTGGCATCATTTTGAATGCCAGAAGTTATGGTCTCGGTGTTCTAGCACCACCCTGATTACCATTACGGTCAAGCAATCCGACCAAAAACAAGCGCTTTGTGGGAGGCAACCCACGCGAATAAAGTAGACAAGTAAGTTTTTATTTTTGTTTTAATAAAAGAGTGATTGAAGTTCCGTGTGAAGAAGTGAGTTTGGGAGAGTCGTTCTAATGAAGGCCTAGTCTTGTGCAAGATGATTTATATACCTAAAAATATATCTATGTATTGTCTTAGAACTAACCCCGCAGAAAAGCAAAGGAAAAGAAAAGTCTCACAAGAGACAGATCAAAAGACGACGTTCAAAACGACCACGTGCGGTCGTATGAATGGTTGCATGACCTGCCGGAGGTTCCAGCGCAAAACATCAGAGACCGCAGGAGCAAAGACGGTGTTTCAAACGGACGTGTGCGTCCGTTCGAGCAATCGTTTTACTCTTTTGTAGAAAACGAAGAAAATTCCAGATTCAAAGACGGCGTTCCAAACGGGCGCATGCGCCCGTCCGAGTGGTCATTTCACACCATAGACCAGAAGAAGAAAAAGACAGAATGAACGACGGCATTTTAAACGAGCGCCACCGGTCGTATAAGCGGTCAGATGAAGAGAGCACAGACGCAGGTAAGTCAGCAGGAAGAACGACGGCGTTCCATGCGAGCGCTTGCACTCGTATGGGCGGTCATTTGGTATCCTGGCGGCCCCAATAAGCCCGAGGAAGGAGGTATTTTCCCCCATCTCTCTATTTTCTTCTTCTTCTTCCTCCAAACCTCTCCAAACCCTAGCAAAACTTCGCCCGATCTCTCTACTCGTTCATTTTCAGTTTGAATCCTTTCATGTGATCGATCTACAGTACGTTTTTCCTTCGATCCCCAATTTATTTTTCGCGAATCCATGTTCTTCATGCCTAGCATTGCCATGTTTAGGATATGCACATTTTTGGTTCCAAACTTGAGTTTGGCATGGATTTGTTGATGTTTTTAGAGGAGTAAGATGATGTGAGTACCGTAGGATCATTATTGTCTCATTATATTGGACTGAAAAATTGTTTTATAGATGTTTACACGGAGGTCTTCTCGCGTACGCGGTGGTTCGAGTTCATCCACCGCACAACCGCAACAAGTCTTCACTCAGGGGACCGTCTTCACCGACCATGGAGCAAGGAATAAGTTCCAGAAGCTCGCAACAAGGAAGATAAAAGCAACCAAATGGGCTTGTGTGAATACTCTCGCCAAGCTAGGCACGAGGAGAAGTTTCCAAAGTGAATGAGGAGAACATGCTAGTTCTGGGGAAAGCAGCAAACCTGGACGTCGGTTATTCACCCAATCTAGGGGCAATACTTTTGCTACACTTCGCGCATTAAGCAAACCATGCACAAGGAGATATCGTGTGTGGAGGAGTGATCACTATGTTGGCCAACTCCCTTGGCCTCAACTACAATCACCTCTGCACCATTGTCGGTAACACCCTTGTAAACATTTGTGTTCTTACTAGCGCTGGTATGATGGTAGTTCAGAATGGCCGTCATTGTATCAAAATTCCTGGAGTGGTGTACTTGCTACCCACACCTATGCCTAACCGTTTCTCCATCGAGAATGGACAACTGCATTATGTTGCACAGGAAGGAGATGCAACTTTTGACCAAGAGGGGCCAACTCTTGAACAAGTAGATGAAGAAGAACTTGCCACCGACGAAGAGGAGGAGCAGCCCCAACAAGACTACACCACCTACGCGGATCTCAACAACCTTCAGGGCTCTATTCAAGATATGAGCAACCTCGCATCGTCCCTGAGAGGCACGGCCGCCTACATGAACATGAACTTCTCCAACTGAAGGCAGGAGTGGGCTCCTGACCAACCGCCACAATGATCTCGCCAGTTTGGGCTTGTAAGAGCCTAAGCCTGGGGGAGGTTATCACCACTTCTACATCAAGATGTGGCGGTTGATACGTCTCCAACGTATCTATAATTTTTTATTGTTCCTGTTGGGGAACGTTGCATGGAAAACAAAAAGTTTCAACGCACACGCAAGATCTCTCCATGGAGATGCATAGCTACGAGAGGGGGAGTGTGTCTACGTACCCTCGTAGACCGTAAGCGGAAGTGTTAGAACAACGCGGTTGATGTCGTCGAACAACTTCACGATCCAACCGACCGAGTACCGAACGTACGGCACCTCCGCGTTCAGCACACGTTCAGCTCGGTGACGTCCTCGACTTCTTGATCCAGCAAGACGGCGAGGTAGTGGATGAGTTCCGGCAGCACGATGGCATGGTGACGGTGATGGTGATGCTATCTCCGCAGGGCTTCACCCAAGCACTGCGAAAATATGACCGAGGGACGGAACTGTGGAGGGGGGCGCCGCACACGGCTAAGACAATGTTGTGTCTTGTTTGGGGCACCCCCTCTCCTCTATTTATATATGTGTAGGGGCTTGGAGTAGAAGGAATAGTGCCACGTGAAGAGTACCATGTGAATAGTACCACGTGAACCGTACCATGTGAATAGTACACACGTGGACTTGGACTCCAAAGTCCAATCCTATTCCTACTAGGACTCTCCTTTTTTCCTTCCCTAGCTGCGTGGGCTTTTGAGGACTTGGTGCGCCTGGCCCAATAAGGCCAGGGCGCCTCCCCTTAGCCCATGCCAGCCGTGGGACGTGGTGGACCCACTTGTGGACTTCCGGACCCCTCCGGAATCCTCCGGAACCTTCTGGAAGCTTCCCGGTACAATACCGAAAAAACTGCACCTTTTTCCGGAACCCAAAATATGACTTCCCATATATAAATCTTTACCTCTCGACCATTCCGAGACTCCTCGTGACGTCCGGGATCTCATCCGGGACTCCAAACAACATTCGGTTACCAATTCACATAACTCATATAACACTATATCGTCAACGAACGTTAAGCTTGCGGACCCTACGGGTTCGGGAATGATGTAGACATGACTGAGATGCCTCTCCGGTCAATAACCAATAGCGGAACCTGGATGCTCATATTGGTTCCTACATATTCCACGAAGATCTTATCGGTCGAACCGCAATGACAACATACGTAATTCCCTTTGTCCGTCGGTATGTTACTTGCCCGAGATTCGATCGTCGGTATCTCCATACCTAGTTCAATCTCGTTACCGGCAAGTCTCTTTACTCGTTCCGTAATACATCATCCCATAACTAACTCCTTAGTCACCTTGCTTGCAAGCTTCTTATGATGTGCATTACCGAGAGGGCCCAGAGATACCTCTCCGAAACACGGAGTGACAAATCCCAGTCTCGATCCATGCCAACTCAACAGACACCTTCGGAGATACCTGTAGAGCATCTTTATGATCACCCAGTTACGTTGTGACGTTTGATAGCACACAAGGTATTCCTCCGGTATCCGGGAGTTGCATGATCTCATGGTCGGAGGAACATGTATTTGACATTCAAGAAAGCAGTAGCAATAAAAAAGAACGATCATATGCTAAGCTAACAGATGGGTCTTGTCCATCACATCATTCTCCTAATGATGTGATCCCGTTATCAAATGACAACTCATGTCTATGGTTAGGAAACCTTAACCATCTTTGATCAACGAGCTAGTCTAGTAGAGGCTCACTAGGGACACGGTATTTGTTTATGTATTCACACATGTATTTAAGTTTCCGGTCAATACAATTCTAGCATGAATAATAAACCTTTATCATGAACAAGGAAATATAAAATAATAACAACTTTATTATTGCCTCTAGGGCATATTTCCATCAGTCTCCCACTTGCACTAGAGTCAATAATCTAGTTCACATCGCCATGTGATTAACACCCAAGAGTTCACTAGAGTCAATAATCTAGTTCATATCACCATGTGATTAACACTCAAAGAGTTCTAAGGTGTGATCATGTTTTGCTCGTGGGAGAGAATTTTAGTCAATGGGTCTGCAATATTCTGACCCATGTGTGAAGGTTAGAAAATAACGATACCTGCCGCGTGCTTCAACATTCATCGGACCGCATACATCGGTATGTATTATTTCCAACAAATCAGTAGCTCGCTCCATTGTTCCGGAGAACGGAGTTTTAGTCATCTTGCCCATGAGGCATGGTTCGCAAGTATCAAATGATTCATAATCAAGAGATTCCAAAAGTCCATCAGCATGGAGTTTCTTCATGCGCTTTACACCAATATGACCTAAACGGCAGTGCCACAAGTATGTTGCACTATCATTATCAACTTTGCATCTTTTGGCATCAATGTTATGAATATGTGTATCACTACGATCGAGATTCAACAAGAATAAACCATTCACAAGGGTGCATGATCACGAGGGATATTATTCATATAAACAGAATAACCATTATTCTCTGACTTAAATGAATAACCGTCTTGCAATAAACAATATCCAGTTATAATGTTTTATGCTCAACGCAAGCACCAAATAACCATTATTTAGGTTTAATACTAATCCCGAAGGTATTACGAGAGTGTCGATATTGATCATATCAATCTTGGAGACACTTCCAACACATATCGTCACCTCGCCCTCAGCTAGTCTCCGTTACTCTGCAGCTCCTGCTTCAAGTTACTAATATTAGCAACTGAATCGGTATCAAATACCCAGACGCTGCTACGAGCACTAGTGAGGTACATATCAATAACATGTGTATCAAATATACCTTTGTTCACTTTGCCATCATTCTTATCCGCCAAATACTTGGGGCAGTTCCGCTTCCAGTGACCAGTTCCTTTGCAGTAGAAGCACTCAGTTTCAGGCTTGGGTCCAACTTTCGGTTTCTTAGTGGGAGCGGCAGCTTGCTTGCCGTTCTTCTTGAAGTTCCCCTTCTTTCCCTTGCCCTTTTTCTTGAAACTAGTAGTCTTGTTAACCATCAACACTTGATGCTCCTTCTTGATTTCTACCTCCGCCGATTTCAGCATCGCGAAGAGCTCGAGAATTGTCTTCTCCATCCCTTGCATATTATTGTTCATCATGAAGCCTTTATAGCTTGGTGGCAGTGACTGAAGAACTCTGTCAATAACACTCTCAACTGGAAGATCAATTCCCAGCTGAGTCAAGTGGTTGTGATATCCAGACATTCTGAGTATGTGTTCACTGACAGAACTGTTCTCCTTCATCTTACAGCTGAAGAACTTGTTGTAGACTTCATATCTCTCAACCCGGGCATTAGCTTGAAATATCAATTTTAGCTCCTGGAACATCTCATATGCTCCATGGTGTTCAAAACGCTTTTGTAGTCCCGGTTCTAAGCCGTAGAGCATGGCACACTGAACTATCGAGTAGTCATCAGATCGAGCCTGCCAGGCGTTCACAACGTCTGCAGCAGCTCCTGCAGCAGGTCTATCACCTAGCGGTGCATCAAGGACATAATCCTTCTGTGCAGCAATGAGGATAATCCTCAAGTTACGGACCCAGTCCGTGTAATTGCTACCATCATCTTTCAACTAAGCTTTCTCTAGGAACGTATCAAAACCAGGAGAGATACAACGCGAGCTATTGATCTACAACATAATTTGCCAAGACTATCAGGACTAAGTTCATGATAAATTAAGTTCAATTAATCAAATTACTAATGAACTCCCACTTAAATTAACATCCCTCAAGTTAACTAAGTGATACATGATCCAAATCAACTAGCCCATGTCCGATCATCACGTGAGATGGGATAGTCATCAATGGTGAACATCTCCATGTTGATCATATCTACTATATGACTCATGTTCGACCTTTCGGTCTCCAGTGTTCCGAGACCATGTCTGTACATGCTAGGCTCGTCAAGTTTAACCCAAGTATTCTGCTTGTGTAAAACTGGCTTACACCCGTTGCATGTGAACGTAGAATCTATCACACCCGATCATCACGAGGTGCTTCGAAACGACGAACTTTAGCAACGGTGCATACTCGGGGAGAACACTTTTATCTTAAAATTTAGTGAAGGTATCATCTTATAATGCTACCGTCGTTCTAAGCAAAATAAGATGCATAAAGGATAAACATCACATGCAATCAAAATATGTGACATGATATGGCCATCATCATCTTGTGCTTTTGATCTCCATCTCCAAAGCATCATCATGATCTCCATCGTCACCGACTCGACACCTTGATCTCCATCGTTGCGTCGTGGTCGTCTCGCCAACTATTGCTTCTACAACTATTGCTAACGCATAGCGATAAAGTAAAGCAATTACATGGCGCTTGCATTTCATACAATAAAGAGACAACCATAAGGCTCCTGCAAAAACATGATCATCTCATACAATAACGTATATCACATCACAGCATACCCTGCAAAAACAAGTTAGACGTCCTCTACTTTGTTGTTGCAAGTTTTACGTGGCTGCTACGGGCTTCTAGCAAGAACCGTTCTTACCTACGGCAGAAAACCACAACGGTGATTTATCAAGTTTGCTGTTTTAACCTTCAACAAAGACCGGCCGCAGTCAAATTTGATTCAACTAAAGTAGGAGAAACAGACACCCGCCTGCCACCTTTATGCAAAACAAGTTGCATGTCTGTCGGTGGAACCGGTCTCATGTACGTGGACATGTAAGGTTGGTCTGGGCCGCTTCATCTTACAATACCGCCGAATCAAAATAAGACGTTGGTGGTAAGCAGTATGACGATCACCGCCCACAACTCTTTGTGTTCTACTCGTGCATATCATCTACGCATAAACCTGGCTCTGATACCACTGTTGGGGAACGTTGCATGGAAAACAAAAAGTTTCTACGCACACGCAAGATCTCTCCATGGAGATGCATAGCTACGAGAGGGGGAGTGTATCTACGTACCCTCATAGACTGTAATAGGAAGCATTAGAACAACACGGTTGATGTCGTCGAACAACTTCACGATCCAACCGACCGAGTACCGAACGTAGGGCACCTCCGCGTTCAGCACACGTTCAGCTCGGTGACGTCCTCGACTTCTTGATCTAGCAAGACGGCGAGGTAGTGGATGAGTTCCGGCAGCACGACGGCGTGGTGACGGTGATGGTGATGCTATCTCCGCAGGGCTTCGCCCAAGCACTGCAAAAATATGACCGAGGGACGGAACTGTGGAGGGGGGCGCCGCACACGGCTAAGACAATGTTGTGTCTTGTTTGGGGTGCCCCCTCTCCTCTATTTATATATGTGTAGGGGCTTGGAGTAGAAGGAATAGTGCCACGTGAACAGTACCATGTGAATAGTACCACGTGAGCAGTACCACGTGAATAGTACACACGTGGACTTGGACTCCAAAGTCCAATCCTATTCCTACTAGGACTCTCCTTTTTTCCTTCCCTAGCTGCGTGGGCTTTTGAGGATTTGGTGCGCCTGGCCCAATAAGGCCAGGGAGCCTCCCCTTAGCCCATGCCAGCCCTTGGGACGTGGTGGACCCACTTGTGGACTTCCGGACCCCTCCGGAATCCTCCGAAACCTTCTGGAAGCTTCCCGGTACAATACCAAAAAAACTGCACCTTTTTCCGGAACCTAAAATATGACTTCCCATATATAAATCTTTACCTCTCGACCATTTCGAGACTCCTCGTGACGTCCGGGATCTCATCCGGGACTCCGAACAACATTCGGTTACCAATTCACATAACTCATATAACACTATATCGTCAACGAACGTTAAGCGTGCGGACCCTACGGGTTCAGAAATGATGTAGACATGACTGAGACGCCTCTCCGGTCAATAACCAATAGCGGAACCTGGATACTCATATTGGTTCCTACATATTCCATGAAGATCTTATCGGTCGAACCGCAATGACAACATACGTAATTCCCTTTGTCCGTCGGTATGTTACATGCCCGAGATTCGATCGTCGCTATCTCCATACCTAGTTCAATCTCGTTACCGGCAAGTCTCTTTACTCGTTCCGTAATACATCATCCCGTAACTAACTCCTTAGTCACTTTGCTTGCAAGCTTCTTATGATGTGCATTACCGAGAGGGCCCAGAAATACCTCTCCGAAACACGGAGTGACAAATCCCAGTCTCGATCCATGCCAACTCAACAGACACCTTTGGAGATACCTGTAGAGCATCTTTATGATCACCCAGTTACGTTGTGACATTTGATAGAACACAAGGTATTCCTCCGGTATCCGGGAGTTGCATGATCTCATGGTTGGAGGAACATGTATTTGACATTCAAGAAAGCAGTAGCAATAAACAGAACGATCATATGCTAAGCTAACAGATGGGTCTTGTCCATCACATCATTCTCCTAATGATGTGATCCCGTTATCAAATGACAACTCATGTCTATGGTTAGGAAGCCTTAACCATCTTTGATCAACGAGCTAGTCTAGTAGAGGCTCACTAGGGACACGGTATTTGTTTATGTATTCACACATGTATTTAAGTTTCCGGTCAATACAATTCTAGCATGAATAATAAACCTTTATCATGAACAAGGAAATATAAAATAATAACAACTTTATTATTGCCTCTAGGGCATATTTCCATCAGTCTCCCACTTGCACTAGAGTCAATAATCTAGTTCACATCGCCATGTGATTAACACCCAAGAGTTCACTAGAGTCAATAATCTAGTTCATATCACCATGTGATTAACACTCAAAGAGTTCTAAGGTGTGATCATGTTTTGCTCGTGAGAGAGAATTTTAGTCAATGGGTCTGCAATATTCAGACCCATGTGTGAAGGTTAGAAAATAACGATACCCGCCGCGTGCTTCAACATTCATCGGACCGCATACATCGGTATGTATTATTTCCAACAAATCAGTAGCTCGCTCCATTGTTCCGGAGAACGGAGTTTTAGTCATCTTGCCCATGAGGCAAGGTTCGCAAGTATCAAATGATTCATAATCAAGAGATTCCAAAAGTCCATCAACATGGAGTTTCTTCATGCGCTTTACACCAATATGACCTAAACGGCAGTGCCACAAGTATGTTGCACTATCATTATCAACTTTGCATCTTTTGGCATCAATGTTATGAATATGTGTATCACTACGATCGAGATTCAACAAGAATAAACCATTCACAAGGGTGCATGACCACAAGGGATAGTATTCATATAAACAGAATAACCATTATTCTTTGACTTAAATGAATAACCGTCTTGCAATAAACAATATCCAGATATAATGTTTTATGCTCAACGCAAGCACCAAATAACCATTATTTAGGTTTAATACTAATCCCGAAGGTATTACGAGCGTGTCGATATTGATCATATCAATCTTGGAGACACTTCCAACACATATCGTCACCTCGCCCTCAGCTAGTCTCCGTTACTCTGCAGCTCCTGCTTCAAGTTACTAATGTTAGCAACTGAATCGGTATCAAATACCCAGACGCTGCTACGAGCACTAGTGAGGTACATATCAATAACATGTATATCAAATATACCTTTGTTCACTTTGCCATCCTTCTTATCCGCCAAATACTTGGGGCAGTTCCGCTTCCAGTGACCAGTTCCTTTGTAGTAGAAGCACTCAGTTTCAGGCTTGGGTCCAACTTTCGGTTTCTTCGTGGGAGCGGCAGCTTGCTTTCCGTTCTTCTTGAAGTTCCCCTTCTTTCCCTTGCCCTTTTTCTTGAAACTAGTAGTCTTGTTAACCATCAACACTTGATGCTCCTTCTTGATTTCTACCTCCGCCGATTTCAGCATCGCGAAGAGCTCGAGAATTGTCTTCTCCATCCCTAGCATATTATAGTTCATCACGAAGCCTTTATAGCTTGGTGGCAGTGACTGAAGAACTCTGTCAATAACACTCTCAACTGGAAGATCAATTCCCAGCTGAGTCAATTGGTTGTGGTATCCAGACATTCTGAGTATGTGTTCGCTGACAGAACTGTTCTCCTCCATCTTACAACTGAAGAACTTGTTGGAGACTTCATATCTCTCAACCCGGGCATTAGCTTGAAATATCAATTTTAGCTCCTGGAACATCTCATATGCTCCATGGTGTTCAAAACGCTTTTGTAGTCCCGGTTCTAAGCCGTAGAGCATGGCACACTGAACTATCGAGTAGTCATCAGATCGGCCCTAGTGGGGGCGCGCCCTGATGCCTTGTGGTGCCCATGTGGCTCCATATGACCTAATTCCACTCCTATAAATTCACAAATATTCGGAAACCATCAGAGATCCAGAAGAGAAAACCTTTCCACTGCCGCAAGCCTCTGTTCTTCCGTGATCCCATTTGGAGGCCTTTTCCGGTACTCTGCCGGAGGGGGAATCGATCACGGAGGGCTTCTACATCAACCTTGCTGCCCTTCCGATGATGTGTGAGTAGTTTACCATAGACCTACGGGTCCATAGCTAGTAGCTAGATTGCTTCTTCTCTCTCCTTGATCTTCAATACCATGTTCTCCTTGATGTTCTTGGATTTCTATCCGATGTAATCTTCTTTTGCGGTGTGTTTGTTGGGATCCGATGAATTGTGAGTTTATGATCAGATTATTCATGAGAAATATTTGAGTCTTCTCTGAACTCTTTTATGCCTGATTAAATATAGCTTTGTATTTCTCTCCGATCTATCGATTTGGTTTGGCCTACTAGATTGATTTATCTTGCAATGGGAGAGGTGCTTTGTGATGGGTTCAATCTTGCGGTGCTCAATCCCAGTGACAGAAAGGGACATGACACGTATTTGTATTGTTGCCATTAAGGATAAAAAGATGGGGTATACTCATATTGCTTGAATTTGCTTCTCTACATCATGTCATCTTGCTTAAGGCGTTACTCTGTTTTTATTAACTTAATACTCTTGATGCATGTTGGATAGCGGTCGATGAGTGGAGTAATAGTAGTAGATGCAGGCAGGAGTCGGTCTACTTGTCTCGAACGTGATGCCTATATACATGATCATTGCCATGAATCCGTCATAATTATTTGCTTTTCCATCAATTGCCCAACAGTAAATTTTTTACCCACCGTATGTTTCTGCGCTCGAGAGAGAAGCCTCTAGTGAAAACTATGGCCCCCGGGTCTATCTTTATCATATAAAAGACATAAAAATACCTTGCTGCAATTTATTTACTTTTATTTAGTTTAGTAATTTACTTTATCAATTTATCTCTATCAGACTTAATCCTTGCAAGTAACCGCTAAGAGGATTGACAACCCTCTTATTCGCGTTGGGTGCAAGTGTTTGCTTTTCTGTGTGTAGGTGTTGTTCACTGGATCTTGCTTGGTTCTCCTACAGGATTCATAACCTTGGTTCTTAACTGAGGGAAATACTTATCTCTACTGTACTGCATCATCCTCTCCTCTTCGGGGAAATACCAACGCAGACTACAAGTAGCAGGAAGAATTTCTGGCGCCGTTGTCGGGGAGACATCATCAAAATCTATTAAGTACCTTCGCACAAACCATCAATCACTTGCATTTATTTTATTTGCCTTTTATTTGCATTTGCCTCTCGTTTTCATCTCCCCCACTTCTATTTTTTTTTACAAAAACACAAAAATATCTTTATTTGCTTGTTTGCTTGCTTGCTTGCTTTTATTGCCTTCATGTCAAACACTCAAGAACAGAAAGTAAAACAAAAATTTAAGATACTATGGATCACCTTAAGGTTTTCTACTTGGATCATCTTCGATCCATTTGTGCTCGTGCTGAAACCCCAACTAGTTTAGTTGAGGGAAAATCATTTGATGAGCATGCTCATTTTGTGTGTCACCGTTTGTCTCAAAATGGGAGACTCTTATGGAATCAAATAAATAGTTTGCTATGCTATGCTTGGAATCTATGTGAAATTTATGATTTTACTTGTTGCTCTAAGAACCCTAAAAAATACCTTCCCTACCTATGTGAGTTTAATGATAATGAAATCTTATCTTCTTATGCCAAGGGTGTTTATAGTTACTATGATATCGAACAAACTAAAAAAAATGTTTCTTTTAAGGGTGCTTATGAAGTTGCTTCTTTAATTGAAAAGTATGATATTACTCTCTACAAATCTGAAAATTTTGACATACTTAAATATTGCTATGAAAACTATGCTCCTAATGCCTATGTCAATGAATTTATTGAAAGGATGTCTGCTACTTTGGAAGAAAATAATGAAATGCATGAATCCATAGATAATTATGATTCTGTTGATTCGATTGAAATATCCCCTGTTGATGAATGTGATGCTTGCTATTCTTATGGCCATGATGCCAATATTAATGATGCTTATAGAGATGAACTTGCTATAGTTCCTTATGTTAAAAATGAAATTATTGCTATAGCACCCATACTTGATAGCTCCTTGAATGAAAAGCATGATTGCAATGATGTTATTATAAATTCTATTAATGTCAATCGTGCTAATTATGTGCAAAGCTACGAGCTTGGGGATGAAAATTTTGTTATGTCCACTACTTATTGCAATGATCATGATTGGGGTGATAATGCTTCTTATGATCTTGAAAATTTATTTAAGCCTCATGATGAATATGTTATTGATAATAATGTTTGCAATACTATTAAAAGTGGGTTTGGAAGAGTGTCAACTTTAGGTAATAATGATCCCACTACTTTGGAGAATTATCAATCTTATGAATTTTTGGATAAAAGTGGGTTTGGAGAGGTCATGACTTTAGTTGATGTTAATCCCACTATCTTGGAAGATTATAAAACTTTTGTGCATGTGGATCATGAAGATAAAATTTTATATGATAGCTATATTGTTGAATTTGATTATGATCCTACATGTAATTATTATGAGAGAGGAAAATATGGTTGTAGTAACTTTTATGTCACTAAATTACCTCTCTTTGTGCTAAAATTATTAATGCTCCATTCTTCCTATTTGCATATGCTAGATATTGCTTGTCTTGATAATTAGTTTTCTTATAAAATTCCTATGCATAGGAAGTACGTTAGACTTAAATGTGTTTTTCACATACTACATGATGCTCTCTTTGTGTTTCAATTATTATCTTTCATGAGAGCATCATTGAAATCTCAAGCCTATCTTAATGGGTATAAAGAAAGAGCTTGTTGGGAGACAGCCCAATAAACTTTTTATTTCTGTTTTTGAGTGTTTGCATAATTATAGCCTCTGTTATGATTGTGTTTTTATGTTTTAATTTGTGTTTGTGCCAAGTAATGACTTTGGGATGATTTGGAAGATAGTATGATAGATGCTGTTGGAAAACAGAAACTTTTGCGTCCAGTGCTGGAATTTATAATTTTCGCTGGAGTGTCCGAACCTTCTGAATTTTTTACACAGTATTGATATATAAATTTACCACATTGTCCGCATTTCTCAGAATTTTTGGAGTTACATAAGTATGACCATAATTCAGATCTTTACAGACTATTCTGTTTTAGACAGATTCTGTTTTTGTTGCATAGTTTGCTTATTTTGATGTATCTATGGATCGTATCGGGGGGTATGAGTCATGGAGAAGTCGGAGTACAGTATCATTATGCTAATATTAAACATGAATCAATTTATAACAGTACCTAAAGTTTAAGATTTGTTTTTTATACTAACGGATCTCACGAGGTTTCTGTTGAGTTTTGTGTGCTGAAGTTTTCAAGTTTTGGGTGAGACTACTGTGACGCCCCCAACTCAATCGTGCACTAATCATATACACAAATGCACACGATCGAGATCAAAGACTCACGGGAAGATATCACAACACAACTCTAGACACAAAATTAAAATAATACAAGCTTTATATTACAAGCAAGGGGCCTCGAGGGCTCGAATACAGAAGCTCGAGATACACACGAGTCAGCGGAAGAATCAATATCAGAGTATGGACATAACTAACAAGTCTGCCTTAACAAGGCTGAGCAAAACAATGACTCTAGATCGAAAAGGCGCAGGCCTCCTGCCTGGGAGCCTCCTATCTACTCCTAGTCGTCGGTCTCTACGTAGTAGTACGCGCCACCGCAGGGGTAGTAGTAGTCGTCGACGGGGTCAGCTGGCTCCGGGGCTCCATCATCTGATCGCAGCAATCAGGTATGGGGAAAAAGGGGAGCAAAGCAACCGTGAGTACTCATCCAAAGTACTCGCAAGACTTACATCAGAACTATTCTATTTATGCATCGGTATCAAAAGAAGGGGCTGTATCTGTGGACTAAACTGTAGAATGCCAGAATAGAGAGAAGGCCTATCCTATCGAAGACTAGCATCTTCAGCATCTTGCAGCATTAGAAGAGTGCAGATTAGTAACATAACATATAGTAATAAGTAACAGTAGCAATGCCCGGAGGTCCTTCCTCGACTCCCTGCGAGAAAGCGATCCCGGAGCCATAATGTCCATTTAGTTTCACAAGTATCCAGTTCTAGTTGTAGTAGATCGGGATATTTTCCGAGTGTCCCGTTACCGTGGACACGGCCATTCAAATAGATATACTTCCCTGCAGGGGTGCACCAGCTTACCCAACACACTCGATTAACTCTGGCCGGACACACTCACTCGGTTCATGCCCGGCCTCGGCTGATCGACACGCCGTAGCCCTACCTAGGTTTAGCAGAGTGGCCAGCACGCCGGTCTACAACCTAAGCGCTCAGGGGTCTTGAGCCCATCGCCCGTTGCACTCATGCGCATTGCAAACGCGACCGGGACCAGACCTAGCCCCTGTATACACACGCAGGCTGTCACGGTTCACCTGGGCGCGCGCCGCTCAGTTGCTGACGTCTGAAGAACTTCGGCTGAAACATACGACGCTTAGTGCCCATACTATTCCCGCGTGGTGGTTAGTGTGAAAAGGCCAGAGGCTTACTCAGATCACATATCCTAACCCATTAGTGTGTTGGGAGCTCGCGGTGACGATCAGTGCTCCACGATCAGTGGTCCCGTCGCCCCGTCTCGTGGACTTACGGCAAGGGCCAGGATTGCCCGGCCGTGCCACGTAATTATCTCGCGGGTACCCTCACGGTCAACCCGACTTCACATCTCTCGCGGGTACCCCTCGGGGTCGACCCGACTTCAACAAGGGACTGGGGTAAATTCAAAGTATCCGTGTGTCCAAAATATCAAGGGGGAAATCCGAGGAATCACCCTCGATGGATTCCCACTCGATGTATCCGTCAAGGTGAACTTAGAGGAATCACCCTCGATGGGTTCACACTTGAGGGGTTGCACGACAGAGGCTTCATCGGAGGTGGTGAAAGAGGAATCACCCTCGGTAACCCACAATCGGCTAGCTACGCTATAGAGATATCCTCAGGGGTGATGTAGGAGGTATCACCCATGGCACTCGATGGTAGCTCTACAGAGTCGTGCAACTAAGGGGTGTGTGGTGCTGTGTCGGTCTTTGTACATCGATCACATTGATCGGGGCACCGGTAACAAAGCGGGGCAACAAGGACAAGGGTGAGGGGTCACTGATGGATCACTAACAACCTATACTAAGCATTTAGGATAGTAGGTAAGGTATCAACAGCAGTTACAAAAGCACGCTATGCATCAGAATAGGAGCTAACAAGTACAGTAGCAAATTCTAATGCTAGCATGGGGGAGAAAGAATAGGCGATATGGGAATGATCAAGGGGGTTTTGCTTGCCTGGAAGCTCTGCTGAAAAGGTCTGGTCGTCAGGGGTGTAGTCGTACTCTCCAGCAGCGTCGGTCTCGGGGTCTACCAGAGAGAAGAGGGGGAAGAAACAATAAATAAAAAGCAAACAAATGCAACCCAGATGCATGGCATGGCAATATTCTGTGCTAGGGGTGACCTATCGCAGTGCTACACGTTAGAGATGGAGTGGGAAAATATCTGGGAATATTTTCCCGGTTTTAGGCATCTGTCAGACAGATGAACCGGAGGGGAAGGTTCCATGTTTGCAGTGTTATGGGCATGTGAAAGCTACATGGCGGGCATATTCGGATTCGTCTCATTTTTCTGATCGACTTTCATGTAGAAAACTTTTTCATCCGAGCTACGGATTATTTTCTATGAGTTTTCAAAGTTTTAAACTATATTCTGAAATTCCTGGGATTATTTTAATTTGAAAATAACTTTATTGCGTCAGCAGTACGTTAGGGTGACGTCATCAGTCAACACAGTCGGTCCAGGTCAAACCTGACCACTGGGACCCACATGTCATACACAGAGGGTTAAACAGGGATTATAAATTAACTAATAGGGGTTAATTAGAGGGTGGGGCCCACTGTCAGTGACTAATTAGTTATTATATTAATTTTATTTAGAAAAATAGTTTAATTAGCGGGTGGGGCCCGCCTGTCAGCGACTGGGGCTGCCCAGTCAGCACGTTGACTGGGTCAACCCAGTCAACTGGGCCCCTGGGGCCCACTGGTCAGCGATCCAGGGTGGACCCCAGGCCGTGCCACGTCGGCGATGGCCGGCATCTAGCCGCCGGCGACGCCAGAACGCGGCGGAGGGCACTGGCCTCGTCGGAAAACGCCTACGGGCGGCCATTTCGCGCGCGGCTGGGCTTGTTCGAACGAGCAGAACGAGCCGCGCCGAACGGTGGTGGTGGCATGGGCTGGGGTGGCCGGGTTCGATGGCAGCGAGCTCGCGGGTGCGCGTCGGCGTTCGAGCACGGACGGATTCGGGGCTAGCGGGCACGGCAGGACGAGCGGGCGATGGCGTTGGGCTCCTATGAGCGCACTGAGCACGACTACGTGCTCGGTTGAGCTCGACGGCGAGTGTAGCGATGGCGACGAGCACGGTGGCGGAGACGAGCTACGGCCACGACGGTGAGGCGAGCTACGGGGACGGAAGAGAGCAGGGGAGTGAGGGGATCCGAGCGGGAGCTCACCGGGGAGGCACACGGTGGCCCGGCGAGTGAACGGGAGCGCAGAAGGAGCCAGAATCGAGGAAGTTCGCCGGCGACCGAAGAAGAGGAAGACGACGCAGATCCGGCGAAGCAGAGGCCCCCAGCTCAAGCTGGTGGCCGCAGACGGCGTAGTCGACGAAGGCGGAGCCCGTGGGCACGATGGCGAGGCGCGGGGAGGTCAGTGACCGCAGCTGCGGCGAGCCATGGCGATGGCGGTGCTCGGAAGGGCTTGGGATCGAGCGAGAGAGGGCGAGGGAGAAGGGGGAAAGTGGACGGGGACGACGAGGAGGCCGAGGGGCGCGTCCTTATCCCCTCGGCAGCGCCTGTAGCGTCGCCGTGTCGCCGTTTCGCCGGCGCGCGCGCGCGGCCACGGGCGCGGCGACATGCGCGGAGAGAGAGGCGGGAGGAGGGAGATAGAGAGAGGTGGGCTGGGCCGGTGCCACTGTGCACTCAGGCCCAGTTCACAGTACCTTTTAGGCCTTTTCCATTTTCTTTTTCTGTTTTCTTTTTACAGAGAGGTTTTGCAATATTTTGAGCTGCCAAAATAACTTTTGTAAAATGTGAAACTTGGTCACATAAATACATTGGAATATTCTGCACTGCCACAAAAAGTTTGGAAGACATTTGAATTCATTTGAATTTGTCATAAATGAAATGGCATTTAAAATGCTGCTTTAGCACTGATTTAATTGCCATAGCCCACATTTAGCTTGATGGTGATGTTGTTTTCCTTAACAAATAATTGTTATGGAATATTTGCTAAATGTTGAACTATTTTTCAGCAACTTTTGTGCAACTTAAAATTTCACTTATAATTTGAATTTGAATTCAGTGGTGGAATTTGAAATGAGATATGAATTCATTGTGGTCATGCATTGCAAATCAAGATGACTTAGCATAATCATTATGGATCACTGTAGCTCATTACACAGGCGTGTTACAATTCTCCTCCTCTAAAAGAAATTCTCGTCCCGAGAATTCAAGAGGTAGAAGGAAAGAGATCGGGATATTCTTCTCGAAGACGATCCTCATGTTCCCAAGTGGCTTCATCTTCAGTGTGATTCGACCACTGCACTTTAAGGAACTTGGTTGTCTTCTGAAGGGTCCGTCGTTCAGCTTGATCAAGAATGCGGATCGGATGCTCCTTATAAGAGAGATCATCTTGCAGTTCGAGCAACTCATGATCCACTGCACGGTGCGGATCCTTGAAGCAACGACGAGTTGCGACACATGGAAGACGTCGTGGATGTGAGAGAATTGCGGTGGCAACTCCAATTTATATGCCACATGTCCACGTCTGGCGAGAATGCGGAAGGTACCAATGTAGCGAGGAGCTAACTTGCCCTTGATTCCGAAGCGGTGAGTGCCCCTCATAGGAGTGACACGCAGATAAGCTTGCTCACCAGGTTGATAGATCGATCCCACGATCATAATTGCTCTTCTGGCGAGACTGGGCCGCCTTGAGATTTTCCCGGACAATACGGACTTGCTCTTTAGCTTGTTGGATAATATCCGGACCGATGAGCGGTCGTTCCCCAGTTTCTGACCAATTCAGAGGGGTTCGACACTTATGTCCATATAATACCTCGAAGGGGGCCATCTTCAAGCTAGCTTGATAGCTATTGTTGTACGAGAATTCGGCATACGGGAGAGATTCCTCCCACTTCTTGCCAAATGAAATGACACAAGCACGCAGCATATCTTCAAGCACTTGATTAACTCGTTCAACTTGGCCTTGGGACTGGGGGTGATAAGCTGAGCTCCAGGTTATATGAGTTCCCATAGCTTCTTCGAAACTTGCCCAGAACTTTGAGGTGAAGAGGCTGCCACGGTCTGAACTGGTCTTCTTCGGAATTCCATGGAGTGTTACAATTCTGGAGATATATAAGTCTGCTAACTGACTAGCAGTGATCGTCTTCTTGACTGGCAGAAAATGTGCAACTTTGGAGAGTTGATCGATGACGACAAGAATAGCATCGTGACCCTTTTGTGACCTGGGAAGGCCAGTAATGAGGTCCATCTGAACCTTATCCCATTTCCATTCAGGAATAGGAAGCGGTTGCAGAATTCCAGCAGGCTTCTGATGTTCTGCCTTAACGCGACGGCAAATGTCACATTCGGCAACATAACGAGCAATGTCTTGTTTCATTTTAGACCACCAATACCTTTGACGAAGGTCGCGATACATCTTGGTGCTACCCGGATGAATAGACAGTGGTGTATCATGTGCCTCCTTAATAACTTTGTCTGTCATAAGTTCGAACCGGGGTACTACAATGCGATCTCTGAAGTACAAGGTTCCATCTTCAGCAAGCGAGAAATCCTTGGCCTTTTCCAAGGCAAAATCCCTTTTCATCTGATCAACTTCAGCATCTTTTGCTTGCGCAGACTTGATAGCCTTCTCGAGAGTTAGTTCCAAAACAAGGGTATTGAGAAGACCCTATGGAACAATGTGGAGGTTCAACTTGCGAAGTTCTTCATGAAGAAGGGGTTGAGCTCGCTGAACCATGAGATTGTTGCAATAAGACTTGCGACTCAAAGCATCGGCCATCACATTTACCTTACCAGGGGTATAAGAGATACCGCAGTCATAGTCTGTAATTGCCTCCATCCATCTCTGTTGACGGAGATTCAGATCCGGCTGAGTAAACAAATACTTCAGACTTTTATGGTCAGTGTATAGCTCGCAACGATTACCGAGGAGGTAATGTCGCCACAACTTCAGTGCATAAATAACCGCAGCAAGTTCAAGATCATGAACTGGGTAGTTCTCTTCATGAGGACGCAACTGTCGTGAGGCATAAGCAATCACTCTGCACTCTTGCATTAGGACACAGCCTAATCCTTGACGAGAGGAGTCACAATAAATGATGAATTCTTTGCAAGAATCCGGAGGAGCAAGCACTGGTGCAGAAGTCAGCTTGTCCTTGAGTGTTTGGAAACTTTCCTGACATTTGTCTGTCCACTCAAACTTAACGCCTTTGTGAAGCAGATTAGTCAGGGGTTTGGCAATCTTGGAGAAGTTCTCGACAAAACGGCGGTAATAGCTTGCGAGTCCGAGAAAACTTCTGACTTGCTTGACATTCTTCGGAGGAGTCCAGTCAAGAATAGCCTGAACTCGTTCTGGGTTGACAGCAATACCATCCTTGGAAATCACATGACCAAGGTAGGTCACTTTGGATAACCAGAATTCGCACTTGGAATATTTGGCATATAGCTGATGCTCTCGAAGCTTTTCCAGAACAAGACGAAGATGTTCAGCATGTTCTTCCTTATTCTTGGAATATACCAGAATATCATCCAAATAAACCACGACGAATTTGTCGAGGTAATCCATGAAGATATAATTCATCAGGCGGGAGAACGTTGCTGGAGCATTAGTTAAGCCGAAAGACATGACAGTGTACTCATATGAACCATAGCGAGTAACGAAAGCGGTCTTCGGGATATCCTCTTCGCGCACTCGGATCTGATGGTAACCCACCCTCAAGTCGAGTTTAGAGAATACCGAGGATCCAGCAAGTTGATCATACAGATCATTTATCCGAGGAAGCGGATACTTGTTCTAAATGGTTGCTTGGTTGACAGGTCGGTAATCTTGGACCAACCGATTCGTACCATCTTTCTTCTTGACAAAGAGAGATGGCACTCCCCAAGCAAAGGAACTTGGATGAATGAAACCCTTACGAAGTGACTTGTCGATTTCCTCATTAAGCTCAAGGAGTCCATGCAGCGGCATCTTATAAGGATGCTTCGCGATAGGAGTAGTGCCTGGTTTCAAGTCGATGACAAACTCGACAGCTCTAATAGGGGGTACTCCTAGAAGTTCTTCTGGGAAAACATCTTGAAAGTCGTGAACGACTGGAACGTTTTCGATTCCCTCAAGAGGAGAAGCGTTCAATCCATTCAGGGCATAAATCTGAGCCTCGGCATTTTGAATGAGATGAGCATGGTAATTTACTATCTCATCCGAGGGGTGCAGAAGTTGTACGGCTTTAGTGGCACAATGGATTAAGGCGGTATGAGACTTCAACCAATCCATTCCCAGAATGAGGTCAACTTTGGAAGACTTCAAAATAATGGGAAAAGCATGGAACTCCAACCCTTCAATTTCAATGGTGACATTGGGGCTGAACATGGAGGCTTGACATTGGCTCGCGGGAGTGTTAACCACTAACGGATGGTGCAATTTTTCATATTGAATGCCATGCATGAATGCAAAATCTTCTGATATGAAAGAATGCGATGCTCCTGAATCAAATAAAACAGAAGCTGGTACTGAATTAACAAGAAGAGTACCCATCACAGTTTCTGGTTGGTCTTGAGCTTCAGTCATATTAACATGATAAGCCTGACCACGACCATAAGAAGGTCTAGCATTATTGTTGCGAGGCTGATTGTTACCACGTCCATTACCATGGCCAGCAGATGGAAGTGCCAGCTGATTCTGATTCTGACGGCAGTCTTTAGCACGATGACCTGGACGACCACATGTGAAACACAGCCCATCATTGGGACGGGGGGCAGGAGCTCGAGGTGGTGTAGCTTGAGGTCTTGGCTGCCTCGGAGGTGGAGGAGGCAAACGAGGTGCAGCATAGGACGGCCTTGGTGCAGGAGCAGTTGGACGGTATATGCTGTGAGGAATCCAAATTCGGTGCTTCTGTGAGGACGAGCCCGAAGATGAGCCCGCATCACGGGTGCGCTTGAGTGCGTTCTTGTGATCCTTCAGACTAGTCTCAACCTGAATGGCCTTGTTCACCAGGGTGGCGAAGTCAGCGAAGTCTTGGACAAGGAGTGCTAGCTTGATATCAGGGTTGAGCCCTTCACGGAACTTCTCATGTCTGCGAGCATCAGAAGCAATATCTTCTTCAGCATAGTGGGATAACTCAAGAAACTCCCGCTGGTAAACTTCCACAGTCTTGCTGCCCTGAGAGAGGTTGCGGAACTCACGTTTCTTCCGGTCCATGACTCCTTGAGGAATGTAGGGAGCACGGAAAGCAGCTTGGAACTCCACCCAAGTGATGATAGTTCCAACAGCTAGGGTACGCCTGTGACTGTCCCACCATTGAGCTACGGGACCCTTCAGAAAGTAGGACGCAAAAGTGACCTAGCTAGCAGGGGCAACATTAGCTGACTCCGTCTCATAAGTGATGTCACGGAGCTAGTCATCAGCATCAAGCGGCTGAACTGAGTTGCGGAAGATAGTTGGGTTGAGGCGCACAAAGTCTTGCAAGGTTATTGGGGCTGGCTGCTGGTTAGCATTTGGACGACGAAACTGATCCATAAGCCCTTGCATGAATTGACGGTTCAGCTCGAACTGTTGCATCATTCCAGCCATATAGTCGGGCGGTGGTGGATTGTTGGCACCACGGCCACGACCTGCGGGTCTAACCATCCTGCTAAAATCAACAGGGGGTAGTTTAGCAACGAGCATTGCAGGTGTATGGAATCATTCATGAAGTGACACGCACAACATAGGAAGTGCAATAGATACAACATCATAGTCAAACATGACATACAGATCCATACATAGAGTCGGTTACAAGCCAGCGGTACAAGTTCGGAAAATAAAAGCTAGACACACTAGGCGGCACGCAAGCACGTGGTGGAGGGATACAACAACGGGACATAGCGATAGCTACACCAACGTCGGAGAAAACCACTGAAGCCAGGCAACTGCAAGTGACGATGCAGGGTGCCCTCGACACGAGGAACCTGCGCTCCGTAAACACTCTGGTGCAGAACCTGGTCCCGAACTGGAAGAAGAGGACCACGTGGAGGGGTATGACCTCCAACAGCAGGCCACTCAAGACCAGGCGGCATCTCCGTCCTGCGCAGGTAAAGGATGTACTGAGGATGTATCCCTGCACTGACTGCTGGCAGCAACTGTGTCAGAGCGTCATAAAGACGAGCACGAGTGGCGTACAACTCGACAGCAAGAGCTCAGGCAGTGCAATCCAGAGCCTCAGTGTACTGGACCAAAACCTGCGGGTCATAACGACGTCGCACGTAAGGGGTACAGACAACGGTGTAGTATCCACTCTCATCCCCAGCGGGGGCATGCGGGATATATCTGAAAGCAGTCTCCTCCAAGCGGCTGTGCTCTCCACGGAGATGGGCAATAGTAGTATAGGCAGCATCATGGACTGCTATGTCGACAGTCACTCCAATACCATGAAAGGTGTGCAACTCAGTGATGGAGTTATCCTGCCGATCAAAGATACGAACCACAGCGTGGTACTGCTCCTGGTTGAACTCGCGGTAGTCCTCGTAAACAGTGGACTCGGGGTACCAGCGATATCCCAGCCAGGTCAAAAGGTCGACCAGAATGGCAGGGAATCCAGTCGCATCAACAGCCATGGTCTGGGGTACGAGCTGTCTTGCGGGACGCATCTGAAACAAGGGAGTGCAAGATGTCAAATGACAGTGTGAGAAGCATATGATAGCATTGAAAGGAATGATTGCAGATAATCCAACTCTCCGAGTTGATGTGATTACGAGAACCTAGTGTTAGAGTTAGCAAAATCTTTAACCCGAATAGAAGAGAGATCAGAGTCCCAGAGTAAAGAAGAGGAATAAAAGATCCTAACCCATCCATTGGCGTTGTGGGCCCGTCAGCCACACAGCCATGTTAGTAAAACAGTTTTCAAAGACTAGACTCAACTTCGGCCAAGGAGTTGGAAAGGGGGGTTCCTACAGGCAGCCGGCTCTGATACCAACTTGTGACGCCCCCGACTCAATCGTGCACTAATCATACACACAAATGCACACGATTGAGATCAGAGACTCACGGGAAGATATCACAACACAACTCTAGACACAAAATTAAAATAATACAGGCTTTATATTACAAGCCAGGGGCCTCGAGGGCTCTAATACAGAAGCTCGAGTTACACACGAGTCAGCGGAAGCATCAATATGTAAGTACGGACATAACTAAACAAGTCTGCCTTAAGAAGGCTGAGCAAAACAATGACTCTAGATCGAAAAGGTGCAGCCCTCCTGTCGGTTCTAAATCCGGCATATCTCGTAGTAGGGGTCCTAAGCTAGGCGTCTTGGAGCGATGGTAACACGGACACAGGATTTTACCCAGGTTCGGGCTCTCTCGAAGAGATAATACCCTACGTCCTGCTTTTGATTGTATTCATATGGGGTGTAGTACAGGGTACATGTATCTACCACGAGATTGTTCTAACGAATATGAGATGATCTATTGACTAACCTGGCCTCGGTTTATATAATGTACCAGAGGCCTAGGGTTTAGGAGAGTCCTCGTCTTGGGCGCCAAGTCTTGTTGAGTCTTCCTTGTACGCGTCATGGGCTGCTCGAAGTCGCCCATGAGTGAACCGCCATGGGGGTCCTCGGCCTGATCCACCTGGTCAGGAGACGACGTGATGAGTACCCCCTAGTCCAGGACACCGTCAGTAGCCCCCTGAACCAATCTTCAAGTTGGGGACGCTCCTCGGTTCTTCCGAACTGTTCTTCGTCTTCGGTCGACGGTCTTGAAAACTGGTTCAACAAATCTTCCCATCTCCGATCTTGAGGATCGCCGAGGTGTATCCGAAGAGTTGACACGTCGGGTATCCGAGGAGCCCTTTTTAAATTCTCGGCCTTTATCAATGCCTTGTTATTTTTATGCCATACCACAGGTTCAAAGTGTTTCCAGTGCGGCGGTGTCCTCTTTGCATCCGGGCTCCAACGCCGGACTGCATCCAAGGTGTCTTTTTGCAGCCGAGCTCCAACGCCGGACTGCATCCGAGGAGGCATAGAGTACCTCGTCTTTGAAAAAAGTTTGAAGGAGGTTATCCGATCTTAATGCCGAAAAACTTCTCTATAGAGCCAGCCACTCGCAGCCAAGCTTTATGCCGGACTGTTTCTGAGGTGGTGCACCACCTCGGCCGTGAGCTGGTTTTTTGTGGATTGGTGCAATTTATTCTCTGCCGAGATGTATAACCAGTAGCCCTCAAGGTGTGTGCCGGCCTAAAATCCAGGATGCGCCTGAAGGATATAACAAAACCGCTGATCCCAGTAGCGCCTGAGACTCAGGTCGATTCGCGAAATCGGCCTGAGGATCAATTCCTAGCTTGGCAGCATACTTAAAAACAGAAACGCGGTGTGCATAGTTCCCGAGACTCAGGCTGGGTGCGGCCGACCAACCTGAGGATCGTAATCTCCTCGGAAATTGTTCTGCACTTTTAATTTGACTGCATTGAATCGTGAATGCAGTAACCCCCGAGGCTTGGGTTGGGCAATATGGCCGACCCTAGGATCATATCTCCTCGGGAACTAGTTCAACTATCATGTACGTTTTGACAATGCCGAGGTGCAGCTCGGCAGGAAAGATGCCGAACTGCGGGTCGGAAAAGATTTCCTGAGAAAAAACATCACGCAGAACACCTCGATCAAGAGGATGTCCCGCCTCCTGAAAGGAAAACATACAAATAGGTTAAAGGTGCCATAAGCTCGAAAAACCAAAAAACTTTAGTAAAAACTTTACGTCCGAACTAAATGAATTTTTTTGATGCTAATCCGAAAATTGGTCTTAAAATTAGCTTGTGCTTCCATCATGCTTTAACATGATACATCCGATCTCCAGACTTCAAGTGGGTCAGCCTTCGGCTTCAACCTCCTATCCCGAAGGCGGAGTGCTTTTCAGGCCAGTTTAGCGAACTAAACTCGAGTGGCTTTAGAGACAAACTAGGCTACCCGGCTATTGACCACACACTCGCGTCAGAAAGAGGAGTAGTAGAAAAAGACTTTGCAACGACTTTGAAGAAAACACTTATTATAAAACGGCTCATATAAATTTAAGAGCCCCCAATTAACATGGGAAACAAGGTGTTTTTAACAAACATCTTTTTTGTTTAACATAAATATAATGCTTGGTCGAACCGAACAAAAATTAAAAAAATTGAGCATGAAAGCGACTTAGCTGGTTAATGTGCTCGGTGTTGATGACACGATCCGGGCTCGTGGCGGGACGAAGACGCCCATTGATCTCTGACAGATCCGGCACGTAGTCCTCGGTTGGCCGAGGTCCCCGCCCCCAAGCCGGTTCCGAGGTACCCGAGCAAAGAGATCGGCTTGACGAAGTGGCGACGCAACACGGTCGATGTGGTGAGGCAAAGCCCCCGATCCAGCCGAGGTGATGAAGCTGGTCGGCTGGTGACGTCGAAGTCCCCGGAGTAGGTTGATGAAGAGATAGCGAAGCCCCCGGTCTAGCCGAGGTGACGGAGAAGGTCGGTAAGGTGACGCCGGAGCCCCCATGCCAGCCGAGGTGTCGAAGCAGGTCGGCGTGGTGGTCATCGGCTTGAAGGAGCGACGGCGCGGCGATGCCGACGCAGGTCAGAATTTGTGACGCGGTCAATGCTGACTTGAGAAGTGACCGCGCGGCGGTGCTAGCGCGCCTGACCCGTACAATCCGTAGGGCGATGATCTTGTCTTGACGATTATTCGTCCTCCACGATGCCGAACTCTTGGTCGGCTTGCCGAGGTGAAAAATCCGAGGTGGTTGTCGTCGGCTCGATGGAGTGACGGCGCAGTCGATGCTGGCGCAGGTCGGCAGCCGTGGAGCAACATGGTCGGGCCGGTTTGATATCGGCGCGACGGTGAAGATCACCTTGGAAAAGATTCAAAATTTGTGGCACGTGTTTGAAAACAACACACAATACCCTAAGAAAAATTCCTCCAAAAAGGATGTCCAATACCCCGTTCATGAAGAAAGATGAACTTGCGTCGGATTCGTTTTCGCGCAGAAAACAGATCCGAAAATTGATGCACTCATCGGACGCTTACCGGAGTTTGAACGGTCGGATCGAGCTGCAATTTTGAGGGGTGATCGATATAGGAATTCCGCAGCCGATGAATGGTGGGATCTTCCAAACGATGTCCGAGCTGACTGCTGGACTCCTCGCCCTAAACTGGTCCAGATTCCCGTTCAGATTCGATAGGGCTATGGTATATCGGAGATTGACGGAGATTCCTCCATCGGAACGCGATGAAATTTTATAGGGTTGTTCTAGACTCAATTCCGCACAATTCCTTTGAAGCAATCATCAAAGCGATGCTCGAGGAGGTGGGGACGACGAACACGAATCCGTTGTCTAGAAAAACAGCACCGTCGCCTGAGGACGATGTTAACGTCGAGCCCCCGAGCTCCATGGATGATTCCCCAATGATCTTGATAGAGATCGGAGTTGATGATGATGAAAGTATCCGTCCGATCTTGATGAGCCGACGCGGAGCGTAGTCCTCGGTCCAGCCGAGGTGACCAGTCGAGCCAGCGACGAAGATGCCGACATCGACAATGAAGCTCGGTTCCGACGCGTAGATCGCGTCGGAGACGATCTGAATTCCCATCGCACCGCGGCAACTGCCAGCAGGCTCTCAATGAAAGCACCAATGTCGGTTCTAAATCCGGCATATCTCGTATTAGGGGTCCTAAGCTAGGCGTCTTGGAGCGATGGTAACACGGACACAGGATTTTACCCAGTTCGGGCTCTCTTGAAGAGATAATACCGTACGTCCTGCTTTTGATTGTATTCATATGGGGTGTAGTACAGGGTACATGTATCTACCACGAGATTGTTCTAATGAATATGAGATGATCTATTGACTAGCCTGGCCTCCGTCTATATAATGTACCGGAGGCCTAGGGTTTAGGAGAGTCCTCGTCTTGGGCGCCAAGTCTTGTTGAGTCTTCCTTGTACGCGTCATGGGCTGCCCGAAGTGGCCCATGAGTGAACCGCCATGGGGGTCCTCGGCCTGATCCACCTGGTCGGGAGACGACGTGATGAGTACCCCCTAGTCCAGGACACCGTCACCTCCTGCCTGGGAGCCTCCTATCTACTCCTGGTCGTCGGTCTCTACGTAGTAGTAGGCGCCACCGGAGGGGTAGTAGTAGTCGTCGACGGGGTCAGCTGGCTCCGGGGCTCCGTCATCTGATCGCAGCAATCGGGTATTGGGAAAAGGGGAGCAAAGCAACCGTGAGTACTCATCCAAAGTACTCGCAAGACTTACATCATAACTATTCTATTTATGCGACGGTATCAAAAGAAGGGGCTGTATCTGTGGACTAAACTGCAGAATGCCAGAATAGAGAGAAGGCCTAGCCTATCGAAGACTAGCATCTTCAGCGTCTTGCAGATTAGTAACATAACATATAGTAATAAGTAAGAGTAGCAATGCCCAGAGGTCCTTCCTCGACTCTCTACGAGAAAGCGATCCCGGAGCCATAATGTCCATTTAGTTTCACAAATATCCAGTTCTAGTTGTAGTAGAATGGGATATTTTTTTGAGCATCCTGTTACCATGGACACGGCTATTCGAATAGATATACTTCCCTGCAGGGGTGCACCAACTTACCCAACACACTCGATTAACTCTGGCCGGACACACTCACTCGGTTCATGCCCGACCTCGGCTGATCGACGCGCCGTAGCCCTACCTAGGCTCAGTAGAGAGGCCAGCACGTCGGTCTACACCCTAAGCGCTCAGGGGTCTTGGGCCCATCGCCCTTTGCACTCTTGTGTGTTGCGAACGCGGCCGGGACCAGACCTATCCCCTGTATACACACGCAGGCTGTCGCGGTCCACCCGGGCGCGCGCCGCTCAGTTGCTGACGTCTGAAGAACTTCGGCTGAAACATACGACGCCGAGTGCCCATACTATTCCCGCGTGGTGGTTAGTGCGAAAAGGCCAGAGGCCTACTCAGATCACATATCCTAACCCATTAGTGTGTTGGGAGCTCGTGGTGACGATCAGTGATCCACGATCTGTGGTCCCGTCGCCCCGTCTCGTGGACTTACGGCAAGGGCCAGGATTGCCCGGCCGTGCCACGTAATTATCTCGCGGGTACCCTCACGGTCAACACGACTTCACATCTCTCGCGGGTACCCCTCGGGGTCGACCCGACTTCAACAAGGGACTGAGGTAAATTCAAAGTATCTGTGTGTCCGAAACATCAAGGGGGAAATCCGAGGAATCACCCTCGATTGATTCCCACTTGATGTATCCGTCAAGGTGAACTTAGAGGAATCACCCTCGATGGGTTCACACTTGAGGGGTTGCATGACAGAGGCTTCATCGGAGGTTGTGAAAGAGGAATCACCTCGGTAACCCACAACCGGCTAGCTACGCTACAGAGATATCATCATTAGTGATGTAGGAGGTATCACCCTCGACACTCGATGGTAGCTCTGCAGAGTCGTGCAACTAAGGGGTGTGCAGTGCTGTGTCGGTCTCTGTACATCGATCACATTGATCGGGGCACCGGTAACAAAGCGGGGCAACAAGGACAAGGGTGAGGGGTCACTGATGGATCACTAACCAACCTATACTAAGCATTTAGGATAGCAGCTAAGGTATCAATAGCAGTTACAAAAGCAGGCTATGCATCAGAATAGAAGCTAACAAGTACAATAGCAAATTCTAATGCAAGCATGGGGGAGAAAGAATAGGCGATATAGGAATGATCAAGGGGGTTTTGCTTGCCTGGAAGCTCTGCTGAAAAGGTCTGGTCGTCAGGGGCGTAGTCGTACTCTCCAGCAGCATCGGTCTCGGGGTCTACCGGAGAGAAGAGGGGGAAGAAACAATAATTAAAAAGCAAACAAATGCAACACAGATGCATGTCATGGCAATATGCTGTGCTGGGGGTGACCTATCATAGTGTTACACCTTAGAGACGGAGCGGGAAAATATCAGGGAATATTTTCCTAGTTTTAGGCATCTGTCAGACAGATGAACCGGAGGGGAAGGTTCCATGTTTGCAGTGTTATGGGCAAGTGACAGCTACATGGAGGGCATATTCGGATTCTTCTCATTTTTCTGATCAACTTTCATGTAGAAAACTTTTTCATCCGAGCTACGGATTATTTTCTATGAGTTTTCAAAGTTTTAAACTATATTCTAAAATTCCTGGGATTATTTTAATTCAAAAATAACTTTATTGCGTTAGCAGTACGTCAGGGTGACGTCATCTGTCAACACAGCCGGTCCAGGTCAAACCTGACCACTGGGACCACATGTCATACACAGAGGGTTAAACAGGGATTATAAATTAACTAATAGGGGTTAATTAGAGGGTGGGGCCCCACTGTCAGTGACTAATTAGTTATTAGATTAATTTTATTAGAAAAATAGTTGAATTAGCGGGTGGGGCCCGCCTGTTAGGGACTGGGGCTGCCCAGTCAGCACGTTGACTGGGTCAACCCAGTTAACTCGGCCCCTGGGGCCCACTAGTCAGCGACCCAGGGTGGACCCCAGGCCGTGCCACATCGGCGGTGGCCGGCGTCTAGCCGCCGGCGCCGCCAGAACGCGGCGGAGGCCACTGGCCTCGTCGGAAAACGCCTACGGGCGGCCATTTCGCGCGCGGCTGGGCTCGTTCGAACCAGCGGAACGAGCCGCGCCGAACGGTGCGGTGGCATGGGCTGGGGTGGCCGGGTTCAACGGCGGTGAGCTCGCGGGCGGGCGCCGGTGTTTGGGCATGGACGGATTCGGGGCTAGCGCGCACGGCAGGACGAGCGGGCGGTGGCGTTGGGCTCCTACGAGCGCGCTGAGCACGACTACGTGCTCGGTTGAGCTCAATGGCGAGTGTAGCGATGGCGACGAGCAAGGCGGGGGAGACGAGCTACGACCACAATGGCTAGGCGAGCTACGGGGACGGAAGAGAGCAGGGGAGTGAGGGGATCCGAGCGGGAGCTCACCGGGGAGGCACACGGTGGCCCGGCGAGTGAATGGGAGCGCAGACGGAGCCGGAATCGAGGAAGTTCGCCGGCGACCGAAGACAAGGAAGACGGCGTGGATCCGGTGAAGCAGAGGCCCCCAGCTCGAGCTGGTGGCCGCAGACGGCGTAGTCGACGAAGGCGGAGCCCCTGGGCATGATGGCGTGGCGCGGGGACGTCAGTGGCCGCGGCTGCGGCGAGCCATGGCGATGGCGGCGCTCGGAAGGGCTCGGGATCGAGCGAGAGAGGGCGAGGGAGAAGGGGGAAAGTGGACGGGGATGACGAGGAGGCCGAGGGGCGCGTCCTTATCCCCTCGGCGGCCTGTAGCGTCGCCGTGTCGCTGTTTCGCCGGCGCGCGCGCGCGGCCACGGGCGCGGCGACACGCACGGAGAGAGAGGCGGGAGGAGACAGAGAGAGAGGTGGGCTGGGCCGGTGCCACTGTGCACTTAGGCCCAGTTCACAGTAGCTTTTAGGCCTTTTCCATTTTCTTTTTCTGTTTTCTTTTTACAGAGAGGTTTTGCAATATTTTGAGCTGCCAAAATAACTTTTGTAAAATGTGAAACTTGGTCACATAAATACATTGGAATATTCTGCGCTGCCACAAAAAGTTTGGAAGACATTTGAATTCATTTGAATTTTTCATAAATGAAATGGCATTTAAAATGCTGCTTTAGCACTGATTTAATTGCCGTAGCCCACATTTAGCTTGATGGTGATGTTGTTTTCCTTAACAAATAATTGTTATGGAATATTTGCTAAATGATGAACTATTTTTCAGCAAATTTTGTGCAACTTCAAATTTCACTTATAATTTGAATTTGAATTCAGTGGTGGAATTTGAAATGAGATATGAATTCATTGTGATCATGCATTGCAAATCAAGATGACTTAGCATAATCATTATGGATCACTGTAGCTCATTGCACATGGGTGTTATAACTACGATGGATAAAGGAATAAGGAGCGGCAAGAGCCTAAGCTTGGGGATGCCCAAGGCACCCCAAGGTAATATTCAAGGAAGACTCAAGCGTCTAAGTTTGGGGATGCCCCGGAAGGTATCCCCTCTTTCGTCTACAATCTATCGGTAACTCACTTGGAGCTATATTTTTATTCATCACATGATATGTGTTTTACTTGGAGCGTCTTGTGATATAGTTTGTTTGCTTTAGTTTGTCACAATCATCTTTGCTGAACACACCTTTTTGAGAGGGACACACATTATTCATGATTTGTTAGAATACTCTATGTGCTTCACTTATATCTTTTAGAGCACGGCGGTGGTTATATTTTAAAGAAATAGTTGCACTCTCATGCTTCACTTATATCTTTTTGAGAGTCTCATGATAGCAATGGTAATATGCACAGGTTATGAATTTGGTCTTGATATGATATGTATTCAAGAGGGATATAATAAAAACTTTCATGTAGATCACTGAATATGATAAATTTGATTCCTTGCAACAGTTTTGCGATATTAAGATGCTAATATGGGGGAGGTACTAGTAGATGATTGTGGATTAGTAAGAATAATTGTGTTAAGGTTTGTGATTCCCGAAGCATGCACGTATGATCTGTCGTTATGCTAAGAAGTTGGAGCATGATTTATTATTGATTGTCTACCATATGAGTGGCGGTCGGGGACGAGCGATTGACCTTGTCCTACCAATCTATCCCTCTAGGGGCATGCGTAGTAGTACTTTGCTTCGAGGGCTAATAAACTTTCACAATAAGTATGTGAGTTCTTTATGACTAATGTGAATCCATGGATTATACGCACTCTCACCCTTCCGCAATTTGCTAGCCTCTTCGGTACCGTGCATTGCCCTTTCTCACATCGAGAGTTGGTGCAAACTTCGCCGGTGCATCCAAACCCCATGATATGATACGCTCTATCACACATAAGCCTCCTTATATCTTCCTCAAAATAGCCACCATACCTACCTATCATGGCATTTCCATAGCCATTCCGAGATATATTGCCATGCAACTTCCACCGTTCCATTTTTATGACATACATCATCATTGTCATATTGCTTTGCAAGATCATATAGCTGACATAGTATTTGTGGCTCAGCCACCATTCATCATTTTTATACATGTTACGCTAGCATCATTGCACATCCTGGTACACTGCCAGAGGCATTCATATAGAGTCATATTTTTGTTCTAGTATCGAGTTGTAATATTGAGTTGTGACTAAATAGAGGTGTGATGAACATCATTATTAGAGCATTGTCACAGTGAGGAAAGAATGGTGGAGACTAATGAGTCCTCAAAAAAGTGGGGATGAGGTCCATGAGACCGCTCTAAATAAAAAAATGAGAGAAAAAGAGAGAAGGGGCAATGTTACTATCCTTTTTCCACACTTGTGCTTCAGAGTAGCACCATGTTTTTCATATAGAGAGTCTCCTATTTTGTCACTTTCATATACTAGTGGGAATTTTTCATTATAGAACTTGGCTTGTATATTCTGATGACGGGCTTCCTCAAATGCCCGAGGTCTTCATGAGAAACAAAGTTGGATGCACACCCACTTAGTTTTCACGTTGAGCTTTCATACACTTATAGCTCTTAGTGCATCCGTTGCATGGCAATCCCTACTCCTCGCATTCACATCAATTGATGGGCATCTCCATAGCCCGTTGATTAGCCTCGTCATTGTGAGACTATCTTCTTATTTTTGACTTCTCTTATTTATCCCTACCACCACACTCTATTCCACCCATAGTGCTATATCCATGGCTTGCGCTCATGTATTGAGTGGGTGTTGAAAAAGCTGAAGTGCGTTAAAAAGTATGAACCAATTGCTCAGCTTGTCATCGGGGTAGTGCAAGATAAATACTTTGTGTGAAGAAGATGGAGCATGATAGGATTATATGATTTTGTAGGGATAGCTTTCTTTAGCATCGTTATTTTCAAAGACATGATTTTTTATTAGTATGCCTGAGTATTGATGTCTTTATATCAAATTATAGACTATTGCTTTGAATCATTTGGATCTTATTATTCATACCGTAAGAGAAAGATTACATGATGAAACATGATAGGTAGCATTCCACATCAAAAATTCTGTTTTTATCATTTACCAACTCGAGGACGAGCAGGAATTAAGCTTGGGGATGCTTGATACATCTCCAACGTATCTATAATTTTTGATTGTTCCATGCTATTATAGTATCAATCTTGGATGTTTTTATATGCAATTATATGCAATTATATATCATTTTTTGGGACTAACCTATTAACCTAGTGCCCAGTGCCAGTTGTTGTTTTCTTCTTGTTTTTGGCATTTCAGAGAATCAGTACCAAAAGAAGTCCAAATGCCAAGAAACTTTTTGGAGATTTTTTTCTGGACAAAAGAGACCCTGGAGACTTGGAGAGGAGGCCAGAAGGTTCGCGAAGCCTCCACAAGGCAACAGGGCGCGGCCCTAGTGGGGGCGCGCCCTGATGCGTTGTGGGGCCCACGTGGCTCCATTTGACCTAATTCCACTCCTATAAATTCACAAATATTCGGAAACCATCAGAGAGCCAGAAGAGAAAACCTTTCCGCTGCTGCAAGCCTCTGTTCTTCCGCGATCCCATTTGGAGGCCTCTTCCGGTACTCTGCCGGAGAGGGAATCGATCATGGAGGGCTTCTACATCAACCTTGCTGCCCTTCCGATGATGTGTGAGTAGTTTACCACAGACCTATGGGTCCATAGCTAGTAGCTAGGTTGCTTCTTCTCTCTCTTTGATCTTCAATACCATGTTCTCCTTGATGTTCTTGGAGTTCTATCCGTTGTAATCTTCTTTTGCGGTGTGTTTGTTGGGATCCGATGAATTGTGAGTTTATGATCAGATTATTCATGAGAAATATTTGAGTCTTCTCTAAACTCTTTTATGCATGATTAAATATAGCTTTGTATTTCTCTCCGATCTATCGATTTGGTTTGCCCTACTAGATTGATTTATCTTGCAATGGGAGAGGTGCTTTGTGATGGGTTCAATCTTGCGGTGCTCAATCCCAGTGACAGAAAGGGACATGACACGTATTTGTATTGTTGCCATTAAGGATAAAAAGATGGGGTTTATTCATATTGCTTGAATTTGCTTCTCTACATCATGTCATCTTGCTTAAGGCGTTACTATGTTTTTATTAACTTAATACTCTAGATGCATGCTGGATAGCGGTCGATGAGTGGAGTAATAGTAGTAGATGCAGGCAGGAGTCGGTCTACTTGTCTTGGACGTGATGGCTATATACATGATCATTGCCATGAATCTGTCATAATTATTTGCTTTTCTATCAATTGCCCAACAGTAATTTGTTTACCCACCGTATGTTTCTGCGCTCGAGAGAGAAGCCTCTAGTGAAAACTATGGCCCCCGGGTCTATCTTTATCATATAAAAACATAAAAATACCTTGCTGCAATTTATTTACTTTTATTTAGTTTAGTAATTTACTTTATCAATTTATCTCTATCAGACTTAATCCTTGCAAGTAACTGCTAAGAGGATTGACAACCCTCTTATTCACGTTGGGTGCAAGTGTTTGCTTTTCTATGTGTAGGTGATGTTCACTGGATCTTGCTTGGTTCTCCTACTAGATTGATAACTTGGTTCTTAACTGAGGGAAATACTTATCTCTACTGTACTGCATCATCCTCTCCTCTTCGGGGAAATACCAACGCAGACTACAAGTAGCAGCGGTATTTGAATAAATTGTAATGAGGTTGTACTTAAGCTCGAGGAGTTTCGAAACACTCGTGTTGGTTTGTTCCAACACTTTGCTTTTTTTTTGTTCTTTTTTGCCTTTGCGATTTTTTCCGATTGCAAGTTAGTTTTCAAAAACCCAAAAACCAAAAATAAAATAAAATAGAATAAGCTTTGATTTGCTCTTGTTCTTTATTTAGCCCCTTGGAGTTCGTTTGCATTTTGTTTTCAGAGGAGTTGATCTATGCCAGGACAACGAGGAATGCAAGAGTAAGGAAGAGAAGTGTGTAAATTCGCAAGCATGAAGGTATGTCCTACGACCCCCGTCTTTTGCACTTGAATACTTAAAGTAGATGTAGTATTGTATGTGTGATATGTGCAAATGGGAGTAAGTCTTGATAGTTGATACAAAGGTTTTGCTCTAGTAGCTGAAATAATTTTGTAGCCTTTGTTTTCTTTAGTTTAGACAACTAAGACTTGCCGTGGGATAGTTTTTAAAAGAAATTTTATTAACCAAATATAAATATGCACAAGAGAAAGTCTCTCAAGACCTGGGAGTTGAGAAATTATTGTGGAAGTAATGTTTAATCATGCTCAACCCCATACCATTAATTTTAATAGACTTGATAGCACTTGTGGATTGAATTGTCTAGAGGAACTTAGTTGAAAGGTGGGTGACATTATGCCAAAAATATGTGTTGTATATCTCAACATGGTGTTACAGCCTCCGGTTGGTGCCATGGCCTTTGCTACTATATACGTGTTTACGTGTGTAAATGTGGCTTTGTCACCCTTCTTGATGTTATGCTGAGGATTCCGCTGGCCAATGAACGATCCACCAAGAGCGACAGCTCGGATTTCGGCTATGAGTTTGTTACCGTACGTAGTGGCAACACTACAAACGAATATTATTCGGCTTTCTCTTGAGTGGGTGTGTATTTGGTAAATAAAGGGGACTGATCAAAAGAGCTCGAAAGAGACATTATTGCAAAAGGTCCAAAGTTCCCAAACATTAAGCCACAGCGAAAACCTATGCATGATCACTTATTTGGCATAATCTCCTTCACGTGATAATCAAAGTTGCAGCAAACAATGATTGAAACATAGTGTTTAAGAGCCTAGAGGAGGAGACAATTGTGGGTGTACTCATGAGCACTTGAACATTATATTTTACTACATGCTTTCTACTCCCTAACTTATGTTTTCAAGGCTCTATCTAAAGAAACTCTTCCGTGCATTCCCGGCAAGCAAGTGGTGTCTAGATTAAATGAAATGAAGTGTTGCAAAGTTGCTTTATCTAGTAGATCAGAAACTTTGTGTTAATTATCTTTGCTTCACTAACACTTAATCTATGTTGCTCGAAGACGATCAAGTTTAAGCTTGGGGGAGTTGATGAGTGATATTTTTACACTCATTTCAACCTCGTTTAAACCAAATTATTTCATTAAAAGAGAGATTTTCGCTGATATTGTCACTAATGACTAATAAGTGCGAGGGATTCCACAAATCCTCGCTTTGATATTTTTCCACAGGAAATGGGCTAAAAAGGGAAGAAATCACGTGGGAGAAAGGAAAGGAATGAAATTGGAGAAGAGATAAGTCACCAGGAGGCGCCAGAAGGCCGCCAGTGTCAAAGACGGCGTTCCATGCGACCGCGAGAGCTCGCATGAGCGGTCGTTTGGCGTGGAAACCAAGGCAGGTCGTCCACCTGAACAACTTTTATAAAGGGGACCCAGTCGAAATGTGAACAGAGAGCGCGTCGGGAGAACGTCCAGCACAGCCACAACCCTTTCATCATCTTCTTCATCCACAAACCCTAGCCGCCGCCATTTGCATCTCCATAGCCATCTCCACCACCGTAGTTCTCTTCCATCTAGTTCATACTTGTAATCATGCATCGCACAAGGCATCCATTGTAAGACATATTGCAATCAATCAATCTCAAGATGTGTTCTTTAAAGTTTTCTTCTCGCGATCTGATCTCGATGTGTGAGTAGATCGGTAAGGTATGGGGTGAGGCATGAGCCTTGCAACCCCAGGTATTCGGTGAAGGGATCATTGGGAGTCTTTGACATAATGTCTTGTATGTGTGAAATAAAATTGTTTCGTGAAGTTTCTCTTGTGTTGTCCGCGATCTTCATCCCTGTGATACGTCTCCAACGTATCCATAATTTTTTATTGTTCCAAGCCATTATAGTATCAATCTTGGATGTTTTATATGCAATTACATGCCATTATATATCATTTTTTGGGACTAAACTATTAACCCAGTGCCCAGTGCCAGTTGCTGTTTTTTGCTTGTTTTTTCCTTTTTAGAAAATCATTATCAAAAAGTGTCCAAATGAGAAAAAAACTTTGGATTAATTTTTTCTGGACCAGAAGAGACCCAGGAAACTTCGGGAGAAGACCAGAAGAGCCACGAGGAGGCGGCAAGCCTGGAGGGTGCGCCCCCAGGCTTGTGGGCCCCTCGTGGCACCTCTTGACCTAATTTCAACGCTATAAATTCCCAAATATTCCAAAACCAACAGAGAGCCAGAAGAGAAAACCTTTCCGCCACCGCAAGCCTCTGTTCTTCCGCGATCCCATCTGGAGGCCTTTTCCGGTAATCTGCCAGAGGGGGAATCGATCACGGAGGGCTTCTTCATCAACCTTGCTGCCCTTCCGATGATGTGTGAGTAGTTTACCATAGACCTACGGGTCCATAGCTAGTAGCTAGATGGATTCTTCTCTCTCTTTGATCTTCAATACCATGTTCTCCTCGATGTTCTTGGAGTTCTATCCGTTGTAATCTTCTTTTGCGGTGTGTTTGTTGGGATCCGATGAATTGTGAGTTTATGATCAGATTATTCATGAGAAATATTTGAGTCTTCTCTGAACTCTTTTATGCATGATTATTATAGCTTTTTATTTCTCTCCGATCTATCGATTTGGTTTGGCCTACTAGATTGATTTGTCTTGCAATGGGAGAGGTGCTTTGTGATGGGTTCAATCTTGCGGTGCTCAATCCCAGTGACAGTAGGGAACATGACACGTATTTGTATTGTTGCAATTAAGGATAAAAAGATGGGGTTTAATCATATTGCTTGAGTTTACTTTGTCTACATCATGTCATCTTGCCTAAAGCGTTACTCTGTTTCATACTTAATACCCTAGAGGCATGTTGGATAGCGGTCGATGGGTGGAGTAATAGTAGTAGATGCAGGCAGGAGTTGGTCTACTTGTCTCGGACATGATGCCGATATACATGATCATTGCCATGAATTCGTCATAATTATTTGCTTTTCTATCAATTGCCCAACAGTAATTTGTCTACCCACCGTATGCTATGTGTTCGAGAGAGAAGCCTCTAGTGAAAACTATGGCCCCCGGGTCTACTTTATCATATATAAAAAACCTAAAAATACCTTGCTACAATTTATTTACTTTTATTTTAATTAGTATTTTAGTTTATCTATTTATCTCTATAAGATTTAATCCTTGCAAATAACCGCTAAGAGGATTGACAACCCTCTTATTTGCGTTGGGTGCAAGTGTTTGCTCTTGTGTGTGCAGGTTTGCTTAATGGAATTTTGCTTGGTTCTCCTACTGGATTGATAACCTTGTTTCTTAACTGAGGGAAATACTTATCTCTACTGTACTGCATCATCCTCTCCTCTTCGGGGAAATACCAACGCAGACTACAAGTAGCAGGAAGAATTTCTGGCGCCGTTGCCGGGGAGACATCATCAAAATTACCAAGTACCTTTGCACAAACTATCATCCACTTGCATTTATTTTATTTCCCTTTTATTTGCATTTGCCTCTTGTTTTCATCTCCCACACTTCTATTTTTTTTTACAAAAACACAAAAATATTTTTATTTGCTTGTTTGCTAGTTTGCTTGCTTCGTCGCGATGTCTCAAGAAAATACAAAATTGTGTGACTTTTCCAATACTAATAATAATGATTTTATTAGTACTCCTATTGCTCCTCCCGCCACTAGTGCGGAGTCGTGTGACATTAATGCTACCTTTCTTAATCTTGTTATGAAAGAACAATTTTCTGGTAGTCCTAATGAAGATGATGCATCCCATCTAAATACTTTCGTTGAACTTTTTGATATGCAAAAGAAAAAATATGTGGATAATGATATTGTCAAATTAAAATTATTTTCGTTCTCACTACGAGACCGTGCTAAAACTTGGTTTTCATCCTTGCCTAGAAATAGTATTGATTCTTGGGATAAGTGTAAGGATGCTTTTATTACCAAGCATTTTCCTCCCGCTAAGATTATTTCTTTAAGAAATCAAAGTATGAATTTTAAGCAACTTGAGCATGAAAATGTTGCACAATCTTGGGAGAGAATGAAATTAATGAGAAGAAATTGCCCAACTCATGGCTTGAATTTATGGATGATCATACAAAAAATTTATGCGGGACTAAACTTTGTCTCTAGAAATTTGCTAGACTCTATCGCAGGTGGTAATTTTATGGAAATTACATTGGGAGAAGCTACAAAACTTCTTGATAATATCATGACAAATTATTCTCAATGGCACACTGAACGAACTCCAACTGGTAAGAAGGTAAATTCTGTTGAAGAAATTAATACTTTGAGTGCTAAGATGGATGCTCTATTGAAATTGGTTGCTAGTAAAAATGTTCATATTGATCCTAATGATGTGCCATTGTCTACCTTGATTTAGCAAAATAATGATGCTATTGATGTGAATTTTGTCTCTAGAAATAATTTCAACAACAATGCTTATAGGGGTAATTTCAATCCTAGACCGTTTCCTGGAAATTCCTCTAATAATTATGGCAATCCTTATGGTAATTCTTATAATAATAATAATAATAATAATAATAATAATAATAATAATAATAATAATAATAATAGGATGCCCTCTGATCTTGAAATTAATATTAAAGAATTTATTAGTTCGCAAAAGACTTCAATGTTATGATAGAAGTAAAATTGAATAGAGTGGATGAATTGGCTAGGAACATGGATAGAATTGCTCATGATGTGAAAAATCTCAAAACTAAAATTTTGCCACCCAAGCATGATATAAATGAGTCTATTAAAGCTATCTATGTCTCCATTAATGAAAGTAAAGAAATGACTGCTAGGTTGAGAGCTAAGCGAGAATTCCTAGAAAAAGCGATTCCACCCGGTTTCTATCGTAGTAATGATGAAGATATTAAAATGATTGGTGTCACTCCTATTGAATCATTATTTAGTAACATAAAACTTGATGAAAAAGGGACTGAAGAAGAGTCAACTTTAAATAGTAATGCACCCACTGCTTTGAATTACAAGGACTTTAATTATGATAATTGTTCTTTGATTGAGTGTATTTCCTTGTTGCAATCCATGATTAATTCACCAAATGCATATGAACAAAATAAAGCTTTCACTAAACATATTGTAGAAGCCATGATGAAAGCACATGAAGAAAAACTTGAGTTGGAAGTATCAATTCCTAGAAAATTACAAGATGAATGGGAACCTACTATTAAAGCCAAAATTAAAGATTATGAATGTAATGCTCTTTGTGATCTTGGTGCTAGCGTTTCCACTATACCAAAGTCTATGTGATGTGCTAGGTCTCACCGACATGGATCCTTGTTCCCTTAATTTGCATGTTGCGGATTCCACTATTAAAAAGCCATTGGGTAGAATAAATGATGTGCTTATTCTTGCAAATAGAAATTATGTGCCCGTGGACTTTATTGTTCTTGATATTGAATGCAATCATTCTTGCCCCATAATACTTGGTAGGCCTGTTCTATGAACAATTGGTGCTATTATTGATATGAAAGAAGGTAATATAAGATTTCAATTTCCATTAAAAAAAGGGATGGAACACTTCCCTAGAAAGATAATTAAAGCACCTTATGAATCTATTATGAGGGCCACCTATGAAATTAACATGAAGGATGACAACACTTGAAACTATGCATTATGCCTAGCTAGGGGCATAAAACAATAGCGCTTGTTGAGAGGCAACCCAATGAATAAAATAAATTTTTGCTTTTACCTTCTTTTCTTGAGTGTTTACACAATTATAGCTTCTGTTATTATTGTATTTTTATGTTTTAATTAGTGTTTGCGCCAAGTAATGCCTTTGGGATGATTTGGAAGATAGTATAATTGATGCTGTTTGAAAATAGAAACTTTTGCGTCCAGTGCTGGAATTCTGGTTTTTTTCTGGAGCTTCAGAACCTTCTGAATTTTTTACACAATATTGATATATGAATTTCCCACGTTGTCCTAATATTTCAGAATTTTTGGACTTAGAGAAGTATGACGTTAATTCAGATCTTTACATACTGTTCTGTTTTAGACAGATTCGGTTTTTGTTGCATAGTTTGCTTATTTTGATGAATCTATGGATCGTATCGGGGGGTATGAGTCATGGAGAAGTTGGAGTACAGTAGCATTATGCTAATATTAAATATGAATCAATTTACAACAGTACCTAAAGTTTAATATTTGTTTGTTATACTAACGGATCTCACGAGGTTTCTGTTGACTTTTGGGTGCTGAAGTTTTCAAGTTTTGGGTAAGACTACGATGGATAAAGGAATAAGGAGCGGCAAGAGCCTAAGATTGGGGATTCCCAAGGCACCCCAAGGTAATATTCAAGGAAGACTCAAGCGTCTAACCTTGGGGATGCCCCGGAAGGCATCCCCTCTTTCGTCTACAATCTATCGGTAACTCACTTGGAGCTATATTTTTATTCATCACATGATATGTGTTTTACTTGGAGCGTCTTGTGATATAGTTTGTTTGCTTTTGTTTTCTTTTTAGTTTGTAATGATCATCTTTGCTGAACACACCTTTTTGAGAGGGACACACATTATTCGTAATTTGTTATAATACTCTATGTGCTTCACTTATATCTTTTGAGCTAGTCAGTTGCTCTAGTGCTTCACTTATATCTTTTAGAGCACGGCGGTGGTTATATTTTAAAGAAATAGTTGCACTCTCATGCTTCACTTATATCTTTTTGAGAGTCTAATGAATAGCAATGGTAATATGCACGGGTTATGAATTTGGTCCTGATATGATAGGTATTCAAGAGGGATATAATAAAAAACTTTCATGTAGATCACTGAATATGATAAGTTTGATTCCTTGCAATAGTTTTGCGATATTAAGATGGTAATATGTGGGAGGTATTAGTAGATAATTATGGTTTAGTAAGAATATTGGTGTTAAGGTTTGTGATTCCCGAAGCATGCACGTATGATCTGTTGTTATGCTAAGAAGTTGGAGCATGATTTATTGTTGATTGTCTACCTTATGAGTGGCGGTCGGGGATGAGCGATGGACTTGTCCTACCAATTTATCCCTCTAGGGGCATGCGTAGTAGTACTTTGCTTCGAGGGCTAATAAACTTTCGCAATAAGTATGTGAGTTCTTTATGACTAATGTGTGTCCATGGATTATACGCACTCTCACCCTTCCGCAATTTGCTAGCCTCTTTGGTACCGTGCATTGCCCTTTCTCACATCGAGAGTTGGTGCAAACTTCGCCGGTGCATCCAAATCCCGTGATATGATACGCTCTATCACACATAAGCCTCTTTATATCTTCCTCAAAACAGCCACCATACCTAGCTATCATTGCATTTCCATAGCCATTCCGAGATATATTGCCATGCAACTTCCACCGTTCCGTTTTTATGACACACATCATCATTGTCATATTGCTTTGCATGATCATATAGCTGACATAGTATTTGTGGCTCAGCCACCGTTCATCATTTTTATACATGTTACGCTAGCATCATTGCACATCCTGGTACACTGCCAGAGGCATTCATATAGAGTCATATTTTTGTTCTAGTATCGAGTTGTAATATTGAGTTGTAAGTATATAAAAGTGTGATGATCATCATTATTAGAGCATTGTCCCAGTGAGGAAAGGATGATGGAGACCATTATTCCCCCACAAGTCGGGATGAGACTCCGGATGAAAAAAAAAGAGGCCAAAAAGAGCCATGAAAAAAAATGAGAGAAAAAAAAGAGAAGGGGCAATGTTACTATCCTTTTTCCACACTTGTGCTTCAGAGTAGCACCATGTTTTTCATATAGAGAGTCTCCTATTTTGTCACTTTCATATACTAGTGGGAATTTTTCATTATAGAACTTGGCTTGTATATTCCGATGATGGGCTTCCTCAAATGCCCGAGGTCTTCATGAGCAAGCAAGTTGGATGCACACCCACTTAGTTTTCATGTTGAGCTTTCATACACATATAGCTCTTAGTGCATCCGTTGCATGGCAATCCCTACTCCTCGCATTGACATCAATTGATGGGCATCTCCATAGCCTGTTGATTAGCCTCGTCGATGCGAGACTATCTTCTTATTTATCTCTACCACCACACTCTATTCCACCCATAGTGCTATAACCATGGCTTGCGCTCATGTATTGCGTGGGAGTTGAAAAATCTGAAGCGCGTTAAAAAGTATGAACCAATTGCTCGGCTTGTCATCGGGGTAGTTCATGATAAATACTTTGTGTTAAGAAGATGGAGCATGACAGGATTATATGATTTTGTAGGGATAACATTCTTTAGCATTTTTATTTTGAAAGACATGATTGTTTATTAGTATGCCTAAGTATTAATGTCTTTATATCAAATTATAGACTATTGCTTTGAATCATTCAGATCTTGTTATTCATACCGTAAGAGAGATTACATGATAGGTAGCATTCCACATCAAAAATTCTGTTTTTATCATTTAACTACTCGAGGACGAGCAGGAATTAAGCTTGGGGATGCTTGATACATCTCCAATGTATCTATAATTTTTGATTGTTCCATGCTATTATAGTACCAATCTTGGATGTTTTATATGCAATTATATGCCATTATATATTATTATTTTGGGACTAACCTATTAACCCAGTGCCCAGTGCCAGTTGCTATTTTCTGCTTCTTTTTGCCTTTTCAGAAAATCATTATCAAAAAGTGTCCAAACGAGAAAAAAACTTTGGATTAATTTTTTCTGGACCAGAAGAGACCTAGGAAGCTTCGGGAGAAGACCAGAAGAGCCACGAGGAGGCGGCAAGCCTGGAGGGCGCGCCCAGGAGGGTAGGGCGCGCCCCTAGGCTTGTGGGCCCCTCATGGCACCTCTTGACCTAATTCCAACGCTATAAATTCCCAAAGATTCCAAAACCAACAGAGAGCCAGAAGACAAAACCTTTCCGCCGCCGCAAGCCTCTGTTCTTCCACGATCCCATCTGGAGGCCTTTTCCGGTAATCTGCCGGAGGGGGAATCGATCACGGAGGGCTTCTTCATCAACCTTGCTGCCCTTCTGATGATGTGTGAGTAGTTTACCACAGACCTATGGGTCCATAGCTAGTAGCTAGACGGCTTCTTCTCTCTCTTTGATCTTCAATACCATGTTCTCCTCGATGTTCTTGGAGTTCTATCCGATGTAATCTTCTTTTGCGGTGTGTTTGTTGGGATCCGATGAATTGTGAGTTTATGATCAGATTATTCATGAGAAATATTTGAGTCTTCTCTGAACTCTTTTATGCATGATTATTATAGCTTTGTATTTCTCTCCGATCTATCGATTTGGTTTGGCCTTCTAGATTGATTTGGCTTGCAATGGGAGAGGTGCTTTGTGATGGGTTCAATCTTGCGGTGCTCAATCCCAGTGACAGTAGGGGACATGACACATATTTGTATTGTTGCCATTAAGGATAAAAAGATGGGGTTTAATCATATTGCTTGAGTTTACTTTGTCTACATCATGTCATCTTGCTTAAAGCGTTACTCTGTTTCATACTTAATACCCTAGATGCATGCTGGATAGCGGTCGATGGGTGGAGTAATAGTAGTAGATGCAGGCAGGAGTCGGTCTACTTGTCTCAGACGTGATGCCTATATACATGATCATTTCCATGAATCCGTCATAATTATTTGTTTTTCTATCAATTGCCCAACAGTAATTTGTCTACCCACCGTATGCTATGTGTTCGAGAGAGAAGCCTCTAGTGAAAACTATGGCCCCCGAGTCTACTTTATCATATATAAAAAACCTAAAAATACCTTGCTGCAATTTATTTACTTTTATTTTAATTAGTATTTTAGTTTATCTATTTATCTCTATAAGATTTAATCCTTGCAAATAACCGCTAAGAGGATTGACAACCCTCTTATTTGCGTTGGGTGCAAGCGTTTGCTCTTGTGTGTGCAGGTGCACTTAACGGAATTTTGCTTGGTTCTCCTACGGGATTGATAACCTTGGTTCTTAACTAAGGGAAATACTTATCTCTACTGTACTGTATCATCCTCTCCTCTTCGGGGAAATACCAACGCAGACTACTAGTAGCAGCCTGCAGGTACCCAGGATCATGGAGATCGAGCACCGGTGAGGCTAGGAGCAAGTGGACCGTGAAGTGTTATACCGAACACCGGTGATACTAAGGATTAGTAGGGAAACATGGATCATAACCTTGGGGATTCATGTGGTGTAGTCATTGAACGCCCAAAGCTTTTGTCTGATATTATTATCTTAATTATTGGGGCAACCCCGCGAGACGGATAGGGCCTGCGGTAGGACAATTGATTCTTGATGCAGGACTCGTGCCGGTCAAGATGTTATTTGGACACATCCCCCATTCCGATACGAAGCAAGCACCTCTTGACGGGTGACTTCCCGCGCACAAACTAATATCATTTTTTATCCCAACACCAATACATGGTTGTAAGCATTAAGACCTCATCCCCGTACCTTCTTTTTATTATAAGTGTTTGAATCACAATTTGCTTGTTGATCCGGTCAAAAGCTGGATTTGACACTTTGGCAAAAGCTTGCTAGAGACCATTGCTTCAAAGCGATCTTCCTCTCATGGGTTCGATACCCAGGTTCACCTCTGGGGAAATAGGTGCGGGATACCCTTTCTGTTTCCAATACCGGATCAATAAAAAGGAGATATCAACAGGTTGAAGAACTATTGAATAATATATTAAAGAATGCCAATGATTGGACACTTGCTGAACCACCACCTAAACCAACTCCGAAGAAGAGATGTATTCTATTCCTCAGTCCAGCAGATATGCAAGAAGCCAAGAAATCTATGAAAGAAAAAGGTATTAAGTCTGAAGATGTTAAGAATTTACCACCTATTGAAGAAATACATGGGCTCGACACCCCGACACAGGTAGTAAAAGCAAATTCTCTTAGTAGATTCGATGAAAGTGATATTCCTTATAATAAATCTGCTAGTCAATGCCTGGATGAATTTGATAATTACATTGTTAAGCAAGAACACTTTAATATGTATGGTAGCAATCAATTAAAACGTAATGCTTCCATGATAGATCGTTTGAGTGATTTGATGTTTAGAATTGCTAATGATTTTAAAGGCTTAAGTAAACATTCGTCTATGGTTCATACCCAGTTAGAAAAAATTGCTAAGTCACAAAATGATTTGCTTAATGAGATGAATAATAAAATGAATAATCATGTTGTTAGAGTTGTTACTAGAGGAGGTAGAATGACTCAGGAGCCTCTGTATCCTGAAGGTCATCCTAAAAGAATTGAGCAAGATTCTCAGAGAATTAATTTTGATGTGCCTAGTTCATCTAAGAAGAAAAAGAAAAAGAAAAATGATAGTACTTTGCATGCTTCTAGTGAACCTGAGATAGAAAAACCTCCTGAGAATCATAATGATGTTTCTATTTCTGATGCTGAGACACAATCTGGTAATGAACACCCACTTAATGATACTGATGATGATAATGATGTTCATGTTGATGCTCAACTAGATAATGATGTAGAAATAGAACCTGCTGTTGATCTTGATAACCCACCTCCTAAGAATAAAAGATATGATAAAAGTGATTTCATTGCTAGAAAACATGGAAAAGAGAGAGAACCATGGGTTCAAAAACCCATGCCTTTTCCCGCTAAGCCACGTAGAAATAAAGATGAGGAAGACTTTCAGCGCTTTGTTGAAATGCTTAGACCTATCTTTTTGCGCACTCGCCTGACTGATATTTTGAAAATGCCTACATATGCTAAATACATGAAAGATATTGTCACTAATAAAAAGAAGATACCTGAGGCTAAAATTTCCACCATGCTTGCAAATTATTCTTTTAAGGGTGGAGTGCCTAGGAAGTTAGGAGATCCGGTAATACCCACTATACCTTGCTCCATTAAAAGAAGTTATGTCAAAACTGCTTTATGTGATTTAGGAGCCGGTGTTAGTGTTATGCCTTTCTCTTTATATAGAAGACTCGATTTGAATAAGTTGACACCTACTGAAATATCTCTGCAAATGGCTGATAAATCAACTGCTATACCTATTGGAATTTGCGAGGATGTGCCCGTTGTTGTTGCAAATGTTACTATCTTAACAGACTTTGTTATAGTTGATATGCCCGAGGACGACAACATGTCGATTATCCTTGGAAGACCCTTTTTAAATACTGCAGGGGCTGTTATTGATTGCAACAAAAGCAAAGTCACTTTTCATGTCAATGGTAATGAGCATAGGGTTTATTTTCCAAGGAAGAAAACTTCTGTGAATGGTATCAACTGCGTTGAAAATTTTTCGACAATCACTATTGGAGGATTTAAATTTCCTCTTCCTACTGTAAAAAAGAAGTATGAAATTCTTATTGTTGGGAAGATGCATATCCCCGTTGAGGTAACTTAGTATTATATGAAAGTTCTTCGGTTTCATGTTACTCGGAAATAGTTTGTTAATAAGACTTGATCAACCTTATTAATGGATTCTTTTTTAGGGGCATGTGGTCGATGAACTTAGTAAGCACAACTTTCTGTAATCATAGTTTGCTCTCTGTTATTCATAGTTTAATAAAGTAAAATGCCATGATTATCCTGTTTTCTGAATTATCAATGCAATAAAAATGACCCCAAAAAAAGTGCTCAGAATGTCGTAAAATTTTAACATGATTTTTTCTGGAATATTAATGAATTTTTGGCACTGAATACATCCCAGGGGGGTGCCCCTGTTGCTCACAAGGAAGCAGGGCGTGCATACCCCCCAGGGTGTGCCAAGATGCCTTGTGGGTCCCACAGGGACCTACTCACTTATCTCTTCAGCCCACTTCATCTCCTACCACCAAAAAAAATCATGGTAGCTCACTCCCTCGTGTTCTTGCTCCCAAACCTGAGATTTTTGATCTCTTTGCTCGGAGCTCCGTTTTCGAAACTGTTTTGGGGGATTGCTCCTTGGTATGTGACTCCTCCATTGCTCTAATTAGTTTGTGCTCTAGTGGATTATATTTTGCATAAATTGCTGCTATTGGTGCTACTAAAAATGAGCTTGCATGTTGAATTCTTTGAGTTCCAAGTAGTTTGAATGCTTGGTATAGCCTCTAGGCACTTGTATGAGTAGATGCTATCAATCTTGTGAAGTTTTGTTGACATAATTTTGTGGCCCAAATTTTTTAGAAATTTGTTGTAGGAAGATGAACTTCTTTCGGAGAGGTTCTTCGAGCCGGAGCCCCAAGGGAGTCACCGGAGGTGCCGCTGACCTTCACCTTCCCCGTAGAGTGGAGGTGCGGCCGTGCGAATGGCCACACAATGCCTTCTTGGATGAAGCCGGGTTTCACCAAGAGTTTGCGCAATTTGCCGCGAACATCGGGCTGACCAACTTCCTCGCAGATGAGTGTGACCAATATCACCTCCTCACAAATTCCTTTGTGCAAAATTTTTATTTCCTGCCTAGGCTCGATATTCCCATGGTACGCTTTGATTTATATGCCGAACATCATGAGATACCACTTACTGAGTTTTCAACATTTGCCTGATTCCCTCTAATGGGAAGTTGAGGGAGCCTCGACCTGAGAAGTTCGAGGACTTCCTTCTCACTTTGACTATGGGAGAATTTAGGGGCGTGTCGAAGGCCCAAGTCACTAGTTTACATTTTCCCGTTGTGCACTACTTTGGTTTATTCATAGGGAAATGTTTGACTGCCAGAGAGGAAGGTGGTACGCTCAGTGCCCCTGACCTCGCCATTTTACGCCATGCGCTTTATGGTGATAACACTTTTAGCTTAGGAGCTATCATTGCACGCCGCTTGCACACTAACAGGACTAGGGGCAAAATTCATGGCGGTATTTGTGCTACGCGCGTCGCGAAATGCTTTAACGTTGCTATCCGTCATAATGATTTTATGTTGCCTAAGATTTATTTAGACCAACAGTCCATGATTGATCACCACTTTATTGATGAACCTGAGCCTCCTCACTACGTTCGTTATAACTTGGTATTTAGCAAGAGGACTCGTGAGATTATTTCGTTGCCTGCACCTTCTTTGTTTGACTCTCATGCCAGGAACGGATACACCATCCTGCCACCGGACATCATTGCTTACAAGAACGAGTTGGCCGCGACGGAAAACAAGGCCCAGCTTTGGGACGCTCGAGTGCCTCCGCCTAGCCACTTCCCTACCAGACCTGATGGATTTTACGGATGGCAGTAGGCCAAGCTAGGCCAAAAGACTAAGCTTAGGGGAGTACGTATCTCTCACCGACATTACATTCATGTTCACACACTCATTCCAGTTGTCAGTGTTCATCCTTTTTCATTGTATGATCCATGTTCGCTTTATTTTTGCTTTCTTCTTGTGTGTTTGAAAAACTTTAAAAATTCAAAAATATTTCTCGTTTCTTTTCAGTTTTTTTCTTTCTTGTTAGTAGTTTGTCGTATTAAAAGAAAACCCAAAAAGATTTCTCGTTTCTTCTTTTCTTGCTTGTTGGGAGTTCTCCCGTGTAAATAGTTTTTCTCGTTTTTCGTTTTCCTTCTTTAATTTGCTATCTTCAGAAAAACTAAAAACTCCAAAAACATTTTAGTGTGTTCCTCTAAATTTCTTTTCTTTTCCATTGAGTCGTCGTAGGGAGAAGACTGCGATGAAAATTGTTGAGTGGCTCTCATATGCTTTGTGGTTGATCTAACGATGAGCCAGTATTACCTTGTCTTCTCCCTTGAATGAATTGTTTACAGATTCCAGCTTAGTCCACGGCACTCTTGCACTATTATTATTTTCACATCATTCGGTCATCCAAGTGAAAGGCAATAATGATGATAATTTGATGAAGTGACTGTGGCAAAGAAAAGCTGGTATGAACTCTTCTTGATTTTGTTTTTGTAAATATGTTTAACCCAATATCCATGATTCAGCATATTATGAGTAAACATGTTTGTGATGACAATTAGAGATTATAGTTGCTCATGCCATGCTTAAGTAGCTAGGAGTGGATAATGATTTATCTTGGATGTCAACATGCATTAAAATGGTTATGATGTAGTGTGATAGTATGGTATCCTCCAATGAATGTTTCAAGTGGCTTGACTTGGCACATGTTCACACATGTAGTTGATTCAAAACCAATGCAGCCTTCACGATATTTCTGTTCTTGGTGTTTATATCCTACTCATGCTAGTATTCAATGTTAATTATTCACAATGCATGATCATGGCCGTTTTCGCTCTCTAGTTGGCGCTTCTCAATGTATTTGCTAGCCTTCGCCTGTACTAAGCGGGAATACTACTTGTGCATCCACAATCCTTAAACCAAAGTTGTTCCAGATGAGTCCACTATATCTATCTATATGCGGTATTACTCTGCCGTTCAAAGTAAATTTGCATGTGCCACCTCTAATCATTCAAATAAACATCTGTTTTGTGTGCCCGTACCGCTCATGGAGCGACAGGGGGCGGTCAGTATCTTCCATGCTAAGCGGGTTATTCTCAAGATGAGTGTTTATTCACTTGTCAGTGCACGAGAGAGGCTGGTAATTGGGATGCCCAGTCCTATAATCAAAATGAAGAAAAATATAATAAAACAAACTCCCCCGGAAATTTGATCGTTTGGAGGGCACTCGTGAATTCGGCTAGCCATGGCTTGTGTTTGTATGGTGGAGGGGGAGTAAACTTTACCTTTATGTTTGGGAACCGCCGATAATGTGTTTAGCATGGAAGATATTGAAAATCCTCGGTCGTAACATTGACAGGAAAAGTACACCTCCCACAATTGTTTTCATCTCTGATTTAAGCTTCGAGATATGGCACCTCTGCAAATCTCTGCTTCCCTCTACGAAGGGCCCATCTATTTACTTTTATGTTATTTTACTTTTATTGTTGAGTCATCACCTTCTCATTTTAAGCACCAATCCTGAGAGCACTATTGTCATTCTTATGCATTGAGTATAATTAATGTTGGGTAAATCATGACTGGATCTCTTCTACCCTGAATTACAATGTTTAGTCACTGCTTGAACTTTGGAGGTGCTCTGCATTTATGTTTTGCGGTCTCAGAAAGGGCTAGCGAGATACCATGTTATCATATTATATCATGATTGTTTTGACAAATTGTTGGCATTGGAGATATGTTATTATTGCTCGCTAGCTGATTATGCCATTGATATGAGTAAATGTAAATTCTAAGTGTTATCATTTGCATGGTTAGTTCATGATCTTTGCTGAAAACTTGGGTGCTATTTAAGCTTATATACGGATACAAGAACAAAAGAGTTCGTAAAAGTTTTTCTTTATCACTTTCAATTTGTCAACTGAATTGCTTGAGGACAAGCAATGAGTTAAGCTTGGGGGAGTTGATACGTCTCCGTCGTATCTACTTTTCCAAACACTTTTGCTCTTGTTTTGGACTCTAATTTGCATGATTTGAATGAAACTAACCCGGACTGACGCTGTTTTCAGTAGAACTACCATGGTATTGTTTTTGTGCATAAATAAAAGTTCTCGGAATTGGAAGAAACTTTTTGGAGATTTTTTATGGAATAAATAAAAAATACTAGAACGAAGATCCACTGGAGGGGGCCACTAGTTGCCCACAAGGCAACAGGGCGCGCCTACCCCCCAGGGCGCGCCCTGATGCCTTGTGGGGCCCACGTGGCTCCGCCTGACCTAATTCCAGCGCTATAAATTCCGTTTCCCTGAGAAAAAAATAAGAGAAGAAGTTTCATCGCGTTTTATGATACGGAGCTGCCGCCACCTCCTGTTCTTCATCGGAAGGGCTGATCTGGAGTCCGTTTGGGGCTCCGGAGAGGGGGATTCGTCGCCATCATCATCATCAACCATCCTCCATCACCAATTTCATGATGCTCACCACCGGGTGTGAGTAATTTCTCCGTAGGCTTGCTGGACGGTGATGAGTTGGATGAGATTTATCATGTAATCGAGTCAATTTGTTAGGGCTTGATCCCTAGTATCCACTATGTTCTGAGATTGATGTTGCTATGACTTTGCTATGCTTAATGCTTGTCACTAGGGCCCGAGTGCCATGATTTCAGATCTGAACCCTCTATGTTTTCATGAATATATTTGAGTTCTTGATCCTATCTACTAGTTATATACACTTGTTATTGTTCTGATATGTAGACCCCATAGTGACAATTGTTTGCGATACTCTCCAGGGATGACTGTAATTCGAGGAGTTCATGTATTCACCATGTGTTAATGCTTTGTTCCGGTTCTCTATTAAATGGAGGCCTTAATATCCCTTAGTTTCCTTATGGACCCCGCTGCCACGGGAGGGTAGGACAAAAGATGTCATGCAAGTTCTTCTTATAAGCATGTATGACTATATACGAAATACATGCATACATTACATTGATGAATTAGAGCTATTGTGTATCGCTCTAGATTGTGACTGTTACATGATGAATGTCATCCAACATAGTTATCCATCACTGATCCAATGCCTACGCTTTTCGCATATTGATGTTTGTTAAGTTACTACTGTTGCTGCTGCTGTTACAATCACTATAAAACTGCTACTGTTACTGTTTCGGTTCCTATTGCTACTGTTACTTCCAAACTTGCCTAGCTATCTTAATTAAGTACCCGGTTACATAATTGTCCTTGTTGTGTGTTAATTAACGTTATTCAAAACTTGCCTGGCTAGCTATCAAGAGTTTCCTATTTTTCTTACTTATGTTTTCGAATTTCGTACTTTCTACATTGACATAAACATCTATATTGATAATTAGAGTTGCTGCCACGTAAGCGAAAACGCTTTCGTGGCAGCACTTTTCGCCGCCTTCAAACTATATTAATGATGTGTGGAGAATAGGCCACACCATTGATGTTCCTAATCACTTGGCGCGTGTAAGTATTCCGAACTCCACCTATATATGTACTACTGGTGGTGTGCACTTAGCTGGCATGCTATCAGTATACATGTTATTGGTGGTGTGGATTGTGCCACGACACCAGTATATTTTATCAGTGGCGCCATATTGGTGGCATGGGGTTGACACGTCACGAAGGTGGTTTTTTTTTGCATGCCACCAATAGTGTTTTTTGCACTAGTGCATCTCCTATCCACTTGCGTGGTATAACGCCCCGACAAAACGCACTAGTTCACCCACTGGTTCCTGGGCGTGGCACGGGATCTAGACTGACCCCACGAACTAACACTAGTGTTTTTGCACATTTTATCCTCACTCGTGCACACTCGAGATCAACTTCCCAGTTGGTCACTCATCCTCAAATTGCTCCAAGCCAAGCATGCTTAACTTTGAGGTTCCTTTCGGATGAGCTCCCAGAAAAGAAGGTGCACCTTATTGATATGAGTAGTCTATCATTCCTATTAAGTCAGGATGTCACACGCGGCTCCCACCTACCCATTATTGGTGTCAATTTTACCTCATCCCTCCACTGACGATGCCACACTGCCTCCTGCCATACTCGTGTAATTGTTGTGCTGACTGGGCGATGGGGATCCCGCCAACTTCTCCGCGCTTTCCAAAAACTCCTCTGTGTCATCATACACCACATCCTCCATCAAGCTCAAATAGCGAGGACTTGGCGATGGAGTCAGAGTCCTCCACCTAGTCCAACCCCCAACCGACGTGGTGCGAGGAGCTTGAGAGCGAGCTAGAGCAAGATGGCGATGAGATCATGAAGGAGCACCAACAATCAAGGATTCCCTGATCTCATATCACGCCGAGCTCTCCGCCCACGAGCCACACCCTGCCAACGCGGAGTATCAAGCAACCGAGGCCTCCTTAGCCTCGTATCGGAAAGAGTACAACACCCGAGCACCGTGCCATCTACGAGGCATGACAGCGGGCCAAGGAAGAGGTCTTTCGAGCTGGGGGGGGGAGATCATGTCGAGGAAGCAATGGAGGAAGCGGCGGGGGGCGATTCCACCGATGAGGTGGAGGTTCGCAATGTCATCGTCATTTCTTGGTCCTCCTCCTTCGAGGACTTAAAGACTTGAACTATAATTGTATATTAGTCTTAGTCCATGTTTTAGTTATGTTAACCTTTTGTTGCGGTCTATTTTTAAGTATGAAATCTATGTTATGAAACCGGCACTATGTTTAATATATGAAGTCTATGTTTAGATGGTGTGTATATATTAATTATGAAGTGCAATATGTTCATATAAGTGCTCAAAACAGGCGAATCAATTTAGGAATATTTTCTGGCTATCTATTAGAAGCCACCCACTCAATACCCAGTGTTTTTGGAATATTTAAATTTTGAAGATGACCTTTTGGAATTAAGTTTTTTTTGCATCAATTAGATCTTTTTTATTGAACTAATGCATCAATTAGAGTTGCCATAACACTTACTCCCTGCAGCGGAAAAACTTTGGAACCAACTAAGGGCATCTCCAACGCTGAACCGCAAATTTGCTCCGGAATCCGTCCGCAGACAGGGGGGACCAGTCTGCAGACACTGATGCTGGAGGCCGCCATCCAACGCTGTCTGCATAAATTTCAACAACTATTTGAACTAACCGGACAAAATTCGTGCAAACACGGCGGATTTCATATAAACCGGACAATATTCATGCAATCACGGCGGATTTTCATTACATTTCGAACATTTAGAACAAAAAAACCGTTCCGACCCTAAACCTATCCTACGGCGGCGGCCGACGTCCAAGCCCTTGTTGTTCCCATACTGGGACCGCGTCCTTCATCCACAGTCTCCATGAGCACCGGCGATAAGACCGATGAAGTGAAGGTGCGGTCTCCAGCGAGGAAGAGTAGAACATGGGAGACGGACCGGCCCACATGGGACACAAGGCCCTGCCGCCTCCCATGCCCTACTCATCCTCGGAGGAGTCCGCGACCTGTCTGTCGCGGGTGGACGTGAGGTCCATGATGGAAATGGAGGTGCCGACGCTCTCGTCGTCCCACCGGGCCGCCCGAAAGTTCATCGGCGGCGCGTAGGACGCCCAGTAGGTGTTGTTCTCGTACGCAATTGTCTACAGCTGCGCCTTTGTGGCGGCCTATTCCTGGCGAGCGGTGGCCTGAGCACGGGCGGCCTCGTAGATCGCACGCTGCTCCGCGACGAAGTTGCGGTTCGCCGCCTCCATGGCGGCCATGGTCTTCTCGCTCGCACGCTCGCCGTCGATTTGGCCCTCCGCCAGCCGGTGCTGCTCGAGCAGGAACGGGTTGTACCGTTGTTCCTCCTGCGCCTGCTGGAACGTCGACATAGGCGCCGGCTCAGGCTGCTCTTCTGCCATGGCGGCGTTGAAGTGCGCCTGCGCCTGCTCCATGGTGAAGCCGGCATGCACAGGCGCGGGCTCCGGTGCGGTGTCGCCAGAGCCCGTCTCCATCGTGGGGTCGCCCTCATCGTTGGAGACCTCGGGCGAGCTGGCCGGCATGCCAGCCTCGATCCGCCTGGCACGGCGGCTCTGCCAGGTGGCCGCAAGGGCGGCCACCTCGTGCTTCATCTCCGACGAAAGACTCTCCCACTGAGTGTTGCCACCTGCAGTCATGGCGGATGTGGTGCAAGGGAGGAGGATGTGGAGCGGCTTGTGTTGTGGTATGGAGTTAGTCGGGTATGGCCGCCATTAAATAGTGGATTCCGGTGAGGCCAGGCGTCCGGGTGCGTGAATGCGTGGCGCCGGAGTGGGTTTCTCAGCCGGCGAGCCTGCTTAATGGCGGCATACGGACAGCCGGGACATTGAACAGGCGTGGTAGATATCCAACCCGTCCAGTAACGCGTCTCCGGCATTGAGCAGGCACGGACACCAGGGACGCGTCGCGGGCGGCGCCCTCGGCCGGCGCGCCGCTTCAATGGCGGAGCCAATGAGAGGTCACGCCCGCTCTGTGCCAGCGTCAATATGGTGCGGCCGCTCTACAGCGGCATGAATGCTGGCAGGTGGTGCCAGGCGGGAACGCGCGCGGGCAAGGAGGGAAGGGTTTTGGGAGGGCCAGGGTGCTCAAAAGCAGGCGTGGCTGCTGTCCGGACACCCGCAAAGCCCCCAAGTTTGTCTTCGGTTTGCGGGAAAAATGTGTCTAGACCGCTCTGCGGATCGATGCAGGACCGCGTTGGATGGCACAACACGTTCGGACCGCGTGGTCCGAACTATTACGGGCGGTTTGAGAGTGAGGGTTGGAGATGCCCTAACCACCCTAAACCAAAGCAAAAAAGCGATCGGTTAGGCACTTCAGCAGGCAGAAATCATCTTCCTTCTGCTCGCAAAGCAGAAATCATCTTCCTTCTGCTCGCAAAAAATAAAAAGAGAGAGAGAAAGAAATCATCTTCCTTCGCTGTGCGCAGGTAACGATCTAAACAGTTGCTTGACGCGACGCGAGCATCGTGTGCTCTATTCATCATGCTGCGTTGTGCTTACATCGGTACACTAGTCAGTACCTCACCGATCTTTGTGGTAAACATAAATGAACCGCCATCTCTCAAGCATTTGTGACCCATGAAATGAGTCGCATCATGAGAGGAATTCTTGTCAGGTCAATCACTTTCACAGTTACCAGTACTTTCTGGCAACAATGTTACGTGACTTAACGTTCACTTAACATTACCCGCTGCCGCCAGGGACTAGAATCATGAAGTTTCCGTGTTCCTCTGGTGCCTTCATTCTCCAGCTTCGTCATGATGTAGCGCATTTTCCATTCCTTTTACAAGGTGGCGTCGAATTCAATTCAATTCAAAAGTGCTTCTATTTTTATACATAAGTTTATCGCATACTTCATAGGTTTTTTTTTTCTAAATGTAAACCTAAACTCTTTTACATTTGTATTTCCATTAATTTTAGTTTTTTAAGAATCTATTTATGCATTTGTTTTAACATGGTTATCGCGGTACACACGTGGTATCATCTAGCTCTACTCATTCCTGTTACGATCGTTGGCCTTCCGCTCAGACACCATTGCCCCTCCTCCCGCCATCATCTCCCTTGTCGCAATTGTCACCCGTCCTTGTCGTTTCCAATCACCGCCTTCCCCGGTGCTATTGGTGTGGCCGCCCATGAGGCGACCACCTGCACACCGGAGAGGAGCAAGGTGATCTGTGCATCAAGGAGGAAAGTATCTTTTCCAATTTCTCGTTCTTTTCTTAGTGTTTTATGGTAGAATTTTGAAAGATTAGTGGTTTGTTCCATTTTATAGCTACTTGGGTAAATTCGGTGCTCATGGATTTTGCTACGAAGAGTTAGGTCTTGAAAAATTGAAAATAGTTAAGTAAAGGGGTATTGAGTAAGTGCATCAATGGTTTTTGGCTGATCTTTTTTATTTCTCAACCAAGGATGAACAAATCATGTATGTAATTCAACAAAGAGGTTCCGACATCCATAACCCTACTGATATTAATTGGATTTTTGAAATTAATCTACTTTGATAACTTAACTCTTGGTAAAAACCAGATAAATTCAGTCCTTTGAATGGTCAAAACCAGATAAATTCACTCCCTTGAATGGTTTGACCAACTGTGTGTCGGTGGTTCAGCACCTGTGGCAAGCCAGTCATAAAAAAAAGAACGTTCTAAAAAATGATGTCAATAAAAATAGTTTCTTAGTAAGTCCATTTCTTAAATAACATAGAACAGAAATATTAAATATACCTTTACTCAAAATAATAGCAAACCATTTGGAAATAAAATATAAAGATTAAAATCATTTAAAATATTTGTTTGCAATAAAGTTTTTTTTTGCGTAATAATTCTTGCATTACTTAGAGCTTAGGGATTGCAATCTCATCCAACAATATTCAAGACCTCTTCTGGACTAGAGCCTAGCCAAACAACAGTTCAACATTGCAACCTATCAAAATTAGCCAATAAATGACTAGCACTATTACAACTTCAACAAATCTGAGTAATGCAAGAATCACGCCCCTCATGTTATTTTTTATCACTATAATCATCAAAGCATACTTTGATTTGTTATTGTCTCCACTCTTGATCATAGCTACAACCTCCATGCACTTGGACTGAAGTAGCTTGTGTGCACACTTGCACTTAAACCTATTTATGTATATTTTGAAGTTGAATTCCTTTTTTAATTTTATTTTTTTATTTGAAAAAAGTCAAAAATCCATTTTTTTTCATTATTGATAGAACAAAAATTCTTTTTAGAGGGGATTTTTTAACCAACTTGCCATGCGCATTTTTTATAATATGTAGCATGGCAATTTTCTAGGCCTTTTTGTTATGCCCCCATGACAATTTCTTATTAAGAGCATGATATTTTAATAATCAGTAACATGACATTTTTATTATCAAGTGGATGACAATTTTATTATTAAGAGTATGGCATTTTTATTATTAGTAACATGACATTTTTATTGTCAAGAGGATGGCAGTTTTATGATGAAGTGCATGGCACTTTTATTACTAATAACATGTCATTTTTTATTTTAGGAGGATGGCGGTTTTATTATTAACAGGTTGACAGTTTTATTATTGAGAGCATCGCATTCTTATTATTGTTGGCATGGAATTTTTATTATCAAGAGCATGACTGTTTTATTATTAAGAGGACGGGGATTTCATTTTTATTGGCATGGCATTTTTTTATTATCATAGTAAATTTATAAATTAGAGAAATGATAGTTTTATAAGTAGCATCACAATTTTCATATTTTTTCAGAGCATGGCATTTATAAATTTATGTTTTGCTCAGTTTTTTATAACAAAATGTTTATTTTTTGTCCATGGCATTTTTGTTGGTGCAATGTCTTGCCCCCTTGGGTTTTGGAGATTGTTTTCAGAAACAGTGTGGGACTGATTTGTTTGCTAGTGCACGTAGAAAGAAATAGTCCTTGACGTACCTAGAAGAATGCTACATCCCGACGAAGAAGTTTGAGATAAACTGTGACGCCCCTGCTCGACTGTGCACTAATCATACACGCAAATGCACATGATCGAGATCAGAGACTCACGGAAGGATATCACAACACAACTCTAAACACAAATAAAAGTCATACAAGCTTTATAATACAAGCCAGGGGCCTCGGGGGCTCGAATACATAAGCTCGCGATCAAGCGGCAGCGGAAACAACATAATATCTGAGTACAGACAAAAAAAGGGAACAAGTTTGCCTTAAGAAGGCTCGCATAACAACGACACTGATCGAAAAGGCGCAGGCCTCCTGCCTGGGAGCCTCCGAATCTACTCCTGGTCGTCGGTCTCCACGTAGTAGTAGGCTCCACCGGTAGGGTAGTAGTAGTCGGCGGCGGTAGCGGCTGACTCCTGGGATCCGTCATCTGGTCGCAGCAATCGGGTATGGGGAAAAGAGTAGCAAAGCAACCGTGAGTACTCATCCAAAGTACTCGCAAGACTGACATCAGAACTATACTACTTATGCATCGGTATCAAAGGAATGGAGCTACATCTTTGGACTAAACTGCAGAAATGCCAGAACAGAGGGGGAAAGCCTAGCCTATCAAAGACTAGCATCTTCAGCGCCTTGCAGCATTAGAAGAGTGTAGATTAGCATAATATAAAGTAGCAAACATGTAGAAGCAAAGCCCAGAGATCCTTCCTCGACTCCCTGCGAGAAAACGATCCCGGAGCTTACCATTAATTAACATGTATACAGTTCAAGTTGTAGTAGATCGGGATACAACACTGAGCGTCCTGTTACCGTGGACACGGCTACTCGAATAGATAACTTCCCTGCAGGGGTGCACTACTGTTACCCAACATGCTCGATTAACTCTGGCTGGACACACTTTTCTGGGTCATGCCCGGCCTCGGCTGATCGACACACCGCAGCCCTACCTAGAGCTCAGCAGAGAGGTCCCCGCCGGTCTACATCCTAAGCACTCAGGGGTCTTGGGCCATCGCCCTTAGCACTCCGGGTCGTTGTGTGCAGGATGGATACCAGCGCCAACGGCATGATCCGACCCGGCCACAATGCTGAACTGGATGTCTGACAGAGCTTTCGGCTGATACATACGGCGCCGAGGGCCCCATAAACCATTATCCCGCGTGGTGGTAGTGCGTATAGGCCAGTGGCCAACTCAGATCAAATACCCAAATCCGTTAGCGAATTAATAGGAGCTCGCGGTGACGATCAATAATCCTGTCGCCCCCGTCTCGAGGAAGTGCAACAAGGGCCAGGCCCATCCCTCTCTAGGGCGGTCTCTGCCTGCCCGGCCGCGCCTCGTAATTATCTCGCGGGTACCCTCCAGGTCAACCGGACTTCACACCTCTCACGGGTACCCCTCTGGGTCGACCCGACTTTAACAAGGGTCTGAGATAAATGCCCAGGTATCAGTGTGGCCATGACATCAAGGGGGAAATCCGAGGAATCACCCTCGATGGATTCCTAATTGATGTATCCGTTAAGGAGAACCAGGAGGAATCACCCTCGATGGTTCCCACTTGAGGGGTTGCACGAAAGAGTCATCATCGGGAAGGGGAGAGTGAGGAATCACCCTCTGCAATCACCACCGATGTGCTATACTACAGAGATATCATCAGGAGTGCAGTACGAGGTATCACCCTCGGCACTCGATAGTAGCCCTGCAGAGTCGTACAACAAAGGGGGGGTGTGGCGATGTGACGGTATCTACACCTTGATCGCAATGATCGAGGTACTGGTAACAAGGCAGAGCAACAGGGACAAGGGTGAGGGGTCACTGATGGATCACTAACCAACCTATTCTAGGCAGTTAAGGATGACAGGTAAAGTAACAATAGCAGGTTACAAAGACAGGCTATGCATCAGAATAGGAGCAAACAAATACAGTAGCAAATTCTAATCCAAGCATGAGGGAGAAGGAATAGGCGGCATAGGAATGATCAAGGGGGTTTTGCTTGCCTGGAAGCTCTGCTGAAAGGGGCTGGTCGTCAGGGGCGTAGTTGTACTCAGCAGTAGCGTCGGTCTCGGGGTCTACCAGAGAGAAGAGGGGGGAAGAAACAATAAATACAAGCAACAAATGCAATCACAGATGCATGGCATGGCAGCACGCTATTCGAGGAGTGCCCTAATGCAGTACTACGCAAGTTAGTCGGAGCGGGAAACATCTGGAGGTGTTTTACCAGCTCCGAGCAATTATCGGACAGATGAACCGGAGGGGAAAGTTCCATGTTCATCATGTTAGAGGGGTGTGGCAGGCATGTGGGTGGCATATTTGGATTCTTCATATTTTTCTGATCATTTTTCATATATAAATTATTTTCATCCGAGTTACGGATTATTTTCTATGATTTTTCAAAGTTTTATTGAATTTCTGGAATTACTTTAATTATTAAATCCGAATTATCCAAAATAGTGTATTGTGACGTCATCATGACGTCAGAGTGATGTCAGCGGGTCAAACCCAGCTGACCAGAGTCAAACCTGACGAGTGGGTCCCACTGGTCAGTGACACAGTAGGTAATTAGGATTTATTTAAACTAATTATAGATTAATTAGGCGGTGGGGCCTACTGTCAGTGTCAGATTAATTAACTAATTAACTTAATTAGGATTAACAAATTAATTAGCATTTTATTTATTTATTTAAAAATGTTTAATTTAGCGGGGCCCGCATGTCAGTGACTGGGCTGCCCAGTCAGCCGAGTTGACTCGGTCAACTGGGCCCGCGGGGCCCAGTAGTCAGCGTCACAGGGGGCCGCCACGTCGGACGGCGACCGGAGTCGCGCCGGAGTTGGCTCCGACGAACCAAACGCGGCGGCGCTCGTCGGGACAGTGGTGGAATTCGGCTACGGTGGCCCGTTCGAAGCGCGGGTGGGACGGATCGGACGAGGAGCTCTCCGCGCGTCGAATGGCGGTGGTCTCGAGGGCTGAGGTGGCCAGAGTTGGCGCCGGTGACTACGGCAGACGGCGGCGACGTTCGGGCGGCAGCGAAACAACAGCAGCAGCACGCAACGGTTCGAACAAACGGGGCAGGGAAGACCTACGCACGCAGGCGAGCTAAACGGACAGCGGCGCATGACCATTTGGTTGCCGGAACACGGCCGGCGACGAGCTCTTGCGGCGGCGCATTCGGTCACGAGCGAGGCGACGGCTACGGCGTCGTTCGAGGCAGGAGAGAGGGGGATTCAAGGAGAGGAGCTCACGGCGATCACGACGGTGGCCTCGGCGAGCTCGGGGAGGGGATGGTGACGGTGTGCGGTCGCCGGCGATCTCGGGGCAGAGGCGGCGGCGTCGAGCTCGATGGCGTCGTCTCCGGGCGTCCGGCGACGCGTGGCTCCGCGAGACGGCGTAGGCGACGGAGTCAGAGCGCGGGTTCAGGGTGAGGGAGCGAGAGGAGCACGGTGGCTACGTGGGCTGCGACGGCGCGGCCATGGCTGCGTCGGGCGTGTGCGGGGAGGGCGATGGAGAGGTGAGGGAGAGGATCTGCGGGGCTCTAGGGTTTCGGGGCGAGAGGGGGAGAGCGCAGGGGCTGCTCTTATCCATCCGAGGCCCTCGATGGCCGTGCGAGCGCGTCGGTGGCCATGGCGCGCGCCGGCCTTCTCCTGGCGCAACGGGAGGTAGGGGAAGGCCGACCCAGATGGGACAGGCCGCACTGTTGGGTTGAGTTGGCCAAGTGCACAGTGCACGTTTCCCATTTTCCTTTTCTTTTTCTTCTGCTTTATTCTTTTCTCTCTTTTGAAAAATGTTTAGCCACCATGTGACTTTTGTAAAATATGTGAATTGGCCCAATAAATACTATGCAATATTTACCACTGCCAGAAAAGGTTTGGTGACAAAAATGATTTCATTTGAATTTTGGATTAAATGAAATGGATTAATTAGTGTTGTTTTGGTACTGTTTCAAGATGTTTGAGTCACTTAAATAAATCAATTAATATTGATTTTATTTTTATAATTACTTTGGGAATATTTGCAAAATTATGAACTATTTAGTTCCTGGACTTGAACAACTTTTAAATTCACTTTAAATTTGAATTTCAATTTGAATTGGAATTTGAAATGAGATATGATTCCAATGATGATCAAGCACTGTTATGCATGGTGACTTAGCATGATTAAGAGGTGATCACTGTGCTTAATACATGGGGATGTTACAATTCTCCTTCTCTAAAAGAAATTCTCGTCCCGAGAATTAAGAGGTAGGCTGAAAAAGAGCGGGGGTATCCATACCAAGGAGGCTTGGCATGGGCCCGCGGGAGAATTTCCCATTAACGGATTGTGCAACGGTTCATATCTAATGTCATGTGCGAATGCAAAGGACTTTAGTATAAAGTGAATGCGATGCTCCTGAATCAATTAAAATAGGAGGTGGTACTGAGTAAACAAGGATAGTACCGTTCACAGTAGCAAGCTGATCTTGAGCTTCATTCAGATCAACATGGTAAGCTTGACCACGACCATAAGATGGCCTGGCATTATTGTTGTGAGGCTGATTGTTACCTCGGCTCGCAGAGGGAAGTGCAAGCTGATTCTGATTCTGAGGGCATTCTCTGGAACGGTGACCTGGACGGCCACACTTGAAGCAGAGCCTGTCACTGGGGCGAGGAGCAGGAGCTCGAGGCAGTGGAGCCTGAGATCTCGGCTGTCTCGGCGGTGGGGGAGGTGCAGCTGGATGGTACATGCTGTGAGGAATCTAGATACGGCGCTTCTGCGACGACGAGCCCGAAGTTGAGCCAACGTCATGGGTGCGCTTGATGGCTTTCTTGTGTTCCACCTGAGCGGTCTCAACCTGGATAGCCTTGTTCACCAGGGTGGCGAAGTCGGTGAAGTCATGAACAGCAAGTGCAAGCTTGAGGTCTGGGTGGAGTCCATTACGGAATTTCTCTTGTCTACGAGCATCAGTGGCAATGTCTTCCTCAGCATAGCGAGATAATTCAAGGAATTCCCGCTGATAAGCTTCAACAGTCTTATTGCCCTGAGTGAGGTTGCAAAACTCTGTTTTCTTCCGGTCCATGATTCCCTGAGGAATGTAGCGGGCACGGAAAGCAGTCTGAAACTCGATCCAAGTAACGACTGTCCCAGCAGGTAGTGAACGCCTGTGGGTGTCCCACCACTGAGCAGCGGGACCCTTCAAGAAGTAGTACGCAAAGGTGACGAGGTTGTCAGGGGCGACATTGGCAGATTCCATCTCGAAGGAGATGTCGCGAAGCCAGTCATCAGCATCCAGTGGCTGTTCAGAGTTGCGGTAAGTAGTAGGGCTGAGACGCACAAACTCCTGCAGAGTTATTGGAGCAGGTTGCTGATTCTGAGCATTCTGGTTCTGGTTTGGTAATTGGGCCATGATTCCAACCATAAACTGGCGGTTCAGCTCGAATTGCTGCATCATAGCTGCCATATAGTCTGGCGGGGATGGATCGTTGGCAGCACGGCCACGGCCACGACCACCTGGTCTAACCATCCTGCTAAAGTTTTAACAGGGGGTAGTTTAGTAAAAACAACTGCAAGTGTTTAGAGACAAGCATGATGTAATATGACAATGAACAAGTAGTGCAATAGATTCATAACAGTAGTCAATCAAGACATACAGATCCATACTCAAAGTCGGTTACATGCGGACAGCATAAGTTCAGAAATTCAAACAGCTAGGCATACTAGGCAGCGCGTAGGCACGCGATAGGGAATACAACAACGGGACACAGCAAAGGCTACATCAACGTCGGGGAATACCGCTGAAACCAGGTAACTGCAGCACGATGAGTGTCCACAGCAGAAAGGTCCTGCGCTCCGTGATTACTCTGGTGTAGAACCCAATCTCGAACTGGGAGGAGAGGTCCACGTGTGGGTGTGCGACCTCCAACGGCAGGCCAAACGATACCTGCAGGCATCTGAGTCCTGCGCGGGTAAAGGATGTACTCTGGCTGTATCCCTGCCCGAACAGCTGGCAGTAACTGTGTCATGGCCTCGTAGAGACGTGCGCGAGTGGCAAACAACTCGACAGCAAGAGCCCGGGCAATGCGATCCAGAGCCTGGGTGTACTAAATCAAAACCTGCGGGTCGTATCGACGTCGCTCGTATGGGGCACAGACAGCTGTGTAGTATCCGGTATCATCTCCAGCAGGGGTATACGGGATGTATCGGAACTCAGAGTCATCCAGCGACTATGCTCGCCACGAAGACATGCGACAGCAGAATGGGCAGCGTCATGGACTGCCATATCAATCGTCACGCCGATACCGTGAAAAGTATGCAACTCAGTGTCGGAGTCGTCCCGCTGATCAAAGATATGAAGATCGGCATGGTACTGCTCCTGGTTGAACTCATGAAAATCCTCATAAACCATGTACTCGGGGTACCAGCGGTAGCCCAATCTGGTCAGGAGGGCGATCAGGATAGCTGGAAAACCAGTCGCATCACGAGCACAAGTCCGAAGTACGAGCTGCGTCGTGGGACGCGGCGGGAACAAGCGATCCATCTGAAACAGAGGAAATTTCAAGATTGTCAAATGATAGCGAGTGAATTCTTGCATCGTGCATTTAAGGAAGTAATTTGCAGATAATCAAAGCTCCAGATGGACGTGATCACGAGAACCTAGAGTCAGAGTTAGTAATTTTTTAACCCGAATAGAAGAGAGAGTAGAATCCCAGAGTAAGGAAGAGGAATAAAAGATCCTAATACCACCCATTGGCAACGTGGGCCCATAAGCCACACAGCCATGTTAGTAAAATAGTTTTCAATGACTAGACTCAACTTCGGCCAAGGAGTTGGAAAGGGGGCTTCCTACAGGCAGTCGGCTCTGATACCAACTTGTGACGCCCCTGCTCGACCGTGCACTAATCATACACACAAATGCACATGATCGAGATCAGAGACTCACGGGAGGATATCACAACACAACTCTAAACACAAATAAAAGTCATACAAGCTTTATAATACAAGCCAGGGGCCTCGAGGGCACGAATACATAAGCTCGCGATCAAGCGTCAGCGGAAACAACATAATATCTGAGTACAGACAAAAAAAGGGGAACAAGTTTGCCTTAAGAAGGCTCGCATAACAACGACACTGATCGAAAAGGCGCAGGCCTCCTGCCTGGGAGCCTCGGAATCTACTCCTGGTCGTCGGTCTCCACGTAGTAGTAGGCTCCACCGGTAGGGTAGTAGTAGTCGGCGGCGGTAGCGGCTGACTCCTGGGATCCATCATCTGGTCGCAGCAATCGGGTATGGGGAAAAGAGTAGCAAAGCAACCGTGAGTACTCATCCAAAGTACTCGCAAGACTGACATCAGAACTATACTACTTATGCATCGGTATCAAAGGAATGGAGCTACATCTTTGGACTAAACTGCAGAAATGCCAGAACAGAGGCGGAAAGCCTAGCCTATCGAAGACTAGCATCTTCAGCGTCTTGCAGCATTAGAAGAGTATAGATTAGCATAATATAAAGTAGCAAACATGTAGAAGCAAAGCCCAGAGATCCTTCCTCGACTCCCTGCGAGAAAACGATCCCGGAGCTTACCATTAATTAACATGTATACAGTTCAAGTTGTAGTAGATCAGGATACAACACTGATCGTCCTGTTACCGTGGACACGGCTATTCGAATAGATAACTTCCCTGCAGGGGTGCACTACTGTTACCCAACACGCTCGATTAACTCTGGCCGGACACACATTTCTGGGTCATGCCCGGCCTCGGCTGATCGACACACCGCAGCCCTACCTAGAGCTCAGCAGAGAGGTCCCCGCCGGTCTACATCCTAAGCGCTCAGGGGTCTTGGGCCATCGCCCTTAGCACTCCGGGTCGTTGTGTGCATGGTGGATACCAGCGCCAACGGCACGATCTGACCCAGCCACAATGCTGAACTGGACGTCTGACAGAGCTTTCGGCTGATACATACGGTGTCGAGGGCCCCATAAACCATTATCCCGCGTGGTGGTAGTGCGTATAGGCCAGTGGCCAACTCAGATCAAATACCCAAATCCGTTAGCGAATTAATAGGAGCTCGCGGTGACGATAAATACTCCTGTCGCCCCGTCTCAAGGAAGTGCAACAAGGGCCAGGCACATCCCTCTCAAGGGCGGTCTCTGCCTGCCCGACCGCGCCTCGTAATTATCTCGTGGGTACCCTCCAGGTCAACCCGACTTCACACCTCTCGCGGGTACCCCTCGGGGTCGACCCGACTTTAACAAGGGTCTGAGATAAATGCCCAGGTATCAGTGTGGCCATGACATCAAGGGGGAAATCCGAGGAATCACCCTTGATGGATTCCTAATTGATGTATCCGTTAAGGAGAACCAGGAGGAATCACCCTCGATGGTTCCCACTTGAGGGGTTGCACGACAGAGTCATCATCTTGAAGGGGAGAGCGAGGAATCACCCTCTGCAATCACCACCGATGTGCTATATTACAGAGATATCATCAGGAGTGCAGTACGAGGTATCACCCTCGGCACTCGATAGTAGCCCTGCAGAGTCGTACAACTAAGGGGGTGTGCGGCGATGTGACGGTATCTACACCTTGATCGCAATGATCGAGGTACTGGTAACAAGGCAGAGCAACAGGGACAAGGGTGAGGGGTCACTGATGGATCACTAACCAACCTATTCTAGGCAGTTAAGGATGACAGGTAAAGTAACAATAGCAGGTTACAAAGACAGGCTATGCATCAGAATAGGAGCAAACAAATACAGTAGCAAATTCTAATCCAAGCATGAGGGAGAAGGAATAAGCAATATAGGAATGATCAAGGGAGTTTTGCTTGCCTGGAAGCTCTGCTGAAAGGGGCTGGTCGTCAGGGGCGTAGTTGTACTCAGCAGTAGCGTCGGTCTCGGGGTCTACCGGAGAGAAGAGGGGGGAAGAAACAATAAATACAAGCAACAAATGCAATCACAGATGCATGGCATGGCAGCACGCTATTCGAGGAGTGCCCTAATGTAGTACTACGCAAGTTAGTCGGAGCGGGAAACATCTGGAGGTGTTTTACCAGCTCCGAGCAATTATCGGACAGATGAACCGGAGGGGAAAGTTCCATGTTCATCATGTTAGAGGGGTGTGGCAGGCATGTGGGTAGCATATTCGGATTCTTCATATTTTTCTGATCATTTTTCATATATAAATTATTTTCATCCGAGTTACGGTTTATTTTCTATGATTTTTTAAAGTTTTATTGAATTTCTGGAATTATTTTAATTATTAAATCCGAATTATCCAAAACAGTGTATTGTGACGTCATCATGACGTCAGAGTGATGTCAGCGGGTCAAACCCAGCTGACCAGAGTCAAACCTGACCAGTGGGTCCCACTGGTCAGTGACACAGTAGGTAATTAGGATTTATTTAAACTAATTATAGATTAATTAGGCGGTGGGGCCTACTGTCAGTGTCAGATTAATTAACTAATTAACTTAATTAGGATTAACAAATTAATTAGCATTTTATTTATTTATTTAAAAATGTTTAATTTAGCGGGGCCCGCATGTCAGTGACTGGGCTGCCCAGTCAGCCGAGTTGACTCGGTCAACTGGGCCCGCGGGGCCCAGCAGTCAGCGTCACAGGGGGCCGCCACGTCGGACGGCGACCGGAGTCGCGCCGGAGTTGGCTCCGGCGAGCCAAACGCGGCGGCGCTCTTCGGGACAGTGGCGGAATTCGGCGACGGTGGCCCGTTCGAAGCGCGGGTGGGACGGATCGGACGAGGAGCTCGCTGCGCGTCGAATGGCGGTGGTCTCGAGGGCTGAGGTGGCCGGAGTTGGCGCCGGCGACGACGGCAGACGGCGGCGACGTTCGGGCGGCAGCAAAACAGCAGCAGCAGCGCGCAACAGTTCGAACAAACGGGGCAGGGAAGACCTACGCGCGCAGGCGAGCTAAACAGACAGCGGCGCATGACCATTTGGTCGCCGGAACACGGTCGGCGACGAGCTCTTGCGGCGGCGCATTCGGTCACGAGCGAGGCGACGGCTACGGCTTCGTTCGAGGCAGGAGAGAGGGGGATTCGGGGAGAGGAACTCACGGCGATCACGACGGTGGCCTCGGCGAGCTCGGGGAGGGGATGGTGACGGCGTGCGGTCGCCGGCGATCTCGGGGCAAAGGCGGCGTCGTCTCCGGGCGTCCGGCGACGCGTGGCTCCGCGAGACGGCGTAGGCGACGGAGTCGGAGCGCGGGGACAGGGTGGGGGAGCGAGAGGAGCACGGTGGCTACGCGGGCGGTGACGGCGCGGCCATGGCTGCGTCGGGCGTGTGCGGGGAGGGCGACGGAGAGGCGAGGAAGAGGATCTGTGGGGCTCTAGGGTTTCGGGGGGGGGGGGGGAGAGCGCAGGGGCTGCTCTTATCCATCCGAGGCCCTCGATGGCCGTGCGAGCATGTCAGTGGCCATGGCGCGCGCCGGCCTTCTCCTGGCGCAACGGGAGGTAGGGGAAGGCCGACCCAGATGGGCCAGGCCGCACTGTTGGGTTGAGTGGGCCAAGTGCACAGTGCACGTTTCCCATTTTCCTTTTCTTTTTCTTCTGCTTTATTCTTTTCTCTCTTTTGAAAAATGTTTAGCCACCATGTGACTTTTGTAAAATATGTGAATTGGCCCAATAAATACTATGCAATATTTACCACTGCCAGAAAAGGTTTGGTGACAAAAATGATTTCATTTGAATTTTGGATTAAATGAAATGGATTAATTAGTGCTGTTTTGGTACTGTTTCAGGATGTTTGAGTCACTTAAATAAATCAATTAATATTGATTTTATTTTTATAATTACTTTGGGAATATTTGCAAAATTATGAACTATTTAGTTCCTGGACTTGAACAACTTTTAAATTCACTTTAAATTTGAATTTCAATTTGAATTGGAATTTGAAATGAGATATGATTCCAATGATGATCAAGCACTGTTATGCATGGTGACTTAACATGATTAAGAGGTGCTCACTGTGCTTAATACATGGGGATGTTACATAAACTTCACCGAGAAGTATCTGCGTTGCAGTGAAGAGAGATATGTTTTGAGAAGAAACTATACCGAGAAGATTGCGTGGCGGATTTGACCCCTAAGAATATTGCTGAAGTGAAGCAATTGGTTTTCGGTGCGTCCGATAAGAAATAGATGCGGTCGAGAAGATTAAAGGCGAACCGAAGATGTAGCATTTGTTTCATTGTTCTTCTTTCTCTTATTTGATTCATAGGACTATCGTACTATTAAGAGGGGTATAAGTATTCGAGTCTTTTGTCTGTTGTGTTGCTTAGACGAAATCTATGCGAGTTGAGAGAAATCTCTTTGTGCACCGAAACATTACTTGCCAGCCAGAGACGTTGATCTTCTGGGCTGCTAGAGATATGCTTCAGACGCTTGTTCATCAAATAAAGTTGCCGTGTGCTCGAAATCCGACCGTTGGAAACGTGTCGGTTGGTCATTGGTTGGACCACGTGTCCTAAGTGGCCATTTCCCATCTGGGAAGTCTGCGGCTATAAATAGCCACCCCGCTCCAACGTTTTCATTGGCTGCTCTGCTTGAGATTCTGAGAAGATTGTTCGAGCACCCCTCTCTGAGAGATTTGGATGTAAGATCCACTAAGAGAAAATCAAGAGCCGAACTTAGCTAGTGGTTGAGCATCACAGTAGATCTAAGTCGAGAGTTCTTGTACCTATTACTTTTAAGAGCTGCTAACTCTCTAGACGGATAGGTGTCGGCTTGAGTATCAAAGAGTAATTTTCTTCAACGAGACAAAGACTTCAGCAACCAAGAGTAATTGTAGTTCGCGAAGCAAGTCCGTCGAAGGTTTGGAGGTCGCCGATAAGCATCTACCCCGAGTGAAATCAACTGAAGTCTGATCAGCTTCACGTTGAAGGAGAACAGGACGGAGAGAGGTTTGCTCCTGTGTTCAATCACAAGTCCCTCCAACCAGATGTAGCTCTTTTGCAGAAGAGTGAACTGGTCTACCAAATCATATGTCGCCATCGAGCACCATTGGTTATTTCTACTCTACTGCAATTCTTTCAGTAGCTTATCTTCTGTGCTCTTTGTCCTGATAGATATCTCACCGATCATATTTGTATCTGTGTTTGCAATCGTTTCTTTAACCATGTTAGTTAGCATATTCATGTTCGTTGTTCTCAAAGTTATCTATCTATATGCTCGTCTTCTGATTGTCTGGTGTTATCTTGTTATTCAGCTGAGTCTCACTCCGATGAATATCTCTCGGTGACTTGCCCGTTTTATCTTCGGTTTAGTGTGTATTGTTTCGCTCACCTAGTCCATTCATGTTGTTAGCCTTGTTTCCTTTCTGTGTTACCATTGTTATCGTGAAAGTGTTGTGTCACTATACCAGGAAGATTATCATCGCTTTCATCGAAAGTTTTTCTTAGTCTAATCGGTTAGTCAGATTTTCTTCGTGTGCTTCTGTTAATTTTGTTGCAGTGTTCCTGCTGTAGTTTAATTCCCGCAGTGCTGTATTGAGAGATTTCAAGTTTCGAAAGAAATTTTAAATTTCTCATTATGACAGCTTTAAAGTATAGCATGGCAGTTTTTATTGTAGATCACACGACCTTCTTTCTTTTGTTGTGATCATACTCATTGTAAATTTATAAATTAGAGAAATGACCGTTTTATAGATTAGCATGCTATTTTTCATAAAAGAGCATGGCATTTCAAAATTTAGGTTTTCTCTATTTTTTATAAGAAAATGTTTTTTTGTTCATGACATTTTTCTTAAATAAAAAACTGTTAACTGGGCTTTTGGGTCAATCGGGTCGCCCCGGCCTGCCTCCTAGCGAACGATCCGAATGATTGCTGGGAGCTTCTCCCCCTGGCGAACGAATTGTTGGATGGGAGCAGCTCTGAGGCGATCAGTCGCCAGATTTCCGCGTCCTAGTTTTAGAAGTTTTTTTTTTTTTTTTTGCGATACTAGTTTTAGAAGTTGATGGTCAAATATAATTGGTTTTATATTTTTTTTATGGACTAAATTAATCTTGACCGTCTTTGTTATTTTAAAGTTTTTTTTTTTTGAACACAGTATATTTTAAAGTTTCAATTAAACTAGAAGATGTTTGTGGGAAAGAAGGAGAAAGGGTTAGCAGATTCGAGACGAAAAAAAACTTCCAGAGAATGCCTGAAAAGAAAGGAGAGGCGAAAAATCAAATGAGCAAGAGGAGATAATAAACACTCGCCAAAAAAAAAGAGAGGAGATAATAAACGGGAAAACGAGAGAAAGAAAACTTGACCAAACATCGCTGGTCAAACCAGAGCAACACCGCACTGCCTATAAATCCTCGCCACTACCACAAACTGACACCAAGAAGGCAGGGGCACCAGTTCAGGACACTCGCCCGCTCTCCAGTCGCCAGATCTCCAGACCCAGCCCCAGGAGCTCCGAAGCAGCCTCTCCAATGGCGGTCAAGGTCTATGTCGTGTAAGCATCCGCACCACAGTCTTCTTCTACCTAGGTCCACATCCTAAATTAACTGATTTTGTTGGTCTTGTTCGGTGTATCCCTGTCCGAAGATTGGCCTTCTTTTTTCCCCTATGGATTAAGATATTTCGACAATCTCAAAACCCTTCCTAATTTACGCATTTGGAGTAATTCCCGAGATAAAGTATCACTTCTAGTCAATTAGATTCCGCACGGCTCTGGTTTTTTATCCCTTTGTTCGTAGGTAAGATCAGTAGATTGGCAGATGTGATTTCGTCAATGCGCGCGGATTATTTGATCGCGATAGGGAGAAAATGAGTCGGAGGAAAAACTGGACTCCTAATAATTCTACAGCGTTGATTTTAGGTGCCAGGGTCTCAATCATGACGGTAGGTTTCAGTCCCTGATGGAATTGATGCGTCAATAGTGGTGGGCTCCGGCGCTAATTGTGCTGCCCTCTTTCAATGCTTTTTTAATGCGCACCCAGGCGATTCTGCCCCAATTTTTCAGTTCTACTGATTGGCCCCCAAATTATGTTAGACCCACTGGCATTCATGTATGCTACCCTGTTTTTGTATGAGCTAAAGGCCAACTGATAAACTGTACCAAACTAAAAGAACAGGAATTTATATAGACTTCTGATATTTGTGAGTTCGTCGGCTCTTCTATATTCATTGTTTCAGCCGCATGATGAACTGAAATGTGAAGTCCAAAAGAATCATATGTTTGAGTGAATGATTTTTCAGAAAGAAGTGATATCCTCTGCCCCTCTGATGAATAACAATTTAATTTCAAACGCGTTTGTATTCTTTTTTACCATGTTATGTCCCATGTTCAATTAGTTAATTAAATTATTTCAGCAGACAACTGACCGGTTTAGCACTATCTGATGGAAGTTTTTCTATTGCCTGCCTAATGCAAGTTTAGATCTTAGAACTATGTGTATGTATTATTTCTGACATGGACTTTTAACTACCAACGATGGAACTCAGCAACCCTGCAGTTTGGAACATTTGGATATTTTAATGCGCATTTACACCTGACAATAGATTCAAATATTTTTATTTTTATTTTTTATCACTTCCTTGAGCGTTTTAATCTTAGCTATGATGTACTTTTGTGGTTCCACTACATGCATGTTATTTAATGTTCTCTTGAATGAAAGAAAAGTGAAGAGATATGCTGGGAAGTATGTTTCCTTCCTGGTCGTCAGTTCTGGCAAATAACAAAATTTTAATCTGTGCTTTGGATGCACACATCTTATTCTCTGTTTGTAGATTTAATTCTTTCCGTTACTTCCCAATTAAGGCAAAGGTGTAGAGCTTGCTTCCAAGTAATTGAATTGTATAGTATGAGTGATTATTATACAAACATAGGTACCTTTAAGTATCAATTGCCATACAGTCCTTGAAATTGTTAGCGATCATTATGCTTATCTTTAAGGTGAAAGGTAGAACAACAATGATATGTGCGGACTATAAAATTCTCAAAGGAAGCACAAATAAATAAGTATGTCAAATTGAACAACAACGTTATGCATTCCTGCTTTCATAAAGCAAAATTTGTAAAATGCACTGCTGATTTTTCCGCAGGTACTACTCCATGTATGGACATGTCGCTAAACTAGCTGATGAGATCAAGAAAGGCGTGTCATCAGTTGAAGGCGTCGAAGCTAAAATATGGCAGGTTGGTCCCTGTCATCTCGCGTTTTAACTCACCACATTATAAATTGAATTTAGACCAATCATTTGAAAAAAAAATGTATTTAAATCCCCCGGATACCAGTCAGGATATGTTCCTTGAAGAGTAGTGTACTAAGTCAAGTTGTTCGAATTCTTATGTAGAAAATTAATACTGAGTGCAGTTTTTACATACATCACTCTTCTACTGTTGTGGGGATCATATATCACTGTTCTTACCATCTGAAAGGTCCCTGAAACTCTCCCCGAGGAAGTGCTTGGAAAGATGGGTGCGCCTCCTAAGCTTGATGCCCCAATCATCACACCACAAGAACTTGCGGAGGCAGATGGGATCCTCTTTGGTTTTCCTACAAGGTTTGGCATGATGGCTGCGCAAATGAAGGCATTTTTTGACGCAACCGGTGGCCTTTGGAGGGAGCAGAGTCTTGCAGGCAAACCTGCGGGCATTTTCTTCAGCACCGGTACTCAGGGTGGTGGGCAGGAGACTACAGCGTAAGTGTCATTTGGCATTGTCGTTTAAAAAAAAGAAAAGCCTCATAATGAAACATCATCATAAATTGACCTTTTTATAATTTCTCTTCGCGCTTCTCTCCTCAGATTGACAACGGTAACCCAGTTGACTCACCATGGCATGGTGTTTGTTCCCGTCGGGTACACCTTCGGTGCCAAGCTGTTCGACATGGACAAAGTTCAGGGTGGCAGCCCGTATGGCGCAGGCACATTTGCCGCTGATGGTTCGAGGTGGCCATCTGAGATGGAGCTGGAGCACGCCTTCCACCAGGGCCAGTACTTTGCGAGCATCGCGAAGAAACTCAAGGGATCTGCTTGACCTCTGCCGTCTGCACATATCGTAAAAAGGCATTTACATGAGCTCCACCGTATTGTCAATAGCTTGTTCTCTTCTTTTGTGGTGTTTAAAAATTTGTGTGTCTCTGTGGAACTTCTATTGCGGCGTGCGTGATATATGTGGTTATAGCTTGGAGTTTGATTGTGTTTACCATCATGTTTATATATCATTGATTATCAATGGTTGTTTTGGCTGTCACTCGTGGGCATAGCAGTACTGTTCTATCTTAGGCCCCCTAGACGACAGTTGGACCAAGACTTTGTCCGATCGAAATCACTAATTGAGAAGTACTTCTTCTAAAGATCACTCCCAACTCCTCAGGTTGCGACAAAGTGGTGCACTGCATGCACGCCACTTGTTGCAACCTGGGAGTTTTTTCTTTTTTCGTATATCCGTTTATTCAAAACGTTTATTTTTAAACCGTGCGTCCATATCTCGAACCGTTTTCACCATTGGATTCCTCGCGTCGAGATCTTCAAAACTAGATCCCATGTAGATAGGTTTTGACAAACTTTTTTTCACGAAAAAAACCGGACGAAAAAACCGAACTGGGAGCACGTTTTTTTCACTTTCCAAAAAAGGCACGGCCGTGCCTCTTGCGAAAGCAAAAGTGTGCCTCTCGAGGAAGGAAAAAAACAGAAAACACTTTTTTTTCCGTTTTCGAGAGGCACGGCCGTGCCTCTCGCGAAAGCACAACCGTGCCTCTCGCGGAAGCAAAACCGTGCCTCTCGCAGAAGGAAAAAAAAACAGAAAACACGTTTTCTTTTTCATTTTCGAGAGGCGCGACCGTGCCTCTCGCGGAAGGAAAAAAAACAGAAAACACGTCTTTTTTTTGGTTTCCGAGAGGCACTGCCATGCCTCTTGCGAAAGCAAAACCGTGCCTCTCGCGGAAGGAAAAAAACAGAAAACACATTTTTTTTCCGTTTCCGAGAGGCATGGCCGTGCCTCTCGCGGAAGCAAAAAAACGCGTATTTTCGCGTAAAAAAAAATCAATTTTTTTTGGGGTCCACAAGTTAAGGAAGACCGGTGGAAAACCAAAAAACCGAAAAAAACCCGGGAAAAAACCGTTTAAAAAGACGAAAACGCGTGCGGAAAAATGAAATAAAAAACAAAATCCGGAGGGAGCGCCCAGAGCGCGACACGTGGCGGCGGCTGAGAGCGCGCCACTTGGCGCGCTCTCAGCCCACCCCAAGTGATCGCTGGGAGGCTCCCGAAGGAGCACTCGTCAACTAGTTTCTCTCATGTCCGATGCCATAAGATCAACACCCTAGAAATGGGCTCAGATGGGCTGACTCTGCAAGCTACTACATCCGTGGCTTTGCTTCTATGAACCGCCGGATAAAACGGACAGCCCAGATTCGCACATTTTATTTATCTTATTTCACATCTTCTATATCTAAATAGCTAGCCCCCAGTAACATATTTCTCTCAACATGCAAGCGGTGCCACCTCATCATTCAACATTCATGGAAAAAGGCCCACCTCAACATGCAACTATTCATAATAAAATTCCACCTCAACATGCAAACATGCATGCATGGAAAATTCCATTCTATTATGCTATTAACATTTAATTCTTATATTCGTTCAAAAACTATTATTTCAATTATTCATGTTTCATATAATCAAAACCTCATTGAAATACTGCAAAACATTCCCGCAACAACGTGTGGGGCATCATCTAGTTATTGAAACACACTGAACATAGAACAAGATTAGAAATAAAATTGAAAAGGTGAAATATTATCCAGGTCGTTGATCTAAAATTGGATGACTCGTGGAGGGCTAACTCAATGACTCAGCGAACCAAGAGCGCCTGTGGCGGAGCTTGGGCCAAACCGTAGGAGGGGCAAAGTGGCAGAGCTTGGGCCAAACCATAGGAGGGACAAATGGGCTGGGGGCGACCTAAAGCGATAGGAGGGGCAAATGGGCTGGAGGGCGGCATAAAGCAGGCTTTGGCTATATTTCACTGTTTCGGTGACCATTTACTGAGGATTAGTATGAGAAAATTTCATGGGCTGGGGGTGGGAGGGAGGGTGCAGTGGCTCATATTGGCCTCCACTAAGCTCTGCCACTGGCCTAGAAGCCACTCAAAGTCAGCAAATCAAAAGCGGCTAGAAATACACACGCTTCAACGGAACACTGGTGCTAGCTTAAACCACTTAGTCGATTCAGGGTTTAGGATTGCATTTCTAACTCGAAAATTAAATGGAGTCAAGAATAAATTGAGTTTTAAAGAACATATGATTTGGTGTAAAACTAACATTTCTTCAACACCATATCATATGAGTTGCCATGTTGTCATGATCATTTATCTTGCATACCAACAGTTATATTCGTATGTCGTTGCTTATGGGAAAGATGCTACTAGTGAACCTATAAACCCATGTCCAATTTTCCACATGCAGTGTTAAAAAAAACCACAAACAAAAACCACCACTTTACTTTTACATGTACTTTTATTTTCCGCAATTAGTTATTCCGAAAATACAAAAGCACTTAGAACCATGTGATACGCTCATAACTTGTTGCAACTAGGAAAGTTGGTGAGATTGACAACCTCAATATATTTGTTGGGGACGCAAGAAAGATTATAATTGTGTGCAGGGGTGAGCATTGGGCTTGGAAACATTTGATTCCACACAGTGACACATTAGTTCTCATGGACGAATATTTACCACTTGGCGGGCCAACAAGTATGCCAAGCAACAGTATACTGGAGCAACAATCACTTTTGCACCGTTGAGAGGGAATCAACATTCAATCTCATAGGTTTTGCATTACAATTATTTATCTTTGTTGTTATTTAATTTTCTTAGTTGCTTTTATTTATCATAGTTTACTTTTTTCACATCTTACATATCAAAAACAACAAAAATAATTTTATTACAACACGTAGTAGTTTCCTTTTACTTAGATATAATGAGTTTTTCTGGTGAAAATACTAAGTTGTGTGACTTGGCAACCACAAATAATGATGACTTCATGAGTACATCCATTACTCCACCTGAAACTAAGGTTGGTTCCTTTGAAATTAGTTGTGCTCCATTGAACTTAGTAATGAAAGAACAATTTGCTGGAACTTTTAATAAAGATGGTGCCTATCATTTGCATGATTTTGTTGAATTTTATGATGTGCAAAACTATAAAGAAGTTGATTATGTCAAGCTAAAACTTTTCCTTTTTTTCATTAAGAGCGGCATAAAAGTAGTATTAATTCATGGAACAAAACACTACTGGAAACTGCTTATAGATGGGCTCTCACCGGTGGCAGGAAGGCGAGAAAACCTGCCTGCCACTGCTATCAGCTTACAAGTGGAGGTTTGCAAGGGACAACCACCACTGGTAATATGGTCCTAGGTTAGCCATGGGCCAAGCATTACTAGTGGTGAGTACATAGAAAGACCTATCAGTATCTATGATAGCAATGGCAGACCCTTTTCCACGACTGCCACAGGTAATATGGGCCCCGATCTGGTCCAATTAGCCACGGGGCAAGCTTTACCAGCAACAACCCCTTAGAACCGCCAGCCACCGGCATAATATTTAGACATTTTTTTTGTTTTTAGTTATTTTGTGTATATTTTGGTTTTTAGTGTTTTTATGGCATTGTATGAAAAAGGATTTAAACTTGTAGTTTCAATATTTGTTATATATCAGACATTCTATGATTAAATTTCTATTTAAATGAATATAAATCAAATTTTAACTGCAAGTACATTAAAAAGTTCAAATTGGAAGAAATATCATAAATAAGGTAGTTAGCATATATTTAGGTCATATGAAACAAATGTTTGGTAAATTGAAACATGTGTATACGGCCTCGAGGCACACGTGCTACATATTCAATTAATGAATCTGTAGTTGTTTCTGGCATATATGACCTAAATGCATACTTAAGAACTTAAATGGGATTTTTGCATCAATATTTGGGCAATTTGTAATGTACATGTAGTTTAAATTTGATTTATGTCCATTAAATAGCTAGAAATGCATCAAATGCCCTAAATATATCATATTAACCCAGAAAAGTCCCAAATTTGAACGTAGGACATGCAATGATGTATCTACAACATAGAGAAAGTTTCAAGGGGAAATGATGAAAAAAAGTTTGAGTCCCCTTCAACCCGATACTTTTCCTCCAAAACTCTGCTACGTCCTCAGAGACTCTTTAGTTCTAAGCAAGCTGCATCACAATTTTTCTGTAACTCTCTCAAAATAGTTTGAGTTCCCCTTCAAACCTGACACTTTTTCTGTAACTCTCAAAATTTTATCATACCCTCTAGGTGCCATACCATGACACCATGACAAGTTTCATCTTTTTCATACTTCATTTATACCTTGTTTAAATCAAAAAAACATTTACCTCAATTAAATACCCAGGAATTAATTTAATACCCTAAAAATATCAAATCAACTAAAAAAGTGCCAAAAAAATACATGAAGCTTATAATGGCATAACTTCAACCCTAAAAAACAATTGGACCCTATCTCTAAACCTAAAAAAAATACTACAACACTAACATTACAAAAATTTGCCAAAAAACAATATGAGTGGGGGGGGGGGGGGCTCTCAAATTCACCCTCTAATGGTAAATTCTAGCAGTATACATGTAACAGCATTACCAGTGGCCGGCAAGCTCTGTCGCCCGCCACTAGTAGTTCTCCCTTAAGATTTTGGCTGCTAGGGGGACTTGCCAAAATTCCCCAACCCCCCTCTCCAACTCCCTAGTAGCATGCCTAGATAGCTCTCCTGTCGCCTGTCCTCGCCGACTCTGACTCCTTGCCCCCCTCTCGTTGCCCTTGTTGACCCTCGTCGCTTGCCCCCGCTCTCGTGGTAAGCCTCAACCGCACCATCCCTATCCTCCCTTCTCCTCACCTTAACCAACCGTTGCCGGTTGCAGGGCGCCGACGAAATGATCGAGATGGGCCTAGCGGGAGTGAATAGGTACAATTAAAATTTTAATATAAAGATGAGCCTAAACAATTGCTAAGGTGATATACTGAGTGTGATAAGGTGATCACAGTGATATATATGGTGATTAAGCAACACAATATGATACAACAAGTGTCAGGTCAAATAACCAAAGTAAACCAAAACTAGAGAGCTAGGGTTAGGGATAACCGAAACTTCGGAGAAGAGGATGTATCTCGATGTTCACATCCTTGGAGTAAATCTAGCCACCGTGGGAGGGGTGGGTGTTACCACGAAGGCACATGAACACCACGAAGGCTCAGCCTATTCTGTTTGAATATCACAATGAATGCGATTCTCAACCACTAGAGTCTAGACGGGGAGAGGTAGGTGGCCACCCCCAATGTTGGCAAGGTAAGAGGAGGTATCAGTGGCTCTCGAAGGGGAACCCTAGTTACCCATGGGTCATATGCGGGTGCCTAGGCCCCAAGGAGCGAATCGCTTTTTCTCCAATAGCCTAGAAGCAATAAAATCAAGACTTAATAGGAATCCAAGGCGCATGTTGATTTATTTGTTCTAAATTTTATATAGGAAGTTATATGATATATGATTATATTACTTGAAGTTCCTTAGTATATCTTTCTATCCATAGGGCCCTTTGTCATCCTTAAGTAATATAACCCCTCCTTTCGAATTCCACGCTTCGACTGTCACACACAACACACAAATATATGTTCATAAAAAACTACTGGTAGCATTATTCCTTTCCATTTAGTTGTGTATATACATGAGTATAATTGCTCGATAGTTGTCAGTCTCAAATCATTTGGCACCGGCCCAACATTTTTATATTTACGTTAGCCTGTCTTTTAAGGCTCAGGCTCATAATTATATTATAGCTCCCCTTTTGGCCTTTCCAAATATCTTTTGATTGCTTCATTGCCTGGATGATTATCTCTTTGCTTTTTCTTCACAGGGTAGCTAGCTACTAATATTATGTTTGATGATCACGGCGTTTACATACATACTATCTTAGTACTCTAGCAACATGTGGCTTTGCTTTGCTTTAGCCTCAACGCTGTGTTTGTTTGTAATCTGGACATGTACAAATTGCTTAGCACGTGTACACGCTGAAAGCTAATTAAAACTACCTACATCTCTACCTAAACGTGCCTCCAAATGTTGGGTACCAGAATTCCGGCACCGTCTCGCTCGCAACCGTGTACGTCGTTGCTACCGGCACAAGGCACAGGCCTCGGCTTCGGAGGTCCTTTTTCGGCTCGCCGCCGTCGTCCTTCGCATTCTCCTCAGAACCCTACCAAGCAAAATGGCATGAACAGCCACGCAGCAACGGAAACATAAGATGGACAAATTGATATAAACTCAGTTCCTTACCTTCTGCTGGAACTGCTGCAACGGGTTCACATTCTTCAAGTACGGGTAGGTCAGAGACTGCAGGGAGTTCAGTGTTGAGCAATTTATAAGCGATGTTCCGGAATGGACAAGAAATGTCGACGCAGCTAGGCAGCAGGCGTGTGATTTCAGACACTCACCGCAACTTGGTCATGCAGGAACTTGATGTATTCGTTGGCCTCGTGAAGAACCGATGCGGTATCGGTCTAAAGTGGGAGGATACCAGCGATAAGTTAGGTCATTATCGATCTCAGACGGGTTAAGTAGAAGAGCACTTGTTCTCTCCGATAATTGGGACGGCGAGGAAAGATAGGGAGTTGATTCAGAGCAGAAAGAAGAACTGATACCTTTCCAAAAGGCGAGACTAGTTGCTGGAGCGCAGTGATTCTGTCCCCTAGCTTCTCTTTCCTCACCTGCAGCTCCAAAGCACAGCACAAAAGAAAATTTTATGCAATCCAAAAGTCGTCGTCCATCGATGCTCGCAAAAGGAAAACACCAGCCATCGATCGAAGCAACAAAAAGTGGCCCTGAAATGGAGAAAGATCAAAAGAGAAATCGACTCGGATCGATCACGCCGCACCTTAAACGTGGGCAGCGGCGATGGCGCCTCGATCCGTGGCCTTTTCGCCGCGGCAGGCGAGTCAGGCTCGCTTTTCCTCGCCGGCGGTGAGCACGCGTGCTCGGCAGACTGCAGGAGAAACTGAGGTTATGCATAGCTTAACGAAACCCTAGCTGTATGGCCAGTGGTGGTAAACCACTAATATTTTCCATGTGGTTAATTACCTTCGCCATGAGGGTATTGGAGCTAGAGCTGTAGCTGGTCTTGGGCTGTAGGGCTTGCAAGAGAAGCTGCGACGAGAGAGGGGCGCCGCCGAAAGGCAGGTAGCCGCCGGACCCGGACAAGTACTGCAGTTGGGCGCCACCGCCTAGCATCTGCGTAACCGCGTGATTTAACTGCATCGCCGCCGTGCCGCCATAGCTGGTGGATGAGTGGCACTCCCCTAACATCGAAACGTTGTGCGACGCCCCGGTGCTGTCGAACATGCCTTGCAGTGGCGCCGTGCCGTACGGAGACGACGCTGCGGGCACCTGGTCGAGCAAGCTGAAGCCGTGGCTCATGTCCCTGAACGGATTGCTCATCACGGCTTCGTGGACCGCCGGCTGATGAGCTCCAATTAAAGGCCGCGTCGTCATTGACGCCGGCATGTCGTCTTGAAGCACGGCTTGGAAGCTAGCGTCGCTTCTCCCGCTCCTGAAACTCGATCATGCGACGACCTTAGTCATCCGCACGGGCAGCTAGAAGAAAGATGGAAGATGGAAGGCAACTTACAAGAAGGCGTGCGTCCAGTCCATGTGTGCATCACCAAGCGAGGAGGCGGCATCGGATGAAGGCTGATGACCGATAGTACTGTTGCTCCTGTGGGGGTCCTGGAAGGTTATTGAGCTCGTCGACTCCGCGGCCGGGGACGTCCAGCCGCATGTGGCTGCGTGACCCGTGTCCATGAGTGGCGCGGCGGAGCACGCCGACGTGCCGTGGCTCCTCTGTGAACCACTCCACCACTCGTCGGCCATGGAGATGGAGGGATCTTGATGGGGTTTGAGGTGTAGAAGTAGGTCGGAATGGATGGAACGAGGGAGAAAGAGGAAGGGGAATCTGAGTATATATGAAGGGTACAGTGTGGTATGGGCTGTAGCACCAAAGCTACTGTAGTGGACTTGTGTGAGGGAGGCTGACCATTGGAAGGGGACAAAGAGGGTCGCTTAACAGTCATCAGGGTCTAACTTTTCCTTAGTAGGAGTATTATTTTATTTCCATGCATGTTGAGAAGAATTTATCGAATTGTTCGATTATGCTAGGCAACTGAGAAAGCTATATAATAGACCAGCTCACTCATTTGGTTTTAACCAGATTTCAGCCAACACCAGCATTTTTCCAAATATGATTGAAATGTAACCAAATGTTGTCAAAATGTCCTGTTGGAATTTTCTCATTTATTCAGCTTACCAAAAACAGCCACCGAACAACAACCGGTAGCCACCAAAGGGGCCTTTAACCTCCCGGGAATGCACTCTGCCCACCGATGTTCACCACGCCACCGCCACATCAGAAGCCACTTCTGCTCCACTTGCCCCCGTTGATCGCCTCCGTGCTAGCCTCTACACCAGGAGTAGCACGCCTCCTTTGCTACATATCGGAGTTTCGAGAGAAGAGCCCCAATACACGCTACCACCTCTCGCTAGCACGCACACCGGAGCATCGATGCCGCACGTCATGGCGCCACCACCTGATGGATCTAGGTGTCGGGCACTAGGTCCGCAACAACTGATCCTAGCGGGGGAGGAGGAAATGGCACCTCCACCACACACTAGGACCGCCATCCCAGCTTCCCTACAATGACAAACCGCCGCCATCGCCCGACGTCGTGTCGTATGAGATTAATATTAATATAGAGGGTCTCCGGGAGTTGGGTGGAAACTCCTCAAGTTCTAGATGGCCGATCTAGGTGGGATGTTGCAAACCGATATGGCTTTGATGGCTTGAAACCGATGTGAGTAGATTTACATCCTTCTTCGTTTCGCATGGCGCCCTTATATATGTGGCATAAGGCCGTAGACTTGCCTCCACCTACGGCTCTCCATGTCTTCCAAGATTATGACATCTCACTTGTTTGGTAAGGTTACGACTCCATAGGAAACCAGGAGTGACACACCTATTAAAGTTTGCCGACTAGGTATGATCCCTTAGCCCATGCATATGCAGGCATATATGGCCCAAAATATGGTATATGTAGCACATGGGTACGGTAGTACGAGTTTCTCTCGACAGTCGTCCAAGGCTACCATACCACGTAGCACAATCGCAAAAGATCTCGCCCATTGCCATATATCCATGAGGCTTTGCTGCGACGAGAGAGCTATGAAGGAGATGGAGGTGGGGGCGGAGGGGCTAGGTTTCGCCCGAGCCTACCCCGAAGAGTGGCGAGGACCTCGATTTCCTAAGAATACAAGATTAACAACGCAAATTCGCAGGGGCACGCAGGTGCGGGGGCACGCACCTGCCAAGCCCTGCCTGGCCGGTCGATTTGCCTCGCGATTCACGAAGTAGTTGTATCCCGCACGAGGGCACAATAAGTTTTAAGTTTCATTCGTTAAAACTTACGATTTTTTATCTAAAACTTGCGGTTTTCTCACTCGCTTTTACCAAGTTTCATAGATAATTTTTTAAGATATTTTTTTTGTCGATCGTTGGTAAAAATTCATGATTTTATTGTGTGCGCGTACTAAGTTTCAAGTGTTGAAACTTACTATTTATTTTCAAAATTCATCAAAACGTATTCAAAATGGATCTTATTTGAAAGCCCTCGTCACGAGAAACATGAATATGAAAACAGAACTTAATTTGAACTTTTCATTTAAAAGATATAAAAATTTGAAAATCGGAAGCCAAAAATAGAGCACGACCGAGGGACTGCGTGCCGTGAGACCTGCGTGCCACAAATCCTCTCCAAGATTAACAAGTCTTGTAACCCAAACGGGTGGAGTACCTTTACACAGTGCCCATAGGTCAACATACTTGTGTACTGTTAACATCTAGTATACAAATTAGAGAATTTTAACAGACCACTTGTATGAATAATCACGTTACGTATCCATTCCAGAGTCCAGACTATGATAGGTCCCTCGAACAGAATGCGAGCCTGAGAGGCGCAGCTTCCAAACTCAAGAACATACATCCCAAACCGAATGTATCTCAACTGTGAGCTGAGTTACAGCTGGATATCACTTCGCCGGAGACGGAGAGAATGATGTTCTGGACTCATTGACCCTAGCTAGCGCGCGAGGTCGATCGATACGGTATTTGCTTGGGTACGAAGGGACATGATATAGCTGCTTTAGTTACTCCTTTGTGAAAAGTACGACGCAGATGGTTAACTCACTCATGGCCTCATTTCGTGCCTACCATAGCCCATCGGCAGCTCTTCCACTTCTCTCCCAGCCCTGCACATATCGCCCCTGGAATGGCTATTCAATTCAAGTGCCCTTGCCATACATAAGCGCACGTTTTTGCATGAGATGCATCGTCATGCGGTAGAAATATACTATAGCACAGGAAGCAGCACAGGCTCGGACCTAGCAGTTTAACCTATCTGCTACGTGCATGGTCAGACGTGTATGCATGCATGGCAGATCTTCCACAGGACGTGGTAGCGAAATGTCACTAGTACAAAACAGGGCATTGGTCCAGGCCAGATCAGAGCAACAGTCCCGGTTCTGTTACGAACCGGGACTAATGCGTACATCAGTCCCGGTTCGAGCGGCCAGGACGCCGGCCGGGCCTCGGCAGGCACCAGTCCCGGTTCGGCTGGGACCTTTAGTCCCGGTTCCAGACACCAACCGGGACTAAAGGGCCTCGCTCCTGGCGCAACCCCTTTAGTCCCGGTTGGTGTCTGGAACCGGGACTAAAGGTCAGTCTTCAGTCCCGGTTCTAGCCACGAACCGGGACTAAAGAGATGCCTATATATATGCTCTCCCCTGCCCGCTCACTCCTCTGTTTTTTGGCCGGCCGGTGTGGGAGGTGTGTGCTGCTCTGCTCTCACCTCCTATGCACATGAGGTGTTCGATGAAATGCCCGAGTCACACTTAAGCTTTCTCCTCTCCAAGCTCGACCTCCCAGCTCCATTTTTCCCAAGATTTGTCTAGGTTTGGCGGTGCACCAACTACACAAGTGTTCTAAAAGGTTAGCAACTTCATCGTTTCATCTCTCACTGCTAGTTTAGCTCATTTCAAATGCTGTAGAAGCAGAGTGGTTTGTGGGTTTTAGTGGAGGAGTGTATGTGGGAGTTCTTTTGATTTAGATGCACAATTTGAGCTGAAATTAACTTCTTAGAGTCTGCACATGTGTAGGGTGCCGTCCCCGTCCCCGTCCTCACCGCCGTCGATCGCCCGCGCCGATCTCGTCGCCGGCACCACCGTGGTGAGCCTCTTGTTCTTATCTTCTTTTTAAAAGAAAAAAAAATTCTTACTTGTATGATTTAGATAGCTACTTGTATAATTTTCTTACTTTTATTATTGTTTGTTATTATATAGTGCCATGACTTTGGTATCCGCCCCCGTCGGCCCTCGTCCTGTCTATGATTCGGATGTGGTATATTATCTTTTATTATGATTTGTTTCATTTAGTGTTTATGACAATTATGCCAACCAACGTGACATAGATGTTTTTATCTAGGAGGTGTGTGAACCGGAAATTCCAACCGACCCTCTTGTCGAGAGGTTAAATTTAGTTGAAAAAGAAAACAATTACTTGAAGAAAAAATTGAAAAGAATTGAGGAGGAGAAGATGGAATTGGAGTTGCATGTTGCCGATGTCGTCGATGATCACAAGATCAAGATGGATGCAATGCGCTTGAAGATTAGAAAGATTAGAAAATATGTCATTCATAATGAGACTTGGTATCATTATGCCGTTGGATCAATTGTTACCTTAGTTGCGATTATGATCGCATTTGTTGTTGTTTTTCATAGTTTCAATGTATGTTTTAATTAGATGCTCTAAAGAGCTATATGTTGTTCTATGAGAACTATATATGTATGAACTTTATGTATTTATTTTTTCAGTAATAACATTTGATCACTACGGTACTTTGGTTTTAATGTGATGATGAACTTGTATTAATTTAGTCACTTCTCTATTCATGATGTTCTGTAATGGTTTTTGATACACTTAATTATATAATGCACGCAAATGAACCGGCAATGGATGTACGGTGACCGACGCACCTCCGAGTATCTTGAGGGCCTGCATAAATTTCTCGAAGTGGCTGAGGCAAACAAGCAGAATGGTTTTATGTATTGTCCATGCCTTGTCTGTGAGAATACGAAGGATTACTCTAACTTGAAAACCCTTCACGTCCACCTGCTTGAGAAGGGTTTCATGCCACACTATAATGTTTGGACCAAGCACGGAGAAAGAGGGGTTATGATGGAAGACAACGAAGAAGAAGAGGATGATGACAACTATCCCCCTGAATACGGTGATACTGCAACGGGGGAAGCTGAAGATCAAGAGGAACCAGACGATGTGCCCGATGATGATCTTCGTCGGGTCATTGTTGATGCAAAGAGACAATGCCAAAGTGAAAGGGAGAAGTTGAAGTTCGATCGCATGTTAGAGGATCACAAAAAAGGGTTGTACCCAAATTGCGAAGATGACAACACAAAGCTTGGTACCACACTGGAATTGCTGCAATGGAAGGCAGACAATGGTGTATCTGACAACGGATTTGGGAAGCTACTGAAAATAATGAAGAAGAAGCTTCCAAAGGATAACGAATTGCCCGACAGTACGTACGAAGCAAAGAAGGTTCTATGCCCTCTAGGATTGGAGGTGCAGAAGATACATGCATGCCCTAATGACTGCATCCTCTACCGCGGTGAGTACGAGGATTTGAACGCATGCCCGGTATGCGGTGCATTGCGGTATAAGATCAGACTAGATGACCCTGGTGATGTTGAGGGCGAGCGCCCCAGGAAGAGGGTTCCTGCCAAGGTGATGTGGTATGCTCCTATAATACCACGGCTGAAACGTCTGGTCAGAAACAAAGAGCATGCCAAGTTGATGCGATGGCACAAAGAAGACCGTAAGAAAGACGGGAAGTTGAGAGCACCCGCTGACGGGTCGCAGTGGAGAAAAATCGGGAGAAGGTGGGGGGACTTTGCAGGTGACGCAAGGAACGTATGGTTTGGTTTAAGTGCAGATGGCATTAATCCTTTTGGGGAGCAGAGCAGCAATCATAGCACCTGGCCCGTGACTCTATGTATCTATAACCTTCCTCCTTGGTTGTGCATGAAGCGGAAGTTCATCATGATGCCAGTGCTCATCCAAGGCCCTAAGCAACCCGGCAACGACATTGATGTGTACCTAAGGCCATTAGTTGAATAACTTTTACAACTGTGGAATGGAGAAGGTGTACGTGTGTGGGATGAGCACAAACAGGAGGAATTTGACCTACATGCGTTGCTGTTTGTAACCATCAATGATTGGCCTGCTCTTAGTAACCTTTCAGGACAGACAAACAAGGGATACCACGCATGCACGCACTGTTTAGATGATACCAAAAGTATATATTTGGACAAATGCAGGAAGAATGTGTACCTGGGACATCGTCGATTTCTTTCGACCAACAATCTCTTAAGAAAGAAAGGCAAGCATTTCAAAGGTGAGGCAGATCACCGGAAGAAGCCCGCCCTCTGTACTGGTGATGCCATACTTGATATGGTCAAGGATTTACAAGTAATCTATGGAAAGGGTCCTGGCGGACAATCTGTTCTGAATGACGCTGAGGGACGCGCACCCATGTGGAAGAAGAAATCTATATTTTGGGACCTACCCTATTGGAAAGACCTAGAGGTCCGGTCTGCAATCGACGTGATGCACGTGACGAAGAATCTTTGCGTGAACCTGCTAGGCTTCTTGGGCGTGTATGGGAAGACAAAAGATACACCGGAGGCACGGGAGGACCAGCAACGTGTGCACGAAAAAGACGGCATGCATCCAAAGCAGTATGAAGGTCCTGCCAGCTACGCTCTTACCAAAGAAGAGAAGGAAATCTTCTTTCAATGCCTGCTCAGTATGAAGGTCCCGTCTGGCTTCTCATCGAATATAAAGGGAATAATAAATATGGCAGAGAAAAAGTTCCAGACCTAAAGTCTCATGACTGCCACGTGATTATGACGCAACTGCTTCCGGTTGCATTGAGGGGGCTTCTACCGGAAAACGTTCGATTAGCCATTGTGAACTATGTGCATTCCTCAATGCAATCTCTCAGAAGGTAATCGATCCAGATATCCTACCAAGGTTAAAGAATGATTTGGTGCAATGTCTTGTCAGTTTCGAGCTGGTGTTCCCACCATCCTTCTTCAATATCATGACGCACGTCCTAGTTCATCTAGTCGACGATATTGCCATTCTGGGTCCTGTATTTCTACACAATATGTTCCCCTTTGAGAGGTTCATGAGAGTCTTAAAGAAATATGTTTGTAACCGTGCTAGGCCAGAAGGAAGCATCTCCATGGGCCATCAAACAGAGGAGGTCATTGGGTTTTGTGTTGACTTTATTCCTGACCTTAAGCCGATTGGTCTCCCTCAATCGCGGTATGAGGGGAGACTGACTGGAAAAGGCACGCTAGGAGCGAATGCAATAATATGTAGGGACGGGCATTCTTGGGCTCAAGCACACTACACAGTTCTACAGAATTCTACCTTGGTGACCCCGTATGTCAATGAACACAAGAATTTTCTGCGCTCCAAACACCCGGAGCAGTCTGACGACTGGATTACATGTGAACACATCAGGCCTTTCGGCAGTTGGTTGCAAACACATCTCATGGGTAACAACATTGTTGGAGATGAGCTGTACTCGTTGGCCAGGGGACCATCTTCGACTGTATTGACTTACCAAGGGTATGAGATAAATGGGAATACATTTTACACGATCACCCAAGATCAAAAGAGCACCAACCAAAACAGTGGTGTCCACTTTGATGCAGCAACCAACAGGGGAAAGGACACATATTATGGTTACATAGTGGACATATGGGAACTTGACTATGGACATGATTTTAAGGTCCCTTTGTTTCGGTGCAAATGGGTCAATCTGTCAGGAGGCGGGGTACAGGTAGACCCGCAGTATGGAATGACAACAGTGGATCTCAACAATCTTGGGTACACAGACGAACCATTCGTCCTAGCCAATGATGTGGCGCAGGTTTTCTATGTGAAGGACATGTCTACCAAACCGAGAAAAAGAAAAGATAAGGAAGCGAATACATCATACGATGAGCCAAAGCGCCACATAGTTCTTTCAGGAAAAAGAGACATCGTGGGAGTGGAGGGCAAGACAGACATGTCTGAAGATTATGAAAAGTTTCATGAAATTCCTCCCTTCAAAGTGAAGGCTGACCCAAGCACCTTGTTAAACGATGAAGATTATCCATGGTTACGTCGCAATAAGCAAGGGACACACGCGAAGAAAAAGTGAAGACTTTCTCTCCACAACTATTCTGATGATGACTTTGATCTAGAATATCACTGCAGTTACATGTCAATAAATGAAATGCCTTTTGTAACATATGAGTTTTCGTCCGAAACCGTGATACTTCGAAAGAGATTGTCCATTTTGTACACGAACTGCATCCAGTTTTTGCCGTAACCCTCTCAACTTTTTAGCACATGCTATGTGGGTGAAATGATAATACCATGCCAACTTTCAACCTTTTCAGAGTTCATTTGTACTGCTTTTCAATTTCAGGGTCATTTAGCTCAAAAAAATCACTAAATGCATGAAAAATAGCAAATGAAGTTAGAAAGGGTTGAAAATTGATGATGTGGCTTTGAATGGTGCATGTTGAACGCACAAAGAGTCTGGAGTTGAAATAAGTTTAAAAAAATGAAATGCCTTTGTAACATATGAGTTTTCGTCCGAAACCCTGATGCTTCGAAAGAGATTGTCCATTTTGTACACGAAGTGCATCCAGTTTTTCCCGTAACCCTCTCAACTTTTTAGCACATGCTATGTGGGTGAAATGATGATACCATGACAACTTTCAACCTTTTCAGAGTTCATTTGTAGTGCTTTTCAATTTCAGGGTCATTTAGCTCAAAAAAAAGATTAAATGCATGAAAAATAGCAAATGAAGTCAGAAAGGGTTGAAAATTGATGATGTGGCTTTGAATGGTGCATATTGAACGCACAAAAAGTCTGGAGTTCAAATAAGTTTAAAAAATATGAAATGCCTTCGTAACACATGAGTTTTCGTCTGAAACCCTGATACTTCGAAAGATATTGTCCAGTTTGTACACGAAGTGCATCCAGTTTTTCCCGTAACCCTCTCAACTTTTTAGCACATGCTATGTGGGTGAAATGATGATACCATGCCAAGTATTTTTTATTCAAAACTTTAATAGCAAAAAGAATTTTCATAAAGTATTTTTTGTTAGAAACTTTAATAGCAAACTAAAATAACAAAATCTGTTTTTGATTAAAACACCCATTTAAAATAACCTAAAAATTACCAAATTGAATATAATGATAAAACACACTAATATTAAACAGCAGGAAAAAGAATCACTCAAAAATCTATTTTTAAAGTAAAGTTATTCACAAACTAGTGATTCACACAAATTTCAAAGAATTCAAATTTAAACTATTCAAATTTGAAAACTACTGGCACTAACAGAAAGTTTATAATTTTTGTGACCTAAAGCAAAAAGAATCACTCAAAAACTCTAAGTATTTAGCTGTAAGTAAAAACAAAAGAAAATAAATAAAGCAAAAAACAAAACAAAAATACTGGAAAAGACCTTTAGTCCCGGTTGCTACCACAAACCGGGACTAAAAAGTAAAAAAAATTAAAAAAATGCCGCCTACTGGGCCACCACGGCCTGCATACGACTAGAAACCCAATCCGCTAGTTGGGCCAGGATGCAGGCCCGCAGCAGGCACAGAAGGCCCACAGGCAGAGAGAGTGTGTTTAGGCCCGTAGGCCTGAATAAGAGAGGAGCTCGAGAGGGTTGGCGCAACCGCGCTTATAAACCACTCTCGACGCCTCTCAGCTAGCGAGGTGGGACTAAACATCCACCCGCCCGACGCCGTGCCAGCAGCAACCCTTTAGTCCCGGTTGGTGGTGTTGGAAATATGCCCTAGAGGCAATAATAAATTGGTTATTATTATATTTCCTTGTTCATGATAATCGTTTATTATCCATGCTATAATTGTATTGATTGGAAACTCAAATACATGTGTGGGTACATAGACAACACTGTGTCCCAAGTAAGCCTCTAGTTGACTAGCTCGTTGATCAAAGATGGTTAGGGTTTCCTAGCCATTGACATGAGATGTCATTTGATAACGGGATCACATCATTAGGAGAATGATGTGATGGACAAGACCCAAACTACGAACGTAGCATATGATCGTGTCAGTTTATTGCTATTGTTTTCTGCATGTCAAGTATCTGTTCCTATGACCATGAGATCATGCAACTCGCTGACATCGGAGGAGTACCTTGTGTGTATCAAACGTCGCAACGTAACTGGGCGACTATAAAGGTGCTCTACAGGTATCTCCGAGGGTGTCTGTTGGGTTGGCATGGATCAAGACTGGGATTTGTTACTCCGTATGACGGAGAGGTATCTCAGGGCCCACTCGGTAATACAACATCAAAATGAGCCTTGCAAGCAATGTGACTAAAGTGTTAGCCACGAGATCTTGTATTACGGAACGAGTAAAGATACTTGCCGGTAACGAGATTGAACTAGGTATGGAGATACCGACGATCGAATCTCGGGCAAGTAACATACCAAAGAACAAAGGGAACAGCATACGGGATTAACTGAATCCTTGACATAGAGGTTCGACCGATAAAAGATCTTCGTAGAATATGTAGGAGCCAATATGGGCATCCAGGTCCCGCTATTGGTTATTGGCCGTAGAGGTGTCTCGGTCATGTCTACATAGTTCTCGAACCCGCAGGGTCTACACACTTAACGTTTGGTGACGATTAGTATAGTTGAGTTATTTTGTTGGTGACCGAAGGTTATTCGGAGTCCCGGATAAGATCCCGGACATGACGAGGATCTCCGGAAGAGTCCGGAGGTAAAGATTAATATATGTGATAATAGTGTTGTGATCTTCGGAAAGGTTCCGGAATTCACCGGAAGAGGTTCCGGATGTTTACCGAAGTGTTCGGGTGCAGCAACACTTTGTATGGGCCAAAAGGAAAAAGCCCACGAGGTATTGGTAAGTGCAAAAAGTAGTTTTACTGCCGCGTAAGCGGTACTACCGCTTGTGTGAAGCGGTACTACCGCCCAAGCGGTACTACCGCTTGTGTGAAGCGGTACTACCGCTTGTGCGCGGTACTGCAGGGATCCGAGTTGGACTCTTTTCCTGCGGGCCAAACTGACCTTGTGCGGGCAAAACCGACCTGGAGGAGGCTTTTACTCCAAGTTTAGACCCCAAGGCTCAACATATAAATAGAGGGGCAGGGCTAGCACACGGGACACATCAAGATTTCCCCAAGCCGTGTGCGGCAACCCTAACCCTCTAGTTCCTCCGTCATAATCTCCGTAGCGCTTGGCGAAGCCCTGCTGAGATTGTTCCTCACCACCATCATCACGCCGTCGTGCTGCTGGAACTCATCTACTACTTCACCGTCGCTCGCTGGATCGAGGAGGTGAAGGCGTCATCAAGCCGTACGTGTGTTGAACGCGGAGGTGCCGTCCGTTCGGCACTAGTTCATGATCGGATCGAGGGACGACTTGCGATTTGGATCGCGGAGACGTTCGACTACATCAACCGCGTTTCTTAAACGCTTCCGCTTAGCGATCTACAAGGGTATGTAGATTCACTCTCCCTCTCGTAGATGCTCATCACCATGGATAGATCTTGTGTGTGCGTAGGAAAATTTTTGTTTCCCATGCAACGTTCCCCAACAGTGGTATCAGAGCTAGGTCTATGCGTAGATGAGATCTCGAGTAGAACACAAACGAGTTGTGGGCGTGGGTGTATACATATTGCTTGCCGTTACTAGTTGATACTTGATTCGGCAGTATTGTGAGATGAAGCGGCCCAGACCGACATTACGCGTACTCTTACGCGAGACAGGTTCCTTCAACTGACATGTAACTTCGTTGCATAAAGATGGCTAGCGGGTGTCTGTTTCTCTCACTTTAGTTGAATCGATTTCAATGAAGAGGGTTCTTTTAGAAGATCAAAAAGCAATCACTACACCACGTTGTGGTTTTGCGTAGGTAAGAACGGTTCTTGCAAACCGGTAGCAGCCACGTAAAATTTGCAACAACAATTAGAGGACGTCTAACTTGTTTTTGCAGGGTATGTTGTGATGTGATATGGCCAATTACATGATGAGTTATATGTGATGTATGAGATGATCATGTGTTGTATAGAATATCACGACTTGCATGTCGATGAGTACGGCAACTGGCAGGAGCCATAGAGTTGTCTTTAATTATTGTATGACCTGCGTGTCAATCATTAAGCGCTATGTAATGCTTTACTTTATCGCTAAACGTTAGCAATAGTCGTGGGAGTAACAGTCGGCGCGACAACCTCATGGCGACACGTTGATAGAGATCAAGATGATGGAGATCATGGTGTCATGCCGGTGACGATGGAGATCATGCCGGTGCTTTGGAGATGGAGATCAAAAGCACAAGTTCATGGCCATATCATGTCACTTATGATTTGCATGTGATGTTAATCCTTTTATGCATCTTATTTTGCTTAGGACGGCGGTAGCATTATAAGGTGATCCCTCACTTAAATTTCAAGATAAATTGTGTTCTCCCCGAGTGTGCACCGTTGCGAAAGTTCGTCGTTTCGAGACACGCCGTGATGATCGGGTGTGATAAACTCCACGTTCACATACAACGGGTGCAAGCCATGTTGCACACGCGGAACACTCGGGTTAAACTTGACGAGCCTAGCATGTACAGACATGGCCTCGGAACACAAGAGACCGAAAGGTCGAACATGAGTCATATAGTAGATATGATCAACATGAAGATGTTCACCATTGAAACCACCTCGACTCACGTGATGATCGGACTTGAGTTGGTGGATTTGGATCATGTTACACTCGAATGACCGGAGGGATGTCAATTTGAGTGGGAGTTTTTAAGTAATATGATTAATTAAACTCATTATCTTGAACAATAGTCTAAGTTGTCGTTGCTATATTTATGTTGTAGATCATGGCTCGCGCAGTAGCACCCCTGAATTTTAATGCGTTCCTAGAGAAAGCTAAGTTGAAAGATGATGGAAGTAACTTTGTGGACTGGGCCCGTAATCTGAGGATTATCCTTACGGCTTCCCAGAAGGCTTATGTCCTTGATGCACCGCTTGGTGATCCACCCGCTCCAGTTGAGTCTCTAGACGTTGTGAACGCCTGGCAGGCTCGTTCTGATGATTACTCAATAGTTCAATGTGCAATGTTGTATGGCTTAGAACCGGGACTTCAAAGACGTTTTGAACGTCATGGAGCATATGAGATGTTCCAGGAGTTGAAGTTTATCTTTCAGAAGAATGCCCGGATCGAGAGATATGAGATCTCCGATAAGTTCTATGCTTGCAAGATGGAGGAGAACGGGTCTATCAGTGATCACGTGCTCAGAATGTCTGGGTACTCCACCCGTCTGGCTGAGTTAGGGATGCCCCTTCCGCCAGAGGCTATCACTGACAGAGTTCTTCAATCATTGCCACCTAGCTACAAGAGCTTCGTGTTGAACTATAACATGCACGGGATGAACAAGTCAGTCGCCGAGCTGTTTGCGATGCTGAAAGCCGCTGAGTCTGAAATTCAGAAGGAGCATCAAGTGTTGATGGTCAATAAAACCACTAGTTTCAAGAAAAATGGCAAGGGTAAGAAGGGTAACTCTAAGAAGAGTGGCAAAGCAGTTGCTCCTCCCGTGAAGAAACCCAAGGCTGGACCCAAACCAGAAACTGAGTGCTTTCATTGCAAGGGAACTGGACACTGGAAGCGGAACTGCCCCAAGTATTTGGCTGACAAGAAGGCTGCCAACAACAAACAAGGTATATATGATATACATGTTATTGATATGTTCCTTACCAACCCTCATTGTAGTGCCTGGGTATTTGATACCGGTGCGGTTGCTCATATTTGCAACTCTAAACAGGAACTGCGGAATAGACGGAGGCTGGCAAAGGACGAAGTGACGATGCGCGTGGGAAATGGTTCCAAGGTTGATGTGATCGCCGTCGGCACGCTCGCTCTTCGATTACCGTCGGGATTAGTGATGAACCTAAATAAGTGTTATTTGGTGCCTGCGTTAAGCATGAACATTATATCTGGATCTTGTTTATTGCGAGACGGTTACTCATTTAAATCAGAGAATAATGGTTGTTCTATTTATATGAGTAATATCTTTTATGGTCATGCACCCAATGTGAGGGGTTTATTCTTATTGAATCTCGATAGTAATGATACACATGTTCATAACATTGATGCCAAAAGATGTAGAATTGATAATGATAATACCACTTTCTTGTGGCACTGCCGTTTAGGTCATATTGGCGTAAAACGCATGAGGAAGCTCCATGCTGATGGACTTTTGGAGTCACTTGATTTTGAATCACTTGACACATGTGAGCCATGCCTCATGGGCAAGATGACTAAAACGCCGTTCTCTGGAACAATGGAACGGGCAAGTGACTTATTGGAAATCATACATACTGATGTGTGTGGTCCGATGAGTATTGAGGCGCGCGGTGGTTATCGTTACTTTCTCACCTTCACTGATGACTTAAGTAGATATGGGTATATTTACTTAATGAAACACAAGTCTGAAACATTTGAAAAGTTCAAACAATTTCAGAGTGAAGTTGAGAATCATCGTAACAAGAAGATTAAATTCCTACGATCTGATCGAGGAGGAGAATATCTGAGTTATGAGTTTGGCAGTCACTTAAGACAATGTGGAATTGTTTCACAACTGACACCGCCCGGAACACCACAGCGTAATGGTGTGTCCGAACGTCGTAATCGAACCTTATTAGATATGGTGCGATCTATGATGTCTCTTGCCGATTTGCCACTATCGTTTTGGGGTTATGCATTAGAGACAGCTGCATTCACTTTAAATAGGGCACCATCGAAATCCGTTGAGACAACGCCATATGAACTTTGGTTTGGCAAGAAGCCAAAGCTGTCGTTTCTTAAAATTTGGGGATGTGATGCTTATGTCAAAAAGCTTCAGCCTGAAAAGCTGGAACCCAAAGCGGAGAAATGCGTCTTCATAGGATACCCAAAAGAGACAGTTGGGTATACCTTCTATCTCAGATCCGAAGGCAAAGTGTTTGTCGCTAAAAACGGAACATTTCTTGAGAAAGAGTTTCTCTCGAAAGAATTGAGTGGGAGGAAGATAGAACTTGATGAGGTTGTTGAACCTTTACTTCAACCTGAGAGTAGCGCAGTGCATAAAGTTGTTTCTGTGGAGCCTACATTAGCTGAAGAGGAAGTTAATGATGATGATCATGAAGCTTTGGATCAAGTTGCTATCGAACCTCGTAGGTCGACAAGGACGCGTACTGCTCCCGAGTGGTACGGCAACCCTGTCTTAGAGGTCATATTGTTAGACAACGATGAACCTACGAGCTATGGAGAAGCGATGATGGGCCCGGATTCCGAGAAGTGGTTAGAGGCCATGAAATCCGAGATGGGATCCATGTATGAAAACAAAGTATGGACTTTGGAAGTATTACCTGAAGGGCGTAAGGCCATTCAGAACAAATGGATCTTTAAGAGGAAGACGGACGCGGACGGTAATGTCACCGTCTATAAAGCTCGACTTGTGGCAAAGGGTTTTTCACAAAGTTCAAGGAGTTGACTACGATGAGACCTTCTCACCCGTAGCGATGCTTAAGTCCGTCAGAATCATGTTAGCAATAGCTGCCTTTTTAGATTATGAAATTTGGCAGATGGATGTCAAAACAGCGTTCCTTAACGGTTACCTTAAGGAAGAGTTGTATATGATGCAACCAGAAGGTTTTGTCGATCCAGAGAATGCTGACAAAGTTTGCAAACTCCAGCGATCCATTTATGGACTGGTGCAAGCATCTCGGAGTTGGAATCTTCATTTTGATGAGGTGATCAAAGCGTTCGAGTTTATACAAGTTTACGGAGAAGCTTGTATTTACAAGAAAGTGAGTGGGAGCTCTATAGCGTTTCTAATATTATATGTGGATGACATATTACTGATTGGAAACAATATAGAAATGCTGGAAAGCGTAAAGGAATATTTGAACAAGAGTTTTTCAATGAAGGACCTAGGAGAAGCTGCTTTCATATTAGGCATCAAGATCTATAGAGATAGATCGAGACGCTTGATAGGACTTTCACAAAGCACATACTTTGACAAAGTTTTGAAGAAGTTCAAAATGGATCAGTCCAAGAAGGGGTTCTTGCCTGTATTGCAAGGTGTGAAGTTGAGTAAGACTCAATGCCCAGTGACTGCAGAAGATAGAGAAAAGATGAGTGTCATCCCCTATGCTTCGGCCATAGGCTCTATCATGTATGCAATGCTGTGCACAAGACCCGATGTCAGCCTTGCCATAAGTATGGTCGGAAGGTTTCAAAGTGATCCAGGAATGGAACACTGGACGGCGGTCAAGAATATCCTGAAGTACCTGAAAAGGACTAAGGACATGTTTCTCGTTTATGGAGGTGATCAAGAGCTCGTCGTAAAGGGTTACGTCGATGCAAGCTTTGACACTGATCCGGATGACTCTAAGTCACAAACCGGATACGTGTTTATTCTTAATGGGGGTGCGGTTAGCTGGTGCAGTTCCAAGCAAAGCGTGGTAGCAGATTCTACATGCGAAGCGGAGTACATCGCTGCCTCGGAGGCGGCGAAGGAAGGTGTCTGGATGAAGGAGTTCATGACAGATCTTGGAGTAGTGCCTAGTGCGCTTAACCCGATGACTCTGTTTTGTGATAATACTGGTGCCATTGCTCTAGCCAAGGAACCAAGATTTCACAAGAGAACCAGACACATAAAGCGACGTTTCAATTCCATCCGCGATTACATCAAGGAGGACGACATAAATATTTGCAAAGTACACACGGATCTGAATGTTGCAGATCCGATGACTAAACCTCTTCCAATGGCTAAACATGAACAACACCAGAACTGCATGGGTTTTCGATTCATTACAATGTAAATCACATAGTGATGTGAACTAGATTATTGACTCTAGTGCAAGTGGGAGACTGTTGGAAATATGCCCTAGAGGCAATAATAAATTGGTTATTATTATATTTCCTTGTTCATGATAATCGTTTATTATCCATGCTATAATTGTATTGATTGGAAACTCAAATACATGTGTGGGTACATAGACAACACTGTGTCCCTAGTAAGCCTCTAGTTGACTAGCTCGTTGATCAAAGATGGTTAAGGTTTCCTAGCCATTGACATGAGATGTCATTTGATAACGGGATCACATCATTAGGAGAATGATGTGATGGACAAGACCCAAACTACGAACGTAGCATATGATCGTGTCAGTTTATTGCTATTGTTTTCTGCATGTCAAGTATCTGTTCCTATGACCATGAGATCATGCAACTCGCTGACATCGGAGGAGTACCTTGTGTGTATCAAACGTCGCAACGTAACTGGGCGACTATAAAGGTGCTCTACAGGTATCTCCGAGGGTGTCTGTTGGGTTGGCATGGATCAAGACTGGGATTTGTTACTCCGTATGACGGAGAGGTATCTCAGGGCCCACTCGGTAATACAACATCAAAATGAGCCTTGCAAGCAATGTGACTAAAGTGTTAGCCACGAGATCTTGTATTACGGAACGAGTAAAGAGACTTGCCGGTAACGAGATTGAACTAGGTATGGAGATACCGACGATCGAATCTCGGGCAAGTAACATACCGAAGAACAAAGGGAACAGCATACGGGATTAACTGAATCCTTGACATAGAGGTTCGACCGATAAAAGATCTTCGTAGAATATGTAGGAGCCAATATGGGCATCCAGGTCCCGCTATTGGTTATTGGCCGTAGAGGTGTCTCGGTCATGTCTACATAGTTCTCGAACCCGCAGGGTCTACACACTTAACGTTTGGTGACGATTAGTATAGTTGAGTTATTTTGTTGGTGACCGAAGGTTATTCGGAGTCCCGGATAAGATCCCGGACATGACGAGGATCTCCGGAAGAGTCCGGAGGTAAAGATTAATATATGTGATAATAGTGTTGTGATCTCTGGAAAGGTTCCGGAATTCACCGGAAGAGGTTCCGGATGTTTACCGAAGTGTTCGGGTGCAGCAACACTTTGTATGGGCCAAAAGGAAAAAGCCCACGAGGTATTGGTAAGTGCAAAAAGTAGTTTTACTGCCGCGTAAGCGGTACTACCGCTTGTGTGAAGCGGTACTACCGCCCAAGCGGTACTACCGCTTGTGTGAAGCGGTACTACCGCTTGTGCGCGGTACTGCAGGGATCCGAGTTGGACTCTTTTCCTGCGGGCCAAACTGACCTTGTGCGGGCAAAACCGACCTGGAGGAGGCTTTTACTCCAAGTTTAGACCCCAAGGCTCAACATATAAATAGAGGGGCAGGGCTAGCACACGGGACACATCAAGATTTCCCCAAGCCGTGTGCGGCAACCCTAACCCTCTAGTTCCTCCGTCATAATCTCCGTAGCGCTTGGCGAAGCCCTGCTGAGATTGTTCCTCACCACCATCATCACGCCGTCGTGCTGCTGGAACTCATCTACTACTTCACCGTCGCTCGCTGGATCGAGGAGGTGAAGGCGTCATCAAGCCGTACGTGTGTTGAACGCGGAGGTGCCGTCCGTTCGGCACTAGTTCGTGATCGGATCGAGGGACGACTTGCGATTTGGATCGCGGAGACGTTCGACTACATCAACCGCGTTTCTTAAACGCTTCCGCTTAGCGATCTACAAGGGTATGTAGATTCACTCTCCCTCTCGTAGATGCTCATCACCATGGATAGATCTTGTGTGTGCGTAGGAAAATTTTTGTTTCCCATGCAACGTTCCCCAACAGGTGGCACCAACCGGGACTAAAGGTCCTCCTTTAGTCCCGGTCCGAGCCACCAACCGGGACAAAAGGGCTCTGCTTCCCGCCCTTTGCGCTGCTGAAAATGACCTTTAGTCCCGGTTGGTGGCTGCAACCGGGACTAAAGGGGGGCCTTTAGTCCCGGTTGGAGCCACCAACCGGGACTAAAGGTCTTTGTATATAACCGCGCACTTAGAAAAAATTTCAAACACAATTCACTTCGATCCTCCTCTCCCCCGATGGCGCCGACGACCACCTCGACGCCGCCAGGCTGCCGGACCTCGCCGTCGACGCCCTGCCCTGCCCCGACGCCCCTGCCCTGCCCCGTGTAGGAGATATGCCCTAGAGACAATAATAAATGTTATTGATTATCTCCCTGTTCATAATTATGTTTATGTTCCATGCTATAACTGCAATGATTCTCGAGTCTACAAATAAAACGAGGCTTGGAGGGAAACTCATGTGCACGTGTGGGATAATAAACGGTAAAATATATTCCTAGTCAAGCCTCTAAGACTGGCTCAAGTATTGCATGATGATCCTGTTTTCCTGATCATGGGCATGGCTATGCCGGCAATTTTGAGGGCACAATGTTGAAGAACATTTGTGTTGAATCGACCCGAATTGATGTTATGCTATGAGATACATTCGTCACTAGTTAATGGTTTATAACACAGAGATGGTTAACGTTTGCATGATTCCTTAGACCATGAGAGTATCGAGTTTCTTCATGCTTGCTTCATGAACTTTGGGGTTTGTTAAACGTCATCCGTAAATGGGTGGCTATTACGGCGGCTTACGGGTTCATGGAAAAGTGTGTCAAGTAACTTGATATCTCAAGATTGGGATTTGATCCTCCGACGATGGAGAGATATCTCTGGGCCCTCTCGGTGTTACGGTATCCATCATCGTCTGGCCAGACACTTTGTGATTTGATCACGGGGATGCCGGAACACGGGAACGAGAAAAGAGAACAATACCGGTAACGAGGTAACTGGCATAGTGGACAAGTTGTTGATCCACGGGGATGCCTACATGTCTCACCTCGGGTATTTGAAACATATCGCGAAGCAACAGGAATAGCACACGGCAACTGGAGGTTCACTCGAATATTCATTCGTGTGGGTATAGGGGTCAATATGGGTGTCCACGGCTCCGATGTTGATCATTGATCGGAAGGGGTTCCGGGTCATGTCTATGCTTCACCGAACCTATAGGGTCACACGCTTAAGTGTCATCTATCTGCTGAATACTAGACAGGGAGTCTGAGAGAAAATCACCGAAAAAGTTTTCGGACACCGGAAAAGTTTCGGACAGCGGAAAAGTTCCGCAGAGAGAACACCGGAACAGTTTCGGTAAAACTGAAAAGTTGTTTCAGGGGATACCATAAAGTCAAATTGGTTTTGGCACATGCCTGATAATTCTTGGAGGGTGCCAGAATCATTCTGGAAACTTTCTGGAATTTTCCGGGATGAAAACCGGAAATGTTCCGGAGCTGCCGAAACCGCTTCAGATGCTTTTCGCAGATGAAAATCACTAAACCGGAATTGTTCCGGATCACATTGAAAATTATTTTAGTGGGTACTGGAAATGTTCTAAGCCCACATAAATATTTTCAGTTCGACCGGACGCTGAAAAATGTCATCGTGAATAGTGAAAGTGCTTTTTGGGATATTTATGGAAAAGTCACCTTTTGGGATATTTTCCCAAAAGGTTTCTAGAAGGCTTGGGGGCCAAGAAACCCTACCCCTTGGATTTCCTATAAATAGAGGTGGAGGGGCTGCCTCCACACTCACTCCTTCTCACATACAAGTGCCATGACATTTCTGGCTTCTCTCTCCCTCCCAGCGAAATAGTTTCGTAGAGCCGAAAGGCTGTCTGGGTTCCGGTGGGAACTAGTTCTGGACGGCGAAGCCCTGCCGGATAGATGACACCGTATGTGTGCAACTCTGTAGAGAGATCGTAGTTTCGGTCTTAGTTCGAGAGTGCCTCCCGTAGGGCTGTCCGAGTTACTGTCCGTGTTTCGGGGGTCCTCCCGAAGGGCTGTCCGAGTGACCCGCCCGAAGGGCTGTCAGTGAGGCCTCCCGGAGGGCTGTCCGAGGATCCGTCCGGTGGGACTATCCGAAGGACTGTCCAGAGGTCTCCCGGAGGGCTGTCCGAGGATCCGTCCGGTGGGACTATCCGAGGGACTGTCCAGAGGCCTCCCGAAGGGCTGTCCGAGGATCCGTCCGGTGGGACTATCCGAGGGACTGTCCTGAGGCCTCCCGAAGGGCTGCCTGGAGATCCGTCCGGGGAGCAGGCGAGGGAGTACATCCTCGCGGTTGGGAGGTTGTAAATCCTAGCTGCGGGGATCTGCACCGCCGATCGTCATCGACTCTACTTCCGCTGCGCTACGAGTCGGTAACGAAAAAGATCAAACCTTGTATGCAGTCTCCATAGTGGTCCTGGGCTGGTGCGTAGGTCGGAAAATTTTTGTTTTCTACTGCGTTACCCTACAGTGGCATCAAGAGCCGTGCTATGCGTAGATGCAGGTTGCGATCTAGAATACATAGAGATGTATGGGTGTTGCACAATATAATTAGGTAGTAGATGAGATCTACTGCTGAAAATTATTTGTGCGGGTAGCAGATGAAATCTGTTACCCGATGTTCCTGTTGCTTCCCCTGAATTTGCGTAGTCCTGATCTTGACGGCATGGTGGAATCTCACAAAGTTCTGGCAATCCGCGATCCTTTCATGCTGCTCCTGAGTATGCTGATTGACAGATCAACAAAGTGCTAACAGTTCTTTGGGTTCCACCATAGTTGAGAAAGATGGATGTTTCGCAAACGAAAGGGCAATACAGATGTGATCTGCACGGGGGTCACCTGTATGACGAAGTTTAGTATGGGGCTCGAGATTTTATTATCTCGTGTTTCATACACCCTGGAAAGTTAATCTAGCAACTTGAATTATCATACTTGATGATGGACGTTGGTAGCTTCGGTTTGTTTCGAAACCTTAGAAGCCACGTAAAATAAAATTATGCATGAACCGATTAGAGGCGTCTAACTTGGTTTTGCAGGATGGTTTGCATGTGCATGTGATGTGGTATAGCAGTGCTCATTATAAATTGATTATGTATGAGATGACTATATAATGTAAATTGATTAACATGACCTGCGTGTCATGATTCGGCATGATGGCTGGAGCCATATGATTGTCACTTTAATGACCTGCGTGTCAACCTTCAGTAATGCACTTATTTTATTAGCTATAGAGATAGCAATATTATCTGGTGCATCGACAAGGTGGTGGCAATCTTCGCGAAGGTGAACACCAACGCGAATGCCGAAGACGAAGAAATGAAAGACTTCTCCGTCAGAAAGGGCTATACCATATCATGCTATTATGAATTGCCTGAGATGTTTATCCCTTATGATGCACCCTTCTTGATTGTGCGGTAGTCGCTTTTTATTAGGGTGATCTCTCACAAAAATATCAAGTAGTTAGTGTTCTCCCAAGTGTAGCACCGTCACGGCACCTAACTTTTCGGGGTGCGCCATGCTGACATGGGTACGAACGATTAGGGATGTGTGAGGCGGGTGAGTTAAGACCTCGCAGCGAGATCACTTGGTTGTCTTGACGTTCAGGCATGAAAGTCATGAGCTCGGAACACACGCATCGAAAGATGAACAAGAGTCACATAGAGATGTGATCGGCAAGTTTGCCTAACGATTGAAGTTCTCGTCATCAGTGATGCTCACCATCAATGGCGTTGAATTGAAATTCGTGTCTTGAATCATTCATAATCAATTTTGAGAGATACTGATTTGAGTGGGAGCGCACTGTAGAATTAATTTTTTTAATTCTCAGTGCAATTAATTTTGAACACTGTCTAAGTGTGATTTGCATAATAGTTGTAGAATAATGGCTCGCGTTTCCACCTTCCCTATTAAAATTGAATAGCTGTTAAATATCTGGTTAAAACTTTACGGTTGGTAATATAATGTGAGGATTGTCCTCTAGAGTGCCGAGAAGGACTTTGTCCTATCGCATGTTTTCGGTATTCTCTCGCTAATGCTATGGATCATGTGACTCACATCCTTCGATCCAAAAGCTAGAATTCCTTTTCAGTCAAAGTGCAATATGTTTGCTTCCATGAGACCCGAACTTCGAAAGTTTGGATAGTTATGTGATATTCATGGAATCTGAAAAACATTTTTCAGAGACAGACAAAGGCTAAAAGATATGAGATATCCAAAGCAATGTTTGTTTGCAAACTATTAGTAAAGGAGTTTACTATGCATTAGACTGATAAGAGAGGGATCCAGTAGAACGCGTGTCATATGATGATGGTGAATAAAACAACAACTTAAAGAGAAAGGAAGTGTCCGAAGGGTGTTAGTGAAACTTTCACGCCTAGGAAGTCCGGGGCTAATGCCACTCTTAAGTTGAGTGCTTCTTCTGAGAGTAGGAGAAATACTGAAAGTTAAACTGTTAGAAGTATAATGGCAGAAAGAAAGAAGACTGGAATATCCAGCTCATGTATGAATGTCATACAAGTTTTTGATGTATAGGAGGCTGGTCAAAGATATAGTTCTTGGGAATTATGATTAAATTGTTAATCACTGATTCTTGGGTATTGTGAGTTAATCACAAAGATACCCGCTCGATTGCATTCTGTTGCAACTCGATGTAAGAACTACTATGGCCTGAAAGACTAGCCAGGAATGAGGTTAAGATACACACATGGAACATAGTAAATGTTACTATGCCTTCCATCGGTGTATTCCCTATGTATTTACTTTCATAATTCATTTTAGAGTTTCACACTCTAGCCCTTTGCATAAGGTATCTTGCAAGAAGGTTGTTCATAAGAGAACTTTTGATGTTCGGTGTTATGAATAACATAAGGGCCATACTTTCATTATGAATGAGACGTATGTTATGAATATTGATAATAATAATACATTACCTCTGGGTTTACTTTCATAATTCATTTTAGAGTTTCATACACTCTAGCCCATTGCACAATGTTTGTTGCAAAAGAGTTGTTCATAAAAACAACAATTGTTGTTCAGTATTATGAATAACATGAAGGGCCATGTTTCCATCCTAGATGGGATGTACGTTATGAATATTGATGGAAATATGATACATCCATAACACTGACGCTAAATGTCGCAAGACTAAAAGAATACCACACAAGTGTGGCACTGCATTTGGTCACATTGGAGAAACCCGCATGGAAAATTCCATTATGATGGATTTTGAAGTCATTTGATTTTGAATCATCTGACACTTGCAACTTTCCTCTGAAAAGTGAAGTGACTGAAAAACCGCTCACAGACCATAAGGAACGAGCAAAGAACATATTGGTGATCATACATTATGATGTGTGTAGTCCAATAAATGTTGTTGCAAGTAGTGGATTCATCTATCTTCAGAAATGACTCAAGTAGATATATGGATGTTTACTTGTTGAGACGTAAGTCTGGATCTTTTGAATTCATTCATAAGGTTTTCAAAAATGAAGTAGAAGTTGTTGTAACAAGAAAATTATGTTTCTACAATTCGATTGCAGAAAGGAATATTTGAGTTACAAGTTTAGCGAATGTCTGATGAGTTGTGAAAGGGGTTTCATAACTTGCACCTCCCGGAAGACCACTGCAAGTGGAGAGTCCATGTAGATGTAATCAAACCATTTATGACATGGTAAGATCAAAGATGACATAAATAGATTTGCCATTATCACTTTTAAAGTGATGCTTTAGAGACTGCGGCTTTTACACTGAAAAGAGCTCCATCGGGTCTGTTGAAATGACGCCATGGTATGGTACGCCCAACCATGTTATATCTTTTCTTAACATTTGGAATATGGGGCTTGTGTAAAAGGTTACAAACCTATTCCAAATCAGACAAGTGCTACTTTGTAGGTTATCCCAAGTAAATGGGTATTCCTCCCTCACAATATCGAGGCAAATAGGTTTGCCACAAAGAACGGTATGCTTTTTGAAGGAAATGGTTCTTTCAAAAAGGGTGAGTGGGAGAACACTGCAACTCGACGAGATAAACAGTATCTTCGTCATCAGTTCAAAGGAAAGGAACCTTGGAAGTGATTCCAAGGTTTTCCTACTGCGACTGATACGGAAGTCTCTACAATAAAATGTATGGACTTCGGTCGAACTTGCAGCTGAACCTCGTAGGCAAGGCTCGTGCAAACCTCTCAGGTGCGCAAACGAGATATTGTTGTTGGACAACAGTATACCTACGATACACAAGGAAGCGGTGATGGGCCCTGACTCCGGAATTGGCTAAATGCCAATACAATCCGAGATAGTTTCCATATAAATGTTTCAAGATTAAAATCTTGATACACCTTTCAAAAGGCTTAGAGTAACGAATATTTATGGAACTAAAAACTGATACGGATAAAAATGTTTTATCCATAAAGCTCGACTTGTTGAAATAACAAGTTCAAGGAGTTGACTACGATGAGGTTGTTTCACCGTAGCGATGCTTAAAGTCGGTTCGGGTTGAACTAGCAATTAATACATATTTCAATCATGAGATATGAAACATGGATGACGAAAGGATTTCCATCTGATGGAAATGTAACCAAGGACTTGCATGTGTTACAATCCAAGGTATTTTGTCAGTCCAGAGGATGCTAGTAAGTATGCAAACTTCAGAGTTCCAGCAATGGACAGAAGAGAGCAAAATGGAGTTGGAATCTTCGTGTTTTGATGAAATGGTCAAAAAGGGTTTTGACTTCATAAATGGGTAACGAAGATGCTTGTGATTCAAGAAAGTAAGTGGGAGCATAATAATATTTCTAAAAACGTTGTGTGCTTGACACATTGTTAATTAGAAGTAAATTTCTTGACACGAATTAAGGACTTCATTTGAAAATAGTTTTTCGATGAAGTGCTTAGGCTAAATAGCCTCAATATTAGGCATGATGATCTATGGAGATAGATTTACCTAATGGGGCTAAGCTATGAATACATATTGACAAGATGCTAAAACCTTTTAGCATTTAAAACGCCAAGGAGTGATTCTTGCCGATGTCACATGGAAAGAGTTTTTGCAAGACTCAGTGTCCCAAAACACTGATGAGTGAAATACATGATGGAGATTCCACACACTCTTGTGTTTGGATTAATCATGTATTCCATGGTATGTAAAACAACCAGATATGTCCGATACTCCAAAGTTGTTGCGAGTATAGATACCAAAATGATCAAAGTACTGATCATAGGACAACAGTGAAAGATGTCACTGAGTACTAGAGTAGTACTGATGACATGTTTTCTCGCAAGCAGAGATTATGAAGTGCTCGTTGTAAGTAATTACATCGATACAATCTTCATCAATGCTCCATGCGATTTTCGATTTAAGTTAAGGGATTTGTGTAATACACAATATGGTGGCACGGTAGTTGGAAATTGTTCCAAACAAGATACTGTGGCGAATTCTATAACATAGGCTAAGTATGTTGATGCTTTAGAAGCGACAAAGAAGATGTTGAATCATATAGTTCATTCAAGAACTTAGTATGGTTCCAAGATGGCTTTGGTCAATGGGACACTATTGCAGATAGTTGCTCCATAGCTCAGTCTGAGGAATCAAGGTTTGACCTGTGATTCACATATATACAAAGCCAAGTCCACACAAAATATGAATTTTGTGAAAGCGTGAAAACGCGGGGATATGCATAGTTACACACGGAGCTGAAGTTGTCAGATCCGTTGGACATCGGGCTATACCACAAGCGAAGCATATTTTACACCAGTATGCCATAGGTGTAAAGTGCATTAGCATTGACTAGATTATTGACTCTAGTGCAAGTGGGAGTCTGTAGGAGATATGCCCTAGAGATAATAATAAATGTTATTGATTATCTCCCTGTTCATAATTATGTTTATGTTCCATGCTATAACTGCAATGATTCTCGAGTCTACAAATAAAACGAGGCTTGGAGGGAAACTCATGTGCACATGTGGGATAATAAACGGTAAAATATATTCCTAGTCAAGCCTCTAAGACTGGCTCAAGTATTGCATGATGATCCTATTTTCCTGATCATGGGCATGGCTATGCCGGCAATTTTGAGGGCACAATGTTGGAAGAACATTTGTGTTGAATCGACCCGAATTGATGTTATGCTATGAGATACATTCGTCACCAGTTAATGGTTTATAACACAGAGATGGTTAACGTTTGCATGATTCCTTAGACCATGAGAGTATCGAGTTTCTTCATGCTTGCTTCATGAACTTTGGGGTTTGTTAAACGTCATCCGTAAATGGGTGGCTATTACGGTGGCTTACGGGTTCATGGAAAAGTGTGTCAAGTAACTTGATAGCTCAAGATTGGGATTTGATCCTCCGACGATGGAGAGATATCTCTGGGCCCTCTCGATGTTACGGTATCAATCATCGTCTGGCCAGACACTTTGTGATTTGATCACGGGGATGCCGGAACACGGGAACGAGAAAAGAGAACAATACCGGTAACGAGGTAACTGGCATAGTGGACAAGTTGTTGATCCACGGGGATGCCTACATGTCTCACCTCGGGTATTTGAAACGTATCGCGAAGCAACAGGAATAGCACACGGCAACTGGAGGTTCACTCGAATATTCATTCGTGTGGGTATAGGGGTCAATATGGGTGTCCACGGCTCCGATGTTGATCATTGATCGGAAGGGGTTCCGGGTCATGTCTATGCTTCACCGAACCTATAGGGTCACACGCTTAAGGGTCATCTATCTGCTGAATACTAGACAGGGAGTCTGAGAGAAAATCACCGAAAAAGTTTTCGGACACCGGAAAAGTTTTGGACAGCGGAAAAGTTCCGCAGAGAGAACACCGGAACAGTTTCGGTAAAACTGAAAAGTTGTTTCAGGGGATACCATAAAGTCAAATTGGTTTTGGCACATGCCTGATAATTCTTGGAGGGTGCCAGAATCATTCTGGAAACTTTCTGGAATTTTCCGGGATGAAAACCGGAAATGTTCCGGAGCTGCCGAAACCGCTTCAGATGCTTTTCGCAGATGAAAATCACTAAACCGGAATTGTTCCGGATCGCATTGAAAATTATTTTAGTGGGTACTGGAAATGTTCTAAGCCCACATAAATATTTTCAGTTCGACCGGACGCTGAAAAATGTCATCGTGAATAGTGAAAGTGCTTTTTGGGATATTTATGGAAAAGTCACCTTTTGGGATATTTTCCCAAAAGGTTTCTAGAAGGCTTGGGGGCCAAGAAACCTACCCCTTGGATTTCCTATAAATAGAGGTGGAGGGGCTGCCTCCACACTCACTCCTTCTCACATACAAGTGCCATGACATTTCTGGCTTCTCTCTCCCTCCCAGCGAAATAGTTTCGTAGAGCCGAAAGGCTGTCTGGGTTCCGGTGGGAACTAGTTCTGGACGGCGAAGCCCTGCCGGATAGATGACACCGTATGTGTGCAACTCTGTAGAGAGATCGTAGTTTCGGTCTTAGTTCGAGAGTGCCTCCCGTAGGGCTGTCCGAGTTACTGTCCGTGTTTCGGGGGTCCTCCCGAAGGGCTGTCCGAGTGACCCGCCCGAAGGGCTGTCAGTGAGGCCTCCCGGAGGGCTGTCCGAGGATCCGTCCGGTGGGACTATGCGAAGGACTGTCCAGAGGTCTCCCGGAGGGCTGTCCGAGGATCCGTCCGGTGGGACTATCCGAGGGACTGTCCAGAGGCCTCCCGAAGGGCTGTCCGAGGATCCGTCCGGTGGGACTATCCGAGGGACTGTCCTGAGGCCTCCCGAAGGGCTGCCTGGAGATCCGTCCGGGGAGCAGGCGAGGGAGTACATCCTCGCGGTTGGGAGGTTGTAAATCCTAGCTGCGGGGATCTGCACCGCCGATCGTCATCGACTCTACTTCCGCTGCGCTACGAGTCGGTAACGAAAAAGATCAAACCTTGTATGCAGTCTCCATAGTGGTCCTGGGCTGGTGCGTAGGTCGGAAATTTTTTGTTTTCTACTGCGTTACCCTACACCCCGACGCCGCCGCGCCCCTACCCTGCCCCCGACGCCGCCGCGCCCCTGCCCTTCCCCGACGCCGCCGCTCCACAGCTAGCCGGCCGGCCAGGTACTCCCTCCTCCCTCCCACCCCTCTCCTCCCTCCTTCCTCCTTGTATGTATAAAGTTGCCCCTGTTCAAAGAGTTGCAAGATTTCATAGAGTTTGTTGAAATGTGTTTGCCATGTCCACAAGGTGTTTGTTGAAATGCTAGGGCTAGCTAGGGAACTTTGTTGTATGTGAAACTTGGCAGGATGATGTCTCCTTGGATGTTAGAGATGATGGTCAAGTTGGTTTGATAAAAGGAAAAACTTGTTAGTGCAAGTTTTATTAGAATTTAGTTTTGGACAGAAACTACAGGGAATTTTTTGGTGGACTTGCAAGATGAAATTGGGGCTGCCCTTCTGGACTTAAGGGTTTAGTTGGAAGGACTATAAGATGCAAAAAATTTAGAATTATTTGAGCAAGGAAAAATAGGGTTGTAGTTCAATGCCAAGATTGGACCAAAATTGAAAAATGGAAGTTGTGCTCAAAATTTTCAAATGACCAAAGTGACTTTTTGCATAAAAATGATCTATAGGCATCAGAGGACTTCTCAAAAAATGTGTGGCATTTGAAAAGAATTATTTGAAATAGTTCTAGTGCAACAAGGCTTAATATTGATGTTTATAATACTAATAAAAGAATTTTTTTGAGGCCAAATCATTATGAAAATAATCACTACTGATGTTTATAATATAATTAAAAGGATTGGGAGAAAATTTTAAAACCCACATTAAAAGGATTGGTGACAAATATACTTGGTCAATATTTTGTCTTTAGAGTTGATTTAGAGTTCATTTTGATGTTCATTGTGATGTATGAAAACTTGGTCAATATTTTGTCTTTAGAGTTTATTTAGAGTTCATTTTGATGTATGAAAACTTGGTCAATATTTTGTATTGTGGATGCCATGCCATGCTATTTTTCTCTAAGTTTGAAACTTGCTTTCAAATTGGTATCTAGCTAGCTACAATTTTTTTTATCAGGTTGTGGTGTTACATTCATGTCATGCCATTTGTTGCCATGCTAATTTTCACTCTCGGTGGAATTACAGGTTGTGGTGTTGCATCTCCGTGGAGTTGGTCACTTATCGGTCCCTCCGCTGTTCAACAAAAGGTGTCCATTTGTTGTATATATGTTGAGTTTTGTTCATAGGATGATGGTTGGTTCATTTGTTGAGTTGTGTATTCATCTTGTGTATAAATCTTGTATTCATCTTGTCGTTAAAACATGAGAGAGGGGGTAGTTAAAACATAACCCCGATAACTTTGATTTTCTCTCGAATGTGAAGCAAGTCTTTTTTGCCATGTCAAGTGTTGTATGTGCAGAAACTATGGACAGAGACTTAGAAAAAGAAGAGTTGTTGGGGGATATAATCCGCGACGGAGGTGATATCACCTTGTCATTTCTCAACGACACCGATGGTCAGGAAAGAGAGGATGACGGCTCCGGTGATCCAATGGAGGAGGAAGGAGATCATGACGGCTCCGGTGACCAAATGGAGGAGGAAGGAGATCATGACGGCTCCGGTGACCGAACGGAGGAGGGAGCCTTAACTGTTGCAAAGTCCGGCGAGGTATATATACATATATTAATTAAGCCTCTACTGAATTGATGCATTAATTGTTTTGTATGTACATATATTAACGCTTCTTTCTTCTTTTAATTAGCCCTCCGGATCGAGCCAAACTTCCGTAAGGAGACGAGGCCCGAAGAAAAGGTTGCGCCAGGATGAAAGGTTCACGATCGAAGAAGTCGGTCGAGATGGCCAACCGATTGCTCCCAAGCGGAGTAGGGACACATTTATACATCAGTGCGGAGTGGTTGTTAGGGACATCGTCCCGATCAGCATCCAAGAATGGAATAAGAAGAAGGACCCTGAAGTTTCTTATGTCCAGGATAGACAGAAAGATGATCTTTGGACCTTGCTGATGACAAATTTCAGCCTACCACCAGAGGCGGATCCGAATAAGGTCAAGGCGTTTGCTCTTAAGAAGATGGCAGAACTATTCAAGAACTGGAAGAAAGATTTGAACAAAAAAATTGTCGAGAAAGACAAGACTCCAGAATTCACCGGTGCATATGAGAAGATAAAAGATCACTGGCCCGCATTTGTGGCCTACAAGAAATCGGACAAGGGCAAGCAAAGGTCAGCGACAAATAAGCTAAATGCTGCAAAGAAGAAGTTGTAGGAGATATGCCATAGAGGCAATAATAAATGTTATTTATCTCCCTGTTCATAATTATGTTTATGTTCCATGCTATAACTGCAATGATTCTCGAGTCTACAAATAAAACGAGGCTCGGAGGAAGACTCATTTGCACGTGTGGAATAATAAACGGTAAAATGTATTCCTAGTCCGGCCTCTAAGACTAGCTCAAGTATTGCATGATGATCCTGTTTTCCTGATCATGGGCATGGCTACGCCGGCAATTTTGAGGGCGCAATGTTGGTAGAACACTTGTGTTGAATCGACCCGAATTGATGTTATGCTATGAGATACATTCGTCATAAGTTAATGGTTAATAACACAGAGATGGTTAATGTTTGCATGATTCCTTAGACCATGAGAGTATCGAGTTTCTTCATGCTTGCTTCATGAACTTTGGGGTTTGTTAAACGTCATCCGTAAATGGGTGGCTATTACGGCGGCTTACGGGTTCATGGAAAAGTATGTCAAGTAACTTGATAGCTCAAGATTGGGATTTGCTCCTCCGACGATGGAGAGATATCTCTGGGCCCTCTCGGTGTTACGGTATCCATCATCGTCTGGCTAGACACTTTGTGATTTGATCACGGGGATGCCGGAACACGGGAACGAGAAAAGAGAACAATACCGGTAACGAGGTAACTGGCATAGTGGACAAGTTGTTGATCCGCGGGGATGCCAATATGTCTCACCTCGGGTATTTGTAACATATCGCGAAGCAACAGGAATAGCACACGGCAACTGGAGGTTCACTCGAATATTCATTCGTGTGGGTATAGGGGTCAATATGGGTGTCCACGGCTCCGATGTTGATCATTGATCGGAAGGGGTTCCGGGTCATGTCTATGCTTCACCGAACCTATAGGGTCACACGCTTAAGGGTCATCTATCTGTTGAATACTAGACAGGAAGTCTGAGAGAAAGTCTCCGGAAAAGTTTTTCGGAGACAGCGGAAAAGTTCCGAAGAGAGAGGTCACCGGATGAGTTCCGGTGAAACTGAAAAGTTGTTTCAGAGGATACCATAAAGTCAAATTGGTTTTGGCACATGCCTGATAATTCTTGGAGGGTGCCAGAATCATTCTGGAAACTTTCTGGAATTTTCCGGAATGAAAACCGGAAATGTTCCGGAGCTGCCGAAACCGCTTCAGATGCTTTTCGCAGATGAAAATCACTAAACCGGAATTGTTCCGGCTCGCGTTGAAAATTATTTTGGTGGGTACTGGAAATGTTCTAAGCCCACATAAATATTTTCAGTTCGACCGGACGCTGAAAATTGTCGTCGTGAATAGTGAAAGTGCTTTTTGGGATATTTTTGGAAAGCCACCTTTTGGGGCTTTACTCAAAAGATCTTGGGGATGACATGGATGGATAGGAGCCATTTTTTGGGCCCCTCATGGGGGTGTGGCCGGCCACATGGTGGACTCCTTCATGGAGCCCCACCTTGTTCCATGGCTTCACCTTTAGGTCCTTGGGAAGGACTCCATTTCATGTGGGTTTTGGGTTTTCTTGTAAAACCACCCTACCCCTTGGTTTTCCTATAAATAGGAGGTGAGATGGCTGCCATCTCTCAATCCTTACTCTCATACAAATGCCATGCATGATCTGGCTCTCTCTCTCCCTCCCAGCGAAATAGTTTCGTAGAGCCGAAAGGCTGTTTGGGTTCCGGCAGGAACTAGTTCTGGACGGCGAAGCCCTGCCGGATAGATGACACCGTATGTGTGCAACTCTGTAGAGAGGTCGTAGTTTCGGTCTTAGTTCGAGAGTGCCTCCCGAAGGGCTGTCCGTGTGACCGTCCGAGTTTTGGAGGTCCTCCCGAAGGGCTGTCCGAGTGACTGTCCGAGTTTCGATGGTCCTCCCGAAGGGCTGTCCGTGACACCGTCCGAGGGACTGTCCGACCACCTCCCGGAGGGCTGTCCGGGGGCGGATGAGTGTATACATCCTCGCGGTTGGGAGGTTGAAAATCCTAGCTGCGGGGATCTGCACCGCCGATCGTCATCGACTCTACTTCCGCTGCGCTACGAGTCGGTAACGAAACAGATCAAACCTTGTATGCAGTCTCCAAAGTGATCCTGGGCTAGTGCGTACGTCGGAAAATTTTTGTTTTCTGCTGCGTTACCCTACAGAAGTATCACCATGTTACGGGGTCAGGTGGCTACAGCAAAGCCCGGCCTACGTGGGACAAAGCTGAGCAAGACCTGCTTGCTAAAGGGGTCCAACCAGCGACATTGCGCTGGCCAGATCGGTCAAGGACTTGGTTCTTCGGGGTTGGGGGAACTTTGGACCCCGACACAGGGGAGTGTGTTTGGACGAAAGCTCAACTTGCAATACCCGTCAAGAAGCTTGAGGAAGCAATCCAGGCAGCGCAGGAAGGGAGGTTACATCCCGACAGAGAGAATGACGAGCTGACACAGGCCCTTGGGAATCCTGAACACCCTGGACGAACACGAGGCACATCAGGCTCCGTTCCGTGGGTGTACGGGTTTCCCGACAGCGCTGGTTATAGAAGCCAAGAGAGAAAGAAGAAAGCGGAAGCAAGCGAAATGCAGAAGATCAATGCAAGATTAGCGAAACTAGAGGAACTTGAGAGCCAGCGAGCTACCGGCCAACCATCTCAGCGGGACGAAGATCCTTCCTTCGACACTGCCCCAGAAGCTACCCCACCATCTCAGCGGAGAAGCAGCATGGCTTCCACGGAGCTCCTTCAGCCTGATATCACGGCTCCTCGCTACCCCATGGATAGTATCATGCAGGCTGAACATTGTGTGCTAATGGCGAAATGCCAGAACCTGACCTTGAAGGCGGCGGTCGGCTCTGTTTTACCTCCTCGAACTGAGGGAACTTTCCATTGCCGTCCGATTCCACATGGCTATGCTATTGTCACGGTGGATGAGATAATGGCGGGATTTGAGGGGCTGGAGCTTGACTACCCTACAGGTGAAGGGGAGGATCTTCTAGAAAATGCCTTAAAGAGTACCTGCCTATGAAGAAAGGAGTACATCAAGCTTCCAAACTGGACACCGCCTCAGCAGACGCAGCCGGATCCTCAGCAGACTCCTCCTCACAGTCCAGTTGTGCTATCTCCGCTGCCTGAGTCGTCTCCGGCGCGTCATCCGTCTCCGCCGCCTCAGCGGACTCTAACGGGGGAGGCCCCTCAGCAGAATCCTCCTCCGCCTCAGCTATCTCCGGCGCGTCAGCCGTCTCCGCCGCCGCAGCTGTCTCCGGCGCGTCAGCGGTCTCCGCCGCCTCAGCGGGCTCCGGCGCGTCAGCAACAGCGGAAGAGAGCCGCCGCCGCTCCGGCGGCTAGCAATACAAAAGGCGGGAAGAAATTCAAATATGGTCCAAGCCTCAGGGTTCCTCCAAAGTTACCATATGAGAGGACTGACGAGGAAAACAAGGACATCAGTGCTGCCGAAGTGCAGGCCCATTTTGAACGGAAACGTCCACCTCCGAAGGAAACAATAGATCCGGTGAAAGCGAAGCGCACTCTGGATGCCCTTAAGCGACCACCGCCGCCTCCGCCGCAATCCAACTATGACCGCTGTATTGAAAAGACATATGATGAAGCGCGGCGGTCGGGAAGTACTGCCAGTGCTTCAAGACGAAGAAGTGGGAAAACAATTCCCCAGCTCGGCGAACAGGAGAAGCAATCGTGCCCCCGCTCAAGGTGTCTAGCGATATCGCTAATCATCCGGGGCTACTGCCCAGTACCACTCTTGGTGATTACGTGGGCGATGATGTACAGTTTGAAACGGCTGAGGTAGTAAAGATCTTTAGATACGAGCACAGGAAGCCTCTCGTCAAACCTGATCATCCTCCTCTAACAACGATGATGCGAAGATTGCATGAGTGGTACTTGGAAAGCTGCAGGAAGAATGGGTCCGATAGTTTGATGGTGAGAATTAAAGATGAGCACGACCTCATTGGAGTCGACCTGATGCCTGTTGAATTTGTGGAGTTATTTCAGTTATTCAATCAAGAGGCCCTCAACAAACAAATCATGACTTGCTACTGTGTGTAAGTATTACTTCTGTAATTAAGTCTCTAGCTCAGCTCGTTCATTGCATGTATATATAATTATCCTCACTATATTATGCAGATTGAAGATCGTCGAATGCCCAAAAAGACAAATCTATGACATTGGATTCATTAGCCCAAATACCGTAAATGAATGGACGGTACAAAACAATGTTAAAGAAACCGAGGAAAACTTGCTAAAAGCGTTCCTTCGACATCAAAACAAAAGGGAAATACTCTTTCATTACAACTTCAAGTGAGTGTTACTGTCTTCTGCATATTCGGTTTCGCTTACTCGAGGTTAAGTACTGTAATTGATGAGTTATGCGTGCGCAGGTTCCACTATATTCTGCTATCCATTAAGCTTGATGGGGGAGTAGTAACTGTCTTAGACTCGAGACGTAAAGATCCCAAGGATTATGTGGACATGACTGCAATGCTCCAGAAGTAAGTTCAATCAATACCGGGACCATATCGGTAACTTTCGTTCATTTCCTGATATCAAGTAATCATTTTCTTTGCCTGGCAGGGTTTGGAAACAGATCACCGGACAGGTTCCGGGTCTGAAGAACGAGCTGCGATTTACACACCCCAAAGTAAGTAGTACTAGCTAGTTCCGCGCATCTCTCATTGATTCTAGTTTCATCAATACCATTATCGTGCTTGATTATCAGTTTGATTGAACTTTATTCTCGTAAAGTTCTTGTGGCAGGAACCCGGGAATAATTTATGTGGATACTACGTTTGCGAGTACATTCGCCACAGGACCTCTGAGCGGGGCAGATCTGAAGAACAATTTGAAGTATGTAAACAATATTCACAATTTTATTTTATTACCATCAATTGTGTTGAGTTTCATTCATATATATGTATTAACCCCCTTCTTTAAATTAGATCTGGCAGATGCGGGATGAACTCCTACCACATGATCGCATACGAGCAATTCAAGAGGAATTGGCGGGATTCTTTCTTGACCACGTCATACATGAAAAGGGAGAATACCATACGGAAATTCAATGGGAGTTTGGCGCTTGATGATGTCAGGGATGTTATATTGTATATATGTAGTAGCGTCGGATAGATTTACGAAAACTTGTTGTTCGACCAAGCACGGAGAAAGAGAGGTCACTTCTCTCTGTATATGTTCATGACGATCTTGTGTAATTAATGGTTTCCTTCATTTGCTTACTAGCTAGCGTCGAGTTCTCTCTATATGTAGTAGCTAGCGTCGACCAAGCACGGAGAAAGAGAGGTCACTTCTCTCTATTAGCTAGCTAACACCATATGAAACCCCTAAACCTTCCAAAACCCCAACCCCCCCCCCCTTCAAAAAAAAACAAAAACCCCAGCGCCTGCGAGCTGCTGACGCGTGGCTACCTTTTGGTCCCGGTTGGTGTTACCAACCGGGACTAAAGGTCCTCCTGCCTGAGTGCTGCGCAGCGGCCACGTGGAGACCCTTTAGTCCCGGTTGGTGTTACCAACCGGGACTAAAGGTCCTCCTGCCTGGACGCCCCACAGCGGCCACGTGGAGCACCTTTGGTCCCGGTTCGTAGGCCAACCAGGACTAAAGGTTTTAGGCATTAGTCCCGATCGTTTTGTCCCGGTTCCAGAACCGGGACTAAAGGCCCTCTGAAACCGGGACTAAAGGCTCTTTTTCTACTAGTGCGTGCTCCGTTCCGTGTCAGGTCGACCAGGAGAGCCGGCCTACGTAGCCTAGTTCGGTAGAAGAAAGATGGACCGGACCGTCCCGTGTCATGTCAAAATGTTACGGGCGGGCGGTCGACGAGGTCATCCTACGCGGTAGTATCGCAAAGGCAGAAATATCAGAATGTGACGTGTGTAGTGGAAGGGGCTGATTGGATCGACATGTAGAGGACAGAAGGAATATTTGTTGTTGAGGAGCTACAAAATATTTTCATGAGAGTTTATTTGACTCACCATAAGATTCTTCCCCGTGAAATGGGGACTTGATTTTGTTGTTGAGGAGCTACGAAATATTTTCAGGTAATTGCTTCGTCGAGAGGGCACCTCCACTGGACCACAACAACTAAGCTACTGTACGTAGCTTGGAAAAAGAGAGGACCTTGAGCACATCATGGCATGTTGCCTCCAAATGGAGATCTAGATCGATTTGCTTGCTTCCTACTATAACAAGCATTCGGGTTCACTCCTTCAGATTTAGATCCTACCTCAGTCATCACGAGGAAATTAATTTTGCTCCCTCAACTATTACCAAAATGTAATTTAGTTTCATTTGCAACTCCAATACTAAACATTTTGTCCCATGGACACCCGTTTTAACAAAATGATTACATGATGATAGTTTTATATACATGCACCCCAGCTAGCACATATATAAAGGTTGGGTGTTTACATCAAAACGATGTAGAGGCCGAAGGTTATCCTCTTTTCCCGAGAAAAAAAAATCACATAAAGAATGAAAAAACAGAGAGAAGTATATAAATTTTTCAGAAAAGAATAATTGAAATTCTTCTTTTTTTTGAAAACATGGGTAATTTTGAAGAAAACAAAGAGAAATAGATTACAATACTGCAGAATTAAAATAAATGTAACAGAAAATTAGCTTTTTCTGGTAGAAATTTTGCAAAAATAAATAAATAAAATGAACAAACATAAAAATTAAGAACATTGATAAATTTCATGATTTTTTTTTTTGACAATAGTTGATTTTATTGACTCAAAATGAAGCATCAATGATACAAAATCCATAAGCGCACACCTGATCTCTGCAAAGCTAGGATGAAAACATTCAACACCAACTTTCACACACAAATAAACATGCCGACAAATAGGAAAGTCATATGAGACCAAAGTTACGCCTAAGCGAGCAAAATAAAAAAAATGAAGCGATCAAAACAACGATCGGCATACTACAACAACGACCATATCCGTACCAACCATCTCTTACACCACAAGGACAATGAAGAAGGTTCTTCAACATCAACACATTCAGAAAGGAAATGATGCTCAAGCGCCACCGTCACCAGATCCAACCACCAAAGACCAGATTCTAGGTTTTCGCCCTGAAGAACAAGTCTGAGTATATCCGAGCAATGCATTCAACAAGGTCACGGCACAAAAACATCACTATTGCCACATAAAACCAACTCGGTTCATACCCAGGGCTTTCACCCCGGAGATTTAGACTAGGTACTCGAGAAGCGTCGCGGAACCAAAGTCAATTACTTGTCAAAAATAAATTTCATGAATAATCTAGAATAGTTATTGAAAATATTGAAGTTTCGTAAATAGAAGTAAATGTTAGGGAGAAAACTTATTGAATTCCATGATTTTATTCGACGTACTCAATCCATTGGTTTTGCATTAACTTTTCTATTTTTCTTATTTAACACTTAAATTTGTAGAATGTTTATGTTCTCCTCTGAAAATACTTTTTCCCATATTGTGTTTCCCTTTCTTTTTAATGATTTGCAATAGTTGTTTTTAACACAGTACAATCAAAGTCGCTCACATACACGAGCATATTCTCACCCATATGAACGCACGCACGCACATCCTACCCCTATGAGTACCTCCGAGAGACTGAGCCGGCATAGCATCTTGAGATTTTATGAAGTCACCACAGGCGCCTCTCAGTCGACGGGAACGTCTCCTCCCACTGAACGAACATCGCCGGAAGGCTGGAATAAATCCAAGAATAATGCGAGCACCAATGTCAAGTCTAGGACTTGAACCCTAGTGGGCTGGGGATACCACTGTCCTCCTAATCATCCAATCATAGGTTGGTTTGCCAATAGTTTGTTTTGATTGGGTGTAACACGTGTGAAACCACCATCACATCATCATCAAACCGTTTTCAGTGGAGCAATGGATCAAAAGTTTTGATACTTGAGTGACCAAGAATTTATGGTATTTGAATTGAGGAACCAAATTTATACTTTTTTTGAATACAGTATATACGCAGACGCTCATACACCTATGAGCATCTTCGAGAGACTGGGCCGGCACATCATCTTGAGGTTGACGAAGTCGCTACAAACGCTTTCGTAGTCGGCGGAAACGCCTCCTCCCACTGAACGCACATCGCCGGAAGGCCTGAAATAAATCCAAAAAAAATGCGAGCACCAATGTCAAGTCTAGGATTTGAACCCTGGTGGGCTGGAATACCACTGTCCTCCTAACCGTCCAACCACAGCTTCACACCAAACTTATACTACATTTAGCAAGTCGGCCTCTTTTATTACTTTAGAATACTTTAGTTTTTTTTCTCTCTTGAGTGACCAAGAATTTATGGTATTTGAACTGAGGAACCAAACTTATACTTTGTTAAATAGCAAGTCGGCCTCTCTTATTACAATATTTAAGAATACTTTAGTTAACTGTCAGTCCTGTCAAGCCTTAATATATTGCAGTAGTACCGATCTTGCATTTTGCACTTTTGATGTGAGAGTTATCGATTTGATCCCTTCATGCCAGGTTAGCTTTAGCGACTGAACCAAACTGCATATTACAAAAACACGCTAATCAGCTAGGAATATCACCTTTTGGCAACAAGGCAAGTAGGATATACTTCTTTCCGTTTCCACTCCCCAAGCTCATCCTCTCTTAACCCAAAGCATAAACGCCCATATTCCCATGAGAAAAGCACTTTTACATTTATAGTACTACTGCCGGCAAGCACTGGTAAGTAGTAGCTTTGAGCAGCCAAGTCCAGCTTTCGTGCCGCAGGCTCGTGAGCTTTGTGGCTCCAGCAAGGGGGGCGATATGACAATCGTTGAGAATATGTTAGCGACGCCAGGAAATTGGGGCCTTGTCTTGAGGTGTGCGTGAAGACTGGAGCACAAAGATGGGCGATATTTGGGCCATGGATCCATCCTGCTCGGCCCCTCCGTTCAGCTACAGACAAATGCAAGAAAACAACAAAAGGGATGTTCCCGAGCTGCCTCAAGATCTAGTTTTATGCATCGACGCCTCGACTTTTCCCGCCGGTGGACCCTTGCGCGGTTATCAAGGTGTTGATCATTGGGGTTCTTTTTCGTTCGCCCTTTATCTTTCTTTTCCAAGTTTTCGTACTCATGTTTGCGCTGCGTCCCTGGGTTGGAAGTTGGAGCCGCGCTGATGATACTGTCAAGTTTTTAACGATGAGAAGTAGTGACTTTTGCGTAAAATCGTGGAATTGATGTAGGTGCAGTTGTGTGCAAAATATACTTGAAATGGTGCTTGTGTTCGGTGTGTTCCCTTTCTAAAACTTAGCAAAGAAACGTATTTTGTACTTCAAGCACATGCATATTGAATTCAATTTTACCCATGTCCGTAAAATGATAGCACTCCATAGCTATTTGCGACCTGCATGGAAATAAGAAAACAAGAATGTTATCCAGGTCACAAATGGTCGTATGCGTAAACTTTTTACGAAGTGGATTCGAGTGTAGGATCTGAACTGTTGTGCGACCGGACGGCGTTGCTGGACGTGCCGGGACGGGGACGTCACGCCGACGTCCGGCCCACTAGCTTGTGACGCGGGGCCGTCCCGGCGCACGCGTACCCTGGACACGGGCCCGCCCAGATTCGGCTTGCCCTCGAGCAGCGGACGCCGGACGGACGGGGACCCAAAAGCGCGCGCGCGCGCGTTTTCGGCCACTCATCATCCATGGTTTGGTCTCTCCCGCGCGCGCCATCGCTGCCCTCCTTTGCCACGCCTTCCCTTGATGCAACGAGCACGAGATCGAATAGCGATTCATTCGTACGTGACAGGAAACAACAGAGGCGTGCGCGTACGTACGCGCGCGCGCCCTCCCTCCCCCCGTGCCATGCCGCCCACTACCCACTGCCAGGCATCTTCTGGCCGCTGGCCGGGGTGGCCCGTGGCCCCAGCCTTTTTCGCACCGGGTGTGGAGGAGTAAAAGAGATAGCGAAGGACTGTACATTTGCTATGCCTGTCAGGGTCTTTCTTTTCATCCAGACGTTGCCTGTCCGTCTCAGTTGATCGGTCCTACTCTACTGATCGTGCTATACTTTCTCGTTAGCCATCATGGCTCTCGAGCACCCACTGATGCACCACAGCTGCTCAAACGCCACGGCCAGTTGACCATGTCTTGACCTTGAGATAAGGAATGCATGTTGGGAAAATAATATGTAAAGCATCAGAAGATAAACAAGGTCAATCCCTGCAGATATGGATGGGTTCGTTCCGTTCCCGAACCGGAGTGGATCCAACGAACTCTTCCAACCACAGACACCCGTCTTACAGTACAGCGTATATAAACTAGCTAGCTAAGCTAAGCTAGGACTAACTAGCAGCATCTCAGTGAGCTAATGCAGAGCCAAAAGCAAGCGGCTACAAAAGCCACGAAAACTGCCTGACGAAGCACTACCAAATCTCCTCTTGGCTGCATGGCATAAAACTAACTTGAAACAAAAGGCCAAGCTCCCATCCGGCAGCTCTGTCTTACACAAACAGCCGCGAGAACACATCGTTGTCATGGAAGACAAAAAGAGAAGATACATAGGCTCCAAAATCCACAGTTCCTGCTACTCCGTGGAAGGGACAGCGTTAGTTAAGAGTAGGACGCAACTAACGCGACGCCACCTGCCTTCCCCCCTAGCTGTAGAAAACGCTGCGCTAAAGGCTGGGAATTAGGGGCAGAATCCCAGCGGGATCAATGGCTCCTCGGTGCTACATGACAAGGAGGATTACTGCTACCTACGTGAACTAGAAGCGTACGTACGTACTACTTCTATATAGTCGCAGATTGCGTTGCGGAAAGAGATGTGGAGTTTTTAAACAAGGTGTTAGTTAGGAGCTTTGGAGAAGAGAATCATCACTTGCTGAAGATATCTAGCTAGCGTCGTGTGGCGGACCTTGTTGTTGCGACCCTCAAGCGCCCTATCTTTGAGCTAGTTAATGTCAGGGTCGACAGGCACAATCCAAACCGGTCTTCTTCTCTCATGTCATCATTCGTGTTCCGCGATTCTATAAGCCAGTTCGGCAGTTTAGGGGCTTAGTTTAGTCTATCCGCCGCGCTGGGATAGCTTTCGTTGCAAGCTTCTGCACCGGTGCAACTCGTTAGTAGCCATTTTAATTCCCTGTCGTCAGCTGGCTCTGCGTGTATCGATATTTGATATTTCATAGCTAGCTAGATGAAGCAGTTGCAGACTGCATTTTGTCAACGTGAGGACAGGTCAAACAGGCGTATCAACTAAGAGCATCTCCAACAGACGCGCGGTTGCACGGCGCGCTAAAGTTTTTTTGCAGCGCCGAAATAGCGTTTTATCGCGCTGGGCTAATGTTTTGCTTTACCAGAAGTGCAAAAATACGGCGCCCAATCCGGCGGCCCCACCCGCAGCAGCCCAGATTTTGCAACGCGCGCGAGCGGGCGCACCAAATAAGCAGCGCGCGATGCTGTTTTCCTCTGCGCGCTGAACCAACTTTACCGCGCACGCGATTTTAGCGCGGCTGCTGGAGCGCCCGTTTCGGTCTCGCGCATGCAAAATGTTCGTGTTTCAAAAAATGTTTGCGGTTTCAAAAAATTTCCCTGGTTTTCAAAATTTGTTTATAAATTCGAAAAATGCTCGTGTTTCAAAAAATGTTCGCGGTTTCAAAAAAAAAATTCCGAATTTCAAAAAATGTTCCTGTTTTTCAAATTTTGTTCACAAATTCAAAAAATGTTCCCATTTTTCAAAATTTGTTCACAAATTCAAAAAATGTTCGTGGTTTCAAAATTTTTGTTCTGAATTTCAAAAAATGTTCCTTTTTTTCAAATTTTGTTCACAAATTCAAAAAATGTTCGGGAGTTTCAAAAAATGTTCGTGGTTTTCAAAATTTGTTCAGAATTTCAAAAATAAATCACAAATTTGAAAAATTGTTCTCATGTTCAAAAACTTTTTGGAATTTCAAAATTAGTTCGCATTTTTCCTAATGTGTTCAGAATTTTTTTTAAAATCACAATTTTGAAGAAAATTTTCGAAAACGTTCTAAACTGTTCGATCTGCCGCTGCATATATGTTTTAGAGTTTAGCGGTGCTTGAAAGTCATGAATGGTCATCATGTCTAGTGGCATGCAACGACATTCACCATTGAGTGGTCGTCAGTTCGATCCCACGCGCGAGCGCTGCTGCTTTTTTGGTGATGTTTTTACGCTGCACTGTCACGCTACAGTAATCGCGCCAGCTACCCCTGCCAATGGGCCGGCCCAGTCGGGGGCTGTCCCCTGTGCAGCGCGTGGAAATCGGACGCAACGCGCGTCGTATAGGAACTCCCGGCGAAACGTGTCAGGGCGCTACTATGCCTCGCTTAGCGCGAGACCATATTAGCGTTCGCCTGAAGCGCCTGCACCAATGAGCCGACCCAGTGCACGGGCCTTAAGCACCCTTTTTTTCATCCTTTTTTTCTTACATTCTTTTTTCTTTTGTTTATGTTTTGAGAAATGTTAATCATACATTTGAAAAATATTAAATATGTATAGAAAAATGTTTCTGATGTACACGACAAATGTACAACGTGTATAAAAAAATTATATGAAAACATATATATGAAAAAAAATGTTAATCTTGTATTTAAAAAATGTTAAATCTGTATAACAAAATGTTCCTGGTGTATAAAAAATATACAAGGTGTATGGAAAAAAAGTAGAGATCAAAAATTATGTTTAGAAAATTTTAATATGAAATTGGATAAATGTTAAACGTGTACAAAAAATGTTTATATGTATATATAAATGTACAATGTGTATGAAAAGGATAGGCATTGAAACATGTATTATTAAAAATGTTAATCATCTACTAGAAAAATGTTAAATGTGTACAAAAAAATATTTCTGATGTATACGAAAAATATACAATGTGTTTGAAAAGAATTAGATATCAAGACATGTATATGAAAAAATGATAATCATGTATTTGATAAATGTTAAACGTATATAATTAAATGTTCCTAGTGTATACAAAAAATTTCCAAGGTATATGGAAAAAATATAGATCAAAAAATATCTCTTGAAAAATGCTATTCATATACTCATAAAAAAATATCTCTTACACTGTGTATGAAAAAGATAGACATCAAAACATGTATTTTATAAAAATGTTAAATATCTATTGGAAAATGTTAGACATGTATAAAAATGTGTTTTATGTATATACAAATGCAGAATGTATATGAAAAAGGTAGACATCAAAACAAGTATATAAAAAGATGTTAAATTTGAATAAAACAATGTACCTAATGTATAAAAAAAATGTAGGATTTGTGTGGAAAAAACCCTGAAGAAAACCAAAAAACAAAGGAAAAGAAAAATAAATCAAATAAAAAATACTGAAATCTGAAAAAATAAGAAATTTGAGAAAAAAAAAGTATAACAAGGAAAATCCGAGAAAACCGGTGAAAAAACAAAAGAAAACCGAAGCATAACGAACAAAAAAAAAACCAAAGGAAACCGATGAAGAAATAAAGATAACCGAAGGAAAAAAAATAAAAGAATGTAATAAAACCAAAGCAAAAAACCAGGGAAGCAACCACGAGCGAGCGACTGAATGGGCTAGCCCAATGCTGTAGTGCGCAGGGAAATCCTACGAGCGAGAGCTCCTTCCATCTTGCTATTTGCGAGATATAGCTCTCGCGAACGTGCTAGGGCTTTATCCCGTCAGTAACAAAAGGAGCATCTGTCTCGCCTCTCAATATATATGTGTCTCGCCTTAGTTGCCGGCCCATAAAAATAATTTTGGAAAGGTTCTATAGACCGATATGAGCGTGAAATCACTAATTAAGAAGAATTCTTTGCAAAGGTCTTTCCCATCTTCCCAGGCTACGACAAGTGGCGCACTGCATGTTGCAAAACTTGGCGCAACCGGGAAGTTTTCCTTTTTTTCGTAGATTCGTTTTTTCAAAACCTTTTAATTCCTAAACCGTGTGTCCAAATCTCAAACCGTTTTCATCGTTGGATTCATCGCATCTAGATCTTCGAAACTAGATCACATGTTGATAGTTTTTTCAGGAAAAAAACGAACGAAAAAAAAAATCGAACCGCAAGCATGTTTTTTTTTCTTCACTTTTTCCCTTTTCCAAAGAGGCATAACTGTGCCTCTCGCGGAAGCAAGTCGGTGCCTCAACGAGAAGCAAATATGTGCATCTTGCGGAAGAAAAACGTGTTTTCTTTTTCTTTTCCGAGAGGCACACCTATGCCTCTCGCCGAAGTAAATCTGTGCCTCCAGGAGAAATAAATCTGTGCCTCTCGCGGATGAAAGAAAAATGCGTTTTTCCCCTTTTGCGAGAGGCACAACTGTGCTTCTCGTGAAAGAAAATCCATGCCTCAAAGAGATGTAAATCTATGCCTCTCGCGGAAAAAAAACGTGTTTTTCTTTTTCTTTTTCCAGGTGTCACACTCACGCAAGCAAATATGTGCCTCCATGAAAAGTAAATTCGTGCCTCTCGGGTAGCAAAAAAATGCATTTTGTTTTTCTTTATCTGAGAGCCACAGGCGTGCCTCTCGCGGGAAAAAACGAAAACGCGTTTTTTTTGCGCAAAAAAACATTTTGAATTTTTCTTTTGTTCAAAACCTAAGGAAAAATGGGGAAAACCGAAAAGCTGAAAAAATCGAAAAAAATCATTTAAAAGCAGAAAACGCGTACAGGAAAAAAAATCCGGAGGGAGCGCCCAGCACGCGACATGTGGCGGCGGTTGAGAGCGCGCCAAGTGAAGTAATCCTTGATTAGTTACTCCCCTATGAGTGTGCATGAGTTCTTTTGCTTCTGTTTTTGTATGCTTATATTATCGGTTCCTGTTTTTTTCTTCGATATTTTCTTTTTTTAGTTTTTTAATTTTTTTCTTCAAATACATGTCTATCTTTTAAATATAAGTTGTATGTTTTTCCTATACATATGTAGTAAAATTATAATCGGTGAACATTTTATAAACACCGCGAAGATGTTTTAAATACATATTTGAACATTTTAAAAAGCAAGTTTAACATTTTTGAACGTGTGAATATTTTTTTCTTAATTATGAAAACATTTTTTTACATTGTATGTAATTTTATAAAAATGTCACAAACATATATTTTAAACGTGTGAATATTTTTTTAGTTTTCACATATATTTTTTGAGTGGTATGAACATTTTAAAAATTGTGCAAACAATTTTTTACATTATATAATTTTGTATATGTCACAAACTTAGTTTTGAAACGTGTAAACATTTCTTTAAATGTCACTTACATTATTCGGATTTGTCTCAAAAAAACTTACATTATTCGGATGGTAGGAAGTTTTTTTTAAAGATTGTCCGAACATTTTCTATATTATAATTATTTTTTGAAAATGTCTCGAACATTGTTTTCAAAGTGCATGAGCATGTTTTAAATGTCAAAAATATTTTTTTGATTGGTTCTAACGTTTTTGAGAAAATTAAGTATATTAAGTTTTAAAATGCTAATATTTTCATTGAAATATGAATGTAAAAACTAACGGGCCGGCCAACTAGCGAGCGTTCGCTGCGTCTCGCTGCGGGCGAGACATATCCCTCCAGGCAGCGGAGGGCTCCTCTCTATACCGCCTATTGCGAGCTCTCAGCAGTCCTCCTCGCTCGCATGGGACGGTCCATAAATGTCTCGCTCACATTTCACAATCGTCCCGGTTGGAAAAACGGCTGAATAGCACGTCGTAGCTCTCACTTATGTACTTCCTACGCCCAGGTTTAGTAGTCTCCGATATGAATCCAATAATATATATTTTTAGGTAATATCATTTATATTTTGCTAGTCAAATTTAGTGTAAAAGTTTGTCTCAAAATATGATGATGACCCATAAACCTGGACGGAGGATGTGTACTAGCAAAAAATTAGCATTTTCATCATCGATTAGGAAATGGCTATCTTGTGTATGTGCATACTAAAAACAGTCTTTTATTTAGGTGGCATTCTATTATAAATGGAATTTAAATAACATCATAACTTTCACTAATATAGTCCATAGATACGATGTCAATGTGTTTTTAATAAGTTTTAAACATTTTTAAATACCATGATGAACATTTTTTAAATACAGTAAATGTTTTTTAAGTATAAGATTGACATTTGTTTAATACATGATGAACATCTTTTAATACACGGTGAATGCTTTTTAGATACATGATGAATATGTTTTAATAGATCATAAATTTAAATACATGGAAAACAATTTTTAATACATGATAAAAACATGGGGGTTTATTCCTGCAGATATTGATGCTATTCTCAAGATTCGTACCTCACAAAGGCTCGGTGATGATGTTCTGGCATGGGCGATGAAGCGTTCTGGAGTCTTTACAGTTCGGAGTGCGTATCAGTTGGGCCTCAATGAGCGTCTACGATCGTCTTCAGTCGCAGTGAGCAGGGCACCAGACGGACGAAGAGCCGTTTGGGCCTATCTATGGAGGTGCCCTGCTCCTCCGAAGGTGCGTGTCTTTGCGTGGCGGCTGGCTACTAACTCCCTTCCTACTTGGGAAAATAAGCACCACCGAACTCTTGAAGTATCTGATGTTTGTCCCATTTGTATGACTGGGAGGGAGGATACACATCACGCCTTCTGCAAGTGCCCGAGAGCGGTCGTTTTGTGGCAAGCTATGGCGGAACATTGGAATATCCCGGACGTGCGTACGGTGACAGACGAGGGCCCGGAGTGGCTGCTTCCGGTGCTCGCGGATCTTTCAGATCATGATCGCATGTGCCTCCTTATGACTTTATGGAGGTGTTGGCATGTGCGGAATGAGATCGTGCACAACAAGAAGCCACCAGACGTTGAATCTTCCGTGCGCTTTCTTCTCAGTTATGTCAACACGCTTCAGAGCATTCAGCAACATCCAGAGATGGACCACGTCAAGGGCAAAGTGGTGGTCTTACCACATGGGAAGCAAGTGTTGCCATCTAAGGCTGAGCACAAACAACAACCGAGGCTTGCATGGTCTCCACCACCAGCCGGATGGACCAAGCTAACAGTTGATGGATCCTTTTGCGAGGCGGATGGCACGGCTGGAGCGGGAATGGTTTTGCGTGATGATATAGGAACCATCATTTTTTCAGCTTGTCGATCCTTGAGATCGTGTGCGGATGCGCTAGAGGCGGAGCTCTCAGCCTGTAGGGAGGGGATTGCATTTGCCTTGCAGTGGACTACACTGCCAATTGTTCTAGAGACCGACTGTCTCGAGGCGAAGAATCTGATTTCTCAAGGACACGCAGGCCGCTCGAGATACACCATGATGGTGGATACTATTTTGAGATCCCTACACGAGGGCAGAGAGGTGAAGATCACGCATGTGAAGCGTGATCAAAATGTTGTGAGTCATTTTTTAGCTAATTTTGGTAGATGTGAGAATCGCACTGCTCTGTGGATTCGATCGGGTCCGGGTGTTGTTCCAGAACTTTGTAAGGCGGACTGCCCATTGATTGAGTAATAAAAACACCCTATTTCCCCGCAAAAAAAAAATACATGGGGGTAGCAAGCATCAGAAGTTTGGGGGTAGCTCACCACTTGCTACAACCCTCTGTTGATGGAGCCGAACAACTACTTGCGGATAGCAGGCATCAGAAGTTAGCTTCATCTGTACGTTCTCTTATTCCTAACGTCAGATATTATCTTCCCCTCTTAGTACTATTTGTTATTGTGATAGATATGTGAGGTTGTCCCTACCATGCAAGCGCACTCTGCCTCCAAGACAATTGAGATGAGTGACAAGAGCATAGGAGAGGCTGGCATGGCAGACCCACCATTTAGGTACGCGCACAAAGAACTTGGTACCACACTACTACAGAGCGACAACAACTTGGTACCACACTATTTCTTTTATCGGTTTTATGTGGTTTTGTTCGGTATTTTTCTTCTTTTATTTTTCTTTTTCTTTTTTTCAACTGGATGTCTATTTTTGTTTAATGCAAGTTTTACATTTTTCTTATACACGTGGCATTTTTTTATACACATTGAACATTTTTCAAATACATGTTTGAATTTATTTTTTTAGTACCGGTTAAACATTTTTCAAATACATGTTTGAATCTCTTTTTTGAATTGTAGGTAACTTTTTATAAAATTACGCGAACACTTCTTTCCATTGTATATACATTTTTTCAAGTGACATAAACATAATTTTGAAATTTGTGAATTTTTTAAATGACACGTACATCTGTTTTTGAATGGTATGAAATATTTTCAATAGAATCATGCGGAATTTTTTTACATCACATATACATTTTTTTCTAAATGTGACAAATTTATTTTTGAATCTCTTGAACATTCTCTTAAAATGTCACACACATTTGTTTTGGCTGGTATTATTTTTAAATAAATATTACGCAAATATTCTCTATATTATATATACATTTTATAAAAATGTCACAAACATATTGTTTGAAGTGCATGAACATTAAAAAAAATGCCAGAACACCTTTTGAAAGGTTCGAATAGTTTTCTAAAAAGGTAAAGTAAGTTTGGAATATGTATAATTAATTATTTTTAAAAATATAAACAAAAGTAAGAAAAGAAGAAAAAAAAAAGAAAAAGAAACAAAACGATCGAACAAACTAACATCGGGCGCAGAACGAGAGGGCCGGCCCATTAACTTAGTAAGAAAAGAAGAAAAAAGAAAAAGAAACAACACATTTTTCTATACACGTTTAACATTTTTCAAAAGCGCGATTAACCGTTTTCAATTATGCATGTAAAGTGATTTATATTTTGAAATATATGCAAAATTTAAAAAGAAAGCAAAATGTGAATAATTAAATGAAAGAACGCAAATGCTCAATGCCTGCGGTCCCCGCTGGCCCGACCCATTTTGGGTGCTGCTTGACGCGGGGCTGCAGTGTGTCTCGCTACAAGTGAGACATAGGGCCTGTTCTGATCTCCTCCCACTCCACGCTTCACAAAATTCTGGAGCGAAGCAGAGCCGAACGATTTTGCCGCCGGAAGCTAGCTTCGCGAAGCTTTGGTCGATTCCAGTGCAAAAAACTGGAGCGAGGTCGGCCCGGCTCCACCAAATCGAAAAGATGAAGTTCGATGATATTACGGCCGAATTGCCACCGCTTAAGAAAACGGTTCGCTCTTTCCCTCGTAAAGAAAATTGTTCGCTCTTCCCTCGTACGTAACCTTTCCTCTCTCCCTCGAAATGGGCTGGTTTCAACCGGCCCAAATGCCACCGAACAGGCCAGATCTTGGTCTAGCTGGGCTGCCAGCCAATGGAGGGCTCGAAGAAGCTATCGATCGAGCAGAACGGATTGAGATCGCCAGGCAGAGCCAGAAGCTAGCGTGAGAAGCTGGATATGTGAAGTTTTGTGAAGTTGGAGGAGATCAGAACAGGCCCATAGTCGCGCCCAAGACATGTCCCCTCCGTTGAATATTTGTGAGGGCACCTCTCAGTGTCGCTTACTGCGAGCTCTAAGCAGCTCTCGCTCGTATAGGCTGCTCATATTTGCCAGTTGTCCCGCTTGGAAAAACCGTTGAATATTTGTGTACTTCCTCCATCTAGGTTTGATAGTCTCCCCCGTATTACGGATTAAACAGTGACCATTAATTTGACTACTAGAGTATGTGGTATAAGTAATAGAAACACTATTTTCTGGAAACTTCTTTCCAATACAAATCCAAATAACATAATTTTTATGGTATCTTATTTATATTTTTCTAGTCAAATTTATTGTAAAAGTTTGACCCAAGTACGAGGAGAACCTATAAACCTGGACGAGGAAATACATGCGCACTAGAAAAAGAAAGTACTATCCGCACGGTCGATTAGTAAATGGCTATCATGTGTATGTGCATACTAGAAAAAACTCTTTTATGTAGGTGACATTGTATTATAATGGACTTCAAATAACATCATAACTTTCACCCATATATTCCAAAAATAACACAAAAACTACATAAACTATCCTTTCACTTGAACAAAAACCATAAGAAAAATGCACATCTATATAAAACTAATCTCTTAATATTTTCTTAGTATGTTTTGAAAAAATTAAATACCATCATGAACATTGTTTAAATATAGTAAACATTTTCAAGTGTAAGATAGACATTTTTTAAATACATTATGAATATCTTTTAATACACTATGAATATTTTCTAGATACATGATGAATATATTTTTCATACATCATAAATATTTTAACACATGGAATTTTTTTAATACACGATGATTTGTTAATACATAATGAGCACTTTTTAAATACATGATAAACATTATGAATACCTGATGTACTTTTTTCCATAGATGATGAACATTTGTAATACAACATGAATATATATTTTAAACACGATGATGACTTTTAATAAATCTTTAACATTTTAATACAATATGGATATATTTTTTTAATTAAATGATGGTCATTTTTAATAAATTTTGAGCATTTTCCAACACATGGCAAACCTTTTTTCATACATGATCAACCTTTGTAAATACACAAAGAATATTTTAAAGCATCAACATCTTTTAATAAAGAGAAATATTTTTAAAAACACAATGAACATTTTTTAGTATTGGATGGAGAAATAATTATAAGAAAAGAAAAGGCAAAATTGGAGAAAGAAAAGAAAAAATGATAAAAGAAAAAACTAGAATAGAAAAAAAGAAGGGAAGAGGGAAAATAAAGCAAGAAGAGAAAAAACTAGGATAGAAGAAAAGAAGGGAAGAGGAAAAATAAAGCAAGAAGAGAAATAAAAACCGAAAGGAAAAAACAAAGTGGGTTTTTTCAACAAAAAGTGAGAAATACAAACCAAAAAGGTTCAAAAATAAAGGGGGGGGGGGGTTGATAGAAACGCGAAAAAACAAGCAAACCTGGTCCTAGAGATCCGCAACAAAGATGGACTAAGATATCTATGGACAAAAATCAGCCACTGTTGGCTCGGCCTAGGCGCGGTGCAACAGAAAGTGAGTGCGAGTGGGTAGTTCTCATCGACAATGACTCATTAGAGTTGGGGGGTTCTGGTTTATTTGTCTTGTTGGGTCCTCTATAGAAGCCAATCTTGTGAGACATGTGTCCTCAACAACATTGTGTACATCAAACTTCAATTCTCACCGCATATGAGCTGAGAGACTTATGTGTACCAAGTCGTGGCCGGCCCAAGCTAGTTGCAAACTATTAAATATAGGAATGAATTGGGCCTTGAAGATAGGATTTTTTGTGACATCCTTTAGGTGGTCTGTCTAGCAAATGGGGTGTAGCTCCTCCACTGCTTAGGTAGGAGTCCTTATAAATTGGCTAAGACTACTTTTGAGATGTAGGCAGGAGGGGTATGGTAGTAATTTATGGTTCACTAATCCATGGTGAACTATGAAATAGGGGGTGATACATGGTCCATGGTGGACTGGCCTCTCATCCCTCCACCTAGTGGGCTTCTTTCTCCTGGGCCTTCATCTCTGTTGATTTTTGTAGCTTCTTATCCTTTTGACTTACCATGGCTAGTTGCTTGAGCTTCTGTAGGCTTGCCTTCACTTGGGTCAATTTTTCATGTGAATGCATGTAGGAGTCGTTGAGAACCCCACATAGGATTAGGTATACATATAGCTATCTTTCCAGAAATATTTTTTGTTGTGGCTTGTTTGATATAAAATAAATAGGAAAATGGGAGTAAGCATAAGGAAGTTTCCCAACAAAAAATATTGTAATGCTAGGTGGACTGAGGTTTTGTGGACAATAGGTTGATGATGTAATTTTGATCCAACAATAATAGGGTGTAGTTGTACATTTCAAGAATGGTGCACAATTTAGTTTTAAGTTGTGACTACAATGCCTATATTGGAAGCTCTGGTATGGGTCTGCCGCGATGGCGTTTTCGGCGACATGCCGGTGATTGGCGTTGATGCCGCCGCTCTCCCTCCCGATTTCTCCTTCAATCCTCAGGTCGGCTCCATCCATTCCCTTCTCCTTGCGATTTCCCGGTCTGCTCTCCTCATTTCTGCAAGTCCTGGCCCGTGTGGCGATTGGGACAAGTCGTTCCCTTTCTGCTGATGCTCTCTTCCGATCTCTCCCCAAATTTGATCTCCTCTCTAATTAATCTCCAGATCTAATTCTCTACCCCTTGATCTAACTCTCCCCGTCTTTTAATTTGCAGTTTCCTCTAGCCCCACTTCATCTCCAATTATCCCCAAAAGAGTGCACTTCTGCTTTGCATCCTTGGTCCTCTGCTGCTTTTTCTCATTGCCAGTGGCCTCGCCGTATGGTAATTGGACCTATTCTGCCCTGTTCCCCAATTTGTTTATCTAGTCCCGGTTCATCACGCCTAGTGTTGTGCAAGTCGTTTTGGGTAATTGTATAGGATTCTTGGTTCCCCTGCCTTGTTTTGACCTGGAGCCATGAAATTCATTGGGTGGAACTGCCAAGGCAAGGGCAGGAACCTTGCTTCCTCGCATAAAATGGTGTATCTTGCCAAGCTTATGAAGTCCACCGATGCGTAGATAGCTTTCATCTCCGAGACCAGATCTTTCGGGTGCAATTCTTCTCAACTTAATTCTCGTTTTAGCACTGCCGGTAGCTTTGTGGTTCCTTCAGATGGTCTCTCGGGTGGGCTTTGGATGCTTTGGTCCAATGAAGTGTAGATCTCCATCAAGTTCTCCAACCACTATGTTATCCTAGCAGAAGTTGTTCATATATCTACTAACGTCGAGTTTGCTTTAGCTTGTGTGTATGGGGATCCCCATCATCGCCTCACTAAGATGATCTGGGATCATATCTACACTTTTGTGCTCGATAATTTAGGGAAGCCTATGGTTTGTTTTGGTGACCTCAATGAAATTATGCATGATGCAGATACTACTTCAGTCAATGTAAATAAGTACCGCTTGCGTGCTTTCAATGCCTATGTTAAACAATGTGGTCTCTTTAATTTAGGTTTTAGCGGTCCGGCTTATACCTGGATGAATAAGCGTTTCTCTTCCACTCATGTGTTTGAAAGACTTGATCGATGCCTTGCTAATGCTGAATGGTGTGGTGTGTTTCCTAACACTAATGTTTTCAACCTGCCTATCATGTTCGGTGATCATGCCCCTATACTTATTTCCACCGAGTCACAATTTTGTAGGCCGAAACTTCATTTCAAATTTGAAAATTGGTGGACAATGGAAGATGACTTTCAAGACATTGCAAAAAATGCTTGGGCTGTTACAGCTCATAAACCTTTCCATGCTAGGACTACTAATCTTGCAGGAACCTTGAAGAGATGGTGTAAGAAGAAAAAGCCCATTCAGCATCAACTAGATGTCATACAGGATCAGATTAATAGCATTCAGTTGCAGCCGATGCATATGCAGGACCACTCTCTAGAGGCAAAATTGATCAGCCAATATGAAGAAACCATGACAAAACTCACAGAATTCTACAGGCAGAGGGCAAAGAAGCACTGGGCTACAAAAGGTGACAGGAACACCTCGTTCTTCCACCATGCTGTCCTTAAGCGTAAATGTCGTAATCGCATTGCTGCTATTAAAGATGTATGTGGCAACAACCTGCATGATCCTAATGATATTGCTGCTGAATTTGTGAGCTATTTTCAGAATATTTTCCGCACCTCTTGTGCTAACAATGATAGGCCAACCCTGAATACTACCCATCCACAAGAATCTCAGGACTTCACAAATTCGATCCCAGACAAGCAGGAAATTTGGAAAACTCTCAAATCTATGAAAAAGACCGCATCGCCGGGACCGGATGGTTTTAATGTAGCATTCTATTTGGCGGCTTGGAGCTGGATAGGGGATGATGTTACTGCCTTGATTAGGAATTTCTACATCACAGGTATGATTCCGCCACATCTAATGATACTCATATTGCTCTCATTCCAAGAAAAAATGGCATGCCTTCTACCTTCTGATTATAGACCGATCAGTTTGTGTAATGTCATTTATAAGCTCATTGCTAAAACTTTAGCGAACCGCTTAAAAGATCATCTTTCAAATTATATCCACCCCTCGTAGCAAGCTTTCATTGAAGGTAGACGCATTAACAATAACATCATAGTTGCTCAAGAAATTGCACACTCGTTCTCTTTACCTTCTTGGGACAGTTATGGTTTCATGATCAAAATTGACTTGGCGAAAGCTTTTGACAGGTTAGAATGGTATTTTGTTGATACCGCCTTAGAACATAAAGGGCTGCATGCTCAATTCATAAATCTTATTCATGCATGCATATCTTCCCCAACCTTTTCTATTATCATTAATGGCCAATCTTATGCTCGCTTCAAAAGTAGTAGAGGTATAAGACAGGGATGTCCCCTGTCCCCTTATCTCTTTGTTCTGGCAGTGAATGAGCTCTCGCTAGCCCTACAAGAAGCTTTACAAGCCAACCACCTGTCAGGTATCTCTCTTGGACCAAACTGCCCTCCAATTCATTCTCTAATGTTTGTCGATGATTTGTTGGTTTGTGGAAAGGCTAATGTGCAGGAACCTTCGGCCATCTCCAACATTTTAGATCAATTTTGTCATGCTTCAGGACAAGTTCCAAATTGGAATAAATCTTCCATTTTATTTAGCAAAAATGTGCCTTTGCAGGTGAAGCAGGATGTCAAACAGATCTTTCAGGTTCCAGATTTGGATAACAACACTATCTACCTTGGTCACCCTCTTATTCTTCCTGCTAAAGACAGATCTGCTGCTTACAACTTTGTTTATGACAAATTTAAACAAAAATTAACTACCTACAAAGCTAACAGGCTCTCACATCCTGCTAGGCTTACTCTCATTAAATCTGTCTTTGCCTCTATACCTGTCTATTACATGTCTAACATTCTTTTTTCCAAGAAATTCCTTGCAAAGCTCACGGCTATCATCAGGAATTTTTGGTGGACAGGAGTTAAAGATGAGGCTATCACAAAAAGCTTGTGCCTATGGGCATGGGCTGACATTTGCATAGAAAAGAAAATTGGTGGACTAGGAGTTCGAAACTTTCAGGCTGTAAATCAAGGTCTTATCCTCTCGGCTGCATGGAGGTTAGCTAAAGAACCGCAGAGCCAACTTGCATTAATCCTCAAAGCCAAGTACCATCATGATACTTCTATTTGGAGAGCAAAGTCCGATAAGCCTAAATCTGCTTTTTGGGCTGCCATCCTCAAGGTAAAACCACTTTTAACTTCAGCAGCTTTTTACCAAATTATTGATGGTAGCAGTTCTATATGGAGTACTCCTTGGTTCCATGGGTGGGAAACCATTTACGATAATCTTACCATTCAGACTCCACCTTTTGTTTATCCCGCTGTAGTTAAGGATCTTTGGCTACCTAACCAAAAGGCTTGGAATGCAGAATTAGTGATTTCTCTGTTTAGCTCTCAAACAACCAATGCTATCCTTCAAACTCCAATTATAAATTCAGATGGGCGGGACACTTTGGTGTGGAAACTAACCCCTGCAGGTAACTGTACCTCTAAGAGTGCGTACTAGCATTGTTTCAACAATCTTAGCCTGCGTGCAAATCAGCAGCCCAGGGTGGTCTCTTCACAGATAATATCTCTTTTAAATCAGGTTTGGCAGGTGAAATCTATGGCGCCTCGGGTACAAACTTTTGCCTGGAGGCTTCTTCGAAAGGCACTCCCCACAGGTAAACGTGCAAGTAAATTTTCAAACCATATTGAGCCTGAGTGCTCCAGATGTGGCTGTGTGGAAGATGAAATCCACATGCTCTTTCTTTGCCCTTTTTCTAAATCTGCATGGTATTGTCATCCTTGGTATATTAGAACTGAAGTTCTTGCTGCCTCTCACCATTATGTTCCTGACATGATACAAGCTCTACTTTCATCAGGTCATCCTCAAATCAATATCATAAGCTTGTACACTTTCCTTTGGTGCCTTTGGAAAGCAAGAAATGATTGTCTCTTTAACAGGAGGTGTCCAAGGCCTGCCCAGGTCTTTGATATTTCTAACGCTATTGTTCATGGATCAAAAATTGAAGACTCAGCCCTCCATGGAGATCAACCTCCAACAACTACAGCCGACACGCATCGGGCTCATGTTACTGGACCTACGGTTCAGAACTTTTTATGTTTTGCAGGTGACGCCATCTTCTGTGATGCGGCTTGGAAGACAGATCAGAATGCGCACCCAACTCCAGCAGGCATTGGCATCTTCGTCCAGGTGGAGAGCAACCAACACTTCAAGAGGCTTTATGTCTCGGCCTTGTCTCCTCCAGCTTCTTCACCACTCCAGGCTGAGGCCTTCGGCCTTCTTCTTGCCACCAAGCTAGCAGAGATTTTACAACTGCAGCAGCCCGTCTTCTACACTGATTGCTCTGTTTTGGCATCAGTTGCGGCTGCAAGCAATATCATGAATGCACCAGGTCACTGGATGATCAGACCTCTTCTCGCGGATATACAGGCCAGCGCTTCCTTCCAGGCCAACATGATCTCACATATTCATAGGAACTCAAATGTCAAAGCACATCACCAGGCAAGAATAGCAGGGAAAATCCAGTCTAGAGGATTCGCAATCAGGTGCTTATGTCCAAACATAGGTCTGTGTCCAGGAAGGGACATTCTCTGTGTATCTAGCGTGGCTCCATTCACGCTACTTTCTGTAAAATGTGCTTAAAAGTAATAAAAATCCTTATGTTCAAAAAAAAATTTAGTTTTAAGGGGAAAAAAACTTCATCAGCTGAGAAATAAGCTAGATTTCATTCGAACACACATGAAAAATAAGACGGTAAAATGAAAATTATGAAATGTTACTTCCGTATATGCTACCCAGTCCATTGAGGGACAAAGTATGCAGTTATCAAGCCAGAAAAATAGTTGAGGGACAGAAAAAAAAAGAACACTACGACATTAGTTGAGGGACAAAAGACATACTATTAAATATGATACAATTAGGTCATAACTGGTTATTATGTGTACCCATTAGGTTCTGTGAGAAATTTTGCATTTTTTGTGGCATGTGCAGAAGTAGCGAAAAATATACCACAAAAAGAGATACTATATTCGTTCAATATTAGTTGTCGCTGAAACATATGTATTTATACATCCGTTTCAACGACAACTAATATGAAATGGAGGGAGTACTTTTTAGCCTCACGCGTATTGTTTTTTAACGTGGATGACGTACAAGTCAACCAATTTTTGCATGAAGTCTGCAAATACATAGGTCATTCTGATTTCGATGCGAGAACCGTTTTAAACAGGACACTCTGATGTGTTTGCACGGGGCTTGTTTTTAAAACTTTTATTAGAAACTTGAAAATTCACTACGTATGTCCCTGGAAAAGCTACTCCACTTTTAAACTTTCTATCCATGCATGATCAACCGTCCCGTCGTCATATCCCCGGCCAAAACGTGGAGGCACGCATATGCCGCACATAATATGGATCACTGAAACCACCAACAAAACCGTGATTGACTGATGGCGACGACACACGCTCGGCCATAAGCCCGTGTCCTCCGCGAAGAAAGCGAGCCCACGCACGTACCGCCACAGTACGCTCAATGCATGTCCTGTTTTAACTCGCATATCATATCCTCCTTGGTGTCTGAGCTATAGCTAGCAGCTAGGCATATTTTAGTCGTACTAGCTTTATTTGCTGTTTGGGAAGCAAGACTTATCCGTATGTATCTCATGCATGCCACCTTTCTCTGTCCGTCCGTCGACTTCTGTCGACGTGACCGTAAAGTTGAAACGACAGTGTGCTGCTACGCACGGCGCACTCTCGGTGCTCCTACGTGTAGCTAGCCGGCCAGCGGGCAGCAGATGCTTGGGCGCACCGGTGCTCCAGCGTGCCATGCAGAGGTCACGTCTCTAAAAGCACCCGCTCTTTATACGCATGGCACCTTTTGTGCCTCCTTTTCTTTGATGGTGGCGTATTGTCCATTTTCTACATTTGCCCGTGGAAGCTTTCTCAAGCTTATTATGTATAGAAACACATATCAAATATGGATATGTAAGAGTACTATACAATACATATATAATAGCAAAAAAGCACGTGCGTTGCAACGGGAGAAAAAGATATCACACACCCCAAACCCAATAACCATAACACAGATGGGATGGCTCGCTTCCTTTATTTTAACATTGACATCCCATCTGTGTTGTTGCTTATCCTCCTTCCCCCTGCAGACGGTGGCCTCGGTGCTCACATAATCACAACGTGTTTAAATATGGTCAATCCTGAGGCATCTCTCTTGGCATAAGATGAGAAATCTGCTTTCTTTCCCCTGCAAGGTTTTGTCGAGGCGTGCATGAGTCGTTATAGATGATTTTTGTTCGTCTTGAATCTGATTTTACTAACGTGTTCATTTCCAATCCGGATCGGCACCGATACGAAATAAAGACGGATTTTGCGCTATTGATTAAGGTTGCACCCTAAATAGCATTTTAAAAACTGTTAAAATATAAAATATCATCATATTCAAATTCTACACATTTTTTTAATCAAATTCCATATATAACATGTTAATTTTGGAGTTAGGGTTTAAAAAATATGGATAATTTTGAAAAGTCTTTGATATGGACTATGAGTTGATTAACTCAAATATCAAGGGGTTTTCTGCAAATAGCAAAAAGTTTTTCTGGAGTCACTTAAATTTGGCCCGCAGATTGATTTCAAGAAACAAGGGGGTAAGTGAAAATATTTTTCCGGAATCACTTAAACTTGGAGCGCGGGTTGATTTCAAGAAAGAGTAGGGGGTTTTCTGCAAAATGGCGCGACAGGCGGGCAAAAACGTTTCGCCCTTTATTAGTAGGTATAGATGTATACTTTCAAAGTTCTAAAGGTGTGCGGCAAGACACCACTTTTTCTCCTTTCTTGTTTATCTTGGCTGTTGAATGCATAAAAAAGATTGAAAACAAGCCAAAGATTTGCAATTTTCATTCATTAAAAAGAAGAGAGTTGTTCGTATAATAATAAAAAACAGTGCAAAAACTTACATTACAAACCTCACATGGAGCACCAGCGGACGACCTAGCCACTAGCAAGATCATGACACAAACAACAACACAACCGGATCATCAACACCAACTCAGAGCATCATCGACATCATCCAGACGACTTCAACTTCACCTCGGACAAGCACAAGCTAACCAACCGTCGAGATGTTGCACCGAGCAACAAAGCATCACCAAATAGTCAACCCGAAGCATCGAGGATAAGACAACTTCGAATTGGTTAACCATCTTCAGGGGAGAAAGTTTCAAGCCTCGCACTGACCTAGTCTAGCGCAACAGCACACGACCAATGTTCGTTTAAAACCACCCTCATGGAGTTCTCATTGTTGCAGTGGCACCGCCGACGCAACTCCGACTTCTCTATCACTGGTGAGTGGTGACTAATATTTCTGTGCTCATCACACCGTTGTTTAAACTGGATAATCACGGTATTTTTGGGAAAATCACTTCGATATTGCGACTAATGACTAATGAATGCGAGAGATTGCGAAATCCTTTGTTTAATATGTTTCCGCAGGAAAAGGGCTTAAACATGTAAAATAATCATCACTTAGGTGAAAACAAGAAGGAAGGAAGGAAGGAATTGGAGGCATTCCGAAAGAAACAAAACACAAGACGGTCTTTCGTACGAGCACAAGCGCTCGTACCAGCGGTCATACGAGGCGCAGATGGCTCCGGGAGATTCAACGAACGAACATCTATAAAATAGCATATATCAGGATCCCAATAGAGGAGGAAGGAGAGCACCATTCGCGAAACAGAACCTTCTTCCAACCCTAGCCGCTGACATTTTCCCATCTCATCTCCATAGTCGCCGCCACCATCATCACCGCAGCAACCCCTCTCCAACTTAGCCATACTTGTAATCGTTTATCGCATCTGACATTTATTGTAAGACATATTATCAATAAAGCATTCCTGTTTATGTCTTCTTAAATGGGTTCATCTTGCGATCCAATCATCTTGTGTGAGTAATTCGGTAAGCCAATGTGTTGAGGCATAGCCTTGCAACACGATGTATTTATACAAGCGATCGATGGAATGACTTTGATTAATTATTGTCATGTACATGTCTGATTGCAACGGAGTTGTCTCTTTCTCGTTCTACAGACCTGCAGATACCTAGGATCTTGGAGACCGATCAAGGAGGAGGTAAGGAGGAGGAGGACGCAGAAAGCTAACCCGATCGAATAGCAGTGACAGAAGTGGTTAGTAAGGTAGTGGAAAGCCAATCCTTTCGGATCAATGAGGTGTAGTCATTAAACGCCCAATACTATTATATGAATCTTTGTTCTTAATAATCGAGGTAACCTTATACGTCCCCACGTATCTATAATTTTTTATTGTTTCATGCTATTATATTATCACTTTTTGATGCTTTATATGCCATTTTATATTAATTTTATGGACTAACCTATTAACTTAATGCCCAGTGCGAGTTCCTGTTTTTTGCATGTTTTTTGTTTCGCAGAAAAACCATAACAAACTTAGTCCAAACACGATGAAACTTTACGGTGATTTTTTCTGGAACATAAGAGACCCTAGAAGCTTCGGGGAGAGGCCTGAAGACACACGAGAGGGCCACAAGCCCTGGCGGCACGCCCTGGGGGGCGGGAGGGGGGGAGGGGGTAGGCGCCCCGGGTGAGCTTGTGGGCCCCCTGACGCTTTGTTTGCCCTAATGTCTGGCCTATAAATTCCCATATATTCCAAAACCGCCGAAGCGAGACCTGAAACAATTTTATCGCCGCCGCAAGCCTCTGCTCTTCCATAATCCCATCTGGAGGCCTTTTCCGGTACTCTGCCGAAGGGGAAACCATTGGGGAGGCAATCTTCATCAACCTTTTCTGCCTCCATGTTGATGTGTGAGTAGTTCCTACAGGACCTACGGGTCCATAGCAGTAGCTAGATGGCTTTCTCTCTCTCATGTGATCTTCAATACAATGATCTCCTTTGAGATCAATCCGATGTAATCTTCTGCGATGTGTTTGTTGGTATCCGATGAATTGTGGGTTTATGATCAGATTATTCATTGATCTATTTTGAGTTCCCGAGCCTTCATTATTGTGTAATTTTATAGCTTTGTATTTATCTCCGATCTATCGGTCTACTTTAGCCAAGTTTGATTGATTTATCTTCAGAGGGAGAGGTGCTTTGTAGTAGGTTCAATCTTACGGTCACCTTGCTCTGTGACAGGAGGGGTGATAAGGCACGTATTGTATTGTTGCTACTAAGGATAAAACGACGGGGTTTGGTCATATTGATAGATCTTAGTTTGTTTACATTATGTCATCTTAATGCATTACTCTGTTTGTATGAACTTAATACTTTGAGATGCATGCTAGATAGCGGTCTTGGGGTGGAGTAATAGTAGTAGACGTCAGTAAGTTTAACGGTATACTTGTCACTAACGTAATGCCTATATCATGATTATGCCTTGGATGATCTTAATAACTATGCGCAATTCTGTCAATTGCCGAACAGTAATTTGTTTACCCTTCGCTATTATGCTTTCGAGAGAGATGCCTCTAGTGAACCTATAGCCCCGGGTCCATTCTCCATATATTTACAAGTTCCTACAATTGCTATCAATATACTATTATTATTCTAGTTACCATCATCCTTTGCTATCTTTACTATTATTTGCTTTTAACCTTGTGGGCTAGCAAGAACAAGGGGAGTGATGACCCCATTGCCTTTGTTGGGTGCAAGCAATTATTTTATTTGTGTGCAGGTGCTGCTAATGTTGTATGTGTGTTGCCTGCTACTGGTTCGATAAACCTTGGTTCTTAACCGAGGGAAATACTTTCTGTTGTTGTGCTACATCACCCTTCCTCTTCAGGGAAATCCAACAACTCCTGCGGGAGTAGCAGAAGAATTTCTGGCGCCGTTGCCGGGTAGGTTTCATCTTACAAATCAGGTGCCTTCGCACAAACACTTTCCTTTTGCTTGTTTTTAGTTTCTTGCTTTTAGCCTTTTGCCTTTTATTTGCCTTCTTCTTTTTGGTTGCAAAAAATTAAAAATACCAAAAAAAATTGTGGTACTATCTCTGCTTGTGTTGCCATGTGCCTTCAATTTGCTTGCATCTTCGCTTGCTAAAAAAATTATTGTTATCGATCCTTTTCCACTAACCGGACTTTTCAAAAATTCTAATTATGATAAACCTATTGTAGTGATGAAAATGCTATGGCTATAAGCCCTTTGAAAGAAAAGATGAAGTTGAGTGCAGTTCATTATCTTTATGAAGTTTTTCTTGAAAATCATGTATCTAGAAATTGTCATGAAGTGTTAAAAGAAGAAGTTTATAAAGTGATTCATGATAGTCCCTTGAATGAAAAGCATGTGCAAAGCTATAAGCTTGGGGATGATGAGTTTGGTGAGCATGATATTTTTTGTCCTACTACTAATGAAGAGGTTATAAAAGAAAAATATGATAATGTTTATGATTCAAGTGATGAACATGACACACTTGATATTGTTTTTTTTGGTGACACTATGTCCGTAGGCACTATTGAAGATGATTTTTTATGCCTATTTTTTATTATGATTGTCATGATTGGGGTGATAATTATGATGCTTCTTGTAATCTTGAGAATTTATCTGAGCCTCATAATGAATCTATTATTGATAATAAAATTTGCAATACTCTTGAAAGTGGGTTTGGAAGAGTGTCCACTTTAGGTAAAAAGAATCCCACTATTTTGGAAGATTATAATTTTTTTATGCATGAGGATCATAAAAAGAATAATTTACATGATAGCTATAATGTTGAATTTGATTATGATCCTACATGTAATTATTTTGAGACATGCAAATATGGTTATAGAAATTTTCATGTTACTCAATTACCTCTCTTTGTGTTAGAATTGTCAATGTTTGGTTCTCCTTCCTTGCACATGCCAAATATTGTTTGCTTTGATAAATTGTTTAATTATAAAATGCCTAAGAATTGTAAGTGGGTTAGACTTAAAAGTGTTAGTTACATGCTATTTGATGCTCCTTTTATGCTTCAATTCTTATCTTTCATGTGAGCATCATTAAAATCTCAAGCCTATCTTAATCGCTATAAAGAAAGTGCTTGTTGGAACAAAACACAATAGTTATCATTTTTATTTTTGTGTGTCAACATGATTATTGCTACTGTAGTAATTATGTTTGTACCTTCTCTTTTGATTTTGTGCCAAGTGAAGCCTTTGGGATAGTTTGGATGTTTGTTGATTTGATTCTGTGCAGAAACAGAAAGTTTTGCGTCCAGTAATTGAATTTTCTCTCTGAACTGGAGCTATTTTTTTACATAGTATTGGGTTACAAATTGTCTACATTGTCCTAATTTTTCAAAATTCTTAGAGTTATAGAAGTATGGTTATTAATTAGATCTTTACGTGTTGTTCTGTTTTTGAAAGATTCTGTTTTATAGTTTGCTTATTTTAAAGTTGCTACGGCTTATTTTGGGGGATAAAAATATAGAAATGATAGAATACAGTAGGTATTATGTGGGAACAATTATGAATCTTGTCTTGACAATACCCAAGTTAAGGATTTATTTTATTATATTAACCTATCTCATGAGTTCCGTTAAGTTTTGTGTGAATGAAGTTTTCAAGTTTTGGGTGAGATGGTGATATGAAGAAGAACAAGGAGCGGCAATAGCCTAAGCTTGGGAATGCCCAAGGCACCCCAAGGTAGTATTCATGGAACACTCAAGCATCTAAGCTTTAGGATGCTCCGGAAGGCATCCCCTCTTTCGTCTTCCTTACTATCGGTAAACCTCACTTTGAGCTATATTTTTATTCTTCACATGATATGTGTTTTTCTTGGAGCGTCTTTGTTTTTATTTTTGTTTTGTTTGCTATTTGTCACAATCATATTTTGTTGGACACATTTATTATGAGAAGCCACACATTTATCTAATTTATAGAATGCTCATCCGTACTTCACTTATATCTTTTTGAGTTGAGGCAAATGCTCTAGTGCTTCACTTATACTTGTTTGAGCATGGCGATATGTTTTATAGAAATTATTTGCACTCTCTTGCTTCATTTATATATTTTTGAGAGTTGAATAGGAAGTGGTAATTTGCATGAGTTATATATTTGGTCAAAAAATGATAGGTATACAGAGGTGGTATAATAAAAACTTTCATGGACATGTATATCATTGAATATAATATGTTTGATTCCTTGCAATAATTTTGCGATATTAATGTGGTAATATGTGAGTGTGTTAGTGAATTATTAAAGCTAAGTATTCATATTGGTATTAAACTCTGTGAGTCTTTATGCATGAAAAGGGTAGCCGCTGGCATTAGCGGTGAGGTCGGAGTATAATTTATCATTGATTGAATAAACCTTTGTGTGTTCGGATCGGGGGCGCACGATGATTAACTCCTCCAAACCTCCCCCTAAGGTCTTGCAAGTTATACTTTGCTTCGAGGGCTAACTAAATTTTTGCAATAAATACTTGAGTTCTTTATGTCTAATGTGAACCTTTGGTCTGAAAGCACTTCCACCTATCCATATTTTGCTAGCCTCTTTGGTACTTGCATTGCCCTCTCTCACATTGAGACTTGGTGCAAACTTCGCCGGTGCATCCAACTCCGTGGAATGATATGCTCTTTCACACATAAGCCACCTTATATCCTTCCTCAAAACAACCACCATACCTACCTATCATGGCATTTACATACCATTCCGAGATATATTGCAATGCAAATTCCATTGTTACTTTTCATATGACTTGAGCACTGATACGTCTCCATCGTATCTACTTTTCCAAACACTTTTGCTCTTGTTTTGGACTCTAATTTGCATGATTTGAATGGAACTAACCCGGACTGACGCTGTTTTCAGCAAAACTACCATCGTGTTGTTTTTGTGCAGAAATCAAAGTTCTCGGAATTGGACAAAAAAATTTGGGGATTTTTTATGGAATATAAAAAAACAATTGGCGCAAGAATCAACTGGAGAGGGGGCCCCTGTTGCTCACAAGGCAACAAGGCGCGACCCCCTAGGGGCGCGCCCTGATGCCTTGTGGGGCCCACAGAGGTCCTCCTAACTTAATTCCAATGCCACAAATTCTCTTTCCCCGAGAAAAAAAATAGAGAAGAAGTTTCATCACGTTTTACGATACGGAGCCACCGCCACCTCCTGTTCTTCATCGGGAGGGCTGATCTGGAGTCCGTTCGGGGCTCCGGAGAGGGGGATTCGTCGCCATCGTCATCATCAACCATCCTCCATCACCAATTTCATGATGCTCACCACCTAGTGTGAGTAATTTCTCCGTAGGCTTGCTGGACGATGATGGGTTGGATGAGATTTATCATGTAATTGAGTCAATTTGTTAGGGCTTGATCCTTAGTATCCACTATGTTCTGAGATTGATGTTGCTATGACTTTGCTATGCTTAATGCTTGTCACTAGGGCCCGAGTGCCATGATTTCTGATCTGAACCCTCTATGTTTTCATGAATAAATTTGAGTTCTTGATCCTATCTGCTAGTTATATGCAATTGTTATTGTTCTGATCCGTAGACCCCATAGTGACAATTGTTTGGGATACTCTCCGGGGATGACTGTAATTCGAGGAGTTCATGTATTCACCATGTGTTAATGCTTTGTTCCGGTTCTCTATTAAAAGGAGGTCTTAATATCCCTTAGTTTCCTTATAGACCCCGCTGCCACGGGAGTGTAGGACAAAAGATGTCATGCAAGTTCTTATTATAAGCACGTATGACTATATACGGAATACATGCCTACATTACATTGATGAATTGGAGCTATTGTGTATCGCTCTAGGTTGTGACTGTTACATGATGAATGTCATCCAACATAATTATCCATCACTGATCCAATGCCTACGCTTTTCGCATATTGATCTTTGCTAAGTTACTTTCGCTGCTGCTGCTGTTACAATCACTACAAAACTGCTACTGTTACTGTTTCCATTACTATTGCTATTGTTACTACTGTGCTACTAAACACTTTGCTGCAGATATTTAGTTCTCCAGGTGTGGTTGAATCAACTCAACTGCTAATACTCGCAAATATTCTTTGGCTTCCCTTGTGTCGAATCAATAAATTTGGGTGAAATACTACCCTCGAAGACTGTCGCGATCCCTATACTTGTGGGTTATCAAGACTTTTTGTGGCGCCGTTGCCGGGGAGCATAGCTCTATTTGTTGAGTCACTTCGGATTTATATCTGTTGATCACTATGAAGAATCTGAAAGACGCTAAGACCAAGGTCGTTCCCTCTAAGACGAGGGGAGGTAAGGAACTGCCATCAGACTCCGCACTTGATTCAACTTCTGTTTTGAGTAGGCTTGCGACACCACCACCTGCTATTCATTCTGATATGTCGCAAGTAATTGATGATACCACTTCTGCTATAAATGATACTTATGATGATGCTAGTACTATGCTTGATAATACTGTGCCCCTAGGTGAATTTCTTGATGAACAAATTTTTAGAGCTAAAGAAACTGAGAATTCTGAAATTGATGAAACTTCTGAAAATTATGATTCACCTATTATGCCTAGCTCTCCTACTAGAGTTGAAATGCCTAAGATACCTGAGGGTTATGTTATAGATGGAGAGACAGCTAGGGAAATTCTTGCTTGTAATGATAGAGATGATGTTAGAAAATTATTGGTTAAACTAAAAGAAAAGTCTATGATGGAGAGAATGAAATATGATCCTAAGTTTGCTACCTCTCCTATCTTTGTTACCGATAAGGATTATGAATTCTCTTTCGATCCTGAGTTAATTACTTTGGTTGAATCTGATCCTTTTCATGGTTATGAATCTGAAACTGTTGTGGCACACCTTACTAAATTAAATGATATAGCCACCCTATTTGCTCATGAGGAAAAAATTCGTTACTACTACATTCTTAAGTTGTTTCCTTTCTCATTAAAGGGTGATGCTAAGAAATGGTTTAATACTCTTGCTTCTGGTTGTGTGCGTAGTCCCCAGGATATGATATATTACTTCTCTGAAAAATATTTTCCTGCTCATAAGAAACAAGTTGCTTTATAGGAAATATTTAACTTTGTGCAAATTGAAGAAGAGAATCTCCCTCAAGCTTGGGGGAGGCTTCTCCAATTACTTAATGCTTTGCCTGATCATCCTCTTAAGAAAAATGAAATAATTGATATCTTTTATAATGGACTAACCGATGCTTCTAGGGACTACCTAGATAGTTGTGCTGGTTGTGTTTTCAGGGAACGAACTGTTGGACAGGCTGAAGAACTATTGAATAATATATTAAAGAATGCTAATGATTGGACACTTCCTGAACCACCGGTCAAACCAACTCCAAAGAAGAGAGGTATTCTATTCCTCAGTCCTGAAGATATGCAAGAGGCAAAGAAATCTATGAAAGAGAAAGGTATTAAATCTGAAGATGTTAAGAATTTACCACCTATTGAAGAAATACAAGGGGTCGACACCCCGACACAGGTAGTAGAGGTAAATTCTCTTATTAGATTTGATGAAGGTGATATTCCTTATAATAAATCTGCTAGTCAATGCCTTTATGAGTTTGATAATTACATCATTAAGCAAGACCACTTTAATATGTATGTTAGCAATCAATTAAAACGCAATGCCTTCATGATAGATCGATTGAGTGATTTGATGTTTAGAACTGCTAATGATGTTAAAGGCTTAAGTAAACATGCTTCTATGGTTCATACTCAGTTAGAACAAATTGCTAAGTCACAAAATGATTTCTTAATGAAATGAATAATAAAATGAATGATCATGCTGCTAGAGTTGTTACAAGAGGAGGTAGAATGACTCAGGAGCCTCTGTATCCTGAAGGTCATCCTAAAAGGATTGAACAAGATTCTCAAAGAATTAATATTGATGCACCTAGTCCATCTAAAAAGAAAAAGAAAAAGAAAAATGATAGGACTTTGCATGCTTCTAGTGAACCCGAGATAGAAAAACCTCTTGAGAATCATAATGATGTTTCTATTTCTGATGCTGAGACACAATCTGGTGATGAACCCCCACTTAATGATAATGATAATAATAATAATAATGATGTTCATGTTGATGCTCAACCAGGTAATGATAAAGAACCAGATAATGATGTAGAAATAGAACCTGCTGTTGATCTTGATAACCCACCTCCTAAGAATAAAAGATATGATAAAAGTGATTTCATTGCTAGAAAACATGGGAAAGAAAGAGAACCATGGGTTCAAAAACCTAAGCCTTTTCCTACTAAACCATCTAGAAATAAAGATGAGGAGGACTTTGAGCGCTTTGTTGAAATGCTTAGACCTGTCTTTTTGCGCACTCGCTTGACTGATATTTTGAAAATGCCTCCTTATGCTAAATACATGAAAGATATTGTCACTAATAAAAGAAAGATACCTGAGGCTGAAATTTCCACCATGCTTGCAAATTATTCTTTTAAGGGTGGAGTGCCTAAAAAGTTAGGAGATCCGGGAATACCTACTATACCATGCTCCATTAAAAGAAGTTATGTTCAAACTTCTTTATGTGATCTAGGAGCCGGTGTTAGTGTTATGCCTTTCTCTTTATATAGAAGACTTGACTTGAATAAGTTGACACCTACTGAAATATCTTTGCAAATGGCTGATAAATCAACTGCTATACCAATTGGAATTTGCGAGGATGTGCCCGTGTTGTCGCAAATGTTACTATCTTAACAGACTTTGTTATACTTGATATGCCCGAGGACGACAACATGTCGATTATCCTTGGAAGACCCTTTTTGAATACTGCAGGGGCTGTTATTGATTGCAACAAAAGCAAAGTCACTTTTCATGTCAATGGTAATGAGCATACGGTTTATTTTCCGAGGAAGCAAAATTCAGTGAATGGTATCAATTGTATTGAAAAGGTTTCGACAATCACTATTGGAGGGTTCAAATTTCCTCTTCCTACTGTCAAAAAGAAATATGAAATTCTTATTGTTGGGGAGATGCATATCCCCGTTGAGGTAACTTAGTGTTATACGAAAGTTCTTCGGTTTCATGTTACTCGGAAATAGTTTGTTAATAAGACTTGTTCAACCTTATTAATGGATTCTTTTTGAGGGGCATGTGGTCGATGAATTTAGTAAGCACAACTTTCTATAATCATAGTTTGCTCTCTGTTATTTATAGTTTAATAAAGTAAAATGCCATGATTATCCTGTTTTCTGAATTATCCATGCAATAAAAAATGACCCAAAAATAAAAGTGCTCAGAATGTAATAAAATTTTAACATGACTTTTTTTGGAATATTTAAGAATTTTTGGCACTGAAAACAACCCAGGGAGGTGCCCCTGTTGCTCACAAGGCAACATGGCGTGACCCCCCTGGGGGCGCCAAGATGCCTTGTGGGTCCCACAGGGACCCACTCCCTTATATCTTCAGCCACTTCATCTCCTACCTCCAGAAAAATCTTTGTAGCTCTCTCCCTCGTGTTCTTGCTCCCAAACCTGAGATTTTCGATCTCTTTGCTCGGAGCTTCGTTTCCCAAACTGTTTTGGGGGATTGCTCCTTGGTATGTGACTCCTCCATTGCTCCAATTAGTTTTTGCTTTAGTGAATTATATTTTGCATCAATTGCTGCTATTGGTGCTATAGAAAATGAGCTTGCATGTTTGATTCTTTGAGTTCTAAGTAGTTTGAATGCTTGATATAGCCTCTAGGCACTTGTATGAGTAGTTGCTATCAATCTTGTGAAGTTTTGTTAACATCTTTTTGTGGTCCATTTATTTCCAGAAATTTGTCCTTAGGAATATGAACTTCCTCCGGAGAGGTTCTTCGAGCCGGAGCTCCACGGGGGTCCTTGGGAATGCCCCTGACCGTGACCTCAACATTCCGTGTAGGACGGAGGTCCGACCGTGCGAAAGGCCACACAATGCTTTCATGAACGAAGTCGGGTTCCGCCAAGTGTCGGGGGGATGACCCCCGGGTAGGCAACGGAGCCCAGCCCCCTTTTTTAAAAAAATATCGGAGCAGGCCAAGCTCCTCAATCCGGCTAGCTTGCTCGCCGGCTCCCCAGCGCGAGCCGGCTCGGCACGGCGACCCGGATAAGCCGGCTGGCCCATGCCGGCTGGCCGCGAGAGGACAATCCCTCACAACGAGGCAGGCGTGGCTACAACACTCCCTCCTTTGTGCCGGCCCCGGCGGGCGCGGCCACAGTGCACCCTACGCCCCCGCCCGGGGCGGGCGGGATGTGGGCGGCGCAATCCTGTAGCTAGGTGGCGCCAGCCGCCCTGTGACGCAAGACAAGACATGCCACAGTGCCGCGCAGCCGACCGGACCCGTGCCCGGCTGCCCAGGCACGGCCCGCACCCGGCGGACCCGGCGACCCGGCGGCCCCCACCGCCGGCTCCCAGACAATGGCACCAGGGCCCCACGCTTTTGTATCTTTACCGATGTAACCCTGGGGGGTCGAGCTATAAGACCCCCCGGGAGGCCTCCATGCAGAGGGGTTGAGCTTGGCTCGCACTATCTTCCACGCACACACATACACTCACAGGAGAGGTAGAACGAAGGTCTAGCTCCTTCTTCCTCCTCCGTTCAAACAGCTCCAGGAGCAACCTTGTAGCCCTTGTGCACTCCATACTCCATTCGGCGGGACTAGAGGTATTACCTCTCCGGAGGGCCCCGAACCTGGGTACGTCTCGTGTCTCACACTTGCTCGTGCCGACCTCGCTTCTGGAGCCCACCGGCGTCCTCACGTAGCCCCACCATTTTTAGCCATCTCATGGCATCTGCCGTGAGAATACCACGACAGTTGGCGCCCACCGTGGGGCTGCTCGAGGCGCCGGCCGGAGTCAAGTTCCAGATGAGGCCCTTCACCAGCTCCGGCGAGCGCATCATGCACGGTTTGGTCCGCGCGCCTCGCACGGCCAACCCGGCCAGCTGCGACGCTGCGCCAGGCGCGGACGCCGCCTGCCTCGCAGGTGGCCTCGTCGTCCCTTTCGGCGCGCTGGGCATCTTCGTCACGCTCGTCCCCGACGAGTACCCCAGCGAGGTACACAGCTTTGCCGACTCGCCCGTCCCCGTTGGCTGTGCCGTCTTCGACGATGTTGCGACCCTCTGCGCCCGCGCGGAGGTGCTGACCATCGGCACTAGCTCCGGCCCCTCGCGCGGCAAGGAGAAGGCCGACGCGGCTGCTGCTGCCGCGGCTGCGGCCCCGCCACGCCGGGCCGACCCGCTCCGCGAGACGATCCGGAGCCTACAAGCCCCCATCACGCCCGACGCCGACACGGCGGCCGCAGCGGCTCAGCTCAACAAGGACCGTCAGCATCTGCTGGTCGAGGCCACGGAGCTCGCGGCAATGCGGCGCCGGCTGGAGTCCGCCCAGCGAGAGTACGACAGCGCCCACGGCTTCATGCCGGCCGCCGCCGAGCCCAGCCGGGTCGCGGAAGTGCGGATCCATGGGGGTGCGATCGGCCGTGCGCTAGGCGCAGGCCGACCCGTGTACGACACCCCCGTCAAGAACATGCGCACAGCGCAGGCGGCCATGGCGGATCTCGAATTCCTGGAGGGCGAGGAGCTATTGCAGCAGTAGCAGCGCATCCGCGATCTCATCACCGTGGCGAACGAGCAGCAGAAGCACTTCGACCTGGCCCAGCCATCCGCCTCCGCCTCAGGAAAAACCGGGAACCCGGAGAGGGCCCTGCGGGACGCGCAGCAGACGTCCTCCCACGCCACTAGCGCGAGCCGCTCTGGCCGGCACCGGTCCGGTCGGAGCCGGCACAACCGTGCCGCAACCGCTGGAAACGGCATTGCCAACTCGACGGCTGGCGACGGCCGGGTTCAGCCACCGGAGCCCCCCGTGCGGCCGGCTCGGCGACGCGAGCCGGCCCTGGAAGCCCTTGCACCCCGCTGTCCCGTGGCGGACCGGATTGGTCCCCACGGTCCCGTGGCCGACCGGCTCGGTCCCCGCGAGCCCTACGACGAAAGCGACGCCCGTCACCGCCTCGACCGGCTGGCGCGCTCCACGGCCCTGGAGGAGGAGAGCTCTGTCGGCCTGGCATGCTTTGACCCCCGCATTCGCGAGGAGCCCTTCCCCAAAGGCTTCTCGCTGCCCCGCGACTCCCCCAAGTACAACGGCATCACCAAGCCGGAGGACTAGCTGACTGACTACACCACGGCTGTCGTCATAGCCGGCGGCAACCGGCGTGTGGCCGTATGATACGTCCCCCTCATGCTGCTCGGCTCGGCCCGGACGTGGCTTAACAGCCTGCGAGCCGGCAGCGTGAACTCCTGGCTGGATTTCGAAGACGCGTTTATCCGCAACTTCACCAGCACCTACAAGCGCCCCGGCAAGCCTCGCCTGCTCTCCATGTGCGTCTAGAAGCCAAGCGAGCCCCTTCGCGACTTCCTCACACGGTAGACGGAGCTGCGCAACTCCTGCGAGGGGGTCCACGAGGTCCAGGCCATCCAGTACTTCATCGACGGATGCCAAGACGACACTCTGGTCAAGCACCGGCTGGTGTGCGACGAGCCGGACACCCTGGTGGAGCTCATGGCCGTGGCGGACAAGTACGCTACGGCCGACTCCACGATGAATGTGAAGGTCACGATCGACGCAGACGGCAAGCTCCTCCCGGCCCAGCTGGCGCCCCCAAGCCGGCTGGCGACAACAACCAGCGCTGGCAAGACAACAACAACGGCAAGCGCAGGAACGACCAGCAGGCGCCCCGCTATGACAACTGGCAGGTCGCCGCGGTGGAAGGGGAGCAGCCGGCCGAACAAGGCTCCAGCCAGCGCCCGTGCACTGGCAAGGCTGCCTGGCAGCCCAAGCTGTCTTTCGAGCAGATGCTCGATGCCCCCTGCAAGAACCACAGCGGCGCGAAGCCGTCGACGCACACGCTTCGGCAGTGCAGCTTCACCCAGCGCCTGTTGAAGGGCAACCTTCCACCCCCGCCACCCGGAGCCGGCCCGCAGCAGCCGCCGCTTCCCCCACCCCCGCCGCCACCCGACGCCCTCGCCAACAACGCCTTCCCCCACCCGGACGCGTCCTATGTCGTCTTCACCAGCGAGGGCGATGACAAGCACGCCAAGCGCAAGCACGCGGCCGAGGTGAACGCTGTTGTCCCTCCGGTTCCCCAGTACATGCATTGGTCCGACCGGCCGGTCAGCTGGACCCGGGAGGACCACCCGGCCGTCATGCCCACGCCGGGTGGCTACGCCCTGGTGCTCGACCCCACCTTCGTCTCCGAGAAACGCACCTGCCGTTTTTTGCGGGTGCTGATCAACGGCGGCAGCAGCATCAACATCCTGTACCGCGACACCATGACCAAGCTCGGCATCGAGGCGCGACAGCTGGAGCCGACCCGGACGGTGTTCCACGGCATCGTGCCGGGTCTCTCCTGCTCTCCGATCGGCCGGATCCGGCTTGACGTCTTGTTCGGCTCCAGCAGCCATTTCCGCCGTGAGACGATCTGGTTCGAAGTGGTGGACCTGGCCAACCCCTACCACGCGCTGCTGGGCTGGCCCGCAATGGCCAAATTCATGGCGGTCCCCCACTATGCCTACCTGAAGTTGAAGATGCCGGGTCCCAAGGGCCTCATCACCATCGTCGGTGACTACAAGAAGTCCCTCGAGTGCGCCAAAGCTGGCTCCCAGCTGGCTGAGTCACTGGTCATCGCCGAGGAGAGGCGCCAGCTCGACCGGATCATGGCGCTGGCTGGCGCGCAGCCGGCCGTGCCGACTCCGCCCAAGCCAGCCGCCAACGAGGCCTCCTTCCAGCTGTCAAAAGACACGAAGAGGGTCCCGCTCGACCCGGCCGACCCCAGCTCCAGCAAGTACGTCGTCGTGGGCACCTGACTCGACAGCAAATAGAAAGGCGAGCTCGTCGACTTCCTCCGTGAGAATCGGGACATCTTCGCATGGTCTCCCAAAGACATGCCGGGTGTCCCGAGGGAATTCGCCGAGCACAAACTTCACGTCCGCAAGATCGCCAAGCCTGTCCGACAGCCGCTACGCCGCTTCTCCGAGGAGAAGCGAAGAACCATCGGTGAAGAGATCGCCCGGCTGCTCGCAGTCGGCTTCATCATGGAAGTTTTCCACCCCGAGTGGCTGGCCAATCCAGTCCTCGTCCTCAAGAAGAATGGCACCTGGCGCATGTGCATCGACTACACCAGCTTGAACAAGGCCTGCCCCAAAGATCCATTCGCTCTGCCTCGGATCGACCAAGTCATGGACTCCACAGCCGGCTGCGAGCTCCTGTCCTTTCTGGACGCCTACTCCTGCTACCACCAGATCAAGCTGGACCTGGCCGACACCCTCAAGACGTCCTTCATCACGCTCTTTGGGGCATTTTGCTACATCACCATGTCGTTCGGCTTGAAGAATGCCGGCGCCACCTTCCAGCGCTGCATGCAAAAATGCCTGCTGCCCCAGATCGGCAGAAGCGTGCACGTCTACGTCGACGACATCGTGGTGAAGACCAAGCAGCACCTCACGCTCCTGGCCGACCTCAAGGAGACCTTCGCCAACTTGCGCCGGTACCAGATCAAGCTCAACCCAGAGAAATGCGTCTTCGGCATGCCGGCTGGCCAACTCCTTGGTTTCCTCGTCTCGGAGCGCGGCATTGTGACCAACCCGGAAAAGATCAAGGCGATCGAGCGCATGCGCAAGCCGGCCCGGCTGCGCGACGTCCAGAAGTTCACCGGCTGCTTGGCCTCTCTCAGCCGGTTCGTCAGCCGGCTGGGGGAGAGGGCCTTGCCCCTGTATCAGCTGATGAAGAAGACGATGGCGTTCGAGTGGAGCGACCAGGCGGACGAAGCTTTCCGCGACCTCAAGCGCATGCTATCCACCGCACCCGTCCTGGCCACGCCGGCTGAGAAGGAGCCACTTTTGCTGTACATCGCCGCCACCTCCCAGGCGGTCAGCACGGTGCTGGTGGTCGAGCGCCCTGAGGAGGGCAAGGTGTAGCTGGTCCAGCGTCCAGTGTACTTCCTGAGCGAGGTGCTCTCCGCCTCCAAGCAGAACTACCCCCACTACCAGAAGATGTGCTACGGCGTGTACCTTGCCGCCAAGAAGCTGAGGCAGTACTTCCAGGAGCATACCATTACCGTGGTGAGCACGGCCCCCATTGGCGAGATCATGGGCTGCCGGGATGCCTCTGGCCGGGTGGCCAAGGGGGCCATCGAGCTAGCCGGCCACACGATCCTCTACGAGCCCCGCACCACCATCAAGTCCCAGGCGCTGGCCGACTTCCTCGTCGACTGGACAGAGACCCAGTACCTGCCACCGGCGCCCGAGTCGACTCACTGGCGCATGCACTTCGACGGCTCCAAGATGCGCAATGGCTTGGGAGCCGGCATCGTGCTGTCTTCCCCCAAGAACGACCGACTGCGGTACGTGCTGTAGATCCATTTCGCCGCCTCCAACAACGTGGCCGAGTACGAAGCTCTCATGCACGGCATCCGGCTGGCCAAGGAGATCGGCATCCGGCCCATCCTCTGCTACGGCGACTTGGACCTGGTGGTGTAGCAAGTTTCCAGCGACTGGGACGCCAGAGACGCCAACATGGCCAGCTACCGCTTCCTGGTCCAGCAGCTCTCTGGCGGGTTCGACGGTTGCGAGTTCCTCCACGTCCCCCGCGCGGACAACGAAGCGGCTGACGCACTGGCTAAAGTGGGCTCCACCCGGCAAGCCATCCCATCCGGCGTCTCCCTCGAGCACCTGCGGAAGTCGTCCATCAAGCCATCTCCCGAGTCAGAATCCATCTTTGTCCCGGACGACCCCGACGCGCCCCCACCCAACCCTGGAGTTCCCGGCCCAAGCTCGGGGACTGCCGGCTCCGGCTCGGGGGTTGCCGGCTCTGGCTCGGGGGCTGCCAGCTCCGGCTCAGGGGCTGCCGACTCGGGCTCGGGGGCTGCCGTCTCCGGCTCGGGGACTGCCGGCTCCGGCTCGGGGACTGCCAGCTCCGGCTCGGGGGCTGCCGTCCCGGATCCCATCCCGGTGGCCGTCCTCTCAGTGGTGACGGCGCCGTCCTGGGCTTGGCCGATCCTCGCCTTCCTGGAAGACGGCGAACTTCCCAGCGACGAGACCGAAGCCCGGCAAGTGCAGCGGCGAGCGTCCACCTACAGCATCATCAACCACGAGCTGGTCAAGTGCAGCACAACAGGCGTGTTCCAGCGCTGCGTCGAGCAGGACAAAGGAATCGAGATCCTCCTCGACATCCACCAGGGCGAGTGCGGGCACCACGCCGCCTCGAGGTCCCTGGTGGCCAAGGCTTTCCGCCATGGTTTCTACTGGCCCACGGCCCTGCAAGATGCCGAGCAGCTGGTCCTCAAATGCAAGGGCTGCCAACGCTTCAGCAAGCGCAGCCACCAGCTGGCCACAGCCCTCCAAACCATCCCAATCACGTGGCCCTTTGCCGTCTAGGGGCTCGACATGGTGGGGCCTTTCAAGACCGCCCGAGGCGGCATGACGCATCTGCTGGTCGCCGTCGACAAGTTCACCAAGTGGATCGAGGCAAGGCCGATCAAGAAGCTCGACGGGCCCACGGCCGTCCGGTTCATCAAGGATATCGTGGTTCGCTACGGCGTTCCCCACAGCATCATCATTGACAACGGCACCAACTTCGCCAAGGGCGCGCTGGCCCACTACTGCTCCGCATCCGGCATCCGACTCGACTTGGCCTCCGTCGCACATCTCCAGTCGAACAGCCAGGCCGAGCGGGCAAACGGCCTCATCCTAGCCGGCATCAAGCCGCAACTCGTCGAGCTACTCGTGCGCTCACCCGGCAGCTGGCTCGATGAGCTGCCGGCCGTCCTCTGGAGTCTCCGGACGACACCCAACCGCTCAACCGGGTTCACCCCGTTCTTCCTCGTCTACGGAGCCGAAGCAATTATTCCAACCGACGTCGAGTTCGACTCGCCCCGGATGACCATGTACACAGAAGCCGAGGCAAAGGAGGCACGCGAAGACGGCGTTGACCTGCTCGAGGAGGCGCGCCTCCTGGCCCTCAGCCGGTCAGCCATCTACCAACAAGGCCTGCACCACTACCACAACAAGAAGATCAAGCCCCTCGCATTCCATGAAGGTGACCTCATGCTCCGGCTTGTCCAGCGGACAGCCGGCCAGCACAAGCTGGCCTCTCCTTGGGAGGGCCCCTTCATCATCAGCAAGGCTCTCTGCGACCGGAACGCGTACTACCTCATCGACGCGCAGAAGCCGAACAAGCGCAAGCGAGATGCAGCCGGCGAGGAGTCCAGCCAGCCCTGGAACGCGGAGCTCCTCCGTCCGTTTTACAGTTGAACGCATGCACGTATGTATCACTACATTTTGGGTTTAATGAAAGCAGCAAGTACCCCCGCACGACACTCGGGGGCTACCTTTTCCATTTTTACCAAGCTTTGTGTATATGCACTTCCCCGTTTTTCCATTCTCCCGCCGAGTCAGCGCGTCCGGCTCGGGGGCTAGCCGGCTAGACCGCACCTCGCCATTTTCCTTAGTCCATTTCGAAGCGTACGAGCCGCCAAAGCCCTCTCTTCGCCCCAAGCTAGAGACCGGCTCCCAGCTGTCCGGCCGGCAAGAGCCAAAGGCCGGAAGCGTCGTCACGCAAGAATGGCTAAGGGGGAGAGTCCGGCTCGGCCAATCTGGCCCAACCCGCCCTTTCTCACCAATTCGCCGCACGACCGGCTTCGCCGCCTGCCGCTAGCCGGCCCAGTGGGTGTTCCGCTAGTGCTCAACGTCTGAAAAAGCCTAAGTATTGTACGTCCCCTCTCAAGGCCGAATCCCCGTCCTAGCCACAGACCGCCACCCAGCTGTCCGGCTAGCGGGAAGGGAGTCCAAAGAAAAGACGAAGAAGAAAAGGCCCAAGGCCGAACAGCAAAAGCGAAATTGCATGCAAAATTTATAAACAACAAGGGCCCGCGGCCACAAGTCCATTACATAAAACTACACCCCTAGTGGGTGGACCTGCTACCTAACCAAGTTTGAGTACAGGAAGGATAAAGATAAAAAGAAAAAAAGTCCTAAGCGGCACCCGCGTCGGCTTCGGTCGGCGACGGCTTGGCTGAGGTGGACGCGGCCGCCGGGTCGGCCCAGTGCACTCCGGCCTCTCGGTCGTGGCGGCGGCATCCGGGTCGGCCTCGTCGTCGGCATAGACCCCTGTCTCGGCCGAGCTGCCGTCCGGGTCGTTGAGCAGGAGGCCGAACTCGTCGGCAGGGAGCTCCTCGCCGTCCTCCGTCCGCTCCAGTACGAACTCGTCGTGTGGGGCGAACGTGGCTAGGTAGCTGGCCCGCCCGGCGATCCGCTGCGCCCGCGCCGCCAAGGCGATCCTCCGCGCCGGCCTGCTGCGCCGCCAGGCGGTCGAGGTCCATGCCCAGATACCAAGACACGACGAAGCGCAGCGCCGTCTCCGCGCCGGCCCGGGCCGCAGAGGCCCTCCAAGCACCGAGTCACTCCACGCCGGCTTCCAGCCACCACTCCAGCCGGGTGACGCTGTTCGGCACCACCGCACCCGGCCAGAGGCTGCTCACCATGCTCACCCCAGCCTCGAACAGACGGCGCATGTGCCCCTCCACGGCTCCAAGATGGGCCTCACCGGCGAGGACGATTTCCGAGAGGCTCCGGGCGGCGTAAACATCAATCTCCGCCCCCGACGCGCGCTGGTCCGCCCGGTAGGCGTGCACGGCCGCGTCGACCGCCTCCTGCGTCTCTGGGAAGATTTCTGGCAAAGGAAGGAAACAACTCAGCTAGAAGAAAAACAACTTGCCGGCTAGGCCAACCGGACCAAAGAAAAAGATAGCACTCACGGGCGAAGGCCTCATCGAGGTGTTGCGCCTCACTCAGCATCCTGTGCTCCCGGAGGGCCGACGCGCGGGTCTGGGCCTCGAGATCTTTCTAGTGCTGGGAGCTCCTCCTGCCGGCGTTCGCCAGCTCCTTGGCCGCCTTGCCGCGCTCTTCCGCCAGCCGGCCCATCTCCGTCTAGTGGGCGTCCTCCGTCTTGGGCTTCTCGGCCACCAGCCGGTCCACCTCGGCCCGGAGCCGGTCGCGGTCGGCGACAGCAAGATCGCGCTGCAGGCCAGCTTCGGCAAGCCGGCCTCGGAGACCCGGCACCTCGACCGCAGCGGCTGCACGACGAGGTTCCCGGTCAAACACCGGATGCAAGGCAAAGAAGAAAAAGACAAGCTTTAAGATTCGATCCGGCTGCTCCGCAGTCCGGCCCTAACCTCAGGGGCTACACCCAGTGGGTGCGCTAGCGCGCCCCCACTGAAGGCATGCAAGTCGTACCTCGGGCCTGGCGCAGCTCCTCTTCCTTGACGGCAAGCTGGGCCTTGGCCTCGCGAAACCGCTCCAGAAGCCGGTTGTACGTGCTGGCCCGCAGGTTGTATAGATGTTGCGCGAAGACAAAAGTTAGAAGAGTGCAAAAAACGCACATAAAGACCCGACCCGGCTGCTTCGCAGCCGGCCCGGTCTCGAGGGCTACACCCAGTGGGTGCGCTATCGCGCCCTCACTGATTCAACGGCCAAGACAAGCAGAAACTAAAAACTCAACGTGACCGCTTGCTCCAGCTTCCGCGCCCACTACTGGTCTTCACGGACGAAGGCCTGCAGGCGCTCGCCCCGCCCGCGAAGCTGCGAGCGCAGGGCATTCGCCGCCTCGTTCTCCCGGGTGCACGGCCCGACCACAGCCTCGCCGGCGTTCGCCCACGGCTGCTGCATCGCGGTCCCAACGCTGGATCCGCTTCCACCCGGCCTCTCGGAGTGCGTAGCGGCTTGGGGAGGAACGACCACCAAGGCACCAGCGTCCCCAGTTGCGGCCCCCGGGGCCGACGTCGGCTGCCCTTGGCCGGACGGTGCGGAGTCCGCCTCGCGCTCCTCTCCGCAGCCCTCGCCTCCTCCTGCCGGGTCGGCCCGGGGCGGCGTGCCTACGACGATGTTCTCGTCGACATCCGACTCGCCGTCGGCCGTCTCCGTCTGCCCTGCCGGCTCGCCCGCCCCCTCCGACTGTGGCTCGATGATCGTGGCGTCCGGCGTCGAGCACCTCTCCATCTTCGGCCAGGCCGGGTCCGCGGTGGTCCTGGCCCGCGTCGCAGAGGCCCTCTCCCACGCCCGAGCCGAGGCCTCCGCCATCTCCTTTTCGGCCTCCAGTCGATCCCGCCAGGCAGCGCGCGCCGCCGCGTCAAGATCCTGGTCGGAATGGTGGGCCGCGAGGTCCTCCTCCGTGGTCCGGTCCGGCTCGCGGTCGACGGCGCTGCTCCGGGTTTTCTGCCAGACGGCCTCGCCCGCCGTGGCCGCCGTCGCCACCACCGCCAGGTCAAGGGCGGACCTGTGCGCAGCAAGTTTAGCACGATAGAGGCATGGGCAAGAAACGAGCGAGGAGCAGAAGACGACAAGTGACACTTACCCAATAACCTTCGGGACATCCCGCCTCGGGTCCACGGACGGGGCGAGCCGGCGCTTCTTCTTGACAACGGCCCTCTCGCGCGCCGGCCCCGCCGCCGTCGGGCGCTTTGCGGCCGGCGTCTTCTCGACCGCCTCCTTCCCATGCGGCCGGCTGCCGGACGCCGCCGCGGGAGGCGGCCCGACGCCGGCCGTCTTCCGCGGCCGTCTTGGGGGGTCGATGCTTGCTTCCTCCCCAGCCGAGGGCGCTGCACCGCGGGCACCGGTCAGGCCCTCCTTGTCGTCATCCGGCCAGTCGCGCAAAAGATCTGAAGGCGGAGACTTACCCGCGTGCCGCGACCCGCCGGCCACGGCGTCAGCCATGCACGCTTCGACCGCCCCCTCCTCCGCCTCAGTGCCGGCCTCCTCCACATCTGAGTCGGGCAAGTCGGCCAGCAGAATCTGGGGATTCGGCCCGTCGTGGTTCTGCTGGCTAGCGAATAGCTGCGGCCCTCCTGTCACGTCAGGGCACAGGAATAATGTTGAAGCGGCAAAGAATAATGACCAGGGACTTACCGCCGGCATCGGGTTCCCCCGGTGATAGGGCTCCTTCCCAAAGCTCCACCCCTCCTCCTTCAACCCGGCCTTAGAGATGTAGTTCACCCACTGGGCGATCCCGGCCGGCCCCAGCTCCTTGGTTGACATCCGGGTCGGGTCGTGCCGGCCGCTCATGTCGCAGATCCGGTGCGCTCGGCGCTGCAGCGGCAGCACCCGGCGGGCGATGAAGGCCACGATGAGATCAGCCGGCACCAGCCCCTCGCGGTCCGTCATCTCCCTGACCCGGCGGCAGATGTTCAAGAGCTCCTGCGGCGTCTTCTTGGGGCAGTAGCGCCAATTCGGCTTCTCGAGCGGCGGCACGTCGACGAAGGGCGGGACATTGATGACGTCCACCGCCGGTCGGCGTTCCGGACGTAGAAGAACATCGTCTGCCACTTTTTGGCCGAGTCCTCAAGTGGCAGCTTTTGAAACGGCCCGTTCGGCCGGCCGGTGACCACCGCTGCCCCGCAGTCGGACATAACGCCGGCCGACGCCCTCTGCTGCTTGAGGAAGAACATCTTCGCCCACAAGTCCATGTTCGGCAGCATGCCGAGGTAGCCCTCGCAGAGCGTGGCGAAGCCCGCAATCTGCAGCACGGCATTGGTGCCGAGATGGTGCGGCTGCAGCCCGAAGAAGTCGAGGAAGCCACGGAAGAAGAGGCTCACGGGGAGGCCGAACCCTCGCTCTAAGTGCGAATAAAAGACGACGTGCTCGCCCTCCCGCGGCCGCGGCACCCTCTCCGAGGCCGGCGCGCACGCGTCCAACGCCTTCGCCGGCGGCAGCCGCTTCGTGCGGTGGAGATACCGGATATCCGCCTCGCTCGTAATGGAGCCCTCCCAAGAGCCTTTCGGCAGCGCCATTGGAGGGCTCTCCGGGCGTGAAAGTGCGGCGACGAAGAGGTGGAGGAAAGGGAAGAGCTGCGTGCTGCGGGCCTCCGGTCGCGGTGCGCAGCGGCGGGCGTGAGCAAGGCATGCGGCAGCAGCACTTCGCCTGAGCGTGGCGGAGAAGAAGGAGAGGAAGAGCGAGGGGCGGGAGTGCGCGCGTGAGCGTTTTCGTCGCGCTCCCTCCCACTCATTTATAGCCATGGAAGAACGTGGGGGAGTGGGATCGCCTGCGCCCATGATCTCCACTCCCCCGCACTGTGCGGGCACGTTCCCCGCGTACATTAACTGTGCGGGGAAGTGCAACCGCCAAGGGCCGCCACAATAAATCCCCACGCGCGGGCCGAGGGCGCGGCATGGGGTCTCGGTCCACCGTCGCGTCCCATCGTGCGCGTGGCCTGGCAGGCTTCGCCCGCCGCGAAACAGCACATGGCTGTCCGTCGAACAGCGGCGGGCGCGAATCATCGTACGAAACAAGACTCAACCGGCGGGCGCTTCCGTTTCCCGCCTCGGCCGGGGTGCCGCGATCCGGCTTCCGGAAACCGGCGCCCAGCGGGTGTTCCCGGCGTCCGCTGCCGCGTTGCCGGCACGCGGATGGACGGTGCCGCCCGGCCGGGCTCCTGCACTTCATCAACAAACCGACTCCTCAAGGGGGTAAGCTGCGAAGGCCCCCCTGCTTGGAGCCGGCGAGCCTTCACAGCTTCGGGGACTACTGTCAGGGGGATGACCCCCGGGTAGGCAACAGAGCCCGACCCCCTTTTTTAAAAAATATCGGAGCAGGCCAAGCTCCTCAATCCAGCTAGCCTGCTTGCCGGCTCCCCAGTGCGAGCCGGCTCGGCACGGCGACCCGGATCAGCCGGCTGGCCCATGCCGGCTGGCCGCGAGAGGACAATCCCTCACGACGAGGCAGGCGTGGCTACATCACTCCCTCCTTTGTGCCAGCCCTGGCGGGCGCGGCCACAACGCACCCTGCGCCCCCGCCCGGGGCAGGCGGGATGCGGGCGGCGCAATCCTGTAGGTGGGTGGCGCCAGCCGCCCTGTGACGCAAGACAAAACATGCCACAGTGCCGCGCAGTCGACCGGACCCGTGCCCGGCGGCCTCGGCACGGCCCGCACCCGGCGGACCCGGCGGCCCCCACCGCCGGCTCCCAGACAATGGCACCAGGGCCCCACGCTTATGTATCTTTACCGATGTAACCCTGGGGGGTCGAGCTATAAGACCCCCCGGGAGGCCTCCATGCAGAGGGGTTGAGCTTGGTTCGCACTATCTTCCACGCACACACATACACTCACAGGAGAGGTAGAACGAAGGTCCAGCTCCTTCTTCCTCCTCCGTTCAAACAGCTCCAGGAGCAACCTTGTAGCCCTTGTGCACTCCATACTCCATTCGGCAGGACTAGGGGTATTACCTCTCCGGAGGGCCCCGAACCTGGGTACGTCTCGTGTCTCACACTTGCTCGTGCCGACCTTGCTTCTGGAGCCCACTGGCGTCCTCACGTAGCCCCACCATTTTTAGCCATCTCATGGCATCTGCCGTGAGAATACCACGACACCAAGAGTTTGCGCAATTTGCCGCGAACGCTGGGCTGACCGACTTCCTTGCAGATGAGTGTGACCAGTACCACATCCTTACAAATTCCTTTGTGCAAAATTTTTATTTTCTGCCTGGGCTCGATATCCCCATGGTGCGTTTCGATTTATATGCTGAACATCATGAGTTAATGCTAGCTGAGTTTTGTGAGATATGTTTGATCCCTTCTGATGGGGATGTGAGGGAACCTTGACCTGAGGAATTTGAGGATTTCCTTCTCACTTTGACTTTGGGAGAATCTAGGGACATGTCGAGAGCCCGAGTTACTAGCTTGCATTTTCCTGCTGTGCACTACTTCGCTTTATTCATAGGGAAATGCTTGACTGCCAGGGAAGAAGGTGGTACGCTAAGTGCCCCTGACCTCGCCATCTTACGGCGTGCTATTCACTGCGATCACACTTTCAGTTTGGGAGCCATCATTTCACGCCGCTTGCACACTAACAGGACTAGGGTTAAAATTCATGGTTGTATTTATGCTTCGCGCCTTGTGAAATGCTTTAATGTTGCTATCCGTCATAATGATTATTTGCTGCCTAAGGTTTATTTAGACCAATAGTCATGGTCGATCACCACTTTATTGATGATCTCGAGCCTTCCCACTACATTCGTTATAATTTGGTATTTAGCGAGGTAACTCATGAGATTATTTCGTTGCCTACACCTTCCTTGTTTGATTCTTATGCCAGGCACGGATACACCATCCTACCACCAGACCTCATTGCTTACAAGAATGAGTTGGCCGCGGCGGAGAACGAGGCCCAGCCTTGGGACGCTCGAGTGCCTCCGCCTAACCACTTTCCTACCAGACCTGATGGATTTTACGGGTGGCAGTAGACCAAGTTAGGCCAAAAGCCTAAGCTTGGGGGAGTACGTATTTCTCACCGACATTACATTCATGTTCACTGATACGTCTCCAATGTATCTATAAATTTTGATTGTTCCATGCTATTATAGTATCAATCTTGGATGTTTTATATGCAATTATATATCATTTTTTGCAAGAGGGATATAATAAAAACTTTCATGTAGATCACTGAATATGATAAGTTTGATTCCTTGCAATAGTTTTGCGATATTAAGATGGTAATATGTGGGAGGTACTTGTAGATAATTGTGGTTTAGTAAGAATATTGGTGTTAAGGTTTGTGATTCCCGAAGCATGCACGTATGATCTGTTGTTATGCTAAGAAGTTGGAGCATGATTTATTATTCAGGAGGTTTGTGTGGAGGTCGGGGGCGCGCGATGGTTACCTCCTACCAACCTCCCCCCTAGGGTCATGCGTAGTAGTACTTTGCTTGGAGGGCTAGTAAAATTTCGCAATAAGTATGTGAGTTCTTTATGACTAATGTGAGTCCATGGATTATACGCACTCTCGCCTTTCCGCAATTTGCTGGCCTCTTCGATACCGTGCATTGCCCTTTCTCACATCGAGAGTTGGTGCAGACTTCGCCGGTGCACCCAAACCCCGTGATATGATACGCTCTATCACACATAAGCCTCTTTATATCTTCCTTAAAACAGCCACCATACCTACCTATCATGGCATTTCCATAGACATTCTGAGATATATTGCCATGCAACTTCCACCGTTCCGTTTTTATGACACACATCATCATTGTCATATTGCTTTTCATGATCATATAGCTAACATAGTATTTGTTGCTCAACCACCGTTCATCATTTTTTATACATGTTACGCTAGCATCATTGCACATCCTGGTACATTGCTAGAGGCATTCATATAGAGTCATATTTTTGTTCTAGTATCGAGTTGTAATATTGAGTTGTAAGTAAATAAAAGTGTGATGATCATCATTATTAGAGGATTGTCCCAGTGAGGAAAGGATGATAGAGACCATTATTCCCCCACAAGTCGGGATGAGACTACGGACGAAAAATATAAAAAAAAAGAAAAAGAAAAAAAGAGGCCATGAAAAAAAAAGAGAAAAGGAGAGAAGGGGCAATGTTACTATCCTTTTTCCACACTTGTGCTTCAGAGTAGCGTCATGTTTTTCATATAGAGAGTCTCCAATTTTGTCACTTTCATATACTAGTGGGACTTTTTCATTATAGAACTTGGCTTGTATATTCTGATGATGGGCTTCCTCAAATGCCCGAGGTCTTCATGAGCAAGCAAGTTGGATGCACACCCACTTAGTTTCATGTTGAGCTTTCATACACTTATAGCTCTTAGTGCATCCGTTGGATGGCAATCCCTACTCCTCGCATTGACATCAATTGATGGGCATCTCCATAGCCCGTTGATTAGCCTTGTCGATGTGAGACTATCTTCTTATTTTTGAGTTCTCCTTATTTATCTCTACCACCACACTCTATTCCACCCACAGTGCTATATCCATGGCTTGCACTCATGTATTAAGTGGGGGTTGAAAAAGCTGAAGCGCGTTAAAAAGTATGAACCAGTTGCTTGGCTAAAACCGGGGTTGTGCTTGATAAATATTTTGTGTTAAGAAGATGGAGCATGACAGGATTATATGATTTTGTAGGGATAACATTCTTTAGCATTTTTATTTTGAAAGACATGATTGTTTATTAGTATGCCTGAGTATTGATGTCTTTATATCAAATTATAGACTATTGCTTTGAATCATTCAGATCTTATTATTCATACCGTAAGAGAGAGATTACATGATGAAACATGATAGGTAGCATTCCACATCAAAAATTCTGTTTTTATCATTTACCTACTCGAGGATGAGCAAGAATTAATCTTGGGGATGCTTGATACGTCTCCAACATATCTATAATTTTTGATTGTTCCATGCTATTATAATATCAATCTTGGATGTTTTATATGCAATTATATGCCATTATATATCATTTTTTGGGACTAACCTATTAACCCAGTGCCCAGTGCCAGTTGCTGTTTTCTACTTGTTTTTGCCTTTTCAGAAAATCATTATCAAAAAGTGTCCAAACGAGAAAAAAACTTTGGATTAATTTTTTCTGGACCAGAAGAGACCCACGAAGCTTTGGGAGAAGACCAGAAGAGCCACGAGGAGGCGACAAGCCTGGAGGGCGCACCCAGGGGCTAGGGGGCTCCCCCCAGGCTTGTGGGCCCCTCATTGCCCCTCCTGACCAAATTCCAGCACTATAAATTCCAAAATATTTCCAATATACCAGGGAGACAAAATAGAAAACCTTTCCGCCACCGCAAGCCTCTGTTCTTCCGTGATCCCATCTAGAGGCCTTTTCTGGTACTCTGCCGGAGGGGGAATCGATCACGGAGGGCTTCTTCATCAACCTTGCTGCCCTTCCGATGATGTGTGAGTAGTTTACCACCGACCTACGGGTCCATAGCTAGTAGCTAGATGGCTTCTTCTCTCTCTTTGATCTTCAATACCATGTTCTCCTCGATGTTCTTGGAGTTCTATCTAATGTAATCTTCTTTTGCGGTGTGTTTGTTGGGATCCGATGAATTGTGAGTTTATGATCAGATTATTCATGAGAAATATTTGAGTCTTCTCTGAACTCTTTTATGCATGATTATTATAGCTTTGTATTTCTCTCCGATCTATCGATTTGGTTTGGCCTACTAGATTGATTTGTCTTGCAATCGGAGAGGTGCTTTGTGATGGGTTCAATCTTGCGGTGCTCAATCCCTGTGACAGAAAGGGACATGACACGTATTTGTATTGTTGCCATTAAGAATAAAAAGATGGGTTTAATCATATTGCTTGAGTTTACTTTGTCTACATCATGTCATCTTGCTTAAGCCGTTACTCTGTTTCATACTTAATACCCTAGATGCATGCTGGATAGCGGTCGATGGGTGGAGTAATAGTAGTAGATGCAAGCAGGAGTCGGTCCACTTGTCTCGGACGTGATGCCTATATACATGATCATTGCCATGAATCCGTCATAATTATTTGCTTTTCTATCAATTGCCCAACAGTAATTTGTTTACCCACCGTATGCTATGTGTTCGAGAGAGAAGCCTCTAGTGAAAACTATGGCCCCCGGGTCTACTTTATCATATATAAAAAACCTAGAAATACCTTGCTGCAATTTATTTACTTTTATTTTAATTAGTATTTTAATTTATCTATTTACCTCTATAAGATTTAATCCTTGCAAATAACCGCTAAGAGGATTGACAACCCTCTTATTTGCGTTGGGTGCAAGTGTTTGCTCTTGTGTGTGCAGGTGCGCTTAACGGAATTTTGCTTGGTTCTCCTACTGGATTGCTAACCTTGGTTCTTAACTGAGGGAAATACTTATCTCTACTATACTGCATCATCCTCTCCTCTTTGGGGAAATACCAACGCAGTCTACAAGTAGCATTCACACATTCATTCCAGTTGTCGGTGTTCATCCTTTTTCATTAAATATCCATGTTAGTTTTATTTTTGCTTTCTTCTTGTGTGTTTGGAAAAACTTTGAAAATCCAAAAATATTTCTCGCTTCTTTTCGTTTTTTCCTTCTTGTTAGTAGTTCGTTGTATTAAAAGAAACCAAAAAGATTTCCCATTTCTTTCTTTCTTGTTTGTTGGGAGTTCTACCTTGTACATAGTTTTTCTCGCTTTTTGTTTTTGTTTTTTAATTTGCTTTCTTCAGAAAAACTAAAAACTCCAATAATATTTCAGTGTGTTTCTTTGAATTTCTTTTCTTTTCGTTGAGTCGTCGTAGGGAGAAGACCACGATGAAAATGTTGAGTGGCTCTCATATGCTTTATGGATGATCTAACAAAGAGCCAATACTACCTTGTCTTCTCCCTTGAATAAAATATTTGCAGATTCCAGCTTAGTCCATGGCACCTTGCACTATTATTATTTTCACATCATTCAGTCGTGCAAGTGAAAGGCAATAATGACAATGATTTGATGAAGTGACTGTGGCAAAGAAAAGCTGGTATGAACTCTTCTTGTTTTTGTTTTTGTTTTTGTAAATATGTTTAACTCAGTATCCATGATTCAGCATATTATGAGTAAACATGTTTGTGATGACAATTAGAGATTATAGTTGCTCATGCCATGCTTAAGTAGCTAGGAGTGGATAATGATTTATCTTGGATGTCAACATGCATTAAAATGGTTATGATGTAGTATGTTAGTATGGTATCCTCCTCTGAATGTTTCAAGTGGCTTGACTTGGCACATGTTCACACATGTAGTTGATTCAAAACCAATGCAGCCTTCACGATATTTATGTTTAGGGTGTTTATATCCTACTCATGCTAGTATTCAATGTCAATTATTCTCAATGCATGATTATGACCGTTTTCACTCTCTAGTTGGTCGCTTCTCAATCTATTTGCTAACCTTCGCCTGTACTAAGCGGGAATACAGCTTGTGCATCTAAAATCCTTAAACCAAAGTCGTTCCAGATGAGTCCTCTATATCTACCTATATGCGGTATTACTCTGCCGTTCCAAGTAAATTTGCATGTGCCACCTCTAATCATTCAAATAAACATCTATTTTGTGTGCCCGTACCGCTCATGGAGCCACAGGGGGCGGTCAGTATCTTCCATGCTAAGTGGGTTATTCTTAGATGAGTGTTTATTCACTTGTCATTGCACGAGAGAGGCTGGTAATTGGGATGCCCAGTCCTGTAATCAAACTAAAGAAAAATATAATAAAACAAACTCCCCTGGAAATTTGATCGTTTGGAGGGCACCCGTGAATTTGGCTAGCCATGGCTTGTGTTGGTATGGTGGAGGGGGGGTAAACTTTACCTTTTCGCTTGGGAACCACCTATAATGTGTTTAGCATGGAAGATATTGAAAATCCTCGGTCGTGACGTTGACAGGAAAAGTACACCTCTCAAAATTGTTTTCATCTCTGATTTAAGCCTCGAGATCTGGCACCTCTGCAAATCTCTGCTTCCCTCTGCAAAGGGCCTATCTATTTACTTTTATGTTATTTACTTTTATTGTTGAGTCATCACCTTCTCATTATAAGCACCAATCCTGAGAGCACTATTGTCATTCTTATGCATTGAGTATAGTTAATGTTGTGTGCATCATGACTGGATCTCTTCTACCCTAAATTACAATGTTTAGTCGCTGCTTGAACTTTGGAGGTGCTCTGCATTTATGTGTTGCGGTATCAGAAAGGGCTAGCGAGATACCATGTTATCATATTATATCATGATTGTTTTGAAAAATTGTTGGCATTTGAGATATGTTATTATTGCTCGCTAGTTGATTATGCCATTGATATGAGTAAATGTAGTTTCTAAATGTTATCATTTGCATGGTTAGTTCATGATCTATGATGAAAACTTGGGCGATATTTAAGCTTATATACGGATACAAGAATAAAAGAGTTCGTAAAAGTTTTTCTTTATCACTTTCAGTTTGTCAACTGAATTGCTTGAGGACAAGCAATGAGTTAAGCTTGGGGGAGTTGATACGTCTCCATCGTATCTACTTTTCCAAACACCTTTGCTCTTGTTTTGGACTCTAATTTGCATGATTTGAATGGAACTAACCCGGACTGACGCTGTTTTTCAGCAGAACTACCATGGTGTTGTTTTTGTGTAGAAATCAAAGTTCTCGGAATTGGACAAAACTTTTTGGGGATTTTTATGGAATATATAAAAAATATTGGCGCAATAATCAACTGGAGAGGGGCCCCTATTGCTCACAAGGCAACAGGGCGCGACCCCCCTAGGGGGTCTCCCTGATGCCTTGTGGGGCCCACAGAGCTCCTCCTGACCTAATTCCAATGCTATAATTCTCTTTCCCCGAGAAAAAATAGAGAAGAAGTTTCATCGCGTTTTACGATATGGATCCGCCGCCACCTACTGTTCTTCATCGGGAGGGCTGATCTGGAGTCCGTTCGGGGCTCCGGAGAGGGGGATTCGTCGCCATCGTCATCATCAACCATCCTCCATCACCAATTTCATGATGCTCACCACCGGGTGTGAGTAGTTTCTCTGTAGGCTTGCTGGACGGTGATGGGTTGGATGAGATTTATCATGTAATCGAGTCAATTTGTTAGGGCTTGATCCCTAGTATCCACTATGTTCTGAGATTGATGTTGCTATGACTTTGCTATGCTTAATGCTTGTCACTAGGGCCAGAGTGCCATGATTTCAGATCTGAACCCTCTCTGTTTTCATGAATATATTTGAGTTCTTGATACTATCTGCTAGTTATATGCACTTGTTATTGTTCTGATCCGTAGACCCCATAGTGACAATTGTTTGGGATACTCTCCGGGGATGACTGTAATTCGAGGAGTTCATGTATTCACCATGTACGTGTTAATGCTTTGTTCTAGTTCTCTATTAAAAGGAGGCCTTAATATCCATTTGTTTCCTTATGGACCCTGCTGCCACGGGAGGGTAGGACAAAAGATGTCATGCAAGTTCTTATTATAAGCATGTATGACTATATACGGAATACATGCCTACATTACATTGATGAATTGGAGCTATTGTGTATCGCTCTAGATTGTGACTGTTACATGATGAATGTCATCCAACATAATTATCCATCACTGAACCAATGCCTACGCTTTTCGCATATTGATCTTTGCTAAGTTACTTTCGCTGCTGCTGCTGTTACAATCACTACGAAACTGCTACTGTTATTGTTTCTGTTACTATTGCTATTGTTACTACTGTGCTACTAAACACTTTGCTGCAGATATTTAGTTCTCCACGGGTGGTTGAATTGACAACTCAACTGCTAATACTCGCCAATATTCTTTGGCTCCCCTTATGTCGAATCAATAAATTTGGGTGAAATACTACCCTCGAAGACTGTCGCGATCCCCTATGCTTGTGGGTTATCAAGGACTCATTGTCATATTGCTTTGCATGATCATAGATAACTACCATGATATTTGTGGCAAAGCCACCGTTCATCATTGTAATATATGTTACGCTAGATCGTTACACATCCTGGTACACTACCAGTGGCATTCATCCTTAGTCATCATGTTGTTCATGTGTTTTTGAGTTGTAAGTAAAATAAAAGTGTGATGATCATCATTATTAGAGTGTGCCGCTACCTGTGAGGTTATGAAATGGAGGAGACTTATGATTCCTCGAAAAAGAGGGGATGAGGTCCATGAGACATTAAAAAAAAGGAGAGAAAAAAAGAAAGAAAAATGAAAAAAAGGAAAAAAAGAAAATAAAAATGAGGGAAAAAGAGAGAGGGGGCACATTACTATATATCCTTTTTACACACTTGTGCTTCAAAGTAGCACCATGCATTTCATATAGAGAGTCTCCAGGATTTTCACTTTCATATACTATTGGGATTTTTTGTTATAGAACATAATTTGCATATTCCGATGAAGAGCTTCCTTAAATGCTTGAGGTCTTCATGAGAAATTAAGTTGGATGCAGACCCACTTAGTTTCATATAGAGAGCTTTCCTACACTTATAGCTCTAGTGCATCCGTTGCATGGCAATTCCTACTCCTCGCATCAACATCGATTGTAAGTGAAAGGACGTGGATGTTGCTTAGAGGGGGGTGAATAGGTGCTTTAAAACAATTACGATTTAGTCTTGAACAAATGTGGAATAAAACTAGCGTTTAATTTGTCAAGCACAAAACCTAAATATACTAGGCTCAACTATGTGCACCAACAACTTATGCTGAGCAAGATAAACAACTATGTGATAGCAAGATATATAACATGATTCACTATGTCTATCACAAATTAAGTGCATAAGTAAAGGGCTCGGGTAAGAGATAACTGAGGCACGCAAAGACGACGATGTATCCCGAAGTTCAGACCCTTTCAGATGCTAATCTCCGTTTGGAGTGGTGTGGAGGCACAATGCTCCCCAAAATTCCACTAGGGACACCATATTCTCCTCATGCCCTCGGACAATGCAAGGTGCTGTGATTCCACTAACGGACCCTTGAGGGCGGTCACCGAACCCGTACAATTGGCAACCCTTGAGGGCGGTCACCGAACCCGTATAATTTGCTCGGGGCAATCTCCACAACTTAATTGGAGACCCCGAACCTTGCCGGGAGCTTTACACCACAATGATTGAGCTCCACGACACTGATGACCCACAAGTATAGGGGATCAATCGTAGTCCTTTCGTTAAGTAAGAGTGTCGAACCCAACGAGGAGCAGAAGGAAATGATAAGCAGTTTTCAGCAAGGTATTCTCTGCAAGCACTGAAATTGTCGGTAATAGATAGTTTGAGACAAAGATTGAATACAAGAGATGAACTAGGGTTTGAGATGAGATGGTGCTGGTGAAGATGTTGATGAATATTGGTCCTCCTACGATGAGAGGATCGTTGGTGATGTCGATGGCTTCAATTCCCCCCTCCCGGAGGGAAGTATCCCCGGCAAAATCGCTCCACCGGAGGGCAAAAGTGCTCCTGCCTAGGCTCCACCTCTAGACGGCGGCGCTTCGTCCCAAAAGTCTTATCTATAATTTTTTTGGGCAAATGAGCTTATATAGCAGAAGGAGGGGGCCGAAGGCCAGCTGTGGGCCCCACAAGGCATCAGGGCGCGCCCAAGGGGGGGCCGCGCCCTGTTGCCTTGTGGGCAACTGGTGGGTCCCCTCTATTATTTATTTTCTCCAATATTTTTTTATATATTCAATAAAAAATCTTCGTAAAATTTCAGGTCATTTGGAGCTCTGTAGAATAGGTATCTCCGCTGTAGCTATTTCAGGTCTAGAATTCTAGCTGCCGGTATTCTCCCTCTTCATATAAATCTTGCAAATTAAGAGAGAAAAGGCATAAGAATTGCATCATAAAGTGAAATAATGACCAAATACATTATAAATAACAGTAGGAAATCATGATGCAAATTGGACATATCAACTCCCCCAAGCTTAGACCTCGCTTGTCCTCAAGTGAAAACCGAAATCGATAATCATGACCACATGTTTAGAGAGAGAAGTGTCGATAAAATAAAATACGGACATGAGAGCATCATGATTAATTTCATAACAGCAATATATTATCATAAAGCTTCCCATGAACAAGTAATAATTCATCACAATATTGAAGTACACATCATAAACTTTCTTGAAAACTAACAAACTATGTTCTCGGTCAATGAAACAATTACAATTCATCATATTTTCAAGAAGAGTCTATGTTAGAGATTTTTGTTTTAGCAAGTCCACATACTCAACTGTCATTTAGTCTTCGATGATTGCTGACACTCATGGCATATTTTTATGGAGCAAAAGCTTCAATCAGACACATAGAAAGATGGGCATTTATAATTTCACCTCCCAACAAATTTACCTCAAGGGTAATGTCAAGAATAATAACTCATGATCACTTACACCCAACTGGATATATATGCCTAGATCTTTCCCCACCACATGGTGCTTGCAAAGAGAAAAATAAAAATGGAATAGAGAAGAATACTATTGACTCTTGCATACAAGTAAATACAAAAAAGTAAAAGATAGGCCCTTCGCAGAGGGAAGCAGAGGTTGTCATGCGCTTTTTATTTTTGGATGTGCAAACTCTTAATGTAAAGGAACATCACTTTATATTGCCCCTTGTGATAGCAACCTTTATTATGCAGTCTGTCGCTTTTATTTCTTCACCATCACAAGATCATACAAAGCTTATTTTCCCTTACAATAAAGTTCATACATACTTAGAGGCAATTTTTATTGCTTTATGCACCGATGACAACTTACTTGAAGGATCTTATTCAATCCATAGGTAGATATAGTGGACTCTCATGACATGAAACTGGGTTCAAGGTTTTGGATGCACAAGTAGTATCTCTACTTAGTGCAAATTTTTGGCTAGCAAAAGATAGGGGGCAAGCACCACATGTTAGAGGATCTATGACAATATAACTTCTATGTGAATATAAGCAAACATAACTCATTACGTTGTCTTCCTTGTCCAACGTCAACTATTTGGCATAGAATATTTAATGGGGGCTCACAATCATAAAAGATGTCCAAGATAGTATATTATATGTGAATCATCTCTTCCTTTATTAACTTTTTCATGAATTACATCAATGACCAATGCTATGTTTGTTAACTTCCAATAAATTTTATCAACTATACTTATCTTCATGTAAAGTCATTACTCTCCAAGGAATTAGCACATGATCTTTTCATTCTTTTGTTGCTTAGATTGAAACATAAAAGTAAATAAGCAAAACTCAAACTACTCTTTATTATATAACTCTCACACACGATTACGTAGATAGATAGATCACGAAACCAAGCACTCGAAACTAGATCATACTAAAACTTTATTCTTCTAAATCACGAAATAACTAAGGATCGAACTAAGATAGATAATGATGATAAAAAGGTGATGGTGATACGATACCGGGGCACCTACCCCAAGCTTGGAGCAAGCCAAGGGTGGTGCCCATACCCGTGTACTCAAGTGTCTTTCTTCGGTGATAGTGGTGATGAAGCAATTGGCTTGTCCTTTAGCTTCAGTAAGTACTCCAGATTGCCATTGATCCTCCGAAGGGCACGATTTTGCTCTTCCAACAAAATAACTTCATGAGTGAGCGACGTATTCTGAGCACGCATTGCTTCAAAAACCTTTAGCATATCGATTTCAGATGGAGGAAGATTATGATAAAGAGTTTGCAGTATATCTCCCTTTTCTGTTGACTCTCCCGTGCGCGTGGCTTGATCTTCTTCTCCTTGAATCTAGTTTCCCGAGACCTCTCCAGCTTCCTCCTGCATGCCGGTGTCTTCCTCTCCTGACGACCACTCATAATAGACCTCGCTGAAAGGACATTTGCCAGGCGAAGGTTGCACGATCCGGTGCTTGGTGCAGAGCCTTCGAGGAGCCATGGGGATCTAGATCTGTCAGAAAAACAGCCCAAAACAAGAACAAAGGAGAAACTTGCGATACGGTGGTCAAAACATACGTGAGTATATATAAAGAATTTTTTATCTTGCAAAACAAGCATTCGGGAGGAAAACGGAGTCGGGAGGGCACACGAGGGGCCCACAAGGCAACACGGCGCGCCCCAGGGGGGTCACGCCCTGTTGTCTTGTGACCTCCACGTGGGTCCCCTCGGTTGTTTCTTATTTTTGTATTTTTTCTAATATTCCAAAACAGACAGAAATAGTTTTTATGGAATTTTTGGAGTCGGTTTACTTACCGTGTCACATACCTACCCCTTTTCAGGGTTCTGGAGCATTCCGGAAGGACTCTTTGATGTGTTCCTTCGGTGTCATAGTTTGAATAATATTAGTTTCAATATTAATGGGCGTATCTGAGATATAATGCTTAATTCTTTAATCATTCACCACTCTCGAATTAGTGCCCTCGGCGTTATTAATTTTGATAGCTCCGGAGCGATAAACTTCTTCGATGATATATGGCCCTTCCCATTTAGAGAGAAGTTTTCATGCAAAAAATCTGAAACGAGAGTTGTACAATAGAACATGCTAACAAACTTTAATTTCCTGTTTTTGAATTATTTTATCATGCCATCTTTTAAATTTTCTTTAAATAACTTGGCATTTTCATAGGCTTGGGTTCTCCATTCATCTAAAGAGCTAATGTCAAACAACCTCTTTTCACTGGCAAGTTTAAAATCATAATTAAGTTCTTTAATTGCCCAATATGTCTTATGTTCTAGTTCAAGAGGTAAATGACATGCTTTTCCATAGACCATTTTATATGGAGACATACCCATAGGATTTTTATAAGCAGCTCTATAAGCCCATAATGCATCATCAAGTTTCTTAGACCAATTCTTCCTAGATATATTAACGGTATTTTGCAAAATTAACTTTATTTCTCTATTACTCAATTCAACTTGTCCACTACACTGAGGATGATAAGGTGATGCAATTCTATGGTTAACATCATATTTAGCAAGAAGTTAACGGAAAGCACCATGAATAAAATGTGAACCACCATCAGTCATCAAATATCTAGGGACTCCAAACCTAGGGAATATAACTTCTTTAAGCATTTTAATGGAGGTGTTGTGATCAGCACTACTAGTTGGAATAGCTTCTACCCACTTAGTGACATAATCAACAGCCACAAGAATATGTGTATACCCATTGGATTTAGGAAAAGGTCCCACATAATCAAAACCCCAAACATCAAATGGTTCAATAACAAGTGAATAATTCATAGGCATTTCCTGATGTCTACCAACATTACCAATTCTTTGACATTCATCACAAGAGAGGACAAACTTACATGCATCTTTGAAAAGAGTAGGCCAATAAAAACTAGACTGTAATACCTTATGTGCAGTTCTGTCTCCCGCATGGTGTCCTCCGTATGCCTCGGAGTGACACTTCCGTAGGATTTGTTCCTGTTCATGCTCAGGTACACAACGTCTAATAATACCATCTATTCCTTCTTTATATAAATGTGGGTCATCCCAAAAGTAATGTCTTAAATCAAAGAAGAACTTTTTCTTTTGTTGGTAGGTAAAACTAGGTGGAATATATTTAGCAACAATATAATTAGCATAGTCTACATACCAAGGACTAATGCGAGAAGCATTTACCACAGCTAATTGCTCATCAGGAAAATTATCATTAATAGGCAGTGGGTCATCAAGAACATTTTCCATCCTAGACAAATTATCCGCTACTGGATTTTCAGCTCCCTTTCTATCAACAATATGCAAATCAAATTCTTGTAACAAAAGAACCCACCTAATAAGTCTAGGTTTAGCATCTTTCTTTTCCATAAGATATTTAATGGCAGCATGATCAGTGTGAACAGTTACTTTAGAATCAACTATGTAAGATCTGAACTTATCACATGCAAACACAACTGCTAAAAATTCTTTCAAAGTAGTAGCATAATTTCTTTGAGCACTGTCTAGAGTTTTACTAGCATAATGAAAAACATTTAATTCCTTATCAACTCTTTGCCCTAGAATAGCACCAACAACATAATCACTAGCATCACACATAATTTCAAAGGGTAGGTTCCAATCAGGTGGTTGAACAATAGGTGCAGATATTAAGGCTTTCTTAAGTATTTCAAAGGCTTCTACGAAATCATCATCAAAAACAAATGGAACGTCTTTTTGCAAGAGATTAGTAAGAGGCCTAGAAATTTTAAAGAAGCCTTTTATAAACCTTCTATAGAAACCAACATGACCTAGGAAACTTCTTATACCTTTGATATCTTTAGGACATGGCATTTTCTCGATTGCATCAAGTTTAGCTTTGTCTACTTCAATACCTCTTTCAGAAATTTTATGCCCAAGTGAGGGTGTCCCGGACTAAGGGGTCCTCATGCCGCCGGCCTGTCTCTCGTGGGCCGTGCTCATGGGCCGCTCCTAACTCATCGAAGGAAGGCTGGACTACAAGCGACCCCGTGGTCCAGAAGGAAACCTCCGAAGACTTGGCGTCTCCTCCAAGAAAACTTTAGCGTAGCCTGGTGGCAACCGACCGTATGTAACCCTAGGTACCCCTGGTGTTTATATAAACCAGAGGGTTTAGTCCGCAGCGGGGCAGAACCATTATCAATATACCCACCTAGGGTTTAGTTCATCCGATCTTGAGGTAGATCAACTCTGCAATTGCCATACCAACACTTCAATACAACCAAGTAGGACGTAGGGTTTTACCTCTTCGAGAGGGCCCGAACCTGGGTAAACGCTGTCTCTACATCCCCTGTTACCCATTGACTCCAAGATCCACAATTCGGGACCCCCTACCCGAGATCTGCCGGTTTTAGTACCGACATTGGTGCTTTCATTGAGAGTTCCACTGTAGGATCATCAAGGATCAATGGCTCGCTTAGTCATCAGTGACGGCATCCGCAGCGGGGACGCCTTCGTTCCCGGCCAGCTCTTTGCGTTTGGCAGCATCGTGCTACACGCTGATCCAACTGGTCATCTTGGCCGGGTCGGTAGCTTCACCCCCAATCAGGAGATCAGGTTCGGAAACCTAGAGTTCGTCGCTGACTCCCGGGGAGACCTTATTCTCACAGGATTCTCGGCTCTACCTGAAGGACCACCAGACCCTGAGGCTTTGACTTCGGGTTCGACTTACCCCGCTATCGAGTCGGCCGCCACTCCGGATCTGGCCCTGAGCCCGGATCCAATCTCCACGCTCGATGACCCAAGATCGGCCTTGGCCGAGCACTACTACGGGGCACTTTCGAACGCTCCCGACGCAGCAATATTGCGGGTTGACCCCAAGAACTATCAGAACATGGATCCGACGAAACTCTCGATATTAAACAGGATACTGGATTGGATCCAGGCCATGGGAATAGCCGACGACCAGTCCTCGGTCTACGACCAGATCGGGCTTAAAGCCGACAACAGGGAAATTTACATCCCGCCTGCCACCCACTTAGTCACCACTATCGAAGACTTGGCCGAGGGCTCGTCCCTCCTCCCTCTGGAGCCGAGAACGGATCTGGTACAAATCTCCGATCATCAAGCTCCGTCCTCTAGCTCGGCAGCCGACCTCCGCTCCGGAGAGAGTCCAAAGCCAAAGTCCGATTCGGCACATGGCCTCGAGTCTACGCAACCATGCCGGGCCGAAAATTCGAATCCAGAGCCTGGCTCGTCGGACTCCGCGTCGGTTCGGGACGCAACTGCCAAGACTCCAGACTCACATCCTGTTGGGATCAAATTTTTTATCCCACCCACCCCCACATTGAGTACTGCCCAAGTAACTCGGGATGGCTCGACATATGGGATCTAATGTATGTGAAACAACAGCCCGGAGAGACAGTTCGGCAATTCTGGACTAGATTCCTTCTTATCAAAAATAAGATAGCGGACTGTTGCGGCAAGGAAACTCTGGCGGCTTTCCGGCATAACTGCCGAGACGAAGGCATCTTAAACGCCCTCGCCCGCCGTCACATTCAAAACTTCTCTGAGTTATCGAACTTGGTGTCCAAATACCGCGCCATGGAGGATGCTTGGCAGGCTCAGCAAGAGCAAACGGAGTCCATCCATGCCGAGGAATCAAGACGAGCTCAGGCGAAACGTGCCCACCCCCGCCGGTCCGCTCAATATGAGCCGTCCGAGAAAAAGAAGAAACTCCTGGCAGGATCCAGAACGGTTCTTGACGAACTACTGGACAAACCATGCCCTATACACTCTGTCCTGCTCAACACAAACCCAACTCACAGCCTTCGAGCTTGCTGGGTGGTCAGGCAAGTTGCCAAGAGCGGTGAAACCATCCTCGGAGGCTCATACTCAGATAGATGTCTAGCAACGCCCTTGGACGATGACGCCGAGATCCTAACAATCTACGTGACGTATTCCTCAAAGAATCAGAGGAAAAGAGCCCTTCGAGAGCTTGGTCAAATTCACCATGTGGCAGCGACGGACTCATGGACAGACACACCCATCACTTTCGGTGAAGAAGACCAGCCGAGGTCCCGCCCTATCCGAGCTGCTGCCGCCCTTGTCCTTGATCCCATAGTGGATGGATTTCGACTCCAAAAGGTGTTAATGGACGGTGGCAGTAGGTTAAACCTCATTTACGAGGACACCTTGGAGAAAATGCAGTTTGACAGATCTCGCATCGAGCAAAGTCACACCACCTTTCGAGGGATCATCCCCGGAAAGGAGGCACGTTGAAGTGGCCGAGTCACTCTTGATGTAGTCTTCGGAACTCCCATGAACTATCGATCCGAGGAATTACTCTTCCACATTGTGCCCTTCCGCAGTGGTTACCACGCCTTATTGGGGCATGATACGTCTCCATCGTATCTACTTTTCCAAAACCTTTTGCTCTTGTTTTGGCCCCTAATTTGCATGATTTGAATGGAACTAACCCGGACTGACGCTGTTTTCAGCAGAACTACCATGGTGTTGTTTTTTGTGCAGAAATAAAAGTTCATGGAATTGGATAAAACTTTTTGGAGATTTTTTATGGAATAAATAAAAAATACTGGAACCAAGACCCACTGGAGGGGGGCCACCCAGTGCCCACGAGGCACCAGGGCGCGCCACCCCCCCACGCGCACTCTGGTGGCTCGTGGGGCCCATGTGGCTCCGCTGACCCTAATCTCTGGCCTATAAATTTACAATTCCAGAGAAAAAAAAGGAGAGGAACTTTTATTGCGTTTCACGATACGAAGCCGCCGCCACCTCCTGTTCTTCATCGGGAGGCCAGATCTGGAGTCCGTTTGGGGCTCCGGAGAGGGGGATCTTCCGGCATCGTCATCACCAACCAACCTTCATCACCAATTTCATGATGCTCACCACCGGGAGTGAGTAATTCCTTCGTAGGCTTGCTGGACGGTGATGAGTTGGATGAGATTTATCATGTAATCGAGTTAGTTTTGTTAGGGCTTGATCCCTAGTTTCCACTATGTTCTGAGATTGATGTTGCTATGACTTTGCTATGCTTAATGCTTGTCACTAGGGCCCGAGTGCCATGATTTCAGATCTGAACCGTTTATGTTTTCATGAATATATTTGTGTTCTTGATCCGATCTTGCAAGTTATATGCACCTGCTACGTGTTATGATCCGCATACCCCAAGGTGACAATAATTGGGATTCTTTCCGGTGATTGCCGTAGTTTGAGCAGTTCATGTATTCACTATGTGTTAATGCTTTGTTCTGGTTCTCTATTAAAAGGAGGCCTTAATATCCCTTAGTTTCCTTATGGATCCCGCTGCCACGGGAGGGTAGGACAAAAGATGTCATGCAAGTTCTTATCGCAAGCACGTATGACTATATACGGAATACATGCCTACATTACATCGATGAATTGGAGCTAGTTCTGTGTCACCCTAGGTTATGACTGTTACATGATGAATGTTATCCAACATAGTCACTGATCCAATGGCTACGAGTTTTCACATATTGTTCTTTGCTAAGTTACTACTGTTGCTACTGCTGAAACAATTGCTACAAAACTACTACTGCTACTGTTACTATTATTGCTGCTGCTATCAAACTATCATACTACTGTGCTACAGATCACTCAGCTGCAGATATTTAGTCTCCAGGTGTGGTTGAATTGACAACTCAACTACTAATACTTGCAAATATTCTTTGGCTCCCCTTGTGTCGAATCAATAAATTTGGGTTGAATACTCTACCCTCAAAAACTGTTGCGATCCCCTATACTTGTGGGTTATCAAGACCTTTTTCTGGCGCCGTTGCCGGGGAGCATAGCTTTATTTGCTGAGTCACTTGGGATTTATATCTGTTGATCACTATAAAGAATCTGAAAGACGCTAAGACCAAGATCGTTCCCTCTAAGACGAGGGGAGGTAAGGAACTGCCATCTAGCTCTGCACTTGATTCACCTTCTGTTTTGAGTAAGCTTGCAACACCACCACATGCTATTAATTCTGATATGTCGCGAGTTATTGATGATACCACTTTTGCTATGAATGATACTCATGATGATGCTAGTACTAGGCTTGATAATGCGGTGCCACTTGGTGAATTTCTTGCTGAACAACTTGCTAAAGCTAAAGAAATTGAAAATGTTGAAACTCTTGAGAATTATGATTCACCTATTATGCCTAGCTCTCCTACTAGAGTTGAAACACCTGATGAACATTGCTTTGATAGGGAGACGGCTAGAGCCATTCTTGCTTGTAATGATAGAGATGAAGTTATAAAACTGCTTGCTGAAATGAAAGAAAAATCTATGAGGGGGAGAATGAAATATGATCCTAAGTTTGCTACCTCTCCCATATTTGTTACTGATAAGGATTATGAATTCTCTATCGATCCCGAGTTAATTACTTTGGTTGAATCTGATCCTTTTCATGGTTATGAAACTGAAACAGTTGTGGCACATCTTACTAAATTAAATGATATAGCCACCCTATTTGCTCATGAGGAAAAAATTCACTATTACTATATTCTTAAGTTGTTTGCTTTCTCATTAAAGGGTGATGCTAAGGAATGGTATAATACTCTTGCTCCTGGTTGTGTGCGTAGTCCCCAGGATATGATTTATTACTTCTTCGAAAAATATTTTCCTGCTCATAAGAAACAAGCTACTTTACAGGAAATATTTAACTTTGTGCAAATTGAAGAAGAGAATCTCCCTCAAGCTTGGGGGAGGCTTCTCCAATTACTTAATGCTTTGCTTGATCATCCACTTAAGAAAAATTAAATACTTGATATCTTCTATAATGGACTAACCGATGCTTCTAGGGACTACCTAGATAGTTCTGCGAGTTGTGTTTTCAGGGAACGGACTATTGAACAAGCTGAGAAATTATTGAATAATATATTGAAGAATGATAATGATTGGACACTTCCTGAACCACCGCCCAAACCCACTCCGAAGAAGAGGGGTATTTTATATTTCAGTCCTGAAGATATGCAAGAAGCAAAGAAATGTATGAAGGAAAAAGGTATTAAAGCTGAAGATGTTAAGAACCTACCACCTATTGAAGAAATACATGGTCTTGACACACCACCATAGGTAGTAGAGGTAAATTATTTTATAAATTTTGATGAAGGTGATATTCCTTATAACAAACCTCCTAGTCAATGCTTGTATGAATTTGATAATTATATTATTAAGCAAGATCAATTCAATGCAAATGTTATGAAACAATTGAAACGAAATGCCTACATGATTGATCGCTTGAGTGACTTGTTATTTAGAATTGCTAATGATGTTAAAGGTGTGAGTAAACATGCATCTATGGTTCAAACTCAATTAGAACAAGTTGCTAAATCTCAAAGTGAATTGCTCAATGAAATGAATAACAATATGATTGATCATGCTGTTAGAGTAATGACTAGAGGAGATAGAATGACTCAGGAGCCACTTTATCCTGAAGGTCACCCAAAAAGAATTAAACAAGACTCTGAAAGACTTAATGTTGATGCACCTAGTCCATCTAAAAAGAAAAAGAAAAACAAAAATGATAGGACTTTGCATACTTCTAGTGAGCCCGAGGTAGAAAAACCCTTGGAGGATAGTAATGATGTTTCTATTTCTGATGTTGAAACACAATCTGGTAATGAATAACCACCCGATGATAATAATAATGATGATGCTCATGTGGATACCCAACCAGATAATGATAAAGAACCGGATAATGATGTTGAAATAGAACCTGCTGTTGATCTTGATAAACCACCTTCTAAAAATAAACGTTATGATAAAAGAGACTTCGTTGCTAGAAAACATGGTAAAGAAAGAGAACCATGGGTTCAAAAACCCATGCCCTTTCCTCCTAAACCATCTAAGAAAAAGGACGAGGAAGAATTTGAGCGCTTTGCTAAAATGCTTAGGCCAGTCTTTTTGCGCACTCGTTTGACTGATATTTTAAAGATGGCCCCTTAAGCTAAATATATGAAAGACATTGTCACAAATAAAAGAAAGATACCTTAGAAACTAGGAGATCCAGGAATACCAACTATACCATGCTCCATCAAAAGAAATTATGTCAAAACTTCTTTGTGTGATTTAGGAGCTAGTGTTAGTGTTATGCATTTCTCTTTATATAAAAGACTTGATTTGAATAAAGTCACTCCCACTGAAATATCATTACAAATGGCCGACAAATCAACTGCCATACCTATCGGTGTTTGTCAGGTGTGCCCGCTGTAGTTGCAAATATTACTATTCTAACAGACTTTGTTATACTTGATATACCCGAGGATGACAACATGTCGATTATCCTTGGTAGACCCTTTTTGAATACTGCAGGGGCTATTACTGATTGCAACAAAAGCAAGGTCACTTTTCATATCAATGGTAATGAACATAAGGTGCACTTTCCGAAGAAACAATTTCAAGTGAACGGTATTCGTGTTATTGGAAAGACTCCGACAATTACTATTGGAAGTTTTCAACTCCCTCTTCCTACTGTTAAAAGGAAATATGAAACTCTTATTATCAGGGAGATGCATATCCCCGTTGAGGTAACCTAGTGTTTTACGAAGATTCTTCAGTTTCATGTTACTCGGAAATGCTTTGTTAATAAGACTTGATCAACCTTATTAGTGGATTCTTTTTGAGGGGCATGTGGTCGATGAATTTAGTAAGCACAACCTTCTGTACCCACGTTTTGTTTTTTGTTATTTTTTTGTTAAATAAAATAAAATGCCTTGATTATCCTATTTTCTGATTTATCCGTGCAATAAAAAATGGCCCAGAAATAAAAGTGCTCAGAATGCAATGAAATTCTGATATGAATTTTTATATATTATTTAAGAATTTTTGGCACTGGAATCATACCAGGGGGTGCCCCAGGTGTCCACGAGGCACCAGGGCGCGCCACCCCCCTGGCGCGCCCAGGTGGCTCGTGGGCCCCACAGGGACCCCCTCACTTATCCCTTCATCCCACTTCGTCTCTTACCTCTAGCAAAAATTCCTGGAAGCTCTCTCTCTCGTGTTCTTGCTCACAAACCTGAAATTTTTGATCTCTTTGCTCGGAGCTCCGTTTCCGAAACTGTTTTGGGAGATTGCTCCTTGGTATGTGACTCCTCCATTGCTCCAATTAGTTTTTGCTCTAGTGGATTATATTTTGCATAACTAGCTGCTCTTGGTGCTACTAAAAATGAGCTTGCATGTTGAATTCTTTGAGTTCCAAGTAGTTTGAATGCTTGATATATCCTCTAGACATCCATATGAGTAGTTACTATCAATCTTGTGAAATTTTATTGATATCATTTTGTGGCCCAAAAAATTTCAGAAAATTGTTCTTAGGAAAATGAATATCTTCCGGAGGAGTTCTTCGAACCGGAACATACTGGCAGCGGCAGAGGAGGAGGCCCAGGATTGGGACGATCGGGTGCCGCCTCCTCAGGAGTTTCATATGGGAGCGGATGGCTTCTACGGATGGCCGTAGACCAAGCTAGGCAAAAGCCTAAGCTTGGGGGAGTACGTATCTCTCACCGACATTACATTCATGCTCACACATTTCATTCCAGTTGTCGGTGTTCATACTTTTTCATTGTATAATCCATGCTAGTTTTATTTTCTCGCTTTCTTCTAGTGTGTTCAAAAATCTTGAGAAAATCCAAAAACATTTCTCGCTTCTTTTCGGTTTTTCTTTCTAGTTTAATTAGTTGTAGTTTCTGTAGGGGAACGCGACAGAAAACAAAAAAATTCGGTACAACGAGCACGCCCAGGATCACTATGGAGACTGCATACAAGGTTTGATCTGATCCGTACCGACTCGAAGCGCAGCGGAAGAAGAGTCGGTATAGATCGTCGGTGCAGATCCCTGTAGCTAGGATTTACAACCTCCCAACCACAAGGATGTACTCCCACTCCGGACAGCCCTTCGGGAGGCGGTCGGACAGTCCCCCGGACGATGTCGTGGACAGCCCTTCGGGAGGACCCTCGGAACCCGAACAGTAACCCGGACAGCCCTTCGGGAGGACGCTGGAAACTCGAACGGTAACTCAAACAGCCCTTCGGGAGGACACTCGAAAACAGCCCCTCGGGCAAAAGATCGAAACTACAATCTCTCTACGGGGTTGCACACATACGGTGTCAGCTATCCGGCAGGGCTTCACCGTCCAGAGCTAGTTCCTGCCGGAACCCAGACAGCCTTTCGGCTCTACGAAACTATTTCGTGGGTGGGAGAGAGAAGCCAGACAAGTCAAATGGCATGTGTATGAGATCAAGAATGAAGCATATGGGGCTGCCCCCTCACCTCTATTTAGCCAAGGGGTAAAGATGGTATTCACAAATACCAAAAGTGCCCCCACTTTATGCCTTTTTCTAAAAAGAATAAAGCAAAGAAGGGTGGCAAGTGGAGCTCGATGGAGCCCCGCCTCCCTTGGCCGGCCACATCTTGGGGGACCCCCATGGGGGGCTTCCTTGGCCACCAAGTCCATCTAGAAGCCTTTTTGGAAATATCCAAAAAGGTGCTTTCCCAAAAATATCCAAAAAGCACTTTCACTATTCACGAAGACATTTTTCTGCGTCCGATAAATCCCAAATTATTTCTGTGTGCCTAGAATAATTCCAGTACCCACACAAACAATTTTGAACGCGTTCCGAAACAATTTTGGAACAATGTTTTCTTCAGCGAAAAGCTGTCATATCGGTTCCGGCTGCTCCGGAACATTTTCGGTTTTCTCTCCGAAAAAATTCCAAAATTTACCACAACGATTCTGGCACCCTCCAAGAATTTCTAGACATGTGCCAGAACCAATTTGACTTAATGGAATACCCTGAAACAACTTTTCAGTTTCACCGGAACTATTCCGGTGTTCTCTCCGGAACGTTTCCGTTTCGTCCGAAACTTTTTCGGTGATTTTCTCTCAGACTCCCTGTCTAGTATTCAGCAGATAGATGACCCTTAAGCGTGTGACCCTATAGGTTCGGTGAAGTATAGACATGACCCGGAACACTTTCCGATCAATGATCAACATCGGAGCCGTGGACACCCATATTGACCCCTATACCCACACGAATGAATATTCGAGTGAACCTCCAGTTGCCGTGTGCTATTCCTGTTGCTTCACGATATATTACAAAACCCGAGGTGAGATTTATGCATCCTCGTGGATCAACAACTTGTCCACTATGCAAGTTACCTCGTTACCGGTTTTGTTCTCTTTACTCGTTTCCGTGTTCCGGCATCCCAGTGATCAAATCACAATGTGTCTGGCCAGACGATGATGGTTACCATAACACTGAGAGGGCCCGAGAATATCTCTCCATCATAGGAGGAGCAAATCCCAATCTTGAGCTATCTGGTTTCTTGTCATACTTTTCCGTGAACCCGTAAGCTGCCATAATAGCCACCCATTTACGGATGACGTTTAACAAACCCCAAAGTTCACGAAGCAAGTACGAAGGAACTCGATACTCTCATGGTCTAAGGAATTATGCAAACATTAACTATCTCTGTGTTATTACCATTAACTTGTGACGAATGTATCTCATAGCATAACATCAATTTGGGTCGATTGAACACAAGTGTTCTACTAACATTGTGCCCTCAAAATTGCCGGCATAGCCATGCCCATGATCAGGAAAACAGGATCATCATGCAATACTTGAGCCAGTCATAGAGGCATGACTAGGAATACATTTTCCATTTATTATACCACACGTGCACATGAGTTTCCCTCCGAGCCTCGTGGTTATTGTAGACTCGAGAATCATTGCAGTTATAGCATGGAACATAAACATTCATTACAAACTCGGAGATACAAAGTAACTGATATTACTGCCTCTAGGGCATATCTCCTACAGTTTCGTAGTAGTAAAAGAAAACCCAAAAAGATTTCCCGTTTCTTCTTTTACTTGTTGGGAGCTTTCCCGTGTAAATAGTTTTTCTCGTTTTTCATTTTCTTCTTTATTTCATTTTCTTTAGAAAAACTAAAAACTCCAAAAATATTTCAGTGTGTTTCTCTGAAATTCTTTTCTTTTGTTGAGTCATTGTAAGGAGAAGACCATGATGAAAACGTTGAGTGGCTCTCATATGCATTGTTGTTAATCTAACAAAGAGCCCATTTTACCTTGTCTTCTCCTTTGAATAAAATGCTTGCAGATTCCAGCTTAGTCCACGGCACACTTGCACTATTTTTATTTTCATATCATTTGGTCGTGCAAGCGAAAGGCAATAATGACGATGATTTGATGAAGTGACTGTGGCAAGGAAAAGCGGGTATGAACTCAACTTGTTCTTTGTTTTTGTAAATATGTTTAACTGAGTATCCATGATTCAGCATGTTATGATTAAACATGTTTATGATGACAATTAGAGATTATAGTTGCTCATGCCATGCTTAAGTAGCTAGGAGTGGATAATGATTTATCTTGAGTGTCAACATGCATTAAAATGATTGTGATGTAGTATGATGATATGGTATCCTCCTCTGAATGTTTCAAGTGGCTTGATTTGGCACATGTTCACGCATGTAGTTGATTCAAAACCAACATAGCCTTCATGATATTTATGTTCATGGTGCTTATATCCTACTCATGCTAGTATTCAATGTTGATTATTCATAATGCATGATTATGACCGTTTTCGCTCTCTAGCTGGTCGCTTCTCAACCTATTTGCTAGCCTTCGCCTGTACTAAACGGGAATGCTGCTTGTGCATCAAAACCTTTAAACCAAAGATATTCCAGATGAGTCCACTATATCTACCTATATGCGGTATTACTCTGCCGTTCTAAGTAAATTTGCATGTGCCACCTCTAAATATTCAAATGAACATCTGTTTTGTGTGCCCGTACCACTCATGGAGCGACAGGGGGCGGTCAGTATCTTCCATGCTAAGCGGGTTATTCTCATGATGATTGTTTATTCACTTGTCCTTGCACGAGAGGGGCTGGTAATCGGGATGCTCAGTCCCATAATTAAAATTGCAAAATAATAAAACAAACTCCCCCGGAAAGTTGTTCGTATAGAGGGCACCCGAGGATTCAGCTAGCCATGGCTTGTGTTTGTTGGTGGAGGGGGAGTAAACTTTACTTTACCGCTGGGGAACCGCCGCTAATGTGTTTAGCATGGAAGATATTGAAAACTCTCGGTTGTGACATTGACAGGAAAGGCATACCTCCCAAAATTTTATTTATCTCTGATTTAAGCTTCGAGCTCTGGCACCTCTGCAAATCCATGCTTCCCTCTGCGAAGGGCCTATCTATTAACTTTTATGTTATTTTACTTTTATTGTTGAGTCATCATCTTCTCAAATAAGCACCAATCCTGAGAGCACTATTGTCATTCTCATGCATTGTGAATAGTTAATGTTGTGTGCATCATGACTGGATCTCTTCTACCATGAATTACAATGTTTAGTCGCTGCTTGAACTTTGGAGGTGCTCTGCATTTATGTTTTGCGGTCTCAGAAAGGGCTAGCGAGATACCATGTTGTCATATTATATCATGATCGTTTTGACAAAGTGTTGGCATTTGAGATGTCTTATTATTGCTTGCTAGTTGATTATGCCATTCATATGAGTGAATATAATTTCTAAGAGTTATCATTTGCATGGTTAGTTATAATCTTTGCTGAAAACTTGGGTACTATTTAAGCATATATATATATATATACAAGAACAAAAGAGTTTGTAAAAGTTTTTCTTTATCACTTTCAGTTTGTCAACTGAATTGCTTGAGGACAAGCAATGAGTTAAGCTTGGGGGAGTTGACACGTCTCCATCGTATCTACTTTTCCAAACACTTTTTCTCTTGTTTTGGCCTCTAATTTGCATGATTTGAATGGAACTAACCCGGACTGACGCTATTTTCAGCAGAACTACCATGGTGTTGTTTTTTGTACAGAAATAAAAGTTCTTGGAATTGGATCAAACTTTTTGGAGATTTTTTATGGAATAAATAAGAAATACTGGAACCAAGACCCACTGGAGGGGGGCCACCCAGTGCCCACGAGGCACCAGGGCGCGCCACCCCCCCAGGCGCGCCCTGGTGGCTCTTGGGGCCCACGTGGCTCCGCTGACCCTAATCTCTGGCCTATAAATTCACAATTCCAGAGAAAAAATAGGTGAGGAAGTTTTATTGCGTTTCACGATATGGAGCCGCCGTCACCTCCTGTTCTTCATCGGGAGGCCAGATCTGGAGTCCGTTTGGGTCTCCGGAGAGGGGGATCTTCCGGCATCGTCATCACCAACAATCCTTCATCACTAATTTCATGATGCTCACCACCAGGAGTGAGTAATTCCTTCGTAGGCTTGCAGGATGGTGATGAGTTGGATGAGATTTATCATGTAATCGAGTTAGTTTTGTTAGGGCTTGATCCCTAGTATCCACTATGTTCTGAGATTGATGTTGCCATGACTTTGCTATGCTTAATGCTTGTCACTAGGGCCCGAGTGCCATGATTTCAGATCTGAACCCTTTATGTTTTCATGAATATATTTGTGTTCTTGATCCGATCTTGCAAGTTATACACACTTGCTACGTGTTATGATCCGCATACCCCAAGGTGACAATAATTGGGATTCTTTCCGGTGATTGCCGTAGTTTGAGGAGTTCATGTATTCACTATGTGTTAATGCTTTGTTCCGGTTCTCTATTGAAAGGAGGCCTTAATATCCCTTAGTTTCCTTATGGACCCCGCTGCCACGGGAGGGTAGGACAAAAGATGTCATGCAAGTTCTTATCGCAAGCACGTATGACTATATACGGAATACATGCCTACATTACATCGATGAATTGGAGCTAGTTCTGTGTCGCCCTAGGTTATGACTGTTACATGATGAATGTTATCCAACATAGTCACCGATCCAATGCCTACGAGTTTTTCACATATTGTTCTTTGCTAAGTTACTACTGTTGCTACTGCTGTCACAATTGCTACAAAACTACTGCTGCTACCGTTACTGCTACTGTTACTATTATTGCTGCTGCTATCAAACTATCATACTACTGTGCTACAGATCACTCAGCTGCAGATATTTAGTCTCCCGGTGTGGTTGAATTGACAACTCAACTGCTAATACTTGCAAATATTCTTTGGCTCCCCTTGTGTCAAATCAATAAATTTGGGTTGAATACTCTACCCTCGAAAACTGTTGCGATCCCCTATACTTGTGGGTTATCAGGGCATGACGCATTTGCACGATTCCATGCTATCCCACATTACAGGTATATGAAACTTAAGATGCCAGGGCTAAACGGCGTGATCATAGTCACAGGTGATCCGGACAGAGTGAGGGTGTCCCGGACTAAGGGGTCCTCGGGCTGCCAGCCTATCTGTCATGGGCCGGACTAATGGGCCGCTTTTGACTCATCGAAGGAAGGCCGGACTACAGGCAACCACGGGCTCCAGAAGGAAACCTCCGAAGATTTGGCGTCTCCTCCAAGAAAAGTTAGCGTGACCAGCATGGTTATCTCCTGATGGCTACCGACCTTATGTAACCCTAGGTACCCCTGGTGTCTATATAAAACGGAGGGCTTAGACTGTAGGAAGATCCATCATCATCATACCAACCTAGGGTTTAGTCCATCCGATCTCGAGGTAGATCAACTCTGTAATCATCATACAATCACATCAATACAATCAAGCAGGACATAGGGTTTTACCTCTTCGAGAGGGCCCGAACCTGGGTAATCGCTGTCTCTACGTTCCTTGTTACCCATTGACTCCAAGATCCACAGCTCAGACCCCCTACCCGAGATCTACCGGTTTTGGTACCGACATTGGTGCTTTCATTGAGAGTTCCACTGTAGGGTCATCAAGGATCAATGGCTCGCCTAGTCAGCAGCAACAGCGTCCGCTGCAGGGATGTTTTCGTTCCCGGCCAGCTCTTCGCGTTCGGCAGCGTCATGCTGCACGCCGACTCAACTGGTCAACTCGACCGGGTTGATAGCTTTACCCCCGATCGGGAGATCAGGTTTGGAAACCTAGAGTTCGTCGCCGACTCCCGGGGAGACCTTATTCTCACAGGATTCTCGGCTTCTCCCGAGGAACCCACAAACCCTGAAGTCCTAACTTTGGGTACGGCCAGCCCCGTTATCGGGTCGGCCGCCACCGCGGATCCGTCCTTGAGGGCAGATCCAATCTCTATGATCGACAGCCCAAGATCAACCTTAGCCGAGCATGACAACGGGGCAGCTTCGAATGCTCCCAGCGCAGCAATACTGCGGGTCGACCCCGAGAACTGCCGGAACATGGATCCAACGGATCTCTTGCTATTAAATGGGATACTAGATCGGATCCTGGCCATGGGAATCACCGACGGCCAATCCTCGGTCTACGACCAAATCGAACTTAAAGCCGATGACAGGGAAATTTACGTCCCTCCTGCCATCCACTTAGTCGCCACTATCGAAGACGCGGCCGAGGGGACATCCCTCCTCCCGCTGGAGCCAAGAGCAGATCAGGTACACCTTTCCGATCATCGAGCTCCATCCTCCAGCTCGGTCCATAGCTCGGCAGCCGATCTCCGCTCCAGAGAGATCAGAGCTGAGGTCTGACTCGGCGCACAGCCTCAAGTCGACTCAACCGTGCCTGGCTGAGAATTCAAATCCAGAGCCCGGCATGCCGGACTCCATATCGGTCCAGGACAAAGCCGCCGAGACCCCGGACTCGCATCCTATTGGGATCAAAAAATTTATCCCACCCACCCCCCATATCGAATAATGTCCAAGTAATTCAGGACAGCCTGACATATGGGATTTGATGTACGTCAAACAACAGCCCGGAGAGACAGTTCGGCAATTCTAGACTAGATTCCTTCTCATCAAAAGCAAAATAGCAAACTGTTGCGACACGGAAATCCTGGCGGCTTTCCGACATAACTACCGAGACGAAGGCATCTTAAACGCCCTCGCCCGCCGTCACATTCAAAACTTCTCCAAGTTATCGGATGTGGTGTTCAAATATTGCGCCATGGAGGATGTTTGGCAAGCTCAGCAAGAGCAAACAGAGTCAATCCTCGCCAAGGAATCAAGACAAGCTCGGGCGAAACGCGCATACCCTTGCCGGCCAGCTCAGTATGAGCCGTCCGGAAAAAGGAAAAAACCCCTGCCAGGATCCAGAACGGTCCTCGATGAACTACTAGACAAACCGTGCCCTATACACTCTGTCCTGCTCAACACAAACCCAACTCACAGCCTTCGAGCTTGCTGGGTGGTCAGGCAAGTAGCCAAGAGCGGAGAAGCCATCCTTGGAGGCTCATACGCAGATAGATACTCCCCAACGCTCTTGGACGATGACGCTGAAATCCTAACAATCTACGAGACGTATTCCTCAAAGAATCAGAGGAAGAGAGCCCTTCGAGAGCTCGGACAAATCCACCATGTAGCAGAGATCGACTCATGGGCCGACACACCTATTACTTTCAGCGATGAAGACCAGCCGAGATCTCGCCCTACCCGCGCTACCGCCGCCCTTGTCTTAAATCCCATAGTAGACGGATTTCGACTCCAGAAGGTGCTAATGGACGGCGGCAACGGGTTAAACCTCATTTATGAGGACACCTTGGACAAAATGCAGTTCGACAGATCTCGTATCGAACAAAGTCACACCACCTTTCATGGGATCATCCCTGGAAAGGAGGCACATTGCAGTGGTCGACTCACCCTCGATGTAGTCTTCGGAACTCCCGAAAACTATAGTTGCTTTTCCACGTCGTGCCCTTCCGCAGTGGCTACCACGCCTTGTTGGGGCGTGACGCATTCGCTCGATTCCATGCTATCCCGCATTATGGATATATGAAGCTTAAGCTGCCAGGGCCAAATGGCATGATCACAGTCACAAGTGATCCGAATAGAGCTCTTCGGGCCGAAAACAAAACAGCGTCGCTCGCCCTTGAAGCATTATCCAAAGCCCTTGCAGCCGAAGAATTAACCGCGCTCCATTCAAAGGTGAACAAGGGCGATGTAATCCTCGACAAAAGGCCTAAATCTACATCTTTCAAACCAGCAGACGAAATTGTCAAATTCCAAGTGCATCCAACAGATCCCAACAAGACGGCATCGATTGGAGCTCAGCTGGACTCTGCGGTCGATGAAGAACTGCGCAATTTTCTGCGCGAAAACTGGGACATCTTCGCCTGGCACCCTTCGGACATGCCAGAGATCCCTCGAAGTTTAGCCGAGCATAGCTTGAACATAATTAAATGTTTCAAGCCAGTCAAACAGGCTTTACGCCGATTTTCGAAACCCAAGCGTCAAGCTATGGGCGAAGAATTGGCGAAATTGCTCGAAGCCGGATTCATCCGGGATATCAAACACCCTGAGTGGTTGGTTAATCTGGTCATGGTACCTAAGAAGGATAAATCCTGGAGGCTGTGTGTCGATTTGAAAGACCTAAATAAGGCCTGCCCCAAGGATCCTTTCCCTTTGCCCCGCATAGACCAGATCATAGACGCCACCGCCGGACATGACACGCTGTGTTTTCTCGATACCTACTCCAGATACCATCAAATTAAAATGAAGGAGTCCGATCAAGCGGCCACATCATTCATCACCCCCTATGTGTCATTCTGTTTCAACACTATGCCCTTCGGATTAAAAAACGCAGGGGCTACATACCAGCGCATGATCCAAACGTGTTTGGAAAAACAGATCGGCAAAACGGTCGAGGCATATGTGGACGACGTGGTTATCAAAACCAAACACGTCGGTCAGCTAGTGGACGACCTCCGTCAAACCTTCGACAGTCTGCGAAGTTTCGACATATGGCTCAATTCGGACAAATGTGTCTTCGGAGTGCCCGCAGGCAAGCTGCTCGGATTTATTGTTTCCCATAGAGGAATAGAGGCTAACCCGGCAAAAATCCGGGCACTGTCGCAGCTAGCATTTCCTACCGAGTTAAAGCACGTCCAAAAACTGGTAGGCTGCGTGGTGGCCTTGAGCCGCTTCATCTCACGCCTCGGCGAAAAGGCCCTACCACTTTACAGGCTGCTTAAACGGACCAAGAACTTCGAATGGACTAGCGAAGCAGTGGCCGCTCTAGAGGAAATTAAAACACTACTGGCTAGCAACCCCATCCTGACAACACCCAGCTTAGGTGAGCCAACGCTGCTATACATTTCGGCCACAAACCAGGTGGTCAGTGCAGTCCTCATCCTTGAACGAGAGGCAGAGGGTCACAAGCTCCTGGCGCAGAAGCCAGTGTACTATGTATCCGAAGTACTTACCCCATGTAAAACAAGGTACCCGGATTACTAAAAGATAGCCTACGCAGTTTTCATGGCATCCCGAAAGCTCTGACACTATTTTCAAGAGTGTTCGGTCACGGTGGCATCTGAAGTACCCCTGAATGATATAATCAATAATAGAGACGCCACTGGCTGTATAGCCAAATGGGCCATCGAGCTCCTCCCCTTCGAAATCACATACCGACCACGCCGAGCTATTAAATCTCAGGTGTTGGCGGATTTCGTGGCAGAATGGACGGAAGCCGAGCTCCCTAGAGAGTACAGTACGTATTCGCATTGGATGATGTACTTCGACGGCTCCAAAATGCTCGCCGGACTTGGGGCTGGAGTCGTTCTCATATCTCCCACCGGCGACAATATCTGGTACGTACTGCAGATCATGTACACCGACTCTAATAACGCTGCCGAGTATGAGGTGCTCTTACATGGACTTCGGATGGCAGTGTCAATGCGCGTACATCGGCTCGAGGTACGGGGAGACTCTAATCTCGCCATCTCTCAAGTCAACGGTGAATTCGACGCAAAAGACCCAAAAATGATAGCATATCGTAATGCCGTCCTAAAAATATCCGCCTGTTTTGAAGGGCTGGAGTTCCACCATGTTTCTAGAGACAGCAATCAAGCTGCCGATGTCCTTGCTCGAATAGGCGCTAAGCGCGATCGCGTCCCTAAGAACACCTTTTTGGAGCGGCTCTTCAAGCCGCCGTAGCGTGGCAGGAGGATGGCAAGGATGCTGAAACCAAGGCCTCAGGAGAACTCGTCCCTCCAACCATCAAACCAGACGAAGGAATTATCTGGGGCTCGGCCATCGAAGAAACGTCTTCAGCCAACGAAGTCATGGCGATACTCGCGCCATGGACCGAGCCCTTTCTTGCTTATCTTCTCCGCCAGGAGCTACCCGACGACCAGACTGAGGCAAGGCGAATAATTCGGCGATCTAAAGCCTACAAGGTCCACGAGGGCGAACTATACAAGAAAAGCACTACCGGCGTCCTACAAAGATGTATATCCGAAGAGGAGGGCAGACAGCTCTTGGCCGAAATTCACGCTGGCATGGGCGGTCACCACGCAGCAGCTCGGGCCCTGGTCAGCAAGGCCTTCCGAGCTGGGTTCTTCTAGCCCACCACCCGCACAAACGCCCAAACATTGGTCCAACATTGCGTTGGATGCCAGCTCTTTGCAAATCAAAGTCACATGCCCCCCACGGCTCTTCGGACGATGCCGATTACTTGGTCTTTCGTGGTCTGGGGGCTGGACATGGTCAGACCACTTAAAGGGGGACCAAGAAGAAGAAATATCTACTCGTCATGGTAGACAAATTCACTAAATGGATTGAGGCAAAACCAGTAACCTCAACGAAGTCCAAGCCGGTCATTGATTTTATATCCGGCATGGTCCACCGTTACGGTGTCCCCCATAGCATAATAACGGACAATGGATCCAATTTTACCGCCCAAGAAGTAAAAGACTGGTGCGCTAATTTAGGCATTAAGCTTGACTATGCCTCTGTATACCACCCACAGTCCAATGGACAAGTTAAGCGAGCTAATGGACTAATTTTGAGCAGCATTAAGCCCCGTTTGGTCCGATCTTTAAAAGAATCCGACTGCCACTGGGTTGAGGAGCTCGACTCCGTATTGTGGGGCCCGCGCACCACTCCCAATCGATCCACGGGCTACACGCTGTTCTTTATGGTATATGGGGTAGAAGCTGTTCTCCCCAGTACGTCTGTATGAAGAAAGGGAGGCCGAGCTACATCAGCAAGATGACCTGGACGCCCTGGAAGGCGGGCACGACGTAGCTCGGGCTCTTTCTGCCTTTTATCAGCAGCAGGCCAGACGCTATCAGAGTAGGGAAGTATGGGCAAAGGCCTATAACATGGGCGACCTCGTCCTCCCCCTCCCGGAAGCATAAGCTGTCGCTCAAATGGGAGGAGCCCTTCGTAATTGATCAGGTACTCGCAGGCGGAGCGTATCGTCTCCGCGACCCAAAGGACAACCGCCTCGATCTAAACCCATGGAACACGGCTCGGCTTCGACGCTTCTACGGCTAAACCAGCATCATCACCCTCTTCGGTTCATCCTTCTCGGATTTATATTTTGTCTTTCTCACGTGGCTAGTCTTTCCCGGGTTGTGTCCGGTTAAGCCGAACTACGTTAAGTTTTTTTCTGGCAAACATCTTCGAATGTACCACACGTTTTTACCTGGGGGCTCCTTTTACGAAGCCGGTCATATATTATTTGTGCAACCATCAGTTTTACCATGTTTGCAACCTTCCAGTATCGTTCTAAAGCCATCATATGCATCAATTTGACTTAAGATTTGGCCAAGCTGGGTTGCCTCGCTCCTATGCTTAATCCTACGTTCCCGATTGTTCGGCTAGGGAGTAAAGGGAGCACCTCTGCGATTGTTACGTCCAGATTACCCAGGTGCGTACCTCAGATGGGTGAAGCCAAAAGCTAGCGTTCTTAAGAATATAATTGGTCGGCCACGAGGGAAGTGAAAATAATTGGTAGCTATTACCAGATTCCGAGGTTATTTTCCCGAAGTAACCATTACCCATCTATTTTGGGTATTCGGTTATACGTCCATGGTCAACATGACAACCCGAAGAAAGGAACCAATAGAGGAACTATTTTCGTCGGAAGATGTTTCTTACGTTAAACAGTAATATAACATACTTCCCCGAGCGCGTTTTGTCTGTTTGTACCAAATGGCCGGATTGCCTGGTTCTCTGAATTGTTTTCCCGATGTTCTCGGATCACATAGTAGTAAACACTCCTCGGCCCCTGGATGTGGGGCCAGAAGCCGATGGCCGGTTAAGGCAACGTTTCAAGCACGGTGTGGAGAATATTTGATGTAAAGTACATAGATACATAGAATCAAAACGTTACTCTTGATCAAGACCATCTATTATGGTCTCCAGAGCACAATCTGCTTGGGACAACCGAGCTGCGGGCATAACCTGGTCAAATACCAAATGTACGGGCACTTCCTGCCCATCTGGCCCTACCGGCCCAACTCTAGCTAAATGCTCCGGTTCAAGCTTGGTGAAGCGGGTCTTAATCATCGCCCAAGCTTCCCGTGCTCCCTCTCGACAAGATGACATTTTCCATAACTCAAAGCGGCGCCGAGCTCCTTTGAATCGATTAGCAAGTTCAGCCATCCCTTCCGGAGCCACCTCGCCAGGCCACAGTGCCTTGAACATGCTCTTCATGGCTTTTCGGGCCCGCTCATGAACGGTGGACAGATCCTTCAGCAGGTCCCGTCCGAAGGAGCTGGCCTCCTCTTCGGGGCGTCCAGTCAGAAGAACTAAAAAGAGGCACGGCATTGTTCATATTGTTGTCTAATACGCACAAACTATGTATTGAACACTTAGGTTGCACTCAACGAACATGCCAGCTTTCAGTCTCTGGTTCTCCTCCTGGGATACAACCAGTTGAGCTTTCAAGCTCTTAATTTCTTGGGCCTGTTGTTGATTTTCCGCCTTGATTTTATTCCTTTCCTCATGACTTCGGGTCAGCACGCGGTAGCCAGCCTCTTGCTGCTACTCCGCATACCTTTGAGCCTCTCTGGCTGCGTCCAGATCCTTCTGCAGTTGATTTATCGACTCGGCTGCTATGGACCAATCTTTCATTAGCAAAAGTGTCCCATATAATTCTTTACGACAGACATTTAAGTCTGTCACTTACCATGTGCCTCTCTGGTCCATTTCTTGACCTCATTCAGCTCGGCCTCCACAGATTTCAACTGTGTTTGTGTCAGCCCAAGGTCTTCGGTCAGCTTTTTGTTCTGCTCCCGAACAGTCTGCACCATAGTACAGCATTATAACATCAGACCCATAACTCGGCCGTGCCCCCCGAATTAAGGCTCGAGGGCTACTGGGTTAGGCAATCGGTTATTAAAACCAATGGCATACCTGCAGACTAGTAGACATAAGTTTAGCTACCCCCTCGTGTCCCGTCCGGGCAGCTCCGAGGTACACATCCACCGAACTAAGAGCATTAATCTCTTGATCGGAAAACGCAGAATGCCGTAGCGATGCCTTACGCCGCCGGTGATTCATCACACTTTCAACTTCAGAGTTGGTGACCGAGACGCCCCCTGAATCCTCCGGGTGTGTGTCCTCGGCAGGGAGCCCGGAAGTAGCACCCGCCATGGCAGGGGACCTCGGTCTTGGGTTACCCCCCGGCGCCTCTTCGATGCCCTCGGGTGAAGATGGTTCTACATATCGCCTGCGGGCCACGGCCGAGAACATTGATGACATTCTCGGCGGTTGTCAAAAATAAAGACACTAAAAGTACAACGGATATGATACGTCTTTGGGGGAGGCGCGGATGATGTAACTCCCGTCGGCACTGCACATTTGGACGCCCTGTGGCCACTCGCCGTTGGAGCCACCGGCGCCGCTCTCGTGGATGTCCGGCGCGTTGTGCGGCGGCCCTTGGGAGTGGAAGTCAGTGTATTCGGAGCCGCAGAAGTTGAGTGTCATTTTTGAGAAGAGGCTCGTTGGCCACTTACAGCGGAGGAGGGAAGTGCCCCGGGGTGATCGGCCAAGAGGGCCACTTTAGAACCATCGAGACCCTCCTGATAGAAAACAACCTCCTTGAAATCGAGCGATGTCTCAGGATCGTCGTGAAACCCTGGGTCGTCCTTGCGAGAATGACTCTCCGGTTGAGGAGCGGGGCAACTCACTGTCTCGATCCAGCGCCTCCAGCTCTGTTCGGACAAATTAAAAATCCGAGTAAGAAAAATTTGCCTATCATCCGAACTATGAAGTATAATTGGACTCACCGCTTCGATGGGTTTATAGCTCGAAAAGCCGTCCTTGGGCTTTAGTCGAGCAAACTCTTGCTCTTCCCCCTTGAAGAGATCGGCCAATACGGCTGCCATTGCCGCCTGGTCGGCGGGACCTTTCCGTATGTATCGGGTTGAGTCATTCACCCCGTTGTAGCACCATAGGGGGTGCACCCTTTGTTGGAGAGTCTGAACGCACCGAGTAATGGCCGCTGCCATCACATCAATGATGGTTAACCCGTTGTGGGCTAGCCACCTCAATTGAGCGGCTAGGCGCGTTACTTCGGCACTTTCCCCTTGGGAAGGGCCCTTCGGGCGCCAGTTGAACCGCTTCTTCGGGGAAGCGAGTGAGAATTCGGGAAACCCCCTCCGAGCTGGATCGAATAGGGGGACTTCTTCAATATAAAACCACTCCGAGGTCCACTCCTCGGCTTCCTTCTTGGGAGTCCCTATCGGATATCCCATTCCAGCGATGCGCCACACCTCGGCCCCGCCGACCTCATAAATTATCCCTCCTTGGGTGCGAGGGGCAAGGCAGAAATATTTCCTCCATAACTCGAAATGAGCCTCGCAACCCAGGAACATCTCACAAAGGGTGGCGTAGCCCGAGATATGCAGAATGGATCCTGGGGTAAGGTGGTGGAGCTGGATCCCGTAAAACTCTAGCAGTCCCCTCAGGAAGAGATGAATGGGGAAGCCTAAGCCCCGCAAGAGGAAGGGCACGAAGCATACCCTTTCCTCCCCGTGGGGGGTAGGGAAATTCTCTGCAAGGGCCTCGCCGTTCGCAGACGTCAATCCGGGGCGGGTGGACGCGAGATCTGAAATGGGTAGATACCCCTGCGTCTCGAGGCTACCCAGTCGCATGCGGGAGACTGAGCAGCTCGCCCAGTCACCTTGAAGGGGGCCGTGAGGACGTGAGGAAGAGCCTAGGATGCTCGCCATTGTTTGCTGGCTATGACCTCTCAGGGGTGTGGGGAGGAATGACAGGGGGTGGGATGCGTTAACCTTCGCCACCTTGGCCTATTAAAAGGCGTTTTCTCCCCCATGAAGGGCATTTCTGTAAAAGACTATTGGTCCACTTGCCTTCCCCAGGCGCGTAGAAATCGAGGGGCGTCATTAATTCTGAATAAAGAAACGGCGGGCCCCGCAATACCTCGCTAATCGAAGGATTGTGAGTGGCCGAACTATTTCCAAGACGAACACAGGTGATGGAAGGAACTCGCGCCCCAAGCCGAAGACCCTCGGAGCATGGAGCTGACGAAGACTGTCGACCTCGGCATTGGAGGCTAGTTCGGGGGCTACTGAGGGTGTCCCGGACTAAGGGGTCCTCGGGCTGCCGGCCTATCTCTCATGGGCCGGACTGATGGGTTGCTTTTGACTCTTTGAAGGAAGGCCGGACTACAGGCAACCACGGGCTCCAGAAGGAAACCTCCGAAGATTTGGTGTCTCCTCCAAGAAAAGTTAGCGTGACCAGCATGGTTATCTCCTGATGGCTACCAACCATATGTAACCCTAGGTACCCCTGTTGTCTATATAAACCGGAGGGCTTAGACTGTAGGAAGATCCATCATCATCATACCCACCTAGGGTTCAGTCCATCCGATCTCGAGGTAGATCAACTCTGTAATCATCATACAATCACATCAATACAATCAAGCAGGACATAGGGTTTTACCTCTTCGAGAGGGCCCGGACCTGGGTAATCGCTGTCTCTACGTTCCTTGTTACCCATTGACTCCAAGATCCACAGCTCGGACCCCCTACCCGAGATCTGCCGGTTTTGGTACCGACACAGAGCCCTTCGGGCGGAGAACAAAACAACATCGCTCGCCCTCAAAGCATTATCCGAAGCCCTTGTAGCTGAAGAATTAACCGCACTCCGTTCAACGGTGGATAAGGACGATGTAATCCTCCACAAAAGGCCCAAATCCACATCTTTCAAACCAGCAAACGAAATCGTCAAATTCCAAGTGCATCCGACGGATCCTAACAAGACGGCATCCATTGGAGCTCAGCTGGACCCCGCGGTAGATGAAGCATTGCGCAATTTTTTGCGCGAAAACTGGGACATCTTTGCCTGGCACCCTTCAGAATGGCAGGGATCCCACGAAATTTAGCCGAGCATAGCTTGAACATAATTAAATGTTTCAAGCCAGTCAAACAGGCGTTACGCCGATTTTCTGAACCCAAGCGTCAGGCTATGGGTGAAGAATTGGCGAAATTGCTTGAAGCCAGATTCATCCGAGATATAAAACATCCCGAGTGGTTGGCTAATCTGGTCATGGTACCTAAGAAAGACAAATCCTGGTGGTTGTGTGTCGATTTCAAGGACCTAAATAAGGCCTGCCCCAAGGATCCTTTCCCCCTGCCCCGCATAGACCAAATCATAGACGCCATTGCTAGGCATGACTCACTGTGTTTTCTCGATCCCTACTCCGAATACCATCAAATTAAAATGAAGGAGTCCGATCAAGCGGCCACAGCCTTCATCACCCCCTATGGGCCGTTCTGTTTCAACACAATGCCCTTCGGATTAAAAAACGCATGTGCTACATACCAGCACATGATCCAAACATGTCTGAAAAACAGATTGGCAAAACGGTCGAGGCATATGTGGACGACGTGGTTATCAAAACCAAACACGTCAGTCAGCTGGTGGACGGCCTCTGCCAAACCTTCGACAGTCTGCAAACTTTTGATATACGGCTCAATCCGGACAAGTGTGTCTTCGGAGTGCCTGCGGGCAAGCTGCTCGGATTTATTGTCTCCCATAGAGGAATAGAGGCTAACCCGGCCAAAATCCGGGCACTGTCCCAGCTAGCGGTTCCTACCGAGCTAAAGCACATCCAAAAACTGGCCAGCTGCATGGCAGCCTTGAGCCGCTTTATCTCACGCCTTGGAGAAAAGGCCCTACCACTTTATAGGCTGCATAAATGGACCAAAAACTTTAAATGGACTAGCGAGGCAGCGGCCGCACTAGAGGAAATTAAAACATTACTGGCTAGCAACCCCATCTTGGTAGCACCCAGCTTAGGTGAGCCAATGCTGCTGTACATTTCGGCCACAAACCAGGTGGTCAGTGCAGTTCTCGTCGTTGAACGAGAGGCAGAGGGTCACAAGCTCCAGGTGCAGAAGCCAGTCTACTATGTATCCGAAGTGCTTACCCCGTGTAAAACAAGGTTCCCGCATTACCAAAAGATCGCCTACGCAGTTTTCATGGCATCCTGAAAGCTCCGACACTATTTTCAAGAGCGTTCGGTCACGGTGGCATCCGAAGTACCCCTGAATGATATAATTAACAACTGGGATGCCATGGGCCGTATAGCCAAATGGGCCATTGAGCTCCTCCCCTTCGAAATCATATACTGACCGCGCCGAGCTATTAAATCTCAGGTGTTGGCGCATTTTTGGCCGAATGGACGGAAGCTGAGCTCCCTAGAGAGTACAATACGTATTTGCATTGGACGATGTACTTCGACGGCTCCAAAATGCTCGCCGGACTGGGGGCTGGAGTGGTTCTCACATCTCCCACCGGCGACAATATTCGGTACATATTGCAGATTATGTACATCGACTCTAACAACGCAGCCGAATACGAGGCTCTGTTGCATGGACTTCGGATGGCAATGTCAATGGGTGTACAACGGCTCGAGGTACGGGGATACTCTAATCTCGCCATCTCTCAGGTCAACGATGAATTCAACACAAAAGCCCCAAGAATGATAGCATATCGCAATGCCGTCCTAAAAATATCTGCTCGGTTTGAGGGGCTGGAGTTCCATCATGTCTCTAGAGACAGCAACCAAGCTGCCGATGTCCTTGCTCGAATGGGCGCTAAACGCGATCGCGTTCCTGAGAACACCTTTCTGGAACGACTCTTCAAGCCGTCCGTGGTGAGGCAGGACGACGGCAAGGACGCTGAAACCAAGGCCTCTGGAGATCTCATCCCTCCAATCATCGAACCAGACGAAGGAATTATCGGGGGTTCGGCAATCGAAGAAACGTCTTCAGACCATGAAGTCATGGCAATAATCGCGCCATGGACCGAACCTTTCCTTGCCTATCTTCTCCGCCAAGAGCTACCCGATGGCCAGACTGAGGCAAGGCACATAATTCGGCGATCTAAAGCCTACAAGGTCCACGAGGGTGAACTGTACAAGAAAAGCACCACCGGCGTCCTCCAAAGATGTATATCCGAAGAGGAGGGGAGAAAGCTCTTGGCCGAGATTCACGCTGGCATGGGCGGTCACCACGCAGCAGCTCGGGCCCTGGTTAGCAAGGCCTTCCGAGCTGGGTTCTTTTGGCCCACCGCCCGCATAGACGCCCAAACATTGGTCCAACATTGTGTTGGATGCCAGATCTTCGCAAATCAAAGTCACATGCCCCCCACGGTTCTTCGGACGATACCGATCACTTGGACTTTCACGGTCTGGGGGCTAGACATGGTCGGACCACTCAAAGTGGGGACCAAGAAAAAGAAGTATCTACTCGTTATGGTCGACAAATTCACAAAATGGATTGAGGCGAAACTAATAACATCAGCCAAGTCCGGGCCAGTCATCGATTTTATATCCAGCGTGGTTCACCATTACGGTGTCCCCCATAGCATAATAACGGACAATGGATCCAATTTTACTACCCAGGAAGTAAAGGACTGGTGCGCTAACTTAGGCATTAAGCTTGACTATGCCTCTGTATACCACCCACAGTCCAAAGGACAAGTCGAGCGAGCTAATGGACTAATTTGAGCGGCATTAAGCCCCGTTTGGTCCGATCTTTAAAAGAGTCCAATTGCCACTGGGTGGAGGAGCTCGACTCCGTATTGTGGGGCTTGTGCACCACTCCCAATTGATCCATGGGCTATACACCGTTCTTCATGGTGTACGGGGCAGAGGCTGTTCTTCCCAGTGACCTTATTCACGACACACCTCGAGTACGCATGTATGAAGAAAGGGAGGCCGAGCTGGATCGGCAAGATGACCTGGACGCGTTAGAAGGAGATCGTGACGTAGCTCGGGCTCGTTCTACTTTTTATCAGCAGCAGGCCAGACGCTACCAGAGCAGGGAAGTACGGGCGAAGGCTTATAACGTGGGCGACCTCGTCCTGCGCCTCCCGGAGAAGCAGAAGCATAAACTATCACCCAAATGGGAGGGGGCCTTCATAATTGATCAGGTACTCGCAAGGGGAGCGTATCGTCTCCGCGACCCAAAGGACAATCGCCTGGAACCAAACCCATGGAACGCAGCTCGGCTTCGGCGCTTCTATGGCTAGACCAGCGACATCACCCTCTTCGGTCTATCCTTCTCGGATTTATGTTTTCTCTTTCTCATTTGGCTAAGTATTTCCCAGGTCGTGTTCGGTCAAGCCGAACTATCTTAAGTTTTTCTCGGCGAACATCTTCAAATGTACCACACTTTTTACCTGGGGGCTTCTTTTACAAAGCCGGTAATACATCCTTTGTGCAACCATCAGTTTTGTCATGTTCGCAACCTTCCAGTATCATTTTAAAGCCATAATAGGCATCGATTTGACTTAAGATTTGGCCAAGCTGGGTTGCCGCGCTCCTGTGTTTACTCCCTACGTTCCCGATTGTTCGGCTAGGGAGTAAAGGGAGCACCTCTGCGATTGTTACGTCCGGATTACCCGGGTGCGTACCTCAGACGGGTGAAGCCGAAAGCTAGCGTTCTTAAGAATATAATTGGTCGGCCACGAGGGAAGTGAAAATAATTGGTAATTATTACCAAATTCTAGGGTTATTTTCCCGAAGTAACCATTACCTGTATATTTCGGGTATTAGGTTGTACGCCCATGGTCAACATGACAACCTGACGAAAGGAACCCATGGAGGAACTATTTGCCTTGGAAGATGTTTCTTACGTTAAAAAGTAATATAACATAACTCCCTGAGCGCGTTTTGTTTGTTTGCACCAAATGGCCGGATTGCCTGGTTCTCCTAAGTGTTTTTCCGATGTTCTCGGATCACGTAGTAGGAAACACTCCTCGGCCGCTGGCTGAGGGGGCAGAAGCCGATGGCCGGTTAAGACAACGTTTAAAGCATGGTTTGGAGAATGTTTGTTGTAAAGTACATAGATACATAGAATAAAAACACTACTCTCGGTCAAGGCCATCTATTAAGGTCTCCAGGGCGCAATCTTCCTGGGAAAACGGGGCAGCAGGCATCACTTGGTCATATACCAAATGTAGGGGCACTTCCTGCCCATACGGCCCTACCGGCCCAACCCGAGCTAAATGTTCCGGGTCATGCTTGGTGAAGCGGGTCTTAACCATCGCCCAAGCCTCCCGCGCTCCCTCTCGACAAGCTGATATTTTCCATAGCTCAAAGCGGCACCGAGCTCCTTTAAATCAATTAGCGAGTTCGGTCATCCTTTCCAGAGCCACCTCGCCAGGCCACAACGCCTTGAACATGCTCTTCATAGCTTTTTGGGCCTGCTGATGTGCGGCGGATAGCTCCTTCAGCTGGTCCCGTCCGAAAGAGCTGACCTCCTCTTCGGGGTGTCCGGTAAGGAGAACTAAAAAGAGACATGGCATTGTTTATATAGCTGTATAATACATGCAGTCTATGTATCGAAAGGCTAGGTTGCACTCACCGAACATGCCAGCTTTCAGTCTCTGGTTCTCCCCCTGGGATAGGGCTAGTTGAGTTTTCAAGCTCTCAATTTCTTGGGCCTGTTGTTGATTTTCCGCCTTGAGCTTATCCCTTTCCTCATGACTTCGGGTCAGCACGTGGTAGCCAGCCTCTTGCTGCGACTCCGCATACCTTTGAGCTTCTCTGGCTGCGTCCAGATTCTTCTGCGGTTGATTTATCGACTCGGCTGCTATGAACCAATCTTTCATTAGAAAAGGTGTTCCATAAAATTCTTTATTAGACACATTTAAGTCTGTCACTTACCATGTGCCTCTCTGGTCCATTTCTTGACCCCATCTAGCTCGGCCTCCACAGATTTCAACTGTGTTTTCATCAGCCTGAGGTCTTCGGCCAACTTTTTGTTCTGTTCTTGAACAGTCTGCACCATAGCACGACATTATAACATCGGACCCTTAACTCGGTCGTCCCGCCCAAATTAAGGCTCGGGGGCTACAGGGTTGGGCGACCGGTTATAAAAACCAATGGCAAACCTGCAGACTGGTGGACAGAAGTTTAAATACTCCCTCGAGTCCCGTCCGGGCTGCTTCGAGGTACGCGTCTACCGAACTAAGAGCGTTAAACTCCTGATCGGAAAACGCAGAGTGCCGTAGCGATGCCTTTTGCCGCCGATGATTCATCACGCTTTTGACCTCGGAGTTGGTGACCGAGATGCCCCCTGAGTCCTCTGGATGTTGGTCCTCGGCAGGGACCTCTGAAGTAACGCCGGCCACGACCGGGGACCTCGGTCTTGGGTTACCCCCCTGCACCTCTTCAACGTCCTCGGGCGAAGGTGGTTCTACATATCGCCTGCATGTCATAGTAGAGACAATTTTTGATATTCACAACGGCTATCGAAGATAAAGACACTAAAAGTACAGCGGATACATTACCTCTTGGGAGGGGGCGCGGATGACGTGACCCCTGTTGGCACCGCATGTTTGGACGCCCTGCAGTCACTCGCCGCTGGAGCCACCGGTGCTGCTCTCACAGATGTCCGGCGTGTTGTGCGGCGGCCCTTGGGAGTAGAAGTCAGTGTACTCAGTGCCGCAGGAGTTGAGTGTCTTTTTCGAGAAGAAGCCTGTCGGTCACTTACAATGGAGGAGGGAAGTGTCCCGGGGTGATCGGCCAAAAGGGCCACTTTAGAGACGTCGAGACTCTCCTGATAGAAGACTCCCTCCTCGAAATCGATCGACGTTTCGGGATCGTCGTGAAACCCAGGGTCATCGTCACGAGAATGACTCTCCGGTTGAGGAGCAGGGCAACTTACTGTATCAATCCAGCGCCTCCAGCTCTGTTTGGATAAATTAAATATACGATTAGGGAAAATTGGTATACCATCTGAACTATAAAGTGTAGTTGAACTCACCGCTTCGATGGGTTTATAGCTCGAGAAGCCATCATTGGGCTTTAGTCGAGCAAACTCTTGCTCTTCCCCCTTGAAGAGATCGGCCAGGACGGCTGCCAGTGCTGCCTGGTCGGCAGGCCCCTTCCGGGTGTATCGGGTCGAGTCATTCGTCCCGTTGTAACTCCATAGAGGGTGCACCCTTTGTTGAAGAGGTTGAACGCACCGAGTAATGGTCGCGGCCATCACGTCAATAATGGTCAACCCGTTATGGGCTAGACATCTCACTTGAGCGGCTAGGCACGCTACTTTGGCACTTTCCTCTTGGAAAGAGCTCTTCGGTCACCAGTTGAACCGCTTCTTTGGAGAAGCAAGTGAGAATTCTAGCAGCCCCCTCCGAGCTGGATCGAATAGGGGAACGTCTTCTATATAGAACCACTCCGAGGTCCACTCGTCGGCATCCTTCTTGGGGGTCCCTACAGGATACCCCGTTTCGGCGATGCGCCACACTTCGGCTCCGCCGACCCCATAGATGGTCCCTCCTCAGGTGTGAGGGACAAGGCAGAAGTATTTCCTCCATAATTCGAAATGGGCTTCGCATCCCAGAAACATCTCACAAAGGGCAATGTAGCCCGAGATATGCAGAATTGAGCCTGGGGTGAGATGGTGGAGCTGGATCCCATAAAATTCTAATAAACCCCTCTGGAAGGGGTGAATGGGAAAGCCTAAACCCCGTAAGAGGAAGGGCGCGAAGCATACCCTTTCCTCCCCGTGAGGGGCGAGGAAGTTCTCCGCAAAAGCCTCGCCGTTTACGGAAGTCAATCCGGGGCGGGTGGACGCGAGATCTGATACGGGTAGATACCCCTATGTCTCGAGGCTACCCAGTTGAATGCGGGAAACTGAGCAGCTCACCGAATCACCTTGAAGGGGACCGTGAGGGCGTGAGGAGGAGCCTGGGGCGCTCGCTATTGTTTAAGGTTCGCTGACTATGGCCTCTTGGTGATTTGGGGAAAGATGGCAGGAGGTGGGGTGCGTTAACCTTTACACCCTTAGCCTGTTAAATAGGCATTTTCCCCTAGAGGGGCATTTTTGTAAAAGAACTATTGGACCATTTGCCTCCCTCTGGCGGACGGAAATAGAGGGGCGTCATTAATTCTGAATGAAGAAAACGATACAGCGGGCCCCGCAATACCTCGCTAACTGAAGGATTGTGGGCGGCCGAGCTATTATCAGCCGGATATAGGTGATGGAAGGAACTCGCCCCTCAAGCCGAAGACTTTGGAAGCATGGAGCTGACGAAGATTATCGACCTCGGCATTGGAGGCTAGTTCGGGGGCTACTGAGGGTGTCCCGTACTAAGGGGTCCTCACGCCGCCGGCCTATCTCTCATGGGCCGAGCTCATGGGCCGCTCCTAACTCATCAAAGGAAGGCCGGACTACAAGCGACCCCGTGCTCCAGAAGGAAACCTCCGAAGACTTGGCATCTCCTCCAAGAAAAGTTTAGCGTAGCCTGGTGGCAACCGACCGTATGTAACCCTAGGTACCCCTGGTGTTTATATAAACCAGAGGGTTTAGTCCGCAGCGGGGCAGAACCATTATCGATATACCCATCTAGGGTTTAGTTCATCCGATCTCGAGGTAGATCAACTCTGTAATTGCCATACCAACACTTCAATACAACCAAGCAGGACGTAGGGTTTTACCTCTTCGAGAGGGCCCAAACCTGGGTAAACGCTGTCTCTACGTTCCCTGTTACCCATTGACTCCAAGATCCATAGTTCGGGACCCCCTACCTGAGATCTACCGGTTTTAGTACCGACACCAAGGACTATACCTTCATTTACCATAAAGTGGCACTTCTCCCAATTCAAGACAAGATTAGTTTCTTCACATCTCTGCAAAACTCGATCAAGGTTGCATAAGCAATCATCAAAAGAAGTTCCATAAACGGAAAAATCATTCATGAATACCTCAACAATCTTTTCACAAAAGTCAGAGAATATAGCAGTCATACATCTCTGAAAGGCAGCAGGTGCATTACATAAACCAAAAGGCATACGCCGATAGGCATAAGTTCCAAAAGGACAAGTAAAAGTGGTTTTCTCTTGATCTTCTTTTGATACAGGTATTTGAGGGATGCTACTTGTGAGCTGCGTTGGTAATTCCCTAAAGAGGAAGGGAGATGCAGTATAGTAGAGATAAGTATTTCCCTCAGTTAAGAACCAAGGTTATCAATCCAGTAGGAGAACCAAGCAAAAAATCTCCAAAAAGTTTCGTGGCGTTTGGACTTCATTTGGTACTGTTTCTCTGAAAAGCCAAAAACAAGTAGAAAACAACAACTGGCACTAGGCACTGGGTTAATAGGTTAGTCCCAAAAAATGATATATAATTGCATACAATTGCATATAAAAACATCCAAGATTGATACTATAATAGCATGGAACAATAAAAAATAATAGATACGTTGGAGACGTATCAAGCATCCCCAAGCTTAATTCCTGCTCGTCCTCGAGTAGGTAAATGATAAAAACAAATTTTTTGATGTGGAATGCTACCTATCATGTTTCATCATGTAATCTCTCTCTTAAGGTATGATTAATAAGATCCAAATGATTCAAATCAATAGTCTATGATTTGATATAAAGACATCAATACTCAGGCATACTAGCAAACAATCATGTCTTTCAAAATAGAAATGCTAAAGAACGTTATCCCTACAAAATCATATAATCCTGTCATGCTCCATCTTCTTCACACAAAGTATTTATCATGAACAAACCCAGTTTTAGCCAAGCAATTGGTTCATACTTTTTAACGCGCTTCAGCTTTTTCAACTCCCACGCAATACATGAGCGCAAGCCATGGATATAGCACCATGGGTGGAATAGAGTATGGTGATAGAGATAAATAGGAGAAGTCAAAAATGGAGAAAGTCTCGCATCAATGAGGCTAATCAACGGGCTATGGAGATGCCCATCAATTGATGTCAATGCGAGGAGTAGGGATTGCCATGCAACGGATGCACTAAGAGCTATAAGTGTATGAAAGCTCAACATGAAAACTAAGTGGGTGTGCATCCAACTTGCTTGCTCATGAAGACCTCGGGCATTTGAGGAAGCCCATCATCGGAATATACAAGCCAAGTTCTATAATGAAAAATTCCCACTAGTATATGAAAGTGCCAAAATAGGAGACTCTCTATATGAAAAACATGGTGCTACTCTGAAGCACAAGTGTGGAAAAAGATAGTAACATTGCCCCTTCTCTCTTTTTCTCTCATTTATTTTTTCTTTTTCTTTTTTTCTTTATATTTTTTTCTTTCTTTCCTTTTTTTTCATGGCTCTTTTTCGCCTCTTTTTTTTCGTCCGGAGTCTCATCCCGACTTGTGGGGGAATCATAGTCACCTTCATCCTTTCCTCACTGGGACAATTCTCTAATAATGATGATCATCACACTTCTATTTACTTACAACTCCATACTAGAACAAAATATGACTCTATATGAATGCCTCTGGCAGTGTACCAGGATGTGCAATGATGCTAGCGTAACATGTATAAAAATGATGAACGGTGGCTGAGCCACAAATACTATGTCAGCTATATGATCATGCAAAGAAATATGACAATGATGATGTGTGTCATAAAAACGGAACGGTGGAAGTTGCATGGCAATATATCTCGGAATGGCTATGGAAATGCCATGATAGGTAGGTATGGTGGCTGTTTTGAGGAAGATATAAAGAGGCTTATGTGTGCTAGAGCGTATCATATCACGGGGTTTGGATGCACCGGCGAAGTTTGCACCAACTCTCGATGTGAGAAATGGCAATGCACGGTACCGAATAGGCTAGCAAATTGCGGAAGGGTGAGACTGCGTATAATCCATGGACTCACATTAGTCATAAAGAACTCACATACTTATTGCGAAAGTTTATTAGCCCTCGAAGCAAAGTACTACTACGCATGCCCCTAGGGGGGAGGTTGGTAGGAGTTAACCATCGCGTGCCCCCGACCGCCACACAAAGGAAGTCAATCAATTATAAGTCATGCTCCAACTTCTTAGCATAACGACAGACCATACGTGCAAGCTTCGGGAATCACAAACCTTAACAAAATTATTCTTACTAAACCACAATTATCTACTAATACCTCCCACATATTACCATCTTAATATCGCAAAACTATTGCAAGGAATCAAATTTATCATATTCAGTGATCTACATGAAAGTTTTTATTATATCCCTCTTGAATACCTATCATATCAGGACCAAATTCATAACCCGTGCATATTACCATTGCTATTATGAGACTCTCAAAAAGACATAAGTGAAGAAATAGAGTGCAACTATTTCTTTAAAATATCATCACCGCCGTGCTCTAAAAGATATAAGTGAAGCACTAGAGCAACTGCCTAGCTCAAAAGATATAAGTGAAGCACATAGAGTATGTGGCACCCCGGCTCAGAGGACCGGTTTACCCAGTGTTTCCAACCCAGAGATCATGTCTTCTGGAAACACACAACAACTTGGAACAGAACAGAACTGAACTTTATTGAAATATCCCGAGTACAAGCTCATAATTTACATCGATAGCGAGGCCAGAAGCACATCAGGTGCTATGACATTATCTACATTATTTATGGAACATAGCAGGGCCTCGATACTACTGTGTAGAACTACAGCGAAGAGGAACATAGCGCGGAAAACTCCATCCACAGGGACACTGTTGTGACACGGCCTAGTTAGCGTAGCACGAACCTTCGGGACCTCCGTCCTCGGCTTCTCCTGCGTCTGGCATGATACGCCAGGTGAGTACTTGGAATGTACTCGCAAGCTCAGGGCAACCAAAACAATGCAGCAAACAATAGCATGGTAAAGATCATATTAAGTGCTTAAGTGCTCACTGTTACCAACTTACTCTCGTCCGGGTTGTCCCACAACCCTCGGAACGCTCGTAATCCACTGAGCACTTCCGAACATAAGATAAGTTCTTCCATCATTATTATCATTGTTATGGTTGACCTTTCAGTGGCCTAGTACGAGCTGTCCAATACCGTGGACGCGGCTATTCGAATAGATTCATACACTCTGCAGAGGTTGCGCACTTTACCCACACTATGGAGCTCTTGGCCTCATGCTCCCATTCGGGTGGACCGGTGTTGCTCCAACGAAACCTGCCTGACCCGTGACTCCTCTATTGTACCACCGACAATCATACCCTCCCAGGGTTATGTCCTGGGTGGCCCCTGTGTCACCCCGTGACACCTGCCACCGTCGTGGCCACTAACTGTCCCAAACGGGGACGCCGGCAAAATAACTCAACTGGGCTCACATGATTATCGTCGTCTACCTGATCAGGACAGCACGCACGCATAACCCTCCCTAGTGTGGTGGTACCGATAAAAGAGCACAAAGCCTGACCAAGTCAAGGCCATCCCATACCGGCAAATGTGGCTGCACGGATAAGTCCGGATAGGTGACACTAGATCAACCAATTAGGTTTAGTGTTAACAAGCATTTATCAAGCATGGATTTAATTGAGAATAAGTTAACATGGCAGTAGCTAGGCATCCAATTAATTTACTATGAATTATCACATATTAAAATAATGCATATAATTCAATTAAATAACCAACACTATTGAAATGCTTCATGCAATGGATGACATGGCTTGCCTTCCTCTGTTGGGTTGTCCACAAACTCCTGGGCTTCAAAACCAAAAGAATCTCTTTCTGAAAATATTTTAAAAGTGCGAAGGAAAAAGTCACATATTACTGTTCTGTGCACCAGAAATTCTGTGAGCATGGGAAAAATACCAAATTTTTCCAGAAAATAGAGGAGATCAAGACAAACCCAGAGCAAAAAGAATCAATTGATTTGGACTTATGGATAAAAAGTTATGGACGGTCAAAGTTTCTGGTCAAATATGAATTAAAATCAGAAAATCAGAAAATCAACAGGGGGCCACGTCGAAGGCGTACTTTGCCAGGGCGCCTCCACTTACCGCTTCGGCGTGCCACTGACGAGCGGGCCCTGCTGTCAGATTTAAAAGGGGGAGGAGGGAAACAAGGAACGGCGGGGCTTCGGCGACGGTCACCGGCGATACAGACGGCGGTGAGGTCCGGCGACTACGGGAATGGATCGAGCGCACGGAGACGAACACGTACTTACCCGTGGGTTGGCGAGAGATGGCCGGACGGCTTCGTCCCCTTCCTCTCCGATGGCGGTAGCTCTCGGGTGTCGCCGGAGAGGGCGTTTCCGGCAGGATTTCGACCGGGCAAGGGCTTGGGCGGGGTCAGGTGGGTGAGCTGAGCTCGGGCGTGGAGTCAGTGGAGTCCGGGGTGGAGTGGAACGGCGAGGAGGCAGAGCTCGGGTGGCGGCGGGTCGCCGGCGAGATGCGAGGCCAGAGGGCCTCTCGGCCTTGGCTCGATGCTCGGGGGGCCGATTGGGAGGTGGAGGAGTGGGGTGAGGAGCGAAGAGAGGCCGGGGAGGCCTTTATATAGGAGGAGGCGGAGCTTCTGGACCCGGGTGCGCCGCGGCCACGTCGCCGGTGAAAGGACGCCGCGCTGGCTGGCTCGACGCGGGCGACGCGACGGAGGAGGGTAGAGGAGAGTTAATGCGGTGGTGAAGGCTAGCGGAGGAAGGCGACGAGCAGTAGAGCCACTGTGGCCGCACGGGTGCCACAGTGCCCGCGTGCGTGGCGGCCGCCGGGGACGATTCCGGTGAGGGGAGCCCTCCAGAACGGCCAGGTGGGGGAAGGAGAAGATGCTGGTGAGCTGGGACAAGGAAGGATCACGCGAGGCAGTCGGACGCGACTCAACAGACACGGGCGCGGTGCAGAGCGCATGTTTTGGCATGCCAGTTGTAGGAGATATGCCCTAGAGGCAATAACAAATGTTATTATTTATCTCCATGATCATAATTATGTTTATGTTCCATGCTATAACTGCTATGGTTCTCGAGTCTGCAATAACCACGAGGCTTGAAGGAAGACTCATATGCACATGTGGAATAATAAACGGTAAAATGTATTCCTAGTCTGGCCTCTAAGACTAGCTCAAGTGTTGCATGATGGTTCTGTTTTCCTGATCATGGGCATGACTATGCCGGCAACTTTGAGGGCACAATGTTAGTAGAACACTTGTGTTGAATCGACCCGATTGATGTTATGCTATGAGATTCATTCGTCATAAGTTAATGGTTAATAACAGAGAGAAGTTAATGTTTGCATAATTCCTTAGACCATGAGAGTGTTGAGTTTCTTCATACTTGCTTCATGAACTTTGGGGTTTGTTAAACGTCATCCGTAAATGGGTGGCTATTACGGCGGCTTACGGGTTCATGGAAAAGTGTGTTAAGTAACTTGATAGCTCAAGATTGGGATTTGCTCCTCCGACGATGGAGAGATATTCTCGGGCCCTCTCGGTGTTACGGTATCCATCATCGTCTGGCCAGACACAAGTGTGATTTGATCACAGGGATGCCGGAACACGGAAACGAGAAAAGAGAACAAAAACCGGCAACGAGGTAACTGGCATTGTGGACAAGTGTTGATCCACGAGGATGCCGATGTTTCTCACCTCGGGTATTTTTAACATATCGCGAAGCAACAGGAATAGCACACGGCAACTGGAGGTTCACTCGAATATTCATTCGTGTGGGTATAGGGGTCAATATGGGTGTCCACGGCTCCGATGTTGATCATTGATCGGAAAGAGTTCCGGTCATGTCTATACTTCACCGAACCTATAGGGTCACACGCTTAAGGGTCATCTATCTGCTGAATACTAGACGGGAAGTCTGAGAGAAAATCACCGAAAAAGTTTCGGACGAAACGGAAACGTTCCGGAGAGAACACCGGAATAGTTCCGGTGAAACTGAAAAGTTGTTTCAGGGTATTCAATTAAGTCAAATTGGTTCTGGCACACGCCTGGAAATTCTTGGAGGATGCCAGAAGTGTTCTGGAAACTTCTGGGAATTTTTCGGGACAAAAACCGGAAATGTTCCGGAGCAGCCGGAACCACTTTGGTTGCTTTTCGCTGAAGAAACATTGTTCCGAAATTGTTTCGGAATGCGTTCAAAATTGTTTTGGTGGGTGCTAGAATTATTCTAGGCACACATAAATAATTTGGGTTTTAACGGACGCAGAAAAATGTGTTCGTGAATAGTGAAAAGCACTTTTTGGGCTGATTTGCAAATGGGGTTTTTCTTCTAGAAGAAAACCACTTTTGGTGTGTGAAAGGGAGGTGGAGCTCCCCAAGGGGGCTGCAAATTTCGGCCATGGCATGGGGGGGCCCTCCTTGAGGTGTCCTTCCACCTCATGGTGGATATCTTCTACACACCCTTATGTGGCATGTGGTGGAAAGATCCTAGGAAGGTCCTTTTGGTCTTTCCTCTACGCCTTGCTCCTCCTATAAATAGAGGTGGAGAGAGCTCTCCAAAATCAGATCATGCTTGATCTCATACACATGCCATAGACTTGTCTGGCTTCTCTCTCCCTCCCAGCGAAATAGTTTCGTAGAGCCGAAAGGCTGTCTGAGTTCCGGTGGGAACTAGTTCTCGACGGCGAAGCCCTGCCGGATAGATGACACCGTATGTGTGCAACTCTGTAGAGAGATCGTAGTTTCGGTCTTAGTTCAAGAGTGCCTCCCGAAGGGCTGTCCGAGTGATCGTCCGAGTTTCGAGGGTCCTCCCGAAGGGCTGTCCGAGGATCCATCCGGTGGGACTATCCGAGGGACTGTCCCGATGCCTCCCGAAGGGCTGCCCGGAGATCCGTCCGGTGAGCTGACGTGGGAGTACATCCTCACGGTTGGGAGGTTGTAAATCCTAGCTGCGGGGATCTGCACCACCGATCGTCATCGACTCTACTTCCGCTGCGCTACGAGTCGGTAACGAAAAAGATCAAACCTTGTATGCAGTCTCCATAGTGATCCTGGGCTGGTACGTAGGTCGGAAATTTTTTGTTTTCTGCTGCGTTCCCCTTCAGTGGCATCATGAGCCGTGCTATGCGTAGATGCAGGTTGCGATCTAGAATACATGAGATGTATGGGTGTTTCACAATATAATTAGGTAGTAGATGAGTTCTATTGCTGAAAATTATTTGTGCGGGTAGCAGATGAAATCTGTTACCCGATGTTCTTGTTGCTTCCCTAAAATTTGCATATTTCTGATCTTGATAACGGTATGGTGGAGTTTCAAAGTTCTGGCAATCCGCGATCCTGATTGATCAACGAAGTGCTAACAGTTCTTTGAATTCCACCATAGTTAAAAAGAAAGATGAAATTTCGCAGACGAAAGGGCAATGCAGATATGATCTGCACGGGGGTCATGCGTATGACGAAGTTTAGTATGGGGCTCGGGATTTAATTATCTCGTGTTTCATACACCCCGCGATGTTAATCTAGCGACTTGAATTATCATACTTGATGATAAAACGTTGGTAGCTGCGATTTGTTCGAAACCTTAGAAGCCACGTAAAATGATAATTTGCATAAACCGATTAGAGGCGTCTAAACTTGGTTTTGCAGGATGGTTTGCATGTGCATGTGATGTGGTATAGCAGTGCTCATATTAATTTGATTATGTATGAGATGTCTATATGATGTAAATTAATTAACATGACCTGCGTGTCATGATTCGGCATGATGGCTGGAGCCATATGATTGTCACTTTAATCACCTGCGTGTCAACCTTAAGTAATGCACTTATTTTATTAGCTATAGAGATAGCAATATTATCTGGTGCATCGACAAGGTGGTGGCAAACTTCGCAAAGGTGAACACCGACGCGAATGCCGAAGACGAAGAAATACTTGACTTCTCCGTCAGAAAGGGCTATACCATATCATGCTATTATGAATTGCCTGAGATGTTTATCCCTTCGATGCACCCTTCTTGATTGCGCGGTAGTCGCTTTTTATTAGGGTGATCTCTCACAAAAATATCAAGTAGTTAGTGTTCTCCCAAGTGTAGCACCGTCACGGCACCTAACTTCTCGAAGTGCGCCGTGTCACACGGGTACAAACGATTAGCGAAGTGTGAGGCGGGTGAGTTGAGACCTCGCAGCAAGATCACTTGGTTGTCTTGACGTTCAGGCATGACCGTCATGAGCTCGGAACACGTGCATCGAAAGATGAACAAGAATCGCATAGAGATGTGATTGGCATGTTGGCCTACCGGTTGAGATTTTCATCATCAGTGGTGTTACACCAATGGCGAACAATTGAAATGCGGGTCTTGTATCACTCACAATCAATTTTGAGAGATATTGATTTGAGTGGGAGCGCACTTTAGAATTAATTCTTTTAATTCTTAGTGCAATTAATTATGAACTTTGTCTAAGTGAAAATTGCATAATAGTTATAGAAGAATGGCTTGCGTTTCCACCTTCCCTATTAAAATTGAATAGCTGTTAAATATCTGGTTAAAACTTTACGGTTGGTAACGTAATGTGAGGATTGTCCTCAAGAGTGCCGAGAAGGACTTTTGTCCTATCGCATGCTTTTAGTATTCTCCCGCTAATGCTATGGATAATGTGACTCTCGTCCTTCGATCCAAAAGCTAGAATTCCGTTACGGTCAAGTGCAATATGTTTGCTTCCATGAGACCCGGACTTTAAAAGTTTGGGATAGCTATGTGATATTCATGGAACTGAAAATCATTTTTCAGACACAAACAAAGGCTAAAAGATATGGGATATCCAAAGCAATGTTTGTTTTGCAAACTGTTAGTAAAAGGTGTTTACTATGCTTTTGACTAATGACAGAGGGATCCAGTAGAATGCCTGTCATATGATGATGATGGTGAATAAAACAACAACTCAAAGAGGAAGGAAATGTCCGAAGGGTGTTAGTGAGACTTTCACGCCTAGGAAGTCCGGTACTAACGCCACTCTTAAGTTGAGTGCTTCTTCTGAGAGTAGGAGAAATACTAAAAGTTAAACTGTTAGAAGTATAAAGGCAAAAAGAGAGAAGACTGGAATATCCAGCTCATGTATGAAAGTCATACAAGTTATTGATGTATAGAAGGCTGGTCAAAGAAATAGTTCTTGAGAATTATGATTAAATTGTTAATCACTGATTCTTGGGTATTGTGAGTTTATCACAGAGATACCCGCTTGATTGCACTCTGTTGCGACTCGATGCAAGAACTACTATGGCCTGAAAGACTAGCCAGGAATGAGGTTTAAATACATGTTGGGAACTTAGTAAAAGTTACTATACCTGCCATCGGTGTATTACCTATGTATTTATTTTTCATAATTCATTATAGAGTTTTACACCCTCTAGCCCATTGCATAATGTATCTTGCAAGAAGGTTATTCATAAGAGAACTTTTGATGTTCGGTGTTATGAATAACATAAGGGCCATACTTTCATTATGAATGAGATGTATGTTATGAATATTGATAATAATACTTTACCTCTGTATTTACTTTCATAAATCATTTTGGAGTTTTATACACTCTAGCCCATTTGCATAATGTTTGTTGCAAGAGTGTTGTTCATGAAAGAACAATTGTTGTTTGGAATCATGAATAACATAAGGGCCATACTTCCATCAACGATGGAACGTATGTTATGAATATTGATGGTAATATGATACATCCATAACACTGACGCTAAATGTCGCAAGACTAAAAGAATACCACACAAGTGTGGCACTGCATTTGGTCACATTGGAGAAACCCGCATGAAAAAATTCCATTATGATGGATTTTGAAGTCATTTGATTTTGAATCATCTGACACTTGCAACTTTCCTCTGAAAAGTGAAGTGACTGAAATACCGTTCATAAGCCATAAGGAACGAGCAACGAACTTATTGGTAATCATACATTTTGATGTGTGTAGTCCGATAAATGTTGTTGAAAACAGTGGATTTGTCTATCTTCAAAAATGACTCAAGTAGATATATGGATATTTACTTGATGAGACGTAAGTCTGGATCTTTTGAAATCATTCGAAAGGTTTTCAACATGAAGTAGGAATTATTGTAACAAGAAAGATTATGTTTCTGCAAACTAGATTGCAGAAAGTAATATCTGAGTTGCAAGTTTAGCGAATGTCTGATGAGTTGTGAAAGGAGTTTCATAACTTACACCTCCCGGAACACCACTGTGTGTGGAATGTCTGTGAAGATGTAATCAAACCATTTTCGACATGGTAAGATCAAAGATGAGATAAATCAATTTGCCATTATCCCTTTTAAAGTAATGCTTTAGAGACCGCGGCTTTTACACTGAAAAGAGCACCATCAGGTCTGTTGAAATGACGCCATGGTATGGTACGCCCAACCATGCTTGGTATTTCCTTAACATTTGGAATATGGGGCTTGTGTAAAAGGTTACAAACCTATTCCAAATCAGACAAGAGCTACTTTGTAGGTTATCCCAAGTAATTGGAAATTCCTCCACCACTATACCGAGGCAAAAGGTTTGCCACCGAGAACGGTATGCTTTTAAAGAGAATAGTTCTTGCAAAAGGGCGAGTGGGAGAACAATGCAACTGGACGAGATAAGTAGTATCTTCGTCATCAGATCAAAGGAAAGGAACCTTGGAAGTGATTCCAGAGTTTCCTACTGCGACTGATACGGAAGTCTCTACAATAAAATGTATGGACTTCAATCGAACTTGCAGCTGAACCACGTAGGCAAAACTCGTGCAAACCTCTCAGGTGCGCAAGCGAGATATTGTTGTTAGACAACAGTATACCTACGATACACAAGGAAGCGTTGATGGGCCCTGACTCCGGAATTGGCTAAATGCCAATACAATCTGAGATAGTTTCCATATAAGTGATTCAAGATTAAAATCTTATTACACCTTTTCGGAAGACTTAGAGTCTAACGAATATTATGGAACTATAAACTGATGTGGATAAAAGGTTTTATCCATAAAGCTCGGCTTGTTGCAATAACAAGTTCAAGGAGTTGACTACGATGAGATTGTCTCACCGTAGCGATGCTAAAGGTCGGTTCGGATTGAACTAGCAATTAATACATATTTCAACATGACATATGAAACATGGATGCCAAAAGGATTTCCATATGATGGAAATACAACCTAGGACTTGTATGAGATACAGTCCAAAGTATTTTGTCGATCCAGAGGATGCTAGTAAGTATGCAAACTTCAGAGTTCCAGCGATGGACAGAAGAGAGCAAAATGGAGTTGGAATCTTCGTTTTTGATGAAATAGTTTGATTTCATCAATGGATAACAAAGATGCTTGTGGTTTCAAGAAAGTAAGTGGGAGCATAATAATATTTCTAAAAACTTTGTGTGCTTGACACATTGTTGATTGGAAATTTCTTGACACGAATTAGTACTTCATTAAAAATAGTTTTTCGATGAAGTGCTTGGGCTAAATAGCCTTGACATTAGGCATATTTATCTACGAGATAGAATTGCCAAATAGGCTAAAGCCAAAAATACATATTGACAAGATGCTAAAACCTTTTAGCATTAAAACGCCAACGAGTGATTCTTGCCGAAGTCACATGGAAAGAGTTTTTTCAAGACTCGGTGTCCCAAAACACTGATGAGCGAAATACATGATGGAGATTCCACACACTTTCGTGTTTGGATTAATCATGTATTCCATGGTATGTAAAACAACCAGATATGTCCAATACTCCAAGCTGTTGCGAGTATAGATACCAAAGTGATCAAAGTATTGATCATGGGACAACAGTGAAAAATGTCATTAAGTACTAAAGTAGCACTGATGACATGTTTTCTCGCAAGCAGAGATTATGAAGTGCTCGTTGTAAGTGATTACATCGATACAGTCTTCATCAATGCTCCATGCGATTTTCGATTTAAATTAAGGGTTTTGTCTAACACACAATATGATGGCACAGTGTTTGGAAATCGTTTCCAAACAGGTTACTGTGGCGAATTCTATAACTAAGGCTAAGTATGTTGCCGCTTTCGAAGCAACATAGAAGAAGTTGAATCATACAGTTCGTTCATGAACTTAGTATGATTCCAAGATGGCTTTGGTCAATGGAACACTATTGAAGATAGTTGCTCCATAGCTCAGTCTGAGGAATCAAGGTTTGACCAGTGATTCACATATATACGAAGCCAAGTCCACACAAAATATGAATTTTGTGAAAGCATGAAAACGCGAGGACATGCAAAGATACACACGGAACTGAAGTTGTCAGATCCGTTGGACATCAGGCTATACCACATGCGAAGCATTTTTACACCGGTGTGCCACAGGTGTAATGTGCATTAGCATTGACTAGATTATTGACTCTAGTGCAAGTGGGAGTCTGTAGGAGATATGCCCTAGAGGCAATAACAAATGTTATTATTTATCTCCATGATCATATTTATGTTTATGTTCCATGCTATAACTGCTATGGTTCTCGAGTCTGCAATAACCACGAGGCTTGAAGGAAGACTCATATGCACATGTGGAATAATAAACGGTAAAATGTATTCCTAGTCTAGCCTCTAAGACTAGCTCAAGTGTTGCATGATGGTTCTGTTTTCCTGATCATGGGCATGACTATGCCGACAACTTTGAGGGCACAATGTTAGTAGAACACTTGTGTTGAATCAACCCGATTGATGTTATGCTATGAGATTCATTCGTCATAAGTTAATGGTTAATAACAGAGAGAAGTTAATGTTTGCATAATTCCTTAGACCATGAGAGTGTTGAGTTTCTTCATACTTGCTTCATGAACTTTGGGGTTTGTTAAACGTCCTCCGTAAATGGGTGGCTATTGCGGCGGCTTACGGGTTCATGGAAAAGTGTGTTAAGTAACTTGATAGCTCAAGATTGGGATTTGCTCCTCCGACGATGGAGAGATATTCTCGGGCCCTCTCGGTGTTACGGTATCCATCATCGTCTGGCCAGACACAAGTGTGATTTGATCACAGGGATGCTGGAACACGGAAACGAGAAAAGAGAACAAAAACTGGCAACGAGGTAACTAGCATTGTGGACAAGTGTTGATCCACGAGGATGCCGATGTTTCTCACCTCAGGTATTTTTAACATATCGCGAAGCAACAGGAATAGCACACGGCAACTGGAGGTTCACTCGAATATTCATTCGTGTGGGTATAGGGGTCAATATGGGTGTCCACGGCTCCGATGTTGATCATTGATCGGAAAGAGTTCCGGTCATGTCTATACTTCACCAAACCTATAGGGTCACACGCTTAAGGGTCATCTATCTGCTGAATACTAGACGGGGAGTCTGAGAGAAAATCACCGAAAAAGTTTCGGATGAAACGGAAACGTTCCGGAGAGAACACCGGAATAGTTCCGGTGAAACTGAAAAGTTGTTTCACGGTATTCCATTAAGTCAAATTGGTTCTGGCACACGCCTGGAAATTCTTGGAGGATGCCAGAAGTGTTCTGGAAACTTCTGGGAATTTTTCGGGACAAAAACCGGAAATGTTCCGGAGCAGCCGGAACCACTTTGGTTGCTTTTCGTTGAAGAAACATTGTTCCGAAATTGTTTCAGAATGCGTTCAAAAATTTTTTGGTGGGTGCTAGAATTATTCTAGGCACACAGAAATAATTTGGGTTTTAACGGACGCAGAAAAATGTGTTCGTGAATAGTGAAAATCACTTTTTGGGCTGATTTGCAAATGGGGTTTTTCTTCTAGAAGAAAACCACTTTTGGTGTGTGAAAGGGAGGTGGAGCTCCCCAAGGGGGCTGCAAATTTCGGCCATGGCATGGGGGGGCTCTCCTTGAGGTGTCCTTCCACCTCATGGTGGATATCTTCTACACACCCTTATGTGGCATGTGGTGGAAAGATCCTAGGAATGTCCTTTTGGTCTTTCCTCTACCCCTTGCTCCTCCTATAAATAGAGGTGGAGAGAGCTCTCCAAAATCAGATCATGCTTGCTCTCATACACATGCCATAGACTTGTCTGGCTTCTCTCTCCCTCCCAGCGAAATAGTTTCGTAGAGCCGAAAGGCTGTCTGGGTTCCGGTGGGAACTAGTTCTGGACGGCGAAGCCCTGCCGGATTGATGACACCGTATGTGTGCAACTCTGTAGAGAGATCGTAGTTTCAGTCTTAGTTCAAGAGTGCCTCCCGAAGGGCTGTCCGAGTGATCGTCCGAGTTTCGAGGGTCCTCCCGAAGGGCTGTCCGAGGATCCATCCGGTGGGACTATCCGAGGGACTGTCCCGATGCCTCCCGAAGGACTGCCCGGAGATCCGTCCGGTGAGCTGACGTGGGAGTACATCCTCACGGTTGGGAGGTTGTAAATCCTAGCTGCGGGGATCTGCACCACCGATCGTCATCGACTCTACTTCCGCTGCGCTACGAGTCGGTAACGAAAAAGATCAAACCTTGTATGCAGTCTCCATAGTGATCCTGGGCTGGTACGTAGGTCGGAAATTTTTTGTTTTCTACTGCATTCCCCTTCACCAGTGCCGTGCTCACCACGGGCATTGGCACTTGGAGGACACGCAAGTCTGGCGCACCTTGTCTAGCATGTTCTCCTTTGAGCACTTAGCCTCTCCGTGCCTCTGGTTCGTCTAAATGCACTCTGGTTCGAAGTGTAGCTTCAGCTACAGTTTCTAACAGAAAACTTGAGAGGGATCTAAAGGAGAGGTGAGCTGGAGATGGAGCCAGAGGAGATGTCTGGGATGATCTATCTTGGAAGGAATCCAAGCTGGCCAAGTTTCAGAGAGTTTCATCAAGATTTGAATATAGTTCTTGTACAACTGCTGTTACTGGTCCAGAAGAAAGATGAGCTTGTAGCACTCATCTGGTTGATCTGCTGGAGCTGAAATTTGGTGTAGGAGAGTTATTTGGTGGATAGAAGATGTCATAAAAATTTCAGCTCAATTGGATACCTCTAGCTGGTACTTCCTTCATAGAGGTTAAAAATGAGCAGAAACTTGGCAGAATATTGCTAATGAAAAATTTGTACTGGACAAGATGATATTTTTGGATATTGTGGCAAGATAGGTTCCCTAGTATCTCAGGGAATTATTTGAGAGTTTTCTGAGTTTGGAAAATATGAGTTGCTTCACAAAGGGCCAGTTCTGTCCAGAAGACAAATTGAGTTTTCTGGACAAAATTTTATACTGAACCATGAAATGTTTTTGAAGATTGAGGGAGTAGATGATGACAAAAAGGTGTGGTATTAATTTGGGATTTTTCTGATCATCATAACTATAGGTTGCTTTGTAACCCATAGTGATGACAGATTTTCCCAATGGAGGAAAATGAATAATTGGGAAAGATGAAGAATTAGAATTTGATCCAGAAGGTGAGTGACAAGATTTTGGCAAGATGCTGAGGGCTTTGGATCATTGAGATAAATTCATAAGTCCAAAGTCAACTGAAAAGGTTCAAAAGCCATCCAAATTGCAAATAAAGCCAGAAAGATTTCGAAAAGAAAAATTTGCCAAAAACCAGGGTGTCACAGAGTATTCTAACAAATCACTAATAATGTGTGTCCCTCTCAAAAAGGTGTGTTCCACAAAGATGATTGTGACAAACTAAAAAGCAAACAAACTATTTCACAAGACGCTCCAATTAAAACACGTATCATGTGATGAATAAAAATATAGCTCCAAGTGAGTTACCGATAGATTGTAGACAAAAGAGTGGATGCCTTCTGGGGCATCTCCAAGCTTAGACGCTTGAGTGTTCCTTGAATATTACATTGGGGGTGCCTTGGGCATCCCCAAGCTTAGGCTCTTGCCACTCCTTATTTCTTTGTCCATCGCAGTCTCACCCAAAACTTGAAAACTTTAGCACACAAAACTCAACAGAAACCTCGTGAGATCCGTTAGTATAACAAAAAAATCTTAAACTTTAGGTACTGTTGTAAATTGATTCATATTTAATATTGGCATAATGCTACTGTACTCCAACTTCTCCATGACTCATACCCCCCGATACGATCCATAGATTCATCAAAATAAGCAAACTATGCAACAAAAACAGAATCTGTCTAAAACAGAACAGTCTCTAAATATCTATTTAAAATCCATACTTCTGTAACTCTAAAAATTCTGAAAAATTAAGAAAACGTGGGAAATTCATATTCCAATACTTTGTAAAAATTTCAAATTTTTCTGACGCTCCAGTACAGAATTAAAATTCCAGCACTGAACGCAAAACTTTCTGTTTTCCAAACAGCATCAATTATACTATCTTCCAAATCATCCCAAAGGCATTACTTGGCACAAACACTAATTAAAACATAATCATAACAGAAGCTATAATCATGCAAACACTCAAAAATAGTAGGTAAAAACAAAAATTTAGTTTATTCATTGGGTTGCCTCCCAACAAGCGCTATTGTTTTATGCCCCTAGCTAGGCATAATGCATAGTTTCAAGTGTTGTCATCCTTCAAATTAATTCCATAGGTGGCCCTCATAATGGATTCATATGGTGCTTTAATTCTCTTCCTAATGAAGTGTTCCATCCCTTTCTTTAGTGGAAATTGAAATCTTATATTACCTTATTTCATATCAATAATAGCACCAATAGTTCGAAGAAAAGGCCTACCAAGTATTATGGGGCAAGAAGGATTGCATTCAATGTCAAGAACAATAAAGTCCACGGGCCCATAATTTCTATTTGCAAGAATAAGCACATCATTAATCGTATCCAATGGCTTTTTAATAGTAGAATCCACATGATGCAAATTAAGGGAACAAGGATCCAAGTCGGTGAGACCTAGCACATCACACAAAGACTTTGGTATAGTGGAAACGCTAGCACCAAGATCACAAAGAGCATTACATTCATAATCTTTAATTTTTACTTTAATAGTGGGTTCCCATTCATCTTGTAATTTTCTAGGAATTGATACTTCTAACTCAAGTTTTTCTTCATGTGCTTTCATCATGGCTTCTACAATATGTTTAGTGAAAGCTTTATTTTGTTCATAAGCATTTGGTGAATTAATCACGGATTGCAACAAGGAAATACACTCAATTAAAGAACAACTATCGTAATTAAAGTCCTTCTAATCCAAAGTAGTGGGTGCATTACTATTTAAAGTTTTAACCTCTCCAAACCCACCTTTTTCATTTTTATGATCAAGATTATCACCCGCCAAGCAAATGGGACTCCTTCTTTCTAAAGTTGACTCTTCTTCAGTCCCTTTTTCATCAAGTTTTATATTATTAAACAAATATTTAATAGGTGTAACACCAATCATTTTAATATCTTCATCATTACTACGATAGAAACCGGGTGGAATTGCTTTTTCTAGAAATTCTCGCTTAGCTCTCAACCTAGCGGTCCTTTCTTTACTTTCATTAATGGAGACATAGATAGCTTTAATAGACTCATTTATATCATGCTTAGATGGCAAAATTTTAGTTTTGAGATTTTCCACATCATGAGCAATTTTATCCATGTTCCTAGCCAATTCATCAACTCTATTCGATTTTTCTTCTATCATAGCATTGAAATTCTGTTGCGAACTAATAAATTCTTTAATATTACTTTCAAGATCAGAGGGCATCCTATTATTATTATTATTATAAGAATTACTATAAGGATTGCCATAATTATTAGAGGAATTTCCAGGAAACAGTCTAGCATTGAAATTACCCCTGTAGGCATTGTCGTTGAAATTCTTTCTAGAGACAAAATTCACATCAATAGCATCATTATTTTGCTAATTCAAAGTGGACAATGGCACATCATTAGGATCAATATGAGCATTTTTACTAGCAACCAATTTCAATAAAGCATCCATCTTATCACTCAAAGTATTAATTTCTTCAGCAGAATTTACCTTTTTACCAGTTGGAGTTCGTTCAGTGTGCCATTGAGAATAATTTGCCATAATATTATCAAGAAGTTTTGTAGCTTCTCGGAATGTAATTTCCATGAAAGTGCCACCTGCGGCAGAGTCTAGCAAATTTCTAGAGACAAAGTTTAGTCCCGCATAAATTTTTTGTATGATCATCCATAAATTCAAACCATGAGTTGGGCAATTTCTTATCATTAATTTCATTCTCTACCAAGATTGGGCAACATGTTCATGCTCAAGTTGCATAAAATTCATAATTTGATTTCTTAAAGAAATAATCTTAGATGGAGGAAAATATTTAGTAATAAAAGCATCCTTACACTTATCCCAAGAATCAATACTATTTCTAGGCAAGGATGAAAACCAAGTTTTAGCACGATCTCATAATGAGAACGGAAATAATTTTAATTTGACAATATCATTATCCACATCTTTCTTATTTTGCATATCACAAAGTTCAACGAAAGTATTTAGATGGGATGCAGCATCTTCATTAGGACTACCAGAAAATTGTTCTTTCATAACAAGATTAAGCAAGGCAGCATTAATGTCACATGACTCTGCACTAGTGGCGGGAGGAGCAATAGGAGTACTAATAAAATCATTATTATTGGTTTTGGAAAAGTCACACAATTTTGTATTTTCTTGAGACATCGCGACAAAGCAAGCAAACTAGCAAACAAGCAAACAAAATATTTTTGTGTTTTTGTAAAATATTTTAGAAGTGGGGGAGATGATAACGAGAGGCAAATGCAAATAAAAGGTAAATAAAGTAAATGCAAGTGAATGATAATTTGTGCGAAGGTACTTGGTAATTTTGATGATGTCTCCCCGGCAACGGCGCCAGAAATTCTTCCTGCTACTTGTGAGCTGCGTTGGTAATTCCTTGAAGAGGAAGGGAGATGCAGTACAGTAGAGATAAGTATTTCCCTCAGTTAAGAACCAAGGTTATCGATCTAGTAGGAGAACCAAGCAAAATTCTGTTAAAGCGCACCTGCACACACAAGAGCAAACACTTGCACCCAACGCGAATAAGAGGGTTGTCAATCCTCTTAGCGGTTATTTGCAAATCTTATCGAGGTAAATAGATAAACTAAACTACTAATTAAAATAAAAGTAAATAAATTGCAGCAAGGTATTTTTAGGTTTTTTATATGAAGATGATAGACCCGGGGACCATAGTTTTCACTAGAGGCTTCTCTCTTGAGCACATAAGCATACGGTGGGTAAACAAATTACTGATGGGCAATTGATAGAAAAGCAAATAATTATGATGGATTCATGGCAATGATCATGTATATAGGCATCACGTCCGAGACAAGTAGACTGACTCCTGCCTGCATCTACTACTATTACTCCACCCATCGACCGCTATCCAGCATGCATCTAGGGTATTAAGTATGAAACAGAGTAACGCCTTAAGCAAGATGACATGATGTAGAGAAGCAAATTCAAGCAATATGAATAAACCCCATCTTTTTATCCTTAATGTCAATAATACAAATATGTGTCATGTCCCTTTCTGTCACTGGGATTGAGCACCGCAAGATTGAACCCATCACAAAGCACCTCTCCCATTGCAAGATAAATCAATCTAATAGGCCAAACTAAACCGATAGATCGGAGAGAAATACAAAGCTATAACAATCATGCATAAAAGAGTTCAGAGAAGACTCAAATATTTCTCATGAATAATCTGATCATAAACTCACAATTCATCGGATCCCAACAAACACACCGCAAAAGAAGATTACATCGGATAGAACTCCAAGAACATCGAGGAGAACATTGTATTGAAGATCAAAGAGAGAGAAGAAGCCATCTAGCTACAAGCTATGGACCCGTAGGTCTATGGTAAACTACTCACACATCATCGGAAGGGCAGCAAGGTTGATGTAGAAGCCCTCCGTGATCGATTCCCCCTCCGGCAGAGTATCGGAAAAGGCCTCCAGATGGGATCATGGAAGAACAGAGGCTTGCGGCGGTGGAAAGGTTTTCTCTTCTGGCTCTCTGGGGATTTGCCAATATTTGTGAATTTATAGAAGTGGAATTAGGTCAAAAGGAGTCACGTGGGCCCCACAAGGTACTACGGCACGCCCCCCTGGGGCGCGCCCTAGTGCCTTGTGAAGCCCCTGTGGGGCTTCTGGCCTCCTCCCGAAGCTTCCCAGGTTTCTTTTGTCCAGAAAAAAATCTCCAAAAAGTTTCATGGCATTTGGACTTCATTTGGTACTGTTTCTCTAAAAAACCAAAAACAAGCAGAAAACCGCAACTGGCACTAGGTACTGGGTTAATAGGTTAGTCCCGAAAATTGATATACAATTTCATACAATTACATATAAAAACATCCAAGATTGATACTATAATAGCATGGAACAATCAAAAATTATAGATACGTTGGAGACGTATCAAGGGAAACCGGAATATCCATCTAGGAAGCAAAAGTGTGTATGTTTAGATAATCTTTCTAACATTTGATCAATAAAAGGCAAGGGGTAATGATCTTTCCTAGTAGCTTTATTTAGTTTCCCGAAATCAATTACCATCCTATAAACAGTTACAATTATTTGTGGGATAAGTTCATTTTTATCATTAGGGACAACGGTAATGCCTCCTTTCTTGGGAACACAATGAACATGACTTACCCATCTACTATCACCTATAGGACAAATTATACCTGCCTCCAGAAGTTTTAATATTTCAGTTCTTACCACATACTTCATTTTCGGATTTAATCATCTTTGATGATCAACAACTCGTTTAGCATCTGGCTCCATATTAATCTTGTGCTGACATAGAGTGGGACTAATGCCCTTAAGATCATCAAGAGTATACCCAATAGCTGCACGGTGCTTCCTCAGAGTTTTAAGTAATCTCTTTTCTTCATGCTCTAAAAGGTTATCAATAATAATAACAGGATATATCTTCTTTTCATCAAGATAAGCATATTTAAGTGTATCAGGTAGTTTCTTTAATTCAAACACAGGATCACTCTTTGGTGGAAGAGGGTCTCCCAAAGTTTCAACAGGCAAATTATGTTTAAGGATAGGTGCTTGTTCAAAGAATATATCATCTATTTCATTTCTTTCATTCATATGCATATCATTTTCATTGTCTAACAAGTATTGTTCTAAAGGATCAATAAGAGGCACAACAATAGTTGGTTTAATATTACTCTTATTAACCACAGTTGAAGCTTTAGCATGTTCCTTAATCCTAATAAGAAAAGGAGGTTTCTCAATATAAGCAGTAGGCACAACTGGATCAACATTGTAAATGAGTATTTCCTCTTTAGCTATTATAGGTTCTTCTTTTAATTCAATACGTGGATGAAACTTAAACCATTTCTCCTTAGGGAGATCAACATGAGCAACAAATGATTCACAAAAAGTGGCTACTATCTCAGAGTCAAGTCCATATTTAGCACTAAACTTATGAAAAGCATCAGTTTCCATAAAAGATTTAACACAATCAAACTCAAGATTTATACCTGACTCTTTAACTTTGTCGATTTCCCAATCTTCGGAGTTGCGTTTAATTCTTTCTAGAAGATCCCATTTGAATTCAATAGTTCTCTTTATAAACGAACCAGTAGAAGAAGTATCGAGCATGGATTGATCATTACGAGAAAGCCGAGCATAAAAGTTTTGTATGATTATTTCTCTTGAGAGCTCATGATTGGGGTATGTGTGCATCATATAATTAAGCCTCCCCCAAGCTTGAGCGATACTTTCTCCTTCACAAGGCCAAAAATTATATATATAATTCCGATCACGATGAACCAAATGCATAGGATAAAATTTCTGGTGAAATTCCAGCTTCAACCGGTTCCAATCCCATGTTCCAGTATCATCCAATAGCCTATACCATGTCAATGCCTTTCCCTCCAAAGATAAAGGGAATACCTTCCTCCTAACTCCATCCTCGGATAAACCTGCAAGCTTAAACAATCCACAAATTTCATCTATATATATCAACTACATATCAGGATGTACCTTCCCATCTCCTGCATAAGGATTAACCAGTAGTTTCTCTATCATACCCGAAGGAATTTCATAATAAATATTTTCAGTAGGTTCGATAGGTTGATGTGACACCCTGGGTTTTGCTCCTCGATTTTTCCTTCGTGGGATTGGACTCCCGTCTTTTTCTTTCGGTGTTATTGGATTTTCTCTCGCCTTTGGGAAAATGAAGATGGTTATATAGCCTTGCCTTTCCTATCAGACCATAGATTCTCTCCAATCCAACTTTGCCACCCAAAATATATTCTTAGGGTTTTACCGCCAAAACCCTACTTTCCGAATTGTCGGAGAGGAAACCCTAATTCCTTCCGTTACAAAGGAACCCTAATTTTCCTTGATCTGTTGCCTCCCAAAATTTTCCCAATGACCTTCCTATATCTATCAACCCTGGATATGCAAAAATATTGCCAAATCATTTGCCATATTTTTTATTTAAAATTAATTCTTTTTTTCTGCCAGTTAAAGGAATTAAATCCAGGAAAATATCTATCCATCTCCAAAGTTCATGAAAACTTGTGGAGATATTCATTGTGATCATATTGAGCTCTCACAAAAATATTGGCCATAATTAAATAAGGGAAATTGCATTTTCCTATTTAAAGCCAATATTGCATTTTGGGCACTTTCCAAAGGAGCTACCATTTTGGTAGCCAGGAAGAATCCCAAATAATTTGTGGAGCTTATTGTATCCTTATATTCACCATTTCCATCAAGAACCCAAGTTCCACAATTCAAATTTTGAGCACATCATCCATTTGTAAATTCTGTCCAGTTTGGGCAATTTGCAAAGGAAGTGCTCTAACCCTTGATCCATTTGAGCTGAAATTTTTCATGGCGATTATCATTAATAAGTCACTCATGGAAACGAAAACCCAGATCAATCCATCCATCCCACCTCTCTCAATATTTTTTCCAACTTTCTGTTCAGATTCTAGCATTGTGAAGGAAGTACCATTTAGCAGCATCCAAATGGTATGAAATTTTACCAGTGCATTCTTACATTCAAATAACCTCCCTCCACCAAATTTGAGCCAAATACATTGAGCCATTTGATCCCAGCATTAAAACCTAGTTTCTGTCCAGATTTCCAATTTGTGAAGGAAGTGCCGTCTAGAGTGATCCATTTGGCGTGAGACTTTTCTAGCTTATTCACCTTGGTGGATCACCACTGCATGCTAGGAACCAGAACCAAACACTAGCTCATCTCCCCACAGAACAGCACAAACACTTGCTGTCCAGAGAAGTCTCTGGACCAGATCCATCAATCCCAAGCCCGCCCTTGCATTTGGACCACTTAGGTCATCCCCTCATGCATCAACTCTCACAGTTGACATGGTGAGAGGTCAAATCTTTGAGCTGGCCACGCTCTGCACGTGGTGACCACGCGGTGGTTGTGCAGAATCAGCGCTTTGCGCTCGGCCTGCTTCGTGTGGTCACCTCCGGCCAGCCTTCGCTTGTCTGGCCATGTCCATTGTCTCCGCAGCATCCGCGTGCCCCCTCTCCTGCACCTTCCCCCTCCTTATTCTCTCTCGTCGCGCCATGGCGAGCGCCGCCGCGGCACTATAGGCCCGTCAGCCACCGCCGTCCCCACCCCCGATGGCCTCTTCTTCCTCAAACGATTGCCTCACCCTGCCCCTTGTCAGGTCGGCCGCTCCCCGACGCCGGGAACCGGCCAGCCACGTTGCGCGTGAGCTCTAGACGCTGGCCAGCTCACCCGAGCGGCCGTGCCTATCCGCGCGCTCCGGCCGGCTATAAATAGCCTAGCCCCGCGTCCCTCGAGCTCACCAATCTCCTTCTCACTCCCGTATGCGCGCCCGGTTAAATCCCTCGCCGGAGTGCCGGAATTTAGCCGGGCTCGCTGCCCTCGGCCGCGCCGAGCAGTTCCATCTCCGGCTGTTCCTGGCCCCGTCCGAGCTCACCACCGGATGCGTCCTGCTCCGGGGACCTTGCCCACCCTTCACCCAGCTTCGCCGACCACCCTAACCCCTTCATTGCCGCAGCCCTGCCACCTCGGCCATGGCATGACGCCGTGCAGCCAGCCGTCCCCTCCACCCCAGCTACCCATCCCTGGAGGCGGCAGTCTCCGACGACCGTGTCCACGCCCTCGCCTGTTCCCGAGGCCCTCCCATTCGCCGGATTCCACCGGAACCAGAGCCCCTGTCGCTGCCGTCGGGGAGAGGAGGAGAGGAAGAAGAAGGAGGAGGAGGAGGAGAGAGAGGGTGGCGTGGGGCCCAGCCGTCAGCGACTGGAGGCCTCCACGTCAGATAAGTGGAGACGTATTTCCCCATAATCCGTTTTCCGCTTGGGAAAACATACTCCAGTACGGCCTCGATCAGAAATACGTTTCCCTGTCCAGAAGACATATTCACAGAAATACGTTTTCTGATCTCAGCCGCCGGCCGAAACCATTACTTTGCGGACGTTCACTAGTTAAGAGCAGAAAAGCACATTTATTGTTTGTTTTTCTGCCTAACGAACTAACGGCCACAACTTTTCAACCGTGACTCCGAATCAGGTGATTCCAAAGCCCACGTTCTCTGTTCGTCGAGCCCGTTCCGATGATATCACTTTCACCATGTTGACACATTCTGAAAATGACCATATTACCCCTGCCCTATATTCAGCCCTTCGAGAGAGAAACCTTTCTGGCGAATTTTTCCGCGAGATGATCGCACTTCTTCCCGGAGTATTTCTTCACCCCAGGCAAGCCGACCATCTGATATATGACCTAAAGCATTGCTTCTGTGTTTTTCATGTGTGTTTGTACTAATTAAATGTTTATGCTAGAAGTAAATGAATGACTAGAATCATGCTTACTCTTTACATTACTCGTTAATGCTCATCATGTTATTGCACTAGTGACTCGTATGTAACAATATGGAGATAGGTTGTTATGTTTCCATCATGCATTATTATTGTTATGGCAATGATAAAGATTGTGACTTAATAATGACAACCTCCTCCGTCGGCTGGATCGAGTCATAGTGCCACCGAACCGAGCTTGTCAGTGCAGCCACATTTGCCTTTATGGGGAGGCCCTAACTTGGTCTATTATCTTGCCTCTTATCGGTACCTCCAAAGAGGGAAGGTTATGCGTGCATGCTACCCTGGCCCGGTAGGCGGCGATAACCTTGTGAGCCCAAGTTGTTTAGCTGGCGTCCCCGTTTGGGACAGTTTTGTTTGCCCACGATGGTGGCTGGTGTCAGGAGTGACACAGGGGCCACCCAGGACATGACCCAGAAGGAGTATGATTGTCGGTGGGACCGTAGGAGTGCCAGGCGATAGACATGTTTTGTTGGAGCAGCACCGGTCCACCCGAATGGGAACATGTACTAAAGTACGAGGCCGGGAGCTCCATAATGTGGGTAAAGTGCGCGACCTCTGCAGAGTGTAAATCTATTCAAATAGCCGTGTCCTCGGTCATGGGACACAGTTCGTACTAGGTCACACTATTTGGTCTGTGTCGAGTCTGGAGGAATAAACCACATAAAGTTATTGCTAATATGGAACCAGAGAAAGGTAGGGGTTGTCAGACCTGCGGTGCAAGTGCCCGGACATTGAATGATGTCCAAAGTTTGGAATGTAGCCAAGGGATGGCTATGAGAGAGAGAGGATCAAATGACCGTAAGAACTTGGATTCGGAAGGATCATATGAATAAACTTGATCAATTACATTTACGGTTATGCTTTACCTTATTGTCTTCATTTTAGTAGATATATTGCTGGATAATCCTGCTACAACCTGATGATTAATATTGCTAGATAGCTATGCCATGATAGTTAATAATGCTAGATGGTTAAACCATGTTAATTAACAAATGCATGCTTGAATGCCATGGATTGCTGTGCTTGGTGTATATATTATTTGGTTTGCTTGCGAGTACATTCAAAAGTACTCAGCGGCCTTCAACGTGGCCAGGTTCAGCCAAGGATCCGTCGAGGAGCGAGAGCGTTCGCGAGCCAGAAGAGTAACCCAGTCAGATCCCTATGGATTGGAGCCTCTCCAAGTCCGTGCTGCCTTAGTTAGTATTTTTCCACTGCCCCAGCTTTGTAACCATGATGTATTTATCCCAGCCATAATGGCAAATAAATATATTCTTATTACAGTTGTGCCTATGTTCATGATACTTGTTGTAAAGGCACGTGCCAGTGTGATTTCCTGGGCTGGCGTGTGCGGCGACCGTCTGGCTACAGTGGTACTCAGGCGGGGCGCCACAATGGATGGTATCAGAGCCAGGCTGACTGTAGGTTACCCTAGCTGGACTTCATTGCCTCTTGCTCAGTAGAAGGCCCGGATGGATTTCAGCCATCTTTGCCAAACAGGCACGGCTACTATTGATCATAAGTCAACCCCATAGGTTTTTGGCTCCATCAGACCTCAACTCCCATGGCCTTTGCCTCCGGTGTGAAATGTTTGCACCAGGCAACGACCCATGAGCCCTGAACCCCTAGGTGAACCAGATATCCCTACCTTGCTTGCTAGCCATGGCATTTCTCTCCTTAAATCCAGTTTCCTTTGGGAAATGCCTATAAATTACATCTTTTCTCGACAACCCAAGGATCGTTGACTAAGCCACTTTGGCTATGGTCATGCGTCATGTTTTATGTTCCCTAAGGAAGTAGTAGAAGCTTGACACCAACTGCTGCCAGGGGCATTGTGTGGTTTTGCTTATAAATCCTTAGAGGTGCATCGAGTGCGCTAGGCTAGTGATACTAGTGAATCTTTGGCCATGTGTACAAAGTCTGCAAAATTTGAGCTTTATTTGCTTCTTGGTATTTTTGGCTTTCGCGGTTCTTGCCTCTTTTGTCAAACCCGTTCTTGTGCTCCAACTGGATCCATCCGCAAGTGTTGGTAAGAAGACCAGCATATAGCTTGGATAATACTCAATAGTCCAAGTTTAGTCAGTTCAAGTTCACCACATGATATTCAGAACAACAACACATGATCTGTCAAGAATAAAGGATGGGTCAGAAACAGACTCTGCGTGCAACAGACAAGGCCAGAATATACTTGAGAGAATTTGTGGGTGTATAAAACATGGGTATTTTATACCCTGACTTATGCACAGACAGTAGCAGCCTCCTTGCCGGCCAAGGCCTTGCCAGGAACTACCAAGGCCAAGACTCCAAGTCCAGCCGAAGGACCTACCAGAGAGAAGCTCAAGGCTCGGCACTCATACAGTACCAAAGTTGAAGACGCTCCTTGCCGGCAAGCATAAACCGGCAAGGTGAAGACCCGGCAAGCTCCATGCTGGCAAGCTTATGCCAGCCCTCTAGCGCTCCACCTTGCCGCACAGGTGTTCGCCGATGCGTGAGGTGTCGACCACGCAGGTTGGTTGGTGAGGCTTGTCGGGCACGTGTCAGCTCGCTGGGACAAGATTTGCCTCTAATGACACCCGTCCAGGAGGCGTGTCAAGATAATACGAGGTAGCTGGGCAAGCGGTGCAGAAACCTTGCCGGGACTGCCTCTCGACGCGACACCTAAGCGCTGCATTTAATGCCTTTGTCCTAAACTGGCAGAGTTAGGTATGATAGCACTGTTCACTATCTAGTCATGCTGCAATTACTGTTTTGCCACTGTGGTAACCCCTTGGGCTATAAAAGGAGGGCCAAGGCACCAGTTTAGAGGATTCGGACCGCTTTTCAAACACAAGCACCTCTCGCATAGCTGCTCTCTCCGCACCTTGCCGGGAGAAGCGCTCCTTGTACTGTGCTTCCACACCACTAATACACCAAAAGAAGGAGTAGGGTTTTACGCTTCTCAGCGGCCCGAACTTGGGTAAAATCCCTCGCATTCCATTGTTCATGCTCTTTGTGCGCGCCGATCCTCCCCACCGAACCACAAAGGGGCCGCATGGACCCATAGATGGTCGTACCCCGACATCTTTGGCGCGCCAGGTAGGGGCGGAGAGGCATTTGTGCGAACCTTGATCAACGGACTGCGCGTCTGCTTCATCTACACCATCAACTTCATCACCGTCCTCCTCGTCATCGATGGCTCCCAAGAAGAAGGGCATCACGATGACGGCCACCTCGCACGCGTCCGCGGGCGGCGCAGCCAATGCGGGCGGCGTGGGCACTGCGATCGGCACGACCAGCGCGGGCGGCGCGGTCATTACGCCCACCGCGACCGGCACAAGGGACGGGCACCACGGAGCCGGTCGACCTCCTCGGTCCTCTGGCGAACGAGGCTACGACAGCGCAGATGGAGCAGGCGGACCCGTTTCTCCTCCTCCTCCCCGCCGCGACGACGAACGCAGCCACCGGAGCGGCAACGCCCGGGCTGGTGCGAGCCGAGACCCCGCTGCGGCGACGTCCAAGGACGCTGCTTCAGGACGAATGCCGCGCCCCTCACACGACGGGCGCGGTACGACCCCGAGCGACGCCAACGACTCTGGGCAGCGGCGACCTCACGGCAAGACGCCCGTGGACCAAGCCCCAGTTCCTCAGGCACCGCCTCCGCCACGGCGACCCACTGCTGATCATGGGCCACAACAGCAGAGCCGTGATGGCGCTCCTACTGGCTCTGCCAGGAGTAGAGCGACGTCGCGCTCTTCGCTCCCAGCCATGCCAGCCACAGCGGCAGAAGCAATGGCGTGGGCTGAGATGTTACTGAACTTCCCTCCGGCAACAGAGAAGATGGATGAGTGGAAAGCCACCATCCAGAGCTTGATTGGATTTGCCGAAGCCAGTAAATCACAGCAAGAAGAGCCTTCACGGCGTCCGCGACAGGCGCCGGCATCTCCAGCTGGTGGCCGCGCTGACGGAACTGCACTAACGGTGCAGTCTCCGCCACGGCAACAGCTACAATAGCAACAATGCCAACAGCCGCGACAAGCCCAGCAATCTTTTGGGCCCGACAAAATGTCGATCGCGTCTTCGGATCCACGAGCGCGGCGAGATCAGCGACAAGTACTGCAAGACAGGCGAGCTGAGGACGCCCGCACCACCATCGAACGGCGCCGCGAGGCACGACGTCAATCCGACGCGCGTAACGGCCCCGTCGCTGATGAGCCTGCGCCAGGGGTCGGCCGATACCTACCTTCCGAGGTTGGGTGTCCTGCCTTCACTCATGAGCTGCGGCAAGTCCGGTGGCCGTCCGTTCGACCCTTCAAGCCAGAAGTGCCGGAAAAATACGACGGCAAGCTAAACCCGGCAGAGTTTCTGGGCATCTATACGATTGCCGTACAAGCTGCCGGAGGAAGATTTGAGAAAATCCTCACCAACTACTTTCCGTTGGCACTGAAACCCAACGTGAGGTCTTGGCTGATGAACTTGCCGGAGAACTCCATCTCTTCGTGGTCAGACCTCTGCAACGAGTTCGTTGGTGCCTTTACCGGAGGCCACAAGACTCCTGGACAGCCCAGCGACCTGCAGGTGATCCCACAAAGAGACGGTGAAACCTTGCGCAAGTATATCCAAAGATTCAGCCGTGTGCACCGCAACATTCCAGATGTGCACCCCGCAGCCGTGATTGCCGCCTTTCACACGAATGTGCGCAATCGGAGGATGCGGGAGAAAATGAACGTCAAATTGCCCAAAACCGTCAACGAGCTGTACACGATGGCGGATAAGTGTGCGCGTGCCGAGGAAGGGAGAAGGCTTCTCGGGGAGGACGCTGGCGCCGAGGTAGATTCTGAGGACGATGATGCTGCCACCCCGGGGAAGAAGGGCCGAAAGCGCAACAGGAAGCGCAAGGGAAAAACTGTGATGGCCGTCGATGGTTCCGGCAACTCTGAGCCCGCCAAGAAAGCCAAAACAGAGAGTCCCGGCAAGGAGGCAGCTGCATGCGCCGCTTGTCAGGAGGCGGCGGCAAATGATAAGGCCGACATACCCGATGGACCGTACTGCAAGATCCACCGCACCAAGGGCCATGATCTCCAAGAGTGCCGACAAGTCGAGCACCTTGTCGAGAAGCAGAAGGCTGAATACGAGAAGCGCGACAAAGAAAAGGGTCAAGATGGTGCTGATGGGTCCGGCCAGAAAGGCCACGGTGGTCGAGGGGGCCGCCGCGGCAAGGCCAAGCAGCAGAAGGAGAAGCCTGCTAGGGGCCATGAAAAGAAAGAGGGAGATGATGGAAGTGAAGAAGAAGAGGATGACGATGGGACCAGCGAGCAAGAATTCCAGAAGGCGACTGACGCCATGTGCGTTGATGGAGGCGCATCTTTGCACTCATCCCACCGCCAACTTAAGCGGTGGGCTCGTGAAGTTAACGCGGCAGAGCCGGCAATGGGCTCTCAAAAACCACTCAAATGGTCGCACACGTCTATCATCTTTGATGCTGAGGACCACCCTGATCGCATAACCGTGGTCGGGTGCTTGCCATTGTTGGTCTTGCCAACAATTCTCAACCTCCAGGTAACAAAGATGTTAGTTGACGGTGGGGCCGGCCTGAACCTGATCTCTTCCGGAAGTTATCAAGAGGCTGCAGATCCCCGATGAGGAACTCGAGAAAACGGGCACGTTTCAGGGAGTAAACCCGGGAAGAAACCAGCCCAAGGGAAAGATCACGTTGCCGGTGACGTTTGGCGGGGAACTGAATTACAGGACGGAAAAGATTGTCTTTGATGTCGTCAAGACCCCCTGCCGTATAATGGAATTCTTGGCCGCCCAGCCTTGGCAAAGTTCATGGCGGCGTCTCACTACGCTTATAACTCACTAAAGATGCCAGGGCCGATGGGTGTCATTTCCATCAACTCTGACAAGAAAGATGCAGTTATTTGCGTCGACAAGATGTACAGGGACGCGGTTGCAGCAGAGGCGGCCAAGGTGCCAGCTCCCGCCAAGAAGAAAGAAAAGAAGAACTCCGGCAAGACCTCTAGCAAGGATTCCGGGAAGCGCACCTCTTCGGAGTGCTGCGCACCCGTTGAAGACTTGCCAGAATGCTCTGCCGGTATGAGATCCAAAGCCACAACACCGGCAACCAAGAAGGTGCCGGCGAGGGAGGACGGCGCTGACGGTACCTTCACCATCGTCGCCACTCTTGACAGCAAATAGGAAAACGCGCTCGTTGCCTTCCTGCGGGCGAATGTCGATGTGTTCGCGTGGCGACCGTCTGACATCCCCGGCGTTCCCAGGGAGGTAATTGAGCACCACCTTGTTGTTTGTCCCCACGCTCGGCCCGTCAAACAGAAAGTCTGGAAGCAAGCTTTGGACCGACAACAGTTTATTGCCGAAGAAATCAAGAAACTCGAAGCAGCAGGCCTGGTCAGAGGAGTGTTACATCCCACGTGGTTGGCGAATCCAGTGGTGGTGCGCAAGGCAAACGGGAAGTGGATACTTTGTATAGACTACACTGATATCAACAAAGCTTGTCCAAAAGATCCTTTCCCTTTGCCGTGCATCGATCAAATTGTGGACTCCACCTCTGGCTGCGATCTGCTCTCCTTCCTTGATGCATATTCCGGATACCATCACATATTCATGGCCAAGGAGGACGAGGAGAAAACCGCATTCATTACTCCATGTGGCACGTACTGCTTTGTGCGTATGCCTTTCGGATTAAAGAGTGCCGGTTCCACGTTTGCAAGAGCAGTCCAGATTGGTTTTGAGCCCCAACTGCACAGGAATGTAGAAGCCTACATGGATGATATAGTGGTCAAAACCAAGGACAAATCAACCCTCATTCAAGACTTGGAAGAGACGTTTGCAAACCTGCGCAAGATCAACCTGAAGCTCAACCCCGAGAAGTGTGTGTTTGGTGTCCCGTCCGGCAAGCTTCTCGGATTCTTTGTATCTCAGTGGGGAATTGAGGCTAATCCCGACAAGATCAAGGCAATTGAGCAGATTCGAGCACCAAAAAGCGTCAAGGATGTGCGGCGTCTTGCCGGTTTGTGTTGCTGCTTTGAGTAGGTTCATTTCAAAATCTGCCGAGTGCGCCTTGCCATTCTTCAAAATTTTGAAAAAGGCAGGTCCAATGAAATGGATTCCGGAAGCGGAGGCCGCACTGCAAGACTTGAAGGGATACCTCTCCTCTGCGCCAACACTAGTTGCGCCTAGACCACAAGAGCCGTTGCTGCTATACATAGTGGCAACGAATCAAGTGGCCAGTGCTGCATTAGTGGCACAGAGGGAAATAAATGACGAAGGAGGAACCGAGGCAAGCCCATCCGGCGACAAGCCAGAATCTTCACCGGCAAGGTCTCACACCGACAAGGCAGATACAGCGCAAGTAGAAGGAGCTAATCAGCAGGTGGTGCCGAAGAAGAAAACGGTGCAGCGGCCGGTGTATTTCATTAGTTCCCTCCTGCAGGGGGCTAGATCGAGATACTCTGGAGTGCAGAAGTTGCTTTTCGGCCTCCTTATGGCCTCAAGGAAGTTGCGTCACTACTTCCAAGCACACGAGATCACCGTTGTCACTCGCTTCCCGCTGCAATGCATCTTGAGAAATTCAGAGGCAACCGGCAGGGTTGTGGAGTGGGCGTTGGAGTTATCAAGCTTTGCACTCAAGTTTGAAAGCACTTCAACAATCTAGAGCAGAGCCTTGGCAGAGTTCATTGCTGAATGGACACCAACGCAAGACGAAGAGATTCAAGAAACAGCTCTCCTCGGCAAGGAAATAGCGAAAGAATGGGTTATGTACTTCGATGGTGCCTTTTCGCTGCAAGGCGCCGGTGCCGGAGTGCTGCTTGTTGCACTCACCGGGGAGCACCTCAAGTATGTGGTCCAAATGCACTTTCCCAGGGAGCAAGCTACAAACAACACTGCTGAGTACGAAGGGCTCCTTGCCGGTCTTCGGATCGCAGTGGACCTTGGAATCAAGAAATTGATCATCCGCGGTGACTCGCAGCTTGTTGTGAAGCAAGTGAATAAGGATTACCAAAGCCCATTGATGAGAGCATATGTGGAAGAAGTGAGGAAATTTGAGGAACACTTTGACGGACTGCTAACAGAACACATCCCTCGTGCGGAAAACAGCATTGCTGATGGCCTGTCAAAGTGTGCCGCGCGAAAGCTTCCCGTGGAACCGGGAACCTTTGTGCTCCATTTGAATCAACCCAAAGTTACTCCATCAACGCAGGCCAGTAAGAGAAGAAAGTTGAGTACCGGCAAGTACTTTCCAGCGGAGCTCCCAGAAGCCACCGGCAACGACGCTGCCGGGAACAACGACACGGTTGGTGGTGAGCAGTGGCTTAGCGCGGGACCATAGGTTCTTGCCGTGGAAGCAAGCGCTCCCATGACCGAAGAGAAGCCTTTGGCCCATGTCGTCGAGCCACAGGCTCCGGCGTGGGCACAACAGATAGTCCGTTTCCTTCAAACAGGAGAACTTCCTGATGAGCAAGAGGAAGCTGAGAAAGTAGCCCGCCAGTCAAGTATGTATCAGTTTGTGGATAGCATCCTATACAGAAAACGACCAAACGGTGTGAAATTGAAGTGTATCTGCCGGGAAGACGGGCTAGAACTGTTGGCGGAGATACATGGAGGCATATGTGGCTCTCACATAGGATCAAGGGCACTTGCCGGCAAAGCTTTCCGGCAAGGCTTCTATTGGCCCACCGCCCTCCAGGATGCGACTGAGCTAGTAACCGAGTGTGAAGCGTGCCAGTTCCATTCAAAAAATGTACATCAACCAGCTCAAGCTCTCCAAATGATCCCTCTCTCCTGGCCCTTTTCGGTTTGGGGGCTCGATATCTTGGGCCCTTTCCCCCGTGCCGCCGGGGGCTTCGAGTACTTGTACGTCGCAATCGACAAGTTCACGAAGTGGCCAGAAGTGGAGCCAGTGAGGAAGGTGACAGCGCAATCAGCCGTCAAGTTCTTCAAAGGATTAGTTTGCCATTTCGGTGTTCCTAACAGGATCATCACCGACAACGGCACGCAATTCACGAGCCGCACCTTCATGCAGTACATTCAAGACCTTGGCAACAAAATCTGTTTTGCGTCTGTCGCTCACCCGAGAAGCAATGGCCAAGCAGAAAGGATGAATGCTGAAGTGCTGCGTGGTCTCAAGACAAGAACTTTCGACAAGCTGCGCAAGTGCGGAAAGCGCTGGGTTGATGAGTTGCCGGCGGTTCTTTGGTCAGTCAGGACGACACCAAATCGAGCTACCGGCCAGACACCCTTCTCCCTAATCTATGGTGCAGAGGCGGCGCTTCCCACGGAACTCAAATACGGGTCACCTCGAGTATTCGCTTATGATGAAGCTGAGCAAGAGCAACTGCGGCAAGCCGACGCGTTGCTCCTTGTGGAAGATCGTCTTCGGGTGGCTGTGCGAGCTGCACGCTACCAGCAAGCCTTGCGCCGCTACCATAGCCGCAAAGTGCGCGCCCGGAGCCTTGAGGAAGGCGACCTTGTTCTTCGGCGTGCCCAGTCCGCCAAAGGATCAAACAAGTTGACGCCGAAGTGGGGAGGCCCTTACCGGGTAGTACGAGTCACCAGGCCTGGCGCAGTCCGGCTGGAGACCGAAGATGGCACCCAAGTGCAAAACTCATGGAATATTGAGCATCTTCGCAAGTTCTACCTGTGAGGCGCAGTTGCCGGGACATCTCCCGGCAACCCCTTTTGTACAAGCCTTGTCGGCAAGACATGTAACCCTTCGTACAAAGCCAGGCGCAGAACCTGTGCATAACAAAGCTAAGTGCTTCACAACTCCTCAGACATGTTCATTTATGTATCGATGCATATGATGTTGTGATGTACAGTTTGGTTTGTATGAGATAGCTAACGAGCCGTCAAGGTTCCCAAAACTCTCTTTTCTCTTCTGCCTTTTTCTTAAAAGGACAAGGGAATCCCTCGCGCGCAAGTTTCCCGGGGGGAGTGGAGATGGGTACCATTTCTAAATGACGTTCAAGTGATCACTTCATGCAACAAGAAAAATGACGCAGAGAAAAGCTAAGTTGGAAGATTTTAAAAAATTTCCTTAGTTACATTCGCTTTCTCCCTTGAACGATTTTGCACTTTGTATGAGAAACCTGCACGCGAGAAGAATCTTGTCGCGATCGGTCTCCGCTCTAGCTTGCCTCGTGTCCGCTCGGCAAGCCTAGCAGCAGGGTCCTGTCCTGGCAAGTCGCCTTGCCGGCAGCGGCACTTCCAGCAGGCTGCTAAGGACCCGTTCCTCAAAGCGCTCGCGGCAAGTGTGCGCACCGGCAAGCTTCCAACAAGCGTAGGGAACACGATCATGCAAAGACAAATGAAACAAGGGAAAACGATGCATGCTTATTTAAACCCAGCAAACACCCGATGTTCATTAAGAAAGTACTTGATTACATGTTCATCGGCCCTTTGCCAGGGTTTATCTCAAGTGCAATACAAGGGCAAAAGGGGCGCCTAGGCGGATCGCTCCCGGAGAGCCAGATGATGGTGCTGCCGGCGATCAATACGAGACGAAGGAGTCGGAGCCATCGTCCTCGACCTTAACGCCTGGAGCGCCGCCGTCGTCATCGCCGTCATCATCATCGTCCTCAGTCTCGCTGGAGGAAGCGGTGTTGGAGTCGCTCGAGCTTTCCGCGCAGCACTCCAGATGAGCGCCGGAAGCCCCGAAGAACTTCACGACGAGGGTGTTGGCCCCGTCCAGCCTGAAGTGGAGGAGATGCCCCTGCCCCAGGCGGCGAGCACGGACGAAGGACTTCCACCCTCGCGTGAAGTACAAGATGCCGTTGGCGGAAGCTTCGACGGCCACCCGGACCGAGCCATTGCAGCAGCCGTCAACACGCAGCCACAAGCCGCGCGTATCGACGCCCTCCATCTCCCTGGCGAAAGGGCGACGAAGCCGCAGCCGGCTCCATGGCCGGTCGCGCAGCTCCACAACAAACTCGCGCGCCGTGTCCTCCATGTGGCCTTCTGCCAAGGACTGGTTGGCCGGAGGCGGAGTAACGAGCGCACCGCCACGGCCACCTCGTTCCCGGGCGACGCGTCTTCCACAACCACGGCCCGCGGTTCCACCCCGAGCGCTGGGGCCGGCCTCCGCGGCTGTAGCAGAAGCGCCAGCACGATCTCGAAGAGAAGCCCGCGTGGCGGTGGCAGGCCCACGAGCCCGGCCTTTGCCCCTCACCATGGTGCCCACGGAAGCGGGAGGAAGAGGAAGGAGGCGAGGGTAGCAGTCACCGGAAGGATGGGGCGAAGGAAGTGGATGAGCATCGCATCCCGCAGCCCCCTCTTTATAGGGAGGATGCGGGGGCTGGCTCTTCACCGTCCTCGGGCGGCCGCCCAAACTCCCTAATCCTACGCCCTGCATTCATGAGCAGGCGCACTACTCCGGCCACCGTCCAAGTTCTCCAATCCCGCATTCTGCGCCCAATGACAGGCGCACCACTCCAACGACCGCCCCTCTTCGCCAATCCACTGCCTTGCATGTATGCAGACGCGCGTGATGGAGGGGCGCGGAAAAAGGAGGAGTAAAGACAGATATGGCAGTTACCCCTTGCCACGCGTAGCCACGCGCCGGTTCACGACTAGCCCAACGGCAGGAGTTGCCGGAAGACGGCCGAGGACGCACCCAAGTCCAGATTAGTGAGGAAGCAAAGAAGATCTCAGAGAATGGAGGTCATCATGACCAAAATTGTAACAACAGTTTCCCGCGTGTCTGTGCATTACTTGGGCCTAGCCCAACCACGCTTCGGACGTGCGTATGGCCCAGGCCCGGGGGCTCCTGTCGGTGTATAAAACATGGGTATTTTATACCCTGACTTATGCACAGACAGTAGCGGCCTCCTTGCCGGCCAAGGCCTTGCCAGGAACTGCCAAGGCCAAGACTGCAAGTCCAGCCGAAGGAGCTACCAGAGAGAAGCTCAAGGCTCGGCACTCAACCGGTACCAAAGGTGAAGACGCTCCTTGCCGGCAAGCATAAACCGGCAAGGTGAAGACCCGGCAAGCTCCATGCCGGCAAGCTTATGCCAGCCCTCCAGCGCTCCACCTCGCCGCACAGGTGTTCGCCGATGCGTGAGGTGTCGACCACGCAGGTTGGTTGGTGAGGCTTGTCGGGCACGTGTCAGCTCGCTGGGACAAGATTTGCCTCTAATGACACCCGTCCAGGAGGCGTGTCAAGATAATACGAGGTAGCTGGGCAAGCGGTGCAGAAACCTTGCCGGGACTGCCTCTCGACGCGACACCTAAGCGCTGCATTTAATGCCTTTGTCCTAAACTGGCAGAGTTAGGTATGATGGCACTGTTCACTATCTAGTCATGCTGTAATTACTGTTTTGCCACTGTGGTAACCCCTTGGACTATAAAAGGAGGGCCAAGGCAACAGTTTAGAGGATTCGGACCCCTTTTCAAACACAAGCACCTCTCGCGTAGCTGCTCTCTCCGCACCTTGCCAGGAGAAGCGCTCCTTGTACTGTGCTTCCACACCACTAATACACCAAAAGCAGGAGTAGGGTTTTACGCTTCTCAGCGGCTCGAACCTGGGTAAAATCCCTCGCGTTCCATTGTTCATGCTCTTTGTGCGCGCCGATCCTCCCCGCCGAACCACAAAGGGGCCGCATGGCCCCATAGATGGTCGTAACCCGACAGAGTTTGCCTTAGAACAGATCACACCTAAGGAACAATCAGATGAGCTGTCTGAAATGGACACCAGCAGGGGCAAATGATTTCGTTCTCAACACAGGAATTATATAGTACCTACACAAGATATATTTCAAGAATGTGAATTTGCCAAGAGCAACAACAAAAATTCCGGTATGCTGATATACATTTCAAAGCATATTCTGGAATTCCTCGATGCATATACTGTCGTGGCTACGACCATCTATGGGGCCATCTAGCCCCTTTGTGGTTCGGCTAGGGAGATCGACGAGCACAAAGAGCAGAATCAGCAGAGGAACGCTAGGGATTTACCCAGGTTCGGGCCGCTGTGAAGCATAAAACCCTACTCCTGCTTTGTGTATTAGGGGTGCATTGTGGAACCCCGGCTCAGAGGACCGGTTTACCCAGTGTTTCCAACCCTGAGATCATGTCTTCTGGAAACACACAACAACTTGGAACATAACAGAACTGAACTTTATTGCAATATCTCGAGTACAGGCTCATAATTTACATAGATAGCGAGGCCAGAAGCACATCAGGTGCTATGACAATATCTACATTATTTATGGAACATAGCAGGGCCTTGGTACTACTGGGTAGAACTACGGCGTAGCGGAACATAGCGCGGAAACTCCATCCATAGGGACACTGCTGTGGACACGACCTAGTTAGCGTAGCACGAACCATCGGGACCTCTGCCCTCGGCTTCTCCTTCATCTGGCATGATACGCCAGGTGAGTACTTGGAATGTACTCGCAAGCTCATGGCAACCGAAACAATGCGGCAAACAATAGCATGGCAATTAACAGGTGAAAATACTTGGGTTACTTACTCACTGATATCGATAATCAACTTACTCTCTTCTGGGTTGTCCCACAAACCTCGGAACGCTCACAAACCACTGAGCACTTCCGAACATAAGACAAGTTCTTCCATCATTATTATCATTAGGGTGGTTGACCGCTCAGTGGCCTAGTACGGACTGTCCAATACCGTGGACGTGGCTATTCGAATAGATTCTTACACTCTGCAGAGGTTGCGCACTTTACCCACACTATGAAGCCCCCGACCTCGTGATCCCATTCGGGTGGATCGATGGTGCTTCAACGAAACCTGCCTGACCCGTGACTCCTCTATCATACCACCGACAATCATACCCTCCCAGGGTCATGTCCTGGGTGGCCCCTGTGTCACCCCGTGACACCTGCCACCGTCGTGGCCACTAACTGTCCCAAATGGGGACGCCGGCAAAATAACTCAACTGGGCTCACAGGATTATCGTCGCCTACCTGATTAGGGCAGCACGCACGCATAACCCTCCCTAGTGTGGTGGTACCGATAAAAGAGCACAAAGCCAGACCAAGTCAAGGCCGTCCCATACCGGCAAATGTGGCTGCACGGGAAAGTCCGGATAGGTGACACTAGATCAACCAATTAGGTTTAGTGTTGTCCAGCATTTATCAAGCATGAATTTATATCATGAATAATTTAACATGGCAGTAGCTATTCATCAAAATAAAATTACTCTAAATTATCACATATTAAAATAATGCATATAATTCAATTAAATAACCAACACTATTGAAATGCTTCATGCAATGGATGACATGGCTTGCCTTGCTCTGTTGGGTTGTCCACAAACTCCTGGGCTTCAAATCCAAAAGTATTCCCTTCTCAAAATATTTTTTAAATGCAAAGGAAATATGTCACATTTACTGTTCTGTGCACCAGAAATTCTGCGAGCATGGGAAAAATACCAAATTTTTCCAGCAAATAGAGGAGCTCAAGAAAAGCTCAGAGCAAAAAGAATCAATTGAGTTGGACTTCTGGTTTAAAAGTTATGGGCGGACAAAGTTTCTGGTCAAATCTGGAATTAAAATCAGAAAATTAGAAAATCAACTGGGGCCACGTCAAAGGCGTATTTCGCCCGGGCGCCTCCACTTACCGCTTCGGTAAGCCACTGACGAGCGGGCCCCAGCGGTCAGATTTAAAAGGGGGAGGAGGAGAACAGAGGACGGTGACACTCCGGCGAGGGTCGCCGTCGATACAGACGGCGGCGATGTCCGACGACTACGGGAATGGATAGAGCTCATCGAGGCGAACGCGCACGTAACCGTGGGTTGGCGAGCGGTGGCCGGACGGCGTCGTCCCCTTCCTCTCCGGCGGCGGCGGGTTTCGGGTGTCGTCGGAGATGGAGATTCCGGCGAGGATTCGGACGGGAAAGAGCTCAGGCGGGGTCAGTGGAGTGAGCTGAGCTCGCTCGTGCAGTCGGTGGAGTCCGGGGAGGAGTGCAACGGCGAGGTGGCTGGGCTCGGGTGGCGGCGGATCTACGGCGAGAAGTGAGGCCCGAGGGCCTCTCGGCCGTGGCTCGGAGCTCGGGAGCTCGATTGAGAGGTGGAGGAGGTGGGGTGAGGAGCGGAGAGAGGCCGGGGTGGGCTTTATATAGCAGGGGAAGGAGCTCTCTGGAAGCGGCGGGACTCGGGCCATGTCGCCAGCGCCAGGACGCCGAGCTGGTCGTCGCGACGTAGGACGAAGTGACGGAAGAGCTCAGAGGAGTTAAGGTGGTCGGTGGCGGCTAGCGAAGGAAGAAGACGCACCGCAAAGCCACTGTGCCCGCACAGGTGACACAGTGCCCGCGTGCGTGGCGGCCGGCGAGGGCGATTTCGGCGAGGGGAGGAGTCCAGAACGGCTAGGTGGAGGAAGGAGACGATGTCGGCGAGCTGGGACAAGCTAGGATCACGAGGGGCAGTCGGACGCGACTCCACAGACACGGGCGCGCTGCAGAGTGCGTGGTTTGGCATGCCACTGCCGTGCTCACCACGGGCATTGGTGTCTAGAGGCCACGCGAGCCTGGCATTTCTTGTCTAGCACGTCGACCCTCGATCACTTAGTCCCCCTGTGCCTCTGGTTCGACTAGATTCACTCTGATGCAAAGTGTAGCTTCAGCTACAGTTTCTGACAGAAAACTTGAGAGGGATCTGGAGAAGAGATGAGCTGGAGATGGATCCAATGGAGATGTCTGGAGTGATCTAATATGGAAGGACTACAAGCTGGCAAGGTTTGAGAAAATTGGACCTAGGTTTGAATGGGGTTCATGTACAAGTGTGGTTACTGGAACAGAAGCTAGATGAGCTTGATGCACTCATCTGGCTGATCTGCTGGAGCTGAATTTTGGTGTGGGATGGTTATTTGATGGATAGGAGATACCATAAAAATTTCAGCTCAATTGGATATCTCTAGATGATACTTCCTTCACAGAGGTTCCAATTGAACAGAAACTTGACAGAATATTGCTGGTGAAAATTGTACTGAGCAAGATAATATTTTTGGATATTGTGGCAAGATATGTTCCCTAGCATCTCAGGGAATTATCTGAGAATTTTCTGAGTTGGGAAAATATGAGTTGCTTCACAAATGGCCAGTACTGTCCAGAGAGCAAATGGAGTTTTCTGGGCAAAATTTTGTACTGGACCATGAAATGTTTTTGAAGATTGTGGGAGTAGATGATGACAAGAGGGTGTGGGATTAATTTGGGATTTTTCTGATAACCAGAACTATAGGTTGCTTCATAACCCATAGCAACGACAGATTTTCCCAAAGGAAGAAAATGAATATTTGGGAAAGATGAAGAATTGGAAATTGATCCAGAAGGTGAGTGACAAGATTTTGGCAAGATGGTGAGGGCTTTGGATCACTGAGAGAAATTCATAAGTCCAAAGTCAACTGAAAAGATTCAAAATCCATCCAAATTGCAAATAAAGCCAGAAAGATTCGAAAAGAAAAGGTTGCCAAAAACCAGGGTGTCACAAACCTACCCCCCTTAGAATGAATCTCGTCCTCGAGATTCGGTTGCTCAGGGAACAGGTATGGATATGCTGATCTCAGAAAATCCTCTCTTTCCCAGGTAGCCTCTTCCTCCGTATGATGATCCCACAACACCTTGTAAAATTTAATTGTCTTACTCCTGGTAGTTCTTTCCATCTCATCCAATATTCTGACAGGTCTTTCCTCATAGGTCAAATCTTTAGTCAATTCCAGCTCACTCATATCTACATGTTTGATCGGGGGTGCGATGCACTTCCTTAGCTGTGATATGTGGAATACATCGTGAACGTCAGCCAACTCTGGTGGTAGCTCTAGTTGATATGCCACTCTGCCTCTTCTAGCCTTTACTGGAAAGGGTCCGATATATCTCGGTGCAAGCTTTCCTCGAGTATGAAACGTCTTTATCCCTTTCATGGGGGTAACTCGGAGATAGGCATATTCTACGGGCTCAAAAGTTACTTCCCAATGCTTCGGATCATAGTAACTCTTTTGTCGGGACTTGGCTGCTCGAAGACGCCCCTGGATATCTTTGACTTGTTTCTCAGCCTCGAGCATCAAATCCGTGCCAAAGATACGGCTGTCTCCTGTCTGGGACCAATTTAACGGAGTGCGGCATTTCCGTCCGTACAGAGCTTCAAATGGTGACATCTTGAGACTCGACTGATAACTGTTATTGTAGGAGAATTCTGCATAGGGTAAACTATCCTCCCATTTGGATCCATGGGCGAGAGCATAGGACTGAAGCATATCTTCCAATATCTGATTCACACGCTCTGTCTGCCCATCTGTCTGTGGATGATATGCCATGCTATGCTTTAGCACGGTTCCCAGGGCTTGATGCAATCGCAGCCAGAATGCTGAAGTGAACAGGGAGCCTCTATCCGATGTGATAGACTTGGGTACCCCATGAAGACTGACTATCCGGGACAGGTAGAGCTGTGCCAGCTGGTAAGCGTTGAAAGTGGTCTTTACCGAAAGAAAGTGGGCCACTTTCGTAAGTATATCCACGATGACCCAGATAGCATCATGGCCTCTTGTTGACTTGGGTAGTCCAACAATGAAGTCCATGCATATGTCATCCCATTTCCACTGGGGAACTGGTAAAGGTTGTAGTAGTCCAGCGGGTTTCTGGTGCTCAGCCTTGACTCTATTGCAGATGTCACAACAGGCGACATAGTATGCTATGTCCCTTCGCATTCCTGGCCACCAAAAGGTTTCTCGCAAGTCCTGGTACATTTTTGTTCCTCCCGGATGAATAGAGTAGGCAGATTCATGTGCCTCTCTAAGTATTCGCTGTCTCAAGCTGTCTTGATCAGGCACGCATATTCGGTTCTCAAACCATAGGGTACCTTGATCATCAATATGGAAGGACTTGGCCTTTCCTTGCGGAATGCGCTCCTTGATCTCTTGTATACCTTCATCTGATTTCTGAGCTGCCTTAATTTCTTCCATAAGTGTCGGAGTAATTTCCAAGGTATCCGGGCTTATTGGGCCGCATAGCACCATGTTCAGCTTGGCAAACTCTTCTCGTAGTCTCGGATGGATTCCCTCCATTAATGCATTTAGGGTACCTTGCTTTCTGCTGAGGGCATCGGCGACCACATTGGCTTTTCCCGGATGATAATTAATTCCAATGTCATAGTCCTTAACCAATTCAAGCCATCTTCTCTGTCTGAGATTCAGATCAGGTTGGGTGAAAATATACTTGAGAATCTTGTGGTCTGTGTATATTTCACATCGCTGCCCCATGAGGTAATGCCTCCAAATCTTTAATGCCTGAATCACGGCTGCCAGTTCCAAATCATGAGTGGGGTAGTTCTCTTCGTGAGGTCGTAGCTGTCTGGATGCATATGCTACAACCTTCCCTTCTTGTATTAGAACGCAGCCGATTCCACGCCTGGAAGCATCGCAGTATATGTCAAAGCTCTTGTGTATGTCTGGAAGAACTAAGACAGGAGCTGTAGTTAGCCTCGTCTTCAATTTCATGAAACTGCTGTCACATTCGTCCGTCTAGGCAAATTTGTGGTTCTTTTTCAGCAATTCTGTCAACGGCTTGGCTATTTTTGAGAAGCCTTCGATGAAGCGACGGTAGTAGCCTGCCAATCCCAGAAAGCTACGGACTTCCGTTACCATGGCTGGTGTCCTCCAGTTTAATACAGCAGTCACTTTGCTGGGGTCGACGGCCACACCCTGTTCTGACAGAACATGTCCCAGGAATCCCACCTCTCTCAGCCAGAATTCGCATTTACTGAATTTGGCATACAAGCGATGGGTCCTTAGTCTTTCCAGGACAGTGCGGAGATGTTGCTTGTGCTCCTCCTCATCTTTTGAATAGATAAGGATATCATCGATGAAGACTACCACAAATTTGTCCAAGAAGTCCATGAAGACCTTATTCATCATGCTCATGAAGTAGGCGGGAGCATTTGTTAGCCCAAATGACATGACTGTAAATTCATACATGCCAAATCTTGTAGTGAAGGTTGTCTTGGGGATATCCTCTTTTCTGATTTTTAACTGATGATACCCTGTTCGAAGGTCAATCTTGGAAAATACCCGGGCCCCGTTCAACTGGTCAAATAGATCATCAATGCGGGGAAGCGGATATTTATTCTTGATGGTGACCTCATTCAGTTGGCGGTAGTCCGCGCACATTCGTAGGCTGCCATCTTTCTTCTTGACAAATAGCACGGGTGATCCCCAAGGTGAAGTGCTTGGACGAATGTACCCTTTCTGTAGTATTTCATCCAACTGTTTCTTCAATTCCACCAGCTCTGGGTAAGGCATGCGATAGTACTTGTAAATTGGAGCTGTTCCGGGAACAACCTCAGTAGCAAACTCGAGTTCCCGATCAGGTGGCATTCCTGGCAACTCTTCTGGGAATACGTCCGGGAATTCATTGACTACTGGAATCAAACTTATGTCTGTAGGTGTGGCTTTGAATGCCATTCCTTTCTTTGACATCATTTTGCTAGCAGTGAATTGCACTGTTTTGCCTGCCGGGTTAACCAACGTCACCTTCCTGGTGGCACAGTTGATACACACTTGATGTGGTACCAACCAATCCATTCCCAATATTATATCCAGTCCGGGGGATTCAATGGCAACAAGAGTAGCTGGAAACTTCACTTCTTGTATCGAAATTTCCAGATCCTTGTATATAACATTTGTTCTGAGCATGGAGCCAGGGGATTGCACCACCATGATTTTGTCCAAAAGAGAAGGAGAAAATTTGTGCAAGGTGGCAAAACTCCGCGGAATAAATGAATGAGAAGCCCTAGAGTCAAATAAAATTATTGCAGGTATGTTGTTAACAGAAAACATACCAAGGACCACATCTGGTGCTTCACGGGCTTCCTCAGTGGAGATATGATGGACTTGGCCACGGTAGAAGTTCGGCTTGGGGCGGCATCCAACACTGTTGACTTGTGGCTTGAAGTCGGATGATGGCTTCCCATTTCTTGTGGGGCATTGCTTGGCGTAATGCCCGCTCTGGCCACAAGTAAAGCATGTGTTGTTGCGACGGCAATCCTCCATCACTGGCTGTTTCCCGAAGGTCTTGTCCTCGCTGCAGGTATGTTCCAGGCAGGCTTGTATTCAGACGGACCTGATTGCCGGATACGTGGCTTCTGCACAAACTGCTCACGGTTTTCCTTCTTGGGTTCAAACTTCCGCTTGCGATCATCATATCCCGACTTATGCTCTCGTTCAACTATGAAGGCCTTGTTCACTAAAGTCTGGAAGTCTGGAAAGTCAAGCATACAGAGCTGACAACGGAGGGTATGGTTGAGCCCTCCTAGGAATCGGTCAATCTTCCTTTCTTCGGTGGACACGTCATGAGTGGAGTACCGTGCCAGATTATTAAACTTGTTCAGATACTCCCCCACTGACATATTTCCTTGAGCGAGGGCCAAAAATTCCCTCTGCTTCACCTTCATAATGCTGGTAGGAATATGATACTTGCAGAATACCTCTTTGAACTTCTCCCAAGATATATCTTCTCCAGAAGGCCACATTATTTTTGTGTTGTCCCACCATATGGCTGCCGGTCCTTCCAGATAGTGAGTGACAAAAGGAACCTTATCTGATTCATCACATCGAGCTATGTCCAACTTCTTTTCCATGCTCCTCAGCCAGTCATCAGCTTCCATAGGATCCACCGCCTGACCAAAACTGGGTGGCTTGGTACGCTGAAAATCAGACAACTTAGAGTGTGTCCCATTATGGTTATTCTGACCCACCATAGTCTGCATGCTTTTCAGAAATTCCATGAGATCTTGATTTCTTTTCTCCTCAAACATTCTCATAATCTGATCAGTGGTTGGTTCCTGTGGTGGTGGAGGTGGTAAGTCTTCTGGTGACTGTCCTGCCTGTCTGGCGGATCGATGAACTGGGGTTCCATCGCCACCTTGATTACTACACCTCTTCATCCTAAATTTGTTCCCATTGCAAAATACCGAATCGATGAGCAACATCCATAAGGGAAAAGCATGGCAATGTGACACCAGAAGGAAAGCCAAATAAAAGAGAGAAAATAAAGCGAACAACATAATTATACACGGCAACCCAACATCATACATGACAAGCTAGTAGGGGAATGATCATGACTAGACTGCTCATACGGCAGTTGACATATGCAAGGATACTATGATCCATGCACTGAAACTCAAGCCTCCACTCTAGCGACGCCGGTGGCACGAACACTGGTAAATTGAAGACTCCTCGTCATCTGATCCTGACTCAGAATCTAAGCTGATGACGTGAACCTCGGCCTCCGGATCAAAGGAAACACGATGACGCTAACGGGAAGGTTCTCCCTCTGAAGGAGAAGAAGCATCGCGCCGCAGCATCGGTGCAGCTGGGGTGGCTAGGAGTGAGGCCCACTCTGCCGGGGTCTCACGTCGGCTACCAGACGAAAAGCCTGGCGGTCCAAACGAGCTAGAAGGAGTCTCAGAAGGTGGAACGGGTGGAGTGTACGTGTGTGAAAATGGAGGTGGAGGAGGAGACTGTGCTGCCGCAACAGCTGCAAGTGTCCCTCGGGCATGAGTCAGCTCCTCAGCTAGTGAAGTGATCATACGGTAACTGGCGTTCTGATAACGAGATAAAACACCAGTAGCACGATCACTCGCCGGATCAACAGGTGCGAAAAGGACTCGCCCTGTCGTAGATGACATGGTGGGGTAGTGAAAGAAACCTGAATGAGTCTGCATCTCGACCTCGTGGAAGCGCAAATCAGCAAGAGCCTCCATCGCAGCAAACTGGATTGCCAACTCCGAGTTGAAGCAGTTCCACCCTTGGAAGAACGGGAGTAGCTGCCGATATCTGAACTCGTCGTAAGAAAGGCTTCCGCGTGATACTCGTACACTGAACCAGCAAGCTTCTCTCGGAACACCTGGTACACTGGGTCTTCGCCGTTGGGATATAGCCGAAGCCAGACATTGCGAAGCAGTGATGGAAAAGTGAACAGTGCCGGCTCATGGTTATAGTGGTACGGAACTGGTGCCATCTACACTCATCAAACCAATGGTTAGCACAATAAAAACTATATGCATGCCATGCAGCAATCAGATGCAACAAGCAAGACACACCGGGACTCTAAACTAATCGCGGTTCTAGCGCAGGGTTAACTAGGGTGTCCTACAGTCAGTGCGGCTCTGATACCAAGCATTGTGGCACCCCGGCTCAGAGGACCGGTTTACCCAGTGTTCCAACCCAGAGATCATGTCTTCTGGAAACACACAACAACTTCGAACAAAACAGAACTGAACTTTATTGCAATATCTCGAGTACAGGCTCATAATTTACATAGATAGCGAGGCCAGAAGCACATCAGGTGCTATAACAATATCTACATTATTTATGGAACATAACAGGGCCTCGATACTACTGGGTAGAACTACGGTGTAGCGGAACATAGCGCGGAAAGTCCATCCACAGGGACACTGCTGTGGACACAGCCTAGTTAGCGTAGCACGAACCATCGGGACCTCCGTCCTCGGCTTCTCCTGCATCTGGCAAGATACGCCAGGTGAATACTTGGAATGTACTCGCAAGCTCATGGCAACCAAAACAATGCAGCAAACAATAGCATGGCAATTAACTGGTGAAAATACTTGGGTTACTTACTCACTGATATCGCTAATCAACTTACTCTCTTCTGGGTTGTCCCACAACCCTCGTAACGCTCACAAACCACTTAGCACTTCCGAACATAAGACAAGTTCTTCCAGCATTATTATCATTAGGGTGGTTGACCGCTCAGTGGCATAGTACGGACTGTCCAATACCGTGGACGCGGCTATTCGAATAGATTCTTACACTCTGCAGAGGTTGCGCACTTTACCCACACTATGAAGCCCCCGACCTCATGATCCCATTCGGGTGGATCAATGGTGCTTCAATGAAACCTCCCTGACCCGTGACTCCTCTATCGTACCACCGACAATCATACCCTCCCAGGGTCATGTCCTGGGTGGCCCCTGTGTCACCCCGTGACACCTGCCACCGTCGTGGCCACTAACTGTCCCAAACGGGGACGCCGGCAAAATAACTCAACTGGGCTCACAGGATTATCGTCGCCTACCTGATCAGGGCAGCACACACGCATAACCCTCCCTAGTGTGGTGGTACTGATAAAAGAGCACAAAGCCAGACCAAGTCAAGGCCATCCCATACCGGCAAATGTGGCTGCACGGGAAAGTCCGGATAGGTGACACTAGATCAACCAATTAGGTTTAGTGTTGTCCAGCATTTATCAAGCATGAATTTATATCATGAATAATTTAACATGGCAGTAGCTATTCATCAAAATAAAATTACTCTAAATTATCACATATTAAAATAATGCATATAATTCAATTAAATAACCAACACTATTGAAATGCTTCATGCAATGGATGACATGGCTTGCCTTGCTCTGTTGGGTTGTCCACAAACTCCTGGGCTTCAAATCCAAAAGTATTCCCTTCTGAAAATATTTTTAAAATGCAAAGGAAAAATGTCACATTTACTGTTCTGTGCACCAGAAATTCTGTGAGCATGGGAAAAATACCAAAATTTTCCAGCAAATAGAGGAGCTCAAGAAAAACTCAGAGCAAAAAAGAATCAATTGATTTGGAATTCTGGTTTAAAAGTTATGGGCGGTCAAAGTTTCTGGTCAAATCTGGAATTAAAATCAGAAAATTAGAAAATCAACCGGGGCCACGTCGAAGGCGTATTTCGCCCGGGCGCCTCCACTTACCGCTTCGGTAAGCCACTGACGAGTGGGCCCCAGCGGTCAGATTTAAAAGGGGGAGGAGGAGAACAGAGGACGGCGGCACTCCGGCGAGGGTCGCTGGCGATACAGACGGCGGCGATGTCCGACGACTACGGGAATGGATAGAGCTCATCGAGGCGAACGCGCACGTACCCGTGGGTTGGCGAGCGGTGGCCGGACGGCGTCGTCCCCTTACTCTCCGGCGGCGGCGGGTTTCGGGTGTCGTCGGAGATGGAGATTCCGGCGAGGATTCGGACGGGAAAGAGCTCAGGCGGGGTCAGTGGAGTGAGCTGAGCTCGCTTGTGCAGTCGGTGGAGTCCGGGGAGGAGTGGCATGGCGAGGTGGCTGGGCTCGGGTGGCGGCGGATCTCCGGCGAGAAGCGAGGCCCGAGGGCCTCTCGGCCGTGGCTCGGAGCTCGGGAGCTCGATTGAGAGGTGGAGGAGGTGGGGTGAGGAGCGGAGAGAGGCCGGGGAGGGCTTTATATAGCAGGGGAAGGAGCTCTCTGGAAGCGGCGGGACTCGGGCCACGTCGCCGGCGCCAGGATGCCGAGCTGATCGTCACGACGTAGGGCGAAGTGACGAAAGAGCTCAGAGGAGTTAAGGCGGTCGGTGGCGGCTAGCGGAGGAAGAAGACACGCCGCAAAGCCACTGTGCCCGCACGGGCGGCACAGTGCCCGCGTGCGTGGCGGCCGGCTAGGGCGATTCCGGCGAGGGGAGGAGTCCAGAACGGCTAGGTGGAGGAAGGAGACGATGTCGGCGAGCTGGGACAAGCTAGGATCACGAGGGGCAGTCGGACGCGACTCCACAGACACGGGCACTGCAGAGCGCGTGGTTTGGCATGCCACTGCCGTGCTCACCATGGGCATTGGTGTCTAGAGGCCACGCGAGCCTAGCATTTCTTGTCCAGCACGTCGACCCTTGATCACTTAGTCCCCCTGTGCCTCTGGTTCGACTAGATTCACTCTGATGCGAAGTGTAGCTTCAGCTACAGTTTCTGACAGAAAACTTGAGAGGGATCTAGAGAAGAGATGAGCTGGAGATGGAGCCAATGGAGATGTCTGGAGTGATCTAATATGGAAGGACTACAAGCTGGCAAGGTTTGCGAAAATTTGACCTAGGTTTGAATGGGGTTCATGTACAAGTGTGGTTACTGGAACATAAGCTAGATGAGCTTGATGCACTCATCTGGATGATCTGCTAGAGCTGAATTTTGGTGTGGGATGGTTATTTGATGGATAGGAGATGCCATAAAAATTTCAGCTCAATTGGATATCTCTAGATGATACTTCCTTCACAGAGGTTCCAATTGAATAGAAACTTGACAGAATATTGCTGGTGAAAATTGTACTGAGCAAGATGATATTTTTGGATATTATGGCTAGATATGTTCCCTAGCATCTCAGGGAATTATCTGAGAATTTTCTGAGTTGGGAAAATATGAGTTGCTTCACAAATGGCCAGTACTGTCCAGAGAGCAAATGGAGTTTTCTGGACAAAATTTTGTACTGGACCATGAAATGTTTTTGAAGATTGTGGGAGTAGATGATGACAAGAAGGTGTGGGATTAATTTGGGATTTTTCTGATCACCAGAACTATAGGTTGCTTCATAACCCATAGTGATGACAGATTTTCCCAAAGGAAGAAAATGAATATTTGGGAAAGATGAAGAATTGGAAATTGATCCAGAAGGTGAGTGACAAGATTTTGGCAAGATGGTGAGGGCTTTGGATCACTGAGAGAAATTCATAAGTCCAAAGTCAACTGAAAAGATTCAAAATCCATCCAAATTGCAAATAAAGCCAGAAAGATTCGAAAAGAAAAAGTTGCCAAAAACCAGGGTGTCACATGCATAAGCACAAGTACAAGGAGCGGTTCTCCCGGCAAGGTGCAAGGAGAGCAGCTACGCATGCTAGTCGTGCAGGAATGATCTAAGAAGCGAACCCTTGTAACCGTTGCCTTGGTCCTCCTTTTATAGCTCAAAGGGGTTACCACAGTTGCAAAACAGTCATTACATAGTGATTAGATAGCAAACAGTGCTATCATACCAAACTCTGCCAGTTTAGGACAAAAGCATTAAATGCTCCGTTAGGTGTCATGTGGAGAGGTAGCCCCGGCAAGGTTTCTGCACCGCTCGCCCAGCTACCTCGTATTATTTTGACACGCCTTCTGGACGGGTGTCATTAAAGGCAAATCTTCTCCCTGCAAGCTGACACGTGCCCAAAAAATCTCACCAACCAGCCTGCGCGGTCGACACCTCACCGATTAGCGACTAGCTGCCCGGGGAGGTGGAGCGCTGATGAGCTGGCGAAAGCTTGCCGGCACGGAGCTTGCCAGGTCTTCACCTTGCCGGCTTGGCCTTGCCGGCAAGAAATGTCTTCATCTTCAGTACTAGTGGAGTGCTCGTTGATGCTTCATCTTGAACTTCTCTCCAGTGGCTTCTGCAACTGGGCCTTGAATCTTGGTCTTGGTGGTTTCCGGCAAACCTTGGTCGGCAGGGAGGCTGCCACTGTCTGTGCATAAGTTAGGGTATAAAATACCCATGTTTTATACACCGACAGGAGCCCCCGGGCCTGGGCCATACGCGCGTCTGAAGCATCGTTGGGCTAGGCCCAAATAATGCACAGACGTGCGGTGGGAAAACTGCCGCTGTAATTTTTAGTCATGATGGCTTTCCATCTTCTGAGATCTTCCTTGCTTCTTCATTAATCTAGACTTGAGTGCGCTCTTGGTCATCTTCCGGCAAACCTTGCCGTCGGAGTGAGTAGCTGTCGCCCGTGCGCAAACCAGGGGTACGCTCACATGCGAGGTGCCATGGGGCCTGGCCTGAATGGGTGCACGGTCACGCGTTGCAAGGAATAACTGCCATATCTGTCTTTACTTATCCTTTTTCTGCGACCTTTCATCACGTGCGTTTGCATGCATGCAGGGCAATGTATTGGCGAAGAAGGGCGGTCGTTGGAGTGACGCGCCTGGTCAGGGCGCAGGGCGTGGGATTGGCGAGCTTGGACGGCTGCTGGAGTAGTGCGCCCGCCAGGAGCGCGGGGCATGGGATTAGCGAAGCTGGGCGGTCGCCCTAAAGTAGTGAAGCACCAGCCCTCATGCTCTCCCTATAAAGGGGGGCTACGGAGTGCGATGTTCATCCACCTCTTCTCATCCCAATCTCCCTACCGCCGTTGTCTTCTTCTTCCCCCCGCATCCGCTACCGCAATGGCGAGGGGAAAAGGCCGAGCTCGTGCGTCCACCGTCGCCACGAGGACTTCTTCTCGGCACCACGCCCACACCTCGGGCATGGATGCGGAAGCTGGTTCCAGCGCCCGGGGAAGGGCTGTGGGTCGCGGTCGTGGACACGGCGCTCGTGGTCGGGGCGGCCGCGGCGGAGCGCTCATCGCTTCATCTTCGGCCCTTCCTCCCCCGGCAGAAGGCCACACGGAGGACACGGCGCAGGAGTTCGTCATGGAATTGCGCGATCGGCCGCGGAGCTCGCTGCGGCTTCCTCGCCCTTCTGCTAGGGAGATGGAAGGCTGCCATCTGCACGGCTTGTGGCTGCGTGTGGATGGCTGCTGCAACGGCCCAGTCTGGGTGACCGTTGAGACCTCCAACAACGGCATCATGTACCTCACGCGCGGGTGGAAATCCTTTGTCCGTGGTCGTTGCTTAGGGCAAGGGCACCTCCTTCACTTCAAGTTGGACGGACCAGACACGCTCGTCGTGAAGTTCTTCGGGGTCACGGGCGCTCGCCTAGAATGCTACGCAGAAAGCTCGAGCGACAGCGACACCGCTTCCTCCAGCGAGGCTGAGTATGATGATGATGACGGCGATGACGACGGCTCTCTAGGCATGAATATCGAGGATGATGGCTCCTACTTCGGCTGATTGCCGGCAGCACCATCATCTGGTCTCCCGGGAATGAGTCGGTCTTCGCCTAGGCGCCCCTTTTGCCCCCTTGCGCTCGATGTAAACCCTGCAGGGGAGGGCCAATAAAATGTAATCGAGCACCCTTTTTAACGAATATCTATTGTTTGCCGGGCTCAAATGAATGCGCGCTGTTTCCCTTGTCTTGCTTCGTCTTTGTATGATTGTGTTCCCTACGCTGTTGGGAAACTTGCCGATGCGCACATTTGCCGCGAGCACTTCGAGGAACAGGTCCTTAGCAGCCTCCCGGAAGTGCCGCTGCCGGCAAGGTAACTTGCCGGGCCAGAACGCAGCTGCTAAGCTTGCCGAGCGGACTCGAGGCAAACTAGAGCACGGACTGATCGTGACAAGGTTCCTTCGCGTGCAGGTTTTTCATACAAACACAGAATCGTTCAAGGGAAATTGCAAATGTAACAAGGAAAAAAAATTCAATGTTTTTCAACTTAGCTTTTCCTTGCACTGTTTTCCTCACCGTACGAAATGATCACTTGAACGTCATTAAAATGGTACCCCATCATCACTCCCCCCAGGAAACTTGCACGCGAGGGATCCTTCTGTCCTTTAAGAAAAAGAAAGAATAGAAAAGAGTGGTTTGGGAACCTTGACGGTTCATCGGCCATCTCATACAAACTAAAGCGTAATCACAACATTACATGCATACATAAAGGAAAAATGTACGATAAGTTGTGAAACACTTAGCTTTATTATGCACAGGATCTGTGCCTGGCTTTGTACAAAGGGTTACAAGTCTTGCCGACAAAGCTTGTACAAAAGGGGTTGCCGGGAGACCCGGCAATCCGCGCCATATTGGTAGAACTTGCGAACATGCTCAATATTCCATGAGTTTTGCATTTGAATGCCATCTTCGGTCTCCAGATGGACTGCGCCAGGTCTGGTGACTCGTACTACCTGATAAGGGCCTTCCCACTTCGGCGTCAACTTGTTCGATCTCTTGGTGGACTGAACGCGCCGAAGAACAAGGTCGCCTTCCTCAAGGCTTTGGGCGCGCACTTTGCGGCTATGATAGCGGCGCAAGGCTTGCTGGTAGCGTGCAGCTCGCACAGCCGCCCGAAGATGATCCTCCTCAAGGAGCATTGCGTCATCTTGCTGCAACTGCTCTTGCACAGCTTCATCATAAGCGAGCACTCGAGGTGACCCATATATGAGTTCCGTGGGGAGCACCGCTTCTACACCATAGACTATGGAGAAGGGTGTTTGGCCGGTAGCTCGATTTGGTGTCGTCCTGAGTGACCAAAGAACTGCCGGCAACTCATCAATCCAGCGTCTTCCACATTTGCACAGCCTGTCAAAGGTTCTTGTCTTGAGGCCTCGCAGCACTTCAGCGTTCATCCTTTCCGCTTGGCCATTGCTTCTCGGGTGAGCAAAAGATGCAAAATAGATTTTGCCGCCAGGGTCCTGGACGTACTGCATCAAGGCGCGGCTTATGAACTACGTGCCGTTGTCGGTGATGATTCTGTTAGGAACCCCGAAATGGAAAACTAATCCTTTAAAGAACTTGACGGCCGATTGCGCTGTCACCTTCCTCACTGTCTCCACTTCAGGCCACTTTGTGAACTTGTCAATTGCAACGTACAAGAACAAAAAGGCCTCGGTAGCACGGGGAAAGGGGCCCAAGATATCGAGCCCCCAGACCGAAAAGGGCCAGGAGAGAGGGATCGTTTGAAGAGCTTGAGCTGGCTGATGTATGTTCTTTGAATGGAACTAGCATGCTTCACATTGGTTACTAGCTCAGTTGCATCCTGGAGGGCAGTGGGCCAATAGAAGCCTTGCCAGAAAGCTTTGCCGGCAAGCGCCCTTGATCCTATGTGAGAGCCACATATGCCTCCATGTATCTCTGCCAACAGCTTAGTCCATCTTCCCGGCAAATACACTTTAATTTCACACCGTTTGGCCTCTTTCTGTATAGTGTGTTATCCACAAACCGATACATACTTGACTGATGGGCTACTTTCTCAGCTTCTTCTTGCTCATCGGGAAGTTCTCCTGTTTGAAGGAAATGGACTATCTGCTGTGCCTATGCCGGAGCCTGCGGCTTGACGACAAGGACTAAAGGCATTTCTTCGGCCGCGGGAGCGCTTGCCTCAGCGGCAAGAACCTGGGGTTCTGCGCAAAGCCGCTGCTCACCGACAACTGTGTCGTTGTTCCCGGTAACATCCTTGCCGGTGGCTTCTGGGAGTTCTACCGGAAAGTACTTGCCAGTATTCAACTTCCTTCTCTTACTGGCCAGCGTTGATGGAGTGACTGTTGGTTGTTTCAAATGGAGCACAAAAGTTCCTGGTTCCACAGCTAGCTTTTGAGCAACACACTTTGACAGGTAATCAGCAATGTTGTTTTCCGCACGAGGGATGTGCTCTGTTTGCAACCTGTCAAAGTGTTCCTCCAATTTCCTCACTTACTCCACGTATGCTTCCATCAACGGGCACTGGTAATCTTTGTTTACCTGCTTCACAACAAGCTGCGAGTCACCACGGATGATCAACTTTCGGATTCCAAGGTCCACTGCGATCCTAAGACCAGCAAGGAGTCCTTCATACTCAGCAGTATTTTTTGTAGCTTGCTCCCTGGGAAAGTGCATTTGAACCACATACTTGAGGTGCTCTCCGGTGGGTGCGACAAGCAGCACTCCGGCACCGGCGCCTTGCAGCGAGAAGGCACCATCAAAATACATAATCCATTCTTTGGCCGTCTCTTTGCCGGGGAGAGCTGTTTCTCGAATTTCTTCGTCTTGCATTGGCGTCCATTCTGCAATGAACTCCGCCAAGGCTCTGCTCTGGATGGTTGAAGTGCTTTCAAACTTAAGTGCAAAGCTTGACAATTCCAACGCCCACTCCACTATCCTGCCAGATGCCTATGGATTTCTCAAAATGCGTTGCAACGGAAAGCGAGTGACGACGGTGATCTCGTGTGCTTGGAAGTAGCGATGCAGCTTTCTCGAAGCCATAAGAAGGCCGAAAAGCAATTTCTGCACTCCAGAGTATCTTGATCTAGCCCCCTGCACAAGGGAACTAACAAAATACACGGGTCGCTGCACCACTTTCTTCTTTGGCACCACTTGTTGATTAACTTCATTTGCCTGCGCTGTTTCTGACTTGTCGGCACCAGACTTTGTCGGAGAAGATCCCGGTTTGTCGCTAGACGGGCTTGCCGCGGCTGCTTCCTCGTCATCAACTTCCCTCTGCGCCACTAATGCAGCACTAGCCACTTGATTTGTTACCGCTACATATAGCGGCAACTGCTCTTGTGGTCTAGGCACAACTAGTGTTGGCGCGGAGGAGAGGTATCTTTTCAAATCCTGCAGCGCGGCCTCCGCTTCCGGAGTCCATTTCATTGGACCTGCCTTTTTCAAAATCTTGAAAAACAGCAGAGCGCACTCAGCAGATCTTGAAATGAACCTACTCAAGGCAGCAACACAGCCGGCAAGACGCCTTACATCCTTGACGCTTTTTGGTGCTTGAATCTGCTCAATTGCTTTGATCTTGTCGGGATTTGCTTCAATTCCATGTTGAGATACAAAGAATCCGAGAAGTTTGCCGGATGGAACGCCAAACACACACTTCTCAGGATTGAGCTTCAAATTGATTTTGTGCAAGTTTGCAAATGTTTCTTCTAAATCTTGAATGAGGGTTGATTTGTCCTTGGTTTTGACCACTATATCATCCATATATGCTTCCACATTCCTGTGCAACTGGGGCCCAAAACCAATCTGGACTGCCCTTGCGAATGTTGAACCGGCACTCTTTAATCCGAAAGGCATACGCACGAAGCAGTATGTGCCACATGGAGTAATGAATGCGGTTTTCTCCTTATCCTCCTTGGCCATGAATATCTGATGGTACCCAGAATATGCATCAAGGAAGGAGAGTAAATCACAGCCGGAAGTAGAGTCTACGATTTGATCAATGCGCGGCGAGGGGAAAGGATCCTTTGGACATGCTTTGTTAATATCAGTGTAGTCAATACAAAGTCTCCACTTTCCGTTTGCTTTGCGCACCACGACTGGATTTGCCAACCAAGTTGGATGTAGTACACCTCTAACCAGGCCTGCTGCTTCAAGTTTCTTGATCTCCTCGGCAATGAATTGTTGCCGCTCCAAAGCTTGTTTCCTAACCTTCTACTTGACGGGCCGAGCATGGGGACAGACGGCAAGATGGTGCTCAATTACCTCCCTGGGAACACCGGGGATGTCAGATGGTCGCCATGCGAACACATCGACATTCGCCCGCAGGATGGCAATGAGCGCGCTTTCCTATTTGCTGTCAAGGGTGGCACTGATGGTGAAGGTACCGTCAGTGTCGTCCTCCCTTGCCGGCACCTTTTTGGTCGCTGGTGAAGTGGCTTTAGACTTCTTACCGGTGGAGCACTCCGGCAAGTTTTCAACAGGCGCGCAGCACTCCGAAGAGGTGCGCTTCCCGGAATCCTTGTCAGAGGTCTTGCCGGACTTCTTGCTTTCCTTCCTCTTGGCGGGAGCTGGCGCCTTGGCAGCCTCTGCTGCAACCGCATCTCTGTACATCTTGTCGACGCAAATAACTGCATCTTTCTTGTCGAAGTTGATGGAAATGACACCCATCGGCCCTGGCATCTTCAACGTATTGTAAGCATAGTGAGATGCTGCCATGAATTTTGCCAAGGCTGGGCGGCCAAGAATTCCATTATACGGTAAGGGGATCTTGACAACATCAAACACAATCTTTTCCATTCTGTAATTCAATTCCCCGCCAAACGTCACCGGTAATGCGATCTTTCCCTTGGGCTGGCTTCTTCCCGGGTTTACTCCTTGAAACGTGCATGTTTTCTCGAGCTCCTCGTCGGGAATCTGCAGCCTCTTAATTACTTCTGGATAAATCAAGTTCAGGCCGGCCCCACCGTCAACTAACATTTTTGTGACCTGGAGGTTGCGAATTGTTGGCGAAACCAACAACGGCAAACACACGACCGCGGTTGTGCGATCAGGGTGATCCTCGGCATCGAAAATGATAGGCGTGTGCGACCACCTGAGTGGCTTTTGAGAGCCCATTGCCGGTTCTGCCGCATTAACCTCACGCGCCCACTGCTTAAGCTGGCGGTGAGAGGAGTGCAAAGATGCACCTCCGTCAACGCACATGGCCTCAGTTGCCTTCTGGAATTCCTGTTCACTGGACTCTCTGTTATCCTCTTCCTCTTCACTTCCATCATCTTCCTCTTTATTTCCGCGGCCTCTAGCAGGTTTCTCTTTCTGCTGCTTGGCCTTGCCGCGACGGCCTCCTTGACCACCACGGCCCTTTTTTTCCGGATCCACTGGCACCATCTTGACCCTTCTCTTTGTCACGCTTTTCGTATTCAGCCTTCTGTTTCTCAACAAGGTGTTCGACTTGCCGGCACTCTTGGAGATCATGGCCCTTGGTGCGGTGAATCTTGCAGTACGGCCCATCAGACTTGCCAGCCTTCTCGTTTGCCGCCACCTCCTAGCAAGCAGCGCATACAGCAGCCTCCTTGCCGGAGTTCTCAGTCTTAGCCTTCTTGGCGGACTCAGAGTTGCCGGAGCCCTCAACAGCCATAACAATCCTGCCTTTGCGCTTCCTGTTACGCTTTCGGCCCTTCTTCCTTGGGGTGGCAGCATCATCGTCCTCATAATCTACCTCGGCACCAGGGTCCTCCCAGGGAAGCCTCCTTCCTTCTTCAGCACGTGCACACTTATCCACCAATGTATAGAGCTCGTTGACGATCTTGGGCAACCCGACAACCCGAGGATCGTTGACTAATCCACTTTGGCTATGGTCATGCATCAAGTTCGATGTTCCCTAAGGAAGTAGTAGAAGCTTGACACCAACTGCTACCAGGGGCATTGTGTGGTTTTTCTTATAAATCCTTAGAGGTGCATCGAGTGCGCTAGGCTAGTTATACTAGTGAATCTTTGGCCACATGTATAAAGTCCGCAAAATTTGAGCTTTATTTGCTTCTTGTTATTTTTGGCTTTCGCGGTTCTTGCCTCTTTTGTCAAACCCGTTCTTGTGCTTCGACTGGATCCATCCGCAAGTGATGTTAAGAAGACCAACATACAGCTTGGATAATACTCAATAGTCCAAGTTTAGTCAGTTCAAGTTCACCACATGATATTCAGAACAGCAACACAGGATCTGTCAGGAATAAAGGATGGGTCAGAGACAGACTCTGCGTGCAATAGACAAGGCCAAAATATACCTGAGAGAGTTTGCCTTAGAACGGATCACACCTAAGGAACAATCAGATGAGCTGTCTAAAATGGACACCAGCAGGGGCAAATGATTTCATTCTCAACACAGGAATTATATAGTACCTATAGAAGATATATTTCAAGAATGTGAATGTGCCAAGATCAACGACAAAAAATCCGGTATGCTGATATACATTTCAAAGCATATTCTGGAATTCCTTAATGCATATACAAATTTTCCGGGCATGATGAACAAGGTCTGCGAGAAATACGGATGAGTTCACGGCTACCCAGAATCAATGAGGATTCCAAACACCTGGAAGCTCAGCTAAATCGAATGGAATTATCCGCCAACTGCTAACCATCGGCACACATCCGGATTAATTACCATCATGAAGTCTGCATCAGTTGCGCAACCTCTACAGCAACAATGATCAGACCAGCAGAAGGACAAGCGGTGTGCATGACCAACATAATCTCTCCAGTCAAGGTGTGCCTATACCAAGTTTTGGCTCCGCTATGGGTAAATTCCAGTACTTCGGAAGGAAGCCAGAAACGGCCATAGATCCGACCGCATATCATAGTGAAAGGCTTCTGGTATAAGCGACCTAGCCTTCCTCCGCAAGTTATCGGGAGGAGCTTGCGACGCAAGACTCCCAATCTTCCTCGCCACGCCGCTAGGGGGAAAATCTTCTGGGATACGACACTCCCATCTTCCTCAGCATGCTACCGCGGAAAGCTTCCAGCATAAGGCACCTGACCTTCCGCAGTAAGCCACATGAGGGAAAGCTTTTGAGGTAAGATACCCAGCCTTGTTCAGCGCACTACCCTGGTAGAAGCTTCGAGCGTAAGGTATTCAGTCTTCTTCAGCACGCTATCGTGCCCACGGCAGTCTTGTCAGAAGCCTGAACTAGTCCGGACACACGTCTGCCTCAGAACTCAATGGTTATGAAAGGATTTATCTTACCCCTACATATGTTGTGAGCATGTAGTCCAATTCATCAGTTCCTGTGAGCCACTTGTACATGGGAATGACTGTGTTCGGAAAAACCATGGCCCCATATTGCAAAGAAGGATATGAATACAGCAACCCCTACGAGATATGCAAGAGCAAGTTGTGAGTACAAGCCCAGCAAGCTGGGATATGACCAAGGAGCCGGGTTGGCAGAAAGCACCCGTATAGAACCCACAGCTAGACTAAGGATTTATCCTGAGCAATACACAGGGACAATTGTGCATAGATACTCAGGAGGAATAGTGGATGTATGCATGCAATAACATGCACCAAGGAAGGATGTCTTGCCCATGACAGTCAGGGTAACTACTCACAAATCCTTTCAAGGAAGCAACAACATACATATTCATATTCATATACATAATCAAGGAAGCAACAACATACATATCATCAAAATATCGAACTAATACCAAATTCACATGATTACTTATAACAAGACTTCTCCCATGTCCTCAATAACAAACGTAACTACTCACAAATCATATTCATGTAGAAGATCAGAGGGGTATTGAATAGCATTAAGGATCCGAACATATAATCTTCCACCAAATAAACAAACTAGCATCAACTACAAGATGTAATCAACACTACTAGCAACCCACAAGTACCAATCTGAGGTTTTGACACAAAGATTGAATACAAGAGATGAACTAGGGTTTGAGATGAGATGGTGCTGGTGAAGATGTTGATGAAGATTGGTCCTCCCATGATGAGAGGATCATTGGTGATGTCGATGGCTTCGATTCCCCCCTCCCGGAGAGAAGTATCCCCGGCGAAATCGCTCCACCGGAGGGCAAAAGTGCTCCTGCCTAGGCTCCGCCTCGAGACGGCGGCGCTTCGTCCCAAAAGTCTTATCTATAATTTTTTTTGGCAAATGGGCTTATATAGCAGAAGGAGGGGGGCAGAGGCCAGCTGTGGTCCCCACAAGGCATCAGGGCGCGCCCCAGGGGGGGCCGCACCCTATTGCCTTGTGGGCGGCTGGTGGGTCCCCTCTGCTATTTCTTTTCTCCAATATTTTTTATATATTTAATAAACAATCTCCGTAAAATTTCAGGTCATTTGGAGCTTTGTAGAATAGGTATCTCTGCTGTAGCTATTTCAGGTCCAGAATTCCAGCTGCCGGTATTCTCCCTCTTCATATAAATCTTGCAAATTAAGAGAGAAAAGGCATAAGAATTGCATCATAAAGTGAAATAATGACCAAATACATTATAAATAACAGTAGGAAATCATGATGCAAATTGGACGTATTAGACACCACCAACCATCTACGGTGCCCAAGCACCCAAGAGGCAAAAGCTCTAGGTTGCCCAAACATCCCAAGAGTAATAAGCTTCTCAACTTTCACTTCCATGTATCACCATGGAGAACTCAAACCGATGCAAGTAATGTAATGGCAAGAGCACACGAAGTGCTCAAGTTGTTCACTCGCAAATCCCACCACAACAACTAATGCTATGGAGGAATATGAGAGGAAGAACGAAGAAGAGAACACAAAGAACTCCAAGATCTAGATCCAAAGGGTTCACCTCACTTAGAGCAGAGATGGATTGGTGGAAATGTAGATCTAGATCTCCTCTCTCTTTTCCCTCAAAGAGATGCAAGATTCATGGGAGGAATAGAGAGAAAGCAAAGCTTTTGGAGGTCAACAATAGAGGAGAAAGCTTGCTTAGAGCCGTTAGGGTCATTGGGGAAGAAGACCCACTTTTATAGTGTGGGGATGAATGCAACCGTTATGTGCACTACCTGTGCTCAAGTAGTACTACCGCTCAGGGGAGCGGTAATACCGCTTAGAGTGGTAGATCCAGTGCTAGCCAGTGGGTACTGCAGAGTACAAGCACGGTAGTTCCGTCGGAGCAGTACTACCACTAATTGTTATTCGATACAGAGGGACTAGCGGCAGTGGAGCGGCACCAGAGCGGAAGTACCGTGCAAAGCGGTACTACCGTGTAACTACCGCCCAACAACCAAGAGAGCAAAATGGGCAACAGAAGCTTGCACACTCCTCAAACACAAGCGGAAGTAGCTGCAATAGTAATAGGCAGAAGTACCACACAAGCGGTACTAATGTGCTACTACTGTGCCTCTACCGTGAGCTAACAGAGAGTAGACAGAAGGCATTTCCCAAGTGGCAGTAGCCATGGTAGCTCACAGCGGAAGTACCACCTAAGTGGTACTACCGTGGAGCCACGCGTTACTACCGCCTGGGTACTGCAAAAGTGCCCAAGCAAAACAGATGGAAGGCAAGAAGACCAAAACTGCCATAACTTCTGCAAATGAACTCTGAATTTGATAGAAAGCTAACGAAAAGAGCTTTCAAATCACAAGTGGATATCTTCAAAAGTGGCATGCGAAATTGATACGTCTCCAACGTATCTATAATTTTTGATTGTTCCATGCTATTATAGTATCAATCTTGGATGTTTTATATGCCATTATATATCATTTTTTGGAACTAACCTATTAACCCAGTGCCCAGTGCCAGTTGTTGTTTTCTGCTTATTTTTGCCTTTTCAGAAAATCATTACCAAAAAGTGTCCAAACGAGAAAAAACCTTTGGATTAATTTTTTCTGGACCAGAAGAGACCCAGGAAGCTTCGGGAGAAGACCAGAAGAGCCACGAGGAGGCAGCAAGCCTGGAGGGCGCGCCCCCAGGCTTGTGGGCCCCTCGGGGAACCTCTTGACCTAATTCCAACGCTATAAATTCACAAATATTCCAAAACCAACAGAGAGCCAGAAGAGAACACCTTTCCGCTGCCGCAAGCCTCTGTTCTTCCGCGATCCCATCTGGATTCCTTTTCCGGTACTCTGTCGGAGGGGGAATCGATCACGAAGGGCTTCTTCATCAACCTTGCTGCCCTTCCGATGATGTGTGAGTAGTTTACCACAGACCTACGGGTCCATAGCTAGTAGCTAGATGGCTTCTTCTCTCTCTTTGATCTTCAATACCATGTTCTCCTCCATATTCTTGGAGTTCTATCCGATGTAATCTTCTTTTGCGGTGTGTTTGTTGGGATCCGATGAATTGTGAGTTTATGATCAGATTATTCATGAGAAATATTTGAGTCTTCTCTGAACTCTTTTATGCATGATTATTATAGCTTTGTATTTCTCTCCGATCTATCGATTTGGTTTGGCCTACTAGATTGATTTATCTTGCAATGGGAGAAGTGCTTTGTGATGGGTTCAATCTTGCGGTGCTCAATCCCAGTGACAGAAGGGGACATGACACGTATTGGTATTGTTGCCATTAAGGATAAAAAGATGGGGTTTAATCATATTGCTTGAGTTTACTTTGTCTACATCATGTCATCTTGCTTAAGGTGTTACTCTATTTCATACTTAATACCCTAGATGCATGCTGGATAGCGGTCGATGGGTGGAGTAATAGTAGTAGATGCAGGCAGGAGTCGGTCTACTTGTCTCAGATGTGATGCCTATATACATGATCATTGCCATGAATCCATCATAATTATTTGCTTTTCTATCATTTGCCCTACAGTAATTTGTTTACACACCGTATGCTATGTGTTTGAGAGAGAAGCCTCTAGTGAAAACTATGGCCCCCTGTCTACTTTATCATATATTAAAAACCTAAAAATACCTTGCTGCAATTTATTTACTTTTATTTCAATTAGTATTTTAGTTTATCTATTTATCTCTATAAGATTTAATCCTTGCAAATAACCGCTAAGAGGATTGACAACCCTCTTATTTGCGTTGGGTGCAAGTGTTTGCTCTTTTGTGTGCAGGTGCGCTTAACGGAATTTTGCTTGGTTCACCTACTAGATTGATAACCTTGGTTCATAACTGAGGGAAATTCTTATCTCTACTGTAATGCATCATCCTCTCCCCTCCAGGGAAATACCAACGCAGACTACAAGTAGCAGAAATATGCCAATGATATCGAAGTGTGAAACCTCTATGAAGGAAGAACCGACAACATCTCCAACATCGAAAACACAAAAGATGATGCATACGAAATCCGTTTTCGATGAACTTGAGCTTGTCAAGAAGATGACCACAAGCTCCAAAACTCACATTGAGAAAAGCCAAATAAGAACCAAGAAATATGATGCCAAGGATGCAAGGGCTTCTTCATCAACCTTGCTGCCCTTTCGATGATGTGTGAGTAGTTTACCACAGACCTACGGGTCCATAGCTAGTAGCTAGATGGCTTCTTCTCTCTCTCTTTGATCTTCAATACCATGTTCTTGGAGTTTTATCCGATGTAATCTTCTTTTGCGGTGTGTTTGTTGGGATCCGATGAATTGTGAGTTTATTATCAGATTATTCATGAGAAATATTTGAGTCTTCTCTGAACTCTTATATACATGATTATTATAGCTTTGTATTTCTCTCTGATCTATCGATTTGGTTTGGATTACTAGATTGATTTATCTTGCAATGGGAGAGGTGCCTTGTGATGGGTTCAATCTTGCAGTGCTCAATCCCAGCGACAGAAGGGGACATGACACGTATTTGTATTGTTGCCATTAAGGATAAAAAGATGGGGTTTAATCATATTGCTTGAGTTTACTTTGTCTACATCATGTCATCTTGCTTAAGGCGTTACTCTGTTTCATATTTAATACCCTAGATGCATGCTGGATAGCGGTCGATGGGTGGAGTAATAGAAGTAGATGCAGGCAGGAGTCGGTCTACTTGTCTCGGACATGATGCCTATATACATGATCATTGCGATGAATCCGTCATAATTATTTGCTTTCCTGTCAATTGCCCAACAGTAATTTGTTTACCCACCGTATGCTATGTGTTCGAGAGAGAAGCCTCTAGTGAAAACTATGGCCCCTGGTCTATTTTATCATATATTAAAAACCTAAAAATACCTTGCTGCAATTTATTTACTTTTATTTTAATTAGTATTTTAGTTTATCTATTTATCTCTATAAGATTTAATCCTTGCAAATAATCGCTAAGAGGATTGACAACCCTCTTATTTGCGTTGGGTGCAAGTATTTGCTCTTTTGTGTGCAGGTGCGCTTAACAGAATTTTGCTTGGTTCTCCTACTGGATTGATAACCTTGGTTCTTAACTAAGGGAAATACTTATCTCTACTATACTGCATCATCCTCTTCTCTTCGGGGAAATACCAATGCAGACTACAAGTAGCAGGAAGAATTTCTGGCGCCGTTGCCGGGGAGACATCATCAAAATTACCAAGTACCTTCGCACAAACTATCATCCACTTGCATTTACTCTATTTGCCTTTTATTTGCATTTGCCTCTCGTTTTCATCTCCCTCACTTCTAATTTTTTTTATAAAAGCACAAAAATATTTTTGTTTGCTAGTTTGCTTGCTTTGTCGCAATGTCTCAAGAAAATACAAATTTGTGTGGCTTTTCCAATACTAATAATAATGAATTTATTAGTACTCCTATTGCTCCTCCCGCCACTAGTGCGGAGTCGTGTGACATTAATGCTGCCTTGCTTAATCTTGTTCTTAGGATTGAGAGTATATCGACCAGAGGGGGGGTGAATGGGAGATTCAAAATTTCTTCGGAATGTTTTGAACCGATCCCAAACACAGCAGCGGAAATTAAGTTCGGTAGCAACGCACTTGTTTTGTCTCGCTATAGGGGACCAAATCTATAGGTGTAGACTGAAGCAATTCTATCAAGTGATGAATATCACAAGTCTGACACGGTCGATGGAAATGCAATTAACAATCAGGAACACAATTACGAGAGAAAACTAGATATGACTGTGATAGAAATGTACTGGGAATGATGACTAGGTGAATGAATATAGCATGAATGAAATCACAGTTGTACAACACTTCGAAATAAATCAGTCAGAGATGATGCAATATAATAACGAGAATCTGACAGACAATTGAAGAACTGTGATTGATCAGATACAACTATCGGCACAGAGCACGAATGTTAACTGCTGAAGGAAATGCAGTAATGTAAAGCGAACCAGTGGTGCTCGATGGTGACAGAAGGATTTGGTAGACCAGTTCGTCCTTCTGCCAAAGGACTACGTCTGGTTGGAGGGGTTGTGATTTAACACAGAGGATAAACTCTCCTCGCCCTGTTCTCCATCAACTTCGGAGCTGATCAAACTCTAGTTGATTTCACTCGTGGTAGATACTTGTCGGCGATCTCCAAACCTTCACTGAAGATAAACTCTCTTCAGTTCTCTTCGCGAACCACAATATTCTTGGTTGCTGAAGATCTCGCTCGGTGAAGACAATACTCTTCGACACTCGAGCCGACACCTATCCGTCTAGAGAGTGGGCAGCTCTCAAGAGTAATAGGTACAAGAACCCTAACTCAGAACTACTGTGATGCTCAACCACTGTCTAAGTTTCGGTTCTTGATTTTTCTCTCGGTGGATTTTAAACTCAAATCTCTCGAAGAGGGGTTGCTCAATCAATCTTCTCAGAAATCTTAAGTGGAGCAGCCAACGAGCAACGTTGGAGCGGGGTGGCTATTTATAGCCGCAGCCTTCCCTGGTGGGAAATGACCAAATTGGACATGTGGAGTAGCCAATGGCCGAACGACACGAGTCCAACAATCGGAAATTGAGCACAACGGTAACATTACGTGCGGAGCAAGTAATGCTAACTCCTCAGTTCGAAAGATATCTCCCACAACAAAGAAGAACATTGTCTCTTGCTGGTAGGTAATCATTCAAAGCATAAAGAGATTTCTCTCGGTCTCGCATAGGTTTGGGCTAAGCATCACAACGGATCTAAGCTTCGAGAACCTATACCGCTCTTAATAGTACGGAGGTACTATGACTCAAATGAATGAAAGAAGAATGATGAAAAGAATGCTACGTCTTCACTTCATCTTCGTCTTCCATCGCTGCAGTCAATTTCTTCGGACGCGATCACCGAACTGATTGCTTTACGTCAGTAGTAAACTTTCGAGGGGTCATCTCCTTCACTTCATTCTTCTTCGACTAAGAGTCTGAAACGATGTAGCTCATTCATCTTCTTCGACATAGATAATCTTCGGTGAAGTTCCTCGAACTGATCACCTGAGACAACATTCTCTTCGGCACTGCATGGACTATTTCTTTCTGTGTGCACTAGCAAACAAATCAGTCCATGCCTGTTTCTGTCAACAATCTCCAAAACGCATGAGGGCAAGTATTGCACCAACACTTGTTATGAAAAAACAATTTTTTGGTAGTCCTAATGAAGATGTTGCATCCCATCTAAATACTTTCGTTGAGCTTTGTGATGTGCAAAAGAAAAAAGATGTGGATAATGATATTGTCAAATTAAAATTATTTCCGTTCTCACTACGAGACCATGCTAAAACTTTGTTTTCATCCTTGCCTAGAAATAGTATTGATTCTTGGGATAAGTGTAAGGATGCTTTTATTACCAAGTATTTTCCTCCCGCTAAGATTATTTCTTTAAGAAATCAAATTATGAATTTTAAGCAACTTGAGCATGAACATGTTGCACAATCTTGGGAGAGAATGAAATTAATGATAAGAAATTGCCCAACTCATGGCTTAAATTTATGGATGATCATACAAACATTTTATGCGGGACTAAACTTTGTCTCTAGAAATTTGCTAGACTCTGCCGCAGGTGGTACTTTTATGGAAATTACATTGGGAGAAGCTACAAAACTTCTTGATAATATCATGACAAATTATTCTCAATGGCACACTGAACGAACTCCAACTGGTAAGAAGGTAAATTCTGTTGAAGAAATTAATACTTTGAGTGATAAGATGGATGCTCTATTGAAAATGGTTGCTAGTAAAAATGCTGATATTGATCCTAATGATGTGCCATTGTCTACTTTGATTGAGCAAAATAATGATGCTATTGATGTGAATTTTGTCTCTAGAAATAATTTTAACAACAATGCTTATAGGGGTAATTTCAATCCTAGACCGTTTCCTAGAAATTCCTCTAATAATTATGGCAATCCTTATGGTAATTCTTATAATAATAGGATGCCCTATGATCTTGAAAGTAATATTAAAGAATTTATTAATTCGCAAACTAATTTCAATGCTATGATAGAAGAAAAATTGAATAGACTTGATGAATTGGCTAGGAACATGGATAAAATTGCTCATGATGTGGAAAATCTCAAAACTAAAATTTTGCCACCCAAGCATGATATAAATGAGTCTATTAAAGCTATCTATGTTTCCATTAATGAAAGTAAAGAAAGGACCGCTGGGTTGAGAGCTAAGCGAGAATTTCTAGAAAAAGCGATTCCACCCGGTTTCTATCGTAGTAATGATGAAGATATTAAAATGATTGGTGTCACTCCTATTGAATCATTATTTATTAACATAAAACTTGGTGAAAAAGGGACTGAAGAAGTGTCAACTTTAGATAGAAGGAGTCCCACTTGCTTGGAGGGTGATAATCTTGATGATAAAAATGAAAAAGTGGGTTTGGAGAGGTCAAAACTTTGAATAGTAATGCACCCACTACTTTGGATTACAAGGACTTTAATTATGATAGTTGTTATTTAATTGAGTGTATTTCCTTGTTGCAATATATGATTAATTCACCCAGTGCATATGAACAAAATAAAGCTTTCACTAAACACATTGTGGAAGCCATGATGAAAGCACATGAAGACAAACTTGAGTTGGAAGTATCAATTCCTTGAAAATTACAAGATGAATGGGAACCTACTATTAATGTCAAAATTAAAGATTATGAATGTAATGCTCTTTGTGATCTTGGTGCTAGCGTTTCCACTATACCAAAGTCTTTGTGTGATGTGCTAGGTCTCACCGACATGGATCATTGTTCCCTTAATTTGCATCTGGCGGATTCCACTATTAAAAATCCATTGGGTAGAATAAATGATGTACTTATTCTTGCAAATAGAAATTATGTGCCCGTGGACTTTATTGTTCTTGATATTGAATGCAATCCTTCTTGCCCCATAATACTTGGTAGGCCTTTTCTACGAACAATTGGTGCTATTATTGTATGAAAGAAGGTAATATAAGATTTCAATTTCCATTCCTTAGAAAGAGAATTAAAGCACCTTATGAATCTATTATGAGGGCCACCAATGGAATTAATATGAAGGATGACAACACTTGAAACTATGCATTATGCCTAGCTAGGGGCATAAAACAATAGCGCTTGTTGGGAGGCAACCCAATGAATAAAATAAATTTTTGTTTTTGCCTTCTGTTCTTGAGTGTTTGCACAATTATAGCTTCTGTTATGATTGTATTTTTATGTTTTAATCAGTGTTTGTTCCAAGTAATGCCTTTGGGATGATTTGGAAGATAGTATAATTGATGTTGTTTGAAAACAGAAACTTTTGTATCCAGTGCTGGATTTTGTTTTCTCTGGAGCATCAGAACCTTCTGAATTTTTTACACAATATTGATATATGAATTTCCCACGTTTTCCTAATTTTTCAGAATTTTTGGAGTTACAGAAGTATGGCTTTTAAATACATCTTTACAGACTGTTCTGTTTTAGACAGATTCTGTTTTTGTTGCATAGTTTGCTTATTTTGATGAATCTATGGATCGTATCAGGGGGTATGAGTCATGGAGAAGTTGGAGTACAGTAGAATTATGCCAATATTAAATATTAATCAATTTACAACAATACCTAAAGTTTAAGATTTGTTTGTTATACTAACGGATCTCATGAGGTTTCTGTTGAGTTTTGTGTGCTGAAGTTTTCAAGTTTTGGGTGAGACTACGATGGATAAAGGAATAAGGAGCGGCAAGAGCCTAAGCTTGGGGATGCCCAAGGCACCACAAGTTAATATTGAAGGAAGACTCAAGCATCTAAGCTTGGGGATGCCCCGGAAGGCATCCCCTCTTTCGTTTACAATCTATTGGTAACTTACTTGGAGCTATATTTTTATTCATCACATGATATGTGTTTTACTTGGAGCATCTTGTGATATAGTTTGTTTGCTTTTGTTTGCTTTTTAGTTTTTCACAATCATCTTTTCTGAACACACCTTTTTGAGATGGACACACATTATTCGTGATTTGTTGGAATACTCTATGTGCTTCACTTATATCTTTTGAGCTAGGAAGTTGCTCTAGTGCTTCACTTATATCTTTTAGAGCACGGCGGTGGTTATATTTTAAAGAAATAGTTGCACTCTCATGCTTCACTTATATCTTTTTGAGAGTCTAATGAATAGCAATGGTAATATGCATGGGTTATGAATTTGGTCCTGATATGATAGGAATTCAAGAGGGATATAATAAATACTTTCATGTAGATCACTGAATATGATAAGTTTGATTCCTTGCAATAGTTTTGTGATATTAAGATGGTAATATGTGGGAGGTATTAGTAGATGATTGTGGATTAGTAAGAATATTGGTGTTAAGGTTTGTGATTCCCGAAGCATGCACGTATGATCTGTCGTTATGCTAAGAAGTTGGAGCATGATTTATTGTTGATTGTCTACCTTATGAGTGGTGGTCGGGGACGAGCGATGGACCTTGTCCTACCAATCTATCCCTCTAGGGGCATGCGTAGTAGTACTTTGCTTCGAGGGCTAATAAACTTTCGCAATAAGTATGTGAGTTCTTTATGACTAATGTGAGTCCATGGATTATACGCACTCTCACCCTTCCGCAATTTGCTAGCCTCTTCGGTACCGTGCATTGCCCTTTCTCACATCGAGAGTTGGTGCAAACTTCGCCGGTGCATCCAAACCCCGTGATATGATATGCTCTATCACACATAAGCCCCTTTATATCTTCCTCAAAACAGCCACGATACCTACCTATCATGGCATTTCCATAGCCATTCCGAGATATATTGCCATGCAACTTCCACCGTTCCATTTTTATGACACACATCATCATTGTCATATTTCTTTGCATGATCATATAGCTGACATAGTATTTGTGGCTCAGCCACCGTTCATCATTTTCATACATGTTACGCTAGCATCATTGCACATCCTGGTACACTGCCAGAGGCATTCATATAGAGTCATATTTTTGTTGTAATATTGATTTGTAAGTAAATAAAAGTGTGATGATCATCATTATTAGAGCATTGCCCCAGTGAGGAAAGGATGATGGAGACCATGAGTCCACCACAAGTCGGGATGAGACTCCAAACAAAAAAAAAGAGGCCACAAAAAAAGAGAAAAAGAGAGAAGGGGCAATGTTACTATCATTTTTCCACACTTGTGGTTCAGAGTAGCACCATGTTTTTCATATAGAGAGTCTCCTACTTTGTCACTTTCATATACTATTGGGAATTTTTCATTATAGAACTTGGCTTGTATATTTCGATGATGGGCTTGCTCAAATGCCCAAGGTCTTCATGAGCAAGCAAGTTGGATGCACACCCACTTAGTTTTCATGTTGAGCTTTCATACACTTATAGCTCTTAGTGCATCCGTTGCATGGCAATCCCTACTCCTCGCATTGACATCAATTGATGGGCATCTCCATAGCCTGTTGATTAGCTTCGTCGATGTGAGACTATCTTCTTATTTTTGACTTCTCCTATTTATCTCTACCACCACACTCTATTTCACCCATAGTGCTATATCCATGGCTTGCGCTCATGTATTGCGTGGGAGTTGAAAAAGCTGAAGCGCGTTAAAAAGTACGAACCAATTGCTCGGCTTGTCATTGTGGTAGTGAATGATAAATACTTTGTGTTAAAAAGATGGAGCATGACAGGATTATTTGATTTTGTAGGGATAACGTTCTTTAGCATTTTTATTTTGAAAGACATGATTGTTTATTAGTATGCCTGAGTATTGATGTCTTTATATCAAATTATAGACTATTGCTTTGAATCATTAGGATCTTATTATTCATACCGTAAGAGAGATTACATGATGAAACATGATAGGTAGCATTCCACATCAAAAATTCTATTTTTATCATTTACCTACTCGAGGACGAGCAGGAATTAAGCTTGGGGATGCTTGATACGTCTCCAACGTATCTATAATTTTTTATTGTTCCATGCTATTATAGTATCAATCTTGGATGTTTTATATGCAATTACATGCCATTATATATCAATTTTTGGGACTAACCTATTAACCCAGTGCCCAGTGCCAGTTGCTGTTTTCTGCTTGTTTTTGCCTTTTCAGAAAATCATTATCAAAAAGTGTCCAAAAGAGAAAAAACTTTGGATTAATTTTTTCTGGACCAGAAGAGACCCAGGAAGCTTCGGGAGAAGACTAGAAGAGCCACGAGGAGGCGGCAAGCCTGGAGGGCACGCCCCAGGGGGGTGGTCGTGCCCCCCAGGCTTGTGGGCCCCTCGTGGCACCTCTTGACCTAATTCCAATGCTATAAATTCACAAATATTCCAAAACCAACAGAGAGCCAGAAGAGAAAACCTTTCCGCCGCCGCAAGCCTCTGTTCTTCCGCGATCCCATCTGGAGGCCTTTTCCGGTACTCTGCCGCAGGGGGAATCGATCACGAAGGGCTTCTTCATCAACCTTGCTGCCCTTCCGATGATGTGTGAGTAGTTTACCACAGACCTACAGGTCCATAGCTAGTAGCTAGATGGCTTCTTCTCTCTCTTTGATCTTCAATACCATGTTCTCCTCCATATTCTTGGAGTTCTATCCGATGTAATCTTCTTTTGCGGTGTGTTTGTTGGGATCCGATGAATTGTGAGTTTATGATCAGATTATACATGAGAAATATTTGAGTCTTCTCTGAACTCTTTTATGCATGATTATTATAGCTTTGTATTTCTCTCCGATCTATCGATTTGGTTTGGCCTACTAGATTGATTTATCTTGCAATGGGAGAAGTGCTTTGTGATGGGTTCAATCTTGCGGTGCTCAATCCCAGTGGCAGAAGGGGACATGACACGTATTGGTATTGTTGCCATTAAGGATAAAAAGATGGGGTTTAATCATATTGCTTGAGTTTACTTTGTCTACATCATGTCATCTTGCTTAAGGCGTTACTCTATTTCATACTTAATACCCTAGATGCATGCTGGATAGCGGTCGATGGGTGGAGTAATAGTAGTAGATGCAGGCAGGAGTCGGTCTAGTTGTCTCGGATGTGATGCCTATATACATGATCATTGCCATGAATCCATCATAATTATTTGCTTTTCTATCATTTGCCCTACAGTAATTTGTTTACACACCGTATGCTTACCGTGATTAAGTGTGTAGGGATGACTTTATTTAACATCATTATTTTGAAAGGCAATAATTGTTTACTTGCATGTTTATGTATTATTGTTTTAATGTCAAATTGATAGATTATTTCCTTGAATCATTCGTATCCCAATATTCATATCCAAGTTACATCGTTTGATCAAGAACATGTTGGGTAGCATTCAACATCAAAATTTCTTTGTTTTGTCATTTACCTACTCGAGGACAAGTAGGAATTAAGCCTGGGGATGCTGATACATCTCCAACGTATCTATAAGTTTTTGATTGTTTCATGCTATTATATTATCACTTTTGTATGCTTTATATGCCATTTTATATTATGTTCTTGTGGCCCCCTAACACTTCATTGGCCCTAATCTCTGGCCTTTAAATTCCCATATATTCCAAAACCACCGAAGCGAGACCAAAAACAATTTTATCGCCGCCGCAAGCCTCTGTTCTTCCGCGATCCCATCTGGAGGCCCTTTTCGGTACTCTGTCGGAGGGGAAAACCATTAGGGAGGAAATCGTCATCAACCTTGCTGCCTCTATGATGATGTGTGAGTAGTTTCTATAGGACCTACGGGTCCATAGCAGTAGCTATATGGCTTTCTCTCTCTCTCTCTCTCTCTCTTTCTCTCTCTCTTGATCTTCAATACAATGATCTCCTCTGAGATCAATCCGATGTAATCTTCTGCGATGTGTTTGTTGGGATCCGATGAATTGTGGGTTTACGATCAGATTATTCATTGATCTATTTTGAGTTCCCGAGCCATCATTATTGTGTAATTTTATAGCTTTGTATTTCTCTCCGATCTATCGGTCTACTTTGGACAAGTTTGATTGATTTATCTTCAGTGGGAGAGGTGCTTTGTAGTAGGTTCAATCTTGCGGTGACCTTGCTCTATGACAGGAGGGGTGATAAGTCACGTATTGTATTATTGCTACTAAGGATAAAACGACGGGGTTTGCTCATATTGATTGATCTTATTTTGTCTACATTAGGTCATCTTGCTTAATGTGTTACTCTATTTGTATGAATACTTTGAGATGCATGCTGGATAGCGGTCTTGGGGTGGAGTAATAGTACTAGACATTAGTAAGTTTAACGGTCTACTTGTCATAGACGTAAGGCCTATATAATGATTATGCCTTGGATGATCTTCATAACTATGCACAATTCTGACAATTGCCCAACAGTAATTTGTTTACCCTTTGATACGTCTCCGATGTATCTATAATTTTTGATTCTTTCATGCTATTATTATATTAATTCTACATACTTTATATGCAATTTTGTATCATTTTTGGGAACTAACCTATTAACCCAGTGCCCAGTGCCAGTTTCTGTTTTTCCTTGTTTTCTTGTTTCGGGTAAAAACTATATCAAACGAAGTCCAAATAAAATAAAATTTTACAATGATTTTTTCTAGACCAGAAGACACCCAGGAAGCTTCGGGAGGAGGCCAGAAGACCTATGGGTGGGCCACAAGCTCACACGGCGTACCCCTGGGGGGCGCCACCTGAGCTTGTGGGCTCCCCATAGCCCTGACCTAATTCTAGCGCTATAAATTTCCTAAAATCCTAAAACCAATAGAGAGCCACCAGAAATAATTTTTCCGCCAACGCAAGCTTCTGTTCTTCTGCGATCCCATCTGGAGGCTTTTTCCGGTAATCTACCGGAGGGGGAATCGATCACGGAGGGCTTCTACATCAACCTTGCTGCTGTTCCAATGATGTGTGAGTAGTTTCCCAGGACCTACGGGTCCATAGTGATTAGCTAGATGGCTTCTCTCTGTCTTTGATCTTCAATACAATGTTCTCCATGATCTCCATGGAGTTCTATTCGATGTAATCTTCTTTTGCGGTGCGTTTGTTGGGATCCGATGAATTGTGGGTTTATGATCAGATTATTCATTGAAAGTAATTGAGTCTTTTCTGAACTTTATTATGCATGATTATTATACCTTTGTATTTCTCTCCGATCTATCCGTTTGGTTTTGCCAACTAGATTGATTTATCTTCAGTGGGAGAGGTGCTTTGTAATGGGTTCAATCTTGTGGTGTCCTCACCTCATGACAGAAGGGGTAGCGAGGCTCATATTTGTATTGTTGACATTAAGGGTAAAACAATGGGGTTCAATCATATTGCTTGGTTTTATTCTGTCTACATCATGTCATCATACTTCATGCATTACTCTGTTTGTTATGAACATAATACGTAGAGAGGCAAGCATAGAAGCGCTCCCGAAGTGGAGTAATAGTAGTAGATGCAGAATCATTTCGGTCTACTTGTCACGTACGTGATGCCTATATACATGATCATTGCCATGAATAACATCATTACTATGCGCTTTTCTATCAATTGCCCAACAGTAATTTGTCTACCCACCGTATGCTATTCTTTCGAGAGAGATGCCTCTAGTGAAAACTATGGCCCCCGGGTCTACTTTAATCATATTACTAAAAACAAAAATACTTTGCTGCAATTTATCTATCTACCTTTATCATATTTGATCCTTGCAATTAACGAGTACATGGGGATTGACAACCCTCTTGCCCGCGTTGGGTGCAAGTATTTGCTCTTCTGTGTGCAGGTACTGCGAAGGAGTGTTTGCGTCGTTCTCCTATTGGTTCGATAACCTTGGTTCTCTACTGAGGGAAATACTTATCCGCTACTATATTGCTTCACCCTTCCTCTTTGGGGAAAATCCCAACGCAGCTCACAAGTAGCACCCTTCGCTGTCATGCTTTCGAGAGAGATGCCTCTAGTGAACCGATGGCCCCCGGGTCCATTCTCCATATCTTTATAAGTTCCTACAATTGCTATCATCATTTGCTATCATCATTTGCTATCTTTACTATTATTTGCTTTTAACCTTGTGGCTAGCAAGAATAAGGGGAGTGACGACCCCCATGCCTTTGTTGGGTGCAACCAATTATTTTGTTTGTGTTCATCTGCTGCTAACGTTGTACGTGTGTTACCTCCTACTGGTTCAATAAACCTTGGTTCTTAACTGAGGGAAATACTTTCTGCTACTGTGCTACATCACCCTTCCTCTTCATGGAAATTCAATAACTCCTACGGAAGTAGCATAACCTCGTGAGACGGTAAGGGCCTGCAGTTGGACAACTGACTCTTGATGCAGGTCATGCACCGGTCAAGACATAATTTGGAAACATTCCCCCACATCATCGCATCGCAGGCACATCTTAACGGTTGTCTTCCACAGCACAAATTAATATCATGACTATCTCAAGAACAAATATATGGTTGTAAGAACAAGACCTCATACTCATGCCAGTTTTTAATACTAGTGTTTACACCCCTAAGGTCATTAATGGTCTGGTTGAAAAACTGGAATATAATTAGTTAACAAATCCTTGTCAGAGCCTTTATCATAGTGCACATCCTCTCGTGGTTTCGAAACTCAGGGTAACTCCTTGGGGAAAAGGCAGGGAACCTTTTGCTATCCCAAATAGATCTTAAAGGGCATCAGTCACGGCAAATAAGCATAGGCGCACCCAACTGGCACACCAGACCATTAACATCATGAGGATAAGCCTTGACCCAGCTCCGCTCGCCACCATCTTTGTTGTCACACGAGTTGCAACGCCACCACGCGGACAAGTGACCAACTGATGAGTGATATTTTTACACTCATTCACCTTTGTTTAAACCAAGATATTTCATTTAAAAAGAGATATTCGCTCCGATATTGCCACTAATGACTAATCAATGCAAAGGATTCCACAAATCCTCTGTTTGATGTGTTTCCACAGTAAATGGGATAAAAAGGGAAGAAATCACGTGTGGGAATGGAAAGCAAGGAGAATGGAAGAAGAAGGAATAAACATGAGGCATTTCTGCGGAAACAGAGCAAAAGACACCGTTCCATACGGGCGCGCGCGCTCGTATGAGCATCGTATGACATGGAAACCGAGGCAGATCGTCCATCTGTACAACTTTTATAAAGGGGACCCCATCAAAATGTCAACAAAACAAGCACGGGGAGATCGTCATCAGTAGCCAAAACACCTTCATCATCATCTTCATCCACAAACCCTAGCCGACGCCATTTCCATCTCCATAGCCACCATCACCACCATAGTGCTTCCTCATCTAGTTCATACTTGTAATCGTGCATCGCACAAGGCATCCATTGTAAGACATATTTGCAATCAATCAATCTTCAAGATGTGTTCTTCAATGTTTTCTTCTCGCGATCTGATCTCCATGTGTGAGTAGTCCAGTAAGGTACGGGTTGAGGCATGAGGCTTGTAACCCTCTGTATTTGTTGTGGGGATCAATGGAAGGGCTTTGACATAACGTCCCGTATGTGTGAAATAAAATTGTTCCGTAGCTTTCTCTTGTCTTGTCCGCGATCTTCATCCCTGCAGGTACCCAGGATCATGGAGATCGAGCACCGATGAGGCTAGGAGCGAGGAGACCGTGAAGTGTTATACCGAACACCGGTGACAGTAAGGTTTAGTAGGGTAACATGGATCATATCCTTGGGGATACATGAGTTGTAGTCATTAAATGCCCAAAGCTCTTGTCTGATTTTATTATCTTAATTATTGAGGCAACCCCGCGTGATGGATAGGGCCTGCGGTAGGATAAATGATTCTTGATGCAGGACTCATGCCGGTCAAGATGATTTTTGGACACATCCCCCACTTCGATCCGTAACAAGCACATCTCGATGGGTGACTTCCAGCGCACAAATTAAGATCATATCTGGTCCCAACACAAATACATGGTTGTAAGCATTAAGACCTCATATCCATACTTATTTTTATTATAAGTGTTTGAATCACTATTTGCTTGCTTGATCCGGTCAAAAGGTGGATTTGACACCTTGACAAAAGCTTGGTAGAGACCATCGCTTCAAGGGAATGTTCCTCTCGTGGGTTCGATAACCCAGGGTCACCTCTGGGGAAATAGGTGCGGGATACACTTTTCTGTTCCATTACCGGATCAATAAAAGGAGGCATCACCAACCACTGATCCCTCCAGTTGGCGTCAACTCAAAAGATGAAGCCTCCAAGAAGGGAAACAACGTAAAAACGCCATCATCGTCCAATCCAAGATAGATTTAAGGTTCCCCCCTGAGCAAGCACTTCAGTGGGAGGAGAGGCACACAACACGACGACAACGTCCTCATGAAGGTAAAGACGTCTGTGGATGTCGCCGTTGTCGGCTCTGGCCAATGACTGGAGACAGAGCTTTCACTCCGCGATGAAGCACACTCCCCTGTATGAAACCAGCTGACCGCCAAGTCTTACGCCAGCCGTAGACAATCGCGCCTGACCATGACAACAGGCCGGACCCATTATCTCAGATAAGACCCGCATCAACCAGATCTGAATCGCCTAGCTCGAGCCTCCCGAAAGCCGCCACAGACACTGCCAGAGTAGATTCGTTTAACCAAAATGCTTCTAAAAGAACAAAGCAATGATCTTTTTATTGGCTAGGATTCTAATTTGGTGGATAAGGTGGGTGCTATTCTACGATGACACTGTTCTTTGTATCAAACATGATCCTGAGAAACCATTATACATGAAATTATTACTTCGCATTATTTAGATGGTGTTTGGTTTAAAGATTAATTTCAGCAAAGCTAAGCTGCAATATGTTGGTAAATCTAGACAGGCATGAGTGGGTAATGTTTGAGGCTCAGAACTCCTTTGGTTTACATGAATTTTGTGGGAATTCTAAAGCATAGGAATTTTGTAGGAAAAAATCCTTCAGAGCCCTTTGGTTGGTCTAACCCTATAAACCAAAGGGCTCAAACGATTTTTCCCTACAAAATCCTATAAAGGATAGGAACCAATCCTTTATATTTCAAAGAAAAAAATAGTCTAGACCCAATGCAAATAAAATCCTATCCCATGAATCAAGTGACATCTATTTCCCTATAGAATTTGACATATATGTCACCTCACTTATTATAGTTTTCCTATTACAATGATATTTCTATCCTATAAACCAAAGGAGGCCTTATATTGTGCGTAGCCCAGTTTTGATTGTCTTCACTGCCATGTTCCTTTTTCTTTTACTAGTTAGGTTTGCTCAAGGATACAAGATATGATCAAGTTGCGCGATGGGGTGCATGAGGACTTCTTTGGTTCATAGGGTATGCATATCATAGGAATAAGAAAGTTGAGGAATTAGGTGGAGCATATCTCAGTTCCTATAGAAAAAGAGATGACATTTGATTCATAGGATAGGAACTTTTCTATTATGTCTGAGCTAATGTTTTGTACCCTTTAAAATGCAAAGGACAGGAACCAATCCTACATAGGGATAGGAATCAATTGCTATAAACCAAAAGGCTCTAAAGAAAAAAATCAATAGGAATACTATCCTATAGAGTTCCTAAGAACTAAAGGAGGCCCGAGTTTCTTTTTTTCATGGTGTCACTGGCCGGACATATGTGGTGCCTTTAGTAGCGTGCATATTGCCGACCCAGACATGCGCGGTGCAGTTTTGGCCCGTTTGGTAGCCTGCGTTGCATCGGAATCTTGGCACGCATGATGTTTAAAGCACCTCTGAGCCAGGCCCGCTAGCAACAACCGAATTGACCGTTTCCTCTCAGACAGGCGCGCAGCATGCACTGGAGGGGAACGCGATGCCGAGCATGCGAGCAGGGAGATGGCGCGAGCTTGCCGCGTCCCCTAAAAAGCGGCGAGAGGAATTGGGTCACCTCCCACCGAATTGGTCGCTCTATGTAGCCACATTCGTCTCACCACCCAAACCCCCGCCACCATCCCCCCTTCGAGCTCTCTGCCCCACGCGGATTCATCATCAACAAGCATGTAAGCAATGTGTCTTCTCCGACTGGCGGTAGATGGCGGTGGTGATTTGCGTTCATCCTCTTCTTCGATCGATTCGGCAGCTCCACCCAGCTTCACCAATGGATGGAAGTTCGATCACTCCCTCCTCCCTACACATCTGAGCTTAGATCTATGAGCATTTGGTAGGAATAGATCTGTGAGCATGTGGTAGCATTGTAGACGTACTGTCAATCAGTGAGCATGTGATGTTGTGGTAGCTAATGGTGATGGATTGGTAGCATGTGCTACTCACGATGGAGTTGTTGGATTTCCCCGAAGAGGAAGGGTGAAGTGGTATAGTAGCAGATAGTATTTCCCTCAATTAAGAACCAAGGTTTATCAAACCAGTAGGAGGCAACATACGAACAACTTTAGCAGCACCTGCACACAAACAAAATAATTGCTAGCACCCAACAAAGGCAAGGGGGTCGTCACTCCCCTTATTCTTTCCAGTAACAAGATTAAAACTGATAGTGATATGCAAAGTAATAAAAAGTAAAAGAAAATAAAAGAAAGCAAATAGAGCAATTGTTGGAGTCTTAGTATTGAAGGAAAATAGACCCGGGGGGCATAGGTTCACTAGTGGCATCTCTCTCGAAAGCATTGCAACATTGGGTAAACAAATTACTGTTGAGCAATCGACAGAATGGAGCATAGTTATAATTGTGATCTGATAACCCACAAGTATAGGGGATCAATTGTAGCCTTTCTCGATAAGTAAGAGTGTCGAACCCAAGGAGGAGCTAAACATAGAATTTATATTCTCTTCAAGTTCTATCGACCACCGATACAACTCTACGCACACTTAACGTTCGCTTTACGTAGAACAAGAATAATAATACTTTGTAGGTGTAAGGATAAGTTTGCAAGAATAAAACTAGAAGTACTTAGCGGGAATAAAACTAGGAGTAATTTGCAAGATAATAAAAGTTAGTTGTTTAGTAGAAAGCTTTTTGTAGAACGATGAGAAAGATTGTCCATAGGCAATTGAATATAACACATTAGATACTTATCATATGCAATGAGGAAGAGGCATACACTAACACACTTTTCTGTACTTGGATCATATGCACTTAGGATTGGAACTCTAGCAAGAATCTGCAACTACTAAAGATCATTAAGGTAAAACCCAACCATAGCATTAAGTAACAAGTCCTCTTTACTCCCATACGCAACAACCCCCTTACTCGGGTGTAAGCTTCTGTCACTCTAGGCACCCACTATAAGCGAATTATGAACGTATTGCAAACCCTACAGCGGTAATCCCACACGCTTGCATGATACGGAGGGCACCATAGGACAGCACCAATTTAACATACGACTTATATCAATCACACCATACCACAATTAACCCGTAGGACAAAAGAAATCTACTCAAACATCATAGGATTGCCACACATCATTGGATAATAATATATAGCATTAAGCACCATGTTTAAGTAGAGATTAGAGCGGGGAGAAGAGGTGTTACACCACTGCATAGAGGGGGAGAGAGTTGGTGATGATGGCGGCGAAGTTGTTGGTGTAGATCGCCGTCACGATGATTCCCCCGGCGGTGCTCCGGCGCCACCGGAAGAGAGGGGGGGGGAGAGCCCCCTCCTTCTTCTTCTTCCTTGGCCTCCCCCCTAGATGGGAGGAGGGTTTCCCCTCTGGTCCTTGGCCGCCATGGCTCCCGGAGGGTAGGAGCCCTCCGAGATTGGATCTCTCTCTCTGTTTCGCGCTCCTGTTTTCTGGCCCTTCACCATTTCTTATATTCCCGGAGATCCATAACTCCGATTGGGCTGAAATTTTGAGGTGATTTTTATCCGTAAATTATCTTTCTTGCGGAGAAAAAAGGGCCCCAACCGACTTACGACGGAGTCACAAGGTAACACGGCGTGCCATACCCCCCATGGCGCGCCCTGTTGCCTTGTGGGTCCCTCAGGCACCGTCTTGCATTGATTCTTCTTCCCAAAAATCACATATATTCCAAAATAAATCTCTGTAAATTTTTATCGCGTTTGGACTTCGTTTGATATGGATTTTCTGCAAAACAAAACACATGCAAAAAACAGGAACTGGCACTGGGCACTGGATCAATATGTTAGTCCCAAAAATACTATAAAATGATGCCAAAAGTATATGAAAGTTGTAGAATATTGGCATGAAACAATCAAAAATTATAGATATGACGGAGACGTATCACGATCATTCATGGCATAATCAATACACAGGCATTACGTCCGTGACAAGTAGATCGTTAATCCAACTGCATCTACTACTATTACTCCACCCCAAGACCGCTATCCAGCATGCATCTCAAAGTATTAAGTTCATACAAACAGAATAACGCTTTAAGCAAGATGACATAATGTAGACAAAGTAAGATCAATCAATATGACCAAACCCCATCGTTTTATCTTTAGTAGCAACAATACAATACGTGCCCTTGCCCATATTATCACTGGGCAGGATCACCGCAAGATTGAACCTACCACAAAGCACTTCTCCCTCTGACGATAAATCAATCAAACTTGGCCAAAGTAGACGGATAGATTGGAGAGAAATACAAAGCTATAAAATTATGCAGCAAAGAAACTTCAAGAGATTCGTAATAATTCAGTGAATAATCTGATCATAAACCCACAATTCATCGAATCCCAATAAACACACCGCGAAAGATTACATCGGATGGATCTTAGATAAGATCATTGTATTGAAGATCGAGAGAGAGAGAGAGAGAGAGAGAGAGAGAGCGAGAGAGAGAGAGAGAGAGGAGAGAGAGAGACATCTAGCTACTACTATGGACCCGTAGGTCCTGAAGGAACTACTCACACATCATCATGGACGCAGCAAGGTTGATGAAGATGTCCTCCCAATGATTCCCCCTCCGGCAGAGTAACGGAACATGGCTCCAGTTGGGATCGCTTCGGAATAGAGGCTTGCGGCGGCACTAAAATTCTTTCGGGTCTCGATTTGAGGGTTTCCGAATATTTGAGAATTTATAGGCCAAGAATTAGGGCAAATGGAGCTACGAGGGGCCCACAAGCCAAGGTGGCGCACCCTATCCCCAGGGTGCGCCCTGGCTTGTGGGGCCCTCCTGGGTCTTCTCGTCCTTCTCCGATGTAGGATCAAAAGTATGTCTAGAGGGGGGGTGATTAGACTACTTGACCAAATAAAAATCTATCCTTTTCCCACTTTTAGTTGTGGGCAGATTTTATCAAGTACACAAGTCAAGTATCACCCTACACATGCAATTCTAAGAGTGTAGCAGCGAAAAGTAAAACATTGCACATGTAAGTAAAGGAGGGGATTGGAGATTTCAAACGCAATGAATACACGATGATTTTTAGCGTGGTTCCGATAGGTGGTGCTATCGTAGGTTCATGTTAATGGAGGCTTCAACCCACGGAATGTAACGGTTGTGCGAGTGCATGGAGGGATCCACCCACGAAGGGTCCATGAAGAAGCAACCTTGCCTATTCCACCATGGCTTCTGTTCACGATGGACTAGCCTCACTCGGGGTAGATCTTCATGAAGTAGGCAATCTCCTTGCCCTTACAAACTCCTTGGTTCAACTCCACATGATCTTGGAGGCTCCCAAGTGACACCTATCCAATCTAGGAGACACCACTCTCCAAAAGGTAATAAATGGTGTGTTGATGATGAACTCCTTGCTCTTGTGCTTCAAATGATAGTCTCCCCAACACTCAAACACTTCCTCATAGATTTGGATTTGGTGGAAGAAAGATTTGAGTGGAAAGCAACTTGGGAAAGGCTAGAAATCATGGTTCAAATGGTTGGTTTGGAATATCTTGATCTCAACACATGAGTATGTGGTTCTCTCTCAGAAAATGTATGGTGGAAATGTTGGCACGTTCTGATGGCTCTCTTACTTGGTAAGAGGGTGGTGGAGGGGTATAAATAGCCTTCACCTAAAATCCAACCGTTACAAGTCTTTGACCCAACTCAGTGACACCGACATGAAATCTCGGTGAGACCGACTAGTGTAAAAGACATGAACGTTAGGCTTTTCGGTGGGACCGATCAGAACATCTTGGTGAGACCGAAGTGCAATGGCTAGGGCAAGACCAGGTTTCAGTGAGACTAAAAATTTCATCTCAGAAATTCTGAAGTGAAGTGACATCGTTATAGCAACTTGGTCAAGCCGTCTCGGTGGGATCGAGAACCATTTCGGTTACACCGAAGTGTTAGGGTTTTGGCAGTGGCGGTGAAGTGATCATCTCGGTGATTCCGGAGTAGATAGTATCGGTGGGACCGAAATGATGAATTAGGGTTTTGGACAGATGTGTTTTGGGAAAGTGATTGAGGGTTTTGGTGCAATATCACTGAGCACTTTGAGCAACAACCTCATCAACAATACCTCATCCCCTTTTAATAGTATTGGCTTTTCCTATGGACTCAATGTGATCTTGGATCACTAAAATGTAAATGAAGAGTCTTGTGGATGCCAATCTTGTCCTTAGTATTTTGAGGGGTCCACATCCATTAGTCCCTGCCATGCCAATCGTTGATCTTTTCTGAAATATACTAGCAATGAGAATTAGATCAATGATGTATATGTTGTTATTGATTACCAAAACCACCCGGTGATTAGTTGCACTTTCAATCTCCCCCTTTTTTGTAATTGATGACAACATATAGATCAAAGCTTCGACAAATGATATAATCAATGAAATACATCGTCGCTTTGAGAAGTGTGTGATAAGTACGAGCTCCCCCTAAATTTGTGCATTATTTAAAATTTACATTTGAATGCAAATGCACAATCGATTAGGATTATGGGTTACTCTTCCATGTCACATACATCTTGGTGGCGCGCTCAAAATGAGAAGATTACAAAGCAATTAGCACTCATCACCAAACAAACAAGTGAATGATCATACAAGAGCATATAAATGGATATCCAAGTAAGCATAGCATTAAAGTACGGTATGATCAAGCACACAATAACGTAGTATCTCATACAAGCATCAAACACAAAGTAACTCAAAAAGCAAGTATCTCAAGAAAAACCAAACGAACAAAAGGCAAAACACTCTCTCTCGAAACCTAATGATCTATATAAATTCTCCCCCTTTGGCAACAAGTACCAAAAAGATCGAAGAAGTATAGAGCTAAACGTCTCTCTAGGCTTGATCTCCGGGAGATCCTGGTGGTGAAGTCCTCTGACTTGCAGCGCCGGTGTGCGTCGATGTTGTTGGAGTGGAGAGAAGTGTATCTGCAAAGATCTCTGCTGAAGTCTGTGGAACTGGAGGTGTAGATACTGGTGGCACTGAAGGTGGGACTGTGGGAGAAGTAGTAGGGGCAGAGACTGTGGCTCTGGAACTGTGTGACACCCTGGTTTTTGCTCCCCGATCTTTCCTTCGCGGGATTTGACTCCCGTCTTTTTTTTGGTGTTATTGGATTTTCTCTCGCCTTTGGGTATATGAAGATGGTCATATAGCCTGGCCTATCCTATCAGACCAGAGATTCTCTCCAATTCAACCTTGCCACTCAAACTAAATTCTCAGGATTGTGCCGCCGAAACCCTGCTTCCCGAGTTACCCGGAAAGGAAACCCTAATTCCTGCACTTACAAAGGAACCCCAATTTCCTTTGATCTGTTGCCTCCCAAACTTTTCCCAGTGATCATCCTATCTCTGTAAACCCTGGATATGCAAAAATATTGCCAAGTCATTTGCAATATTTTTCATTTAAAATTAATTCCTTTCTCTGCTAGTTTAAGGAATTAAATCCAGGAAAATATCTATCCATCTCCAAAGTTCATGAAAACTTGTGGAGATATCCATTGTGACCATATTGGGCTCTCACAAAAATATTGGCCCTAATTAAATAAGGGAAATTGCATTTTCCTATTTGAAGCCAATATTGCATTTTGGGCCCTTTCCAAAGGAACTACCATTTTGGTAGCCAGGAAAAATCCCAAATAATTTGTGGAGCTTCGGCTATCCATATCTTCACCATTTCCATCAAGAACCCAAGTTGAGGTAGGATGAGATGCATCCATAGTCACTGTGTTGTCCTCAAACTCAGGCCTAAGTGGTAAATGCCCACGATCCAGCAGAAAAGACTTGTTTGCACCCTTTGAACTGATAAGCAACTAAATATGAGGGGCAAATCCACAAGACCTCTTCAGATCTGCAGTTGTCCTCTTAATGGTTTCCACAATGAGATCCATGACTTTGAACTTCTCATGTTGGTCAATATGATGCAGCATGTTGATAAAGTGACCTCGAATCATCCTGTCATCTCCTGATTTGGGCATCAAGGTATGCCTCATGATAGTGTTGTGTAGGAGATATGCCCTAGAGGCAATAATAAATGTTATTATTTATCTCCATGTTTGTAGTTAAGTTTATGTTCCATGCTATAACTGCTATGGTTCTCGAGTCTGCAATAACCACGAGGCTCGGAGGAAGACTCATATGCACGTGTGGAATAATAAACGGTAAAATGTATTCCTAGTCATGCCTCTAAGACTAGCGCAAGTGTTGCATGATGGTTCTGTTTTCCTGATCATGGGCATGACTATGCCGGCAACTTTGAGGGCACAATGTTAGAAGAACACTTGTGTTGAATCGACCCGAATTGATGTTATGCTATGAGATTCATTCATCACAAGTTAATGGTTAATAACACAGAGAAGTTAATGTTTGCATAATTCCTTAGACCATGAGAGTGTCGGGTTTCTTCATGCTTGATTCATGAACTTTGGGGTTGTTAAACGTCATCCGTAAATGGGTGGCTATTACGGCGGCTTACGGGTTCATGGAAAAGTGTGTCAAGGGACTTGATAGCTCAATATTGGGAATTGCTCCTCCGACGATGGAGAGATATCTCTGGGCCCTCTCGGTGTTACGGTATCCATCATCGTTTGGCCAGACACATTGTGATTTGATCACAGGGATGCCGGAACACGGAAACGAGAAAAGAGAACAAAATAACGAGGTAACTGGCATTGTGGACAAGAGTTGATCCACGGGGATGCCGATGTTTCTCACCTCGGGTATTTGTAACATATCGCGAAGCAACAGGAATAGCACATGGCAACTGGAGGTTCACTCGAATATTCATTCGTGTGCGTATAGGGGTCAATATGGGTGTCCACGGCTCCGATGTTGATCATTAATCGGAAAGAGTTCCGGTCATCTCTATACTTCACCGAACCTATAGGGTCACACGCTTAAGGGTCATCTATCTGCTGAATACTAGACAGGGAGTCTGAGAGAAAATCACCGGAAAAGTTTCGGACACAACGGAAACGTTCCGGAGAGAACACCGGAATAGTTTTGGTAAAACTGAAAAGTTGTTTCAGGGTATTCCATTAAGTCAAATTGGTTTCGGCACACGTCTGGAAATTCTTGGAGGGTGCCAGAATCGTTCTGGAAACTTCTAGGATTTTTCCGGAGGAAAAACCGGAAATGTTCCGGAGCAGCCGGAACCGCTATGGTAGCTTTTCGCTGAAGAAAAACATTGTTCCGGAATTGTTTTGAAATGCGTTCAAAATTGTTTTAGTGGGTACTGGAATTGTTCTAGGCACACAGAAATAATTTGGGATTTAACGGACGCAGAAAAATGTCTTCGTGAATAGTGAAAGTGCTTTTTGGTTACTTTTTGGAAAGCCACCGTTTGGGATATTTCCAAAAGGCTTCTAGAAGGCTTGGGGGCTAAGAAACCCCCCTTGGGGGGCCCCATGAGGGGTTGGCCGGCCACATGTGGGCTCCTCCATGGAGCCCCACTTGCTCCACTACTTCCCCTTTATGCCCTTGTGGATGAGTCCATACATGGGCATTTTTGGGTTTTTGGAAGTGCCCATCCTACCCCTTGGTTTTCCTATAAATTGAGGTGGAGAGGTGCTCTCCACTCTCATCCCTTGCTCTCATACACATGCCATGCTTTGTCTGGCTCTCTCTCTCTCTCCCACCCACGAAAAGAGTTTCGTAGAGCCGAAAGGCAGTCTGGGTTCTGGTGGGAACTAGTTCTGGATGGCGAAGCCCTGCCGGATAGATGACACCGTATGTGTGCAACTCTGTAGAGAGATCGTAGTTTCAGTCTTAGTTCGAGAGTGCCTCCTGAAGGGCTATCCAAGTGACTGTCCGAGTTTCGAGGGTCCTCCCGAAGGGTTGTCTGCGACACCGTCCGAGGGACTGTCCGACCACCTCCTGGAGGGCTGTCCGAGGGCAGACGAGGGAGTACATCCTCGCGGTTGGGAGGTTGTAAATCCTAGCTGCGGAGATATGCACCGCCGATCGTCATCGACTCTACTTCGGCTGCGCTACGAGTCGGTAACGAAAAGATCAAACCTTGTATTCAGTCTCCATAGTGGTCCTGGGCTGGTGCGTAGGTCGGAATTTTTTTGTTTTCTACTGTGTTACCCTACAGTGGCATCATGAGCCGTGCTATGCGTAGATGCAGATTACGATCTAGAATACATAGAGATGTATGGGTGTTGCACAATATAATTTGTAGTAGATGAGTTCTACTGCTGATAATTATTTGTGAGGGTAGCAGATGAAATCTGTTACCCGATGTTCTTGTTGCTTCCCTCGAATTTGCATATTTTTTATCTTGATAACAGCATGGTGGAGTTTCAAAGTTCTTGCAATCCGCGATCCTGATTGATCAACGAAGTGCTAACTGTTCTTTGAATTCCACCATAGTTAAAAAGAAAGATGAAATTTCGCAGACGAAAGGGTAATGCAGATATGATCTGCACGGTGGTCATGCGTATGACGAAGTTCAGTATGGGGCTCGAGATTTTATTATCTCGTGTTTCATACACCCCGTAAAGTTAATCTAGTGACTTGAATAATCATACTTGATGATGGACGTTGGTAGCTGCGGTTTGTTCGAAAACTTAGAAGCCACGTAAAATGAAATTTTGCAGAAACCGATTAGAGGTGTCTAACTTGGTTTTCCAGGATGGTTTGGCATGTGCATATGATGTGGTATAGCAGTGCTCATATTAATTTGATTATGTATGAGATGACTATATGATGTAAATTAACATGACCTGCGTGTCATGATTCGGCATGATGGCTGGAGCCATATGATTGTCACTTTAATGACCTGCGTGTCAACCTTTTGTAATGCACTTATTTTATTAGCTATAGAGATAGCAATATTATCTGGTGCATCGACAAGGTGGTGGCAAACTTCGCAAAGGTGAACACCGACGCAAATGCCGAAGACGAAGAAATACAAGACTTCTCCGTCAAAAAGGGCTATACCATATCATGCTATTATGAATTGCCTGAGATGTTTATCCCTTATGATGCACCCTTCTTGATTGCGTGGTAGTCGCTTTTTATTAGGGTGATCTCTCACTTAAAATATCAAGTAGTTAGTGTTCTCCCAAGTGTAGCACCGTCACGGCACCTATCTTTTCAGGGTGCTCCATGGATGCATGGGTACGAACGATTAGAGAAGTGTGAGGCAGGTGAGGTCAGACCTCGCAGCAAGATCACTTGGTTGTCTTGACGTTCATGGCAGGATCATCCTGAGCTCGGAACACACGCATCGAAAGATGAACAAGAGTCACATAGAGATGTGATCGGCAAGTTGGCCTACCGATTAAAATTCCCGTCATGAGATGATGATTCTATGGCGATGAATTGAAGTCTGGATCTTGTATCACTCAAAATCAATTATGAGAGATATTGATTTGAGTGGGAGCGCTCTTTAGAATTAATTCTTTTAATTCTTAGTGCAATTAATTATGGACACTTTCTAAGTGTTATTTGCATAATAGCTGTAGAATAATGGCTCGCGTTTCCACCTTCCCAATTAAAATTGAATAAGCTGTTAAATATCTGGTTAAAACTTTACGGTTGGTAATGTAATGTGAGGATTGTCCTCAAAAGCGCCAAGAAGGACTTTATCCTATCACATGCTTTTGGTATTCTCCCGCTAATGCTATGGATAATGTGACTCTCGTCCTTCGATCCAAAAGCTAGAATTCCGTTACGGTCGAATGCAATATGTTTGCTTCCATGAGACCCGGACTTCAAAAGTTTGGGATAGCTATGTGATATTCATGGAACTGAAAATTATTTTCAGACACAAACAAAGGCTAAAAGATATGTGATATCCAAAGCAATGTTTGTTTTGCAAACTATTAGTAAAAGGTGTTTACTATGAATTTGACTAATAACAGATGGATCCAGTAGAATGCCTGTCATATGATGAAGGTGAATAAAACAACAACTTAAAGGAAATATCCAAAGGGTGTTAGTGTGACTTACACGCCTAGGAAGTCTGGGGCTAACACCACTCTCAAGTTGGATGCTTCTTCTGAGAGTAGAAGAAATACTGAAAGTTAAACTGTTAGAAGTATAAAGGCAAAAAGAGAGAAGACTGGAATATCCAGCTCATGTATGAAAGTCATACAAGCTATTGATGTATAGAAGGCTGGTCAAGGAAATAGTTCTTGGGAATTATGATTAAACATGTTAATCACTAATTCTTGGGTATTGTGAGTTAATCACAGAGATACCCGCTCGATTGTTTTCAGTTGCTATTCGATGCAAGAACTACTATGGCCTAAAAGACTGGCCGGAGTGAGGTTCAGATACGCGCTGGGAACATAGTAAAAGTTACTATACATTCCATCGGTGTATTACACATGTATTTATTTTCATAATTCATTTGGAGTTTTACACACTCTAACCCATTGCATAAGGTATCTTGCAAGAAGGTTATTCATAAGAGAACTTTTGATGTTCGATGTTATGAATAACTTAAGGGCCATACTTTCATTGTGAATGAGATGTATGTCATGAATATTGATAATAATACATTACCTCTGCATTAACTTTCATAATTCATTTTAGAGTTTTTTATACACTCTAGCCCATTGCATAAAGTATCTTGCAAGAAGGTTGTTCATAAGAGAACTTTTGATGTTCGGTGTTATGAATAACATAAGGGCCATGCTTCCATCATGGATGGGATGTATGTTATGAATATTAATTGATGGTAATATGATACATCCATAACACTGACGCTAAATGTCGCAAGACTAAAAGAATTCTACACATGTGTGGCACTGCATTTGGTCACATTGGAGAAACCCGCATGGAGAAATTCCATAATGATGGATTTTGAAGTCGTTTGATTATAAATCATCTGACACTTGCAACTTTCCTCCGAAAAGTGAAGTGACTGAAATACCGTTCACAGGCCGTAAGGAACGAGCAACGAACTTATTGGTGATCATACATTTTGATGTATGTAGTCCGATAAATGTTGTTGCTGGCAGTGGATTTGTCTATCTTCTGAAATGACTCAAGTAGATATATGGATATTTACTTGATGAGACGTAAGTCTAGATCTTTTGAAATCATTCATAAGGTTTTCAAAAATGAAGTAGAAATTATTGTAACAAGAAAATTATGTTTCTACAATTTGATTGCACAAAGGAATATTTGAGTTACAAGTTTAGCGAATGTCTGATGAGTTGTGAAAAGAGTTTCATAACTTACACCTGCCGGAACTCCACTGTGAGTGGTACGTCCGTGAAGATGTATTCAAACCATTTGTGACATGGTAAGATCAAAGATGACATAAATCAATTTGCCATTATCCCTTTTAAAAGTAATGCTTTAGAGACTGCGGCTTTTACACTGAAAAGAGCACCATCAGGTCTGTTGAAATGACGCCATGGTATGGTACGCCCAACCATGCTTTGTCTTTTCTTAACATTTGGAATATGGGGCTTGTGTAAAATATTTGCAAACCTATTCCAAATCAGACAAGTACTACTTTGTAGGTTATCCCAAGTAATTGGGAATTCCTCCACCACTATACCGTGGCAAAAAGGTTTCCCGCCAAAAACGGTATGCTTTTAAAGAGAATGGTTCTTGCAAAAAGGTGAGTGGGAGAACAGTGCAACTCGACGAGATAACAGTATCTTCGTCATCAGATCAAAGGAAAGGAACCTTGGAAGTGATTCCAGAGTTTCCTACTGCGACTGACACGGAAGCCTCTACATGAGATGTATGGACTTCGGTCGAACTTGCAACTGAACCACGTAGGCAAAACTCGTGAAAACCTCTCAGGTGCACAAGAGAGATATTGTTGTTAGACAACAGTATACCTACGATACACAAGGAAGAGTTGATGGGCCCTGACTCCGGAATTGGCTAAATGCCAATATAATCCGAGATAGTTTCCATAAATGATTCAAGATTATATCTGGATAAACCCTTCGGAAGACTTAGAGTCTAACGAACATTAATGGAACTATAAACTGATGTGGATAAAATGTTTTATCCATAAAGCTCGACTTGTTGCAATAACAAGTTCAAGCAGTTGACTATGATGAGGTTGTCTCACCATAGCGATGCTTAAAGTCAGATCGGGTTAAACTAGCAATTAATACATATTTCAATCTTGAGATATGATACATGGATGACAAAAGGATTTCCATGTGATGGAAATACAACCTAGGACTTGCATGTGGTACAGTCCAAGGTATTTTGTCGATCCAGAGGATGCTAGTAAGTATGCAAACTTTAGAGTTCCAGCAATGGACAGAAGAGAGCAAAATGGAGTAGGAATATTCGTTTTGATGAAATAGTCAGAAGAGTTTGATTTCATCAATGGATGACGAAGATGCTTGTGGTTACAAGAAAGTAAGTGGGAGCATAATAATATTTCTTAAAACCTTGTGTGCTTGACACATTGTTGATTGGAAATAATATAAATTTCTTGACACGAATTAGGACTTCCTTGAAAATAGTTTTCGATGAAGTACTTGGGCTAAATAGCCTTGACATTAGGCATATTTATCTACGAGATAGAATTGCCTAATATGCTAAAGCCAAAAATACATATTGACAAGATGCTAAAACATTTTAGCATTAAAACGCCAAGGAGTGATTCTTGGCGAAGTCACATGGAAAGGGTTTTTGCAAGACTCGGTGTCCCAAAACACTGATGAGCGAAATACATGATGGAAATTCCACACACTTTCATGTTTGGATTAATCATGTATTCCATGGTATGTAAAACAACCAGATATGTCCGATACTCCCAAAGCTGTTGCGAGTATAGATACCAAAGTGATCAAAGTACTGATCATGGGACACCAGTGAAAAATGTCATTGAGTACTAAAGTAGCACTGATGACATGTTTTCTCGCAAGCAGAGATTATGAAGTGCTCGTTGTAAGTAATTACATCGATACAGTCTTCATCAATGCTCCATGCGATTTTCGATTTAAGTTAAGGGTTTTGTGCAATACACAATATGGTGGCACGGTGCTTGGAAATCGTTCCAAACAGGTTACTGTGGCGAATTCTATAACAAAGGCTAAGTATGTTGCCGCTTTCATAGCGACATAGAAGATGTTGAATCGTACAGTTCGTTCATGAACTTAGTACGGTTCCAAGATGGCTTTGGTCAATGGAACACTATTGAAGATAGTTGCTCCATAGCTCAGTCCGAGGAATCAAGGTTTTACCAGTGATTCAGATATATACGAAGCCAAGTCCACACAAAATATGAATTTTGTGAAAGCGTGAAAATGCGAGGATATGCAGAAATACACACGGAATTGAAGTTGTTAGATCCGTTGGACATCAGGCTATACCACAAGCGAAGCATTTTTACACCGGTATGCCATAGGTGTAAAGTGCATCATCATTGACTAGATTATTGAATCTAGTGCAAGTGGGAGTCTGTAGGAGATATGCCCTAGAGGCAATAATAAATGTTATTATTTATCTCCATGTTTGTAGTTAAGTTTATGTTCCATGCTATAACTGCTATGGTTCTCGAGTCTGCAATAACCACGAGGCTCGGAGGAAGACTCATATGCACGTGTGGAATAATAAACGTTAAATGTATTCCTAGTCATGCCTCTAAGACTAGCTCAAGTGTTGCATGATGGTTCTGTTTTCCTTATCAGGGGCATGACTATGGCGGCAACTTTGAGGGCACAATGTTAGAAGAACACTTGTGTTGAATCGACCCAAATTGATGTTATGCTATGAGATTCATTCGTCACAAGTTAATGGTTAATAACACAGAGAAGCTAATGTTTGCATAATTCCTTAGACCATGAGAGTGTCGGGTTTCTTCATGCTTGATTCATGAACTTTGGGGTTTGTTAAACGTCATCCGTAAATGGGTGGCTATTACGGCGGCTTACGGGTTCATGGAAAAGTGTGTCAAGGGACTTGATAGCTCAATATTGGGAATTGCTCCTCTGACAATGGAGAGATATCTCTAGGCCCTTTCGGTGTTACGGTATCCATCATCGTCTGGCCAGACACATTGTGATTTGATCACAGGGATGCCGGAACACGGAAACTAGAAAAGAGAACAAAACCGGTAACGAGGTAACTGGCATTGTGGACAAGTGTTGATCCATGGGGATGCCGATGTTTCTCACCTCGGGTATTTGTAACATATCGTGAAGCAACAGAAATAGCACACGGCAACTGGAGGTTCACTCGAATATTCATTCGTGTGGGTATAGGGGTCAATATGGGTGTCCACGGCTCCGATGTTGATCATTCATCGGAAAGAGTTCCGGTCATGTCTATACTTCACCAAACCTATAGGGTCACATGCTTAAGGGTCATCTATCTGCTGAATACTAGACATGGAGTCTGAGAGAAAATCACCGGAAAAGTTTCGGACACAACGGAAATGTTCCGGAGAGAACACCGGAATAGTTTCGGTAAAACTGAAAAGTTGTTTCAGGGTATTCCATTAAGTCAAATTGGTTTCGGCACACGTCTGCAAATTCTTGGAGGGTGCCAGAATCGTTCCGGAAACTTCTGGGATTTTTCCGGAGGAAAAACCGGAAATGTTCCGGAGCAGCCGGAACCGCTATGGTAGCTTTTCGCTGAAGAAAAACATTGTTCCGGAATTGTTTCGGAATGCATTAAAAATTGTTTTAGTGGGTACTGGAATTGTTCTTGGCACACAGAATAAATTTGGGATTTAACGGACGCAGAAAAATGTCTTCATGAATAGTGAAAGTGCTTTTTGGTTACTTTATGGAAAGCCACCTTTTGGGATATTTCCAAAAGGCTTCTAGAAGGCTTGGGGGCTAAGAAACCCCCCCTTGGGGGGCCCCCATGAGGGGTTGGCCGGCCACATGTGGGCTCCTCCATGGAGCCCCACTTGCTCCACTACTCCCCCCTTATGCCCTTGTGGATGAGTCCATACATGGGCATTTTTGGGTTTTTGGAAGTGCCCATCCTACCCCTTGGTTTTCCTATAAATAGAGGTGGAGAGGTGCTCTCCACTCTCATCCCTTGCTCTCATACACATGCCATGCTTTGTCTGGCTCTCTCTCTCCCTCCCATGAAAAGAGTTTCGTAGAGCCGAAAGGCTGTCTGGGTTCCGGTGGGAACTAGTTCTAGACGGCGAAGCCCTGCCGGATAGATGACACCGTATGTGTGCAACTCTGTAGAGAGATCATAGTTTCGGTCTTAGTTTGAGAGTGCCTCCTGAAGGGCTGTCCAAGTGACCATCCGAGTTTCGAGGGTCCTCCCGAAGGGCTGTCCGAGTGACCGTCCGAGATTCGAGGGTCCTCCCGAAGGGCTGTCCGCGACACCTTCCGAGGGACTGTCCGACCTCCTCCCAGAGGGCTGTCCGAGGGGCAGACGAGGGAGTACTTCCTCGCGGTTGGGAGGTTGTAAATCCTAGTTGCGGGGATCTGCACTGCCGATCGTCATCGACTCTACTTCCGCTGCGCTACGAGTCGGTAACGAAAAGATCAAACCTTGTATTCAGTCTCCATAGTGGTCCTGGGCTGGTGCGTAGGTCGGAAATTTTTTGTTTTCTGCTGCGTTACCCTACATGTTGGAGGTAGCAAGTCCTGCCAACATGTAATACACTGAACCAAACTTGTGATTCTCCTTGTCCTTCTCTAGAATTGATGTATACAAATTTGCCATAGAATTGTGATCCATCTTGGGCTTTGCATACACATCAAGGTCATCTTCATCAGCCTCGGGCACACCAAGCAATGTGGCCCACTCAAGCACACTAGACTGGTACTTGAGTCCCTCAGTCATCCATACAATTCTTCCATAGGGGTAGAAGTGAGTTGTAGAATAGAATTGCATAATCATCTCATCATTCCAATTTGTCAGCTTCTTCCCAATGAACTCATCAAGATCAACGGATCTGAAGTCCTCATGAACATGGGGGAAGTGATCCTCATTTGCATCAATGTACTTCCAGTCCACCCATTTCATGTCTCTTACAATTGGCTTCTTGTCAAGCAAGACTGTCTCATAAAAATCCCGCTGCTCTCTGGTGTGAAATATGTAGTCCACAACAGTCTTCCTTCTGATGGAATAGGGGTCAGATTGCCTCCATGTCCTGAGACCTTTGTCCTTCCTCTTCTTCATATTTTCAGCAATTGGATTAGCATTATTATGTTCAGGCAATCTGGGTCTTAGCTTCATGAGCACTTGGGCTTCTTCATCATCATCTGCTTCTCTCTCAGGCACTGGGGCCTTGTTCTTCTCACTAGCTGGAACATCTCTAGTGGTTCTCTTGGGTTTTGCTGCTGTAGGCTTAGCCTTGGAAGTGGCAGCTATCTTGATAGCATCTCCCATAAGCTTCTGCTACCTGGGAGGAGGTGGATTTGCTGCTTGCTCTTCCTCATCTGTGGCATGATCTCTTCTTATGGATGTTGGCCTGAAGATCACATGAGCAGTTTGCTTCCTTTCTCTCTTCTTGCCCGCTGCCTTAGGCTTTGACTGAATGGGGCCTGTTGAGATCCTTGTGGATTCTCTAAAGAGCTGCCTCTCTTTGCAGCTATAGAGGCAGAAATTTTCCTTGTGACTCCTCTCTCTTTCTTAGTGCCATACTCCTTGGCAACAATACCTCCTTCAGCATCAAAATCTTCATCCTCATCATCTGAATTTTTCTTCTTCCTGGCCCTGGTGGCTGCCTTTGGCAAATCTGGAGAGCTTCTCTCTACCTCATAGAAACTTCCTGTAGGACTAGAACCTACACTCAGCGCAACATCTTGTTCTGACCTATTTTGGCTGTCACTTGCCTCTGACATGCTGACACCGACCCTGTGAATAGATTTAGATGAGGCAGAGTGGATGATTATCACAAAATGCAGCCTTTTTTGAAAAATTTGAATCCAAACTTCAGTTTTAGGTTTTCACAGAAGGTATTTCGGAGTCACCGATTTGATAATCTCGGTAGCACCAAAAGCAGCAACAGAGACTTGGCCACACTGTTTCGGTCAGACCGATGTGTGTCCCAGTCTCTCAGAAGTGCTAGGGTTGTACTGAGACCTTAGTTTCGGTTTCACCGACTAGTTCATCTCGGTGGCACCGAAGAGTACTTAGTGCAGTGGCCAGAGGCCAAATAGGTGAACCCGATCCTTTCAATTCGGTCAATCCAAGATAAAATGTGCAAAACCCTAACCCTAAAGTTTAAAATCAATCTAAAGCTAGGAATTTCAGTGGATAAAAAATTTCAATCCGTGGCAAGATCTAGGCAATCCATCCATGGATTGAATCAGAAATTAGAACACGGAGGGGGTCAAATATCACCCTAACTTAGTGGAGATCCTCTACGGCGGCAATGGCGGAGGAGAATGCCGTTGACGGCGACGAAATCCGGCGGAGAGGGTGCACTGGAGACGAGGCAACGATCCGGAGATCTGGGCGACGGCAGCAATGGTGTGTGGGAACGTGACGATTGAAGAAATTTTCAACGTATGGGCCGCGGTCATATATATACCTGTCGGGCCCATGGAACCCGGGGTATCCAGGCCCATCTGCCTTCGGCCCAGGGCGCAACGCCTGGCATGGGCCCAGTAGACCGTCACCACCGAGCATCTCTCCGAGACCCTTCCTGAGGCCCTGGTCTCCTGAGGCTCCCTCCTTAGGGAGTAGCAAGCAACGTTCCGCATCACCTTCAGCGGCCTCGCGAGGTCCTCTCACGAGGCGCCTTCCCAAGTTGGTCTCACGACGCAGCTTCCCGAGTGGCCTCACGAGGCGGCTCCCCGAGGTGGCCTCACGAGGCCCCCTCTCCCAGCGGTCCCCCGAGGCATCCTCCCGATGGCTTACAAGGCAAGGAAGATCCTGCTCAGTCGCGCGGTCGCAGCCCATCACGTGGGTGACGCGCGCGGCGACGGGCAGCAGCAGAGGCCGCGCCAGCAGGCGCGGATGCAGATGGTTTCCTCTTTTGTGTTAGGGAAGTAGGACCAGCTATCTACTCTCCAAAGCAACCCCAAAGGTTGCCCGATCGGCGAAGGAAGACCAAGACGGCGGGCGCGCAGGGCGGAGGTCATCACCGAGCCCACCGGCGCGTCATGGATCATGCTTTGGCAGGCGAAGACCACCTTTAGTCAGGATAGCCTGAGCGCCTGTCCCCTTTCAAAACCGCCAAGTGTGGCAACCCTTCCCGCCTAAGTTTTCCAGGGGGAAGAGGACCAAGGCCAGGATAAAAGGGGCAGTGCTACCATTGTAGAGGGGGTCGGAACCTGTTCTTCCTCCTTCACCGTGTACGCGAGAACTCTCTTGCCCACCGCAATACAACACACAAGCAGGAGTAGGGTCTCACACCGCAAGGTGGCCCGAACCTGGCTAATCGCTATGTCCTTGCCCGTCCTACGCTAGCGCGCCCTCGCCGTAGTCTCGCCGTAGCGCTGCCGTGGTAGGAGACGAAGTAGTAGAACGAGCTCACCCCAGTGTTCGAACCTTTGGGTCCCCGGAGCCCGACTTCCGACATTTGGCGCGCCAGGTAGGGGGGCGCTATTGTTCTCCTGCTCCGCCCTTAGCTCCACCAGCCCCATTGCCGACGCCCGTCGCGAGCGCGCTGAGCGCAGGGCCGGCCGCGTGGCCCAGACAGAGCCGGTGGCCCGCGGCAATCACCGCCGCCCCGACGCCGAGGCTGCCGCTGCCCGCGAGCAGCAGGCCTCCTCCCTACACCCCTCCGTGCGGGCGGACGGCCACACCGCCATGGCCTCCTCCGTCGCCAACCGTGGGCCGCCGAACCCGCAGGCCGCGCTGCTCATGGCGCGCGAGCTGCTCCGCTACCATCCTGATGACGCCGGCTACGACGCCTGGCTCGGTCGCATCACCGAGCTCGTCAACATCGCCGGGGACGCCCCGGCGCCTTCTCACTCGCTCCGCCCTCCACCGTCTCGTGCTGGGGACCTGGCACACGGCGCTCCCCCGCCACCTCCTCTACGTGACGAGTGCGCCGGGCCCCAGCGCAGCGCGCGGGCTCATGAGCCGTCCCGCGGCGCGTCTTCTCCGGACCACTGCGAGCCCAGCTGCCAGATCATCCGCTGCGCGCCCCCCGACGCGCGAGTGCTCCTCGAGCGCCAACGCCAGCGCCAGGACCAGGCCGTTCAAGACGTGGCAGCGGCCGGGTGTCAGAACCGCGCCGCCCTCGCTGGCGGCGTCCCCTCGAGCGGCGTGGGCTGCCGTGCCTTCACCCGCGAGTTGCGTCGCGTGGTCTGGCCCGCGAAGTTCAAGCCCGAGCTGCCTCCGCGCTATGACGGCACCCCCAACCCTACGGAGTTCCTCCAGCTCTACGCGATGAGCGTCGAGGCGGCGAATGGCGACGACAAGGTCATGGCGAACTGGTTCCCCATGGCCCTCAAGGACGGCCCGTGCTCCTGGCTCATGAACCTCCCCGAGGCTTCCATCTCGTCGTGGGCCGAGCTCTGCAGCCAGTTCATCGCCAACTTCAAGGGCACACAGGACCGCTCCCTCACCATCAACGACCTGCGGCGTGTTCGACAACGCCCAGACGAGACCCTCCGCAAGTACATTCAGCACTTCAGTGAGGTGCGCAACAAGATCCCGCGCGCCTCCGATGCGGCCGTCATCTCCGCATTCTCCACCGGCGTCACGGACATCAAGATGCGCGAGAAGCTCACCATCAACGGTGAGCTCGACTCCGTGCTTGAGCTGCTCGACCTCGCCGACAAGTGCGCCAAAGCTGAGGAAGGCCGCCTCTTCGTCCACAACGACCCTGACGCGGCGCTCGACGGCACCAAGGCCAAGAGCAAGGACGTCAAGCGCAAGGGCCCTGCCGTGCTTGCGGCGGAGCCCGAGCAGAAGCGCGGTCATGACCTCGACGAGCCCAGGAAGGACAACCGGCCACTCTGCGCCTTTCACAACGTCTGCTCCCACAGCACCGAAGACTGTCATGAGCTCAAGTTGCTCCGCGACGAGCGCCAGAACCGCCGAGACGACCGCAACGGCCGCGGCACCGGCCGCGGAGCTGGCCGCAGTGGCAATCGCTGGGATAGCTGCAACAATAATGGAGGCTACCGCCAGGGCTGGCGCGATCAGCCTCGTGAGGCGAATCCTCAGGCTAATGCCGCTCTCCCGCCGCTGCCTCCGCCACCTCGGAGGAACGACGTCAACCAGCCTGACGAGGGCGCCGGGGGCTACCAGGAGCCTCGCGCGTTTGCGTGCATCCTCGGCGGGTCCCAAGCCCCCGCGTCCATTCGCCACTTCAAGCAACTCTCTCGCGAGGTGTACGCTGCCCTCCCGAGGCCTGAGGTCGCGCGGCCCCTCAAGTGGTCGCAGTACGCCATCACCTTCGACTCCAAGGACCACCCCAAGTCCACGGCCTCCATAGGCGCGCTTCCCATGCTGTGCACTCCCACCATCAGCAACGTCGCGGTCACCAAGACCCTCATCGACGGGGGTGCCGGCCTCAACGTGCTCTCCATCGAGACCTTCGAGATGCTCCAGGTGCCCTATGACCAGCTGATGCCGACCAGGCCCTTCTCCGGAGTGACCGATGGCTCCACCATTCCGCTGGGGCAGGTCCGCCTCCCCGTCACCTTCAGCACTCGCAAGAACTACCACACCGAGCTCATCGACTTCGACGTGGCGCACATCGGCCTGCCCTACAATGCCATCTTGGGCTACCCAGCTCTCACCAAGTTCATGGCGGCCACTCATCATGCCTACAACGTCCTCAAGATGCCCGGCTGCAGCGGCATCATCACCGTCGCCTGCGACGAAAAAGACGCGGCCAGCACCCTCGAGCGCGCCTGCAAGGCTGCCGTTGTCGCGCACCCAGCCGACAAGGACGCGGCCGAGCCTTCCAAGGCCGTGCCCGCGAAGAAGAAGCAGCTGTTCTCTCAAGACCGCGCCGAGACGAAGAAGGTGTCGGTGGACGGCAGCGGCTCCGGCCCCACCTTCACCATCGGCACGGGCCTCCCTCCTGCGTAGGAAAGCGCGCTTGTCACCTTCCTTCGGGCGAACTCGGATGTTTTCGCCTGGAAAGCATCCGACTTGTCCGGTGTGCCGAGGGAGGTGATCGAGCACCACTTAGCGGTGTGCCCCAATGCACGCCCGGTCAAGCAGAAAGCGCGGCGCCAGGCGCCAGAGTAGCAAGAGTTCATCGTCAATGAAGTTCAGAAGCTCCAAGAAGCTGGAGTCGTCCGTGACGTGCGCCATCCCGAATGGCTCGCCAACCCAGTCGTCGTCCCAAAGAAGGGCGGCAAGGAGCGCATGTGCGTCGACTTCACCAGCCTCAACAAGTTCTGCCCTCGTGACCCCTTCCAGCTGCCGCGAGGTGGCCAGGACGTTGGCCCCACCGTCGGCGGCACGTGCATGCCCTTCGGGCTGAGGAACGCCGGCGCCTATTTCCAGAGGCTGGCGCTCTTCGCGCCAGAGCCTCGTGAGCCTCCTGCTCCTCGCGGGCCTCCAGGGCCTCATGAGGCCCCCGGCCCCGGAGCGCGGCCCTCCTCCTCGCCGCGCCTCCCGCGCCTCCAGAGCCCCGCTCCCGGAACCTTTCTGCCAAGGTGATTTTGTTTAAATGTGGCTGAGGGCACCCCACGGGCCGCACCAACCTCGAGCTGATCCGCGCCGGACGCGGCAGCTTAGCCCCTATCCTTTTGGTTGTGTAGCGAATTTTGTTGATTTTACCTTGATGAGTTATGTTACCTACTCAATTGCCTGTTAAGCTCGATGCCGACCGGAGAGTGCCACGCGCTCGTGGCCCCTCCCCTGGCCGATTCCGTGAGCAGGGGCTAGGCACGGTGCCTGTGCTCGGGTCCGTCCCTGCAGTGCCGCCAAATCCGAGCGACTGAGCTCTGGCTCGCGGGCCTGCTCCCGTGCACGCCACCTCACCAAGGTCCTTGGTGTCTTATCTCCTCACGCAATGGCCACGGGCGAGTTAGCAAGCGCGTGCCGCTCCCCCCATCGTGAACCTATTGACATGCAGTCCCCCAGGAGGCGAGCTGCGCAGGGACCTCGCGGGTGGCCTCTCACGAGCCGGTCTCGCAAGGCGAAGATGCTTCGAACACCGAGTCTCGTGAGCTGCGCGAGCCCCTCATGAGCCGTGGCACACCCGACGCCGCTCTCCGCCCAAAGCTAAGTGTGACTACCTCACGAGGCACCTTTACCGCCACTCATGCTCTCTCCCCTCACGATCCCGTGGGTGCCAGTGTTTTTTCTTCTGCGTAAGCCGCTTGCACGCCAAAGGGGGGTTTCCTGAGCATCGCGCCTCTGGAGCTCTCACTAGCTCCCGGTGCCCCTCACCTCCTGGCCTTGTCCCGGCATCGCGGCCAGACATACCAGCGACGGCTGAGGCCCGCTCGGGGGCTGGGTCCTGACGGCGTAGAGGACTGAGGCGAACAAAGAAAAAAAACCAGCCTCACGAGAGGGCTTCGGGAGGGAATGCATACATCCTTGATCACGAAAGCGTTAAGCTGAGCATAGAAGACACTGTTTTCATGCCCCGCGGGGCTACATCGGTTCAATGCAGGAAAATAAAAAGAAGGCCTAGGCGAGGCGCTGTCACCCCCAAGACTCCAGCGCGGGCGCCGCGTGCGTCCCCAAGAAGGCGCTGCAGGCAAGTGCAGCTCCGTCATCGTGCGCGCGGTGTCCCGGCTCCGGAGTCGTTGTCGTGCGCCCCTAGTCGGAGTCCTCATCCTCGCTCTTGACGCGGGGGGAGTCACCGCCGCTTCTGCCTCTGCCGGAGGGGGCGGCACCGCCAGAGGAGTCGTCCTCGCTGGAGGAGCCGCTGTAGCTGTCCTCGCTCTCGGCGCAACACTCCAGGCGGCTGCCGGAGAGCCCGAAGATCTTGACGAAAAGCGTGGCGGCCCCGTCGTACTTGAACTGGAGGACGTGCCCCCGCATCAGGCCGCGGGCGAGGGCGAACGACTTCCACCCCTGCCTCAGGAACATGAAGCCCGAGGCGGTAAGCTCCGTCGCCACCTAGGAGGGGCCGTTGCAGCAACCGTCGGCCTGCACCCACAGGCCCAAGGGCGTGCGGTCCGCCATCGCCGCCGCAAAGGAGTCCGGGAGCCGGAGCTAGGTGCAGGGGCTGCGGTGCATGTTCACGATGAACTCGCGTGCCGCCTCCGCCGAGTGGCTCCCCGCCTGGGGCGGAAATGCAGCCGCTCCGCCACGACCGCCTCGGCCTTGCGCACCTCGCCCGCCACGCCCGCAAGCGGCGCCCCTTCCGCGACTGCTGGGCCCGGCGCCGGCGGCCGTCGAGGATCGACCACGCCCCCGGGGCGGGACGTGCGATGCGGCGGCGGAAGCACGGCCGTGCCCTCGTCCTCTCGCCATCTCTTTGATAGATCTAGCAAGGAGACGAGGAAGCAGGAGGAAGGAGAAGATGAGTGGGGGGCTCCGGCTCTCCCTTCCCCCCTTTTTTATCTCGGCGCGGGACTCCCCTCGTTGCTCCGCCTTCTCCGGCACCAAGATTTATGTCAGGACGGCAGTTCCTGAGGCGTCGTGCGGAAGTGGGGGCGTCGCCCGTCACATCATGCGCCACGCGTCGCGCCTGGCTGCAGGCGGTTAGGACCCACGCCGTTTCGCCCCTCTGTAGGCGGGAACATGCGCGCCGCGGGCCCGGGGGCTACTGTCGGGCCCATGGCACCCGGGGTATCCAGGCCCGTCTGCCTTCGGCCCAGGGCGCAATGCCTAGCATGGGCCCAGCAGGCCGTCACCACCGAGCATCTCTCCGAGACCCTTCCTAAGGCCCTGGTCTCCTGAGGCTCCCTCCTTAGGGAGTAGCAAGCAACGTTCCGCATCACCTTCAGCGGCCTCGCGAGGTCCTCTCACGAGGCGCCTTCCCAAGTTGGTCTCACGAGGCAGCTTCCCGAGTGGCCTCACGAGGCAGCTCCCCGAGGTGGCCTCACGAGGCCCCCTCTCCCAGCGGTCCCCCGAGGCATCCTCCCGATGGCTTACAAGGCAAGGAAGATCCTGCTCAGTCGCGCGGTCGTATCCCATCACGTGGGTGACGCGCGCGGCGACGGGCAGCAGCAGAGGCCGGGCCAGCAGGCGCGGATGCAGATGGTTTCCTCTTTTGTGTTAGGGAAGCAGGGCCAGCTATCTACTCTCCAAAGCAACCCCAAAGGTTGCCCGATCGGCGAAGGAAGACCAAGATGGCGGGCGCGCAGGGCGGAGGTCATCACCGAGCCCACCGGCGCGTCATGGATCATGCTTTGGCAGGCGAAGACCACCTTTAGTCAGGATAGCCTGAGCGCCTGTCCCCTTTCAAAACCGCCAAGTGTGGCAACCCTTCCTGCCTAAGTTTTCCAGGGGGAAGAGGACCAAGGCCAGGATAAAAGGGGCAGTGCTTCCTCCTTCACCGTGTACGCGAGAACTCTCTTGCCCACCGCAATACAACACACAAGCAGGAGTAGGGTCTTACACCGCAAGGTGGCCCGAACCTGGGTAACCGCTGTGTCCTCGCCCGTCCTACGCTAGCGCGCCCTCGCCGTAGTCTCGCCGTAGCGCTGCCGTGGTAGGAGAAGAAGTAGTAGAACGAGCTCACCCCAGTGTTCGAACCTTTGGGTCCCCGGAGCCTGACTTCCGACAATACCCATGTGTTGTCGGTGAGACCGAGCGAAACCAATCGGTGGCACCGACATGAGTAACTGCTATGAGCACATCGTTTTAGTGACGCCGAGAATTTTCAATCGGTCTCTCCGAGATTGAAAAACAGATCAGTCCAAGTGATTTCGGTGAGACCGGATGGTTGTGAATTGGTCTATCCGAAAATCACTTAGAAGGTTTTGGAGGTCAGCCCTAATCAGAACGGTGGCTCCGAGTGCTCCTGACCCGGAGGGTCCGAAAATGAGCTTGTTCAAATTTTGTGATATAGCATGAAAGAATTTGAGACAAGATGAGATAGATAGCTAGAGAAGGTGCTTAGGCATTCTTGTTCATCCATTTGGCCAAATAAAACCAAATCAATCAAACTACAAATGGATGTCCTCGAATGAGAAATAAGCGTAGGAACATGCTCACACAATAAGATAGCAAATGAAATATGTGTCAAACATGCACATCCAATTCTAGCAATTATCACACAATGGACGATGACATAGTCATCTATATATGAGTATATTGACATAGGAGCCAAATGAGAACATTTGATCATAGGTCATGCTCATCGTTTAAGCACAAGTGGGGTTACCACTTTTACATAAAGCATTAATTTGTTCACACCATTAGAGTTGCTTTGACTCAAGTCTTAGAGTAAAGCTCCCCCTAGATGTGATATCCCCCCAAAGAGGGATGAACTAACCTTGGATTTTGTCGATGATGACTTCATGTAGATGTTGTAGATGTGGATGGTCAATGTTGATGTAGACCATCAAGGGTTGGGAGCAATCCTTGGAATTTTGCACTTTCAATACCTACATGGGTTAGTCCCACACAAGGAACAAACAAATATATCCATAGACATAGAGTGAAATGCACACATTATGATGTCCATGAATGCATTGAATACCTTGTCCCTTGTCTTACCAACAAGAGGGTTTGTGACTCCATGAACTAGTGCAAGATGTTGAAGTTGGTTGTACAAGTTCTTGCCATAAATGAATGGGAGTGAAGTTTGTTGGCGGAGTCACCCTCAAAAACTCTCTAGTTCTTCTTCTTTGGGACCCACATCAACTTGATGGGAATCCTTGGAGTTGTAGTAGCACTTGATGAAGCCTTTGGAACCCACTTGACCAAAGCTTGAGGTGGTCCTTCAAATGAGTCAATCTCTTCTTGAAGCTTGTCCTTGCCTTTTAGCTTGTGGTCTTGAGATGGAAGATCATCTTGAGTGTGTGTCCCCTTGAAAGAAGTAGGATCATACTTCTCTTGTTAAGGAACAAACTTCGTCTTGGGGTATTGATCTTCCACCCACTCAACTCCATTGGCATTGAACTTCCGTTCAAAACCAATACCTTGGTTCTTCCAGTGCCTTCCTTGCTTGCGTATAATTTCCTCGAATTGCTTACTCCCGGCAAGGCTCTTGTAGACACCCTTTTCTATAATTCCTTTCAATAAATTGTTTTCTTGCTCAAGTGTAACTTGGCTAAGAGAATCATTAGTGGAATCAATAGAACTACTAGAAACAACAACATTGGATTTAGCATTGTTATTGTTACTACTAGAGGTAGAACCCTTTTTACCCTTGTTACTAGTTTGCTTAGATTTGACTTGTGGCATAAAGGTAGACAAGAGTAAACGTTTGGCAAGATATGAAGAACTCTTCCTTCGAAGATCGTCATTGATAGCTTTTAGAAACTCATGCTCTTGCTCTAAATTAAGCTTCTCGAAGCGTAGCTTCTCATGAGATCTTAAAAGTTCTCTACGATCCTCTTGAGTTGTTTCATGAGCTAACTTAAGAGTGTTTAGTTCTTTAGTTAGACGTTCAATCTCCTTCATAGCATTGTCATTCTTTTCCTATTGGCTATCATGATTACTAGCATTTTCATTATAGCTCACATCACTAGTCTTATCAACAAGTAAATCATCATCACCAAGCAAATCATCTTCATCACTATTAAAGTCAAAGTATTCGGGGTGTGATACCTTGGGGACTTTTGCCATGAAGCATCTTCCAATTCCTTCATTTGGTGAATCAAATAGGTTAAAGGAGTTGGAGGATATGAGAGCAAGTCCGGCAACACCTTCATCTTGACTATAGTCGGAGTCGGAGTGATAGCTTCTCTCGGAGTGGTTGTCGGAGTCGAGCCAGAAATCCATTCACCAACATGAGCTTGATGTGTTCTTCTAGTGTAGCTCCTGGATGACTAGTCCTTCCTTTCCGAATCGTTACTTCTTCGAGAAGATCTTCGTTCATAACGATCATCCCTACTCCTTCTCTACTTGTGAGGTGATTCATCTCTTCTATGTCTTCCTCTTGGTGATTCGTCTCTTTTCTTGTGAGGCGTCGTACACTCATTGGAATAGTGTCCGGGTCTTCCACAATTATAGCAATTTCGGTCACGACTTGATGATCTTTTCTCATAATGTCTTGAGCTCGAGCTTCTCTCTTTTCCTTTGTTCTTGCAAAACTTGTTGAACCTTTTCACCATTAGGCTTATCCCTTCATTGGATACTAGCTTGTCGCTTGAAGTTGTGGGAGCATCGGTTGAGGCTTTATAAGCACCACTTGATTTGTTATGTAGCTCCTCTTTGTCCTTGAGTGACATCTCATGAGCAACAATCCTTCCAATGACTTCCGTGGGCTTGAGATCTTCATAATAGGGCATCATTTGGATCAAAGTGCACACGGTATCATATTTTCCATCCAAGGCTCTAAGGATCTTCTTCATGATGAATTTTTCGGTCATCTCTTCACTTCCTAAGCCGGCAATCTCATTTGTGATGAGAGCAAGCCTAGAATACATTTCAGCGACTCCTTCACCATCCTTCATCTTGAACTTGTCAAGTTGACTTTGAAGCACATCCAACTTGGATTCCTTGACGGACTCGGTACCCTCGTGCATATCAACCAAAGTATCCCAAATTTCCTTTGCATTCTTGAGGCGGCTGATCTTGTTGAACTCCTCGGGGCACAAACCGTTGAAGAGAATGTCACAAGCTTGAGCATTGTATTGCAACATCTTCAATTCTTCCGCGGTTGCTTCACGATCCGGTTCCTTACCATCCTCAAAGAATTCACCTTGCAAGCCAACATGAACAACAGCCCAAACGGCGGGGTTATGACCAAGAATATGCATTTGCATCTTATGCTTCCAACTAGCAAAGTTTGTAGGCTCTCAAGTGATACCTAACCAATCTAGGAGACACCACTCTCCAAAAGGTAATAAATGGTGTGTTGATGATGAACTCCTTGCTCTTGTGCTTCAAATGATAGTCTCCCCAACACTCAAACACTTCCTCACAGATTTGGATTTGGTGGAAGAAAGATTTGAGTGGAAAGCAACTTGGGAAAGGCTAGAAATCAAGGTTCAAATGGTTGGATTGGAATATATTGATCTCAACACATGAGTAGGTGGTTCCCTCTCAGAAAATGTATGGTGAAAATGTAGGCAAGTTCTGATGGCTCTCTTACTTGGTAAGAGGGTGGTGGAGGGGTATAAATAGCCTTCACCTAAAATCCAACCATTACAGGTCTTTGACCCAACTTGGTGACACCGACATGAAATCTCGGTGAGACCGACTAGTGTAAAAGACATGAACATTAGGCTTTTCGGTGGGACCGATCAAAACATCTCGGTGAGACCGAAGTGTAATGGCTAGGGCAAGACCAGGTTTCGGTGAGACCAAAAATTTCATCTCGGAAATTCTGAAGTGAAGTGACATTGTTACAGCAACTTGGTCAAGCCGTCTCGGTGGGACCGAGAACCATTTCGGTTACACCGAAGTGTTAGGATTTTGGCAGTGGCAGTGAAGTGATCATCTCGGTGAGTCCGGAGTAGATAGTATCGGTGGGACTGAAATGATGAATTAGGGTTTTGGACATATGTGTTTTGGGAATGTGATTGAGGGTTTTGGAGCAATATCACTGAGCACTTTGACCAACAACCTCATCAACAATACCTCATTCCCTTTTAATAGTATTGGCTTTTCCTATGGACTCAATGTGATCTTGGATCACTAAAATGTAAATGAAGAGTCTTGTGGATGCCATTCTTGTCCTTAGTATTTTGAGGGGTCCACATCCATTAGTCCTTGCCATGCCAATCATTGATATTTTTTGAAATATACTAGCAATAAGAATTAGATCAATGATGTATATGTTGTTATTGATTACCAAAACCACCCGAGGATTAGTTGCACTTTCATCCGAAGCTTCCAGGGTCTCTTATTTACCAAAAAGTCAAAAAGTTTCGCCGTGTTTGGACTTCTATAGGTATGATTTTTCTGTAAAACCAAAAACAAGCAAAAAAATAGGAACTTTCACTAGGCACTAAATTAATAGGTTAGTCCAGAAAAATAATATAAAATGACATATAAAGCATAAAAAGTGATAATATAATAGCATTTAACAATAAAAAATTATAGATACGCCGGAGACGTATCAGTATGCTAATTTTTTCTTGTAGGCTTTGATGATGTTCATGCTAGTTTCCATGTCGGCAAGGGTGATATTATGGTAGATGTGGTACTAGCTTGTGAATCAAAGCATGTGTAGTACACTAGATCGCAAGTATGATCAATATGTAGGTGTGGTAGTGTGTTGGACTCCATGTTGTACTTTGAGCTTGAAGATCAATTGTAACGACCCGGTTCCTAAAAGGATCCAAGTCTCTGTGCTTAATGTGCCATCCCTGGATCGGTATGCTAGCACACACAGTACTCAATGAAATAACAGAAAATCACATGTATAAAGTAACGTAAATGCTATTACCGTAATTCATACAGCGGAAATATCAACATAGGTTGTGGTGTCCCATCAATACCAACGACAAAGTTGAGTGTAGACAACGTAACCCTATTGTATCACTTATTCGTCGTATAATTTCCTGTAACATGAGACGTTGCAGCCATGTAGGTCAGTACGTTGAATGTACTGGCAAGATCACATACGAATGCAGATGAAAATAACTCTATCACTATATGAAATATGGCTGTGGTGGCTCTGGGTCTGAGTTTTTGCCGAAAAGCTGGATTTTCCCTACTACAAAAGAATTGGGTAGTTACTACTAAGTGTTGTTATTAATGAGATGGTTCCGCCAACCGAAATCTCATATCCCCAAAGTCATTATTAAACCCCAACAAATAATCCATCAGTCATGGTGAGGTGATGAGAGTTCCTGATAGTTCCAAATCCAGAGGCTCAAATTGTCCGTAACCGGGGACACGACTAATCGATTAGGTTAATACTCTGCAAAATTTTGTGCACTTTACCCACAAGATTTGATCCCTCCTTTTACATCCTCGAACTTCAGGGTGATTGAGAACAGGACGACCGAAACATGGTCTTTCAAAGAGTTCCTCTGGACCACTGTCGGTGCCGTTCCATTCCTACCATTCTGCTACATCTGCTAGAACTGTCCAGCCAGAGTCACAACTAAGGTCAACCAAGCCAGAGCGCATATTGACTTGTGGTTGCACAGGTAAGCTTCCAGTTTTCAAGTATCCATCCATCCCTTTTGGCCTGGGTGAAGCTTTCCGCAAGATGTCATGGCTCTTCTCCATGCAACCCAGGTCATCCACTGGTTGCTCTAGGGTGCCCATCAAAACCGTCCTCCACCCAGAGGTATATTGAAAACATGTCTTGAGTCTTGAAGTCATCGTCATCGTTCATGAAGTTGTCGTCAAATCTTGAGGGTTGTTTTCATTACTTATAGATCATCACTCTCACAACTCCCATGAACACTCATACCAATCCCCGTCTACTAAGCATAGCAAATAAAATGATAACGTTCCCGGGCTCATTAACAAGGGCATTGGGTTCCTACCTCATGATACTACCCAAGTCCAAGTTTCCAATTACCTACTTTGCATGCATGGTGGAAGAGGATAACTACTAAATGCAAATAAAACATAGGTTTGAAATCATGATCAAGTGAACTTGCCTTGTACTGTTGATGAAGATTCTTCGCACTCATAATCATGATAGTTCTACTAGTCACAATCCAGTCAATCTATCGAAAGGAAGCAATTATAACCACACATAAGCAATCACTCAAAGATCAAAAAGAAACCAAATAGAAGATTTACGAAACTCCAAAACAATCAAATAAAGTTCCTGGACAGAAACATATTTTTAACATTAGCAAAATATTATAAACTTTACTTTAACAGAAATTATTTTCTATTAGTTTTAACTGGCAAAAAGAATCAACCAAAAAGGTTTTATAATGCCAAAGTTATGGCCTAATTAAGATAAATATCAATCTGATCAGATTTTTTTTATATAAACAAAAATTATTTTTATTAGTCCACTAGATAGATATAACATATAGAAATCAGTAGAAAAAAGAATTAATTAAAAACCTATTTTGAAATAAAAGTTATTAGCAATTTAGGGTTTGAAGCAAATTTGGGAAAATTCAAATTTAAAAAGTTCAAAAATATCTTTAGTTTGGTTTTGTGGATAGATGAGATTTTTATGAAACCGTAGGAAAAAGAATCACTGAAATTGGATCTATAGATTTAAAGATATGCTAAAAGGAAAATCAGAAAGAAATCTGAAATTGAAAACGTTAAGTATAGGCCAACCGTGGCAGGACTGCCACGTGGCACGTTCTGAGTGGCTGATTGGTGAGCGTTACGGCGTAAAGTGCTGGGCGGCCGATCTTTAAAGAACACGGCGGTTGCGGTTAAAATAAAATAAAAACAGAGTTTCACTGGCGATGTGGCGCACAATGATTGGCTATAGAGCATCCGCAGCAGGGCCTAAGTGGCGAACGTCCGCTAATTAGAAGATACCGCGTTGCAAAAAAAAACCGGAGATCTAATATGGCCCGTCGGTTGTAGATCGAACAGAGGGGATCGCGCCGGTGGCTTACCGCGGTGGCAGGACGAAGTTGACGGCGCCGGTGGCTCGGACATGGACGGCGGCAGCACTCCGGCAGTCGTCGGTGGTGGAGGAGAAGTCGAGGCAGTGCGGCGGAGCAGGGAGGTTCCAATGGTGGTGGCGATGGTGGTCGGGGACGACTGGAGCGAGCGAGGCGTCAAGGTGGAGCTCCGGATGAGATGCAGCTCCGGCGAAGCTCGGACGAGTTCGAGCTTGTTGCTACAGTGAACGAGAGGGGGCGAGAAAATGTCCGTTAGATGTGCAAGGAAAAGATATGCCAAAGGGCAAGGTTTGGGAGGCCGGGGAGGCTTACCCACGACGCACTCGTCCGGCGAAGTTCTTGGCTCCGACGAGATCGGTTTTTCTCGCATGGTGGACGTGGGTGGTTTCGGCGTGGGATTTTCAAGGGGAATAAGAGAGGAGGGGTTGGGGTACTTATAGGACAAAGACTTCGAGGAGGGGCGAGCGCTCGGGATAGAATCCCGAGGTTGAACGGCAAGGCGGCGTGCTGCCGTGTCCAGGGCGGACTCGGGCGTAGCATGGGGAAGCAGATAAGGGCGGGCCCCATCGGTCAGCGGCAGCGGGGCGAGCGAGAGCGAGCGGGCGACCGAGCGGTAGCCGGTTCAGTGCGGGAGCGAGGCCGTGGGCCGAAATCGCTGGCCTGGCCGGCGGAATTTTGTTTTTTTAATAAAAACAGAGAACAAAAAATAAAATAAAAGAAAATAAAATAAAATTTTCCATAGGCAATATATATATCAAAATTCTTAGAATAAAACAAAGAAAAAGATGAACTATTTTTCAGAGGAAAATAAATTACTTTTAAAAAATATTTTTTTGGTAATAACTTCAAATTGAATTCAAATTTGATTTTCAAACCTTTTGCAAATAGTTCATGTTTTATTTCTTCAAATACTTTTCAAACTGTTTTTAATAATGAAGAAGTCATCTTATCTCCACTCTAATATATTAGTTGAGTTGAAAAAAATATTTGAATTTGGTACAAATTTTTAATTAGAATATTTCCAACTCCTTTTTTATAATGAAGGTGTCATGTTGCCTTCTCTCAAAAAAAATTGAATTGGATTTCTTTAAATATGAAAATCCAAATAAAATCCAATTAAGTATCAAAAATAAATATTTGGGAAAGTCCTTTTATTCCCTCTCATTTAATATTCGATTAAACATTCAAAAAGTTTCATATTCCACTCAAATTCAATCAATGTCACAACAAAACAATCATCATTACTTAATGAATATAACATTCCAAAATTTAGAATTTTGGGATGTTACAAACCTACCACCCTTAAAATGAATCTCGCCCTCGAGATTCAAAGAGGCTGGAAAGAAATAGGTTAGGTTCGGGGGTCGCCCCAAAAATCCACCGATCGTCACAAAGGTCTGGGGTGCTACCACCCTTAGAATCAGAGTCACGGGTCCATCCAAGACTCGGGTACTTCCGTCTTAGTGTTGACACCATTGGTCTTCTCACACATCTTGAATAACACCGTCATTGATGCTTTTTGGGTACACGCATAATGTTTCCTCGAAATCTTGAGTCCTTTTCCACAAGAGTGTTCTTCCATATAATGAATCTTCTTGGCTGACAGGTCTTGCGCCAATACTAAACAACTATCGATGTTCTCATGGTGGTCATCAAATAATTTGATTTGGGTTCTTGTAGAAAACGGTTCTGGGTTTCATTCTCACCGTATAACCTACGGTTGGGAACAGCTGCCTTGTACAAGGGTGAAATATTGTACCATTCTAAGGTTTAGGCTTCACATCATCGTCTCTCTACTATAGGTAAGTCACTCAAGATTTACCATCCCACATAGCAAAGGCGAATAATAAAAGTAAGTCGGCATGGTGATCAATCCATTCCGCACCCAAATCATTACCTTGTATATGTTTTAGCGAATCTCGCATTCTAACACTCGGTCATCCTCACAAGCATTGCAAAATTTCTCTTGTCCACGAACTAAGTTCGGATAAATCCATTGATTCTGCAAGCCAACCAAAACATCTATCATTTCCTCACAACCCTCGGGTTTTGCGTAAACTCCTATAAGATCGTTGTTGATAAAATTGTAGCTTCTTCTAGTGTTCTTCCTTTGGCAAGAGTGTGCTTGCTTCTTGTCAGGTCCTGGGGCCTGTGGGTTGTGGCCCATCTCACCACTTGTAATGTTTGAACTCATCATTGGGTTGTAAATGATCATTATTCCAACATCCAGCTTCCGTAGCATTCTTAAGTCCATCCAATTGTACTGTATCCCTTCCTTCTCTCGGTGCAAAACTAGGATGTAATTAACCAGATCCATCATTGACTTGTCCATTCCAAGGTTTGACGTAGCTAACAACTAGCTCTTTTATTCGGGTAATGGTGTTGGGTTCTACCACCCTTAAAATGAAAAACACTAGTTTCTTCAAAATCTTATTCCACGTATCATGAGTTCACTCATTGCCTATATAGTAAAAATCCAAATCAATACAAATGATTATGACATGTCAACTTTATTGATTCATGATCATTACAATCTCTGAGACTTCCATAACATAATTCAACTCCATATCCTCATGAAAATTAAGATAGCTTCCTACTACACTTATTACCAATATCAAAATCTCAACTACTCAGCTCCTGCTTTCTTCTTCTCTAGACATTTACTAGCATGATGTCCTGCTTCCTTGCAACATAAACAGATGATTTCTGACAAGTCTCGGGGCTTCTTGGTGTTTGTGTCTGCTCCTTGGGTTCTTGGCTCCTTTCCTGGGCATATATTGGCGTAGTGACCTATGGTCTTGCACTTGAGACATGTGATATAACTCAGGTCCTTCTGTGCAGAGATTCGGCTCTTCCTGGTATACTTTCTCTTCTTTCTCCTGGATTTCTTTGTTCCGATCAATACTTCCATTTCTTGTGGATCAAACTCCACTTCTTCTGGCGGTAAGTTTCCCAGATACTCTTTTCTTTCCTTTGTGCAATACTGTGAAAAATGTCCTTCTTCTCCACATGAATAGCAGGCATTGGAATAAAAGTTCTTTAGGCCTTCTTCATCTGTGTCTTTAACGTCTTCCTTCATACCAGGGTCTTCTAAACTTTCCCTGAGGGCTTCCTTCATGGCTTCCTTCTATTGCTTGATGACTTCTTGTACCTTGGGGTAAATTTGGCACTGAGCCGGGTAATGAATAGTTCCTTCACACAAGAAATATGGCACCTGCCTAGTTGGGTATTCTTCCTCTGGGTGACTTCCTTCACATTGCGGGCATCCATCCTTGTGTTCTTCCTGGGTATGTCCTATTTCTTCGCATATCTTGCAGGCACAAGGTTTCTTCATCGGGTTATCACAGTGCTTCTGGATAAGACGGGATCGTAGCAGAGTCTTCTTGAATTCCTCCCAAGTTTTTGCTCTATTATATCCTTGTATGGCTTGATGCATTTTCCACCAAGTTGCGGCACTTTTCCCAAAGTACTGAAGAGCATACTGGACCATATCCTTGCCGACTATGTTGTTAATCTTCATGTGATCTTCCATGTTCTGAATCCATTGCTTCGTCTCCAATTGGGTCATCGATCCAGAAAATATGAGTTCATCTCCATACACCATCTAGTGGGTCAAATGGGTTTTGGGTAAGGACGGGATAAGATTGGAGAGAGAGAGAGGGAAAGATACCCATACAAACAAATGGCACAACAGCTAAAACATGGAATAACTCCACACATTCATTCAATTCAAACAATCCTATAGTACTGCCACCCACATAAGTTGGTATGGTTAGATACACTAATCGCAAAAATGTTTATCTTGATTCACTCATGGTGGGCTACAGCTAAGCTAGCTTCTTCAGGTCTTGATTCATGTCTCCACTAGGCTTCTTCTGATCATACTTGAACTTCTCAAGTTCCTCTGCCAGATCATCTCTGTTGACGCGAAGTCTCTTGTGACGTCCTTGAATCTCCTGGAGTTGCGTTCGTAACTTCTGGATTTCAACATCCTTGGCATGAGCCATGGTCCTACTGTCCTTTAGTTCCTGACGGATCTTCTGTATCTCGAGGTTTTGCTTCTCCAGCTGGGATTCTTTCAGCTCCTGGGTCCTGAGTTCTTCACGAAGTGCTTCCATGTCAAATAAGGCTTCCAGAAGGTCCATCTGAAGATTCTTGATGTAATATTCCAGATCTTGGTGATACACCAGTAGAGGTGAAAACTTTATCTTTTGCTCGCTTGTCAAGGCGATAGGCGCTCCATCAGCCTTCTACCATCCAATCTTTCCAAAGAAATGATTGCTCAACTTAGCGTGGTGCCGATAGCACAAACGGGTGATAGCATCATGGATAGCCATGTTTATGCCCTTGTCTCTGCCATGAGCTATCATTCCATAGTTGATATCTCATGTCTTGGGGTTTTCCTGACGACCAAAAACTTGAGTCTTGACGCTCCATGTTCCGGTCTTCCTCCGACACACCTTGATCTCGGGTATCGGTAGCTTTAACAGTCGGACAAGTTCCATAAGGGCTGGACCATAGGGAATGTCTTTGTAGTGTTATCTTTGGTTCAGGGTGAAGTTCTTCACCTAAAATTTTGAAGCAGGGGGGTTTTCAGCAAAGAATTTCAGAAGGGTACGAGAATATTATAAGGTGATCATATCAGGGTCTTTCTAAGTCATAACAATCTGGGGATTTCTTCAGAGCCTTCAAATTCTTCGAGTCTTCGGAGTCTTCTACCGTTGTATCTTCAATTCTTCTAATGCACGGTAAAATCCTCTTTATTCTGAAGTGGTCCTCAGTTGTCCAATATCTTGTCCTTCTCGAAGTGGTCAGAAAAGATGGGAGTTAAGGATCTTTTTGAAAATAGAGTTTTAGAGAAATCCTTTCCTAAGGGCTTGCCAGTTTCTAGGGGTCACGTCCTACAGTCAACATGTGCTCTGATACTATCTTGTAACGACCAGGTTCCGAAAAGGATCCAAATCTCTGTGCTTAATGTGCCATCCCTGGATCGGTATGCTAGCACACACGGTACACAATGAAATAACAGAAAATCACATGTATAAAGTAACGTAAATGCTATTACCTTAATTCATATAGCGGAAATATCAACAGAGGTTGTGGAGTTCCATCAATACCAACGGCAAAGTTGAGTGTAGACAACGTAACCCTATCGTATCACTTATTCGTCGTATAATTTCCTGCAACATGAGACATTGCAGCCGTGTAGGTCAGTACGTTGAATGTACTAGCAAGATAACATATGAATGCAGATGAAAATAACTCTATCACTATATGAAATATGGCTGTGGTTGCTCTGGGTCTGAGTTTTTGCCGAAAAGCTAGTTTTTCCCTACTACAAAAGAATCGGGCAGTTACTACTAAGTGTTGTTATTAATGAGATGGTTCCGCCAACCGAAATCTCATATCCCCAAAGTCATTATTAAACCCCAACAAATAATCCATCAGTCATGGTGAGGTGATGAGAGTTCCTGATAGTTCCAAATCCAGAGGCTCAAATTGTCCGTAACCAGGGACACGGCTAATCGATTAGGTTAATACTCTATAGTGTTTTGTGCACTTCACCCACAAGATTCGATCCCTCCTTTTACATCCTCGCACTTCAGGGTGTTTGAGAACAGGACGACCGAAACATGGTCTTTCAAAGAGTTCCTCTGGACCACTGCCGGTGCCGTTCCATTCCTACCGTTCTGCTACATCTGCTAGCACCGTCCGGCCAGAGTCACAACTAAGGTCAACCAAGCCAGAGCCCATATTGACTTGTGGTTGCACAGGTAAGATTCCAGTTTTGAAGTATCCATCCATCTCTTTTGGCCTGGGTGAAGCTTTCCGCAAGATGTCATGGCGCTTCTCCATGCACCCCGAGTCATCCACTGGTTACTCCATGGTGCCCATCAAAACCGTCCTCCACCCAGAGGTATATTGAAAACATGTCTTGAGTCTTGAAGTAATCGTCATCGTTCATGAAGTTGTCGTCAAATCTTGAGGGTTGTTGTCTTTACTTATAGATCATCACTCTCACAACTCCCATGAACACTCATACCAATCCCCGTCTACTAAGCATAGCAAATAAAATGATAACGTTCCCGGGCTTAGTAACAAGGGCATTGGGTTCCTACCTAATGATACTACATAAGTCCAAGTTTCCAATTACCTACTTTGCATGCATGGTGGAAGAGGAAAACTACTAAATGCAAATAAAACATAGGTTTGAAATCATGATCAAGTGAACTTGCCTTGTACTGTTAATGAAGATTCTTCGCACTCATAATCGTGATAGTTCTACTCGTCACACTTTGGTCAATCTATCGTAAGCAAGCAATTATAACCACACATAAGCAATCACTCAAAGATCAAAAAGAAACCAAATAGAAGATTTACAAAACTCCAAAACAATCAAATAAAGTTCATGGACAGAAACATATTTTTAACAGTAGCAAAATATTATAAACTTTACTTTAACAGAAAGTATTTGCTATTAGTTTTAATTGGCAAAAAGAATCAACCAAAAAGGTTTTATAATGCCAAAGTTATGGCCTAATTAAGATAAATATCAATCTGATCAGATTATATTTTTTTATATAAACAAAAAATATTTTTATTAGTCCACTGGATAGATATAACATATAGAAATCAGTAGAAAAAAGAATTAATTAAAAACCTATTTTTAAATAAAAGCTATTAGCAATTTAGGGTTTAAAGCAAATTTGGTCAAATTCAAATTTAAAAAGTTCAAAAATATCTTTAGTTTGGTTTTCTAGATAGATGAGATTTTTATGAAACCATAGGAAAAAGAACCACTGAAATTGGATCTATAGATTTAAGGATTTGCTAAAGGGAAATCAGAAAGAAATCTGAAATTGAAAACGTTAAGTATAGGCCAACCGTGGCAGGAGTGCCACGTGGCACACTATGAGTGGCTGATTGGTGTGCGTTGCGACGTTAAGTGGTGGACGGCCGATCTTTAAAGAACACGGCGGCTACGGTTATAATAATAAAACATAGTTTCACTGGCGACGTGGCGCACAATGATTGGCTACAGAGTGTCCGCGGCAGGGCCTAAGTGGCGAACGTCCGCTAATTAGAAGATACCGCTTCGCAAAATAAAAAAAAACGGAGATCTAATCTGGCCTGTCGGTTGTAGATCGAATGGAGGGGATCGCGCCGGTGGCTTACCACGGTGGCGGGACGAAATTGACGGCGACGGTGGATCGGACGTGGACGGCGGCAGCCCTCCGGCGGTCGTCGGTGGTGGAGGAGAAGTTGAGGCTATGCGGCGGAGCAGGGAGGTTCCAATGGTGGTGGCGATAGTGGTCGAGGATGACTGGAGCGAGCAAGGCATTGAGGCAGAGCTCCGGATGAGCTGCAGCTCCGGCGAAGCTCGGACGAGTTCGAGCTCGTTGCTACGGTGAACGAGAGGGGTAGAGAAAGTGTCCATTAGATGCGCAAGGAAAAGATATGCCGAAGGGCAAGGTTTGGGAGGCCGGGGAGGCTTACCGACGACACACTCGTCCTGCGAAGTTCTTGGCTTCGGCGAGATCGGTTTTGCTCGCGCGGTGGACGTGGGTGGTTTCGGCATGGGATTTTCGAGGAGAATAAGAAAGGAGGGGCTTGGGTAATTATAGGACAAAGACTTGGAGGAGGGGCGAGCGCTCGGGATAGAATCCCGAGGTTGAACGGCAAGGCGGCGCGCTGCCGTGTCCAGGGCGAACTCGGGCGTAGCATGGGGAAGTAGATGAGGACGGGCCCCATCGGTCAGCGGCAGCGGGGCGAGCGAGAGCGAGCGGGCGACCGAGCGGTAGCCGGTTCGGTACGGGAGCGAGGCCGGGGGCCGAAATCGCTGGCAGAATTTTGTTTTTTTAAATAAAAACAGAGAACAAAAAAACAAAATAAAATAAAATAAAATTTTCCATAGGCAATATATATATCAAAATTCTTAGAATAAAACAAAGAAAAATATGAAATATTTTTCAGAGGCAAATAAGTTACTTTAAAAAAATATTTTTTTGGTAATAACTTCAAATTGAATTTAAATTTGATTTCAAACCTTTTGCAAATTGTTCCTGTTTTATTTCTTCAAATACTTTTCAAACTCTTTTTAATAATGAAGAAGTCATGTTATCTCCGCTCTAAGATATTTGTTGAGTTGAAAAAAATATTTGAATTTGATACAAATTTTTAATTAGAATATTTCCATCTCCTTCTTTTATAATCAAGGTGTCATGTTGCCTCCTCTCATTTTTTTTTGAATTGGATTTCTTTAAATATGAAAATCCAAATAAAATCCAATGAAGTATCAAAATTAAATATTTGGTAAAGTCTTTTTATTCCCTCTCATTTAATATTCGATTAAACATTCAAAAAGTTTCATATTCCACTCAAATTCAATCAATGTCACAACAAAACAATCATCATTACTTAATTAATATAACATTCCAAAATTTAGAATTTTGGGATGTTGCATCAATCATAGGGTGTTGCATTGAACTTCATGATCCATATTGTCCATGTGTAGTGTTCTTTCTTTCTTGTTCATGTGTAGTGTGTTCCACTATTTCTCATGCTAACGCTTGTAGGACATGAGTACGCAAGACTTTAGTCAGCCCATTGTGTTGTCTGAGGGCCAAACGCCACCGTCCTGTGTTGAGCACTCGGAGCCTCCGACCAGCGAGCAGATGCTTACGGATTCAGATGTGTTTGAGGGCCCTTCTTGGCATCCAACATTTGTGCTGGCGGTGTGCTACTTGTGAGTTGCGTTGGGATTTTCCCCGAAGAGGAAGGGTGAAGCAATATAGTAGCGGATAGTATTTCCCTCAGTAGAGAACCAAGGTTATCGAACCAATAGGAGATTCACACAGACAAAGGTCGACAGTACCTGCACACACACAAACAAAATACTTGCACCCAACACGGGGAAGAGGGTTATCAATCCCCTTGTACTCGTTAATTGCAAGGATTAATTCTGATAGCGGTAGATATATAAATTGCAAAAGAAAATAAAAATAAATAAATTGTGGCAAGTAAATTAGGGTTTTAGTAATATCATTTGGATGGACCCAGGGACCATAGTTTTCACTAGAGGCATCTCTCTCAAGAACATAGCATACGGTGGGTAAACAAATTACTGTTGGGCAATTGATAGAAAAGCGCATAGTTATGACGCTATTCATGGCATGATCAGTACATAGGCATTACGTCCGTGACAAGTAGACCGACTCCTGCCTGCATCTACTACTATTACTCCACCCCTCGACCGCTATCTAGAATGCATCTTAAGGTATTATGTTCATAACAAACAGAGTAATGCTTGGAGCATGACGACATAATGTAGACAGAATAAAACCAAGCAATTTGATTAAACCCTGTAGTTTTACCCTTAGTAGCAACAATACAATACGTGCCTCGCTACTCCTCCTGTCACAGAGTGAGGACACCGCAAGATTGAACCTACCACATAGCACCACTCCCACTAAAGATAAATCAAACTAGTTGGCCAAACTAAACGGATAGATCGGAGAGAAATACAAAGCTATAACAATCGCACATAATAAAGTTCAGAAAAGACTCAATTACTTTCAATGAATAATCTGATCATAAACCCACAATTCATTGGATCCCAACAAACACACCGCAAAAGAAGATTACATCGAGTAGAACTCCAAAGAGAACATTGTATTGAAGATCAAAGGGAGGGAGAAAGCCATCTAGCTAATCACTATGGACCCGTAGGTCCTGTGGGAACTACTCATAGATCATCGGAAGGGCAGCATGTTTGATGTAGAAGCCCTCAGTGATCGATTCCCCCTCCGTCAGAGTACCGACGGAGGTCTCCAGATGGGATTGCAGAAGAACAGAGGCTTGCGTTGGCAGAATAATTGTTTCGGGTCTAGCTCTAGTGGTTTCTGGATTTATGGGAATTTATAGCGCTGGGGCCCACATGCTCAGGTGACGCGCCCCCATGGCCCTCTCGTATATCTTCTGGCCTCCTCCCGAAGCTCCTAGGGTCCCATCTGGTAAAAAAAATCACCGTAAAGTTTCATCGTGTTTGGACTTCGTTTGGTATGGTTTTTCTGCGAAACAATTAAATAGGCAAAAACAGAAACCGGCACTGGGCACTAGGTAAATAGGTTAGTTCCGAAAAATGATATAAAATTGCATATAAAGCATACAAGATTGATAATATAATAGCATGAAACAATGAAAAATTATAGATACGTTGGAGACGTATCAACATTCCCAAGCTTAATTCCTTCTCGTCCTCGAGTAGGTGAATGATAAAAATAGAATTTTTGATGTTGAATGCTACCTAGCATGCTTATCATGTAATCTCTTACGGTATAAATATTGAGAAATGATGAAGTAATTGATACCAACATAATAATATCCATGAATACTAGAAAACAATCATTACTTTTCAAAATAACGAATGTTATCCCTACTCATTGAATTATGTAAGCATAGCATGACTCCGTCTTCCTAACATAAGTACAAATCATGAGCACCCCGGTGTCAAACCAAGAAATTGTATCATACCTTTTCACGCGCTTCAGCATTTTCACCTTCACTCAATGTATGAGCGTGAGGCATGGAATTAGCACTACGGGTGGAATAGAGTATGTTGATAGGGGTTTACAAGGGAAGACAAAAGTAAAGAAAGTCTCGCATCAACTCAGTGGATCGTTAGGCAATGGAGAGGCCTTTCAATTGATATCAATGCGAGGAGTAGGGATTGCCATGCAACGGATGCACTAGAGCTATAAGTGTATGAAACCTCACTACTGAAACTAAGTGGGTGTGCATCCAACTTGCTTGCTCATGAAGACCTCGGGCATTTGAGGAAGCCCTTCATCGGAATATACAAATCATGGAGACTCTCTATATGAAGAACATGGTGCTACTTTGAAGCACAAGTGTGGAAAAAGGATAGTAGCATTGCCCCTTCTCTCTTTTTCTCTCATTTTTTCCTTTTTTTTAGAACAATGTCATGAACCTCATACCCACTTTTTGGAGGACTCATCAGTCTCTATCATTCTTTACCTCACTAGGACAATGCTCTAATAATGATGATCATCACACTTTCATTTACTTACAACTCGATAAACTGAAATAATATGACTATATATGAATGCCTCTGGCAGTGTACCAGGATGTGCAATGATGTAGCGTAACATGTATTACAATGATGAATGGTGGCTTTGCCACAAATATCATGTCAGCTCTATATGATCATGCAAAGCAATAAGATGATGAACACACAAGTCATGTGACTAGTAACCGTGGAAGTTGCATGGCAGTATACCTCGGAATGGCTATGTAAATGCCATGATAGGTAGGTATGGTGGCTATTTTGAGGAAGGATATATGAGACTTATGTGTGATAGAGTGTATCATATCACGGGACTTGGATGCACTGGCGAAGTTTGCACCGACTCTCGAGGTGAGAAAGGGTAATGCATGGTACCGAAGAGGCTAGAAATATGTGGATAGGTGGGAGTGCCATATTAGTTCATGAACTCACATTATTCATAAAGAACTCATATACTTATTGTGAAAGCTTTATTAGCCCTCCAAACAAGGTACTACTCGCATGCCCCTAGGGAGGAGGTTAGTAGGAGTTAACTATCGCGTGCCCCCGATTTGAACAACACAAAGGATTTCATAGAGGAATAAATGTGCTCCAACATCCCCGTCATGCCATGTCGGACACTTAAATGAGTAATACATAACAAGCTTAAATATCGATATTTTTAGTAACCAATGATTATGAACTAATACCCTTTCATATTACTACATCAATATAATTAAACCACATGTTTCATATTCAGTGATGTAACATGAAAGTTTTTATTATACAACTCTTGTATACCAATCATTTTTGAACTAGTCTTATAACCCGTACATATTGACACTTACTATTTAGATACTCTCAAATAGATTTAAGTGAAGCATGAGTGCAAATGATTTATATAAAACATAACCACCACCGTGCTCTAAAGATATAAATGAAGCACATGAGCAACTGCATAACTCAAAAGATATAAGTGAAGCACATAGAGTATTCTAACAAATTATGATGAATGTGTGTTTATCTCAAAAGGTGTGTCCAGCAAACAATGATTGTGGAAAACTAACAAGCAAGAAAAATAAAACTATGGCACAAGACGCTCCAAGTAAAACTCATATCATGTGATGAATAAAAATATAGCTCCAAGTAAAATACCGATGCACTACAAAAAAAACACTTCCGTGATGATACGTCTTTGTCACAGTAGGTCACATTTTCTGTCATGCATGTACATCCATGACAAATTTATGACAGAATCAAGATAGTCATACATGTGCTGTTGTAGAAGTGTTCCATGACAATACTGAAATTATCATCACGGAAGTGTCCACTTCCATGACGATAAATGTCGCGTCATAGTAGTGTTTTCGTCAAGGGTGACCGACACGTGGCATTGACCGTAACGGGTCGCCGTTAAGCTATCGGGTTCCGGTTTGGATCCGATAACCCGTTAACAGCCCTGACCAATGGCGATTTTCCACGTGTAAAATTCTCATTCGCCAACAGATCCACGTGTCAGCTCGATGTCGCGACAGATGTCTACCATCCACTAGACGATATGCGCCTATGGAACAGTGACACGTGGCAAGGCCCAATAGTGGCCCATTTAGGTTAAAAGGGCCGGCCCAGTCAAAGTTAGCGGGCTGGCCCATTGACGGCCTGGTTGCACACGGCCCATTTGCAGGTAAGGCCCGTTTGAATAGTGTCAAATCAGCCTGTCACCGGCCCATTGTAGATTTCTCATCATTGCGGCCCATGGTCACTTCTGGCCCGTTAACAGTCCGCTTTGTATTTGGGCCCAATTACAACCCGATGTGTTTCCGGCCTGTTTAAGGTCCTGCTACATTTGGGCCCATATGTGGCCCTATGAAACTTTCGGCCCATAAACTAACCATGATGGAACTGGGACATTTTCGGCCCGGTCTGACTTTCGGCCTGTTAACGGCCGACGCAACCCATGGGCCATATATAGCCCGGCATCACTTCGGGCCTATTAATGGCCCATATCCTCGATGACACACATCCAGCCCGCCAGCACTTTCGGCCTGTTAAAGGCCCATGCAGTAGGTCGGTACAATTATGGCCCGTGCTGACTTTCGACCTATTAACGATCCGCCATGTAAATGGGCCACCTTGGGCTGATCTAAATTTCGGCATGCTAATGACCAGTGGGCTATTTGGCACATTTTAGGCCCAATCATCTTTCGGCCTGCTACAAGCCCTAGATATATACTGGCCCAATGAAGGCCCAATCGGCGATTCGGCCTGTTAATGGCCCATGTCATTTATGGGCCAAATAAGGCCCGCATGATATTTAGACATGTTAACGGCCCGTTAATACAATGGGCCCATATTATGTGCAGGCATGTTAATGCCCCACTGTGGTCACGGGCCTACCAATGGAACAATCAGAAATAAGAAGAGCTTACGCTGATTTCGGCCCAGTTATTTTCTGTGGGCTAAATACCGAATACGGCCCGTAATCGTTTTTAGCTCCATTCTAGTTGTGAGCCGGACGAATATTGGCCCTTTGGGCTCCTACGATGCTTTCGGCCTAAAGGAGAACGATGATGCCGAATACATTACTAAGAATAAACCTACACTATACAAAAATAGCTTGCTAATTTTTACAGCCTTTGGCAGCAGGATAAATGTTGTATCGCAACAAAATAAATTACAGCCATACAACAAAAGGCATGTTGGCATAAAAGTTTACAGTCATTGCAGATAAATGCACCATGAGATGTATAGAAGCAGAGATCATTTCAGCAGAGTGGTAATGTTTCAGGCTGTAGAATCTGATGGAGCAGCATGACCTTCCCCTTTTTTGCGCCATTCCTCTTGAACAACGAAGCAAATGTCCGATTGTCTGGTTTCAAAACCATTCATATCTTGACGACATTTGTCAACCACTATTCTTGTTTCAGAAACGACCTCCATTAGGGATTGGACCTGTGTCTGGAGCACAGATATATCACTCTGTCTAGCCGGACGATTTTGTTCAGTAGGCGGTTTAGACGAGGTTACCTTAACAACCAACAAAGAATTACTCAGGAAGGTGCTTTTTGCACTGTAAGTGGAGAGATACTGACGCACTGCAGCAAGAGGTGACATTGTGCCTGTGGTAGCCTCATCACCTTCAGGAGGTTGTGCCTGTTCAATCATTTGTTCCATAGCGTGCTGAAAGTTTGAATTTTGTAGATTAGTGTATCAGATAAGAAGTTACTAATGAGACATACATAACTTATTTTGGTGAACCACTGTAATGCTTTAGCATGTATTTTAGTGGTAAGTACATAATAAAATCACGTTCAGAACATATGTCCATGTAGCATGCCTAATGTATTGTCTATTTCCTCACATTTATTGACATCTATCTAAGGATAAAGAGACACGGTTTAAAATACGATGAACATAGTATGACATCATTCATATCACGGGCAAACAGATATCAAACAAACAGGCTATTGTATCATTGTGTGGACACGTGAACATCACAACTAGATTACAGATCAAGACCAAAAGAATATCCTTCCTTTCTTTTAAACCGTGTAAGGTGAAGTGATATGTTAAGACAACTGTGTATAAAAGTGAACAGATTAACTAACATTGGCTGTAAACCAAGCAGTTAAATGAACACATCACAGTAACAAGCAGTTCAAAGGCATGAGGAGTAAGGACTTACAACAGCGGCTTGGACTGGTGTAGTCATGCCCTTCATCTTGCTGGTGTGACAATCCTTGAAGATTTGCAGTGCATTCGGTTCAGGTTCTTTTTGGTCTGCACGGGCTCTCCTCCGTATTTGGAACTAGTCAATATAGATACGATAATATGGCACAACAAAAAGGTGGAAATAGCAGCTATTTACAAGAGCCTCGCAGTGTGCAATATAGCTACGAGATCCTGTTGTCTGTTGGAATTTCACTTTAGAACGGTTGGTCTTGTTCTTCAAACAGTTAGCCTAGAAGAAGATAGACTTGTAAGGCACATACGTAAATACGAGTTCAATATGTGATCTGATCACATACATATACCCTACCTAATACTTCGGATCAGACCAGTGTTTAACAAGGGCTGTCCAGTCTTCGTCTGTAATATATTCTACTGGAGATTTTTGGGCGATTTCATTATTAGCCTTGCCTTCAAAGTGAGTTTTTCTAAGGTGATACCGATACTGTTGCAGAGCAGACTGAAAAACATGAGTGCATGCTTGTTTGGTTGCATCATCTTTCGGATCCAATTTGAACCTCATCTGTTGAAAAAAGAATGGGAGTCTCATTAGGAGCAACCTAGAAAGTATGGGACAGAGCAAGACAATATTACAAATTGCGATGAATAACATTACTTACGGATAAATGGTCAAGGAAGGTGTTAAACTGGGTTTCGTCTTTGTCATTCCTGTACTGGATCCACGTTGGCAGGATACGTGCATGACACCTAACGGCAATGGCTGCCTTAGATACTAACTTGGCTGACTCTGTAGCATCACGTGACCTTTTTAAACCTGCCTCAAAATGGATCTCCATTCTTCCTCCTTTAGATTTTGTTAACCTGTCAAGCATTATCCCTGATATCTGTTTCCTCTTGTGCCGAGGTGCTAGTTCAACAACGAATATGGAAATTGTTAGTGCACATCAAACTGTGAGAGTACATATAAAGGAGCAAGCAACTGCAACTTGACTCGGTCACATACCGTCTTGGTGTTCATGCTCATGAGGTTCATCTGATCTTGCCAAGTCTTGTAGTGTCAGCAGTGCTTCAGAAGTAGTGTTCGGTGGGAAGGCAGCTTCGGAACATGCCACTTGTGGAGCATTCGAACGACTAACTCGTTGAGATGTCAATACTGTAGAAGGAGGTGCTACAGCTGGTGGGGCAGGCGATACTGTGTTTGTAGATTTAGCCGGTGGACTTTGACCTTCTTTTGCACTATAAGTACCAGCAGAATCTCGAGGGAAGCTCCTTTTCTGTTGCACCCGACGACTAACAGCATCCCCTACCATACTCTTTTCCTTGCTCCTTTTTTACTTTGCCATGTCAAGCCGTACCCACAGCACAAAAGAATAAAATCCGCTCTTCAGAACTCATTGATGCATGATACAGATGAGCAATACTTTGATGTAAGACAACCGTATGAGGAGGATGGAATATGTATGAAACAGGACGGCATGACATATTCACACCTATGATGTGTCAACTAAGCAGAAGGATTTTCAAGAAATTAGAAGCAATGCAAGATAGACATCATATGAAAGATCCAACCAATATCACTCTACCAAGTTAAAAGTGTCTCGTCATAAGTGGAATTTCAAGAAATTAGAAGCAGTACAAGCTAGAAATCAATGCAAGATGCAACCAATATCACACTGCCAAGTTAAAGGTGTCTCATCGTAAGTGATTGATGCAGGATACACAAGAGTAGTACTTTGATGTAAGAACATGGTGTGATAGATAGATGCAGTGTATTCTAGATGCGGAAAGGCATGTCATATTCACATGTATAACGTATAAACTCACCAGCTACAATTTAATCAAATTAGAAGAAATACAAGCTATACACCATATACAACATGCAACCAATCATCACACTACCAAGTTAGAGCAAGCACCTGTGATGGTGGAGTAGGGGAGATGGAGTCATCATATAGACTTGGAACTTCAACGGTAGTAGCTGTAGCAGTGGCAAATCTAGAGAGCCTCCGTTTGCGTTGGTCCGGTGAACCACCAACATCCCCTAACTTACTCTTTTCCTTCCTCTTTTTTGATATTGCCTTCTGAAGTCAAAACCATAAGAAAAGGAATAAAATTGGCTCTGCATAACTCATTGGTGCATGATACAGACGAAGACTACTTTGATGTAAGGCAAGCGCATGATAGCAGGATGGAGTATGTACGAAAAAAAGGACAATATTGCATATTCACACCTATGATAGGAGGATGGAATATGTATGAAAAACACTAAGCAGAAGACATTTCAACAAATTAGAAGAAGTGAAAGCTAGGCACCATATGAACATGCAACCAATATCACTCTTAAAAGTGTCTTGTCATAAGTGTCATTTCAACAAATTAGAAGCAGTACATGCGAGAAGACAATGCAAGATGCAACGTATATCACACTACTAGGTTAAATGTGTCTTATGGTAAGTGATTGTTGCAGGATACACAACAGTACTTTGATGTAAGAACATGGTGTGATAGACAGATTTAGTATGTTCTAGAAATAGGAACACGTGTCATATTCACAAGTATAATGTGTAAACTAAGCAGATGCAAATCAACAAAATTAGAAGCAATACAAACTAGACATCATACGCAACATGCAACCACATATAACAGTGCCAAGTTAGAGCAAGCACCTGTGATGCTGGAGTAGGGGAGATGTGTTCATCATCTACACAACTACATTGACTGTCTAGCCCTGCGTTGTCTTGCGAATCTTGTTGGGAGGATGGCTGAGTAGAATCTGTAGAGACCCTCTGTTTTAGTTGCTCGGAAGGACCACCATCATCCACTGCCTTACTAATTTCCTTCTGATGTATTGATTTTGCATTGTGAAGTCAAACCGACAAGAAAAAGGAATAAAATTTGCTCTTCAGAACTCATTCATTTATGAATGAGTAACGAACAATAATTTGATGTAAGGCAAACACATGATATGACGATGGAATATGTACGAAAACAGGACCGCATGACATATTCACACCTATGATGTGTCAACTAAGCAGAAGGATTTTCAAGAAATTAGAAGTAGTGCAAGCTAGACACCATATGAAAGATGAAACCAATATCACTCTGCCACGTTAAAAGTTTCTCATCATAAGTGGAATTTTGAGAAATTAGAAGCAGTACAAGCTAGAAATCAATGCAAGATGCAACCAATATCACACTGCCAAGTTAAAGGTGTCTCATCGTAAGTGATTGATGCAGCATACACAACAGCAGTACTTTGATGTAAGAACATGGTGTGATAGGCAGATATAGTATGTACCAGAAACAGGAAGGCGTGTCATATTCACATGTATAATGTGTAAGCTAAGCAGATGCATTTTACCCTAATTAGAAGCAATACAAGCTAGACACCATATGCAACATGCAACCAGATATCACACTGCCAAGTTAGAGCAAGCACCTGGGATGGTGGAGTAGGGGAGATGAGAGTTGGAACTTGTAATGCACTAGAAGTACAAGGAGAATGTGTAGAGATGGTCCGTTTACGTTGCTGCAGAGGACCACCATCATCCCCTTCCTTCCTCTTTTTTGATTTTGCCTTGTAAAGTCAAACCCGCAAGAAAAAGGAATAAAAATTGCTTTTCAGAACTCATTGATGCATGATACTGATGAACACTACTTTGATGTAAGGCAACCGCAAGATAGGAGGATGGAATATGTACGAAAAAAGGACAACATTGCATATTCACACCTATGATGTGTGAACTAAGCAGAAGGCATTTCAACTAATTAGAAGCGATGCAAGCTAGACACCATATGAAAGATGTAACCAATATCACTCTACAAGTTAAAAGTGTCTCGTCATAAGTGGAATTTCAAAAAATTACAAGCAGTACAAGCTAGAAATCAATGCAAGATGCAACCAATATCACACTACCAAGTTATAGGTGTCTCGTCGTAAGTGATTGATGCAGGATACACAATAGCAGTACTTTGATGTAAGAACATGGTGTGAGACAGATATAGTATGTACCAAAAACAGGAAAGCGTGTCATATTCACATGTATAATGTGTAAGCTAAGCAGATGCATTTTACCCTAATTAGAAGCAATACAAGCTAGACACCATATGCAACATCCAACCAGATATCACACTACCAAGTTAGAGCAAGCACCTGGGATGGTGGAGTAGGGGAGATGAGACTTGGAACTTGTAATGCACTAGAAGTACAAGGACAATGTGCAGAGGTGGTCCATTTACGTTGCTGCAGAGGACCACCATCATCCCCTTCCTTCCTCTTTTTCGATTTTGCCTTGTAAAGTCAAACCCACAAGAAAAAGGAATAAAAATTACTTTTCAGAACTCATTGATGCATGATACTGATGAACACTACTTTGATGTAAGGCAACCGCAAGATAGGAGGATGGAATATGTACGAAAAAAGGACAGCATTGCATATTCACACCTATGATGTGTGAACTAAGCAGAAGGCATTTCAACTAATTAGAAGCAATGCAAGCTAGACACCATATGAAAGATGCAACCAATATCACTCTGTAAGGGCGGGCTAATAAGGGTATTTCAACAAATTAGAAGCAATACATAGCTACATGCTAGAAATCATATGCAATATGCAACGAATAAAGGTGTCTCATCATAAGTGATTGATGCGGGATACACAAGAACAGTAGTTTCATGTAAGAACATGGTTAATAGATAGATGTAGTATGTACCAAAAACAGGAAGGCATGTCATATTCACAGGTATAATGTGTAAACTAAGCAGATGCAATTTACCCTAATTAGAAGCAATACAAGCTAGACCCCATACTTAACATGCAACCACATATCACACTGCCAAGTTACAGCAAGCACTTGCGATGCTGGTGTAGGGGAAATGTGGTCATCAACTACAGAGCTACGTTGACTATCTTCATCTTGCCTTCCTGTTTCTTGAGAATCATGTCGGGAGCTTGAAACTGCACTCTTTAAAAGAGTAGCGTGTCTCACACAAACCCACAGGTGTGACTGTACCATCATAAGTGATTGATGAGGGATACACAAGAACATTAGTTTGATGTAAGAACGTGGTTAATAGACAGATGCACTATGGACCAAAAACCGGAAGGCATGTCATATTCACAACTATAATGTGTAAACTAAGCAGATGCAATTTAACCAAATTAAAAGAATTACAAGCTAGACACCATATGCAACATGCAACCAGGTATCACAATGCCAAGTTAGAGCAAGCACCTGCGATGGTGGTGTAGGGGAAATGCGGTCACCAACTACAGAGCTACGTTGACTATCTTCATCTAGCCTTGCTGTTTGTTGAGAATCATTTGGGAAGGATGACACTACACTCTTTAAAAGAGTAGCGCGTCTCACACTAACCCACGAGTGTGCCAGTCTCATCATAAGTGATTGATGAGGGATACACAAGAACATTAGTTTGATGTAAGAACATGGTTAATAGACAGATGCAGTATGTACCAAAAACAGGAAGGCATGTCATATTCACAGTATATGGCTAAGCAGATGCAATTTAACCAATTTAGAAGCAATACAAAGTAGACACCATATGCAACATGCAACCACATATGACACCGAAGTTAAAGCAAGCACCTGCGATTCTGGTGTATGGCGAATGGAGTCATCAACTACAGAGCTACGTTGACAATCTTCATCGAATGACACTACACTCTTCATTAGAGCGTCAAACCGCGTCCTTCCAATCCTCGATGCAGACTGGAGTGACTGCTCTATTTTCTTTTTAGAATAATGTGCTTGAGATTCTGAAATACCCATGCGTAATAAAACAATAGTAAGAGAGTATGGGTGTAGTTTGTGGCTTTGTGCACAAGTAGTAAAGTGTAAAAGTGTCAGATAGTAGGTGGGTCAAAAATAAATGACGGCAGACATATGATAGCTCTACAACATGCATGGCACACGAAATTAGATTCTAGGCTTTTGAAATATGAGCACAGGGATGGCTGCGAAGTGCAGGTAATCCTCCAGGAAACCACCACATGTGGTCCTATGAAAATAACAATCGACTGAAAACAAATAGGTTAGCCGATTTTTTCTGCATCGTCCAATCTACAAGGAACGGGCAGATGGCCTTCATCTAGCTCCCGCCAGCCACCGTTGACAATCTTCCTCGAACCGCCAACGACCACCAGCCCAGACCCCTGCCTCCGCCGCCACGGCCTCCCCTCGACCTCACCCCACCGCCGTGCTTGGCAGCGCCCCCCGACCATCCCTTTAAGCCCGGCGAACCTCTAGATCGGGCGCCAGCAGCTCCTGAACCACACACACCTCTAAGATAGACACTGAGGCACTGCTTCCCCGGTGAACAGGCGGACTAGGTGCTCCGCGCGCCTCCGCGGGTGGTGCTTCCTTTAATTGGGAATCAACTGACACTAAATTGAAATCCAGGCAGGCGACGGACGTCTAGCTAAAGTGAAATAGTAAATGGGGGGAAACCTTGTGCATCGCGAGTTACTTGGAACATCTAGTATCAGGAAGAATGTGCAGTAAGAAGCGGTCAACTAGTTTCCTTCGTGGGATGAATACCGTGGGAGAGATTAGCAAGAATAAGGGAAGAGGAGTACCAATATCGGCTGGCGATGTTGTGTCCTCCTTCTGTTTTTTCGAAGATCTTCTTGTGGTTCACTGGAAACAATATATTGTGGAGGACGGTGGAGCCTTGGATGAACCCATGGCCAAGTAGTTGAGTGCGGTGTGGTGGCCCTCTGTTGGCGGCGGGGAAGCAGATCCGAGGCGGTGAATGACGGCGTAGCGGGAACAGCTCTGGTGCGGTGGATGGTTGCAACATTGGAGCAGCAGCGGTGAGGCGCAGGACGGAGGGGTTGAAGTGGCTCGGGTACAGCGCACGTCCGCGTCGTGGCGGCAGCTCTGCCTCGGCTTCAACTTCTAAGTCATGGAGGGCGCTGCGGTTGAGGTTGCGGTGGACGATGACGTCGGGGTATCGGCTCCGGCGTGATGGAGGAGGGCGGCGGTGGATCGGTGCGATGGGGTGGCGGACGGAGGAGGCTGGGGTTTCATGGCTGGTGGAGAGGGAGTTTTGGCGCCCACGGAGTATGAATGGGGAATCGGACGGGGGAGGGGGGAAGCTAAGGGGGAGCCATGTTTCTGGGACGCGCTTGTTTGAAATTTTGGGAAAGTTACAAACTTTGCCCCCATCTAAAATTTTGGGCATGCTGCGGGTCGGGGGTAGGACGGTAATCTCATGTATCCAAAATAGTGGGCGGGAGTGATTTCGGCCGAGCGCGTTAGCGTTTAGGCGCCCGCGGTATATGAATGTTTTTCGGAGGCGGTTGTGTGGCGTCTCGGTGAAGTTACAAACCTACCCCGGTTTAGACTTGTCGACGTCGGGCCGGTAGGCTTCACGGGTCAGAGTTAGGACAGTAATTTCCTTCTACCAAACATTGGTCTCGCGCGGTTTCGGGCGAGGAGAGGATCTTTTGGCGCTTCGTTCAAAATTTTGAACCATAAGCATTCACGTTTACAGTACTCTTCAGTTGAACTTTCCTAATTAGACCTCATTATATTTGACCTTGTATGTTTAAAAACCTCATTAAATTATGCGATTCTTTAGAAATTTTTGACTCTTGAAAATCCTATAACTACGATTATTTTGGAATGGAGGAGGTAAACTTGAATCTATTTTGTACACGACTACATATTATCAACAAAGATTGATGCCCCTTTTAGATGTGATTTACAAAAGTCATTATCTCGAATTCAAATAGTTGAATGCACTTCCTATGAATTCGAATATTTGAAACCACTTTTATGTTCAATTCAAAATGTATTCTAGTTCGTCGCTAGCAATTTGGAATGTATACCATGTATGTTTCTTATGTATAATGTGCTTGACACTGACCGCAGAGTGTACTCACATTTATATATGAATTGCAAGAGCCATGCATTGTGTGGATTTCAAACTACTGACTATGGATCAATAATGTGAAATAATACCATGCACATGCTCGAATTCGATCGAGTATGGATGTTTGCTAGACCAATGTTCGTTCATACGTCAATTGCAAATTTCATGATCTCATCCAATTTTTTAAATACAATTTATATTTTAATTTAATGGGTAGAACAGTCCTTTACGCGTAGATGCACTCTCCCTCGACCCCTCCTCACACGCGCGCTATCTTTCTCTCTCACGCATACGCGCACACACTATATATCCATCGGCCTTTTTCTCTCACAAATGCTCACCCTCTCCCGAAAGTGTCTCACACACACACACACTCTATATATCTCCCTCTCTCTCTCTCTCTTACTACTATCTACGACTCTTTTCACTAATCTCAGTCACAAACACTATTTCTCTCACATGCATGCGCATACATGTTCTCCGCCGCCCCCCCCCTCCGTACATATCTCTGCCTCGTGTATCCTGCACGCACACTCTCTTTAGTCCTCTCTCGCACGCATTGTCTCCACCTCTATTACTAGTTGACGGATATGATTCCATCAGATCATTCGGTAGGATATCCCTGACGGTTAAAGTGGATGGTGATAAGAGGCAAAGATATTCCCAAGTCGGGGCCCTTGCGATCAAGGAAATACCCTACTCCTGGTCGTGTATACTTTGATTGGGGTGTGTACAAAGTACTTGTCAATACCAAGGGATTGTGTGTATATGTACTATCGACGAACTAGGCCCCCGGCCTATATAACATATCCGGGGCCTAGGGTTACAAATCGTAGTCCGCTTCGTCAGTGAAGATAGAGTCTTCCACGGCTCTGGTATCTTCGTGTTGTACGTCAAGTCAGTCTTCGTATAACGCGTCTCGGGCCGACCTATGTGGCGCAGGATGGAACCGACCCAGGGGTCCTCACCTCGACCCACCAGACCAGAAAACGATATGCCACCACCACACCTTGCACACTCTCTACCCCCATAGGTCTCACTATATTCTCACACCACACACACCAACACACACACTATTTCTGCTCATGCCTCTGTCCCCTTCTCCTCTGCATACACAAAATCACCATCTCTCGTTGAGACATCCTATTCGTCTCTCTCTCTCTCTCTCCCTCTCTCTCATCTCTCGTGCTTTCTCTTTCTCCCATCGCACCCCCCCCCTTGTATCCACGCCTCTCTCGAATACGTACACATACCCTTTCCAGGCCCTCCAAAATACGTCAACCACACATTCACGCATGTTACATCTCATTAGCATGTGCTCCCAATGATCTAAAAAAGGCATCCGGTCACATTTACTCCGCATACAAGATTTGTTTTGAATTGAAACTACACAGATTGTGACAAAACAAATATTTAGGAAAATCTACATATACAATACTACAAAGTTATATATGAAAGTTAATTGCATGGTGCATCCAATGATATTTGTTCCGTATTGTGAATGTTTACATTTTTATCCTTTAAAATTAGTCACAATAAAGGGAACGAAGGGCATCTCTCTCTCACTCTCTCCATCACACACCCCCTCTCTCTACGCCCATTTCACGTACGCACACAAACTATCTCTCGGCCCTCTAAAAGTACGCCCCCATACACATTCACGCGTGACGGTCATTTTATTTCAAGCGAAAGTGCAATACGGTCTCTGGATTTAGAATGCGCTCATTACGGTCAACATATACATTTTCTGGTGATTATATGGTCACTAGCTCACTGTATAGCTCCGTATTTTGATGGTGACACTGACGGTCATTGTATTTGAACAGAAAGCATGATACAGTTAGCATATACATTTTGTGGTGATTATACAATCACTCGCTCACCGTACAGCTACGTATTTTATTGATGACACGATCAATTGACCAGTCAAACAGTCCACGTGGCGCAACTAGTGTTGCATCAGAAGTGCACATTATCTCCCTAACGTAGGGCCCACCTATCTGGGGTATACGAAAGAAACAAATGGTAATAAATTAGTGCTCGGTGGGGATTCGAAGTCGAGACCTCAGGTTGGTAGCCCGCGCGCGATAACCACAGCGGACAAGGTCACCTAGTGATGATATGCTGAGCCGGGCTTTTAATACACAGGAGCTACTGTGGTGAATACACACACATCACACATGCGGACAAACACGCACGCAACTCCCGCATGCATGCATGCAATACTCACACGTACACATGCACACACGCAACACTCGCATGAACACACGCACTCAAGCATGCATGCAACACTCACACATACACATGCACGCACGCAACACTCGCACGAACCCATCCACTCAAGCATGCATACAACACTCACACGTACACATGCACGCACGCAACACTCGCACGAACACACGCACGCATGCATGCACACAACACAAGACGCAACACACACGCTCACGCTCAAGTGCTCAACCTACACGTGCATGCACACATATACACAACCAGGGTGGTTCGCGCGCAAGGGCCAATTCTGCGGGGTCGCAGGTTCGACCCCTCACGCACCTGCGTAAATTTTTGTTTACCAACTGATAGGTGGGTCCTGCAAGCCACGTGGCCAGTTTGACCAGTCGACAGAGTGCCACGTAGAATTTTTGACGGGTCAACTGAGTGCAATTTGTAATTACGATTTTCACATTCGTATTGGGCCAGCGGGTTTCGTATGTTTAGTCCCACCTCGCCACGTGAGGAGCTGGTCGACCGGCTCAAATAGCCGGATCGTCCAGAAGCGATAAGCCGTAGTCATCATTGCACCCTTTATTAAGGACATGAATTGTTAATAGTATTAATCTTCTCTGTGATATAAAGGCTGCTTGTAGTGGTTAGTATCATAACTATTATTCCTAAATATGTTTATTATGATAGGGTATCTGATATGATACTCAACCCTCTCTTTCTTCATTTAGTTATATGCCACCTCAGCATTGCTGCAGGTGGTACCGCTATGTGCTGGAGCGGGGTGCTCGGTCACAAGCATTTCACAAGCATTCAAGTCTACCGCACACGCCACCAGACAACCACACGCGGTTGGCACGCCGTCCGGTGCGTGACAAATATTTGCAAAATTTCCGTTTTGGCGCCGAAACCCAAGCCTCTGCATTTCGCCAAAAAATACAAACCGAGTCTCTGCGTTAACTTCGTGCCCCACCCCACCCAGCACATTCAAATCCCTTATTTGCCGCAAAATTTTGCTGTGTGTTGTTGTTTTCAGGGATATTTTGCTGTGTGAAAACAAATTTAAATATCAACGAATAATCGGTGTCCGGGTTATTTTGCCGGGTCATGGTTGAATGGCCTCATATTAGATTGTACTAGCACTAGTACTACTAGTGTAGAGTAGTAGGAGCAGGAGTAGTACAGTGGTAGTAGAGTACAAACCAGTACGAGTCCCATCGGACACCAATTTTCTTGGAGTCCATGCTACAGCTAGCACTTCTCCCTCCTCGTTCCTCTAAACTCAGCCGAAGCACGGTGGGCAGGGTGAGGGTTTGCCAATAGTCGGTTTGCTCAACAACGGTCCCAGATGTCAGTGAAAATGCAAGACAACATGTGTTCCCTAGCTTGAGCGGCGTGTCGAACCGACCGTGTGAAGGTGCGATGCGAATGCGGCAGGCTTTTCATTTTGAACTCGTAAGTTGTAACATTTGGTTCTGCTCCTTGGAGCGACGATAGACACAAATAACGATTGAAAACACTAGGGCGGGGCTTTTCCCGCGCGATAAGAGGGGGATTTTGCCAGCTTGGCCAATTGTCGGTTTGTTCACATGCAGTCCCACATGTTACTGATATGCCTTGGTAGTGGGCGTTGAGCGGCAGGCCGGAACATATTGTTACTTCAATTATTCATGTTGCATGTACATTAAAATTGCATTGAAATGTACTCAACAACGTGCGGGCTAGTATCATCTAGTGATCTGAAAGGGCCCACTTCAAAAAAGAAAGAAAGGCGATTCGGTGCCCAGGCTCATCTGCACCTGGTCGGAAAAAAATCACAAAAAATAAAAAAATCATAATATTCCAGTTTTTTTTGTATGGTAGAAAATTTGATGCGTGAGGTCCGCTCCAATTTTCAAGTCGTTCGGACATCTGAGCAGCTCTCGGCAAAAAAAAACAAATCGGGTCAGAACAGTGCATGAACAGTAAACCTTTTTTACAGAACCCAAATTTGTCTTTTTTGCCGAGAGCTGCTCAGATGTCCAAATGACTTAAAAATTGGAGCGGACTGCACGCATCATATTCACTACCATGCAAAAAAGAATTGGAATTTTTTGAATTTTCTAGTATTTGTTTTGATTTTTTTCTTCAGCAAAGGGTGCAGATGAGCCTGGGCTCAGAAGTGGATTATCGCCCACTACACATTCAAGCATTTCACATCGTTCTCTCGCTCTCTCTGTCAAACCGGCTATGCCAAACTCCCCTGCCTACCACGTGGGAAAAGACCCGCCCTCGCTTTTTTAATCGGGTTTTGTATCGATGGATCGCGCGAAGCAGCCAAACCAAGTGTTACAAGACTACTAGTACTGCGTACTACTATAGTACACTGGGCTGCCGTGTCTTGTACTCCTCCATCGTAAGAGTGGATACGCTCGCTTTCATAAATGTTCTGCTTCCGTTCGCCAACATGTGGGACATCTAGCATCCGGGCCACGTGCCATGCACCAAATAACAGTGCAGAACAGCAGGGGGGACGCACCCCGGTCGTGGCGCCGCAGTAGTACCAATGAGCAATGAGGCGTCAAATCACAAAACCGCACCTTTCCAACCATCATTTCACTCTTCGCTGAAACCGCTTCTCCATCATCTTCTTCAAGAAAACCACGTGTTGCTTCTGCCATTGTTTTGATTTTTCATGAGGGACGCGCATCGGCTTGGTACATCACTGACACGTGTGACCATGATACGTCTCCAACGTATCTAAATTTTTTGATTGTTCCATGCTGTTATATTATCAATTTTGGATGCTTTTATATACATTTACAGCAATTATATATATCATTTTTTGGGACTAACCTACGCTATTTTCTGCCTGTTTTTGGTTTTACAGAATATCAATACCAAACGAAGTCCAAATGCCACGAAACTTTTTGGAGATTTTTTTTTGGACATAACCAACACTAGAAGCTTCGGGAGAAGGCCAGAAGCCCCAGGAGGTGGCCATGAGCCACTAGGGCACGCCTGGGGGGGCAGGCGAGCCCTGGTGCCTCGTGGGCCCACCTCTGCCTCTTTTGACCTAATTCCACCACTATAAATTCCCAAAAATCAGGAAACCATCAGACGATTCCACAAAATACTTTTTCTGCCGCCGCAAGTTTCTGTTCTCGAGAGATCCCATCTGGAGGCCTTTTCCGGTGCTCCGCCAGAGGGGGAATCGATCACGGAGGGGCTCTACATCAACCTTCTGCCCTTCCGATGATGCGTGAGTAGTTTACCACAGACCTTCGGGTCCATAGTTAGTAGCTAGATGGCTTCTTCTCTCTTTTTGATCTTCAATACAATGTTCTTCTCGATGTTCTTGGAGTTCTATCCGATGTAATCACTTTTTGCGGTGTGTTTGTTGGGATCCGATGAATTGTGAGTTTATGATCAGATTATCCATGAATATTATTTGAGTCTTCTCTGATTTCTTTTATGAATGATTATTACAGCTTCATATTTCTTCTCCGATCTATTGATTTGGTTTGGCCAACTAGATTGATTTATCTTGCCATGGGAAGAGGTGCTTTGTAATGGGTTCGATTTTGAGGTCCTCAATCCCAGTGACAGAAAGGGACATGACACGTATGTATTGTTGCTATTAAGGGTAAAAAGATGGGGTTTATTCATGCGTGAGTTTACTTTGTCTACATCATGTCATCTTGCTTAAGACGTTACTCTATTCTTTATGGACTTAATACACTAGATGCATGCTGGATAGCGGTCGATGTGTGGAGTAATAGTAGTAGATGCAGGCAGGAGTCGGTCCACTTGTCTCGAACGTGATGCCTACATACATGATCATTGCCTTGGATATCGTCATGATTATTTGCTTTTCTATCAATTGCCCATCAGTAATTTGTCTACCCACCGTATGCTATTTTCTTGAGAGAAGCCTCTAGTGAAAACTATGGCCCCCAGGTCTATCTAAATCATATATTAAAAACCCTAAAAATATTTTGCTGCACTTTTTCTTTATTTACTTTATTTTGTATTTTTGTTTTAATCTATCCATCTATCACATACAATTTAATCTTGCAACTTACCGCCGTGGGATTGACAACCCCTCGTTTGCGTTGGGTGCAAGGATTTGTTGTTTGTGTGCAGGTACTGCTAACGAGGTGTTGCGTGATTCTCCTACTAGATTGATAACCTTGGTTTCATAACTGAGGGAAATACTTACCTCTACTGTGATGCATCATCCCTTCCTCTTCGGGAAAAATACCAACGCAAGCTACAAGTAGCAGACCGCATGTTAGCAAACCGACAGGCCAAGCTCCCCCGCCCACCACTCAGCAAAAGCACCTCCTTTTTACTAATCTGGGTATCTACTTTTAGATCAATATAATCGAGATTTGTATATATCGCACCAAGAAGCAAAACCTAGTGGTACGCTTTATAGTTCAAAACGAAACAGCGGCACACTTCCAGCACGGCTTTCACGTTCACGTCGCAAGTCCGCAGGGTCAATCCGCACACGAAATGGCGACACCAAAAATGATGCACTCACGGGCCTTTACGGGGCTAATACAGGCATCTCCAACTAATCAAACTAGACCCCCCTGATTTTCAGGGGGGTGGGCCCCTTCCCACCACCTAAATCCAATCCTAATCCTCCACGTTTGCTACTCCGTAAAGTCTGTAAAAATCATCCTCGCTAGTCTAGCATTGCTCATGGCGACACACTAACAGCACGCCTTTCGCCGACATGTGGGACATCCACCATCCTAGTCCACGTGCCATGCACCAAAGTTCAGAGCAGTGGGGGGAGGCACCCCGGTCGTAGCGCCGCAGTACTAGTAAATGAGAAATGACGCGTCAAATCACAAAGCCCCACCTTGCCCACAGTAAGCTGGACGGAGCAGGGGAGTACAAAAAATTGTGGACGTAGCTTCGACCCAAAGGCAGTGACGCATGGATCCCGCATTTTAATATACCCGCGGCCTCCTTTGGTTCACATGGTAGGAATATTATAGGAATATGAAAGTTGTAGGAAAAGAGATGACGTACGGCCTCCTTTGGTTTGTAGGAATTTAATAGTATAGGATTTTCAAAGGAAAAACTCCTATGGAGCTCTGTGGTTTGTAGGAATGGATTCCTAATCCTATGTAGGATAGGAACCAGTCCTTCACATTTTAAAGGAAAAAAACCATGTTTTTTCTATTCTATGGAAAAATTCCTATCCTATGCATCAAATGACATTTCTTTCTCTATACGAATTGAGATGCATGTCATCTCACTTCCTATGTTTTTTCTATTCCTATGATATTCCTATCCTACGAACCAGAGGAGGCCGACATGTATCTCAAATCCTTTGAGTAGGGATAGGAAAAGAGATGTCATTTGGTTCACATCATATGAATTTTTCCACTGAGTCTTAATATTTATTTTCCTCTTAAATGTGGAGTATAGGAATCCATTCCTATGAACCAAATGGCTCTAAAGGAAAAGTTCCTATAAAAATCCAATCATATAGAATTCCTATAATATTCCTCCACACCAAAGGAGGCTTGAAATTGCTGTAGGTGATACGGCGGTCTTCCTTTGCCGAGTGTCGGCTAACGGAGACTTGCCTAACAAACTTGGCGAAGTGTGGCACTCGGCAATAGAGAAGTGCCACACGTCGAGTCCTTAATCGATGGGACATTGCCGAGTTTAGAACTCAGCAAAATATTTGCCCGGTTCTTCTAATGAAGGAACACACTATATTTCATCTCTCTACTGATCCCGATCGTTCTTTCTCTCTCCTTAGTTAGAGGACTCAATCCTAAGATGTCTCTCACTCTCTCTCACAACAAACACACACATACGGCCCCTCTTCATCGAAGACACACTCGTACATTCCTCCCCCATCTCTATAGATATCTCTCGATGATGAATGAAATGATATATGCTGGGTTTTCTATATGTGCATGTTGTTCTACGAAAACTCGATAAAATTTCGTGAGGTTTGAATTTTCAATAAAGCTATATGCACTATATTTTGGAACGGAGGGAGCATACGGCAGTTGCGAACGCTCACGTGGTAATTTTATGTGTCGGAGGAGTGGCTGTTCTGTCAAATGCCATGGCAAAACTGCCACCGTCAGATGCAGATCTGATGGTTCTTTGGGCGTTCGCCAGGAAATGGCTTGTGGTGAACGTTCGCTTGATATGATTTACGAACACACGCATTGCATTGACATGTTAACCCTCCCTCTCACGCACGCACACATGCACCTCACGACTCTCCCGAGACTTCTCGCACACACCATCTATCTGTACTCTATAGGTAGACGTGACACACATATATGTGCTCTTCACACCCTTCCCTAAGAACTTCTAAAAAATAAAAGACATCACACATATTTTTTTTTGTAACTCAGATGTGACACACGTATACATCTTACTCTAGGTGGAGTACGTAGTACACGAAGAGAAGCGGCGCACGCACGCACCAGTTCTCTAACACCCACGCGCGGGTCCACGTATGAGCGCATTTGTTTACAAAGAGGCATCCCAAGTGACAATTTGACTCATGAAGTTTTCAAATTCATGGAGGGTCGGGGACCACACGTGTACATAGTGCGACCTGGATGCGGTGGCGCGTTATTGATTGAGTTTTTTTTACTGGAACTTTAATAAAATAGTGGTTCACGCGTATTCATTTTAAAAACGATTGCTACAAGAAAATCACTCCACTATATATATAAGCAGGAGCTTCAGCGCTTGCTTTACTAGGGTTGCTCTCATTCACTCTCTCATCCTCTCCAGATCTAAACAAGACAGAGGCGGCCACACCCTCTCTCTGCTCACCGCTGGTAACAGTTCCGGCCGGATCCCCTCCGCCGGTGAAACGAAGAAGGTGCAGTGTTCACGCGGTCGTCGGTGGCGAGGGAGGACACCCACAGCTGCCGGCGCGTCCCGATCGGCGGCCCTTTCCATTCTGTCCGACACAGCGCCGGCTCGGGAGGGCCTCCGACCCCTTCTTCCTCCTTGTCGTACTGTGGGCAGATCCGGCCTCCCGCCGCCCTCCTAGCCACATCCGGACGACCCTCAGGTATAACTTCCTTCGAAACCGGCCTTGCTCTACTGCCCCAGCTCACCCGTGGCTGCAGGTGGATCTTTTTCTACTTCCTTCAGCTGTTCCAAAGCCACCTAAATTTTTACTATTATTAGAGGTAAACCTACCTCATGCAGTCGAATCTAGGACTTTGTTCAAAAGGGAAGAAAGGAGGGAAAGCTGTAGCATGAATCTAGGACTTGGTTCAAAGAGGAAAGAAAAGGGGGAAAGTAGTAGAGACTGGCTACCCAACCGGTCTCTTGGTTGAAAAGGGGAAGAAAATGGGGTGGATAGCGAAGCGTGGGGGGAAGTACTAGTAAGATACTGGCCAGACCAGTCTCCTGGTCCAAAAAGGGAAGAAAGTGAGGGGGTGTTGGGGGGACAACGCAACTGAGAATGAGCAGGTCTAGATTTCCTGTGCTCACATAGGAAAAGGTCATCAAGGAGATAAAAAATTGGACAAATGCAGACATGCTGCCTAAATGTTTGCCGCTCTCGGCAACCAGATCTGTGTCACCACTTTATGCCCATGCTGTCCCTTTGCCCTTATCGCTACCGTTTATCTAATATCAGAGGAAAAATGAAGCAATGCCACTGTTAGCCTAATGTCACTTCAAAGTAATGTTGCTGTCAGTCTAGTGCCATCGATAAATTGAAGCAATGACACCACCATTTTATGAAGTGCTCCTGTCTTGCTTTATTTCCCATGAATTCTGTTTTGCTAGTTACACTTAAATCTCACACCGCTAACATTGCTTCATCCCATTGGAACTGCACAAATTTGATTGCACCGTGCACGGAGCTACTGACCATGTGCTACTCTCATGACAGTAATACTAGTGTTGTTGTTCTCCATGTTAGTCTAGTGCCAGTGTTGATGTGATGTGATGCTACTTCTTACTTAATGGCACTTTTTCATATTATCAATGTAATGCCATTCATAACACAAGAGATGCTGTTGTTAATCATATGCCAATGCAAATAACTGCCACTGCTTAAATAACCATATTACATATTTGTGCAAACAGGGATGTCTATCTCCATATCATTTCTATTTGTGCAATCATAAGCACACACCTCAATTTTAGTAGAACTGCACAAAATCAGATGGCTATTCCTACCTGCCGTCCTCTAGCCACCCGTATTCCAGGTATTCCTACATTCATAACTAGCTAGAATGGCCAACGCAAGCTAAAAGAAGCTGATTCGTACGTGGACTTCCTGATTGTAGTGCAGTAACGAGCCTGTCATGTGTGGCGGAGAAAACAAGCAATGCGTCCGTGCCGTGAACTACACTCACTCCCAATTTAAGGACGGCCCGAGGACGAGCTCGCATGGCTGCACGGAGGTTTTGGGGTCAGGTGCGCGTAAAAGAGGCATTGCGGCCTGCTTATTTCTGCAAATAGCGGTGCTTAAATTTAGTGGAACTGCACAAGAAGTTCAGATGGTCAATCCACTTCAAGGTTCAGTTCAATATTCGAATTGAGAACACAACCCTGGATGATGGCAACAAGAAAAACCAGTGTGAACCCCAAGAAATTAAAGCTTGCCTAGGGAGGCCCTTTGCTCAGAGAAGCCTGGCTTGATTTTTCCTGATTTGTAAACCTTCTCACAAGTTTGTCTTTTGCTGTCAACTTCTAAAAGAGATGTTATGTTCTTTGAATCATTGAGATGTATAAAAAAGCTGAACTTATGCTTTTGAAGTATTTTATGCAGCCGAGTTTATTGTGAATGTTTAACATGAATGTTGGAGTAGCGTGTTAAAATTTGGAATCTATATTGTGGCCTCAATTAACCGCATGAACACTGTAACTAAATACGTAGTTGCTTATATGTCAGATAGCAGAGTATGAGTGTGAAAGCACATTTGCTCCCTTGGTGGTTTTGGTAATTTATGCCAACATACATGTTGTTGGACTAATGCTGTTATCTAGTGAATTTCAGACAAGTTCAACAATTGCGTGGCAGGGACAAGAGGACGTGGAACCCCTTCAAAATGCTAAGGACAAAGATTGGCAAAAGATCAAGACTCTACATTTTTGGTTTAGTGATCCAAGATCACATTGAGTCCATAGGAAAGCCAATACTATTAAAAGGGGATGAGGTGTTGCTTAATGGTCTATTTGCTCAAGTGCTTCGTGACAGTACTCCTAAACCCTCAACCACTCTCTCTACCCAAATATGTCCTAAACCTACAGTCCAACTCGGACCCACCGAAATTTCCTATCCGGCCCCACCAAGTTCATCCAAGACTTAGCCACTGCCAAAACCCTAACAAATCGGATCCACCAAAATGGATCTCGGTCCCACCGAGATGGCCTTGCCAACTCTCTGTAATCGTTTACATTCACTTCGGTCTCACCGAGTTTTGCAAATCGGTCTCACCGAGATGGCTTGCCAAGTATTTGTTGCCTTATTGCTTCACTTTGGTCCTACCGAGTTGATGCAATCGGTGCCACCGAGATGAGGATTGCCCCAAGCCATTGCACTTAGGTCCATCCGAGTCGTTCGTATCGGTCCCACCGAGATTCCTAAAGTTCATATCTTTTACACAGTTCGGTGCTACCGAGATGATCGTTTCGGTGCCACCGAGTTGGGTCAAAAGTGTGTAACGGTTGGATTTTATGTGGAGGCTATATATACCCCTCCACCACCTCCTTCTCAGTAAGGAGAGCCATCAGAACGTGCCTAGACTTCCACCATACATTTTCTGAGAGAGAACCACCTACTCATGTGTTGAGATCAAGATATTCCATTCCTACCATTTGAACCTTGATCTCTAGCCTTTCCCAAGTTGCTTTCCACTCAAATCCCTCTTCCACCATAGCCAAATCTGTGAGGAGTTGTTTGAGTGCTGGGAAGACTATCATTTGAAGCACAAGAGCAAGGAGTTCATCAACAACACACCGTCTATTACCTTTTGGAGAGTGGTGTCTCCTAGATTGGTTAGGTGTCACTTGGGAGCCTCCAACCTGATGTGGAATTGAACCAAGGAGTTTGTATGGGCAAGGAGATCGCCTACTTCGTGAAGATCTACCCCGAGTGAGGCTAGTCCTTCATGGACGTAAGCCATGGTGGAATAGACAAGGTTGCTTCTTCGTGGACCCTTCGTGGGTGGAGCCCTCCGTGGACTCGCGCAGCCGTTACCCTTCGTAGGTTGAAGTCTCCATCAACGTGGACGTACGATAGCACCACCTATCGGAACCACGCCAAAAACCACCGTGTCTTCATTGCGTTTGATCTTCCATACTCTACCCCTTTACTTTCCATACTCTTGCATGCTTTACTATTTCCGCTGCTTAATCTCTAGATATGCATGTGTAGAAAGTATTGGAGTTATCTTAACTTGTGCCAAAATCTGCCTAAGTCCCAAGAAAATTAAAATCTGCAACCTTGGTTGGTTAAGTGTCTATTCACCCCCCCCCCCCCGTCTGAATGTGCCTTCCAAACTGGGAAGCGTATTTTCAAAAATACGTTTCCACTCATCCTGATAGACGGGCCCGACTCGTCAACTCGATCTGCTGATAGGTGGGGCCGCCTTATCCCTTTCTCTCTCTTCTCTCCCTGGTCGTCCTGCTCCTCGCGGCTAGGGCAGGGGTGGGTCGGCGTGGCCGTCACCTTGCTGCTCCCCTGGGCCGTTCGTCGGGCGCGGGAGCACCGCCGCTCCACGCCGCGCCCAAGGGTAGCCGCGGGGGAGCCCGAGGTGGCCTACGGCGCCGTCGCCACAGGGCCGGGCCACGGTGGTCGAACCACGGCAGGGGAGCCACGCCGGCAGAGCTTCCCCAGAGGAATGGAGCGCGGCGGCGTCTTGCGGGCATCAATGGGCGGTCGAGGGCGCAGAGAACAGGAAGGGGGGGGGCTACGGGGAGGAACTGGCCGAGGGGGTTCGGTGGCAGAGCCGCGGCCATGGGAGGAGGGGAGAGCTCTGAGAGCTCGACTGGGAAGGGGCTGGGCTTGCTGGAGAGGAGGGGAGCTCGAGGGCCACTTATATAGGCTCAGGGAGAGCTTCTCAGCGTCGACCGGAGCTTCGGGACGGCGGTGCCGTGGCGGCGCACTAGCGGAGCACCCGCTGTCGGCTCGCCCGGCCAACGAGCAAGCCTCCAGGGCCAGCTGGGGATTAATAAGGAGCCATACGTCGCCACAGATGTCGGCACAAGGCGCCGTCGAGATCATAGGGGAAGGGATGCGATGGCTCAGCACAGAGCTCCGGCTGTAGCTGCAATTGGCGTGGTCACCACGCGGCCATGGCCTTGACACGCCCTACTTGATGCAAAACTATGTCTGGGGTGTTCTAAAACCCTCAAGTAGTTGACTAGTGCAGCTGGAAGGCACGGGAGGGCTCTTGTGTGACAGCACCTTGGTCAAATAGCAACTAGCAGCAAGGTGTTTGACATGTGTTGTGGCCACCACAGTGCTCCTCCTGGCCTGACCTTTGGCAGAGGTTAATAATCCACCAAGGTGACCATCTTGGCCAAAATTTCAGCACAAATGGACAACTCTAGATGGCACCTCCTTTGCAAACTTGCAAACTGGACAGAAATGAAAATGAGGATGCTGGGAAAGAATGGCTAGATGGATTTGGCTGATTTTTGGTGTAGGGTGATGATTTGGATGCAAGAATGCACTGGTAAAGTCTCATACCATTTGGATACCTCTAAATGGTACTTCCTTCATAGTGCTGCAATCTGGACAGAAACTTGGATAATTTCCTGAGGAAGATGGACACAATGGAATGAGCTGGTTTTTGGTTTGCAGGAGTAATATATCAAGGTAAATCACTCTGCAAAATTTCAGCTCAAAAAGATCAAAGGTTCAAGCACTTCCTTTGCAAATTGGAAATCTGGACAGAATTTGCAAATTCATGCTGTGCTCAAAATTTGAATTGTGGAACTTGAGATTTTGATGGAAATGGTGAATATCTGGGTAGGATATACTCCACAAATTATTTGGGATTTTTCCTAGCTACCAAAATGGTAGTTCCTTTGGAAAGGCCCCAAATTGAAATATTGGCTTTAAATAGGAAAATGCAATTTCCCTTATTTAATTGTGGCCAATATTTTTACCAGAGCTTGAGATAGGTACAAAGATCATCTCCACAAGTTTTCAAGAAATTTAAAGATGTTTAGCTATCATTCTGGATTTAATTCCTCAAAAAGGCAGAAAAAGAAATTAATCCCAGATGAAAAATATTGCATAAAACTTGGCAATATGTTTGCACACCTGAGGTTTATGAATATAGGAGAGTCTCTAGTAATTTTTGGAGGAATCAACGGGGCAAGGAAAATGATAGCTCCTTTGTAAACACAAAGGCGGGATTTCTAGTTCCAATATTTTGGAACTAGGGTTTGAATGAGGTTCAGGGTTTACTGACGGGAGCTTGGCTAGCACAAGACCATGGGACAGGTGTTGATAGGCTGAGGATTGTCTGGATTCACCTGGTCACTCACCAGATTCTAGAGGAAAAATTTGGGAGAGGAAAGCTAGGAAGGAATAACAGCACAAAAATCGATAACCCAATTTTTGGGGTGTTACAAACCTTCCCCCCTTAAGAGAATCTCGTCCTCGAGATTCCTAGGGTTAGCTCAAAAAAAATATCACACCTCCTGGAAAAACCTCTGGGTTGGGTCTTAACCCTGCTGTTGAAAACAACCGAGTTAAAAGTACCGAAAATTGGTACACCCAGATCGAGATACGGATATTGCGGGATCTACTCCACAGGTATGGGTTGTTGGGTTGCTCTCATAGTCCTGACATTTTTAGAAAAAGCAAAAATTCCTTTTTCCAAAAATGCTAGGGGCACCCCAATGAACAGTGGTCTCTCTCGCTGACAGGTGGGCCCAGGGCCCACTGGCAGCCTCCTTCTTCTTTCTCCGGCCAACGGTTCTCTCTCGCATTCCTGCGCTGTTCCGCGTGCGGCTGGGCACTGCGCGTGCCTAGGTCCTAGGGCGTAAAGCACCCTACGAAGATAGTGCGTGGCGTGCACAAGGCCGACGCAGAGAGCACTCCCATTGCGGGCCAGCGCCGGTCGGCACTGCTCGCGGATTCGCCTCCTGGACGTCGGTGATCAAGCGACGTGCGGTTTTCCTGGACCTCGCTCATCGTACACCGGGCTTGGGCTATAAAAGACTATGGTAACGCAGCTCTATCCAACTCACACCATGCCTCTCTTCCATCTCTTCGATTTGGACGAGCTCGAGCCGAGATCCTTCGGTGATGCGGTGTTCCTGGTGGGGCTACGGTGGTTCCTCACTGCGCTGCTGGCTACTCTGATCGGTTCGTCGCTCTGCCTGCTGCAGCTCATCCTGCAGGAGCGGGCTCGCGACGACGCGGGTCCCGTCGCGGTGGGTCAAGGTGAGGACGATGCTGGCAGAGTGGCTGGTGATCATCCACGCTGGTTCCTTCACCGTCTCAGGCCGGCGGAATAAGCGTGTGCTGTAGTGGGGCGAGGTGGCGGCTTGTCCAGCGTCACACAAGACAGTGACAGAGGCGCCGCTGGGTCTATGGCTAGTGCAGTGTGGTCAGCGGAGCTCTACCAATGCGGGGACCACGCTGCTGGTAGCTCCTCGTCGAACATCATCCACAATGAGTGGGTGTTCGGGTAAAATCGAGGTTTAAATCTTGTACTGGAGGGGTTGTAACAGTTAATGCTGCAATAAAATTCTCAGAATTTCTCCGAGATTGCAGCTGGGTTCTAGGAAAAAAATTTGGGACCGGGGAACTATTGAGTAGAGCTGGTTTTCCAGAATGTTGGGTTCGGAAAACTGGCAAACGGAGTAAGCACAGATGGGTATGGGTATGCGGCTTTGCATTCTACCCGAGTACTGCTGCGACTGTACTCAGGAGGATGAATTTGGTGTGCAAACATTGCTCACACGATACACGTGCAATCTATTCAAACCATTATGCAAGCAAATGCAGAATGCATATAGAAGCAAAATACATGCAAAGGAAAAAGAACACATCCAGCAGATTACACTAAGGTGTTTTAATGCTAGTGGGTGTATGTACTCCTGGTATACATATACCTACACCAGCTCGCATTTCATTAGGGACTCCGGGCGAGTCTATTGTTATTAGGTGTAAGTTTTCTACTGATCGAAATCTTGTTAAGAATCCACTACCAGCTCTGCTAAACATTTTTGCTTAACAGAGAGACAGATGAACCAAACACGCAGAGCAAACGGACATACATAACGTTACAACAGCACACAAGTTACAAGCAATATAAGCATACAACATCACACAACCTTACTAGGCACCTAACAGCAACTACTCACCCCGAACTACAGGGTTCTATTCCTTAGCGAGGGCGAAAAGACAGTCTTGGCAGCACACCTACTCGCAGCACCTTCTGGCTTCACCTACCGCCGGAGCCACAAATGGGCCTACTCTTGCTGGGGCTCTCCTGGGGGACGTAGGGTGAGCCAACTTCCGTCTTCATCGTCAGGCACCTCTATGGGTTGGGGCCCAACTGCTTGAGCTGCGGCTGGAACTTGACGGAACACGTCCCGACGATGAAGACGCCGAATAGCTCGGGAAGAGGAACTTGGGTGAATGATGCCTAGTCGATATAGGTTCACGGGCTGCGAGGGTAGCACTGGCTGCGAAGGTGGCAATGGGTTTGGCATCATAGAACTGGTGGTCTAGGATGCAGCTTGATGGGCCTCACGGTATGCTTCCGTAACGACCCGAGTGTTGTCACGGTCAATGGCTTTAAACTCTCCAAGAATGCCGAAGAGCAGCAGTCCCTGGGCAGTAATGAACTGAACCAGGCGAGCCATTGCTGGGTCGGCATCTCCAACTGTGTTGGGGAAATCGCAACCTGTGTTGGACGTAGAGGGAAAGTAGCGGAACTCCCGCATCTTCGCTACTTGTGAAAACTGGAAATGAAGACGTGCGATGGCTTCCACAGCAGCTGTCTGGACAGCCAACGCGGGGGTGGGCATGGGTTTGCCCTGAAAAGTCAAGGGCTTCCCATCCTCTGCTGGACTTGGGCAGATATGCACCTTTGCACAGTATCGGCAAAGGTGAGGGACGGGTTCCGATTGGAACACAAGATACACCGAGCTAGCACTATAGCCAAGGGCTTGGGTGAGCATACTCGAAAGGATGGGCGGAAAGCCGGCACGACCATTAGCCAAAGTTCGGCTACGGAAAGTGGGTACTTTGGAAGAACTAGCCATGGCTGCTGGTTTGAGGATACCGGCTTGGGTTCTCTTGCGGGGATCTGGCTTACTGAACGGAGAGGGCTGCGACTCGCAGGTGGGAGGGGTTTTAAATAGGCAGCCAGGCTGGGACATACCAGCATGGCATGGATCCTTCTCGTGCCGGGTAAAGGATATGCCGGCACGGCCGACAACTGGGTAGGGTCACGGTCCAATCCAGGGACGGCTGGGTGGGCAGGCAGCTGGGTAGGGACACGTCAATTCCGACTGCGCCATCTGTTGATCAACGGTGGCCGTGTCGGATCTCAATGATGCGTCAAATCTATTGGGCTCACTACCGGTTGATAAATAGGGGTGGTTTGATACTAGGGTAACCTACATCCAGCCTGGCTCTGATACCACGTCCTGTGGCACCCCGATAGAGGGCCGATGCACACCAGTCCCAGGATAAGACTTGGCGCATGTCTGAGACGTGACACGGCAATTCCAGGTGCAAAAATGGCTTTATTATATGAAATGGAGTATTACAATACTATTGCTTACAACAATATTACATGGCTCCAAGGCTTAACTAAATGGCAGCGGAGGTCTTGGTTCAGCGGCAACGACGTCTCTGGCTGGGCTCCACAACTCACATGGCTAGCTGGGTTACGATCTAGCATGACGAATCTTCTCCAGCAACTGTCCACGTGCAAGGCCAGGTGAGTACTTTGAATGTACTCGCAAGACCACCAAATACATAGCATCCAAACAAGCAGATGACAAAGCAGGCCCTATGTTTTTATGAGAATTTATTCTAAACATGGCATGGAATTAATAGGAAAACATGGATCAAGCATGGCATGACATGGATCAGGCATAACAACTATATATCATGGCATGGCATGGCTATTTTTATGAGACATGGTATCCAAAATTAAACTGGAACCAACTCTACACATACCTCCCGTGAAGTATTAAAGTAATATGTTGTGACATCATTCAGTTTTACTGCCCCTCTGGGCTATCTCGCGACTCCTCGAGATCTCACTCCATGATCATGTCAGAATACATTGTGAACTCCTTTATCAAGTTTGTTATAACAGGTTTGTCCTCCAGATCAACAAAGACCAAATAGTGTGACCTAATACGAACTGTGTCCAATACCGTGGACTCGGCTATTCGAATAGATTCATACACTCTGCAGAGGTTGTGCACTTTACCCACACTATGGACATTCATCCACGAAACTTGCCTAACCTGTGACCCTTCTATCATACCACCGACAATCATACCCCTTCCGGGTCATGTCCTGGGTGGCCCCTGTGTCACTCCTAACACCTGCCACCGTCGTGGCTAAACTAAACTGTCCCAAACGGGGACCCCCGGGCTAAACCAACAACTAGGCTCACAAGGTTATCGCCGCCTACCTGATCAGGGTAGCACGCGCGCATAACCTTCCCTCTTTGGTGGTACCGATAAGAGAGCACAAGGTTAGACCAAGTCAAGGCCGTCCCATACCGGCAAATGTGGCTGCACGGGTAAGCTCGGTTCGGTGGCACTATGACTCGATCCCATCAATGACGGAGGAGGTTTAGTTTATAAGTTCAATTTAACATTTCCATCATCACACCATAACATCAACACTTATGAGGAAGAACAATCACTTAACAACAGCATAGCAAAATCATAACAGTATTGTCAATCATGGCATGAGATCAAATCATAGCATTAGCATGATAATGGTATTAAAAGTGTTTACACTAGCATGGAAAAATATGACATGAAAGCAAGTCATGATATTATATGGTAAATAACACTAGCGTCTGGTATGGATGAAATAACAGGGCTATGCCAGTGCAGACTAACAGATGATCCGAAATATACCGCAATACACACACAGGGAGCAAGCAAAGTCAACATGCAAGTCCGGGGCTCATGATAAGAGGTTGGCTTGTCTTGGGGTAGGGGAATACGTCTGGAAGAAATGCGATGAAACTCCGGATACGATGCGTCGGAACAGGCACTCTCGGGAGAGGCCTATTTTAGGGAAAGGGCAAAAGTGGTATTTTCAACATGTGATAATATTATGAAAATGGCACCATCAGAACGGGCTCGACGAATAGAAACCGTGGGCTTTGGATTTACCTCAATCAGAGTTACGGTCGTGGAGAAATGGCCGTTCGTTCGTTAAGTGATAAAACAAACAGGAATCTGTCCGTTTTAGCCCTTAACGGGTGAATGCCCGCACTTTAACTGTTTCGGCCGCGGGCTGAAACTGGAAGCGTATTTCAGTGATTACGCTTTCACTGCAGCGAACGCGTATTCCATTCCAGCACCGTGGCTGAATGCGCCTTCCAAACTGGGAAGCGTATTTTCAAAAATACGTTTCCACTCATCCAGACAGATGGGCCCGACTCGTCAGCTCGAGCCACTGACAGGTGGGGCCGCCTTATCCCTTTCTCTCTCTTCCCTGCCTGGTCGTCCTCCTCCTCGCGGCTGGGGCAAGGGCGGGTTGGCGTGGCCGTCACCTCGCTGCTCCCCTGGGCCGTTCGTCGGGCGCGGGAACACCGCTGCTCCACGCCGCGCCCAAGGGTAGCCGCGGGGGAGCCCGAGGTGGCCTACGGCGCCGTCGCCACAGGGCCGGGCCACGGTGGCCGAACAATGGCAGGGGAGCCGTGCCGGCAGAGCTTCCCCGGAGGAATGGAGGGCGGCGGCGTCTTGCGGGCATCCATGGGCGGTCGAGGGCGCAGAGAACAGGAAGGGTGAGGGCTTCGGGGAGGAACTGGCAAAGGGGGTTCGGTGGCAGAACCGGGGAAATTGGAGGAGGGGAGAGCTCCGAGAGCTCGACTGGGAAGGGGCTGGGCTTGCTGGAGAGGAGGGGAGCTCGAGGGCCACTTATATAGGCTCGGGGAGAGCTTCTCGGCATCGACCGGAGCTTCGGGACGGCGGTGCCGTGGCGGCGCGCTAGCGGAGCACCTGCTGTCAGCACGCCCGGCCAACGAGCAAGCCTCCAAGGCCAGCTGGGGATGGATAAGGAGCCGTACGTCGCCGCAGACGTCGGCACAAGGCGCCGGCGAGATCATAGGGAAAGGGATGCGACGGCTCAACACCGAGCTCCGGCTGTAGCTGCAATTGGCGTGGTCACCACGCTACCATGGCCTTGCCACGCCCTACTTGACGCCAAACTATGTCTGGGGTGTTCTACAACCCTCAAGTAGTTGACTAGTGCAGCTGGAAGGCACGGGAGGGCTCTGGTGTGACTGCACCTTGGCCAAATAGCAACTAGCAGCAAGGTGTTTGACATGTGTTGTGGCCACCACAGTGCTCCTCCTGGCCTGACCTTTGGCAGAGGTTAATAATCCACCAAGGTGACCATCTTGGCCAAAATTTCAGCACAAATGGACAACTCTAGATGGCACCTCCTTTGCAAACTTGCAAACTGGACAGAAATGAAAATGAGGATGCTGGGAAAGAATGGCTAGATGGATTTGGCCGATTTTTGGTCTAGGGTGATGATTTGGATGCAAGAATGCACTGGTAAAGTCTCATACCATTTGGATACCTCTAAATGGTACTTCCTTCATAGTGTTGCAATCTGGACAGAAACTTGGATAATTTCCTGAGGAAGATGGACACAATGGAATGAGCTGGTTTTTGGTTTGCAAGAGTAATATATCAAGGTAAATCACTCTGCAAAATTTCAGCTCAAATAGATCAAAGGTTCAAGCACTTCCTTTGCAAATTGGAAATCTGGACAGAATTTGCAAATTGATGATGTGCTCAAAATTTGAATTGTGGAACTTGAGATTTTGATGGAAATGGTGAATATCTGGGTAGGATAAGCTCCACCAATTATTTGGGATTTTTCCTAGCTACCAAAATGGTAGTTCCTTTGGAAAGGCCCCAAATTGTAATATTGGCTATAAATAGGAAAATGCAATTTCCCTTATTTAATTGTGGCCAATATTTTTACCAGAGCTTGATATAGGTACAAAGATCATCTCCATATGTTTTCAAGAAATTTAGAGATGTCTAGCTATCCCTCTGGATTTAATTTCTCAGAATGGCAGAAAAAACAATTAATCCCAGATGAAAAATATTGCATAAATCTTGGCAATATTTTTGCACACCTGAGGTTTATGAATATAGGAGAGTCTCTGGAAATTTTTGGAGGAATCAACGGGGCAAGGAAAATGATAGCTCCTTTGTAAACACAAAGGCAGGATTTCTAGTTCCAATATTTTGGAACTAGGGTTTGAATGAGGTTCGGGGTTTACTGACGGGAACTTGGCTGGCACAAGAGCATGGGAAAGGTATTGAGAGGCTGAGGATTGTCTGGATTCACCTGGTCACTCACCAGATTCCAGAAGGAAAATTTGGGAGAGGAAAGCTAGGAAGGAATAACAACACAAAAATCGATAACCCGATTTTTGGGGTGTTACACCAACTTACTGCGGGGAGGTGGGGTTTTGTGATATGATGGCTCATTACTGTTGCACCACAACCGGGGTGACTCTGCGCCTGCATACCGCCTTCTAATTTGGTGGATGTCATTTGGGCCAGCGCGCTGCATGGCCCGCATGTCGGCGAACAGAAGTAAAACGGCTGTAGCGGGAGCCGTTTCAAAGACCGACGAGGAGCGAGAAGCGGTAGTGTCTCCACTGTACTATAGGAGTAATTGATTTTTTTAGGATTGAGTAATTGTTTTTCTGGGGAGTGGTAGAGTGTCCCCACTGTATTACTAGTAGTAATTGTTTTTCTGGGCCCAAGACAAAATAGCCCACCCACCCTAATTAATAAAATCAATTCAAAAGCCCTTATTTTACTTAAGAAGAGGCGCCCCCCACTGCACCGCCCCCCAAAAAAACCCGGCTGCTCTTCTTCCTCCTCACTCCCACCTCACGTCTGCTCGCACGACTCGTCTCCCCCTCTGGTTGTACCCCCAAATTTCTCACATCACTCCTACAGAAAACCCCAGCTCCCCTTCTTCCTCACTGCTACAAAAAACCCAGCTCCCCTTCTTCCTCACTCGCACCACAACTAGGCTCGGCATTCGTTACTCTGCTCAAATCTGTGAGCTCGATGTGACGCCCGCAGGGGAAATGGAGTCGGCTGGCTCCAGCGCCAAGAAGATGAGGTTCCCGCCAGCGGCGATGCCGGTTGTAGATCCCGCACCCGGCAGCGCGGGGAGAAGCGGCAAGCCCCCCCTGTATCTCAGGAACCCGAAGAATCTCGCTTCAGAGATCTCCCGGACGCCATCCTTGGGGAGATCATCTCGCTTCTCCCCACAAAGGATTGCGGCCGCACCCAAGTCCTCGCATCTCGGTGGCGCCCTCTATGGCGCGCCATGCCTCTTAATCTCGACTGTTGTGGCCTATCTCTCGTTGATGATTTTGAACTCCCCGGAGCCATCATCTCCTCCCACGGGGGCTCCGTTCACCGCCTCTGCATCCCGGCGTGCTACCTGCACGTGCCCCGCATGGTGAACGCCTGGCTGACATCCCCTGATTTCCGCAAACTCCAGATGCTTGAGTTCTATTTTTCCTACGAAACTGACATACCACGAACCGAACGCCATATATTTGACCTGTCGCCACTGATGTCCATCTTGCGGTTTTCCTCCTCTCTCCACACTGCCACCTTTGCCCTGTGCAGACTACCAGACAATCTGGTACAAAAGCTTCAACTCCCACTTCTCAAAAAACTTTCACTTGTTCTGGTTCGTATGTCGGAGGCCTCACTACACAGCATCATCCAATCCAGTTGCCCTGCCCTGGAGTGCTTAGTGCTTGTTTTAACAGTTAAAATCGGTTGTTTCCGAATAAAGTCTCCTAACCATGTAAGAATTGGAATTTCTTTTGACGTAGGGGAGCTCATCATCGAAGATGCCCCTTCACTTCAAAGGTTGATCCTTGATTCTTGTTATTCACCTTCGCAAATAACAGTCGTCTCTGCGCCTAAACTGGAGATCTTGGGTGTAATTCATGATCTTTGTGATCGTTTCAAGATGGTGTTTGGCTCCACAGTTATCCAGGTACTGTATATTATCATCTACACTTTTGTAATCATAAGCTGCATTTTTCATTTGTGCGCATAAGTTTTATATCATCTTGGAGTACACTTTTTGTACTAATATTATGTTCTATATGCTCAATGAAGAGTTTGTCCATGGATAGCCTATCAGTGGTGCTGGATTCTGTCAAGATCTTATATATCAGTATGAATACTTTTGATCTGAACAAGATTATTGGCTTGTTGTGATGCTTTCCATGCCTGGAGAAGTTGTATATAAAGGTGATGATTTCACGCACATTGGAAGCCCATATATAGTGTACTAGAATTAACCGTTCAGTTGTTGCTCTTTCCACATACTCTTTTTTAGACCTTAATTGTTTTCAATCTTCATGTCTATTTAGGCAGCAGGACGGGGTACAAAAGGTATAACCAATCGGTGGCATCATAAGCACCGGGATTTTCTCAGTTCTCATCACATTCGTTTGAAGACAATAAAGCTGGAAGGATATGTAGCCACCCATGCAAACAATAGATTTGTCACATTCTTCCTGCTAAATGCGAGGGTACTATTGTCCATCAGGCTTAAATATATTAAGAACGAAGTTTTAATGGATGGATATGTCGAAGAGAAAAAAAGGACTTTCAGGTGGACAAACGGGCTTTTGAACGAGCCAGGCTTCTTTTTACATCATCTTGTGGTCATATTCCATTATGTTTTACGACCCGGGATGCTCATTTGATGGATATGACCGATCCATTTGATAGTGACAGCTACCGAAAACAGTGGTGGAGTTAGATGATGTTGCCCTTTCCAATCTGGGTTTAGTCTAAACCTGATGAACAATTACCCTCGTGCTTTTGTACAGTTTGTAATTAAGCTGGAGTTTGATGTTGTTGCCCATTTCAACTCGGCTGTGGCAGTCATATTTTCTTTGAAAAATGCTAATGGCTTGCCATTTCTTTAATTAAGAGAGAAATATTGTAACAAATCACAACAAAGGGAAATAACATCACTCTCGTCGGCTACTTGATCTCATTGTGCATTACAGAACCCAAGCGCTTAGCGCCCGCCAGCACCCACAAACTTATTTTGAGCTAGCACACCAAATGGGCTGTAATTCCTAATAAGAAAGGCTGCATGGCCGTGATAGATTTGGATTCTGACATTTGGGACCCACAAGGAAAAAGCCTATCCAAGGTGGTGTCGACTTAGTCAACAAACGATTCTGCCTGCCAGCCGTTGGATTGACATCCATCATCTGTCGTGTTTCTTCTATCTCTTGTCTTCTTCCTCCAGACGCCCAAATGAAACCACGCCGTGGGCCTCGCTTGCTCCCGCCTCCCACGGGTGGCTACGCCTCCACCCACGCATTGCCGCCCCACCGTACCCTCAAACATTGGCAGTACACAAGCAAGTGCCTCCTTATAACAAGCCAAAAAAAATGCTTCCTGCTAATGGTTTGACATCTGGGTCCCACGCCATTGTCAATGTCGTCAATAAACGAGAGAATTGCCCAATGAGCAGCTGACACCAGGGACCCAGCAACTCGCGCAGACTGACTCGATCCTACATGAATAACCAGCGGATCACGCACGTACCTCATCTGGATGAATCGAGTGCACTCATTTGACCGTCGTGCCGATGTGCGACCCAGCACTGACGGGACGGGACAGGAGTATGGCACAGTCATAATTTTAGTTTTTCCAGTTTTCCACGGCACGCTGGCGCGCCAAAAGCCATGCCTGCTTATGCATTGAATTCCGATGACCTTCGTGTTTCCCGCGACACGCGGGTTTACCTACCGTCCGCCTATAATTACTGGTTCCCGGCGTGCTCTGGTGGCACCTTCACCCAACGCACCCTATCCTCACAAGACCCCACCGGCCACACGTCGCTTGCCACTTGCCCTCACTCTCGTAATGTCCATCATGCCCCCGCGCGGCATCAATAGGCGACGCCAGAGGCGCTCACCGCCGGAGTTAGTGTTCGGTTTTTCACGGGAAGGCAGACGGAGGGAGGAGGCATTCTGGCGGTCTTTAGATGGCAATGCGGAGTATGAGGATGCCTTGGAGCGCGACCGCATGGTGGAGGAGCATCGTACCGCCGATTTGCGCTGCCAGCAGAGCATGGAGGAGGAGGAGCGCACCGCCGCTCTGCGTCGCGAGCAGAGCGCTCGCAACTGGGCCGACTACGTGGAGGCCGGTGCCTAGCGAATAGCCCTAGAGGCTGTCGGGCACGCACGCATGCGCAACGCTGAATTTTACTACCAGCTCGTCACGTGGGTTTCCCGCTTAGAAGCCGAAGCTTCGGTGGACCACACCGGCATGGAAAGGGCCAACGGGCACGAGCAACGCGCCCTATCGCACCTCTGCCAAGTCCGAGGCGAGGAGGAGGATGTCGGTGCCGGCGTTTAGCATGTGCCGCAGATGGCGGCCGGCATCGTCTAGTTAGCTAAGAGTATGTTAGTTGTTCTAAACTCGAGTATTAGTGGGAGTACATAGTTTAGTTGGCTATGATTGTTGTCAACGTGGAAGTTCAGTACTCTATCTCTGAATCAGTCATGTTACTTTGCTCTGAATGTTGAACTTTCCGATTGAACGTCTGGAATGTGCTGTTATATTTTTAAATGGGCTGTATTTGTCCGCCACGGATTAACAGGCTGACTTGTGGGCCTACTAGGTATACGCGTACACAAGGCTTTGTCAACTTAGTCAACAAACGATTGTGGCAGCCTAAGCCGTTGGATGTCAATCCAACGTCTGTCATGCTTTTTCAATCTCTTGTCTTCTTCCTCCAGGCTCCAGCCGCCCAAACCAAACCAACGTTGGCGGGATCGCCTGCTCCCGCCTTTCGCGGCTTGCTGCGCAGCCGCGCACGCATCGCTGTCCCACCGTACCCTAACCGGTGCCAGGCCATCCCTCTACACCCCCACCCACCCAGCCCCACCTCCTGTTATTTTCCGGCGACGGCATCCCCACCCCGCACCAACCCTCGTACTCCCCTCCGTTTCTGACCACACTGCCGCATCTTCCACGGCTCCTTTTTGTTCCCGTACAAGGCCTCGTCGCCGTCCTCCGCTTTGGTTCCCTCGCCGCGGCACCGCCTTCTGGCGTTGTCAAAATGGTCAACAACCGAGAGGAATCAGGAGATGATTGTATGTGGGGAGGATGACAGTAGGGACCCACCAGGGTCATGGCAGTACGCAAGCAAGTGCCTCCTTATTACAAGTAAAAAAAATGCTACCTCCTAATGGTTTCCCGACATCTTGGTCCCACCCCATTGTCAACGTAGACAATAAATGAGAGAATTGCACAACGAGCGACTGTCAACAAACGACAGGAATCGGTGAGAACTGTACGTGGAGAGGATGACAGTAGGGACCCCCAGGTCCATAGTCGTACGCAAGCAAGTTCCTCCTTATTACATGAAAAAAATGCTTGCTCCTAATGGTTTGCTAACATCCGGGACCTACGACATTGTCAATGTAGTCAATAAACGAAAGAATTGCACAAGGAGCGGCTGACACCTGGGACCCAGTAGCTCGAGCAGTTTGTTGTTGTTGTTGTTGTTGTTGTTGTTGAGATGGAGCAAGGTATCAACTGGGTTGTGCGGCATCTGTGGCCCGTCTAGCCTAGGCTTTATTTACAACATGACGAGCCCAACTATTTTTTTGTCTACTAAAATGTCTAGCGCACCTTTTTTTCATATTTCATATTTCATTGGACTTTAACATAATTTAAATTTATTTTAAATTTTGTTTTTATCGGGCTCGAAATTTCGGGATTAAAAATAGTTCAAAAATTTCAATGACCAGTATTTTGTTTTATGTTTACCACATCACCAGCCCAGATTTGTTTTCTTTCTTGAAACGGCTAGCCTAGTTCTATTTTCTTTTGCACAATACCCAACCGAGGCCTACTTGCTTTTCTCAGTCCTGCTGGGCTTCAAATCTTTCAAGACGAGGAGGGATGCATTTGGCTTGCCCACAAAATGGCATATTTCCCTAAAAAAAGAAAATGCCCTATAAGCAATAAGATATGGGCTGTAAATTTTAAAAAACACGGCAACCGGTAATTAGTTTCAAATTTCGTTTCATCCGGATTTTAAAATTTTAAATTTCATTGGATTTTTCTGCGGTGAAAATATCATTGGATTATAATTAATATAATTTTATTTTTCAAATTAGTCTGAATCAGACTCGAAACATCGGGATTAAAAACAGTTCGGAGCCCACCAAAATATGCAAAATTTCATTGAAATTTTTAACCGTGGCCAGAATACTGGTTGTAATGCTAACAAAAAGAATATGTGCTGCAAAATAATCCTTAAGAAAGAGCAAATGGGTTGTAAATTATTAAAAATAATAGCAAATGTGTTGTATGATGTTTGACACAGATTTAGAGGCTGACTTGGGCCTACTAAGTTGACGCGTACGCAGGGCTTTGTCAACTTAGTCAACAAACGATTCTAGCACCAGTGACCATTGGATGTTAATCCAACGGTCGTGCTACTTCTTCAATCTCTGATCTTCTTGCTCCAGCCGCCCAAACCAGCGCCGGCTGGACCGCCTTCTCCCGCCTCCCGTGGCCGGCTGGGCTGCCGCGCAGACCTCACCGCCCCACCCAACTCCCATCGCTGGCCAGGCCATCCCTCTACTCACCCACATCTCCTGTTATTCTCCGGCGACGGCAGCCTCACACCACAGCCAAACTAGTAAACCCTCGTACTCCTCTCCCCGTGGGCAACCAGTGCCAAGTCTTCCTCGTCTCTGGGTCTTTCCCTTACTAGGCCTCGCCGTTGTCCACCGCCTTGGTGCTCTCGGCACGGCGTCGTCAACGCAGTCAATGAACGGCAGCCATCGGAAGAGGACTATACGTGGAGAGGCTGACAGCTAGGACCCACGACGTCCATGGTCGCACACAAGGAAGTGCCTCCTTATTACGCGCAAGAAAAATGATTTCTCCCCCAGTTAGCTGGGACCCACCTAATTTGGAGGCTGACTTGTGGGCCTACCAAGTTGACGCGTACGCAGGGCTTTGTCAACTTAGTCAAAAAACGATTCTAGCAGCACTGACCGTTTGATGTTAATCCAACGGCCATGCTGCTTCTTCAATCTCTGATCTTCTTGCTCCAGCCGCCCAAACCTGCACCGGCGGGACCGCCTGCTCCTGCCTCTCGTGGCCTGCTGTGCTGCTGCGCAGGCCTCATCGCCAAACCCTACTCCCACCGCTGGCCAGGCCATCCCTCTACTCACCCACACCGCTTGTTATTCTCCGGCGATGGCAGCCTCACACCGCAGCCGAACCAGTAAACCCTCGTACTTCCCTCCGCGTGGGCAACCACTGCCTTGTCTTCCTCGGCTCTGGGTCATTCCCTTCCTAGGCCTCGCCGTCGTCCACCGCCTTGCTGCACTCGGTATGGCGTCGTCAACGCGGTCAACGAACGACAGCCATCAGAAGAGGACTGTACATGGAGAGGCTGACAGCTGGGACCCACGAGGTCCATGGTCGCACGCAAGGAAGTGCCTCCTTATTAGGCGGAAAAAAATGTTTCCTCTCCTTGACAGCTGGGACCCACCAGCTACATCTTCGCATGCAAGGAAGAGCCTCCTTATTACGCGCAAAAAAAATGATTCCTACCCCCCTGACAGCTGGGACCCTGCAGCTATATCTTCACACGCAAGGAAGTGCCTCCTAATCCTCCCTGACAACTGGGACCCACCCGGTCGAAGCGTACGTAGCGTTGTGTGTCTGGTCGCGAACGTGTACGTAGATACTGGTCGATCAGTCTCTCTGCAATGATGAACCGTGGGCGTGTAAGGAGCGGCACGTGTCGTAGTAGAGCCCCCGACATAGCAGTTCAGGCAGCAAGTCTAAATCGTCTACACGTACGTACAGCCACACAGCAAAATATACGGCCACGTACGTATATATACGGGCGGGGTTTCGAACGCATACTCGCGCATACGTACGGCCAGGGCTAGTGTACATGGAGAGAGGCAACGGATGGCAGCAACGGCTTCCTATTCATCGGCAGCCAACCGGCTGGGTCGGAACGGAGGAAACAGCGTCGTGTTCATCGGGAGCCAAGCGACTGGGTCGGAACGCGTCCTGTTCATCGGGAGCCAACCGGCTTGGACGGAACAGCCAAAACGGGGTCCTCTTCATTGACTCGGGGTCTGGCGTACCGCAAAACGGAGGAAACGGCCTTCTGTTCGACCGCCAACGGTCGAAACGGGGTCCTGTTCATCGGCTGGGGGTCTGGCGTACCGCAAAATGGAGGAAACGAACTTCTGTACGAGCGCCTACGGTCGAAACGGGGTCCTGTTGATCGGGAGGGCTCTGGCGTACCGCAAAACGGAGGAAACGAACTTCTCCCCAACTGCCTGCGGTCGAAACGGGGGTCCTGTTCATCGCGAGGGGTGTGGCGTACCGCAAAACGGGACTCCACGGGCTACTGTTCATCCACCGTCGACTTCCTCCAGCCTCCACCGGCTACTGTTCATCCAGCCTCCACGGGGTCCTGTTCATCTAGCCTCCATCGGCTACTGTTCATCCAGCCTCCACGGGGTCCTGTTGATCCACCCCCAACCGGCTGGGGTATGGCGTACCAACACCGGCTGGCTACGTCTTGCACGGGGGCTCGATCGGCTTCAGTAAGCAGCGAGAAGGATCGATCGGGTTCAGTTAGCAGCGAAGGAATCGCTCGGGTTCAGTTAGCAGCGAAGGGATCGCTCGGGTCCAGTTAGCAGCGAAGGGATCGCTTGGGTTCAGTTAGCAGTGAAGGGATTGCTCGGCTTCAGTACGTAGTGGGATCGATCGCTCAGCTTCAGTACGTGTAGTAGTGCGAGGGATCGATCGATCGCTCGGGTTCAGTAAGCGAACACACGCCTCGCTCGGGTTCAGTTAGCGAGCGCTTCGCACACACGCGCGTGTACGAGAGAGAAACGTGCAAAACCACACTGCATCGCTCAGCCCGACCACCCACCATAACCGGGAACTCCCCGAAAATTTCCTCGCCCTCACTTATACCATGATTTTTTATGTCATGGACGGCCCAAAGAAAGTCATGCGGGTGCGTCTCCGGCCCGCCCAGGACGAAAAGCCTATTTTCTGTCATAATATTTTGTCATAGAAGTAGGAGCCCACCACATCTATGATGATACGTGTTTTTGTCACAATTATTGTCATAGAAGTGTCACAACCATGACAGAAAAAGTTTTCGTTCGGGCCATAATGTCACGGATGTGTCTTTTTTTTTGTAGTGATGAATTGTAGACGAAAGAGGGGATGTCATCTGGGGCATCCTCAAGATTAGACGCTTGGATCTTTTCTTGAATATTACCTTGGGGTGCCTTAGGCATCCCCAAGCTTAGGGTCTTGATGCTCCTTATTCCTTCATTCATCGTGACCTCACCCAAAACTTGAAAACTTTAGCACACAAAACTCAACAGAAACTTCGTGAGATCTGTTACTATAATAAATCAATTATCCACTTTAGATACTGTTATAAATTGATTCATAATTGTTCTTGCATAATATCTACTGTATTCTAACTTCTCCATGACTTATACCCTCCGATATAATCCATAGCATCATCAAAACAAGCACACTATGCAATTAAAACAGAATCTGTTTAAAACAGGACAATACGTAATGACTGAATATTTATCCATACTTCTGTAACTCCAAAAATTCTGAAAAATTAGGACAACGTAAACAATTTGTAACCCAATACTGTGTAAGCATTTCAGATTTTTTTCGACGTTCCAGTACAGAATAGAAATTCTAGCACTAGCGCAAAACTTTCTGTTTTCAAACAGCGTCAACTTTACTATCATTTAAATCATCCCAAAGGCTTTACTTGGCACAAACACTAACTAAAATATTAATACACAATCATTACAGTACGAGTTAATTGCATGAAAGTACCACAATTGGGGCATTATGTGCGGATTGGTATCAACTTTGGTAATTTTGGCATGTCAGTACCAAGTCTGGGGCTAGCCGCTGCAGAACGGTCTAAACTCCGTATAAACACGTATTGACGCTGAAACTGACGGCTGGGGCCCGCAAGTCAGGCGCCGACGTGGCATGTTCGTTCGCAAGAAAACCCCATGCTTTATATGGAATCACGCAAACGCCCTTGTATGCAAAAAAATTGCGGATGTCATATTTTTTCTCTCGCAAAAAATTAACACGCGCGCCCGGCCATGCCAGGATTCGAACACGGGTCGCGTAGGTTAGGCGTACGCGGGTAGACCACTACGCCCGTCAACCGCTTGTGGCAAAGTACAAACTGATGTACTTTTATAACTCAAACTTTAGACACGTCCGGGCCTTTGCGGTTGTGGACCGTTTGTTTTTTATGTGTTTTTTCGGGATTTCTTTTATCTTTTATTATGTAATATTTACTCAGATCATTGTATATTGATTTTTTTAAATATATCTAACAAAAATGTTAATCGTATATTATACAATAATGTTCAGTGTATATTTATGAGATAATGTTCATATGTATTTACAAACAATATCGCATAATATAAAAAAAAGTTCAATATATATTAAAAAACTATACTGTATTTAAACAAAATTCATCGTATAATTAAAAAAGATCATTGTATACTAAAAAAATGTAAACTGTATGTAACAAAACTGTTCATCATATATTATACAATAATGTTCGGTGTGTATTTACAAACAATATCACATAACATAAAAAAAGATCAATATATATTAGAAAAACTTCATCGTATATTTTAAAAAATTCATTGTATAATGAAAAAAGATCATTGTATATTAAAAAATGTTCAATGTATATAAGAAAATTGTTCATCATATGTTATACAGTAATGTTCAGTGTGTATTTATACAGTAATGTTCAGTGTGTATTTTCAAAAATATCGCAAAATATAAGAAAAGTTCAGTATATATTTAAAAACCTTCATTATATATTTAAAAAAATCATATAATTAAAAAGGATCATTGTATATTTAAAAATGCTCAGTGTATATAACAAAACATTTCATCGTATATTATACAATAATGCTCAGTTCGTATTTACAAAAAATCTTACATCATAAATTTTGTTCTAAATTAAACAAGAAAAACCCGAAGAATAACCAAGATCTGAAAAAACATACACCATTTATTACAAAACCTATATAAAAACATACACCTATATAAAAAAAACACCATTTATTTAAAAAAAACCCGAAGAATACCCAACAGTTTCAGTGAAAATTAAAAATCTGTCGATAGTATTGGAAAAACGTACACCGTTTATTACAAAACCTATATAAAAATGAAAAATGCAAAAATTAAAAGAAGAAAAACCCGAGGAATACCCAAGATTTGAAAAAAGATAAAAGAAATCCGAAAAAAAACACATACAAAAAAAAAGAAACAGTCAACAAAAGCCTGGATGTGTCTAAAATTTCATTATAAAATGATGTGAGCCTGTTCGTTGACACAAGCATGCGAGTGGCGTAGTGGTCTGCCCGCGTGCGCCTAACCTGCCACGACCCAGGTTCGAATCCTGGCGTCGCCGGGGGCGCGTGTTGATTTTTTGCGAGAGGAAAAAATATGTCAGCCGCTTTTTTTTTTGCATACAATGGCGTTTGCGTGATTCCATATAAAGCGAGGTTTTTTTGCGAAAGAACATGTCACGCCGGTGCTTGACTTGCGGGCCCCAGCCGTCAGTTTCAGCGTCAATACGTGTTTATACGGAGTTTAGACCATTCCGCAGCAGCGAGCCCCAGACTTGGTACTGACGTGCCAAAATTACCAAAGTTGGTACCAATCCGCACGTAATGCCCCAATTGTGGTACTTCCATGCAATTACCTCTTACAGTAGCAATAATCATGTCGTCACACAAAAAGGAAAAACTATTGGGTTGTCTCCCAACAAGCTCTTTCTTTATAGCCATTAAGATAGGCTTGTGATATTAATGATGCTCACATTAAAGATAAGAATTGAAGCACAAAGGGAGCATCATATAGCATGCAATTAACACATTTAAGTCTAACCCTCTTTCTATGCATAGGTATTTTATAGGAAAACAAATCATCAAGACAAGCAATATCTAGCATATGCAAATAGTTAGAATGAAGCATTAATAATTTCAACACAATGAGAAGTTATCTAGTGACATGAAGATTTTAATAACCATATTTGCCTCTCTCAGAAAATTACCTGTAGGATCACAATCAAGCTCAAAAATATAACTATCATGTAAAACTTTCTTTTTATGATCCATATGCATGCAAATCTTATAATCTTCCAAGATAGTGGGATTAACATCAACTGAAGTCATGACCTCTACAAACCCACTTTTATAAAAAAAAAATCCATGAGATTGATAATTCTTCAAAGTAGTGGGATCATTATTACCTAAATTTGACGCTCTTCCGAACCCACTTTTAATAGTATTGCAAATATCATTATCAATAATAGATTCATCATGAAGCTCAAATGAATTTTCAAGATCACAAGAAGCATCATAATTATCACCCCAATCATGATCATTAGCACAACTGATATTCATAGAATTTATACTAACAACATTGCAATCATGCTTTTCATTCAATAAATGTATCCCAATAGAATTTTCTTTAATCACTTCTTCATTATTAGCTATTGGTTTACAATAAGCAGCAAGTTTGAAAAGATTGGCAAGTGGATGAGGATCCATATGTCTTTATTTTTACTTTTCCTTTTTGTGTGTCAATGATAAGGATAGCATAACTAGGTAAGAAATAAAGCAAGCAAATAAGGTCTGTGTGTGTGCAGGTACCTAGCTTTGTTTGATGAAATCTCCCTGGCAATGGCCCCATAAATTCTTTCTGCTACTTGTGAGTTGCGTTGGGATTTTCCCCGAAGAGGAAGTGTGAAGCAATATAGTAGTGGATAGTATTTCCCTCGGTAGAGAACCAAGGCTATCGAACCAATAGGATATTCACACAGACAAAGGTCGACAGTGCCTCCACACACACAAACAAAATACTTGCACCCAACGCGGGCAAGAGGGTTGTCAATCCCCTTGTACTCGTTAATTGCAAGGATTAATTCTGATAGTGGTAGATATATAAATTGCAAAAGAAAATAAAAAGAAATAAATTGCAGCAAGTAAATTAGGGTTTTAGTAATATGATTTGGATGGACCCGGGGGCCATAGTTTTCACTAGAGGCATCTCTCTCAAGAACATAGCATACGATGGGTAAACAAATTACTGTTGGGCAATTGATAGAAAAGCGCATAGTTATGACGTTATTCATGACATGATCAGTACATAGGCATTACGTCCGTGAAAAGTAGACCGATTCCTGCCAGTATCTACTACTATTACTCCACCCCTCGACTGCTATCCAGAATGCATCTTAAGGTATTAAGTTCATAACAAACAAAGTAATGCTTGGAGCATGATGACATAATGTAGACAGAATAAAACCAAGCAATATGATTAAACCCCGTCGTTTTTCCCTTAGTAGCAACAATACAATAAGTTCCTCGATACTCCTCTTGTCACAGAGTGAGGACACTGCAAGATTGAACCTACCACAAAGCACCTCTCCCACTGAAGATAAATCAATCTAGTTGGCCAAACCAAACGGATAGATCGGAGAGAAATACAAAGCTATAACAACCACACATAATAAAGTTCAGAAAAGACTCAATTAATTTCAATCAATAATCTGATCATAAACCCATAATTCATCGGTCCCAACAAACACACAGCAAAAGAAGATTACATCGAGTAGAACTCCGAAGAGAACATTGTATTGAAGATCAAAGAGAGAGAGAAAGCCATCTAGCTAATCACTATGGACCCGCAGGTCCTATGGGAACTACTCACACATCATCGGAAGGGCAGCAAGATTGATGTAGAAGCCCTCCGTGATCGATTCCCCCCTCCAGCAGAGTACCGGCAGAGGTCTCTAGATGGGATCGCGAAAGAACAGAGGCTTGCAGCGGCGGAATAATTGTTTCGGGTCTCGCTCTAGTGGTTTCTGGATTTATGGGAATTTATAGCGCTGGAATTAAGTCAACCGGAGCTACGAGGGGCCCACAACCTCAGGTGGCGCGCCCACCTGGGGGCGCGCCATGTGAGCTTGTGGCCCTTCATATATCTTCTGGCCTCCTCCCGAAACTCCTAGGGTCCCTTCTGGTCCAGAAAAAATCACCGTAAACTTTCATCGTGTTTGGACTTTGTTTGGTATGGTTTTTCTGTGAAACAATAAAATAGTCAAAAACAGAAACTGGCACTAGGCACTAGGTTAATAGGGTAGTTCCCAAACATGGTATAAAATTGCATATAAAGCATACAAGATTGATAATATAATAGCATGAAACAATCAAAAATTATAGATACGTTGGAGACATATCGCCGATTCCTTCCTTCTAGACGTCGCCCCTCCTCCAAGACTCCCTCCCTATATAAACCCGCGCCCCTCGGACGATTCCACCCTAAAGCCCTCTCGCCCATGCCCTCTCCTCGCCATAATCTCTCACCGGAGCTCGCTGACGCCATTGCCGCACCACCGCATGCTCCCGCCCTCCCCGACACTCCCCGACCCCACCCCTCGACTCACCGACGTCATCTTCATCGATGGGAGCCTCTCCCTGAGCTCCAGGACTACCGGAGCCATCGCCCGCGTGAAAGCCGAGCCACCGCTGCCGTCGGGACAACGCTGGAGCTCTTCTCCCCGCCGCTGTAAGCCACCAACCGCCCTCAACCGTTAGGTCTAGATCCAACGGTTCAGATTAGAAAGTTTAAAAAAGCCAGAAACGTTTTCCGTTAATTATCGGACATCCGCCCGTAGCTCTGTTTAGGTCGATTGCTCGTCCAACTCGATCGCGCCACATGTCCCTCCACCGATCCGTAGTTTTTTATTTCTTTTATGTTTTGATTTAATTTTCAGATTTAGTTCTGTTTTTGTTTTCTTAATAACTATTAGGGTTTTTAATGTTTTTGAGTGATTCTTTTTGCATTAGATCAAAAAAATTATTAAGTTTATGTTAGATCAAATAGTTTTCATATTTTAAGTATTTAAATTTGGATTTGCTCAAATTTGCTTCAAACACAAATTTTGACTTACCTCCTATTTAAAAATTTATTTTTAGTTGATTCTTACTGCATGCTGTCACTAGGACTTTTGCCCTTCCAGTAGGATTTCACAAATAATTTTTAGTTTAATTTAAAATTGAATTTTAGCAGAAACAGTACTGTTTAGTTGTTAATTTGTTTATTTCTTAAACTTTAGGTTTTTATTTGTTTTTAATTCAAAAAAATGTCAATTTTGACAAATTTGATTTTTGTTCTTGTTAATCAACAGTAGGCAATTTTATTTTAATTTTAAAACTTATTTTCTTCGGTTTTGTGTTGAAACTTGCATAGGACATAACTATGGTTTTATTTTAGCCTTTTAATTGTTTCATTTTGCAAATAAAATTTAGTGTAAATTGCTTTCTGTTATTTTAATAAAAGTTTTATTTTCTTTTCTATTAGTTTATTAGTTTTGTATTTTTCTTTGCTGTTAAGTTTTTACTTAGGGCAAAACTATTTTGTTGTTTGTAGTTAAACCCTATAGTTTTTCTTTTAGTTTTCTTCGAAGTTTTACTTTGTTTGTCATTTGGTTTTCTTTGATTCCTTTAATGTTTTATTTGTTGGTTGCTATTTTGATTTGCTAGAATGCTTGCTAGAGTGAATGCTTATATGAATACCATGTTTGATTATAATAGATTTCCTCGGAGAGTGACGAATAGTTCTATCAAGTTATTTCTGAGAGCGATATAATCTACATCAACTATACCAGGCAAGTTCACTTTGACCATATGTTAATACCTATGTTTTTATTGCATTTAGTGTCACCTTTTCAACATCCCTCCAGTAGTTATATTGAATCTTGTAGTTGGGTAGAAGCATGAGGTAGGAACCCACAACATTGTTACTGAGCCCGGGAACGTTGTTTATGTTATGCTACGCTATCGTAGACAACTTCAAGATGGCAACTTCAAGATGGCAACTTCAAGGTGGCAACTTCAAGGCCTGCACCTACAAGACCACAAGACTTCAAGACTCGAGACAAGAATTCAATATACCTCTGGGTGGAGGATGGTTTGATGGGTATCCAGGGATAACCAGGGGATTACCTGGGATGCATGGAGAAGCGCCATGACATCTTGCGAAAAGCTTCACCCAGGCTCAAAGAGACGGAAGAATACTTCATGCCCGGAAGCTTACCTGTGCAGACACAAGTCATTATGGGCTCTGGCTTGGTCGATCTTAGTTGTGACTCTGGCGGGACAGTTGCTAGCAGATGTAGACGAACGGTAGGGTTGGATGGGCACTGTCTGTGGTCAGGGAAACTCTCTGAAAGACCATGTTTCGTTCGTCCTGTTCTCAAACACCCGGAAGTGCGAGGACTTAAAAGGAGGGAACGATTCTTGTGGGTAAAGTGCACAAAACTCTGCAGAGGAAAACCTAATCGATTAGCCGTGTCCCCGGTTACGGACAACTTGAGCCTCTGGACTTGGATCTATCTCTGAACTCTCAACACCGGACTGATAATTAATTGTGGGCAACTTATAATTATTTAGGCTATGAGACATCGGTTGGTGGAACCATGTCATAGTAGATAACTCAGTAGTGAAGGTTCCTTGATACTCCTTTGATGTAGGGAAAATAAAACCAGCTTTTATGCAAAGACACAGAGCCACAAAGCCATATTGCATATAGAATAGTCTTTATCATCTGCTTCTTATTCTGATCTTGTCGGTACATTCAATGTACTGACCCACATGGCTGCAACTTATCATGTTGTAGATATTTCTACGACGAGTAAGAGTTTTGATATAGGGTTACGGTCTGCACTCAACTTGCCGCTGGCGTTGATGGGACTCCACACCTTATTGATTTGTTTCCGCTGTGATATATAAGGTGTACTCTAGATCTACGGTATTTCTTTTGCATGTGATGTTATGGTATTTCATCGAAGTACTGTGTGTGCCAGCACACTGATCCAGGGATGGCACAGAAAGCACAGAGACTTGACCATATTGGGTCGGGTCGCTACAATTACTTATAACAAGACTTCTCCCATGTCCTCAAGAAGAAACAGAACAACTCACAAATCATATCCATGTTCAAGATCAGAGGAGAATAATATATGATTAACAATCTGAACATATGGTCTTCCACCAAATAAACCAACTAGCATCAACTACAAGATGTAATCAACACTACTAGCAACCCACAGGTACCAATCTGAGGTTTTGGACAAAGATTGAATACAAGAGATGAACTAGGGTTTGGAGATGAGATGGTGATGGTGAAGATGTTGATGGAGATGAGTCCTCCCACGATGAGAGGAACGTTGGTGATGACGATGGCTTCGATTTGCCCCTCCCGAAGGGAAGTATCCCCGGCGGAATCGCTCCGCCGGAGAGCAAAAGTGCTCCTGCCTAAGTTTTGCCTCGAGACGGCGGCGCTTCTTCCCGAAAGTCTTCTTCTATTTTTTCTGGGGAAAATGGCCTCATATAGCAGAAGATGGGCACCGGAGGGCATCTACGGGCCCCACAAGGCACCTGGGCGTGCCCTGGGGGGTAGCTCGCGCCCCTTGCCTTGTGGGCCTACGGTGGGTCTTCTCTGGTACTTCTTTCTTGTAGTATTTTTTTATATATTGGAAAACAATTCTCCGTAAAATTTCAGGTCATTTGGTGCTCCGGAGAATAGCTATCTCTTTTGTAGCTCTTTTAGGTCCAGAATTCCAGGTTCCGGCAATTCCCCTCTTCATGTCTATCTTGCATATTAAGATAGAGAAGGCATTAGAATTGCATCACAAAGTGATATATTGATCTAAAACATTATAAATAATAGTAAGAAAACATGATGCAAAATGGACGTATCAACTCCCCCAAGCTTAGACTTCGCTTGTCCTCAAGCGAATGCCGAACTCAATAATCATGATCACATGTTTATAGAGAGAGGTGTTGATAAAACAAAATAAGAACATGGTAGCATCATGATTATAATTATAACAACAATTATTCATCATAAAACTTCTCATGATAAAGTAAAAATTCATTCACAACCTAAATTATAAACAATAAACTTTCTCGAGAGTTAACAAACTGTGTTCTCAATCATCGAAGCAAGTGCAATTCATCATATTTCTAGGAAGGGTCTATGTAAGAGCTTTTGGTTTAGCAAACTCCACATACTCAACTATCATATAGTCTTCCATGATTGCTGACACTCAAAGCATATTTTTAGAACAAACCATTTCAATCAGACACAGAGGAAGATGTGGGTTTAATGTTTCACCTCCCAACTTATATATCCCAGGGATAATTTCAACAATAATAACTCATGATTTCCTATATTCAACTGGAAATATGTGCCTGGATCATTCCCTACCACATGATGCTTGCCAAGTGGAGAATATAATTGAGGTCGGAATAAGAATAAGCACCATTGACTCTTCGATGAAAGTAAATACTACATATTAAAAGACAGGCCCTTCGCAGAGGGGAGCAGAGGTTGTCATGCGCTTTTCATTTGGATGTGCAAACTCTTAATGCAAAGGAACGTCACTTTATATTTCCCCTTACGATAGCAACCTTTATTGAGCAGTCCGTCACTTTTATTGCATTACCATCACAAGCTTGTACAAAGCTTATTTTCCCTTACAATAAAAGATCATACATATTTAGGAGCAATTTTTATTGCTTTGCACCGATGACAACTTACTTGAAGGATCTTATTCAATCCATAGGTAGATATGGTGGACTCTTATGGCAAGAAACTGGGTTTAAGGGTATTTGGATGCACAAGTAGTGTCTCAACTTAGTAAAGAAAATTTGGCTAGCAAAAGATTATGAGCAAGCACCACATGTTAGAGGATCCATGACAATATAACTTCTATGCGAATATAAACAAACATAACCCATTACCTTGTCTTCCTTGTCCAACATGAAATACTTGATCAAGCTTGAAAATAACTAACGGGGCCTCACAATCATAGAAGATGTCCAAGATAATATATTTATATGTGAAATCACTCTTCCTTTATTATTCTTTCATGAATTGCATCAATGACCAATGTTATGTTTGTTAACTTCCAATAAATTTTACCAATTATACTTCTTATATGTGAAGTCATTACTCCCCATGGGATTAGATTATGAACTTTATTATTAAACTTTATTATTATTGCTAAGATTGAAGCAAGAAAGTAAAGCAACAATACTCATACTACTCTTCATTATATAACTCTCACACACGATTACATAGATAGGATGATAACGAAACAAGCACTCGAAAACTACTTCATGCTAATACTTTATTCTTTTAAATCACAAAATAACTAAGGATCGAACTAAGATAGATAACAATGATAAAAGTGATGGTGATACGATACCGGGGCACCTCCTCCAAGCTTGGAACAAGCTAAGGGTGGTGCCCATACCCGTGTACTCAAGTTTCCTTCTTCGGAGATGGTGGTGATGAAGTGGTGGGCTTGTCCTTCATAAAGTTTACCAAAATCTCCTTCAAGCACTGGATATCGCGAAGCAGATGTTGAATCATGGCAGCATTATTTTGAACTTCAGCCATTATATCCTTATTCTCAGGCCCCCAAGAATTTTTGCCTGCATCACTTTCACTTGGACGAGAGATGTCCCAATTTGAAGGTATATGCATACGGGAAGTATGCTCAACTCCGTAGTTATGAATCAAATTATGAAAGTTATTTCCATGTAACCTGCCTACAGGACTCTTCGAGACAGACCCGTCAAATACCTCATGGCCTTGCTGGTTTCTGCTACTTGTACCTTGCGTTGGTATTATCCCCGAAGAGGAAGGGATGATGCAGCACAGTAGAGATAAGTATTTCCCTCAGTTATGAAACCAAGGTTATCAAACCAGTAGGAGAATCACGCAACACCTCGTTAGCAGCACCTGCACACAAACAACAAATCCTTGCACCCAACGCAAACGAGGGGTTGTCAATCCCTCGGCGGTCAATTGCAAGATTAAATTGTATGTGATAGATAGATAGATAGAAACAAAAATACAAAATAAAATAAATAAAAGAAAATGGCAGCAATATTTTTAGGGTTTTAGTAATATGATTTAGATAGACCCGGGGGCCATAGTTTTCACTAGAGGCTTCTCTCAAGAAAATAGCATATGATGGGTAGACAAATTACTGTTGGGCAATTGATAGAAAAGCAAATAATCATGACGATATCCAAGGCAATGATCATGTATATAGGCATCACGTCCAAGATAAATAGACCGACTCATGCCTGCATCTACTACTATTACTCCACACATCGACCGCTATCCAGGATGCATCTAGTGTATTGAGTCCATAAAAGAACGGAGTAACGCCTTAAGAACGATAACATGATGTAGACAAGATAAACTCATGTATTAATAAACCGCATCTTTTTACCCTTAATAGCAACGATACATACGTGTCATGTCCCTTTCTGCCACTGGGATTGAGCACCGCAAGATCGAACCCATTACAAAGCACCTCTTCTCATGGCAAGATAAATCAATCTAGTTGGCCAAACCAAATCAATAGATCGGAGAAGAAATACGAAGCTATAATAATCATGCATAAAAGAGTGCAGCAAAGACTCAAATATATTCATGGATAATCTGATCATAAACTCACAATTCATCGGATCCCAACAAACACACCGCAAAAAGTGATTACATCGGATAGAACTCCAAGAACATCGAGGAAAACATTGTATTGAAGATCAAAAAGAGAGAAGAAGCCATCTAGCAACTGCCTATGGACCCAAAGGTCTGTGGTAAACTACTCACGCATCATCGGAAGGGCAGCAAGGTTGATGTAGAGCCCCTCTGGAGGAGTACCGGAGAAGGCCTCCAGATGGGATCTCTCAAGAACAAAAACTTGCGGCGGCGGAAAAAGTATTTCGTGGACTCTCCTGAGGGTTTCTGATTTTTTCTGAATTTATAGTGGAGGAATTAGGTCAAAGGGAGCTCTGTGGGTCCCACGAGGTACCAGGGTGCGCCTCCGCCCCCCCAGGCGCGCCCTGGTGCCACGTGGGCACCTCCTGGGGCCTCTGGCCTCCTCCCGAAGCTTCTAGTGTTTATCTTGTCCAATAAAAAATCTCCAAAAAGTTTTGTGGCATTTGGACTTCGTTTGGTATTGATTTTTTGTAAAACAAAAACAGGGCAGAAAACAGCAACTGGCACTGGGCACTAAGTTAATAGGTTAGTCTCCAAAAATGATATATAATTGCTGTAAATGAATATAAAAACATCCAAGATTGATAATATAACAACATGGAACAATCAAAAATTATAGATACGTTGGAGACATATCGGCATCCCCAAGCTTAATTCCTGCTCGTCCTCGAGTAGGTAAATGATAAAAATAGAATTTTTGATGTGGAATGCTGCCTATCATATTCATCACATATTCTTTTCTTTTATAGCATGGACATTGGACTTGAATGATTCAAAGCAATAGTCTATAATTTGACATGAAGATATAAATACTCAAGCATGCTAACAAGCAACCATGTCTTTCAAAATATCAACGCTAAAGAAAGTTATCCCTAGCCCATTATGCTCAATCATTGATCCATTCATGAAACACACTCAAATATTAGCTACATCCAATGCACAAGTATGACAATAGTGCTCTCTAGTTGGTGCTTTTGTAAGAGAAGATGGAGACTCAAGTAAAAATAAAAATTGCATAAAAGTAAATAGATAGGCCCTTCGCAGAGGGAAGCAGAGATTTGTCAAATGTGCCAGAGCTCAAAGCTGAAATTAAAGAGATAAAATATTTTGAGAGGCATGCTTTTCCTGTCAACGAAAACGACCGAGAATTCCCAATATTTTCCATGCTAGACACATCATAGGTGGTTCCCAAACAGAAAGTAAAGTTTATTTCCTTTCCACCATTCTTTCACAATCCATGGCTAGCCGTATCCACGGGTGCCCTCCATACCAACACTTTCCAAGGAATTTTGTTATTATTAATTTTTGATTTCATTGTGGGACTATGCATCCCTATTACCAACCATTCTCTCATGCAATGACAAGTGAATAAACACTCATCGTGAGAATAACACACCTCGCATGGAAAATAATGGCCAACCCCTGCCGCTTCATGAGCGGTACGGGCACACAAAATGGAAAAATTATTTTGAAAATTAGAGTTGGCACACGCAAATTTAATTGGAACGGCATTGAAATACCGCATATAGGTAGATATAGTGGACTTATTTGGCACAACCTGGGTTTAAGGATTTTGGATGCACAAGCAGTATTTCCGCTTAGTACAAATGAAGGCTAGCAAATAGATTGAGAAGCAACCAACCAAAAAACAAAAACGGTCATAAACATGCATTGAACATAACTAACACCGAATAATGCACCATAAGTAGGATATAGTTTCTTTGCATAACTATTGACTTAATGTGCATGCAAAGGGAATCACAAACCTTAACACTAATATTCTTACTAAATCACAATTACTCACTAACATGACTCACATATTATCATTTCCATATCGCAAAACTATTGCAAGGAATCACACTTATCATATCCAATGATATATATGAAATTTTTTATTATATCCCTCTTGAATATTCATCACTTTGGGACCAAATTCATATCTTGTGCAAATTACCGTTACTATCATCAACTCTCAAAAAGATTTAAGTGAAGCATGAGAGTGCAAATATTTCTTCAAAATTTCAATCTTATCAATTCTCAAAATAATATAAGTGAAGCATGAGAATTCATTTCTTCAAAATTTTAATCTTGTCAATTCTCAAAATAATATAAGTGAAGCATGAGAATTCATTTCTTCAAAATTTTAATCTTGTCAATTCTCAAAATAATATAAGTGAAGCATGAGAATTCATTTCTTCAAAACTTTAATCAACTCTCAAAATAATATTAGTGAAGCATGAGAGTTTATTTCTTCAAAATATAGCCACCACCATGCTCAAAAAGATTTAAGTGAAGCACTAGAGCAACTGCCTAGCTCAAAAAATTTAAGTGAAGCACATAGAGTATTTTAACAAATGATGATAAACGTGTGGCTCTGTCAAGATAGGTGTGTTCAGCAACGATGATTGTGACAAACTAAAAAGCAAACAAAGCAAAGACTCATATAATACATGACGCTCCAAGCAAAACACATATCATGTGACGAATAAAAATATAGCTCCAAGTAAAATTACCGATGGTTGGTAGAAGAAAGAGGGGATGCCTTCCGGGGCATCCCCAAGCTTAGACGCTTGAGTCTTCCTTGAATATTACCTTGGCATGCCACGGGCATCCCCAAGCTTAGGCTCTTACTACTCCTTATTCCTTCATCCATCGTGATCTCACCCAAAACTTGAAAACTTCAATCACACAAAACTCAACAAAACCTTCGTGAGATCCGTTAGTATAACAAAATAAATCACTACTATAAGTACTGTTGCAAACCCATTCATATTTTATTTTTGCATTATACCTACTGTACTCTAACTTCACCATGGCTTATACCCCCCGATACAATCCATAGATTCATCAAAACAAGCAAGTAGTGCATCAAAAACAGAATCTGTCAAAAACTGAACAGTCTGTAGCAATCTATTTAAAATCCATACTTATGTAACTCCAAAAATTCTGAAACATTAGGACAACACGGGAAATTCATATACCAATACTTCATAAAAATTTCAGATTTTTTTGCCGCTCCAGTACAGAAACAAAATTCGGTCACTGGATGCAAAACTTTCTGTTTTCCAAACAGCATCAATTATACTATCTTCCAAATCATCCTAAAGGCTTTACTTGGCACAAACACTAATTAAAAACACAAAAACACAATCATACCAGTAGCATAATTGTGAAAACACACAATAACAGAAACAAAAGGTAAAAAATTATTTTATTCATTGGGTTGCCTCCCAACAAGCGCTATTGTTTTATGCCCCTAGCTAGGCATAATGCATAGTTTCAAGTATTGTCATCTTTGGTTTCCAACTCCTCAATCACACATCCATTTTTTCTAATAGATTTAACACAGGTGTTTCTCACCATCACACTTCTAGGCACAAAATCAAGAATTTTACTTTTGTAAATAGGTTCCTTAATTATACCAATGAAATCGGGGTGCACGCTAATCATTTTAAGATCCCCATTTCCCTTACTAGAAGTAGCACCATTGGTTTTAGGGACATACATAAACTTGCAATTCTTGCTAGGAGTAATTTTTCAATAGTTTTAGCAGACTAAAAAGCGGAACCTAATTTATTAATAATTTCCTCTAATTTATCGATCCTAGCGGGACTTTGTTCCACCCTTTCATTAATTATTGGTTCTTTCTCTTTTAGCATCTTAAGAGTAATACCTACTTTTGATCCAAATTGAGTAACATGGTTATGAATCTTTTTATCTAAATTTTCAATATGCTCAATGGTAGGCATTTTGTTTTCAATAGCATCTAACCTTTGCATAACATGTTCCAAGGTCAAAGTTGTTTCATTAATAGTAATAGGTGGTGATCCCACTAAATTTCCCATAGCATTAAAAGCATCCGTAGAGGGACACATCAAGAAATTCCCTCCAGTAATAGTATCAAGCACAAATCGATACCAAGTAGTAATGCCCACATAAAAATTGCGAAGAAGGATGGTAGAGGATTGCTTACGAGTTGATCTATTCTAAGCATCACAAATCCTATACCAAGCATCTTTTAAATTCTCTCCTCCCCTTTGTTTAAAATTAAGTACTTCATTTTCAGGGGTAATAGTAACGAGCGAAGAACTAGCCATAATGATAAAGCAAGCAAAAAGCAAACAAGAAAAACGCAAACGGAAAATATTTTTGTATTTTTGTAAAAACATTTTAGAACTGGGGGAGATGAAAATGAGAGGCAAATAAAGTAAATGCAAGGAGATGAGAGTTTATGCAAAGGTACTTGATAGATGTTGATGATGTCTCCCCGGCAACGGCGCCGGAAATTCTTCCTGCTACTTGTAGCTTGCGTTGGTATTATCCTCGAAGAGAAAGGGATGATGCAGCACAGTAGAGATAAGTATTTCCCTCAGTTATGAAACCAAGGTTATCGAACTAGTAGGAGAATCACGCAACACCTCGTTAGCAGCACCTACACACAAACAACAAATCCTTGCACCCAACGAAAACAAGGGGTTGTCAATCCCTCGGCGGTCAATTGCAAGATTAAATTGTATGTGATAGATAGATAGATTGAAACAAAAATACAAAATAAAATAAATAAAAGAAAATGGCAGCTATATTTTTAGGGTTTTAGTAATATGATTTAGATAGACCCAGGGACCATAGTTTTCACTAGAGGATTCTCTCAAGAAAATAGCATACGGTGGGTAGACAAATTACTGTTGGGCAATTGATAGAAAAGCAAATGATCATGACGATATCCAAGGCAATGATCATGTATATAGGCATCACGTCCAAGATAAGTAGACCGACTCCTGCCTGCATCTACTACTATTACTCCACACATCGACCGCTATCCAGCATGCATCTAGTGTATTAAGTCCATAAAAGAACGGAGTAACGCCTTAAGAACGATGACATGATGTAGACAAGATAAACTCACGTATGAATAAACCCCATATTTTTACCCTTAATAGCAATGATACATACGTGTCATGTCCCTTTCTGTCACTGGGATTGAGCACCGCAAGATCGAACCCATTACAAAGCACCTCTTCCCATGGCAAGATAAATCAATCTAGTTGGCCAAACCAAATCAATAGATCGGAGAAGAAATACGAAGCTATAATAATCATGCATAAAAGAGTGTAGCAAAGACTCAAATATATTCATGGATAATCTGATCATAAACTCACAATTCATCAGATCCCAACAAACACACCGCAAAAAGTGATTACATCGGATAGAACTCCAAGAACATCGAGGAGAACATTGTATTGAAGATCAAAAAGAGAGAAGAAGCCATCTAGCTACTGCCTATGGACCCAAAGGTTTGTGGTAAACTACTCACGCATCATCGAAAGGGTAACAAGGTTGATGTAGAGCCCCTCCGTGATCGATTCTCCCTCCGGCGGAGTACCGAAGAAGGCCTCCAGATGGGATCTCTCGAGAACAGAAACTTGCGGTGGCGGAAAAAGTATTTCGTGGACTCTCCTGAGGGTTTCTGATTTTTTTCTGAATTTATAGTGGAGGAATTAGGTCAAACGGAGCTCTGTGGGCCCCACGAGGTACCAAGGCGCGCCTGCCCCCCCCCCCCCAGGCGCACCCTGGTGCCTCGTGGGCTCCTCCTGGGGCTTCTGGCCTCCTCCCGAAGCTTCTAGTGTTTATCTTGTCCAATAAAAAATCTCCAAAAAGTTTCATGGCATTTGGACTTCGTTTGGTATTGATTTTCTGTAAAACAAAAATAGGGCAGAAAACAGCAACTGGCACTGGGCACTAAGTTAATAGGTTAGTCTCCAAAAATGATATATAATTGCTGTAAATGAATATAAAAACATCCAAGATTGATAATATAACAACATGGAACAATCAAAAATTATAGATACATTGTAGACGTATCAGTTTCCCATCGTCCTCATGGCTTGACATGGGTTTGGAGAGTTGGAGATGCCAGCTAGAGTACCTCACTCCGAAGCAAGGGGATGGACTCCCATAGAATCTCCCGAGTCTTCCTCCATCAGCTCTCTTTCCATCTCCATCTTCAGCAAATAAGCATTGTCTCCCATGTTGTTGGAGGAGGAGGAGGACATGATGCCTGGACGCTCGAAACCCTGAGAGAAAACAGCCTGAAACAAGAACATAGGAGAAACTTGCGATACAGAGGTCAAAACAGCGAGGCGTATATATAATGATTTTTTATCTTGCGGGACAAGCATACGGGAGGAATACGGAGTCGGGAAGGTGCCCGAGGGGCCCACAAGGCACCAGGGCACGCCCCCTGCCTTGTGGCTCCCTCGTGGACCTTCTCGGCTGTTCTTATTTTTCTAATTTTTCTAATATTCCAAAACTAACAAAAAGTATTTTTAGGGAACTTTTGGAGTCGTTTACTTACCGTATCACATACCTATTCCTTTTTTAGGATTCTAGAGTGTTCCGGAAGGTCTCTTCTAGATATTCATCCGATGTAATTACTTGAATAATGTTGGTTTCAACGTTAATGGGGGTACCTGCAATATAATGTTTAATTCTTTGCCCATTAACCACCTTCGGGTTGGTTCCTTCGGCGTTATTGACCTTGATAGCTACAGAACGGTAAACTTCTTCGACGATATAAGGGCCTTCCCATTTGGAGAGAACTTTGCCTGCAAAATGTCTAAAAGGAGAATTGTGTACAAAAGAACTTTATCACAAATATTAAATTCTCGTTTCTGAATTCTTTTATCATGCCATCTTTTAACTTTTTCTTTAAATAACTTGGCATTTTCATAAGCTTGCATTCTCCACTCATCCAAAGAACTAATATCAAATAACCTATTTTCACCAGCAAGCTTAAAGTCATAGTTAGGTTCTTTAATTGCCCAATAAGCTTTATGTTCCAACTCAAGAGGTAAATGACATGCTTTTCCGTAAACCATCTTATATGGGGACATGCCCATCAAGCGGTCATATATGCCCACAGTGCATCATCAAGCTTCTTAGACCAATTTTTCTAGATCTATTAATAGTCTTTTGCAAGATTAATTTTATTTCTCTATTTCTCAATTCTACTTGCCCACTAGACTGAGGATGATAAGGTGACGCTATTCTATGGTTGACATATCATACTTGGCTAAAGTTTTACGGAAAGCACCATGAATAAAATGTGAACCACCATCAGTCATTAAATATCTAGGGACTCCAAACCTCAGAAAAAATAACTTCTTTAAGCATTTTAATAGAAGTGTTATGATCAGCACTACTAGTTGGAATGGCTTCCACCCACTTAGTAACATAATCAGCAGCAACTAAACTATGAGTATAACCGTTATAAGAAGGAAAAGATCCCATATAATCAAAGCCCCAGATATCAAATGGTTCAATAACAAGTGAATAATTCATAGGCATTTCTTGACGTCTACCAATGTTACCAATTCTTTGACATTCATCACAAGAGAGAACAAACTTACGTGCATCCTTCAAGAGAGTAGGCCAATAAAACCTTGATTGTAATACCTTATGTGCAGTTCTATCTCCAGCATGGTGTCCTCCGTATGCATCGGTGTGGCATTTCTTTATGATCTGTTCCTACTCATACTCAGGTACACAACGTCTGATAACACCATCTACTCCTTCTTTATATATATGTGGGTCATCCCAAAAGTAATGTCTTAAATCAAAGAAGAAAATTTTCTTTTGTTGATATGTGTAATTAGGTGGTATATATTGGAAATATGCCCTAGAGGCAATAATAAAATAGTTATTATCACAGTTCCTTGTTCATGATAAATGTTTATTATTCATGCTAGAATTGTATTGACCGGAAACTTAAATACATGTGTGAATACATAAACAACACCGTGTCCCTAGTAAGCCTCTACTAGACTAGCTCATTGATCAAAGATGGTTAAGGTTTCCTAACCATAGACATGAGTTGTCATTTGATAATGGGATCACATCATTAGGAGAATGATGTGATAGACAGACCCAACCGTAAGCTTAGCATCAGATCATATCACTTAGTTTATTTGCTACAGCTTTCTTCATGTCAAGTATCTATTCCTTAGACCATGAGATCATGCCACTCACGGACACCGGAGGAATACCGTGTGTGCAATCAAACGTCACTTCGTAATTGGGTGATCATAAAGGTGCTCTACAGGTATCTCCGAAGGTGTCTGTTGGGTTGCATGGATCGAAACTGGGATTTGTCACTCCGTGTGACGGAGAGATATCTCTGGGCCCTCTCGGTAATACAACATCACAAGAAGCTTCATGTGACTAATGAGTTTAGTCACGGGATCTTATATTATGGAACGAGTAAAGAGACTTGGCTGTAATGAGATTGAACTAGGTATGGAGATACCGACGATCGAATCTCGGGCAAGTATCATATCACCGGACAAAGGGAATTGCATACGGGATTAACTGAATCCTCGACATCGTGGTTCAACAGATGAAGATCTTTGTGGAATATGTAGGAACCAATATGGGCATCCAGTTCCCGCTATTGTTTATTGATCAGAGAGGTATCTCGGTCATGTCTACATGATTCTCGAACCCACAGGGTGGCACACTTAACGTTCGATGATGCTAGAGTAGTACTGGGATAATTGTAATGGTGACAAAAGGTTGGTCGGAGTCCTGGATGAGATCCCGGACGTCATGAGGAACTCCGAAATGGTTCATAGGTAAAGATTTATATATGGAAAGTTGTTGTCAGGGTTCCGGGAAAAGTTTGGTTTTTTCGGTATTGTACCGGGAAGTCACCGGAAGGTTCCGGAGGGGTCCGGAAGTCCTCGGAGGGTTCCACCACATCCCATACGCTAGCATGGGCTTTAGGGGCTGCCCTGGCCTTATTGGGCCAGGCGCACCAGCCCCTACAAGGCCCATGCGCCTGGGGTGAGAAACCCTAGAGGGGAGGGCCCTCCACTTGGCTTGAAGGGCACTCCTCCCCTCTTGGCCGCCGCCCCCTCCCTTGGAGGAGGGACTAGGGCTGGTCGGCCCCTCCCTCACCCGTAATAAAGGGTGGAGGCGCAAGGGGAGGGGTTACACCCTTTGCCTAGCCGCTACCCCTTCCCATCTCTCCCATATCCTCACCCCGGCGTCGCTTGGCAAAGCCCTGCCGGTACTCCACCACCACCATCACCACAATGCCGTCGTGCTAGTTGTGATCCCATCTACTTCTCCCCTTCGCTTGCTGGATCAAGGAGGAGGTGACATCACCGAGCCGCACGTGTGCTAAACTCGGAGGTGTCGTCCGTTCAGCATTAGATCAGTTGGATTGTGATTGGATCGCGAAGAGTATGACTACATCAACCGCCTTTTATACGCTTCCGCTTTCGGCCTACAAGGGTACGTCGACACACTCCCCTCTCGTTGCTATGCATCTGCTAGATTAGATCTTGGGTGTTTCGTAGGATTTTTTTATTTTCATGCTACGTTCCCATCAGTATATATTTAGCAACAATAAAATTAGCATAATCTGCATACCAAGGATTATCACGAGAAGTGGAAGCATTTATAGCAGCTAATTTCTCATCAGCAAAACTATCATTAATAGGTATTGGGCCATCAAGAATATTTTCCATCCTAGACAAATTATATGCAACAGGATTTTCAGCTCCCTTTCTATCAACAATATGCAAATCAAATTCTTGCAACAAAAGAACCCTTCTAATCAATATAGAGTAAAATGCATCACAAGTCCTAAAACTATCGGAGGTGTGTCAGTTTAGTCCTATAACTTTGAAACTGCAGTTTTGGGTCCTAAAACTATCAGAGCTGTGTCTGTTTAGTCCTATTACTTTAAAACTGCAGTTTTGGGTCCTAAAACTATTGGAGGTGTGTCAGTTTAGTCCTATAACTTCAAAATTGCAGTTTTGGGTCCCAAAACTATGTAAGTTTGTTCATCTCAGGTCCTAAGCTTACATGGCTAGCATCTATGGTGCATTTTTTCAAATGAGCCATTTATATGTGTTTACTTCCCCAAAAATGGTCCATACGCTTCCACGTTGCAGTGTGTGCTGCAACCTGAATGCCTACCAACTTCGTGACCATGAGCTGCAGGGCAGCCTCACTGAGAGGTTTGGCGCGGCCACCGGGGAGACCCCGAGCCAGTCGGCATGGAGGACAACATCCCTATCCTTCGGCACGACTGCCAGGGAGATCCCGAGCCAATCTGGATGGAGGACACCATCCCTCCCTCTCTCTCTCTCATGACATTGTCCTTGCCCCGACACCCTTGCCGTAGAGTTGGTCATGCAAGTTGTTGTTTGGGCACGAGCATGGCCACATGTGGGGAATTGTCGCTGCTGCCGGACGACGCGGAGGAGTGCGCGGAAACCGTGAAGCTGGCACAAAGGTCAGGGAGAGTGGCATAGCCCCAGCAGCAACCACAGGTGGGAAGCAATTGGACATTGTGCGACGTGTCATTCTGCTACTGTTGGTTGAGGCGGAGATGACCGGTCTACTCTCCTTGCTCGGGCTCAAGCCATCATGCCACTGATGGCCTCCGTACTGTCGCCTTTGAGCATTCTATGCGTGAGAGAAGAAAAGGGTGTGAGAATGAGGCAAGACAGGGCTCTAGGAGTTTTCTTGCATATTTACCTTTCATAAGTTAACCTGGTGGGTCCATTGGGTCAACGTGGCAACAATCCAAGCATCTCCAAGCGACACGTTGGACGGTCAATGTTGGCCATGCAAGCTTGTGACCCAAGATGATCAAACTTACATAGTTTTGGGACCCAAAACTGCAGTTTCAAAATAATAGGACTAAACTGACACACCTCCAATAGTTTTAGGATCCAAAACTGCAGTTTTGAAGTTATAGGACTAAGCTGACACACCTCCAATAGTTCTAGGACCCAAAACTGCAGTTTCAAAGTTATAGGACTAAAGTGACACACCTCCAACAGTTTTAGGACTTATGATGCATTTTACTCCTTTTTTATTATCCATAGGATATTTTATAGAAGCATGATCAGTGTGAATAGTAACTTTAGAATCAACAATATAAGGTCTGAACTTGTCACAGGCAAACACAACTGTTAGAAATTATTTTTCAGTAGTAGCATAGTTTCTTTGAGCAGTGTCCAATGTCTTACTAGCGTAATGAATAGCATTTAATTTCTTATCAATTCTTTGACCTAGAACAGCACCAATAGCATAATCCCTAGTATCACACATTATTTCAAAGGGTAAATTCCAATCCTGTGGTTGAACAGTAGGTGCAGTTATTAAGGCTTTCTTAAGTATTTCAAAGGCTTCTACGCAATCATCATAAAAAACAAATGGAACATCTTTTTGTAGGAGATTAGTGAGAGGCCTAGAAATTTTAGAGAAGTCCTTAATAAACCTTCTATAGAAACCAGCATGACCAAGAAAACTTCTTATACCTTTAATATCTTTAGGACATGGCATTTTCTCAAATGCATCAACTTTAGCCTTATCTACCTCAATGCCTCTTTCAGAAATTTATGACCAAGGACTATACCTTCATTCACCATAACGTGGCACTTCTCCCAATTCAAGACGAGATTAGCCTCTTCACATCTTAGCAAAACTCTATCAAGATTGCTCAAACAGTCATCAAAAGAAGTTCCGTAAATAGAAAAGTCGTCCATGAAGACCTCAACAATTTCCTCGCAGAAATTTGAGAATATAGCAGTCATACATCTTTGAAAAGTAGCAGATGCATTACATAAACCAAAAGGCGTATGTCTATAAGAATAAATTCCAAAAGGACAAGTAAAGGTAGTTTTTTTCTTGATCTTCTTGTGACACAGGTATTTGAGAGAAACCAAAATATCTATTTAGGAAACAAAAGTGTGTATGCTTACACAATCTTTCTAAAATTTGATCAATGAAAGGCAAAGGATAATGATCTTTCCTAGTGGCTTTATTTAATTTTCTAAAGTCAAATACCATCCTATAACTTGTTACAATTCTTTGTGGGCTAAGTTCATTTTTATCATTAGGAACAACAGTGATACCACCTTTGTTTGGGACACAATGAACAGGACTTACCCATCTACTATCAACTATAGGATAGATTATACCTGTCTCCAGAAGCTTTAATATTTCTCTTCTTACCACATCCTTCATCTTAGGGTTCAAGCGACGTTGATGATCGACAACTGGTTTAGCGTCAGGCTTCATACTAGTTTTATGTTGACACAAAGTAGGGCTGATGTCCTTAAGATCATCAAGAGTATATATAATTGCAGCACGATGCTTCCTCAAAGTTTTCAATAATCTCTTTTCTTCGTGCATTGAAAGGTTAGCAGTGATAATAATAGGATATATCTTCTTTTCATCTAGATAAGCATATTTCAATGTATCTGGGAGTTTCTTTAATTCAAACACAGGATCACTCTTAGGTGGAAGAGCATCTCCCAAAGTTTCAACAGGCAAATTATGCTTAAAGATAGGTGCTTGACTAAAGAACATTTCATCTAATTCATTTCTCTTATTCATATGCATATCATTTTCATGGTCTAGCAAATATTGTTCCAGAGGATCAGTAGGAGGCATGACAATAGAAGCAAGACCAATAATATCATCTTTACTAGATAACTCTTTATCATGCAGTTGTCTAGTAAACTTAGAGAAATTAAATTCACGAGATACATCACCAAACTTAACCCTGAACTTTTCTTTGATACAATCAATTTCAGCATTAACAGTATTCAAGAAGGGTCTACCAAATATAATGGGAGAACAATTATCTTGTTGTGATTCAAGTAGTAGGAAATCAGTAGGATATTTAATCTTACCACAAAAACTTCAACATCTCTAACAATCCCAAGCGGTGAAATAGTATCTCTATTTGCAAGAACTGTCCACAAAAATATAAGACCGTCAGTATGCTATCACAAACAAAGAGTTCCCCGGAAAAATCACATCACACTTCATTCAGCTCACCCCGGGACCCCGTCAGAGGGAACACATGTCTTGGGATGAGAAAATTTACACAAGAAGTGTGCAGAAGGAATATATTGTTTCCAATGCCAACTGAGACAAATATCATAAGGGATACCAGACAACAACGTTGCAGCAATTCCAATGCATTTTCTGGGAACATAGTTATTGATCACCTGAAGACAAAGTCTGAATGCATGAGATAGACGAAAGCACCCGTATGGAACCCACAGCCAGACTAAGGATTGATCCTGAGCAAGATACAGGGACAACTGTCCATAGTTACTCACGGAAATAATAGATGCATGCATGCAATGTCTTGCACTAAGGAAGGATGTCTTGCCCATGACAGTCAGGGTACAGAATATCGCGATAAAACCTGAAGCAGCTAGTGCCAGGTCTTGGAAACCAAACTAGTTGTCAGTACTACGCGCTACCCACCAAGCCTAGGTAACAAACTACCTAGACAAAAGGTCCACCTGACAGGAAAGAGAAGGATTCAATGCAGCTGTTTGAGAAGACAGCACCTGAGCCATCAGAGCAGTTAAAAGGGCCAGTAAACCGACGAAGACAAGAGACAGCTAATGGATCCAAATCACACAGAGGTATGTCCCCCTTCGCCGGGAGGTAAGCCTGGGAATCTCGAGGACGATATTCTTTTAAGGGGGGTAGGTTTCTGACACCCTGGTTTTCCCTCCTCGATTTTTCCTTCGCGGAATTGGACTCCCGTCTTTTTCTTTCGGTGTTATTGGATTTTCTCTCGCCTTTGGGTATGTGAAGATGGTTATATAGCCTTGCCTTTCCTATCAAACCAGAGATTCTCTCCAATTCAACCTTGCCACTCAAACTACATTCTCAGGATTTTACCGCCGAAACCCTACTTTTCGAATTGCCGGAGGTGAAACCCTAACTCCTGCATTTACAAAGGAACCCCAATTTCCTTTGATCTTTTGCTTATAAAACATTTCCCAGTGATCATCCCACATCTATAAACCCTTGATATGCAAAGATATTGCCAAACCATATGCAGTGTTTTTGGTAGCCAGGAAAAATCCCAAATAATTTGTGGAGCTTCTCCTATCCATATCTTCACCATTTCAATCAAGAACCCAAGTTCCACAGTTCAAGTTTTGAGCACATCATCCAATCCTTGTCTCTGGACCTATTTTGAGGTTGTGAAGCAACTATATGTTATATTGCTTCATGATTCTTGAAATAAATCCAGGACCTCACTTTACCTAAATAATGTGACCATGCAAAAATTCATATCATTTTACCAAGCCATTTTCCCCCAATAATTCAATCTAGTTTCTGCTCAGATTCAAGCATTGTGAAGGAAGTACCTCCAATGTTTATCCAAATGAGCTGAAATTTTACCAGATCCTCTTCATGCCTAAATAATTGCCAACCACTAAAATTCAGCTCATTACATCAAGCCATTTGAGCACAGCTTCAAAATCAAGTTTTTGGTCCAAATATTGCATTGTGAAGGAAGTGCATGCAAACAAGGTCCAAATGGCTTCAAATTTTTCCAGAACCTACACCTTCCTACCACATATCAATTTGATAACGTCTCAGCCCCATTTACCAACCCATTTAACCTCAGTAATTTCCCCAAGTTTCTGTCCAGAAGCTGCTCTGGATCAGCTCGACCAACCCAGAACCATCCTGGTCCGTCCAATGACCCACAACATCTATTTGAGCAGTGAGGCACATGTTTGACAAGCTTGGACGAGCAGGAGCGTGCCAGAGCACGCAGTACGTGTGGTGACCATGCGGACGGCATGCAGAAGCGTGCGCTCTGCGCACGGCACCCCTCAGAAGGTCACCTCCGGCCGGTCTCCGCTTGTCCAAATGTGCCGACGAGCTTCCCACCGTCCGCGTGCCCCCTCTCCAGTAGCTTCCTCCGCCGCTCGCCTTCTCCTCGCGCCACGGCAAGCTCCACCGGGGCACTGTGAAGCTCGTGATCCGCCGCCGTCCCCACTCCCGTTGGCCTCTTCCACCCCGAACTGTCCCCTCCCTCTGGCGCCATCAGGTCGGCACCGCCCGGAGCATGCCACCTCGCCTGGGATCTCTAGGATGGCGATAGGCACGCCACGGCGGCCGAGCTCATCTGCTCGCCCTGTCTGGCTATAAATAGCCAACCTCGGGGCCTCCCGACCTCACCAACCTCCTCTCCACCCTCCTTGTACCCCGCCTGTGAGACCCTGGTTTTTCCCAACTTTTCTTTTCAAAAACCCATTTGAATTTTTATTTGGAATTTGGCTCGGATTTTAATTTGAATGGCTCTATGGACTTAAAACTTGGGAATATTTTTTTTACTTTCCTTTCCCAAGTGACTCAAGCTTCCAAAAACTTCTCCCAAGTCATGTCATTTCCATTCTGGCCCAATCCCAACTTTTATTCCAATTTAATATTCATTTTTCTATTAAAGGAATAGCCCTTTGTGTTCTAGGTTATGAAGCAACCTATATTTCTGTCTTCCCAAAAATTCTAAGAAAATTCTCATAAATTCTTTGGACCATGTGAACCTTGGATATGTGAAAACACTCAAGATTCCATCCTCATGATGAGCACACCATCCAATCTTTGTTTTTGGCCATAATTTCAGTTTGTGAAGCAACTATATTTTATATTGCTTCATAAATTCTGAAATTAATCCAGGACTCAAATATCACTATATCCTTTGAGCATGCCAAAATTCATATAATTTTGTCAAGCCATTTTCTCCACAAAATTCTCCCAAGTTTCTGTCCAGAGAGGAGCATTGTGAAGGAGGTACCATTTACACTTACCCAAATGGTATGAGGATTTTATAGCATCTTGCCACCATCAAATAACCCACAAATACCAAGTTTCAACTCAAGAAGCCCATCCATGTGAGTGCATCATCTTCAACAAGTTTCTGGACCAGAGATGCAGTTGTGAAGCAACTACATCTAAAACTTGTCCATTTGGTCTGGAATTTTTCCAGCATGGGCACCTTCCTACTACAACTCAGTGTGACAAATTTCCTCTCTCATTTACTTAACAGTTTTACCTCAGCATCTTGCTCAAGTTTTTGTTCAGAAACGTGTCTGGAAGCTGACCAGCTGTCCAAGCTACCTCTTGTCAAACCAGATGCACAGAGAGACTACCTTTGTAAGGGACTACCGCGTGGACATGACCGGGCGAGCCAGAGCGCACCGCGTGCGCCAGTGCACGCAGTGACCACGCGTCTGCCAGGGCCAAGGTAATGCTCTGGGCGTCGAACTCTCTCGGGCCTCTCTGGCGCCACGCGCCCGCGTTGCCGTACCTTGTCCCCGAGCGCCGACGACCTCCTCACCGTCCACGTAGTTGCTCTGGAAGGCTCCCATCGTCGGCAGCTAGCTCGTCGGACATAGCCAATCGCCGCCACGCGCGGCACAGTGCGGGCACTGTGGCCGCGCTGGCTGGAAGCTTCCCCGCTGCTCCGCGCCATCACCATTAAAGGCTCTACCTCTCCCGTCACCTCCCCACGTGGCTTGGCTGCCAGCGCGACGGCCAGCTCAACGCGGGATGCCGGCTGTTTCCCCGCGGCGGGATCCGACTCGGGCATCGCCGCTTGGCTATAAAAGTCGTTCCCCGGCACTCCCTTTCCTCACCACTCGCACTCCTTGTCTCTCAATCGTCGCCTCGCACCCAGAAGCAGAGCCGAGGAGCCCTCCTTCCCCATCTCCGGTGAGGAGCTCCGCCGCTCTGCCTCTACTCCGACAGCTCACTCCGGTACCCCTCTGCCCCGACCCAGGCCATCAGCGAGCTCGTGGTGCTCCACTAGTCCTCCCCAGCCCCTTTTCTGCTCGAGTGCTCACCGGAGTCGGCGACTCCGTCGAACCCCGTAGCTCACCGCCGTCTGAGAGGAAGGGGTCGACGCCGTCTGGCCGTCTCTCGTCGAGCTACGGGTACGGGCGTGCTCGCCGTTGAGCGCCTGATCCATCCCCGACGTCTCCGGCCACTGCCGTGGCCTCTACGCTGGTGAGCATCGCCGATGAGCCCCGCCATTCACTGTTCCCTCCCCCTCCCTGTTTAAATCAGACAGCCAGGCCCCGCATGTCAGCGACCCCGCCGCGACCGAAGGGGTACGTAAGTGGAGGCGTATCCCCACTCTACGTCTTCGACGTGGCCGGCTGAGGATTTTTCTGAATTCTGTTTTAATTCAATTAAATCCAGAAGTTTGACCAAATTTGACTAGTCATTACTTTTAAACCATAAGTCCAGATGAGTTCATTCTTTTTGCATTATTTTTTCTTATGAGCTCCTTTATCTGCTGTAAAATTTTGGTATTTTTCTCTGCTGTCTAGAATTTCAGGACAGGGAAAAATGCTCTATGTTTTATTTACAAATGATTTCAAAAATATTTTTTCAGAGTGTTTTGGAAAAGTTGGTGAAGGCTAGGAGTACTCCCACACTCCCTTGGTGCAAGGCAAGCCACAACTCTCATTTGCATGACTGCATTGCAATGCCATGGTTTAAATAAATTTGTTTAGGCTAAAATTTGAATTATTTATAATTGGTTTATTCATGCAATACTTGGAGAAATTCTTGGATATGTTTCTGCCATGTTGAGGATTGGATTGTTAGTGACTAGTAGTCTGCAAGTTTGATGATGCCATGATGAAGTTGGATTAGGAGATTACCGTCTATGATTACTTTGTGATTTCCGTCTAGCATTTTGATTATGGCATTAGTAGCAGTAGCTTAATCATGTTGCTCATTGGATTACTAGTTGGCTATTGTTATAACTTGGAGCACTGTGATACCGGAGTATCAGTTATGACGGAAAAGTTACTTGGGGATAAAGTCCTTCATTCGTTGATCAAGTGCCACTGAACCGAACTTTCCAGTGCAGCCACATCTGCCAGAATGGGACGGCCTTGACTTGGTCTAACCTTGTGCTCTTTTATCGGTACCACCAAAGAGGGAAGGTTATGCATGCGTGCTACCCTGATCAGGTAGACGGCGATAATCTTGTGAGCCTGGTTTGGTTATTGAGCTCAGGTCCCCGTTTGGGACAGTTTGGTTTGGCCACGACGGTGGCAGGTGTCAGCAGTGACACAGGGGCCACCCAGGGCATGAGCTCAGAGAGGACGTGTCGGTGGTACGATAGAAGGGTCATGGGTTAGGCAAGTTTCGTTGGACGAATGTCCATGGTGTGGGTAAAGTGCGCAACCTCTGGAGAGTGTAAGAATCTATTCGAATAGCCGCATCCACGGTATTGGACACAGTTCGTGCTAAGTCACACTGTCTGATCAACACCAATGTTGGAATGACTTGTTAATGATGGAAGAACTTGTCTTGGTATAGTGTGGTAACCGCTTGGCAGAAGGCCGTTGATTATCTTGGAGATGATCTCGAGAATGATCGTTAAATGATCTTGATCATGAATTGATCAAGAGCGTAGATGGTTCGACTGTATAACCAAGAGTAAGACGGTCCCTGTGACCTTAAACACTGGTGATTATTGCAGATAGTTCAGAGATAACATATTTAATATTTTCTTCCGCTCCTTTAATAACAACTGATCCTGATATAATCATAATTGCTATGATGTTGCTTTGTCTTGATGCTTTTGTTTGTTGTGAGCTTGTGAGTACATTCAAAGTACTCACCTGGCGTGTCATGCCAGTTTGCAGGTGCTGCCATGTTTGCGTAGTCCGAGGATTCCGAGTTGCGAGCTAGGACGTGTCCCAGCCAGAGTCCCTGTGGAGTGGAGTCCATCACCGTCGTCGTTATTCCGCTATTACGGGCTAGACCGCTGCTAGCATAGAGCTACCTTAGCAGGTGTAGTGTCGCCATGCCAGTGTAATCTTGGGTATTACCCCCAAACCCTTGTACACTAATTATTTATAATAAAGAGCTGATTTGTTCTATGCCAACTAGTGCCGTATTCCAGAGGACTTGATCTCTGGGCTGGAATATGGGCTGTTCCGGTTCCTCTGAGCCGGGGTGCCACACCGCCCCACCTCTCAGCCGAGCTCGGGAAGCTCTACTGCTCCTCCACGGCCACCATTGCCGCCGCCCTCCCATGCTCAAATTCGAGCACTCCGCCCATTCCCTCTCCCTCTAAACCACCGTAGCCGACCACCACCACCATCACGGCGACTCCCCACCATCACAGCCGGGCCCGTCCCCGTGCTGTCCAGAGGAGGAAGAAAGAGGGGGGAAAGAGAAGGCGCGTGGGCCCCGCCGGTCAGCCACTCAGGCCCGGGCCCGGCTGTTAAGTGGAGGCGCCTTCCCGTTAAAACCGCTTTCGTTAAGAGAAAGCGTATTTTGCGGAATGCGCTTTCTGTTTTCAGCCGGCCGCCGACACCCTTAAGTTGCGGTCGTTCGTCAGTTAAACGCAGAAATGAACATGATTTTGTTTGTTTTCTGCCTAACGAATGAACGGCCACAACTTTTTAACCGTAACTCCGATTCAGGTGATTCCAAAGCCCACGTTCTCTATTCGCCGAGCCCGTTCCGATGACATCACTTTTCAGAATGTTTACACCATCTAAAAATGACTATTTTGCCCCTCCCGTACATTCAGCCCGTTCGAGAGAGAAACTTTTCCGGCAGATCTTTCCGCGAGATGATCGCACTCCTTCCCGGAGCATTCCTTGACCCCGAGGCAAGCCGACCATCTGATATATGCCCTAAAGCATTGCTTTGTGTCATTCTTGCGTGTTTAATTAATGAAAATGTTTGTGCTAGAAATAATTAAACTCCTGATAGTTTGTATCATTGTTTACATTACTTGCTAGTATACCTGGGCATATCTCGGGCCGGGCCAACCAAAGCCCAACGCATAAAACCCAGGCCCGAGCCTGGCCCGGCCCGGCCATCGGGCCTACTAAATCGGGCCCGAGCTCGGCCCGAGCCCGAAAAAGCCCGACAGGGCCCGGCCGGCCCGGCCCGACTACGGCTAAAATCGTGTTTTCTGCAAGCCCGAGCCCGGCCCGATCTGCCCATCGGGCTCAGTTTCCAGGCCCAAGCCCGGCCCGATGGCACACTCAGGCTTAGCCCGGCCCGGGATTTTCGGGCCGGGTCGGGTCGGGCCGTCCGGGCCGGGCTGCCCATGGCCAGGTATACTTGCTAGTAATCATCATAACATCGCACAAGTGACTCGTATGTGATGATGTATGGAGATAAGTTGTTTTGTTTACATCATGCATTACCATTGTTATTGCAATGATAAAGAATGTGACATAATAATAACAACAACCTCCTCCGTCGGCTGGATCGAGTCATAGTGCCACCGAACCGAGCTCATCAGTGCAACCACACTTGCCTGGATGGGGAGGCCCTAACTTGGTCTATTGTCGTGCCTCTTATCGGTACCTCCAAAGAGGGGAGGTTATGTGTGCATGCTATCCTGGCCCGGTAGGCGGCGATAACCTTGTGAGTCCAAGTTATATAGATCCAGGGTCCCCGTTTGGGACAGTTTTGTTTGGCCACGACGGTGGTAGGTGTCAGGTGTGACACAGGGGCCACCCAGGACATGACCCGAAAGGGGTATGATTGTTGGTGGGACCGTAATAGTGCCCGACAATAGACAGGTTTTGTTGGAGTAGCACCGGTCCACCCGAATGGGAACACGTACTAAAGTACGAGGCCGGGAGCTCCATAGTGTGGGTAAAGTGTGCAACCTCTGCAGAGTGTAAATCTATTCGAATAGCCATGTCCTCGGTCATGGGACACAGTTCGTACTAGGTCACACTATTTGGTCTGTGTCGAGTCTGGAGGAGTTAACCGAATGATTGCCAAGAACGAACCAGATAAGGTAAGCTTTGTCAGCACAGATGCCTAGACATCGGATGATGTCAGGAAGCTGAGATGTTAGCCATGGGATGGCTATAAAGGAGATGGTCGGATGACCGTAAGAACTTGGATATGGTCCGGAGGGATCGTGAGAGGGATCTTGATAAATTACCTGTACCGTTATGCTTTACCATTCTGAATTTACCCTTGACAATTATCATGCTAGATAACCCTGTTGTAACATGATGATTAATTTTGCTAGATAGTTATACCATGCCATGATAGATAATATTACTCCAACAATTAAAGCATGCTTGAATGCCATGGATTGCTTTGCTTGGTGTATATGTTTGTTTGGTTTGCTTGCGAGTACATTCAAAAGTACTCAGCGGCCTTCAATGTGGCCAGGTTCAGCTAGGGATCCATCAAGGAGCCAGAGTGTCCGCGGGCTAGGACAGTAACCCAGTCAGATCCCTGTGGATTGGAGCCTCTCCAAGTCTGTGCTGCCTTAGTTAGTAGTTTTTCCGCTGCCCCACCTTTGTAACCATGATGTATTCATTCCAGACACAATGGCTAATAAATACATTCTTATTACAGTTGTGCCTTTGTTCATGATACTTGTTGTAAAGGCACGCGCCAGTGTGATTTCCTAGGCTGACGTGCGCAGCAACTGTCTAGCTACAGTGGTATTTAGGCCGGGTGCCACACTACCTTAATTTGTTTAGAGGGTCTAGATGTTTTAATATTACTCTTATGAACTACAGTTGTAGCCTTAGTGCTACTTGTGAGCTGCGTTGGGATTTTCCCTGAAGAGGAAGGGTGAAGCAATATAGTAGCGGATAAGTATTTCCCTCAGTAGAGAACCAAGGTTATCGAACCAATAGGAGAACCACGCAAACACTCCTTAGCAGTACCTGCACACACAAGAGAAAAAACTTGCAACCAACGTGGGCAAGAGGGTTGTTAATCCCCTTGTACTCGTTAATTGCAAGGATCAAATCTGGTAAATGGTAGATAGATAAATTGCAAAGTAAATAAACTGCAGCAAGGTATTTTTGTTTTTAGTAATATGATTAAAGTAGACCTGGGGACCATAGTTTTCACTAGAGGCATCTCTCTCGAAAGAATAGCATACGGTGGGTAGACAAATTGTTGTTGGGCAATTGATAGAAAAGCGCATAGTTATGATGTTATTCATGGCAATGATCACGTATATATGCATCGCGTCTATGATGAGTAGACCAAAACAATTCTGCATCTACTACTATTACTCCACTTCGAGAGCGCTTCTACGCTTGCCTCTCTACATATTAAGTTCATAACAAACAGAGTAATGCATGAAGTATGATGACATGATGTAGACAGAATAAAGCCAAGCAATATGATTAAACCCCGTCATTTTAGCCTTAATGGCAACAATACAAATATGTGCCTCGCTACCCCTTCTGTCAAGAGGTGAGGACACCGCAAGATTGAACCCATTACAAAGCACCTCTCCCACTGAAGATAAATCAATCTGGTTGGCCAAACCAAATGGATAGATCGGAGAGAAATACAAAGCTATGATAATCATGCATAATAAAGTTCAGAAAAGACTCAATTACTTTCAATGAATAATCTGATCATAAACCTACAATTCATCAGATCCCCACAAACGCACTGCAAAACAAGATTACATCGAATAGAACTCCGTGGAGATCATGGAGAACATTGTATTGAAGATCAAAGAGAGAGAAGAAGCCATCTAACTGATCACTATGGACCCGTAGGTCCATGGGAAACTACTCACACATCATCGGAAGGGCAGCAAGGTTGATGTAGAAGCCCTCCGTGATTAATTCCCCCTCCGGCAGATTACCGGAAAAGGCCTCCAGATGGAATCGCCGAAGAACAGAAGCTTGCGGCGGCGGAAAATTCATTTCGGGTGGCTCTCTGTTGGTTTTTGGATTTTAGGGAATTTATAGCGCTGGAATTAGGTCCGGGGGGTCGGTAGGGGGCCCACAAGCTTAGGTGGCGCCCTCCCAGGGGTGCGCCGTGTGAGCTCGTGACCCACCCGTACGTCTTCTGGCCTCCTCCCGAAGCTTCCTGGGTGTCTTCTGGTCCAGAAAAAATCATCGTAAAATTTTATTGTATTTGGACTTTGTTTGATATAGTTTTTCCCTGAAACAAGAAAACAAGCAAAAACAGAAGCTTGCACTGGGCACTGGGTTAATAGGTTAGTTCCCAAAAATGATATAAATTTGCATATAAAGTATGTAGAATTGATATAATAGTAACATGAAACAATCAAAAATTGTAGATACGTTGGAGACGTATCAGCATCCCCAAGCTTAATTCCTGCTCGTCCTCGAGTAGGTAAATGATAAAACAAAGATAATTTTTGAGGTTGAATGCTACCTAGCATGTTTATCATGTAATCCTCTTGCGCTATAAATATTGAGAAACGATGAAGTAATTGATATCAACATAATAATATCCATGAATATAAGAACATAATCATTACTTCTCAAAATATACGATGTTCAACGAATGTTATCCCTACTCATTCAATTATGTAAGCATGGCATGACTCTGCTCTCATAACATAAATATAAATCATGAGCATCCCAGGTGTTAAACCAGGCAATTGTATCATACTTTTGCATGCGCTTCAGCATTTTCAACTCCACGCAATACATGAGCGTGAGTCCTGGACTTAGCACTATAGGTGGAATAGAATGTAGTGGTAGAGATTAATAAGGGAGACAAAAAGGAAGAAAGTCTCGCATAAACTCGGCGGATCAATAGGCAATGGAGAGGCCTATCGATCGATATCAATGCGAGGAGTAGGGATTTCCATGCAACGGATGCACTAAGAGCTATAAGTGTATGAAAGATCAACTGAAACTAAGTGGGTCTGCATCCAACTTGCTAGCTCATGAAGATCTCGGGCATTTGAGGAAGCCCGTCATCGGAATATACAAGCCAAGTTCTATAATGAAGAATTCCCACTAGTATATGAAAGTGATAACTCAGGAGACTCTCTATATGAAGAACATGGTGCTACCCTGAAGCACAAGTGTGGTAAAAGGATAGTAGCATTGTCCCTTCTCGCTTTTTCTCTCATTTTTTGTTGGGCTCTTTTGGCCTCTCTTTTTTTTCAGAACAATCTCCTGGACTGTCGGTGTATAAAACGTGCGTATTTTATACCCTGACTTATGCACAGACAGTAGCAGCCTCCTTGCCGTCCAAACCTTGCCGGGAACCGCCAAGACCAAGATTCAGAACCCGGTCGCAGAAGCCACCAGAAAGAAGCTCAAGACACAACACTCAACTAATACCAAAGATGAAGACTTTCCTTGCCGGCGAGGCTAAACCATCAAGGTGAAGACCCGGCAAGCTTTTGCCAGCCCTCCTGCGCACCACCTCACCGCACGGATGTCCGCTAGTGGGTGAGGTGTCGACCGCGCAGGCTGTTTGGTAAGGCTTGTCGGGCACGTGTTAGCACACTGGGAAAGGATTTGCCTTTTAATGACACCCGTCCAGGAGGCGTGTCAGAATAATACGAGGTAGTTGGGCAAGCGGTGTAGAAACCTTGCCGGGGCTACCCCTCCACATGACACCTCACGGTGCATTTAATGCCTTTGTCCTGAACTGGCAGAGTTAGGTACGATAGCACTGTTTGCTATCTAATCACTATGTAATTACTGTTTTGCCACTGTGGTAACCCCTTTGAGCTATAAAAGGAGGGCCAAGGCAACAGTTAGGAGGGGTCGGACCCCTTTTCAAACACAAGCACGTCTCGTGTAGCTGCTCCTCCCATCTTGCCGGGAGAAGCGCTCCTTGTACTGTGCTCCCACACCATTAATACACCAAAAGCAAGAGTAGGGTTTTACGCTTCTCTGCGGCCCGAACCTGGGTAAAATCCCTCGCGCCCTCCATTGTTCATGCTCTTTGTGCATGTCGATCACCCCCGCCGGACCACAAGGGGCTGCATGGCCCCATAGATGGTCGTCACACCACGACATCTTTGGCGCGCCAGGTAGGGGCTGGCAGCGTCGCTTGCGCGAACCTTGATCAGTGGATTGCGCGTCTTCTTCGTCATCTTCATCAACTTCCTCGTCGTCCTCCTCGTCGTCGATGGCGCCCAAGAAGAAGGGCATCACGATGACGGCCACCCCGCACGCATCCACAAGCGGCACAGGCGGCGCAGCCAATGTGGGCGGCGCGGGTACTGCGGTTGGCACGACCAGCGCAGGCGGCGCAGTCGTCATGCCCACCGCGGTCGGCACAGGAGACGAGTGTGCTGGAGGTAGTCAACCTCCTCGATCCTCTGGCGAACGGAGCCGCGACGGCGCGGGCGGAATGGACGGACGACCTCTTCGTCCTCCACCTCCTCGCCGCGCCGACGAACGCAGCCACCGGAGCGGCAACGCCCGGACCGGCGCGAGCCAAGATCCTGCTGCGGCGGCGTCCAAGAATGCAGCTTCAGGACAGACACCGCGCCCCTCGCACAGCGGGCGCGGCGCACCTCCGAGTGGCGCCAGCGACTCTGGGCAGCGGCGACCTCACGGCAAGACTCCTGTTGATCAAATCCCAGATCCTCAGGCACCGCCTCCACCACGACGACCTGCTACTGATCATGTGCCACGGCAGCAAGACCGGGATGGCGCTCCTGCTGGCTCTGCTAGGAGTAGAGCGACGTCGCGTTCTTCATTTCCAGCCATGCCAGCCACAGCAGCAGAAGCAATGGCGCGAGCCCAGGTGCTGCTAAACTTCCCTCCAGCGGCGGAGAAGATGGATGAGTGGAGAGCCACCATCCAAAGCTTGATTGGATTCGCCGAGGCCAGTAAATCGCAGCAAGCGGAGCCCTCACAGCGTCCGCAAATGGCACCGGCAAGCCCAGTTGATGGCCGCACCGACGGTGCCGCGCTAACGGTGCAATCACCTCAGCGGCAACAATCCCAGCGGCAACAACGCCAACGATCGCAGCAAGCTCAGTGATCCTTCGAGCCCGACGAGGTGTCGATGGCCTCTTCGGATCCGCGAGCACGGCAAGATCAGCGGCAAGTGCTGTGAGACAGGCGGGCAGAAGACGCCCGCACCACCATCGAACGACACCGGGAGGCGCGTCGTCAATCCGACGCACGCAACGGCCCCATCGTTGATGAGCCTGCACCAAGGGTTGGAGGATATCTACCCTACGAGATTGGATGTCCCACCTTCACCCGTGAGCTGCGGCAAGTCCGATGGGCGTCCGTTCAAGCCTTCAAGCCAGAAGTGCCGGAAAAGTACGACGGCAAGCTGAACCCGACAGAGTTTCTGGGCATCTACACGATCGCCGTGCAAGTTGCCGAGGGAAAAGATGCGAAAATCCTCGCCAAGTACTTCCCATTGGTACTGAAACCCAACGTGAGGTCTTGGCTGATGAATTTGTCGGAGAACTCCATTTCTTCATGGTCAGATCTCTGCAATGAATTCATTGGTGCCTTTACCGGGGGCCACAAAGCCCCTGGACAGCCCAGCAACTTGCAGGTGATCCCGCAAAAGGGATGGTGAAACTTTGCGCAAGTACATCCAGAGGTTCAGCCGTGTGCACCGTAACATTCCAGATGCACACCCCACAGCCGTGATTGCCGCCTTTCACACGAATGTACGCAATCGGAGGATGCGGGAGAAAATGAACGTCAAGTTGCCCAAGACCATCAACGAGCTCTACACGTTAGCGGATAAGTGTGCACGTGCTGAGGAAGGAAGAAGGCTTCCCGGGGAGGACGCTGGTGCCGAAGTAGATTCTGAGGACGATGATGCTGTCACCCCGGGGAAGAAAGGCCGGAAGTGTAATAGAAAGCGCAAGGGCAAAACTCTGAGTCCGCCAAGAAAGCCAAGACTGAGAACTCCAGCAAGGAGGCTGCTGCATGCGCCGCTTGCCTGGAGGCGGCGGAAAACGAGAAGGCCGGCAAGTCAGATGGGCCGTACTGCAAGATTCACCGTACCAAAGGCCACGATCTCCAAAAATGCCGGCAAGTCGAGCACCTTGTTGAGAAGCAAAAAGCTGAATATGAAAAGTGCGACAAGGAAAAGGGTCAAGATGGTACTGGTGGATCCGGAAAAAAGGGCCGTGGCGGTCGAGGGGGCCGCCGCGGAAAGGCTAAACAGCAGAAAGAGAAGCCTGCCAGAGGCCGAGACAAGAAAGAAGAGGATGATGGACGTGACGAAGAGGACGATGATGAGCCCAGCGAACAAGAATTCCAGAAGGCAACCGACGCCATGTGCATTGACGGAGGGGCATCCTTACACTCCTCTCACCGCAAACTTAAGCAGTGGGCGTGTGAGGTTAACGCGGCGGAACCGGTGATGGGCTCTCAGAAGCCACTCAAATGGTCACACACACCTATCATTTTTTATGCTGAGGATCACCCCGATCGCATAACTGCGCTCGGGTGTTTTCCGTTGTTGGTTTCACCAACAATTCGCAACCTCCAGGTAACAAAGATGTTAGTTGACGGTGGGGCCGGTCTGAACCTGATCTCTCCAGAAGTTATCAGGAGGCTGCAGATCCCCGATGAGGAACTCGAGAAAACGGGCACGTTCCAAGGAGTAAACCTGGGAAGAAGCCAGCCCAAGGGAAAGATCACATTGCCGGTGACGTTTGGCGGAGAACTGAACTACAGGACGGAAAAGATTGTCTTTGACGTCGTCAAGATCCCCTTGCTGTACAATGGAATCCTTGGCCACCCAGCCTTGGCAAAATTTATGGCAGCATCTCACTATGCTTACAACACGTTGAAGATGCCAGGGCCAATGGGTGTCATTTCCATCAAGTCCGACAAGAAAGATATAGTCATTTGCGTCGACAAGATGTACAGAGATGCGGTTGCAGCAGAGGCCGCTGAGGCGCCAACTCCCGCCAAGAAAAAGGAAAAGAAGAAGTCCGGCAAGACCTCTAGCAAGGATTCCGGGAAGCGCACCTCTTCGGAGTGTTGCACGCCTGTTGAAGACTTACCGGAGTGCTCTGCCGGTAAGAAATCCAAAGCCACTGCACCGGCAACCAAGAAGGTACCGGCGAGGGAGGACGGCACTGACGGTACCTTCACCATCAGTGCCACCCTTGACAGCAAATAGGAAAGCACACTCTTTGCCTTCCTGCGGGCGAATGTCGATGTGTTTGCATGGCGACCATCTGACATCCCCGGCGTTCCCAGGGAGGTAATTGAGCACCACCTTGCTGTCTGTCCCCACGCCCGGCCCGTCAAGCAAAAAGTCCGGAAGCAAGCGTTGGAGCGGCAACAGTTTATTGCCGAAGAGATCAAGAAGCTTGAAGCAGCAGGCATGGTCAAAGGAGTGCTACATCCCACTTGGCTGGCAAATCCAGTGGTAGTGCGCAAAGCAAACGGGAAGTGGAGACTTTGTATCGACTACACTGATATTAACAACGCATGTCCGAAGGATCCTTTCCCTTTGCCGCGCATTGATCAAATTGTAGACTCTACTTCCGGCTGTGATTTGCTCTCCTTCCTTGATGCCTACTCTGGATACCATCAGATATTCATGGCCAAGGAGGATGAGGAGAAAACCGCATTCATTACCGCCTGTGGCACGTACTACTTTGTGCGTATGCCTTTCGGGTTAAAGAGTGCTGGTTCAACATTTGCAAGGGCAGTCCAGATTGGTTTTGAGCCCCAGCTGCACAGGAATGTGGAAGCATACATGGATGACATTGTGGTCAAGACCAAGGACAAGTCTACCCTCATTCAAGATTTGGAAGAAACGTTTGCTAACTTGCACAAAATCAACTTGAAGCTCAACCCTGAGAAGTGCGTGTTTGGCATTCCGTCCGGCAAGCTTCTCGGATTCTTTGTATCTCAACGAGGAATTGAAGCAAATCCCGACAATATCAAAGCGATTGAGCAGATTCGAGCACCGAAAAGCGTCAAAGATGTGCGGCGTCTTGCCGGTTGTGTTGCGGCCTTGAGTAGTTCATTTCAAGATCCGCTGAGCGAGCCCTGCCATTTTTCAAGGTATTGAAAAAGGCAGGTCCGATGAAATGGACTCCGGAAGCGGAGGCCACACTGCAGGACTTGAAAAGATACCTCTCCTCCACGCCAACACTAGTTGCGCCAAGACCACGAGAGCCGTTGCTGCTATACGTAGCGGCAATGAATCAAGTGGCTAGTGCTGCATTAGTGGCGCAGAGGGAACCCGATGACGAGGAAGTAACCGCGGCAAACTTATCCAACGACAAACCGGAATCTCCTCTGGCAAATCATGGTGCTGACAAGTCGGGAACAACGCAGACAAATGGAGATGATCAACAAAAAGTGTCGAAGAAGAAAGTGGTGCAGCGACCAGTATACTTCGTCAGTTCCCTTCTGCAGGGGGCTAGATCGAGATACTCTGGGGTGCAGAAGTTGCTTTTCGGTCTTCTTATGGCCTCGAGAAAGTTGTGTCACTACTTCCAAGTGCACGAAATCACCGTCGTCACCCGCTTTCCATTGCAACGCATCTTGAGGAATCCAGAGGCAACTGGCAGGATAGTGGACTGGGCGTTGGAATTGTCAAGCTTTGCACTCAAGTTTGAAAGCACTTCAACTATTCAAAGCAGAGCTTTGGCGGAATTCGTTGCAGAATGGACACCAACGCAAGACGAAGAAATTCAAGAAACAGCTCTCCCCGGCGAGGAAACGGCGAAGGAATGGATCATGTACTTTGATGGTGCCTTCTCGCTGCAAGGCGCCGGTGCCGGAGTGCTGCTTGTCACACCAACCGGAGAGCACCTCAAGTATGTGGTTCAAATGCACTTCCCCGGGGAGCAAGCTACGAACAACACTGCTGAGTACGAAGGACTCCTTGCCTATCTTAGGATCGCAATGGACCTTGGTATCAAAAAATTGATCGTCCGCGGTGACTCGCAGGTTGTTGTGAAGCAAGTCAACAAAGATTACTAGAGCCCGTTGATGGAAGCGTACGTGGAAGAAGTGAGGAAATTGGAAGAACACTTTGACGGGTTACAAACCGAACACATTCCTCGTGCGGAAAACAGCATCGCTGACAGCCTGTCAAAATGTGCCGCTCAAAAGCTTCCCGTGGAACCGGGAACTTTTGTGCTCCATTTGAATCAACCGATAGTCACCCCATCAACGCAGGCCAGTAAGAGAAGAAAGTTGAATACCAGCAAGTATTTTCCGGCAGAGCTCCCGAAAGCCGCCGACAAGGATGCTGTCGGGAACAATGACACGGTTGCCGGTGAGCAGCCGCTTAGCGCAGAACCCCAGGTTCTTGCAGCAGAAGCGAGCTCTCCCGCGGCCGAAGAGATGCCTTTAGTCCTCGTCGTCGAGCCGCAGGCTCCAGCATGGGCACAGCAAATAGTTCGATTCCTTCAAATAGGAGAACTTCCCGATGAGCAAGAAGAAGCGGAGAAAGTAGCCCGTCAGTCAAGTATGTATCAGTTTGTGGATAACATCCTGTACAGAAAACGGCCAAGCAGCGTGAAATTGAAGTGTATTTGCTGGGAAGATGGACTAAAGCTGTTGGCGGAGGTACACGGAGGCAGATGTGGCTCTCACATAGGATCAAGGGCACTTGCCAGCAAAGCATTCCGGCAAGGCTTCTATTGGCCCACTGCACTCCAGGATGTGACTGAGCTAGTAACCAAGTGTGAAGCATGCCAGTTCCATTCAAAGAACATACATCAGCCAGCTCAAGCTCTCCAAACAATCCCTCTCTCCTGGCCCTTTTTGGTCTGGGGGCTCGATATCTTGGGCCCCTTCCCCCGTGTTGCCAGGGGCTTTGAGTTCTTGTATGTCGCAATTGACAAGTTCACAAAGTGGCCTGAAGTGGAGCCGGTGAGGAAGGTGATAGTGCAATCAACCATCAAGTTCTTCAAAGAATTAGTTTGCCATTTCGGGGTTCCTAACAGAATCATCACCGACAACGGCACACAATTCACGAGCCGCACCTTCATGCAATATATCCAAGACCTTGGTAGCAAAATCTGTTTTGCATCTGTTGCTCACCCGAGAAGTAACGGCCAGGCGGAAAGGATGAATGCTGAAGTGCTGCATGGCCTCAAGACAAGAACTTTTGACAAGCTGCGCAAATATGGAAGGCGCTGGATTGATGAGTTGCCGGCGGTTTTTTGGTCACTCAGAACGACACCAAATCGAGCTACCGGCCAAACGCCCTTCTCCCTAATCTACGGTGCAGAAGCAGTGCTCCCCACGGAACTCATATATGGGTCACCTCGAGTGCTCGCTTACGATGAAGCTGAGCAAGAGCAGCTGCGGCAAGATGATGCAACGCTCCTCGAGGAAGATCGTCTTCGGGTGGCTGTGGGAGCTACACGCTACCAGCAAGCCTTGCGCCGCTATCATAGCTGCAAAGTGCACGCCCGAAGCCTTGAGGAAGGCGACCTTGTTCTTCAGCGCGTTCAGTCCGCCAAAGGATCAAACAAGTTGTCACCAAAGTGGGAAGGCCCTTATCGGGTAGTACGAGTCACCAGGCCTGGCGCAGTCCGACTGGAGACCGAAGATGGCATTCAAGTGCAAAGCTCATGGAATATTGAGCATCTTCGCAAGTTCTACCCATAAGGCGCAGTTGCCGGGACGCTACCCGGCAACCCCTTTTGTACAAGCTTTGTCGGCAAGACATGTAACCCTTTTGTACAAAGCCAGGCATAGATCCTGTGCATAATAAAGCTAAGTGTTTCGCAACTACTCCTACATATTCATTTATATAAGGATGCATATGATGTTGTGATTTACACTTTAATTTGCATAAAATGACTAATGAACCGCCAAGGTTCCCAACCCACTCTTTTCTCTTCTCTCTTTTTCTTAAAAAGGACAGAAGGATCCCTCGCGCGCAAGTTTCCCGGGGGGGTGGAGATGGGGTACCGTTTTAATGACGTTCAAGTAATCATCTCATGCAACGAGAAAAATGACACAAGGAAAAGCTAAGTTGAAAAACTTTGGCAATTTTTCTTCGTTACATCCACAGTTTCCCTTGAACGATTCTGTGCTTTGTATGAGAAACCTGCACATGAAAGGATCCTTGTCGCGATCGGTCTGTGCTCTAGCTTGCCTCGAGTCTGCTCAACAAGCCTAGCAGCTACATTCTGTCCCGACAAGTAGCCTTGCCGACAGCGACACTTCCAGCAGGCTGCTAAGGACCCGTTCCTCGAAGCGCTCGCGGCAAGTGTGCGCACCGGCAAGTTTCCAAACAGCGTAGGGATGCGATCATACAAAGGCAAAATAAAACTAGGGAAACATCATGCATTTATTAAAACCCGGCAAACACTAGATATTCATTGAAAAGGTACTCGATTACATTTTCATCGGCCCTTTGCCAGGGTTTATCTCGAGTGCGAAGAGGGCAAAAGGGGCGCCTAGGCGGAGTCCGGCTTGATCCCGGAAGGCCAGATGATGGTGCTGCCGGCGATCAGCCAGACTCTTTGCCGTCGTCTTCAATCTTCACGCCCGGAGAGCTGTCGTCATTGCCGTCATCATCGTCATCCTCAGCATCGCTGGAGGAAGCGGTGTCGCTGTCGCTCGAGCTCTCCGCACAGCAGTCCAGACGAGCGCCAGAAGCCCCGAAGAACTTCACGACGAGCGTGTCTGGTCCATCCAGCCTGAAGTGAAGGAGGTGCCCCTGCCCCAGACAATGGGCACGGACAAAGGATTTCCACCCGCGCGTGAGGTACATGATGCCATTGTTGGAAGTCTTAACGGTCACCCGAACCGGGCCGTTGCAGCAACCGTCCACGCGTAGCCATAAGCCGTGCAGGTGGCGGCCTTCCATCTCTCTAGCAAAAGGGCGAGGGATCCGCAGCCAGCTCCATGGCTGGTCGCGCAGCTCCAAGAAAAACTCTTCCGCCGTATCCACCGTGTGGCCTTCTGCCGGCGGAGGAAGGGCTAAAGATGGAGCGGCAAGCGCCCTGATGTGGCCGCCCCGACCACGGACGCCGCGTCGCCCACGGCCATGGGCCGCGGCCCTCCCTTGAGCACTGGAGCCAGCCTCCGCAGCTGCGGCCGAAGCATGAGCTTGGAGCCGAGAAGAAGCTCTCGCCGCAGTGGCGGAAGCACGACCGCGACCCCTTCCCCTCGCCATGCCATCGTCGGATGCGGAGGAAGAAGATATGTAACACCCCGATTTTTGGCCCTTTCTTTTTCTTTTGGATTTCTTCGAATTTTCATTTGGATTTCTTTTTCCGTGGCTATGTGGTCTTGAAACCTGGGAAGATCTTCTCTCCTGCCACTTCCTAGTGGCTTCTCATTCTCAAATCCATCCCAAGGCCATGTCATTTCCATCTTAACCCAACCCCAATATTTATTTCTTGGGAATATTCCTTTTTCTATTAAAGGACTAATCATGTTTGCCCTAGGTTGTGAAGCAACCTATATTTCTGTCATTCCCAAAATTCCCACAAAATTCTCATAAATTCTTTGGATCATATCTTCCACAAATATGCCAAAACCCATCCTTGCCTAGTTCAAAAATAATTCAGTAATATTCATTTCCTATTCTGTCCAGATTAGCACTTTGTGAAGGAAGTGCTATTTATATTTTATTGATTTCCCTCAAAAATTTTGGGAACTCTCTCTTATCGAAATAATTGCCACATGCCAAAATTCAGCTCCATTTACCTAGTAAATATTCCTCAGCAAATTCCCAAAGTTTCTGGCCAGAGAGAAGCTTTGTGAAGGAAGGACTAGCTAGGCTTATCCAAATGAGTTGAAATTTTGGTAGATCATTTATATGATCAAACCATTACTCTCCACCAAAATTCATCTCCATCCAATCATCTATGTGAGCACACCTTCAAATCTTGGTTTCTGGTCACAATTTCAGTTTGTGAAGCAACTATATTTTATATTGCTTCAAAAATTATGAAATTAATCCAGGACCTAAATATCCATAAATAATGTGAGCATGCCAAAATTCACGTTATTTTGCCAAACCATTTTCTCTGCAAAATTCCCCCAAGTTTCTGTCCAGTGGGTATCATTGTGAAGGAAGTACCATTTTGGTTTATCCAAATGGGATGAAATTTTTATGGCACCTTCATATGCCCAAATTATCACCCTTCACCCATTTTCAGCTCAATCCAAGCAACCATGTGAGTGCTACTTCCTGATCTAGATTCTGGTCAAATTTTTGCAGTTGTAAAGCAACTGCACTCTAACTTTGTCCAAATGACCTCAAAATCCACAGGACTGTAGTCCTTCCTACCCTAAACCTGTGTGACATCTTATTTGACCATTTAACCAAACCATTTTACGACAGCTATTGGTCAAAGTTTGCTACAGCAAACTTTAGCTGAACCTTCCCATCAACCCACAGCGGCTTTCTTCGATCCATCACTTCATGTAGGACCCACTTAGGAAGGACTACACGGTAGACAGCTTGTGGTTGGCCAGAATGCACCACGTGAGACTGTTCACGTGGTGACCACGCGGAGAGCGCGTGCACTGCAGACAGAACGCGTGCTCTGGCAGTTAGGGCCCTCGGCCTCGTCCGTTTCCTCGAGGAATCGCCGCCAAATCGTGTCTAGCATCTTCCCCTTTGCCACGCACACCTCCCTGGACTGCCCTCCCCCGCTAATAGCTTGCCGGACCGAGCCAAATCGGCAGGCACGCCGCACTGTGCACCCCTCGGTCGTCGTCGTTTTGCCGTTGTCTCCTCTCCCCGAGCCGTCGCTTTGCTCTGAGCCTTGTCAGGTCGGCAACGCCGCGCCGCCCTGCTAGCAGCCACCCCTCTGCCCGCGCGTGCACCGCCCATCGTCAGAGCACGGTGCGCTCGGCCGTGCAACACCCGGAGATGGCACGACCTCCGCCCCGGCTATATATATAGCGTGCCCGAGCCTCCTCCGAGCTCATCACCAGCCTCCCCATCCTCCTCTAGCCCTCCCCGACCTCTCCCCAGAGCTCGAGAGCTTCTCCTCGGCCACCATTGCCGCCGCCGAGCTCCTCGTAAATTCGGTCCAGCCCGAGCCCTCCTCTCTCCCCTACCACCACCAGAGCACTCCATGTCCACCCTAGATCCTTTCCCGTAGCTCGCCGCCTCCTCTCTGTGGCCGGAGCGCCATTCCCGATTCCGGCCGAAGCCGTCCTCCGCCGCGGCCGGGGCCGTGCTAGCTCGGCTGCTCCCCGGCGAGGACAAGACCCACTGGTGGATGCACCTCCTCGCTCTGGTCACTCCGGTGGCCGGAGCGTCGCCGGAGGTGGCCGGTGGCGTCGGGACGGCCGCCGGCATCGAGCGCCCTCCTCTGCATCGCGGGCGAACGGGAGGTTGAAGGACTTGACCAGCCCGGTGGGCCCCACCAACCAGCGACCCCACCCGTCAGCCAGAGGGAGACGTTGACCCCGGGCCCGCCCAGTTTAAGTGAAGGCGTACTTCCATAAAGTGCGTTTTCGTTTTATGAAAGCGTACTCTGGTGCATCTTCGACTGAAAATACGCTTTCACCATTAGAAGACGTATTTTCCGAAATACGCTTTCAATTTCCAGCCGCCGGCCGAAACAGTTATTTTGCGGACGTTCGTCCATTAAGGGCAGAAGTGGACAGGTTTTTATTCTTTTTCTGCCTAACGAACGAACGGCCATAACTCCGCGACCGTAACTCCGAATCAGGTGATTCCAAAGCCCACGTTCTCAGTTCGTCGAGCCCGTTCCGATGGTATCATTTTCATAAGGTTGGCATACTGTGAAAATGACCATTTTGCCCCTGCCCATAAAACAGCTCCGCCGAGAGGGAAACTTTTCCGGTGATTCTTTCCACGAGTTCATCGCACCTCTCCCCGGTGAATCCATCAACCCCAGGCAAGCCACAACAGCCACTTGCATGATGGCATTGCAGTAGCCATGGTTTCCACTTGAATATTTAATAATTGTTTGCTCATTTAATTATTTTGTGAATGTTATGTATATGCTTTGTGAATCCATGTCTATGCTTATGCCATGTTCATTTTCATCTAGTAAGTGATATGATTAATTGCTAAGGATATTCTTATCATGTTTTATTCTTGTAATTATTTTCGATGCTAGTGATAATGCTATGCTCACTTGAGTAGTTACGGTTTGATATGAAAATACTTGTGATAGTTATGATCATCGCTATGCCATGCTCATTTGCATCCCGTAGCATATATGATTTATCATTATGATGTTAAATGATTATGTTGCCCATCCATGGTTACACTGTTATCATGCTCATCTGCATTGTTATTTCATCATGTTATTTTACTGTGACTCAGCTCATCACCATTCAAGTTGAACCTAACATTAATCGAACTTGAACAAATCTGTTGGCTGAGTCATGGTGCCACCGAATCGAGCTAACCAGTGCAGCCACACTTGCCTTATGGGAGGCCCTAATGCAGTCTATTGTCATGCCTCTCGCCGGTGCCTCCTACTAGGGAAGGTTATGGGTGCGCGCTACCCTGATCAGGTAGGCTACCATAAGCCTTGAGGACCCGAGTTTTGATGGTATACCGAGGTCCCCGTTTGGGACAGTTTTGTTTGGCCACGACGGTGGTAGCCACAGAGGTGGCAGGTGTCACATGTTGACACCGGGGTCACCCAGGACATAGCCCAAAGGGGAGTTTGTCGAGTGGCCGGGAGAGTGTCATGCAATAGATTGGTTTTGTCGGAACGTCGTTGGTCCACCCGAATGGGAGCACGAGGCCATGAGTTCCGTAGTGTGGGTACAGTGTACTAACCTCTGCAGAGTGTATAATCTATCGATAGCCGCGTCCTCGGTCATGGACACAGTTCGTAGTAGGTCACACTGTGGGTCAACAATAATAAAAATCTGAATAATAAACAACCCCGGTTCCATGAGGAAAGAAGTTGGTTGATCTTTATGTGGTCATGCGATGATCACAGGTAGAGATCAAGCTCTGTGTGGTCATGTGATGATCACGATGGTAAGTTGGTGGTTACAAGATAACCCCCGAGCAGAGTAAGTTGGTCCATGAGACCTTAAACGTCGACCCCCTTGCATGCTAGTATCATCCTGTTCATATCATGAATTATATGTATATGCCATGCTCAGGTTGTTGCCATGCTCATGTTGTTGCCATGCTCAGGCTGTTACTATGCTCATGTTGTTGCCATGCTCATGTTGTTCTAGTAATATAGTGTTCATCTTTGATGATTAACCTATAAATGCCATGCTGTTGTATGTCTTGATTGCTTTGGTTGCTGTGAGCTTGCGAGTACATTCAAAGTACTCACCTGGCGTGTCATGCCAGATTGCAGGTGATGCCGTGATTGCTTCTTGTCGAGGACCCCGAGGTTGCAATCTAGGATACGTCCCAGCCAGAGTCCCTGCGGAGTGGAGTTCACCACCGTCGTCGCTGTTCCGCTGCTAGATTTTATTCCACTTCGAGATGTCTCGCTGCTAGCATAGAGCTATCTGAGCAGGCGAAGTGTCGCCGTTCCCCTGTAACCTTTGTGCCTTTAGAACCCTTGTACCCTAAGTATTTGAAATAAAGAGCTGATTTTTTCTATGCCAAGCAGTGCCGTATTCCAGAAGACTTGATCTCTGGGCTGGAATACGGGGTGTTCCGGTCTCTCTGAGCCGGGGTGCCACAATATACAAGAAAGAGGCAACGGTCGCTGGAGATTGAGGCAGAAAGAGATGAGTGAGCATCGCATCCTGCAGTCCCCTCTTTATAGGGGGAGTACGGGAGGCTGGCTCCTCACCGTCTTCGGGCGGCCGCCCACGTTCGCCAACCCCACGACCTGTGCTCTGGCCGGGCGCATTACTCCAGCAACCGCCCACGATCGCCAATCCCGCGCCCTGCGCCCCCTGGCCCGGCGCGTCACTCCAACGGCCGTCCTTCTCCACCAATCCACTGCCTTGCATGCATGCAAGTGCGCGTGATGGAGAGGCACGGAAAAAGGAGGAGTAAAGACGGACATGGCAGTTATCCTTTGCCACGCGTGGCCGTGTGCTGGTACAGTTTGAACCCGCGGCACTCCACCTATGAGCGCACCAAGCGGCCACCCGTTCGACGGCAAGGGTTGCCGGAAGACGACCGAGAACACACCCGAATTCAGATTAATGAGGAAGCAAAGAAGATCTCAAAGAGAGAGGATAACCGTCATGACCGAAAATTACAACGGCAGTTTCCCGCCGCGTGTCTGTGCATTGTTTGGGCCTAGCCCAATGACGCTTTGGACGCGCGTATGGCCCAGGCCCGAGGGCTCCTGTCGGTGTATAAAACATGGGTATTTTATACCCTGACTTATGCACAGACAGTAGCAGCTTCCTTGCCGGCCAAACCTTGCCGGGAACCGCCAAGACCAAGATTCAGAACCCGGTCGCAGAAGCCACCAGAAAGAAGCTCAAGACACAGCACTCAACTAATACCGAAGATGAAGACTTTCCTTGCCGGCGAGGCTAAACTAGCAAGGTGAAGACCCGGCAAGCTTTTGCCAGCCCTCCTGCGCTCCACCTCACAGCACGGATGTCCGCTAGTGGGTGAGGTGTCGACCGCGCAGGCTGTTTGGTAAGGCTTGTCGGGCACGTGTCAGCACACTGGGAAAGGATTTGCCTTTTAATGACACCCGTCCAGGAGGCATGTCAGAATAATACGAGGTAGCTGGGCAAGCGGTGCAGAAACCTTGCCGGGGCTACCCCTCCACATGACACCTCACGGTGCATTTAATGCCTTTGTCCTGAACTGGCAGAGTTAGGTACGATAGCACTGTTTGCTATCTAATCACTATGTAATTACTGTTTTGCCACTGTGGTAACCCCTTTGAGCTATAAAAGGAGGGCCAAGGCAACAGTTAGGAGGGGTCGGACCCCTTTTCAAACACAAGCACGTCTCGTGTAGCTGCTCATCCCATCTTGCCGGGAGAAGCGCTCCTTGTACTGTGCTCCCACACCATTAATACACCAAAAGCAAGAGTAGGGTTTTACGCTTCTCTGCGGCCCGAACCTGGGTAAAATCCCTCGCGCCCTCCATTGTTCATGCTCTTTGTGCACGTCGATCTCCCCCGCCGAACCACAAGGGGCTGCATGGCCCCATAGATGGTCGTCACACCACGACATGGACCTCATCCCCTCATTTTGGAGGACTCATTAGTCTCCATCATTCTTTTCCTCACTAGGACAATGCTCTAATAATGATGGTCATCACACTTTTATTTATTTACAACTCGATAAACTGAAACAATATGACTCTATATGAATGCCTCTGACAGTGTACCAGGATGTGCAATGATCTAGCGTAACATGATGAATGGTGGCTTTGCCACAAATATCATGTCAACTCTATATGATCATGCAAAGCAATATGATGATGAACACACATGTCATAAGACAGAACGGTGGAAGTTGCATGGCAATATATCTCGGAATGGCTATGGAAATGCCATGATAGGTAGGTATGGTGGTTGTTTTGAGGAAGATATAAGGAGGCTTATGTGTGATAGAGTGGATCATATCACGGGGTTTGGATGCTATTGGAAATATGCCCTAGAGGCAATAATAAATTGGTTATTCTCATATTTCCTTGTTCGTGATAAAGTTTTATTATTCATGCTAGAATTGTATTAACCGGAAACTTAAATACATGTGTGGATACATAAACAAATACCGTGTCCCTAGTGAGCCTCTACTAGACTAGCTCATTGATCAACGATGGTTAAGGTTTCCTAACCATAGACATGAGTTGTCATTTCATAACAGGATCACATCATTAGGAGAATGATGTGATGGTCAAGACCCAACCATAAGCTTAGCACCAGATCGCTTAGTTTATTTGCTACAGCTTTCTTCATGTCAAGTATCTGTTCCTTAGACCATGAGATCGTGCAACTCCCTGACACCGGAGGAATACTTAGTGTGTATCCAAACGTCACTTCGTAACTGGGTGATCATAAAGGTGCTCTACAGGTATCTCCAAAGGTGTTTGTTGGGTTGGCACGAATCGAGACTGGGATTTGTCACTCCGTATGATGGAGAGATATCTTTGGGCCCTCTCGGTAATACAACATCGTAAAGAGCTTGCAAGCAGTGTGGCTAATGGGTTAGTCATGAGATCTTGTATTACGGAACGAGTAAAGAGACTTCCCAATATCGAGATTGAACTAGGTATGGAGATACCGACGATCGAACCTCGGGCAAGTAACATATCGCCGGACAAAGGGAATTGCATACGGGATTAACCGAATCCTTGACATCGTGGTTCAACCGATAAAAGATCTTCATGGAATATGTAGGAATCAATATGGGCTTCCAGGTCTCACTATTGGTTATTGACCGGAGAGGTGTCTCAGTCATGACTACATGATTCCCGAACCCGCAGGGTCGCACGCTTAACGTTCGTTGACGCTAGAGTAGTATTGGGATATTTGATGATTGGTAACCGAATGTTGTTCGGAGTCCCAGATGAGATCCCGGACGTCATGAGGAGTCTCATAATGGTCGAGGGGTAAAGATTTATATATGGGAAGTCATATTTTGGGTTCCGAAAAAAGGTGCAGTTTTTTCGGTATTGTACCGGGAAGCTTCCAGAAGGTTCCGGAGGATTCTGGAGGGGTCCGGAAGTCCACAAGTGGGTCCACCACATCCCAAGGGCTGGCATGGGCTGAGGGGAGGCGCCCTGGCCTTATTGGGCTAGGTGCACCAAGTCCTCAAAAGCCCATGTGACTAGGGAAGGGGAAAAAAAGGGAGAGTCCTAGTAGGAATAGGATTGGACTTGGAGTCCAAGTCCTCTCCCCCTTGGCAGCGCCCTAGGGTTTGGAGGGACTGTTCCCCACGCCCCACCACCTATATATATATATATATATATAGAGGATGGGGTACCCCAAACGACACACCAGCCCCTGGGCGCCCCTCTCTCTCCCGTTACACCACCGTCTCGTCCCGACAACGCTTAGCGAAGCGCTGTCGGTGCTCCACCACCACGCCGTCTTGCTGGTTGTGATCCCATCTACTTCTCCGCCTTCTCTTGCTAGATCAAGGAGGAGGAGACATCATCGAGCCGCACATGTGCTAAACTCGGAGGTGCCGTCCGTTCGGCACTAGATCGGTTGGATCATGATCGGATCGCGAAGAGTACGACTACATCAACCGCGTTATATACGCTTCCGCTTTCGGTCTACGAGGGTACGTAGACACACTCTCCTTTCTCGTTGCTATGCTTCTCCTAGATAGATCTTGGGTGTTCGTAGGAAAATTTTTGATTTTCATGCTTCGTTACCCATCAGTGGCATCATGAGCTAGGTCTATGCGTAGATGTGTATGCACAAGTAGAACACAAAAGTTGTGGGCGTTGATGCTCAAATTGCTTACCTCTCTTGTCTTATTTGGATTTGGTGGTATTGTGGGATGAAGCGGCTCGTACCAACCTTACATGTCCTCGCACATGAGAACGGTTCCACCGACTAACATGCAACTTATTTTGCATAAGGTGGCTAGCGGGTGTCTGTCTCTCCTACTTTAGTTTAATCTAATTTGACGAAGGTGGTCCTTATAGAAGGTTAAAAGGCAACTTGATTATCACCGTTGTGGCTTTGTGTGGGTAAGAACGGTTCTTGCTAGTTGCCCATAGCAGCCACGTAAAATTTGCAACAACAAAGTAGAGGACGTCTAACTTATTTTTGCAGGGCATGTTGTGATGTGGTATGGCCAAAACGTGATGTGATATATGTTGATGTATGAGATGATCATGTTTTGTAATAGGTTCACGACTTGCATGTCGATGAGTACGGCAACCGGTAGGAGCCATAGGGTTGTCTTTAATTTATTGTGTGACCTGCGAGTCAACTGTTAAACGCCATATAATTGCTTTACTTTATCGCTATGCGTTAGCAATAGTTATAGAAGAAATAGTTGGCGAGACGACCACGTGACGACACGATGATGGATATCATGATGATGGAGATCATGGTGTCATGCCAGTGACGATGGAGATCATGCCGGTGCTTTGGAGATGGAGATCAAAGGCACGAGATGATAATGGCCATATCATGTCACATATTGATTGCATGTGATGTTTATCCTTTTTATACATCTTATTTTGCTTAGGACGACGGTAGCATTATAAGATGATCCCTTCACTTAATTTCAAAGAAATTGTGTTCTCCCTAAGTATGCACCGTTGCAAAAGTTCATCGTTTCGAAGCACCTCGTGATGATCGGGTGTGATAGACTCTACGTTCGCATACAACGGGTGTAAGCCAGTTTTACACATGCAGAATACTTGGGTTAAACTTGACGAGCCTAGCATGTACAGACATGGCCTCGGAACACAAGAGACCGAAAGGTCGAACATGAGTCATATAGTAGATATGATCAACATGGAGATGTTCACCATTGATGACTACTCCATCTCACGTGATGATCGGACATGGGTTAGTTGATTTGGATCATGTGTCACTTAGACAACTTGAGGGATGTTGATTTAAGTGGGAGTTCATTAGTAATTTGATTAACTAAACTAAATTATCATGAACTTAGTCTTAATTGTCTTTGCAAAATTTGTGGTGTAGATCAATAGCTCGCGCTGTAGCTCCCTGTTTTTAATACGTTCCTAGAGAAAGACTAAGTTGAAAGATATTATAAGCAATTATGCGGACTAGGTCCGTAGTCTGAGGATTGTCCTCACTGCTGCACAGAAGGCTTATGTCCTTGATGCACCGCTAGGTGACGCACCCCCTCCACCGTCGTTTGTGGATGTTGTGAACATCTGGCAGGCACGTTCTGATGACTACTCGATAGTTCAGTGCGCCATGCTTTACGGCTTAGAACCGGGGCTCCAAAGACGTTTTGAGCACCACGGAGCATAAGAGATGTTCCAGGAGCTGAAATTGGTATTTCAAGCTCATGCCCGGGTCGAGAGGTATGACATCTCCGACAAGTTCTTTAGCTGTAAAATGGAGGAGAACAGTTCTGTTAGTGAGCATACACTCAGAATGTTTGGGTTGCACAACCGCTTGACTCAGTTGGGAGTTAATCTTCCAGATGACTCGGTTATTGACAGAATTCTCCAATCACTGCCACCAAGCTATAAGGGCTTTGTGATGAACTATAATATGCAAGGGATGGAGAAAACACTTCCCGAGCTCTTCACGATACTTAAGGCCGCGGAGGTAGAAATCAAGAAGGAGCATCAAGTGTTGATGGTTAAAAAGACCACTAGTTTCAAGAAAGGCAAGGGAAAGAACGGTAAAGCAGTTGCCGCTCCCGTGAAGAAACCCAAGGCTGGACCCAAACCTGAGACTGAGTGCTTCTACTGCAAGGGGAATGGTCACTCGAAGCGGAACTGCCCCAAGTACTTGGCAGATAAGAAGGATGGCAACGTCAACGTAGGTATATTTGATATACATGTTATTGATGTGTACCTCACTAGTGCTCATAGTAGCGTCTGAGTATTTTGATACCGATTCAGTTGCTAATATTAGTAACTCGAAGCAGGAGCTGCGGAGTAACGGAAACTAGTTGAGGGCGAGGTGACGATGGGTGTTGGAAGTGTCTCCAAGATTGATATGATCACCATCGGCACGCTCGTAATACCTTCGGGATTAGTATTAAACCTAAATAATGGTTATTTGGTGCTTGCGTTGAGCATAAAACATTATATCTGGATATTGTTTATTGCAAGACGGTTATTCATTTAAGTCAGAGAATAATGGTTATTCTGTTTATATGAGTAATGTCTTTCGTGATCATGCACCCAATGTGAATGGTTTACTGAATCTCGATTGTAGTGATACACATGTTCATAATATTAATGCCAAAAGATGCAAAGTTAATGATGATAGTACCACATGATTGTGGCACTGCTGCTTAGGTCATATTGGTGTAAAGCGCATGAAGAAAGTCCATGCCGATGGACTTTTGGAATCTCTTGATTATGAATCATTTGAGACATGTGAACCATGCCTCATGGGCAAGATGACTACAACTCCGTTCTCCGGAACAATGGAACGAGCTAGTGACTTATTGGAAATAATACATACTGATGTATGCGGTCCAATGAGTGTTGAAGCACGCGGTGGATATCGTTATTTTCTTACCTTCATAGATGATTTGAGTAGATATGGGTATATTTACTTAATGAAACACAAGTCTGAAACATTTGAAAAGTTCAAGGAATTTTAGAGTGAAGTGGAGAATCATCGTAATAAGAAAATTAAATTTCTACGATCTGATCATGGAGGTGAATATTTGAGTTACGAGTTTGGTATGCATTTAAGACAATGTGGAATTATTTCACACCTCATGCCACCTAGAACACCACAACATAATGGTGTGTCCGAACATCATAATCAAACTCTATTGGATATGGTGCATTCTATGATGTCTCTTACCGATTTGCCACTATCGTTTTGGGGTTATGCATTAGAGACAACCGCATTCACTTTAAATAGGGCACCGTCTAAATCCGTTGAGACGACACCGTATGAGTTGTGGTTTGGCAAGAAACCTAAGCTGTCGTTTCTTAAAGTTTCGGGATGTGACGCTTATGTCAAGAGGCTTCAGCCTGATAAGCTCGAACCCAAAGCGGAGAAGTGCATCTTCATAGGATACCCTAAAGAGACCATTGGGTATACCTTCTACCACAGATCTGAGGGCAAGATCTTTGTTGCCAAGAATGGGTCCTTTCTAGAGAAGGAGTTTCTCTCGAAAGAAGTGAGTGGGAGGAAAGTAGAACTTGATGAGGTAATTGTACCTTCTCTTGAATTGGAAAGTAGCACATCACAGAAAACAGTTCCCGTGATGTCTACACCAACCGAAGAGGAAGCTAATGATGATGATCATGAAACTTCGGATCAAGTTACTACTGAACTTCATAGGTCGACCAGGGTACGTTCCGCACCAGAATGGTATGGTAATCCTATCCTGGAAGTCATGTTGTTAGACAACGGTGAACCTACGAACTATGAAGAAGCTATGATGAGCCCAGATTCCGACAAATGGCTTGAGGCCATGAAATCCGAGATAGGATCCATGTATGAGAACAAAGTATGGACTTTGGTGGACTTGCCTGATGATGGGCAAGCCATTGAGAATAAATGGATCTTTAAGAAGAAGACAGACGCTGATGGTAATATCACCGTCTATAAAGCTCGACTTATCGCAAAAGGTTTCCGACAAGTTCAAGGGGTTGACTACGATGAGATATTCTCACCCATAGCGATGCTTAAGTCTGTTAGAATTATGTTAGCGATTGCCGCATTTTATGAAATCTGGCAGATGGACGTCAAAACAGCATTCCTTAATAGGTTTCTTAAGGAAGAGTTGTATATGATGCAACCAGAAGGTTTTGTCGATCCTAAGGATGCTGACAAAGTATGCAAGCTCCAGCGATCCATCTATGGACTGGTGGAAGCATCTCGGAGTTGGAATATTCGCTTTGATGAGGTGATCAAAGCTTTTGGTTTTATACAAACTTACGGAGAAGCTTGTATTTACAAGAAAGTGAGTGGGAGATCTGTAACATTTCTGATAGTATATGTGGATGACATATTGTTGATTGGAAATGATGTAGAATTTGTGGAAAGCTTAAAAGGGTTGTTTGGAAGGAGTTTTTCAAAGGAAGACCTGGGTAAAGCAGCTTACGTATTGGGCATCAAGATCTATGGAGATATATCAAGATGCCTGATAAAACTTTCACAGAGCACATACCTTACAAAGTTTTTAAGGAGTTCAAAATGGACCAGTCAAAGAAGAAGTTCTTGCCTATGTTGCAAGGTGTGAAGTTGAGTGAGACTCAAAGCTCGACCGCGGCAGAAGAAAGAGAAAAGGCGAAGGTCGTCCCCTATGCCTCGGCCATGGGCTCTATAATGTCGCCATACCTGTACCATACATGTTGTGTGCCTTGCCGTGAGTCTGGCAAGGGGGTACTAGAGTGATCCAGGAGTAGATCACTGGACAGCGGTAAAAAATTATCCTTAAGTTACTTAAGGAAATGTTTCTCGTTAATGGAGGTAACAAAGAGTTCGTCGTAAAGGTTTACGTCGATGCAAGTTTTGATGCCAATCTGGATGACCCTGAGTCTCGAACCGGATACGTAAAGTGGAGCAGTCGTTTGGAGTAGTTCCAAACTGAGCGTTGAGGCGGGATTTACATGTGAAGCGCATATTTAACGCCCTTTTTCAACTACATCCGTGATTGGATCAAGGATGGAGACATTGAGATTTGCAAAGTACATACGGATATGAATGTTGCAGACTCGTTGACTAAAAGCCACTCCCATGAGCAAAACATGATCAGCACCAGGACTCCATGGGTGTTAGATTCATTACAATGTAAACTAGATTATTGACTCTAGTGCAAGTGGGAGACTGTTGGAAATGTGCCCTAGAGGCAATAATAAATTGGTTATTATCATATTTCCTTGTTCATGATAAAGGTTTATTATTCATGCTAGAATTGTATTGTCCGAAAACTTAAATACATGTGTGGATACATAAACAAATATCGTGTCCCTAGTGAGCCTCTACTAGACTAGCTTGTTGATCAAAGATGGTTAAGGTTTCCTAACCATAGACATGAGTTGTCATTTGATAACGGGATCACATCATTAGGAGAATGATGTGATGGACAAGACCCAACTGTAAGCTTAGCACCAGATTGTTTAGTTTATTTGCTACAGCTTTCTTCATGTCAAGTATCTGTTCCTTAGACCATGAGATCTTGCAACTCCCTGACACCGGAGGAATACTTAGTGTGTATCCAAACGTCACTTCATAACTGGGTGATCATAAAGGTGCTCTACATGTATCTCCAAAGGTGTTTGTTGGGTTGGCACGAATCGAGACTGGGATTTGTCACTCCGTATGACGGAGAGATCTCTGGGCCCTCTCGGTAATACAACATCGTAAAGAGCTTGCAAGCAATGTGGCTAGTGGGTTAGTCATGGGATCTTGTATTATGGAACGAGTAAAGAGACTTGCCGGTAACGAGATTGAACTAGGTATGGAGATATCGACGATCGAATATGGGGGAAGTAACATATCGCCGGACAAAGGGAATTGCATACGGGATTAACCGAATCCTTGACATCATGGTTCAACCGATAAAAGATCTTCATGGCATATGTAGGAATCAATATGGGCATCCAGGTCCCGCTATTGGTTATTGACCGGAGAGGTGTCTCGGTCATGACTACATGATTCCCGAACCCGCAGGGTCGCACGCTTAACGTTCGTTGACGCTAGAGTATTATTGGGATATTTGATGATTGGTAACCGAATGTTGTTCGGAGTCCCAGATGAGATCCCGGACGTCATGAGGAGTCTCGTAATGGTCGAGAGGTAAATATTTATATATGGGAAGTCATATTTTGGGTTCCGGAAAAAGGTGTAGTTTTTTTGGTATTGTACCGGGAAGCTTCCAGAAGGTTCCGGAGGATTCCGGAGGGGTCCGGAAATCCACAAGTGGGTCCACCACATCCCAAGGGCTGGCATGGGCTGAGGGGAGGTGCCCTGGCCTTATTGGGCTAGGCGCACCAAGTCCTCAAAAGCCCATGTGACTAGGGAAGGGGGGAAAAAAGGGGAGTCCTAGTAGGAATAGGATTAGACTTGGAGTCCAAGTCCTCTCCCCCTTGGCTGCGCCCTAGGGCTTGGAGAGGCTGTTCCCCACGCCCCTCCACCTATATATATATAGAGGAGGGGGTGCCCCAAATGATACACCAGCCCCTGGGCGCCCCTCTCTCTCCCGTTACACCACCGCCTCGTCCCGACAACGCTTAGCGAAGCGCTGTCGGTGCTCCACCACCACCATCACCACCACGCCATCGTGCTGGTTGTGATCCCATCTACTTCTCCACCTTATCTTGCTGGATCAAGGAGGAGGAGACATCATCGAGCCGCACGTGTGCTAAACTCAGAGGTGCCGTCCATTCGGCACTAGATCGGTTGGATCGTGATCGGATCGCGAAGAGTATGACTACATCAACCGCGTTATATATGCTTCCGCTTTCGGTCTACAAGGGTACGTAGACACACTCTCCTCTCTCATTTCTATGCTTCTCCTAGATAGATCTTGGGTGTTCGTAGGAATTTTTTTGATTTTCATGCTTCGTTACCCATCAGATGCACCGGCGAAGTTTGCACCGACTCTCGAGGTGAGAAAGGGCAATGCACGGTACCGAAGAGGCTAGCAATATGTGGATAGGTGGGAGTGCGATATTAGTCCATGAACTCACATTAGTCATAAAGAACTCATATACTTATTGTGGAAGTTTTATTATCCCTCGAAGCAAAGTACTACTCGCATGCCCCTAGGGAGGAGGTTGCTAGGAGTTAACCATCGGGCGCCACCGATTTAAACATCACTTAGGGATTTCAATCAGACATAAAGATGCTCAAACTTCCCTGCCATGCCACTACGGACACTTAAATGAGTAATACATAACAAGCTTTAATATTAATATATTTACTAACCAATGATCATGAACTAATACCCTTTCATATTACTACATCAATATAATTAACTCATAAGTTTCATATTTAGTGATCTACATGAAAGTTTTTATAATACCACTCTTAATACCTATCATTTTCAGACTAGTCTTATAACCGTGCATATTACCACTTTATATCTGGGACTCTCAAAAAGATTTAAGTGAAGCATGAGAGTGCAATAATTTCTATAAAATATAACCGTGCTCTAAGAATATAAGTGAAGCACAAGAGCAACTGCATAGCTCAAAAGATATAAGTGAAGCTCATAGAGTATTCTAACAAATTATGATGAATGTGTGTCTCTCTCAAAAAGGTGTGTCCAGCAAACAATGATTGTGGAAAAAAAAACTATGGCACAAGACTCCAAGTAAAACTCATATCATGTGATGAATAAAAATATAGCTCCAAGTAACATACCGCTGAATTATGGACGAAAGAGGGGATGCCATCCGGGGCATCCCCAAGCCTAGACGCTTGGGTCTTCCTTGAATATTACCTTGGGGTGCCTTGGGCATCCCCAAGCTTAAGGTCTTGCCGCTCCTTATTCCTTTACTCATCGTGATCTCACCCAAAACTTGAAAACTTCAGCACGCAAAACTCAAAAGAAACTTCGTGAGATCCGTTAGTATAATAAATCAATCATCCACTTTAGGTACTATTTTAAACTCATTCATAATTGTTATTGCATAATACCTACTGTATTATAACTTCTCCATGACTTATACCCCCCGATATAATCCATAGTATCATTAAAACAAGCACACTATGCAACAAAAACAGAATCTGTCTAAAACAGAACAGTATGTAATGAGAGAATATTTACCCATACTTCTGTAACTCCAAACTTTCTGACAAATTAGGACAACGTAAATAATTTGTATCCCAATACTGTGTAAAAATTTCATATTTTTCAGACATTCCAGTAAGAAATGTAAAATCAAATAATGGGCGCAAAACTTTCTGTTTTCAAACAGCATCAATTATACTATCATTTAAACCATCCCAAAGGCATTACTTGGCACAAACACTAATTAAAAGATAAAAAACAATAATTACAGTGGAAATAATCATGTGACTCAAGAAAAATAAAATATTCAATAAGGATAAATATTTGGTTGCCTCCCAATAAGCGCTATTGTTTTATGCCCCTAGCTAAGCATAATGCATTATTTCAAGTATTGTCATCTTTCAAAGTAATTCCATCGGTTGCTCTCATAATAGATTGATATGGTGGTTTAATTCTCTTCCTTGGGAAGTTTTCCATCTTTTTCTTTAGTGGAAATTGGAACCTTATATTTCCTTCTTTCATATCAATAATGGCACCTATGGTTCGTAGGAAAGGCCTACCAAGTATTATAGGACAAGACAGATTGCATTCAATATCAAGCACAATAAAATCCACAGGTACATAATTTCTATTTGCAATTATAATAACATCATTAATTCTACCCAATGGTTTCTTAATAGTTGAATCCGCTAAGTGCAAGTTAAGGGAACATTCATCCATATCGGTGAGACCTAGAACGTCACATAAAGATTTTAGTCCAGTAGAGACACTAGCACCTAGATCACACAAAGCATTAAATTCATAATCTTTGATCTTAAATTTAATAGTAGGTTCCCATTCATCATGTAATTTCCTTGGAATTGAAACTTCTAATTCTAGCTTTTCTTCATGAGTTTTAATCATTGCTTCTATGATATGTTTAGTAAAAGCTTTATTTTGTTCGTAAGCATTAGGTGAGTTCATCATGGATTATAATAAGTAAATACATTCAATCAATGACCAATTATCATAATTAAAGTCATTGTAATCCAAAGTAGTGGGTACATCACTATCTAAAGTCTTGACCTCTTCAAACCCATTTTTATTGTTTTTATCATTAAGATCTTAAAATAATTGGGACGCCTTCTAGCTAAAGTTGACTCATCTCCAGTCCCTTTTTCATCAAGTTTTACATTACTAAACAAAGATTCAATGGGTGTCACACCAATCATTTTAATATCCTCATCATGATTATGATAAAAACTAGGTACGAGAGTTTTTCTAGGAATTCACGCTTAGCTCTTAACCTCTCAATTCTTTTTCTACTTTCATCCATGGTGACTTGAATAGACTTTAGAGATTCAGTAGCATCATTTTTATGTGGCATAATTTTAATTTTAAGAGTATCCACATCATGAGCAATTCTATCCATGTTTCTAGCCATATCATCAACTTTATGTAGTTTTTCTTCTACCATGGCATTAAAAATCTTTTGAGAACTAATAAATTACTTAATGTTGTTCTCAAGTTCAGTAGGTATCCTACTATTATTATTATATGAATTACCATAGGAATTACCATAATTATTAGAGGATTACCGGGATACGGTCTAGGATTGAAATTCCCTCTATAAGCATTGTTGTTGAAATTATTTCTAGCGACAAAATTCACATCAATAGCGTCATTATTTTGCTCAATCAAAGTATATAATGGAACATAATTTGGATCAACATGAGCATTTTTACTAGCAAGCATATTCATAAGAGCATCCATCTTATCACTCAAAGTAGAAACTTCTTCAACAGAGTTTACCTTCTTACCAATTGGAGCTCGTTCGGTATGCCATTGGGAATAATTTGCCATCATATTATCAAGAAGCTTTGTTGTCTCTCCTAATGTAATTCCCATAAAGGTACCACCTGCAGCAGAGTCTAGAAGATTTCTTGACACAAAGTTTAGTCCCGCATAGAAATTTTTGTATTATCATCCATAAGCTTAATCCATGAGTGGGACTATTTTTAATCATTAATTTTGTCCTCTCCCAAGATTGTGCAACATATTCTTACTCAAGTTGCTAAAAGTACATGATTTGATTTCTAAGAGATATAATCTTAGCGGGAGGAAAAATACTTGGCAATAAAAGCATCCTTACATTTATCCCATGAATCAATACTATTACGAGGTAAGGATGAAAACCAAGTTTTAGCACGATCTCTTAGTGAGAAAGGAAATAACTTCAACTTAACAATATCATTATCCACATCTTTTTTCTTTTACATATCACATAATTCAACGAAGGTATTAAGATGGGATGCATCATATTCATTAGGATTTCCAGCAAATTGTTCTTTCATAATAAGATTTAGCAATGCATCATTAATATCATATGACTCCGCACTAGTGGTGGGAGGAGCAATTGGAGAACTAATAAAAACATTATTATTAGTATTTGAGAAGTCACACAACTTAGTATTGTCTTGAGACATAGTGGCAAATCAAGCAAGCAAGCAAACAAGCAAAATAAAATATTTTTGTGTTTTTGAATTTTTTTTAACGAGACTAATAAAACAAGTAAAGGCAAATAAAAAGTAGAACAAGTAAATGATAATGTGAATGTAGGGACCTGTAAGTGTTTGATGATGTCTCCCCGGCAACGGCGCGAGAAATTCTTTCTGCTACTTGTGAGCCGCGTTGGGATTTTCCCTGAAGAGGAAGGGTGAAGCAATATAGTAGCGGATAAGTATTTCCCTTAGTAGAGAACCAAGGTTATCAAACCAATAGGAGAACCACGCAAACACTCCTTAGCAGTACCTGCACACACAAGAGCAAATACTTGCACCCAATGCGGGCAAGAGGGTTGTCAATCCCCTTGTACTCGTTAATTGCAAGGATCAATCTGGTAATGGTAGATAGATAAATTGCAAAGTAAATAAACTGCAGCAAGATAATTTTGTTTTTAGTAACTAGCAAATATGCCCGTGCGTTGCAACGGGGAGAAAAATATCATAGGTCCCTATCCAATAAGCATTCCTCAAGACTTTTGTCCACATGGTCACAACATGTTCTAATATAACCAATTCTAAGGCAATAACCTCAGCTATTGCACCTACAACTGTTACTGAACCATGTCAGCGAAAGGGAATGTTTAAACTTAACTTCACAATACTCGTGATTCGCATGGAGCAAATAATAGTTGCTAACCAGGGTTGACCGATATAATTGGGTCGGGGAACACCGTTCATCTCGAGAAAGACCAGGAACGTTGCTCAAAGACCTTCCATACTTAGGCTAATGTAATATGAAAAGTGAGGAACTTATATCACAAACACTAAGGACTATGAATTCGACTCCTCGTGCATTGGTGATAAGCGTCAGTGGGTCGAGCGGGGCAGACTTCTTCCCGGCAACACCCAACAGAGGAGCACGTTGGTGACGGGCGCCAACTGAAAGTTGTGCTTTAAACAACATAAGTAGGTTAACCAAGTACTTGGGCAAAATTATTCTCCGAGCTTTCCGAACCAAGATGCTGGGATATAATTAAGAATTTTAGAGGAAACAAATTAATTGGCCCGATTAAATAAAAAAGTGTAACCATAAGTAAATGCACCTACTTTTCATGTTCATTTTGGTGTTTGCTAGTGCCGAAATAATATAAAACCAGTGCTTCTTGTCGTGAAACTTAGCACACATATCAATACATGAATATACGTCTATTGGACACCCTAGAATTAACCATTTAACGGTTTCCAACTTACATACTTTGAATTAGTTTCTTAGTCAAAAGCACTACCTAGATTTCCCACATGTTTGGCATTGTCATAACAAAGATTCATTTAGCAATCACAAAATATTAACCGAAAGCCATTGTAGAACAAAGTGAGAACTCCACAGCTGACACAATTGCCAACACACACACGACTGGTTGTAGCACTTAAAATCAATTTTAAGCTCCGCTGAAAAAAAGACAATATAGTGTTTTTCCATCAACAAATGAAATCAATATTCCGTGATTTTTATTTCAACAACAATTAGCTCTTATAGAGCGAAATCATAATTGAACTGAAGATGTTAGTCCTATCTGACTTGAGAATAACAAATATACATTGGATGACTTTGGGTAGGCAATAATATGTGTGGATTAAAACCGATGGTACTTAAAATACACTCTCTGTGAACCCTGGTGAATAGTATATGTGTATATGAAATCAACAGTTGGCAATTGGGGTGTTATGTTTTCTCTAAACGATTATATGCTAGGTGTTGCCTACTTTTCCCCCGTAGTACAATTTTAGTCTTCATTACAGAATACTAATTATGTCAGCAGATGTAGGATAACGTACATGATTATGCAAAACGCACCACTATGCAAAACGCACCACTGAACGTTCCAAGTAGCATCATTTAATTACCGAATCACCAAATAGCCCCATGTTTACTGTGACACCGTTTCTCTGAAATATTTCAAAAGGATTTGACCAAAAAACAATTGCGTGAGGTCAGGATGAGCAATTTAATGTTCCCAAAAAACAAACTACTACCGGAGTTTGATATACAGTGGTATAAAAGGAGACATACCGTTGAATACAAATGCAACACGAAGGCTGCAACTTCCGCAAGACGGCCAAGCCCTGCAGGCATGTGGAACATAGAGAACTGCCACCGCATGAACTTGTAAAAGGATCAATTTATTGTTGTGATTGAGTAAGTCATCGTCATGCATGCTCTGGTGATTCCAGCCTACATGCTGCCATCGCTCTGATCATCACCGTGGACGTTAGAAATTGATGTATGTTGGACTAACAGTAAAATGATCAATTTATTGTTGTGATTGAGCAAGTCATCGTCATGCATGCTCTGATGATTCCAGCCTACATGTTTCCATCGCTCTGATCATCACCGTGGACGTTAGCAATTGATGTATGTTGGGCTAACACGGGCATCTGTTGGAGCAATTCATCACATTTTTTTTGCCAAACAATTCATTAGATCGGAGCATACTCAACAACCGCCGAAAGAAACTTGATGCATGTACAAAACTTGCTCAGAAATTGGGTTTGGGGTGGACACCATATTTGCATCGTGGAAGACTTGTCATTCACGAGGCGGCTGTGGACGCATTGATGCGTGTGAGGAGGTGACCGAGGCGGCTGAGGTGCAGCGCTGGTGGCGGAAGATGACAACGAGGGGGCGGCGCGCGATCATAGAATGAAGAAAGGAGAAGGCGGGCGCGGATGCAGGGCACTGCCGGCGACAGCGCTCATGGGCGGGAGCAGAGATGGGGTCGCAACGCCATGGGGACGGAGGTGGTCGGCGGGGTGCCATGGCCGCAAGGACGAGCTCATGCGGGCATGAGGAGCTCGCGAAGAGAGGGGACGCGAGTGAGGAGCGGCTGAGGCGGCGCTGCAGCCGCGGGCGCCATGGCAAGGGACCTCAAGGGCGAGGGGATCGAGCGCGGGGGCTCTCGCGCCTCACCGCGTGGGGATTCGGGCAGGTGGCGGCGCTGCCAGGAGGAACTGGAGGGGATCGAGGGAGAGGGTGGATCGTGGGCTAGGGTTATAGAATTTGGGCCAGGACCGGACGACCAACAAACAGTTTTTTTTGACTTACGGGTGGCAGTGGGGGTAAATATTATCAACTTCTAAGACACTTTTAATGACGGTGAATGGGCAGAAGCAATGCGTGCTTTATTATTAAGGTAAAGATATGATTAAAATAGACCTGGGGGCCATAGTTTTCACTAGAGGCATCTCTCTCGAAAGAATAGCATATGGTGGGTAGACAAATACTGTTGGGCAATTGATAGAAAAACGCATAGTTATGATGTTATTCATGGCAATGATCACGTATATAGGCATCACATCTGTGACAAGTAGACCGAAATGATTCTGCATCTACTACTATTACTCCACTTCGAGAGCGCTTTTATGCTTGCCTCTCTACGTATTAAGTTAATAACAAACAGAGTAATGCATGAAGTATGATGATGTGATGTAGACAGAATAAAGCCAAGCAATATGATTAAACCACGTCGTTTTACCCTTAATGGTAATAATACAATTACGTGCCTTGCTACCCCTTCTGTCATGAGGTGAGGACACCGCAAGATTGAACCCATTACAAAGCACCTCTCCCACTGAAGATAAATCAATCTGGTTGGCCAAACCAAACGGATAGACCGGAGAGAAATACAAAGATATAACAATCATGCATAATAAAGTTCAAAAAAGACTCAATTACTTTCAATGAATAATCTGATCATAAACCCACAATTCATTGGATCCCAACAAACGCACCGCAAAAGAAGATTACATCGAATAGAACTCCATGGAGATCATGGAGAACATTGTATTGAAGATCAAAGAGAGAGAAGAAGCCATCTAGCTAATCGCTATGGACCCGTAGGTCCATGGGAAACTACTCACACATCATCGGAAGGGCAGCAAGGTTGATGTAGAAGCCCTCTGTCATCGATTCCCCCTCCGGCAGATTACCGGAAAAGGCCTCCAGATGGGATCGCCGATGAACAGAAGCTTGCGGCGGCGGAAAAACTAGTTCGAGTGGCTCACTGTTGGTTTTGGGATTTTAGGGAATTTAGAGCACTGGAATTAGGTCAGGGGGGTCTACAGGGGGCCCACAAGCTCAGGTGGCGCGTCCCCCAGGGGCGCGCCGTGTGAGCTTGTGGCCCACCCGTAGGTCTTCTGGCCTCCTCCCGAAGCTTCCTGGGTGTCTTCTGGTCCAGAAAAAATCATCATAAATTTTATTGTATTTGGACTTCGTTTGATATAGTTTTTCCCTGAAACAAGAAAGCAAGCAAAAACAAAAACTTGCACTGGGCACTGGGTTAATAGGTTAGTTCCCAAAAATGATATAAAATTACATATAAAGTATGTAGAATTGATATAATAGTAACATGAAACAATCAAAAATTGTAGATACGTCGGAGACGTATCACTTAGCATGTTCCTTAATCCTAACATGGAAAGGAGGTTTCTCAATATAAGTAGTAGGCACAACAGGATTAACAGTATAAGCAATTGTTTCAGTTTTAGCAATAATTGGTTCCTCACAAATATCTTTATTAGGTGGGTGAAATTTAAACCACTTCTCCTTAGGGAGATCAACATGAGCAGTAAAGGATTCACTGAATGTAGCTACTATCTCAGAGTCAAGTCCATATTTTGCACTAAGCTTATGAACAACATATGTTTCTATAAAATACTTAACACAATCAAATTCAAGATTTATACCTGACTCATTACCTTTGTCAATTTCCCAATCTTCGGATTTGTGTTTAATTCTCTTAATAAGATCCCATTTGAATTCAATACTTCTTTTGAGAAAGAACCAGCAGAAGAAGAATCAAGCATCGTTCTATCATTATGAGAAAGCCAAGCATAAAAGGTTTGAATAATCATATCACTCGGGAGCTCATTGGGGCATTTGTGCATCATGTCCTTAAGCCCCCCCATCCCCCCCCCCAAGCTTGAGTGATACTTTCTCCTTCAAGAGACCAAAAATTATATAAATAATTACAATCACAATGAACCAAGTGCATGGGATAAAATTTCTGGTGGAATTCCAGCTTCACTCGGTTCCAGTCCCATGTTTCAGGTTCATCGAATAGACTATACCATGACAATGCTCTTCCCTTGAAAGATAAAGGAAATAATTTCTTCTTAGCTCCATTCCCTAGTAAGCCTGCAAGCTTAAACAATCCACAAAGTTCATCTATATTGATTAAGTGCATATCAGGATGTATTGTTCCATCTCCTGCATAGGGATTAGCATGTAATTTCTCCATAACACCAAAAGGGATTTCATAATAAATATTTTTATTAGGTTGAGGAGCGGCTCTTACCACTTCCGCTCGAGGTGAAGATACCCCGAACAAGCACCTCAAAGGATAATCTTCCATAATGACAAGTGAAGATAAAATTCAGCACGTAGTATAAATGTTTCCTTACCAAATTCCTCTTACCAAAAGCACTTCACTCCCCGGCAACAGCGCCAGAAAAGATTCTTGATGACCTACAAGTATAGGGGATCAAACGTAGTCCTTTCGATAAGTAAGAGTGTCGAAACCAACGAGGAGAAGAAGGAATTGATAAGCGGTTTCAGCAAGGTATTCTATGCAAGTGTTGTAAAGTAGTAGTAACAGATAGTTTGATAGCAAGATAATTGATAACAAGTGACATGTAACCAAAGTAATAAGGTGCAGCAAGGTGTCCCAATCCTTTTATGGCAAAGGACAAGCCGAAAGTACTTCTTATAGTGAGCAAAGCGTTCTCGAGGACACATGGGAATTTCATCTAGTCATGTTCATCACGATTCATCGACTCGCGTTCACTACCTTGATAAATTGTTATGTGGGTGGACCGATGCTAGAGTGTTGTTTTTACTTGAACAAGCAACCCACTTATGATTACCCCCTCTCGCAAGCATCCGCAACTACGAAAGAAGAATTAAGATAAATCAAACCATAGCATGAAACATATGGATCCAAATCAGACCCTTACGGAATAGTGCATAAACTAGGGTTTAAGCTTATATCACTCTCGCAACCCATTATCTACTTACTAATTCCACAATGCCTTCCCCTAGGCCCAAACAGGGTAATGTGTCATGTAGTCGACGTTCACATGACACCACTAGAGGAAGAACAACATAACACATCATCAAAATATTGAACGGAGATCAACTTCACATGATTACTTATAACAAGACTTCTCCCATGTCCTCAAGAACAAACAGAACTACTCACAAATCGTATTCATGTTCAAGATCAGAGGATAATAGTATATGATTAACAATCTGAACATATGATCTTCCACCAAATAAACCAACTAGCATCAACTATAAAATGTAATCAACACTACTAGCAACCCACAGGTACCAATCTGAGGTTTTAGACAAAGATTGAATACAAGAGATGAACTATGGTTTGGAGATGAGATGGTGCTGGTAAAGATGTTGATGGAGATGAGTCCTCCCACGATGAGAGGAATGTTGGTGATGACGATGGCTTCGATTTCCCCCTCCCGGAGGGAAGTATCCCCGGCGGAATCGCTCCACGGAGAGTAAAAGTGCTCCTACCCAGGTTCCGCCTCGAGATGGCGGTGCTTCATCCCCAAAGTCTTCTTCTATTTTTTTCTAGGGCAAATGGCCTCATATAGCATAAGATGGGCACCGGACGGCATCTGTGGGCCCCACAAGGCACCTGGTCGCGCCCCCTGCCTTGTGGGCCCACGGTGGGTCTTCTTTGGTACTTCTTTCTTCCATTATTATTTTTATATATTCCAAAATAATTCTCAGTAAAATTTTAGGTCATTTGGAGCTCCGGAGAATAGCTATCTCTATTGTAGCTCTTTTAGGTCCAGAATCCAACTGCCGGCAATTTCCCCCTTCATGGGTATCTTGCATATTAAGAGAGAAAAGACATTAGAATTGCATGATAAAGTGAGATATTGATCTAAAATATTATAAATAACAGTGGGAAAACATGATGCAAAATGGACGCATCAGTTATCGACAAGCATGCCATGGGCTCTAGTGAGCCTCTTGGTTCACATATGCCTAAGTATCTAGAAACTCAGGATTCAGAGACCATCGTCCTTGATGGTCCTGAGAAGGCTGCTGATCACGTACCTACGCTTAATAGGAAGAGGAAGAGGGGTGGCTTGATGCAAGAGGAGTTGAGCATCTTTAGGCAACCGTCATTAGGGAGAGCAAGCCGGTTGACATCCACCCTACCCTGTACAGTGATGTCATGGAACAAGGTGGCTTCAGTCCGGAGGCTCTGATGACTGCTCTTAGCCACCTGCTGGACAACAAGGCACATGGTCTTCGGTTCGTTGGCATGGGAGACGCCCATAGGGTGCTCTATCTTAAGACCTGTCTGGACAAGCACTACTACTAGTGTTGTGTTCTGGTGGTGATGACGGCGTGCATGATGGTCGACGACGATGGCGATGCACATTTTGTGGTAGCTAGGGCTTGAAAACTGTTGTTGTCATGTATACTTTGATGAGGTGGTATATACTAATCCCTCATGCTGATGGTGAACTTGCGGTTGTAGGATTACACCCTCTTTTGGATGTAGTGGTAGGATGACACCGTAATAGTTAGGACGAACTAGTTATGCCTTTTGGCTATAAGATCGTGCATGTCCATATGTTGTGTTCCTTTGCTTGCTGATTGAATTGTTGCTCTCCTGTCACTTTAAGTGGAATGTGGTGTACATAGGGAGGGTTCCAGGAGTTTACAGCTCATGAAAAACATGCCATGAACAAGTGACCCATTACACATACAACTGCTACGAAGGGTTTAAGACTAAGCAAGAGGAAGATGATGCTTACTCTAAGTTTGTGCTCAACCAAAAGAGCAATGGACCTGGTCAGTTTGGACTGTGTGGGATGAAAAACTTCATCATCGTTGTTCAATTCGTTGTGATAGTAGAGTTGTTTTATTGGTGTGATCAATGTGATCGTATGTAAGGTGCAATAAGGACTTGTTAGGGTGGTAGACCTGGCCAAATAGGGTATAAGGTAAGTAGACCTGGCCGAATATATGCAACCAAACAACATGCACTACATCAGCACATCCGTAATCAGGCAACCAAACGTGGGGTGAATTGGTCCTATCATGCAACCAGGCCATATACAGTGCACAACATGGTTTTCAGTCTGCATTTGCTTAGCCTATATCCAAGGTGAGCCACATATGCAAGAAGACAAAAAACAATGCAGGCTACCAAACAGTCCCATGGTTGACACCTCCACAGTGGTTACTCTTGGAGTTGTCTTCATCACAGATTCTTAAGCTTTCTCTGCTCTTTGTATGTTGGTGGTTATTTTGTGTGGTTGTGTGACACTTGGTCCTGTTCTGTAGTGTGGTTTCTGAGAATTTTTCGAGTGATGTAATAAGCTTGGTGGTAGTATTCCTGAAAATAAAACTTGGCGGTCGTAGATTTTTTCTGGCAGGGTGGTGGTAGTAGATTTTCTCAAATGATAAGTGCCACACGTCAGGTGTGTGGCACTCCAGCCCTAACGTTTTTTGATAGCAATTTCAGTCACGCAAGAATGACAATTTTTAGTAACACACAACAAGTTTTTGTAAAAAATAAACTGAAGCACGAAAGTTGCCATGCTTGGTAACTAAAATTGCCATCCTCGCGTCACTAAATTTGCCGTCGAAAATGTTCGGAATTGCCACGGTGGGTACTTACCAGGGTCCTAGATTTTTGCTCAGTAACAAGTGGTGATCACTTGCTGCGGGTTTTGTACTAGTGCCTCGACTCGTCTTTCTTTCCCATCCCCTTCCGCTTGTCATAATCAGAACTTTGTATTTTCGTTAAGCAATTAGCATAAATGTGGCGTGTTCAGTTGAAAAAAGAAATGCACCGACTTAATAGTAACGAAGGAAACACAAGGGCTTGTGGCATGTACCGTTGCTTATTCTATACTCGACATACTATATGGTCCAAGCGTTAGACGAATTGCGAGGGTTGAGATCGATCACCCCGACACAGCTTTAAGTATGCACCATCCTTTTTTGATCGTGCATGCATACATGCCATGACCATGACTTCAAGCACCCAGGTTACTATCCAGGCTAAAGTCAAGATGCCACTAGAGTACTATTGACCAATTAGTCTAACGCTCCAGGTGCTTGAAGTCATAGGTTACTATCCAGGTTACTTCAAGCACCCAGGTTACTATCCAGGTTACATGTCTTTTGTAATGACCATGACTTCAAGCACCCATGTCTGTCATGCATGATTGTTCCCAAAAGAACAGGAGGCGCAATACCGCTAGAGTACTATTTCTTAAAAAGAAAACTTACTACTCAGCACATACTCCTTAATTAGCTTGACAAGGCATGCATGCGATATGCGCTTGCATTAGCGGGACATTTATGCATGTGATCGTGGTGGTGTGAACATTGAAACTGAACAGGTCGGATTATGAACGATATTTCGATTAAAACTAGTAGTAAGTATTACAAGAAAGAAAAAAAAAGTGAAGCATGTAGTACTAGGCTACTGTATCGATCCGGGTAGCCTTTTTCTCGATATGCCCTAAGCAATAGTAGAGCTAGTGCGAGTCAGCCAGTGTAATGTCTGTCCTGTTCTTCAGTGCCGTTTTTACCGGTGTACAGTTGAGCTGTTTGGGTTCTCAAGTGCGCCATTGACAGTGGCCTCCGACGAAAAGTCTTGCACGATCTAGACGTTGCAACTGCATTGCGCCTCCTGTTCTTTTGGGAACAATCATGCATGACAGACATGTCTTTCCACTGCCACACCAAAACTGATATTTGAACATTGTATTCATCAGGTATACGAGGCATGCGCGCATACACGTACGATGCATCACATTCCAGTATTCCACTGCATGTTCGGATGGCATGAAGGTATACGTGCACGCATTTGCACCAAACCAATTAATGTGAAGCTCGACAGTTCGGCCCTAATTAACTAGCGGCATCATCATAAGAGTCCAGCCGTTGCGTGCCCACCCTGCAAGCTCTGTCGGCAGATGGCCCGAAATGGCCGCGACACGAGCATAACCGCGGCGTCCGTAGCAGACGTGATTTGATTTGCATGCCCACGTAAACAGCAATTAGCATATTCAGCCGGGCATTGATGGCGTCACGTCAAAAGGATACCGGTACGGTGCATGCACGCACCGCACGCACCAACGCTGCCTTTTCTCCATCAGCCGATGGCGCCCCACACGAGCGACGCCGACCCTGTCTGCAGCCGGTCCGGACGGGCCGGGGCACGGCCATGCTCCACGACGCCGACGAAACGTGCCGGGGTCGCCCTCGCGGCCGGGCGGGCATGGTCCTCGCGTCAAGGCCAGTGGCTAGCAGTAGTGCTCCAGCATTGGTGTTTAGCGTGACGGGACAAGGACGCGACACGAAGCATGCAACCTGCCACTTCAGCCGTCCCCATCCGGCCGGCGGTGGCGAGCCTGGGGCTGTGATCGCAGCGTGCGTGCACGTCCGATATCGGAGGCGTCGATCGGAAGGGAAGGGACCGCAGTGGGAGAACGTTTAACAACATTCTTCTTGTAGCCTTCGTAGACGCTGGACCGCACTCGATCGGACCGGCACGATGGGACGCGCCGCGCGCGGACTGTGATGAGTCCGCGTCCGGGACTTAATGCCATGGCCAAAATCACTGTTCTGATCTTATCAGCAATCTTTGTCACAAATCGAACTCGACATGAAAGTATTTCACGATCTGACCCTTTTAGCAACGCCACAGTCCGCGGCGTTTCTGCCCAACTTAGAAACGCCGAGCTAGTTCACGTTGCTGCTCCACATGGAAACGCCGAGGTATCTCGCGTTGGTACTCCACATAGAAACGCCAAGGGCTTTGGCGTTTCTGCCCTATACGGCAACGCCAATGGTTTTGGCGTTTCACACTCCGGCGCGCCGCACGAGCAGGTAGATAGGCTAGTACCACCGCAGCCTTCGCATTGCTTTGCCCAGCGCAGCGAGCAGCCGGAGCAGCATGCATGCATGGAGGCGGGGCCCGCAGCAAAAGCAAAGCCGAGGCGCACGTAACCACCGTGCCTCTGCTCGAGCGGGGACGAGTGCGCGCTCGACGCATGGCCCGCTGGCACGTGAGCGGCGTGGGATGGGACGGCACGAGGGGTATGGTGGCCATTTCCTTCGTGGAGGCAGTGTCCGTTCCTCTCCCGTTCTGGTAAAAGCATCAGGGAAGAAAAGATGAGACCGTCTTCGTTCAAAAAACAGAGTAGATGAGACCGTCGCGTATTCATTATTGTCCCGGATTAGTTTCCCCGGAGCCGCACCAAGCTGAATTGAGCAGCGTGCCAGTACTAGCCAGCAACACACCCGTACACTGTTGAATGTTCCGTGACATTTGATCAGTAAAAGAATCAAAGTTTACCTTTCATCTAATATACTATAAGTGTTGGGCGCACTCGTCCCCGCTCGAGCAAAGGCACGGCGGTTACGTGCGCCTCGGCTTTGCTTTTTGCTGCGGCCCCGCCTCCATGCATGCATGCTGCTCCGGCTGCTCGCTGCGCTGGGCAAAGCAATGCGAAGGATGCGGGTGGTACTAGCCTATCTACCTGCTCGCGCGGCACGCCGGAGTATAAACGCCAAAACCATTGGCGTTGCCGTATAAGGCAGAAACGCCAAAGCCCTTGGCGTTTCTATGTGGAGTACCAACGCGAGATACCTCGGCGTTTCCATGTGGAGCAGCAACGTGAGCTAACACGGCGTTTTTAAGTTGGGCAGAAACGTCGCGGACTGTGGCGTTGCTAAAATGGTCAGATCGTGAAATACTTTCATATCGAGTTCAATTTGTAACAAAGATTGCTGATAAGGTCAGAACAGTGATTTTGCCCTAATGCCGTGGCCCGGACCGCGGCACGAGCGCGGCACGGTGACCGCGTACGTACGTACGTACGTACGTACGTACGCACGCACGGCCGCGGCAGTAGGAGTTTGGCGGGCTACGTACGGGCCGGGACCGCGCACCGGCGTGTCGCGCGGCGCGAAAGCGGCCGGCGACGGGCGAGCCTGCTTCTCTCTGTAGGCTGCAGTGATGCGTACGTGTACTTTGAGCGAGGCGCGCGCGGGGGTTTGTCTCGCCAGCCGGCATTATTGGTGTGGTATCCGCTCCGGAAAGTACGTACTTACGTACGTACCGAGCTACAGATACGTGCTACTCGGTCGTGACACCGATGATTCGCTCGCAGTGAGTGCGATATGATGTTTTTGTTCGCTTGTGTATGGAGCCAACCGGGATCAGATCGCTAATGCTCTTTCGGCACTGTGGTCTGTGGGGTTTAATTTCGTGCAGCGTCCGTGCATTCATTGTCGGTACAGCGACATGTGATCCCACTCCAGATTATCTGTTGTATTAATATGATATATTTTCTGGATACTCAAGTAGTGTATCTACTTGCTCATTCATACGTGGTCAACATTAATCGCGGGTCAAGATTGGTCATGCATGGGTTGGCATTCTGGATTTAGGCGCTATCCAGTCCTGTAACTGTAGAGCGGTAGGGCCGTTCCGAGTGATTGTCTAAAAGCACATCACACGATTTTTTGCAAGATGCCAATGTGATAAAAAGTGCACTCCGAGCAGCTTGGATAACAGCTGTGGCGGTCAGGTTTGGAAAACTCCCAGCTCAAATAAATTGTGAACATAATACGACCATACCCTGTGAGGACGAACGTCGAACGGTTAGACAGCCGCGCGCTAAGAACCCCTCCATCATGGTAGCTGAGTGCAATCAGTCTTGGCTCCAAACATTTCGTCAAAGTGCAGAGTTTCTGTGGCGCTGCCTGGCTCCAAACTGTATCATCAGGCATATATGGATATGAGTATATCTATCTGGCCGGCCCTGAACTTTTCAAATGCTTCCAAACAGTTGAACGTGCTATACTGTACACTGTAGCTAGGCATGCAGCGCCACCACTGCAATCTATCGGATGCGCTAGCTAGCTTACGACGGAGTTGACGTCATTGTTGCTGGTGAGCTGAGCTGAAGGCCACCTTTTCCATTTAAGATGGACGACATCGCCGCATGGCCGTGATTGTGTCCACCTAGGGCCGGTCCGAATCGTGTTTGACTACCACTTTCTATTCCTTGTAATAAAGAAACCAACTCGGTTTGCACAGATGGGTTCAGTGGCGCTGCGCTGTACGCAGCACGCTCCGGCCAAACAGGGGTCGCAATGATGGTGGTGCTGGTGGTTGGACTAGACCACCATCAAGGGAGGTCGTAAAGTGTGCAGCTCTTTGGCACAAAGAGGACACTGTGTACACTATTACTACGAGCAATGGTACATATCTTAGAAAACAGAAGTTTAGTTTGTAAAAGTGCCTTTCTAATCCCGAGCACAAATACTCCTTTATAAACAGTAAATTAAGAAAAATCTGAATTGTTTTGACAACAAGCATTGATCAGTTTTTCTTCATAGGTGCACATTTTGGTGAGGAAATCATATTCATGGAGGTCTAGGAAAAATAACAAAGTCAGCACTCCAAAATACTTTAAAAATAGTTTTTTTGAAACATCGATTTTGTGTTTTTACTTGGAGCATTAGGAATATTTTTTCCGTTGAATATTTGAGGAATTTTCCATTCAATTTAATACAAAAAAACATGAATAACATAATAGCGATAATAATCGAAACAAGCAACAGATTATTGAAGATAGTCATGCAATCGAGATCATAAAAATCAATCATCGTATTCATATCGATTGCTAATCATGTGCATTTAATCTTGGGAGCAGAAACCCCACGTCCGTTAGTTTGGTGATTTTGCTTTCGAAACTGGTGATGGATGAGGGCCTGGTAAACTATGGGATTCTGAATCTTGAAAAAAGGAAGCATACATTGAGTTGTTAACACCTACTTTAGATGCCTGCGCCAAGGGAGACATAACCCAAGTTGCTTAGCTCTAAACACTATCTTTACTCTACATGACACTGCGATTGCAGGCAAAAGTTCTCAAAACCGAGGAGCTTCTTGATGCACAAGCCGCTTGCTTTCAGAATCTAGACTAGAAAATATCGTTACTCGTACCAACATATCGCAAAAGTGGCAAGATTATGTAGGGGAAACGCAAAACTTGACCCCAGTGGAGAAATATTTAACGGACGCTAGTAAGGCTAACCTTCCAGTGTGGACATATGGTCATGCTAGTAGTCAACTCCTGCTTGTGCGGATTTCGACGGCCTAAATCAAACTCTTCTGTTTCCATGGATCCTCCAATCAAAACCTCTCCATGCGTGGTCGTGCACATGGAAGCACACGCAATGATGCACAACCCTGCAGGTTAAAGGAGTAATGGAAGGAACAAAGCAACATGGAAATAGTTAGCCGTAGGTGCTTATTTCATTCTTGTAATGGTTCTATCATGGTTGCTTTGGTTCTGCGCTTAACTAATACTCCCTCCATTCCACAATGTAGTGCGCCCGTGCTTCCCGAGATCTAAGTTTGATCATACATTTAACCAACGAGACCGATTGCGGCGGGAGCAAGGACAATGCCCGTGCATTGCAACGAGATATAAAAATTCTATTACGTTAGCTTGTAATTTACCTGCCCATATTAATGCGATTGTGTAAATAAATGTTTATCAAATCCTGCTCGTGATTACCTTATATTTTAATGAGAAGTTTGGTAAGTAAATTAAAGTGAAATTGATTTAGAAGGTAAGTAAATTAAGATGATTGATTATCATACAGGAAGGTTGGACAAAGTGGTGGTGGGAAGAAAATTAAAACATGAAACCTTACATTCTTTTTAAGTATAATTAGAGATACTAAAGATACGAATGACTATGTATATTGCAATGACATAGATCGGTAATTTCAATCTCATTTTCGAGAACGAAGAATATAAAAATACTTCGGGGTGTAAGCGGGGAACCCGCGAAGCATATTTATAAGTATACACACATAAAGGTAATTTAGTGTAATTTTTCTCTTGACATTAACACAAGGTTGAATTTTGATCTATTTATATGCAGGATTTTTGCCCCCCCCCCTTGACGGTGTCCTGGATTAGGGGGTACTCACCACATCGTCTCCCGACCAGGTGGGTTGAGCCGAGGACCCCATGGCGGTTCACTAATGGGCCATTTCGGGCAGCCCATGACACATACAAGGAAGACTCTACAAGACTTGGTGCACAAGCCGAAGACTCTCCTAAACCCTAGGCCTCCGGTACATTATATAAACCGAGGCCAGGCTAGTCAATAGATGATCTGATATTCATTAGAACAATCTCGTGGTAGATACATGTACTCTGTACTACACCCCATATGAATACAATCAAAAGCAGGACGTAGGGTATTATCTCTTCGAGAGAGCCCGAACCTGGGTAAAATCCCGTGTCCATGTTACCATCGCTCCAAGACGCCTAGCTTAGGACCCCTACTACGAGATATGCCGGATTTAGAACCGACATTGGTGCTTTCATTGAGAGCCTGCTGGGTAGTCGCCGCGGTGCGATGGGAATTCGGATCGGCTCCACCGCGATCTACGCGTCAGAACCGAGCTACATCGTCAACGTCGGCATCTTCGTCGCCGGCTCGACTGGTCACCTCGGCTAGGCCGAGGACTATGCTCCACGTAGGATCGTCAAGATCGGACGGGTGTCTTCATCATCATCAACTTCGATCTCATCCGGGATCATGGAAAAACCGTCCATAGAGCTCGGGGGCTCAACGTCAACATTGCCCTCGCGCGATCATGCAATTTTTTCTGGACAGCGAATTCGTGTTCGCCGTCCCCGCCTCCTCGAGCGTCGCTTTGACGATTGCTTCGGTCGAATTGTGCGGAATTGAGTGTAAAACAACCCTGCAAAATTTCGTCGCGTTCCGATGGAGGAATCTCCGGCGATCTCCGATATACCGGAGCCCTGTCGAATCTGGACGGGAATCTGGACGAGTTTAGGGCGAGGAGTCCAGCAGTTAGCTCGGACGTCCTTTGGAAGATCCAACCGTTCATCGGCTGCGGAATTCCCATATCTACCAGCCCTCAAAATTTCAGCTAGATCCGACCGTTCAAACTCCGAGAAGCGTCCGATGAGTGAATCAATTTTCGGATCTGTTTTCTGCGCGAAAACGAATCCGGCCCGAGTTCATCTTTTTCATGAACAGATTATCGGACATCCTTTTTGAAGGGAATTTTTTATAGGGTATTGTGTTTTGTTTTCAAGCACGTGCCAGCAAATTTTAAGCCTTTTCCGAGGCGATCTTCGTCGTCGCGCCGGTGTCAAACCAGCCTGGCCACGTTGCTCCATGGCTGCCGACCTGCGCCAGCATCGACTGCGCCGTCGCTTCATCGAGCCGACGACAACCACCTCGGATCATCACCTCGGCGAGCCGACCAAGAGTTCGGCACCGCTCTCCCTAATGATCGTCAAGATAACATCGTCACCTTACGGATTGCACGGGTCGGGCGCGCCAGCATCGCCGCGCGGTCACTTCTCAAGCCAGCATTGAGCGCGTCACAAAGTTTCGACCTGCGTCGGCATCGCCGCGCCGTTGCTTCTTCGAGCCGACGTCCACCTCGCCGACCTGCTTCGACACCTCGGCTGGCATGGGCGTTGTAACGTCACCTTACTGACCCGTTCTGACACCTCGGCTAGACCGGGGCCTTCGCCATCTCTTCATCAACCTACTCCGGAGACTTCGGCGTCACCAGCCGATCAGCTTCGTCACCTCGGCTGGCCCGGGGGCTTCGCCACGCCACATCGACCGTGTCGCGTCGCTGCTTCATCAAGCCGAGCTCTTCACTCGGCCACCTCCGGCTTGGGGCAGGGACCTCGGTCAAGCCGAGGACTATGCGTCCTCGTCCCGCCACAAGCCCGTACCACGTCATCAACGCCGAGCACATTAACCAGCTAAGTTGTGGCACCCCGGCTCAGAGAACCGGTTTACCAGTGTTTCCAAACCAGAGATCATGTCTTCTAGAAACACACAACAACTTGGAACAGAACTGAACTGAACTTTATTAAAATATCTCGAGTACAAGCTCATAATTTACATGATAGCGAGGCCAGAAGCACTGCACGTGCTATAACAATATCTACATTATTTATGGAACATAGCAGGGCCTCGATACTACTGGGTAGAACTACGGCGTAGCGGAACATAGCGCGGAAAACTCCATCCACAGGGACACTGTTGTGGACACGGCCTAGTTAGCGTAGCTCGAACCATCGGGACCTCCGTCCTCGGCTTCTCCTGCATCTGGCATGACACGCCAGGTGATTACTTGGAATGTACTCGCAAGCTCATGACAACCAAGACAATGCAGCAAACAATAGCATGGCAAATAACAAGTTAAGTGATTAGGTTGCTCACTTACTGGTACCCAGTACCAACTTACTCATATCTGGGTTGTCCCACAACCCTCGGAATGCTCACAATCCACTGAGCACTTCCGAACATAAGACAAGTTCTTCCATCATTATTATCATTACGGTTGACCATCCTAGAGAGGCCTAAACGGACTGTCCAATACCGTGGACGCGGCTATTCGAATAGGTTTTTACACTCTGCAGAGGTTGCGCACTTTACCCACACCATGGAGTACCTGGCCTAGTGATCCCATTCGGATGGACCGGTGGTGCTCCAACGAAACCTGCCTGACCCGTGACCCCTCTATCGTACCACCGACAATCATACCCTCCCAGGGTCATGTCCTGGGTGGCCCCTGTGTCACCCCATGACACCTGCCACCGTCGTGGCCACTAACTGTCCCAAACGGGGACGCTGGCAAAATAACTCAACTGGGCTCACAGGATTATCGTCGTCTACCTGATCAGGGCAGCACGCACGCATAACCCTCCCTAGTTTGGTGGTACCGATAAAAGAGCACAAAGCCAGACCAAGTCAAGGCCGTCCCATACCGGCAAATGTGGCTGCACGGAAAAGTCCGGGTAGGTGGCTCTTGATCAACCAACTAAGTTTAGTGTTCTCAAGAATTTAACCAGTATGGATATTTAATTGCAAGTAAATTAACATGGCAATAGCTATGCAGTTAAATAAATTACTATGGATTAACACATATTAAAATAATGCATGAAATTCAATTAAATAACCAACACTATTGAAATGCTTCATGCAATGGATGACATGGCTTGCCTTGCTCTGTTGGGTTGTCCAAAAACTCCTGGGCTTCAAATCCAAAAGTATTTCCTTCTGAAAATATTTTTAACAAGCAATTGAAAATGTCACATACTACTGTTTTGTGCACCAGAAATTCTGTGGGCATGGGAAAAATACCAAATTTGGCCAGAAAATAAAGGAGCTCAAGACAAACCAGATGCAAAAAGAATCAATTGATTTGGACTTATGGTTTAAAAGTTATTAAGGGTCAAAGTTCCTGGTCAACTCTGGAAATTATCAGAAAAACAAAAAATCCTCAGCGGGCCACGTCGAAGACGTAATCTGCCCGGGCGCCTTCACTTACCGCTTCGGTAAGCCACTGACGAGCGGGCCCCGCTGTCGGATTTAAAAGGGGAAGGAGGGAAACAAAGAGCGGCGGGGTTCCGGCGACGCTCACCGGCGATGCGGACGGCAGCGAGGTCCGGCGACTACGGGAATGGGACGAGCGTTCGGAGACGAACAAGCACGTACCAATAGCGCGACGAGAGATGGCCGGACGGCGTTGTCCCCTTCCTCTCCGGCGGCGGCGGCGCTCGGGTGCCGTCGGAGACGGCGGTTCCGGCGGAAATTCGGTCAGGCAAGAGGCTGGGCGCAATCAGTGGAGTGAGCTGGGCTCAATGGTGGAGTCGATGGAGTTCGGGAAGGAGTGCAACGGCGAGGCGACAGAACTCGGGTGGCGGCGGATCTCCGGCGAGGTTCGAGGCCAGAGGGCCTCTCGGCCGTGGTTCGCTGCTCGGGAGGGCGATTTGGAGATGGAGGAGTGGGGTGAGGAGCTCGGGAGAGGCCGGGGAGGAGTATTTATTACAGGGGGAGGAGTTCTCTGGAACGGCGGAGCTCAGGTCATGTCGTCGGCGTCGCGACGTTGAGCTGGCTGGCCGGGAGCGGGCGACGAGACGGGAGAGGGCAGAGGAGAGCTCAGAGGAGTTAAGGCGGTCGGTGGCGGCTAGCGGGGAAGAAGACGCGCCGCACAGCCACTGTGCTCGCACGGGCGGCACAGTGCGCGTGTGCCGTGGCGGCCGCCGGGGACGTTTCCGGCGAGGGGAAGGATCGGGAGAGGGGTACGTGGACGGCAGCGACGAAGTCGGCACCTCAGGACATCAAATGGCAGCACGAGGCCTCTGGAATGACCTCGGCCGTCGCCGGCGAGATGCAGAGCACGCATACTGGCATGCCAGTACCGTGCTCACCACGGGAAGTGATGTCTCGAGTCTGTCCAAGTCCAGCGCACCATGTCTAGGGTGTTCTCCCTTGGTCATTTAGCTCCTCTGTGCACTTGGTTTGGCTAGATACAGACTGAGTTGAAGTGTAGCTTCAGCTACAGTTTCTGACAGCAAACTTGAGAGAGATCTAGAGGAGAGGTGAGCTGGAGATGGAGCCAATGGAGGTGTTTGGGAGGATCTATGTTGGAAGGACTCCAATCTGGCCAAGTTTGAAAGGATTTCATCAAGAATTGAAGGTAGTTCATGTACAATTGTTGTACTGAACTAGAAACCTAGATGAGCTTGTAGCACTCATCTGGTTGATCTGCTGGAGCTGAATTTTGGTGTGGCAGGGTTATTTGGTGAGGAGAAGATGTCATAAAATTTTCAGCTCAATTGGATACCTCTAGCTGGTACTTCCTTCACAGAGGTTCCAATTGGACAGAAACTTGGCAGAATATTGCTGGTGAAAATTTGTACTGGATCAGATGATATTTTTGGATATTGTGGCAAGATAGGTTCCCTATTATCTCAGGGAATTTTCTGGGAATTTACTGAGTTGGGAAAATATGAGTTGCTTCACAAATGGCCAGTGTTGTCCAGAGAGCAAAGGGAGTTTTCTGGACAAAATTTTGTACTGGACCATGAGATGTTTTTGAAGATTGTGGGAGTAGATGATGACAAAAAGGTCTGGGATTAATTTGGGATTTTTCTGATCACCAGAACTATAGGTTGCTTTGTAACCCATAGTGATGACAGATTTTCCCAAAGGAGAAAAATGAATATTTGGGAAAGATAAAGAATTGGAAATTGATCCTGATGGTGAGTGACAAGATTTTGGCAAGATGATGAGGGCTCTGGATCAATTAGAGGAATTCATAAGTCCAAAGTCAACTGAAAATGTTCAAAATCCATCCAAATTGCAAATAAAACCAGAAAGATTCCGAAAAGAAAAAGTTGCCAAAAACCAGGGTGTCACATAAGTCGCTTTCATGCTTAAATTTTCTAAATTTTTAATTTTTGTTCGGTTCGACCAAGCATTATATTTGTGTTAGACAAAAACTCTGTTTGTTAAAAACACTCCCTTTACCCATGTTAACTGGGGGCTCTTAAATTTATATGAGTCGTTTTATAATAAATGTGTTTTCTTCTTGGTCGTTGCAAAGTCTTTTTCTACTACTCCTTTTTTCCGACGCGAGTGTGTGGTCAATAGCCGGGTAGCCTGGTTTCTCTCTAAAGCCGCTCGAGTTTAGTTCGCTAAACTGGCCTGAGAAACACTCCGCCTTCGGGATAGGAGGTTGAAGTCAAAGGCTGACCCACTTGAAGTCTGGAGATCGGATGTATCATGTTAAAGCACGACAGAAGCACAAACTAATTTTAAGACCAATTTTCGGATTGGCACCAAAACCTTGATTTAGTTCGGACGTAAAGTATTTACTAAAGTTTTTTGGTTTCCCGAGCTTATGGCACCTTTAACCTATTTGTATGTTTTCCTTTCAGGAGGCGGGACATCCTCTTGATCGAGGTGTTCTGCGTGATGGTTTTGCTCGGGAAATTTTTTCCGACCCGCAGTTCGGCATCTTTCCTGCCGAGCTGCACCTCAGCGTTGTCAAAACCATAAGCCTTGCAGTACAACGCCGAACGCCTTTAAAGCATCGGCAATATCAACGGGGGGCTGCAGCTAGATCCGAACCCATCAAAAGCCGAGGTACTCCATGGAGTCCTCGGCAAAACGTTCTCGGATATTGCTTTATATGCATCAGTTTCGAATTGTGTCTTTGGTCAATAGTTGGGTTGCCCGGCTCCTGTGCTTACTCCTTACGTTCCCGATTGTTCGGCTAAGGGTAAAGGGAGAACCACTACGATTGTACTTCCGGTTTGACTGGTCAAGTGCCTCAGTGGAGAAAGCCGAAAACTGACTGTCACAATAAGCGCAAACTGGTCAGCGATCCGATGATGGCGTCAAACTATAGATCGATAGAGGTTATCCCGTGTTAAATGATGGGCCTTTCATAAAATTGGCCGAAGTGTTAATGGCTTGACCTCGGCTGACGCCGAACACTAACCGGTGGCTAGTAACTGGCCTCCCAACTTTAAGCTCCTATGACTAAGTGAAAGTTATAAAGCCTGCATATCTGATTGCCTTGTTTCCGCTAACACAACCGCCTCCGGGCACCGAGACGTCAACTAAGGGTTGTCTTGTTATTGTGGAAACACCCTGCGTAGCATCTACAAAGGGGTGGAAGCCGACGATGGGCCACTTTCAGATTGTAAACAGTCGCAACGGAGTCAAAATAACATATAGCATAAAGCTGCAAATACAGCTTAAAATCTGACTAACACAAACATGCGCAAATTCAATCGGCCGATCAGCTTGTTTTCATAAAAGTGTTCGGCTTGTCCGAGGTCACTAATAGAAAAGCAGTTCGGCCGTCTTTGAAAAAAAAGGTGCAATTCTAACCTCGAGTTTTTGGTATAAAACACTTCGGACATATAAAAGAGTCCAATAAACCGTACCAGGGGCTCCTTGAGGCACCTCAGCGCGGTTACTTTGGGACTCCTGGAGAGTCCGACGTATTCTCAACATTTGTATTCAATATACGAGCGCTGCCTTCCCATAAATCGTTATAAAGCCACAATATGCATCAATTTGACTTGAGATCTGGCCAAGCTGGGTTGCCTGGCTCCTGTGCTTACTGTTGGGGAACGTTGCATGGGAAACAAAAAATTTCCTACGCACACACAAGATCTATCCATGGTGATGAGCATCTACGAGAGGGAGAGTGAATCTACATACCCTTGTAGATCGCTAAGCGGAAGCGTTAAGAAACGCGGTTGATGTAGTCGAACGTCTTCGCGATCCAAATCGCCGAGTGTACCGCGATCTCATCACGATCCATCTCGCGATCCAATCTCGATCCGTCCCACGATCCCATCACGATCCGTCCCGCGATCAAATCATGAATCGTCCCACGATCCTGATCACGGTCCTTCCGATCTAGCGCCGAACGGACGGGACCTCCGCGTTCAGCACACGTACAGCTCGATGACGATCTCCGCCTCCTTGATCCAGCAAGAGAGAGAGCGGAGAGGTAAAAGAGTTCTCCGGCGGCGCGACGGCGCGGCGGCTATGGTGGTGGAACAATTCCGGCAAGGCTTCGCCTAAGCACCGCTGAAACTAGACTAGAGGAGAAACCGATCTAGATGAAGTAGAGGGAGCACGTGGCAATTAGGGTTATTTTTCTCCTCTAAATCCTCTAGTATATATAGGAGGGAGGGAGGGGAGGAGGCAGCCTCAAACCCTCAAGGGCTGGCCGAAATTGGAGGTGGAGGAGGTGGACTCCTCCACTTCAATCCTAGTCCAAATAGGACACCTTCCATATTTGGTCTCCCTTCCCTTTTCTTTGGGGTTTTTCCTTTCCCACTTATTCCTAGCCGCATGGGCCATGTAGGGCTGGTTTTCCCAGCCCACTAAGGGCTGGTGCAACCCCCCTCAGGCCCATGTGGCCTCCCGGCGTGGGTGGCCCCTCCCGATGGCCCTCCGGTACTCCCGGTACACTACCGGAAATACCCGAAACTTTTCCGGTGGCCAAAACGGGACTTCCTATATATCAATCTTTACCTCCGGACCATTCCGGAGCTCCTCGTGATGTCCGGGATCTCATCCGGGACTCCGAACAACCTTCGGTCACCAATCATACATAACTCAATTCTACCGAAACGTCACCGAACCTTAAGTGTGCAGACCCTGCGGGTTCGAGAACTATGTAGACATGACCGAGACACCTCTACGGCCAATAACCAATAGCGGGACCTGGATGCCCATATTGGTTCCTACATATTCTATGAAGATCTATATCGGTCGAACCTCTATGTCAAGGATTCAATTAATCCCGTATGTTGTTCCCTTTGTTCTTCGGTATGTTACTTGCCCGAGATTTGATCGTCGGTATCTCTATACCTAGTTCAATCTCGTTACCGGCAAGTCTCTTTACTCGTTCCGTAATACAAGATCTCGTGGCTAACACTTTAGTCACATTGCTTGCAAGGCCCATTGTGATGTTGTATTACCGAGTGGGCCCTGAGATACCTCTCCGTCACACGGAGTAACAAATCCCAGTCTTGATCCATGCCAACCCAACAGACACCCTCGGAGATACCTGTAGAGCACCTTTATAGTCACCCAGTTACGTTGCGACGTTTGATACACACAAGGTATTCCTCCGGTGTCAGTGAGTTGCATGATCTCATGGTCATAGGAACAGATACTTGACATGCAGAAAACAATAGCAATAAACTGACACGATCATATGCTACGTTTATAGTTTGGGTCTTGTCCATCACATCATTCTCCTAATGATGTGATCCCGTTATCAAATGACATCTCATGTCCATGGCTAGGAAACCTTCACCATCTTTTGATCAACGAGCTAGTTAACTAGAGGCTTACTAGGGACACAGTGTTGTCTATGTACCCACACATGTATTTGAGTTTCCAATCAATACAATTATAGCATGGATAATAAACGATTATCATGAACAAGGAAATATGATAATAACCAATTTATTATTGCCTCTAGGGCATATTTCCAACAGTCTCCCACTTGCACTAGAGTCAATAATCTAGTTCACATCACCATGTGATTTACATTGTTATGAATCTAACACCCAATGAGTTCTGGGGTTCGATCAGATCATGCTTTGCATGTGAGAGAGGTCTTTAGTCAACGGGTCTGCGACATTCAGATCCGTGTGTACTTTGCAAATCTCTATGTCATACTGTAGACACTTCTACCACACTCCACTTGGAGCTATTCCAAATGGCTGCTCCACTATATGTATCTTGACTACTATTCAGAGTCGTCCGGATAGGTGTCAAAGCTTGCATCGACGTAACCCTTTACGACGAACTCTTTATCACCTCCATAATCGAGAAATATTTCCTTAGTCCTCTAGTTACTAAGGATAATCTTGACCGCTGTCCAATGATCCACTCCTGGATCACTCTTGTACCCCTTGACAGAATCATGGCAAGGCACACATCAGGTGCGGTACACAGCATGGCATACTATACAGAGCCTATGGATAAGGCATAGGGGACGACCTTCGTCCTTTCTCTTTCTTCTGCCGTGGTCGAGCTTTGAGTCTCACTCAACTCCACACCTTACAAATCAGGCAAGAACTCTTTCTTCGACTGATCCATTTTGAACTCTTTCAAAATCTTGTCAAGGTATGTACTCATTGAAAGTCTTATCAGACGTCTTGATCTATCTCTATAGATCTTGATGCCCAATATTTAAGTAGCTTCATTCTAGGTCTTCCTTTGAAAAATTCTTTTCAAACGACCCTTTATGCTTTCCAGAAATTCTACATCATTTCCGATCAACAATATGTCAACCACATATACTTATCAGAAATTCTATAGTGCTCCCACTCACTTTATTGTAAATACAAGTTTCTCATAAACTTTGTATAGACTCAAAAACTTTGATCACCTCATCAAAGCGTATATTCCAACTCCGAGATGCTTGCTCCAGTCCATAGAAGGATCGCTGGAGTTTGCATATATTTTAGCATCCTTAGGACTGACAAAACCTTCCGGTTGTATCACATACAACTTTTCCTTACGGATACCGTTAAGGAAACGATGTTTTGACATCCATCTGCCAGATTTCATAATTGAAAAATGCAGCAACTGCTAACATGATTCTAACAGACTTTGAGCATCGCTACTGTTGGGGAACGTTGCATGGGAAACAAAAATTTTCCTACGCACACACAAGATCTATCCATGGTGATGAGCATCTACGAGAAGGAGAGTGAATCTACATACCCTTGTAGATCGCTAAGCGGAAGCGTTTAAGAAACGCGGTTGATGTAGTCGAACGTCTCCGCGATCCAAATCGCACGTCGTCCCTCGATCCGATCACGAACTAGTGCCGAACGGACGGCACCTCCGCGTTCAACACACGTACGGCTTGATGACGCCTTCACCTCCTCGATCCAGCGAGCGATGGTGAAGTAGTGGTTGAGTTCCAGCAGCACGACGGCGTGGTGATGGTGGTGAGGAACAATCTCTGCAGGGCTTCGCCAAGCGCTACGGAGATTATGACGGAGGAACTAGAGGGCTAGGGTTGCCGGCACACGGCTTGGGAAATCCTGATCGCTCCCGTGTGCTAGCCCTGCCCCTCTATTTATATGTTGAGCCTTGGGGTCTAAACTTGGAGTAAAAGCCTCCTCCAGGTCGGTTTTGCCCGCACAAGGTCGGTTTGGCCCGCAGGAAAAGAGTCCAACTCGGATCCCTGCCGAACCGCGCACAGCCGCGCACAAGCGGTAGTACCGCTCACAAGCGGTAGTACCGCTTGGGCGGTAGTACCGCTTCACACAAGCGGTAGTACCGCTCGGGCGGTAGTACCGCTTCACACAAGCGGTAGTACCGCTTACGCGGCAGCAAAACTACTTTTTGCACTTTCCAATACCTTGTGGGCTTTTATCCCTTGGCCCATATAAAGTGTTGTTGCACCCGAACACTTCGGTAAACATCCGGAACCCCTTCCGGTGAACTCTGGAACTCTTCCGGAGATCGAAACACTATTATCACATATATCAATCTTTACCTCCGGACTCTTCCGGAGATCCTCGTCATGTCCGGGATCTTATCCGAGACTTCCGAACAACTTTCGGTCACCAACATAATAACTCAATTATACTAATCGTCACCAAACGTTAAGTGTGTAGACCCTGCGGGTTCGAGAACTAGGTAGACATGACCGAGACACCTCTACGGCCAATAACCAATAGCGGGACCTGGATGCCCATATTGGCTCCTACATATTCTACGAAGATCTTTATCGGTCGAACCTCTATGTCAAGGATTCAGTTAATCCCGTATGCTGTTCCCTTTGTTCTTCGGTATGTTACTTGCCCGAGATTCGATCGTCGGTATCTCTATACCTAGTTCAATCTCGTTACCGGCAAGTCTCTTTACTCGTTCCGTAATACAAGATCCTGTGGCTAACTCTTTAGTCACTTTGCTTGCAAGGCTCAATGTGATGTTGTATTACCGAGTGGGCCCTGAGATACCTCTCCGTCACACGGAGTAACAAATCCCAGTCTTGATCCATGCCAACCCAACAGACACCCTCGGAGATACCTGTAGAGCACCTTTATAGTCACCCAGTTACGTTGCGACGTTTGATACACACAAGGTATTCCTCCGGTGTCAGTGAGTTGCATGATCTCATGGTCAAAGGAACAGATACTTGACATGCAGAAAACAATAGCAATAAACTGACACGATCAAATGCTACGTTTACAGTTTGGGTCTTGTCCATCACATCATTCTCCTAATGATGTGATCCCGTTATCAAATGACATCTCATGTCAATGGCCAGGAAACCTTAACCATCTTTGATCAACGAGCTAGTCAACTAGAGGCTTACTAGGGACACAGTGTTGTCTATGTACCCACACATGTATTTGAGTTTCCAATCAATACAATTATAGCATGGATAATAAACGATTATCATTAACAAGGAAATATAATAATAACCAATTTATTATTGCCTCTAGGGCATATTTCCAACAGTCTCCCACTTGCACTAGAGTCAATAATCTAGTTCACATCACTATGTGATTTACATTGTAATGAATCGAACACCCATGCAGTTCTGGTGTTGTTCATGTTTAGCCCTTGGAAGAGGTTTAGTCATCGGATCTGCAACATTCAGATCCGTGTGTACTTTGCAAATATTTATGTCGTCCTCCTTGATGTAATCGCGGATGGAATTGAAACGTCGCTTTATGTGTCTGGTCCTCTTGTGAAATCTTGGTTCCTTGGCTAGAGCAATGGCACCAGTATTATCACAAAACAGAGTCATTGGGTTAAGTGCACTTGGCATTACTCCAAGATCTGTCATGAACTCCTTCATCCAGACACCTTCCTTCGCCGCCTCCGAGGCAGCGATGTACTCCACTTCGCATGTAGAATCAGCTACCACGCTTTGCTTGGAACTGCACCAGCTAACCGCACCCCCATTAAGAATAAATACGTATCCGGTTTGCGACTTAGAGTCATCCGGATCAGTGTCAAAGCTTGCATCGACGTAACCCTTTACGACGAGCTCTTGATCACCTTCATAAACGAGAAACATGTCCTTAGTCCTTTTCAGGTACTTCAGGATATTCTTGACCGCCGTCCAGTGTTCCATTCCTGGATCACTTTGAAACCTTCCGACCATACTTATGGCAAGGCTGACATCGGGTCTTGTGCACAGCATTGCATACATGATAGAGCCTATGGCCGAAGCATAGGGGATGACACTCATCTTTTCTCTATCTTCTGCAGTCACTGGGCATTGAGTCTTACTCAACTTCACACCTTGCAAAACAGGCAAGAACCCCTTCTTGGACTGATCCATTTTGAACTTCTTCAAAATCTTATCAAGGTATGTGCTTTGTGAAAGTCCTATTAAGCGTCTTGATCTATCTCTATAGATCTTGATGCCTAATATGAAAGCAGCTTCTCCTAGGTCCTTCATTGAAAAACTCTTGTTCAAATATTCCTTTACGCTTTCCAGCATTTCTATATTGTTTCCAATCAGTAATATGTCATCCACATATAATATTAGAAACGCTATAGAGCTCCCACTCACTTTCTTGTAAATACAAGCTTCTCCGTAAACTTGTATAAACTCGAACGCTTTGATCACCTCATCAAAACGAAGATTCTAACTCCGAGATGCTTGCACCAGTCCATAAATGGATCGCTGGAGTTTGCAAACTTTGTCAGCATTCTCTGGATCGACAAAACCTTCTGGTTGCATCATATACAACTCTTCCTTAAGGTAACCGTTAAGGAACGTTGTTTTGACATCCATCTGCCAAATCTCATAATCGAAAAAGGCAGCTATTGCTAACATGATTCTGACGGACTTAAGCATCGTTACGGGTGAGAAGGTCTCATCGTAGTCAACTCCTTGAACTTGTGAAAAACCCTTTGCCACAAGTCGAGCTTTATAGACGGTGACATTACCGTCCGCGTCCGTCTTCCTCTTAAAGATCCATTTGTTCTGAATGGCCTTACGCCCTTCAGGTAATACTTCCAAAGTCCATACTTTGTTTTCATACATGGATCCCATCTCGGATTTCATGGCCTCTAACCACTTCTCGGAATCCGGGCCCATCATCGCTTCTCCATAGCTCGTAGGTTCATCGTTGTCTAACAACATGACCTCTAAGACAGGGTTGCCGTACCACTCGGGAGCAGTACGCGTCCTTGTCGACCTACGAGGTTCGATAGCAACTTGATCCAAAGCTTCATGATCATCATCATTAACTTCCTCTTCAGCTAATGTAGGCTCCACAGAAACAACTTTCTGCGCTGCGCTACTCTCAGGTTGAAGTAAAGGTTCAACAACCTCATCAAGTTCTATCTTCCTCCCACTCAATTCTTTCGAGAGAAACTCTTTCTCAAGAAATGTTCCGTTTTTAGCGACAAACACTTTGCCTTCGGATCTGAGATAGAAGGTATACCCAACTGTCTCTTTTGGGTATCCTATGAAGACGCATTTCTCCGCTTTGGGTTCCAGCTTTTCAGGCTGAAGCTTTTTGACATAAGCATCACATCCCCAAACTTTAAGAAACGACAGCTTTGGCTTCTTGCCAAACTAAAGTTCATATGGTGTCGTCTCAATGGATTTTGATGGTGCCCTATTTAAAGTGAATGCAGCTGTCTCTAATGCATAACCCCAAAACGATAGTGGCAAATCGGCAAGAGACATCATAGATCGCACCATATCCAATAAGGTTCGATTACGACGTTCGGACACACCATTACGCTGTGGTGTTCCAGGCGGTGTTAATTGTGAAACAATTCCACACTGTCTTAAGTGACTGCCAAACTCATAACTCAGATATTCTCCTCCTCGATCAGATCGTAGGAATTTAATCTTCTTGTTACGATGATTCTCAACTTCACTCTGAAATTGTTTGAACTTTTCAAATGTTTCAGACTTGTGTTTCATTAAGTAAATATACCCATATCTACTTAAGTCATCAGTGAAGGTGAGAAAGTAACGATAACCACCGCGCGCCTCAATACTCATCGGACCACACACATCAGTATGTATGATTTCCAATAAGTCACTTGCCCGTTCCATTGTTCCAGAGAACGGCGTTTTAGTCATCTTGCCCATGATGCATGGCTCACATGTGTCAAGTGATTCAAAATCAAGTGACTCCAAAAGTCCATCAGCATGGAGCTTCTTCATGCGTTTTACGCCAATATGACCTAAACGGCAGTGCCACAAGAAAGTGGTATTATCATTATCAATTCTACATCTTTTGGCATCAATGTTATGAACATGTGTATCATTACTATCGAGATTCAATAAGAATAAACCCCTCACATTGGGTGCATGACCATAAAAGATATTACTCATATAAATAGAACAACCATTATTCTCTGATTTAAATGAGTAACCGTCTCGCAATAAACAAGATCCAGATATAATGTTCATGCTTAACGCAGGCACCAAATAACACTTATTTAGGTTCATCTCTAATCCCGACGGTAATCGAAGAGCGAGCGTGCCGACGGCGATCACATCAACCTTGGAACCATTTCCCACGCGCATCGTCACTTCGTCCTTTGCCAGCCTCCGTCTATTCCGCAGTTCCTGTTTTGAGTTGCAAATATGAGCAACCGCACCGGTATCAAATACCCAGGCACTACAACGAGAGTTGGTAAGGTACACATCAATAACATGTATATCATATATACCTTGTTTGTTGTTGGCCGCCTTCTTGTCAGCCAAATACTTGGGGCAGTTCCGCTTCCAGTGTCCAGTTCCCTTGCAATGAAAACACACAGTTTCTGGTTTGGGTCCAGCCTTGGGTTTCTTCACGAGAGGAGCAACTGCTTTGCCACTCTTCTTGGAGTTACCCTTCTTACCCTTGCCATTTTTCTTGAAACTAGTGGTTTTATTGACCATCAACACTTGATGCTCCTTCTGAATTTCAGACTCAGCGGCTTTCAGCATCGCAAACAGCTCGGCGACTGACTTGTTCATCCCGTGCATGTTATAGTTCAACACGAAGCTCTTGTAGCTAGGTGGCAATGATTGAAGAACTCTGTCAGTGATAGCCTCTGGCGGAAGGGGCATCCCTAACTCAGCCAGACGGGTGGAGTACCCAGACATTCTGAGCACGTGATCACTGATAGACCCGTTCTCCTCCATCTTGCAAGCATAGAACTTATCGGAGATCTCATATCTCTCGATCCGGGCATTCTTCTGAAAGATAAACTTCAATTCCTGGAACATCTCATATGCTCCATGACGTTCAAAACGTCTTTGAAGTCCCGGTTCTAAGCCATACAACATTGCACATTGAACTATTGAGTAATCATCAGAACGAGCCTGCCAGGCGTTCACAACGTCTAGAGACTCAACTGGAGCAGGTGGATCACCAAGCGGTGCATCAAGGACATAAGCCTTCTGGGAAGCCGTAAGGATAATCCTTAGATTACGGGCCCAGTCCACAAAGTTACTTCCATCATCTTTCAACTTAGCTTTCTCTAGGAACGCATTAAAATTCAGGGGTGCTACTACGCGAGCCATGATCTACAACATAAATATAGCAAAGACAACTTAGACTACTGTTCTAGATAATGAGTTTTGGTTAATCATATTTAAAAAACTCCCACTCAGATTGACATCCCTCCGGTCATTCGAGTGTAACATGATCCAAATCCACCAACTCAAGTCCGATCATCACGTGAGTTGAGGTGGTTTCAATGGTGAACATCTTCATGTTGATCATATCTACTATATGACTCATGTTCGACCTTTCGATCTCTTGTGTTCCGAGGCCATGTCTGTACATGCTAGGCTCGTCAAGTTTAACCCGAGTGTTCCGCACGTGCAACATGGCTTACACCCGTTGTATGCGAACGTAGAGTCTATCACACCCGATCATCACGGCGTGTCTCGAAACGACGAACTTTCGCAACGGTGCACACTTGGGGAGAACACAATTTATCTTGAAATTTAAGTGAGGGATCACCTTATAATGCTACCGTCGTCCTAAGCAAAATAAGATGCAAAAAAAGATTAACATCACATGCAAATCATAAGTGACATGATATGGCCATGAACTTGTGCTTTTGATCTCCATCTCCAAAGCACCGGCATGATCTCCATCGTCACCGGCATGACACCATGATCTCCATCATCTTGATCTCCATCAACGTGTCGCCATAAGGTTGTCGCGCCGACTGTTGCTTCCACGACTATTGCTAACGTTTAGCGATAAAGTAAAGCATTACATAGCGCTTAATGATTGACACGCAGGTCATACAATAATTAAAGACAACTCTATGGCTCCTGCCAGTTGCCGTACTCATCGACATGCAAGTCGTGATATTCTATACAAAACATGATCATCTCATACATCACATATATCTCATCATGTAATTGGCCATATCATATCACATCATACCCTGCAAAAACAAGTTAGACGTCCTCTAATTGTTGTTGCAAATTTTACGTGGCTGCTACGGGTTTGCAAGAACCGTTCTTACCTACGCAAAACCACAACGTGGTGTAGTGATTGCTTTTTGATCTTCTAAAAGAACCCTCTTCATTGAAATCGATTCAACTAAAGTGAGAGAGACAGACACCCGCTAGCCATCTTTATGCAACGAAGTTACATGTCAGTTGAAGGAACCTGTCTCGCGTAAGTGTACGCGTAATGTCGGTCCGGGCCGCTTCATCTCACAGTACCGCCGAATCAAATATCAACTAGTAACGGCAAGCAATATGTATACATCCACGCCCACAACTCGTTTGTGTTCTACTCGAGATCTCATCTACGCATAGACCTGGCTCATGATGCCACTGTTGGGGAACGTTGCATGGGAAACAAAAATTTTCCTACGCACACACAAGATCTATCCATGGTGATGAGCATCTACGAGAAGGAGAGTGAATCTACATACCCTTGTAGATCGCTAAGCGGAAGCGTTTAAGAAACGCGGTTGATGTAGTCGAACGTCTCCGCGATCCAAATCGCACGTCGTCCCTCGATCCGATCACGAACTAGTGCCGAACGGACGGCACCTCCGCGTTCAACACACGTACGGCTTGATGACGCCTTCACCTCCTCGATCCAGCGAGCGATGGTGAAGTAGTGGTTGAGTTCCAGCAGCATGACGGCGTGGTGATGGTGGTGAGGAACAATCTCTGCAGGGCTTCGCCAAGCGCTACGGAGATTATGACGGAGGAACTAGAGGGCTAGGGTTGCCGGCACACGGCTTGGGAAATCCTGATCGCTCCCGTGTGCTAGCCCTGCCCCTCTATTTATATGTTGAGCCTTGGGGTCTAAACTTGGAGTAAAAGCCTCCTCCAGGTCGGTTTTGCCCGCACAAGGTCGGTTTGGCCCGCAGGAAAAGAGTCCAACTCGGATCCCTGCCGAACCGCGCACAGCCGCGCACAAGCGGTAGTACCGCTCACAAGCGGTAGTACCGCTTGGGCGGTAGTACCGCTTCACACAAGCGGTAGTACCGCTCGGGCGGTAGTACCGCTTCACACAAGCGGTAGTACCGCTTACGCGGCAGCAAAACTACTTTTTGCACTTTCCAATACCTTGTGGGCTTTTATCCCTTGGCCCATATAAAGTGTTGTTGCACCCGAACACTTCGGTAAACATCCGGAACCCCTTCCGGTGAACTCTGGAACTCTTCCGGAGATCGAAACACTATTATCACATATATCAATCTTTACCTCCGGACTCTTCCGGAGATCCTCGTCATGTCCGGGATCTTATCCGAGACTTCCGAACAACTTTCGGTCACCAACATAATAACTCAATTATACTAATCGTCACCAAACGTTAAGTGTGTAGACCCTGCGGGTTCGAGAACTAGGTAGACATGACCGAGACACCTCTACGGCCAATAACCAATAGCGGGACCTGGATGCCCATATTGGCTCCTACATATTCTACGAAGATCTTTATCGGTCGAACCTCTATGTCAAGGATTCAGTTAATCCCGTATGCTGTTCCCTTTGTTCTTCGGTATGTTACTTGCCCGAGATTCGATCGTCGGTATCTCTATACCTAGTTCAATCTCGTTACCGGCAAGTCTCTTTACTCGTTCCGTAATACAAGATCCTGTGGCTAACTCTTTAGTCACTTTGCTTGCAAGGCTCAATGTGATGTTGTATTACCGAGTGGGCCCTGAGATACCTCTCCGTCACACGGAGTAACAAATCCCAGTCTTGATCCATGCCAACCCAACAGACACCCTCGGAGATACCTGTAGAGCACCTTTATAGTCACCCAGTTACGTTGCGACGTTTGATACACACAAGGTATTCCTCCGGTGTCAGTGAGTTGCATGATCTCATGGTCAAAGGAACAGATACTTGACATGCAGAAAACAATAGCAATAAACTGACACGATCAAATGCTACGTTTACAGTTTGGGTCTTGTCCATCACATCATTCTCCTAATGATGTGATCCCGTTATCAAATGACATCTCATGTCAATGGCCAGGAAACCTTAACCATCTTTGATCAACGAGCTAGTCAACTAGAGGCTTACTAGGGACACAGTGTTGTCTATGTACCCACACATGTATTTGAGTTTCCAATCAATACAATTATAGCATGGATAATAAACGATTATCATTAACAAGGAAATATAATAATAACCAATTTATTATTGCCTCTAGGGCATATTTCCAACAGCTACGGGTGAGAAAGTCTCATCGTAGTCAACTCCTTGAACTTGTGATAAACCCTTTGCCACAAGTCGAGCTTTATAGACGGTGACATTACCGTCCGCGTCCGTCTTCCTTTTAAAGATCCATTTGTTCTGAATGGCCTTTCGCCCTTCAGGTAATACTTCCAAAGCCCATACTTTGTTTTCTTACATGGATCCCATCTCGGATTTCATGGTCTTAACCATTTCTCGGAATCCGGGCCCATCATCGCTTCTCCATAGCTCGTAGGTTCGGTGTTGTCCAACAACATGACCTCTAAGACAGGGTTGCCGTACCACTCAGGAGCAGTACGCGTCCTTGTCGACCCACGATGTTCGATAGTAACTTGATCCGAAGTTTCATGATCATCATCATTAACTTCCTTTTCAACTAACGTAGGCTCCACAGAAACAACTTTCTGCGCTGCGCTACTCTCAGGTTGAAGTAAAGGTTCAACAACCTCATCAAGTACTATCTTCCTCCCACTCAATCTTTCGAAAGAAACTCTTTCTCGAGAAAAGACCCGTTTTAGCAACAAACACTTTGTGCTTGGATCTAAGATAGAAGGTTTACCCAACTGTTACATTAGGGTATTCTATGAAGAAGCATTTGTTCGCTTTGGGTTCGAGCTCATTAGGTGAAAACCCTTTTTCACATAAGCGTCGCAGCCCCAAACATTAAGAAATGACAGCTTAGGTTTCCGCCAAACCAAAATTCATACGGTGTCATCTCAACAGATTTAGATGGTGCCCCTTTTAAAGTGAATGTGGTTGTCTCTAATGCATAACCCTAAAATGATAGTGGTAAATCGATAAGAGACATCATAGTTCGCACCATATCCAATAGAGCATGACTACGACGTTCGGACACACCATCACACTATGGTGTTCCAGGTGGCGTGAGTTGTGAAACAACTTCCACATTGTCTTAAGTTGTATACCAAACTCGTAACTCAGATATTCACCTCCACGATCATATCGTAGACATTTTATCTTCTTGTCACGATGATCTCAAACTTCACTCTGATTTTGTTTGAACTTTTCAAACGTTTCAGACTTGTGTTTCATTAAGTAAATATACCCATATCTACTCAAATCATCAGTGAAGGTAGGAAAATAACGATATTCACCGCACACTATAATACTCACTGGACCGCATACATCAATATGTATCATTTCCAATAAGTCAATTGCCCGCTCCATCATACCGGAAAACGGGGTTTTAGTCATCTTGCCCATGAGGCATGGTCCGCATGTCTCAACCGATTCGAAATCGAATGAGTCCAAAGATCCATCAGCATGGAGTTTCTTCATGCGTTTTTACAACAATATGACATTTAGCGGCAGTGCCACAAGTATGTGGTACTATCATTATTAACTTTGTATCTTTTGGCATCAATATTATGAACATGTGTATCACTACGATCAAGATTCAATAAACCACTCTTATTGGGTGTATGACCATTGAAGGTATTATTCATGTAAACAGAATAACCATTATTTCTTTTTAAATGAATAACCATATTGCAATAAACATGATCTAATCACGTTCATGCTTAACGCAAACACCAAATAACATTTATTTAGGTTCATCACTAATCCTGAAGGTAGAGAGAGCGTGCGATGGTGATCACATCAACCTTGGAAACACTTCCAACACTCATCGTCACCTCACCCTTAGCTAGCTTCCGTTTATTCCGTAGCTTTAATTTCGAGTTACTAACATTTAGCAACCGAACCGGTATCTAATACCCAGGTGCTACTAGGAGTACTAGTAAGGAACACATCAATAACACATATATCAAATATACTTCTGTCGACGTTGCCAGCCTTCTTATCTACCAAGTATCTAGGGTTGTTCCACTTCAGCGACTGTTTTCCTCATAATAGAAGCACTTAGTCTCGGGTTTGGGTTCAACCTTGGGTTTCTTCACTGGAGCAGCAACTGGCTTGCCATCCATGAAGTATCCCTCCTTGCCCTTGCCCTTCTCGAAACTAGTGGTTTCACTAACCATCAAAACTTGATGCTTCCTTCTTGATTTCTACCTTCGCGGTGTCAAACATTGCGAACAGCTCAGGGATCATTATTTCCATCTCTGGCCTTTTATAGTTCATCACGAAGCTCTAGTAGCTTAGTGACAGTGACTTGGAGAGCTATATCAATCACTATCTTATCTGGAAGATCAACTCCCACTCGATTCAAGTGATTGTAGCACTCAAACAATTTGAGCACATGCTCAACGATTGAGCTATTCTCCATCATCTTGCAGGCAAAGAATCTTGTTGGAGGTCTCATACCTCTCAATACGGGCACGAGTCTGAGATCCCAATTTCAGCTCTTAAAACATCTCATATGTTCCGTGACGTTCAAAATGTTTTGGAGCCTCAATTCTAAGCCGTAATGCATGACGCACTGAACTATTAAGTAGTCATCGGAACGTGCCTGTCAGATGTTCACAACATCTACAGACGACGCTAGAGGGGGTGGTGCACCGAGCGGTGCATTAAGGACATAAGCCTTCTGTGCAGCAATTTGAGGACAATCCTCAGATCACGGACCCAGTCCGCATTATTGCTACCATCATCTTTCAAATCTATTTCTCTAGGAACATATAAAAATTCAAGGGAGCTACAACGCGATCTAGTAATCTACAACATAATTTGCAAAGACACTTTGACTATGTTCATGATAATGAGTTTAGTTAATCATATTACTTAAAACTCCCACTCAAATTGACATCCCTCCGGTCATTCGAGTGTAACATGATCCAAATCCACCAACTCAAGTCCGATCATCACGTGAGTTGAGGTGGTTTCAATGGTGAACATCTTCATGTTGATCATATCTACTATATGACTCATGTTCGACCTTTCGGTCTCTTGTGTTCCGAGGCCATGTCTGTACATGCTAGGCTCGTCAAGTTTAACCCGAGTGTTCCGCACGTGCAACATGGCTTACACCCGTTGTATGTGAACGTAGAGTCTATCACACCCGATCATCACGGCGTGTCTCGAAACGACGAACTTTCGCAACGGTGCACACTCGGGGAGAACACAATTTATCTTGAAATTTAAGTGAGGGATCACCTTATAATGCTACCGTCGTCCTAAGCAAAATAAGATGCATAAAAGGATTAACATCACATGCAAATCATAAGTGACATGATATGGCCATGAACTCGTGCTTTTGATCTCCATCTCCAAAGCACCGGCATGATCTCCATCGTCACCGGCATGACACCATGATCTCCATCATCTTGATCTCCATCAACGTGTCGCCATGAGGTTGTCGCGCCGACTGTTGCTTCCACGACTATTGCTAACGTTTAGCGATAAAGTAAAGCATTACATAGCGCTTAATGATTGACACGCAGGTCATACAATAATTAAAGACAACTCTATGGCTCCTGCCAGTTGCCGTACTCATCGACATGCAAGTCGTGATATTCTATACAACACATGATAATCTCATACATCACATATATCTCATCATGTAATTGGCCATATCACATCACAACATACCCTGCAAAAACAAGTTAGACGTCCTCTAATTGTTGTTGCATGTTTTACGTGGCTGCTACGGGTATCTAGCAAGAACGATTCTTACCTACGCAAAAACCACAACGGTGATATAAAAGTTGCTATTTCACCTTCTACAAGGACCGCCTCTGTCGAATCCGATTCAACTAAAGTGGGAGAGACAGACACCCGCCAGCCATCTTATGCAACAAAGTTACATGTCAGTCGATGGAACCGGTCTCTCGTACGTGGACGAGTAAGGTTGGTCCGAGCCGCTTCATCCCACAATACCGCTGAATCAAGAAAAGACTAAGGAGGGAAGCAATCTGAATATCAACGCCCACAAACTCCTTTGTGTTCTACTCGAGATCTCATCTACGCATAAACCTGGCTCTGATACCACTATTGGGGAACGTTGCATGGGAAACAAAATTTTTCCTACGCACACACAAGATCTATCCATGGTGATGAGCATCTACGAGAGGGAGAGTGAATCTACATACCCTTGTAGATCGCTAAGCGGAAGCGTTAAGAAACGCGGTTGATGTAGTCGAACGTCTTCGCGATCCAAATCGCCGAGTGTCCCGCGATCTCATCACGATCCATCTCGCGATCCAATATCGATCCGTCCCACGATCCCATCACGATCCGTCCCGCGATCAAATCATGAATCGTCTCGCGATCCTGATCACGGTCCTTCCGATCTAGCGCCGAACGGACGGCACCTCCGCGTTCAGCACACGTACAGCTCGATGACGATCTCCGCCTCCTTGATCCAGCAAGAGAGAGAGCGGAGAGGTAGAAGAGTTCTCCGACGGCACGACGGCGCGGCGGCTATGGTGGTGGAACAATTCCGGCAGGGCTTCGCCTAAGCACCGCTGAAACTAGACTAGAGGAGAAACCGATCTAGATGAAGTAGAGGGAGCACGTGGCAATTAGGGTTATTTTTCTCCTCTAAATCCTCTAGTATATATAGGAGGGAGGGAGGGGAGGAGGCAGCCTCAAACCCTCAAGGGCTGGCCGAAATTGGAGGTGGAGGAGGTGGACTCCTCCACTTCAATCCTAGTCCAAATAGGACACCTTCCATATTTGGTCTCCCTTCCCTTTTCTTTGGGGTTTTTCCTTTCCCACTTATTCCTAGCCGCATGGGCCTTGTAGGGCTGGTTTGCCCAGCCCACTAAGGGCTGGTGCAACCCCCCTCAGGCCCATGTGGCCTCCCGGCGTGGGTGGCCCCTCCCGATGGCCCTCCGGTACTCCTGGTACACTACCGAAAATACCCGAAACTTTTCCGGTGGCCAAAACGGGACTTCCTATATATCAATCTTTACCTCCGGACCATTCCGGAGCTCCTCGTGATGTCCGGGATCTCATCCGAGACTCCGAACAACCTTCGGTCACCAATCATACATAACTCAATTCTACCGAAACGTCACCGAACCTTAAGTGTGCAGACCCTGCGGGTTCGAGAACTATGTAGACATGACCGAGACACCTCTACGGCCAATAACCAATAGCGGGACCTGGATGCCCATATTGGTTCCTACATATTCTACGAAGATCTATATCGGTCGAACCTCTATGTCAAGGATTCAATTAATCCCGTATGCTGTTCCCTTTGTTCTTCGGTATGTTACTTGCCCGAGATTCGATCGTCGGTATCTCTATACCTAGTTAAATCTCGTTACCGGCAAGTCTCTTTACTCGTTCCGTAATACAAGATCTCGTGGCTAACACTTTAGTCACATTGCTTGCAAGGCTCATTGTGATGTTGTATTACCGAGTGGGCCCTGAGATACCTCTCCGTCACACGGAGTAACAAATCCCAGTCTTGATCCATGCCAACCCAACAGACACCCTCGGAGATACCTGTAGAGCACCTTTATAGTCACCCAGTTACGTTGCGACGTTTGATACACACAAGGTATTCCTCCGGTGTCAGTGAGTTGCATGATCTCATGGTCATAGGAACAGATACTTGACATGCAGAAAACAATAGCAATAAACTAACACGATCATATGCTACGTTTATAGTTTGGGTCTTGTCCATCACATCATTCTCCTAATGATGTGATCCCGTTATCAAATGACATCTCATGTCCATGGCTAGGAAACCTTCACCATCTTTTGATCAACGAGCTAGTTAACTAGAGGCTTACTAGGGACACAGTGTTGTCTATGTACCCACACATGTATTTGAGTTTCCAATCAATACAATTATAGCATGGATAATAAACGATTATCATGAACAAGGAAATATGATAATAACCAATTTATTATTGCCTCTAGGGCATATTTCCAACACTTACCCCCTACGTTCCTGATTGTTCGGCTAGGGGGTAAAGGGAGCACCTCTGTGATTGATACTACCGGATTATCCGGGTTAGTACCTCAGACTGGGTGAAGCCGAAAGCTAGCAATCTCAAGAACATAATTGGTCGGCAACGATGGAAGAGAAAATCTCAGTTTTTTAAAGCCAAATACTTCGGAAATTTTCCCCGAATTGATCTTCACTATTTTTCTCCCACTTAGCTCGGAGGTGAAGTTACATCATCCTGCTTAACATGACAACCCAAAGAAAGGAACCGATAGCGGGACTATTTTCTTTGGAAGATGTTTCTTACGTTAAATAGTAATATAACATATCTCTCCGCGTACCTTTGTTTATAAAACCATATGGCCGGATTGCCTTGTTTGCCGTAGATCTTTGCCCTTATAAAGGCTTTATAACGTAGGAAAACACTCATTGGCTACTGGCCGAGGAGATTGAAGCCGATGGTCGGTCAACAAAGTTTTGTACAATGCGGATCCGAGCATTAATGATGTAAAGTACTTGGATACATAGAATTATTACACATAAATTGTGATTAGAGTCAATTTAGTCCGGATATCGATCCTTAATTCGGCCACCCTTGCCCAAATTAAGGCTTGGGGACTACTGGGCTTCGCGCTTCTCAATTAAAAGTAATTAAAGAGGTACATCGATCCCCTGATCTGGTGTTGCCACCCGACCAGTGGCTCGGGGGCTACTGCATTGCCTATTCAATGCAGTCAATTTAAAAAGTGCAAAATAGTTTTCGAGGAGATTACGATCCTCGGGTTGGTCGGCCGCACCCAACCTGAGTCTCGAGGACTATGCACACCTCGTTTCCATTCCTAAGTATGCTGCCGAGCTAGGAGTTGATCCTCAGGCCAATTTCGTGAATCGACCTGAGTCTCAGGGGCTATTGGGTCAGCGGTTTTATGTTTTCCTTCAGGTGCATCTCGGATTTTTGGCTGACACACACCTTGAGGGCTACTGCCTATATATCTCAGCAGAGAATAAATTGCACCAGTTGAAAAAAAATCGCAAAAAATCAGCCCAAGTCCGAGGTGGTGCACCACCTCGGAAGCAGTTCGGCATAAAGCTCGGCTGCGAGTGGCTGGCTCCATAGAGAACTTTTTCGGCGTTAAGCTCGGATAACCTCCTTCAAACTCCTTCAAAGACGAGGTACTCTATGCCTCCTCGGATGCAGTCCGGCATTGGAGCTCGGCTGCAAGAAGACACCTCAGATGCAGTCCGGCGCTGGAGCTCGGATGCAAAGAGGACACCGCCGCGCTGGAAACACTTCGAACCCGAGGTGTGGCATAAAAAATAACAAGGCATTGATAAAGGCCGAGAACTTAAAGGACTCCTCGGATACCCGATGTATGAACTCTTCGGATACACCTCGGCGATCCTCAAGATCGGAGATGGGAAGATTTGTTGAACCAGTTTTCAAGACCGACGACCGAAGACGAAGAACAGTTCGGAAGAACCGAGGAGCATCCCCAACTTGAAGACCGGTTCAGGGGGCTACTGACGGTGTCCTGGACTAGGGGGTACTCACCACATCGTCTCCCGACCAGGTGGGTTGAGCCGAGGACCCCCATGGCGGTTCACTAATGGGCCACTTCGGGCAGCCCATGACGCATACAAGGAAGACTCTACAAGACTTGGTGCACAAGCCGAAGACTCTCCTAAACCCTAGGCCTCCGGTACATTATATAAACCGAGGCCAGGCTAGTCAATAGATGATCTGATATTCATTAGAACAATCTCGTGGTACCCCATATGAATACAATCAAAAGCAGGACGTAGGGTATTATCTCTTCGAGAGAGCCCGAACCTGGGTAAAATCCTGTGTCCATGTTACCATCGCTCCAAGACGCCTAGCTTAGGACCCCTACTACGAGATATGCCGGATTTAGAACCGACACCCCCCCATCTCTAGAAATACTTTCTATGTAGCTTTTTCCATGCCATACAACATCTACAACCAGATCTCCCATACCCACCCTAAACGCCTGGATGGTTGCCCGATCACTATCCGGACCAAAAAACGCCACCCAATCGAGCTACCCATATCCGGCCTAAACACCCGGATTGACCGGCACTCCCCATATCCGACCCATATATGGAGTGGATATGGGGACGCCCGGACGCGCCCGGGCATGCCTGCCACATAGGCCTGCCCCCCTCCCCCCGTCCCCACAAAACCCCACCCTCTCGGACGAACCCTAGTCGCTCTCAGTTCACTCGCCCTCTCCGCTTCCCGCTCGTCTTCTCCACTTCTTCGAATCTCTCCGCGAGGTGATGCGGCGCTTGCTCACCACGGCGGAGACCGACGTGAAACGCCTCCGACGGCAGAACACGAAGGCGCTCCGCCTCGGGCTCGAGGCTTTGGAGCGCCTCGCGAGGGAGAAGGAGAGCGCCAAGGCGAAGGCGGCACACCACGACCGGGAGCAGAGCCACGCCATCCACCGTCTGGTGGGCTACGTTGTTGTTTGGATTGGAGCCTGGAGCTGCCAAGCCAAAAAAATTGGTAGCTGACCAAGTGCTGGCGCTCCTTTGGATGGCCACCAAATAACTGGCTCGCCCAGGCCGAGGGGGGCTTCTCCAGTTCATTTTCTCGCCAAAGTTGGCAGGGTCATGGGCGGCTGAAAGTTGCGCCAAAATTTTGGCTTGCCCACGAATTGGCAGGGCGTGCTGGGGCGTCATCGAAACAACCTCTACATCTCCTCCGCGTCGGAGAGCGGCACCACCAACTAGGATGGCAACGACGACGACGATCCTCCTGCCACGGACGCGTACACGGAGGAGATGGACCTCCGCGCCGTCGACCGCTAGGGCAATGGCCCGGCCAAGAAAAGGTGATCTCGCCCTCTGCATTGTCTTTTTTATTTGTATATCTAGTTTAATCCGGTGAACTTTTTCTATTTTGGGTCTGATTAGTCTGTCGGATGAACTATCTATGCCCAAATCTATTTATATTTCTATGCCCGATGAACTTGTTTGTGATGTTGATCTACTCATGGCTTGTATGGATTTGGGTGCAGGGATATGGGTACTACAATTGCATACATAGATATATGGGGACTGCCCGGTCAGTGCCAGTGGACATGCCCGGATGCGTCCGCGGACGTATAGGTGATCTGATATGCCAACTATGGTTGTAGATGCTCTTATGGTGCTATGTAGCTTTTTCCATGTCTTAAGATACATGTTTCCTCAGTGCACGGCTTGTTGGCACTGAGGACCGGGCTGTCAAGCTCTAGGCAAGTGTCGTCTGGCTCAAATCTGAGGCTGACCATGACAAGCTGAACTCTGTGCTCCTTACCGTAACGAGGTCATGTTCATCCAGCGCCAACCGCCTACGACCGTAACGGGGTCTTGTTCGTCGACCCAACCGGTTGGAGTGGGACATACCATGGAATTGCCTCTACAGGGTCCTGTTCATTGTGCACCAACTACCTACAGCCACAACGGAGTCCTGTTCATCGACCCCCAACCGACTGGGGTGGGGCATACATGTGGGCGACAACAACGTGGACTTTACATAGAGAGCTAACCGGCTGGGTTTGGGGGTACTGTACACATCGAGAGGCCTCCTCACACAACCGACTAGGTCAACTCTGCGTATCACGCGCAACAACTGGTGGTCGCAACTCCCTCGCAGCAACGCGCACGCGGGGGCATGCCGGCTAGGTCTCTCTATGTATTGCACGAGAGGGGCAACGCATACGAAGAACGGGGGCATCCAACTACATCGCATACGGCTTGGCGCACCACACACATTATAACGAGCGAGAGAGAGTAACGTATCCATCGCTCGGGCCTGACCACCCACCGCATACAGTGAAAAGTGGAGAAGTCTCCGAAAAATTCTTGCCCCCACTTCTACCATGATCTTTTGTGTCATGGAAGGCCCAAAGAACTTCATGCAGGTGCGCCGACGGCCTGCCCAGGACGAAAAGCCCCTTTTCTAGCATAATGTTTTGTCATAAATGTAGGTGCCCATCTCATCCATGATGATACGTGTTTTTGTAACTATTATCGCACTTCCATGATATAAAATATTTTTGTTCGATCCATAATGTGCGTATGTCTTTTTCTTTAATGCAAACTATCGCTAGTTACGTTAATTATCAAGTATGATTATTTAAGTTGCTAGATTACACGCGAGGTGTATGAAACACGAGACCTAATTAAAAATCTTGAACCCCGTACTAAACTTAGTTCAATGCATGACCCCCGTGTAGATCACATCTACAAGTCATCTAGTTTGCGAAAAATCATCTTTCTTAACTAAGGTGAAACCCAATAAAATGAAGCACATTTTTTATCTGACAAGCATCATACTATGAGCAGCATAGTAGGATCGCGGATAGTCAAAACTTTGTAGAAAAACTCCATCATACCGTCAAGATCAGAAAAAATGCAAATTCAAGGGAACCAACAAGAACATCAAGGAATAAATTGCATGTACTAACAATAGATCTTATCTACTACTCGCATAATTTTATTAAGCAATAGATCTCATCTACTACAAAATATTAAAAAGTAATAAATCTCATCTACTACAAAAATCTTTGTGCAATACCCACACATCTCATGTGTTCTAATCGTAACCTGCGTCTACTTATAGATCGCTCATGATGCCACTGTTGGGTAACTTGGTAGAAAAAAACCCGTCCTACGAATCAAACCCAGGAACACTGTGAAGATGCAGATGGGATTAGATTGGATCTTTACCCACTTAGAGTTGCAGGGAAAGAAGAGTTGGTGAAGATCGTTGTTGCATATTCCAACAGCTAGGATTTACAACCTCCAAACCGCGAGAATTTCTCCCTCGAATGAAGATCGAAAGCACGATCGCTCTATAGGTATCCATGCCTACGTAGTCACCGATCCAATTGTGCTTCATTGTCCAGAACTTAGTGGCGTCGGAGAACTAGAAGGTGTAGAGCGGCCTTCCGGCGTATCAAAACATTTTTGTGGAGAACGAGAGAGAGAGGGAGGCCCTTGCACCTGGAACTGCGCAAATAGAGGGGTTGCCCTCTCCACTATATATAGGGGCAAGGGGAAGGAGGAGACTTGGAGGAGGGTCTCCCTCCCACTAGGGGCGACGCACTAAGGGATGGACCCCACCCCAACCCTAGCCGCACCAACTTGGCTTTGGAGTGAAGTCTAGGGGTGGCACCCCCTCAAGGGCCCCAAAGGCCCACTCGGCCTGCCACCCTAATAGGCCTCACCTATAGGGCTGGCCCATGGCGCCCTGGCCCTTCTAGAAGAGTCCGGAAAATTTCTGGAGTCCTCCTATGCTTCTGGGGTTTATTTATTCTCCTCGGAAAAAATTTAGGTCTCCCGGTTTTATCCGGTTATCTCCGAAACATTTCCGGTTTCTCCGAAGGACTTCCGGTTCTCTCTCGAAAACACTTTTAACGTCTTCGAAACTTTTCCGGTGATTTTCTCTCAAGCTCCTAACCCATCTAGTACTCAACAGATCGATGACACTTAAGCGTGTGACTCCACAGGCTCGGTGAAGTATAGGCATGACCGTAACTCTTTCTACTCAATGATCAATAGCAGAACCGTGGACATCCATATTAACCCCTATACCCCACACAAATAATTATCGAGTGAACATGTAGTTACCGTGTGTTATTCCTTTTGCTTCATGATACTTTACAAAACTCGAGGTGAGATTTATCAGCACCCCCATGGAAAACAACTTGATCACTATGATAGTTTCCTTGTTACCGGTTTTGTTCTCTTTCTCGTTCCCGTATTCCGGCATCCCCGCGATCAAATCACGTTGCGTCTGGCCAGACGATGATGAATATCGTCACACCAAGAGGGACCTAAGAATATCTCTCCGTCATTGGAGGATCCAATTCTAGTCTCGAGCTATCTAGTCCCTTGTCTTACTTTTTCAATGAACCCGTAAGATGCCGTTATGATCACTACATTACCTTTGACATTTGGTATGAAGGAACTCGATACTCTCATGGTCTAAGGAATCGTACATATGTTAACGTGTCTGTTGCATATACTATAAACTTGTGATGAAAGGATCTCTTAGTGTAGCATTCAATTTGGGCAAGCTCAACACAAGTGTTCTTCTAACAATGTGTCCTCAAAGTTGTTGGCATCCTTGTTACACTAACTTATGCCCGGGATTAGAAAAACGGAACCATCATGCAACACTTGAGATAATCTTAAAGGCGAGACTAGGAGTCTATTTACCATTTATTATTCCACACGAGCATATGATTTTTCCTCTAAGCCTCGTGGTTATTGCAGACTCGAAAACCATTGTAGTTATAGCACTGAACATAAACATTAATTACAAACTTGGAAACAAATAATAACATTTATTATTGCCTTTAGGACATATTTTCAACAGGTAGATCCCGTGCAAACTTTTGGGGCAGTTCTTCCATTACCAATGCATGCAACCAACTGAACCGAGAATACATGGAAAACCTCTTGCAACTCCAATTGCCATCAACCTTTCTGTATCCTCGACGGTTGGTTCTCTCAGATGCTCCGCTCCAAACATCTTTTACCACGACTGATGAGAACTTGACAGTGACATGAAGACATGTGCTCTCCCCATTCGGACCATCTCATCAACGACATCCATGGCGGTGCCTAATGCAAGCATCCTCAGAGCAACCGTGCATTTCTGCAAAGGAGGGAACGGCTGTTGTATGCAATAATCCTTTCCAAGACAGAAGTAGGGATCATGTGCTTCCACACTCTCCACCATGCCCAAGAACAAGGGTTTGCTCATCAGCAAGCAACGCCGAAAAAACCCACCGTGGAACTTTGGTTTGGGTTGAAAGTAGTCCGTGTAGAGCAGTGGTGCGCCAGCAATCATATCCCGGTGTACAATTCTCCTTCCCTTGGTCGAACCCTTGAAGTTCGTAATATGATCCACTTCCTTCTCCATTTACTCCTGGATGCTCATCATCATGCTGCACTCTTCATCCTACAAATCGACGAACTCTTTTTGAATGAATTCATCAAGCTCATTGCTCTGACACTCTTCATCCAACAAATCCATCGTTTTACCTAGAAAGGAATAAAAAACAGCCCGAACGTTTTGTCGAACACAAAGAGGACAAGGTGCATGACGACCGGAGGAGCAGGACGTACCGTGGCGGTGTCCGGGCCGGCGACTGTGTCAGGGGCGGCGAGGATGGAGGGGAGGGGTTTTGTGCCGGTGGTGGCAACGCTATGGAGTCGGGACGGTGGCGGAGCTTTGGTGGCGGCAGAGCTACAGGAGAAGAGGCGCGGACAAGGCAGAAGAGAGAAGAGGAAGTGGGTAGGTCTGGCTAGGTTGGAAACGATTTGGAGGGATTTTGGCTTGGGTCCGGTCTGTCGGATTCGACGTGACGGAAGCATTCGGGCGCACCCGCACCTTCCCATTTCCACCCTAGATATGAGCTGCATTTAAGGGGTGCCGGATAGCCGAGCAGTATAGGACCAGTTCAAGGGGATCAATTGGGTAGCATTTTCACGACCGGTCATTGATCAAGCCGTATACAGGGGATTTGAGGGTCCAGCTGTAGATGCTCTTAGGATTAGCCAGGATCAGCTACTCCTAGGTTTCTGTCAGATGTGCGGCTGTGGAACGGCGACATCGATGAACTGATGATCCATCAGAATATTGCAGGTTCAGAAAGGCCTCAATAAACGTTGTGGCTCCTGCCAGGGAGTGTTTGCTAGCTAGCTGGTGCCTTCAATAATGGGTGCAAATCCATCTCGTGTTTGCTCTCAATTATAGGGCGCAAAAAGAATATGCAATGATTCGCCGTTGTAATTTCCAGACCCTATTACCATCGATATATGCACTCTACGAGTGAATATGCGTAAATGTCCCGTGGCCCTGGATCTCATGATTGCAGGCACGCACCACACTAGCTTTTTTTTTTTGAACATATACACTAGCTAGTCACTGCACTTTTATATGCTACTCCCTCGTGTAAACACAAGGGATGTACTACTCGAACTCACCACGTATGCGTCAAGATAAAGCTGGATTGATCGGCCTAAGTTATCATGGCAAGTACCCGGTGATAGCAGCTGCATTAGCCTTAAAAAGTTTATGTCCAATCACCAACTTCATGTACCACTAATTAGTAGGTAATTGTACTTTGAGATGTATCCATAAGGCAAACTAACTGAAGATCTTTTGTGAGTGCCCAACCTTGCTTGCCCATCTTTCAGCATTGCAAAACCCAGAAGCTACATGCATGCCGCTACAGCTACGGAGAGTCGGGGATGGATGAGAATCACATACGATCATTCGTGCTTGGGCAGGACACCTTTTCTCTTGCCGAGCTTGGGTGGTTTGTTTTGCCCTTGCCGTTCTTCTCTGGCTCTTTCTCCATTCAGGCCCAACACAAAAGATAAGGTCCGGCGGTGCAGTACAGCCACCCCGACCTCCGGATGACAAATTAAACGCCTATCTGTACTCCTCCGATGGCGTGCTGAACAGAGGCACATGAGGTGCCTGCCTTCATCGAAGCAGCAACGCAACGCGTGGCGACATGGTACTGTACCACTGTCTAACCGCCACCTTTTGGTTCGGTTGCTTCATCATCAGGGGAGAAGGCCAGCCGATCGATCGATCGAGAGCAGGCTAGCCAGCCAGAATCGGCACTCAAATGCGGCCTGGGCTATATCTATCTAACCAATTTATGGCGCGGCCGGGACTTGGTCAGATGCCGTTACGCGTAGTTTTCAAGCGCTCCATGGTTTGGACAGCCGCATGTTCCGCCGACCTACGAGTGATTGGCTTGTCGTCCGATCGATCGATCTCTGGCTAGCTGGTCGCATGTACTTACATCTGAGCTCGAACTGATCTCATCTTCAGTGCGTACGATCGGGCCACCGGTATGCGTGCACATGCATGTGTTCATATTAGCATCGAACTGGAATTACTGCAGAGGTAAACGCTGTCGTCTTGTGCTAATTACCGTTAAGAAATTTAGTGGTGTGGTGACTGGCGACATGCATGCCGGCCGCGGCGGAGTCCGAAACAACAGTATATGTGTTCTTGGTTGGTGTTGCGGGTCGGTTGGCCATTTGATCCCGCTGTCTCTGGGCATATCTTTGGACAGGGATGTGCCTGGCAACTTCGCAGATCTTCCGAATGATCACGCTCGTTCCGCTGGCCTCGCCGATCAGTAAACAACAGGTGGCGGAGAGTGGACTAATACACATCACATGGCATGCATGCCCCGCTCGCGATCTACGGGCGAAGAACGAATCGCGCGCTTCGAGCCGTGCGCGGGCGCGGGCAGGTCGTCGGAGGCGGGGTGATCGTCGCCGGGAAGCGATGCAGCTGCCGGCCTTTCCAGCGGCACGTACGCCATGAGAAGCAACTCGCGCACGCGCCGTGTCGGCCGGGAGCGCCGATCGAGTCGCCTTTTGCGTGCTCCCCCCCAGCGCGCGCGTCCGTGGCGGAGCGAGAGGGGTACGATCGGCTCCTGATTCGTGCTTCCCTCCCTGGGCTCACAAGTAGAATACGCTATTTCTTGGGCGAAGGAGGGGTGCCGATCCCGACGCCGTGCCAAGTGGTGCCGAATCCAATAGAAAAACCGTGGCAACTTTTTGTTACCGCCGGGGGAAGCAAGAACGCAAGATCCAGCTTTACACGGACTAATTTGCTTGGGTGAAATGCTCAATCTCGTGTTTTTTTCGTAGTGTGCACACGATCAGATACGTACGTCGTGGGAGCATAATTGGGTGCGGATTGTCGCCAGCGATTCAGCCACGAGCCTACACGGATTTTTATGTTTGGATCTCAGGCTAGGATAGTAAAAGAAACAGAAACATTAAAAATCTAACGTCAAATTTTTAGGCATGGCAAATCTGACGTTTTCATGTTGCAAGCACGGTAATTTTCTGAAGAAAAAGCTGATACGGATTTACCATGCTCACCAACTAAACTTGTCATCCTCGAAATTTGCCATGAAAACGTTCGATTTGCCATGGTAAAAATTTTGACATCAGATATGTAGTGGAGTCCAAAAAAAAAAACTTTGCTACGCTTTGCAAGGCGAGATTGCTAAGAACTGCAATGAGCCGCAAGGTGAGATTGCTAATAGACCGCGCCGTCACCCTGGCCTCCTGGGGGCGTAGCTGTGGAGTTTTGACTTCGTCGATCATTCTAGGCAATGTGTTAGGCTAGCTCTAGGTTTCTTGTTATATATTTCTATCTGCTTTGTAAGAGAATCTTCTCACCGTATTGTATAGTTCAATCGTATAATATACTGTTTTGTTGCTTTATATATACAGCAGGGTGAAAGCCTGTTTCGAGAGAGACTAAGAAAGCAAACTACGTGGCCCCTGACTGCGCACAAGCGACCGGTGCCTCGTCTGATTAGTACTCCCTCAGTAAAGAAATATATGAGCATTTATATCGCTAAAGTAGTGATCTAAACACTCTTATATTTCTTTACGGTGGGAGTAACTAATTAAGTCCATCGCCTTGCTAATTAGCTGTGTCCAAATGATTGCAAAAAAAAAGGGGGGAAACTGTGCTCAAATGAGCTAGTTTGATTGTTATTTTTGGATAAGCGGGATCTAAACATAGCATTTCAGAGTCCAGTCTCACATGCCACATTCCTCATGCATATACATATATATACTCCCAATTCAGTATCTCGGAGATGCTCATAGGTATAGGGTATGCGGTGCGCGTTCATACTATCTGCGTTTGTATTGTGTTACAAAAACACTATAAGTAACCCTAATCTTTTTTTTTGCGGGAATAAGTAACATCAAACAGGTTAAAAGAATAATCATAGGGTCCATAACATGGTTTTCACTTTCAGTGAAATTTTGATGTAATTCTATGAATTTCAGTGAGTTCAATAGACACTGAAATATTTACCTTTCGGCCATAATATTTCAGCAATTTTGGTAGTACACGTGAATTCAAATATCTTCAAAATATTTTTCAAAATGTTCAAATATTTAATTGAATTCAACTGAATATTTTGGTTCTTTGGCCAAAATGCAAACCGAAATCACATAAATACACTGAATTTCAATGATTCAGTTGGTGCTAAAAAAATTCTGAAACTGGAAGTGAAAACCATGGTCCATAACTATTGTTCTACATTTTTTATGCTCCGAGACAATTATAGCATTATACAATTATATATACCTTGATATAAACTCAACTGATTAAGCTAGGGGTGGCAATAAGCAAACAAAAGGTAAAGCTAATATACTCTTAAAATTCGTAGAAACACCCACAAAAAAAAATCGCAGAAACGTGCCGTGCACAGTGTTGTAGATCCATCGTAAGTGCACACAACATATAATTAGGCGAACAGCTCAAATTATCACCCATACCATGTGACCATTTTATACATCTGCACCCTTTTGATTTGAGCACGAGAACGGCCCAAAATTATGATAGAAGATTGTAGGACATGTTAGGATAATACATGTTCGTAGTATTTTATGCACAACTACCATCATACGTGCACCAAGAACACATGCAAGCGGACTAGCATTTATTTTCCGGGTCCAGCTACAGCTCAGTCTGGAAATTTGGTCTCTGCAAGACAGGTTAAAAAAATGTCAGACCTGGCTAAAAGAAGACAAAATAAGCAGCTAGCTAGAGGCTTTAAGGATGGCTAAGCTGATCATCAGCAGGCTAAACTTTTCAAAAAATCTCATGCAAAGGAACATTAACAATTTTAAACATGTTTTAGTACAGCATCGGTGTAAATGTGTAGTGTTAGTAGTGGGCCCAGATGCCATAGACACATGGTGACACAAGCGACAACCCAAGAGTAAAGCACTTCCCATTACCACCCATCCGCTCTCTATATAACCCGTCCCACTCGTACTTCTCGCTCACACAAACCAGCGAGCTGATATTACTACGGCATCCTGACGAACCTGGGCTCAGAAATCCTCTCCAGCAGAGAGTCACACAGGCCCCCTTCACAGTGCGGTGCCATGCCGGAAGCACCGAGTGCCCAGCCAGCTCCCGCCTCCGGCTACGCCCCCGGGGCGCACCGCGAGGCGCTCGACTTCATCGAGCACGTCACGGCGAACGCTGGGAAGGTGCAGCAGCGCGTCCTCGCCGAGATTCTGGCGCAGAACGCGACGGCCGAGTACCTGCGCCGGTACGGCGTCTCCTGCAGCGGCAGCCCCCTCGATGCCGTGGACGCCTTCCGCCGCTGCGTCCCGCTCGTGACCTACGAGGACCTCCAGCCGGACATACTCCGCATCGCCAACGGTGACACCTCGCCGATCCTCTCCGGCAAGCCCATCTCCGAGTTCCTCACAAGGTATACATGACAAGTACATGTAATCATGTGCTTATGTTGGCTGTTCTAGTGTGTGATAAATCTACCGGACATGCATGGGTGCCTATGCGCTAACTTGCCTCGCGCAATGGTTTGCTTTATTTGCACCAGCTCCGGCACTTCCGGAGGGGAAAGGAAGCTCATGCCGACCATCGCCGACGAGCTGGACAGGCGGTCGCTGCTGTACAGTCTACTGATGCCGGTGATGAGCCAGTCGCTGCCCGGGCTGGACAAAGGCAAGGCGATGTACCTGCTGTTCGTGAAGGCCGAGTCGCGGACGCCGGGAGGGCTCGCCGCGCGGCCGGTGTTAACTAGTTACTACCGGAGCCGGCAGTTCCTCGACCGGCCGCACGACCCGTACACGGCCTACACGAGCCCCAACGAGGCCATTCTGTGCGTGGACTCCTACCAGAGCATGTATGCTCAGCTGCTCTGCGGCCTCGTGCACCGCACCGACGTGCTGCGCGTGGGCGCGGTGTTCGCTTCGGGCTTCCTCCGCGCCATACGCTTCCTTGAGAAGCACTGGCCGCGTCTGTGCCACGACATCCGCACCGGCGAGCTCGACCCAGAGATCACCGACCGCGCGGTGCGCGACGCCGTCGGGAGGTTGCTCCGCGCCAACCCAGCCCTCGCCAGCGAGATCGAGGCCGAGTGTTCGAAGCCGTCTTGGGAGGGCATCATCCGACGCCTGTGGCCTCGCACCAAGTACATCGACGTGATCGTGACCGGCGCCATGTCGCAGTACATCCAGACCCTCGAGTTCTACGGCGGCGAATTGCCGCTCATCTGCACCATGTACGCTTCTTCGGAGTGCTACTTCGGCCTCAACCTCAACCCCATGTGCAAGCCTGGCGACGTCGCGTACACCCTCATCCCCACCATGTGCCACTTCGAGTTCCTCCCCGTCCATTGCAGCAACGCCAATGTCGAGCCGAGCCACCGCGACCTCGTCGATCTAGTCGATGTGAAGCTCGGTCACGACTACGAACTCGTGGTAACCACCTTCTCAGGTATGGGTCGATCGCATCTTCAACACATTCTGTAACTGCCTAATGTTGCCTCGATGATCTTATGCCTCTGCTGGATTTTTTAGCTTGACTAAAATTGTCCATATGCATGTGATTTTCACAGGTTTGTGTCGGTATCGTGTGGGCGACGTGCTGAGGGTAGCAGGGTTCAAGAACGAGGCGCCGATGTTCAGCTTCGTGCGACGGCGGAACGTGGCGCTGAGCATCGACTCGGACAAGACGGACGAGACGGAGCTGCACACGGCGGTGAGCAGCGCGGTGCAGCACCTGGCCCCGTTCGGCGCATCGCTGGTGGAGTACACCAGCTACGCCGATACAGCCGCCATCCCAGGCCACTACGTGCTGTTCTGGGAGCTGCGCGAGGGCAGCACGGCGGTGCCGGCGTCCGTGTTCGAGGAGTGCTGCCTGTCCGTGGAGGAGGCCCTGAACAGCGTGTACCGGCAGTGCCGCGCCTGCGACAGGTCCATCGGCCCCCTCGAGATCCGCGTGGTGTCGGAGGGCACCTTCGAGAAGCTCATGGACTACGCGCTCAGCCAGGGCGCGTCCATCAACCAGTACAAGGCGCCGCGCTGCGTGCGCCCCGGCCCGGTCGTCGAGCTTCTGGACGCGAGGATGCAGGCCAGCTACTTCAGCCCCAAGTGCCCAAAATGGAGCCCCGGGAACAAGCAATGGAACACCACCAAGGAGCTGCTGAGCATCGGAGACGCCTAGCTTGCTAGCCAGCTCATGAGTTGGAGGAGGACTATGCATGACATGCATCATGATCGGTGCGTTACAGTAGGGACTACGATATCTCGTACTATTTCAACTTCTGAGGCAGTGAGGAATAGTTCTCAAAATGATGACTTAGTTAGCTAGGGTTCCTACGTATGTCTGCTATTATTTTTGTAACCTTCTCTATTTAGGCCGCCTTTTATGTAGAACTACCTGTCAATTACTTCTATTAAACCACCACGTACCGCAAGCTGCATCCCAAAGATAGTTTATCCCAATATGGTATGGACTTCTAGTCTCTATGAGAAAGGACTCAGTTATCTACACAATGCATGCTAAAGCTAGCAAAGAATGGAAGAAAAACTGTTAGATTATTCAGGACACAGGATCACATGCATGGTTCTAGTATCTTATATCATATTCGTAGATCACAAAATTTAATGCCCTCAGTTCAAGCTTTTGAATCAATTAATTGTTGTCTGCATCTATCATATCTGAACCGATTTATTGGTTGAGTTACAATATACATTTATTTACAGGGTATGTGGTTATATAGCCACATACATACGGAGCAAACTAGTACAAATTTTACTCTTTGGGTTGGAGATGGTAGCTAGGGTTGAACCAATATAGATAGGACGCCAATATCAATCTGACGTTCGCCCTATTGCGTCCCCAGATCATCGAACGAATCGTTGCCCGGGGGATGGAACGATTCCGTTCGCCATGGGAAGCCTCCCAGCGCGAACCCCTTCGAGAACCATATCGATAATCAAAACTCCACAAGCCTAATTAGAATGGCAGCGTGGGCCTGCTAGCTCGAGCGACAAAAGGAACATACCCATCTACTCCCTTCGTCTGTGAAAGACTGCACATCTACTCAATTACTGCATGCACACTGCCTAGTTATCTGCAACTTGTGGTCTAGTTATTGGTTGCATGCTCACTTGAATCCCTTTGGTTTCTACCTTAATTACTGCATGCAAGCAACATTCATTTAATGGCCTTCTATCAATGGTTTTCATGCACGCATGTGTTTCCTACTTTTCTGCGTTAGAGCATCTCCAACAGAGGCGCTAAATAAAGCGCGCGCGCGAAAAAACGTCCTTTTGGCACGCGAGTGGCCGCGCGGCTCGCTCCAGCGGGCGCGGAAAATTTCGGCATGCTAAAAAAACCGGCGCGTGCGGGATAAAGCGGCCGCGCGCGCGGCAGATTTGGCGCGCGGCGCCGCGCGCGCTGTATAAAAGCCGCGCCTCTCCCAGCGCTCGTCCTCGTCCCGCGTAGCGCCTTCTCCAGAGCATTCTTCCTCGCCCCCCCGCCGCCGCGCCTTCTCCCCCGCCGCGCCGCGCCCCACCGCCGCCGTGCCTTCTCCCCCGCCGCGCCGCGCCTTCTCCCCCACCGCCGCCGCGCCACCATGCCGCCGCGCCGCCGGAGAATCTCGGGCTTCCGCGGCGTCCGCCTCCGCCCCTCCGGCGTGTATTATGCGGAGATCCGCTCCGGCGACGACATCCGTCTTGGGCTCGGAACGTTCGAGACTGCCCACGAGGCCGGCCGCGCGTACGACGCGGCGGCGTGGCACCTCGGGAGGCCACGGGCACAGATGAACTTCCCCGACGTGCCGACGCGCGAGCGGGCGCAGGAACTCGCGCCTCCCCCGCGACTAGTCACCGAGGAGGATCGCCGCCTCCAGCGGAGGCGGGAGCGCCGCCTCCTCATCGCCGAGACGGACGAGCACGCCATGGCGGTGTGGCGCGAGCGCTTCCCGCAGGATGTCGTCGCCGAGAACGAGTTCTGGACGCAGAGAAGGGCGGAGCGAGCCGCGCGTCGGGCGGACAAGCGTGCGCGAAAGGCGGAGGCGGAAGCCCAGATCGAGCTGGGAGAAGCGTCGACCTGGGACTCCGATGATTCTCGGTGGGTCGACGCGTTTACGTCGTCGGACAACACCACCGAGGAGGAGGACGAGTAGTTTTATATCAGCGTCGTTTTAGTATCGTTTTATCTATTTTTATCTAGCATCTATGAACTGGCTTGTAGTTTGGACTATGTGAGAAATTATGCTATGAGAATTTGAACTATGTGTTATTTCGATTTTTTCGTATGTGTTGTATAAGTTTTTTTCCAAGCGCCGGCTGGTCGTGCGCGCTCTTTTTTACCGCGCCTGCTGAAGCGCTATAGCGGCGCGCTAAAATTTGCAGCGCCTGGTGAAGCAACGACCCACTCCGGCGCCGTAAAACGCTATGCGCGCGCTGTAAAAAAAAATTAGCGCGCCTGTTGGAGATGCTCTTAGAGCATGGTTAAATAGTACAGCCAACTGATGGCTATATAATGTTGCCATGTCATCTATAGCCAAGCTTATAGCCGGCACGTACAATAGTTAGATATAAAGCTGTGCTATTTTATTAATGCATGGCCCATGTCTCACTCTCACATAGTGCCTAGGAGCACGTGATGCAGACGGCTCTTATTCTGTAGCCGGTTCCTCTTCTCTCTCCTCTTCTCTCCCCTCCATGTCAGCAGAAAAATAATATTTTAACTCTTATAGGCCGCTTACATAAGCTTATTGTACTTGCTCTAAATTAGGCCATGGAGCAAAGTCAGCTCTTTTCTTGGTCTACGTCTAATCTTCAAATGTACGGTCTTTTGCGGACGGAGGGGTAGGTACTAAAGTATGCAAAAAAAAAAATCTAGGTACTATACACCAAAAAATACGGGAAACTAACAAAAAAACTGAGAAAACAATTTACAATGAAAATGCCACAATAATCAAGAAATTCATATGTAAAAAAGAATAGCTAACGGAAAATATATAAGAATTCTCATGGATTAAGCTGATAAAATTGTAATGGTATACTTGTTAACACTACCACACACAAAAAAATTACCTTCAAAATAATGCCATGACAGAGGACAACTAGTAAAAATTTCATGATCTACATTAAAAAAATGAACACAAGCACCTAGCAAAATTCCAAAATATTTTCCAATTGCCATGACTTATGAAAAACAAAATAACCATCAAATTTGCCATTGGTCCCAAATATAAAAATTACTAATTCTACATATAATAGTACTACCATGGTCTAAACAATAAAAATTGTCATGGTGAACTTAATAAAATTGACATGGTGTAAAATAATAAACAATAAAATTATTGACGATGGTCCAACAAAATAAATTTGCCATAGAACAAAAAATAGTTTTTTCATGGTGCAAATATAAATTTGCCATAGTCCAAATAAAAAATTTGCCCATGGTAAAAAATAAATTTGCCATCGTAAGAAAATAAGTTTGACATGGTCCAAAATATAAACTTGCCATGGCGCAACATAGAAAGTTTTCATGGTAGATAATGTAACATGGATTGTCCGTAAATTTGCTATGGTCCAAAAAAGAACTTTCCAGTATCCCTAAGGTAAATTATCCATGGTTCGTGTACAAAAAATCATGGCAAATGTGGATAAAAAAGTTTAGGAATTTGCAATGGGCACATGGTAATATTTAAGAAAAAAAATGTTCTCTAGAAAAGCACATGGCAATTTTTTGGGTAATATGTAATGGGCATATGGCAAATATAAGGATTGTTTTCATTTAAAAGGATGGAAATTTTAGGATTTTGCCATCGACAAATGGCATGTTTTACGAATTTTGTTCTCTAAAAGACATGGCTAGTTTTTAAAATTTGTAAATGGGCACATGACAAGTTTAGGAGATTTGTCCTTTAAAAATAATATAATCTTGATTGCCCATGGGAAATGTTGAAAAACAAATGTAGATGAGACATGGCAGAAATACCAATATTTTTCCTAAAAAACATTTCAAATTTTCGATGGGACACACATTTTATCATGCCATCACAAAAAGAAGGGAAGGAATAAATGTAGTTACATTTAGTTGGCATAGAAAAAGTGCAATTAAATTGTTAAAGTCATTATAAAAGAATCTTGATTGCCATGGCAATTGTAGCTGAAAATGTAGATGAGGCATGGCAAATGCAGTTTCGTTTTGGACATGGAAATTTAAAAAATTGCCATGTGTCAACAAACCAAATTGCCATGTATTATAAAAAAAGAGTAGATGTGACATGGCAAAATGCCATGCTACATATGATTCAAATGAACAAAAGGAAAATGTAGGAAGTTTTTTATCTAACAAACATGGTGGCCTTTTGGAAATTTGTAATGGGAATATGGCAATATTATGATTTTTCTTATTTGCAAAGATGGCAAATGTAGGAATTTGCCATCAGCGCATGGCAAAATGTAGGAATTTTTCAGTGGCACCGGGAAATCAAAGGAAATTTGTGGTATACAAAAAAAGATGGCAAATTTAGTTAATTTTTTTATTTTGAAAAGGAAGAAAAACTTTAGCGTGGTACACAAGTAAGAATTGCCATGTTATGTTAATTAAACTTGCCACGGTGTATATGATGTCTTTGCCATAGACACAAATTCTAATTAGGAATGGTACATGAAAATAAATCATGAAGCACATGATATTTTCATGTGCCATTCCTAATTTTGCCTTGTGGATACATATGGAATCAAGTGTCTGCACATGGCATATTCTCTTAATTTTGCCATGGACAAGTACTAGCAATTTCAGAAATTTGCATGTGTTGTACAGAAACATGACTAAGGAGGGACTTGCGTCTGATTAGCTAGTTGATGAGGCAATAGCTTGCAAAGGGAAAACAATAAAATTACCGTGCGATGTATAAGTTTTACCATGCCGTGAACGATAAAATTGAGTTTGCCATGAACTATAATTTTAAAATTTCACATACAAGTTTGGTCAATTAGTATCACATCAAAACTATGAGAAAGTTCTGTGCAAACTAGGAGAAAAAGGCGTGGATATGCAGCGGTGTCCATCAAAAAATCTCTACAGCTCATACTCAAATGCTGCACCCGAGACAAAGGCGTGGATATGCAGCGGTGTCATGGCATCCTATTGGAGAGGGGCGTTTTGGCTCCTAGGAGCATATGCTCCTGTTTTTTAAAATGTGTTTCAAACGTATTTTGAAATGTCACAAAATTCCGACAAAATGTTTCGTGCGTACATCTCGACATTCTACGCACTCACAAAGTCGTTTCGTGAAAATTTGACAATTTTGTGTCGCGTGTGAAAAAGACAAAATTCAGTGGTAAAAAGGGCTTTTCACGAGGCATTTCTTTGTCTTTTTGCACAAGCCGCAGAAAATGCCGGTTTTCCACAAAACTTGGCGTGCGCGCATAGAATATCGAGCTGTACGTGTCAAAAAAAAATTGGAATTTTTTGACATTTCGAAATGTTTTTCCGATGGCAGGAGCATATGCTCCTAAGAGCCAAAGTGAATTTCCGATCCTATTGCTGCTATTTTCCTATTCACGCCCTGTTTGGATTCCCTTTTTCTTTTAAATACACTTGTAAATAATACACGTCTCAGCCCGTCGTTTTATTTCCAGACGTAAATTGCTCAGCGGCCGGTAAGATATGGGTGTAAGAGCATCTACAGCCGCGATGGGCAAATCCGACCCCTCAAACACCCACGGACGCGTCCAGGCGCATCCGCAAATACTGACCGGGCACGTCTCAAATAATGCAATCCACATCCGGACACCTCAATTATCATCTCTCAAATCCATTCAAACTCATGCAGCTACGTCGATGCATTACACACATCGTCCGGCTACTCCGTCCGGCTACTAACATGCCATCGGACTACCAAAATTTGGCATGTTTGGCTATGGTGGAGATCATCCACGGCTGCCCTTGCCCTTCCCGGCGCCCTTGTTGTCCTTCTCGCGGAAGTACCGGTCGAAGACGCAGTACGGATCGAGCCGGATTTGCTCGTCACCGTCGCTGTCCTCCTTCGGTGGCAATCCGGCCATGGCACGGACTGCCTGATTCTGCTCTCGGGCGAGGGCGCGCCTGTTTCCTCCGCTGCTGTTTCTTCACAATGCGGGCGCGGATAGCTTCCTCCTCTGCGGCCGCCCGCGCCGCCGCATCAGCCGCCTCCGTTGCCGCCATTTCGGCCACGATACGGGCCTCGGCGGCCCTTATCCTCTCCTTCCCATGGCGGGCTGCCCGTTCCCGGTGGGTCTCATAGTCTGCCCGATTGGTGATGGGGAAGGAGAGATTTTCCGGCTGCCGGGACCGCGATGATCCAGCCCCAGAGGACCCGAGCGCACGTTGAGCCGACGCTATGGAGTCGCGCCGGACAGATCCGTCCGTCGGCTGTGCGCTGTCCTGCTGGGAGCGGCGGAGTGCAATGCGGACCGCCATTGCCTCCTCCAACCCGCACGGGATGACACCCCAGTCGATGGATCCGGACTGGTCGGAGTCAGATCCGCTGCCCGCCATGCCGGAGCCGGCCGGAAATCGACAGAGGTGAGCTCGGGTGACGGAGGGAGTGGAGGGGAGAGGAGTGTGAAATGGCTAGAGTTTTCCCAAGCGAGCGGATGGGGATGAATATATGTGGGGTCGGGTGGGCCAGCGTGGGGCGGGTCCGACGTGGCGGGCGTGCCCGGGCGCCTCATATCCGCCCCATATTTGGGCTAGATATGAGGTGTGTCGGTTAGCCTGGGCGTTTGAGACCGGTTTGAGGCGCTCGTCTGGGTCAGATTTTCGTGACCGGTCAATGACCGGGCGGCCCGCCCATACGTTTGAGGAGTGTTTGAGGTGCCGGCTGTAGATGCTCTGAGTTAAACACCTCTGTATCGAAATACATCGATTCCAAGCGCGCCCTCATGTGTTTTCCAAATCCTACAAACCAAAGAAGGCCTTACCGCGGAACAGATGATCGTGGATCGATCAAGCATACCGCACCGGAGGCAGGCAGAGCCGCGCAGAAGCAAACAAGCAGGAAAGCTGAGCCATCCATGTGATCTCGGCGAGTTAATTGCACAGAGGTACCACAATTGGGGCATTACGTGCGGATTGGTACCACTTTTCGTAATTTTTACATGTCAGTACCAAGTTTGGGGCTAATTGTTATAAAAAGGTCTAAACCGTGTATAAACACGTATTGACGGTGTATCTGACCGGCGGGGCCCGCCTGACAGGTGCCGACGTGGCATATTTTTTGCAGAAAAAACCCTTGCTTTATACGTAATCACGAAAATGCCCCTTATTTGTCCAATTCAACGTAAACTTTCAAACAAGTCCGTGATGAAAACTAGCGGGCGAAAAAAAATGTCTCTCACCGGAGCTCTTTTCCCGCAAAATAAGGGGCACATATTTGGGCTGGATATGAGGTGTGCCGGTTAGCCCGGGCGTTTGAGACCCGTTTGAGGCGCTCGTCTGGGTCAGATTTTCATGACCGGTCAATGACCGGGCGGCCCGCCCATACGTTTGAGGAGTGTTTGAGGTGCCGGCTGTAGATGCTCTGAGTTAAACACCTCCGTTTCGAAATACATCGATTCCAAGCGCGCCCTCATGTGTTTTCCAAATCCTACAAACCAAAGAAGGCCTTACCGCGGAACAGATGATCGTGGATCGATCAAGCATACCGCACCGGAGGCAGGCAGAGCCGCGCAGAAGCAAACAAGCAGGAAAGCTGAGCCATCCATGTGATCTCGACGAGTTAATTGCACAGAGGTACCACAATTGGGGCATTACGTGCGGATTGGTACCACTTTTCGTAATTTTTACATGTCAGTACCAAGTTTAGGGCTAATTGTTATAAAAAGGTCTAAACCGTGTATAAACACGTATTGATGGTGTATCTGACCGGCGGGGCCCGCCTGACAGGTGCCTCATGTGTTTTCCAAATCCTACAAACCAAAGAAGGCCTTACCGCGGAACAGATGATCGTGGATCGATCTAGCATACCGCACCGGAGGCAGGCAGAGCCGCGCAGAAGCAAACAAGCAGGAAAGCTGAGCCATCCATGTGATCTCGGCGAGTTAATTGCACAGAGGTACCACAATTGGGGCATTACGTGCGGATTGGTACCACTTTTTGTAATTTTTACATGTCAGTACCAAGTTTGGGGCTAATTGTTATAAAAAGGTCTAAACCGTGTATAAACACGTATTGATGGTGTATCTGACCGGCGGGGCCCGCCTGACAGGTGCCTCATGTGTTTTCCAAATCCTACAAACCAAAGAAGGCCTTACCGCGGAACAGATGATCGTGGATCGATCAAGCATACCGCACCGGAGGCAGGCAGAGCCGCGCAGAAGCAAACAAGCAGGAAAGCTGAGCCATCCATGTGATCTCGGCGAGTTAATTGCACAGAGGTACCACAATTGGGGCATTACGTGCGGATTGGTACCACTTTTCGTAATTTTTACATGTCAGTACCAAGTTTGGGGCTAATTGTTATAAAAAGGTCTAAACCGTGTATAAACACGTATTGATGGTGTATCTGACCGGCGGGGCCCGCCTGACAGGTGCCGACGTGGCATATTTTTTGCAGAAAAAACCCTTGCTTTATACGTAATCACGAAAATGCCCCTTATTTTGCAGGAAAAGAGCTCCGGTGAGAGACATTTTTTTTTGCCCGCTAGTTTTCATCACGGACTTGTTTGAAAGTTTACGTTGAATTGGACAAATAAATAAAATAAAAGATCAAACGTCCGCCGGCCGGGAATCGAACCTGCGACCTGCCGTACGCTGGCTGCGCGCGCTAGCCACTACGCCACAGGGACGCTCGCCTTAAAGTTCAGGCGTTTGCTCTTTTATATACTAGCTTACAGACCCTGGGCCGGCGGTTGGGCCGAGTGAGGCCTGCATTTTTTTTTGTTTCGCATTTTACTGGCGCGCGTGCTGGGGCTCGGTAGTTGCCCAGGTTTCTTTCATTTCATTTCTCTTATGCTTTATTTTTGTTTCTGGTTTTGGTTTATTTTTAGGTTTTTCTTCCTTTCTTTTTTCTTCTTCTTTTTTCATTCACTGGGTTGATTTTTCCTGGATTTTCGACATACTTACTGAACATTTTTTAAGATAGGCTTCAGTGTATGATGAACATGTTTTCAAATATGCATGAATATTTTTTTAATGTACGCTGAGCACGTTTTCTGTGTATAGTGAACATTTTTTAATGCACGATCAACTTTTCTTTACAAACGTTGAACATTTTTTTAAGATAATGAACTTTTGGTAATATACAATGAACATATTTTAAATGCAAATTTAACAGTTTTGCAATATAGGTTGAACAATTTTCTTAAGATATGATGAACATTTTACATAATGTGCAGTGAACTTTTTGTAATTTATGGTGAACATTTTCTTAATACATGATGATTTTTTTTTGAAAATGTGTATTTCAAAAAAATGTTCAGCATGTATTAATAACTTATTGTGTAAAATGATTCTTGCATTTCAAGAAACACGTTAATTTTTTTAATAAAATTTCGACAGTTTTAATGCATTGCTAAAATTTATTATGATTACACAATTATTTTTAATACATGTTGTCAACTTTTTAAGTAACTGTGCGTTTAAAAAAATACAATCAATATACGAGTAACTCAAAAATAACTGTGTGTTGGGCATATAATTTTTTAATAGTCGCGTATTTGAATAATATAATGAGGATACACAATAATTGTGCATGCTTGTGGTCCTGAGTGAAGACACATAAAATTTAGGCCGTGCTTGACACTTAATAATACTAATATGTAATCGCAAAAAAATATGTATTGATATCATGATTTAAAAAAATGAGTAACTCAGCGCGCGCGGCCTCGCTGGGCCAAACCGCCGGCCCAGCTTGTCTAAGCTAGTATAAATAATATCTTGCCTGTTATCAAACGTGAGCAGTGCTGTGGCGGGGTGGCTAGCGCGAGCAGCCTGCGTAAGGCAGGTCGCAGGTTCGATTCCCGCCGGCGTATTATTTTTCGTTACATTTATTTATTTATCCTAATCAAACAGGTTCGATTCCCGCCGGCGTATTATTTTTCGTTACATTTATTTATTTATCCTAATCAAACAAGTCCGTTTCGGTGATGGTGATGAAAACCAGCGAACGAAAAAAAATGTCTCTCACAGCAGCCTGCGGGTTCGATTCCCGCCGGCGTATTATTTTTCGTTACATTTATTTATTTATCCTAATCAAACAAGTCCATTTCGGTGATGGTGATGAAAACCAGCGAACGAAAAAAAATGTCTCTCACAGCAGCCTGCGTAAGGCAGGTCGCAGGTTCGATTCCCGCCGGCGTATTATTTTTCGTTACATTTATTTATTTATCCTAATCAAACAAGTCCGTTTCGGTGATGGTGATGAAAACCAGCGAACGAAAAAAAATGTCTCTCACAGCAGCCTGCGTAAGGCGGGTCGCAGGTTCGATTCCCGCCGGCGTATTATTTTTCGTTACATTTATTTATTTATCCTAATCAAACAAGTCCGTTTCGGTGATGGTGATGAAAACCAGCGAACGAAAAAAAATGTCTCTCACAGCAGCCTGCGGGTTCGATTCCCGCCGGCGTATTATTTTTCGTTACATTTATTTATTTATCCTAATCAAACAAGTCCGTTTCGGTGATGGTGATGAAAACCAGCGAACGAAAAAAAATGTCTCTCACAGCAGCCTGCGTAAGGCAGGTCGCAGGTTCGATTCCCGCCGGCGTATTATTTTTCGTTACATTTATTTATTTATCCTAATCAAACAAGTCCGTTTCGGTGATGGTGATGAAAACCAGCGAACGAAAAAAAATGTCTCTCACAGCAGCCTGCGTAAGGCGGGTCGCAGGTTCGATTCCCGCCGGCGTATTATTTTTCGTTACATTTATTTATTTATCCTAATCAAACAAGTCCGTTTCGGTGATGGTGATGAAAACCAGCGAACGAAAAAAAATGTCTCTCACAGCAGCCTGCGTAAGGCGGGTCGCAGGTTCGATTCCCGCCGGCGTACTATTTTTCGTTACATTTATTTATTTATCCTAATCAAACAAGTCCGTTTCGGTGATGGTGATGAAAACCAGCGAACGAAAAAAAATGTCTCTCACAGGAGCACTTTCCCCGCAAAAATGAGGGGCATTTTCGTGATTACGTATAAAGCAAGGGTTTTTTCTGCAAAAAACATGCCACGTCGGCACCTGCCGGTCAGATACACCGTCAATACGTGTTTATACGCGGTTTAGACCTTTTTGTAACGGCTAGCCCCAAACTTGATACTGACATGTAAAAATTACGAAAAGTGGTACCAATCCGCACGTAATGCCTCAATTGTGATACCTCTGTACAATTAACTCGATCTCGGCACGGTACGAATCGGACATCGGGGCCCGGCCGGCGCGGTGCCACGCGGAACAGATGATCGTGAATCGATCAAGCATACCGCACCCGAGGCAGGCAGAGCCGCGCAGAAGCAAACAAGCAGGAAAGCTGAGCCATCCATGTGATCTCGGCACGGTACGAATCGGACATCGGGGCCCGGCCGGCGCGGTGCCACGGCTTGGAGGTTTCTGGAATCTCCGACTCCGCCGCGCGCACGGCCGCTGGGGTCGCGCGTGCCGGCAGCACATGTGATCACCAGGCACCAGCCTACCAGCGTGCGCCGTAGCGCGTCCGTGCTGGCCACAAATCTCGGCGGTCTCGCACCAGAGACGCGCGGGAGCGAGCCGGCATGCACGCGCACGGATGCACGGAGAAGAGCAGCGACCTGGTCTGACACTCACTACTGGGGCGCGCACAAGCGTGGGAGCGCGGAGGACCCGGCGCAGGGATTCATCGAGTCAGGCAGGTCTAGACTCTGGTTTATGTGCCCGTCTGCTTCCACAGATGAACGCCATTTCTGAGGCACCTTTCGCATCTGATATGCCAGGTGCTACGTGCCCAAAATCCGGCGCCGTCCATGCAGCGAGCCCATCACCGAATCTAGTCTACCTCTTCAGAAAGACCAAGTCAACAACCAGATGCACGCCAATCATACCCATAATGCTACCCTACAAAATATCTTTCCACGGGCATCCACAATGTATGCCAAATAGGTAGTGCCAAATTACAAAATGGCTTTTGGCATTGGTTTCATCCATTGTGAAGGGTGCTGCCAAATGAAGAAAAGAGAGAACCGATGCTTCTATGAGCGTCGATGCCAAGTTAGCCCAACACAATAAAAAAGTATATGTTATCAGACGAGCGCTTGGACACAGCATGGAGCGGGAGGAGAATGGCGTAGCATTCGGGATAAAGGAGAGAGGTAGCCAGTTTTTTATCCTATTCTATTCAGTGGTGGGACCAACTATACAGATATTTGGAATCACACACGTTGTGGACACGATGCTAAATATGGCGCCGATGCCACATCCCGTTTAATGCTCAAATTTGGCAACAGCACATTGTGGTTGCCCTTACTATAAAGGTTGAAGAGTTGGAGTTGGGGGTGAGTTGACATGTGGGACCATGCAAATAACAAATGCACTTCTACCCACATGTGAGACTAGCAACCTCCAAAACATAAAATAAACAAATATTATATTTTCTTGGTGTGAGAGTACCCAAATAAACAAATACACTGCTACTGTAACACGAGAACAATACGACTTCAGTTCCAAATCATGGTCTTGATTTTAATTTCTCAGCCCAACCAATTCTTCAAGGTCTATAGCATAGCAGAAGACATTGAACACATTGCAATTTCAATGTGGTCATAAACATTGTTCTCCTACCAAATCCACGATCTTGTGCGTTCAAGTTACTCATGCCCATTCTCCTATGTTATAAAATTTAAATTGTTATCTCACTGTAAATCATTCAAATTAAGGACCTACAATGATCGCTTAAAATCATCAATGTTTAACATGACATTTCGTTATATTTACCCTCTCTTCTTAATCATAAACTATGCCGTAGCAGTAAGACACCATCATTTTTTATGATCTTCTGGGCCAGTAGAATCTCAACGTCTTTTTATGGTTCCGTAGCAGGCATTGTGCTAGCTCTTATGAAATTTTCGATAAGACCTTTGGGAATAAGCACAGCAGACCTGGGTTCTTGCACCAGGCTGGTGATGAGGTAGTCCAGCCCAGTCCCAGCACACGTGTAGCGGGGGCCGAGTAGGTCGGCCCTTCCCATACCTCCGGTTAATGCAGGGTGGTGGGGGTGATTGGGCTAGCTGTTGGGTGTCTTGTCTCTTGCCGCCGTCTCGACGTGGTTCGGCGATCCCCCCACATCGCTCCGTCAGCCCCGGAGATAACCGCAGCCCGTGCATGCTTCCTGCCGCGACAGAGAAGGCCCATCCTTCCCGTGCGCATTCATGGCCGGCCGGCTACCAACAAGGAGCATAGGAGGCAGGAAGTCAAGCTGCAATTTACTCCTTTGTCCGATACGTTCGATGGCCAGCTTCCTTTCCGATTCCAGGCCGCGAGGTACCGGCCAAAAGAGCATTAGTGACTCACTATAATCAAAGTTGGACTGATAAATGACAGAAAATCTGGTTGCTTCAGTCACTCCATTACAGCCAGCCAGGCACCATGCATGCGATGGCTCCTGCTTGAACCATGCATTAGGCACTGTGCCGCATGGCATGGTAGCTACTTCTCGTGGGATAGAACGCGGCGACGTCGTTTGAGCGCGGCGGCGCTTTCAGGGACAGTCGCGGGTCGCTAGCACGTTGCGTCGACCGGCAGCGCGAGCCATTCGTGGGACAGCGACGCGGCGGGGGACATTCCCGTCCACCGGCCGGGTTTAGGCTCCGTCTGGTCGCCATCCCACTACAGCCGCGCTCGCTGCCGGTGCGGTGTCTGCCTAGGGCAACTGTGAGAAATTCAACACACGCTGCACGCCCCCGCACTCTCGAGACGTCGATGTCGGACAACTGTTTGGAGCCGCATGTGCACGAAGGGCAGCAGTGCCCGTGCTGATCGTCGATCGCGGGAGACGGGCCCCAGCTTTGGTGTGCCCTGGTACTTCTTGAACTGTATCCGGCTCTGCAAGTTTGTTGGTCGAGCTAAAACGGCAGACGACAGCAGCCCTGTAAATTTGCACGTAGGGGCAGGAAAATTGTGGTGTTCCATGTACTCGAAGGAGGTGAGACCTCAAGCCCAGCCTTCTTTGGAAAATACTCCCTCCGTTCCAAAATAAGTGTCTCAAGACACTTATTTTGGGACGGAGGAGAATCGCACGCATCATCAGCCCCCGCGTTGTCCCCCACACGGGCGACTCGGAAGGGTACAAAAACACTAGCCGTGGGTACCCGCCGCTCCTCCCTTCCTTCCCTCCGTCCAGGGGCGGACCCTGAACCAAAATGCCCCGGTGTCCAGGTGTACACCATACACGATAGATACCCAACAATACTATACATGAAAATAACATTTGCGTGTCTCATAAGGGTGTATGCATGTACGTTATCTGAGCACCTGCGAATGTACAGTGTTTCTCGGAAAAATAACTTAAAATGTCTTGTAATAAAGATGTTACTGAAATAAAGTGTTTCGCTTGAAATACTTGTTTATTATGTAAAATTGGACACTAAAATATCAGAAGACCAAACGAAAAAAAAAACAAATTTGCTCGGTGACGGCAGCATACGTAGACCTTACTGCGTACGATAATAAAACTTTGATTTATTTTTTTACTCCCCACCGCGCGGGGTCAACAAAATAATCCAAATAGATGTGAAACCCTAAGAGAAATTAACAAATCGTGGCAATCCTATTTCAATTGTAATGCCCTTATGTAATTTTAAAATCCCTAGAAAATTCAGAAAAAAAGAATTAGTCAAACATGAGAGATTGACGAAGTTACCAAGTGAGGAGTAATCCTGCGATCTGCGAGTGGCCGGAGTGTGCGTGGCCGCGAGAGCAGGGGCAGCTGCCGAAGTGACGGCAACTGGCCGAGCGGGCGACGCCATCTCACCGTGATTAGAATCGAGGTCAGGACTCAGGAGGCGAGTAGACATGTACAGAGGAGAAAATCGTTCCAATCGATCATAGAGCTAGGTCTGGCTGCCTCCAACCGATCGGATGGGCTGCCACTGCTAGCTGGGCCGCGCTTAGTAGCTGTCTCTCGTTGCTTGTCTCGCTCGCTTTAGTGCGGTCCAACCGGTGTCCAGCTCTGGAATTGACCGGTGTCCTAGCCTAAACATACGGGGCTATACAGGGTTAAGCAGAAATTTACCCGGTGTCCCGTGACACCGGTTGTGCTAACGTGGGTCCGCCCCTGCCTCCGTCGCCGCCGGAGGAAGCCGCCGGGCTAAGCTCGGAAGGTCGACAGCGTGGTGGGGGTCACCTCCTTCTCGTGGCATTCAGGTGGCGCGGGGCGCGCCCCCGATCTGATCCACGACGGTGCGGCGGCCGCGTGGAGCTGATGGCTAGGTGCAGCGGCGCAGATGTGGAGCCGTGGAGGGCTGGGTGGTGATGCGCGGGGACCTTCGTAGGCCAGTCCCCGGCCGGTTCCGATCAGATTTAGCGTCCGAGGCCCGACGTGCGTCGAGCTCTCTACTGGATGTGGACCGCGGCGGTAAGGTGATGGCTTTCCTCGCGTGTGGTGGCCGGCCGGCGGCACTATGGTCCATGGCTTGATGGTGGTGATCCAGATCCGATCAACCGGATGGTGGTCACTGCGAACTGTACTGCAACGACTTCCTATGGCTCCATGACGACGGTGGTCATCGAAGGTCTTTGGGAGGGGTCATTTCTTCTGATCCGATAGTTGACTTCAGCGGTGAGATACAATTTATCGACGATGGCTTGATGCATAGGGATGGTTGTATAGTGGCGACGACCGCGTCGCATATAGCTGCTGAGATCATGGAAAAGTGATGGCGACAACACATGATGACTTCTATGGTGCTACTACTCGAGCACCCGGTTTGGAGCTCCGGGGCGAAAGCCTAGGTCAGACCCGAGTGGTATACCTGGCTATGGCCATGTTTTCTTACATCGCTACTTTGTTGATGTTGGAAATATGTCCTAGAGGCAATAATAATATTTTACATCGTTACTTTGTTAATGTTTTAGGAAACTTTAAATAAATGATAAAGATTCTAACATTGATTAGGAGGCTTTTAGAATTTATTTAATATCAACAGGCTAAACAAAATACTAAAAGGCCTAGTAGTGGAGAGTTATTGGGCCTTAAGAGTGGGGGTTCCCCTTATATATAGCCTCCAAAAAGGCTAGGCGGGGGGGGCTGAATTGGAGTGGGGAAGGACTCCTCCTCCCGCCTATGGCCGGCGCAATGGGGAGTCCTATCTCCCCTTGTGGCGCCCCTCCTCTCCCCTACACCTATATATACAAGAGGATTTTGCCCCTTGGAGACACACAAGTTTTGGAGTCTCCTCTACTTATCTAGTTCTACTTCTAATTTAGAGTTGATCTAGATTAGAGCTAGACCTAGTTTTTTCTAATCCTCATAATAGAGAAGCCCCGTGAGGTTCTCTTCTTCTCCCTGTAATTCTCCGACGACGATTTGCTCTAGACGGCGAAGCGCTGCCGGAACGTAAAGCCCGTACGCGTGCAATCCGAAGAGAGGTCGTGCTTTCGGTCTTCGGTTCAAGAGATCATTTGTGAATAGTTCGAGGGAATTCATCAACGATCTACACCAACTCTTCTTCCGCTGCAACTCGAAGTTGGTAATGATCCGATCTAAACTTCTAATGCATCTTCATAGTGTTCCTAGGATTATGATCGTAGGGCGAAATTTTTGTTTTCTACTACGTTCCCAACAGTTGAAGGCACTGCTTGGATATGCTGTAGGAGATATGCCCTAGAGGCAGTAATAAAAGATACTTTGTATCTCCGAGTTTGTAATGATTTTTTATGTTCCATGCTATAACTGCAATGATTCTCGAGTCTACAATAACCACGAGGCTCGGAGGGAAACTCATGTGCATGTGTGGTATAATAAACGGAAAATGTATTCCTAGTCATGCCTCTATGACTGGCTCAAGTATTGCATGATGATCCTGTTTTCCTGATCATGGGCATGGCTATGCCGGCAATTTTGAGGGCACAATGTTAGTAGAACACTTGTGTTGAATCGACCCGAATTGATGTTATGCTATGAGATACATTCGTCACAGTTAATGGTTAATAACACAGAGATAGTTAATGTTTGCATAATTCCTTAGACCATGAGAGTATCGAGTTCCTTCGTACTTGCTTCGTGAACTTTGGGGCTTGTTAAACGTCATCCGTAAATGGGTGGCTATTACGGCGGCTTACGGGTTCACGGAAAAGTATGGCAAGTAACGAGATAGCTCAAGATTGGGATTTGCTCCTCCGACGATGGAGAGATATTCTCGGGCCCTCTCGGTGTTACGGTATCCATCATCGTCTGGCCAGACACATTGTGATTTGATCACTGGGATGCCGGAACACGGAAACGAGTAAAGAGAACAAAACCGGTAACGAGGTAACTTGCATAGTGGACAGGTTGTTGATCCACGGGGATGCAATAAATATCACCTCGGGTATTTGTAATATATCGTGAAGCAACAGGAATAGCACACGGCAACTGGAGGTTCACTCGAATATTCATTCGTGTGGGTATAGGGGTCAATATGGGTGTCCACGGCTCCGATGTTGATCATTGATCGGAAAGAGTTCCGGGTCATGTCTATACTTCACCGAACCTATAGGGTCACACGCTTAAGGGTCATCTATCTGCTGCATACTAGACGGGGAGTCTGAGAGAAAATCACCAAAAAAGTTTCGGACGAAACAGAAACGTTCCGGAGAGAACACCGGAATAGTTCCGGTGAAACTGAAAAGTTGTTTCAGGGTATTCCATTAAGTCAAATTGGTTCTGGCACACGCCTGGAAATTCTTGGAGGATGCCAGAAGTGTTCTGGAAACTTCTGGGAATTTTCCGGGACAAAAACCGGAAATGTTCTGGAGCAGCCGGAACCGCTTTGGTTGCTTTTCGCTGAAGAAACATTGTTCCGAAATTGTTTCGGAATGCGTTCAAAATTGTTTTGGTGGGTGCTAGAATTATTCTAGGCACACAGAAATAATTTGGGTTTTAACGGACGCAGAAAAATGTCTTCATGAATAGTGAAAAGCACTTTTTGGGCTGATTTGCAAATGGGGTTTTTCTTCTAGAAAAAAATCACTTTTGGTGTGTGAAAGGAAGGTGGAGCCCCCCAAAGGGGCTGCACAATTTCGGCCATGGCATGGGGGGGCCCTCCTTGAGGTGTCCTTCCACCTCATGGTGGATATGTTCTACACACCCTTATGTGGCATGTGGTGGAAAGATCCTAGGAAGGTCCTTTTGGTCTTTCCTCTACCCCTTGCTCCTCCTATAAATAGAGGTGGAGAGAGCTCTCCAAAATCAGATCATCCTTGCTCTCATACACATGCCATTTGACTTGTCTGGCTTCTCTCTCCCTCCGAGCAAAATAGTTTCGTAGAGCCGAAAGACTGTCTGGGTTCCGGCAGGAACTAGTTCTGGACGGCGAAGCCCTGCCGGATAGCTGACACCGTATGTGTGCAACCCCGTAGAGAGATTGTAGTTTCGATCTTTTGCCCGAAGGGCTGTCCGAGTTACCGTTCGGTTTTCGGGTGTCCTCCCGAAGGGCTGTCCGAGTTACCGTTCGGGTTTCGAGGGTCCTCCCGAAGGGCTGTCCGCGACATCATCCGAGGGACTATCCGACCGCCTCCCGAAGGGCTGTCCGGAGAGGGAGTACATCCTTGCGGTTGGGAGGTTGTAAATCCTAGCTGCAGGGATCTGCACCGACGATCTACACCGACTCTTCTTCCGCTGCGCTTCGAGTCGGTACGGATCAGATCAAACCTTGTATGCAGTCTCCATAGTGATCCTGGCCGTGCTCGCTGTACCGAATTTTTTTGTTTTCTGTCGCGTTCCCCTACAGTGGCATCATGAGCCGTGCTATGCGTAGATGCAGGTTTCGATCTAGAATACATGGAGATGTATGGGTATTGCATAATATAATTTTGGAGTAGATGAGATCTATTGCTAAAAATTATTTATGCGGGTGACAGATGAAATCTGTTACCCGATGTTCTTGTTGCTTCCCTAGAATTTGCGTTTGCTCAATCTCGAGACAGCATGGTGGAATTTCACAAAGTTCTGGCAATCTGCGATCCTGATTGATCAACGAAGTGCTATCAGTTCTTTGGGTTCCGCCATAGTCAAAAGAAAGATGAAATTCGCAGATGAAAGGGCATTGCAGATATGATCTGCACGGGGGTCATGCATATGACGAAGTTTAGTATGGGGCTCGAGATTTAATTATCTCATGTTTCATACACCCCGAGATGTTAATCTAGCGACTTGAATAATCATACTTGATGATAATACGTTGGTAGCTGCGGTTTAAGTCAAAACCTTAGAAGCCACGTAAAATAAAATTTTGCATAAACCGATTAGAGGCGTCTAACTTGGTTTTGCAGGATGTGCATGTGATGTGGTATAGCAGTGCTCATATTAATTTGATTATGTATAAGATGACTGTATGATGTAAATTTGTTAACATGACCTGCGTGTCATGATTCGGCATGATGGCTGGAGCCATATGATTGTCACTTTAATGACCTGCGTGTCAACCTTAAGTAATGCACTTATTTTATTAGCTATAGAGATAGCAAATATTATCTGGTGCATCGACAAGGTGGTGGCAATCTTCGCGAAGGCAAACTCCGACGCAAATGCCAAAGACGAAGAAATGCTTGACTTCTCCGTCAGAAAGGGCTATACCATATCATGCTAATTATGAATTGCCTGAGATGTTTATCCCTTATGATGCACCCTTTTGATTGCGCGGTAGTCGCATTTTATTAGGGTGATCTCTCACTAAAAAATATCAAGTAGTTAGTGTTCTCCCAAGTGTAGCACCGTCACAGCATCTTTCCTTTCGGGGTGCGCCATGATCTACATGAGTACGAACGATTGTACGGATGTAAGGCGGGTGAGGTCAGACCTCGCAGCAAGATCACTTGGTTGTCTTGACGTTCATGGCAGGATCGTTCTGAGCTCGGAACACACGCATCGAAAGATGAACAAGAGTCACATAGAGATGTGATCGGCAAGTTTGCCTACCAATTATAGTTCGCACCATCAGTGTTCATCTCGAACAATGACGTTGAATTACAATTTGGATCTTGAATCACTCATAATCAATTTTGAGAGATATTGATTTGAGTGGGAGCGCACTTTAGAATAAAATTGTTTATTCACTAGTGCCAAAATCATTATGAACAAAGTCTAGGTGAAACTTGTGTTTTCCGTTGTAGATCAAATGGCTCGCAACACCGCGTTCAACTTAGGCCCGATGTTAGAGAAAGAGAAGTTAGCTGCGACTGGAAACAACTATGCGGACTGGGTCCGTAACCTGAGGATTGTCCTCAGGAGCGCTAGGAAAATGTATGTGCTTGAAACTGCTCTTCCAGCTAAACCAGCGGCAGATGCCCCGGAAGTTGAGCAGAATGTCTGGGCCACTAAGGATGATGATCACAACTTAGTGCAGTGCCTCATGTTAGCTTGCATGAGTGCAGGGCTTCAAAAACGTTTTGAATTCCATAAACCCCGCGATATGATCCGGGATTTGGATGCCCTGTACAAGGAAACCGCAAGGTCTGAACGATTTGATGTCATGAAGGCCTTGATGGATTGCAAGATGGCTGAGGGTAGTTCAGTTGGCGAACACGTAGTCAAAATGATTGGCTATGCTGAAAGGCTTAAAACCCTGGAGTTTCCACTTCCACCTGACCATATGATGGACATGCTGCCTTCTTCACTCCCCCCGTCTTACGACGATTTTATCATGAACTACAACATGAGTGGGATGGAGAAGACACCGGAAGAGGTGCTCGCCATGCTAAAAACTACGGAAGGAGGACTGCGGAAAAATCGCAAGCAAGTGTTGCTTGTGAATAAAACCGCCAGTTTCAAAAAGAAAGGCAAGCCAAAGAAAGGCAAGGGCGCCGGTAAGACCGGCTCCCAAAGCAACTCTAAGGGCGGAGCCAAGAATGAAACTGAGTGCTTCTACTTCAAGGGCACATGACACTGGAAGAGAAACCGCAAGAAGTATCTGGAAGATAAGAAGTCCGGGAAAACCGGAAAAGGTATAATTGTTATACAAGTTAATGTCAGTGACGTTTTGGTTGCTAGCGAAAATTCTAAGTCTTGGGTATTTGATACCGGATCGGTTGCTCACATTTGCAACTCGATACAGGGACTTCAGAAGGTGCGCAAGCTAGCAAAGAATGAAGTCGTGATGCGCGTCGGGAACGGCGCTGGGATCGCCGCTCAAGCCGTCGGCATTAGGCCTCTACGTCTCCCTTCAGGATTTACCTTAGAACTAAATAACTGTTATTTTGTTCCGGCATTGTGTAGAAACATTATCTCTGGATCATGTTTAGTACACGATGGGTATTCGTACAAGTCTGAGAACAATGGTTGTTCACTTTATTGTAAGGATATGTTTTATGGATTTGCACCCATTGTTGGGGGCCTTTTCATATTAAATCTTGAATGTGGAAATGATGTCTTTAACGTGAATGCTAAACGCCTTAAGAAGGCTGATACCACCACCACTTTCTTGTGGCACTGTCGGCTTGGCCACATCGGAAAGAAACGCATGCAAAGACTCCATAAAGATGGAGTTTTACCGTCCTTTGATTTCGAATCATTTGACACATGTGAAGCTTGCTTGATGGGGAAAATGACCAAGACGCCGTTCACGGGTCACCCTGAACTGGCGGGTGAATTGTTGGAAATAATACATAGTGATGTATGTGGTCCAATGAGCACGGCCGCACGGAGTGGTTATTTCTACTTCGTGACTTTTACTGATGATTTAAGTAGGTATGGATATATCTACTTGATGAAGCATAAGTCGGAAACTTTTGAAAAGTTCAAAGAATTTCAGAATGAGGTAGAAAATCATCGTAACAAAAAGATTAAGTTTCTATGGTCTGATCGCGGGGGCGAATATCTTAGTCATGAGTTTAGCCAACATCTGAGTGATCGTGGAATCGTTTCACAGCTTACGCCTCCCGGAACTCCACAGAAAAACGGAGTATCGAAAAGACGTAACCGAACCCTGTTAGACATGGTTAGGTCGATGATGTCTCTTACAGATCTGCCGATATCTTTTTGGGGTCACGCACTACAAACTGCCGCTTATACATTAAACAGAGCACCGTCTAAGTCTGTTGAGACGACGCCATTTGAATTATGGTATGGGAAGAAACCCATTGTGTCGCATCTCAAAATTTGGGATTGTGAAGCTTATGTAAAACGTTTACAACCTAGCAAAATCGATCCCAAAGCAGATAAATGCTACTTTGTAGGTTATCCCAATGAGACTATTGGGTATTCCTTCTATCTTCCCTCCGAGCACAAAGTGTTTGTCGCTAGAAATGCAGTCTTTCTCGAGAAAGAGTTTCTCGCTAAAGAAGTAAGTGGGAGGACAGTACAACTTAATGAGATTAGTGAATCTTCGGCAACCGTTGATATGGCTAAGGAACCGGAAGAAATTCCGCTAATTATCCCTACAACCGAGCCGGAAGTTGTCGCATGTGATGCGGAAACTTCAGACCATGTTGTAACTGAACCGCGCAGATCAGGTAGGGCTATCCAGCCACCTGAATGGTTTCATAACGAAATCTTCATTCTTGAAGACGATGAACCTGCGCACTACAAGGAAGCGATGGCGGGGCCCAGCTCAAAGGAATGGCACAAGGCCATGAAATCCGAAATGGAATCCATGTACGAAAACCAAGTTTGGAACTTGGAAGAACTTCCAGAAGGCGTAAAGCCCATTGGTTGTAAATGGATTTTCAAGAAAAAGACGGACGCGGATGGTAACATTACTATCCACAAAGCTAGACTTGTCGCGAAAGGGTTCACGCAAGTTCCAGGAGTGGACTACGACGAGACTTTCTCGCCCGTAGCTATGCTTAGGTCTGTTCGGATATTACTAGCAATTGCTGCTTATTTCGATTATGAAATATGGCAGATGGACGTCAAAACGGCTTTCCTAAATGGAAACCTCAAAGAGGATGTATACATGATACAGCCAGAAGGTTTTGTCGTTCATAAGGATGCTGGAAAGGTATGCAAGCTTCAGAAAGCCATTTATGGTCTGAAGCAAGCGTCAAGGAGCTGGAACATTCGTTTTGATGAAGTAGTCAAATAGTTTGGCTTCATCAGGAATGACAAAGAATCTTGTGTTTACAAGAAGTTTAGTGGGAGCGCAAAAGCATTTCTAATCTTGTATGTGGATGACATATTGTTGATTGGAAATGATGTGAATTTTCTTAACGAAATAAAAGACTCATTGAAAAAGAGTTTTTCAATGAAAGACTTAGGCGAAGTGGCATATGTATTGGGCATCAGGATCTATAGAGATAGATCAAGACGCCTAATAGCGCTTAGCCAAAGCACGTACATTGACAAGGTGTTGAAAAGGTTCAACATGGAGAACTCCAAGAAAGGCCTACTCCCCATGTCACCTGGCACAGTGCTTTGCAAGAATCAGTGTCCTCGGACACTCGATGAGCGAGTACAAATGAATGATGTTCGATATGCCTCGGCAGTTGGTTCTATTATGTATGCCATGCTATGTACAAGACTGGACGTTTCCTATGCGCTAAGTGTTAGCAGCCAGTACCAAAGTGATCCAGGATTGGAACACTGGGCCGCAGTCAAGGGTATTCTTAAGTACTTCAGAAGGACCAAGGATTTACTCCTTGTGTACGGAGGTGATGAAGAGCTCATTGTAAATGGTTACACTGATGCAGGCTTCATGACTGACCCAGATGACTTCAAATCTCAATCAGGCTATGTTTTCATATTGAACGGCGGCGCAGTTGATTGGAAAAGTTCCAAACAAAAGACTGTAGCGGATTCTACGACGGAGGCGGAATATGTTGCTGCTTCAGAAGCCTCCAAGGAGGCGGTATGGATCAAGCAATTTCTTGAAGACCTTGGTGTGGTTCCAAGTGCTCTGGACCCGGTGGAGATCTATTGTGATAATAGTGGCGCCGTGGCTCAAGCAAGGGAGCCAACTTCGCACCATAAGACAAGACATATTGAACGCAAATATAAACTCATTCGACATCATGTCGAAGCGGGTTTAGTGAAAGTACGCAAAGTTCACACGGATCTGAACGTGTCAGACCCGATGACGAAGCCTCTACCACGAGCAAAGCATGAGAAGCACCGGATAGCCATTGGTGTTAGGGAAGCCATGTAACTTGATTATGACTCTAGTGCAAGTGGGAGTCTGTAGGAGATATGCCCTAGAGGCAGTAATAAAAGTTACTTTGTATCTCCGAGTTTGTAATGAATGTTTATGTTCCATGCTATAACTGCAATGATTCTCGAGTCTACAATAACCACGAGGCTCGGAGGGAAACTCATGTGCATCTGTGGTATAATAAACGGAAAATGTATTCCTAGTCATGCCTCTATGACTGGCTCAAGTATTGCATGATGATCCTGTTTTCCTGATCATGGGCATGGCTATGCCGGCAATTTTGAGGGCACAATGTTAGTAGAACACTTGTGTTGAATCGACCCGAATTGATGTTATGCTATGAGATACATTCGTCACAGTTAATGGTTAATAACACAGAGATAGTTAATGTTTGCATAATTCCTTAGACCATGAGAGTATCGAGTTCCTTCGTACTTGCTTCGTGAACTTTGGGGTTTGTTAAACGTCATCCGTAAATGGGTGGCTATTACGGCGGCTTACGGGTTCACGGAAAAGTATGGCAAGTAACGAGATAGCTCAAGATTAGGATTTGCTCCTCCGACGATGGAGAGATATTCTCGGGCCCTCTCGGTGTTACGGAATCCATCATCGTCTGGCCAGACACATTGTGATTTGATCACTGGGATGCCGGAACACGGAAACGAGTAAAGAGAACAAAACCGGTAACGAGGTAACTTGCATAGTGGACAAGTTGTTGATCCACGGGGATGCAATAAATCTCACCTCGGGTATTTGTAATATATCGTGAAGCAACAGGAATAGCACACGGCAACTGGAGGTTCACTCGAATATTCATTCGTGTGGGTATAGGGGTCAATATGGGTGTCCACGGCTCCGATGTTGATCATTGATCGGAAAGAGTTCCGGGTCATGTCTATACTTCACCGAACCTATAGGGTCACACGCTTAAGGGTCATCTATCTGCTGAATACTAGACGGGGAGTCTGAGAGAAAATCACCAAAAAAGTTTCGGACGAAACGGAAACGTTCTGGAGAGAACACCGGAATAGTTCCGGTGAAACTGAAAAGTTGTTTCAGGGTATTCCATTAAGTCAAATTGGTTCTGGCACATGCCTGGAAATTCTTGGAGGATGCCAGAAGTGTTCTGGAAACTTCTGGGAATTTTCCGGGACAAAAACCGGAAATGTTCCGGAGCAGCCGAAACCGCTTTGGTTGCTTTTCGCTGAAGAAACATTGTTCCGAAATTGTTTCGGAATGCGTTCAAAATTGTTTTGGTGGGTGCTAGAATTATTCTAGGCACACAGAAATAATTTGGGTTTTAACGGACGCAGAAAAATGTCTTCGTGAATTGTGAAAAGTACTTTTTGGGCTGATTTGCAAATGGGGTTTTTCTTCTAGAAGAAAACCACTTTTGGTGTGTGAAAGGGAGGTGGAGCCCCCCAAAGGGGCTGCACAATTTCGGCCATGGCATGGGGGGCCCTCCTTGAGGTGTCCTTCCACCTCATGGTGGATATGTTCTACACACCCTTATGTGGCATGTGGTGGAAAGATCCTAGGAAGGTCCTTTTAGTCTTTCCTCTACCCCTTGCTCCTCCTATAAATAGAGGTGGAGAGAGCTCTCCAAAATCAGATCATCCTTGCTCTCATACACATGCCATTTGACTTGTCTCGCTTCTCTCTCCCTCCCAGCGAAATAGTTTCATAGAGCTGAAAGGTTGTCTGGGTTCCGGCAGGAACTAGTTCTGGACGGCGAAGCCCTGCCGGATAGCTAACACCGTATGTGTGCAACCCCGTAGAGAGATTGTAGTTTCGATCTTTTGCCCGAGGGGCTGTTCGAGTGTCATCCCGAAGGGCTGTCCGAGTTACCGTTCGGTTTTCGGGTGTCCTCCCGAAGGGCTGTCCGAGTTACCGTTCGGGTTTCGAGGGTCCTCCCGAAGGGCTGTCCGCGACATCGTCCGAGGGACTGTCCGACCGCCTCCCGAAGGGCTGTCCGGAGAGGGAGTACATCCTTGCGGTTGGGAGGTTGTAAATCCTAGCTGCAGGGATCTGCACCGACGATCTACACCGACTCTTCTTCCGATGCGCTTCGAGTCGGTACGGATCAGATCAAACCTTGTATGCAGTCTCCATAGTGATCCTGGGCGTGCTCGTTGTACCGAAATTTTTTGTTTTCTGTCGCGTTCCCCTACATATGCCTGGACTGATTCTGGCCTTATGGTTGGATCCGGTGACAGCGCCGCTTGAGTGTCGCTCCCTTCCTGAAGGCGTTGCTGTTGAAGAACCTCATCGTCCATGTGATGTCATGAGATGGTTGGTGTGGATATGGTCATTGTTGCAGTTTGTCGATCATAGAGATGGTCGCTTTGGTTTTTCTTTTACTTGCCTATGCATAGGTTTGGTCTTATATGACTTTCCTAGTTGTCGGTGTGCTTTCACATTTGTGTGAGTTGATTTGGCTGTGTACATCCTAACTATACAAAGGCCGTCGAGTCTGTGTTCATCGTATTATGTATCTTCTTCATGCTTTATTTTGAGTCAATAAAATTCACCCTTTATCAAAAAAGAAAAAGAGAATTTGTGACTTTGGCCGATTGTTTTTACACTACTACTATGTATTGGAATTTAGTTATGACGTTTTTTTACATGAAATTTAGTCATGGAGTTACCGCCGTAGCTCCGGCTTCTTGGGCACTTTTTTGGATGCTCTTTAGGTACTTTTAATTTACAATAATCTTTTGTCTACGGGCAAAATACTCCATGCTATGTAATCTTTCTAAATGATTCTCTTTCTCTATGAGGTACCTTTTCTATACCCATGAAGCCATGATGCCGAGGAAATCTTAAATATTCGTGTTCAGGCCTCGGGAGAGGGTGATTTCATTGCCTGGCATTTTTTAGAAGAACGGTATGTTTTCTATTAAGAATGCGTACAATTTTGCCACTAGCCTCAAAGAGTAGAAGGATGAAGGGCGGTCTAGTAGCACTGCTATTGGGGATAAAAGGATGTGGGATTTAATTTGGAAAATCAAAGTTCCTCTGAAAATATGGATTTTTGGGTGGCGTGCCGCTTTCAATAGTTTAGCTGTACAAGTGAATAGAGTCAGGCATCATCAATCCACTTTGGGTATGTGCTCTATTTGTGGAGTGGAAGAGGAAACTTCTTTTCATGCTCTAGTGTCCTGCACTAAGGCTAGAACGTTGAGAGTGGCATTGAGGAAAGTGTGGGATATTTTGGGAGAAGAGGCTTTCAAATTCACTGGGCCGGATTGGCTGCTAGTTTTATGGGATCAACTCTCGTCCCCTCTGCGTGAGAAAATGTTGTTTTTGTTTTGGAGAGCTTGGCATTTGAGGAACGATGTATTTTTGGGAATGGGAAGGAATCTGTCTCTAGATCCTCTAACTTTGTGGTCAACTTCTGGACTTCGTTCATCTCAAATCGTGTTATGGATGAGGTGGTTTCTATAAAAGGAAAAAGGGGTGGCTCAACAGTTCCATTGACTCTAATGCAGATGTGGGATGGAGTCCCCCTCTAGATGATTGTATTAAAATTAATGTCGATGCTAGTTATGTGGAGAGTTTGAAGGCTGCCAGTGTGGGAATTGTGGCTAGGAATTCTACAGGAATCGTCATCTTATCGTCGTGGGATTTATTGGGCGGTGTACCAGCGTTGATGAAGCGGAGCTGGAGGTGTGTCTCACCGGTCTCTATATCGGTATGACCCTTCATTCACCTATTATTCTTGAGACTGACTGTGCGTTTGTGGTGACTTTCCTCGAGAGTGAAAATGTTAACTGGTCCACGCTTGTTGATCTAAAAAGGGAAGCGCTCGGCATCTCAAAATTGTTGCAAAGTGTCAGGTTGATTAAGGTGAATCGCCAGGCCAATGTGGTGGCCCATGAGATTGCTAAGTTTAGTTTCAGAGTAAAACAGATGGTATTTTGCTTAATAGTGTTCCGCCTTGTGTGGTCTGATGTAATGAATGATTGCAAGAACATTATTCATTAATTAATATAAGAGGGTGTTTTTCCAAACAAATAAAAAAAAATCTCTTTCTCTGATATTTACGGAGGTGGGCCTTTTTCTCCCACTATCGATCCAATGCTAAGGTTCCACCTTACCTGTTACGTAGAATCCAGCGAATCAACATGCGGTTGGATGGTTAGTAGGACAGTGGTATCCCTAGCCCACCAGGGTTCAAGTCTTGGTGTTCCCATTATCCTAGATTTATTTCAGGATTTCCGGTAATGCACGTTCAGTGGGAGAAGACATTCCCGTCGACTACGAGGTGCCTGTGGTGACTTCGTCAATCTCAAGATGATATGTCGGCTCAGTCTCACGGGGGTGGTCACAGGGGTAGGGTGTGTGTCTATGTGTTCATAGGGTGAGTGTACGTGCGTATATATGAGCGTCTGTGTCTGTACTGTGTTCTGAAAAAAACCTGTCACGTAGAATCCGTGACCAATTTTATATAGGTCTGGCATTGCTCTTTAATTTAGGCCTCTGTTGCGTGAGTGAAGAAATACATTGTGTCACACAAATGATGTCTATATTATTATATCTCGCTTATTGTGAGAGAATCATTCATCAGGCGACCCTATGTCTCGCTTATTGCGAGACAGAGGGAAGCTCTCGCTTAAGGCAGCGGACTAAATGGGCCGGCCCAGCTCGCGCGAGGCCACTGCCTCTTCCTTTTTCGTTTGACCTTTTGTTTTTCATTTTTGATTTTTTTTTACTTTCTTTACACTTCCAAAAATTCTAAATATATATATTAATCATGCATTTGAAAAATATTAATCATGCATTTGAAAAATGTTGAATGTGTATACAAAAAATGTTGATCATGTATACGAAAAATGTAAACAAAAAATATACAATGGGTGTGAAAAAAGTTCATCATGTATGTAAAATATGTTAAACAAGTATTTGAAAAATGTTAATCAAGCGTTTGAAAAATATTGAATGTGTATATAAATTTTTTTGACCATGTATTAAAAAGTAATGAAAAATAATTTGATCATGTATATGAAAATATTAATCAGGCATTTAAAAAAATGTTGAACAAGTATTTCAGAACTGTTAATCAAGCATTTGGAAAATGCTAAATGTGTATAGAAAAAGTGTTGACCATGCATTAAAAAAATTAATATCACATTTGAAAAATGTTGATAAAGCATTTGAAAAATATTGACTATGTATTAAAAAAATTAATCTTGTATTTGAAAAATGTTAGTCAAGCATTTGAAAAAAAGTTCAAAGTGTGTATAGGAAAAATGTTGCTCAAGTATACAAAAAATGTTAATCAACCATTTGAAAAATGTTGAAAATGTGTATCGATTTTTTTGAGTATGTATTAAAGAAAAATGTTCAATTTTTATTGGAAAAATGTTGAAATTGTACTAGAAATATGTCCTTGATGTATACAAAAAATGTAGAATGAAAACCAAAAGAAACGAAGAAAAATAAAAAAACAATGAAAATCAAAAAATAAACCAAAGAAAAAAGAACATGAAAAAAAAGAAAAAAAATGCAAAAAATTGAAAAACTCTGAAAACCAATAAAGAAACAAAGACAAACAAACAATATTGAAAACCAAGATAGAAACCAAAAAAAGAAGAAAAAAAGAAGAAAAAATGAGAAAGAAATAAAAATGGATAAAACCATGAAGGAAACAAAGAAAAAAAACAAAAAACATCAAAACCACGTATAACAATGAAAGAAATAAAAACGGAGAAGAAATAAGAAACCCAAACAAAAAACAAAAGAAAATGAAAAAAGGTAAAAAAAGGAAAGGAGAAAACAAAAAAATCCGGATGATTTACCTCAAGTTAATCGAGCCTCTTGTCCTATCACGAGCACGACGTTGGCGTGATGGCTAGAATCACCACACGCCATCGAACCCTCCAGGGATCGATTCCCTGGGAGCTCCCTTTTTCCAACTCTATTTTTCTTCCTATGCGCTAATGGGCCTTCCCGACGCTTCAGCGAGAGCTTCTTCTGTCTCGCTTAACGCGAGATATAGCTCTCGCGTCATCGGGCAGCGCTATGTCTCGCTGACAGCGAAACCTAGCGTACCCTCGCGTAAGGCGCCTACCAAAATGGACCGAAGCAGGCGCACGGGAGGCCACGGCATCCTTTTTTTTGCAGTTTTTTTGTTTTTGATTTTTTATTTCTTTTTTATGTACTTCCGTTTACACATTCAAATATTTTAAATAAATATAATACAATTTGTTTTTCACAAAAAAACATTTAAAAAAAATGTAACCCAGCATTTGAAAAGGCGTTAAATGTGAATAAAGAAAATGTTTCTCCTGTATACGAAAAATGTATACACAAAATATACAATGTGTGTGAAAAAAGTTGATCATGTATTTAAAAAAATGTTACTTAAGCATTTGAAAAACAATGAACAAGTATTTGAAAAATGTTAATCAACAATATAAAAAATGTTAAATGCGCATAGAAAACAAATATTGACCATGTATTCAGAGAATGTTTAACATGTATTTGAAAAATGTTAATAAATCATTAGAAAAATGTTAAATGTTTATAAAAAATATTGACCATGTATTCCAAAAATGTTCATCTTGTATAGTATTCAAAACAATTTAAACTTGTATATGAGAAATGTTAATCAAGCATTAGAAAATATATTAAATGTGTGTAGAAAAAATGTTGACTGTGTATTAAAAAATAGTCATTATTGCATTTCAAAATATGTTCATCAAGCATTTGAAAAATGTTAAATGTGTGTATAAAAAAATGTTAACCATACATTAAAAATGTTAATCTTATATTTGAAAAATATTAATCAAGCATTTGAAAATGTTAAAAATGTGGATAGAAAAAATGTTGACCATGTACTAAAAAATGTTAATCTTGTATCTAAAAATGTCAATCAAGCATTTGAAAAATGATGAAAACGGGTATAAAAAAGTTGACAATGTATTAAAAACCGAGAAAGAAACAAAGAAAAAAAAAAAGAAAACCGATGAAAAGTGTTTGCGGTGACTTTCCTCAGGAGTGAAAAAAATCTTAACTGGTCCACGCTCGTTGATCTAAAAAGGGAAGCGCTCGGCATCTCAAAATTGTTGCAAAGTGTTAGGTTGATTAAGGTGAGTTGTCGGGCCAACGTGGTGGCCCATGAGATTGCTAAGTTTAGTTTCAGACTAAAACAGATGGTATTTTGCGTAATAGTGTTCCGCCTTGTGTGGTCTGATGTAATGAATGATTGTAAGAACATTATTCATTAATTAATATAAGAGGGTGTTTTTCCAAACAAACAAAAAATTCTCTTTCTCTGATATTTACGGAGGTGGGCCTTTTTCTCCCACTATCGATCCAATGCTAAGGTTCCACCTTACCTGTTACGTAGAATCCAGCGAATCAACATGCGGTTGGATGATTAGGAGGACAGTGGTATCCCTAGCCCACCAGGGTTCAAGTCCTGATGTTCGCATTATCCTAGATTTATTTTAGGATTTCCGGCGATGCGCGTTCAGTGGGAGGAGACATTCCCGTCGACTACGAGGTGCCTGTGGTGACTTCGTCAATCTCAAGATGATCTGCGGGCTCAGTCTCATGGAGGTGCTCATAGGGGTAGGGTGTGTGTCTATGTGTTCATAGGGGTGAGTGTACGTGCGTATATATGAGCGTCTGTGTCTGTACTGTGTTCTGAAAAAAAACCTGTCACGTAGAATCTGTGACCAATTTTATATAAGTCTAGCATTGCTCTTTAATTTAGGCCTCTGTTGCGTGAGTGAAGAAATATATGTAGGAGATATGCCCTAGAGGCAGTAATAAAAGATACTTTGTATCTCTGAGTTTGTAATGAATGTTTATGTTCCATGCTATAACTGCAATGATTCTCGAGTCTACAATAACCACGAGGCTCGGAGGGAAACTCATGTGCACGTGTGGTATAATAAACGGTAAAATGTATTCCTAGTCTTGCCTCTAAGACTGGCTCAAGTATTGCATGATGATCCTGTTTTCCTGATCATGGGCATGTCAATGCCGGCAATTTTGAGGGCACAATGTTAGTAGAACACTTGTGTTGAATCGACCCGAATTGATGTTATGCTATGAGATACATTCGTCACAAGTTAATGGTTAATAACACAGAGATAGTTAATGTTTGCATAATTCATTAGACCATGAGGGTATCGAGTTCCTTCGTACTTGCTTCGTGAACTTTGGGGTTTGTTAAACGTCATCCGTAAATGGGTGGCTATTACGGCGGCTTACGGGTTCACGGAAAAGTATGGCAAGTAACGAGATAGCTCAAGATTGGGATTTGCTCCTCCGACGATGGAGAGATATTCTCGGGCCCTCTCGGTGTTACGGTATCTATCATCGTCTGGCCAGACACCTTGTGATTTGATCACTGGGATGCCGGAACACGAAAACGAGTAAAGAGAACAAAACCGGTAACGAGGTAACTTGCATAGTGGACAAGTTGTTGATCCACGAGGATGCAATAAATCTCACCTCGGGTATTTGTAATATATCGTGAAGCAACAGGAATAGCACACGGCTACTGGAGGTTCACTCGAATATTCATTCGTGTGGGTATAGGGGTCAATATGGGTGTCCACGGCTCCGATGTTGATCATTGATCGGAAAGTGTTCTGGGTCATGTCTATACTTCACCGAACCTATAGGGTCACACGCTTAAGGGTCATCTATCTGCTGAATACTAGACGGGGAGTCTGAGAGAAAATCACCGAAAAAGTTTCGGACGAAACGGAAACGTTCCGGAGAGAACACCGGAATAGTTCCGGTGAAACTGAAAAGTTGTTTCAGGGTATTCCATTAAGTCAAATTGGTTCCGGCACATGTCTGGAAATTCTTGGAGGGTGCCAGAATCGTTCTGGTAAATTCTGGAATTTTTCCGGAGAGAAAACCGAAAATGTTCCGGAGCAGCCGGAACCGCTATTATAGCTTTTCGCTGAAGAAAACATTGTTCCGAAATTGTTTCGGAATGCGTTCAAAATTGTTTGTGTGGGTACTGGAATTATTCTAGGCACACAGAAATAATTACGGTTTTAACGGACGCAGAAAAATATCTTCGTGAATAGTGAAAGTGCTTTTTGGGAAGGACCTTTTTGGATATTTCCAAAAAGGCTTCTAGATGGACTTGGTGGCCAAGGAAGCCCCCCATGGGGGGGCCCCCCAAGATGTGGCCGGCCAAGGGAGGTGGGGCTCCATGGAGCTCCACTTGCCACCCTTCTTTGCTTTATTCTTTTTTAGAAAAGGCATAAAGTGGGGGCACTTTTGGTATTTGTGAATACCATCTTTACCCCTTGGCTATCCTATAAATAGAGGTGAGGGGGCAGCCCCATATGCTTCATCCTTGCTCTCATACACATGCCATTTGACTTGTCTGGCTTCTCTCTCCCTCCCAGCGAAATAGTTTCGTAGAGCCGAAAGGCTGTCTGGGTTCCGGCAGGAACTAGCTCTGGACGGCGAAGCCCTGCCGGATAGCTGACACCGTATGTGTGCAACCCCTTAGAGAGATTGTAGTTTCGATCTTTTGCCCGAGGGGCTGTTTTCGAGTGTCCTCCCAAAGGGCTGTCCGAGTTACCGTTCGAGTTTCCGGCGTCCTCCCGAAGGGCTGTCCGGGTTACTGTTCGGGTTTCGAGTGTCCTCCCGGAGGGCTGTCCGCGACATCGTCCGAGGGACTGTCCGACCGCTTCCCGAAGGGCTGTCTGGAGAGGGCGTACATCCTTGCGGTTGGGAGGTTGTAAATCCTAGCTGCAGGGATCTGCACCGACGATCTACACCGACTCTTCTTCCGCTGCGCTACGAGTCGGTATGGATCAGATCAAACCTTGTATGCAGTCTCCATAGTGATCCTAGGCGTGCTCGCTGTACCGAATTTTTTTGTTTTCTGTCGGGTTCCCCTACAGTGGCATCATGAGCCGTGCTATGCGTAGATGCATGTTACGATCTAGAATACATGGAGATGTATGGGTATTGCATAATATAATTTTGGAGTAGATAAGATCTATTGCTGAAAATTATTTATGCGGGTAGCAGATGAAGTCTGTTACCCGATGTTCTTGTTGCTTCCCTAGAATTTGCGTTTGCTCAATCTCGAGACAGCATGGTGTCATTTCACAAAGTTCTGGCAATCCGCGATCCTGATTGATCAACGAAGTGCTATCAGTTCTTTGGGTTCCGCCATAGTCAAAAGAAAGATGAAATTCGCAGATAAAAGGGCATTGCAGATATGATCTGCACGGGGGTCATGCGTATGACGAAGTTTAGTATGGGGCTCGAGATTTAATTATCTCGTGTTTCATACACCCCGAGATGTTAATATAGCGACTTGAATAATCATACTTGATGATAAAACGTTGGTAGCTGCGGTTTAAGTCAAAACCTTAGAAGCCACGTAAAATAAAATTTTGCATAAACCGATTAGAGGCGTCTAACTTGGTTTTGCAGGATGTGCATGTGATGTGGTATAGCAGTGCTCATATTAATTTGATTATGTATGAGATGACTATATGATGTAAATTCATTAACATGACCTGCGTGTCATGATTCGGCATGATGGCTGGAGCCATATGATTGTCACTTTAATGACCTGCGTGTCAACCTTAAGTAATGCACTTATTTTTATTAGCTATAGAGATAGCAATATTATCTGGTGCATCGACAAGGTGGTGGCAATCTTCGTGAAGGTGAACACCGACGCAAATGCCGAAGACGAAGAAATACTTGACTTCTCCGTCAGAAAGGGCTATACCATATCATGCTATTATGAATTGCCTGAGATGTTTATCCCTTATGATGCACCCTTTTTGATTGCGCGGTAGTCGCTTTTTATTAGGGTGATCTCTCACTTAAAAATATCAAGTAGTTAGTGTTCTCCCAAGTGTAGCACCGTCACGGCACCTATCTTTTCGGGGTACCACATGGATACATGGGTACGAACGATTAGTGAAGTGTGAGGCGGGTGAGTTGAGACCTCGCAGCGAGATCACTTGGTTGTCTTGACGTTCAGGCATGAAAGTCATGAGCTCGGAACACACGCATCGAAAGATGAACAAGAGTCACATAGAGATGTGATTGGCAAGTTGGCCTACCAATTGAAATTCTCATCACTTGAGATGGATACATCCTTGGCGTTGAATTAAAATTTGGATCTTGAATCACTCATAATCAATTTTGAGAGATATTGATTTGAGTGGGAGCGCACTTTAGAATAAAATTGTTTATTCACTAGTGCCAAAATCATTATGAACAAAGTCTAAGTGAAACTTGTGTTTTCCGTTGTAGATCAAATGGCTCGCAACACCGCGTTCAACTTAGGCCCGATGTTAGAGAAAGAGAAGTTAGCTGCGACTGGAAACAACTATGCGGACTGGGTCCGTAACCTGAGGATTGTCCTCAGGAGCGCTAGGAAAATGTATGTGCTTGAAACTGCTCTTCCAGCTAAACCGGCGGCAGATGCCCCGGAAGTTGAGCAGAATGTCTGGGCCACTAAGGATGATGATCACAACTTAGTGCAGTGCCTCATGTTAGCTTGCATGAATGTAGGGCTTCAAAAACGTTTTGAATTCCATAAACCCCGCGATATGATCCGGGATTTGGATGCCCTGTACAAAGAAACCGCAAGGTCTGAACGATTTGATGTCATGAAGGCCTTGATGGATTGCAAGATGGCTGAGGGTAGTTCAGTTGGCGAACACGTAGTCAAAATGATTGGCTATGCTGAAAGGCTTAAAACCCTGGAGTTTCCACTTCCACCTGACCATATGATGGACATGCTGCTTTCTTCACTCCCCCCGTCTTACGACGGTTTTATCATGAACTACAACATGAGTGGGATGGAGAAGACACCGGAAGAGGTGCTCGCCATGCTAAAAACTACGGAAGGAGGACTGCGGAAAAATCGCAAGCAAGTATTGCTTGTGAATAAAACTGCCAGTTTCAAAAAGAAAGGCAAGCCAAAGAAGGGCAAGGGTGCCGGTAAGACCGGCTCCCAAAGCAACTCTAAGGGCGGAGCCAAGAATGAAACTGAGTGCTTCTACTGCAAGGGCACAAGACACTGGAAGAGAAACTGCAAGAAATATCTGGAAGATAAGAAGTCCGGGAAAACCGGAAAAGGTATAATTGTTATACAAGTTAATGTCATTGACGTTTTGCTTGCTAGCGAAAATTCTAAGTCTTGGGTATTTGATACCGGATCGGTTGCTCACATTTGCAACTCGATACAGGGACTTCAGAAGGTGCGCAAACTAGCAAAGAATGAAGTCGTGATGCGCGTCGGGAACGGCGCTGGGATCGCCGCTCAAGCCGTCGGCATTATGCCTCTACGTCTCCCTTCAGGATTTACCTTAGAACTAAATAACTGTTATTTTGTTCCACTATTGTGTAGAAACATTATCTCCGGATCATGTTTAGTACACGATGGGTATTCGTACAAGTCTGAGAACAATGGTTGTTCACTTTATTGTAATGATATGTTTTATGGATTTGCACCCATTGTTGGGGGGCTTTTCATTCTAAATCTTGAATGTGGAAATGATGTCTTTAACGTGAATGCTAAACGCCTTAAGAAGGCTGACACCACCACCACTTTCATGTGGCACTGTCGGCTTGGCCACATCGGAAAGAAACGCATGCAAAGACTCCATAAAGATGGAGTTTTACCGTCCCTTGATTTTGAATCATTTGAGACATGTGAAGCTTGCTTGATGGGGAAAATGACCAAGACGCCGTTCATGGGTCATCCTGAACGGGCAGGTGAATTATTGGAAATAATACATAGTGATGTATGTGGTCCAATGAACACAGCCGCACGGGGTGGGTATTTTTACTTCGTGACATTTACTGATGATTTAAGTCGGTATGGCTATATCTACTTAATGAAGCATAAGTCGGAAACCTTTGAAAAGTTCAAAGAATTTCAGAATGAGGTGGAAAATCATCGTGACAAAAGGATTAAGTTTCTGCGGTCTGATCGCGGAGGCGAATACCTTAGTCATGAGTTTGGCCAACATCTGAGTGATCGTGGAATCGTTTCACAGCTTACGCCTCCCGGAACTCCACAGCGAAACGGAGTGTCGGAAAGACGTAACCGAACCCTGTTAGACATGGTAAGGTCTATGATGTCTCTTACAGATCTGCCGATATCTTTTTAGGGTCACGCACTACTCACTGCCGCTTATACATTAAACAGAGCACCGTCTAAGTCTGTTAAGACGACACCACATGAGATGTGGCATGGGAAGATTCCCAGTGTGTCGCATCTTAAAATTTGGGGTTGTGAGGCATACGTAAAGCGTTTACAGCCAAGCAAACTCGATCCCAGATCAGACAAATGTTACTTTGTAGGTTATCCCAATAACACCATTGGGTATTCCTTCTACAACCAGTCCGAGGACAAAGTGTTTGTCGCAAAGGTTGGACACTTTCTCGAGAAAGAATTTCTCGCTAAAGAACCAAGTGGGAGGACAGTACAACTTAATGAGATTAGTGAATCTTCGGCGACCGTTGATATGGCTAAGGAACCGGAAGAAATTCCGCTAATTATCCCTACAACCGAGCCGGAAGTTGTCGCATGTGATGCGGAAACTTCAGACAATGTTGTAACTGAACCGCGCAGATCAGGTAGGGCTATCCAGCCACCTGAATGGTTTCATAACGAAATCTTCATTCTTGAAGACGATGAACCTGCGCACTACAAGGAAGCGATGGCGGGGCCTAGCTCAAAGGAATGGCACAAGGCCATGAAATCCGAAATGGAATCCATGTACGAAAACCAAGTTTGGAACTTGGAAGAACTTCCAGAAGGCGTAAAGCCCATTGGTTGTAAATGGATTTTCAAGAAAAAGACGGACGCGGATGGTAACATTACTATCCACAAAGCTAGACTTGTCGCGAAAGGGTTCACGCAAGTTCCAGGAGTGGACTACGACGAGACTTTCTCGCCCGTAGCTATGCTTAGGTCCGTTCGGATATTACTAGCAATTGCTGCTTATTTCAATTATGAAATATGGCAGATGGACGTCAAAACGGCTTTCCTAAATGGAAACCTCAAAGAGGATGTATACATGATACAGCCAGAAGGTTTTGTCGTCCATAAGGATGCTGGAAAGGTATGCAAACTTCAGAAAGCCATTTATGGTCTGAAGCAAGCGTCAAGGAGCTGGAACATTCGTTTTGATGAAGTAGTCAAACAGTTTGGCTTCATCAGGAATGACGAAGAATCTTGTGTTTACAAGAAGTTTAGTGGGAGCGCAAAAGCATTTCTAATCTTGTATGTGGATGACATATTATTGATTGGAAATGACGTGAATTTTCTTAACGAAATAAAAGACTCATTGAAGAAAAGTTTTTCAATGAAAGACTTAGGCGAAGCGGCATATGTATTGGGCATCAGGATCTATAGAGATAGATCAAGACGCCTAATAGCGCTTAGCCAAAGCATGTACATTGACAAGGTGTTGAAGAGGTTCAACATGGAGAACTCCAAGAAAGGGCTACTCCCCATGTCACCTGGCACAGTGCTTTGCAAGAATCAGTGTCCTCGGACTCTCGATGAGCGAGTACAAATGAATGATGTTCCATATGCCTCGGCAGTTGGTTCTATTATGTATGCCATGCTATGTACAAGACCGGACGTTACCTATGCGCTAAGTGTTAGCAGCCGGTACCAAAGTGATCCAGGATTGGAACACTGGGCCGCAGTCAAGGGTATTCTTAAGTACCTCAGAAGGACCAAGGATTTACTCCTTGTGTACGGAGGTGATGAAGAGCTCATTGTAAATGGTTACACTGATGCAGGCTTCATGACTGACCCAGATGACTTCAAATCTCAATCAGGCTATGCTTTCATATCGAACGGCGGCGCAGTTGATTGGAAAAGTTCCAAACAAAAGACTGTAGCGGATTCTACGACGGAGGCGGAATATGTTGCTACTTCAGAAGCCTCCAAGGAGGCGGTATGGATCAAGCAATTTCTTGAAGACCTTGGTGTGGTTCCAAGTGCTTTGGACCCGGTGGAGATCTATTGTGATAATAGTGGCGCCGTGGCTCAGGCAAGGGAGCCAAGTTCGCACCATAAGACAAGACATATTGAACGCAAATATAAACTCATTCGACATCATGTCGAAGCGGGTTTAGTGAAAGTACGCAAAGTTCACACGGATCTGAACGTGTCAGACCCGATGACGAAGCCTCTACCACGAGCAAACCATGAGCAGCACCGGACAGCCATTGGTGTTAGGGAAGCCATGTAACTACATTATGACACTAGTGCAAGTGGGAGTCTGTAGGAGATATGCCCTAGAGGCAGTAATAAAAGTTACTTTGTATCTCTGAGTTTGTAATGAATGTTTATGTTCCATGCTATAACTGCAATGATTCTCGAGTCTACAATAACCACGAGGCTCAGAGGGAAACTCATGTGCATGTGTGGTATAATAAACGGAAAATGTATTCCTAGTCACGCCTCTATGACTGGCTCAAGTATTGCATGATGATCCTGTTTTCCTGATCATGGGCATGGCTATGCCGGCAATTTTGAGGGCACAATGTTAGTAGAACACTTGTGTTGAATCGACCCGAATTGATGTTATGCTATGAGATACATTCGTCACAAGTTAATGGTTAATAACACAGGGATAGTTAATGTTTGCATAATTCCTTAGACCATGAGGGTATCGAGTTCCTTCGTACTTGCTTTGTGAACTTTGGGGTTTGTTAAACGTCATCCGTAAATGGGTGGCTATTACGGCGGCTTACGGGTTCACGGAAAAGTATGGCAAGTAACGAGATAGCTCAAGATTGGGATTTGCTCCTCCGACGATGGAGAGATATTCTCGGGCCCTCTCGGTGTTACGGTATCCATCATCGTCTGGTCAGACACCTTGTTATTTGATCACTGGGATGCCGGAACACGGAAACGAGTAAAGAGAACAAAACCGGTAACGAGGTAACTTGCATAGTGGACAAGTTGTTGATCCACGAGGATGCAATAAATCTCACCTCGGGTATTTGTAATATATCGTGAAGCAACAGGAATAGCACACGACAACTAGAGGTTCACTCGAATATTCATTCGTGTGGGTATAGGGGTCAATATGGGTGTCCACGGCTCCGATGTTGATCATTGATCGGAAAGTGTTCCGGGTCATGTCTATACTTCACCGAACCTATAGGGTCACACGCTTAAGGGTCATCTATCTGCTGAATACTAGACGGGGAGTCTGAGAGAAAATCACCGAAAAAGTTTCGGACGAAACGGAAACGTTCCGGAGAGAACACCGGAATAGTTCCGGTGAAACTGAAAAGTTGTTTCAGGGTATTCCATTAAGTCAAATTGGTTCCGGCACATGTCTGGAAATTCTTGGACGGTACCAGAATCGTTCTGGTAAATTCTGGAATTTTTCCGGAGAGAAAACCGAAAATGTTCTGGAGCAGCCGGAACCGCTATGATAGCTTTTCGCTGAAGAAAACATTGTTCCGAAATTGTTTCGGAACGTGTTCAAAATTGTTTGTGTGGGTACTGGAATTATTCTAGGCACACAGAAATAATTTGGGTTTTAACGGACGCAGAAAAATGTCTTCGTGAATAGTGAAAGTGCTTTTTGGATATTTTTGGGAAAGCACCTTTTTGGATATTTCCAAAAAGGCTTCTAGATGGACTTGGTGGCCAAGGAACCCCCCCATGGGGGCCCCCCAAGATGTGGCCGGCCAAGGGAGGTGGGGCTCCATGGAGCTCCACTTGCCACCCTTCTTTGCTTTATTCTTTTTTTAGAAAAGGCATAAAGTGGGGGCACTTTTGGTATTTGTGAATACCATCTTTACCCCTTGGCTATCCTATAAATAGAGGTGAGGGGGCAGCCCCATATGCTTCATCCTTGCTCTCATACACATGCCAGTTGACTTGTCTGGCTTCTCTCTCCCTCCCAGCGAAATAGTTTCGTAGAGCCGAAAGGCTGTCTGGGTTCCGGCAGGAACTAACTCTAGACGGCGAAGCCCTGCCGGATAGCTGACACCGTATGTGTGCAACCCCGTAGAGAGATTGTAGTTTCGATGTTTTGCCCGAGGGGCTGTTTTCGAGTGTCCTCCCGAAGGGCTGTCCGAGTTACCGTTCGAGTTTCCGGCATCCTCCCGAAGGGCTGTCCGGGTTACTGTTCGGGTTTCGAGTGTCCTCCCGGAGGGCTGTCCGCGACATCCTCCGAGGGACTGTCCGACCGCTTCCCGAAGGGCTGTCCGGAGAGGTAGTACATCCTTGCGGTTGGGAGGTTGTAAATCCTAGCTGCAGGGATCTGCACCGACGATCTACACCGACTCTTCTTCCGCTGCGCTACGAGTCGGTACGGATCAGATCAAACCTTGTATGCAGTCTCCATAGTGATCCTGGGCGTGCTCGCTGTACCGAAATTTTTTGTTTTCTGTCGCGTTCCCCTACAATATATTGTGTCACACAAAGGATGTCTATATTATTATATCTCGCTTATTGTGAGAGAATCATTCATCGGGTGCCCCTATGTCTAGCTTATTGCCAGACAGAGGGAAGCTCTCGCTGAAGGCAGCGGTCTAAATGGGCCGGCCCAGTTCGCGCGAGGCCACTGCCTCTTCTTTTTTTGTTTGACCTTTTGTTTTTCATTTTTTGAATTCTTTTTTTTTACTTTCTTTACACTTCCAAAAACTCTAAACATATATATTAATCATGCATTTGGAAAATATTAATCATGCATTTGAAAAATGTTGAATGTGTATACAAAAAATGTTGATCATGTATACGAAAAATGTATACAAAAAATATACAATGGGTTTGAATAAAGTTCATGATGTATGTAAAATATGTCAAAACAAGTATTTGAAAAATGTTAATCAAGCGTTTGAGAAATGTTGAATGTGTATATAAAAAATGTTGACCATGTATTAAAAAAAGATAAAAAATATTATGATCATGTATATGAAAATATTAATCAGGCATTTAAAAAAATGTTTAACAAGTATTTCAAAACTGTTAGTCAAGCATTTGGAAAATGTTAAATGTGTATATTAGAAATGTTGACCATGCATTAAAAAAATGTTAATCTTGCATTTGAAAAATGTTGATAAAGCATTTGAAAAATATTGACTATGTACTAAAAAAAGTTAATCTTGTATTTGAAAAATGTTAGTCAAGCATTTGAAAAAAAAGTTGAAAGTGTGTATAGGAAAAATGTTGCTGAAGTATACAAAAAATGTTAGTTTTGTTTTTGGAAAAATATTAATCAACCATTTGAAAAATGTTGAAAATGTGTATCGAAAAAATGTAGACTATGTATTAAAGAAAAATGTTCAATTTGTATTGGAAAAATGTTGAAATTGCATTAGAAATATGTTCTTGACGTATACAAAAAATGTAGAATGAAAACCAAAAGAAACGAAGAAAAAAAAACAATGAAAATAAAAAAAGAAACCAAAGAAAATAGAACATGAAAAAAAAGATAAAACAAATGCAAAAATTAGAAAAACTCTAAAAACCAATAAAGAAACAATGAAAAACAAACAATGTTGAAAACCAAGATAGAAACCAAAATAAAAAAATAAAAAAAATGAGAATGAAATAAAAAACTGATAAAAACCATGAAAGAAAAAAAAACATAAAAACCACGTATAACAACGAAAGAAATAAAAACGGAGAAGAAATAAGAAACCAAACAAAAAACAAAAGAAATTGAAAAAAGGTAAAAAAAAAGGTGAAAACAATAAAATCCGAATGATTTGCCTCAAGTTGATCGAGCCTCCTGTCCTATCATGAGCACGAGGTTGGCGCGATGGCTGGAATCACCACACGCCATTGAACCCTCCAGGGATCGAATCCCTAGGAGCTCCCTTTTTCCCTCCCTATTTTTCTTCCTATGCACTAATGGGCCTCCCTGACGCTTCAGCAAGAGCTTCTTCTTTCTCGCTTAACGCGAGATATAGCTCTTGCGTCATCAGGCAGCACTATGTCTCGCCACGTCATCGTTTTTTTGCAGGTTTTTTGCTTTTGATTTTTTATTTCGTTTTTATGTACTTCCGTTTACACTTTCAAATATTTTAAATAAATATAATACAATTTGTTTTTCAAAAAAACATTTAAAAAATGTAACCCAACATTTGAAAAGATGTTAAATGTGAATAAAGAAATTGTTTCTCCTATATACGAAAAATGTATACACAAAATATACAATGTGTGTGAAAAAGTTGATCATGTATTTTAAAAATGTTACTTAAGCATTTGAAAAACAATGACAGAGGGAAGCTCTCGCTGAAGGCAGCGGCCTAAATCGGCCAGCCCAGCTCGTGCGAGGCCAATGCCTATTTTTTTGTTTGACCTTTTTTTTTTACTTTTTTTACACTTCCAAAAATTCTAAACATATATATTAATCATGCATTTGAAAAATATTAATCATGCATTTGAAAACTGTTGAATGTGTATACAAAAAATATTGATGATGTATATGAAAAATGTATACAAAAAATATACAATAGGTGTGAAAAAAGTTCATCATATTTTAAAATATGTTAAACAAGTATTTGAAAAATGTTAATCAAGCGTTTGAAAAATGTTGAATGTGTATATAGAAAATGTTGACCATGTATTAAAAAAATGGAAAAAATATTTTGACAGTGTATATGAGAATATTAATTAGGCATTTTCAAAAAGGTTGAACAAATATTAATTAGACAGTGTACATGTTATATTTTTTTTTGAATGGTTCAAGAACAATTTTTAAACTGCATGAACATATTTTTAGATGCGTGATGAACCGGTTAAAATCTAAGTAAATTATTTTTTGAAATATATGTATTTATAATTTTCAAAATATAAACAGAAGAAAGAAAAAATTGTTTTCGTTTCTTTCACTGTTTCACTGGATTTTCTTTTCTTTCTTTGTCTTTCTTTGTTTTCTTTTTGGGTTCTCATGTTTTTTTGCCTTTCTTTCTTTTTGCAGTTTCTTTCTTCATTTTTCTTATGTTTCTTTCCTGTTTTTCATCGGTTTTTTTTTTCCTTTGTTTCTTTCTCGGTTTTTTAATACATTGTCAACTTTTTTTTATACACGTTTTCAACATTTTTCAAATGCTTGATTGACAGTTTGAGATACAAGATTAACATTTTTTAGTACATGGTCAACATTTTTTCTATACATATTTTTAATATTTTCAAATCCTTGATTAATATTTTTCAAATATAATATTAACATTTTTAATGCATGGTTACATTTTTTATATACACATTTAACATTTTTCAAATGCTTGATGAACATATTTTGAAATGCAATAATAAATATTTTTTAATACACAGTCAACATTTTTTTACACACATTTAATATATTTTCAAATGCTTGATTAACATTTCTCAAATACAAGTTTAACATTTTTTTAATACAATACAAGATGAACATTCTTGGAATACATTGTCAATATTTTTTATACACATTTAACATTTTGCAAATGCTCTATTAACATTTTTTAAATACATGTTAAACATTTTTTGAATACATGGTCTACATTTTTTTCTATACGCATTTAACATTTTTTATATTGTTGATTACATTTTTCAAGTACTTTTTCATTTTTTTTCAAACGCTTAAGTGACATTTTTTAAATACATGATCAACTTTGTTGACACACATTGTATATTTTGCGTATACATTTTTCATATACAGGAAAAACATTTTCTTTATTCACATTTAACATCTTTTCAAATGCTGGGTTACATTTTTTAAAATGTTTTTGTGAAAAACAAATTGTATTATATTTGTTTAAAATATTTGAAAGTATAAATGGAAGTACATAAAAAAGAAATAAAAAACCGAAAACAAAAAACCTGCGGAAAAAACGATGCCGTGGCCTCCCGTGCGCCTGGGCCGGGCCATTTTGGTTGGCGCCTTACGCGAGGGTACGCTATGTCTCGCTGACAGCGAGACGTAGCGCTGCCCGTGAAGCAGTGTCACCGGGCAAAGGACCAGCCTGTCCATCCGAGGCTTTCTTCGTGGCTGGGCTGGGCTGGGCTGGTACTTGGGAGACGGTCAGATGGGCTAACATTTTGACGGCCTAATTAAGAAGAAGTGCATCAAAATGAGCCGGGAAAACCCTCGTTCGCCCATTCCGCTCCTCTCGCCCCAAACCGCCCCCATCCGCCGCCTTCCCATGGCCTCCGCCGCCGCCGCCGCCTCCACCCGGGCGAACAGGCTCTCCCGCATCTTCTCCTCCTCCTCGCCAACGGTAAAACTACCCAAGCGCAACCCCAAGACCAAGCGCGCGCCGACGCCGAAACCGCCCGCCGCCGACGCCGACTCCATCGCGGGCCAGAAGTCCCCGAAGCCCCTCAGCGCACAGCCCGCCGCCAAAGCTGAGTCCGACGCGGACCACAAGCTCCCGAAGCCCCTTGACGATATCCTCATAGCCGTCATCCGGCAGCGCGACCCTGATAAGCTGGTCTCCGAGTTCGTCCAAGCGTCAACCGTGTCGTCGCGCTTCCGCGACCGGCACCGCGTGTACGAGGTAGCGGTGAGCCGGCTCACTTCCTTTGGCCGCCAAGACGGCATCGAGGCCATCATCGAAGCGCAGAAGCCCTTCCTCGAGACCTCAGCCGAGGGATTCGCCACGCGCCTCATCCGCCTCTACGGCCGTGCCTCCATGCCATCCCACGCTGCCGCAACCTTCCATGAACTTCCCGCGCAGCATAAATCCACCATGACATTCAACGCCGTTCTTGCAGCGTACGCCGAAGCCGGGGATTTGGACGGGCTCACTGCTGCATTCCAGGAGATCCCAGCCACCCACCCCTCGATTGTTCCCAGCGTATACTCTTACAACATACTCATCCGCGCATTGTGCCAGAAGTCTGACCTCTCAGCTGCTCTTGACGCTGTTCTTCTCATGGAGAAGCACGGTGTTTCACCTGACATTATTACTTTCAACACGCTGTTGAATGGGTTTTGCAACAATGGCCCCACGGATGAAGCAGAGACAGTATGGGAGATGATGAAGGAGAGGAATTTGGAGCCAGATGCAAAGTGCTACAATGCCAAGCTGCGGGGTTTGGTCGCAGAAGGGAGGATTGATGATGCAGCTGCTGTGCTTGAGAGGTTGGAGAAGGATGGGCCAAACCCCGATACAGTATCCTACAATGAGTTGATTCGAGGATATTTGAAAGCAGGGAGGTTACAGGAGGCCAAGAAGCTGTATGATGATTTGGTAAAAAATCAGTGTGCCGCAAATAAGGGAACATATGAGACTCTCGTGCCACACCTTCTGCAGGCTGGAGACCTGGATTGTGCACTGAGGTACTGTTATGAAATGTTTAGTAGTAAAAGGAGCTGTAGAGTGGAGTGTGGTGTGCTGCAGGATGTAGTGAATGCATTGGTAGATGCATCGAGGGTGGAGGAGGCTGCCAAGCTTGTTGAGCTTGGGCGGAAGAAGTACTACTACCCACGAAAGGGTTTGAGGATGCCAGATAAGTACAGAAGGCAGTGAATTAAGAGCTGAAATTGATGAGGAAGAAGCAATATCAGAATAAAAGGAGTGTGAAGTGGAACACGAGACTGAAAAGTAAATTCATAGGTCAGGCTTTGACTGATGCATGCCAAATTTCACCATGACTTGTTTTACTCAGTTTCTCTGTTGGCATGATAGAACAAGAAGTGCAAGTTAAAGTAGTGGTTTAACTAGTTTAATAAGGTATTGGTTAAGCTTGCCCTGTGCGGTAATACTTATTGAAAATCTTTTTATCCATTTTAGAAGAGATCCACAGGAAGTCTTTATTCTTATCTGCAATGTCTTGCTTCTGCTGATTTTTCTCGTTGCATCAAATTCCTTGTATGAATGTAATATTTGTGTTTGGAAGCATCCTCCAAGAGTTGTGTATTTTATGGATACTTTTATTTTCTGGACATTGATGATTCAACTGTTAGCTCTGTGATGAAGATAAACACATACCTCCCACTTTGTCGATTCTTATTGTTTATTATAGTATTTCTCTTTGAAGCATGGACAATGCAAATGTTATGACATACATGAAGTTAAAAGGCCTTTGATCAATGATTAGCTTCGATAGTAGTTTGTCAGGTTACTAGTTTGCCAAACTAGAGGTCAATAGTTGTACTATTTTCATTTGCTGTAGTGAGCTTTGTTTTTCACCTTTTTTGAACTGATCTTCATATTTGATCATATAATGAGCTAGTAGAGTTGTAAACCAAACAAGGAAGAACTGTATGAATTAGGATAGTAGGTGAACTACTGATTTCTCACAATTCGGATTCTTGCTTTCTAAGAAGATGGTAGGAGCCGACCTCCTTTAATTACGAGAATATACACAGAATGCACTTTAGCATTTACCATATTTATTTACTCAATTGAATAAAGGCTGTGTTTTTGTGATGAAATTGACTTCCGTATGAAACTGCTAGGCTTTGAGACTATCCTCAAAATTCTTCCGAGAGTTCAAACTATGAAAAAATTAAGCATGTAATCAAATAAACAATTGTTTTGTGGTTATATCAAAATACCGATAGTGTTGTCAAATGTTAGGACTAGAATCATGTATGAAGTAAGTATTACCTGTACAACTCCGGCAAGGATGTGCATTTCTTTTAATTAGAGATAGTGAGCCACCCAGGTTCGAGCCTTGGTGGGTTGACAGGTTGATGCTGCACCTTATCGACCGATCAGTGCTCAGTGCTGTGTTTTCCATTTGTTCATGTCAAACTTAGCATATCTGGCAGCAGATTGTTACTTTCTGTGTGCTGTTCAGGTGGATGATCATCATTTATTAGACAACTATTTGGCAGTGGCACTTCTCTTTCTATACGAGCAATGGAAGTATTTCCACGATTCCTCTGATCCCTAATAAGGTATGTATTTGTCCCCTGATACTCTGGATTACAGGCTATTCCCCTTTCCTTTTTGTCATATGGCTTTATCAACCACGGAAGATCGTCGGGAACTATGAGAACATATCAGCCACCTTGTTATTCAGGCCTTCCCCAGGTCAGTTTCCTGATGTTGATGTACAAAGCTTGCTTCTTACTGAAGCTATGAGAAACATTTTGTCCTTAAGGCCATTCATAGGTAAGTTTCCTGATCTACAATGCACAAAGCTTGTGTTCTTACAGTTTCTTATCTTTGGTAGCTAATCATTTCAGATTGCTGTCATATATAAATTGCAACTTTTTACCGGGTATATTTTGGGAATTTGGGGCTCCCAATTTCATTGGTGAAACTGACCACACATTGCTTTTGGATCGTCCCTATGGTTCAAAACAATCAGGAAGGTGCTGTAAGACCCCTAAAATACTAAACAACGCCAGAACATAACCTGTTAGAATCTCCAACTCACAAGAGCCCATTTTCCCCCTGTTGGTTGTGCGGTGATGATGATGATGATGTTCTGCTGTCTTTACTCGTGCTGTGTATCCTTTTAACTTACTAGCTATTCGATTTCAATGTAGGAACCACATGACTGCATGAGAATATGCTTCTTTTGCGTATTATTACTCCTATGACATTTCAAATGTACACAGATTTGGTCGCTTCTCTTGCTTACAGAGTACTTCTATTTGCCGTAAAAAAAGAGTACTTATGTTCATTGGTTGTCAATTGTAGCTACTAATGTTAGGAAAGAATAGTGTCTGGACTGAACGGCTCCACTGTTGTTTTGGCTTTTCTTTTGGTAAAAATGGTGGATTTTATTAGCTCAAAATGAAGCATCAAGGGGATACAAGCACAACGAGCGCACACCAGACCCTGCATAGCTAGGATGCATATAGTCAACACCAACAACATAAATACGCTGCCAAATGACAAAGTCATGAAAGGCCGTAGTTATGCCTAAGCAAGGAAAAAGAAAAGAAAAATCCTAAAGTAATCAAAACAACGATCAACAAATTCAGCAACGATCATATCTGCACCAACCATCTTTTGTCACCATAAGGACACTGAGAAAGGTTCTTCAACATCAACGTCTTCATGAAGGGAATGACGCTTGAGCGTTGTCGTCATCGGATCCAACCACCAAAGGCTAGAGGTTTTCACCCCGAAGAACAAGTCAGAGCATATCCGAGCAATACCTTCAGGAAGGTAACAACGCAAAAACATCGTCATTGCCAGGTAAAACCCACACAATTCATGCCTAAGGTTTTCACCTCGGAGCTCCAGATTGGGTACTCGAGAAGCACCAGCAAATACTGGGTACTTGAGAAGCACCAGCAAATAGACGAGCTTAGGGGCACTGTCGGGGTGGTCCTCAGGGAGGTGCACAGATGTCCTGGCGGCGGAAGCCCTGGCACTCCGATATGGGTTGTCCCTTGTGCAAAGGATGGGGTGCAATCGTCTCGTTATTAACCCCGACAATCTGGAGGTCATTGATACCATGAGCATTGGAGGATGTTCTGCGGGTGCAGCGGCGATTTTCACTACTGTTATCATCTTGCTTGTGATTTTCCTATTTCTAGGTTTGAACATCGTAGAGAAGCAAACAAGGCCGCTCATGAACTAGCTAGTTTAGCTAAATTTTCTACGACTTTTGATTGGCTTGAGGAACCGTCGAATGAAATTGTAACCCTACTCACAAACAATGTATCTATTTTATCTATTGAATAAAGTGGATGATGGTTTTGTTTAAAAAAAAGCAAATCAAAGCCAATCATGTGTCGCCACCACTTTTCGTGATCCCAGCAACTACATCCACTGGGTTAGAAATGCCACCACCACTGCAAATCATACTCTCTGCTTCAAGCACTGTCCATAGATGGCATCTCACCATCGAAGGCCAACTGGCCAGAGTGAGAGCCGCCAAAATCCACAAAGAAACCTTGCGACTGCATCCTGCAATTGCACCTGTACGAGCCGCCAACATCAGCCACCGGATCTGAAGAGAGGAAATCTCACGAAAACTATTCGGTGTCCACGCCCAACATGTAGATCGAGGGCCAGCCGGTGCCCTTCTGTCTCCCAGAAGGCAAGATATAACTTTTTCCGTTGTTGTTTCGTGTTGGTTTTCTAGTTTTTTTGCTTTCTCTGGTTCAATGGTTTTCAGTCGTTTTTTACTTGGTCCAATAGGATTCACCCTAGCCTCCTCGTTGGTGGATTATACTCTAGATAGTCCATACTTTTTTGCGAAACTCTAGACGTTGTTGCCCCGTCCACCTTCTCTGTTCTCCTTCCCCACTGTCCAAGAGGACTCCAACGGGCAAAGCCTGCTCGATCGACTGCTGCGACGGGGATGCCTTTTCGTGTGGCAATCTCTCTCGCGCGATGAGCTCTCCATTCACGTGACGCGGCGGACCTGTATAGTGCGGTGTAGTCGATGGAGCCTGAACGCCGGGGACGGCCCTGGTTGTAATAGGTGGTAGTCGTGCGGTGATGCGCCTCCGACGCCTTGATTTGGTTGCGGCGGCTCGGGGTCTGGTCAGTAGTGGCAGCGGCAAAGCGACATCAATGGTGGCGACGCGAAGATGTGCATCAGTGGGTTGGGGGTGGTGCGGTTACGACTTGCGGCGGCCACAGTGTTACCGCCATGTCTCGACGCCGTTGTAGTCGTCGACCTCTGCCATGGGATTTTGGAGCATGTGCGCATGAGATGGATCCCGGTGATATTTGGCTCATAGCGTTTGTGATAGTTCCATGCTCGCCTGCATAGATTCGATCATGTGGTGATATCCACGCTAAGAATGTGATATGCTATCGCTACTTCCGAGCATGCATGCCATGGAACAGTTTGGATTTCAATGCCCTGTGACCATGCGCTAGTGCAGAAATGCTTACACAATCTTAATTAATGACGTGCCACTTTTAATCCACGTAACCGGTACTTATTTATTTTAAATACCGGTGGCATGGAAATATTTCGCATACCACCAATATAACGTTATTGGTGGCATGCGAACATGCGGCCACGCCACCGGTGTGTGGGCCTGAAGACCCACAAGTATAGGGGATCAATCATAGTCATTTCGATAAGTAAGAGTGTCGAACCCAACGAGGAGCAGAAGGAATTGACAAGCGATTTTCAGCAAGGCATTCTCTGCAAGTGTTGTAAATAGTAGTAATAGATGGTTTGATAGCAAGATAATTCGTAACAAGTAGCAAGTAACCAAAGTAACAAAGTGTAGTAAGGTGGCCTGTTAAAATAAGTTGCCTAGTCCTTTCCATTAGTTCGGACTTTTGAGAAACTTGGCTAGCGCATCAGTTCAATATGGTATCAGAGCCACAAGGTCTCGGGATCAAATCCTGGCCAACGCACTATTTAATATAAAAATAGTTGCGATCTAATCTCGATCCCACGTCTAAGGTCTTCCTGTACGTCCACAACCTAGACGTGAGGGGGAGTGTTAAAATACGTTGCCTAGTCCTTTTCATCAGTTCGGACTTTTGAGAAACTTGGCTAGCGCATCAGTTCAATATGGCCCAATCATTATATTGCAAAGGACAAGCCCGAAGTTTCTCTTATAATAAGCAAAGCGTTCTCGAGGACACATGGGAATTCTCGTCTAGTCACGTTCATCATGTTTAGTTGATTCACGTTCCCTACTTTGATAAATTGATATGTGGGTGGACCGGTGCTAGAGTGCTGTTCTTACTTGAGCAAACAACCCACTTATGATTACCCCATCTCGCAAGCATCCATAACTACGAAAGAAGAATTAAGATAAATCTAACCATAGCCTGAAACATATGGATCCAAATCAGCCCCTTACAGAATAGCGCATAAACTAAGGTTTAAGCTTCAGTCACTCTCGCAACCCATCATCTACTTACTACTCCACAATGCCTTCCTCTAGGACCAAATATGGTGAAGTGTCATGTAGTCGACGTTCACACGACACCACTAGAGGAAGAACAACATACACTTCATCAAAATATTGAACGAATATCAATTTCACATGATTACTTATAACAAGACTTCTCCCATGTCCTCAAGAACAAATAGAACTACTCACAAATCATATTCATGTTCAAGATCAGAGGGGATAAATATATGATTAAGGATCTGAACATATAATCTTCCACCAAATAAACCAGCTAGCATCAACTATAAGATGTAATCAACACTACTAGCAACACACATGTACCAATCTGAGGTTTTGAGACAAAGATTGAATACAAGAGATGAACTAGGGTTTGAGATGAGATGGTGCTGGTGAAGATGTTGATGGAGATGAGTCCTCCCACGATGAGAGGAACGTTGGTGATGTCGATGGCTTCGATTTCCCCCTCCCGGAGGGAAGTATCCCCGGCGGAATCGCTCCGCCGGAGAGGAAAAGTGCTCCTGCCCAGGTTCCGCCTCGAGACGGTGACGCTTCATCCCGAAAGTCTTCTTCTAATTTTTTCTAGGGCAAATGGCTTCATATAGGAGAAGATGGGCTTCAGAGGCCTGTTGTGGGCCCCACAAGCTCACAAGGCGTGCCCCAGGGGGGCTCGCCACCTGAGCTTGTGGCTCACTGGTGGGGCCCCTCCCTGTATTTCTTCTTTCAGTATTTTTTTCTTAATTCCAAAATAAATCTCCATAAATTTTCATGTCATTTGGAGCTTCAGAGAATAGCTATCCCTGCTGTAGCTCTTTTCAGGTCCAGAATTCCAGCTGCCGGTAATTTCCCTCTTCATGTAGATCTTGCATAATAAGAGAGAAAAGACATTAGATTTGCATAATAAGGTTATTGACCCAAAACATTATAGATATCAGTAGGAAAACATGATGCAAAATGGACGTATCAACTCCCCCAAGCTCAGACCTCGCTTGTCCTCAAGCGAATACCGAACTCGATAATTAGGACCACATGTTTATAGAGAGAGGAGTCGATAAAACGAAATACGGACATAGCAGCATCATGATCATTATTATAACAGCAATTATTCATCATAAAACTCCTCATAATTAAGTAACAATTCATCCACAATGCTAAAGTATAAACAATAAACTTCCTTAAGAATTAACAAACTATGTTCTCAGTCATCAAAGCAATTACAATTCATCATATTTTGGGAAGAGTCTATGTAAGAGCTTTTGATTTAGCAAATTCCACATACTCAACCATCATATAGTCTTCTATGATTGCTGACACTCAAAGCATATTTTTAGAACAAACGTTTCAGTCAGACACATAGGAAGATGGGGGTTTAATGTTTCACCTCCCAACTTATTTATCTCAGGGATAACGTCAACAATAATAACTCATGATCAGCTATATCCAACTAGGTATATGTGCCTGGATCTTTCCCTACCACATGATGCTTGCCGAGAATAATTAAGGTTGGAATAAGGATGAACACTATTGACTCTTACATAAAAATAAAAACTAAAAAATAAAAAATAGGCCCTTCGCAGAGGGAAGCAGAGGTTGTCATGCGTTTTTTCATTTGGGTGTAAACGCCCTTAATGCAAAGGAACGCCACTTTATATTGCCCCTTGTGATAGCGACCTTTATTATGCAGTCTGTCGCTTTTATTTCTCCATCATCACAAGTTCGTACAAAGCTTGTTTTCCCCTACAATAAAAGATCATACATATTTAGGAGCAATTTTTATTGCCTTTTGCACCGATGACAACTAATTGAAGGATCTTATTCAATCCGTAGATAGATATGGTGGACTCTCATGACAATAAACTGAGTTTAAGGGTTTTTGGATGCACAAGTAGTATCTCTACTTAGTATGAATTTTTAGCTAGCAAAAGATTATAAGCAAGCACCACATGTTAGAGGATCCATGACAATGTAACTTCTATGTGAATATAAGCAAACATAACCCATTACGTTGTCTTCCTTGTCCAACATCAACTATTTGATCAAGCTTGGAAATAATTAATGGGGGCTCACAATCATAAAAGATGTCCAAGATAGTATATTTATATGTGAAATCTCTTTTCCTTTATTATTCTTTCATGAATTGCATCAATGATCAATGCTATGTTTGCTAACTTCCAATAAACTTTATCAATTATACTTCTTATATGTGAAGTCATTACTCCCCATGGGATTAGCATATGATCTTTTGTTTTTTCCCCTTTTTTATTTTCATGCCATGATTGGAACAAAAGGTAAAGCAACAAAACTCAAACTACTCTTTATTATATAACTCTCACACACGATTACATAGGTAGATAGAATGATCACGAAACAAGCACTCGAAAAGTACTTCATGCTAATACTTTTATTCTTCTAAATGAAGCAATAACTAAGGGTCGAACTAAGATAAATGATGGTAAAAAGTGATGATGATACGATACCGGGGCACCTCCCCCAAGCTTGGAACAAGCCAAGGGTGGTGCCCATACCCGTGTACTCAAGTTTCTTTCTTCGGTGATGGTGGTGATGAAGTAGTGGGCTTGTCCTCCGCCTTCCAAGGTATGGGCTCCCCGTTGAAGAAAGAGGAACGAGTCTCCGGAATCCTGAAATGTGCAGCTAGGCTCATCCTTTTAAACCTGGATTCATACTCACAGTTTTGATTTTGCAGGTCATAAATTTACGCTTGGAGGTTCTCAATCCGGTCTTGAAGCTTGAAGATGGCTTCCCCGATCTCCTTGCTGTCTGAAAGTGCTAGTTATCGACTAGAGGGGGGTGAATAGGCGATTTTTATGAAAGGCTTCGGAGGTGGGTTGCTCTCAAACGACAAAAGCCGTGCGAATAACTCGGAGCAGCCACCAACTTATGGTGGAGGTGGGTGGCTATTTATAGCCAGGAGGCAACCCGACATGATATGACCGAACTGACCCTGGGTCAGTGGCCACTCGACACGTGTCACAACGATCGGATTCCGAACACACGCGGCAGCTTTACTTGAGCTCCAAGTCAAGCTGACTCAACCAACTCTGGAAGAGGTTTTCTCTCATTTGTCTTCGGTCGAAGACATAGGTATTTAGGTTGAGCATCACGTCAATTTCTGACTTCGTTTACCTCGACCCCACTTAATAGTACGGTGGTTCCTATGACTCAAGAAAGAAGAAAATGAAACTACCAAAAGACTAAGTCCTCGCGTTCCATTGGCTTCAAATGAATGTCTTCATGAACCATTATCTTCAACACGAATGTCTTCGTAAACCACCATTATCTTCAATGTCTTCATGCATTTTTAGGGGCCATCTTTGATGGTGAAACCGAATCAATAGGGACTTCTACCTGTGTTCTCCTGTGAATATCACAAACACATTAGTCCCTCAACCAAGTTTGTCGTCAATACTCCAAAACCAACAAGGGGTGGCACTAGATGCACTTACAATCTCCCCCTTTTTGGTGATTGATGACAAACTGGTTGAAGTTTTCAACGGGGATAATAGTATGTGAAAGTTAAGGAACAAGGTGTTTGGCTTCATGAATTTAAAGGGGCTCCCCCTGAAGATGTGCATATAAGTAATTTGCTTTTGAATGCAAATGCACATAGCAGGTTTCACTTTGTGGAGATCTCCCTCATTATCATGAAGTCAAACCATAGTGCATATAACGAGTATTATGAAGATAATGAAATGCACAATGGAATATGGGCGTCTGCAGAATGGCTTCATGCGCATAAGATCAAATTTAAGTAGCACGCAAAAGGAAACCGTAGCGAATGTAGCATACGTCCATCAGGACTTAAGTTTACAACCCAAAATGACAATGTTCGAGAACGGAAGTTGCAAACTTAACAAAATATCCAGGCCCAACCCAAAATGCTCGCTTGAAGACTATCAACCCATATGCTTCTCCCCCTTTTGTCATCGATTACCAAAAAGGTGTGAAGACAAAGGGTGTCTAAGCGTCCCAAGGAGGTGATGACCCACAAGTATAGGGGATCAATTGTAGTCCTTTCGATAAGTAAGAGTGTCGAACCCAACGAGGAGCAAAAGGAAATGACAAGCTGTTTTCAGCAAGGTATTCTCTGCAAGTACTGAAAGTAGCGGTAATAGATAGTTTTGATAGCAAGATAATTCGTAACAAGTAACAAGTAACAACGGTAACAAAGGGTGCAGCAAAGTGGCCCAATCCCTTTTATAGCAAAGGACAAGCCGGAACGAACTCGTATAATAAGCAAAGCGTTCTCGAGGACACATCGGAATTTCATCTAGTCACTTTCATCATGTTTGTTTGATTCGCGTTCGCTACTTTGATAATTTGATATGTGGGTGGACCGGTGCTTGGGTGCTGTTCTTACTTGAACAAGCCTCCCACTTATGATTACCCCCTCTCGCAAGCATCCGCAACTACGAAAGAAGAATTAAAATAACTCTAACCATAGCATGAAACATATGAATCCAAATCAGCCCCTTACAGAATAGCGCATAAACTAGGGTTTAAGCTTCTGTCACTCTAGCAACCCATCATCTAATTACTACTCCACAATGCCTTCCCTTAGGCCCAAAGATGGTGAAGTGTCATGTAGTCGACGTTCACACGACACCACTAAAGGAAGCAACAACATACATATCATCAAAATATCAAACGAATACCAAATTCACATGATTACTTATGACAAGACTTCTCCCATGTCCTCAAGAACAAAAGTAACTACTCACAAATCGTATTCATGCCCAAGATCAGAGAGGTGTTGAATAGCATAATAGATCTGAACATATAATCTTCCACCAAATAAACCAACTAGCATCAACTACAAGATGTAATCAACACTACTAGCAACCCACAGGTACCAATCTGAGGTTTTGGGACAAAGATTGAATACAAGAGATGAACTAGGGTTTGAGATGAGATGGTGCTGGTGAAGATGTTGATGAAGATTGGTCCTCCCACGATGAGAGGATCATTGGTGATGTCGATGGCTTCGATTTCCCCCTCCCGGAGGGAAGTATCCCCGGCGGAATCGCTCCGCCGAAGAGCAAAATAGCTCTTGCCCAGGTTCCGCCTCGAGACGGCGGCGCTTCGTCCCGAAAGCCTTCTCTCTTATTTTTCTAGGGCAAATGGCTTCATATAGCAGATGGAGGGGGCCAGACGCCAGCTGTGGGCCCCACAAGGCACTGGGCGCGCCCTTCTGCCTTGTGGGCAGCTGGTGGGTCCCCTCTGGTATTTCTTCTCTCCAGTATTTTTTATATATTCAATAAAAAATCTCCGTGAAATTTCAGGTCAATTGGAGCTCTATAGATTAGGTATCTCTGATGTGGCTATTTCAGGTCCAGAATTCCAGCTGCCGGCATTCTCCCTCTTCATGTAAATCTTGCAAATTAAGAGAGAAAAGGCATAAGAATTGTATCATAAGGTGAAATAATGATCAAAAACATAATAAATAACAGTAGGAAATCATGATGCAAATTGGACGTATCAACTCCCCCAAGCTTAGACCTCGCTTGCCCTCAAGCGAAAAGTCGAAATCGATAATCATGACCACATGTTTAGAGAGAGAGACGTCGATAAAAAATAAAATACGGACATGGAGCATCATGATCTTTATTGTAACAGTAATATATCATCATAGAACTTCTCATGAAAAAGTAACAATTCATCCACAAGTTAAAGTATGAACCATAAACCAAATTGAAAACTAACAAACTATGATATCAGTCACTGAAGCAATTGCAATTCATCATATTATCAGGAAGAGTCTATGTAAGAGCTTTGTGTAGCAAGTTCACATACTCAACTATCATTTAGTCTTCTATGATTGCTGACACTCACGTCATACTTGTGGAGCAAAAGTTTCAGTCGAACACATAGAAAGATAGGAGCTTATAATTTCGCCTCCCAACGTATTTACCTCAAGGGTAATGTCAACAATAATAACTGATGATCACCTACATTCAACTGGATATATATGCATGGATCAATCCCCACCACATGATGTTTGCCAAAAGAGAAAATAAAAATGGAATAGAGAAGAATACTATTGACTCTTGCATGAAAGTAAATACATAAAGTAAAAGATAGGCCCTTCGCAGAGGGAAGCAGAGGTTGTCATGCGCTTTTGTTTTTGGATGTGCAAGCTCTTAATGTAAAGGAACGTCACTTTATATTGCCCCTTGAGATAGCGACCTTTATTATGCAGTCTGTCGCTTTTATTACTCTACCATCACAAGATCATACAAAGCTTATTTTCCCTTACAATAAAAGTTCATACATATTTAGGAGCAATTTTTATTGCTTTTGCACCGATGACAACTTACTTGAAGGATCTTATTCAATCCATATGTAGATATAGTCGACTCTCATGACATGAAACTGGGTTTAAGGGTTTTTGGATGCACAAGTAGTGTCTTTACTTAGTGCGGAATTTTGGCTAGCAAAAGATAGGGGCAAACACCACATGTTAGAGGATCCAAAACAATATAACTTCTATGTGAATATAAGCAAACATAACCCATTACGTTGTCTTCCTTGTCTAACGTCAACTAATTGTCATAGAATATTTGATGGGGGCTCACAATCATAAAAGATGTCCAAGATAGTATATTTATATGTGAGTCCTCTCTTCCTTTATTACTTTTTCATGAATTGCAACAATGACCAATGCTATGTTTGTCAACTTCCAACAAGTTTTATCAATTATACTTCTTTTATGTGAAGTCATCACTCCCCATGGGATTAGCATATGATCTTACTTTTTATTCTGTATTTATTTCTAAGATTGGATCATCAAAAGCAAAACACTCAACTCAAACTAATCTTTATTATATAACTTTCACACACGATTACATAGATAGATAGATCAGAAAGCAAGCACTCGAAACTAAATCATACTAAAACTTTATTCCTCTAAATCATGAAATAACTAAGGATCGAACTAAGATAGATAATGATGATGAGAAAATGATGGTGATATGATACCGGGGTGCCTCCCCCAAGCTTGGCACAAGCCAAGGGGAGTGCCCATACCCATGTACTCAAGTCTCCTTCTTCGGTGATGGTGGTGATGGTGAGGTGGGCTTGTCCTCCGTCTTCCAAGGCATAGGTTCTCCATCATAAAAGGACGAGAGTGTTTCCGGAGTCCTGAAATTTGCAGCTAAACTCATACCTTTGAACTTGGCCTCATACTCAAAATTTTGGTTTTGTAGATCATAGATTTGGGCCTGAAGATAGTCAATCCGATCATTGAGCTTGAAGATGACGTCCCCAATATTCTTGCCGTCCACCTTGTGTTCACGGATGAATTCCGTGATCATGGAGTGGTTAGCACAAAGTCTGCGCTCCACCATGCCCTGGCACTTGAAGATCTCCTGTTCCACCGCTTCCAGCCTGGCCTTCTCGCTCCCGGTCTTCTTAGGTCCTTGAACGTCCTGGATGTGGAGCACCCCCTCATGCATCTCAATGGCTTGAGGGTGCTTCATCACCTCCGGTAGGTACGGGTTGATGACCTTCTCATAAAACTTGTCCTTGGACGAACTTGGAGACGTCATGGCGACCTAGATCTGTCAGAAAAATAGCCTGAAACAAGAACAGAGGAGAAACTTGCGATACGGTGGTCAAAACATACGGGAGTATATATAAAGAATTTTTATCTTGCAAAACAAGCATAAGGGAAGAAAATGGAGTCGGGAAGGCACACGTGGGGCCCACAAGGCACCACGGCGCGCCCCAGGGGGGGGGGGTTGCGCCCTTCTGCCTTGTGGGCGACACGTGGGTCCCCTCGGCTATTTCTTATTTTTGTAAATTTTCTAATATTCCAAAACTGACAGAAATAATTTTTATGGAATTTTTGGAGTCGGTTTACTTACCGTATCACATACCTACCCCTTTTCAGGGTTCTGGAGCGTTCCGGAAGGACTCTTTGATGTGATCTTCCGGTGTAATTGTTTCAATAATATTAGTTTAAACGTTAATGGGAGTACCTGAAATATAGTGCTTAATTCTTTGCCCATTCACCACTCTCGGATTATTGCCTTCGAAGTTGTTTATTTTGATGGCTCCGGAGCGATAAACTTCTTCGATGATATACGGTCCTTCCCATTTAGAGAGAAGTTTTCCTGCAAAGAATCTCAAACGAGAATTGTATAATAGAACATGATCACCTACTTTGAATTCCCGTTTTTGAATTCTTTTGTCATGCCACCTTTTAACTTTTTCTTTAAACAACTTAGCATTATCATAGGCTTGGGTTCTCCATTCATCTAAGGAGCTAATATCAAATAACCTCTTCTCACCGGCAAGTTTAAAATCATGATTAAGTTCTTTAATTGCCCAATAAGCTTTATGTTCTAATTCAAGAGGTAAATGACATGCTTTTCCATAAACCATTTTATACGGAGACATACCCATAGGATTTTTATATGCAGTTCTGTAAGCCCATAATGCATCATCAAGTTTCTTAGACCAATTCTTTCTGGATCTATTAACGGTCTTTTGCAAAATCAATTTTATTTCCCTATTAGTTAATTCAACTTGACCACTAGACCGAGGATGGTAAGGGGATGCAATTCTATGGTTAACATCATATTTAGCAAGCAACTTACGGAAAGCACCATGAATAAAATGTGAACCACCATCAGTCATTAAATATCTAGGGACTCCAAACCTCGGGAAAATGACTTCTTTAAGCATTTTAATAGAGGTGTTGTGATCAATACTACTAGTTGGAATAGCTTCTACCCACTTAGTAACGTAGTCAACAGCAACTAAAATATGAGTATACCCATTGGATTTAGGAAAAGGTCCCATATAATCAAAACCCCAAACATCAAATGGTTCAATAACAAGTGAATAATTCATAGGCATTTCCTGACGTCTACCAACATTACCAATTCTTTGACATTTATCACAAGAAAGGACAAACTTACGTGCATCCTTGAAAAGAGTAGGCCAATAAAAATCAGATTGTAATACCTTGTGTGCAGTTCGGTCTCCCGCATGATGTCCTCCATATGCCTCGGAGTGACACTTACGTAGGATTTGTTCCTGTTTATGCTCAGGTACACAACATCTAATAATACCATCTACTCCTTCTTTATATAGATGTGGGTCATCCCAAAAGTAATGTCTTAAATCAAAGAAAAACTTTTTCTTTTGTTGATATGTAAAGCTAGGTGGTATGTATTTAGCAACAATGTAATTAGCATAGTCTGCATACCAAGGAGTATTACGAGAAGCATTTATCACAGCTAATTGTTCATCAGGAAAATCATCATTAATAGGAAGTGGGTCATCAAGAACATTTTCCATTCTAGACAAATTATCTGCTACGGGATTCTCAGCTCCCTTCCTATCAACAATATGCAAATCAAATTCTTGTAGCAGAAGAACCCATCTAATAAGTCTAGGCTTAGCATCTTTCTTTTCCATAAGGTATTTAATAGCAGCATGATCAGTGTGAACAGTAACCTTGGAATCAACAATATAAGATCTAAATTTATCACATGCAAACACAACTGCTAAAAATTCTTTCTCAGTAGTAGCATAATTTCTTTGAGCGCTGTCTAGAGTTTTACTAGCATAATGGATAACATTTAATTTCTTATCAACTCTTTGTCCTAAAACAGCACCAACAGCATAATCACTAGCATCACACCTAATTTCAAAAGGTAGGTTCCAATCAGGTGGTTGAACAATAGGTGCAGAAATTAAGGCTTTCTTAAGTATTTCAAAGGCTTCTACACAATCATCATCAAAAACAGACGGGACATCTTTTTGCAAGAGATTGGCAAGAGGTCTAGAAATTTTAGAGAAGTCTTTTATAAACCTTCTATAGAAACCAGCATGATCAAGGAAACTTCTTATACCTTTGATATCTTTAGGACGTGGCATTTTCTGAATAGCATCGACCTTAGCTTTATCAACTTCAATACCTCTTTCAGAAATTTTATGCCCAAGGACTATACCTTCATTAACCATAAAGTGGCACTTCTCCCAATTCAAGACAAGATTAGTTTCTTCACATCTCTGCAAAACTCGATCAAGGTTGCTTAAGCAATCATCAAAAGAAGTTCCGTAAACGGAGAAATCATCCATGAAAACCTAAACAATCTTTTCACAAAAGTCAGAGAATATAGCAGTCATACATCTTTGAAAGGTAGCAGGTGCATTACATAAACCAAAAGGCATACGACGATAAGCATAAGTTCCAAAAGGACAAGTAAAGGTGGTTTTCTCTTGATCTTCAGGTGATACCGGTATTTGAGAGAAACCAGAATAACCATCTAGGAAACAAAAGTGTGTATGCTTAGATAATCTTTCTAACATTTGATCAATAAAAGGCAAGGGGTAATGATCTTTTCTAGTGGCTTTATTTAATTTCCTGAAATCAATTACCATCCTATAACCAGTTACAATGCTTTATGGGATGAATTCATTTTTATCATTAGGAACAACGGTAATACCTCCCTTTTTAGGAACACAATGAACAGGACTTACCCATCTACTATCAGCTATGGGATAAATTATACCTGCTTCCAAAAGCTTTAATATTTTAGTTCTTACCACATCCTTCATTCTAGGATTCAGCCTTCTTTGATGATCAACAACGGGTTTGGCATCTGGCTCCATATGAATTTTATGCTGACATAAAGTGGGACTAATGCCCTTAAGATCATCAAGAGTATATCCAATAGCGGCACGGTTCTTCCTTAGAGTTTTAAGTAATCTCTTTTCTTCATGCTCTGAAAGGTTAGCACTAATAATAACATGATACATCTTCTTTTCATCAAGATAAGCATATTTAAGAGTATCAGGTAATTGCTTCAATTCAAACACAGGATCACCCTTGGGTGGAGGTGGATCTCCCAAGGTTTCAATAGGCAGATTATGTTTAAGGATAGGTGCTTGTTTAAAGAATATTTCATCTATTTCATTTCTTTCACTCATATACATGTCATTCTCATGCTCAAGCAAATATTGTTCTAGCGGATCAGTAGGAGGCACATCAATAGAGGCAAGGCCAATAATTTCATCTTTACTAGGCAATTCCTTATCACGAGGTTGTCTACGAAACTTAGAGAAATTAAACTCATGAGACATCTCACCAAAATTAACACTAACAATTTCTTTAGTGCAATCAATCTTAGCATTAACCGTATTCAAGAAGGGTCTACCAAATATAATGGGACAAAAATCATCTTGTGGTGATCCAAGAACAAGAAAATCAGTAGGGTATTTGATCTTACCACACAAGACTTCAACATCTCTAACAATCCCAAGCGGTGAAATAGTGTCTCTATTTGCAAGCTTAATAGTAACATCAATATCTTCAATCTCAACGGGTGCAATATCATTCATGACTTCTTGATAGAGAGTAAACGGAATAGCACTCACACTAGCACCAATATCACATAAACCATGATAGCAATGATCTCCAATTTTAACAGAAATAACAGGCATGCCAACTACATGTTTATTTTTATCTTTAGGATCTGGCTTAGCAATTCTAGTTGCTTCATCACAGAAATATATGATATGTCCATCAATGTTATCAACCAAAAGATCTTTAACCATTGCAACACTAGGTTCAACTTTAATTTGCTCATAAGGTCTAGGTGCTCTAATTTTACTCTTATTGACTACAGTTGAAGCTTTAGCATGTTCCTTAATCCTAACAGGGAAAGGAGGTTTCTCAATATAAGCAGTAAGCACAACTGGATCAACATGGTAAACAATTGTTTCTTCTTTAACACCAACAGGTTCTTCTTTCAATTCAATAGGTGGATGATATTTAAACCATTTCTCCTTAGGGAGATCAACATGAGCAGTAAAAGATTCACAAAAGGTAGCTACTATCTTAGAGTCAAGTCCATATTTAGTACTAAACTTACGAAAAGCATCAGTTTCCATAAAAGATTTAACACAATCAAACTCAAGATTTATACCTGACTCATTACCTTTGTCGATTTCCCAATCTTCATAATTGCGTTTAATTCTTTCAAGAAGGTCCCATCTAGATTCAATAGTTTTCTTCATAAAGGAACCAGCAGAAGAAGTATCGAGCATGGATTGATCATTATGAGAAAGCCGAGCATAAAAGTTTTGAAGGATTATTTCTCTTGAGAGCTCATGATTGGGGCATGTATGCAACATATACTTAAGCCTCCCCCAAGCTTGAGCGATACTTTCTCTTTCATGAGGCCAAAAATTATATATATAATTCCGATCACGATGAACCAAATGCATAGGATACAATTTCTGGTGGAATTCCAGCTTCAACCGGTTCCAGTCCCATGTATTAGTATCATCACATAGCCTATACCATGTCAATGCCTTTCCCTTCAAAGATAGAGGGAATACTTTCTTCTTAACTCCATCTCCAGATAAACCCGCAAGCTTAAACAATCCACAAATTTCATCCACATAGATCAAGTGCATATCAGGATGTACCGTTCCATCTCCTGCATAAGGATTAGCTAGCAATTTCTCTATCATACCCGAAGGAATTTCATAATAAATATTTTCAGTAGGTTCAATAGGTGGAGGAGCAACTCTTATTGCTTCCGGTCAAGGTGAAGTTACCCCGAACAAGCCCCTCAAAGGATTACTTTCCATAGTGACAAGTGGCAATAAATTTCAGCACGTAATATAAATGTTTCCTTACCAAATTCCACTCACCAAAGGCGCTTCACTCCCTGGCAACGGCGCCAGAAAAGAGTCTTGATGACCCACAAGTATAGGGGGTCAATCGTAGTCCTTTCGATAAGTAAGAGTGTCGAACCCAACGACGAGCAGAAGGAAATGACAAGCGGTTTTCAGCAAGGTATTCTCTGCAAGTACTGAAAGTAGCGGTAACAGATAGTTTTGATAGCAAGATAATTCATAACAAGTAACAAGTAACAACGGTAACAAAGGGTGCAGCAAAGTGGCCCAATCCCTTTTATAGCAAAGGACAAGCCGGAACGAACTCGTATAATAAGAAAAGCATTCTCGAGGACACATGGGAATTTCATCTAGTCACTTTCATCATGTTTGTTTGATTCGTGTTCGCTACTTTGATAATTTGATATGTGGGTGGACCAGTGCTTGGGTGATGTTCTTACTTGAACAAGCCTCCCACTTATGATTACCCCCTCTCGCAAGCATCCGAAACTACGAAAGAAGAATTAAAATAACTCTAACCATAGCATGAAACATATGGATCCAAATTAGCCCCTTACGGAATAACGCATAAACTAGGGTTTAAGCTTTTGTCACTCTAGCAACCCATCATCTAATTACTACTCCACAATGCCTTCCCTTAGGCCCAAAGATGGTGAAGTGTCATGTAGTCGACGTTCACACGACACCACTAAAGGAAGCAACAACATACATATCATCAAAATATCGAACGAATACCAAATTCACATGATTACTTATGACAAGACTTCTCCCATGTCCTCAAGAACAAAAGTAACTACTCACAAATCATGTTTATGTTCAAGATCAGAGGGGCATTGAATAGCATTAAGGATCTGAACATATAATCTTCCACCAAATAAACCAACTAGCATCAACTACAAGATGTAATCAACACTACTAGCAACCCACATGTACCAATCTGAGGTTTTGGGACAAAGATTGAATACAAGAGATGAACTAGGGTTTGAGATGAGATGGTGCTGGTGAAGATGTTGATGAAGATTGGTCCTCCCACGATGAGAGGATCGTTGGTGATGTCGATGGCTTCGATTTCCCCCTCCCGGAGGGAAGTATCCCTGGCAGAATCGCTCCACCGGAGAGCAAAATAGCTCCTGCCCAGGTTCTGCCTTGAGACGGCGGCGCTTTGTCCTGAAAGCCTTCTCTCTATTTTTTCTAGGGCAAATGGCTTCATATAGCAGAGGGAGGGGGCCAGACGCCAGCTGTGGGCCCCACAAGGCACTAGGGATCGACCAGGGGGGCCGCGCCCTTCTGCCTTGTGGGCAACTGGTGGGTCCCCTCTAGTATTTCTTCTCTCCAGTATTTTTTATATATTCAATAAAAAATCTCCATGAAATTTCAGGTCAATTGGAGCTCTGTAGATTAGGTATCTCTGATGTGGCTATTTCAGGTCCAGAATTCCAGCTGCCGGCATTCTCCCTCTTCATGTAAATCTTGCAAATTAAGAGAGAAAAGGCATAAGAATTGTATCATAAGGTGAAATAATGATAAAAAACATAATAAATAACAGTAGGAAATCATGATGCAAATTGGACATATCAGGAGGCGGTGAAGATGTTGGTGCAGATGGGTCGACGCTAGAGTTGGGTGGAGCAGACGGGCCAGTTGCAGCATCTTGATGCAGTGAAGTCATGGCTAGAGAAGTGTCATCATCTTTTTCATCAACAACCCGAGCATGAACTGTAGGTTCTGAAGAAGAATAGTCTGAATCTTCAATGGATGGCGTAGCATGCCACTTCTCAGTTTTCGGGGGCTTGGAGTTGAATTTGAAGCTTTCCGTGAAGCCATCAGCTGCAAGATCATCTTCAGAGCATAACTGCGTGAGGCTCTTCCAAGCACGGTGACTGGCTTCATGAGCAACAAACGCATTCTTGGTTGATAAGTTTCTGATGCGATTGATGTCATTGAAAAGACTTAGCATCTGACGCTTTTGCCATAAATAGTGCTTGTCTTGTTTTTGATGAAGGGACACAAGAAGTTCCCTGTCCGTCATCACCTTGGCACTCTTCTGAGGCCTTTGAGGAACAGTGCTGGTAGTGGCTTCAGTGTTTGCTTGACGTGGTTGCCGAAACTGACCAGCAAGCTCAGAAGTGGAGGCCACATTGGGAAGGTGAATAGCTTCCAGATAAGCAGAGTGGCTTGATTCCACAAGTCTTGGATCTTTGTCAGTTGAAGGATAGATGACTGTCGGTACCAAAACCGGCATATCTCGGGTAGAGGGTCCGAACTATGAGTTAAGGAGTCGATGGTAACAGGGAACGTAGAGACAACGAGTTACCCAGGTTCGGGCCCTCTCAAGGAGGTAATACCCTACGTCCTGCTTGATTGTATTGATGTGATTGTATTAAGGTTACAAGGTTGATCTACCTCGAGATCGACTGGGCTAAACCCTAGGTAATGGATATCATCCTCCTCTATGGACTAGGCCTTCAGGTTTATATAGACACCAGGAGGTCCTAGGGTTACACAAGGTCGGTTACCATCAGGGGACAAGCATGCCGGTTACGCCAATTGTTCCTTGGAGGAGACACCAAGTCTTCAGAGGTTTCCTTCTGATACACGGGGTCGCCCACAATCCGGTCTTCCATCAACGAGTAGAGGGAGGCCCACCAGCCCGGCCTATGAGAGATAGGCCGGCAGCCCGAGTACCCCCTAGTCCGGGACACCCTCAGTAGCCCCCGAACTAGCCTCCAATGCCGAGGTCTACGGTCTTCGGCAGCTTCATGCTTCAAAGGTCTTCGGCTTGGGTGGCGAGTTCCTCCCGTTACCTGTATTCGAATTAACAATAATCCGGCCACCAATAGATCGGTTACCGAGGTATCCTCAGAGAGGCCCTGTGGGGCCCGCCATACCGCTTTTCTTTGCTTAGAATTAAATGACGACCCTCGATCTCTGCGCACCCACGGAATGCGAGTGGCCCGATGGGTTTTTACAAAAATGTCCCTCCCTGGGGGGAGATAATGCCCCTTTAATAAGCCAAGGGCGTGGAGGTTAACGCTTCCCACCCCCTGCCATTCTTCTCCACATCCCCGCAAAGCCATAGTCAACAAACAATGGCGAGCGTCCCAGGCTCTTCCTCACGTCCTCATGGCCCCCGTCAAGGTGATTGGGCGAGTTGCTCCGTATCTTGCATGCAACTACGTAGGCTTGAGGCGCAGGGGTATCTGCCCGCTTCAGATCTCACATCCACCCGCCCCGGATTAACTTCCGCGGACGAAAAGGCCCTTGCGGAGAATTTTCCTTCCCCTCACGGGGAGGAGAGGGTTTGCTTCGTGCCCTTCGTTCTGCAAGGCCTGGGTTTTCCCATCCATCCCTTCTTGAGGGGTTTACTAGAGTTCTACGGGATTCAGCTCCACCACCTTACCCTCGGATCGATCCTCCATATTTCGGGCTTCGTCGCTTTATGCGAGATGTTCCTGGGCTGCGAGGCACACTTCGAGTTGTGGAGGAAATTCTTCTGCCTAGTCCCCCGCACCCGGGAAGGGGTTATCTACGAGGTTGGCGGAGCCGAAGTATGGCGCATCGCCCGGACCGGATACCCCGTTGGGACTCCGAAGAAGGATGCCGAAGAGTGGACTTCGGAATGGTTTTATATCGAAGACGTCCCTTTATTCGATCCAGTTCGAAGGGGTCTACCAGAATTTTTATTGGCTTCTCCAACGAAGCGGTTCAACTGGCGCCCGAAGAGTCCTTCCCAAGAGGAAAGTGCCGAAGTAGCTCGATTGGCTGCTCAAGTGAGGTGGTTAGCCCATAACAGACTAACCATTGTTGACGTGATGGCAATAGCCATCGCTCGATGTGTCCAGCCTCTCCAACAGAGAATTCATCCGCTATGGAACTACAACGGGGAGGACGACACAACCCGGTACACCAAGAAGGGGCCTGCCAACCAGGTGGCGATAGCCGCCATACTAGCCGATCTGTTCAAGGGGGAAGAGCAAGAGTTCGCTCGGCTAAAGCTCAAGAAAAGCTTCTCGATGTATGAGCTCATCGAAATGGTGAGTTCGACCACTCTTTATAGTTCGGATATCACTCCAGATTTTTCATAGTCGGATCTTCACCTTGTCCGAACAGAGTTGGAGGCGATGGATCGAGACAGTGAGTTGCCCGGCTCCTCAATCGGAGAATTACTCTCGCGATGACGATCCTGGGTTCCATGACGACCCTGAAACATCGATTAATTTTGAGGACGGTGTCTTCTACTAGGAGAGCCTCGATGGCTCCAAGGTGGCCCTGTTGGCCGATCATCCCGGGGCGCTTCCCTCCTCCGCGGTAAGTGGCCAACGGGCTTCCTCTCGAAAGAAATGCTCAGCCGCTGCAGGCCCGAACACACTGACACCTACTCCCAAGGGCCGCCGCACGACGCGCCGAACAGCCGCAAGAGCGGCATCAGCGGCCCTGACGACAATTAGTCGTGGGGTGACCCCACGCGTGGCCCCAACGGGAGCTACATCATCGGGGCCCCGCCCGAAGAGGTAATGCATTCACCGTACTGTTATGGCCTCTATCTTCAACATCCACCGCATATGCCAATAATTTGCTCCATGGTGTTCTGTAGACGATGTGTGGAACCGCCCGCGGCCGAGGATGTTGAAGAGGTGCCAAGGGGTGACTCAAACCCGAGGTCGCCAGCTGTAACCGGAGTTACTCCGGGAACCCCTGCTGAGGACCAAAATCCCGAGGACTCGGGAGGCGTCTCGGTCACTAATTCCGAAGTTGAAAGTGTGATGAATCATCGGTGGCGCAAGGCGTTACTTCGGCACTCCACGTTGTCTAATCAGGAGTTCAATGCTCTTAGCTCGGTAGATGCGTACCTCGGCGCTGCCCGAACGTGACTTGAAGGCGTAGTGAGGCTCATGTCTACGAATGTGCAGGTATAGTAATAGTTTTGACAACTAGTATCTAACCCAGTAGCCCCCGAGCCTTAATTTGGGCGGGACGGCCGAGTTAAGGGTCTGATATCCATGCTGCCCTGTTTTTGTGCAGATTGTTCGGGAGCAAAACAAAAAGCTGTCCGAGGACCTCAAGCTGGCGCAAACAGAGTTAGAGTATGTGAAAGCCGAGCTAGAGGGGGTGAAGAAATTCACCAGAGAGGCACATGGTAAGTGCCGAACTTAAAGTTCATTAAAGAGAAAATGTGGTGGAACACCTCCACTAATGAAAAATGATTCCATAGCAGCCGAGTCGATAAATCAGCTGCAGAAGGACCTGGATATGGCCAGGAAAGCTCAAAGATATGCGGAGTCACAGCAAGAGGCTGGCTACCGGGTGCTGTCCCGAAGTCATGAGGAGAGGGATAAGCTTAAGGCGGAAGGCGAACAACAGGTCCAAGAAATCAAAAGCTTGAAAGCTCAACTGACTATAACCCAAGAGGAGAACCAGAGACTGAAAGCGGGCATGTTCAGTAAGTGCAATCTGATTTGTCCGTTCAATGACTGAACATATTAGGCAGCAATATGAACAACGCCACGTCTTATTGTAGTTCTGCTGACCGGGCGTCCCGAAGAGGAAGCCGGTTCCTTCGGGCAGGACCTGCTGAAGGAGCTATCCGCTGTACATGAGCGGGCCCGGAGAGCCATGAAGAGCATGTTCAAAGCACTGTGGCCTGGCGAAGTGGCTCTGGAAGGGATGGCCGAACTCGCGAATCGCTTCAAAGGAGCTCGGCGCCGCTTTGAGTTATGGAAGATGTCATCTTGTCGTGAGGGAGCACGGGAAGCGTGGGCGATGATCAAGACCCGCTTCACCAAGCTGGAACCGGAGCATCTAGCGAGAGTTGGGCCGATAGGGCCAGATGGGCAGGAAGTGCCCGTGCATCTGGTGTATGACCAGGTTATGCCCGCAGCTCGACTGTCCCAAGCAGATTGTGCTCTAGAGACCATAATAGATGGTCTTGATCAAGATGTAACAGTCTGATTCTATGTATCTATGTACTTTACATCAAATAGTCTCCAAACCGCGCTAAAACGTTGTCTTAACCGGCCATCGGCTTCCGCCTCCTCGACCAGAGGCCGAGGAGTGTTTCCTACTATGTGATCCGAGGATATCGGAAAAATAATTCGGAGAACCAGGCAATCCGGCCATTTGGTGCGAACAGACAAAAACGTGCTCAGGGAGTTATGTTATATTACTGTATAACGTAAGAAACATCTTCCGACGAAAATAGGTCCTCGATGGGTCCCTTTCATCAGGTTACCATGTCGAACCGTGGATGGATAACCGAATACCCAAGGTAAGCGGGGATGGTTACTTCGGGAAAATACCCCCAGAAATTTTGGTGGTAGTTACCAATTATTTTCACTTCCCCCGCGGCCGACCAATTGTATTCTTAAGAATGCTAGCTTTCGGCTTCACCCGTCTGAGGTACGCACCCGGGTAATCCAGACGTATCAATCACAGAGGTGCTCCCTTTACTCCCTAGCCGAACAATCGGGAACGTAGGGGGTAAACACAGGAGCGAGGCAACCCAGCTTGGCCAAATCTTAAGTCAAATTGATGCATATAGTGGCTTTAGAATGACATAGGAAGGTTGCAAACACGTAAAAAACGGATGATTGCATAAATGAAATTTGACGAGCTTCGTAAAAGAAGCCCCCAGGTAACAAAGTGTGGTACATTCAAAGATGTTTGCCGAAGAAGAACTTAACGTAATTCAGCATTTCCGAACACAACCCGGGAGAGACTATTGACTAGAAAGATAAAGATCCTAAAAGGATAAATCGAACAAGGTAAGTTTGCGGGACTAGCCGTAGAAACGTCGCAGCCGAGCTGCATTCCATGGGTTTGGTTCGAGGCGATCGTCCGTTGGGTCGCGGAGGCGGTACGCCCCGCCCGTGAGTACTTGGTCGATTATGAAGGGCCCTTCCCACTTGGGCGACAGCTTGTGCTTCTGCTTCTCCGGGAGGCGCAGTACTAGGTCGCCGACGTTGTAGGCCTTGGCCCGTACTTCCCTGCTTTGATAACGTCTGGCGTGCTGCTGATAAAAAGCAGAACGAGCCCGAGCTATGTCGCGCTCACCCTCTAGGGCGTCCAGGTCATCCTGCCGATCCAACTCGGCCTCCCTTTCTTCATACATACGCATGCGAGGTGCGTCATGAATAAGATCGCTGGGGAGGACGGCCTCTGCCCCATACACCATGAAGAACGGTGTATAGCCCGTGGAGCGATTAGGAGTGGTGCGCAATCCCCACAATACGGAGTCGAGCTCCTCGACCCAATGGCAGTCGGATTCTTTTAAGGATCGGACCAAACGGGGCTTGATGCCACTCAAGATCAGTCCATTAGCTCGCTCGACCTGTCCATTGGACTGTGGGTGATATACCGAGGCATAATCGAGTTTAATGCCTAAATTAGCGCACCAGTCTTTGACTTCCTGGGCAGTAAAATTGGATCCATTATCCGTTATTATGCTATGGGGGACACCATAACGGTGTACGACGCCGGATATAAAATTGATGACCAGCTTAGACTTGGCCGAAGTTACCGGTTTTGCCTCAATCCATTTAGTGAATTTATCTACCATGACGAGTAGATATTTCTTGTTCCTGGTCCCCCCTTTAAGTGGTCCAACCATGTCCAGCCCCCAGACCGTGAAAGGCCAAGTAATTGGGTTCGTACGAAGGGCCGTGGGGGGCATATGATTCTGATTCGCAAAGAGCTGGCATCCAACGAAATGTTGGACCAATGTCTGGGCGTCTGTTCGGGCAGTGGGCTAAAAGAACCCTGCTCGGAAAGCCTTGCTGACCAGGGCCCGAGCTGCCGCGTGGTGACCGCCCATGCCAGCGTGAATCTCGGCCAGAAGCTGCCTTCCCTCCTCTTCGAATATACATCTCTGGAGGACGCCAGTAGTGCTTTTCTTATATAGCTCTCCCTCGTGGACTTTATAGGCTTTAGATCGTCGAATGATATGCCTGGCCTCAGTCTGGTCAGCCGGTAATTCTTGGCGGAGGAGGTAGGCGAGGAAGGGCTCGGTCCATGGCGCGATTACCGCCATGACTTCGTGAGCCGAAGATGTCATTTCGATGGCCGAGCCCCCGATAATTCCATTATCTAGTTCAATAGGCGGAGGGACGAGCTCTCCTGAGGTATTGGTTTCCGAGCCCTGGGCTTCCTCCTGCCACACCACGGACGGCTTGAAAAGTCGTTCCAAAAAGGTGTTCTCGGGGACGCGGTCGCGCTTAGCGCCCATTCGAGCAAGGATATCCGCTGCTTGATTGCTGTCACGAGGTATATGGTGAAACTCCAGTCCTTCAAAGCGGGCGGAGATTTTCAGGACGGCGTTGCGGTATGCTGTCATTTTTGGGTCTTTTGCGTCGAATTCACCGTTGACTTGAGAGATGGCGTGATTAGAATCTCCCCGTACCTCGAGCCGCTGTATGCCCATTGACACCGCAATCCGAAGTCCATGCAGCAGAGCTTCGTATTCGGCTGCGTTGTTGGAATCGATGTACATGATCTGGAGTATGTACCGAATATTATCGCCAGTGGGTGATGTGAGGACCACGCCAGCCCCCAGCCCGGCGAGCATTTTGGAGCCATCGAAGTACATCGTCCAATGTGAGTATGTACTATACTCCCTAGGGAGTTCGGCTTTCGTCCATTCCACGACGAAATCAGCCAAAACCTGAGATTTAATAGCTCGGCGCGGTCGATATATGATTTCGAAGGGAAGGAGTTCTATAGCCCATTTGGCTATGCGGTCGGTAGCATCTCGATTGTTAATTATGTCGTTGAGCGGTACTTCGGATGCAACCGTGACCGAGCACTCTTCAAAATAGTGGCGGAGCTTGCGAGATGCCATGAAAACTGCGTAGGCGATCTTCTGATAGTGCGGGTACCTCGTTTTACACGGGGTGAGCACTTCGTGATGAGGATATCCCTACTATGGTTCCCTCTCTACCTCATGAAGATAAACAACCTGTTGCTGCAAAGAAGATGTCCAATGATGAAATCAGGATTGGTCCAATTACAAGAGCTCGTGCTAAGTTACTAGAACAACAGGTGAATTCTCTCTTAGTTGATAATGCTATTTATTTTAATGAGAGCTTTATACTGCCTAAATCCTTGTGTGTATGTGTCATTAGGTACATTGGAGAGGAAGGCATAGCACAAGGGAGCAAGGAGGGGAGCAAGGAGGCATTGCAGCTGGGAAGGGAGGAAGACCCTGCAGTTTCCAGGGCGGTAGTACCGCCCCACACAAGCGGTAGTACCGCTTAACGGTAGTACCGCCCCAGTACTACCGTCCTAGTACCGCTTAGGAAATTTCTTCTGGAATCCAAGCGACCCCAAGCGGTACTAAAGCGGCACTAAGTATTTTTAGAGCGGAAGTACCGCTTGCTATAAGCGGTACTACCGTGCTGCCTGCGCGCAGACTTTGGGGCTGACGGCCCGTGTACCCCTTCGATCTATCTTAGGATATAAATACCCTTCCTTAGGGTTAGTTAGAGGCAGACCACGTTTAAGATAAACCCTAGTTCTTGAGATTGCTTGTAAGCATTCATCTTGAAGCCTCATCTCCAATTCGTATCGATCTGGAGATCATATACTGCAAGTTGAGTGTAATCTGCTGTTCCATTGGGAATTAGTATATTGCAATTATACCGTTTCGTGGTCGACGGCTACGTGCGCAAGTGTGTGACGTTGTGAATATCCAAAGGGTTGAGACCTTTTGCATTGGCATCAGGGATCAAGCGAGGGAGAGTTCATCGGCGACATACAAGTTATCTATCATCTTCATCATCACCACCGCCGCTTACTGAGAAGATCGGGACACCCCATATCACTTCGGATACATAATACACAGGTTTCTGCACCTGGAGCTTGTGACCCTCTGTCTCTCGTTCGACGACGAGAACCGCGCTGACCACTTGATTCGTGGCCGAGATATATAGCAGCATTGGCTCGCCCGGGCTGGGTGCTGTTAAGATCGGGTTGCTGGCCAGCAGAGTTTTTATTTCCTCAAGTGCTTCCGCTGCCTCGCTGGTCCAGTCGAAGTTCTTCGTTCGTTTGAGCAATTTGTAGATCGGTAAGGCTTTTTCTCCGAGGCGTGAGATGAAGCGGCTCAAGGCTGCGACGCAGTCGGCCAGTTTCTGAACGTGCTTTAGCTCAGTGGGGATCGCCAGCTCGGACAGTGCCCGTATTTTCGCTGGGTTGGCCTCTATTCCTCTATGGGAAACGATGAACCCGAGCAGCTTACCGACCGGCACTCCGAAAACGCACTTTTCTGGATTGAGCCGTATATCGAAGATCCGAAGATTATTGAAGGTTTGCCGGAGATCGTCCACTAGCTGACTGACGTGTTTGGTCTTAACAACCACGTCGTCCATGTATGCTTCGACCGTTTTGCCAATTTGTTTTTCAAAACATGTTTGAATCATGCATTGGTATGTAGCCCCTGCGTTCTTTAATCCGAAGGGCATTGTGTTGAAACAGAATGGTCCATAGGGGGTGATGAATGCTGTGGCCGCTTGGTCGGACTCCTTCATTTTGATTTGATGGTATCCAGAGTAAGCGTTGAGGAAACACAGCGTGTCGTGTCCGGCGGTGGCGTCGATGATCTGGTCGATGCGGGGCAAGGGGAAAGGATCCTTAGGGCAGGCTTTGCTCAAATCCTTGAAATCGACGCACAAACGCCATGACTTATCCTTCTTCGGCACCATGACCAGGTTGGCCAACCACTCAGGATGTTTGATGTCCCGGATGAATCCGGCTTCGAGCAACTTGGCCAGTTCCTCACCCATGGCTTGACGCTTGGGTTCGGAAAACCAACGGAGAGTCTGTTTAACTGGCTTGAAACCTTTGATTATGTTCAGGCTGTGCTCGGCTAATCTACGCGGGATCCCTGGCATGTCTGAAGGGTGCCAGGCGAAGATATCCCAGTTTGCACGCAGAAATTGGCGCAATTCTTCATCGACTGCGGGGTCCAGCTGAGCTCCGATGGACGCCGTCTTGTTGGGATCTGTTGGATGTACTTGGAATTTGATGATTTCATCTGCTGGTTTAAAGGACGTGGATTTTTGCCTTTTATCAAGGATGACGTCGTCCTTGTCCACCGTTGAGCGGAGCGCGGTTAATTCTTCGGCCGTGAGGGCTTCGGACAACGCTTCGAGGGCGAGCGATGCCTTTTTATTCTCGGCTCACAGGGCTCTGTCCGGATCACTTATTACCGTGATTATACCGTTTGGCCCTGGCATTTTAAGCTTCATGTACCCGTAATGTGGTACAACATGGAATCGTGCGAAGGCATCGCGCCCTAGTAAGGCATGATAGCCGTTTTGGAAGGGCACGATGTGGAAAAGCAGTTCTTTGGATCGGTAGTTCTCGGGAGTTCCAAAGACCACATCAAGAGTCACGCGGCCACTGGCGCGCGCCTCCTTTCCGGGGATGATCCCTTGAAAGGTAGTGTGACTTTGCTCTATCTGGGATCTGTCAAACTGCATTTTATCCAAGGTGTCCTCGTAAATGAGGTTTAGCCCGCTACCATCGTCCATCAACACCTTTTGGAGTCGGAATCCATCCACTATGGGATCAAGGACAAGGGCGGCAGCGGCTCGGGTAGGGCAGGACCTCGGCTGGTCTTGTTCACTAAAAGTGATGGGTGTGTCTGTCCAGGAGTCTGTCTCTGCCACGTGGTGAATTTGAGCGAGCTCTCGCAGGGCTCTCTTCCTCTGATTCTTCGAAGAGTAAGTCTCGTAGATTGTTAAGATTTCGGCGTTGTCATCAAGGGGCATTACTAGACTTTTAGTGGAGTACGGGCCTCCGAGAATGACCTCGCCGCTCTTGGCGACTTGCCTGACCACCCAGCAAGCTCGAAGGCTGTGGGTTGGATTTGTGGAGTGTATGGGGCATGGTTTATCCAGTATTCCGTCAAGGACCGTTTTGGATCTCGTCAGGGGTTTCATCTTTTTCTCGGACGGCTCGTATTGGCGTGTCCGGTGAGGGAGCGCGCGTTTCACCCAAGCTCGGTTTAGTTCCTCTGTGCAGGTTGACTTCGTTTGCTCGAGCTGGGCCTGCCAAGTGTACTCCATGGCGCAATATTTGGACACCAGATCCGATAAATCAGAGAAATTTTGGATGTGGCGGCGGGCGAGGGCGTTTAAGACGCCCTCGTCTCTGTAGTTCTGTCAGAAGATCTCTAGAATGTCCTTGTCGCAGCCGTCCGTCATCTTATTTTTGACGATAAGGAATCTGGCCCAGAAGTGCCGGACTGTCTCTGCGGGCTGCTGCTTAACGTACATCAGGTCCCATATGTTGGGACGTCCTGTGTTATCCGGACAATACTCAATGTGGGGGGTGGGCGGGATAAAAAACTTGATCCCAGCGGAGTGTGAGTCCGGAGTTTTGGGGGCCGCGTCCTGAATTGTCATGGAATCCGGTGCGCCGAGCTCTAGATAATTGACCGGGCGCGGGTGAGCGGGTCCGAACTTGCATGTTGAGCCGGACTCTGGCTCTAAACCCTCTCCGGAGCGGAATTCGGCTGCCAAGCTGGAAGGCGAAGCCTGCTGGTCGGAAACTTGCACCTCATGCGTTTTTGGTTCGGAGGTAACGGGTGAGGCCTCTGAGGGGCCTTAGATAGTGGCGACCAAGTGAGTAGTGGCGGGGGCATAAATTTCCCTGTCGTCGGTTTTAAGCCCGATCTGATCGTATACCGAGGACTGGCCATCGGCGATTCCCAGAGCTTGGATCCGATCTAGTATCCCATTTAATGACGAGAGATCGGTTGATTCCAGGTTCGGGTAATTTGCGGGGTCAACCCGCAGTATGGCCGTGACGGGGGTGTCAGAATTTGCCCCGAAGTTATGTTCGGTCGAGGCTGGAGTTCGGCCACCGAGCGCGGAGGTCAGATCCGGGCTCAAGGTTAGATCTGCAGCGGGCAGTGGGGTTGGCCGCACTCGAAGTCGGCGCTTCAGGATTCGTGGGTCTGTCAGGCGAAGCTGAGGACCCCGTGAGGATAAGATCTCCCCGGGAGTCGGCGACGAATTCTAAGTTTCCAAACCTGATCTCCTGGTCGGGGGTGAAGCTGTCGACCCGGCCAAGGTGACCGGCCGGATCGGCGTGTAGCACGATGCTTCCGAACGCGAAGAGCTGGCCGGGAACAAAAGTGTCCCTGCGGCTAGCGCTGTTGCTGATGATTAGGCGAGCCATTGATCCTTGATGACCCACGGCGGAGCTCTCAATGAAAGCACCAATGTCGGTACCAAAACCGGCATATCTCGGGTAGAGGGTCCGAACTATGAGTCAAGGAGTCGATGGTAACAGGGAACGTAGAGACAGCGAGTTACCCAGGTTCGGGCCCTCTCAAGGAGGTAATACCCTACGTCCTGCTTGATTGTATTGATGTGATTGTATGAAGGTTACAAGGTTGATCTACCTCGAGATCGACTGGGCTAAACCCTAGGTAATGGATATCATCCTCCTCTACGGACTAGGCCTTCAGGTTTATATAGACACCAGGAGGTCCTAGGGTTACACAAGGTCGGTTACCATCAGGGGACAAGCATGTCGGTTACGCCAATTGTTCCTTGGAGGAGACGCCAAGTCTTCGGAGGTTTCCTTCTGATACACGGGGTCGCCCACAATCCAGTCTTCCATCAACGAGTAGAGGGCGGCCCACCAGCCCGGCCTATGAGAGATAGGCCGGCAGCCCGAGTACCCCCTAGTCCGGGACACCCTCAATGACTTCACGAGGTGCATCCACTTCAGGCAGAAAGATGTGATGATTGTGACCAGAGGGTTCATATTGCACAGATGAGCGAAGCTTGATGAGGCGCATGATCCATGGCGCATAAAATTTGAGTCCAAAGAGATCCATCCCAGAAGCAGCAAGCTGTTTGAGGAAGAAGCCATGCGTGTTGAACCTTATGCCATTGACGACATAGTAGACCAGTGTCTTCATGGGACCTTCAAACTTGGCTGAAGATGAACGCCCTTTAATTGGCCATAGAGTATTGCGAAGAATGTGATAAACAATGCGAGGTAAATACTCAAGGTCTTTGACAGGAAATTCCCTGGGGCAATCAGCTTCAATTGGCAATGGCTTCAGCATAGTGAGCATCTCAGTCATATTGGGCTCTGGCTTGTGGAAGATGCTTTCAACTTCCTTGTCATAGGCTTCACAACCTAGATTGTAGTTATCACTAGGAGTGGGCAAGTGTGTGAGCTCAAGCAACTCGCGAGTGTGAACCTTGTGGTGAATATCACTTGTCATCCACTCGAGAACCCATGTGTTGGGGTCTCTGTTGTAGCCCGAGATATGAAGTGTTGCATAAAATTGGAGGATCAACTCCTCATTCCAGTGTTCCTTGTCCGTGACAAAGGGCAACAGTCCAACATCCTTGAAGCATTCCAGCGCTTGATCAAAACAAGGCAGATTGGTCATGGCTTCATAGCTAAGACGCTTGTGAGGATGCACTCTTGCTTGATCATACAGAACACACATGTAGTAGCTTCGCTGATGTTGGGTCCAGAACCGGTCAGAAGATATTCTTTGCTTGGTGTAGGGGTTCTTGGAGCGGTCAAAGAAGGTGTTATTATTTTTGAAGCTAGCCACGCTGAAGTTGCACTTTGTAGAGGGAGTGCTGCGAAGCCTTGGCATTGGCTTCTGGATCTGAGGCTTGTTGTTGATGTTGAATTCATACTGTGGTCCAGGCAGCTCAGGAGGAGTGAGAGTTGGCCATATGACAGGAACCAGCTCACCAGCACGATTATATGCCAGAGCAGTGTTGACCTCATTGGCTTCAGAACGGGTACTGGCTTCAGGAGCAGGAATGTCATGCGTGTCACTCAAATTGGCTTCAGCTATAGGAACTTCAGTCTCAGGAGCCACAAGGGCAGTAGTGGTAATAGGTTCAGACACATTATCTTCAGTTGTAGTCGTTGTAAGAACAGCAGCTATGGTTTCAGACGCTTGATTATCGTCAGCTGATGCAACCGGAATTTCTTCAGCTTGTTTAGCTTCAAGCTCTGTTGTGGTGCTTGAGGGTACAGCTTCATGAGGGACCTCTTGATCAACGGAAGTTTCAGTATGCAATTCCTCTTCAGGAATGCTTGTCATGGAGGTGGAGGGCCTTGGGCCTATGCGAAGCCTACGGAAGGAGGGCGACGCATGTGGAGATGTACCATCTTCCTCCATGGCTTCAGGAGTGATCTGCGGTGACTCAAGTACAGGTGTCGTAACTTGAGCTGGAGGAGTAGTGGGAATCACTTCATGGAGAGGTGAATTTGGATGCTCATGATCCCAAAACTCATCTTGTACGATTGGCATCGGGGGATCGCCAATGCTAACTTGCTCACTGTTCTCCTAAACAGGTGATGATACCGGTTCAGTGTGGAGCTGAGGAAGGACTGCATCAACTGTTGGAGTCTCATTGGCATCATGACCAATGTCTTCAGCTGCGTTGAAGTCAACAACTGGTATTTCTTCAGTTTCTTGCTAAGGGACCTCGGTGGGAGCAGACTCATGAATAACGACATGCCTCTCTGTGTTAGCAGAGGCGGGTGGAGCAACTAAGATAGGTTCGACAAAGATAGCCTCAGCTTGCACAGGAGCCTGAGGATCTTGAGGCACTTGGGTCTTTCTGGAATCCTTTGAAGATTTAGTCTTCTGACGCTTCTGAGAGGGGGATGCTGCAGAAGCTTCAGATTGCTTGTGCTTGCGAGCTTCGGCTTCAGCTTGCTGGGTCTTCTTCCTTTCTGAAGCCATTGAGGAGATAGATGGCTTCGAGCCAGCAAAGTTAGGCGGGAAGATAATCTTGGGCATGTCTTGCTGTAGAGCCTTAGCAACAGGAGTCATTGGCTTCTTCTTCTTTTTGATCAACTTGGGATCAATGGCGGGACGACCAAGTGCTTTACGTTTCAAGCCCTCATTATGGGCTTGCACTGTCTTCTCAGCATACTTCTTGAGGCGATCTCTGGCGCCTTTGGCTTCATCACGGCGTCTCTTAAATTCATCTTTCAGATCAGCCATCATGCGTTTGAAGCCCTTGATTTTCTTGACGCTAAGCTTCTCAACATGCTTCTTGAAGACTTTCTTTTCATGCTCTATCTTATTCTTCTGCTCAATCACCTTTTGCACTATGCCAAGTTCTTTGGCTATAAAGCCCTGGAATGCGATGCTGATATTGATAGGCAACTGGAGATCATCAAGTGAAAGTGTAGGATCTCGAAACCATTCATCAATGAAGTTATTGAGAATGTCATGGTCGAACAGAGGCAGGTCCTTGAAGACATCTGATTCTTCCTGCTTGTTCTTGATCAACTGCTCAAGAGCATCATCATCAAGATCATCATCTGAGAGATCTATGATGTCATCATCATCACGCAAAGTGCTGGTTGGTTTAGGGCCTCGCCTGGCAGTTGTTTTTGTCTTTGAAGTATTCCGAGACACATCTTCAGACTGTTCACTTGTTTCAGGAGGAACAGATCTCAAAGGCTTCACCCTTGAAGCTTTTGGTGTAGCAACTGTCTTGGAAGCCTGTCCACCTTTAGCCTTGGACACCTTCGACTTGCGCAGAGGCTTGGGTGAGGCAGGAGCATTATCTTCAGCATGAGCTTCACCACGAGCAGCAACGGCGGCAATACGAAGAGCGTCGAGATGTTCAACGTATGCCTTGAGGCTATCCCATGATCCAGTGAGATTGGGATTAGCTTCACGAGAGCCATTGGGTCTTGGTTCAGCAGGACCTGGATGAAGTCAATGCCAAACTCTTTCTTGTTTTGGTCTGTAGAACCCCTTGCAAAATGATAGTTGGCTTCAAATAGCTCATCCCCGCGACACCATCGAATGCTAGATAGGTCAGGATCTTGAGGCATGATTGAAAGTGCTAGTTAACGACTAGGGGGGGGGGGTGAATAGGCGATTTTTATGAAAGGCTTCGAAAACAAACAATGTCTTCAAAGTAAGTGGAAGCAATACAAGATCTAACAATGATTATGAATCAAGTACCTACACTTGGCATGCAACACAGAGATGACGAACAGATATGGCAGGCATAGGCATCATGCGCACATGCATGTATTGAACATAAACACAAGAAGCATGAAGACAAATGGGCAAACAGATGAATGGCTTCAGGGAATATCTTCAAACATAGACAAACATGCAAAGGCTTCACAGTATGAAATAGTAAGTAAGGAAGTGAAAGGATAGAACCAGTAGCTCGGGGAAGACAAAGATTTGTTTGACCAGTTCCAACTGCTGTGACAGTTGTACGTCTGGTTAGGGAGGCTGATATTGAACTCAGAAGACCACATCTTCACCTTATTCCCCTTGAGCTAAGACCCGCGGATCTCGCCCAATCACTCTGGTAAGTCTTCAAGGTAGACTTCCAAACCTTCACAGACTTCGTTCACCGGCAATCCACAATGACTGTTGGATGCTCAGAACACGACGCCTAACCGACTGGAAGATCACAGTCTTCAAGTGTAATAAGTCTTCGGTTCACTCGGAACAGAATGTCTTCAGTGATGCTCAATCACTTTGGGCTCTGGGTGTTTTGGGTTTGTCCTTGCAGGATTTCTCTCACAAAGGCTTCGGAGGTGGATTGCTCAAACGACAAAAGCCATGCACAATCTTGGAGCAGCCACCAACTTATGGTGGAGGGAGGTGGCTGTTTATAGCCAGGGGGCAACATGACATGATTTGTCCGAAATGACCCTGGGTCATAGAGGAACCGATACGTGTCCAACGGTCGGATTTCAAACACATGCGGCAGCTTTACTTGGGCTACAAGTAAAGCTGACTCAACCAACTCTGGAAGAGATTTTCTCTCATTTGTTTTCGCTCGAAGACATAGGTATTTAGGTTGAGCATCACGTCAGTTTCTGACTTTGTTTATCTCGACCCCACTTAACAGTATGGTGGTTCCTATGACTCAAGAAAAAAGAAAATGAAACTACCAAAAGACTAAGTCTTCGCGTTCCATTGGCTTCAAGTGAATGTCTTCGTGAACCATTATCTTCAACACGAATGTCTTTGTGAACCACCATTGTCTTCAATGTCTTCATACATTTTTAGGGGTCATCTTTGATGGGTAAACTGAATCAATAGGGGCTTCTACCTGTGTTCTCCTATGAATCTCACAAACACATTAGTCCCTCAACCAAGTTTGTCGTCAATACTCCAAAACCAACAAGGGGTGGCACTAGATGCACTTACAGTCTCCCCCTTTTTGGTGATTGATGACAAACTGGTTGAAGTTTTCAACGGGGATAATAGTATGTGAAAGTTAAGGAACAAGGTGTTTGGCTTCATGAATTTAAAGGGGCTCCCCCTGAAGATGTGCATATAAGTAATTTGTTTTTGAATGCAAACGCACATGGCAGGTTTCACTTTGTGGAGATCTCCCTTATTATCATGAAGTCAAACCATAGTGCATATAAAGAATACTTTGACGATAATGAAATGCACAATGGAATATGGGCGTCTGCAGAATGACTTCAAACTCATAAGATCAAATTTAAGTAGCGCGCAAAAGAAAAAGTAGCGAATGTAGCAGACGTCCATCAGGACTTAAGTTTACAACCCAAAGTGACAAATGTTCGAGAACGGGAGTTGCAAACTTAACAAAATATCCAGGCCCAACCCAATATGCCCGCTTGAAGACTATCAACCCATATGCTTCTCCCCCTTTTGTCATCGAATGACCAAAAAGGTGTGAAGACATAGGGTGTCTAATCGTCCCGAGGAGGCGGTGAAGATGTTGGTGCAGTGGGGTCGATGCTGGAGTTTGGTGGTGCAGACAGGCCTGTAGCAGCATCATGATGTAGTGAAGTCATGGCTGGAGAAGTGGCATCATCTTTTTCATCAACAACTCGAGCATGAATTGTAGGTGCTGAAGAAGAATAGTCTGAATCTTCAATGGATGGTGTAGCACGCACGCCACTTCTTAGTTTCCGGGGGCTTGGAGTCGAATCTGAAGCTTTCCGTGAAGCCATCAGCTGCAAGGTCATCTTCAGAACATAACAGCGTGAGGCTCTTCCAAGCACGGCGGCTGGCTTCATGAGCAACAGACGCATTCTTGGTTGATAAGTTTCTGATGCGATTGATGTCACTGAAAAGACTTTGCATCTGACGCTTTTGCCATAAATGGTGCTTGTCCTATTTTTGATGAAGGGACACGACAAGTTCCCTATCTGTCATCACCCTGGCATGCTTCTGAGGCCTTTGAGGGACAGTGCTGGTAGTGGCTTCAGTGTTTGCTTGACGTGGTTGCCGAAACTGACTAGCAAGTTCAGAAGTGGATGCCACATTGGGAAGGTGAATAGCTTCCAGATAAGCAGAGTGGCTTGATTCCACCAGTCTTGGATCTTTGTTTGCTGAAGGATAAATGACTTCATGAGGTGCGTCTACTTCAGGCAGAAAGATATGATGATTTCATCCAGAAGGTTCATATTGCACAGAGGAGCGAAGCTTGATGAGGCGCATGATCCATGCGCATAAAATTTGAGTCCAAAGATATCCATCCCAGACGTAGCAAGCTGTCTGAGGAAGAAGTCATGCGTGTTGAAGCTTATGCCATTGATGACATTGTAGACCAGTGTCTTCATGGCGCCTTCAAGCTTGGCTGAAGATGAATGCTCTTTAATTGGCCATAAAGTATTGCGAAGAATGTGATAAACAGTGCGAGGCAAGTACTCAAGGTCTTTGACAAGAAATTCCCGGGGCCAATCAGCTTCAATTGGCAATGACTTCATCATAGTGAGCATCTCAGTCATATTGGGCTCAGGCTTGTGGAAGATGCTTTCAACTTCCTTTTCATAGGCATCACAACCTGGATTATAGTTATCGCTAGGAGTGGGCAAGTGTGTGAGTTCAAGCAACTCACGAGTGTGAACCTTGTGGTGAATATCACTTGTCATCCATGCAAGAACCCATGAGTCGGGGTCTCTGTTGTAGCCTGAGATGTGCAATGTTGCATAAAATTGAAGGATTAACTCCTCATTCCAGTGTTCCTTGTCCGTGACAAAGGGCAACAGACCAACATCCTTGAAGCATTCCAGCGCTTGATCAAAACAAGGCAGATTGGTCATGGCTTCATAGCTAAGACGCCTGTGAGAATGAATTCTTGCTTGATCATACAGAACACACATGTAGTAGCTTCATTGATGATGGCTCCAGAACCTGTCAGAAGATATTCTTTGCTTGTTGTAGGGGTTCTTGGAGCGGTCAAAGAAGGTGTTCTCATTTTTGAAGCTAGCCACATTGAAGTTGCAGTTTGTAGAGGGAGTGCTGCGAAGCCTTGGCATCCTTGGCACTGGGTTCTGGATCTGAGGCCTATTGTGAATGTTGAATTCATATCGTGATCCAAGCTGCTCAGGAGGTGTGAGAGTTGGCCAAATGAGAGGAACCGGCTCACCAGTACGATTGTATGCCAGAACAGTGTTGGCCTCACTGGCTTCAGATGGAGCTATGACTTCAGGAGCAGGAGTGTCATGCGTTTCATTCAGATTGGCTTCAGGCACAAGGGCCACAGTGGCAGCAGTAGTGACAGGTTCAGACACAGATTCTTGGTTATCTTCGGCTGTAGCAGCCGAAATATCTTCAACTCGTTTGACTTCGAGCTCTTGAGTGGCTTCGCCTGATGCAGCCTGGATAACTTGAACATCTTCAGGTTGGGTGGTGTTGCTAGGAGGAACAGCTTCTTGAATGACCTCTTGAGAGACAGAGGTATCTGCATGTACTTCCTCTTCAGGAATGCTTGTCATGGAGGATGAGGGCCTTGGGCCTCGGCGAAGCCTTCGAAAAGAGGGCGACGCTTTTGGAGAAATGGTATCATCCTCCATGGCTTCTGGTGTGATCTCTGGTGATTGGAGGAGAGGTGTTGCAATATGAGGAGGAGGAGTAGTGGGAATCACTTCATGCAGAGGAGAGTTTGGATGCTGCTCATCCCAGAACTCATCATGAACCCACTACAAAATTTGCTCTATTTTGCAACGTTTCACTTGTGTCACGTATAACGCTTATTCATCATGGAAAATACCCCCATGACGTTTTCCGTCCGTCACCCCCATCATCACCGAAGCGCCGTCATAGAAAATAAATTTTTGACGGTACCACTTTTTCTGTCACGCAAGATCGCATTTTAGGTGACGAACCAAATAATGTTACCGATCGCCATTTTTGGTGACGACTCAGAATGTCACCTATGATAGCCCAATCTGCCGCGTTAGATCATTTTGGCGACGATAATTCATCACCGGTGATCGGTCCGGGGGGGTTGACCGGTCAAAGATTCAGACACGTGGGGCTAGCAGTTGCTGAGGTGGCTTCTTCCATGTGGGTCCGACGTGGATTTTATCGTCGACCGTCCTATCAGTAATAACTGGGCGTCAGTTTTGACCGGTCAAAGGTGCTGACATATGGGCCCAGAATATGCTAACGTGGCTGCTTACAAGTGGGACCAAACATTGTTGACGACATGCATTTACGTCACAATTACCGTCGCTCGTAGAATTTTTTTTGTAATTCATCTATTATTAATTTTGCCAGCGAATCTGTATTTAATTTGTAATTTCAGGAAAATAGATTGAAAATTTGATTCGCTGGAATATGAGATTTCAAACATTGGCAACAAATCTTCCATTATAAGTGAATCCTGACATTTTACAAGGAGAAGCAGAGGACAAATTCTCGAACAAAGTAAAATTAAGTTGACTATAAGCATGAGGCCATTGGTGTTTTTCAGATGCTGTCTTATGCTGACTGCGTGGACTTCCTTAACAGGTGACTGAGCATTGCCTCCATATGTCTTTGCCTTTTTTCAAAGACAGTGGATTTCTTCTGCTGATCCATTTTGAAATCTTCAATCTCTTGTAGCTGCTGCTTCTGAAGTTCTTTAATTTCTACTATCTTGGCAAAAAGTATTTCATTCAAATCTTCATGAAACATATCAGTTGCCTTTTTTGCATCTGTCTCTTGAGTGGCAATGATGTGTTCTAGCTCACGGATGTGGGCACGAGAGGATGAATTCTTCCCAGAGGAGGATGAGATGCCCATGCTCGAAAGTAAGGTGCTTGAGGAGCTCTTTTCCTCAATGATTTCTACATCAGGTATTGCTGTCATCTCAAGCAGTTTTGATGGTGTATGCTTGATCCTCGATTCATTCTGCAATACAATTGATAGTAGTGTTAGAGCAGTGTTTGATAGTTTGAATAATTATTGTCAGACTACAAATTTGAAGCCTACAAATTTGGCAGTACTTACGAATTGTTTTTTTTGTAGTCGGACTCAATGTAGGATCTTTGTTTGTAGTGCACGTAGGTTCAAGCAAGTCTCCATCGGATTGATTATCAATGTTGTCCTTAGGCTTGTATCAGATTTATCAATTGGTAAACATTAATATGCAAGAAATGTAGCAATCCAACATACAACTTTTGCAATAAGGTAGTACAAATACTTACCATATGTCTGAAGTGGGAATAACATTTTGTAGGTGCAGTGTTTTGGTTGAGCTTCAGAGTAGATGGTTTTCCTTGTTTCTTCGCACAAAGTTCCTACGACATGAAGCTCAAATTTAGTATGATGTTTCCAGAAGTACGGATTGACAAGATGAAAAGAGAAGAGTGTGTATCACATACATTGGAGTGATCCTCACACCAGTGGTCCACAAGTTTCTGCCAATTTTCTTCATTTATATAATCAGGCTTTAACGATATAGCCTTCTCATGGGTGCATTTTTTTTACCTTGTTCCAGTAATTGTTCCTATCTGGAATATCGCGACCACATTTCCTCATAAGACCAATGCACATTTTTGCGGCATATGCATCCTTCGGGTCAATATGATCCATTCCATGCACAAAACATACACCCATTTAGGATAGAACATATGCACGTCTAGTTTTAATAAATGTTTTACAACACAAGTTCAACTTGTAGATGAATTAGCAATAAGGAAAGAAAGTTTAACCATGTGAATAGATGGGTCGTTCATTGTAGATCTTGTTGCAGTTGAAGATGAAGGTACGTCGGCAATGGTGCACTTTTTCCCTAGTGCCACTGTAAAACCATACATTGCCTCGACGAATGCACTTGAAGACATAATTTAGAGACAAAAATCTAGAAGTGGTACTAATCTGATGTACAAGAAATCTGTACCTGAGAAGTAGTTTTCTTAAGATTACCAGGGTCTTGACCTATATCAATCTGACTGGCATCATCTGAACCCTGTGAATCCATATCAATTTCGTAGACCACATCTTTTCTCAGCGCACGTTTGGCTATAGGACAATCGTCCTCAGGTGTTTCTTCTTTAATCCTGCAGTACATATGTGCTCGTCTGGCAACAACACCTGTAGAATCAGACATGACTTGTTACTACGCACGGTCATCAATAATGTGAACAAAGATTCAGAGGGTAACACATAAGAAGTAGTACTCCACTACCTAATATAGAGCAACATGTTATATTAAGAAGAAGAAATCATTCAATTGTGAAAAACAGCACACAAGATTTAATATGAACCTGCATACTAAATTACTGTAACCCTAGATAGAACTATCTGTAGTGCCCCATATAATACGGCTAATTTATTAAGAAACTACAATCTAAATTGGTACAATCCTAGATAGAATTAGATGATGTACGTAGCCTACACTTAGATTACTTCTTTCAAAGAACAACATGTGAAAACGTAAAAGCACGTGCAAATCTTAAAAGGGACGGTGGGGCGAGAGGGGGCTAGAGTTGTTATCTGGTAGCGCCGGATTAGGTTTTGGGGTCGATGGGGGAAGTTTACGTTATTTGCCGCTTTGAAGCACGCCGGCCATGCCGGACGCCGGGGAGGGATCCATTTGGCCGCCACAAGTGGACTAGATCTGCGAAAGAAGAGACATATGAGGGGACGATGCCAATGAAGATGTGGATTCATTTTGTGAATTGGGAAGAAGTTTTATACAGTGGGTTTGGGGAAAATGAGCGCGGCATTTAAAATAGTTGGAGGGAACAAAAAAAGAGAGGGAACGAAAGGGCGGGGGGGGGGGGGGGTGGGGGACGAAATTTTCGGGTCCAACGAGAATATTAAAGGAAGGTGGAACCTTTTTATTTTGTAGAAGAGGTTTATTTGTCGTGCCAAGGTCCAGTGAACAATTATTCAATGAACCATGTTCTTTTCCTTGCACATGACAAACCAGCAATAATTTATATTAGATCATGTAGTACATCTTTGTCCATGTGGAATTTGAACTGAAGTTACCACTTGACATGTCCTGATGGTTGTTCACTCCCCATTTCAAAATCTAGATGCCACGCCCTTCTGTACCTCCTACTAACACTACCTCCATACCCCTAGTGCAAACATGTTCTCCTAGATTCAAACAACTTATTGTAGATGTGTTTTCTCATTCATTGTGGTACTTCCTTTTCAATTTCCATGTACTCATAACCATTTGAAAATCAAGATGGTACGCCCTTTTGTACCTGCTACTAACACTACCTCCATACCCCTAGTGCTCACATGTTCTCTTAGATTCAAACAACTTATTGTAGATGTGTTTTCTCATTCATTGTGGCATTTCCTTTCAATTTCCATGTACCCATAACCATTTGAAAATCAAGATGGTACGCCCTTTTGTACCTCCTACTAACACTACCTCCATACCCCTAGTGCTCACATGTTCTCCTTGATTCAAACAACTTATTGTAGATTTGTTTTCTCATTCATTGTGGCACTTCCTTTTCATTATCCATGTACTCATAACCATTTGAAAATTTAGATGGTACGCCCTTTTGTACCTTGTACTAACACTACTTCCATACCCATAGTGCACACATTTTCTCCTTTTAATATCGGCTTTCTAAACATGTACATAATGCATAGAAGAAAATGCAAGCTCTTTGGGTGTGGTTTGCTTCGTAACGTGTACATGAATGAACCAACATATGTGTGTAGTGTGCACAAGTAGAAGTAAGATGCATGTTACATCGGCCATGTCCACTTGTCAGGTACATCTACCATTCACTGTGATTGCTTGTTGTTTTGTCAGAAAATTCAGTTGCAATCTCAGAGAGTGGACATGCCTACTTCAGAAGAAACAGATGACTGGTTGGTCGCCACGTCAATTTTGGATAAATTTGGAACACATTTGCTACAATTGGTTGTTGATTTGTAGAGATCATATGGCTTTGTGCTGTGCATATGATTGAATAGAACAGGTTAAAGTCTGGATGGGAAGATCAGTTCTTTTGTCATAAACTTCAGTTTCTATTTCAGTCAGTGAACATGCCTACTTCATAACAAACATATCGCACTGTGGTCGGCACATCAATTTTGGATGAATTAGCAACACATTTGCACGCTATTTTCAGTCTAAAGCACTCAAGGAGATAACACATTCATTCCTCAAACTTTTTCGGCACGAATCTGAAGATGAAAGGTAAATACATTTGAGAGGAATTTATCCTCTACTCAAAACGAGCCCCGCCACTAATACATGTGCAGGATTTGCTCGCCGGAATTGGCCGGCGCAAGGCGGTTCTATAGGTGGGCAGGCGGCAAAAAATAGGGGAAAACGCGGGAAGCAGCTAGACGAGGGAGGGAAGCTTCTACATTCGCGGGGGACGTGGCATTGGGCCGGCGACGGGCAGTCATCCGGGTACGCCATAAAGGATGTGAAGAGGCATCCTATATCAGCAAGGACCAGCTTCCCTACCGATAGCTCATCTAACAGAACTCCCAAGTTAAGTGTGCTGAGGCTGGAGTAGTCTGAGGATGGGTGACCGGATGGGAAGTGGTCTCGATGTTAAATTAATTGATAGGATGGGTCATTGTAAACATTTAAGAGTGTACAGAACCGGTTCTGTACACTATTAAATGTATATAGTGCTCCGTCCTATCACTTAAATTAACCTCGAGGTCCTTGTTTTGCAAATTTTTACAATTTTTGTTTTTTGAACACATGTTAATTGGCTTGAAGAAGGTCTATCGCGTTACTTTACGACATGTTTCCAAAAAATGTGATGTGACTTCGGTCAACTTATAAGTCATGTCTTTCAAATGAACCTCCAAGTACTCGTTTTCAAAATTTTAAGAATGATATGAGTTTGGTTAATTTTTGAAGAATGTAAGTGGCATTCTAATAGGTGTTATATGTCTGATTGACAACCAATACCAGCAAGGTGTATCTTCCCTTTCGGTACCTCATTCCGAAAAGAACTTGAACGTTAAGCGTGCTGTGGCTAGAGCAGACTGAGGATGGGTGACCGATTGGGAAGTGGCTATACCTCGAGGTTGATTTAATCGATGTGATAAGTCTTTATAAACTTTATCTAAATGTTTATAAAGGCCCGTCACATCCTTTAAAATAATTTTGAAGTCCCTGTTTTTTAAATTTTGGGAATGTATTTCATTTATTTTATTGACTTTCCGTGCATGACATTCATGAAAATGTCCCACAAAGTCTGCTCCATTTTGATTTTATTTCAATTGCAAAATTTAAAAAGAATAAAAGGTTTTTCATACATGATCTGTTGTTTTACGTGTATTTTCCTTATCACTTGATTACAAAATTTATGTTGCAATTTAATCCTATTATTTCTGTGCTACAACAAACAAGTGGGCCCAAAACTAGAGAGACGTCCGTGTATAGTCCCATCAGCTTCGCCGTCTTTGTTCATCTCCTTCACTGAAAACCCCCACTCGCCCGCGTATAGTCCCAAATCCAATCTCTTGCCCCCTGTCGCCGCCTGTCGCCGGCGCGTATCACGGCCATACTTCGCCGCAGCTTCATCTACGCCGACAAGGATTGTTGCCATCTTTCCCCCTTGATCTAACACGCCGACTAGGGTTGACGCCTGCCGCCGATGCTTGCCGTGGTTCAGGATTTCCCGTACCCAAAAAAATCGTACTCCGTCGGGTTCAATCAGACCAAATGAAGGTAAGTCTTCATATACATCTGCTTATCTGATGCAAATCACCTTAATCCACTACAAAACACCTCCAGATGCAATTTTATTCTAATAATCGAGGGTTTCGATATGTAGTGCCGGAAGTGTTTCGACACCAGGCATCTCTGCGGTCTCCCCTATGTTCAGAAGGACAAGTACCTACGCATCACGCTTTCGCAAGGATTCAAAGAAATTACGGTATGGTTCTCAGATTTGAAGTGTATCAAACGTACATGCCGTTCAAGTGTTTGGTTAAGTTATGAAGATTCTCTGCATGTGGATTTTAACATAAATGTTGATGGATTTCATGATTGGTTCATAAGTAGAAAAGTCTGCTCATGAGTTGAACAGAAACCATGCTTATAATGGAAAGTATCTAAAAATAGTTAGACCTAACTAAATTTGGTAAAGTGCCAACCGTACCCCCTTGGTACCACTTGCTGCTACATTCCCCTCTTTAGATGTCAGAAGTAACCTATGTGTAATCTGAAAATTTCTTTTATGATTATTATGATATAGAAAATTCCAGATTTGTATTGCAGCACAAATATTTTCATAAATCATTCTGAAACTAACAAATTTGTAACATCCCAAAATTCTAAATTTTGGAATGTTATATTAAATAAAAAAATTATGATTGTTTGTTTGATTGATTGACTGAAAGTGAGTGAAATCTAAAACTTTTTGAAATTTTAATGAGAGGGAATGAAATGACTTTCCCAAACTTTCACTTTGCATTTTGATCCTCAGGAATTCAAATTCATTTCATCACAAAACCCTAGAGTGAAGATGATATGACTTCTTCCATTAAAGAAAAGAAAAGGGATTTGAAAAGATTTGAATTCCATTTGTAAATAGTTTCAAACCAGAAACTTTGTGCCACTCAAGGATTTTCATGAGGGAAGATAACATGACTTCTTCACATTTTGAAATAGAGTGGGAAGTAGTGAGGCTATTTTCAAAATGGCATTTGAGCCACTTTTGAAAATCCTCCATATGGGTTTCAAAACTTTTCCATGTATTTCAAAATAAAATAAAGAGAGAAGGTAATAGGACTCATTCAAACATTGGAAATAAATATGTGGAAATAAAATTCTGAAACCAACCCAAAGTGGTTTGACAAATATTTGAATTAAATTTAATAACCATTTCTTATTTTTATTTGAATATTGCTTTATTTGGTTTTATGTAAATTATTTTGTCCTATATAATAAATATATGGAATTGAGGGTAAAATGATTCCCTCCAATGGAAAAATAGGAGAAAATTATTTTGGAGCTATTTTGAATATTTCAAAATTTAATTTGAATTATTTAAATGGCCATAGAATGCATTTGCATTTATTGGAATTTCTGTATATTTTATTTGCCTCTTAAAAATAGTTCATGTTTTAGGAAATTGTATTACGAAAATTATGATATATATAAAAGTATAATTTATTTTTTTCTGATCTGTCTTTTGTTTAAAAAAAATGGCCGAAGCCCACTAAGCGCTGTGGCCCATCTTCCCCGTGCTCATCTCCTACCTCCAGCACACACGCACGCACGTACAGAGGTAGCACCTTCCCCATGCCCCACCCCCTTTTCTTCCTCCCCTCGCCCCCTGGAAGCTTCCCACCACCCCGCACCTTCCTTCCTCGGCTCCCCTCGTCTTTATGGTCATCAAGGCCGAGATCTTCGCTTGCCGGAAATCCGCACTTACCGGATTTCGGTCGTTGTTGCCGCATGTATCTGGACGCCCTGAGCCCTATAAGTACTGCCCCCTCGAATCCCTCTCTCCCCTCGACCGATTTTCCCCTCGGGAGCTCTCCTCGCCCACTGCATCAACCGCACGAACTCGCCGGAGTTCGTCAACTCCGGCGGCTTCTCCACCGCCACCCGAGGATCGGTTGGCCCTGCCCAGGCCTCCCCTGAGGTTTCTGTGATCTCCTCTCCGCCGTCCCATGCTCTCCCTCCTCCTGGAGTCAGTGCATCATCAGATCCGATCTTCTTCCCCAACTCCGGCGACTACTCCGGTGAGATCCAAGAAATCCCGTATTTCATTTTTTCCAGAAAAGTAGCAATCTTAGAAAAATCATATCTATTAGTCTACTTATCCAAATTGAGTGATTTTTTTTGCTATAGATTCAAAATTTCATGAAGTTTCTGTTGGTGCACTTGGATGTCAAATTTGAGTAATTTAATTTTGAATTTGCTGAATTTTGTTCAAATCACTAATTTGGCCATATCTTGAGTTTTATAAAATATTTTTGAGTGATTCTTTTTGCCACTGTTTTCTTATTGTTTGGCCTATCCAGTAGCATGTAGTGAATTATTTTTAGTTTTATTTAAATTAGGTTTTTAGCCAAAACAGTACTGTTTTGCTTATGTAGTTGTTTTAGTCATTAAATTATTGTTTTTAATTATTTTTAGTTAGTTCTTTTTGTAGATTTTTACATGTTGTTATAAGCTTCGGTTAAGCTATAGTATATAAATTTTTATAATTATTTATTAGTTTTTAGCTACTGTTTTGTATTTTGTGTGCATAGATCATAATTATAGTTGATAGAAATAGTTTTATTAGTTTCAAAAGAAATTATTTTTGCCTTTTATTATAATAGGTTGTTGCTTCTGTTAAGTAGCAATAAATTAGTTTTTGTAATTACTTAGTATTGTTTTAGTGTTTTCTTGGTTGTTATAATTGGTTTAGTGTTAACTAGATAGTTATAATAGCTTTTAAATTAGTTCTTTTGCTACTTAATAATTTAGTAAAATACTTTCTGTTGTTTTATTAAAATTGTATTTTCTTTGCTGTAGAAAATTTATTTAGAATAATTTAGTGCTGGTATGAGATTTATTGGTTGTTATTGTGTGAGTTGGTTTCCCTTTGGTTTTCTTTGAAGTTTCCTTTGGATTTTTATTTGGTTACCTTTGATTTCATTATTGTTTTCTTTATTGCTTTTTGATTGTTAGTATTGATTGCTAGAATTGTTTGCTTATGTGAATACTATGTTTGAATTATATAGATTTTCCCGGAGTGACGAATAGTCTTATCAAATTTTCTGAGAGCGTTAAAATCTTCATCAACTTACCAGGCAAGTTCACTTTGACCATATTTTCATACCTATGATTTTTAGTGCATTTAGTGTTACCCTTTTCATCTATCCTCCCGTAGTATATTGAATCTTGTAGTTGAGTAGAAGCATGAGGTAGGAACCCACACCCTGTTACCTAGCCCGGGAACATTGTTTATGTTATGCTACGCTATTGTAGACGGGGATTGGTATGAGTGCTCGTGAGTGGTGTGAAGTGGAGGACTCTACGTCAATGACGACAACCTCACGGTGGCAACGTCAAGGCCTGCATCTACAAGACCTCAAGACTTCAAGACTCGAGACAAGAATTCAATATACCTCTGGGTGGAGGATGGTTTAGATGGGCATCGTGGGAAAAACCCAGTGGATGACCCGGTTCGACGGGCATCGTGGGAAAACCCAGTGGATAACCCGAGATGCATGGGTAAGCGCCATGACATCTTGCGGAAAGCTTCACCCAGGCTCAAAGAGACGGAAGAATACTTCATGGACGGAAGCTTACCTATGCAGCCACAAGTCATTATGGGCTCTGGCTTGGTTGATCTTAGTTGTGACTCTGGCGGGGCAGTTGCTAGCAGATGTAGTCGACAGTAGGATTGGATGAGCACTGTCTGTGGTCAGGGAAACATCTCTGAAAGACCATGTTTCGTTCGTCCTGTTCTCAAACACCCGGCAGTGCGAGGACATAAAAGGGGGGAACGATTCTTGTGGGTAAAGTGCACAACACTCTGCAGAGTTAAAACCTAATCGATTAGCCGTGTCCCCGGTTACAGACAACTTGAGCCTCTGGACTTGGATCTATCTCTGAACTCTCAACACCGGACTGATAACTAATTGTGGGCAACTTATGATACTTATGGGCTATGAGACATCGGTTGGCGGAACCATGTCATAGTAGATAACTCTGTAGTGAAGACTCCTGAATTATTCCTTTGTTGTAGGGAAAATAAAACCAGCTTTTACGCAAAAGAAACTCAGACACAGAGCCTCAAAGCCTTATTGCATATAGAATAGTCTTTATCATTTGCTTCATATTGTTATCTTGCCGGTACATTCAATGTACTGACCTACACGGCTGCAACGTATCATGTTGCAGGTATTTCTACGACGAGTAAGAGTTACGATATAGGGTTACGGTCTACACTCAACTTGCCATTGGCGTTGATGGGACTCCACACCCTTATGTTTTGTTTTTGCTGTAATAAATAAGGTATACTCTGGATCTACGGTATTTTATTGTACATGTGATGTTATGGTATTTCATCGAAGTACTGTGTGTGCCAGCATACTGATCCAAGGATGGCACAGAAAGCACAGAGACTTGACCGTATTGGGTCGGGTCGCTACAAAATTCAGAACCTATTTTGTGATATCCAATGTTTCTAAATACTAGTAAGCACTGTCGGAAATGGTATTTACCCCTCTCAAAAACGGTACCTGCTTCATAAATAGCCTAAATAATTTTGAGCAATCTTTGAATTTTGCTCAGTGCATCCCCTGCTTTGCAAGAGATGATCTTCTGAAGAAGCTGAGTATAAAAAGATCTGTCAGGACCACTATACATGTCCAACTGGAGACAAGAGAGGGCTTCTGTTTTCTATGCAGGATCAGGAACGAAGAAGATAGGACCTTTTTCATAGGACGTAAATGGAAAGAATTTGCCAAAGTGTACCAGTTGGAAGTAGGTATGGAAATGTCCCTCAGACTAGGTGGAAAACCTAAACGTCACCTCCGGGTACGTTTGAGCACTGATCCAATATCTCATCCGTGTAAGTATTCTGGCAAATATCAAGTAGTTTTAACTAACAACATTTCATCGGGCTGCTATATTTAACAAATCTTATTTACAAATATTTTCATAGCTTATTACTGAGTGGATATTGTAACAAAACATTTTATAGACAACATGGAGGTTACTGAAGGGAGCAGAGTAACCTGGGAAGAGATGTGGTTTATCGTCGGCTTTGTTGATCAAATTTGGATGCCCGCGGACGGTTACAATGCTGGACCAAGAGATCATTCCTATATGCCCCTGCTGCACACTTTGAACAAGACCAACATTGACGTCAGAATCATGGTTAGAATTGTATCTACTCTCAGTATCTTCAGATAGTCCAGGTACTTATGTAGATTTCTTAAAGTGTTCAAATTGTGTTATGCCACCAGATACTTCCGCAACGTGTTGTGCCTAAGGAAATGGGTGCAAATGGAGAGCTGACCATTGTTCTCCATCCTAGAGTGAACATCAGTTCCACTTCATACTCGGCTTCAGGACAAGGAGATGGAAGCATCGTCCTTAATGGGTGGAGCAAAGTAGTCGACGTGTACGACATGGATATTGGAGACAGGATGATCTTCGTGCTACACCATGGACGTGCAGGGACCTTTCTCTTCCTCGGTTTCATTGCTGCTGAACCAGATGAGGAGTAGTTCTGACTCTCTATCATGTTGCCTCAGTGATGGTCCATCTCTATATGTCATGTTTTATGCTACTGTTGGTACTGATGTGATGATTATGAACATGTATGTTCTATGAAGAAATACTCAATGGATTTCGATACGAGCATCTCAACCCCAAACACTGAAAATTTTATTCTAATATGTTATAGGCTCTGCCATGGTAGAATTTATAAGGTACTACGATCTGAACACCAACAAGCCATTTTGTTATCCATTTTTCTAAACCCGCCTAACATTGTTTGTGACACAAAGCATTTTTTGTGACACTACAAATCATCCAGGAAAATGGACATGCCTAGTGACGCCCAAAAGCGTCGCACAATTGCAGGCCAGAGCTTCGCCGAAGTTGGCTAGGGTGCTGCCCTGCGAGGAAAACACCTCGTGATGATGGACCGTCACAGAAAATAATTTCAGGCGACGTTTCCTGTTTCGTCGCCAGGGTTTTTGTCACTAAATAGACGAAATTTTGTAGTGACCATTGGTGTCGGAGGATTGCCAATACTAATGGGCTCACTGTTCTCTTGAACAGGCGATGATACCACATCATGGGTGAGCTGAGGAAGGACTTCATCATCTTCTTGTCTCACATTGGCTTCAGTACCAATGTCTTCAGCTGCGCTGGTGTCAACAGTTGGAATTGCTTCAGTTTCAGGAACCTCTGTGGAAGCAGGTTCATGCACAACAATTCTTCTTTCTGCATTTTCTGAGGCAGGGGGAGCAACAGAGATGGGCGTCACAAGCAGCGGCTCTAGATGAGCTGATGGAGCAGGAGGCACTTGAGCCCTTCGAGAAGCCTTTGAAGATTTGGTCTTCTGGCACTTCTGAGAAGGAGAAGCAGCAGAAGCTTCAGATTGCTTGCGCTTGCGAGCTTTGGCTTCAGCTTGCTGGGTCTTCTTCCTTTCTGAAGCAATGGAAGAGATAGATGGCTTCGGGCCAGAAAAGCTTGGCGGGAAGATAATCTTTGGCGTATCTTGCCTTGAAGCCTCGGTAGCAGGTGTCACTGGCTTCTTCTTTTTAATCAACTTGGGATCAATGGCAGGGCGACCAAGTGCTTTCCTCTTCAAGCCCTCATTGTGAGCTTGCACTGTCTTCTCAACATATTTCTTGAGGCATTCTCAAGCGCCTTTAGCTTCATCACGGTGTCTTTGAAATTCTTCTTTAAGGCCAGCCATCATCTTCTTGAAGCCTTTGACTTCCTTGACGCTGAACTTTTCAACATGCTTCTTGAAAAGTTGCTTCTCATGGTCTATCTTGTTCTTCTGCTCAATTACTTTCTGAACGATCCCATGTTCCTTGGTTATGAAGCCTTGGAACGTGACACTGATGTCAATTGGTAGGTGGAGGTCATCAATGGATAGAGAGGGATCGCAAAACCACTCATCAATGAAATTGTTGAGAATATTATGATCAAATAGAGGCAGGTCCTTGAAGATATCCACCTGTTCCTGCTTGTTTTTGATCAACTGCTCAAGAGCATCATCGTCAAATTCATCATCAGATAAATCAATGATAGCATCATCATCTCGCAGAGTGCTGGTTGGTTTCAGGCCTCGCCCTGAAGATTGCTTTGTCTTTGGAGAGTTTTGAGACACATCTTCATAATGCACATTGGATTCAGGAGGTGCAGATCTCATAGGCTTCACCCTTGAAGCTTTTGGTGCAGCAGCTGCCTTTGAAGATTGTGTCCCTTTAGCTTTGGAAGCTTTAGACTTTCGTTGGGGCTTGGGTGAAGTAGGAGCTGTGTCTTCTGTTGGAGCTTCACCTCGAGCAACAGCTGCAGCATTACGAAGAGTGTCAAGATGTTCAACGTATGCCTTGAGGTTATCCCATGGTCCATTGAGATTGGGATTGGCTTCACGAGAGCCATCGGGCCTTGGTTCAGCAGGACCAGGATTGAAGTCAATGCCAAACTCCTTCTTGTTTTGTTCTGCAAAACCCTTTGCAAACTGATAATTGGCTTCAAATAGTTCATCCCCGCGACACCACCGAATGCTAGATGGGTCAGGATCTTGAGGCATGACCCCTCTGACCATGCATGGATAGAAGTTTAGTGCAAGGGCATCAGCCTTTGTCTTCGGGACCAGCTTCCTGTACACAATATCTGCCCATGGGGGCCTGACAGCATTTTTGGCAGCGTACTCAGGAGTAACGAAATGATAGTAAAACCATTCTTCAGCCCAATATCTGCGAATCCATTGGACGCGAGACTTGCACTGACCATATGTCTCCTCAGGATCTGACTTATACAGCTCATAGAGATCTGGAGGGAGGTCAAGAGCAGTGTTAGCTCGCCTTTGTCTTCCTCCCTTCTTTGAAGCTTTGTCTTCAACCATTGGTTTCACAGGATTGATTGGCTTCGCTCTGCCGATACGACAAGAACTAGCTTCAGGAGAGTCAAGATGCAGCTGCAAGAAGTCTGCAAATGAATTCAGACTGTGAGACCAAGTGACTCGCCCACGGACATGTACCTATGAAAAGAATTAGAGATGCGAGGGAAGGAGGAGAGGTCATATACATTCTCAGAGGATTTTGAAGTTAAATCAATTTGACGATAATGACCTCATACTGCGAAGACATTCACTTATCGTGAGAAGTTGGTTCTAGATTTGTACGAATTCGAGAATAGGTACAAGTGAGGAATCATACGAGTCATGTATCATAAGTGAAATAACTCGACAAGATATGAGATGTGTATGACTGAAGATAAAGATTTGAAGTGAAAGAACAACTTCTGAAGATATTCGAAAATTTATCGGATCAAACGAACGGTAAAAAGTAATTTATCGGATCAAACGAACGGTAAAAAGTGAATTTATATTTACCGCACGATGAACTGATGAAGAACTGCTCAACGAGTCGAGAAGGAAGCCAAGTAGTTTGATCTCCCACGCCCTAACTTGGCGGTGGAAGATGGCTACGACGGCGACGTGCGAAGATATCCGCGGCCGGCGTGAGTACGGCATAGAAGAGGTCGCGGTAGCGAAGCGCTTCTTCTCCGGCGACGATGGAAGCTAGCGACGGCGCTAGGGTTTTGAGGAGGCGAGAGCGATAGGTGTGAAGAGCATTAATGGCTGCAGGGGCGAAGTATTTATAAGGGATGGTTCGGTCCAGGTGAAAAGACGGTTTTTCCCCTGGCGATACGTATTTGCTTGACGTGTGGCATGCATGCGCAGTTTTACTGCCACGCCTTTACCCCACTACACCGCTGTTTTGGTGGGAGGTCGTTCCGGCTTCTGCGACGACCGCCAAAATGGATAAAGATAATAAAACGTTTTAAATATTGGTCTCAAAATCTTCGACTGACAAGGACACAGTGAAGACAATCGACATGTGTCAAGTAGAATGCATGTGAAGATTTAGAGAGATTGTAAGAGATGAGCATAGAGAGGTAAGGGTCTGATCACATTCACTTAGTGCAGAAAAAATCAACTTGAAGACATAGCTATAAGTGAATGCTGTTGAGGACAAACTCATATATAATAGTCAAAGGATTCAAAACAGGTGCAAAGATAAACATCAGATCGAAGATCAATCAAATCAAGAAGATATTGCAAGGGGAATGACGCCAAATAAAAATCTCTAAGAAAAGTTTTGGTGGTGGCGTTATCCACCGTATAGGAAGTATTAGACCCAAACACGGTGCACAACTTGTGGCGCTCTGAAGTCAAATTCCGCATTAATATCTTCACACTTAGAGTGTATATCTTCATGAATTGAAGACATACGTTACTTCGTGTGTTGTACATCATAGTCGTCAATGATGCATAAGCGTTAGGATGTGTGTCCATTCACTGGACATTTGAGGATTCTAAGATATTTAGCTCACACCGCAACTTGCAAAACCTCTTCTCATCCAAAGGCTTCATGTAGATATCTGCCAGTTGATCTTCAGTATTGACGTGAATGATGTCAATGTCTTCTCTGAGCACATGATCGCGAAGAAAATGATGTCTAATCTGAACATGCTTTGTCTTGGAGTGTTGTACTGGGTTGTAGGCGATCTTGATGGCACTCTCGTTGTCGCAGAAAAGAGGTACTTTCTTCTTGTTGATGCCATAGTCCTTGAGGGTTTGCTTCATCCAGAGAAGCTGAGCACAACAGGATCCATCAACAATGTATTCAGCTTCAGCAGTAGAGAGTGATACATAGTTCTGCTTCTTCGAAGACCAACAAACAAGAGATCGGCCAAGAAAGTGACAAGTGCCTGATGTAGACTTGCGATCCACGTTGTCACCAGCATAATCAGCATCGGCGAATCCAACAAGATCAAACTCTGAGCCCTTTGGATACCATAATCCTAGTGTTGGGGTGTGAGCCAAATATCGAAGTATTCACTTCACCGCGAGGTGATGCGATTCCTTTGGTGCCGCTTGGAATCGGCCACACATGCAAACGCTAAGCATTATATCTGGCATAGATGCACATAAGTACAATAAAGAACCAATCATGGAGCGGTATATCTTTTTATCGAAGTCTTTACCATTTTTGTCGGAGCACAGATGACCATTGGTTGGCATTGGCGTCTTGTAGCCTTTGCAATCTTGCATACCAAACTTCTTCAAACAATCCTTGAGATACTTTTCTTGTGAGATGAAGATGCCGTTGCGTTGTTGACGAATTTGAAGACCAAGGAAGAATTTCAGCTCTCCCATCATGGACATTTGATATTGCTCTTGCATCATATGACTGAACTCATCACTATATCTTTTATTAGTGCAGCCGAAGATAATGTCATCCACATAGATTTGACAGACAAATAGTTCACCATCATATGACTTGGTGAAGAGGGTGGGATCAAGTGAACCAGGTTTGAAGCCTTTGCTTTTCAGGAATTCCTTGAGTGTGTCATACCAGGCTCGTGGAGCTTATTTGAGGCCATACAATGCTTTGTTGAGCCGGTATACCTTGTCAGGGTGCTTTGGATCTTCAAACCCAGGTGGTTGAGCAACATAGACTTCTTCTTCAATTTTGCCGTTGAGAAAGGCACTTTTCACATCCATTTGATATAAGAGGATATCATGATGATTTGCGTAAGCAAGAAGTATGCGAATGGCTTCAAGCCTAGCCACATCAATAGTTGAAGATATTGCAGTTTCAGAAATAGTGGAACACTCAGCAGAAGAATTAGCATTATCACGCTCAAGGCATTTCAAGCAAGGTGGCACAAATTCATCCTGAGCGGTACTGATTTGTTGAGCGAGTAGTGAATCATTTTTAGTTCCAAGATCATCATGAGATGCTCTCAGCTTCTCAAGCTCTTGCTTCCTTTGAAGATATTCATAGGAGAGCTTCTCATGATTTGCTGAGAGGGTATCATGACGACTTAAGAGCTCGTCATACTTAACCTGAAGATTTTTTATGTCTTCAATTAAGGATTGACTTCGATTCATTTCCTCGTCCAACAGATCATCGCTTCTGTCTAACAGTTTTTGAAGCATTTTGTTGCTCAGTTGCAATTTTAGCAAATGTCTTATAGCTAGGTTTGGATTCACATTCAGAGTCATCTTCACTTGAGGTTTCAAAGTAGGCAGCGTGAGATGTTACCTTAGCGCCTCTTGCCATGAAGCAGTAGGTAGGAGCAGAGTCATCGTCGTCGCCGGCTTCAGTGTAGGTGACGTAACCATTGTCTTCATTGCTGAAGATGGACTTGGCGATGAATGCTGAAGCCAGAGCCAGGCTAGCCATGCCTGAATCTGACTCCTCCTCTGACTCCTCCAACACCTCCTCTGAAGCAGACTCCTCTTCAGAATCCATTTCCTTGCCGATGAATGCACGAGCTTTGCTGGAGGAACTTCTTTTGTGCGATGAAGACTTTGATGAAGACTTTGAGTGTTTCTTCTTCTTCTCGTCAGAGTCATAACCCTTGCTCTTCTTCTTCTTCTTTGATTCCTTTTCCCATTGAGGACATTCAACCAAATAGTGGCCTGGCTTCTTGCATTTGTGACAAGTTCTCTTCTGGTAGTCACGAGTGGAAGCCTCTGTCTTCTCGGAATCATGCTTTGAAGACTTTCCAAAGCGGTTTTTCTTGGTGAACTTCTTCACGAGCATTGCAAGTTCTCTGCCAATGTCTTCAGGACCACCGGAACTGCAGTCAGAGTCTTCAGACGAAGACACAACCTTTGCCTTCAGAGCACGGGCACATCCATAGCTAGGACCATATATATCTCTCTTCTTAGACAGCTGGAATTCATGAGTATTGAGCCTCTCAAGAATATCGGCAGGTTCCAATTGCTTGAAGTCGGGACGCTCTTGAATCATTAGTGATAAGGTGTCAAACGAACTGTCAAGAGATCTCAATAGCTTCTTCACAACTTCATGCTTGGTGATGTTAGTAGCGCCAAGAGCATGAAGTTCATTTGTGATATCAGTGAGACGATCAAAGGTCATCTGAACATTTTCATTGTCGAGCCTCTTGAAGCGGTTGAAGAGATTGCGAAGGACATCGATTCAAGAGTCTCGTTGCGATGAGACGCCCTCGTTGACCTTGGAGAGCCAGTCCCAGACTAGCTTCGCAGATTCCAGAGCACTCACACGACCATACTGCCCTTTGGTCAGATGACCACAGATGATGTTCTTGGCGGTTGAGTCCAATTGAGCGAACTTCTTCACATCAGCAGCGGTGACACCTTCACCGATCTTGGGAACACCAATCCTCACGACATACCTGAGGTCGTTGTCAATGGCTTCAAGATGCATGTGCATCTTATTCTTCCAGTAGGGGTAATCAGTGCCATCGAAGATGGGGCACGCAACGGAAACCTTGATTATCCCTGCAGTCGACATAGCTAAAACTCCAGGTGGTTAAACCGAATCACACAGAACAAGGGAGCACCTTGCTCTAATACCAATTGAAAGTGCTAGTTATCGACTAGAGGGGGGTGAATAGGCGATTTTTATGAAAGGCTTTGGAGGTGGGTTGCTCTCAAACGACAAAAGCTGTGCGAATAACTCGGAGCGGCCACCAACTTATGGTGGAGGGGGGGGTGGCTATTTATAGCCAGGAGGCAACCCGACATGATATGACCGAACTGACCCTGGGTCAGTGGCCACTCGACACGTGTCACAACGGTCGGATTCTGAACACACGCGACAGCTTTACTTGAGCTCCAAGTCAAGCTGACTCAACCAACTCTGGAAGAGGTTTTCTCTCATTTGTCTTTGATCGAAGACATAGGTATTTAGGTTGAGCATCACATCAGTTTCTGACTTCGTTTACCTTGACCCCACTTAACAGTACGATGGTTCCTATGACTCAATAAAGAAGAAAATGAAACTACCAAAAGACTAAGTCTTCGCGTTCCATTGGCTTCAAATGAATGTCTTCGCTCCCCTCTTTCTTTGGTCCTTGAACGTCCCGGATGTGAAGCACCCCCTCATGCAGCTCCATGGTTTGAGGGTGCTTCATCACCCCAGGAAGGTAGGGGTTGATGACCTTCTCGAAGAATTTGTCCTTAGAAGAGCTTGATGAAGACATGACGATCTAGATCTGCCAGAAAAATAGCCTGAAACAAGAACAGAGGAGAAACTTGCGATACGGAGGTCAAAACAGTGAAACATATATAATGATTTTTTCTCTTGCAGGACAAGTCTTCGGGAGGAATATGGAGTCGGGAAGGCTCACGGGGGCCCCACAAGCCTGGGTGGTGCGCCCTAGGGGGTAGGGCACGCCACCTGAGCTTGTAGCCCCCTCGTGCACTTTCCTGGCTGTTTCTTATTTTCCTAATTTTTTATATATTCCAAAACGAACAAAAGTTATTTTTTATGGAATTTTTAGAGTCAGTTTACTTACCGTATCACATACCTATTCCTTTTTCAGGGTTCTGGAATATTCTGGAAGGTTTCCTTTAGATATTCCTCCGGAGTAATTACTTGAATAATATTGGTTTCAACGTTAACGAGGGTACCTGCAATATAATGTTTAATTCTTTACCCATTAATGACCTTCGGACTAGTCCCTTCGGCGTTGTTGATCTTGATGGCTCCGGAACGATAGACTTCTTCGATGACATAGGGACCTTCCCATTTGGAGAGAAGTTTGCCTGCAAAAAATCTAAAATGAGAATTGTACAATAGAACTTTTTCACCTACATTAAATTCTCGTTTCTGAATTCTTTTATCATGCCATCTTTTAACTTTCTCTTTAAATAACCTAGCACTTTCATAATCTTACTTCTCCATTCATCCAGAGAACTAATATCAAATAACCTCTTTTCACCATCAAGCTTGAATCATAATTAAGTTCTTTAATTGCCCAATAAGCTTTATGTTCCAACTCAAGAGGTAAATGACACGCTTTCCCATAAACCATTTTATACGGGGGCATACCCATAGGATTTTTATAAGCAGTTCCATATGCCCACAATGCATCATCTAGTTTCTTAGACCAATTCTTTCTAGATCTATTTACAGTCTTTTGCAAGATTAGTTTTATCTCTCTATTGCTCAATTCAACTTGCCACTAGACTGAGGATGATAAGATGATGCAATTCTATTGTTTACGTCATATTTAACTACGATTTTACGGAATGCACCATGAATGAAATGTGAACCACCATCAGTCATTAAATATCTAGGGACTCCAAACCTTGGAAAAATAACTTCCTTAAGCATTTTAATAGAGGTGTTATGATCAGCACTGCTAGTTGGAATAGTTTCTACCCACTTAGTAACATAATCAACAACAACCAAAATATGAGTATATCCATTAGAGGAAGGAAAAGGTCCCATATAATCAAAACCCCAAACATCAAAAGGTTCAACAACAAGTGAATAATTCATAGGCAGTTCTTGATGTCTATGAATATTACCAACTCTTTGACATTCATCACAAGAAAGGACAAACTTACGTGCATCCTTGAAGAGAGTAGGCCAATAAAAAACAGATTGTAATACCTTGTGTGCAGTTCTATCTCCAGCGTGGTGTCCTCCATATGGCTCGGAGTGACACTTCCTTATAATCTCTTCCTGCTCATGCTCAGGTACACAACATCTAATAATACCATCTACTCCTTCTTTATATAGATGTGGGTCATCCCAAGAGTAATGTCTCAAATCAAAGAACAACTTTTTTGTTGTTGGTATGTGTAATTAGGCAGTATGTATTTAGAAACAATGAAATTGGCATAATCTGCATACCAAGGATTATCACGAGAAACAGAAGAATTTATAACATCTAATTGCTCATCAGGAAAACTATTATCAATAGGCAGTGGGTCATCAAGAACATTTTCCATTCTAGACAAATTATCTGCTACAGGATTTTCAGCTCCTTTTCTATCAACAATATGCAAATCAAACTCTTGCAATAAAGAACCCACCTAATCAGTCTAGGTTTAGCATCTCTTTCTTTTCCATAAGGTATTTAATAGTAGCATGATTAGTGTGAATAGTAACTTTAGATTCAACAATATAAGATCTGAACTTATCACATGCAAACACAACCGCTAGAAATTCTTTCTCAGTAGTAGCATAATTTCTTTGAGTACTATCCAAGGTCTTACTAGCATAATGAATAACATTTAGTTTCTTATCAACTCTTTGACCTAGAACAACACCAATGGCATAATCACTAGCATCACACATGATTTCAAAGGGTAAGTTCCAATTAGGTGGTTGAACAATAGGTGCAGATATTAGGGCTTTCTTAAGTATTTCAAAGGCTTCTACACAATCATCATGAAAAATGAATGGGACATCTTTTTGTAGAAGATTAGTAAGAGGCCTAGAAATTTTAGAAAAGTCCTTAATAAACTTTCTATAAAAACCAGCATGACCAAGGAAACTTCTTATACCTTTAATATCCTTAGGACATGGCATTTTCTCAATTGCATCAACCTTAGCTTTATCTACTTTTATGCCTCTTTCAGAAATTTTATGACCAAGGACTATACCTTCATTTACCATGAAGTGGCACTTCTCCCAATTCAAGACAAGATTAGTCTCCTCGCATCTCTACGAAACTTTGTCAAGATTGCTGAAGCAGTCATCAAAAGATGTCCCGTAAACGGAGAAATCATCCATGAATACCTCAACAATTTTCTCACAGAAATAAGAGAATATAGCAGTCATACATCTTTGAAAGGTAGCAGGTGCATTACATAAACCAAAAGGCATACGTCTATAAGCATAAGTTCCAAAGGGACAAGTAAAAGTGGTTTTCTCTTGATCTTCTTGTGATACAGGTATTTGAGATAAACCAGTATAGCCATCCAGGAAACAGAAATGTGTATGCTTAGACAATCTTTCTAACATTTGATCAATGAAATGCAAGGGGTAATGATCTTTTCTAGTAGCATTATTTAATTTCCTGAAGTCAATGACCATCCTATAACCGGTTACAATTCTTTGTGGGATAAGTTCATTTTTATCATTAGGTACTACGATGACACCACCTTTCTTAGGAACACAATGAACATGACTTACACATCTACTATCAGCTATAGAATAAATTATACCTGCCTCCAGAAGCTTTAATATTTCTGTTCTTACCACATCCTTCATTTTTGGATTTAGACAACATTGATGATCGACAACTGGTTTAGCATCAGGTTCCATATTAATTTTATGCTGACATAGAGTAGGGCTAATGCCCTTAAGATCATCAAGAATATATCCAATGGCAGCATGATGCTTCCTCAAAGTTTTCAACAGTCTCTTTTCTTCATGCACTGAAAGGTCAGTATTGATAATAACATGATATATTTTCTTTTCATCTAGATAAGCATATTTCAATGTTTCAGGAAGTTTCTTTAATTCAAATACAGGATCACTCTTAGGTGGAAGAGGGTCTCCCAAAGTTTCAACAGGCAAATTATGCTTAAGGATAGGTGCTTGCCTAAAGAATATTTCATCTATTTCATTTCTTTCATTCATATGCAAATCATTTTCATGGTCTAACAAATATTGTTCTAATAGATCAGTAGGAGGCAAAACAATAGAAGCAAGACCGATAATATCATCCTTACTAGATAATTCTCTATCATGAGGTTGTTTATTAAACTTAGAGAAATTAAATTCATGAGATACATCACCAAACTTGACCTTAACCTTTTCTTTAGCACAATCAATTTCAGCATTAACAGTATTCAAGAAAGGTCTACCAAATATAATGGGGCAAAAGTTATCTTGTTGTGATCCAAGTACTAGGAAATCAGTACGATATTTGATCTTACCACACAAGACTTCAACATCTCTAACAATCCCAAGCGGTGAAATAGTATCTCTGTTTTCAAGCTTAATAGTAACATCAATATCTTCTATATCAGCAGGTGCAATATCATGCATAACTTCTTAATATAAAGAAAATGGGATAACACTTATACTAGCACCCATATCACATAAACCATGATAGCAATGATCTCCAATTTTAACAAAAACAACAGCCATACCAACAACTGGCTTATTCTTATCTAGCTTATCTTGTTCGGTATTAACTTGTTTAGCAATTTTGGTAGCTTCCTTATAAAAATAGATAACATGCCCGTCAATATTATCAACCAAGAGATCTTTAACCATTGCAATATTAGGTTCCACCTTAATTTGTTCATAGGGTTAGGTGTTCTAGTATTACTCTTATGAATTACGGTCGTCGCCTTAGCATGTTCCTTAATCCTAACAGGGAAAGGAGGTTTCTCGATATAAGTAGAAGGCACAATGATACGTCTCCAATGTATCTATAATTTATGAAGTATTCATGCCATGTTTATTATAGTTTTGTATGATTTTGGTGCACTTTTATATGGCTTTTATATGATTTTTATGGACTAACATATTGACCTAGTGCCCAGTGCCAGTTGCTGTTTTCTGCTTGTTTTTGGTTTTCCAGAAAATCCATATCAACTGAAGTCCAAATGCAGCGAAACTTTTTGACGATTTTTTCTAGAAGGAAACATACCCAGGAAGCTTCGGGGGAGCAGCAGAAGACCCACAGGGGCCCCACAAGCCACCTGGGTGCGCCCACCCCCCCTGGGCGCACCCTGGTGCCTCGTGGGCCCCCTGTGACCCCTATTCGCGCGATTCCAACGCCAAAAATTCTTATAAATACCAAAAACCCCAGAAATAACCCAAGAACTTCGACTCCGCTGCCGCAAGCCTCTGTACCTCCATGATCTCATCTATAACCCTTTTCCGGCACCCTGCCGGAGGGGGGAATCATCACCGGAGGCCATCTTCATCATCCCGGTAATCTCCATGACGAGGAGGGAGTAGTTCACCCTCGAGGCTAGGGGTATGTACAAGTAGCTATGTGTTTGATCTCTCTCTCATGTTCTTGATTTGGCACGATCTTGATGTACCGCGAGCTTTGTTAATATAGTTGGATCATATGGTGTTTCTCCCTCCCTATCTTGTTGTGATGAATTGAGTTTTTACCTTTGAGGTTTCACTATTATCAGATTGAATACTTTGTTGGATTTGAGAACACTTGATGTATGTCTTGCATATGAATACCCATGGTGACAATGGGGTATTATATTGATTCACTTGATATATGTTTTGGCACTCAACTCGCGGATTCCCGAGGTGACATTGGGGTAATCTATGCATAGGGGTTGATGCACGTTTTCGTCCTACTTTCTCCGGTAGAAATCTTTGGGCACTCTTTGAAGTTCTTTGTGTTGGATTGAATATTATGAATCTGAAGTTGTTTGATGCATATCGAATAATCAACTCACGGATACTTGTGGTGACATTGGAGTATCTAGGTGACATTAGAGTTGGTTGATGTGTATCATATGGTGTTATTTTAGTACGAACTCTAGGGCTGTTTGTGACACTTATAGGAATAGCTCAATAGATTGATCGGAAAGGATAACTTTGAGGTGGTTTCGTACCCTACAACAATTTCTATCTTATGTTCTCCGCTAATAGGAACTTTGGAGTGATTCTTTATTGCACGTTGAGGGATTGTTATATGATTCAACTATGTTAGCACTGTTGAGAGATTGCACTAGCGAAAGTATGAACCCTAGGCCTTGTTTTCTAAGCATTGCAATACCATTTGTGCTCACTTTTGTTACTTGCTACCTTGCTGTTTTTTATTTTTCAGATTACAAAAACCTATATGTACTATCCATATTACACTTGTATCACCATCTCTTCGCCGAACTAGTGCACCTATACAATTTACCATTGTATTGGGTGTGTTGGGGACACAAGAGATTTCTTGTATTTGATTGCAGGGTTGTTTGAGAGAGACCATCTTCATCCTATGCCTCCCATGGATTGTTAAACCTTAGGTCATCCACTTGAGGGAAATTTGCTACTGTCCTACAAAACTCTGCACTTGGAGGCCTAACAACGTCTACAAGAATAAAAGTTGTGTAGTAGACATCAAGCTCTTTTCTGGCGTCGTTGCCGGGGAGGTGAGTGCTTGAAGGTATATCTTTAGATCTTGCAATTGAATCTTTTAGTTTCTTGTTTTATCACTAGTTTGGTTTATAAAATAAAACTACAAAAAAATGGAATTGAGGTTGCCTCATATTATTCATCTTTATAATGTCTTTCTTGAAAATGTTGGATCGGAAAATTGTGCTCAATTGATAGAAGAAGAATTCAATAAAATGTTTGGCATAAAATCTTTGAATGATGAGCATGCTTGCGATGTTGTTAGTATGCTTTCTATGAATATCCATGATGCTAATGATATGCAAAGTTACAAGCTTGGGGATGGTATGTGTGATGAAGATGATATTTTTAGTCCCGCAAGTTTTGATGAGAAAATTTATTATGATGATAGCATGCCTGCTATTTATGATGATTATATTGATGAAAGTGGGTTTGGAAGAGTGTCAACTCTAGGTACTAATGATCCCACTATTTTGGAGGGTGTTGAATCTTATTACAATATTAATAAAATTGGATTTGGAGAGGTCATGACTTTATTTAATGATGAATCCACTATTTTGGAAGAGGTTTCAATTGATTATGACAACAAAGTTGCTATCTATGATGATTATGGTGATGACATGTATGCTATAAAGAGTAATGATAACCATGAAACTTTTCATCATGATTTTAATGTTCCATTTGATAATGCCAATCAAGTATCATATGATAGTTATTTCATTGAATTTGCTCCCACTACTATTCATGAGAATAAATTTGCTTATGTGGAGAGTAATAAAATTTCTATGCTTGTGGATCACGAAAATAATGTTTTATGTGATAGCTATATTGTTGAATTCATTCATGATGCTACTGAAAATTATTATGAGAGAGGATCATATGCTTGTAGGTGTTGCAATAATATCAAGTTTCCTCTCTATGTGTTGAAAGTTTTGAAGTCATGCTTGTTTTGCCTTCCTATGCTAGTTGATTCTTGCTCCCATAAACCATTTGCTCACAAAATCCCTATGCATAGGAAGTGGGTTAGTCTTAAATGTGCTAGTCATATGCTTCATGATGCTCTCTTTGTGTTTCAATTATTTACTTCTATGCGAGCATCATTGAATTCATCATGCCTAGCTAAGAAGACATTAAAGAAAAGCGGTTGTTGGGAGACAACCCAATATTACCCCTACTATTTTTGTGTGATCACATGATTAATATACTGTAGTAATCATGTTTTATAGCTTTTGTTTCAATAATGTGCCAAGTAAAGCCTTTAGGATAGTGTGGATGCTTGTTGATTTGATTCTGTGCAAAAACAGAAACTTTTGCATCCAGTGCTGGAATTTATATTCTGTACTGGAGCATGATAAAATTCTGAAATTTTTACAGAGCATTGGGTTACAAATTTTTTACTTTTCCTAATTTTTCAGAATTTTTGGAGGTATATAAGTATGGTTTTTAAATCGCTCACTACATGCTGTTCTGTTTTTGACACATTCTGTTTTAGATGCATAGTTTGCTTGTTTTAGTGTTTCCATAGCTTATATTGAGCAATATAAATTGTGGAAATGATAGATTACAGTAGGAATTATGTTAGAACAATTATGAATCTTGTCTTGACAATACCTAAGTGGATGATTTATTTTTATCATACTAACCTATCTCACAAGTTCCGTTAAGTTTTGTGTGATTGAAGTTTTCAAGTTTTGGGTGAGATATCGATATGAGGAGAATAAGGAGCGGCAAGACCCTAATATTGGGGATGCCCAAGGCACCCCAAGGTAATATTCAAGGAAGAATCAAGTGTCTAAGCTTGGGGATGCCCTGGAAGGCATCCCCTCTTTCGTCTTCAACATTATCGGTAACCTTACTTGGAGCTATATTTTTATTCATCACATGATATGTGTTTTACTTGGAGCGTCATTTTATTTTGTTGATATTTTCTTGCTGTTATCAATAATCATGTTTTGTATATTTTAGTTCAATAAAATGCCAATTATAGCCTTTACCATGCTCAGTTTGCAAGTTTATGTGTTGCTGTTTGAAAACAGAAAGTTTTCTGTTATGTCCTGAATTTTTGTGAATTGTCAGAACATGATAAAAATCTGAGATTTTTACACAGTAAGCATGCATGAGTTATCTATCACGTGGTAATTTGTTTAGAATTTTTGGAGTTAGTGAAGTATGAATTCTTATTCCCCCTTTACAGACTGTTCTGTTTTGGCAGATTGCTGTTATAGTTGCATTGTTTACATATGTTTGCTTGTTTAATGTTTCTATTTGTGGATAGGAGTATTAAATATGTAGAGGCATTTAGTATGCAATGTTTAATTATAATTTTAGTGATTTTCTACAGTAGAGAATGATAAGGTTTTTGCATTGATTTATACTAACTTATCTCACGAGTTCTTGTTGAGTTTTGTGTGGATGAAGTTCTTAAGATTTAAGGAAACCATGATATGAGAGGAATTAAGGAGACACAGGAGCTCAAGCTTGGGGATGCCCAAGGCATCCCAAGATAACATTCCAAGAATTATCAAGCAACTAAGCTTGGGGATGCCCCGGTTGGCATCCCACCTTTTTTCATCAACACCTATCGGTTAGCCTAAGTTTTTACTTATTCACGTGTTATGTGCTATTCTTGGAGTGCCCTTTTATTTTCGTTTTGTTTGTTGTTTGAATAAAATTATCAAGATCTGAAATTTTAAATGAGAGAGAGTCCTCACGTAGCTACCTATTTACTTAACTACTCATTTGGTCTTCACTTATATCTTTTTGGAGTAGTTTGTCATTTACTCTTGTTCTTCACTTATATCCTATGAGTAAATTGTTGAATGAATTGAATATCATAAAGTTGAAATTATATGTGCTTCATATGCTTGTATCATGTCTAGTAGTAGTTTCACATTTGGGTTAGAAAGTGAAATCTATTGAAGCTTGACAATCACAATATTGGTCATACAAGCAATTCATGAATTATTAGTATAAGGAAGAGAACTTTCACATATAAATATATTATCTTGGACATCTTTTATGATTGTGAATACCCATTAATTATTTTCAAACTTGAGCAAATTAGTTGAAGTTGGACAAGGAAGACAACGTAATGAGTTATGTTTGGGTATATTTGCATAGAAGTTATATTGTTATGGATCGTCCAACATATGGTGCTTGCTTAGGATCTTTTGCTAGCCAAAAATTCGTACTAAGTAGAGATACTACTTGTGCATCCAAAAACCCTTAAACCCAGTTTCTTCCCATGAGTGTCCACCATATCTACCTATGAATTGAATAAGATCCTTCAAGTAAGTTGTCATCGGTGCAAAAAGCAATAAAAATTGTTCCTAAAATATGTATGATCTTTTATTGCAAGGGAAAATAAGCGTTGTACGAACTTGTGATGGTAAAGAAATAAAAGCGACGGACTGCATAATAAAGGTTGCTATCACAAGGGGCAATATAACGTGACATTCCTTTGCATTAAGGGCTTGCACATCCAAAAATCAAAAGCGCATCACAACCTCTGCTTCCCTCTGCGAAGGGCCTATCTTTTACTTTATGTATTTATTTTTATGCAAGAGTCAATAGTATCCCTTCTCATTTCAACCTCAATTATTCTTTAGTTGGCAAGCATCATGTGGTGGGGAAAGATCCAGGAACATATGGCCAGTCAAATATATTTGATCATGAATTATTATTGTTGACAATTATCTCTATGACAAATAAGTTGGGAGGCGAAACATTAAGCCCCTATCTTTCTCTGTGTTCGATGGATGCTATTTGTTCTAAAAATATGCTTGAGTACTAGCAATCATAGAAGACTATATGATAATTGAGTATGTGGAGCTCTTACTTAGACTTTGTTGAAATTAAGTTGAATTGCAATTTGGTGACTAAGAACATAGGTTGTTAAGTTTCAAGAGAATGCATTGTTTGAACCATAACATGTGAATTGATTGCTACTTTATCTTGATGAGTTTTATGAGAAAAAGTTGCTGTCATGATGCTAGGAAAAGTGATTGAAATTATTATCGATCAAACTTATGCACTGTGCTAGCATTCACACTTCATAAATTAGTTCTTTTATCATTTACCTACTCGAGGACGAGCAGGAATTAAGCTTGGGGATGCTGATACGTCTCCAACGTATCTATAATTTATGAAGTATTCATGCCATGTTTATTATAGTTTTGTATGATTTTGGTGCACTTTTATATGGCTTTTATATGATTTTTATGGACTAACATATTGACCTAGTGCCTAGTGCCGGTTGCTGTTTTCTGCTTGTTTTTGGTTTTCCAGAAAATCCATATCAAATGAAGTCCAAATGCAGCGAAACTTTTTGACGATTTTTTTGGAAGGAAACAGACCCAGGAAGCTTCGGGGGAGCAGCAGAAGACCCACAGGGGCCCCACAAGACACCTGGGCGCGCCCACCCCCTTGGGCGCGCCTTGGTGCCTCGTGGGCCCCCTGTGGCCCCTATTCGCATGATTCCAACGCCAAAAATTCTTATAAATACCAAACCCCCCAGAAATAACACTAGAACTTCGACTCCACCGCCGCAAGCCTCTGTACCTCCATGATCTCATCTACAACCCTTTTCTGGCACCCTGTCGGAGGGGGGAATCATCACCGGGGGCCATCTTCATCATCCCGGCGATCTCCATGACGAGGAGGGAGTAGTTCACCCTTGAGGCTAGGGGTATGTACAAGTAGCTATGTGTTTGATCTCTCTCTCGTGTTCTTGATTTGGCACAATCTTGATGTACCGTGAGCTTTGTTAATATAGTTGGATCATATGGTGTTTCTCCCTCTCTATCTTGTTGTGATGAATTGAGTTTTTACCTTTGAGGTTCCACTATTATCGGATTGAATACTTTGTTGGATTTGAGAACACTTGATGTATGTCTTGCATATGAATACCCGTGGTGACAATGGGGTATTATATTGATTCACTTAATATATGTTTTGGCACTCAACTCGCGGATTCCCGAGGTGACATTGGGGTAATCTATGCATAGGGGTTGATGCATGTTTTCGTCCTACTTTCTCCGGTAGAAATCTTTGGGCACTCTTTGAAGTTCTTTGTGTTGGATTGAATATTATGAATCTGAAGTTGTTTGATGCATATCGAATAATCAACTCACAGATACTTGTGGTGACATTGGAGTATCTAGGTGACATTAGAGTTGGTTGATGTGTATCATTTGGTGTTATTTTAGTACGAACTCTAGGGCTGTTTGTGACACTTATAGGAATAGCTCAATAGATTGATCGGAAAGGATAACTTTGAGGTGGTTTCATACCCTACAACAATTTCTATCTTACGTTCTCCGCTAATAGGAACTTTGGAGTGATTCTTTATTGCACGTTGAGGGATTGTTATATGATTCAACTATGTTAGCACTGTTGAGAGATTGCACTAGTGAAAGTATGAACCCTAGGCCTTGTTTCTAAGCATTGCAATATCGTTTGTGCTCACTTTTGTTACTTGCTACCTTGCTGTTTTTTATTTTTCAGATTACAAAAACCTATATCTACTATCCATACTACACTTGTATCACCATCTCTTCGCCGAACTAGTGCACCTATACAATTTACCATTGTATTGGGTGTGTTGGGGACACAAGAGATTTCTTGTATTTGATTGCAGGGTTGTTTGAGAGAGACCATCTTCATCCTACGCCTCCCACGGATTGATAAACCTTAGGTCATCCACTTGAGGGAAATTTGCTACTGTCCTACAAAACTCTGCACTTGGAGGCCCAACAACGTCTACAAGAATAAAAGTTGCGTAGTAGACATCACACAACAGGATTAATTGTATAAGTAATTGTTTCGGTTTTAGCAATATTTGTGTCGTGGTTTTGTCACGGCAGATGTCCTCGTGAAAGGACTTAGTCGTGAGGCCATCGCAACTAGGTAGTAGCTTGAACGGGGTTGATCAGAATCGAGAAGACGCGAGTTTTACCCAGGTTCGGCCCCTCACGGTGGAGGTAAAAGCCTACGTCCTGCTTGATTGATATTGGTGATCATAGTCTCGATTACAAGGGTGCTGTTTCCCTGACTCTGTCTCGAGAGCTATCAAAACGTCTGTCTCTAGACCTGCCAAAACATCTGTCTCTAGACTTTTCTGTCTATCTTGACCTCTCAAAACTCGTCCCCCTTGGGGTGCCCTGCCCCTCCTTATATAAGTTGAAGGGGCGGCTTACATGAGATTCCGGGTTATACCCGTGATTGGAGTCCTACTCTAAGTGATCCGTGTCTTCCAAGTTAAAGGGTCTCCGTCTTGTATTTTGACTCCTCACCCGGGTCACTGTAGCAGGCCGGGTTAACTTCCTGACACTGTAGCAGACCGGGTTAACTTGCTGGCACTGTAGCAGCCGTGTTAACTTCCTGGCACTGTAGCAGCCGGGTTAACTTCTTGGCACTGTAGCAGGACGGGTTAACTTCCTGGCACTGAAGCAGCCGGGTTAACTTCCTGGCACTGTAGCACCCGGGTTAACTTCCTGGCACTGTAGCAGGCCGGGTCTCATCTTCGGGGCTCATCTTCAGGACTCATCTTCAGGACTCATCTCCAGCAATGACTAAGTCTCAGGGCGGCTTAAGCCCAGAGATGACTTAAGTCTCAGGGCGGCTTAACGTTAAGGATGACTTAAGTCCAGAGATGACTTAACGTCAGAGATGACTTAAGTCCATGGCGACTTAACGTCATGAGCCGGGTCATATCGTGGAGTTATATCCCCGACAAATTGGTTCTTCACAAATTTCAACAGGTGGGTGAAATTTAAACCACTTCTCCTTAGGGAGATCAACATGAGTAGCTGTAGGATCGAAAGTATGTCTAGAGGGGGGGGGGTGATTAGACTACTTGACCAATAAAAAACTTATCCTTTTCCCAATTTTAGTTGTAGGCAAGTTTTAGCAATTCTACCAAGTCAAGCAACACGCTACACATGCAAGTCTAAGAGTTGTGCAGCGGAAAATAAATACTTTGCATATGAAAGTAAAGGAGGGATCGGAGAAATCAAACGCAATGAAGACACGATGGTTTTTGGCGTGGTTCCGATAGGTGGTGCTATTGTACGTCCACGTTGATGGAGACTTCAACCCACAAAGGGTAACGGTTGCGCGAGTCCACGGAGGGCTCCACCCATGAAGGGTCCACGAAGAAGCAACCTTGCCTATTCCACCATGGCTTACGTCCACGAAGGACTAGCCTCACTCAGGTAGATCTTCACGAAGTAGGCGATCTCCTTGCCCTTACAAACTCCTTGGTTCAACTGCACATGAACTTGGAGGCTCCCAAGTGACACCTAACCAATCTAGGAGACACCACTCTCCAAAAGGTAATAGATGGTGTTGTTGATGATGAACTCCTTGCTCTTGTGCTTCAAATGATAGTCTCCCCAACACTCAATCACTCTCTCATAGATTTGGCTTTGGTAGGAGAATGATTTGAGTGGAAAGCAACTTGGGAAAGGCTAGAAATCAAGGTTCAAATGGTTGGATTGGAATCTCTTGATCTCAACACATGAGTAGGTGGTTCTCTCTCAGAAAATGAATGGTGGAAGTGTAGGCACGTTCTGATGGCTCTCTTAGAGAGTAAGTGGTGGTGGAGGGGGTATACATAGGCAGCACCAAAAATCCAACCGTTACAAGCCTTTGACCCAACTGGGTGACACCGACATGAAAATCTTGGTGAGACCGACTTGTGTAAAAGACTTGAACGTTAGGCTTTCCGATGAGACCGAACAGAACATCTCGGTGAGACCGAAGTGCAATGGCTAGGGCAAGACCACGTTTCGGTAGTTCCAAAAATTTCATCTCGAAAATTCCGAAGTGAAGTGACATCGTTACAACAACATGTTCATGCCGTCTCGGTGAGACCGAGAACCATTTCGGTTCAACCAAAATGTTAGGGTTTGGCATGTGGCAATGTATATGTCAATCTCGGTGGGTCCGGATGGGAGTGTTTCAGTGGGACCGAGATCAACTTTAGGGTTTTGGATAGGAATGAAGTGAGAAATATTTGAGGGTTTTGGAGCAATATCACTAAGCACTTGAGCAATTGAGTCATGACCAAAACCTCATCCCCTTTTAACAGTATTGGCTTTTCCTATAGACTCAATGTGATCTTGGATCACTTAACCAAAAATGTAGAGTCTTGAAGCTTTGCCAATCTTTGTCCTTAGCATTTTGAGGGGTCCACATTCACTAGTCCATGCCATGCCAATCATTGATCTTCTCTGAAATCTGTTATCAATGAGCATTAGATCAGTGACATATATGTTGTTATTAATTACCAAAACCACCCGGGGATTAGTTGCACTTTCAATCTCCCCCTTTTTGGTAATTGATGACAACATATAGATCAAAGCTTCGACAAATAATATAATCAATGTAATACATTGTCGCTTTGAGAAGTATGTGATAAGCAAGAGCTCCCCCTAAATTTGTGCATTATTTGAGATTTGCGTTCGAATGCAAATGCACAATCGATTAGGATTATGAGTCACTCTTCCATGTCACATACATCTTGGTGGAGCGCACAAAATGATAAGATTGCAATGTTATGAGCACTCACCACCAAACAACCAAGTGAATGATCATACAAGGAGCATATGAATAGATATCCAATCAAGCATAGCATCAAAGTACGGTATGATCAAGTACACAATAACGTAGTCTCATACATGCATCAAGCAAAAGTAACTCAAAGTAGCAAGAACTCTCAAAGAAACCAAACGAAGTGGAGAGAAGTGCATCTGCAAAGACCTTGGCTGAAGTCTGTGAAGCTGGTGGAGTAGAAACAACTGAAGGAACTGATGGTGCAACAGAAGGTGCAGCAGCTGGAGCTGAGACTGTGACTCTGGTAGAAACTGGAACAGCTGCGGACCTAGGCATCGTCTGAAACTGAGTGGTCGTAGGAAGACATGTTCCTATCTGCTCATCATCACTGCTGGTTGCCTTCCTGACTTCATCCACTTGTGACTTCATAGTCTCAACAGTGGTCTGTATCTCAGTGACCTTGATGTCCAGATCATAGAATTTCATCTCAATAATCTTCTCAAGACTCTTCTGATTTTCTGCGAGGCTGGCCAAGCTCCGCTCAATCTTCTGAGTGGCTCGAAGAAGATATAGCATCTGGTCAGACTTTGTCTTCAATAGTGGAGCACTGGGAGCACTTGGCTCAGCAGTCCTTGTTGCTTCTGCTTCTGCCTGCTGCAGCTGAGGTAGGATGGGAAGGGTCCATCGTCACTGTGTTGTCCTAAAACTCAGGCTGTAGCGGCAGGTGTTCACGATCCAGCAGAAAAGACTTGTTTGCACCCTTCGAGTTGATGAGCATCTGAATGTACGGGGCAAAACCACAATATCTCTTCTGGTCGGCAGCAGCTCTCTTCACGTTCTCTACAATGAGATCCACCACCTTATGAAAATGTGCAGGGCAAACTCAGGCTGTAGCGATAGGATGGGAACATTCATGAAACTAATGAATCCATTGCCTTAGGTGATGATCACATACATGTTGATGATGATGATGTTGAACATGGCTATTATGATGAGGATGAGGAATTCGACATCGAATATGAGAAGACTATGAGAAATCTTAGTCTCATGGCTAATCTTCGAGATTACATGGCCGGAGGAAAAGAGTGGATTCTTGATAGTGGATGCACCGATCACATGACCAGAGATAGAGACATGTTTCGTGAGCTTGCAAAAAATGATGGTCCACGCAAGTATGTGACTTTTGGAGATAACTCCAAGGGTAAGGTACTTGGCCTTGGTAAGGTGGCCATATCCAATGATAACTCCATTCAAAATGTTATGCTTGTTGAATCTCTTGGTTACAATCTTCTTTTCGTATCTAGACTAGCCGACTTTGGTTTCAATGTTCTATTTACCAAAGTAGATTGCCAAGTGTTTCGTCAAGATAATCATAATATGGTCTTTACCGGCATTCGTAGAGGTGATCTATACATTGTTGATTTCACTAAAAGAGCCCAACCTCGTACATGTCTTATTGCTAAATCTTCCAAAGGTTGGTTATGGCATAGAAGGCTAGGACATGTTGGCATGCGTAATCTTGATAAACTTGTTAAAGGAGATCATATTCTTGGTGTGGAAGATGTTATCTTTGACAAGGATAGACTTTGTAGTGCTTGCCAAGCAGGAAAACAAGTTGGAGGAAGTCATCCCGTGATGAACATCATGACCACAAGGAGACCACTCGAACTACTTCATATGGATCTCTTCGGTCCCAACGCTTATAAAAGCCTTGGTGGTAACTCTTTCGGTTTGGTCATTGTTGATGATTTTTCCAGATTTACGTGGGTGTTCTTTCTTGATGACAAATCGCAGGTACAAAAGATCTTCAAGAACTTCATTAGGAAGGCCCAAAATCAATTTGAAGTAAAGATCAAGAAGGTTCAGAGTGACAACGGAACGGAGTTCAAGAACGCCAATGTGGATACCTTTCTTGACGAAGAAGGCATTTCACATGAGTTGTCGGCTATGTACACACCTCAACAAAATGGAGTTGTTGAGAGGAAGAACCGGACTCTTATCGAGATGGCAAGGACAATGCTAGATGAATACAAGACGCCAAAACACTTTTGGGTGAAAGCGGTTGAGACGGCTTGTCATGCTACAAATCGATTCTATCTTCACAAGCTTCTTGGTAAAACGGCATATGAGCTACTCACCGGTAACAAACCACAATTTGGGTACTTTTGAGTATTTGGCTCAAAATATTACATTCTTGATAAGAATCATCGTTCAAAATTTGCTCCTAAATCTCATGAAGGTTTCCTACTCGGTTACGGATCAAACTCTCACACTTACCGTGTCTACAACAACTTCACTTGAAAATTTGAAGAGACGGTAGATGTGAAGTTTGATGAGACTAACGGCTCGCAAGTCGAGCAATTGCCAATTGATGTAGGAGATCAAGAACCGTCGGAAGCAATCCAAGACTTGTCTATTGGCAAGATTCATCCCATGGAGGTGAACGAGAGTACTTCGTCCATTCAAGTGGAAGCTCCAACTTCACATCAAGGTGAATCGCAAGTTGATATGGAGGCATCCACAAGTGGAACACGTCAAGACAAAGGGAACGAGGAAGTGCAACAAGATGATACACCTCAACCTCCTCCACCCCCACAAGCAAACAACGACAACAACAACAACAATGAGGAAGACAATGATGATGATGATGAGGAAGCCTCACCACAACCCAAGCAAAAGCTACCTCGAGTTAGAGCAAGAATTGACAAGAATCATCCCGTCGAACAAATTCTTGGCGACATCAAATCCGGGAGAATCACTCGCTCTAAATCTCGTTTAGCTAACTTTTGTGAGCATTACTCATTCATATCTAGTATTGAACCTATGAAGGTAGAAGAAGCCCTCGAAGACCCGGATTGGGTAAATGCAATGCATGAAGAGCTACACAACTTCGAGAGGAATCAAGTTTGGACGTTGGTTGAGAAGCCTAAAGATGAGCATAACATCATTGGTACCAAATGGGTGTTTCGTAACAAGCAAGATGAAGATAGACAAGTTATACGCAACAAGGCACGTCTTGTAGCTCAAGGTTACACACAAGTCAAAGGTATGGACTATGGTGAGACCTATGCCCCCGTTGCTAGACTTGAGTCCATTCACATATTACTTGCTTATGCTAATCACCATGATATCACCCTTTACCAAATGGATATTAAAAGTGCTTTCTTAAATGGTGAAATTGAGGAGGAAGTTTATGTTAAACAACCTCCCGGCTTTGTTAATCCCAAGAAACCTAATCATGTTTACAAACTTTGTAAAGCTCTTTATGGTCTTAAATAAGCACCTAGAGCTTGGTACAAATGCTTGACAAAGTTTATTCTTGAAAAAGGTTTCAAAATTGGGAAAATTGATTCAACCTTGTTCACTAAGAGGGTTAATGGAGAACTATTTGTATGCCAAATATATGTTGATGATATTATCTTTGGATCCATTAATCCTTCTTTTAGTGAAAAGTTTGGAAGGTTGATGTCGGAGAAGTATGAGATGTCTATGATGTGTGAACTCAAATTCTTTCTTGGTTTACAAATCAAGCAAACTAAGGAGGGTACCTTTGTTTCTCAAAAAAAGTATACCAAAGAATTATTCAAGAAGTTCAACATGCAAGAAAGCAAAGGTATGAAAACTCCCATGCCTACTAGTGGACATCTTGACTTGACTAAGGATGGCAAACCAGTTGATCAAAAGGTTTACCGATCTATGATTGGTTCATTGCTATATCTATGTGCCTCCCATCCCGACATTATGCTAAGTGTGTGCATGTGTGCACGATACCAAGCGGCACCAAAAGATTGTCATCTTTAGGTCGTGAAAAGAATTGTCAGATACTTGTTACATACACCAAATTTTGGCATTTGGTATCCCAAAGGATCTTCTTTTGATCTTGTTGGCTACTCCGACTCGGACTACACCGTAGACAAGGTTGATAGAAAATCCACTTCGGGTACATGTCAATTTCATGGTAGATCTCTGATACGTCTCCAACGTATCCATAATTTATGAAGTATTCATGCCATATTTATAACTATTCTATATGGTTTTGGTATGATTTGATTAGAACTAACAAGGACTGACGCTGTTTTGAGTAGAACTACCGTGGTGTTGTTTTTTTTGTGCAGAAATAAAAGTTCTCGGAATTGGATGAAACTTTTTGACGGTTTTTTTGGACCAAAAGAGACCCCCGAAGCTTTGTGGAAGGACCAGAAGCCTCACAAGGTGCTCACAAGGCACCACGACGCGGCCTGGGGGGGGGGTCGTGTGGTGCTGCCTTGTGGGGCCCTCGTAGCTCTTTTTCGCGTGATTCCAACGCTGAAAAATCCTATAAATAGAGAAACCCCCAGAAATAAATCTAGAACTTCGACGCCGCTGCCGCAAGCCTCTGTACCAAAGAAATACCATCTAGAGCCCTGTTCCGGCACCCTGCCAGAGGGGGGAATCATCACTGGAGGCCATCTTCATCATCGCGACGGTCTCCATGACGAGGAGGGAGTAGTTCACCCTCGGGGCTGAGGGTATGTACTAGTAGCTATGTGTTTGATCTCTCTCTCTCTCTCTCTCTCTCGTGTTCTTGATTTGGCACGATCTTCATGTTCGCGAGCTTTGTTAATATAGTTGGATCATATGGTGTTTCTTCCCTCTCTATCTTCTTGTGATGAATTGAGTCTTTCCCTTTGAGGTTTCTTTATTGTCGGATTGAATATTTCAGATTTGAGAACACTTGATGTATGTCTTGCATCTGGATACCCGTGGTGACAATGGGGTATTCTATTGAGTCACTTGATGTATGTTTTGGTGATCAACTCGTGGATTCCCGTGACCTTGGGGTGATCTAGGCATAGGGGTTGGTTGCACGTTTTCATTATCTTTTCTCCGATAAGAAACTTTGGGGAACTCTTTGAAGTTCTTTGTGTGGATTGAATATTATGAATTTGAAATTGTTTGATGCATATCGAATAATCAACTCACGGATACTTGTGGTGACATTGGAGTATCTAGGTGACATTAGAGTTGGTTGATGCGTATCATATGGTGTTATTTTAGTACGAACTCTAGGGCTGTTTGTAACACTTATAGGGATGGCTCAATAGATTGATCAGAAAGGATAACATTGAGGTGGTTTCGTACCCTACAACAATTTCTTTCTTATGTTCTCCGCTAATAGGAACTTTGGAGTGATTCTTTGTCGCACATTGAGGGATTGTTATATGATCCAATTATGTTAGCACTGTTGAGAGATTGCACTAGTGAAAGTATGAACCCTAGGCCTTGTTTTCAAGCATTGCGATACCGTTTGTGCTCACTTTTACTACTTGTTACCTTGCTGTTTTTTTATTTTTCAGATTACAAAAACCTATTTCTACTATCCATACTACACTTGTATCACCATCTCTTTGCCGAACTAGTGCACCTATACAATTTACCATTGTATTGGGTGTGTTGGGGACACTGATACGTCTCCATCGTATCTACTTTTCCAAACACTTTTCTCTTATTTTGGACTCTAATTTGCATGATTTGAATGAAACTAACCCGGACTGACGCTGTTTTCAGTAGAATTGCCATGGTGTTGTTTTTGTGCAGAAATCAAAGTTCTCGGATTTGGACGAAACTATTTGGAGAATTTTTATCGAATATATAAAAATTATTGGCGCAATAATCAACAGAAGGGGGGCCACCTGCTGCTCACAAGGCAGTAGGGCGCGACCCCCTTAGGGCGCGCCGTGGTGCCTTGTGGGGCCCACAGGCGGCCGTCTGACCTAATTCCAATGCTATAAATTCTCTTTCCCTAAGAAAAAAAATAAGAGAAGAGGTTTTATCACGTTTTACGATACGAAGACGCCGCCACCTCCTGTTCTTCATCGGGAGGGTTGATCTGGAGTCCGTTCGGGGCTCCGGAGAGGGGGATTCGACGCCGTCGTCATCATCAACCATCCTCCATCACCAATTTCATGATGCTCACCACCGGGCGTGAGTAATTCCTTCGTAGGCTTGTTGGATGGTGATGTGTTGGATGAGATTTATCATGTAATCGAGTCAATTTGTTAGGGCTTTGATCCCTAGTATCCACTATGTTCTGAGATTGATGTTGCTATGACTTTGCTATGCTTAATGCTTGTCACTAGGGCCTGAGTGCCATGATTTCAGATCTGAACCCTTCATGTTTTCATGAATATATTTGTGTTCTTGATCCTATCTTGCAAGTTATATGCACCTATTACGTGTCATGATCCGCATACCCCAAGGTGACAATAATTGGGATTCTTTTCGGTGATTGCCGTAGTTTGAGGAGTTCATGTATTCACTAAGTGCTAATGCTTTGTTCTGGTTCTCTATTAAAAGGAGGCCTTAATATCCCTTAGTTTCCTTAAGGACCCTGCTGCCATGGGAGGGTAGGACAAAAGATGTCATGCAAGTTCTTATTATAAGCACGAATGACTATATACGGAATACATGCCTACATTACATTGATGAATTGGAGCTATTGTGTAACGCCCTAGGTTATGACTGTTATATGATGAATATCATCCAACATAATTATCATCACCGATCCAATGCCTATGACTTTCTCATATTGGTTTCAGCTAAGTTACTTTGTTGCTACTGCTTTACAATTGCTACAAAACTGCTACTGTTACTGTTACCGTTACTAGTGTTACTGTTGCTACTGCTATCAAAACTATCATATTACTGTGCTACTAAATACTTTGATGCAGATATTTTATCTCTAGGTGTGGTTGAATTGACAACTCAACTGCTAATACTTGCAAATATTCTTTGGCTCCCCTTGTGTCGAATCAATAAATCAGGGTGAAATACTACCCGCGAAAACTGTTGCGATCCCCTATACTTGTGGGTTATCAAGACCTTTTTTCTGGCGCCGTTGCCGGGGAGCATAGCTCTATTTGTTGAGTCACTTGGGATTTATATCTGTTGATCACTATGAAGAATCTGAAAGACGCTAAGACCAAGATCGTTCCCTCTAAGACGAGGGGAGGTAAGGAACTGCCATCTAGCTCCGCACTTGATTCACCTTCTGTTTTGAGTAAACTTGTGACACCACCACCTGTTATGCATTCTGATATGTCACAAGTTATTGATGATACTACTTCTGCTATGAATGATACTTATGATGATGCTAGTACTATGCTTGATAATACTGTGCCACTTGGTGATTTTCTTGATGAACAACTTGTTAAAGCTAAAGAAATTGAGAATGCTAAAAATGTTGAAACTCTTGAGAATTATGATTCACCTATTATGCCTATGTGACACCCCTGTAATTAAGCTACAGTGATTTCTGACTAATGATGCCATGTCACCACTTTTTGCTAAGCTTAATTGTCTCTTAGTTGAAGAGCAATTCAAATTCAAATTCAAATGCAAGTCAGAAAATTAAAATTTAAAAAAGGTAAAATAAAAATGTAGGTTGGGTTGCAAATATTCACTAACTAATTATCATGTAAGAACCAACATTTTGCAAAGCATTTAAGTGCCCCTAAACTAATTAAAACTCATCCAGTAGCATTTAATTGAACCAATTTAATTTAAATAAATATGTAAACTATTCAACAATATTTGAAACTTGTTGGGCTAACTCAAAACCTTGCCTAGTATTTACGTTGTAAATTGCACATTTAACTAAATTCATTTGGCAGCTCAGATTAATGCAAAATAGTGAGATAAAATAAAAACAGAAAAAGAATAAAGAAAAATAGCAAAGTGCTACTGTGCACTTAGGCCAGCCCAGCACAGTAGCCGCCCAGCCCGCCAGCGCCTTGTCTTCCTCCTCTGTTCATAGAGGCGGGGTGGACGCCGTGCGCCCGTCCGTGGCCACGGATGTCCACGTGCCGGCCATCCGACGACCCCTGGCGCCCTTCTAGGTCGCCCCTGAGCCCCGGCGAAACCCTAGCCCCTCGCACTCCCTTCGCCCGCGCCGTTCCTCTACTCCCCTCGCTGCACCGAGCCGCCGTCGCCATGACCGCCGACGCCCGCGCGCTCTCCGTCCTCCCCGGCGCCTGAGAACGTGCCCGTCTGCTTCCCCGTCGTCGACTACGTCGTCTACTGCCACCAGCTCGAGCTGAGCTCCACTGCCTCGCCAGATCCGTCGCCTTCTTCCTCCTTCGGCCGCCGGAACTGACCGTCGTCGATTCACAGCCCCGCTGCTCCAAAGCCACCGCCGGGCCTCCTTGTGCCCTCTCGGTGAGCCCCGTGCCTCCCCTCTCTCCCTGTGCTCCGGCTCCCTCCCTAGCTAGCCTCGCCGCCGCACCGCGAGCTCGCCGCCGCTGCTTGTCTCGCCGTAGCGGCCTCGGCCCTCCAAGCTAGCACTCGAGCACGGCCCCGTGCTCCTGGGCTCCCCAAGAGGCCAACGCGCCCGCTATCTCTTCTCCCCGTGCCCTGCATCGCCGAGACCAAGCTCGCCCGAAGCCGCCGCCGCTTCCTCTCGTCGCCGGCACTGATTTCGGCCGTCCCTGACCGAGTTGCTGCCACCCATCAACGCGCCTCGTCGCGGTCGTTCGAACGCGACCACCTACGTGTCAAACCGTGGCCGGTGGGCGAATTCCGGCAAGGCCCGAGCGCCTCCGCCGTCGTTTTGGTCACCGGACCACCACCGCCGGCGCGCCACCGCCCTGAGCCGCTAACTCGTGGCCCCCACGGGTTTAGCCACTAATTGGCTGGCTAACAGCCACTGACATGTGGGGCCGCCACTGTAGCGTTTAGGATTAGATTAAAATTAACCAAATAATTAGTGTAGCCACTGACAGCTCGGCCCCACAATTATTTAGATTAATTAGTTTTAATTATACATGTTTTATTAGATGTCTCACTAACAAGTGGGACCCACTGGTCAGGTTTGACCAGTCAACAGTCAAACTGTTGACTGCTGACTGGGCTGCTGACTCAGCTCATAGGCCCCACCTGTCAGCCACTCATGCACACATCTGGGTACACTTTCTGTGTACCCATAGCATTTAATATTTTATATAATTTCGAATTAAATTAAATCCAGAAATTCAGAAAATCATTTGAACTTCGAAAAATCATATAAATTAAAGCGTAACTCGGATGAAAATAATTTATATATGAAAGTTGCTCAGAAAAAAATAACGAATATGATTATGCTATCCACATACCTGCCACACCCCTCTAACATAACGAACATTGACATTTTTCCCCTGGATCAATATACCAAAAAACACCTGGAGCAAATGTTTTCCCTCTTCTTTTAAAATGCCTAGGGTTGCATTAGAGCATATCATCATCGCATACTGCCATGACATGCATTGTGTTGCATTTGTTTGCTCCGTTATTTATCTGTTCCCCCCTCTTCCCTATTCTTTCGGTAGACCCTGAGACTGCCGGTGACACCCAGTACGACTACGACGTCGACGACCCGTCCTTCTCCGCAGAGCTTCCAGGCAAGCAAAACCCCCTTGATCATTCCGATATCGCCTATTCTTTCCCTCTACTTCTTGCATTAGGGTAGTGTTACTGTTACTGCCTTATCAGTTGATCATATACTACTGCATAGCCTGTTCTTGCTACTACTGTTGATACCATATTTGTTATCCTATATGCTTAGTATAGGTATGCTAGTATTCCATCAGTGGCCCTACATCCTTGTCCGTCTGCCATGCTATACTATCGGGTCGTGATCTCTTCGGGTGATGATCACGGATATATTATATACACTATACATGTTACATAATATGACTAAAGTCGGGTCGGCTCGGAGAGCACCCGTGAATGATTCGCAAACTGGGGGCTGAAAGGACCTTTTTCCCCGCCGGCCCCCTGAGTGATTCTTTGTGGCGGAACGACAGGGCAGGTAGAGACCACCTAGGTGAGAGGAGGGCCTGGTACCTGGTCGGTGTCCACGGTTACTTCATGATAACACGATTAACGAGTTTGGGTATTTGATCTGAGTTGGCCGCTGGCCTATACGCACTAACCGCCGCGTGGGATAATGGTATATGGGACCCTCGGCGTCGTACAATTTCTCCCGAAAGCTCTACAGATGTCACAATTGAGCGGCACGTGCCCGGGTGGTCCGCATAAGCACCTGCTTTGTATAAAGAGGTAGCCAGGACTGATCTCGGCCGTCCACGCAACGTGCAGGAGCGCTTAGGACGATTGGCCCATGACCCCTTCGCGCTTAGGATTTAGACCAGCGTGTTGACCTCTCTGGAGAGCCTAGGTTGGACTATGGCGTGTTGATCATCCGAGGCCGGGCATAACCCAGAAAAGTGTGTCTGGCCAGAGGTAATCGAGCGTATCGGGTAATGTGGTGCACCCCTGCAGGGAAGTAATCTATTCGAATAGCCGTGTCCACAGTAACAGGACGACTTGGAGTTGTATTCCGACCTCTTACAACTAAAACCGGATACTTGATAAAACACACCCAGATAAGTGACAGATACAACCCGGCGATCGCTTTCTATCAGGGAGGTGAGGAGAGGATCTCCGGGTAGGTTTATTGCTATACGCTTATACATGTTACCTTGCAAGATCCTCTCTTCTACTGCTTCAAGACGATGGCCGCAGAAGATGTAGTCTTCGATAGTATGAGCTTCTCCCCCTTATTCTGGCATTTCTACAGTATAGTCCACATATACTACCACATCCAGTTGATACCGATGCATATCTAGAGTAGATCTGATGTATGTCTTGCGAGTACTTCGGATGAGTACTCACGGTTGCTTTGCTACCCCTTTTCTTTCAACCCGGTTGCTACAATAGATGGTAGCACCGCGGATGCAGGTTACCCCTGTGGAGCCTACTACGTGGAGACCGACGACCAGGAGTAGTCCGGAGGTCCCAGGCAGGAGGCCTCGCCTTTCGATCTAGAGTCATTGTTTTGCTCAGCCTTCTTAAGGCAAACTTGTTTAACTATGTCTGTACTCTGATAATATTTGCTTGATGACTTATGTATTGGGGTCCTCGTGGCCCCTGGCTTCTAATATAAAGTATTATGTTTATCCTTTGTGTCATATAGTTGTGTTGTGATATCTTCCCGTGAGTCTATGATCATGATTGTGCATGTTTGCGTGTATGATTAGTGCACGATTGAATGGGGGGCGTCACAAGTTGGTATCAGAGCCGACTTCCTATAGGAACACCTTCCACACTCCTTGGTCGAAGTTGAGTCCAGACTTGAAAGAAAAACTATTTTACTAACTGTGTTGTGTGGCTTACGGGCCCACATCACCTATGGGTGGGATTAGGATCTTTTATTCCGCTCCTTTACTCTGGGATTCTGATCACTCTTCTCTTCGGGTTAAAATTTTACTAACTCTAACTCTAGGATCACGCAATGATTTCATTCCGGAGCCCCGATTACTTCAGTTACCCCTTCGTTATGCTATGCCTTCAGTTTCTGAAGTTTGACTCCTTTGAAACATCCTTGCTCTCAGATGGATCCTTCGAGACAGGTTGTGCACCACACGACGGCTGTTGGGGCCTCAGGCTCACCTACTGTGCTAGTTGAGATGATGACCTACCTGGGTTATCGCTGGCATCCTGAGTACACCGTGTACGAGCAGTACCAGGACTTTAACCAGGAGCAGTACAGTGCCATCGTCCGTATCTATTCTTGTGGTGATGACTCCCCCTCTATGATGCACACCGCTCATGGTGTTGGAGTGACCATTGATATGGCCGTCCACGATGCTGCTTACGCATGTCTGACACGTCTTCATGGAGAGTATCGGGACTTGGATAACTCCCATTTCAGACACATTGCTATTGCATCCAGTGAGGGTGAACAGGGATACTACACGGCTGCCTACACCACTCTCACCCGTGAGCCTTTCTACCACCAGACCTTGGTCCAGCATGCTGATGGTCTGGATCGAGCTAACCGAGCTCTTCGCCATGAGTTGTACGCCATGCGTGTGCACCTTTACGACGCTCTGACGCAGTTGCTCCCCTTGGTCATATCTGGACAGCTGCACCGTTCTGTGCTCTACCCTAGTCGGACCGCGATGCCCCCTGGTGTCGGTTGGCCTGATGTTGGAGGCTACACTCCCGCTCGTGGTCCTCTTTTGCCACCTGAACGTCAGCTTCCACACCAGAGTATCCACGGACCGCAGGATCCCTCCGTGGAGGATTTCCCAACGTGTCACCAGCAGATGTCAGGATACACTCACTTCTGTAGTTTCCTCTGGGACTGATGTAGCCTTACTTATTAGTATCAGTTACATTTGTCGCGTGCCTGCGTGCCGCCTATGATGTCACTAATCCCTGTACTAAACTCTATGTATGACCCCTTTTGTAAGATATGACTACTACTAAGTATTCCATCGCATTCCCCATACTTTTCTGTCTTACCTGCCTGCCTTTACAATTGTTAACCGATCCATGTTGTTCTATTCAGAATGGTCGGGAGAGGTAACCGTGGTCGTGGTCATGGACGTGGTGATGACAACCCACCCCCTCCACCATATGTTTCCGCCATGATGGGACAGTTTGAGCTGAACCGTCAGTTTATTGAAGGAATCATGAACCAGTTCCCCAACCAAAACAACCAGCACCAGCATGGACAAGTCACACTTCAGGACTTTACGCGCCTAAACCCAGCTATCTACCGCACCTCAACGAACCCACTTGATGCCGATGACTGGCTTCGTGATATCACCTTCGAGTTGGAGTCTGCCAATGTTGCCCCTGCCAACTACGTCACCTTTGCGGCGTACCATCTGAAGGGTCCAACTACACAATGGTGGGACAGCCACAGGCGTATGCTGCCTGTCGGTACTGTCGTCACTTGGGAGGAATTCCAGACTGCCATCCGAGCACATCACATTCCCCAGGGAATAATGGACAGGAAGAAGAAGGAGTTCCGCAACCTCGTTCAGGGCAGGATGACTGTTGATGCATATCAACGAGAATTTCTCAACTTGTCTCGCCACACAGAAGACGATGTCTCCACTGATGCACGCAAACAGGAGAAGTTTCGTGATGGACTGAACCCTGACTTGAAGCTCGCACTCTGTCTCCATGAGTTCACTGACTTTGCCACTCTTGTCAACAAGGCCATTCAGGCTGAGACCAGTCGTATTGAGCACCAGGAGACCATCAAGCGCACTCATGACGTTGGCCCATCTTCGGGCCCATCTGCGCAGAAGCGCCGAGTGTGGATTCCCCACAATGTTTACCCGCAAGCCGCCCCAGCACCGAGGCCTTCCTATGTTGCACCTCGTCTGCCCCCACCACTGTAGGGGAACGCAGCAGAAAACAAAAAATTTCGGTACAACGAGCACGCCCAGGACCACTATGAAGAGGCATACAAGGTTTTTGATCTTTTCGTTACCGACTCGTAGCGCAGCGGAAGTAGAGTCGATGACGATCGGTGGTGCAGATCCCCGCAGCTAGGATTTTACAACCTTCCAACCACGAGGATGTTCTCCCTCGTCTGCCCCTCGGACAGCCCTTCGGGAGGCGGTCGGACAGTCCCTCGGACAGTGTCACGAACAGCCCTTCGGGAGGACCCTCGAAACTCGGACGGTCACTTGGACAGCCCTTCGGGAGGACCCTCGAAACTTGGACGGTCACTCGGACAGCCCTTCGGGAGGACCCTCGAAACTCGGACGGTCACTTGGACAGCCCTTTGGGAGGACCCTCGAAACTCGGACGGTCACTAGGACAGCCCTACGGGAGGACACTTGAACAGCCCCTCGGGCAAAAAGATCGAACCTACGACCTCTCTACGGGGTTGCACACATACGGTGTCATCTATCCGGCAGGGCATCGCCGTCCAGAACTAGTTCCCACCGGAACCTAGACAGCCTTTCGGCTCTACGAAACTATTTCGCGGGGAGAGAGAGAGAAAGCCAGATAATTGCATGGCAGTGTATGAGAACTCATGTGAGAACTTAGATGGAAATGGTGAGCACCCTCCACCCCTATTTATAGGGTGAGAAGAGATGGTAAAATACCAAAATGCCCTCAGATATTTTCACAATTCATAATAGTGTTTCCACTATTCATAATAGTGTTTCACTATTCATGCAATATTTTCTCCCAATAGTGTTTGCACTATTCATAATAGTGTTTCCACTATTCGTGAGATATTTTATCCCAATAGTGTTTCCACTATTCATAACACTATTCATGAAATATTTTCATCGGCTGTTTAATCCGAAAAAATTCCTGAAGGCCCAGAACATTTCCGGCACCCCCTAAAATAATTTTGGACTCGTTCCGAAACATTTTCGGATCAATTATTTTCATCAGCGAAAAGCAACCAAAGCATTTCCGGCACCTCCGGAACATTTTCGGGTTTTTTCTCCGGAAAAATCCTAGAAGTTCCCAGAACAATTCTGGCACCCTCTAAGAATTTCCAGGCATGTGCCGAAATCATTTTGACTTAATGGTATACTCCTAAACAACCTTTCGGTTTTACCGAAACTATTCCGGTGTTCTCTCTCCGGAACTCTTCCGTTGTCTCCGAAACAATTCCGGTGACTTTCTCTCAGACTCCCTGTCTAGTATTCAGCAGATAGATGACCCTTAAGTGTGTGACCCTATAGGTTCGGTGAAGCATAGACATGACCGGAATACTTTCCGATTAATGATCAACATCGGAGAGGTGGACACCCATATTGACCCCTATACCCACACGAATAAATATTCGAGTGAACCTCCAGTTGCCGTGTGCTATTCCTGCTGCTTCGAGATATGTTACAAATACCCGAGGTGAGATTTATCAGCATCCCCGTGGATCAACAACTTGTCCACTATGCCAGTTACCTCGTTACCGGTTTTGTTCTCTTTTCTCGTTCCCGTGTTCCGGTATCCTTGTGATCAAATCACAATGTGTCTGGCCAGACGATGATGGATACCGTAACACAGAGAGGGCCCAGAGATATCTCTCCATCGTCGGAGGAGCAAATCCCAATCTTGAGCTATCAAGTCCCTTGTCATACTTTTCCATGAACCCATAAGCCGCCGTAATAGCCACCCATTTACGGATAACGTTTAACAAACCCCAAAGTTCATGAAGCAAGCATGAAGAAACTCGACACTCTCATGGTCTAAGGAATTATGCAAACGTTAACTTTCTCTGTGTTATTAACCATTAACTTCTGACGAATGTATCTCATAGCATAACATCAATCGGGTCGATTCAACACAAGTGTTCTCCTAACATTGTGCCCTCAAAGTTGCCGGCATAGTCATGCCCATGATCAGGAAAACAGAACCATCATGCAACACTTGAGCTAGTCTTAGAGGCCAGACTAGGAATACATTTTACCGTTTATTATTCCACACGTGCATATGAGTTTCCCTCCGAGCCTCGTGGTTATTGTAGACTCGAGAACCATAGCAGTTATAGCATGGAACATAAACATAATTGTGAACAGGGAGATAAACAATAACATTTATTATTGCCTCTAGGGCATATCTCCTACAAAATCCCACTTGCACTAGAGTCAATAATCTAGTCAATGCTAATGCACTTTACACCTATGGTGTTGGGGATATTCCCCACGGTTATAACCCGGCTAAAAATTTGACCCGGCCTAGAGCTTGAAGGCTCTATGGGTCGCCCCATTTTCCGGGTTAAGACAAGATGACGAGGAGGAATCCAGGGCCCAGGGTCGAGACCCGGCATGAGGCCGGCTTGACAGGAGCCCAATGGGCTGGCTCGCAGAGAAGGCCCGGAGAGATGACCCGGCCTGGGAGACCCAGTCCGGAGAGATGACCCGGCCTGGGAGACCCTGCCCAGAGAGAAGACCCGACCTGAGTAGATCAGTTCGGAAGAAAAGACCCGGACTAGGATTCGACTTGTTGTAGTCCTACTAGGACTCTACATGTAAGCCGGCCCCTTCAACTTATGTAAGGAGGGGCAAGGCACCCCAAGAGGGAGAGAAAAATTAGAGACAAGTCAAGATAGACAGACAAATCAGTAGCTCTCGAGATAGAGGTAGCGAAAGAGCACCCTTGTAATCGAGATCATCATCAACAACAATCAAGCAGGATGTAGGCTTTTACCTCCACCGCGAGGGGGCGAACCTGGGTAAAACTCGCGTCTCTCGATTCCGACCAACCCCTTCAAGCTTCCACTTAGTTGCGATGGCCTCACCACTAAGTCCTTTCACGAGGACATCTTGCCATGACAAAACCACGACAGTTGGCGCCCACCGTGGGGCTGTCGCTCGGTGGTGTTGAGTACTTGAAGGGAACTCCCGCAGGGATCGAGGGATATATGATCGGCCAACTCGCCCGTCCGCGCCGGCCTACAAACGCCGCGGCCAACTCTCTCGACCGCGTCCGCGGCCAACTCGCCCGTCTGCGCCCGCGGCCGACTCGTCCATCCGCGCCTACGGCCGACTAGCCCGTCCGCGCCGGCCTACAACGCCACGGTCGACTCATCCGTCCGCGTCCGCGGCTGACTAGCCCGTCCGCGCCGGCCTACAACGCCGCGGCCAACTCATCCGTCCGCGCCCGTGGCCGACTCATCCGTCCGCGCCTGCGGCCGACTCTCCCGTCTGCACCGGCTTGCCACGTTGCGGTCGACTCTCTCGTCCGCGCCGGCTTCAAATGCCATGGCTGGCCCCCGCGTCTACATCAACACAACGAAGCCGCGCCCGTCCGCACGAGCTGCTCGGCGGGCGCGCGCAAGTCGCCGCCCCTGCGGCCCGGTCTACTCCAAACAACTCTGGAGCAAATAATAATATATTATCAGCCTCCGCCTGCACCAGATGGGCAAGCGCACAAGACACCGCCGCTGCGTTTTCATCAACTTTAACCAGCCGCCAGGTCGAACCATTGGCCGGGTTACTGACACACGACTCATGCGGGATCATCTATAACCCGCCGTGGTCGACCTCAACCTTCCGCGAGTTCACATCGCGTCATCAACACTTTGGAGTTAACCTCGGAGGTAGCTCCACATTCATCTTCATGTGATTTTACGGTTCGGCGACCTTAAAATGCCCACGGCTCAATAGCCTTAACACACCTACAGTAGTAGCATTGTCTCCTGTATATATTATGATCAATGGAATAAAGCCGGCTTATCTGGATCCCAGATGTTTTGCAGTAGTAGCATTGTCTCCTGTATATCCTATGCTAAGCTTTTCCATGATCATATGGTCACTTGTGGGCTTCCAACTCACCGAGTTTAGCTATCTCACCCTCTTGACCCGGCAAATAACGCCACACTATCTCGGTTAAACCTGCCTGTCTGCTTGATGCTACTCCGATTAGGTGACCCGGTGTACTCTTGACAAGTCAATCATATCTATGACCCTGAACTTGTCTTGGTTAAAACATCGGATACGTCACGAGAGAGCCGGCTTACAGAGAGCAAGGATAAACCGTGGGCTATCACGCCAGCTTCATTGAAGCAAGACTCGATCCTTGAAAGCCGGTCTATATTGTCGTGCCTCGAAAGCCGACTTAACATTGATATCTGTTCACGGTTTCAACATGAAGCACCGATAACTGGCCTCGAAGGCCAACATTTTTTCCATGTTTATTCAAACATTGGTTCATATTTATTTTATATCATATGATTTGTTATAATACAATTCATTTCCTTGTCAAAGTATATTGTCGCAGAAGCCGGTCTTCAAAGACCAGGTTACACTGTAACTATGCAGGAACAAATGAATCCTTGATAGCCAAAATGGCTGGGTATTATATGGTTTATCAAAACCAGTTTCAAATAACATGGCAATCAAAGCCGACTTTGAAACAGTTGCAGGTACATATTTACTAAACCGGCTTATAATTGAGAGTCGGGTCATCATCATGGTTTACCATAACCAGTGTTAAATGATTGAGGTTTCCAAAGCCGGTTCAGAGATATGGCTATTCTTTCTAAATCAAAAATGCCGGTTTACAGTAAGGAGCATGGTATAATCAATTACCAGTGGCAATTCACAAATTGGATTATTACAATGCTACAAAGAAGAGCAAAAATTCAAGCAGGGATATCATGGCAAAGATCATGTCAACTGGTTTTATCAACGACAACATCATCCAGACAGTGGATCAGATTTTATTTTACAATGGAAGGAGTAGTCCCAAGTCACCGCAGGCACACGACCCGGCACTTGGGGGCTATATTATTCAAATCAAGATTACAACAAGACCCTTTTTTATCAAACACGACGACCACGAGTCACCGGGTTATCAATACACCAATTTATTTCCCAGGGTTATGATGCTATCGATCATGAGCCGCCACATCTTATGGTGATTCAAATTATACTTCTACTGGCTCAAAATTGCCGGGTTGTATTTCTAGCAGATTGGCGGGTTAGCTCACCACCGCACCAATTCAAGTGCTATCATACAGACATCAAAACATGTCCAGGGCCCTGCAGAATAGCACAAGTGTTTTCCTACTTCTATTACTAACCCCACCGGGGGGCTGGGAGCAAAAATTCTCTCATAAGTTATCACACAGGCTACTTGCTTGCGTCGTCGTTTGCATCTTCCTGGTTGGCAACTTGTTGCTCCTCAGCACCGGAGTTCGACGGGGCGGCTTGTGCGTGCTCCTCGGTCTGGTGGCTTCTTGGGATCCACTGGATGGCAGAGAGTTTCTTGAAAATTGAGTCGGCAGTAATGACTCTAGACGGGTCAACATCAGGAGCGAAGGTTTTCTTACTGCGTGGCGAAGTGAGATCAAACGGCTTATGCTCTGGCGGCCGGAGGCGCTTGTTATCTTCTGAGTAACCGGGTTGATACTTGACCAAGTCTAGCTCTTCAACCATCTGTGTTGCAGCCACTCGAGTGTCCTTCACACACCGTGCAAAGTCCTCTTGAAAACAATTCTTCCCCATCAACATTGTACTGGGGAAAGCCGCCAACCAGCTCGTTCGGATCCATCTCCGGTAGAAATGCCTTGGCCCTCGCAAGAACCATGCCAGTCCCTGCACGAGCCGCCGACCTTAGCTTCTCATGGATCCTTTCTGGCACAGTTGATAGGTCGTTCAGCATGTCTTTAATCCTCACAGGGTGTGACCGGGCGTCCTTCACTGCCATAATCGCATACATACCACCGGTATAAAGTTGCTCAAGGTATGTGTAGATGGCCTTCAATTTGATGAGTGGGAGCTGGAGCCCGATATTATTCTTTCTACCTGCAAAAGGAACCAGCAAGCATATATAAGCCGACCAGTTGTTAACCCGGAATTTAGCTGTGGTTCTGTCGTCACTTACCAAAGATGGCAAGTGTCATATCTGTGATATGCCGCTTCAACGTGTTAAGCTCTTGTGACACTTGCTCAAGTCGATTTTCTGCAGCCAGTGCCCGTTTTAGTAGTTGTTCTTTCTCAACTTCTTGGGCGGCTCTCTCGGTTTGCAGGTTCTCCTTAGCAAGAGCCACTGATTCTTGCAAGTATGCAGATGATGCCTCTGCCTTGACACGTTGCCGCCGCTCACACTTCAATTGTTTTTGCAAGACATCAGCTTTTGACTCGGCCTCCTCCAGCATATCCTGTCATCACAGATGCATTTTGTTCAGACTACTATTTATAGTCCCGAGCCAGCGAGGCTGCATGACCCGGCGCTTGGGGGCTACAACACTCAAATTATTTTTTGCAGACAACAAGTCACATGACGTTGCAGGCACACCCCATGACCCTTGGGGGCTAATGCTCATCGTTTTTATTGTTAATCATGGAAAGACCTGGCCATTTCACAGATATGAGCCGGCCCTTGGGGTTTACAGGTTGTTTCTTCAACATATGCAATTTCGTCAATAGACCCGGACATCTCAAAGAGATGAGCCGACCCTTGGGGGCTACACGTCGCTCTCAAGTATACAATTTTCTCAAAAGACCCGGCTCACTCAAAGAGATGAGCCGGCCCTTGGGGGCTACAGGTTGATTTTATGCATATATCAAGTATGGACGGTCTACTTACACAAGCCCCGGCTCACTGAGACGAGCCGGCCTTTAGGGGCTACAGTCATTTGACTCTACAGATAGTTCCAGTTCCAGATTGATGAGGATAGCTAACCCAACCCTTGGGGGCTATACTATTTGCAGCTATACATCTACAAGCATCAAAAGTTAAGTTCAAGTCCCAGGTTGCCGCAAGCAAGACAACCCGGCACTTGGGGGCTACAGTGTTCAGTTGTTTAAACAGATCATAAGGTCCAAATTGAAGACCCGGCCCATCACATACTGATGAGCCGGCCCTTGGGGGCTACAAATGTGAAATACAAACATTTAGTTTATGACTGGTGACTCAGATGAACAACCCAGATTTCTCCAAAGTTGCAACATTTATATTTAAGCAAGTCTTAAGCTATTACTATGTTCTACTCTTAAGACTTGGGGGCTACAGGTAATATGGATATAAGGGAGGAACACCTTCAAGTTCTCAGTTTTGAGTAAACCGGGTCTCATATTTTTGGTGGAGAAATTTGCAAAGTTTATCTCCTCTAAGCTATTCCTAGAAAGGCCCGAAAAGCCGGCTCAACATCATATGGTTTTCTTATTCCCAAAAAATTTCATGAAGCCAAAGCATTGGAGGTCGACTCAATGGCAGATGGGTGTTTTATTTCCCAATATTTTTCTTCAAGGAACCCGCGTCAGCAAGTTGATTCTGAAGCAGGCTTGTTAATATGACAAAGGAAAACTCAGATTTTTCAGGAGCCGGTTCATTGGATAAGCCGGTCATTTGATATATACACTCAAAAGATTTGTTATGAGGACACATACACGTGTGAAAGCAGTTGAGATGTCATGTTATGAAGCAACAAAATCGCTAAAGTATGGAAGAACCATATGACCCGGCAAATATTTGACCTGGTCAGGTGATTTGGCAGAAGAAGAATGACAAGGACCAGAAAGACAGAACAGGTGCCGGCTCAGGAAAAATCCAGACCCGGAGAATCACCCTTCACATATTTTCCCTATTCTTATTTTCAGGATGGAGTTTACCATGGATAAATCCAAGCTAAACTGGGGGCTAATGTTGGGGATATTCCCCATGGTTATAACCCAGCTAAAAGTTTGACCCGGCCTAGAGCTTGAAAGCTCTATGGGTCGCCCCGTTTTCCGGGTTAAGACAAGATGACGAGGAGGAATCCAGGGCCCAGGGACGAGACCCGGCAGGAGGCCGGCTTGACAGGAGCCCAATGGGCTGGCTCACAGAGAAGGCCCGGAGAGATGACCCGGCCTGGGAGACCCGGTCCGGAGAGATGACCCGGCCTGGTGGACCCTGCCCGAAGAGAAGACCTGACCTGAGTAGATCAGTTTGGAAGAAAAGACCCGGACTAGGATTCGACTTGTTGTAGTCCTACTAGGACTCTACATGTAAGCCGGCCCCTTCAACTTATATAAGGAGGGGCAAGGCACCCTAAGAGGGAGAGAAAAATTAGAGACAAGTCAGGATAGACAGACAAATCAGTAGCTCTCGAGATAGAGGTAGCGAAAGAGCACCCTTGTAATCGAGATCATCATCAATAGCAATCAAGCAGGATGTAGGCTTTTACCTCCACCGCGAGGGGCCGAACCTGGGTAAGACTCGCGTCTCTCGATTCCGACCAACCCCTTCAAGCTTCTACCTAGTTGCGATGGCCTCACCACTAAGTCCTTTCACGAGGACATCTTGCCGTGACAAAACCACGACATATGGCATACCGGTGTAAAAAAATGCTTCGCTTGTGGTATAGCCTGATGTCCAACGGATCTGACAACTTCAGTTCCGTGTGTTTCTTTGGATCTCCTCACGTTTTCATGCTTTCACAAAATTCATATTTTGTGTGGACTTGGCTTTGTATATATGTGAATCATAGGTCAAACCTTGATTCCTCAGACTGAGCTATGGAGCAACTAACTGCAATAGTGTCCCATTGACCAAAGCCATCTTGGAACCATACTAAGTTCATGAATGAACTATATGATTCAGCATCTTGTTTGTCGCTTCCAAAGCATCAACACACTTAGCCTTTGTTATAGAATTCGCCACAGTAACTCGTTTGGAACAATTTCCAACTTACCATGCCACCATATCGTGTATTACACAAAACCCTTAACTTAAATCGAAAAACGCATGGAGCATTGATGAAGACTGTATCGATGTAATTACTTACAATGAGCACTTCATAATCTCTGCTTGCGAGAAAACATGTGATCAGTGCTACTTTAGTACTCAATGACATTTTTCACTATTGTCCCATGATCAGTACTTTGATCACTTTGGTATCTATACTCGCAACTGCTTGGGAGTATCGGACATATCTGGTTGTTTTACATACCATGGAATACATGATTAATCCAAACACAAAAGTGTGTGGAATCTCCATCATGTATTCTGCTCATCAGTGTTTTTAGGACACTGAGTCTTGCAAAACTCTTTCCATGTGACTTCGGCAAGAATCACTCCTTGGCGTTCTTATGCTAAACCATTTTAGCATCTTGTCAATATGTATTCTTGGCTTTTAGCCCATTAGGCACTTCTATCTCGTAGATAATTATGCCTAATATCAAGGCTACCTAGCCCAAGCACTTCATCGGAAAACTATTTTCAATGAAGTCCTAATTCGTGTCAAGAAATTTATATTATTTCCAATCAACAATGTGTCAAGCACACAAGGTTTTTAGAAATATTATTATGCTCCCACTTACTTTCTTGTAACCACAAGCATCTTCGTTATCCATTGATAAGATCAAACTCTTTTGACTATTTCATCAAAAATGAAGATTCCAACTCCATTTTGCTCTCTTCTGTCCATTGCTGGAACTCTGAAGTTTGCATACTCACTAGCATCCTCTGGATAGATAAAATACCTTGGACTGTATCACATGCAAGTCTGAGGTAGTATTTCCATTTCGTGGAAATCCATTTGGCATCCATGTTTCATATCTCATGATTGAAATATGTATTAATTGCTAGTTTAACCCGATCTGACTTTAAGCATCGCTACGGTGAGACAATCTCATCATAGTTAACTCCTTGAATTTGTTATTGCAACAAGTCGAGCTTTATGGATAAAACATTTTTATCTGTATCAGTTTATAGTTCCATAAACATTCGTTAGCCTCTTAAGTCTTCCGAAAGGTTTATCAAGATTTTAATCTTGAATCATTTATGGAAACTATCTCGGTTTATATTGGCATTTAGCCAATTCCGGAGTCAGGGCCCATCAACGCTTCCTTGTGTATCGTAGGTATACTGTTGTCTAGCAACAATATCTTGTATGCGCACCTGAGAGGTTTGCACGAGTTTTGCCTACGTGGTTCAGCTGCAAGTTCGACCGAAGTCTATACATCTCATGTAGAGGTTTGCGCATCAGTCGCAGTAGGAAACTCTGGAATCACTTCCAAGGTTCCTTTCCTTTGATCTGATGACGAAGATACTGTTATCTCGTCGAGTTGCACTGTCCTCCCACTCACCTTTTTGCAAGAATCAGTCTCTTTAAAAGCATACCGTTCTTTGTGGCAAAACCCTTTTGCCTCGGTATAGTGAGGGAGGAATACCCAATAACTTGGGATAACCTACAATGTAGCACTTGTCTGATTCGGAATAGGTTTGTAAACAGTTTACACAAGCCCCATATTCCAAATGTTAAGAAAAGATATAACATGGTCGGGTATACCATACCATGGCGTCATTTCAACATACCTGATGGCGCTCTTTTCAGTGTAAAAGCCGCAGTCTCTAAAGCATTACTTTAAAAGGGATAATGACAAATTGATTTATGACATCTTTGATCTTACCATGTCATAAATGGTTTGATTACATCTTCACGAACATTCCACTCACAGTGGTGTTCCGGGAGGTGTAAGTTATGAAACTCTTTTCACAACTCATCAGACATTCGCTAAACTTGTAACTCAAAAATTCCTTTCTGCAATATAGTTTGCAGAAACATAATTTTCTTGTTTAACAATAATTTCTACTTCATTTTGAAAACCTTTTGAATGATTTCAAAAGATCCAGACTTACATCTCATCAAGTAAATATCCATATATCTACTTGAGTCATTTCTGAAGATAGATAAATCCACTACTAGCAACAACATTTATCGGACTACACACATCATAATGTATGATCACCAATAAGTTTGTTGCTCGTTCCTTATGGCCTGTGAACGGTATTTCAGTCACTTCACTTTTCGGACGAAAGTTTGCAAGTGTCAGATGATTCATAATCAAATGACTTCAAAATCCATCATGATGGAATTTTTCCATGCGGGTTTCTCCAATGTGACCAAATGCAGTGCCACACATATGTGGTATTCTTTTAGTCTTGCGACATTTAGCATCAGTGTTATGGATGTATCATATTACCATCAATATTTATAACATACATCCCATCCTGATGGAAGTATGGCCCTTATGTTATTCATAATACTGAACAACAATTGTTCTTTTATGAACAACACTCATGCAAGGAACATTATGCAAATGGGCTAGAGTGTATAAAACTCTAAAATGAATTATGAAAGTAAATACAGAGGTAATGTATTATTATTAATATTCATAACATACATCTCATTCATAATGAAAGTATGGCCCTTATGTTATTCATAACACCGAACATTAAAAGTTCTCTTATGAACAACCTTCTTGCAAGATACCTTATGCAATGGGCTAGAGTGTATGAAACTCCAAAAATGAATTATGAAAATAAATACATAGGTAATACACCGATGGAAGGTATAGTAACATTTACTATGTTCCCAGCGCGTATCTAAACCTCATTCCGGTAAGTCTTTTAGGCTGTAGTAGTTCTTGCATCGAGTCGCAACAGAATGCAACCGAGCGGGTATCTTTGTGATCAACTCACAATACCCAAGAATTAGTGATTAACAAGTTTAATCATAATTCCCAAGAATTATATCTTTGAACAGCCTTCCAAACATCAATAACTTGTATGACTTTCATACATGAGCTGGACATTCCAGTCTTCTCTCTTTTTGCCTTTATACTTCTAACAGTTTAACTTTCAGTATTTCTCCTACTCTCAGAAGAAGCACCCAACTTTAAGAGTGGCGTTAGCCCCGGACTTCCTAGGCGTGTAAGTCACACTAACACCCTTTGGACATTTCCTTTCTCTTTAAGTTGTTGTTTTATTCACCCTCATCATATGACAGGCGTTCTTCTGGATCCCTCTCTTATCAGTCAAATGCATAGTAAAGGCTTTACTAATAATTTGCAAAACAAACATTGCTTTGGATATCCCATATCTTCTAGCCTTTGTTTGTATCTGAAACTAATTTTCAGGTCCATGAATATCACATAGCTATCCCAAACTTTTGAAGTTTGGGTCACATGGAAGCAAACATATTGCACTTGACCGTAACGGAATTCTAGCTTTTGGATCGAAGGACGAGAGTCACATCATCCATAGCATTAGCGAGAGAATACCGAAAGCATGCGATAGGACAAAGTCCTTCTCGGCACTCTAGAGGACAATCCTCACATTACGTTACCAACCGTAAAGTTTTAACCAGATATTTAACAGTTATTCAATTTTAATAGGGAAGGTGGAAATGCGAGCCATTATTCTACAACTATTATGCAATTTTCACTTAGACAAAGTTCATAATTAATTACCCTGAGAATTAAACAAGTTAATTCTACAGTGCGCTCCCACTCAAATCAATATCTCTCATAATTGATTGTGAGTGATACAAGACCTGCATTTCCATTCAACGCCATTGATGTGGACATCACTGATGACGAGAATTTCAATCGGTAGGCAAACTTGCCGATCACATCACTATGTGACTCTTGTTCATCTTTCGATGCGTGTGTTCCGAGCTCAGGACGATTCTGCCATGAACGTCAAGACAACCAAGTGATCTCGCTGCGAGGTCTGACCTCACCCGCCTTACACCCGTACAATCGTTCGTACCCATGTGGACATGGCACACCCCGAAAGGAAAGATGATGTGACCGTGCTACACTTGGGAGAACACTAACTACTTGATATTTTGTGAGAGATCACCCTAATAAAAAGCGATTCCCGCGCAATCAAGAAGGGTGCATCATAAGGGATAAACATCTCAGGCAATTCATAATAGCATGATATGGTATAGCCCTTTCTGACTGAGAAGTCTTTAATTTCTTCGTCTTCGGCATTCGCGTCGGTGTTCACCTTCGCGAAGTTTGCCACCACCTTGTCGATGCACCAGATAATATTGCTATCTCTATAGCTAATAAAATTAAGTGCATTACTTAAGGTTAACACACAGGTCATTAAAGTGACAATCATATGGCTCCAGCCATCATGCCGAATCATGACACGCAGGTCATGTTAGTTTACATTATATAGTCATCTCATACATAATCAAATTAATACGAGAACTGCTATACCACATCACATGCACATCCTACAAAACCAAGTTAGACGCCTCTAATCAGTTTATGCAAAAATTTATTTCATGTGGCTTCTAAGGTTTCGTCCAAACCGCAGCTACCAACGTTTATCATCAAGTATGATTATTCAAGTCGCTAGATTAACTTTGCGGGGTGTATGAAACACGAGATAATAAAATCTCGAGCCCCATACTTAACTTCGTCATACGCATGACCCCGGTGCAGATCATATCTGCATTGCCCTTTCGTCTGCGAAATTTCATCTTTCTTTTAACTATGGTGGAATTCAAAGAACTGTTAGCACTTCGTTGATCAATCAGGATCGCGGATTGCCAGAACTTTGAAACTCCACCATACCGTTATCAAGATCAGAAATACGCAAATTCAAGGGAAGCAACAAGAACATCGGGTAATAGATTTCATCTGCTACCCGCATAAATAATTTTCAGCAATAGATCTTGTCTACTACAAAATTATATTATGCAACACCCATACATCTCTATGTATTCTAGATCGTAACCAGCATCTACGCATAGCACGGCTCATGATGCCACTGTAGGGGAACACAGCAGAAAATAAATTTTTTTGGTACAGTGAGCACGCCCAGGACCACTATGAAGAGGCATACAAGAATTTTGATCTTTTCGTTACCGACTCATAGCGCAGCGGAAGTAGAGTCAATGACGATCGGCGGTGCAGATCCCCGCAGCTAGGATTTTACAACCTCCCAACCGCGAGGATGTTCTCCCTCGTCTGCCCCTCGGACAGCCCTCTGGGAGGCGGTCGGACAGTCCCTCGGACAGTGTCACGGACAGCCCTTCGGGAGGACCCTCGAAACTCGAACGGTCACTCAGACAGCCCTTCGGGAGGACCCTCGAAACTCAGACGGTCACTCGGACAGCCCTACGGGAGGACACTTGAACAGCCCCTCGGGCAAAAAGATCGAACCTACGACCTCTCTACGGGGTTACACACATACGGTGTCATCTATCCGGCAGGGCTTCGCCGTCCAGAACTAGTTCCCACCGAAACCCAGACAACCTTTTGGCTCTACGAAACTATTTCGCGGGGAGGGAGAGAGAAAGCCAGATAATTGCATGGCAGTGCATGAGAACTCATGTGAGAACTTGGAAGAAAATGGAGAGTGCTACTTGTAGCCTGCGTTGGTATTTCCCCGAAGAGGAAGGGATGATGCAGCACAGTAGAGATAAGTATTTCCCTCAGTTATGAAACCAAGTTTATCAAACCAGTAGGAGAATCACGCAACACCTCGTTAGCAGCACCTGCACACAAACAACAAATCCTTGCACCCAACGCAAACGAGAGGTTGTCAATCTCTCGGCGGTAAATTGCAAGATTAAATTGTATGTGATATATAGATAGATTGAAACAAAAATACAAAATAAAATAAATACAATAAAATGGCAGCAATATTTTTAGGGTTTTAGTAATATGATTTAGATAGACCGGGGGGCCATAGGTTTCACTAGAGGCTTCTCTCGAGAAAATAGCATACGGTGGGTAGACAAATTACTGTTGGGCAATTGATAGAAAAGCAAATAATCATGACGATATCCAAGGCAATGATCATGTATATAGGCATCATGTCCAATACAAGTAGACCGACTCCTGCCTGCATCTACTACTATTACTCCACACATCGACCGCTATCCAGCATACATCTAGTGTATTAAGTCCATAAAGAACGGAGTAACGCCTTAAGAACGATGACATGATGTAGACAAGATAAACTCACGTATGAATAAATCCCATCTTTTTACCCTTAATAGCAACGATACATACGTGTCATGTCCCTTCCTATCACTGGGATTGAACACCGCAAGATCGAACCCATTACAAAGCACCTCTTCCCATGACAAGATAAATCAATCTAGTTGGCCAAACCAAATCAATAGATCGGAGAAGAAATACGAGGCTATAATAATCATGCATAAAAGAGATCAGAGAAGACTCAAATAATATTCATGGATAATCTGATCATAAACTCACAATTCATCGGATCCCAACAAACACACCGCAAAAAGTGATTACATCGGATAGAACTCCAAGAACATCGAGGAGAACATTGTATTGAAGATCAAAAAGAGAGAAGAAGCCATCTAGCTACTGCCTATGGACCCGAAGGTCTGTGGTAAACAACTCAAGCATCATCGGAAGGGCAGCAAGGTTGATGTAGAACCCCTCCGTGATCGATTCCCCCTCCGGCAGATTACCGGAGAAGGACCCCAGATGGGATCTCTCTGGAACAGAAACTTGCAGTGGCGGAAAAAGTATTTCGTGGACTCCCTTAAGGGTTTCTGATTTTTCCTGAATTTATAGTGGTGGAATTAGGTCAAACGAAGCAAAGGGAGGCCCATGAGGCACCAGGGCGCGCCTGCCCCCCCCCCCCCCAGGCGTGCCCTGGTGGCTCGTGGCCACCTCCTGGTCTGGCCCTCTCCCAAAGCTTCTAGTGTTTATCTTGTCCAATAAAAAATCTCCAAAAATTTTCGTGGCATTTGGACTTCGTTTGGTATTGATTTTCTGTAAAACAAAAACAGGGCAGAAAACAGCAACTGGCACTGGGCACTAAGTTAATAGGCTAGTCTCCAAAAATGATATATAATTGCTATAAATGATTATAAAAACATCCAAGATTGATAATATATCAGCATGGAACAATCAAAAATTATAGATACGTTGGAGACGTATCAGCATCCCCAAGCTTAATTCCTGCTCGTCCTCAAGTAGGTAAATGATAAAAACAGAATTTTTGATGTGGAATGCTGCCTAACATATTCATCACATATTCTTTTCTTTTGTAGCATGGACATTGGACTTGAATGATTCAAAGCAATAGTCTATAATTTGACATGAAAATATAAATACTCAAGCATGCTATCAAGCAACCATGTCTTTCAAAATATCAACGCTAAAGAAAGTTATCCCTAGCGCATTATGCTCAATCATTGATCCATTCATGAAACACACTCAAATATTATCTACACACAATGCACAAGTATGACAATAGTGCTCTCTAGTTGGTGCTTTTGTAAGAGAAGATGGAGACTCAAAGTAAAAATAAAAATTGCATAAAAGTAAATAGATAGGCCCTTCGCAGAGGGAAGCAGAGATTTGCTAATGTGCCAGAGCTCAAAGCTGAAATTAAAGAGATAAAAATATTTTGAGAGGCATGCTTTTCCTGTCAACGAAAACGACTGAGAATTCTCAATATTTTCCATGCTAGACACATCATAGGTGGTTCCCAAACAGAAAGTAAAGTTCATTTCCTTTCCACCATTCTTTCACAATCCATGGCTAGCCGTATCCACGGGTGCCCTCCAAACCAACACTTTCCAAGGAATTTTGTTGTTATTAATTTTGATTTCATTGTGGGACTGGGCATCCCTATTACCAACCATTCTCTCATGCAATGACAAGTGAATAAACACTTATCGTGAGAATAACACACCTAGCATGGAAAATAATGGCCACCCCCTGCCGCTTCATGAGCGGTACGGGCACACAAAACGGAAAAATTATTTTGAAAATTAGAGTTGGCACACGCAAATTTACTTGGAACGGCATTGAAATACCGCATATAGGTAGATATAGTGGACTCATTTGGCACAACTTGGGTTTAAGGAGTTTGGATGCACAAGCAGTATTTCCGCTTAGTACAAATGAAGGCTAGCAAAAGATTGAGAAGCAACCAACCAAAAAATGAAAACGGTCATAAACATGCATTGAACATAACTAACACCGAGTAATGCACCATAAGTAGGATATAATTTCATTGCATAACTATTGACTTAACGTGCATGCATAGGGGATCACAAACCTTAACACTAATATTCTTACTAAATCACAATTACTCACTAACATGACTCACATATTATCATTTCCATATCGCAAAACTATTGCAAGGAATCACACTCATCATATCCAATGATCTATATGAATTTTTTTATTTATATCCCTCTTGAATATTCATCACTTTGGGACCAAATTCATATCTTGTGCAAATTACCGTTACTATCATCAACTCTCAAAAACATTTAAGTGAAGCATGAGAGTGCAAATATTTCTTCAAAATTTTAATCTTATCAATTCTCCAAATAATATAAGTGAAGCATGAGAATTCATTTCTTCAAAATTTTAATCAACTCTCAAAATATTATAAGTGAAGCAAGAGAGTTTATTTCTTCAAAATATAGCCACCACCGTGCTCAAAAAGATTTAAGTGAAGCACTTAGAGTATTCTAACAAATTATGATGAATGTGTGGCTCTCTCAAGATAGGTGTGTTCAGCAAAGATGATTGTGACAAACTAAAAAGCAAACAAAGCAAAGACTCATATAATACAGGACGCTCCAAGCAAAACACATATCATGTGACGAATAAAAAGATAGCTCCAAGTAAAATTACCGATGGTTGGTAGAAGAAAGAGGGGATGCCTTCCGGGGCATCCCCAAGCTTAGACGCTTGAGTATTCCTAGAATATTACCTTGGGGTTCCTCGGGCATCCCCAAGCTTAGGCTTTTGCTACTCCTTATTCCTTCATCCATCGTGATCTCACCCAAAACTTGAAAACTTCAATCACACAAAAGTCAACAAAACCTTCGTGAGACCCGTTAGCATAACAAAATAAATCACTACTTTAAGTACTGTTGCAAACCCATTCATATTTTATTTTTGCATTATACCTACTGTACTCTAACTTCACCATGGCTTATACCCCCCGATACAATCCATAGATTTATCAAAACAAGCAAGTAGTGCATCAAAAACAGAATCTCTCAAAAACAGATTAGTCTGTAGCAATCTATTTCAAATCCATACTTCTATAACTCTAACAATTCTGAAAAATTAGGAAAACGTGGGAAATTCATATATCAATACTGTGTAAAAATTTCAGATTTTTCTGACGCTCCAGTACGGAAACAAAATTCGGGCACTGGACGCAAAACTTTCTGTTTTCCAAACAGCATCAATTATACTATCTTCCAAATCATCCTAAAGGCTTTACTTGGCACAAACACTAATTAAAAACAAAAAAACACATTCATACCAGTAGCGTAAATGTGAAAACACACAATAACATAAAAAATTATTTTATTCATTGGGTTGCCTCCCAACAAGCGCTTTCTTTATAGCCATTAAGATAGGCTTGAGATTTCAATGATGCTCACATGAAAGATAATAATTGAAACACAAAGAGAGCATCATGTAGCATGTGAAAAACATATTTAAGTCTAACATACTTCTTATGCATAGGCATTTTATAAGAGAACAAATTATCAGGACAAGAATAACCTAGCATATGCAAGGAAGGAGAAAGAAACAATAGCAATCTCAACATGAAGAGAGGTAATTTAGTAACATGAAAATTTCTACAACCATATTTTCCTCTCATAATAATTACATGTAGGATCATATTTAAATTCAACAATATAGCTATCATATAAAATTTTCTCTTTATGATCCACATGCATAAAGTTTTTATAATCTTTCGAAAAAGTGGGATTATTTTTAGCTAAAGTTGACACTCTTCCGAACCCTCTTTCAATATTATCGCAAGCATATTCATCATGAGCTAAATTTTCAAGATCATAAGAATCATTATCACCCCAATCATGATCATTGCAATAAGTAGTGGACATAACAAAATCATCATCCCCAAGCTTGGGGTTTTGCATATCATTAACACAATTGACATTAATAGAACTTATAATAAAAACATTGCAATGATGCTTTTTATTGAAGGAGCTATCATGAATCACTTTATAAATTTCTTCTTTCATCACTTCATCACAATTTTCAGATTCATGATTGTCAAGCAAAACTTCATAGAGGAAATCAAGCGAAGATGCAAGCAAATAGAAGGCACATGGCAACACAAGCAAAGATAGCAAATGAGCAAAAAGGCAAATGGAAAATATTTTTGTATTTTTGTAAAAACGTTTTAGAAGTGGGGGAGATGAAAATGAGAGGCAAATGGCAAATAAAATAAATGCAAGGAGATGAGAGTTTATGCAAAGGTACTTGATAGATGTTGATGATGTCTCCCCGGCAACGGCGCCAGAAATTCTTCCTGCTACTTGTAGCTTGCGTTGGTATTTCCCCGAAGAGGAAGGGATGATGCAGCACAGTAGGGATAAGTATTTCCCTCGGTTATGAAACCAAGGTTATCGAACCAGTAGGAGAATCACGCAACACCTTGTTAGCAGCACCTACACACAAACAACAAATCCTTGCACCCAACGCAAACGAGAGGTTGTCAATCTCTTGGCGGTAAATTGCAAGATTAAATTGTATGCGATAGATAGATAGATTGAAACAAAAACACAAAATAAAATAAATAAAAGAATATGGCAGCAATATTTTTAGGGTTTTAGTAATATGATTTAGATAGACCCGGGGGCCATAGGTTTCACTAGAGGCTTCTCTCGAGAAAATAGCATACGGTGGGTAGACAAATTACTGTTGGGCAATTGATAGAAAACCAAATAATCATGATGATATCCAAGGCAATGATCATGTATATAGGCATCATGTCCAATACAAGTAGACCGACTCCTGCCTGCATCTACTACTATTACTCCACACATCGACCGCTATCCAGCATGCATCTAGTGTATTAAGTCCATAAAGAACGGAGTAACGCCTTAAGAACGATGACATGATGTAGACAAGATAAACTCACGTATGAATAAATCCCATCTTTTTACCCTTAATAGCAATGATACATATGTGTCATGTCCCTTTCTGTCACTGGGATTGAACACTGCAAGATCGAACCCATTACAAAGCACCTCTTCCCATGGCAAGATAAATCAATCTAGTTGGCCAAACCAAATCAATAGATCGGAGAAGAAATATGAGGCTATAATAATCATGCATAAAAGAGATCAGAGAAGAGTCAAATAATATTCATGGATAATCTGATCATAAACTCACAATTCATCGGATCCCAACAAACACACCGCAAAAAGTGATTACATTGGATAGAACTCCATGAACATCGAGGAGAACATTGTATTGAAGATCAAAAAGAGAGAAGAAGCCATCTAGCTACTGCCTATAGACCCGAAGGTCTGTGGTAAACTACTCACGCATCATCGGAAGGGCAGCAAGGTTGATGTAGAACCCCTCCGGGATCGATTCCCCCTCCGGCAGATTACCGGAGAAGGACCCCAGATGGGATCTCTCTGGAACAGAAACTTGCGGCGGCGGAAAAAGTATTTCGTGGACTCCCTTAAGGGTTTCTGATTTTTCCTCAATTTATAGTGGTGGAATTAGGTCAAACGGAGCAAAAGGGGGCCCACGAGGCACCAGGGCGTGCCTGCCCCCCCCCAGGCGCGCCCTGGTGGCTCATGGCCACCTCCTGGGTCTTCTGGCCCTCTCCCGAAGCTTCTAGTGTTTATCCTGTCCAATAAAAAGTCTCCAAAAAGTTTCGTGGCATTTGGACTTCGTTTGGTATTGATTTTCTGTAAAACAAAAACAGGGCAGAAAACAGCAACTGGCACTAGGCACTAAGTTAATAGGTTAGTCTCCAAAAATGATATATAATTGCTGTAAATGATTATAAAAACATCCAAGATTGATAATATATCAGCATGGAACAATAAAAAAATTATAGATATGTTGGAGACGTATCAGAGAGCACCCTCCACCCCTATTTATAGGGTGAGAAGAGATGGTAAAATACCAAAATGCCCTCAGATATTTTCACGCTATTCAAAATAGTGTTTCCACTATTCATGAGATATTTTCTCCCAATAGTGTTTCCACTATTCATAATAGTGTTTCCACTATTCGTGAGATATTTTCTCCCAATAGTGTTTCCACTATTCAGAACACTATTCATGAAAAATTTTCATCGGCTGTTTAATCCGGAAAAATTCCTGAAGGCCCAAAACATTTCCGGCACCCCCTAAAATAATTTTGGACGCGTTCCGAAACATTTCTGGATCAATGATTTTCATCAGCGAAGAGCAACCAAAGCATTTCCGGCAGCTCCGGAACATTTTCGGGTTTTTTCTCCGGAAAAATCCCAGAAGTTCCCAGAACAATTCTGGCACCCTCTAAGAATTTCCAGGCGTGTGCCAAAACCATTTTGACTTAATGGTATACTCCGAAACAACCTTTCGGTTTTACCGAAACTATTCCGGTGTTCTCTCTCCGGAACTCTTTCGTTGTCTCCGAAACAATTCCGGTGAGTTTCTCTCAGACTCCCTGTCTAGTATTTAGCAGATAGATGACTCTTAAGCGTGTGGCCCTATAGGTTCGGTGAAGCATAGACATGACCGGGACACTTTCCGATTAATGATCAACATCGGAGCCGTGGACACCCATATTGACCCCTATACCCACACGAATAAATATTCGAGTGAACCTCCAGTTGTCGTGTGCTATTCCTGTTGCTTCGCGATATGTTACAAATACCCGAGGTGAGATTTATCGGCATCTCCGTGGATCAACAACTTATCCACTATGCCAGTTACCTCGTTACCGGTTTTGTTCTCTTTTCTCGTTCCCGTGTTCCGGCATCCCTGTGATCAAATCACAATGTGTCTGGCCAGACGATGATGGATACCGTAACACCGAGAGGGCCTAGAGATATCTCTCCATCGTCGGAGGAGCAAATCCCAATCTTGAGCTATCAAGTCCCTTGTCATACTTTTCCATGAACCCATAAGCCGCCGTAATAGCCACCCATTTACGGATGACGTTTAACAAGCCCCAAAGTTCATGAAGCAAGCATGAAGAAACTCGACACTCTCATGGTCTAAGGAATTATGCAAACGTTAACTTTCTCTGTGTTATTAACCATTAACTTCTGACGAATGTATCTCATAGCATAACATCAATCGGGTCGATTCAACACAAGTGTTCTCCTAACATTGTGCCCTCAAAGTTGCCGGCATAGTCATGCCCCTGATCAGGAAAACAGAACCATCATGCAACACTTGAGCTAGTTTTAGAGGCCAGACTAGGAATACATTTTACCGTTTATTATTCCACACGTGCATATGAGTTTCCCTCCGAGCCTCGTGGTTATTGTAGACTCGAGAACCATAGCAGTTATAGCATGGAACATAAACATAATTATGAACAGGGAGATAAACAATAACATTTATTATTGCCTCTAGGGCATATCTCCTACAACCACCACCAAGACAGCCCAAAATTCAAGGTGGACAGCCCAATACTATGGCTCCTCATCCCAATGATGGACTATGCTTCAAGTGTGGACAGCCAGGTCACCGTGCTAGAAACTGCAATCTGAACCAGAACCAACTAGCACTCCCTTCCACTAGTCGTCGAAATGGCCGTGGCAACAACACTAATACCGGGCCGCCTTCATTCGGTCGTGGTCATGCCAACCATGTTGACGCTGAAGAAGCTCAGGAGGAACCGAACATTGTGATGGGTACCCTTCCTGTTAATTCAGTACCCGCTTCTGTTCTTTTTGATACAGGAGCATCGCATTCATTTATATTTGAAGCATTTGCACTCACGCATGACATGACACTTGAATCATTGCCTTCCCCATTAGTGGTTAATACCCCCGGATCCCAATGTCGGACCACCAATGTGATCCCTAATGTCTCCATTGGAATTGAAGGACTAGAGTTCTTTGTCTCTCCCATCGTTCTCTAGTCTTCGAACATCGATGTCATCCTTGGTATGGATTGGCTGAAAGCTCATTGTGCTTGGATCGACTGTGCCGCTAAAACAGTCCAACTCTTACACCCCTCCGACCACATAGTAGCTACTCAGCTCGAAAGATCAAAAATGCCAAAGCCCAGATATATGCCATAAATGCTTTGAATGCGTCACCATTGCTTAACATCGAGAACATTCCAGTCGTCCGTGACTTCCAGGATGTCTTTCCAGAAGAACTTCCAGGGATACCCCCTGCTCGAGCCATCGAGTTCGTCATCGACTTGAAACCAGGCACCGCTCCTATTGCCAAACGCCCCTACAAGATGCCGCCACATGAACTTCTCGAGCTTAAGAAGGAAATCGAAGAATCACTTCGCAAAGGATTCATTCGCTCTAGCTCCTCTGCTTGGAGAGCACCTTCTCTCTTTGTTAAGAAGAAGGATGGTATGAACCGATTGGTCCAAGATTACCGACCTATCAATCAGGTGACGATTCAGAACAAGTACCCCCTTCCTAGGATCAATGACTTGTATGACCAACTTGCTGGATCATCAGTCTTCTCTAAACTCGATTTGAGGTTAGGATACCATCAGATCTGGGTCCGCGAAGAGGACATTCCGAAAACTGCCTTTGTTACTCGTTATGGTTCATACGAGTACACCGTCATGTCTTTTGGCTTAACCAATGCTCCAGCCACCTTCTCTCGATTGATGAACTACATCTTCATGGATTACCTCGACAAATTCGTCGTGGTTTACCTTGATGATATTCTGGTCTAGTCCAAGAATGAAGAAGAACATGCCGAACATCTTCGGCTTGTACTGTAGAAGCTTCGTGAACACCAACTTTATGCCAAATACTCCAAGTGTGAGTTCTGGTTACCTGAAGTGACCTATCTTGGCCATGTCATCTCTGCAGAAGGCATTGCTATTAATCCTGAACGAGTTCAAGCTATTCTTGACTGGACTCCTCCAAAGAATGTCAAGCAAGTTAGTAGTTTTCTCGGACTCGCCAGCTATTGCCGTCGTTTTGTCGAGAACTTCTCCAAGATTGCTAAACCGTTGACTGACCTGATCCACAAGGGCAAGAAGTTTGAGTGGACATCCAAATGTTAGGAAGGTTTCCAAACTCTGAAAGACAAGTTGACTTCTGCCCCAGTGCTTGCTCCCCCTGATACACACAAAGACTTCGTCTCTACTGTGACGCCTCTCGGCAAGGATTAGGCTGTGTCCTGATGCAAGAGCGTAAAGTGATTGCTTATGGCTCTCGCCAGTTGCGTCCTCATGAAGAGAACTATCCAACGCATTATCTCGAACTTGCTTGAGTTATCTATGCTCTGAAGTTATGGTGACATTACCTCCTTGGTAATCGTTGCAAGATCTTCACAGATCATCAAAGTCTGAAGTACTTATTCACTTAGCCGGATCTGAACCTTCGTCAGCAAAGATGGATGTAAGCCATATCAGATTATAACTTGGGCATTTCTTATACCCCAGGCAAGGCTAACGTAATGGCTGATGCCTTGAGTCGCAAGTCCTATTGCAACAACCTCATGGTACAACAAGCTCAGCCCCTTCTTCATGAAGAACTCCGTAAGCTGAACCTCCATATTCTTCCTCAGGGTTCGCTCAACACCATGGTTGTTAAACCAGATCTCGTGGGCTCCATCAAGAGAATTCAGAAGTTTGACTCTGACGTTGAAAAGATTAAGAATTATCTCGGAGGAGGGAAGCCCTCATTCTTCACCGTTAATAATCATGGCACCTTGTTCTTCAAGGGACGCCTAGTGGTTTCTAGCAAAGATAACCTGGACATGAACCAGGATGTCATGAAAGAAGCTCACGATACACCTCTGTCTATTCATCCGGGTAGTACCAAGATGTACCAAGACATTCGTCAGAGATTCTGGTGGCCAAACATGAAGCAAGACATTGCTCGCTATGTAGCTGAATGTGACGTTTGCCGTCGTATCAAAGCAGAACATCAATGGCCTGCTGGAACTCTGCAACCCCTTACTATTCCTGAATGGAAATGGGACAATGTTGAGATGGACTTCATCACCGGTTTTCCCAAATCGCAGAAGGGTCATGATGCCATTCTTGTCGTCATTGATCGGCTTTCCAAGGTTGCACATTTTCTGGCCATAAAGGAAACCATCACTGCTAGTCAGTTGGCAGATCTGTATGTTTCAAGAATTGTTTCACTGCACGGTATTCCATTGGTAATCAGCTCAGACAGTGGCAGCCTTTTCACTTCAAGATTCAGGGGAAGTTTTTAGGAAGCTATGGGAATGCATCTGTCCTTTAGCATTGCTTTTCACCCTCAGTCCCAGGGTCAAGTTGAACGAGTCAACCAAATTTTTGAAGACAAGCTTCGAGCTTGTGTCATTTCCTTTGGCCAGAAATGGGAGGAATTTCTCCCATATGCTGAATTCTCATACAACAATAGCTATCAAGCTAGTCTGAAGATGGCCCCCTTCGAAGTGTTGTATGGACGAAATTGCCGAACTCCTCTGAATTGGTCAGAAACTGGGGAACGACCCCTCTTCGGTCCAGATATTATCCAACATGCCGAAGAACAAGTCCGCGTTATTCGCAAGAATCTGAAGACTGCTCAGTCTCGTCAGAAGAGTCAGTATGACCGTCATCACAAAGATATGGTCTATCAGCCTGGCGAAAAGGCTTATCTTCGAGTCACACCGATGAAAGGTGCTCACCATTTCAGGATCAAGGGCAAGCTAGCTCCTCGCTACATTGGTCCTTTCCCCATACTCGAAAGACGTGGAAAAGTGGCATACCAATTGGAACTGCCGTCGAACCTTTCTCAGGTTCACGATGTCTTCCATGTGTCACACCTCCGCCGCTGCTTCAAGGACCCTATCCGAGCAGTGGACCATGAAGTGCTTGAATTGCAACAAAACCTCTCTTATAAAGAGCATCCGGTTCGCATTCTTGATCAAGCTGAGCATCACACCCGTCAAAAGACAATCAAGTTCCTAAAAGTACAGTGGTCAAACCATTCCAAAGATGAAGCCACTTGGGAACGCGAGGATCGTCTTCATGATGAATACCCCGCTTTGTTTCCGTCTACCTCCTAAATCTTGGGACGAGATTTCTTTTAGTGGAGGAGATTTGTGACACCCCTGTAATTAAGCTACAGTGATTTCTGAGTAATGATGCCATGTCACCACTTTTTGCTAAGCTTAATTGTCTCTTAGTTGAAGACCAATTCAAATTCAAATTCAAATGCAAGTCAGAAAATTAAATTTTAAAAAGGTAAAATAAAAATGTAGGTTGGGTTGCAAATATTCACTAACTAATTGTCATGTAAAACCCAACATTTTGCAAAGCATTTAAGTGCCCCTAAACTAATTAAAGCTGATCCAGCAACATTTAATTGAACCAATTTAATTTAAATAAATATGTAAACTATTCAACAATATTTGAAACTTGTTGGGCTAACTCAAAACCTTGCCTAGTATTTATGTTGTAAATTTCACATTTAACTAAATTCATTTGGCAGCTCGGATTAATGCAAAATAGTGGGATAAAATAAAAACAGAAAAAGAATAAAGAAAAATAGCAAAGTGCTACTGTGTACTTAGGCCGGCCCATCACAGTAGCAGGCCCAGCCCGCCAGCGCCTTGTCTTCCACCTCTGTTCACAGAGGTGGAGTGGACGCCGTGCGCCCGTCCGTGGCCACGGATGGCCACGTGCCGGCCATCCGGCGACCCCTGGCGCCCTTCTAGGTCGCCCCCGAGCCCCGGCGAAACCCTAGCCCCTCGCACTCCCTCCGCCCACGCCGTTCCTCTCCCCCCCTCGCTGCACAGAGCCGCCGTCACCATGACCGCCGACGCCCGCGCACTCTCCGTCCTTCCCGGTGCCTGAGAACGTGTCCGTCTGCTTCCCCGTCATCGACCACGTCGTCTACTGCCACCAACTCGAGCCGAGCTCCACTGCCTCGCCAGATCCATCGCCTTCTTCCTCATTCGGCCACCGGAACTGACCGCCGTCGATTCATCGCCCCGCTGTTCCATAGCCACCGCTTCGGCTCCCCCCTAGCTAGCCTCGCCGCCGCATCGCGAGCTTGCCGCCGCTGCTCGTCTCGCCGTCACGTCCTCGGCCCTCCGAGCTAGCACTCGAGCATGGCCCCGTGCTCCTGGGCTCACCAAGAGGCCAACGCGCCCGCTAGCTCTTCTCCCCGTGCCCTGCATCACCGAGACCAAGCTCACCCGAAGCCACCTCCGCTTCCTCTCGTCGCCGGCACCGATTCCGGCCGTCCCCAGCCGAGCTGCTGCCACCCATCGACGTACCTCATTGCGGTCATTCGAACGCGACCACATGCGTGTCAAACTGTGGCCGGTGGGCGAATTCCGGCAAGGCCTGAGCGCCTCCGCCGTCGTTTTGGTCACCGGACCACCACCGCCGGTGCGCCACTGCCCTGAGCCGCTAACTCGTGGCCCCCATGGGTTTAGCCACTAATTGGCTGGCAAACAGCCACTGACATGTGGGGCCGACACTGTAGCGTTTAGAATTAGATTAAAATTAACCAAATAATTAGTGTAGCCACTGACAGCTCGGCTCCACAATTTAATTAGATTAATTAGGTTTAACTAAAACCTGTTTTATTTGATGTCTCACTGACCAGTGGGACCCACTGGTCAGGTTTGACCAGTCAACAGTCAAACTGTTGACTGCTGACTGGGCTGCTGACTCAGCTCACAGGCCCCACCTATCAGCCACTCATGCTCACATCTGGGTACACTTTCTGTGTACCCATAGCATTTAATATTTAATATAATTTCGAATTAAATTAAATCCAGAAATTCAAAAAATCATTTAAACTTCAAAAAATCATATAAATTAAACCGTAACTCGGATGAAAATAATTTATATATGAAAGTTGCTTAGAAAAATATAACGAATCTGATTATGCTATCCACATACCTGCCACACCCCTCTAACATAGCGAACATTGACATTTTGCCCCTGGATCAATATACCGAAAAACACCTGGAGCTGTTTTCCAGATGTTTTCCCTCTTCTTTTAAAATGCCTTGGGTTGCATTAGAGCATATCATCATCGCATACTGCCATGACATGCATTGTGTTGCATTTGTTTGCTCCATTATTTATCTGTTCCCCCCTCTTCCCTATTCTTTCGGTAGACCCCGAGACTGCCGGTTGTCGGTTCTAAATCCGGCATATCTCGTAGTAGGGGTCCTAAGCTAGGCGTCTTGGAGCGATGGTAACACAGACACAGGATTTTACCCAGGTTCGGGCTCTCTCAAAGAGATAATACCCTACGTCCTGCTTTTGATTGTATTCATATGGGGTGTAGTACATAGTACATGTATCTACCACGAGATTGTTCTAATGAATATCAGATCATCTATTGACTAGCCTGGCCTCGGTTTATATATGCACCGGTGGCCTAGGGTTTAGGAGAGTCTTCGGCTTGTGCGCCAAGTCTTGTAGAGTCTTCCTTGTATGCGTCATGGGCTGCCCGAAGTGGCCCATTAGTGAACTGCCATGGGGGTCCTCGGCTCAACCTACCTGGCCGGGAGACGATGTGGTGAGTACCCCCTAGTCTAGGACACCGTCAATAGCCCCCTGAACCGGTCTTCAAGTTGGGGACGCTCCTCGGTTCTTCCGAACTGTTCTTCGTCTTCGGTCGTCGGTCTTGAAAACTGGTTCAACAAATCTTCCCATCTCCGATCTTGAGGATCGCCGAGGTGTATCCGAAGAGTTCATACGTCGGGTATCCGAGGAGTCCTTTAAGTTCTCGGCCTTTATCAATGCCTTGTAATTTTTTACGCCACACCTCGGGTTTGAAGTGTTTCCAGCGCGGCGGTGTCCTCTTTGCATCCGAGCTCCAGCGCCGGACTACATCCGAGGTGTCTTCTTGCAGCCGAGCTCCAACGCCGGACTGCATCCGAGGAGGCATAGAGTACCTCGTCTTTGAAGGAGTTTGAAGGAGGTTATCCGAGCTTAACGCCGAAAAAGTTCTCTATGGAGCCAGCCACTCGCAGCCGAGCTTTATGCCGAACTCCTTCCGAGGTGGTGCACCACCTCAGACTTGGGCTGATTTTTTGCGAATATTTTTTTCAACTGGTGCAATTTATTCCCTGCCGAGATATATAGCCAGTAGCCCTCAAGGTGTGTGTCGGCCAAAAATCTGAGATGCACCTGAAGGAAAACATAAAACCGCTGACCCAGTAGCCCCTGAGACTCAGGTCGATTCACGAAATCGGCCTGAGGATCAACTCTTAGCTCGACAGCATACTTAGGAATGTAAACGCGGTGTGCATAGTCCTCGAGACTCAGGTTGGGTGCGGCCGACCAACCCGAGGATCGTAATCTCCTCGAAAACTGTTTTGCACTTTTTAAATTGACTGTATTGAATAGGCAATGCAGTAGCCCCTGAGCCACTGGTCGGGTGGCAACACCAGATCAGGGGATCGATGTACCTCTTTAATTGCTTTTAATTGAGAAGCGCGAAGCCCAATAGCCCCCGGGCCTTAATTTGGGCAAGGGTGGCCAAATTAAGGATCGATGTCCAGAGTAAATTGACTTTAATCACAATTTATGTGTAATGATTCTACGTATCCAAGTACTTTACATCATTAATGCTCGGATCCGCATTGTACAAAACTTTGTTGACCGACCATCGGCTTCAACCTCCTTGGCCAGTAGCTGAGGAGTGTTTGTCCTACTTTATAAAGCCTTTATAAGGGCAAAGATTTACGGCAAACAAGGCAATCCGGCCATACGGTTTTATAAACAAAGGTACGCGGAGAGATATGTTATATTACTATTTAACGTAAGAAACATCTTCTGGGAAAAATAGTTCCTTTATAGGTTCCTTTTCGCAGGTTATCATGCTAACCATGATTATGTAACTTCACCCCCAATCTAAGTGGGAGAAAATAGTGAAGATTAATTCAGGGAAAATTCCCGAAGTATTTGGCATTAAAAAACCGAGATTTTCACTTCCGTCGTTGCCGACCAATTATGTTCTTGAGATTGCTAGCTTTCGGCTTCACCCAGTCTGAGGTACTAAGCCGGATAACCCGGTAGTATCAATCACAGAGGTGCTCCCTTTACCCCCTAGCCGAACAATCGGGAACGTAGGGGGTAAGCACAGGAGCCAGGCAACCCAGCTTGGCCAAAATCTTAAGTCAAATTGATGCATATTTATGGCTTTATAACGATTTATGGGAAGGCAGTGTTCGTATATTAAATACAAACGCTTTTATGCTATATGCTATTTTGACTCCTTTGTGACCGTTTATCATTTGAGAGTGGCCCATCGTCGGCTTCTACCCCTTTGTAGATGCTACGTAGGGTGTTTCTGCAGTAACAAGACAACCCTTAGCCGACGTCTCGGTGCCCGGAGGCGGTTGTGTTAGCGGAAACGAGGCAATCAGATATCCAGGCTTTATAGCTTTCACTTAGTCACAGGAGCTTAAAGTTGGGAGGCCAGTTACTAGCCCCCGGTTAGTGTTTGGCATTAGCCGAGGTCAAGCCATTAACACTTCGGCCAATTTTATGAAGGGCCCACGGGGTAACCTCTACCGATCTATAGTTTGACACAGTCATCAGATCGCTAACCAGTTTGCGCTCATTGTGACAGTCAGTTTTCGGCTTTCTCCACTGAGGTACTTGACCAGTTGAATCGGAAGTACAATCGCAGTGGTTCTCCCTTTGCACACCTAGTCGAACAAAGCGAAACGTAGGAGGCAAGCACAGGAGCCGGGCAACCCAACTATTGACCGAAGACACAATTCGAAACTGATGCATATAAAGCAATATCCGAGAACGTTTTGCCGAGGACTCCTCGGAGTACCTTGGCTTTTGGTGGGTTCGGCTCTAGTCGCAGCCCCCCGTTGATATTGCTGATGCTTTAAAGGCGTCTGACGTTGTACTGTGAGAGTTATGCTGGAGACACACAGTATCCCCCGAGACTCAGGTTGGGTGCGGCCGACCAACCTGAGGATCGAATCTCCTCGGGAACTAGTCCAGATATCATGTGCGTTTCGCCAACGCCGAGGTGTAGGTTGGCAGGAAAGATGCCGAGCTGCGGGTCGGAAAAGATCTCCCGAGCTGAATTATTACGCAGGGCACCTCGGTCATGAGGATGTCCCGCCTCCTGAAAGAAAAACATACAAATAGCTTAAAAGTGCCATAAGCTCGAAAAGCCAAAAAACTTATGTAAAAACTTTACGTCCGAACTAAATCAAGTTTTTTGATGCCAATTCGAAAATTGGTCTTAAAATTAGTTTGTGCTTCCGTCGTGCTTTAACATGATACATCCGATCTCCAGACTTCAAGTGGGTCAGCCTTCGGCTTCAAACTCCTATCCCGAACGCGGAGTGCTTCTCAGGCCAGTTTAGCGAACTAAACTCGAGCGGCTTTAGAGAGAAACCAGGCTACCCGGCTATTGACCACACACTCGCGTCAGAAAAAAGGAGTAGTAGAAAAAGACTTTGCAACGACTAAGAAGAAAACACTTATTATAAAACGGCTCATATAAATTTAAGAGCCCCCAGTCAACATGGGTAAAGGGAGTTGTTTTTAACAAACTAAGTTTTTAACAAAAAACTTTTTTGTTTAACACAAATATAATGCTTGGTTGAACCGAACAAAAATAAAAACTTGAAAAGATTTGAGCATGAAAGCGACTTAGCTGGTTAATGTGCTCGGTGTTGATGACGCGGTCCGAGCATGCGGCGGGTCGAGGTTCCAGCCCCCCAAGCCAGTCCTGATGAGGAGCTCAGCTCGCCGAAGTGGTAGAGCGGAGAGCTCAGCTCGATGATGTGGCGACGTGACACGGTCGATATGCAAAGGCGAAGCCCCCGGTCTAGCTAACATGACGAAGCTGGTCGGCTGGTGACGCCGAAGTCCCCGGAGTAGGTTGATGAAGAGATGGCGAAGCCCCCGGTCCAGCCGAGATGTCAGAGTAGGTCGGCGGGGAGACGCCGGGGTCCCCACGTCAGCCGATGTGTCGAAAACAGGTCGGCGATGTGGACGTCGATTCGAAGAAACGACGGTGTGGCGATGCCGGCGTAGGATGGGATCGCCGAGGTGATGGCACATCTTGGTCGACGCAGGGGGGCGACAACGCCGGCTCACCGAGGTGGCGCAGGTGAAGTAGATTTCCTGCTCACATATAAACAGTACAAACCAAAAATAATAATGATAAAAGTAAGAGAAATATTTGCATAATTGATTTACGCAAAGTAAATTATAGAAGAAAATATGGTCCGCGCGCCGAAGTTGGGTCGTCGAAATGAGTCGGAAGTTGCGACGCTGCGCGACATAGTCCAAACCGCGAGACGATGTGGACGAAGTTGGATCATCAACATGAAACTGGCCAAGCTGCACACGAAGCACCTGGAAGATAAAAAAGCTAGCTAACATGGTGCCTCCATGTGAGGTAGTATAGCTCATCAATGATGCACTGTTCACTGATCAAATCTCAAGAAACGTGCTTAACACGGAGTGACAATATTAGAGTAGAAAAGGAATCAAACTAGAAGTACAACTCCGTTGTGTTCCCTTTGAAAAGAAAAGAGAGAAAAAAAACTTAGCTGATTAGGCTTCTTTGTTTGGACGGATGTGGTGATCAGTAGCACGTCGGTACGCCTTAAACGAGTGACGAAAAACTTCATGGGCACTTCCACGCGGGTGCATGCATGCCCTGTGACTGGGGCAGTAGCAACCCTAGGCTTTGGGGCGTGTGCGTACTGCCTCAGATCCTGGCCTTGATTTTCCTCAGGTGATGTTAATCGATCAGAGGACGATGGGTAGCAGCTCAACAGATCCGCTTGCCAGGTTGACCTCCATGAGGAGTTGCAACGGCAATTGATGAAAAATAGCAAGAGTCAAGTATTAGGTTTAATCTTCACGCGAACAAGCAAAGCAAGGTGAAGTATTTAATTTAATTGACTAAAAGTAATATCAGTTGGTGAATTAATAACACTGATTAAATCTAAAAAAACAGTTTAATTGACTTTCCTGGTGATCTACGTGAAGAGGAATTAGCAGGACCTCGGTCGATCCCCTGCGGAGCTGGAAAAAGGTGTACGGCCTCGTGGCTGTCCCGAGGACCACATGTGGAACCAAAAAACTGTAGTAGCCGCTGATCCCAGTTTTTTTCTACAGCCGGTCCCATGAGTCGCAGCGTAGAGCGCACGTATCGGCCCGATCGAACCGATCTTGCCGCAGAGCTTGGCCGCCAAACATCCTGCCGCCGCCGCTCTAAGCGCGCGCCGCCATCTGGCGCCAGTATATCCACGCATACCTTCTGCCCCAAAAGCACGGGGCGCCGTGGTCTTCCATGAAATTTGCGCGAGAATTGTAAGATCGACTTGTCGTTTGCTTCTCGGACTTGATGTAGACATATCCGCACAACGCTTTCGCGGCAGATCCTTGGAATCGCTGATCGGTCGCACAAATTTTTCCGCGAGCTCGATCTGCAGACAAAGCAAATATACTTTTGCAAACAATTTGATCTACGCAAAACAGAATAAAGTGGAAATATAACACCTGATCATCTCATCGATCCATGACGATCACCCAGGAGGCTCTCAACGAGAGCACCAATGTCGGTTCTAAATCCGGCATATCTCGTAGTAGGGGTCCTAAGCTAGGCGTCTTGGAGCGATGGTAACACAGACACAGGATTTTACCCAGGTTCGGGCTCTCTCGAAGAGATAATACCCTACGTCCTGCTTTTGATTGTATTCATATGGGGTGTAGTACAGGGTACATGTATCTACCACGAGATTGTTCTAATGAATATGAGATCATCTATTGACTAGCCTGGCCTCGGTTTATATATGCACCGGTGGCCTAGGGTTTAGGAGAGTCTTCGGCTTGTGCACCAAGTCTTGTAGAGTCTTCCTTGTATGCGTCATGGGCTGCCCGAAGTGGCCCATTAGTGAACCGCCATGGGGGTCCTCGGCTCAACCCACCTGGTCGGGAGACGATGTGGTGAGTACCCCCTAGTCTAGGACACCGTCACCGGTGACGCCCAGTACGACTACGATGTCGACGACCCGTCCTTCTCCGCAGAGCTTCCAGGCAAGCAAAACCCCCTTGATCATTCCGATATCGCCTATTCTTTCCCTCTACTTCTTGAATTAGGGTAGTGTTACTGTTACTGCCTTATCAGTTGATCCTATACTGCTGCATAGCCTGTTCTTGCTACTACTGTTGATACCATATCTGTTATCCTATATGGTTAGTATAGGTATGCTAGTATTCCATCAGTGGCCCTACATCCTTGTCCGTGTGCCATGCTACACTATCGGGCCGTGATCTCTTCGGTTGATGATCACGGATATATTATATACACTATACATGTTACATAATATGACTAAAGTCGGGTCGGCTCGGAGAGCGCCCGCGAGTGATTCACGAACTGGGGGCTGAAAGGACCTTTTTCCCCGATGGCCCCCTGAGTGCTTCTTTGTGGCGGAACGACAGGGCAGGTAGAGACCACCTAGGAGAGAGGTGGGCCTGGTCCCTGGTCGGTGTCTGCGGTTACTTCATGATAACATGATTAACGAGTTTGGGTATTTGATCTGAGTTGGCCGCTGGCCTATACGCACTAACCGCCGCGGGGGATAATGGTATATGGGACCCTCGGTGTCGTACGATTTCTCCCGAAAGCTCTACAGACGTCACAGTTGAGCGGCACGCGCCCGGGTGGTCCACGTAAGCACCTGCATTGTACAAAGAGGTAGCCAGGACTGATCCCGGCCGTCCACACAACGTGCAGGAGCACTTAGGGCGATTGGCCCATGACCCCTTCGCGCTTAGGATTTAGACCGGTGTGTTGACCTCTCTGGAGAGCCTAGGTTGGACTACGGCGTGTTGATCATCCGAGGCTGGGCATTACCCAGAAAAGTGTGTCCGGCCAGAGTTAATCGAGCGTATCGGGTAATGTGGTGCACCCCTGCAGGGAAGTAATCTATTCGAATAGCCGTGTCCACGGTAACAGGACGACTTGGAGTTGTATTCCGACCTCTTACAACTAAAACCGGATACTTGATAAAACACACCCAGATAAGTGACAGATACAACCCGGCGATCGCTTTCTCTCAGGGAGGTGAGGAGAGGATCTCCGGGTAGGTTTATTGCTATACGCTGATACATGTTACCTTGCAAGCTCCTCTCTTCTACTGCTTCAAGACGATGGCCGCAGAAGATGTAGTCTTCAATAGTATGAGCTTCTCCCCCTTATTCTGGCATTTCTGCAGTATAGTCCACATATACTACCCCATCCAATTGATACCGATGCATATCTAGAGTAGATCTGATGTAAGTCTTGCGAGTACTTCGGATGAGTACTCACGGTTGCTTTGCTACCCCTTTTCTTTCGACCCGGTTGCTGCAACAGATGGTAGCACCGCGGATGCAGGTTACCCCTGTGGAGCCTACTACGTGGAGACCGATGACCAGGAGTAGTCCGGAGGTCCCAGGCAGGAGGCCTCGCCTTTCGATCTAGAGTCGTTGTTTTGCTCAGCCTTCTTAAGGCAAACTTGTTTAACTATGTTTGTACTCAGATAATATTTGCTTGATGACTTATGTATTGGGGTCCTCGTGGCCCCTGGCTTGTAATATAAAGTATTATGTTTATCCTTTGTGTCATAGAGTTGTGTTGTGATATCTTCTCGTGAGTCTCTGATCTTGATCGTGCATGTTTGCGTGTATGATTAGTGCATGATTGAATCGGGGGCGTCACAGCCTAGCTCTCCTACTAGAGTTGAATCACCTGATGAACATGTCTTTGATAGGGAGACGGCTAGAGCCATTCTTGCTTGTAATGATAGAGATGAGGTTATAAAATTGCTTGCTGAGATGAAAGAAAAATCTATGAGGGAGAGAATGAAATATGATCCTAAGTTTGCCACCTCTCCCATATTCGTTTCTGATAAGGATTATGAATTCTGTGTTGATCTTGAGTTAATTACTTTGGTTGAATCTGATCCTTTTCATGGTTATGAAACTGAAACTGCTGTGGCACACCTCACTAAGTTGAATGATATTGCCACCCTATTTGCTCATGAGGAAAAAATTCTCTATTACTATATTCTTAAGTTGTTTCCTTTCTAATTAAAGGGTGATGCTAAGAAATGGTTTAATACTCTTGCTCCTGGTTGTGTGTGTAGTCCCCAGGATATGATATATTATTTCTCTGAAAAATATTTTCCTGCTCATAAGAAACAAGATGCTTTACAGGAAATATTTAACTTTGTGCAAATTGAAGAAGAGAATCTCCCTCAAGCTTGGGGGAGGCTTCTCCAATTACTTAATGCTTTGCCTGATCATCCTCTTAAGAAGAATGAAATACTTGATATCTTTTATAATGGACTAACCGATGCTTCTAGGGACTACCTAGATAGCTGTGCTAGTTGTGTTTTCAGGGAACGAATTGTTGGGCAGGCTAAAGAACTATTGAATAATATATTGAAGAATGATAATGAGTGGACACTTCCTAAACCACCACCTAAGCCAACTCCAAAGAAGAGAGGTATTCTATTCCTCGGTCCAAAAGATATAAAAGAAGCTAAGAAATCTATGAAGGAAAAAGGTATTAAAGCTGAAGATGTTAAGAATTTACCACCTATTGAAGAAATACATGGGCTCGACATCCCGACGTAGGTAGTGGAGGTAAATTCTCTCACTAGATTTGATGAAGGTGATATTCCGTACAATAAATCTGCTAGTCAATGCCTGTATGAATTTGATAATTACATCATTAAACAGGAACACTTTAATATGTATGTTAGCAATCAACTAAAACGGAATGCCATCATGATTGAACGCTTGAGTGATTTGATGTTTAGAACTGCTAATGATGTTAAATGCTTGAGTAAACATGCTTCCATGGTTCAGACTCAGTTACAACAAATTGCTAAGTCACAAAATGATTTGCTTGATGAGATAAATAATAAAAAGAATGATCATGATGTTAGAGTTATTACTAAAGGAGGTAGAATGACTCAGGAACCCTTGTATCCTAAAGGTCATCCTAAAAGAATTGAACAAGATTCTCAAAGAAATAATATTGATGTACCTAGTCGATCTAAGAAGAAAAAGAAAAAGAAAAATGATAGGACTTTGCATGCTTCTAGTGAACCTAAGGGGGAAAAGCCTCCGGAGAATCATAATGATGCTTCTATTTCTGATGCTGAGACACAATCTGGTAATGAACATGCACCTAGTGATAATGATAATGATAATGAAAATGATGTTGTTCATGTTGATGCTCAACCAGATAATGATGTAGAAATAGAACCTGCTGTTGATCTTGATAACCCACCTCTTAAGAATAAAAGATATGATAAAAGAGACTTTGTTGCTAGAAAACATGGAAAGGAAAGAGAACCATGGGTTCAAAAACCTATGCCTTTTCCTACTAAACCATCTAAAAATAAGGATGATGAAGACTTTGAGCGCTTTGTTGAAATGCTTAGACCTGTCTTTTTGCACACTCACTTGATTGATATGTTGAAAATGTCTCCTTATGCTAAGTACATGAAAGATATTGTCACTAATAAAAGAAAGATACCTGAAGCTGAAATTTCCACCATGCTTGCAAATTATTCTTTTAAGGGTGGAGTACCTAAAAAGTTAGGAGATCCGGGAATACCCACTATACCATGCTCCATTAAAAGAAGTTATGTTAAAACTGCCTTATGCGATTTGGGAGCCGGTGTTAGTGTCATGCCTTTCTCTTTATATAGAAGACTTGATTTGAATAAACTCACACCTACTGAAATATCTTTGCAAATGGCTGATAAATCTACTGCTATACCTATTGGAATTTGTGAGGATGTGCCTGTTGTTGTTGCAAATGTTACTATTTTAACGGAGTTTGTTATACTTGATATGCCCGAGGACGACAATATGTCAATTATCCTTGGAAGACCCTTTTTGAATACTATAGGGGCTGTTATTGACTGCAACAAAAGCAAGGTAACTTTTCATGTCAATGGTAATGTGCATACGGTTTATTTCCCGAAGAAGCAAACTTCAGTGAATGGTATCAACTGTATTGAAAAGGTTTCGACAATCACTATTGGGGATTTCAAATTTCCTCTTCCTACTGTCAAAAAGAAATATGAATTTCTTATTGTTGGGGAGATGCATATCCCCATTGAGGTAACTTAGTGTTATACAAAAATTCTTCGGTTTCATGTCACTCAGAAATAGTTCGTTAATAAGACTAGATCAACCTTATTAATGGATTCTTTCTGAAGGGCATGTGGTTGATGAATTTAGTAAGCACAACTTTCTGTACCTACCTTTTGCTCTCTGTTAATTATAGTTTAATAAAATAAAATGTCATGATTATCCTGTTTTCTGAATTACCGTGCAATAAAAAATGGCCCAAAAATAAAAGTGGTCGGAATGCAATAAAATTTTGACATGATTTTTTCTGGAATATATAAGAATTTTTGATACTGAGAACAACCCAAGGGGGTGCACCTGTTGCCCACAAGGCAGCAGGGCGCGGCCACCCCCAGGGCGCGCCAAGGTGCCTTGTGGGTCCCACAGAGACCCACTCACTTATCCATTCAGCCCACTTCATCTCCTACCTCCAGAAAATATTCTTTGTAGCTCTCTCTGTCTCTCTCTCGTGTTCTTGCTCCCAAACCTGAGATTTTTGATCTCTTTGCTCGGAGCTCTGTTTCCGAAACTGTTTTGAGGGATTGCTCCTTGGTATGTGACTCTCCCATTGCTCCAATTAGTTTTTGCTTTAGTGGATTATATTTTGCATAAATTGCTGCTATTGGTGCTACTGAAAATGAGCTTGGATGTTAAATTCCTTGAGTTCTAAGTAGTTTGAATGCTTGATATAGCCTCTAGGCACTTGTATGAGTAGTTGCTATCAATCTTGTGAAGTTTTGTTGACATATTTTTGTGGACCAAAAATTTTCAGAAATTTGTTCGTAGGAACATGAACATTTTCAGAAGGAGTTCCTCAAGGAGGAGATCCGCCGAGGCATCATTGAGTGAAAGCCCAGCACGCCAATCATATGTTTAACCAAGGGCAAGTTCGGTGCGAGGTGCTGAAGCAAAATCATGTCGATGGCCGTGCGCTGAGTTCATGCTAGGTGCAGGCATTAAGGAAGAATTTGACCAGTATATTCACAACACCGAGCTCTCTTCCTTCATCGCAGATAAGCCACCGCAGCACTACAACCTCACTCATTCATTTACCCAAAACATTGAATATCATCCGCGCACTTCTAGAGTTTTATTTCATCTCTATGACAGATCTTATGCTTTGTCTCTAGAAGAGTTTTGTGATGCATGCAAAATTCCATTTTGGGGTTCACTTAGCGAACCTCGACAATCTGATTATGAACTATTTCTTAATAGTCTTTGCAATGGTGAGGATAGGGGAGTTACACAAGCTAGGATAAAGAGCATTCACTTTCCTGCTATTCGTTACTTTGCACTCTTTAATGGTAAATGCATTGTTGGTAAACAAGACTGTAGTGCACTTTGTGCCCCTGACCTAAGCCTTATTCACGCTGCTTTAATGGGTAGCAGACATTATAATCTTGGGGCCATTGTTGCACGTAGGTTACACCGCAACTCGGGTAATGGTGATTTATATGGAGGAATTTATGCCTCACAGGTAGCTGCAAGTCTAGGGGTCTTGCCCAGGCCTAATGATCCTCTTTTACCTGATAAATATTTGAACTTTGAGGCAATGCAGAACCATGAGTTCATTAAGCGCAACACTCGCAGTTATGATTATAACTTGATATTCGATAAATATCGTTCTATGTTTGTCGTTTTGCCTGCTCCTGTCCTCTTTGATTTTCAGAATAAACAGAGATACTTTCTTCATGAGAGCGAGGTGCATGAGTACAATGCGGCAGTTGAGGCTGCCCGTCTGGCTGAGGAGGCGGCTCAGAACGCCTCAACGAGCTACCACTTCAATTATTATCCGGGACAGCCAAGGTGTCGGGGTAGCGACCATCTATGGGGCCATGCAGCCCCTTGTGGTTCGGCGGGGAAGATCGACGTGCACAAAGAGCATGAACAATGGGACGCGAGGGATTTTACCCAGGTTCGGGCCGCTGAGAAGCGTAAAACCCTACTCCTGCCTTTGGTGTATTAGTGGTACGGAAGCACAGTACAAGGAGCGCTTCTCCCCGGCAAGGCGTGGAGAGAGCAGCTACATGAGAGGTACTTGTGTTTGAAAAGGGGTCCGAATCCTCTAAACTGTTGCCTTGGCCCTCCTTTTATAGCTTAAGGGGTTACCACAGTGGCAAAACAGTAATTACATCGTGACTAGATAGCAAACAATGCTATCATACCTAACTCTGCCAGTTTAGGACAAAGGCATTAAATGCGCCGTTAGGTGCCATGCGGAGAGGTAGTCCCGGCAAGGTTTCTGCACCGCTTGCCCAGCTACCTCGTATTATCCTGACACGCCTCCTGGACGAGTGTCTTTAGAAGCAAATCTTGTCCTAGCGTGCCGACACGTGTCCGACAAGTCTCACCAACCAGCCTGCGCGGTCGACACCTCACTTGTCAGTGAACACCTGTGCAGCGAGGTGGAGCATTGGAGGGCTGGTATAAGCTTGCCGGGTCCTCGCCTTGCCAGTTTAGCCTTGCCGGCAAGGAACGTCTTCATCTCTGGTACTAGTTGAGTGTCGTGCCTTGAGCTTCTTTCTGGTAGCTTCTTTGGCTGGACTCTGAATCTTGGTGTTGGCAGTTCCCGGCAAGGCCTTGGCCGGCAAGGAGGCTGCTACTGTCTGTGCATAAGTCAGGGTATAAAATACCCATGTTTTATACACCGACAGGAGCCCCCGGGCCTGGGCCATACGTGCGTCCGGAGCATCGTTGGACTAGGCCCAAACAATGCACACACACGCGGCGGGAAACTGCCGTTGGTTCGAATCGACGGGCGTTTAGCCACGCGTGGCAAGAGACAACTGCCCCATCTGCCTTTATTTCTCCTTTTTATGCGCTCCTCCATCACGCGCATATGCATGCATGCAGGGTAGCGGATTGGTGGAGAAGGGCGGTCGTTGGAGTGGTGCGCCTGGTAATGGGTGCAGAACGCGGGATTGGCGAACTTGGACGGTCGCTGGAGTAATGCGTCCGTCCGTGAGTGCAGAGCGCGGGATTGGGGAGGCTGGGCGGCCATCTGAAGACGGTGAAGAGCCAGCCCCTGCGCTCTCCCTATAAAGAGGAGGGCCGCGGGTATGCGACGCTCATCCACTTCTTCCATCCCATCCCTTCCGCAGCCGCCATCTCCATCTTCTTCTCCTTCCTTCCCCCCGCTTCCGCGATCACCATCTCCATCTTCTTCTCCTTCCTTCCCCCCGCTTCCGCGATCGCCATGGTGAGGGGGAGAGGGCGAGCTTGTGGATCTGCCGCCGCTACGAGGGCCTCTCTTCGGGATCATGCCGGCGCTTCAGCTACGGCCGCGGAGGCCGTCCCCAGGGCTCAGGGAGGAACCGCAGGTCGTGGTCATGGAAGACGCGGCGCCCGGGGTCGAAGTGGCCGTGGCGGTGCGCTCGCTATGCCGTCCCCGGCCATCCAGCCCCCGGCAGAAGGCCATACGGAGGACACGGCGCGCAAGTTCGTCGTGGGGCTGCGCGACCGGCCACCGAGCCGGCTATGGCTTCCCCGTCCCTTCGCCAGGGAGATGGAGGGCGTTGACTTGCGCAGCTTGTGGTTGCGCGTTGACGGTTGCTGCAACGGCTCGGTCTGGGTGGCCGTCGAGACTTCCGCCAATGGCATCTTGTACTTCACACGGGGGTGGAAGTCCTTCGTCCGTGCTCGCTACCTGGGGCAGGGGCATCTCCTCCACTTCAACTTGGACGGACCCGACACGCTCGTCGTGAAGCTCTTCGGGGCTTTAGGCGCTCGTCTGGAGTGCTGTGCGGAAAGCTCGAGCGACTCTGACACCACTTCCTCCAACGAGACTGAGGATGACGATGATGACGGCGGCGCTCCAGGCATGAAGGTCGAGGACGATGGCTCCGACTCCTTCGTCTCGTATTGATCGCCGGCAGCACCATCATCTGGTCTTCCGGCAACGAGCCATCCTAGGCGCCCCTTTTGCCCTCACGTCGCTCTTGAGATAAACCCTGGCAAAGGGCCAAGGAAAATGTAATCAAGCTCTTTCTTAATGAAAATCTCATCGTTGTCGGGTTAGACAAATGCATGATGTTTCCCTCGTTTTATTTTGCCTTTGAACGATTGTATCCCTACGTTGTTCAGAATCTTGGCGGTGCGGACGCTTGCCGCGAGCGCTTTGAGGAACGGGTCCTTAGCAGCCTGCTGGAAACGCTGCTGCCGGCAAGCTTGCCGGAGCGTGTACTTGCCGCGAGCGCTTTGAGGAACGGGTCCTTAGCAGCCTGCCGGAAGTACCGAGGCCGGCAAGTTTTCCTTAGCCATTTTCACTGTAGCTACTTAAATTGTCGAGCGGACTCGAAACAAAATAAGAGCACGAATGATTGCGACAAGGTTCCTTCGCGTGCAGGTTTCTCATACAAAGTGCAAAATCGTTCAAGGGAGAACGTGAATGTAATTAAAGAAAAAATTTCAAAGTTTTGCAACTTAGCTTTTCCCTGCATCGTTTCTCTTGCTGCGTGAAATGATCACTTGAACGTCATTAAAAATGGTACCCATCTCCACTCCCCCCGGGAAACTTGCGCACGAGGGATCCTTCTTATCCTTTTAAGAAAAAGAAAGAAGAGAAAAGAGCGGTTGAGGAACCTTGACGGTCCGCTAGCCATTTCATACAAACTAAAGTGTAAATCACAACATCACATGCATGGACACGTAAATGAATATGTACGAGGAGTTGTGAAACACTTAGCTTTATTATGCACAGGGTCTGCGCCTGGCTTTGTACAAAGGGTTACATGTCTTGCCGACAAGGCTTGTACAAAAGAGGTTGCCAGGAGATGTCCCGGCAACTGCGCCTCACGGGTAGAACTTGCGAAGATGCTCGATATTCCATGAGTTTTGCACTGGGGTGCCATCTTCGGTCTCCAGCCGGACTGCGCCAGGCCTGGTGACTCGTACTACCCGGTAAGGGCCTTCCCACTTTGGCGTCAACTTGTTTGATCCTCTGGCGGACTGAGCGTGCCGAAGAACAAGGTCGCCTTCCTCAAGGCTTCGGGCGTGCACTTTGTGGCTATGGTAGCGGCGCAAGGCTTGCTGGTAGCGTGCAGCTCGCACAGCCGCCCGAAGACGATCTTCCTCAAGGAGCAACGCGTTGTCTTGTCGCAGCTGCTCTTGCTCAGCTTCATCGTAAGCGAGCACTCGAGGTGACCCATATATGAGTTCCGTGGGGAGCACCGCTTCTGCACCATAAATTAGGGAGAAGGGTGTCTGGCCGATAGCTTGATTTGGTGTCGTCCTGAGTGACCAAAGAACCGCCGGCAACTCATCAACCCAGTGCTTTCCGCACTTGCGCAGCCTGTCGAAAGTTCTTGTCTTGAGACCATGCAGCACTTCAGCATTCATCCTTTCCTCTTGGCCGTTGCTTCTCGGGTGAGCGACGGACGCAAAACAGATTTTGCTGCCAAGGTCTTGGATATATTGCATGAAGGTGCGGCTCGTGAATTGCGTGCCATTGTCGGTGATGATCCTATTAGGAACCCCGAAACGGCAAACTAATCCTTTAAAGAACTTGACGGCTGATTGCGCTGTCACCTTTCTCACTGGCTCCACTTCAGGCCACTTTGTGAACTTGTCGATGGCGACGTACAAGAACTCAAAGCCCCCGGCAGCACGGGGGAAGGGGCCCAAGATATCGAGCCCCCAGACCGAAAAGGGCCAGGAGAGAGGGATCGTTTGGAGAGCTTGGGTTGGTTGATGTATATTCTTTGAATGGAACTGGCATGCTTCACATCTGGTTACTAGCGCAGTTGCATCCTGGAAGGTAGTGGGCCAATAGAAGCCTTGCCGGAAAGCTTTGTCGGCGAGTGCTCTTGATCCTATGTGAGAGCCACATATGCCTCCATGTATCTCTGCCAACAGCTCTAGTCCGTCCTCCCGGCAGATACACTTCAATTTCACACCGTTTGGTCGTTTCCTGTACAGGATGTTATCCACAAACTGATACATACTTGACTGACGGGCTACTTTCTCCGCTTCTCCTTGCTCATCGGGAAGCTCTCCTGTTTGAAGGAAACGAACTATCTGCTGCGCCCACGTCGGAGCCTGCGGCTCGACGACAAGGACTAAAGGCATCTCTTCGGCTACGGGAGCGCTTGCTTCTGCGACAAGAACCTGAGGTTCAACGCTCAGCGGCTGCTCACCGGCAACCGTGTCGTTGTTCCCGGCAACATCCTTGCCGGTGGCTTCCGGGAGCTCTGCCAGAAAGTATTTGACGGTACTTAACTTCCTTCTCTTGCTGGCCTGCATCGATGGGGCGACCGTTGGTTGATTCAAATGGAGCACAAAAGTCCCCGGTTCCACGGGAAGCTTCTGAGCGGCACACTTTGACAGGCCATCAGCAACGCTGTTTTCCGCACGAGGGATGTGCTCTGTTTGCAACCCGTCAAAGTGTTCTTCCAATTTCCTCACTTTTTCCACATACGCCTCCATCAACGGGCTCTGATAATCTTTGTTCACTGCTTTACAACAAGCCGCGAGTCGCCACGGATGATCAATTTTTTGATTCCAAGGTCTACCGCAATCCTGAGACTGGCAAGGAGTCCTTCGTACTCAGCAGTGTTGTTCGTAGCTTGCTCCCTGGGGAAGTGCATTTGGACCACGTACTTGAGGTGCTCCCCGGTGGGTGCGATAAGCAGCACTCCGGCACCGGTGCCTTGCAGTGAGAAGGCACCATCAAAGTACATAATCCATTCTTTTGTTGTTTCCTTGCCGGGGAGAGCCATTTCTTGAATCTCTTCGTCCTGTGTTGGTGTCCATTCAGCAATGAACTCTGCCAAGGCTCTACTCTGGATAGTTGAAGTGCTTTCAAACTTGAGTGCAAAGCTTGACAATTCCAACGCCCATTCCACTATCCTGCCGGTTGCCTCTGGGTTTCTCAAGATGCGTTGCAACGGAAAGCGAGTGACGACGGTAATCTCGTGTGCTTGGAAGTAGTGGCGCAGCTTTCTTGAGGCCATAAGAAGGCCGAAAAGCAATTTCTGCACCCCCGAATATCTTGACCTAGCCCCCTGCAGAAGGGAACTAACAAAATAAACAGGCCGCTGCACCACTTTCTTCTTTGGCACCACTTGCTGATCAGCTTCATTCGCTTGCGCTGTATTCGTCTCGTCGGCGTCAGACCCTGCCGGAGAAGATTCCGGTTTGTCGTTGGATGGGCTTGCTGTGGTTGCTTCCTCGTCATCGATTTCCCTCTGCGCCACTAATGCAGCACTAGCTACTTGATTCCTTGCCGCTACGTATAGCAGCAACGGCTCTTGTGGTCTAGGCGCAACTAGTGTTGGCGCAGAGGAGAGGTACCTTTTCAAGTCTTGTAGCGTGGCCTCCGCTTCCGGAGTCCATTTCATTGGTCCTGCCTTTTTCAAAACCTTGAAAAACGGCAAGGCACGCTCGGCAAATCTTGAAATGAACCTACTCAAAGCAGCAACACAACCGGCAAGACGCCGCACATCCTTGACGCTTTTTGGTGCTTGAATCTGCTCAATTGCCTTGATCTTGTCGGGATTTGCTTCAATTCCCTGCTGAGATACAAAGAACCCGAGAAGCTTGCCGGACGGGACGCCAAACACACACTTCTCGGGGTTAAGCTTCAGATTAATCTTGCGCAAGTTTGCAAATGTCTCTTCCAAGTCTTGAATGAGGGTTGATTTGTCCTTGGTTTTGACCACTATGTCATCCATGTAGGCTTCTACATTCCTGTGCAGCTGGGGCCCAAAACCAATCTGTACTGCTCTTGCAAACGTAGAACCGGCACTCTTTAATCTGAAAGGCATACGCACGAAGCAGTATGTGCTACATGGAGTAATGAATGCGGTTTTCTCCTCGTCCTCCTTGGCCATGAATATCTGATGGTATCCAGAGTATGCATCAAGGAAGGAGAGCAGATCACAGCCAGAGGTGGAGTCCACAATCTGATCGATGCGTGGCAATGGGAAAGAATCTTTTGGACAAGCTTTGTTGATATCAGTGTAGTCAATACAAAGTCTCCACTTCCCGTTTGCTTTGCGCACCACCACTGGATTTGCCAACCACGTGGGATGTAACACTCCTCTGACCAGGCCTGCCACTTCGAGTTTCTTGATTTCTTCGACAATGAACTGTTGCCGCTCCAAAGCTTGCTTCCGGACTTTCTGTTTGATGGGCCGAGCGTGGGGACAGATGGCAAGGTGGTGCTCAATTACCTTCCTGGGAACGCCGGGGATGTCAGACGGTCGCCATGCGAACACATCGACATTTGCCCGCAGGAAGGCAACGAGCGCGCTTTCCTATTTGCTATCAAGGGTGGCGCTGATAGTGAAGGTACCGTCAGCGCCGCCCTCCTTTGCCGGCACCTTCTTGGTCGCCGGTGCAGGGGCTTTGGATCTCTTACCGGCAGAGCACTCCGGCAAGTCTTCAACGGGTGCGCAGCACTCCGAAGAGATGCGCTTCCCGGAATCCTTGCTAGAGGTCTTGCCGGAGTTCTTCTTTTCCTTCTTCTTGGCGGGAGCTGGCGCCTTGGCGGCTTCAGCTGCAACCGCATCTCTGTACATCTTTCCGATGCAAATGACTGTATCTTTCTTATCGGAGTTGATGGAAATGACACCCATCGGCCCTGGTATCTTCAATGTGTTGTAAGCATAGTGGGATGCTGCCATGAATTTTGCCAAAGCCGGGCGGCCAAGAATTCCATTGTATGGCAAGGGGGTCTTGACGACGTCCAAGATAATCTTTTCCGTCCTATAGTTCAGTTCCCCGCCAAACGTTACCGGCAAAGTGATCTTCCCCTTGGGCTGGCTCCTTCCTGGGTTCACTCCCTGAAACATGCCCGTTCTCTCGAGTTCCTCGTCGGGGATCTGCAGCCTAATGATAACTTCCGGAGAGATCAGGTTCAGACCGGCCCCACCATCAACTAACATCTTCGTTACCTGGAGGTTGCGAATTGTTGGTGAGACCAACAACGGCAAACACCCGACCGCAGTTCTGCGATCAGGGTGGTCCTCAGCATCGAAGATGATAGGCGTGTGTGTGACCATTTGAGTGGCTTTTGAGAGCCCATTGCCGGCTCTGCTGCGTTAACTTCACGAACCCACTGTTTAAGTTGGCGGTGAGAGGAGTGCAAGGATGCGCCTCAATCAACGCACATGGCGTCGGTTGCCTTCTGAAATTCTTGTTAGCTGGTCTCATCATCATCCTCTTCTTCCTCACTTCCATCATCTCCGTCTTTCTTCTCACGGCCTCTAGCAGGCTTTTCTTTCTGCTGTTTGGCCTTGCCGCAGCGGCCTCCTCGACCACCGTGACCCTTTTTACCGGACACACCGGCACCATCTTGGCCCTTTTCCTTGTCGCGCTTCTCATATTCAGCCTTCTGCTTCTCGACAAGGTGCTCGACTTGTCGGCACTCTTGGAGATCATGGCCCTTGGTGCGGTGAATCTTGCAGTATGGCCCATCTGACTTGCCGGCCTTCTCGTTATCCGCCGCGTCCTGGCAAGCGGCGCATACAGCAGCCTCCTTGCCGGAGTTCTCAGTTTTGGCTTTCTTGGCGGACTCGGAGTTGCCGGAGTCTTCGACAGCCATAACAGTTTTGCCTTTGCGCTTCCTGTTGCGCTTTCGGCCTTTCTTCCTTGGGTTGGCAGCATCATCGTCCTCAGAATCGACTTCAGCGCCAGCGTCCTCCCCGGGAAGCCTTCTTCCTTCCTCAGCCCGTGCACACTTATCCGCCAACGTATAAAGCTCGTTGACGGTCTTGGGCAACTTAACGTTCATTTTCTCCCGCATCCTCCGATTGCGCACATTCGTGTGAAAGGCGGCAATCATGGCCGCGGGGTGCACGTCTGGAATGTTGCGGTGCACACGGCTGAACCTCTGGATGTACTTGCGTAAGGTTTCACCATCTCTTTGCGGGATCACCTGCAGATCGCTGGGCTGTCCAGGAGCCTTGTGGCCTCCGGTAAAGGCACCAACGAACTCGTTGCAGAGGTCTGACCACAAAGAGATGGAGTTCTCCGGCAAGTTCATGAGCCAAGACCTCACGTTGGGTTTCAGTACCAACGGAAAGTAGTTGGCGAGGATTTTCTCATATCTTCCTCCGGCAACTTGTACGGCAATCGTATAGATGCCTAGAAATTCTGCCAGGTTCAGCTTGCCATCATATTTTTCTGGCACTTCCGGTTTGAAGGCTTGAATGGACGGCCATCGGACTTGCCGCAGCTCACGAGTGAAGGCAGGACACCCAACCTCATAAGGTAGGTATCCGCCAACCCCTGGCACAGGGTCATCAACGATGGGGCCATTACGCGCGTCGAATTGTCGGCGCACCTCATGGCGCCGTTCGATGGTGGTGCGGGCGTCTTCAGCCCGCCTGTCTCGCAGCACTTGCCGCTGATCTTGCCGCGCTCGTGGATCCGAAGACGCGATCGACATCTCGTCGGGTCCAAAAGACTGCTGGGCTTGTCGCGGCTATTGGCGTTGCTGCTATTGAGGTTGTTGCCGCGGCGGCGACTACACCGTTAGTGTAGTTCCGTCAGCGCGGCCACCAGCTAGAGATGCCGGCGCCGGATGCGGACGCCGTGAGGGTTCCGCTTGGTGCGATTTACCAGCTTCGGCAAATCCGATCAAGCTCTGGATGGTGTCTCTCCACTCGTTCATCTTCTCTACTGTCGGAGGGAAGTTTAGCAGCATCTGAGCTCGCGCCATTGCTTCTGCCGCTGTGGCTGGCATGGCTGGGAGCGAAGAGCGCGACGTCGCTCTACTCCTGGCAGAGCCAGTAGGAGCGCCACCGCGGTTTTGCTGCCGTGGCACATGATCAGCAGCAGGTTGCCGTGGCGGAGGCGGTGCCTGAGGATCTGAGATCTGGTCCACAGGTGTCTTGCCGTGGCGTCGCCACTGCCCGAAGTCGTTGGTGCCGCTTGGGGCTGTACCGCGCCCATTGCGTGAGGGGCGCGGCGTCTGTCCTGAAGCAGCGTCCTTGGACGTCGCCACAGCGGGGTCTCGGTCCGCGCCGGCCTGGGCATTGCCGCTCCGGTGGCTGCGTTCGTTGTCGTGGCGGGAAGGAGGAGGAGGAAGACGTCCGTCCGCTCCGCCTGCGCCGTCGCGGCTCCGTTCGCCAGAGGACCGACGAGTTCGACCAGCTCCATCGTGCTTGTCCCTTGCGCCGACTGCGGTGGGCGTAACGACCGCGCCGCCTGCGCTGGTCGCGCCGACCGCAGTACCTGCACCGCCCACATTAGTTGCGTCGCCTGCGCCGCCTGCGGACGCGCGCGAGGTGGCCGTCATCATGATGCCCTTCTTCTTGGGCGCCATCGACGACGAGAAGGACGGTGATGAAGTTGATGATGAAGATGAAGAAGACGCGTGGCCCACTGATCAAGGTTCGCACAGCGCTCCCCCCTACCTGGCGCGCCAAAGATGTCGGGGTAGCGACCATCTATGGGGCCATGCAGTCCCTTGTGGTTCGGCGGGGAAGATCGACGTGCACAAAGAGCATGAACAATGGGACGCGAGGGATTTTACCCAGGTTCGGGCCACTGAGAAGCGTAAAACCCTACTCCCGCCTTTGGTGTATTAGTGGTACGGAAGCACAGTACAAGGAGCGCTTCTCCCCGGCAAGGCGTGGAGAGAGCAGCTACATGAGAGGTACTTGTGTTTGAAAAGGGGTCCGAATCCTCTAAAATGTTGCCTTGGCCCTCCTTTTATAGCTTAAGGGGTTACCACAGTGGCAAAACAGTAATTACATCGTGACTAGATAGCAAACAGTGCTATCATACCTAACTCTGCCAGTTTAGGACAAAGGCATTAAATGCGCCGTTAGGTGTCATGCGGAGAGGTAGTCCCGGCAAGGTTTCTGCACCGCTTGCCCAGCTACCTCGTATTATCCTAACACGCCTCCTGGACGGGTGTCTTTAGAAGCAAATCTTGTCCCAGTGTGCCGACACGTGTCCGACAAGTCTCACCAACCAGCCTGCGCGGTCGACACCACACTTGTCAGCGAACACCTGTGCAGCGAGGTGGAGCGCCAAAGGGCTGGTATAAGCTTGCCGGCGCGTAGCTTGCCGGGTCCTCACCTTGCCGTCTTAGCCTTGCCGGCAAGGAACGTCTTCATCTTTGGTACTAGTTGAGTGTCGTGCCTTGAGCTTCTTTTCGGTAGCTTCTTTGGCTGGACTCTGAATCTTGGTCTTGGCAGTTCCCGGCAAGGCCTTGGCCGGCAAGGAGGCTGCTACTGTCTGTGCATAAGTCAGGGTATAAAATACCCATGTTTTATACACCGACACAAGGCAGTAGACCAAGCTAGGCCAAAAGCCTAAGCTTGGGGGAGTACGTATCTCTCACCGACATTACACTCATGTTCACACGTTCATTTCAGTTGTCGGTGTTCATACTTTTTCATTGTATATCCATGTTAATTTTATTCTCGCTTTCTTCTTGTGTGTTTGAAAAACTTCAAAAACCCAAAAATATTGCTCGCTTATTTTCGGTTTTTCTTTTTTGTTAGTTCATAGTATTAAAAGAAAACCCAAAAATATTTCTCGTTTTTTCTTTTGCTTGTTGGGAGTTCTCCCGTGTAAATAGTTTTCTTGCTTTTCATTTTTCTTCCTTAATTTGCTTCCTTCAGAAAAACTAAAAACTCCAAAAATATTTCAGTGTGTTTCTCTGAATTCCTTTTCTTTTCGTTGAGTTGTCATAGGGAGAAGACCACAATGAAAATGATGTGTGGTTCTCATATGCTCTATTGTTGATCTAACGAAGAGCCAATATTACCTTGTCTTCTCCCTTGAATAAAATGTTTGCAGATCCCAGCTTAGTCCACGGCACACTTGCACTATTATTATTTTCACATCATTCGGTCGTGCAAGTGAAAGGCAATAATGACGATGATTTGATGAAGTGACTGTGGCAAGGAAAAGCTGGTATGAACTCTTCTTGTTTTTGTTTTTGTAAATATGTTTAACTCAGTATCCATGATTTAGCATATTATGAGTAAACATGTTTGTGATGACAATTAGAGATTATAGTTGCTCATGCCATGCTTAAGTAACTAGGACTGGATAATGATTTATCTTGGAAGTCAACATGCATTAAAATGGTTATGATGTAGTATGTTAATATGGTATCCTCCTATGAATGTTTCAAGTGGCTTGACTTGGCACATGTTCATGCATGTAGTTGATTCAAAACCAACATAGCCTCCATGATATTTATGTTTAGGGTGACTATATCCTACTCATGCTAGTATTCAATGTTAATTATACTCAATGCATGATCATGACCGTTTTCGCTCTCTAGTTGGCCGCTTCTCAATCTATCTGCTAGCCTTCACTTGTACTAAGCGGGAATTCTGCTTGTGCATCCACAATCCTTAAACCAAAGTTGTTCCAGATGAGTCCACTATATCTACCTATATGCGGTATTACTCTGCTGCTCCAAGTAAATTTGCATGTGCCACCTCTAATCATTCAAATAAACATATGCTTCGTGTGCCCGTACCGCTCATGGAGCGACAGGGGGCGGTCAATATCTTCCATGCTAAGTGGATTATTCTCGAGATGAGTGTTTATTCACTTGTCATTGCACGAGAGAGGCTGGTATTTGGGATGCCCAGTCCTATGCTCAAAATCAAAAATACATAATGCAAACAAACTCCCCCGGAAAGTTGTTGGTATGGAGGGCATCCGAGGATTCGGCTAGCCATGGCTTGTGTTGGTATGGTGGAGGGGGGGGTAAACTTTACCTTTCCGCTTGGGAACCGCCTATAATGTGTTTAGCATGGAAGATATTGAAAACTCTCGGTCGTGACGTTGACAGGAAAAGTACACCTCCCAAAATTATTTTTCATCTCTGATTTAAGCTTCGAACTCTGGCACCGCTGCAAATCCCTGCTTCCCTCCGTGAAGGGCCTATCTATTTACTTCTATGTTATTTACTTTATGTTATTTTACTTTTATTGTTGAGTCTCACCTTCTTGCACTAAGCGCCAATCCTGAGAGCACTATTGTCATCCTTATGCATTGAGTATAGTTAATGTTTTGTGCATCATGACTGGATCTCTTCTACCCTGAATTACAATGTTTAGTCACTGCTTGAACTTTTGAGGTGCTCTGCATTTAAGTTTTGCGGTCTTAGAAAGGGCTAGCGAGATACCATGTTATCATATTATATCATGATTGTTTTGACAAATTGTTGGCATTTGAGATATGTTATTATTGCTCTCTAGTTGATTATGCCATTGATATGAGTAAATGTAGTTTTTAAGTGTCATTATGAGCATGCTTAGTTCATGATCTTTGCTGAAAACCTGGGTACTATTTAAGCTTATATACGGATACAAGAACAAAAGAGTTTGTAAAAGTTTTTCTTTATCACTTTCAGTTTGTCAACTGAATTGCTTGAGGACAAGCAATGAGTTAAGCTTGGGGGAGTTGATACGTCTCTGTCGTATCTACTTTTCCAAACACTTTTGCTCTTGTTTTGGACTCTAATTTGCATGATTTGAATGAAACTAACCCGGACTGATGCTGTTTTCAGCAGAATTGCCATGGTGTTGTTTTTGTGTAGAAATCAAAGTTCTCGGATTTGGACGAAACTTTTTGGAGAATTTTTATGGAATATATAAAAATTATTGGCGCAAGAATCAACAGAAGGGGGCCACCTGCTGCTCACTAGGGCCCGAGTGCCATGATTTCAGATCTGAACCCTTCATGTTTTCATGAATATATTTGTTTCTTGATCCTATCTTGCAAGTTATATGCACCTATTACGTGTCATGATCCGCATACCCCAAGGTGACAATAATTGGGATTCTTTCCGGTGATTGCCGTAGTTTGAGGAGTTCATGTATTCACTAAGTGTTAATGCTTTGTTCCGGTTCTCTATTAAAAGGAGGCCTTAATATCCCTTAGTTTCCTTAAGGACCCCGCTGCCACAGGAGGGTAGGACAAAAGATGTCATGCAAGTTCTTATTATAAGCACGTATGACTATATACGGAATACATGCCTACATTACATTGATGAATTGGAGCTATTGTGTATCGCCCTAGGTTGTGACTGTTATATGATGAATATCATCCAACATAATTATCATCACCGATCCAATGCCTATGACTTTCTCATATTGGTTTCTGCTAAGTTACTTTGTTGCTACTGCTTTACAATTGCTACAAAATTGCTACTGTTACTGTTACCGTTACTAGTGTTACTGTTGCTACTGCTATCAAAACTATCATATTACTGTGCTACTAAATACTTTGCTGCAGATATTTTATCTCCAGGTGTGGTTGAATTGACAACTCAACTCCTAATACTTGCAAATATTCTTTGGCTCCCCTTGTGTCGAATCAATAAATCAGGGTGAAATACTACCCGCGAAAACTGTTGCGATCCCCTATAATTGTGGGTTATCAAGAGACACAAGAGATTGCTTGTATTTGATTGCAGGGTTGTTTGAGAGAGACCATCTTCATCCTACACCTCCCACGGATTGATAAACCTTAGGTAATCCACTTGAGGGAAATTTGCTACTGTCCTACAAAACTCTGCACTTGGAGGCCCAACAACGTCTACAAGAATAAAAGTTGCGTAGTAGACAGCAATCTCTTGTGTCTTGATCTTCCAAGAAACAAAACTCGGTATCTCTATCCACCGCCGAAGCGGAATACATTGCCGCCGGATCTTGCTGTGCTCAATTACTATGGATGAAACAAACTCTCAAAGACTATGGTGTACATGTGAGACATGTTCCATTACTATGTGACAATGAGAGTGCTATTAAGATTGCACACAATCCCGTGCATCATTCTCGAACTAAGCATATTGAGGTCCGTCACCATTTCATTCGAGATCATGTTGCTAAAGGTGACATTGACCTTAAGCATGTTCGTACCGACAAGCAATTGGTGGATATCTTCACTAAACCTCTTGATGAGAAGATATTTTGTCACTTGAGAAGTGAGTTGAATATCCTTGATGCTTCAAATGTGAACTAGAAACTCACTTGGATGCATGCAAGGGCATGAGCTTTCTTGACTAATTCTTGATGATATACTTATCATTTCATATCTTGGATACATTGCTACTTGTATTGCATCTAACCCCTTGTAGGTACTTGGATGGACATCATTCCATAAGGTTGCTCACAAACTCTCATCTTGAGCAAGCAAATCAGACCAAGTATCTAAATCTTTGGTGTGCCCAAGGAACAAGACAACACGAACATATCCTTTGACAATATTTGATACTACACTTCATTCTTGTCAATTTGGATACATATGTTGTTCCTTGCAAAGCTAACCCATGTAGGAAGATGGACTAAAAATGATAGGATTGCTCCCAACTTCACTCCATGAGCATCCATTTCAAGTTCAACTACATGATGGACATCAACACCAAGAACCCCAATGTAAGTACTCACATCTTAGAGAATCTCTACTCAAAGTCATGAGCTAAAGAAACTCAACAAGGTGTGAATACATTGAAATGCTTAAATGAAAAATGGCAACCCCATTTTGAGCTTAATGATGAGTATGGCCTATGATCAAGTGTTCTCACTTGACTTCTAAGTCAATATACTCTAACATAGGTGACCTAGTCGCCGACCCTTAGAGATGAAGTTCTCTTGTGTTTCTCTTATTGCTTTTGTGTATCCTTTTTCTCTTTAAAAAAATAAAAATAAACGTCATCTAGACGTCTCTTTATTTCTTTCTTTTGCTAGTTTTCTGTCTTCGAGTAAATTCATTGCATATCTTATTTGAATTCTTTGCAAATCTTTGTGAGAGCCTATTGTCAAGTGAGCTGAGTTGACAAAAAATTCTCTTTGCAGTAAACTTGGTCACACCGACTGACGGTGTCCTAGAGTAGGGGGTATTAACCTAGTCGGCCCATATTTCTTGGGCTGGGCCATTGGGCCCTCATTCTCCTTAAGGTGGACTCCGCAAGCCATACGCTAGGGACAAGATCAGGACTACATCTGCCGAAGACTTGACGTATACTCCAAGACTCCGCCTACTGCCCCCAGGCCAAGTTACCTTGTAACCTTAGATGCTCTACCTGGCGTGTATATAAGCCAAAGGGTTTAGCCCTTAGAGGGGACTTCAACACAATATCATTCACCTAGCCCTAGAACTAGAACATATCTTACGATCTTGAGGTAGATCAACTCTGTACTTGATACATCTCCATTGATATAAACAAGAGCAGGACGTAGGGTTTTACCTCCATGAAGAGGGCCCGAACCGGGGTAAACATCGTCTCTTTGTTCCTGTTACCATCAGTCCGAGATCCACAGCTCGGGACCCCCTACCCCGAGGTCTGCCGGTTTTTACACCGACACTGGTGCTTTCATTGAGAGTTCCACTATGTGATCGAAAAGGATCGATGGCTCATCTGTAGATCAACTGCGGCGGCGGCTGTGGGGACACCTACGTCCTCGGCCAGCTTTTTGTGTTCGGCAGCATGATCTTCTGCGCTGACTCGACAGGCCACCTGGCCACCGTCGAGAACTATGCTCCCGATCAGATCGTTACCTTCGGAGGTCTGGAGTACACCGCGGACTCCCGCGGCGAGCTTGTCTCACTGGTGCAGCGAGCTGCTATACAAACGGTTTTTAACCCCTTTCTGCGACATAGTTTTAAACCGTCGCCTTGCATGTGTGTGCGATAGGGGGGGTCCTTCCCACATGACCTAGAAACCATCGGGGATAGGTCCTTCGGTCACACACGCTGGGCAAAATGAGCTCGTGTGCGATCGGGCGAGCCATCGCATACAATTATACTGGCCTAATCGTTTCCGTTCGTATGTACATCCCACACAGTGAATCCCAGACAAACATTTCCGTTCGTATGTACATCCCACACAGTGAATCCCAGCCAAACGCTTATGTTCGTATGCACATCCCACACAGTGAATCCCAGACAAACATTTCCGTTCGTATCTACATCACACACAGTTTTCTGTATAGCCTCGTCTGTGATAGGTGTAACGATCACACACGCTCTGCCTTCGTAAACCGTTTGCGTTATTCAAGTATATCACACACGCTTTCGCTGCTAGAACCGTTTGTAAAGTTCCATGACCCATTTAGCAGGTTTATTAGTTTACTATTAATAATTCCAGTATTAAACAAAATCACATTTCATATCGAACAGCTGTTTGCCAATTTCATATCAGGCACATAAATATATTATAACATCACAGTACGATAGGTACGTGAAAACAACACAGTACATCATATAGCTAGTTCACCTTCATAAGTACAATATTAGAACAATATATTCATTTCCCTAATGGACTAATGCATGATCAACCAAATTAGTCTTCTCCACCTCTGCTTTCAGTTCAGTAAGAACCTGTTTTGCACTGACCAACTGGGAAAGTGCCTCCTCCTTCGCAAACACCATCTTAGCAAAGTCTAATTTAAAAGATCTGAGCTCATTCTCCATCTTCCTCTTTTTTCCAGTACCTTGAAATATTCTTCAGCGTTGACAACATTTTCTCTAAGCCTATCTCTAGTCTCTTCCTCAAACATGCTCCAGAGCTTTGCTAGGCACATCTTCAAAGACGGTGGCCACTCTTGATCAACCCACTCCAGGTAAGAACGCTTCCGTTCATCCTATAATATTTAAAACTAAATCAGTTACAGTTGTAGGGAAAATGGGTTTCTAGCAACATAGAAAATCACCACATACATATTTTGAAAAACTGAAGAAACACGTGTATTATGACATATCTTCTCAAAAAGTTCAATGTGCAAATGAATTAATTGCTACTGAGACAACAACCAAATTCAGGAGCATCACAAGCTATAATTAAGTTCTTAGTCAGGTACTATAATAACAAATTGACCATTTTATGAGGAAGCTAAATATAACTGCAATAGCACAGCGACAGTGTTTCAATGCCATCAAATTAATACTAACAGGTATGTACCTGCACAAATTTAATAACATAGAACTAATACCAATAAAGGCCCTCCACTGTGTAGGACAAAACTGGTGTCAAATCAACTGTTGCTACATTTTGCACCGGTATCCTGCACTGCAGAGTCGTTGCCAGAGGAAAAATTCAGGGAACCGGAGCACCTAGTTGCTCCGATGCCCAGTTCCTTCCTACCATAAAGTATTAGTATTTTATTGCTTGACTGCTCGGATGTGTGGAGAAAAGTTGGGTGCACAAACTGCTGAAGTGGTGCCAAATAATTTTCTCAGGGCACCGCTGATGAGATGGCAACATTTTTAGATACTAGGTAGAAACTTTGACAGTGTCTTAATCACATCCAAATTAACATAGCACAGTGACAGTGTCTGAATCACATCTAACAAATGATTTGTAATAACGAAAGTGGGGCTAACCTTCTCTGCACATGCCAGGAACTTCCTCCCACTGTCCACAGATTCAAAAGCCACTAACTTCACGCATGGAGATTGATGGTGACAACGAGTAGGCAGATCTTCAGCTACCCCACTCCATTCCTTGCAAGTGATGGTCCTAGGGAGCTACAAGAGGAACAAATGGCTCAAATCGGTCTCTGGGTTAAAATCCTTTATTACAAATCAGAACCCTAAGCCTAGGGGGTGAGAGAGAGAGGAGAGAGGCATACCCGGCTAGTGACATACTCGTCGGAGGAGGAGGAACCACTGGAGAGGTCAAAGAAGACCATGGCGTCCGCGGCGGTCGGATGCGAGACGGCGAGAGCGAGGAAAGCAAGCGAGGAAGCGGCTATAGCTTGGGAAGGAAGGAAGGAGTAAGCAGGGGAAATGTGGCTCATGGTCGGGGAGAAAGGGGGTGGGAAGGGGGGAAGAGTTAGATATTTTGGTGGTAGGCAAAAAAATTCGAAAGGTTGGGGGTGGGGGGGGGGGAAACTTGGCGCGCAGTGTCATCGGACACCTTTCACTTTGAACAAATGTGTGCATCGCAAACGATTCTTCTGCTTTACGCGCATGCGATGAGTTTGAGCACTCGAATTTTGGTGGAAATTTCCCTGGGTACAGTGCTCATCCACGTCATTGCATATTTAACATCACTTGCTAATTTGGGGGGTACACAAAAGAGCCTACAGCACACGGACCACACTTACTGAATTGAGCAATTTTAGTAATTAAACAGAGCCAGTTGACCTAAACATTGCTCTAACAAAAGACCAGCATTATAAACAAAGGCTAAGTACGCATAATTTAAACAAAGCCGCCGACGCGCCACCGCCCTATGCCTCGCCGGTGTAAGATGAGATGTCGATGACTTGTCCTGGCGACATGCCGCCGCTGGTGGACTCCACGTCCCCCAGGCTGAAGTCGACCGTGTCGTCGTCCTCGTCCTCGGTGCAGCCCTCAAGGTTGTAGTACTCGTAGTAGTGGCGGCTCCAGAGCTCGCGTTGGTACTCCACCGCCAATTCCTCGACGGACAGGCGGCTCTCTACCTCCTCCTTAGCCACGCGCAACTACTCCTCCCGGCACTCCTTGATCTCCGCCGCCTCCTGCATCTCCAGCTCCCGCTCGGCGATCTCATGAGGAAGCAGGGGCTCCATGGCCTCCGCCGCCGCATCATCGACAAGCATCTCCGCCGCCTTTTCGGACGTGGGGTGCATGCTGGATTCCGAGGAGGTCTGGAATATCTTGGCGTGGGCGTCCTCGACCTAGGCGTGGATGGCCTCGACCCGGGCCAGGGCGACCTCCGCGGCACGGACGGCTGCTCGAGCGCTCTCGGCATTTGCAGCAGCCGTCGTAGTAGCTACTGCAGCCATCTCGGCTGCTGCAGACGCCCTCTCAGCGGATGCGGCCGCGCTCAATGCGGATGCGACCGCGCTCTCGGCGGAGGCAGAGCCGCTCGGGGAGGACCCGGCGACCGTACGGGCCCTCACGAAGCGTCTCCACGGCATCATTCTTTGCAAGAAGGGGATGGGGAATGGGTATCGGGGACTCGAGGATTCGGGGGTGAACAACGCTTGAGCAGACGAATCCGGCGAAGCTTATGGAGGAAGACATAAAAAGACCCGCGAATTTTCATCGCAAACAGTTCTTATAACCAACTGTGTGCGATGTAGTCCATTTTTTAATTACCTGCGGCAGACTAATTTGGAGTACACTAGCAACGGATGGTGATGGAAATTGTTTGAATTTTTTTGTACCGTGAACATGCGTTGATACAACTGTCATGTTAAAACTTGGAATTTTTCAGGGTTCATCTGACCTTTTTAAGACATTAAGTGAGTTCCTAGCCATATAATGGCCGTAATTCAAATTTGAACTGCATGTACATGCAACGGCAAACCATCATGGGTTGGAAAATCATATTTGTGTCCTTGTGTGCGAGTTAATGCCCTGTGCAGTAAATTGGAAGGAATTTTCAAACATATTGGTGTCACGGCTTGGACACAAATAGTGAGAACCATGGCTTTTAAATTCCAAAAAATTCAAAAATGATCAAAAATACATGAAACCTTGCTTGATGTCATGAAATGGTACCAAGATGTTGTGGTAAAAGAATTGGCCAATTTGACGAAAGTTTTGACACAGACCTCTCACAAATCGGAGCATCTCACGAGAAGACACGTGGTTCCGAGAGGGAACAATGCATGTTTGATGACGAACCGGCGCTCACTTCCTTGTATGACCCTGAATTTTTTTCTACCATTAACATGCACTAATGCAACGGTCATGTTAAATTTTTGAAATTTTCGGTGTTGATTTGACCTTTTTAAGACACTAAGTGAGTTTCTAGCCATATAATGGCCGTAATTCAAATTTGAACTGCATGTACATGCAACGGCAAACCATCATGGGTTGGAAAATCATATTTGTGTCCTTGTGTGCGAGTTAATGCCCTGTGCAGTAAATTGGAAGGAATTTTCAAACATATTGGTGTCAAGGCTTGGACACAAACACTGAGAACCATGGCTTTTAAATTCCAAAAAACATAAAAAATGATCAGAAATACATGAAACCTTGCTTGATGTCATGAAATGGCACCAAGATGCTGTGGTAAAAGAATTGGCCACTTTGACAAAAGTTTTGGCACACAACTCTCACAAATCGGAGCACCTCGCGAGAAGACACGTGGTTCCGAGAGGGAACAATGCATGTTTGATGACGAACCGGCGCTCACTTCCTCGTATGACCCTGAATTTTTTTCTACCGTTAACATGCACTAATGCAATGGTCATGTTAATTTTTTGAAATTTTCCGTGTTGATTTGACCTTTTTAATACATTAAGTGAGTTTCTAGCCATATAATGGCCGTAATTCAAATTTGAACTGCATGTACATGCAATGGCAAACCATCATGGGTTGGAAAATCATATTTGTGTCCTTGTGTGCGAGTTAATGCCCTGTGCAGTAAATTGGAAGGAATTTTCAAACATATTGGTGTCAAGGCTTGGACACAAACAGTGAGAACCATGGCTTTTAAATTCCAAAAAAATCAAAAATGATCAGAAATACATGAAACCTTGCTTGATTTCATGAAATGGCACCAAGATGCTGTGGTAAAAGAATTGGTCACTTTGACGAAAGTTTTGGCACAGACCTCTCACAAATCGGAGCATCTCGCGAGAAGACACGTGGCTTCGAGAGGGAATAATGCATGTTTGATGACGAATCGGCGCTCGCTTCCTCGTATGACCCTGAATTTTTTTCTACCGTTAATATGCACTAATGCAACGGTCATGTTAAATTTTTAAAATTTTCGGCGTTGATTTGACCTTTTTAAGAGATTAAGTGAGTTTCTAGCCATATAATGGCCGTAATTCAAATTTGAACTGCATGTACATGCAACAGCAAACCATCATGGGTTGGAAAATCATATTTGTGTCATTGTGTGGCAGTTAATGCCCTGTGCAGTAAATTGGAAGGAATTTTCAAACATATTGGTGTCAAGGCTTGGACACAAACAGTGAGAACCATGGCTTTTAAATTCCAAAAAAATCAAAAATGATCAGAAATACACGAAACCTTGCTTAATTTCATGAAATGGCACCAAGATGCTGTGGTAAAAGAATTGGCCACTTTGACGCAAGTTTTCACACACACACCTCTCACAAGTCGGAGCATCTCACGAGAAGACTAGTGGCTCCGAGAGGGAAGAATATGCATGTTTGATGACGAACCGACAGTGCCTTCCTCTTATGGCTTGGCATTTTTTTTCTAGCGTTAACATCCACGAATACAACTTTCATGTTAAAATTTGGAAATTTTCAGGGGTTATTTGACATTTTTAAGACATTAAGTGAGTTTCTAACCATTTAATGGCCGTAATTCAAAATTGAACTACATGTACATGCAACAGAATATCATCATGGGTTGGAAAAATCATTTATGTAATACATTTTCAAACAATATCATGGTAACACGAAATAAGCATTCATGCAAAACATTTGGAAAGAAAATGTAAATATCTGGCAAGACAACTGGGCCCCCCCATGATTGGCACTCTGTTTCGTGCCGCGAGGTTTGGATGATGAGTGGCGCTGGTTTTTAATCTGACCCGGTTCAGTCTTGGGAACCGTTAGCGATTTATTTCACACACGGATTTTGATGCGGGAATCGTGTGTAATTCAAGCTATAGTACTCGTAAATTCTGACCACTGGCGTTTCTACTGCTCCCGTCGATCTAGATTCCGGCCGCCAATAAATACTACCCCGCCCACGTCGTCCCGCCTACATTCTCATCTACATTCTCTCCTCGCTCGCCCCCCCCCCCCTCTCTCTCACAAAACTCTGCTATGGCGCCGACGATCTGCCCACCCGTCAAGGAGGAGGCGCCGCCCCGCGAGGACATCCAGGCGCAGAGCAGCGACGAGGAGGACCCCTACGCGCCACCGGAACCCCCAACTTTGGAGTGGTTTTGGGGCCAGTACAATCTTTGTCTGTGGAAGGCGCTGCCGCCGGTTGAGAAAGCCAGGCAAGTGGCATTCAAGAAGGAGATGGCGGAGGAGGAAGCCAGGTACCAGGCGGCCCGTGAAGCCCATGAGGCTGCCTGGGAAAAGGAGGCATTGGAGCTTTGGCGGCGGGCGCTTCAACGTGCGGATGAGGTGTACGAAGACGGCTGGTACTCCACCAGGAAGGCCAAAGGCGCTAGGCGCCTCATCGCTGCGTGGAGGTGCGCCGATAAGCTCCAGCATGCTACCGACAAGGACCTCCGATGGGCACCCACCGAAATGGCAAGATCATTCATGCGCGTCTGCCAGCAAGAGGCAGATCGGCACGTCAAGCGCTGCGAGGCGGAGGAAGCGGAGAACTCCCTCCGCACTGGGAAGCCGCCGCGTGATGACCCACAAGTATAGGGGATCAATCATAGTCCTTTCGATAAGTAAGAGTGTCGAACCCAACAAGGAGTAGACGGAAATGACAAGCGGTTTTCAGCAAGGTATTCTCTGCAAGTACTCAAAGTAGCGGTAACAGATAGTTTTGATAGCAAGATAATTTGTAACAAGTAACAAGTAGTAACGGTAACAAAAGTGCATCAAAGGACAAGCCCGAACGAACTCGTATAATAAGCACAACGTTCTCGAGGACACATGGGAATTTCATCTAGTCACTTTCATCATGTTTATTTGATTCGCGTTCGCTACTTTGATAATTTGATATGTGGGTGGACCGGTGCTTGGGTGCTGTTCTTACTTGAACAAGCCTCCCACTTATAATTGCCCCCTCTCGCAAGCATCCGCAACTACAAAAGAAGAATTAAGATAACTCTAACCATGGCATGAAACATATGGATCCAAATCAGCCCCTTACGGAATAGCGCATAAACTAGGGTTTAAGCTTCTGTCACTCTAGCAACCCATCATCTAATTACTACTCCACAATGCCTTCCCTTAGGCCCAAAGATGGTGAAGTGTCATGTAGTCGACGTTCACACGACACCACTAAAGGAATCAACAACATACATATCATCAAAATATCGAACGAATACCAAATTCACATGATTACTTATGACAAGACTTCTCCCATGTCCTCGAGAACAAAAGTAACTACTCACAAATCATATTCATGTTCAAGATCAGAGGGGTATTGAATAGCATTAAGGATCTGAACATATAATCTTCCACCAAATAAACCAACTAGAATCAACTACAAGATGTAATCAACACTACTAGCAACCCACAGGTACCAATCTGAGGTTTTGAGACAAAGATTGAATACAATAGATGAACTAGGGTTTGAGATGAGATGGTGCTGGTGAAGATGTTGATGAAGATTGATCCTCCCACGATGAGAGGATCGTTGGTGATGTCGATGGCTTCGATTTCCCCCTCCCGGAGGGAAGTATCCCCTGCGGAATCTCTCCGCCGGAGAGCAAAATAGCTCCTGCCCTGGTTCCGCCTTGAGACGGCAGCGCTTCATGCCGAAAGACCTCCTCTTATTTTTTTTCTAGGGCAAATGGCTTCATATAGCAAAAGGAGGGGGCCAGAGGCGAGCTGTGGGCCCCACAAGGCATCAGGGCGCGCCCAGGGGGCGCGCCCTGTTGCCTTGTGGGCAACTGGTGGGTCCCCTCTGGTATTTCTTTTCTCCAGTATTTTTTATATATTCAATAAAAAATCTCCATGAAATTTCAGGTCAATTGGAGCTCTATAGATTAGGTATCTCTGATGTGGCTATTTCAGGTCCAGAATTCCAGCTGCCGGCATTCTCCCTCTTCATGTAAATCTTGCAAATTAAGAGAGAAAATGCATAAGAATTGTACCATAAAGTGAAATAATGATCAAAAACATAATAAAGAACAGTAGGAAATCATGATGCAAATTGGACGTATCACCGCGCACCAGGGAGCTGCTAGCGAGGGGCTACCGGAATACTATCCGCATAAGGAGGGATTATTAGTTTTAGTATTGTTCGTTCTCAATTTTATGCATTGTACTTAGTAGTTAAGTATGGGATCCCAGTTAAGTATCATCACGTATTGTTTGTTTTCGTACTAATATCTATCTAGCTGTTTACCATCGACATGTACAAAATGGAAAACATACACATTGAAAGAGAACAATATATAAGAACGGAAAACAGAGTACACACATTGAAACGGAGCAATAAACAGAGCAATAAACAGAGCAATATTATGATTGTTGGGAATACATAGTGATCAACGTCGAAACGACTCAACAAAATAAAACGCTCCATGACCACCACCCCTGCCTACGGTAGCTCTTGCCTTTGCCTGAACTCGTGCAGGCGTTCGTCCAAGCGGTTGACACGCTCGCGGTACATCTGGAGCGCGATCTTGAGCTCCAAGTTGGCTATTTCATCGGAGATCACCAGCTCGAGGATGTGACGGCCATGTTCCTCTACTGCGCCTATGTGGACACCTGGGCCAAGGAGCGCTCGAGCCTAGCGACCAGCGTGTTGGCATCGAGAGGGCCGCGGACAAGGCGAACGGCGCGACCCATGCGAACAGCGCGGCCGGCGTCCGGTGCAAGCACGGCGCGGCCGGCCTCTGGTGCTAGTACGGTGCAGACGGCTCCTGCCCACTCCTGGCAAGGAATGGGGCTACTGATGGGCCGTGTAGCCAGCTGCAATGCCCTGTCGACAGCAGGCAAGCGCCGATGGAATAGCTCTTGCTGTGCGGCGCGCCGCACCTCTCGCTCTGCGGCGGTCCAACGGTCTTGCTGTGCGACGAGCCGCAGCCTATCGGCGCGGACGCGCCTATCTTGCGCTGCGGGGCACCACCGATCATGTTGTGTGTTGAGCTACAGCCTCTTGGTGCTGAGTTGCCTTTCTTGATCCGCGGCGCTGAAGCGCCGTCCGCCAAGGGTCTGCTCAACCCTAGCAATGACGCGCAGCACGGCGTCGTCGATCATGTTGCCGGGGACGCCCTTGGCCTCGACGGGCCGTGGCGCCTGCTCGTTTACCTCATCGAGGAGGTTGATGGCAGAGGCGGCGCTTCGGTGGGTTGGCATGCTTAGAAAAGGTAGCTAGAGGGGCTATAGGGTGCGCTTGTGCCTCGATGTGTCGCGCGCCGCCTAGGCTTATGCGCAATTGCTGGGTGGCGGCGGGAAACCGATGGGGAAATGGCAGGAAACGGTGGCGTGTTCATAAAACACCATCAATTAATGGAAACTTAGCATAGAAGGAAGCGCGAGCTAGCACGACACGAGCGCGCACATTGCTTGCCCACGGGTGTGATCCATATATCTCGTGTGCCCAACAGAGCACACTATTCACACAAAATAATATTGTTCTGTACACAAAGAGCATAGATGTTGTGCAGACTGAGCAAATCACATCGCACACGGATTAAACTACGAAACCTGTCGGTGATGATTTCATCAATCGCTGACAATTGTTTACCAGCAAGCGTTTGCCAACAACACACATGGGTTATTAGCAGGAATCGTCTGTGTTGTTATCAGTCTTCCCACACATTTCGGATTACTGACATGTTTGCCGTGTATCACACACATCTTGTTAAGTTGAACTATTTCTGTTGTGTTGGGTAATCGCAAACAGTTCATCTGAGTTAACCGCATGTCGTATATCGCACACACCTTGATCTGCCTGACCGTTTCTGTTGTGTTGCGTAATCACAAATAGTTCATCCGAGTGAACTGTATGCCGTGTATCGCACACACCACGAACTGGTTGACCGTGTTTGTTGTTCTGGCTTATCGTAAACAGTTTGTATGGATCACCTATATGCCATGTATCGCACACGCGTCTCTAATCTGAATCGTGTTTGTTGTCCTGTCTTATCGCAAACAGTTCGTATGGATCAACTATATGCCACATATCACACATGCGTCTCTAATCTGAATCGTTTTTTATGTCTCCGGCATCGCAAACAGTTCGTCTTATTGGCGACAGTTTGATTACGACATCATTTGCGATTCAGGCATCGCACACAGTTTGGTCGCGGGGTCTCTGATTCATGTGTCGCGTTAGCAGTCGCCTGTAGTAGTGTCTTATCAGGCTGGACCCCCGGTCGGATTCCGGGTCTGGCAAACACCGGAGGCTCGACCTCGGAACGGATCTCCTTCAAAGACCACGAATCATGCCCCCCAACACCGCCAGGGGCTATGGAGGAACTCCCCTCCCCCTCCTCGGATAACCCTATTGTAGTGCCTGACTCCGATATAGATCAGAGCTCAGCCTTGGACACCAAATCGGGCTTAGAACCGATCCCGGCGGCGGATCTCGAATCCACCCCGCTTCCTTGTACGGCAGAAAACGCATCAGGCGTGCCACTATGAATCGACCCGGCCTACGGCCAGACCATGAACCCTGAGGAGTTATCTCACCTCAATGAGATGCTTGACCGGATCCAGAGTTTGTCAGTCTCGGACGGCAAGACCTCGGTTTATGATAGGATCGGACTTAAAGCCGACGATCGGGAAATTTACATCCCACCCACCACCCACCTGGTCGCCACTATTGATGATTTAACCCATATGCTTGACTACGACGAGGCAACCAACATGGATGAAGATGTCAACAGCCCTATGGACAACACCTCGCCGCCTACTAACACCCGCAGGTGGAAAGCAACATCCACGTATGATGTGTACATGGTCAACACTCCCAACTCCCCTCCAAGGCGCAGGCGAAGACGCAGAAGGGGTGCTAACGGGGAGCCCAGCGGCAACAACCCTACCGCCAATACGGCAGCCAACGCCACGGAAGACCCAGGAAAGGACCCTCAAGCCTCCCCAGAATGCCATGTCGACCCCAAGGGCATCCCCAGGGACTTGGATCCCGACGACCTCTTTGAAGGGGCCGATGACAATTATATGACAGAATCCGAGGAGGACATGAGCCTCAGCACCGAGGACTTCATAGTCCCCGAAGACCCTGCTGAGCAAGAACGCTTTCGGCGGCGCCTAGTTGCTACTGCCCGAAGCATGAAACACAAGCAGCAGCAGCTGCAGGCTAACGAGGACGCACTTAACGACAAGTGGGTCGAAATACTTTCGGCCAAGAAAGACCTCGAAGAACGACGCCGCAGTGCGCCTAAATCATATCCACGCAGGCGTTTACTGCCTGAATTTGACGAGGAATTAACCACTGAGGCACCTGATCGCCCCCCTCGAGGATGCGACAGGCCCGCGCGGGAGGATTTCCACACCCAACCAGCCCCACGCCATCATGGCAAGGACCATGTGGATTATCTGGACCCTCAAGACATTCGACGTCGGATAGAGGCAAACCGGGCGCCACCCCGGTCCATTTATGGATCAAGAGGACGCGCTCCGGCCGGGCCTGACGGCTACGACGCCTGGTTGGACAGGAACGGCCGCGCCCGAGATCAAACCTATACTCGGCTCCCTCCCGACATCCGACATGATACTGCTCGGTTTCGAGGACCAGCCCACCCAATCTGTTTTACAGACAGGGTAATGGAACACCAGTTCCCCGATGGGTTCAAACCCATCAACATAGAATATTACGATGGCACCACGGACCCAGCTGTATGGATTGAAGATTTTCTTCTCCATATACACATGGCCAATGGAGATGACCTCCATGCCATCAAATACTTGCCGCTCAAACTAAAGGGGCCGACGAGGCATTGGCTGAATAGCCTATCGCCCCACTCCATTGGAAGCTGGGAGGCTCTTGAAGACGCCTTCGGGGCAAATTTCCAAGGAACCTACATCCGACCTCTGGAGACCGATGACCTCAGCTGTGTCACTCAGCAGCCCGGCGAATCAGCTCGGAAATTCTGGAACCGTTTTCTTACAAAAAAGAACCAGATCATAGACTGCTCAGACGCCGAAGCCATCGCTGCATTCAAAAACAACATCCGAGATGAGTGGCTTGCCCGCCAGCTCGGCCAGGACAAACCAAGGACCATGGCAGCCCTAACCTCACTCATGACCCGCTTTTGCGCGGGAGAGGACAGTTGGCTGGCCCGGAACATTCACGATGGTGAGGAGGGGACCTCGGAGACTCGCGACGCCAATGGCAATCCTAAGCGTAACAAAAATAAGCGCAGGCATAGAAATGGCGGAAACGACACAAAAGATGCAGCAGTCAATGCAGGCTTCACCGGACCTCGATCCGGACAGAAAAGAAAGCCCTTTAAAGGGAACAAGGATGGACCGAGCCAGCTCGACAAGATCCTGGATCGACCATGCCAAATTAATGGCACTCCAGATAAACCGGCAACCCACACCAACAGGAATTGCTGGGTCTTTAAGCAGGCTGGCAAGGTAGCGACAGAGGGTCAAAGTAAAATCCAAAATCGCAGCGAAGACAAGGACGAACCTCGGCGGCCAAATAATGGAGGCCAAAAGAAGTTTCCTAATGAGGTAACAGTGGTAAACATGATTTACGTTACCCACATCCCCAAAAGGGAGAGGAAGCACGTACTTCGGGACATCTACGCGTTAGAGCATGTGGCCCCGAGGTACAATCCATGGTCGGCTTACCCGATCACATTCGACAAACACGACCATCCGACTAGCATCAGGCATGGCGGATCGGCCGCACTCATCCTGGACCCGATCATCGACGGTTTTCATCTGACGCGCGTCCTTATGGATGGAGGGAGCAGCCTCAACTTGATCTACGAGGACACGGTAAGGAAGATGGGGATTGACTCATCTCAGATTAAGCCTAGCAGCACCACCTTTAAAGGTGTAATACCAGGGGTCGAGGCTCACTGCACCGGAACCGTGTCCCTGGAGCTAGTATTCGGATCACCCAAGAACTTCAGGAGTGAGGAGTTAATCTTCGACATCGTACCTTTTCGCAGCGGATACCATGCGCTCTTAGGGCGCACCGCATTCGTCCGCTTCAATGCAGTCCCGCATTACGCTTATCTCAAGCTCAAAATTCTGGGACCCAACGATGTTATTACGGTCAATGGTAACACCGAACGCTCTCTCCGGACAGAAGAGCAGACCGCGGCTTTCGCAGCCGAGGTGCAGGCATCTGAGGAGGCATCCCGAGGCGGTAAACGCACCCCCAGCTCTTCAAAGCGTGCGCGGGCCACGCCAGTCGACCTCGGACATGCACCTCCCCACCCTAAATAGGGGTACGGGCTCCTCGCGCGCTTCCCTCGGGAGGCGCACTACGTCCCCAGGGTGCACAACTTCACACTAAAAATTCCCTGGTCGCCGAGGAGCCAAAACAACGGAAAAGTCGGGTCGGCTCGACCGAGCAGCGATAAAACCTCGGGCTTACATGTCGGCAGGGTTCTGTCAAAGAGCTAGCCAACACTAGCATGCCCATGTGGCTTTAACCACACAACTAACAGTTGCAGACCTCTTCAAAGGGCTCGACCAATGAACGCATCAAGCGCATACTTGTCCGAAGTTGCATGCTATCAATATCAACCCCCGCTATCAACGAGGACGAGCTGGTCAATAGCATGGAGACGCAGACATGCGGTAGGAAGCGGCCCGGGCTCATAGACACGAGGACAAGATCCGCCCTGTTTTCTTATAGTTTCTCCTTCATTATATTTACTCGCATTGTATCTTGTTTAGTTCCTCTCATCAAAAGTTCGGCATGTAAAGCTTGGCCACATGAAATAAAGAAATCGTGCCCATAAAGGTCTTTAACGTATTTTCTTACAAGCACTGCCCACGAACCATGAGAACATCTCCAGGATACAATTGCTAAAGGGCCTCGATTTTACACCCTGAAACACAAGTCTGGAGTACTCGGTGTCTCGGATGTTGCATTATATGCATCAGTTTCGAACCTAGATTTTGGTCAATAGTTGTGTTGCCCGGCTCCTATGTGTACCCCTTACGTTCCCGATAAATTCGGCTAAGGGTGTAACGGGAGAACCACTGCGATAGTGCAGCATGTTTAACTGGCAGAGCGCCGCAGTGGAGAAAGCCAAAAAACTGACTATCTAGGTAAGCGAAAACTGGTCGGCCGTCCGAAGACCGCATCAAGCGACGTGTCATTAGAGATCACCCGTGTTAAAGGAAGGGCTTCTTCCTCGAATTAGCCGAGGTGGGCATGGGCATAGACCTCGGCTGACTAAGCCAACCACTTCACTCACCGGGGGCTCGTCATCAGTCCCCACCGTCAAACTCCTATGACTAAGTGAAAGTTATAAAGCCACCGCAGTCCGATTGCCTAGTATGTATGTGCACAGACATCCTCCGGCAGCCGAGACGTCGGGTAAGGGTCACGATCGCCTAAAAGGGGCACCCTTTGTATAATGTACAAGGGGGTTGAAGCCGACGACTGGCCACTTTCAGTTTAACACGGTCAAACAGGAGGAATATTAAAAACAAAGCAGAAATATATGAGAGGAACTTAAGCCGCACTCATTAAATAACTGATAATTTTTATACATTCCATGCACTTTGGCATTCCGAGGTGCTACCTAAAAATAAAACTTGTCCTTAGGACACATGGCCTCGGTAACACGGGCGCCCTCCTGTACCTCGGCAAAGAACTGCTCCGCGGTGCGCACCTTCCCTTCAGGGGGCCCCGTAGCCACAACCTCCGCCTCAAACTTCCGAAAGTGCATCTTTACGCAGGCATACGCCCGCCGCGCCCCTTCCAGACATGCGGATCGCTTCCAGCGGTTGACTTGCAGAGCGGCCTCTTGCAGTCGCGCCAGGAGCCCGAAGAAGCTGGCTGGCAACACCTCCGTTGGCCACAAATTGACGCAAAGATCTTAGAGCGCAAGCCTCGCCATCCGGAGAAGTTCTGCTAGCTGCTTCATCCGATGATTGAGTAACTGCGGCTGCGACGACTCCTGGAATTGCCTCCAGAATGCCTTCTCCGCCTCATGGCCCTCCAGTTGGCCGAAATGAAGGCCGGCGTCCGCCGCACTCTTCGGGAGATCGGCGAAGACCTCTGCGGATTGCCATAGCTGGGTGAGCTCGACGAATCCTTTGCTGCCAAATGCACATTGAAGTAAATATGGCTTACCCACGGCTATCTGCTCCACTTGTTGGAGCACTTTGCGGTCGGCTCGGGCCTTGGTCTGGAGCTCGGAGTGCGCAAGACCGAGCTTCTTGAGCTCTTCCTTCGCCTTCTTCTCCTCGGCCTGAAGGGCATCATGTGTCTCAAACACGCCCTTCAGGGTCTCCTCGACCTCCCCGACCCGCGCCTGGTATTTCCCCCTAGCCACCTTTTCGGCGGCTAGGTCCTTCTCCGCCTTGGCCGCAGCAGCTTTATGTTGCTCAACCTCCTGCCGAGCCTTTAAGAGCTCGGCCTTGAGCCTCTCAAGCTCGACGACAGCCTCTGTCATTCAAACAGCTCGGCGTCCGCCTCTATTTCGCAAAATATATTTCCTTCAACTCACACTCAAAGATAAAAAGCATCGGTCGCTTACCTTGAGACGGCTCGACCTGCTTGTTCATCTCCGCAATCTCCTCGGAGACGGAGCCCGGAGCCGAGGTTGAAACCTGCATAGACACTTTCTGATGAGCCCCGTGATCAATTCATTGACACTTCGGACATACATCCTATCTTATCAGTCCTGGGGGCTACTCTTTCCTCTGCTCCTATAGTTTGACCCCAACACCAGTTTTTCAAACTGGCCTTGGGCTCGGGGGCTACTCACTGGCTAAGCCGTCTAAACGCCAGGTAACGGATGTTTTCGGGCAGTTACAAGGATCAATAAAGTAAGTCTAAGCAGAGAAGGTCCTTTTTCGCGTAAAGACAGAAAGATTACCTCGAAGCTCGTGATGAGGCCCTTGAAGGCCTCACGCATTCCGGCCTCTGTGGACTGGAATCCCTGCAGCGCCGCGCCAATTAACGTGCGGTGCTCTTCCTTGAGGGAGGAGCCCATCAAGGCCACCTCCATTTCTTCAGTCCACCCCGCGCTAGCCCGCCCTGGAGCGGGAGGTGGGGTTGGCAAAACCTCAGACCTCAGCACCTGGGTGCTAGGTACGGGGGTCTCCAGCTGCGGCGGTGGAGCCGGAGTAGACTTCAGTTGGGGCACCAATTGGCCCAACCCTTCCTGGACGACTGATGTCTACTACACAACTTATTCTAATAGACTCGTGTTGGGCCTCCAAGCGCAGAGTTTTGTAGGAAAGTAGCATTTTTCCCTCAAGTGGATGACCTAAGGTTTATCAATCCGTGGGAGGCGTAGGATGAAGATGGTCTCTCTCAAACAACCCTGCAACCAAATACAAGAAATCTCTTGTGTCCCCAACACACACAATACAATGGCAAATTGTATAGGTGCACTAGTTCGGCGAAGAGATGGTGATACAAGTGTAGTATGGATAGTAGATATAAGTTTTTATAATCTGAAAATAAAAAAACAGCAAGGTAACTGATACGTCTCCATCGTATCTATAATTTTTGATTATTTCATGCCAATATCCTATAATTTCCACATACTTTTGGCAACATTTTATATTGTTTTTTGAGACTAACATATTGATCCAGTGCCCAGTGCCAGTTCCTGTTTGTTGCATGTTTTTTATTTCACAGAATATCCATATCAAACGAAGTCCAAATGCAATAAAATTTCACGGAGAATTATTTTGGAATATATGTGATTTTTGGGAGGTGGAATCAACACAAGGCGGTGCTCATGGGCCCCACGAGGCACCAGGGCATGCCAGGGGGGTCCGGCGTGCCGTGGTGCCTCGTGAGGCCCTCGTAGGTCGGTTGGTGCTATTCTTCGGGCGCAAGGAAGCTAATATCCATAAAAAAATCGTGTTACAATTTGAGCGCAATCGGAGTTACGGATCTCCGGGAATTTAAGAAACGGTGAAAGGCCAGAAACCAAAAACGCGAAACAGAAGAGAACAGAGAGAGAGATCCAATATAGGAGGGGCTCATGCCCCTCCGCCGCCATGGCAGCCATGGACCAGAGGGGAAACTCTCCTCCCATCTAGGGGGAGGCCAAGGAAGAAGAAGAAGAAGGGGGGATCTCTCCCCGTCTCTCCCGGTGGCGCCGGAGTGCCTCCGGGGCAAGGATCCTGACGGCGATCTACATCAACAACCTCGCTACCGTCAATACCAACTCTCCCCCCCTCTATGCAGCGGTGTAACCTATCAATTCCCGCTGTAATTCTCTACTTGAACATGGAGCTTAATGCTACATATTATTATCCAATGATTTGTGGCCATCCTATGATGTTTGAGTAGATTCTTTTTGTCCTATGGGTTGATTGATGATCGTGATTGGTTTGAGTTGTATGTTTTATTTTGGTGCTGTCCTATGGTGCCCTTCGTGTCGCGCAAGCGTGAGGGATTCCCGCTGTAGGGTTTGCAATACGTTCATAATTCTCTTATAGTGGGTGGCGTGAGTGACTGAAACACATACCCTAGTAAGGGGGTTGTTGCGTATGGGAGTAAAAAGGACTTGATACTTAATGCTATGGTTGGGTTTTACCTTAATGACCTTTGGTAGTTGCGGATGCTTGCTAGAGTTCCAATCATAAGTGCATATGATCCAAGTACGGAAAGTATGTTAGCTCATGCCTCTCCCTCATATAAAATTGCAACAATGATTACCGGTCTAGTTATTGATTGCCTAGGGACAAATCATTCTCTTGTGTTACAAAAGCTTTCTACTAAACAACTAACTTTTATTATCTTGCAAATTACTCATAGTTTTATTCTCGCAAAGTACTTCTAGTTTTATTCTTGCAAACCTATCCTATCACCTACAAAATTATTTCATACTTGTTCTAGGTAAAGCGAACGTTAAGTGCGCGTAGAGTTGTATCGGTGGTCGATAGAACTCGAAGAGAATATTAATTCTACCTTTAGCTCCTCGTTGGGTTCGACACTCTTATTTATCGAAAAAGCTACAATTGATCCCCTATACTTGTGGGTTATCAGTAACTAGTAGTAAAAGTGAGCACAAACGGTATTGCAATGCTTGAAAACAAGGCCTAGGGTTCATACTTTCAGTAGTGCAATCTCTCAACAATGCTAACATAATTGGATCATATAACAATCCCTCAACGTGCGATAAAGAATCACTCCAAAGTTCCTGTTTGCGGAGAACATAAGATAGAAATTGTTGTAGGGTACGAAACCACCTCAAAGTTATCTTTTCCGATCAATCTATTGAGCCATCCCTATAAGTGTCACGAACAGCCCTAGAGTTCGTACTAAAATAACACCATATGATACGCATCAACCAACTCTAATGTCACCTAGATACTCCAATGTCACCACAAGTATCCATGAGTCAATTATATGATACGCATCAAACAACTTCAGATTCATAATATTCAATCCAACACAAAGAACTTCAAAGAGTGCCTCAAGATTTCTACCGGAGAAAGTAGGACGAAAACGTGCATCAACCCCTATGCATAGATTACCCCAATGTCACCTCGGGAATCCGCGAGTTGAGTGCCAAAACATACATCAAGTGAATCAATATAATACCCCATTGTCACCACGGGTATTCATATGCAATACATACATCAAGTGTTCTCAAATCCATAAAAGTATTCAATCCGATAATAGTGAAACCTCAAAGGTAAAAACTCAATTCATCACAACAAGATAGAGAGGGGAAAACACCATATGATCCAACTATATTAACAAAGCTCGTGGTACATCAAGATCGTGCCAAATCAAGAACACGAGAGAGAGAGAGAGAGATCAAACACATAGCTACTAGTACATACCCTCAGCCCCGAGGGTGAACTACTCCCTCCTCATCATGGAGACCGCCGGGATGATGAAGATGGCCTCCGGTGATGATTCCCCCGTCTGGCAGGGTGCCGGAAAAGGGCTGTAGATGAGATCATGGAGGTACAGAGGCTTGTGGCGGCGTAAAAACTCATCTAGGTTAACTTTCGGGGGTTTCTGAATATATATGATTTTTCAGCATTGGAATCACGCAAAGAGGTGCCACAAGGGGCCCACGAGGCACCAGGGCGCGCCTGCGGGGGTGCCGCGCCTTGGTGGCTTGTGGGGCCCCTGTGGGTCTTCTGCTGCTCCCCCGAAGCTTCCTGGGTATGTTTCCTTCCAGAAAAAATCGTCAAAAAGTTTCGCTACATTTAGACTTCATTTGATATGGATTTTCTGGAAAACCAAAAACAAGCAGAAAACAGCAACTGGCACTGGGCACTAGGTCAATATGTTAGTCCATACAAATCATATAAAAGCCATATAAAAGTGCACCAAAATCATACAAAACTATAATAAATATGGCATGAATACTTCATAAATTATAGATACGTTGGCGACGTATCAGCATCCCCAAGCTTAATTCCTGCTTGTCCTCGAGTAGGTAAATGATAAAAGAAATAATTTATGAAGTGTGAATGCTAGCATAGTGCATAAGTTTGATCAATGATAATTTCAATCACTCTTCCTAGCATCATAACAGCAACTTTTTCTCATAAAACTCATCATTGTAAAGTAGCAATCAATTCACATGTTATGGTTCAAACAATGAATTCTCTTGAAACTTAACAACCAATGTTCTTAGTCACCAAACAATTGCAATTCAACTTAATTTCAACAAAGTCTAAGTAAGAGCTCCACATACTCAATTATCATATAGTCTTCTATGATTGCTAGTACTCAAAGCATATTTTTAGAACAAATGGCATCCATCGAACACAGAGAAAGATAGGGGCTTAATGTTTCGCCTTCCAACTTATTTATCATAGAGATAATTGTCAACAATAATAATTCATGATCAAATATATTTGACTGGCCATATGTGCCTGGATCTTTCCCCACCACATGATGCTTGCCAACTAGAGAATAAATGAGGTTGAAATGCGAATGAATACTTATTGACTCTTGCATAAAAGTAAATGCATAAAAGTAAAAGATAGGCCCTTCGCAGAGGGAAGCAGAGGTTGTCATGCGCTTTTTATTTTTAGATGCACAAGCCCTTAATGCAAAGGAACGTCATGTTATATTGCCCCTTGTGATAGCAACCTTTATTTTGCAGTTCGTCGCTTTTATTTCTTTACCATCACAAATTCGTACAACGCTTATTTTCCCTTACAATAAAAGATCATACATATTTTAGGAGCAATTTTTATTACTTTTTGCACCGATGACAACTTACTTGAAGGATCTTATCCAATCCATAGGTAGATATGGTGGACACTCATGGGAAGAAACTGGGTTTAAGGGTTTTTGGATGCACAAGTAGTATCTCTACTTAGTACGAATTTTTGGCTAGCAAAAGATCCTAAGCAAGCACCACATGTTGGATGATCCATAACAATATAACTTCTATGCAAATATACCCAAACATAACTCATTACGTTGTCTTCCTTGTCCAACTTCAAATAATTTGCTCAAGTTTGAAAATAATTAATGGGTATTCACAATCATAAAAGATGACCAAGATAATATATTTATATGTGAAAGGTCTCTCCCTTATACTAATCATTCATGAATTGCTTGTATGACCAATATTGTGATTGTCAAGCTTCAATAGATTTTGCTTTCTAAACCCAATGTGAAATTACTACTAGGAAAGATACAAGCATATGAAGCTCATATTATTTCAACTTCATGATATTCAATTTATTCAACAATTTACTCATAGGATATAAGTGAAGAACAATAGTAAATGACAAACTACACCAAAAGATATAAGTGAAGACCAAATAAGTAGTTAAGTAAATAGGTAGCTATCTGAGGACTCTCTCTCATTTCAAAATTTCAGATCTTAAGTATTTTATTCAAACAGCAAAGAAAACAAAATAAAATGACATTCCAAGAATAGCACATCTCATGTGAAGAAGCAAAAACTTAGGCTCAACCAAAACTTGCCGATAGTTATTGAAGAAGAAAAGTGGGATGCCTACCGGGGCATCTCCAAGCTTAGATGCTTGAGAATTCTTGAAATATTAACTTGGGATGCCTTGGGCATTCCCAAGCTTGAGCTCTTGTGTCTCCTTAATTACTCTCATATCATGGCTTCTCCTAAACCTTAAAAACTTCATCCACACAAAACTCAACAAGAACTCGTGAGATAAGTTAGTAAAAATGAACTCAAAACCTCAACATTATCTACTGTAGCAAATCACAAAAATTATAATTAAACATTGCATACTAAATGTCTCTTCATATTTAATACTCCTATCCAAAAATAGAAACATTAAACAAGCAACATATGCAAACAATGCAACTATAACCGAAATCTGCCAAAACAGAACAGTCTGTAAAAGGGGAATAAGAATCCATACTTTCCTAACTCTAAAAATTCTAAAAAATTACCACGTGACAGAGAACTCATGCATTCTTACTTTGTAAAAAATTCAGATTTTTATCATGTTCCGACTATTCAGGAATATTCTGGACATAACAGAAAACTTTCTGTTTTCAAACAGCAACACATGAACTTGCAAACTGAGCATGGTAAAGGCTATAATTGGCATTTTATTGAACTAAAAGATACAAAACATGATTATTTATAACACCAAGAAAATATCAACAGAATAAAATGATGCTCTAAGCAAAACTCATATTATGTGACGAATAAAAATATAGTTCCAAGTGAGGTTACCGATAGTGTTGAAGACGAAAGAGGGGATGCTTTCCGGGGCATCCCCATGCTTATTTGCTTGGGTATTCCTTGAATATTACCATGGGGTGCCTTGGGCATCCCCAATCTTAGGGTCTTGCCACTCCTTATTCTCCTCATATCGTTATCTCACCCAAAACTTGAAAACTTCAATCACACTAAACTTAACGGAACTTGTGAGATAGGTTAGTATGATAAAAATAAATCATCCACTTAGGTACTATCAAGAAAAGATTCATAATTTTTCTCACATAATGACTACTGTATTATATCATTTCCACAATTTATATTACTCAATATAAGCTATGGAAACACTAAAACAAGCAAACTTTGCATAGAAAATAGAATCTGTCAAAAACAGAACAGCGTGTAGTGAGCGATTTAAAAACTATACTTCTGTACCTCCAAAAATTCTGAAAAATTAGGAAAACGTATAACATTTGTAACCCAATACTCTGTAAAAATTTCAGAATTTTATCATGCTCCAGTAGAGAATAGAAATTCCAGCACTGGACGCAAAAGTTTCTGTTTTTGCACAGAATCAAATCAACAAGCATCCACACCATCCCAAAGGCTTTACTTGGCACATTATTGAAAGAAAACATATAAAACATGATTACCACAGTAGATTAATCATGTGAACACAAAAAAACAGTAGGGGTAAATGTTGGGTTGTCTCCCAACAAGCGCTTTTCTTTAATGCCTTTTAGCTAGGCATGATGATTTCAATGATGCTCGCATAAAAGTAAAGAATTGAAACACAAAGAGAGCATCATGAAGCATATGACTAGCACATTTAAGCCTAACCCACTTCCTATGCATTGTGATTTTGTGATCAAACAATTTATGGGATCAAGAATCAACTAGCATAGGGAGGCAAAACAAGCAGAACTTCAAAACTTTCAACACATAGAGACGAAACTTGATATTATTGCAACACCTACAAGCATATGATCCTCTCTCATAATAATTTTCAGTAGCATCATGAATGAATTCAACAATATAACTATCACATAAAGCATTCTTTTCATGACCTACAAGCATATAAATTTTATTACTCTCCACATAAGCAAATTTGTTCTCATCAATAATAGTGAGAGCAAATTCAACAAAATAACTATCATGAGATACTTGATTGGCATAATCCAATTGAAAATTAAAATCATGATGACAAGTTTCATATTTATCATTATTCGTTATAGCATACATGTCATCACAATAATCATCATAGATAGGAGGCATGCAATCATCATAATAAATTTTCTCATCAAAACTTGGGGGACTAAAAATATCATCTTCATCAAACATAGCATCCCCAAGCTTGTGGCTTTGCATACCATTAGCATCATGGATACTCATAGAATTCATACTAACAACATTGCAATCATGCTCATCATTCAAATATTTTATGCCAAACATTTTATTGAATTCTTCTTCTATCAATTGGGCATAATTTTCCGCTCCATCATTTTCAAGAAAGACATTATAAAGATGAATAATATGAGGCAACCTCAATTCCATTTTTTTGTAGTTTTCTTTTTTTATCAACCAAACTAGTGATAAAACAAGAAAATAAAAGATTCAATTAAAAGTTCTAAAGATATACCATCAAGCAATCACCTCCCCGGCAACTGCGCCAGAAAAGAGCTTGATGTCTACTACACAACTTATTCTTGTAGACTCGTGTTGGGCCTCCAAGCGCAGAGTTTTGTAGGACAGTAGAAATTTTCCCTCAAGTGGATGACCTAAGGTTTATCAATCCATGGGAGGCGTAGGATGAAGATGGTCTCTCTCAAACAACCCTGCAACCAAATACAAGAAATATCTTGTGTTCCCAACACACCCAATACAATGGCAAATTGTATAGGTGCACTAGTTCGGGGAAGAGATGGTGATACAAGTGTAGTATGGATAGTAGATATAAGTTTTTATAATCTGAAAATAAAAAAACAGCAAGGTAACTAGTAGTAAAAGTGAGCACAAACGGTATTGCAATATTTGAAAACAAGGCCTAGGGTTCATACTTTCACTAGTGCAATCTCTCAACAATGCTAACATAATTGGATCATATAACAATCCCTCAACGTGCGATAAAGAATCACTCCAAAGTTCCTATTCGCGGAGAACATAAGATAGAAATTATTGTAGGGTACGAAACCACCTCAAAGTTATCTTTTCTGATCAATCTATTGAGCCATCCCTATAAGTGTCACGAACAGCCCTAGAGTTCGTACTAAAATAACACCATATGATACGCATCAACCAACTCTAATGTCACCTAGATACTCCAATGTCACCACAAGTATCCATGAGTCAATTATATGATACGCATCAAACAACTTCAGATTCATAATATTCAATCCAACACAAAGAACTTCAAAGAGTGCCTCAAGATTTCTACCGGAGAAAGTAGGACGAAAACGTGCATCAACCCATATGCATAGATTACCCCAATGTCACCTCGGGAATCCGCGGGTTGAGTGCCAAACATACATCAAGTGAATCAATATAATACCCCATTGTCACCATGGGTATTCATATGCAAGACATACATCAAGTGTTTTCAAATCCATAAAAGTATTCAATCCGATAATAGTGAAACCTCAAAGGTAAAAACTCAATTCATCACAACAAGATAGAGAGGGGAAATGTAACACCCCAGATGTAATCCTTCCATATTTGTATTCCCCAACCTTGCCATATATGGAATTGTCATGATGATCTTGATGGATGGGCTTCTTCTCATGTTGTGTTTTGCTTTCTTTTCATTTTGCATTTCATCTTCATGCCATTCTTTTGTCATGTGCATTGCATCCATCATTGTAATTTTGTTGTGCTCATCATGTATGCATTGTGGTTATGTGTGAGCATCTTCTCCTTGCCTCACCCAACTCTTGGGTTTCACCTATGCAAGCCATCTACCATCCCCTCTCTCTCAAATCCCTTCTTTTCCCAAGTTTTTCTTGATGCACTATTTCTATCCCAAATTAATGTTCACAATATTTCTAAATTCTCAAGTCCATGTCTTTTACCTCTATGCCAAATTTCAAATCAATTGGACTTGATTTGGTTGGGATCAAAATGCCTCAAGTTTGAATTTAATTCAAACTTGTGATATTTTTCTTTCTCTAAAAATTTCCAAAGCATTTTATTCAAATACTACGCAATTTCTAGATTCCAGAGATATTTTCATCTCAGCTTCACCCTTCCCCAAGCCCCCTGTGCTTTTCCCTTTGATTTTTTGTTTGAAGAAAGTGAAAAAGAAAAGGGAAGAGAGCAGCAGCAGCAGCAACAGGCCCAGCACCGCGCGGCCCAGCTCACCTCGCACGCGCGCGCCCCGTTTCCTTTTCTCACCCGCGCGCAGCCGAACCCCCGCTAGCCCATCGCCACATGGCAAGGCCGGCCCCGCCTGGCAGCCACGGGCTATAGTCGACCCGCGCACCCCCTTTTCGTCCTCCTCGCGCTCTCGCCATGGGGACCGCGAGCACGAGAGCATCGCCGCGCCGTCCCGTCGCCCTAGCCCTCTATAAAGCTCCTATCCTTGTCCCTAACTCCTCTAGGGTTCCCCTCTTTCCCCTCACCGCCACCGCCAGGTGAGAGAGCCACCAGATCCGCTGCCCCGACCACGCCACGAGCGCATCTGAGGGCGCGTCCATGGCGCCCGAGTAGCCCGAGTCCCTCTCCGACGCCGTCTTCGTGTCCGTGGGGTTCTCCAAGTCTGGCTACGTCCCCGACGTCGACTACCGAAAGCCGGGAGCCCCCAAGACCGCCGTCCTCTTCGTCTCCGTCCGCTTCGGCCGCCGTTCGTCTCCGGTGGAGTTCCGGCGACCCCGACCCCGAACACTCCGTCCAAGCACACCGCCGTGTTCGTGGTGAGTGTCCGCTTCGCCCCATACCCTTTTCCACCTCGTTTGTGCGCTCTTTCGCCGATCGCCATGTGCGCCGCCGTCGCCGCCGTCGGGACTCATCTCCGGCGAGTATCCCGACCCCCTTAGGCTTCGCCAGCGTGTCCGTCGTGCTCGCCGTAGTGCGTAGGTGCCGTTCCGCCGCTTCGCAGTAGCCGTCGTGCCCCGTAGCGAGTGGCACAAGCCCGTCACCGCCGCCTCTGTTCCACGTCGCCGGCGTCGCCTCCGTCGTCGTCCGGTGGCGTGGGAAGCATGCGGATGTGCGGATTCCTCCCGCGCTTTGAACACGCCCCTCCGCCGTGCCAGTAGCTCGCCGGAGCAACTCCGGCGAGTCCTCTGTTGCGCCACTGCCGTCGCCGGCGCCCTCCCCTGTTTCCTCTGTCTTGCACACGCACGCGTCATGTGGGCCCGACGGGTCTCGCTGGTCTGTCACACGCACGCACGCGACCCCACATGGCATCCACACTCGCAGCGTGGCCCCACCTGTCGGCCACCCAGCGTTTTGTCTTTTTCCCTTTTTTGGCGCTTTCCCGTTTTGGCAAGTTTCCAGATCCGGCGCTTTCCAAATCGGGCATATTCCAAATCTGGAATATGGCTTATTTCAATTTCTGTCCTATGTGTATATGTGGTGTTTTGAGCATTTTTCATATAGGAATATATGCATCTAATATATGATTTCGGGGTAGAAAAATCCAACTAATCCATCTGTGGCATTAGATTTATCATTTTAGCAAGTTTTCATGAATGCCATTTTTCCATAATATGTCATTTTGTTATTTTTGTGTGATTTAATGCAAATGTCATATGAGCATCTTGTCAACATGAGTTTGGGGCATTTTCATGTCTTCTTACTGCTAGTATTTATTTCATGTCATGATATGCCATGATAGGAGTGGTACAAGCTTGTAAACATGCTTAGTCATTGTTACTGTTTTGAACTTGTTGAAAATTTGCTAAACCTTGTGATGTTTCCTTGATGGTAGCCACTAATCTATGCCTCTTTTGTACATGTCCAGTAAACATGATTTGGTCCTTGTTGTCAGTACATTCATGCCATGCTAATTTATGCCATGTTAAACTCATGTAGCATGTATAAATGTTGCTCTAAATATGCCTAGTCAATGTAGCAGTTTTCTGTCAACATCAAGTTGCAATGTTGTGAGCTCATTTCTGATGAATCCATGCTTCCTATGAATTTGTGCCAATCTAATCAAATGATCTATGCCATGTGTACTGTAGGTGCATTCCAATTTCTTGCAATTTAGAGTTGTTTTGCCTACTGTAAAATCCATGTGAATACTGCATGTCAATGTTTCTGCCAGCATATACTCTACTGTAACATTTTCTTTGCATCTTGTTGTCTTCATTCCAATTAATCTGTGATGCTAATGAATTTGAACCTATGGAATGAATTGTTGTGCATTTAGAGTACTACAGCCACATATCTTGTATGAGCATTTTAGGGTACTGTAGCTTGCTGTTTTGATGTGCATAAGATGCCATGTTGCTGTTAACTACAGTTGCATTGCATATTGTGTTGCTCTCCATTTGAGTTTCGTGCATCCGTTCCTCGTGATCTTTATATCGATTTCAATCGAAATCCTCCAATCTCTTCAGAGGCATACTTGGACTGCCAAGATTTTGCCCATATCCATCTTTTGCTTCACCGTTCACATCTTGTTATCATTTCTGTCATCCCGGTAGCACCGTTCCTTCATTCATGACATGCTCGTTATTTCACCATGCCATTTCATGCATCATTATGCTTGAGCATATATGCCATGATTGTTTGTTTATTTCGGTGCTTGCTCTTTCTTTTGGGTAGTTCCGGGAGATGAGTCCGAGTTCGAGGAACCGGTTGAGAACGTGTTCGAGGAGCAGTATTACTATCCTACCGAAGAGACTTCAGGCAAGATGATCATTACCCTTGATAACAATACTATCTTTGCTTGCTAATTGTCTCGTTGCTAACGCTATGTCACGCTTCCTACCACAAACATGTCAGCCTCTCATATGCCATGATACAGCCTCTAACCACCCTACCCAGCAAACCGGTTGTTTGGCTATGTTACCGCTTTGCTCAGCCCCTCTTATAGCGCTGCTAGTTGCAGGTGCAGTGCAGGTTGTTCCATGTTGGGACATGGATATGTTGGGATATCACAATATCTCTTATTTAATTAATGCATCTATATACTTGGTTGTGGGTGGAAGGCTCAGCCTTTTGCCTAGTGTTTTGTTCCACTCATGCCGCCTTAGTTTCCGTAATACCGGTGTTATGATCCTTGATTAGCGTTCCTAACATGCTCAGGGGAATGGGACCCTCTTGACAGTTCGCTTTGAATAAAACTCTTCCAGCAAGGCCCAACTTTGGTTTTACCATTTGCTTAATAACAACTAAAACTTGCATAGGGAGTAATTAACCCGAAGATTCTTAATCAACAACCCGGGCCAGTGCTCCTCATGAGTGTTGGTCCAAACTAGAGCACCTTGCGGCGCCCCCTTGGCAACTTGGGTCTCAGCTAACCGTAAGCTTCGCTTATCCGTCGTGGCCTGATTTAGAGATACGCGCGGCTCCAGTTGGGGTGTCGGCACGTCGGGAGGTCTTGCTGGTTTTGTTTTACCATTGTCGAAATGTCTTGTGCACCGGGAATTCCGAGGATACTTCGGGCTGACTCGAGGTTGATCGGGTTTTCTCGAGGTTGAGGTTTTTCCACCGCGGCTTGTGTTGGTTTATGATGGACTAGGTTGGAACACCCCTGCAGGGTTATATCTTTCGGAAAGCCGTGCCCGCGGTTATGTGGCGACTTGGATATTTATAACCTCCGGTTGTAGAGAAGTTGACACTAAATCTAATAAAATACACCAACTGTGTGCGTAACCGTGATGGTCTCTTTTTGAGTAAGTTTGGGAAGAGAACACGGTGGGGTTATGTTTGAATCGTAAGTAGGTGTTCAGGGTCACTTCTTGATCATATTAACCTTGCGACCGTTATGCGTAATATGCTCGTCTTAATTCTTGTACTCATAAGTTAGCCACTTAAACATGCTTAGTGCTTGCTACAACCTCACTACATTACCCCTTCCATTCTTGTAAGCTTAAATAGTTTTGCTACCTTGGGTGATGAGATTGCTGAGTCCCTGTGACTCACAGATTACTATAAACACCAGTTGCAGGTACACTTGAGACAGACACAGGTGAGCCCGAGATGCTCCATTGGGAGTATGACGATGAGCGTGGACGTATGTACGTCACGATGCCAGATGATCCGTAGTGGACCCTAGTCGGTTGATCCGGGGATAATAGCAGGGTGGTGTTTTCTCGTTTGATTTCGTCCGTAGTCGGACCCTGTCTTTCTTTTGGATGATTGTATGATGATTTATGATATATTTATGCTGTAGCATGTGGTGAGTGTAAGCCTTTATCTGGTACACTCATATGTTCATTTGGTTGTATGTATTTGAGAATCACCTTGCTATGCGATCCAAACTGGGGTTCTGTCACGATCTCGACTTCATCACGAGATTGCGATAGAGCTCCATATTGGGCGTTACAAGTTGGTAATCAGAGCCATACCGATTATAGGAGCCCCTTGTTTGATCGAACCGTTGACGAGTCTAGAAGAAAAACTATTTTGAGTCCTAGTTATATATCGGAGAGTAGGAATTCTTTTTACTCCTTATCCCCTTCGTCGCTCTGGTGAGGAATTATGGCGTAGGTGTTTTATTCTACTACCTCTTCTCACTCAAAAAAAATTTTAGGATCACGCGGGTATTGTTGGAATGGTTGCGATATCGGTGTGATGTGACTCTGTTCTTGGTGCCTCCTGGCCGTATGGATTGGACCTGGGGAGTTGAGCTCCAAGGGGTTTTGTCACACTCGCTATCGTTTCGGTTCTGGGAATACCAGAGGACGCCGACATCGAAACGCTTCTACACTTTTTGTGGTGGCAAATAGTGTCGTGACTTTTCCCCAGTACTGGAGGAGATAGCTCGGATGATCCACTATGACTAGTATCACTGTGTTTTCGAAGGTCTGAGGTAGATGAATTTGCAAAGTTTCTCGGTCGTGTGTTGAGGGTTGCGGATGCGGTTGCAGCTGATTAGGTTGTTGTTTGATGAGTAGGTTCCTAGATCCGCAACCTGATCTCATAACCAAGAAGTTTCGGGAGTTCGTAGGGGAATTCAAGTATCACCTAGGATATATTTCCAACAGACACATGATATGATATGGGGTCTATCATATGTTTGTTTCCATCTTCGTTACCTTGTACATTATTCTAACATTCTTTCCAAGTGGCTTCTCAATCTTTGGTGTATCATCTATCTTTCGGAATGCATTCGTTCATATCTGTTCGGATGCTAGCTTGTGAAGACTTATGTTGCAATATCTATCCATTGATTCATCTTTTCAATTGTCTCATTGAAGATTCTAACGGTTGTTTCCATCTTCAGGATGGCTCCCGCAACCCGTGGGAATCCGACCCGTGATGATGGGGAGCAGTCAGAACCTCCACCTCCTCCTCCACCTCCGCCTCCGGAGGCATGGCAAGCTTTGATGGCAGCAACCAATGCCAATACTCAGATGTTGCTCCAGTTTATGCAAGAGCAGAATCAAGGGTATCAAGGCAATCAAGGCCAAGGCAACTTCAACAATCAACCACAATATGCTACTCTCAACCAGTTTCTCAGCAACCAGCCCAAGTCCTTTAGTTCGTGCACTCAGCCTCTCGATGTTGACGATTGGTTACTAGATATCAATAAACACTTCGAGTGCAGCAATGTCAGACCTGAAGACTATGTCAAGTTTGCTTCTTTCCAGCTCAAGGACCAGGCAGCCGAGTGGTGGCAACAGTACAAAGATTCAAGAGGTGGTCGAGTCATCACTTGGACCGATTTCTATCGTGATTTCAGAGCACATCACATTCCGTCAAGTGTGTTTGAGGAGATGCGTGAAAAATTTAGAAATCTCAAGCAAGGAAGCATGTCTGTCTACCAGTATAACACTGAGTTCCAGAATCTCGCTCGATATGCCAAGCAAGACATTCCAGATGACAAGAGCAAGACTTACCAGTTCCGAGGTGGTCTCAGAGAGGACCTACAGCTTGCTCTCATCCTAGTCTATCCGCCTGAGTTTGATCAGTTCTATAACATGGCACTCAAGCAAGAATCAGCTCAAATCAAGTTTGATGTTTCTAAGAAGAGAATCAGAGATGCAGTTCACTCTTCTTCCTCTTCTCAAGTGGTTGCCAAGCAGCAGAAGTTCTGGTTACCTCCTCCTCCTCAGTTTTGTCCTCAGCATCAGCAGAAGCAGTTTGGTGGTCGTGGTTCTTCCCACCCGCCCAACCCAGTGTACCACCAGAGACCTCAGGCTCCCAGGGCAGTTGTTCCTCCTCCTCGTCCGCTCTCGGAGGTTACTTGTCACAAGTGTGGTCAGAAAGGACACTATGCCAACAAGTGCACTCAGAGGCGCCTTCCGCCTCCTCCTCCCGGCAAGCCTCCAAGCAATGCTATTGTCAAACATAATCCCAAGTCAGCAAGAGTGAACATGGTGAATTCAGCTCAAGTAGAGGAGTCTTCTGAAGTGATCATGGGTAATCTCTTGGTTAACTCTATTCCGGCTAAAGTTCTTTTTGATACTGGTGCATCGCATTGTTTCATGTCAAGACCATTTTTTGCCAAGCATGATTTCGAGTCAACATATCTAGAGAGACCTATGGGTGTCGTTTCTCCGGGTTTGTCCATGAGAGCTAACGCAATAGTTCTGGATGTCACCATCAAGATGGGTAATTATTCTTTTCTGGCTGATCCGATAGTCCTTGGGAATTCTGATATTGATCTTATCCTCGGCATGAATTGGCTTTCTAAGCACAAAGCTTCTCTTGATTATGCGGCCAAGGAAGTTCAATTGACTCATCCTTCTGAAGAGGTCATTATATTTTCTGCTTGTGATGATACCATTCGGTTATTCTCCCTCAATGAGAAAGGTGAAATTAATGCCATATCTCAAATTCCAGTGGTATGTGAATATGAGGATGTTTTTCCAGAAGAGTTGCCAGGAATGCCTCCTCACCGGCCTGTTGAGTTTGTCATTGAGCTCGAGCCCGGCACAGAACCCGTATGCAAACGCCCCTACAAGCTTGGGCCAGAAGAGCTGAAAGAATTGAAAAGATAGCTTGATGAACAAGAGCGTCTGGGCTTGATCAGACCGAGTTCATCTCCTTGGGGTTGTGGAGTTCTTTTTGTCAAGAAGAAAGATGGCACGGAAAGACTTTGCGTTGACTACCGCCCATTGAATAAAAAGACAATCAAGAACAAATATCCACTTCCCAATATCAATGAATTGTTCGAGCAACTCAAAGGTGCAAAGGTGTTCTCAAAGCTCGATCTTCGGATGGGATATCACCAAATCCGTATTCGCGAAGAAGACTTTCCCAAAATAGCTTTCAGGACAAGCTTTGGTTCATATGAATACACAGTCATGTCCTTCGGCCTTGAAAATGCACCTCCTACTTTCTCTCATGTGATGAACTATGTGTTCAATCCGTACACCAATGAGTTCATTCTTGTCTATCTCGATGACATCCTGGTTTTCTCCAAGACTGAAGAGGATCATGCAAAGCATTTGTGCTTGGTACTTGATAAGCTCAGAGAGCATCAGTTCTATGCAAAGTTCTCTAAGTGTGAATTCTGGCTTTCTTTACCTCGGTCACATTATCTCTGCCAAGGGCATCTCGGTAAATCCTGAAAAGGTTGAAGCTATTGTCAACTGGCAGCCTCCGCAAAATGTCAAGCAACTTCGAAGCTTTCTCGGGCTTGCAAGTTATTGCAGAAGATTCGTGGAGAACTTCTCCAAGATTGTCAAGCCTTTGTCTAACCTCCTCCAGAAGAATGTCAAATATGCTTGGACTCCTGAGTGTGATGTTGCATTCAATACACTCAAAGAGAAGCTCATAACTGCTCCAGTTCTCACTCCTCCAGATGAATCCAAGCCTTACCAAGTGTTCTGTGATGCTTCTCTGCAAGGTCTCGGTGGAGTACTAATGCAAGAGAAGAAAGTGGTGGATTATACCTCTCGGCAATTGAAGCCGGACGAGAGGAACTATCCTACTCATGACTTGGAGTTGGCAGCCGTCGTCCATGCCTTGATCACATGGAGACATCTCTTGTTGGGCAGGCAGGTGGACATTTTCACCGATCACAAGAGCCTCAAGTACATATTCACTCAACCCACCCTTAATCTCCGTCAAACCCGATGGGTGGAGATGATTCAAGAGTACAACCCGAGCATTGAATACACTCCAGGCAAGGCTAATGTTATCGCGGATGCTTTGAGCAGAAAAGCCTATTGCAACAGTCTTATTCTCAAGCCGGTCCAGCCTGATCTGTGTGAGGCCTTCAGAAAGCTCAACCTTCAGCTTATTCCGCAAGGTTTTCTCGCAAACCTCCAGATCACTCCCACATTGGAGGATCAAATTCGTGAAGCTCAGCTCTTAGATGCCATGGTGAAGAAGGTGAAACTCGGCGTTGCAAAGAGCATTCCTAAATATAAGTGCTATCGAGTGGATGACAGGGATACCTTGTTCTTTGAGGACAGGCTAGTTGTGCCAAAAGGGGATCTCAGGAAGGTCATAATGAACGAAGCACACAATTCTCTCTTGTCTATCCATCCGGGCAGCTCCAAGATGTACCATGATCTCAAGTCAACTTATTGGTGGACTCGTATGAAGCGTGAGATCGCTCAGTTCGTGAATGAGTGCGATGTGTGCCGCAGAGTGAAGGCGGAACATCAGCGTCCAGCAGGACTTCTTCAGCCTCTGCCCATTCTCGAGTGGAAATTCGATCACATTGAGATGGACTTTGTCACTGGCTTTCCCAAGTCCAAGATAGGGAATGATGCCATCTTTGTGGTCATTGACAAGCTCACTAAAGTCGCTCACTTCCTTCCAATCAAGGAGTCTATCACTGCAGCTCAGCTGGCGGAGTTGTACGCTTCCAGAGTGGTCTCCTTGCACGGTGTTCCTCAGTTGATCTCCTCAGACCGTGGAAGCATCTTCACTTCCAGGTTTTGGGATTCTTTCCAGTAGGCCATGGGCACAAAGATTCGCTTCAGCACAGCCTTTCATCCTCAGACTAGTGGCTAAGTCGAGAGAGTCAATCAAATTCTCGAGGATATGCTGAGAGCGTGTGTCATCTCTTTCGGCATGAACTGGGAAGATTGCCTCCCATTTGCCGAGTTCTCCTACAACAATAGTTTCCAAGCAAGCTCGGACAAGGCCCCATTCGAGATTCTCTATGGCAAAAAGTGCAGTACTCCTCTCAACTGGTCCGAAACCGGTGAATGCCAACTTCTTGGCAATGATATGATTTCTGAAGCTGAAGAGATGTGTCGTATCTTCCGTGAGAATCTGAAAGCAGCGCAATCGCGCCAGAAGAGCTACTATGATAGTAAGCACCGTGACTTGGCTTTCGAGATTGGAGACCATGTCTATCTCCGTGTTTCTCCTATGAAAGGCACCCAACGATTCGATATCAAAGGAAAGCTTGCTCCAAGATACGTGGGCCCTTTCAAGATAGTCGGCAAAAGAGGCGATCTAGCCTACCAGCTCGAGCTACCTTCCAACTTCTCAAATGTGCACGATTTGTTTCACGTGTCACAACTTCGCAAGTGCTTCAAGACTCCCGACCGCACCATTGACTTCCAAGACATTGACCTCCAAGATGATTTGTCTTACCGTGAGCATCCCATTGCCACTCTCGAAGAAACTGAGCGCAAGACTCGCAATAAGTCAATCAAGTTCCTGAAAGTGAAATGGTCTCACCATTCCGACCGAGAAGCCACGTGGGAGCGCGAGGACCACCTCCGTTCCGAATATACAGAGTTCTTTCGTTCCTAGATCTCGGGACGAGATCCTCTTGTAGTAGGGGAGAGTTGTAACACCCCAGATGTAATCCTTCCATATTTGTATTGCCCAACCTTGCCATATATGGAATTGTCATGATGATCTTGATGGATGGGCTTCTTCTCATGTTGTGTTTTGCTTTCTTTTCATTTTGCATTTCATCTTCATGCCATTCTTTTGTCATGTGCATTGCATCCATCATTGTAATTTTGTTGTGCTCATCATGTATGCATTGTGGTTATGTGTGAGCATCTTCTCCTTGCCTCACCCAACTCTTGGGTTTCACCTATGCAAGCCATCTACCATCCCCACTCTCTCAAATCCCTTCTTTTCCTAAGTTTTTCTTGATGCACTATTTCTATCCCAAATTAATGTTCACAATATTTCTAAATTCTCAAGGCCATGTCTTTTACCTCTATGCCAAATTTCAAATCAATTGGACTTGATTTGGTTGGGATCAAAATGCCTCAAGTTTGAATTTAATTCAAACTTGTGATATTTTTCTTTCTCTAAAAATGTCCAAAGCATTTTATTCAAATACTACGCAATTTCTACATTCCAGAGATATTTTCATCTCAGATTCACCCTTCCCCAAGCCCCCTGTGCTTTTGCCTTTGATTTTCTGTTTGAAGAAAGAGAAAAAGAAAAGGGAAGAGAGCAGCAGCAGCAGCAACAGGACCAGCACCGCGCGGCCCAGCTCACCTCGCACGCGCGCGCCCCGTTTCCTTTTCTCACCCGTGCGCAGCCGCACCCCCGCTAGCCCGTCGCCACGTGGCAAGGCCGGCCTCGCTTGGCAGCCACGGGCTACAGTCGACCCGTGCACCCCCTTTTCGTCCTCCTCGCGCTCTCGCCATGGGGACCGCGAGCACGAGAGCATCGCCGCGCCGTCCCGTCGCCCTAGCCCTCTATAAAGCTCCTCTCCTTGTCCCTAACTCCTCTAGGGTTCCCCTCTTTCCCCTCACCGCCACCGCCAGGTGAGAGAGCCACCAGATCCGCCACCCTGACCGCGCCCCGAGCGCATCTGAGGGCGCGTCCATGGCGCCCGCGTAGCCCAAGTCCCTCTTCGACGCCGTCTGCGTGTCCGTGGGGTTCTCCAAGTCCGGCCACGTCCCCGACGTCGACTACCGGAAGCCGGGAGCCCCCAAGACCGCCGTCCTCTTCGTCTACGTCCGCTTCGGCCGCCGTTAGTCTCCGGTGGAGCTCCGGCGACCCCGACCCCGAACACTCCGTCCGAGCACACCGCCGTGTTCGTGGTGAGCGTCCGCTTCGCCCCATGCCCTTTTCCACCTCGTTTGCACGCTCTTTCGTTGATCACCATGTGCGCCGCCATCGCCGCCGTCGGGACTCGTCTCCGGCGAGTATCCCGACCCCCTTAGGCTTCGCCAGCGTGTCCGTCGTGCTCGCCGTAGTGCGTAGGTGCCGTTCCGCCGCTTCGCAGTAGCCGCCGTGCCCCGTAGCGAGTGGCACAAGCCTGTCGCCGCCGCCTCTGTTCCACGTCGCCGGCATCGCCTCCGTCGTCGTCCGGTGGCGTGGGAAGCATGCGGGTGTGCGGATTCCTCCCGCGCTTTGAACGCGCCCCTCCGCCGTGCCAATAGCTCGCTGGAGCAACTCCGGCGAGTCCTCCGCCGCACCACTGCCGTCGCCGGCGCCCTCCCCTGTTTCCTCTGTCTTGCACACGCACGCGCCATGTGGGCCCGGCGGGTCCCGCTGGTCAGTCACACACACGCACGCGACCCCACATGTCATCCACACTCGCAGCGTGGCCCCACCTGTCGGCCACCCAGCGTTTTGTCTTTTTCCGTTTTTTGGCGCTTTCCCGTTTTGGCAAGTTTCCAGATCCGGCGCCTTCCAAATCGGGCATATTCCAAATCTGGAATATGACTTATTTCAATTTCTGTCTTATGTGTATAAGTGGTGTTTTGAGCATTTTTCATATAGGAATATATGCATGTAATATATGATTTTGGGGTAGAAAAATCCAACTAATCCATCTGTGGCATTAGATTTATCATTTGAGCAAGTTTGCATGCATGCCATTTTTGCATAATATGCCATTTTGTTATTTTTGTGTGATTTAATGCCAATGTCATATGAGCATCTTGTCATAATGAGTTTGGGGCATTTTCATGTCTTCTTACTGCTAGTATTTATTTCATGCCATGATATGCCATGATAGGAGTGGTACAAGCTTGTAAACATGCTTAGTCATTGTTACTGTTTTGAACTTGTTGAAAATCTGCTGAACCTTGCTATGTTTCCTTGATGGTAGCCACTAATATATGCCTCTTTTGTACATGTCCAGTAAACATGATTTGGTCCTTGTTGTCAGTACATTCATGCCATGCTAATTGATGCCATGTTAAACTCCTGTATCATGTATAAATGTTGCTCTAAATATGCCTAGTCAATGTAGCAGTTTTCTGTCAACGTTAAGTTGCAATGTTGTGAGCTCATTTCTGATGAATCCATGCTTCCTATGAATTTGTGCCAATGTAATCAAATGATCTATGCCATGTGTACTGTAGGAGCATTCCAATTTCTTGCATTTTAGAGTAGTTTTGCCTACTGTAACATCCATGTGAATACTGCCTGCCAATGTTTCTGCCAGCATATACTCTGCTCTAACATTTTCTTTGCATCTTGTTGTCTTCATTCCAATTAATCTGTGATGCTAATGAATTTGAACCTATGGAATGAATTGTTGTGCATTTAGAGTACTACAGCCACATATCTTGTATGAGCATTTTAGGGTACTATAGCTTATTGTTTTGATGTGCATAAGATGCCATGTTGCTGTTAACTACAGTTTTGCATTGCATATTGTGTTGCTCTCCATTTGAGTTTCGTGCATCCGTTCCTCGTGATCTTTATATCGATTTCAATCAAAATCCTCCATTATCTCCAGAGGCATACTTGGACTGCCAAGATTTTGCCCATATCCATCTTTTGCTTCACCGTTCACATCTCGTTATCATTTCTGTCGTCCCGGTAGCACCGTTCCTTCATTCATGACATGCTCGTTATTTCACCATGCCATTTCATGCATCATTATGTTTGAGAATCTATGTCATGATTGTTTGTTTATTTCGGTGCTTGCTCTTTCTTTTGGGTAGTTCCGGGAGACGAGTCCGAGTTCGAGGAACCGGTTGAGAACGTGTTCGAGGAGCAGTATTACTATCCTACCTAAGAGACTTCAGGCAAGATGATCATTACCCTTGATAACATTACTATCTTTGCTTACTAGTTGTCTCGTTGCTATCGCTATGTCATGCTTCCTACCACATACATGCCAGCCTCTCATATGCCATGATACAGCCTCTAACCACCCTACCCAGCAAACCGTTGTTTGGCTATGTTACCGCTTTGCTCAGCCCCTCTTATAGCGCTGCTAGTTGCAGGTGCAGTGCAGGTTGTTCCATGTTGGGACATGGATATGTTGGGATATCACAATATCTCTTATTTAATTAATGCATCTATATACTTGGTTGTGGGTGGAAGGCTCGGCCTTTTGCCTAGTGTTTTGTTCCACTCACGCCGCCTTAGTTTCCGTAATAACGGTGTTATGATCCTTGATTAGCGTTCCTAACATGCTCAGGGGAATGGGACCCTCTTGACAGTTCGCTTTGAATAAAACTCTTCCAGCAAGGCCCAACTTTGGTTTTACCATTTGCTTAATAACAACTAAAACTTGCATAGGGAGTAATTAACCCGAGGATTCTTAATCAACAACCTGGGCCAGTGCTCCTCATGAGTGTTGGTCCAAACTAGAGCACCTTGCGGTGCCCCCTTGGCAACTTGGGTCTCAGCTAACCGTAAGCTTCGCTTATCCGTCGTGGCCTGATTTAGAGATAGGCGCGGCTCCAGTCGGGGTGTCGGCACGTCGGGAGGTCTTGCTGGTTTTGGTTTACCATTGTCGAAATGTCTTGTGCACCGGGAATTCCGAGGATACTTCGGGCTGACTCGAGGTTGATCGGGTTTTCTTGAGGTTGAGGTTTTTCCACCGCGGCTTGTGTTGGTTTATGATGGACTAGGTTGGAACACCCCTGCAGGGTTATATCTTTCGGAAAGCCATGCCCGTGGTTATGTGGCGACTTGGATATTTATAACCTCCGGTTGTAGAGAACTTAGCACTAATTCTAATAAAATACACCAACTGTGTGCGTAACCGTGATGGTCTCTTTTCGAGTAAATTCGGGAAGAGAACACGGTGGGGTTATGTTTGAACCGTAAGTAGGTGTTCAGGATCACTTCTTTATCATATTAACCTTGCGACCATTATGCGTAGTATGCTCATCTTAATTCTCGTACTCGTAAGTTAACCACTTAAACATGCTTAGTGCTTGCTGCAACCTCACTACATTACCCCTTCCATTCCTATAAGCTTAAATAGTTTTGTTACCTTGGGTGATGAGATTGCTGAGTCCCTGTGGCTCACAGATTACTATAAACACCACTTGCAGATACGCTTGAGACAGACACAGGTGAGCCCGAGATGCTCCATTGGGAGTATGACGATGAGCGTGGACGTATGTACGTCACGATGCCAGATGATCCGTAGTGGGCCCTAGTCGGTTGATCTGGAGATAATAGCAGGGTGGTGTTTTCTCATTTGATTTCGTCCGTAGTCGGACCATGTCTTTCTTTTGGATTATTGTATGATGATTTATGATATATTTTTGCTGTAGCATGTGGCGAGTGTAAGCCTTTATCTGGTACACTCATCTGTTCATTCGGTTGTATGTATTTGAGAATCACCTTGATATGCGATCCAAAATGGGGTTCTGTCATGATCTCGACTTCATCACGAGATTGCGATTGAGCTCCATATTGGGCGTTACAGGGAAACACCATATGATCCAACTATATTAACAAAGCTCGCGGTACATCAAGATCGTGCCAAAGCAAGAACACGAGAGAGAGAGAGAGAGATCAAACACATAGCTACTAGTACATACCCTCAGCCCCGAGGGTGAACTACTCCCTCCTCATCATGGAGACCGTCGGGATGATGAAGATGGCCTCCGGTGATGATTCCCCCCTTCGGCAGGGTGCTGGAAAAGGGTTGTAGATGAGATCGTGGAGGTACAGAGGCTTGCGGCGGCGTAAAAACTCATCTAGGTTAACTTTCGGGGGTTTCTGAATATATATGATTTTTCGGTGTTGGAATCACGCAAAGAGGTGCCATAGGGGCCCCACGAGGCACCAGGGCGCGCCTAGGGGGGTGGCGCGCCCTGGTGGCTTGTGGGGCCCCTGTGGGTCTTCTGCTGCTCCCCCGAAGCTTCCTGGATCTGTTTCCTTCCAGAAAAAATCGTCAAAAAGTTTCGCTGCATTTGGACTTCATTTGATATGGATTTTCTGGAAAACCAAAAACAAGCAGAAAACAGCAACTGGCACTAGGCACTAGGTCAATATGTTGGTCCATAAAAATCATATAAAAGCCATATAAAAGTGCACCGAAATCATACAAAACTATAATAAATATGGCATGAATACTTCATAAATTATAGATACGTTGGAGACGTATCAACGACCTCGGGGACCCCGCCCCCTTGGCCTTGTGGGGCCGAGGCATCAACCTCGGCCATGACGACCAACTCCTCGGCCCCCGTTGTGTCAACCTGAGGGGTCGGAGTCGATGTTGCCTCCCCCAGCCCTTCTTGAGCCAGGGGAACGCGGTCCGGCGTCCCGCTGGTGGGCGGCAACCCACTGGAGGAGTCGCTAAGGCATGCCCTTGGTGGGCTGTGGAAAAATACTCTTGTGAATTTAGTCCTGCTGAAAGGACTTGATGTAAAATCAAACACACAAAATGATTACGGACCTTCGAGGTGCCGGCCTTTTCCTCCCCATTGTTAGGAGATCATCTCCTGACTCGTCGGAGAGTATGACCTTCTCCGACGTGGTGGCCTTGCTGACGGCCCCGGCCAGGGTCTTCTTCAACCTCTTTGGGCCCTCGGGCCGCATCCCAGCCTCGGCGTCCTCCGACGCCGCCCTCTTCCCTTTTGGGGGAGGGTTCTCTTCTTCCTTGTCCTCCCCCACCCATCGTTCTCGTGGGTGGAGGAGGCATGGGTCTCCTCAGAACGGGTGACCGAGGTCTCCCGCTTCCAAAGACCCGCCCTGCCCTTCTGGGGCTTGGACCCTTTGGGGACCACCATGTGCGGCTCCTCAACTAGGAGCGCCGTGAGCAGGGGGGTCTCTCCTCCTCTGGCAGCGGTGCTGGGCACAGCATCTGCTGCTTCTTGGCTACCCGATTCTGCAAATACGAAATGAGGTGATTCATCAAAATCTGTCTCACTTAATAGGAGAAGAATATGAACGTGTATATCAAACACTCACCGGTGGGGCGTCGTAGCCGACCTCGAAGCCGAGGTCTTCCTCCTCCTTAGGAATCTTGTCCTTGGGCAGCTTGAAGAGCCATGCACACATGCCAGCCAAGGAGGAGCGGAAGAAGTTGAGCACGGGCCCCGCATCCCTAGATTTATGCTCCCACATCAGGGTGGCCCAGAGTTGGAGCGGGAGGATGCGGCGATGGAGCATGACGTTGACCACGTCGGACAGTTGGAGGTTCTTCTTGGTAGACCACCACATGATCTTCTTGATCAGTGTCTCCACCTCCTCTGGGTTCCCCCAGATGATGCCCTTCTCCCTCCAGGACTTGAGCTTCCTTGGGGGTCCGACCGAAAAGGCTGGAACTTCGGTTTGGCCGGTGGCAAGCGGCTCAGTGATATAGAACCACTCACGCTGCCACTCCTTGACCGTCTCGATGAAGGTGCCTTTGAACCAGGCGGCACTCTGGTTCTTGCTGACCATGGCCCCTCCGCACTCTGCCAGGTCGGAGCCGCTGGACTTCGGCTTGACGCTGAAGATCTTCAACCACAGGCCGAAGTGCGGCTTGATGCGGAGGAACGCCTCACATGTCGTGATGAAGGAAGCGAGGTGGAGAATGGAGTTCGGGGCCATGTGATGGAAGTCGAGCACATAGTAGAACATCACCCCGTGCACGAACGGGTGCAGCGGGAACCCTAAACCTCTGATGAGGTGAGGGACGAAGACTACCCGCTCCCCTAGGTTGGGAGCGGGCACTTGCTGGTTGGCATCAGGAGCACGGGCGGCGACGTTGGCGGGGATATACCCCACATTCCGTAGCTCCAGGATTGTGCCCTCCGTCACGGTGGAGCCCCCCCCCAGTGCCCTTTGAGGGTGTCGGCCATGGCTGAATGGGGAAGCTCGGAGGCGCAGAGGAGGAGGAAGGAGAGATTGGATCTGGGCGCTCGAGCTCGAGGAGGCAGAAGGCGGGGGAAATGGGAGCGGGATTACTGGCTCTATTAGTTTTTTACTCTTATAGGCTGCTGAAAGGCCAAGAGTCCCCTCGCCGCACCGGTAAAAACGCCACTCCCCCCAGCAAAAGATGCCGTTGTACGCATGGGGAGAAACAAAATCTTGATGATATCCCTGAGAATACGGGCATGATCTCCACCTCGATGGGACACATCAGTAAAAGGGCGACCTCGAACCATGATTTCAGGTGGGCAGTAACTGCCTGACCCGTCGTGGGTAGCGCCGCTTCAATAAAGTTGTCAGGCTATGAGGTACTGTTCACACCTAGGTGGCTAGCCTTCAAGGTTAAGTAAACTCATGACCCCGGATGGGGAGAGAACTCGGCTGAACCTTGTTTACAAGACACTGCTCCTTGGAAGGATGGTTAAGAGACCTGGAATTGTGAAAGGGAACTCGTCTGTCAAGCCAAGGACTTGGGATCCGAAGTTACTTCCATTGGAGAGATCGTCCTCGGCGTAGAAGACCAATTCGGGGGCTACTGACGGTGTCCTAGACTAGGGGGTATTAACCTAGTCGGCCCATATTCCTCGGGCTGGGCCATTGGGCCCTCATTCTCCTTAAGGTGGACTTCGGAAGCCGTACGCTAGGGACAAGATCAGGACTACATCTGCCGAAGACTTGACGTATACTCCAAGACTCCTCCTACCGCCTCCAGGCCAAGTTACCTTGTAACCTTAGATGCTCTACCTGGTGTGTATATAAGCCAAAGGGTTTAGCCCTTAGAGGGGACTTCAACACAATCTCATTCACCTAGCCCTAGAACTAGAACATATCTTACGATCTCGAGGTAGATCAACTCTGTACTTGATACATCTCCATTGATATAAACAAGAGCAGGACGTAGGGTTTTACCTCCATCAAGAGGGCCCAAACCTGGGTAAACATCGTCTCTTTGTTCCTATTACCATCTGTCCGAGATCCACAGCTCGGGACCCCCTACCCCGAGGTCTGTCGGTTTTTATACCGACACCGACTTGTTCCAACTCGGAGTCACCGATTTCATTGCTCATAGAATTTTTCTTTCAAATGTTTTCTGTCTTTTCTGCTCCAGCTCCACTCAATGATTCTTTCCCTCTACTTGCATCTGGCATTATATCATGGCTGGCTGTGCTTCTCAAGGACCACACCCACTTGACCAATGACCTTGAAGCTATCCCTTCTTGGAAATTGATGTCAAAGGGGGAGAGAGATGCACATCAAATCTTATCACCATAACCTCTTCCATATCAAAAGGTATGTCCTAAGGGAGAGTGATGCATTTTATAAGAGGAGAGAATTCTACATGTTTCTAAGAGGGGAGAAACATGTACTTCTGTTTGCTCTAGTTATCTCACCCTACCTACTCCCTATATCCAATGCTAGATTCAGGGGGAGAGGAAGTTCACTCTAGGGGAGAAAAATCTTGTCAATTTATCTGGGTTATCTTATTTGACCTTTTGGCGACATGTCTGCTTCTGAAAGAAGTATTCACTCAGTAATACTCTCTTCTACATGTCATCCCAATCTTGGTATTCTTGATGATCTTGTGTCTTTTCTTGGAGAAGTTCTCTTGTTTTATCTAACCCTGTTTTCTCAAGTATATTTCTTCAGGAATATGATCAAGAACTTCAAGGTAAGTATGTGCATCATACTCATGTGCATGATGACCTCTTGCTTTTGCACATATTGTTTACAAGAAAGAAATCATGGACATGAGGATACTTTACTTTCATCTTGTTGCTCTGATACCACTTGTAGGATCAAAAGTATGTCTAAGGGGGGGTGATTAGACTACTTGACCAATTACAAACTTATCCTTTTCCCAATTTTAGTTGTAGGCAAGTTTTAGCAATTCTACCAAGTCAAGCAACACCCCACACATGAAAGTCTAAGAGTTGTGCAGCGGAAAATAAAGACTTTGCATATGAAATTAAAGGAGGGATCGGAGAAATCAAACGCAATGAAGATAGGGTGGTTTTTGGCGTGGTTCCGATAGGTGGTGCTATCGTACGTCCACGTTGATGGAGACTTCAACCCACGAAGGGTAACGGTTGCGCGAGTCCATAGAGGGCTCCACCCACGAAGGGTCCACGAAGAAGCAACCTTGCCTATTCCACCATGGCTTACATCCATGAAGGACTAGCCTCACTCGGGTAGATATTCATGAAGTAAGCAATCTCCTTGCCCTTACAAACTCCTTGGTTCAACTCCACATGATATTGGAGGCTCCCAAGTGACACATAACCAATCTAGGAGACACCACTCTCCAAAAGGTAATAGATGGTGTTGTTGATGATGAACTCCTTGCTCTTGTGCTTCAAATGATAGTCTCCCCAACACTCAATCACTCTCTCACAGATTTGGCTTTGGTAGGAGAAGGATTTGAGTGGAAAGCAACTTGGGAAAGGCTAGAAATCAATGTTCAAATGGTTGGATTGGAATCTCTTGATCTCAACATATGAGTAGGTGGTTCTCTCTCAGAAAATGAATGGTGGAAGTGTAGGCACGTTCTGATGGCTCTCTTAGAGAGTAAGTGGTGGTGGAGGGGTATAAATAGGCAGCACCAAAAATCCGACCGTTACAAGCCTTTGACCCAACTCGGTGACACCGATATGAAAATCTCGGTGAGACCGACTAGTGTAAAAGACTTGATCGTTAGGCTTTTCGGTGAGACCGAACAGAACATCTCGGTGAGACCGAAGTGCAATGGCTAGGGCAAGACTACGTTTCGGTAGTTCCGAAAATTTCATCTCGGAAATTCCGAAGTGAAGTGACATCGTTACAGCAACTTGGTCATGCCGTCTCGGTGAGACCGAGAACCATTTCGGTACAACCGAAGTGTTAGGGTTTGGCATGTGGCAATGTATATGGCAATCTCGGTGGGTCCGGATGGGAGTGTTTCTGTGGGACCGAGATCAACTTTAGGGTTTTGGATAGGAATGAAGTGTAGAATATTTGAGGGTTTTGGAGCAATATCACTAAGCACTTGAGCAATTGAGTCATGACCAAAACCTCATCCCCTTTTAATAGTATTGGCTTTTCCTATGGACTCAATGTGATCTTGGATCACTTAACCAAAAATGTAGAGTCTTGAAGCTTTGCCAATCTTTGTCCTTAGCATTTTGAGGGGTCCACATTCACTAGTCCATGCCATACCAATCATTGATCTTCTCTGAAATCTATTATCAATGAGCATTAGATCAATGACATATATGTTGTTATTAATTACCAAAACCACCCGGGGATTAGTTGCACTTTCAGTAGCAAATGATTCCCAGAAAGTGGCTACTATCTTGGAGTCAAGTCCATATTTGGCGCTAAGCTTATGAAAAACATATGTTTCTATAAAAGACTTAACACAATCAAATTCAAGATTTATACCTAACTCGTTACCATAGAATTAGTTGCACTAGAAGAATTATCCCCACAACTACGAAAGAAGAATTAAGATAAATCTAACCATAGCCTGAAACATATGGATCCAAATCAGCCCCTTACAGAATAGCGCATAAACTAGGGTTTAAGCTTCTGTCACTCTCGCAACCCATCATCTACTTACTACTCCACAATGCGTTCCCCTAGGACCAAATATGGTGAAGTGTCATGTAGTCGACGTTCACACGATACCACTAGAGGAAGAACAACGTACACTTCGTCAAAATATTGAACGAATACCAACTTCACATGATTACTTATAACAAGACTTATCCCATGTCCTCAAGAACAAACGGAACTACTCACAAATCATATTCATGTTCAAGATCAGAGGGGATAAATATATGATTAAGGATTTGAACATATAATCTTCCACCAAATAAACCAACTAGCATCAACTATAAGATGTAATCAACACTACTAGCAACACACAGGTACCAATCTGAGGTTTTGAGACAAAGATTGAATACAAGAGATGAACTAGGGTTTGAGATGAGATGGTGTTGGTGAAGATGTTGATGGAGATGAGTCCTCCCACGATGAGAGGAACGTTGGTGATGTCGATGGCTTCGATTTCCCCCTCTCGGAGGGAAGTATCCCCGGCGGAATCGCTCCGCCAGAGAGGAAAAGTGCTCCTGCCCAGGTTCCGCCTCGAGACGGCGGCACTTCGTCTTGAAAGTCTTCTTCTAATTTTTTCTAGGGAAAATGGCTTCATATAGGAAAGGACGGGCTTCGGAGGCCTGTTATGGGACCCACAAGCTCACATGGCGCTCCCTGGGGGGGGCACGCCACCTGAGCTTGTGGCTCACTGGTGGGGCCCCTCCTTGTATTTCTTCTTTCAGTATTTTTTATTAATTCCAAAATAAATCTCCGTAAATTTTCAGGTCCAGAATTCCAGCTACCGACAATTTCCCTCTTCATGTAGATCTTGCATAATAAGAGAGAAAAGGCATTAGATTTGCATAATAAGGTGAAATATTGACACAAAACATTATAAATAACAGTAGAAAAACATGATGCAAAATGGATGTATCAGGGCCCAACAGTCTGACCCCTCGCGTATGTTATTAGTGGGTGGCAGATATATGACACACTACTGCTTATGTCATTACCTGTGGTATGGGTTTTCTGGACACGCTACTTGTTTGTTTCCAGGCCATGTTTTTGGCCCGTGTTTCCGGGCCCGAATTACTTGTGGTGTGGGCTGTGAATTGCATGCCACTACTTGGGTCATTTTTTACCTAGCTGGAAACCTAGCCGCCGCACACTTTGATCTATCTCCACTCACACTCCCTCTCGCAACCAGTCGCCGCGCCGGATCCTGCCGAACAAGGTTGCCCTCTCGTCACCATCACCGGAGGTCTCCGGTCATCGCCACCAAAGGTTTGATCCGAGCCTATCCTTACCCTCACATGTCGCGCCATTGCATCTGACCTCCCTCGTCTCGGCCTCATTGCCAGTCGCGCCCATTGTTGCATTCTAGGAATGAATGGATTGATATATAGTTCTTGGAATGGTAAGTTCTAGGATGATATATATTTCTAGGAATGTTAAGATTTAGGATGAGTAATCCATGGATTGATATGATTAGCGTGGATTGATAATATGGTAAATTTAGTTCTAGGATGATATATAGTTTTATGCATGTCTAAAATGTCAAGTGCTTGCTGCCCCCTAATTGCTAGTAAATTAATTCTAGGATGATATATAATGGTAATATACATATCTAAAATTTCAAGTGCTTACTGCCCCTCAATTTTTTAGTGGTAGTATGCCTGTCTAGTATATTGCTATTCTAATTAATATTTGGAATGCGAATTTGTGAATCTGTGAATGCGAATGTGTAGTATATTTGTCTTGATCAATATTTTGACATTGTAATTTCTTCTCTAACGGGATAACATGATATGGTATGGTGCCAAGTATGCAAGTGTAAGTGCGCAAGCAACCTAGTCAAGTGGCTCATTGTTCGATATCTATCTTGTAGAGGGGTTCTTACGTTCAATTTAGTGGTAACGAACTATTCTTTTTCATACAGTTGTAAGCATTTTACTTTTTCTTTCAGTGCTTTTACCATTAATGTAATGTGTGTTTCTTTTGTTTTTGTTACATAGATTGTCCCATGCAACAAAGGTCGTTGTTCAATGGGGGGGCGTTTTGGCTCCCGGGAGCATTTGCTCCCGGATGAACAGTAACGCAAAAAAGTACTAAAATGTTTTCAAAAAAATCTGAATGTTGTTGTGAATGTCGTGTTAGTGTCGCAAGCATGCTTGACAATTTTCATGCAAAGCGGAGCAGTAGTGTTTCGTCGGTGAAAAAACAAATTTGGGTTGACATTTTGGGGTAACATTTGGTATTCAATTTGTTTTTTTTTTGCACGGGCCAAAATGTTTAACCTTTTTGCCTAAAACTTTGCAGGTAGCATTTGGATGTGACTATGAATATATAAAAAAAATTGGGATATTTTGTGACATTTGAAAAATCAATTTCGCGCCCAGGAGCATGTGCTCACGGGAGCCAAATTGGATTTCTGGTTGTTCAATGAACTTACAAGACAGTGTGTGTGCTCTTTGAGGGTCTTGGGGGCACGTACAACATTGAGTTGGAGAAAGGATCGACAATGATCCTCATGGAGGCGAAGGATGGGACTAGTTCATCACCCATAATGGTCTCACTCGGGGGAAATGATCTGTTTTTCCTTAAGAGACAAGTGCCCAGGATATCTATTCTCTTTGTCGACAATGGCGAGGATGATCCATTTGATGATATCGTCTTCGCGCAAAGAATCAAGATCGATAGAGATGAGATTGGCCACCTCTTGGACATCCTACCTCCACGTGAGGTCTACGTTGGGGGTGCCATTTGACCCGTTTGATAAGGACCAATCTTACCATACATGTGATGATATGTTCTTTAAAGCCATCTTTTTTTCTTTTTTTATGTCCATCACGTGATGCGGTATGACATCATTGCTCTTTTGGTTTTTCAGTAATTTCCTTAAAGGATAGCTTTGAGCAGTGTCATAGCGCGTGATGAAGCAAGCCTTGATGGACTACGCCTTGGAGCAAGGGGTGTCGTCAGTACCTCTGCGTACAATGATGGATGACCGCCATTGTCTTCAGCAATGAGGGATGGAAGGAGTTCCTCGCGGGGAAGAATCTCCAGGTTCAACAGGTTGTGCTACTCACTATCATAAACACCGGACGCAACAACTTGAGGATGATGATCATCATTGACATCATCTAAAAGTAAGCTCCGTCCATGTGATCAAGGTCAATAATGCAGGGGTGTGTGGTCGGGTCGCCAAGGTGTGATACTTGTGTCTTAAACTTCATAATTTGTTTGTGTTGATGATGAACCAACTAGCTAGTTTCCTTGGACATACATAGAGTTGTTTCTAGATGATGAACAAAGTTGTGAGATTGTTGGTTGTTTTATATATGTTTGGCCATGTGTTAAACTGAATGTTGGTCAGTTTTATCTTTGATATGTGTCGCTGCCATGACGCCGTACTTTTTTGGTTGGAGAATACATTGGTGATGTGCCTAATATCGCAATGCCACTAGTCTAGGAATTATATTAATGGCGTTCTGACATTTAACGCGCGACCAGTATATCTGTTACAGGTGGTGTGAGGTTCTACACACCACCAATATATATTATCAGTGGAGCCCTATTAGTGGCGTGGGGTTCATACGTCACCAACCTGGTTTTTGGCACGCCACCACTAGTGTTTTCTGCACTAGTGATGGTGTGTGGATTCCTTTCCATGCAGCTTTATCTTCTTTGGTAAAGGTGGAGGTAACAGGTGGTGTCTTCGTCTTGGTGGTGCTCTTTAAGCATCTGGTTTTGAGCTCCGGGGTGAAAACCCTAGGTCCAACCTTTGATGGTTGCACCCGACAATGGTGGTGGTTCACACAACCTGTCCTTGTTGAAGGCATTGCTTCAGATTCTGCTCGTAAGTGCTCTCCGAGTTGAAAACCCAAGATCTAATTAACCTGCAGTGGTTGGATCCCGCGATGACGACGCTTGACCGCCATTACCTTATTGGAGGTGTTGTTTTTGAAGAACCTTTATCTAGCTCATGTGTTGTCAAAGATGGTGGATGGTATTGCTGCTGGTCTGTTGTAATTCATTGGTTGTGTCGACTTTCTTTATTTTTTTGGACTGTGTGCATCATCGGTGTCTCGAGTAGATCTTGATATTGTGTTGTTGCAGAGGCTGAGTATAATTGATATCGTCTTGATATTAATATATCACCCTTTTATCAAAAAAATATAGATCACATCTAGATGTACATGCAGGACTCCCCCTAAATGTTACTGAAAAATTGTAATATAATTAGCTTTTATCTTTTGTTTAAAAAAACAGTCTACAAAGCTTCAAATATGCTTACAGTTTTACTACATCAAGTGCTACCCGCAGTGTGCTGGCTCAAATGACTTCAACTTCAATCTGCCATCACGCACAGAAAAAATACTTGGAATTCTTATCAAATTTGGGATCTTAACTGTGTACGATAATCAACATAATTTCTCTTTAGAATCATTATAAAGTTACGCTAAGACAGAGTGACTGGAGGAGTTGAAGAGTAACACGGGGAGGAATAGTCTGAAACAAGTACTCACCATCAGAGTTGTTAGTTTAAACAGAGTATGAACGAAGCACATATAATCATTCACACCAGAAGTATGTAGAATGGCCTTCAAGGATAATTTAGAGAGGTACCACATTGAATAGGATCCAAGGTTGTTAGAGTCGCGATTTTTTGTATGAGCCTATGACTTTACGATCCAAACAAACCCCTCTGATTCTACTATTTGCGATCCTACCATCGGAGCTTCGATCCGATTCAAAATCACGATTCTGACAAGCAATATAGGGTGATTATTCCTCTGCATGATGTCAGCTGTTGAAGCGAACTTCTTCACGAGAAGAAAGCAACTAGCTAATTTGTTTGTTTTGTTTTACCAAGTGGTAACGAATGTGTGGTAATAGTAGGATCGAGTTGTACCAGGTCCACTAGCAAATTTGTTTGTTTTACACATGTAAAGGTATCAAGTTGCAAGCGTGTGTTTGGCTATGCATCGTAATCAGCATGCAACACTAGCACTTTGGGCAATTTTGCAGATTACACGCATAGACGAATAAGTGACTTCACAGTCAGGTAGCTTATAGATAAGCTCAACACAATTTCAAAACCATCAATTTGACACAAAATCTGAAAAGTAATTCGCATGATTAAACACAAATGCATCACTACAAAATCTTAATCAGGATTGAAACACACTTCAAAATAAATAAATTTGGCTTCCCCATGCACTTTACAAGTGCTTCACCAATACAACTTCCAGTTCATCAATCACGCACATAATCTAAAAATATTTTTGCATGCATCCAATGCCAAGTTCAAACTCTTGAAAACAGTTTTTCCATTGATCTTCTCCTGCCACACCACTGTTCTTCTTTTCTAATCAACCTTGCTTATTTTTTTCATCTGCTAATAAACAAGAGTTAAAATGTTGAATAAACACGCAAGAGACAACCAGTAATAAAAAGTTAACTAGCACTCTGATTACTAAATAAGCCATAATTATCATCATCTTATTTTGTTATTCAGTGGCAAATCACTTGGCCTAGCACATACATAGCTCATAGTAGAATAAACTAGAAAGACCATAAAGAGGTGCACCACCTCCAACAAGCCCAAGCAGCTAGTCAAGTAGAGATTACAAATGACAAGCATAAACAACTAGTCAAGTAGAGATTGCAAATGTCAATCATATATTGGAAAATGAAAAGGACAAAAAAAGAGTGGCATCATTGAAAAGGATGGGATATGCTCCATGCATTTCAACACTTTGACAAAGATAATAATAGGAAAGGGAGGGTTTGTACACACTAAACACCACTGGGTTGAAAAAAAAGACCTTCCTTTCCCATTAACCTTGCTTCTTTTTCTCATCTGCCAATATGCACAAGTGTGATCAATCCATTTTCATAAAATAAAAGAAGTTAGTTTTTGGTACAAATGCAACACTAAAAACTACTAATGTGATTATGAAAAATAGGACTAGTTTCTTCTTGAACATCTTAGAAATATAAACAATAACAATGCAGTAAGGGATGATCCAAATATAAAAAGGACTCAAGATACACCACCGCCGCCACCACCACAACAACAACAACAAAACAAGACACAATATCAAGCAATTGAGCACAAACCATTACTAAGGAGTTCAATTTTAGTGGCTGAAGTGATCTACCTTACAATGTGTTTCATACTATGCCTTCTCGAATTGAATCATCTTCCGGTTTCCATCCCATGTAAAACCACTTCTAGATATCATTACTTCAAGAGCATCATTTTTCCCCTAAAGTGCCTCGCTGATGTGAACTGGGGTCACGATCTTTCGATGAGAGGTGATAACTACGATTTTGGGGGAAATTGACCCTCACGATCCGGCTACCAACCGTATAGGGAGAACCGTACACGACTGATATCCACGGTAATCGCTAAACCAACTCCACGGTGTTATCGACCGAGCCAACGGCGTGATTGACCTATCCACGAAGAGTTTTCCTGCAGGCAAATCGAAGAACATGAAAGAAAATAATAGCCAAGCAATCTAAAATTGCAAATATGCTAGATGGGTTAATATCTCATGAGACAAATACTTGGGGTTCCGATAGGTTGTCTTGATGGTCGCACTAGTCGCTACGAGCGAAGACAAATAAAAGTAGCAAAAGCTAAACTTTTCTAAACAAAACCCAAGTTTAAAAAACCCTAACAGATGATGACTATTTATTGAAGGTCGATGCGCCAGAGTACGTCGTTGTATCGCATCTGGACTGCTTTCAGTCGAAGGCATCTGTCAACCACAGCCGGACTGCACAAAGGCCGTACGGGCCGGCCTTGCTGGAAGTAGTCACAAGTACGTGGTGGTGCAGCCCAAAATTCTAGAGGCCCACCTACGTGGTTGGTGTTGGTCCATGAAGTAAATTTCAAATCCTTTTGTCCTTGTGCACTTGGTCCTTGTGCACGTGATGGTTCGATGAATGCAAGGAGTGCTACTTCGCTTGGATTTAAGGTGCAGTAATCTTCATCTTTAATTGATCCTTCGATCCCATTATTCTTGAGTACAAATAAAACAAATAATGAGCGTAGCATCATATTCATGTCAGTTAAATCATGTGAACGAAGAAGTGAAACTACCTGATTATTATTTTGTCGTGTAATATTTGTAGATGCTTTTATGATACTATGTCCACATCATCCTCCCTTCCTTGAAAACAAAGTCGTCCTCAGCTTTCATTTATCTGAAACACATCATAAAGCAAGGCAAAAATAGATGCAACATATATAGGTCGTTCCAAAGGCGTTAGCTCATGAGGGTGTGAGTAATTTGTAATAGCATCATTATGAATATCATGGTAAATTTTCTCATGTCGGAGCATAACATTATGAATATCGTGATAAATTTTATCCCGCACAGAGTCTATATATGAATTATCGGAATGCAAATGAACTGTCTGAGCATGCGGTATGTCCAGCTCTGAAGTTTGAACACTCAACGGAAACATTTCAGAATTGATAGCAAGCATACTATGCGTAGTATGATTCGTTGATTTAGCTTTCGCATGCGTAGTACTCACTCTTGACTCGATGTGCGGAACTGCAAGGATGCCAGAACCTAAGCACTTTTCAGCAAGATGTTTCTCCAATATTGTCAAGTATCCACTCTTCAAAGTACCATCTGCATTCCACCTCCGATCCAAAGAAAACTCATACAAGGCTTTAACAAGCTCATTATCATCATCTGAAGTCCACTTTCCTTTGTTCTTGCCTCTTCCACGGGATGTGCTTGAGCTATCCACATAATCCATATTTGCACAAGCAAAAAAGAATAAAAATGAGCTGGAACAAATATATATGAAAGGGAACACATGCAAATGAGATGCAATTGTAGCTTTTTTAAAAAAAAAGAAACCTAACAGAAGAAAATGAACAAGTACAAATAGCTTATTTGTACACTCATTCGAGGTTGAAATGGTGGGATAATACATAGAGGAATGATGCCACTATCTCTTCCAATGATGTGTTCCTTGAACCCTTCAGGCCACCAGCATCTCTCACCATCTCACATAATATATGAAAATTTCTTCTATCCATACAAAGTTGACTTATACACACAACGTCGCTCTCACCAATTAGTTGATACAAGTGGTCTTCTCTTAACTCTCTCGTTTTAATTCTTGTTTCTATTTGCAAATATTTTTTTGTATAAGCTAATGCAAACATGACCCGTACATAATAGTATACAAGCATAATGGTAGTCATGAGATTAAAAAGTGCTACATTTCTCCTTCCACGTCTCGTGCTTAAGGGAAGACGAGCCATAACTAAAAAGTACAATACGAGATATAAGCATAAGGAAAAGGCACCTAATTAAGTTTGTATGATTTTCTTTCCAAACATGGACGAAACATTTTTCTTTCCAAACATGGACGAAACATGTAATGGTACATACTAGTTCAGAATGCAAATGAACAATTAAGCTTAACATGCAAGATGAGAACAACACTGTTGTAATATGAATCAACCAGTGGTTGAAGAGAAAACAATCTCAACCAGTTAAACATGGACGAAAATACCCACAAGGAACTGACCATTAAGCAAATAGATAAGCCAGGTAAACGATCTCAACTTTGGCGGGTTTACGTCTGTATTGTCTGGTCCATGACAAAGGATCAAGGTTGGATTGGAAAGGGAAGATCTATTGCTCCCTTGTCTGGTACTCTCTCCGTCCGGTGAAGAGTGTACGTTTGGCTTTAAAATTTGTCCACAAAAGAGTGTACATCTATCTTCCCAATGCACTTTAAAGTAGGAAAAAATATTTCTCTCTCATCACACGGTAATCAAGACCAATAACATTCTACACATGGTCTCCTTAATTTCTACATGCACTTAGCTCATTGGGGGTTGAGTAATTAAAGAGGAGGGAGATGGTGGCTTGCACCTTTCCAATGCATTATTTACTTCACTTCATAATTTGTCCTAAAATTTCTATATGTACACTTTTCACCGGACGGAGGGAGTAGCTTGCAAATAACAAGGTCCTGAAAAATCACAATCACCACAGAGTTCTTTAGTGAGCTGATTCGATTAATCTATATAACATATATGTCACAGAACTACCTAATTCTTAACTGGCTACATGTTTGCCTAGAATCACCCAGGTCTTCAAGTACTAATGCTTTATCTACCGATATTTACTAGAATCATGTATTAAATTGTTAACAATATTTTAGTCAACAAAACTGCAACTTGCTGGCAAGAATTAAAATAAAGAAGCTCAAATTTTTTCTACTAGTAAAGCACCACCATCTAAAGAAGAACAAAATTGAACCCTAACGAATCAAAGCAAGGTTAGGTACTGCACCTATTCATTGACATACAACAAGTGAAACTAGTATTGCTCTATTTGCATTCACTATAAAAGAGATCAAGAATAGATAAATCTTCACATATGTCACTTGTCCATAGGGTGTTGGTTCGGATATTAGATGGGCAGATGGGAGTACATTTTTTGACTTCAATTACTTACCAATGTAAGAAAATATCAAAGGACAAAGATGGACTAATAACCCTAACCTCACAGGATCTGCAGTCGGAGCTTGATGGAGGAGGAAGAGATGGAATGGAAATTTGGAGTGTGCTCCTCGTCAGTGGCTTCAGCGGTCCATCCTCATCGGCATGGGCTCCTAGCGGACAGGCGACTGGCGTGGCGGGGATGTGGTGGTATTGGACGAGGAGGAGGGGATAACGGGGAGGCGGAGGGGGTCAATCGTGGTGTTGTTGAATGAGGAGGAGGGGATTGTGGAGGCGGCAACGCTGGATGGGGAGGAGGGGGGCGTGAGGGAGTAGGAGGGGTCATGGGGGAGGAGGAGGGTTCGCGAGGAGGAGGAGAGGGCAATGTAACCCTTTACCGGGGGAGGTGGACGGTATCGACCGAGACCTAGGGGCAGTTCTTTTGAGCAGATTATGGAGAATCTTGATCTGGAAAATCTTGAGCGAAAAGAACTCGATTTGGCTTCCAAACTCTTGAGAGGATTATATAGAATCCTAGTGTAATCCAAAATCTCGAAAAACTTGAATTTTCCCAGAATCGCGGGATTTTGGAGAGTCCCTCAAAATAAAATGGTTTGAATTAAAAGAGTAATGCTATTGTATCACGTAATTGTGACCAGAATGCCACCGGCCCATCCATGCCTTGCGTACAGAAAAACGAGCGCACGCGCTCGACCCCTCCATGCATCGAGCAAAAGAACTCGCCCCGACAAGAGCGAGTGCTAGGGTTGTCGTGTCACCGCTGGACCTGCCTTCCCGACCCGATCCTCGCGTCGCAGGCCCCATCTCGTCGCCGACCTCTTCCTCTGTCGCCCCTCTGCTCCCACCTGCCCCGTCTCCCGCCCGCGCCCCTCTGCACCCGATGGCGCCTCCCTTCATGAGTCCACCCGACGGACGCTGCAGCTGGACGACCACCACCAGTCCACTTCGAGGCAACAACCGCCGGTTATCTCCTACACAAGCAATCCACACCCATGGTGAGCCATCCTCTTTCTCATCTCTTAGTTCTTCCTTTTTTATGCTAAATTGGATAGATGGACAGATTTATGTTGCACATTTATGGAGTGATGCTATAGTTCGTTATGATCATTTTCCACGACCCCCCCCCCCAGATAATCTTTTGTATGTATCCATATTGTTATATACATGAGTATGTTGTAAATTTCTAATGTCTTCATTGATGTCCTACTGTAGATAAATATTACATTGTGGACTCTGGATATCCAAACAGGGTTAGATATCTGGCACCATACAAAGGACAACAATACCATGTACCAGATTTTCAACAACATCCGCCGGTGGAGAGACATGAGACATTCAACCATCGTCATTCTTCTTTGCGAAATGTCATCGAAAGAGCATTTGGTGTTCTCAAGATGAAATGTCGAATTCTCGGAGGCATACCTCGTACAAACCGGAGACCCAAAAGATGATTGTCACTGCATGCATGTGTCTTCACAATTGGATTCATGATAGCATGTTACGTGATGAGCATTTTGACAAGTTTGACAATGATGCATATGTGCAACCTCCATTGTCGCTTGCAGGTGCCAACGCTCTACCACCAAAAGATGATGGTACCATGACCGCAACACGTGAGGCTATTGCTGCCAGTCTCGTACCTTGAGATTATTTGTTCTATTTGTAGTTCACCCTCTTTTGTAATGAAAGAAACTTTAAAACCATTCTAATTGTAATATTTAGCACCTTATGATATTCGTAAATCACTTTCATGCTCATATTCAACCAGATGATGTTCGAAACAACAAAGTGTTAACAATTCATCAAACAGTTTCTGTCTAAGTGTAATGCATACATTTTAGCACACAACTCAGGGCCACAATTTCAAACTACAATCTCAGAAAAGACTTGGACGGCAGATTCTAAGAGAATTTTCTAGAATCTTGATTCTGCAGAATTCTGCATGAAAAGAACTGGCCCCTAGCCTGGACTCGCTTACGGAGGGAGGCGGTTACGACGTGCATTTACCAAACGCATGTAATGTTCCGTTTACATAGTAAACTGGTAACAGACAGAAATATTCGAAACAAACACCTACTTAATTCTACCACACCGGCTTTAACACTAATAAGATCATGGTTAATAGTATAACCAACTGTTGGCTATATGATGTTGTCATGTCATCTATAGTCATCATTTATAGTCACTTAGAGCATCCACAATGTGCTGTTTTGCTGCCTCTATTGGCTGCCTCTAAGCTTTAGAAGCCGACGCCATACGCTGCATGCGAAGCCTCTAAGCTTAAAATCGTTGGAGTCGCCTCCATGCTAAGAGGCCGCCTCCAAGCGTTTTCTTTGATTAAATAAATTTTCTGGCCCTACATGTCATCCTGGTGGTTGAGGTTCGCACACTGATCTGGTTGAGAGAGGAAGATATATTTTATACTGTGGTGGGGTACACACTAGAGGCTGCAGCAAACGTTATACACTGCGCGTTTTTCAGCCAAGTTTAGAGGCAAGCATGTGGGGCCCGCGTTAGAGGCAATGCTGCCTCCAAACACTGGAGATGCCCTTATACAATAAAGTTAGCTATAAGACTGGTACTTTTTTCCACATTCTCTATATCTCTTTCTTTATATTTATTGTATCTGCCTAGGAGCACACGTATAGCCAGACAGCATGAGGACTCATTCCCCTTACTTTTTCATGTCTCTCTATTTCACATAGGCAAAATTGCCATATAAGTGGACTATAAACCTACTACTGTACTCGCTCTAAAGCCCCAACTACATCATCCAATACAAAGGGCTGAGGATAGTATCAACATAGCATTGGAATTGCAGTACAAACCAAACACATGTCCCTATGCAGTTTCATTTTTTGTTCATTCGTCGTACTTACACGTCCACTACTGAATACTCAAGCATCACTTCCAAGTTCCAAAAAGAGTTACTCAAGCATCGCGACTAAAAGTTCACCAAGTAATCCTATGTGCATGCTCTATGATATCGAACCTAGAAATTATCCAAAAGAAACAAATGAAATCAATGGCGCTCCGCGCTGATGCTGAGGATTACTATGCTGGCCGCGGAGCCATCCAAGGTAGCATTCCTCGCCTCGACGAGGCGTGACTTTCTGAAGAGGGAGGTGACGACGGAGAGGTCGACGTGCCAGTCGACGGCGATCGCGATCGCGCCGCCACGGCGGACGGTGCGCTCGATCTCAGACGCGAACCTGGACGGGAAGAGCGCGCCGGTGAACGCCGCCGGGTCGTTGGAGAGCACGAGGTCGAAGGCGTCATCGAAGAACGGGAGGTTGTGCGGGTCCGCACGGCGCACGAGGGGAGGGAAGTCAACGAGATCAACGCCGGTGACGTCCCCCACGCCGGCCACGCGGAGCGCGTCGACTGCTTGCCCCGCGCCGGCGGCGAGGCAGAGAACGCGTGAGGACCCGCCGAGGAGGCGCAGCCTACGGAGCGGATCGATGAACGATGCGGAGAGGGCCGCGTTGTGACGCCTCCAGCGCGGTGAGGACCGGAGCTTGGCAAGGCGGAGGTCGGGGTCGACCACGCGGCGGGATGCGGCGTCGCAGGAGGTGCGGGGCAAGGGCGCCATCGATAGCGAGAGGGAGGAATGGGCGAGCGAGCCGCCGAAGCAGGAGGTGGACGGGTAGCGGAACAGGTGCAGCAGGGCGGCGGTGGCCACGGCCGCCAGGGCGATCGCCACGCGGTTCAGCAGCCGCCGGACGTGCCTGTCCATTACCGGCGCGGGTCGGTGGAGCCAGCGCCACCTCCGGGGGTAATGGACCGGCCTGTGCATCCGAGGCTTTCTTTTGTGGTTGGGCTGGGCTGGGCTGGGAAACGGTCAGACGGGCTAACCTTCTGACGGCCTAGTTAAGAAGCAGCTGCGTCGATGAGCCGGCAAAACCCTCCTTCGCCCATTCCCCAGTCCCCACTCCTCTCGCCCCAAACCCCCACAATCCGCCGGCTTTCCATGGCTGCCGCCGCCGCCACCCGGGCGAACAGCCTCTCCCGCATCTTTTCCTCCTCCTCGCCAACAGTAAAACCACCCAAGACCAAGCGCGCGCCGACGCCGATGCCGAAACCGCCCGCCGCCGATGCCGACTCCATCGCGGACCAGAAGCCCCCGAAGCCCCTCGGTGCACAGCCCGCCGTCAAAGCTGAGTCCGACGGGAAGCACAAGCTCCCGAAGCCCCTTGGCCTTCTCGTCAAGGCCCTCATCCGGCAGCGCGACCCTGATAAGCTGGTCTCCGGGTTCGTGCAAGCGTCAACCGTGTCGTCGCGCTTCCGCGACCGGCACCGCGTGTTCGAGGTAGCGGTGAGCCGCCTCACTTCCTTGGGCCGCCAAGACGGCATCGAGGCCATCATCGAAGCGCAGATGCCCTTCCTCGATACCTCAGCCGAGGGATTCGCCACGCGCCTCATCCGCCTCTACGGCCGCGCCTCCATGCCATCCCACGCGGCAGCTACCTTCCATAAACTTCCCGAGCAGCATAAATCCAACATGACATTCAACTCCGTTCTTTCCTCTTACGCCGATGCCGGAGATTTTGACGGGCTCATTGCTGCATTCCAGGAGATCCCAGCCACTTACCCCTCGATTGTTCCCACCGTATACTCTTACAACGTACTCATCCACGCGTTGTGCCAGAAGCCCGACATCTCAGCTGCTCTTGACGCTGTCCTTCTCATGGAGAAGCACGGTGTTTCACCTGACATTATTACTTTCAACACGCTGTTGAATGGGTTTTGCAACAATGGCCGCGTGGATGAAGCAGAGACAGTATGGGAGATGATCAAGGAGAGGAATTTGGAGCCAGACGCAAAGTGCTACAATGCCAAGCTGCGGGGTTTGGTTGCAGAAGGGAAGATTGATGATGCAGCTGCTGTGCTTGAGGGATTGCAGAAGGACGGGCCAAAACCCGATACAGTATCCTACAATGAGTTGATTCGAGGATATTGCAAAGCTGGGAAGTTACAGGAGGCCAAGAAGCTGTATGATGATTTGGTAAAAAATGAGTGTGCCCCAAATAAGGGAACATATGAGACTCTCCTGCCACACCTTCTGCAGGCTGGAGAGCTGGATTGTGCACTGACGTACTGTTATAAAATCTTTAGTCATAAAAGGAACCTTAGAGTGGAGTGTGGTGTGCTGCAGGATGTAGTGAATGCATTGGTAGATGTATCGAGGGTGGAGGAGGCTGCCAAGATTGTTGTGCTCGGGCGGAAGAAGTACTACCCCCGAAAGGGTTTGAGGATGCCTGATAGTGCAAAAAGCAGTGAATTAAGAGCTGAAACTGATGAGGAAGAAGCAATATCAGAAGAAGAGTGTGAAGTGGAACACGAGACTGAAAAATAAAATTCATAGGTCAGGCTTTTACTGATGCATGCCAAATTTCACCATGGCCTGTTTTACTCAGTTCCTCTGTTGGCATGATAGAACAAAAAGTGCAAGTTAAAGTGGTGGTTAAACTAGTTTAATAAGGTATTGGTTAAGCTTGCCCTGTGCTGTGATGCTTATTGAAAATCTTTCTATTCGTTTTAGAAGAGCTCCACAGAAGTCTTTAGTCTTATCTGCAATGACTTGCTTGTGCTGATTTTCCTCGTTGCATCAATTTCTTTTTATGGATCTAATATTTGTGTTTGGAAACATCCTCGAAAAGTTGTGTACTTTATGGATACTTTTATTTTCTGGACATTGATGATTCAACTGTTAGCTCTGCGATGAAGATAAACACATACCTCCCACTTTTTGATTCTTATTGTTTATTTTAGTATTTCTCTTTGAAGCATGGACATTGCAAATGTTATGACATACATGAAGTTAAAAGGCCTTTGATCAGTGATCAGCTTTGATAGTAGTTTGTCAGGTTACTAGTTTGCCAAACTAGAGGTGAATAGTTGTAGCTCCATTCCAGAATGGATTCGTTGCATCGTCAAGCCACTCCGATCCATATTAGTTGTCGCTGAAATGGATGTATCTAGACGTATTTCAGTGCTAGATACATCCGTTTGAGCCACAACTATTATGGATCGGAAGGAGTACTATTTTCATTTGCTGTAGTGAGCTTTGTCTTTCTCCTTTTTTGAACTGATCTTCATATTTGATCATATAACGAGCTAGTAGAGTTGTAAACCAAACAAGGAAGAACTGTATGAATTAGGATAGTAGGTGAACTAGTGATTTCTCACAATTCAGATTCTTGCTTCCTAAGAAGATGGTAGGAGCGGACCTCCTTTAATTACGAGGTGGTAGAGTTGTAGAGTTGTACACCAAACAAGGAAGAACTGTATGAATTAGGATAGTAGGTGAACTAGTGATTTCTCACAGTTCAGATTCTTGCTTCCTAAGAAGATGGTAGGAGCCGACCTCCTTTAATTGTAATGAAATTGACTTCAGTATGACACCGCTAGGCTTTGAGACTATCCTCAAAATTCTTCCAAGAGTTCAAACTATGAAAATAAGTATGTAGTCAACTAAACAATTGTTTTGTGGTTATATAAAAAAAAAAACAGTGTTGTCAAATGTTAGGACTAGAATCATGTATGAAGTAAGTATTACCTGTACAACTCCACCAATGTTACTCTTTGTGCATTTCTTTTAAGTAGAGGTAGTGAGCCACCCCAGGTTCGAGCCTTGGTGGGTTGACAGGTTGATGCCGCGCCTTATTGCCCGACCAGTGCTCAGTCCTCAGTGCTGTGCTGTCCATTTGTTCATGTGAAATTTGGGATATCTGGCAGCAGATTGTTACGTTCTGTGTGCTGTTCAGGTGGATGATCATCGTTATTAGACAAACTATTTGGCAGTGGCACCTCTCTTTCTATACGAGCAATGAAAGTATTTCCACAATTTCTCTCATCCCTAATGAGGCGTATCTTTGTCCCCTGACACTCCTGGAGTACAGGCTAATTTCATTTTTCATTTTTGTCATCTGGCTTTATCAACCATGGAAGGCACTATGAGAACATATCAGCCGCCTTGTTATTCAGGCCTTGCGCAGGTCAGTTTCCTGATGTTGTGATGTACAAAGCTTGCTTCTTACTGAAGCTATGAGAGCATATCGAACATTAAGGCCATTCATAGGTAAGTTTCCTGATCTACAATGCACAAAGCTTGTGTTCTTACAGTTTCTTATCTTTGGTAGTTAATCATTTCTAACTGGTGTCATATATAAACTGTACTTTGTTACCTGGTTTAATTTGGGAACTCACTCCCAAATTCAATGTTGAAACTGATAACCCGTTGTTTTTGGCGTATCCCTACGGTTCAAAACAATCAGGAAGGTGTCACCCAACACTGATGTTACAGTCTCCAACTCACAAGAACCTTCTTTTCCCATGTTGGTGTTGCGGTGATGATGGCGTTCTGGTGTGTTGATTTATTTGTCATATTTTTTTTTCAAATAAAGGTGTCATTTTCCCCGGCCAATTTTCATTTCTGTAAACTGTTAAGACGATATATTTGTCATATGGTATGGTTTTTCTAGATAAACTGCCATCATCTGGTAGGTTGATTGCATATCTGCATGCAGGAACCCTTGGGTTTTATCTCGCTTAGTGCAGTGCTGACTGCTGAACAGCTCCACTGTTGTTCTGGCCTGCCTCTTAGTGAACATATGAGGGATGCAGTTTGCAAGCCAATGGATGCAGTGACAGCTGACAGTGCAGGCGAGTCCAGGCTCTGCACTTGGGTCTTGGCCGGAACCACATATGCCGCCACGACACAGCACCGCAAAACGTCCTGATCACATAGCACAACCAGCAAGGTTTTACTCACGGTGCGTGCCGAATCAGCCGATGCTCATGCGGTTAGGCTGGGCGAAGAATCGAGTAAACAAAGATGGCTAGGCTAGGCCGGCTATATAACCCCAGAAATTTGTCAAGCTGCGCCAAACCAGACACCGACGTCGCGGAGAGGAAAGGCGCAGGTCAGAGGAACACACGGAACCGTAGGCGGGCGTCCGTGCGTGCGTGCGTGCAGTCAATGCGTATGAATGCCAGTTCATGGTCAAAGGAAGGAACAGAGATTAGTGCCATGCCAAAAAGTTAGCGCCTCTCCAAAACACGGCACTCCGTGGAATGGTGTGATGGTATGGCCTGAAGATCCCATCTTGATTAAACTGTCGTGACACAAAACGCGAGATCTTCATCTCAGGGAGGGAGCCTCTTCTCACACATGACTTTTCACTAGTACGTAACTTCTAAAATGAGCACCGCCAATGGCAGACGAAGTTTCTCGTGTTTTAGCAAACCGACGGCAAATAGGAAACGAACAGTTACGCGCTCCGTTGTACAGGGCGCTGCTGCAACCTGGCTGGTCCATCGTATCACTCTCTGATCTGCACTGTATCCACACACACATCAACAGAAGAGAGCATTGATGGTCGGCTCAGATGGCTGGTAGCGATCTAGCCGCAGCCAAGGACGTGCCATCGCTGCGCCTTGGCTATCGATAAGATTTGCACAGTGGTAGTATTCGCAGCACAATTTTGAAAGCGGAGGAGTCAGTGGCTATCCATGAGAGTGAGAGCCGCCGAACGAACGAAATTTGAAACAGGCAATGGAGTCCCTACGACAATGCAAAAGTCAGAGCACATTCAATGCAGAGCCCCAGAGCAGGATTTGAAAATACATGCATGCATGGAATCGAATCTATTCGTAGACGACCACGGAAAAGTCAGACAAACATTTGAAAACACAACCCTACTATGCACAAACCAGGAAGCTGCATTAACCCTACAAGCATAGGCGCTTTTTACCTCTCTTGAATCTTGATGCTCTGCTACCGGTAGAATTTGTTCAGGTGTCCATGCAACGAGGGTAGACAACGCAAGTAGCCAGATGAGCACGCATGTAAAGCACTCCTAGTATCAAGAAAACGGAGCATGTAAACAAAAGCAATAGTTGGTTTCCGTCTATGTCGTGTAGCAAATAGCACTGCGTAGTGACCACCCGGAAAGGAAAATGGTGAAGCGATCAGCTCCTACACGTGAAGGCATTCACGTACATTCACAGAAGTATGGACAAAACGCGTCATAGCCCGTGCAAACGTTAACAGAGTGGCAACCAAGAGAAAAAGAATGGTTAATTTCAGTCGTGCTCGGTTAGCGCGGGATCAAATCGATCAAGGCTTGCAGATGACCACGAAGCACGGGAGCAGCGCCCTCGGGTTCAGCAGGTACAGCTCCTCGATGTTGGCGTAGGGCCCCACCTTGCCGGCCAGCGAGTCGAACCCGGTCTGCCCCACGAACTCCCTCACGTTCTCCAGCGGCTTGTGCACCCTGCCGGCGATCACCCTGCACACCAGCAGCGCCCTGCGCGCGCCGCCGGCCGCGGCCGGGTCGTCCTGCTGGTCGGCCTCGTCGGCGGACTCGAACGCCCGGCCGCTGGTGGACGTGGTGAAGACGCCGACGCCGGCGCCGGTCTTGCCCTCCTTCTTGGAGCTGGAGGAGAAGGAGGAGGAGAAGCCGTGGCGGATGATGCGGCAGACGGCGCACTTGTCGGAGGCGCAGAGGCTGCTGGCGCCGGCGGAGCCGAGGGCGCAGGAGAGCGTGGCGCCGTGGAAGCGCAGCAGCTCGTTGCCGTCGGCCAGGCAGCGCGGGTGCTTCTTGGCCAGCTTGCTCGCCTTGAGCTTCACCGCCTCCCGGTACTCCTCGAAGCGGGCCAGCGTCCGCTGCGTGTTGTGCACCTTGAACACGCGCTCGATCCGCACGCAGCTGCTCTCCGACTTGAGCAGGCTCGTCCGGCAGATGATCTCCACGATCTTCCGCGACGAGTCCCCCTCCACCAGCTCCGTCACTGACACCCACCATTTTAAAGTAAACACCATTAGACACTACTACCACTAGTCAAACATTATAGCTACTCCATTGTAAATGTTTCATGGGCGCCATACATCATAATGGATGCAGAAAACATGGGAGGGATTGTAGGCTACAACAGGGGATGAAAGATCTGGCAGAATCTCAACCCACATGGCCGCAGTTATTGTGATTTGTGAAAGTCGAAATCGAAAGCATGGATTGGCGTAAAGAGCGAAACACAGATTGTATCTGGAGAAACCTGGTGGTGAAACTGTGAACGTGAGAACTGAAACCTATGCCAGCTAAAGCCATGTAACTTTTGAGCTAGAGAAATGGCACTAATTGAAATGTATATTGACTGCAAAAAGTAGTGTATGTTTTTAACCGATTACTGAAATGCGAAAAGGATAGGAGTAACATTCCGGTACCCTGAAGATCTACCAACCGGGTGTCCGGGTCGATCTGAAGCAGTACCAGTACCACCAACAAAAGCAATGCAGTGCAGATGTCATCCTCACCTGCATGTTTGGATAGGTGGTGCGCCTCCAGCGCCTCCCATTTGCCGAACTGCTCGGTGCACCTGTGGCAGCTCGGGCCGCCGGAGCCCTTGCCGCCGGTCTTGGCGGCGTCCACCTCGCAGGACGCCCGATGGGCCGTGGCCGCGGCGGCGCCGTCCCTGTCCAGCAGCGGGTTCGGCGACCTCGGCGGCGTGCACCGCATGCTGCCCGCCCGGCACGAGCCGCTGTACTGCAGCCCGTGGCTCCAGCCCGGCCCCGGCGTGCCGGGGCGGAGCGTGCCCACGAACGAAGACACGACGCCGCCGTCGCCGCCCTCCGCCTCGTGCGCGGGCCCTCCTACCCCCGACGCGAGGCCGCCGCAGCCGCCGAAGCCCGTGATCTTGAGCTCGCAGCGGGAGTTGGTGCTGAGCACCACCTCGTGGGCGATGGGGTTGAGGAACTCGTTGCTGCCGATGGACCGCGGGCTGCAGCTGGGCGGCTGGCCCGGGTGGCGCTTGCTCCCGTGGATGACGTCCCGCAGGTTGGCTATGGAGCGCGAGCACCCGGACCGCGCCGCGCGCTTGGTCACGATGGACGACAGGTGCCCGCCAGCGCCGGCGCCGGCGCTGGAGCTGGAGCTGGCCTTGGGCTTGGGCACGTGCACCTCCGACGACTGGGACCGGCACTGCAGCGACTTCTTGAGCGCGAACCACACCGTCGGCGCCGGCGCAGGCGCCGGTGCCGCGGCCTTCTCCTCCCCCCGGCCGTCCCCGCCGGCGACGGCGCTCGCACGCCTCCTCCTCTCGCCCATCTGGCGGTGGTAGCTGGGGCGTGATTGCGCGCGTCGTCGGTGAGTCACCGCAGAGCGCGCATTACTTATGGCAGGCGCAGGCGCGAGCACCGCAGCAGGAGCATCCGAGCGAGAGATAGCGACGCAGGCGGGCAGAGGCAATTAAACCATCATGGGGTTGGGCGGTAGTAAAGGCGCGCCACCAAACGAACTGCAGAGCTGCTCTGGTCCGCTGTGCGTGTGCGTGGCTCGCTAGCTTGCCGGGAGCGAGGTGAGAGGTGTGGTGTGGTGCGGTCTATGGATACGAGACGCTCGGGAGATTGGTTTCGGGGGAGATGGAGATGGGGACCGAGCGCGGGGTGAGGTCTTTGCGAGTACGAACAAATGTTGAATTGTAAATGGGGACGGGGGCGGCAGGTACAGGTGGGCGCTCAAGACAAGGGGCGCCCATAATTATACGAGCAACAAAAAGGAACAACCCGAGACCGTGATGCCGGGGCGCACGGCACGGGCGCGTGTGTTTTATGCATACGTAGCATTTTTTTTTCCGGAACACGCCAGAGTATTTCATCGAGAACGAAAGAGAGAATGGCTACTGGCTACAAGAACCGCGGCAGTTTTTTTTTCTTTCCTTCGGAAAGAGGAAAAATCACACTATCTTCATCACGTGACGTCATGTTCATGTGAAAGGTTTATCGCCGCTGCTTGGGGAGCTGTTGCCGCCCGTGGCTCCCACGTCAACGGATGTGCTGGATGGTGTGGCCATCTTGGACTTGGGTTTTGCGGAGGCTCGTGCTAGTTTCTATGATGAGAATCTTCCCATCTTGCCTATGCCTGGTCCCATCAGGTCGATGATGCCTATGGTTGAGGAGGTTGATGCGGCCACTGTCTTGACGCCTGCTGGTGGGAGTTGCTTGATTGATGAGAACTACACCAAACACTATAACGAGTTCTACAATTTGTTTGACTAATGGGTGACTGATCACCATGTATCCGGCAAGACTGTTGGTGGCCTCATGAAGGAGAAACCAAAGAAGAACACTATGGATGACGAGGTTGATAAAGCAAGTGCGTTGACATCTAATTCTGAGGCTCTCTTCGTGAAAGAGCTCTATGACTTGCTTGCTAGTTTGGAAGTGACTAGCCCTGGATCTGGCAAGGCGATTGCTTGCATCCTGACAGACAAGGCTACAACGGGCAAAATTGATAAGGTGGAAAAGACTCTTAGGAGCAAAGGCAAGAAGTGTGGCGTCGTAGGAAAGGCATCCGCCGCTGCTTAAATGGATGATCTCCAATGTCTTGGACCATTCCCATGGTGGTGTCCGTTGTCTTCAGTCGAGGTGTTCCCGTTGGGTGTTCCATTGTGTTTTAGAAGTGTGAGGGATTGTTGTTGTGTGTTGGTTATGTCTGTTGGATCGACCGTGCGGTTGTGATGTTCCATACTTTGTGAGTAGTTCACATGTGGTGTGTTTGTATTGGTTTTCACACGGTTTCCTGTAAATAACTGGGCAATTTTCTTCTTCTTAATTAATCGATGAGGCAAAACTTTTGCCTCCGTTCGAAAAAAAAACATGCCAATAAAGGAAGGAACATTTACATTTTTCCCCCTAACTTTGTCCCGACCTCATCTTTACCCCTAAATAAAAACAGTGCTCAACTTTGCCCCTCTTCTGTTAAGTGCGCTTATAGAAATGCCCTTCCGTACATTTTCCGTCCAGTCAAAGGCCTTTGACCGACGGTCAAAGGCCTTTGATTGGACGGAAAATGTACGGAAGGGCATTTCTATAAATGCTCTTAACGGGAGAGGGGTAAAGTTGAGCACTGTTTTTATTTAGGGGTAAAGATGAGGTCGGGACAAAATTAGGGGGGAAAATGGAATTGTCCCATAAAGGAATGTCACTGCAAAAACTAATCTACAAATCTATAACTCAACATAACACACAATCAGCCTAGATATCATTGAATAACAAGGCAGGATGATGAGGATATGAAACCCGGGTACAGCCACATGGCAAGACTTTGGCCATGTGATCTCTGAGCAAGCTGATTCAAATACTTCGGCTTAGGATCCAGGCAGACGCCGCATCGCCTTCGGAAACAAGACAACGTCAACCTGCAAGCACATGACATGGTCCAGTTCGACCCAGTCACGTGAGCCCACCTATTCTTCGACATAGACCGAGTAATCCTAACTCGGCTAGGTGTATAGGGTGAGCTAGGTGTAGGAGATATGCCCTAGAGGCAATAATAAATGTTATTGATTATCTCCCTGTTCATAATTAGGTTTATGTTCCATGCTATAACTGCTATGGTTCTCGAGTCTGCAATAACCACGAGGCTCGGAGGAAGACTCATATGCACGTGCGGGATAATAAACGGTAAAATGTATTCCTAGTCAAGCCTCTAGGACTGGCTCAAGTATTGCATGATGATCCTGTTTTCCTGATCATGGGCATGGCTATGCCGGCAATTTTGAGGGCACAATTGTTGGTAGAACACTTGTGTTGAATCGACCCGAATTGATGTTATGCTATGAGATACATTCGTCATAAGTTAATGGTTAATAACACAGAGATGGTTAACGTTTGCATGATTCCTTAGACCATGAGAGTATCGAGTTTCTTCATGCTTGCTTCATGAACTTTGGGGTTTGTTAAACGTCATCCGTAAATGGGTGGCTATTACGGCGGCTTACGGGTTCATGGAAAAGTGTGTCAAGTAACTTGATAGCTCGAGATTGGGATTTGCTCCTCCAACGATGGAGAGATATCTCTGGGCCCTCTCGGTGTTACGGTATCCATCATCGTCTGGCCAGACACATTGTGATTTGATCACAGGGATGCCGGAACACGGGAACGAGAAAAGAGAACAATACCGGCAACGAGGTAACTGGCATAGTGGACAAGTTGTTGATCCACGAGGATGCCAACATGTCTCACCTCGGGTATTTGTAACATATCGTGAAGCAACAGGAATAGCACACGGCAACTGGAGGTTCACTCGAATATTCATTCGTGTGGGTATAAGGGTCAATATGGGTGTCCACGGCTCCTATGTTGATCATTGATCGGAAGGGGTTCCGAGTCATGTCTATGCTTCACCGAACCTATAGGGTCACACGCTTAAGGGTCATCTATCTGTTGAATACTAGACAGGGAGTCTGAGAGAAAAACACCGAAAAAGTTTCGGACACCGGAAAAGTTCCGCAGAGAGGTCACCGGATGAGTTCCGGTGAAACTGAAAAGTTGTTTCAGAGGATACCATAAAGTCAAATTGGTTTTGGCACATGCCTGATAATTCTTGGAGGGTGCCAGAATCATTCTGGAAACTTTCTGGAATTTTCCGGGATGAAAACCGGAAATGTTCCGGAGCTGCCGAAACCGCTTCAGATGCTTTTCGCAGATGAAATCACTAAATCGGAATTGTTCCGGCTTGCGTTGAAAATTATTTTGGTGGGTACTAGAATTGTTCTAAGCCCACATGAATATTTTCAGTTCGATCAGACGCTGAAAAATGTCGCCGTGAATAGTGAAAGTGCTTTTTGGGATATTTTTGGAAAGCCACCTTTTGGGGCTTTGCTCCAAAAGATCTTGGGGATGACATGGATGGATAGGGGCTAATTTTGGGGCCCCACATGAGGGTGTGGCCGGCCACATGGTGGACTCCTTCATGGAGTCCCCCTTGTTCCTTGGTTTCACCTTTTAGGTCCTTGGGAAGGACTCCTTTCCATGTGGGTTTTGGGTTTTCTTGTAAAACCACCCTACCCCTTGGGTTTCCTATAAATAGGAGGTGTGTGGGCTGCCATAAGACACACTCTTGCTCTCATACACAAAGCCATGCATGATCTGGCATTCTTCTCTCCCTCCCAGCGAAATAGTTTCGTAGAGCCGAAAGGCTGTCTGGGTTCCGGCAGGAACTAGTTCTGGACGGCGAAGCCCTGCTGGATAGATGACACCGTATGTGTGCAACTCTGTAGAGAGATCGTAGTTTCGGTCTTAGTTCGAGAGTGCCTCCCGAAGGGCTGTCCGTGTGACCGTCCGAGTTTTGGAGGTCCTCCCGAAGGGCTGTCCGAGTGACAGTCCGAGTTTCGGAGGTCCCCCCGAAGGGCTGTCCGCGACACCGTCCGGGGGACTGTGCGACCGCCTCCCGGAGGGCTGTCCGCGGGGCAGATGAGGGTATACATCCTCGCGGTTGGGAGGTTGTAAAATCCTAGCTGCGGGGATCTGCACCGCCGATCGTCATCGACTCTAGTTCCGCTGCGCTACGAGTCGGTAACGAAAGTGATCAAACCTTGTATGCAGTCTCCATAGTGGTCCTAGGCTGGTGCGTAGGTCGGAAAATTTTTGTTTTCTGTCGCGTTCCCCAACAGTGGCATCAAGAGCCGTGCTATGCGTAGATGCAGGTTGCGATCTAGAATACATAGAGATGTATGGGTGTTGCACAATATAATTAGGTAGTAGATGAGATCTATTGCTGAAAATTATTTGTGCGGGTAGCAGATGAAGTCTGTTACCCGATGTTCTTGTTGCTTCCCTCGAATTTGCATATTTCTGATCTTGATAATAGTATGGTGGAGTTTCAATGTTCTGGCAATCCGCGATCCTGATTGATCAACGAAGTGCTAACAGTTCATTGAATTCCACCGTAGTTAAAAAGAAAGATGAAATTTTGCAGACGAAAGGGCAATGCAGATGTGATCTGCACGGGGGTCACGCGTATGACGAAGTTTAGTATGGGGCTCGAGATTTTATTATCTCGTGTTTCATACACCCTGGAATGTTAATCTAGCGACTTGGATTATCATGCTTGATGATGGACGTTGGTAGCTTCGGTTTGTTTCGAAACCTTAGAAGCCACGTAAAATAAAATTTTGCATGAACCGATTAGAGGCGTCTAACTTGGTTTTGCAGGATGGTTTGCATGTGCATGTGATGTGGTATAGCAGTGTTCATAATAATTTGATTATGTATGAGATGACTATATGATGTAAATTGATTAACATGACCTGCGTGTCATGATTCGGCATGATGGCTGGAGCCATATGATTGCACTTTAATGACCTGCGTGTCAACCTTATGTAATGCACTTATTTTATTAGCTATAGAGATAGCAATATTATCTGGTGCACCGACAAGGTGGTGGCAATCTTCGCGAAGGTGAATACCGACGTGAATGCCGAAGACGAAGAAATACAAGACTTCTCCGTCGGAAGGGCTATACCATATCATGCTATTATGAATTGCCTGAGATGTTTATCCCTTATGATGCACCCTTCTTGATTGCGCGGTAGTCGCTTTTATTAGGGTGATCTCTCACAAAAATATCAAGTATTTAGTGTTCTCCCAAGTGTAGCACCGTCACGGCACCTATCTTTTCGGGGTGCGCCGTGTCACACGGGTACGAACGATTAGGGATGTGTGAGGCGGGTGAGTTGAGACCTCGCAGCGAGATCACTTGGTTGTCTTGACGTTCAGGCATGACCGTCATGAGCTCGGAACACACGCATCGAAAGATGAACAAGAGTCGCATGGAAGATGTGATTGGCAAGTTTGCCTACCGGTTGAGATTTTCGTCATCAGTGGTGTTACACCAATGGCGAACAATTGATACGTGGGTCTTGTATCACTCACAATCAATTATGAGAGATATTGATTTGAGTGGGAGCGCACTGTTGAATTAACTTGTTTAATTCTCAGTGCAATTAATTTTGAACACTGTCTAAGTGTGATTTGCATAATAGTTGTAGAAGAATGGCTCGCGTTTCCACCTTTCCTATTAAAATTGAATAGCTGTTTAATATCTGGTTAAAACTTTACGGTTGGTAAACGTAATGTGAGGATTGTCCTCTAGAGTGCCGAGAAGGACTTTGTCCTATCGCATATTTTCGGTATTCTCCCGCTAATGCTATGGATCATGTGACTCACGTCCTTCGATCCAAAAGCTAAAATTCCGTTACGGTCGAGTGAAATATGTTTGCTTCCATGAGACCCGAACTTCAAAAGTTTTGGGATAGTTATGTGATATTCATGGAACTGAAAATTAATTTTCAGATACAAACAAAGGCTGAAAGATATGAGATATCTAAAGCCATGTTTGTTTGCAAACTATTAGTAAAAGTGTTTACTGGGCATTTGACTGATAAGAGAGGGATCCAGAAGAACGCCTGTCATATGATGATGGTGAATAAAACAACAACTTAAAGAGAAAGGAAGTATCCGAAGGGTGTTAGTGAAACTTTCACGCCTAGGAAATCCGGGGCTAACACCACTCTTAAGTTGGGTGCTTCTTCTGAGAGTAGGAGAAATACTGAAAGTTAAACTGTTAGAAGTATAATGGCAAAAGGATAGAAGACTGGAATATCCAGCTCATGTATGAATGTCATACAGGTTTTTTGATGTATAGAAGGCTGGTCAAAGATATAGTTCTTGGGAATTATGGTTAAACATGTTAATCACTAATTCTTGGGTATTGTGAGTTAATCACAAAGATACCCGCTCGATTGCATTCTGTTGCAACTCGATGTAAGAACTACTATGGCCTGAGAGACTAGCCAGGAATGAGGTTTAGATACACGCAGGGAACATAGTAAATGTTACTATGCCTTCCATCGGTGTATTCCCTATGTATTTACTTTCATAATTCATTTTAGAGTTTCACACTCTAGCCCTTTGCATAAGGTATCTTGCAAGAAGGTTATTCATAAGAGAACTTTTTAATGTTCGGTGTTATGAATAACATAAGGGCCATACTTTCATTATGAATGAGACGTATGTTATGAATATTGATAATAATACATTACCTCTGGGTTTACTTTCATAATTCATTTTAAAGTTTCGTACACTCTAGCCCATTGCACAATGTTTGTTGCAAAAGAGTTGTTCATAGAAACAACAATTGTTGTTCAGTATTATGAATAAAATGAAGGGCCATGCTTCCATCGAAGATGGGATGTATGTTATGAACATTGATGCAAATATGATACATCCATAACACTGACGCTAAATGTCGCAAGACTAAAAGAATACCACTACAGTGTGGCACTGCATTTGGTCACATTGGAGAAACCCGCATGGAAAATTCCATTATGATGGATTTTGAAGTCGTTTGATTTTGAATCATCTGACACTTGCAACTTTCCTCTGAAAGGTAAAGTGACTGAAATACCGTTCACAGGCCATAAGGAATGAGCAAAGAACATATTGGTAATCATACATTATGATGTGTGTAGTCCAATAAATGTTGTTGCAAGTAGTGGATTTATCTGTCTTCAGAAATGACTCAAGTAGATATATGGATATTTACTTGTTGAGACGTAAGTCTGGATCTTTTGAATTCATTCAGAAGGTTTTCAAAAATAAAGTAGAAGTTATTGTAACAAGAAAATTATGTTTCTGCAATTTGATTGCAGAAAGGAATATTTGAGTTACAAGTTTAGCGAATGTCTGATGAGTTGTGAAAGGGGTTTCATAACTTGCACCTCCCGGAACACCGCTGCAAGTGGAAAGTCCGTGAAGATGTAATCGAACCATTTATGACATGGTAAGATCAAAGATGACATAAATAAATTTGCCATTACCCCTTTTATAGAGTGATGCTTTAGAGACTGCGGCTTTTACACTGAAAAGAGCTCCATCAGGTCTGTTGAAATGACGCCATGGTATGGTACGCCCAACCATGTTATATCTTTTCTTAACATTTGGAATATGGGGCTTGTGTAAAAGGTTACAAACCTATTCCAAATCAGACAAGTGCTGCTTTGTAAGGTTATCCCAAGTCATTGGGAATTCCCCCACCACTATACCGAGGCAAAGGGTTTTACCGCAAAACGGTATGCTTTTAAAGAGAATAGTTCTTTCAAAAAGGTGAGTGGGAGGACAGTGCAACTCGACGAGATAAACAGTATCTTCGTCATCAGATCAAAGGAAAGAAACCTTGGAAGTGATTCCGGAGTTTCCTACTGCGACTGATACGGAAGTCTCTACAATAAAATGTATGGACTTCGGTCGAACTTGCAGCTGAACCACGTAGGCAAAGTTCATGCAAACCTATCAGGTGCGCAAACGAGATATTGTTGTTAGACAACAGTATACCTACAATACACAAGGAAGCGTTGATGGGCCCTGACTCCGGAATTGGCTAAATGCCAATACAATTTGAGATAGTTTCCATATATGTGATTCAAGATTAAAATCTTGATACACCTTTCGGAAGACTTAGAGTCTAACGAATATTTATGGAACTAAAAACTGATATGGAAAAAAAATGTTTTATCCATAAAGCTCGACTTGTTGCAATAACAAGTTCAAGGAGTTGACTACGATGAGATTGTTTCACCGTAGCGATGCTTAAAGTCGGTTCGGGTTGAACTAGCAATTAATACATATTTCAATCATGAGATATGAAACATGGATGACAAAGGGATTTCCATCTGATGAAAATGAAACCTAGGACTTGTATGTGATACAGTCCAAAGTAATTTGTCGATCCAGAGGATGCTAGTAAGTATGCAAACTTCAGAGTTCCAGCGATGGACAGAAGAGAGCAAAGTGGAGTTGGAATCTTCGTTTTTTATGGAATGGTCAAAGGGGTTTGACTTCATCAAATGGGTATCGAAGATGCTTGTGATTTAAGAAAGTAAGTGGGAGCATAATAATATTTCTAAAAACCTTGTGTACTTGACACATTGTTAATTGGAAATAAATTTCTTGACACGAATTAGGACTTCATTTGAAAATAGTTTTTCAATGAAGTGCTTAGGCTAAATAGCCTCAATATTAGGCATGATGATCTATGGAGATAGATTTACCTAATGGGGCTAAGCAATGAATACATATTGACAAGATGCTAAAACCTTTTAGCATTTAAAACGCCAAGGAGTGATTCTTGCCGAAGTCACATGGAAAGAGTTTTTGCAAGACTCGGTGTCCCAAAACACTGATGAGTAAAATACATGATGGAGATTCCACACACTCTTGTGTTTGGATTAATCATGTATTCCATGGTATGTAAAAACAAACAGATATGTCCAATACTCCAAAGTTGTTGCGAGTATAGATACCATAGTGATCAAAGTACTGATCATAGGACAACAGTGAAAAATGTCATTAAGTGCTAAGAGTAGTGCTGATGACATGTTTTCTCGCAAGTAGAGATTATGAAGTGCTCGTTGTAAGTGATTACATCGATACAGTCTTCATCAATGCTCCATGCGATTTTCGATTTAAATTGAGGGTTTTGTGTGATACACAATATGGTGGCACGGTAGTTGGAAATTGTTCCAAACAAGATACTGTGGCGAATTCTATAACAAAGGCTAAGTATGTTGATGCTTAAGAAGCGACAAAGAAGTTGTTGAATCATATAGTTCATTCATGAACTTAGTATGGTTCCAAGATGACTTTGGTCTATGGGACACTATTGCAGATAGTTGCTCCATAGCTCAGTCTGAGGAATCAAGTTTTCGACCAATGATTCACACATATGCAAAGCCAAGTCCACACAAAATATGAATTTTGTGAAAGCGTGAAAACGCGAGGATATGCAAAGTTACACACGGAGCTGAAGTCGTCAGATCCGTTGGACATCAGGCTATACCACATGCGAAGCATATTTTACACCAGTATGCCATAGGTGTAAAGTGCATTAGCGTTGACTAGATTATTGACTCTAGTGCAAGTGGGAGTCTGTAGGAGATATGCCCTAGAGGCAATAATAAATGTTATTGATTATCTCCCTGTTCATAATTAGGTTTATGTTCCATGCTATAACTGCTATGGTTCTCGAGTCTGCAATAACCACGAGGCTCGGAGGAAGACTCATATGCACGTGCGGGATAATAAACGGTAAAATGTATTCCTAGTCAAGCCTCTAGGACTGGCTCAAGTATTGCATGATGATCCTGTTTTCCTGATCATGGGCATGGCTATGCCGGCAATTTTGAGGGCACAATTGTTGGTAGAACACTTGTGTTGAATCGGCCCGAATTGATGTTATGCTATGAGATACATTCGTCATAAGTTAATGGTTAATAACACAGAGATGGTTAACGTTTGCATGATTCCTTAGACCATGAGAGTATCGAGTTTCTTCATGCTTGCTTCATGAACTTTGGGGTTTGTTAAACGTCATCCGTAAATGGGTGGCTATTACGGCGGCTTACGGGTTCATGGAAAAGTGTGTCAAGTAACTTGATAGCTCGAGATTGGGATTTGCTCCTCCGACGATGGAGAGATATCTCTGGGCCCTCTCGGTGTTACGGTATCCATCATCGTCTGGCCAGACACATTGTGATTTGATCACAGGGATGCCGGAACACGGGAACGAGAAAAGAGAACAATACCGGCAACGAGGTAACTGGCATAGTGGACAAGTTGTTGATCCACGAGGATGCCAACATGTCTCACCTCGGGTATTTGTAACATATCGTGAAGCAACAGGAATAGCACACGGCAACTGGAGGTTCACTCGAATATTCATTCGTGTGGGTATAGGGGTCAATATGGGTGTCCACGGCTCCGATGTTGATCATTGATCGGAAGGGGTTCCGAGTCATGTCTATGCTTCACCGAACCTATAGGGTCACACGCTTAAGGGTCATCTATCTGTTGAATACTAGACAGGGAGTCTGAGAGAAAAACACCGAAAAAGTTTCGGACACCGGAAAAGTTTCGGACAGCGGAAAAGTTCCGCAGAGAGGTCACCGGATGAGTTCCGGTGAAACTGAAAAGTTGTTTCAGAGGATACCATAAAGTCAAATTGGTTTTGGCACATGCCTGATAATTCTTGGGGGGTGCCAGAATCATTCTGGAAACTTTCTGGAATTTTCCGGGATGAAAACCGGAAATGTTCCGGAGCTGCCGAAACCGCTTCAGATGCTTTTCGCAGATGAAATCACTAAACCGGAATTGTTCCGGCTTGCGTTGAAAATTATTTTGGTGGGTACTAGAATTGTTCTAAGCCCACATGAATATTTTCAGTTCGATCAGACGCTGAAAAATGTCGCCGTGAATAGTGAAAGTGCTTTTTGGGATATTTTTGGAAAGCCACCTTTTGGGGCTTTGCTCCAAAAGATCTTGGGGATGACATGGATGGATAGGGGCCAATTTTGGGGCACCACATGAGGGTGTGGCCGGCCACATGGTGGACTCCTTCATGGAGTCCCCCTTGTTCCTTGGTTTCACCTTTTAGGTCCTTGGGAAGGACTCCTTTCCATGTGGGTTTTGGGTTTTCTTGTAAAACCACCCTACCCCTTGGGTTTCCTATAAATAGGAGGTGTGTGGGCTGCCATAAGACACACTATTGCTCTCATACACAAAGCCATGCATGATCTGGCATTCTTCTCTCCCTCCCAGCGAAATAGTTTCGTAGAGCCGAAAGGCTGTCTGGGTTCCGGCAGGAACTAGTTCTGGACGGCGAAGCCCTGCTGGATAGATGACACCGTATGTGTGCAACTCTGTAGAGAGATCGTAGTTTCGGTCTTAGTTCGAGAGTGCCTCCCGAAGGGCTGTCCGTGTGACCGTCCGAGTTTCGGAGGTCCCCCCGAAGGGCTGTCCGCGACACCGTCCGGGGGACTGTGCGACCGCCTCCCGGAGGGCTGTCCGCGGGGCAGATGAGGGTATACATCCTCGCGGTTGGGAGGTTGTAAAATCCTAGCTGCGGGGATCTGCACCACCGATCGTCATCGACTCTACTTCCGCTGCGCTACGAGTCGGTAACGAAAGTGATCAAACCTTGTATGCAGTCTCCATAGTGGTCCTGGGCTGGTGCGTAGGTCGGAAAAATTTTGTTTTCTGTCGCGTTCCCCAACACTAGGGCCCTCTCGAAGGGATCCATCTCATACTAAAGCCGGCCTCCATGGATCTCCTCCGTGGATGTAGGTTCTCTCATTTGATCCAAGGGTTGTAGATGAGCCAAAGCCTTTCCCAAAACATCCCTTGATGGCCAAATGAAATAATAGGAACAAACAGAGACGAAATCCATGAAGAATTGCGGAAGATAGGGCTGATTTCGCAGCTTCTATAGGCAAGTACGACCACCGGCACGACCATGCCCGGTCGTACCGAACGTCGTCTTTTGCTCTGGAACATTTAGTCTTTTAGCCATCATTTTTTATACGAACTTCGATTTGACGTTCTTGGTCTCGTTGAATTCGTATGAATGTCGTCGATGCACCTGTAGTATTGTATCTTCATTTTGAGCACTCTGAAAAATGTCAAATTTTGACACTCTAAAATGCCTAAGTCTGGTGTTTGGATGTCCTCTGTTTTGATCCTTTTCAACGTGCTAAGTCCATGGAAGTTCCACATCACCTACAAAACACACACAAAAAAGATAACTAAAAAAACTAACAAAGACTAAAGGTTATGCAATGCTCGCAATGAAAAGAGTAAATATTGGAAATCATGCATAATGGACATGTATTTGTCTCAATGGGACATGATATATGGAGATAATCTGTAACAAATGAGCCCTAAAATGCATATAAAATAGAGCCATCACTGGTTATGCTCTAAGTCGTTGTGTGTGTGTGTGTGTGTGTGTGCGCGCGCGCGCGCACATGTGTCCGCGTGTGTGTAGGTATAGGAGTGTGTGTGGGTGTGTGTGTGTGTGTGTGTTTTATCAAATGAACCAAATCGATGAATATGGAGCTTGAATATATAGGTTCTTCATGTATTTAGGTCCAAATCACTAACCCTTCATCTGGAATAGATATTCAGACTCGGAATTGGGAATTGTTGTTGGCCAGCTCTGATTCTATTGTTGGGATGATTATGGTATTGGAAATTGATCCCAATTCAAGCGTTACTCACAACACTTGCACGCCCCGCTTTGCGTTTCCATGGTCGGGACCTCCATACTTGTTGGAAATGGCCAGTTCGTGCATTCCCATGACCCTGCCGATGCACCCACCGATTTCCCTCATCCTACATGTTATTTCACTATCGGGATGCCACCCCGAAGGTCCTGCCCTACCATCACCACTGCCGGAGTTCCCCACCAGTCGTCGCTGCCACCACTTTACAGATTTGCTCGACGGCCTTCGTGACCCACCTCTTCATCTTCTTATCCAGAGACAACAGAAGCTCGGTGGGGAAGTCGAAGGAGGTGAGGAGGATGGGGGTGTTGGGACGTGCGACCTCATGGATGATGAAGTCAGAGTAGCAGTGCACAAGGACGTCACAGAAGCCGGATCCAGGGAGGTGTATTGGATGACGCCTTCGCTTCACTACTGGGGGAGTAGCGGTAGGGACGGGTGGGGACACGACGCCGTTGTGAGGACGGCGGGGGCAGTGTGAGGTTGGTTGGCCACACATCGGAGTGTTGCAGTGTTGGTGTGGATTTGGGTAGCAGCTTGGGGGAGCGCCAGGGTGATGGCCTACAAGTGCACATGATTTAGTTGTAGCCTTTTTTAAATAAGAGCGATCCCACAGGGAGCACAGGAATTGGACTTTGTCCATTCTAGAGACTTATGGAGATGTGTTTCCAAGTTGTAGAAGCGAAGCAAAATGAAGGCGAAGGATTGTAACAATTTTGAGTTGAGTGCCAACAAAAGTAAATAACGTAAAATAATTAAAAGAGTGCATCAGAGCGAATAAAGCGTTGAAACCGATAGAGGAATAAAGTCTCAGGGAGTCCGGAATTCCCACTGGTATGTGTCTAACGTAACATATTATACTGTATAGTTCTAAGCTGGATACTTGAGTCACTCTTGATATTTGTGATTGGGCGGATCCAGAATACATTCTACTCGAGGTAGACTCCATACCATGCATGCCACTATCGTAGTTTCCCTGCTCCGGTTCTCACTACGGTAATTAAGGGTTTCCCTGTGGACGCGGCCTCACCAATGTTCTCCGTCTCCCCTATCAATTGCAAAGGCGAGGTAGAGAGGCTTTTACTATCACCTTGCATTACCTCAACGTCCTAACCTTTACAACGACAGTAATATGTTTCGTAGCCTTGCGGCGGAAATGCTGAGTGGGGTGATACGTCTCCAACATATCTATAATTTATGAAGTATTCATGCCATATTTACCTAAGTTCTACATGGTTTTGATGCACTTTTATATGATTTTGATGACCTAGTGCCCAGTGCCAGTTCCTGTTTTTTGGCTATTTTTTGTTTCGCAGAAAATCCATACCAAACGAAGTCCAATTGCCACGAAACTTTACGGTGATTTTTTATGGACAAGAAGAGACCCACGAAGCCTCGGAGGTGGACTAGAAGAAGTCCAGGGGAGCCACGAGCTCAGGGGGCGCGCCCTACCCCCTAGGGCATGTGGCTGAGCTTGTGGGTCCCTCGGGACTCCCCCTGACATGAAACCAACGCCAAAAATTCTTATAAATATGGAAACCCTCAGAAAGAAACCTAAAACTTTCACGCCGCCGCCGCAAGCCTCTATTCCGAAGCGATCTCAACTGGAGGCCTTTTCCGGCACCCTACCGGAGGGGGAAATCATCACCGGAGGCCATCTTCATCATCCCGGCGGTCTCCATGATGAGGAGGGAGTAGTTCACCAGCTGTGATGAATTGAGTTTGATCTCTCGGGGCTGAGGGTATGTACCAGTAGCTTTGTGTTTGATCTCTCTCTCTCATGTTCTTGATTTGGCACGATCTTGATGTATCACGAGCTTTGTTAATATAGTTGGATCATATGGTGTTCTTCCCTCTCTATCTTGTTGTGATGAATTGAGTCTTTCCCTATGAGGTTTCATTATTATCGGATTGAATATTTGGATTTGAGAACACTTGATGTATGTCTTGCATGTGGATACCCATGGTGACAATGGGGTATTCTATTGAGTCACTTGATGTATGTTTTGGTTATCAACTTGCGGATTCCTGTGGTGACATTGGGGTAATCTAGGCACATAGGTTGATACACGTTTTCGTCCTACTTTCTCGCATAGGCGGTACTACCTCGCACAAGCCTGAAATACACTAAGTGTACAACGGTAGTGCCGCCGGAGCGGTACTACCGCTGCCCCTGGCGGTACTACCGCTTAGGGGGGTTTAGACCAGGAGAGGCAACAGTAGTAGAGGCAGCCAGGGCGGCAGTACCGTGCGAAGCGGTACTACCGTCCTAGTGCCGCACTACTACCGCAAAGGGTAAAATGGAAACAGAAGCGCGCACGGAGGAAACCCCGCAAGTGGTAGTGGCGGCGGTAGTACGGGCGGTAGTACCGCCAGAGCGGTCCTACCGTGCTACTACCGCGCTACTACCGTGAATTACAGACCGGCAACAGAGAGTTGCACGCTCGGGGAAACCCCAAGCGGCAGTGCCACGGAAGTACCCAGCGGTACTACCGCATAAGCGGTACTACCGTGGGCACCAGCGGTACTACCGCTTGCATGCCATTGAATATCCACAGAAAACAGAGGATACAAATAAAACCAGAACTGCCATAACTTCTGCAAAAGAGCTCTGAATTGAGCAAACTCAAGCATGTTGGAGAGATATGCCTATGAAATAGAGATGAGAAACCTCTATGAATGAAGAACCGACATAAACTCCAACATCGAAAACATCATAGAATATGCATATAAGAACTCCGTTTTCGATGAACTCGAGCTTGTCATGAAGATGACCATAAGCTCAAAAACTCACAAAGAGAAACACCAAACAAGAACCAAGAAAGATGATGCAAGGATGCAATGGTTTGAGCTCTCTACGAACGATACGATCAAGCTACTCACTTGAGAGTCCCCCCTTGATAGTACGGCTATCGATCCTATAACCCGGTCTCCCAACTACCACCATGAGACCGGTAAAATAGAAAACCTATCAAGGGCAAACCTTTGCCTTGCGCATAGTCCACTTGAGCTAGATGATGACGATCTTGACCTCCTCAAGTTGGACCACCTTTCTTGATTGCGCCGGCTCGATGAGGACTAGTTGATTGCTCCCCCATACTCCACTATGGGTGAGCCACTCTTCGGCACATCTTCACAAGTCCATTGTCACCACAATGGACGGCAAGCTTCAAGCATGTGATCTCTTCGTGATGCTCCACTTGAACTTGCACACCGCAATCTTGATGGCGATCGCCACTTGATGTCATCCTCCATGGGTTGAATGAGATCTTCCTCTTGACGCAAGCCCATGGACACATACCTATCCCCACATAGAACTCTCACGTAGACCATGGGTTAGTACACAAAGCATAATGGACAATGCTTACCATACCATGAGATCACTTGATCTCGCTTGGTACATCTTCTACGCTTTGTGTGTGTTGATCAACTTGAATCACTCGTTGTACTTATTCTTGATCAACCTTGTATCTTTTCAACTCTCTTCATTAAGATGATGTCTTGAAGGTAAACATGAATGTCCACACAATCTTCTTCTTCAAGACATGCTTGCAATAGGCTCATCTCTCACATGACCAATCTTTGGATAAATCCTTGAATAGCACCTTGGTCAACACATATTCTTCTTGAAACCAACAAATGGACTTCAAGAAATGCCTATGGACAAACCCTTCAATATAACTCATGGCAACCATTAGTCCATAGAGATTGTCATCAATTACCAAAACCAAACATGGGGGCACCACATGTTCTTTCAATCTTCCTCTTGACGCAAGCCCATGGAAACATACCTAACCCCACATAGAACTCTCACGTAGACAATGGGTTAGTACACAAAGCGTAATGGACAATGCTTACCATATCATGGGATCACTTGATCCCTCTCGGTACATCTTCTACGCTTTGTGTGTTGATCAACTTGAATCACTTGTTGAACTTATTCTTGATCAACATGACCAATCTTTGGATAAATCCTTGAATAGCACCTTGGTCAACACATATTCTTCTTCTAATAACCTTAAAACCAACAAATGGTCTTCAAGCAATGCCTATGGACAAACCCTTCAAATATAACTCAAGGCAGGCAACCATTAGTCCATAGAGACTGTCATCAATTACCAAAACCAAACATGGGGGTAGCACATGTTCTTTCAATGGTTATATGATTCAATTATGTTAGCATTGTTGACAGATTGCACTAGTGAAAGTATGAACCCTAGGCCTTGTTTCCAAGCATTGCAATACCGTTTGTGCTCACTTTTATCACTTGCTACCTTGCTGTTTTTATTTGTTCAGATTACAAAAACCTATTTCTACTATCCATACTACACTTGTATCACCATCTCTTCGCCGAACTAGTGCACCTATACAATTTACAATTGTATTGGGTGTAATGGGGACAAAAGAGATTGTTTGTATTTGATTGCAGGGTTGTTTGAGAGAGACCATCTTCATCCTACACCTCCCACGAATTGATAAACCTTAGGTCATCCACTTGAGGGAAATTTGCTACTGTCCTACAAAACTCTGCGCTTGGAGGCCCAACGGAGTCTACAAGAATAAAGTTGCGTAGTAGACATCAAGCTCTTTTCTGGCGCCGTTGCCGGGGAGGTGAGTGCTTGAAGGTATATCTTTAGATCTTGCAATTGAATCTTTTAGTTTCTTGTTTATTCACTAGTTTGGTTTTATAAAAGAAAATTACAAAAAAATGGAATTGAGGTTGCCTCAAATACTTCATCTTTATAAAGTCTTTCTTGAAAATGATGGATCGAAAAATTGTGCTAAGATTGTAGAAGAAGAATTTAATAAAATGTTCAATGTGAGTCCTTTGAATGATAAGCATGATTGCAATGTTGCTAGTATGAATTCTTTGAATGTCCATGATGCTAATGATATGCAAAGCGATAAGCTTGGGATGCAATGTTTGATGAAGATGATATTTTTAGCCCCCCCCCCCCCCAAGTTTTGATGAGAAAATTTGTTATGATGAAATCATGCCTTCTATTTATGATGATTATATTGATGAAAGTGGGTTTGGAAGAGTATCAACTCTAGGTACTAATGATCCCACTATTTTGGAGGGTGTTGAATCTTATGGCAATAATTATGGAAGTGGATTTGGAGAGGTCATGACTTTATTTAATGATGATTCCACTATTTTGAAAGAGGTTTCAATTGACTATGATAACAAAGTTGCTATCTATGATGATTATTGTGATGACATGTATGCTATAAAGAATAATGATAACTATGAAACTTGTCATCATGATTTTAATTTTCAATTGGATTATGCCAATCAAGTATCACATGATAGTTATTTCATTGAATTTGCTCCCACTATTATTGATGAGAAAAAATTTGCTTATGTGGAGAGTAGTAAAAATTCTATGCTTGTGGATCATGAAAAGAATGCTTTATGTGATAGTTATATTGTTGAATTTCTTCATGATGCTACTGAAAATTATTATGAGAAAGGAATATATGCTTCTACATATCTCAATAATATCAAGTTTCCTCTCTATGTGTTGAAAGTTTTGAAGTCATGCTTTGTTTGCCTTCCTATGCTAGTTGATTCTTGCTCCCATAAATTGTTTACTCACAAAATACCTATGCATAGGAAGTGGATGATACGTCCATTTTGCATCATGTTTTGCTACTGGTATTTATACTCTTTTTAATCAATATAACACTTTGTGGAGCAATTCTAATGCCTTTTCTCTCTTAATATGCAAGATTTACACATGGAGGGAGATTGCCGGTAGCTGGAATTCTAGACCTGAAAAAGCTATGTCAGAGATACCTATTCTGCACATCTCCAAATGAGCTGAAATTTTACGGAGATTTATTTTGGAATAAATAAAAAATACTGGAAGAAAGAAATACCAGAGGGGGCCACCCAGGAGCCCACGAGGCACCAGGGCGCGCCACCCACCCAGGCATGCCCTGGTGGCTCGTGGGGCCCCTGGCCAACCTCTGGCCCCCATTTTCTGGTATATAAGTCCATTTGCCCTAGAAAAAATAAGGAGAAGACTTTCGGGATGGTGCGTCGCCATCTTGAGGCGGAACTTGGGCAGGAGCACTTTTGCTCTCCGGCGGAGAGATTCTGCCGGGGATAATTCCCTCCGGGAGGGGGAAATCGTCGCCATCAACATCACCAACGATCCTCTCATCATGGGAGGACCAATCTTCATCAACATCTTCACCAGCACCATCTCATCTCAAACCCTAGTTCATCTCTTGTATTCAATCGTTGTCTCAAAACCTCAGATTGGTACCTGTGGGTTGCAAGTAGTGTTGATTACATCTTGTAGTTGATGCTAGTTGGTTTATTTGGTGGAAGATTATATGTTCAGATCTTGTATGCCATTCAATACTCCTCTGATCTTGGACATGATTATGATTTGTGAGTATTTACTTTTGTTCTTGAGGACATGGGAGAAGTTTTGTCATAAGTAATCATGTGAATTTAGTATTCGTTCGATATTTTGATGATATGTATGTTGTTGATTCTCTTAGTGGTGTCATGTGAACGTCGACTACATGACACTTCACCATCTTTGGGCCTAAGGGAATGCATTGTGGAGTAGTAATTAGATGATGGGTTGCTAGAGTGACAGAAGCTTAAACCCTAGTTTATGCGCTATTACGTAAGGAGCTGATTTGGATCCATATGTTTAATGCTATGGTTAGAGTTATCTTAATTCTTCTTTCGTAGTTGCGGATGCTTGCAAGAGAAGGTAATCATAAGTGGGAGGCTTGTTCAAGTAAGAACAGCACCCAAGCACCGGTCCACCCACATATCAAATTATCAAAGTAGCGAACGCGAATCAAACAAACATGATGAACGTGACTAGATGAAATTCCCATGTGTCCTCGAGAACGCTTTGCTTATTATAAGAGATCGTTCCGGCTTGTCCTTTGCTATAAAAAGGATTGGGCCACTGATGTCTACTACACAATTTATTCTTGTAGACTCGTGTTGGGCCTCCAAGCGCAGAGTTTTGTAGGACAGTAGCAATTTTCCCTCAAGTGGATGACCTAAGGTTTATAAATCCGTGGGAGGAGTAGGTTGAAGATGGTATCTCTCAAACAACCCTGCAACTAAATACAAGAAATCTCTTGTGTCCCCAACACACCCAATACAATGGTAAATTGTATAGGTGCACTAGTTCGGCGAAGAGATGGTGATAAAAGTGTAGTATGGATAGTAGATATAGATTTTTGTAATCTGAAAATATAAAAACAGCAAGGTAGCAAGTGATAAAACGGAGCACAAACGGTACTGCAATGCTTAAAAACAAAGCCTAGGGTTCATACTTTCACTAGTGCAATCTCTCAACAATGCTAATATAATTGGATCATATAACCATCCTTCAACGTGCAATAAAGAATCACTCCCAAGTTCCTATTAGCGGAGAACATAAGATAGAAATTGTTCGTAGGGTATGAAACCACCTCAAAGTTATCCTTTCTGATCGATCTATTGGGCTATTCCTATAAGTGTCACAAACAGCCCTATAGTTCGTACTAAAATAACACCATATGATACACATCAACCAACTCTAATGTCACCTAGATACTCCAATGTCACCACAAGTATCTGTGAGTTTATTATACGATATGCATCAAACAACTTCATAATCATAATATTCAATCCACACAAAGAACTCTAAGGATCACCCCAAAGTTAATATCGGAGAAAAGATAATGAAAACGTGCATCAACCCCTATGCATAGATTACCCCAATGTCACCTCGGGAATCCGTGAGTTGAGTGCCAAAACATATATCAAGTGAATCAATATAATACCCCATTGTCACCACGAGTATTCATATGCAAGACATACATCAAGTGTTCTCAAATCTGAAATATTCATCCGACAATAACGAAACCTCAAAGGGAAAATATTCGATTCATCACAACAAGGATAGAGAGGGAAGAAACACCATATGACCCAACTATATTAACAAAGCTCGCGATACATCAAGATCGTGCCATATCAAGAACACGAGAGAGAGAGATCAAACACATAGCTACTAGTACATACCCTCAGCCCCGAGGGTGAACTACTCCCTCCTCGTCATGGAGACCGCCGGGATGATGAAGATGGCCTCCGATGATGATTTCTCCCCTCCAGCAGGGTGCCGGAAAAGGGCTGTAGATGAGATCGTGGAGGTACAGAGGCTTGCGGCGGCGTAAAAACTCATCTAGGTTAACTTTCGGGGGTTTCTGAATATATATGATTTTTCAGCATTGGAATCACGCGAAGAGGTGCCAGAGGGGGCCCACGAGGCACCAGGGCGCGCCTGGGGGGGGGGGGGGTGGCGCGCCCAGGTGGCTCGTGGGGCCCCTGTGGCTCTTCTGCTGCTTCCTCGAAGCTTCCTGGGTCCATTTCCTTCCAGAAAAAATCGTCAAAATGTTTCGCTGCATTTGGACTTCATTTGATATGGATTTTCTGGAAAACCAAAAACAAGCAGAAAACAACAACTGGCACTGGGCACTAGGTCAATATGTTAGTCCATAAAAATCATATAAAAGCCATATAAAAGTGCACCAAAATCATACAAAACTATAATAAACATGGCATGAATACTTCATAAATTATAGATACGTTGGAGACGTATCAGCATCCCCACGCTTAATTCCTGCTCGTCCTCGAGTAGGTAAATGATAAAAGAAATAATTTATGAAGTGTGAATGCTAGCATAGTGCATAAGTTTGATCAATGATAATTTCAATCACTTCTTCTAGCATCAATATATATCATAATTAGTAGCTCATCTCATAAAACTTCTCATGATCAAGTAGCAAGCTATTCACATGTTTAAAGTATAGGTCATAAACTTTCTTGAAAACTAACAAACTATGTTATCAGTCATTAAACAATTGCAATTCATCTTATTTTTAGGAAGGGTCTATGTAAGAGCTTTGATCTAGCAAATTCCACATACTCAACCATCTTTTAGTCTTCCATGATTGCTGACACTCAAAGCATATTTTTAGAACAAACCATTTCAGTCAAACACATAGGAAGATAGGGGCTTAATGTTTCACCTCCCAACTTATTTATCTCAGGGATAATGTCAACAATAATAACTCATGATCACCTATATTCAACTGGATATATGTGCCTGGATCTTTCCCTACCACATAATGCTTGCCAACTAAATAATAAATAGAGCGGAATAGGGATGAATATTAATGACTCTTGCATAAAAGTAAATACAGAAAAGTAAAAGATAGGCCCTTCGCAGAGGGAAGCAGAGGTTGTCATGCGCTTTTTGTTGTTGGATGCACAAGCCCTTAATGCAAAGGAACGTCACGTTATATTGCCCCTTGTGATAGCAACCTTTATTATGCAGTCCATCGCTTTTATTTCTTTACCATCACAAGTTCGTACAACGCTTATTTTCCCTTGCAATAAAAGATCATACATATTTTAGGAGCAATTTTTATTGCTTTTTGCACCGATGACAACTTACTTGAAGGATCTTATTCAATCCATAGGTAGATATGGTGGACACTCATGGCAAGAAACTGGGTTTAATGGTTTTTGGGTGCACAAGTAGTATTTCTACTTAGTACGAATTTTTGGCTAGCAAAAGATCCTAAGCAAGCACCACATGTTAGAGGATCCATGACAATATAACTTCTATGTCAATATAAACAAACATAACTCATTACGTTGTCTTCCTTGTCCAACATCAACTACTTGATCAAGCTTGAAAATAATTAATGAGGGCTCACAATCATAGAAGATGTCCAAGATAGTATATTTATATGTGAAATTTCTCTTCCTTCAAAATTCTTTCATGAATTGTTCAAGTGACCAATGCTATGTTTGTTAACTTTCAATAAATTTTACCACTTATACTTCTTGTATGTGAAGTCACTACTCCCCATGGGACAAGCATATGAAGCATATAAATTTCAACTTTATGATATTCAATTCATTCAACAATTTACTCATATGATATAAGTGAAGAACAAGAGTAAATGACAAACTACTCCAAAAAGATATAAGTGAAGATCAAATGAGTAGTTAAGCAAATAGGTAGCTATGTGAGGACTCTCTCTCTCTCATTTAAAATTTCAGATCTTGATAATTTTATTCAAACAGCAAAGAAAACAAAATAAAATGACATTCCAAGAATAGCACATATCATGTGAAGAAGCAAAAACTTAGGCTTCAACCAAAACTGACCGATAATTGTTGATGAAGAAAGGTGGGATGCCTACCGGGGCATCCCCAAGCTTAGTAGCTTGAGACTTCTCGAAATATTAATTTGGGATGCCTTGGGAATCCCCAAGCTTGAGCTTTTGTGTCTCCTTAATTCCTCTCATATCATGGTTTCCCTAAATCTTAAGTACTTCATCCACACAAAACTCAACAAGAACTCATGAGATAAGTTAGTATAAATCAGCTCAAAACCTTAACATTCTCTACTGTAGCAAATTACTAAAATTATAATTAAACATTGCATACTAAATGCCTCTGCATATTTAATACTCCTATCTACAAATAGAAACATTAAACAAGCAAACATATGCAAACAATGCAACTATAACAGCAATCTGCCAAAACAGAATAGTCTATAAAGGGTGAATAAGAATTCATACTTCCCTAACTCCAAAAATTCTGAAATATTACCACGTGACAGAGAACTCATGCATTCTTATTGTGTAAAATTTTCAGTTTTTTATCATGTTTTGACTATTCAGGAATATTCTGGACATAACAGAAAACTTTCTGTTTTCAAACAGCAACACATGAACTTGCAAACTGAGCATGGTAAAGGCTATAATTGACATTTTATTGAACTAAAAGATACAAAACATGATTATTGATAATAGCAAGCAAATATCAATAAAATAAAATGATGCTCCAAGCAAAACTCATATTATGTGACGAATAAAAATATAGCTCCAAGTAAGGTTACCGATAATGGTGAAGACGAAAGAGGGGATGCCTTCCGGGGCATCCCCAAGCTTAGTTGCTTGGGTATTCCTTGAATATTACCTTTGGGTGCCTTGGGCATCTCCAAGATTAGGGTATTGCCACTCCTTATTATCCTCATATCGATATCTCACCCAAAACTTGAAAACTTCAATCACACAAAACTTAACGGAACTTGTGAGATAGGTTAGTGTGATAAAAATAAATCATCCACTTAGGTACTGTCAAGACAAGATTCATAATTGTTATCACATAATTACTACTGTAGTCTATCATTTCCACAATTTATATCTCATAATATAAGCTATGGAAACACTAAAACAAGCAAACTATGCACCGAAAACAAAATCTGTCAAAAACAGAACAGCATGTAGTGAGCGATTTAAAAACCATACTTCTGTACCTCCAAAAATTCTGAAAAAATATGAAAACGTAAACAATTTTTAACCCAATGCTCTGTAAAAATTTCAGAATTTTTTCACCCTCCAGTAAAGAATAGAAATTCCAGCACCGGACGCAAAAGTATCTGTTTTTGCACAAAATCGAATCAACAAGTATCCACACTATCCCAAAGGCTTTACTTGGCACATTATTGAAAGAAAACATATAAAACATGATTAACACAGTATATTAATCATGTTAACACACAAAAACAGAAGGTATAAGTATTGGGTTGTCTCCCAACAAGCGCTTTTCTTTAATGCCTTCTAGCTAGGCATGATGATTTCAATGATGCTCACATAGAAGTAAAGAATTGAAACATAACGGGAGCATCATGAATCATATGTTCCTCTCTCATAATAATTTTCAGTAGTATCATGTATGGATTCATCAATATAGCTATCACGTAAAGTATTCTTTTCATGATCCACAAGCATAGAATTTTTATTACTCTCCACATAAGCACATTTATTCTCATCAATAGGAGTGGGAGTATCATATGAAACTCGAATACTATAAATTGTTTCCACATTAAAAGAGTAATGTTCAGAAAAAGGGTAATCATAATTATGACAAGTTTTATAAATATAATCATCACTACTTTTTATGACATAAGTATCATCACAATAATTATCATAGATAGGAGGCATGTCATCATAATAATAAATTTGATCATTCAAAGTGGGGGGGACTAAAAAGATCATCTTCATTAAGCATAGCATCCCCAATCTTGGGACAAACATTAATTACAGCAAATAAATTCTCAAACATGTCATTCTCATCAAACATAGCATCCCCAAGCTTGTGGCTTGGCATATCATTAGCATAATCACTATTATCATCAATAGTATGAATAGCACCAATAGGATAACAATTATTATCATCACAATTTTCTAAGTTGGTGCCAAAAAGATTTTCAAGATTATAAGAAGTATCATTATTTTCCCAATCATAATCATCATAATGAGTAATAGGCATAATAAAATCATCCTCAATAGTTCCTTCGGACATTGTACCATAAGACAAAGAAGCAATATCATCATCAAGTATATCATCTTCCACAATTATTTTTGATTCACTCTCATGAGGCACAACAATAATAGGAGCAACATTATTTGGGAGGGATACCTTTTTACCTCTACTCTTTCTTCTTTTCTTCTTCTTCACCACATCATGTGTGGGTTTAATCAATTTTTCCGAGCTTCTTATTGATGAGATTGGTTGAATAGGAAGCTCCTCCTCGTCACCTATTTCATCATGAGAGACAATAGGAGGGAAAGTGGAAATCTTTACCCTTTCATTAGTGTTCCTTTTATATTCTATTGGTTTTCCCATCTTTCTGTAGTTGGCAATATAAGCATTCTCATTGCAATTTACCACACAAAACATATAGATTTCCTCTAGATTAGTTTCAATGTTGCCTATGAGAATGAATACTTCAAACCAACTATTTTTATGTGTCAATTATTCACACCCAAAAAATAGATAATGCTCATTATATAGTTCAAGGACGGTCAAGTCATTACAGTATTTAGCCATGATTCGATCATGAAAAAGTATGCATTGAAAATTAAGGTGACCAACTTTATTGCAAAGTTCACAAGTAATAGGATAAAGAGAACATAATTTTGTAGCAAATTCATCTATCACTTTGAGCAAAAAATTGGTTCTATCATGTTTATGCTTCTTACAAAATCTATCATCCCTATAAGGCATGTCTTCATAAACTTTATGCACTCCACAAAAATTGACATGCTTATAAGAAACATTTTTGTCATGACTAGTGCAATCATCATTAGTATTTTGGATATCCATAGAATTCATACTAACAACATTGCAATCATGCTCATCATTCATGGATTTTATGCCAAACATTTTATTGAATTCCTCTTCTATCAATTGAGCACAATTTTCCGATCCATCATTTTCAAAAAGACATTATAAAGACGAATAATATGAGGCAACCTCAATTCCATTTTTTGTAGTTTTCTTTTATAAACCAAACTAGTGATAAAACAAGAAACTAAAAGATTTGATTGCAAGATCTAAAGATGTACCTTCAAGCACTCACCTCCCCGGCAACGGCGCCAGAAAAGAGCTTGATGTCTACTACACAACTTATTCTTATAGACTCGTGTTGGGCCTCCAAGCGCAGAGTTTTGTATGACAGTAGCAATTTTCCCTCAAGTGGATGACCTAAGGTTTATCAATCCGTGGGAGGCGTAGGTTGAAGATGGTATCTCTCAAACAACCCTGCAACCAAATACAAGAAATCTCTTGTGTCCCCAACACACTCAATACAATGGTAAATTGTATAGGTGCACTAGTTCGGCGAAGAGATGGTGATAAAAGTGTAGTATGGATAGTAGATATAGGTTTTTGTAATCTGAAAATATAAAACAGCAAGGTAGCAAGTGATAAAACGGAGCACAAACGGTATTGCAATGCTTAAAAACAAGGCCTAGGGTTCATACTTTCACTAGTGCAATCTCTCAACAATGCTAATATAATTGGATCATATAACCATCCTTCAACGTGCAATAAAGAATCACTCCCAAGTTCCTATTAGCGGACAACATAAGATAGAAATTGTTTGTAGGGTACGAAACCACCTCAAAGTTATCCTTTCCGATCGATCTATTGGGCTATTACTATAAGTGTCACAAACAGCCCTAGAGTTCGTACTAAAATAACACCATATGATACACATCAACCAACTCTAATGTCACCTAGATACTCCAATGTCACCACAAGTATCCGTGAGTTGATTATACGATATGCATCAAACAACTTCATAATCATAATATTCAATCCACACAAAGAACTCCAAGAAGCACCCCAAAGTTTCTATCGGAGAAAAGATAATGAAAACGTGCATCAACCCCTATGCATAGATTACCCCAATGTCACCTCGGGAATCCGCGAGTTGAGTGCCAAAACATATATCAAGTGAATCAATATAATACCCCATTGTCACCAAGGGTATTCATATGCAAGACATACATCAAGTGTTCTCAAATCTGAAATATTCAATCTGACAATAACGAAACCTCAAAGGGAAAAGATTCGATTCATCACAACAAGGATAGAGAGGGAAGAAACACCATATGATCCAACTATATTAACAAAGCTCGCGATACATCAAGATCGTGCCATATCAAGAAAACGAGAGAGAGAGATCAAACACATAGCTACTAGTACATACCCTCAGCCCCGTGGGTGAACTACTCCCTCCTCGTCATGGAGACCGCTGGGATGACGAAGATGGCCTCCGGTGATGATTTCCCCCACTCCGGCAGGGTGCCGGAAAAGGGCTGTAGATGAGATCGTGGAGGTACAGAGGCTTGCGGCGGTGTAAAAACTCATCTAGGTTAACTTTCGGGGGTTTCTGAATATATATGATTTTTCAGCGTTGGTATCACGCGAAGAGGTGCCACAGGGGGCCCACGAGGCACCAGGGCACGCCTGGGGGGGTGGCGCACCCAGGTGGCTCGTGGGACCCCTGTGGCTCTTCTGCTGCTTCCCCGAAGCTTCCTGGGTCCATTTCCTTCCAGAAAAAATCGTCAAAAAGTTTTGCTGCATTTGGACTTCATTTGATATGGATTTTCTGGAAAACCAAAAACAAGCAGAAAACAGCAACTGGCACTGGGCACTGGGCACTAGGTCAATATGTTGGTCCATAAAAATCATATAAAAGCCATCTAAAAGTGCACCAAAATCATACAAAACTATAATAAACATGGCATGAATACTTCATAAATTATAGATATGTTGGAGACGTATCAGCCACCTTGCTGCACTCTTTGTTACTATTGCTACTTGTCACTTGTTACAAATTATCTTGCTATCAAACTACTCATTACCGATAATTTCAGTGCTTGCAGAAAATACCTTGCTGAAAACCGCTTGTCATTTCCTTCTGCACCTCGTTGGGTTCGACACTCTTACTTATCGAAAGGACTACGATTGACCCCCTATACTTGTGGGTCATCAGTGGATTAGGCTTAAATGTTCTTGCCATATGATTCATGATGCTCTCTTATATGTTGCAATTCTTATTCTTATGTGAGCATCGTTAAAATCATCATGCCTAGCTAAAAAGGCATCAAAGAAAAGCACTTGTTGGAAGATAATCCAATATTTATACCTATTTTTTTTGTGTGTCCACATGATTAAGCTACTGTAGTAATCATGTTTTATATGTTTTCTTTCAATAATGTGCCAAGTAAGACCTTTGGGATAGTGCAAATGCTTATTAATTTGGTTCTGTGCAAAAACAAAAAGTCTAGCGTCCAGTGCACGATTTTACATTATGTACTGGAGCGTGAAAAAATTCTGAAATTTTTACACAGTACTGCTATACAAATTGTTTACGTTGTCCTAATGTTTCAGAATTTTTGGAGGTACTGAATTATACTTTTAATTCTCTCACTACATGTTGTTCTGTTTTTGATAGATTCTAGTTTTTATTGCATAGTTTGCTTGTTTTATAGTTTCTATGGCTTATATTGGTCAATATAAATTGTATAAATGATAGAGTACAGTAGGAATTATGTGAGAACAATTATGAATCGTGTCTTGGCAGTACCTGAGTGGATGATTTATCTTTATCATACTAACCTATCTCATGAAGTTCCGTTAAGTTTTGTGTGATTGAAGTTTTCAAGTTTTGGGTGAGATGACGATGGAAGAAGAATAAGGAGTGGCAAGACCCTAAGCTTGGGGATGCCCAAGGAACCCCAAGGTAATATTCAAGGAAGACTCAAGCGTCAAAGCTTGGGGATGCCCCGGAAGGCATCCCCTCTTTCGTCTTCAATCTATCGGTATACCTCACTTGGAGCTATATTTTTATTCGTCACATCATATGTGTTTTGCTTGGAGCGTCTTTTTGTTATGTTTGCTGTTTGAATAAAATCCTTGGATATGAAATCTTTATTTGGAGAGAGTCTTCACATAGCTACTTAATTGTTTAACTACTCATTGATCTTCACTTATATCTTTTGGAGTAGTTTGTCATTTACTCTTGTGCTTCACATATAACCTAATTAAGAGTAAATTGTTGAATGAGTTGAACATCATAAATCTGAAATTATACATGCTTCATATGCTTAGTAGTAGTTTCACATGGGGTTTAGAAATTAAGATCTATTGAAATTTGACAATCACAATATTGGTCATACAAGCAATTCCTGAATGATTAGTATATGGAAGAGAAGTTTCACGTATAAATACATTATCTTGGACATCTTTTATGATTGTGAATACCCATTAATTATTTTCAAACTTGATCAAATTAGTTGAAGTTGGACAAGGAAAACAACGTAATGAGTTATGTTTGGGTATATTTGCATAGAAGTTATATTGTTATGGATCCTCCAATGATACGTCTCCAACGTATCTATAATTTTTGATTGTTCTATGCTATTATAGTATCAATCTTGGATGTTTTATATACACTTACAAGCAATTATATATCATTTTTTGGGACTAACCTATTAACTTAGTGCCCAGTGCCAGTTGCTGTTTTTTGCCTGTTTTTGGTTTTCCAGAATATCAGTACCAAACGAAGTTCAAATGCCACGAAACTTTTTGTAGATTTTTTCCTGGACATAAGAGACACTAGAAGCTTTGGGAGAGGGCCAGAAGACAGAGGAGGTGGCCACGAGCCACCAGGGCGCGCCCCAGGGGGGTGGCGCGCCCTGGTGCCTCGTGGGCCCACCTCTGCTCCGTTTGACCTAATTCCACCTCTATAAATTCTCTAAATTCGGGAAACCAACAGAGGAGTCCACAAAATACTTTTTCCGTCGCCGCAAGTCTCTGTTCTCGAGAGATCCCATCTGGAGGCCTTTTCCGGCACTCTGCCGGAGGGGGAATCGATCACGAAGGGGCTCTACATCAACCTTGCTGCCCTTCTGATGATGCATGAGTAGGTTACCACAGACCTTCGGGTCCATAGTGAGTAGCTAGATGGCTTCTTCTCTCTATTTGATCTTCAATACAATGTTCTCCTTGATGTTCTTGGAGTTCTATCCGATGTAATCACTTTTTGCGGTGTGTTTGTTGGGATCCGATGAATTGTGAGTTTATGATCAGATTATCCATGAATATTATTTGAGTTTTCTCTGAACTCTTTTATCAATGATTGTTATAGCTTCGTATTTCTCTCCGATCGATTGATTTGGTTTGGCCAACTAGATTGATTTATCTTGCAATGGGAGAGGTGCTTTGTAATGGGTTCGATCTTGCGGTGCTCAATCCCAGTGACAGAAAGGGACATGACACGTATTGTATCATTGCTATTAAGGATAAAAAGACGGGGTTTATTCATGCGTGAGTTTACTTTGTCTACATCATGTCATCTTGCTTAAGGCGTTACTCCGTTCTTTATGAACTTAATACTCTAGATGCATGCTGGATAGCCGTCGATGTGTGGAGTAATAGTAGTAGATGCAGGCAGGAGTCGGTCTACTTGTCTCGAACGTGATGCCTGTATACATGATCATTGCCTTGGATATCGTCATGATTATTTGCTTTTCTATCAATTGCCCAATAGTAATTTGTTTACCCACCGTATGCTATTTTCAAGAGAGAAGCCTTTAGTGAAAACTATGGCCCCCGGGTCTACCTTTATCATATACTAAAACCCTAAAAATACCTTGCTGCAATTTTACTTTATTTATTTTATTTTGTATTTTTGTTCGATCTATATATCTATCACCATACAATTTAATCTTGCAATTAACCGCCAAGGGATTGACAACCCCTTATTCGCGTTGGGTGCGAGGATTTGTTATTTTGTGTGCAGGTGCTGCTAACGAGTTGTTGCATGATTCTCCTACTGGATTGATAACCTTGGTTTCATAACTGAGGGAAATACTTATCTCTACTGTACTGCATCATTCCCTCCTCTTCGGGGAAATCCCAACGCAGCTCCCAAGTAGCAGGAAGAATTTCTGGCGCCGTTGCCGGGGAGACATCATCAACATCTATCAAGTACCTACGCATAAAACTTTCATCTCCTTGCATTTAATTTATTTGCCTTTGCCTCTCGTTTTCATCTCCCCCACTTCTAAAAAGTTTTTACAAAAATACAAAAATATTTTCCGTTTGCCTTTTTATTCGTTTGCTTGCTTTTTGCCTTCATGTGTGCACACTCAAAAACAGAAAATGAAAGCAAAAATTTAAGATGACTATGGATCCACTTAAAGTTTTCTACTTGGGTCATCTTTGATCCATTTGTGCTCGTGCTAAAACCCCAACTAGTTTAGTTGAGGGAAAATCATTAGATGAGCATGCTCATTTTGTGCGTCACCGTTTGTCTCAAAAGGGGAGACTCTTATGGAGACAAATAAATTGTTTGCTATGCTATGCTTGGAATCTATGTGAAATTTATGATTTTACTTGTTGCTCTAAGAATCCTAAAAAACACCTTCCCTATCTATGTGAGTTTAATGATAATGAAATCTTGTCTTCTTATGCCAAGGGTGTTTATAATTACTATGATATCAAACAAATTGAAAAATTTGTTGCTTTTAAAGGTGCTTATGAAGTTGCTTCTTTTATTGAAAAGTATGATGTTACTCTCTACAAATCTGAAAATTTTACATACTTAAATATTGCTATGAAAACTATGCTCCTAATGCCTATGTTAAAGAATTTATTGAGAGAATGTATGCTGCTTTGGAAGAGAATAATGATATGCATGAATCTATAGATAATTATGATTCCGTTGATTTGACTGAATTATCCCCTCTTTATGAACGTGATGCTTGCTATTCTTATGGCCATGATGCCAATATTAATTATGCTTATGATGATGAACTTGCAATAGTTCCTTACGTTAAAAATGAAATTATTGCTATTGCACCCACACTTGATAGCTACTTGAATGAAAAGCATGATTGCCATGATGTTATTATAAATTCTATGAATGTCAATTATGCTAATGATATGCAAAGCTACAAGCTTGGGGATGATGATTTTGTTATGTCCACTACTTATTGTAATGATCATGATTGGGGTGATAATGATTCTTATGATCTTGAAAATTTATTTAAACCTCATGATGAATATGCTTGCGATAATATTGAAAGTGGGTTCGGAAGAGTGTCAACTTTAGCAAAAAATAATCCCGCATATTTGGAGAGTGTTCAATCTTATGAATTTTTTGATGAAAGTGGGTTTGGAGAGGTCATGACTTTAGTTGATGTTAATCCCACTATTTTGGAAGAGTATAAACTTTTATGCATGTGGATCATGAAGAGAATATTTTATATGATAGCTGTATTGTTGAATTTGATTATGATCATACATGTAATTATTATGAGAGAGGGAAATATGGTTATAGAAATCTTCATGTCACTAAATTACTTCTCTTTCTATTGAAATTATTAATGCTTCATTCTTCCTATTTGCATATGCTAGATATTGGTTGTCTTGATAAATTTTTTCCTATAAAATGTCTATGCATAGGAAGTATGTTAGACTTAAATATGTTTGCCACATGTTTTATGATGCTCTCTTTGTGTTTCAATTATTATCTTTTATGTGAGCATCATTGAAATCTCAAAGCCTATCTTAATGGCTATAAAGAAAGAGCTTGTTGGGGAGACAACCCAATGGTTATCTTTTTATTTTTTTGCGAGTGCACACAATTATGCTACTGTTATGATTGTGTTTTTATGTTTTAATTAGTGTTTGTGCCAAGTAATGCCTTTGGTATGATTTGGAAGATAGTATAATTGATGCTGTTTGGAAAACAGAAAGTTTTGCGTCCAGTGCTGGAATTTTAATTCTGTATTGGAGTGTCAAAAAAATATGAAATTTTTACAAAGTATTGGTATATTAATTTCCCACGTTTTCCTAATTTTTCAGAATTTTTGGAGTTACAGAAGTATAGCTTTTAAATAGATCTTTACAGACTGTTCTGTTTTAGACATATTCTGTTTTTGTTGCATAGTTTGCTTATTTTGATTAATCTATGGATCGTATCGGGGGGTATGAGTCATGAAGAAGTTGGAGTACAGTAGCATTATGCCAATATTAAATACGAATCAATTTACTACAGTACTTAAAGTTAAAGATTTGTTTGTTATACTAACGGATCTCACGAAGGTTTTGTTGAGTTTTGTGTGATTGAAGTTTTCAAGTTTTGGGTGAGATCACGATGGATGAAGGAATAAGGAGTGGCAAGAGCCTAAGCTTGGGGATGCCCAAGGCACCCCAAGGTAATATTCAAGGACTCCCAAGCAACTAAGCTTGGGGATGCCCCGGAAGGCATCCCCTCTTTCTTCTACCAACTATCGGTAATTTTACTTGGAGCTATATTTTTATTCGTCACATATCATGAGTTTTGCTTGGAGCGTCGTGTATTATATGAGTCTTTGTTTTGTTTTCTTTTTATTTTGTCACAATCATCTTTGCTGAACACACTTATTTGAGAGAGCCACACGTTTATCATGATTTGTTAGAATACTCTATGTGCTTCACTTAAATCTTTTGAGCTAGGCAGTTGCTCTAGTGCTTCAATTATATCGTTTTGAGCACGGCGGTGATTATATTTTAAAGAAATACCTGCACTCTCATGCTTCACTTATATTATTTTGAGAGTTGATAATATTAAATTTTGAAGAAATATTTGCACTCTCATGCTTCACTTATATCTTTTTCAGAGTTGATAATAGTAATGGTAATTTGCACAAGATATGAATTTGGTCCCAAAGTGATGAATATTCAAAAGGGATATAATAAAAACTTTCATATAGATCATTGGATATGATAAGTTTGATTCCTTGCAATAGTTTTGCGATATGGAGATGATAATATGTGAGTCATGTTAGTGAGTAATTGTGGTTTAGTAAGAATATTGGTGTTAAGGTTTGTGATTCCCTATGCATGCACATAAAGTCAATAGTTATGCAACGAAATTATATCCTACTTATGGTGCATTATTCGGTGTTAGTTATGTTCAATGCATGTTTATGACCGTTTTTGCTTTTTGGTTGGTCGCTTCTCAATCTATTTGCTAGCCTTCATTTGCACTAAGCGGGAATGCTGCTTGTGCATCCAACTCCTTAAACCCAAAGTTGTGCCAAATGAGTCCACCATACCTACCTATATGCGGTATTTCCATGCCGTTCCAAGTAAATTTACATGTGCCAACTCTAATTTTTCAAAAATAATTTTCCGTTTTGTGTGCCCGTACCGCTCATGAAGCGGCAGGGGGTGGCCAATATTTTCCATGCTAGGTGTGTTATTCTCACGATGAGTCTTTATTCACTTGTCATTGCACGAGAAAGTGGCAAGGTAATAGGGATTCCCAGTCCCGAAATGAAAAATAAATATACAATGATAATATTATGATAATAATAAATTCGTTGGAAAGTGTTGGTATGGAGGGCATGTGTAAATACGGCTAGCCATGGATTGTGAAAGAATGGTGGAAAGGAAACAAATTTTATTTTCTGTTTGGGAACCGCCTATAATGTGTCTAGCATGGAAGATATTGGGAATTCTCGGTCGTTTTCATTGATAGGAAAAACATGCCTCTCAAAATAATTTTATCTCTCTAATTTAAACCTTGAGCTCTGGCACCTCTACAAATCTCTGCTTCCATCTGCGAAGGGCCTATCTATTTACTTTTATGCAATTTTTCATTTTTATTTTGAGTCTCCATCTTCTCTTACAAAGAACCAACTAGAGAGCACTATTGTCATACTTGTGCATTGGGTGTAGCTAATATTGAGTGTGTTTCATGAATGGATCAATGATTGAGCATAATGGGCTAGGGATAACTTTCTTTAGCGTTGATATTTTGAAAGACATGGTTGCTTGTTAGTATGCTTGAGTATTTATGTCTTCATGTCAAACTATAGACTATTGCTTTGAATCATTCAATTCCAAATGTCCATGCCACAAAAGAAAAAATTATATGATGAATATGATAGGTAGCATTCCACATCAAAAATTCTGTTTTTATCATTTACCTACTCGAGGACGAGCAGGAATTAAGCTTGGGGATGCTTGATACGTCTCCAACGTATCTATAATTTTTGATTGTTCCATGCTATTATAGTATCAATCTTGGATGTTTTATATACATTTACAAGCAATTATATATCATTTTTTGGGACTAACCTATTAACTTAGTGCCCAGTGCCAGTTGCTGTTTTTTGCCTGTTTTTGGTTTTCCAGAATATCAGTACCAAACGAAGTCCAAATGCCACGAAACTTTTTAGAGATTTTTTTTTCTAGACATAAGAGACACTAGAAGCTTCGGGAGAGGGCCAGAAGACAGAGGAGGTGGCCACGAGCCACCAGGGCACGCCCTGGTGCCTCGTGGGCCCACCTCTGCTCCGTTTGACCTAATTCCACCTCTATAAATTCTCTAAATTCGGGAAACCAACAGAGGAGTCCACAAAATACTTTTTCCGCCGCCGCACGTCTCTGTTCTCGAGAGATCCCATCTGGAGGCCTTTTCCGGCACTCTGTCGGAGGGGGAATCGATCACGGAGGGGCTCTACATCAACCTTGCTGCCCTTCCGATGATGCGTGAGTAGTTTACCACAGACCTTCGGGTCCATAGTTAGTAGCTAGATGGCTTCTTCTCTCTATTTGATCTTCAATACAATGTTCTCCTTGATGTTCTTGGAGTTCTATCCGATGTAATCACTTTTTGTGGTGTGTTTGTTGGGATCCGATGAATTGTGAGTTTATGATCAGATTATCCATGAATATTATTTGAGTTTTCTCTGAACTCTTTTATGCATGATTGTTATAGCTTCGTATTTCTCTCCAATCTATTGATTTGGTTTGGCCAACTAGATTGATTTATCTTGCAATGGGAGAGGTGCTTTGTAATGGGTTCGATCTTACGGTGCTCAATCCCAGTGACAGAAAGGGACATGACATGTATTGTATCATTGCTATTAAGAATAAAAAGATGGGGTTTATTCATGCGTGAGTTTACTTTGTCTACATCATGTCATCTTGCTTAAGGCGTTACTCCGTTCTTTATGAACTTAATACTCTAGATGCATGCTGGATAGCGGTCGATGTGTGGAGTAATAGTAGTAGATGCAGGGAGGAGTCGGTCTACTTTTCTCGGACGTGATGCCTATATACATGATCATTGCCTTGGATATCGTCATGATTATTTGCTTTTCTATCAATTGCCCAACAGTAATTTGTTTACCCACCGTATGCTATTTTCAAGAAAGAAGCCTCTAGTGAAAACTATGGCCCCCGGGTCTACCTTTATCATATACTAAAACCCTAAAAATACCTTGATGTAATATTACTTTATTTATTTTATTTTGTATTTTTGTTCGATCTATCTATCTATCACCATACAATTTAATCTTGCAATTAACTGTCAAGGGATTGACAACCCCTTGTTCGCGTTGGGTGCGAGGATTTGTTATTTTGTGTGCAGGTGTTGCTAACGAGTTGTTGCGTGATTCTCCTACTGGATTGATAACCTTGGTTTCATAACTGAGGGAAATACTTATCTCTACTGTACTGCATCATCCCCTCCTCTTCGGGGAAATCCCAACGCAGCTCACAAGTAGCATCCAACATGTGGTGCTTGTTTATAATCTTTTTCTAGCCAAAATTTCTATACTAAGCGGGAATACTGCTTGTGCATCCAAAATCCTTGAGCCAAGTTTCTTCCATGAGTGTCCACCATATCTACCTATATACGGTATTACCCTGCCGTTCCAAGTAAATTTGCATGTGCCATCTCTAAAATCTTCAAATAAACATCTGTTTTGTGTGCCCGTACCGCTCATGGAGCGATGGGCGGTCAATATCTTCTATGCTAAGTGGGTTATTCTCACGACGAGAGTTTATTCACTTGTCATTGCACGAGAGAGGCTGGTAATTGGGATGCCCAATCCTGCTAAACAAAAATAAAGAAAAATATAATAAAACAAACTCCCCATGATATTGAATTCCTTTGTCGTAACATTGACAGGAAAAGTACACCTCTCAAATGAAATTATCTTTGTTTTAAGCAATGAGCGCTGGCACATAAGCAAATCCATGCTTCCCTCTGCGAAGGGCCTATCTATTTACTTTTCATGTTGAGTCAATTTTTTATTCCAACCTCAATTATTCTCTACTTTGCAAGCATCATGTGGTGGGAAAAGATCCAGACACATATATCCATTCAAATATATTTGATCATGAATATTTATTGTTGACAATTATCTCTATGATAAATGAGTTGGAAGGCGAAACATTAAGCCCCTATCTTCCTCTGTGTTCGATGGATACTATTTGTTCGAAAAATATGCTTTTAGTACTAGCAATCATAGAAGACTATATGATAATTGAGTATGTGGAGCTCTTACTTAGACATTGTTGAAAATAAGATGGATTGAAATTGTTTGTTGACTAAGAACACAGGTTGTTAAGTTTCAAGAGAATGCATTGTTTAAACCATAACATGTGAATTGATTGCTACTTTATCATGATGAGTTTTATGAGAAAGAGTTGCTGTTTATGATGCTAGAAAAAGTGATTGAAATTATCATTGATCAAACTTGTGCACTATGCTAGCATTCACATTTCATAAATTATTTCTTTTATCATTTACCTACTCGAGGATGAGCAGGAATTAAGCTTGGGGATACTGATACGTCTCCAACGTATCTATAATTTATGAAGTATTCATGCCATATTTACCTAAGTTCTACATGGTTTTGGTGCACTTTTATATGATTTTGATGGACTAACCTATTGACCTAGTGCCCAGTGTCAGTTCCTGTTTTTTTGGCTTTTTTGTTTCGCAGAAAATCCATACCAAACGAAGTCCAATTGCCACGAAACTTTACAGTGATTTTTTATGGACAAGAAGAGACCCACGAAGCCTCAAAGGTGGACCAGAAGAAGTCCAGGGGAGCCATGAGCTCAGGGGGCGCGCCCTACCCCCTAGGGCGTGTGGGTTGAGCTTGTGGGTCCCTCGGGACTCCCCCTGACGTGAAACCAACGCCAAAAATTATTATAAATAGGGAAACCCTCAGAAAGAAACATAGAACTTCCACGCCGCCGTCGCAAGCCTTTGTTCCGAAGTGATCTCATCTATAGGCCTTTTCCGGCACCCTGCCGGCGGGGAAAATCATCACCGGAGGCCATCTTCATCATCCCGGCGGTCTCCATGACGAGAAGGGAGTAGTTCACCCTCGGGGCTGAGGGTATGTACCAGTAGCTATGTGTTTGGTCTCTCTCTCTCTCTCTCTCTCTCTCTCTCTCTCTCTTGTTCTTGATTTGGCATGATCTTGATGTACCACGAGCTTTGTTAATATAGTTGGATCATATGGTGTTCTTCCCTCTCTATCTTGTTGTGATGAATTGAGTCTTTCCCTTTGAGGTTTCATTATTATCAGATTGAATATTTGGATTTGAAAACACTTGATGTATGTCTTGTAGGTGGATACCCGTGATGACAATGGGGTATTCTATTGAGTCACTTGATATATATTTTGGTAATCAACTTGCGGATTCCCGTGGTGACATTGGGTAATCTAGGCACATAGGTTGATACACGTTTTTGTCCTACTTTCTCCGATAGAAACTTTGGGGTACTCTTTGAAGTTCTTTGTGTTGGATTGAATATGATGAATCTGAAATTGTTTGATGCATGTCGAATAATTGACTCACGGATACTTGTGGTGACATTGGAGTATCTAGGTGACATTAGAGTTGATTGATGCGTATCATATGGTGTTATTCTAGTATGAACTCTAGGGCTGTTTGTGACACTTATAGGGATGACTCAATAGATTGATCGGAAAGATAACTTTGAGGTGGTTTTGCTACCTACAACAATTTCTTCTTATGTTCTCTGCTATTGCTAGGAACTTTGGAGTGATTCTTTGTCGCACGTTGAGGGATGGTTATATGATTCAATTATCTTAGTACTGTTGAGAGATTGCACTAGTGAAAATATGAACCCTAGGCCTTGTTTCCAAGCATTGCAATACCGTTTGTGCTCACTTTTATCACTTGCTACCTTGCTGTTTTTATTTGTTCAGATTACAAAAACCTATTTCTACTATCCATACTACACTTGTATCACCATCTTCGCCGAACTAGTGCACCTATACAATTTACAATAGTATTGGGTGTGTTGGGGACACAAGAGATTGTTTGTATTTGATTGCAGGGTTGTTTGAGAGAGACCGTCTTTATCCTACACCTCCCACGGATTGATAAACCTTAGGTCATCCACTCGAGGAAAATTTGCTACTGTCCTACAAAACTCTGCGCTTGGAGGCCCAACGGAGTCTACAAGAATAAAGTTGCGTAGTAGACATCATGGGGTCCCTTCACAATATTCACGAAGGCTGTTAAATCAAATATCCAACATAGAATCTCACATCCTTATTAACGTTTCAAATCCTATACATACCAAGGTTCATCCATATCCCCCCGAGAACTACGGGAACTACTCACACATGGAGACGAAAAACATCATACTAATAGCGGTGGTAAAGATGGATGAAACAATCGGGTAATACATGTAGGGAACCACAAGGGTTCGGTATATCAACGAGATGGAGAAGGATGGCGGTGAAGATGATTGATGCGACGTCCCCTTGCACGAGGTAGTGGTGATGGCGATCTCCTCCTTGCCGATCAAAGAACATGTTTAGTATCGTTATCCATTTTCAAAAGTAGGCTGATTTGGTATTGGCACTAAATTAAATTCCAACAGCCCAAAATATTTACATCCATACACACCGCAAGAGCCTCTCGGGTTGAATGGATTATCAAAATAATTTTGTAGGATTTAAATCCACAGGAAAAAAATTATAGTCTATTTGTTTTAAGGGAAATAACCCTCCAAAGTGTGTATGGATTGCTTTCTTATATTACGATTCCATAGGGTTTCTAGCAAGAGGCTAAGGGGTTAGAGCTCTTGGAATTATGTTTTAGTCCATAATAACTCTTTTTTTTATCAAAAGGGAGGCCACCCTCTCCGATTTCATTTAAAGAAATCAAGGTTCACACCACCACTACATGTTTGCCGGCTACTGGAACTTATCTTACATGGCTGGGTTACGACGAAACACAACCCAACATTTTGACAGGATCATGCAAGATCCATTAAATTAGGGGCACACATGCCAAACCAATTAGTTCATAATAACTATGACGTCTATTCAATCTTTATACGGATATTTATGTGTTTTTTTCATGTGAGTCAACAAAACAAATCCTATTACCGATTCAAGTGTTTTCGATCTCCGTAGAGTTCTACTCCCTCCATTCCGGTTTACAGGGCTCATCTCAAAAATTTCGTTTTTCCGTTTTATAAGTCTCAATTCTATTACTTACCATCACATGTTTGGATTTCGAGGTGCAATAAATCACCCGATGCAAGTATCAAGAGAAAACTCACCAATGCATGTAGAAGTTCATGAACATTTAGTGGTCATGCATGCATGCGTTGTAATTAATGCATCGATAAACATAACTTTTTTGAGAAAAACAAGCGTACTAATTAAGTACTTATGCAAACTACGAAATTTATTCCACTACTCACCATCTACCTTGGTTATCGAGACTTTGAAATTGAGCCCTATAAACCGGAAAGGAGGGAGTAAATATCATGACAGCCTATACCTGCGGTTTTGGCTGACTTCTCAAATCTTGCGAAATAAAGAGGACCTAACTGATCGGCCACTTCTTTGCTGAGAACGTGATTAGATTCAATCCAATGGAGTACTAGATATGTTCTCATGTGCGTCCATTGGAAGGATCGGAAGGCACAATCCTCTCAATTTGTCGGTAGGGTGGAGTGCATTATTAGAATTATTATTTCAATCATTATGTTCATCTAAGCAAAGAATAACCCGGCCAATTTTTAGCGGCCATGTGCGCGCCGTCGTAAAATGCAGACCCCCCAGTAATAAGTCCAATCCTCGAGCTCCATCCTTATGTCTCGAATGCATCCCATGATTATACACGGTTTTACTGCCTCGACTAGCCCTCCTAATCAACCACTATTTCCATGACTGGCTTTTGGTCGTGGCAAGGGTGCACATTTGCTGACGTGATTCTACGGTTTTGTTGTTTTGCTGGACCATGGCGAGGTCTGCCATGGGCAGGGTGAACGCAATTAGGGCATGGCCAACGGGCCACGCTGGATGGCTGCCCCAGGCGCCACATCGTCTCGCTGAATGCCACCTCCGCTGAACCTGTCGCTTGCTGACCGAAACGAGCTCCTGCAGAAGAGTTCGCCTCCTCCCTGACAAAAGTGACGAGGCGGCCGCTCAGGCGACGCGGTGTGAGATCCGTCGCTCCGCTCGATTCGGGACCACGGACGCCCAGCAAAAAGCCCGCGAACGAGAGAAGGGAAGGGCGGGAAGGGGAGAAAGGAAGGGGAGAAAGGAAGGGAAGGGAGTGGAGGCACGACGCGCGAACGAGGGAAGAAGGCGGCGCACCCTCGTCCTGAGCTCACCGTTGGCATCGGCGATTCCAGCTCTCCCTGCAAGGTATGAGGCCAGTTCTTCCCCCGCTTCTTCATGTGCTCATGGTCAGATTGAATTCGATTAGTAAACTAGGCTAGGGTTTGATGGATTCTGGAGATTCATGGTGATTTGGTAAATAAAATCGTTCCAAGAGCAAAATTGATTCCCCTGATGTGATTTAGATTCAATCTATTTGGGTCACGCGACCATGCTTGTGGAATCCCCATCCTTTTTCTTCTTAGCCCCGAGAGAAATCTGTCTTGGTACTCTGCTCTTTGCAACCGTGGAGAGAAATATATACTGGTTAGCAGGTGCGCAGTGTAGAGGAAATTATATAGGATTTAATGCTCCTATTTGCTATGGGTCTCTTGATTGGTAGGAAGTAGCGCTTCAACTTAATCTAAGATGTACGTGTGCAGATGCTAGCTTTGTTTTTGTTTAATAATTGCTAGGTGCATACGCTGAATTCTTTGCTAGATACTGGTACTAGTAGTTGCTATATTAGACCAGCCTTGTTCAGAAAACGTGGCTGCCATCATAATTACAGGGATCAAGGTGTTTTGGTACTGAATCAACTTGAACAGACTTCTGGTCAATTTGGTCCTTGTGCTAGCTGCATATATTGATATAAAGAAAGAGTGATGCTCATTTGTAAAATGTAACGATGCTAATATTTAAATTAAGACCAAAGCTGAATGCAAGTGTTCTTTCTTCAGGCTATATTGTTTATCATAACCAGGGGAGTGATAAGGCTTGTTTTAAGTGCTGCATCCACCCTGATTGTCTTAACATGTATTTGCATAGATTATTCTTGCCGTCTAAATTATAGCTCCATGTGTAGTTGAGTGCTTAATTCTTATTATTTGATATTTGAATTGTAGCTCAACTTGCAATATGTCACAATTGAGTTCCGATGAGTTCGAAGATGACACCATTGACCCAATTGTAGCTAATCAAGACAAGTGAGATTAGAAACAAAATATGAAGAAAAGAATGAATTTTGTCTATAGTTGGGCAGGTAACTCCGTTGCAGTTTAAGTGGAAATTCTGTATTGTACTCGAAATCTTCAGTCATGTTTCGCCCTGGTGTAAAACTCCCCTACTGTTTTTGAAATGGTAGCTGCACTATTGTTTGTTGTGCTAGCAGAAATTAGATGGGTCACTTTATTAAGCAAATACAACATGTTTCGCCCTGCTTGTTACTTGTGACATGTTAGAGTATTAACATGTTTCTTCCTTCTTATGTAGATGTTCAACAAATATGTGCAACAAAGGAGGATTTCATGTGAAAGGAAGCAAAGAAGATGTGATACAGTTTTTTTTTGGAATGAGAAGGATCAAAGGATACACCCACAAATTCGGTCTGAACATGGAATAAATATGATATGAGTGTTTACAATCTTTCCTTCATGAGTATTTCGAAACGTTCAGATTATGCTATTACTGTGAGACTTTTTAGTGTCCCATACAAGGCATACTTGCTGATATTGTTTGGATATCAAGACTGCTGATTTTTGTTTAGAAATCAAGTTTTTTGATAACTTTCAATGTGTATGCTTGTTGATACCATTGATTCAAATGGTTGCTGATATTGTTTAAATGTAGTGGAGATTGTATGTGTTGGAAAGCAGGTGAGAGAGAGAAAGTAAGATGATGACATCACAGAGAGTAGCTTCTGTTGGGTGATTGTGGCACACAGCAACAGCTTCATTCAAAATTATCTATGTGGATGGCTGGGGCAGCACGAAACTGCTGCCTCGAAACTGCTGCCTCCATTGTACATGCCCTTACTGGCCGAAAATGGCGATCAGGTGTGTGATTTTTTTACCGCTGGTCGAAAAAGAATCAAGAGTGCTCCAAGGAACTTCGTAAAAGAACATCTACAGAATCACCTCAGGACAACATAGTTTCCTGCAATACTACGTATCGGTTGTACTACTAGTACAGGAGTAACACTGTAGGAGTGGTCCAGAGGATTCAGGAGCGTCCGTGGCTATGTTGGCGCCGACGACACAACGACAACGTGGATCGTGCCATTCTCCGTGGCGGACTGTTCATCTGATCATCTCGACTTCCGCCTGTTCTCACAGAAAAGGGAGAGACAATCCGTAACCAGCTACCCGCTGGAGTCCCCGTATGCCGCCTGGAAGATATGAACAACAGTCGATGCCCGATGGCCGCCCATCAGTACAAAGTCTAGAAAGGTTTTCTAGACGGGAGTGCATGTACCGACGATCACACTCGGTTTTCGCAGTGACACGTACTACTGCCGCACTGAGGTGCAAAAACGCAGCATTAAGTCATCTCAGACAAGAAATTACCTGCTACTCCGTGCTGCGTTCAATGCGCCCTGCTTTCCGTGTATAGTTGATGACTTGTGGAAACACTAGGCGCTAGTACTATTTTGCAGGTTAAATGATGCAGGCGCCTTGTTTTCTTTCTTAAATCACAAGCTACCTGCCTGTGAATGATGGGATTGTACGCACCGAGCCTTGATAACTTCTCACTGGTACTTTTGTTCGGAGTCCGGTACGCCAATTCAATTGCAATATAGTACCAACATGTGTTTTCTCTGTTTAAGAGAACATGTGTTTTACTTATTTCGAAACCGAAATGTCTTTTGAGATTAGCTGTTCAACTAAAATTGGAGCGCATCAGTAAAGAACGTGCGTGCTCACACATTTTTCGCCAATTTAGCATAGATATTTCATAAGGTAATTGATGGCATTCTCCTATATACTCACTAATCATTACCTGGTAGGGTCTCTGTTATCATTCCAGGGAGGGAAGCTTGGAGAGAAAATCGAGGACGTTTTCCACCTCTGCAGATCTCCTGAATCAGTGCTCAAAAGCTGTTCCATTTCTAGCGGACACTCATTAAAGCTAAACGAAAGCTTGCAAGAACAAGTTGTGCAATTAGTAAAAGGTTCCGATTCATCTTCTAAAATGCTAAAAAGTTCTGGCTAATTGCCTTCCGCCAGAACAAGGCATGGTTAGGCATGAAACAAACAAATTACTGACAATCAAATTTGTTGACCATCTTTAGTAAAAAAAAATTGCGTCCTTGGCAAATCGTCCTCCTCCAATGGAAAAATATCCCACTCCTGGCACACCGGTTGAAGGGAGGATAGGTGGCGGTAGACCGGCGGTGGTGGTAGTGGATTGAGGTGTCGGAAGTTGTCAAGTTGGCTAGCATATTAGAGCAACTCTATTAGAGTCGTTAAAGTCGCACTTCGCGCCTCGCATCTTTGACCTCTCCCGAAAGAAAAACTGCTCCGTCCAGCAAGCTCTACACAACAATCTGTGGATCTCTAACATCGACATTTCCAATGGCCTTTCCCTTGGTCACGTCCAAGAGTTTGCAAATCTTTGGGGAAAGCTGAATTCTGTCACCCTTGAGGAGGGGATGGAGGACTCAATTGTATGGAAGTTCACTAAAGATGGTATGTACTCCGCCTCTTCGGCATACAAGGCACAGTTTGAAGGGCTTACTACTTCGTATCTGGTGCAATCGGTCTGGAAGGTGTGGGCTCCCCCGCGGTGCAAATTTTTTGCTTGGCTCGTTCTGCAAAATAGGATCTGGACGTCTGATCGCTTATTTAGGCGGGGTTGGCCCAATTGTGGTGTATGCCCTCTATGCAAACAATGTCAAGAATCTGCGGCCCATCTCCTCTTCCAATGCCGATTCACTCTTCGGGTGTGGAATGATATTATTCCGTGGCTTGGAATGCATCACGTCAACACGTCCACCTGGGCGACGAGGGTCTCGGTGAGAGATTGGTGGACCAGCAACATACACATTCGGGTTGGATCTCCCAAGGCGCTGGCCTCTCTGATGATGCTCATCTCATGGGAGATTTGGACCGAACGCAATGCTAGAGTCTTCCGTAACACGGCCGTCCCTTCGATGGTTCTCATTTCCAAGATTAAAGAGGAGGTGTCTCTTTGGGCTTTGGCCGGTGCGAAGCAGTTGGGTATTGTAATGCCGCGAGAGTAATTCTTTCTTTTTTCGCCGCTTTGCGGCTTTGTTCTAAAACTTCTTCCTTAATCAATGAAATGGCAAATCTTTTGCCTTGTTTAAAAAAAAACAATGTTTTGAAGGTTGCGAGCCTGTGTGCAAACACGTAATCGCCAAACGAAAACCTTCATAATTTTTTTCATTTGGTTCAAATTTTTAGTTTCAATTTGAGGGGCGTTTAATCAACCAGTTAGTGCAAAAATATCATCGAACACGACAACTTAATTAGAAACTATATTGGCAGCCAAAATTTGTCGCATTTACATATTTTCTGCGACTTGAAATGTTGTTAGGCGATATTTTCAAAATATGCAATGTCGCTATTTGACAATGTTGCTACTAGTACTACTCCGACGCCAACATCGTGCAGTCGTCGTCCTCATCCTCATCATACGATTTCGCCAGCTTGTCGAGGTAGGTGTAGTCATCGGCGTTGTCCTCTTCCCGGTGCGACAAGCAACGCCCGCGAGCTGTTGCTGCTCCTTATCGCCGTTGCTTGTGGGGTTGAAGCGCTCGCGGATGCGGTCCTCTTCGTGGCGTTGTGTCTCTGCTTGGAGGACGGAGAGCTCCAGCACAACCACGAGTGGGTCCTCAGCCTCGGGGCCGGGGGGCAGCGGGGCTAATAGCGTCATTGACGGAGACAATGGTGCCCGGGGCGCCAGATCCATGCCGCTCGCCCTGACCGGAGCCGTCGTCGGCACGAGAAGCGCTAGATACCTCGTGGCCGTTGTCACGGGAGCCGCCAACGGCATATGAGCCGCAAGGAGGACGATCTGGTCGCCGCTGCGAGTAGTGCGTCATGGGGAGAGTTGGCATCGCCGGCGCGGGGGGAGGGGGGGTCTAGGGCGGTATGTTCTTGTTTGAGAGGACGTTCGGCCAATAAGTTGCGCCCCGACGCGACAACATTGTCGTGAAAAGGGGATGAGCTGGCTAGGGGAGGAGGCGGCGAGGAGAAGGGACAAAGCGGCTAGGGTCTGTGAAAGTGCAGTCATGCCCTTAATCATATTTTGATGTTGATGACAATACACATATAGGGAACTAATCATGTTTGTCAAGTATATCACAGATTTAGTCCCCGTGGAACAACATGTGTGTGGATAATGGACCCACATATTTTGATATTGCTCAAGGACCAAGAAACAAAGATAAATACCGTAGGCTTTTCGGTTTATTCTTGAGTATAGGGATCCCACACTATTAAGAGAGGAACATCGGGGCTCATGAAAGATTTTCTCAAAATCCACGGTTTCTTCAAATGCTTATCACTCACATCTTTCAGTTAGGCCACACACATACACCCACTAAAATATCCCTGGGGATTATGTTCAAAAAATCCACTCTTAGAGCCACTCAGGAAAAAAACCTATTTTCCCAGTTCCGCCGGATGTCCGGTCTCTTTTCTGTTACATGATGTCCGATTCCTACCGGAAATCTAGTGGCACCACCACAGAAGGTTTTCCACTAAAATTAACGGAAGTCTGGTACTCACCGGACGTCTGGTCGCTCTTATGCCACCGAATGTCCGGTCGCTCTTATGCCACCGGATGTCCGGTCCCTACCAGACGCCCGGTAAACCTATCGAGAGCCGAATCCACTGGATGTCCTCACCGGAAATCCGTAAACCTATCCAGTACCAAATTACATATATATAATCAGACTTCTGGTCCTTACCGGATGTCTGGTTCTCCCTGAGCCACCGAATATCCGTCATGTACCGGATGTCCGGTACCTCCAGTACCTAGCCACTTCGTTGGATTATCTACACCCTTGGCTCACTACAGCCACCGGACATCTGGTCATTCCGCCAGTTGTCCGGTGCTTTGTTAGCCTCCGGATGTCCGGTAATCCACAGGACGTCCGGTACTTAAGTTCACAGATTTTCTCCAACGACCATTTTCTTGTGTTACTATATATACCCCTCTCCCACTCCGGGAGAGGGGTGACCACGCCATTCAAAAGCATCCAAGAACCCTAGAAGTGTTCCCTCTCACTCTTCCACATCAAATCTTAGATCCCGGAAGCGTTTGTGAGAGTTCTTGAGAGATCTTTCAATCAAGTGATAGATCCACTCCCTCTCCCTCTTGTGACCAAAGGAATTCGTGATTTGAGCAAGTCTTGAGCATTTCCCCTTGATCTTATTACTCTTGAAGGCTAGAGACTCATAGGTGGTAGGAGGTCTTCGGAGAGGAATCATTCATTGTGATTACCCTCCGAAAGTTTGTGAAGGTTTGGAGACAACCTCAAGGTCTACCACTAGTGGTTGGGAAACGCCTTTGTAGTGTTGTCTCAAGGGGAGAATAGGGTGAGCCTTCGTGGCGATGGTGTACCTTTGTGGTAACATCCGCCCCTCCAACGGTGACTAGCTTTCCTCCAAGGAAGTGAACACCAGCATACATCCTTGTCTCCGGAGTTGTGGTTATTCCTAACCCTAACTTTGTACTTGCGGTTATTTGTCTCTTAGTCTTTACTTACCCTATTGTGCTTGCTTACCGTACTAATTGTTGTAGTTGAATATATTTCTTAGCTCTTGATTCACCTTTGCAACTGTTAGGTACACTTTCATATTCTGCATTATTGCCTAAAATTACCAAGTAATAATTAAAATTTGTAATTGCACCTATTCACCCCCCCTCTAGGTCCATCTCGATCCTTTCAGTTTGGTGATAGGGACGCCACGTTCTCGGGATTTTAACCAGGAACGACGGGCGGTTCAGCAGAAGATGATGCCACATGGAGGCCATCCAATTTGCCACAATGGTATCCGAGGGAGCGGGCTCGCCATAAATGTGGCAGGCGGTTGACGGTCACATCACCGCCGGTCGGTTACGGCGGTGCCGGTTACGGGTGGAATCGCACTTCAAACCCGACCATGACGTGAAGAGGAACAAGATTGAACTTCTATCCTACGCGGGTGGTTGGTTTTGTGCGAGATCCAAATGAGGCCTGCACAAACTCCACATTTGGAGGCAACGAGATAGTTTTTTGAGAGAGCTCCATAAATTTCATCGGTTGGGATGCATATGACGACTCTACTAGAATGCCTTTTTGTGTGGTGATCGCCATACTAGTGGTAATAGAGTCAACCAACCACCAATGATACATTTGCTAGAGTTGCTCTTACAATATAGTTGGAACTTGTTTCAGGAGATAAAAAGGTCAGGCCCCAAGCAAAGATCTTATCTTTGTTGCTATTGATTATTTTTAACATGATTTATGTAGAAAATTTACCATGTTCACAATGGCATACAAAAAGTTAGAGATTGCACACCTCACATGGGAGAATTTGGTAGAAGTGTTGGGGAACGTTGCATGGGAAACAAAAATTTTCCTACGCACACGCAAGACCTATCCATGGTGATGAGCATCTACGAGAGGGAGATTGTATCTACATACCCTTGTAGATCGCTAAGCGGAAGCGTTAATAAACGCGGTTGATGTAGTCGAACGTCTTCGCGATCCAAATCGCCGAGCGTCCCGCGATCCAATCACGATCCTCCCGATCTAGTGCCGAACGGACGGCACCTCCGCGTTCAACACACGTGCAGCTTGATGACGCCTTCACCTCCTCGATCCAGCGAGCGATGATGAAGTAGTAGATGAGTTCCAGCAGCACGACGGCGTGGTGATGATGATGAGTAGCAATCTCAGCAGGGCTTCGCCAAGCACTACGGAGATTATGACGGAGGAACTAGAGGGCTAGGGTTGCCGGCACACGGCTTGGGAAATCCTGATGTGTCCCGTGTGCTAGCCCTGTCCCTCTATTTATATGTTGAGCCCCGGGGTCTAAACTTGGACAAAAAGCCTCCACCAGCTCGGTTTTGCCCGCACAAGGTCGGTTTGGCCCGCAAGGAAAGAGTCCAACTCGGATCCCTGCCGAACCGTGCACAGCCGCGCACAAGCGGTAGTACCGCTCACAAGCGGTAGTACCGCTTGGGCGGTAGTACCGCTTCAACCAAGCGGTAGTACCGCTTGAGCGGTAGTACCGCTTCACACAAGCGGTAGTACCGCTTAAGCGGCAGTACTGCCTTACTGCTTAAGGCAGCAGCAAAACTCCTTTTTGCACTTTCCAATACCTCGTGGGTTTTATCCCTTTGGCTCATATAAAGTGTTGCTGCACCCGAACACTTCGGTAAACATCCGGAACCCCTTCCGGTGAATTCCGGAACCCTTCCGGAGATCAAAACACTATTATCACATATATCAATCTTTACCTCCGGACTCTTCCGGAGATCCTCGTCATGTCCGGGATCTTATCCGAGACTCCGAACAACCTTCGGTCACCAATAATAACTCAACTATACTAATCGTCACCAAAACGTTAAGTGTGTAGACCCTGCGGGTTCGAGAACTATGTAGACATGACCGAGACACCTCTACGGTCAATAACCAATAGCGGGACCTGGATGCCCATATTGGTTCCTACATATTCTACGAAGATCTATATCGGTTGAACCTCTATGTCAAGGATTCAGTTAATCCCGTATGCTGTTCCCTTTGTTCTTCGGTATGTTACTTGCCCGAGATTCGATCGTCGGTATCTCTATACCTAGTTCAATCTCGTTACCGGCAAGTCTCTTTACTCGTTCCGTAATACAAGATCCCGTGGCTAACACCTTAGTCACATTGCTTGCAAGGCTTATAGTGATGTTGTATTACCGAGTGGGCCCTGAGATACCTCTCCGTCATACGGAGTAACAAATCCCAGTCTTGATCCATGCCAACTCAACGGACACCTTTGGAGATACCTGTAGAGCATCTTTATAGTCACCCAGTTACGTTGCGACGTTTGATACACACAAGGTATTCCTCCGGTGTCAGTGAGTTGCATGATCTCATGGTCATAGGAACAGATACTTGACATGCAGAAAACAATAGCAATAAACTGACACGATCATATGCTATGTTTATAGTTTGGGTCTTGTCCATCACATCATTCTCCTAATGATGTGATCCCGTTATCAAATGACATCTCATGTCTATGGTTAGGAAACCTTTACCATCCTTTGATCAACGAGTTAGTTAACTAGAGGCTTACTAAGGACATAGTGTTGTCTATGTACCCACACATGTAATTGAGTTTCCAATCAATACAATTATAGCATGGATAATAAACGATTATCATGAACAAGGAAATATAATAATAACCACTTTATTATTGCCTCTAGGGCATATTTCCAACAGTCTCCCACTTGCACTAGAGTCAATAATCTAGTTCACATCACTATGTGATTTACATTGTTATGAATCGAACACCCATGCAGTTCTGGTGTTGTTCATGTTTAGCCCTTGGAAGAGGTTTAGTCATCGGATCTGCAACATTCAGATCCGTGTGTACTTTGCAAATATTTATGTCGTCCTCCTTGATGTAATCGCGGATGGAATTGAAACGTCGCTTTATGTGTCTGGTCCTCTTGTGAAATCTTGGTTCCTTGGCTAGAGCAATGGCACCAGTATTATCACAGAACAGAGTCATTGGGTTAAGTGCACTAGGCACTACTCCAAGATCTGTCATGAACTCCTTCATCCAGACACCTTCCTTCGCCGCCTCCGAGGCAGCGATGTACTCCGCTTCGCATGTAGAATCAGCTACCACGCTTTGCTTGGAACTGCACCAGCTAACCGCACCCCCATTAAGAATAAATACGTATCCGGTTTGCGACTTAGAGTCATCCGGATCAGTGTCAAAGCTTGCATCGACGTAACCCTTTACGACGAGCTCTTGATCACCTCCATAAACGAGAAACATGTCCTTAGTCCTTTTCAGGTACTTCAGGATATTCTTGACCGCCGTCCAGTGTTCCACTCCTGGATCACTTTGAAACCTTCCGGCCATACTTATGGCAAGGCTGACATCGGGTCTTGTGCACAGCATTGCATACATGATAGAACCTATGGCTGAAGCATAGGGGACGACACTCATCTTTTCTCTATCTTCTGCAGTCACTGGGCATTGAGTCTTACTCAACTTCATACCTTGCAAAACAGGCAAGAACCCCTTCTTGGACTGATCCATTTTGAACTTCTTCAAAATCTTATCAAGGTATGTGCTTTGTGAAAGTCCTATTAAACGTCTTGATCTATCTCTATAGATCTTGATGCCTAATATGAAAGCAGCTTCTCCTAGGTCCTTCATTGAAAAACTCTTGTTCAAATATTCCTTCACGCTTTCCAGCATTTCTATATTGTTTCCAATCAGCAATATGTCATCCACATATAATATTAGAAACGCTATAGAGCTCCCACTCACTTTCTTGTAAATACAAGCTTCTCCGTAAACTTGTATAAACCCGAACGCTTTGATCACCTCATCAAAGCGAAGATTCCAACTCCGAGATGCTTGCACCAGTCCATAAATGGATCGCTGGAGTTTGCAAACTTTGTCAGCATTCTCTGGATCGACAAAACCTTCTGGTTGCATCATATACAACTCTTCCTTAAGAAAACCGTTAAGGAACGCTGTTTTGACATCCATCTGCCAAATTTCATAATCGAAAAAGGCAGCTATTGCTAACATGATTCTGACAGACTTAAGCATCGCTACGGGTGAGAAGGTCTCATCGTAGTCAACTCCTTGAACTTGTGAAAAACCCTTTGCCACAAGTCGAGCTTTATAGACGGTGACATTACCGTCCGCGTCCGTCTTCCTCTTAAAGATCCATTTGTTCTGAATGGCCTTACGCCCTTCAGGTAATACTTTCAAAGTCCACACTTTGTTTCCATACATGGATCCCATCTTGGATTTCATGGCCTCTAACCATTTCTCGGAATCCGGGCCCACCATCGCTTCTCCATAGCTCGTAGGTTCATCGTTGTCCAACAACATGACCTCTAAGACAGGGTTGCCGTACCACTCAGGAGCAGTACGCGTCCTTGTCGACCTACGAGGTTCGATAGCAACTTGATCCGAAGCTTCATGATCTCCATCATGAACTTCCTCTTCAACTGATGTAGGCTCTACAGAAACATCTTTCTGCGCTGCGCTACTCTCTGGTTGAAGTAAAGGTTCGATAACCTCATCAAGTTCTATCTTCCTCCCACTCAATTCTTTCGAGAGAAACTCTTTCTCAAGAAATGTTCCGTTTTTAGCGACAAACACTTTGCCTTCGGATCTGAGATAGAAGGTATACCCAACTGTCTCTTTTGGATATCCTATGAAGACGCATTTCTCCGCTTTGGGTTCCAGCTTTTCAGGCTGAAGCTTTTTGACATAAGCATCACATCCCCAAACTTTAAGAAACGACAATTTTGGCTTCTTGCCAAACCACAATTCATATGGCGTCGTCTCAACGGATTTCGATGGTGCCCTATTTAAAGTGAATGCAGCTGTCTCTAATGCATAACCCCAAAACGATAGTGGCAAATCGGCAAGAGACATCATAGATCGCACCATATCCAATAAGGTTCGATTACGACGTTCGGACACACCATTACGCTGTGGTGTTCCAGGCGGTGTCAATTGTGAAACAATTCCACATTGTCTTAAGTGACTGCCAAACTCATAACTCAGATATTCTCCTCCTCGATCAGATCGTAGGAATTTAATCTTCTTGTTACGATGATTCTCAACTTCACTCTGAAATTGCTTGAACTTTTCAAACGTTTCAGACTTGTGTTTCATTAAGTAAATATACCCATATCTACTTAAGTCATCAGTGAAGGTGAGAAAGTAACGATAACCACCGCGCGCCTCAATGCTCATCGGACCGCACACATCAGTATGTATGATTTCCAACAAGTCACTTGCCCGTTCCATCGTACCAGAGAACGGCGTCTTAGTCATCTTGCCCATGAGGCATGGCTCACATGTGTCAAGTGATTCAAAATCAAGTGACTCCAAAACTCCATCAGCATGGAGCTTCTTCATGCGTTTTACGCCAATATGACCTAAACGGCAGTGCCACAAGAAAGTGGTATTATCATTATCAACTCTACATCTTTTGGCATCAATGTTATGAACATGTGTATCATCACTATCGAGATTCAATAAGAATAAACCCCTCACATTGGGTGCATGACCATAAAAGATATTACTCATATAAATAGAACAACCATTATTCTCAGATTTAAATGAGTAACCGTCTCGCAATAAACAAGATCCAGATATAATGTTCATGCTTAACGCAGGCACGAAATAACAATTATTCAGGTTCATCATTAATCCCGATGGTAATCGAAGAGCGAGCGTGCCGACGGCGATCACATCAACCTTGGAACCATTTCCCACGCGCATCGTCACTTCGTCCTTTGCCAGCCTCCGTCTATTCCGCAGTTCCTGTTTTGAGTTGCAAATGTGAGCAACCGCACCGGTATCAAATACCCAGGCACTACAACGAGAGTTGGTAAGGTACACATCAATAACATGTATATCATATATACCTTGTTTGTTGTTGGCCGCCTTCTTGTCAGCCAAATACTTGGGGCAGTTCCGCTTCCAGTGACCAGTTCCCTTGCAATGAAAGCACTCAGTTTCTGGCTTGGGTCCAGCCTTGGGTTTCTTCACGGGAGGGGCAACTGCTTTGCCACTCTTCTTGGAGTTACCCTTCTTACCCTCGCCATTCTTCTTGAAACTAGTGGTTTTATTGACCATCAACACTTGATGCTCCTTCTGAATCTCAGACTCAGCGACTTTCAACATCGCAAACAGCTCGGCGACTGACTTGTTCATCCCGTGCATGTTATAGTTCAACACGAAGCTCTTGTAGCTAGGCGGCAATGATTGAAGAACTCTGTCAGTGATAGCCTCTGGTGGAAGGGGCATCCCCAATTCAGCCAGACGGGTGGAGTACTCAGACATTCTGAGTATGTGATCACTGACAGACCCGTTCTCCTCCATCTTGCAAGCATAGAACTTATCGGAGGTCTCATACCTCTCGATCCGGGCATTCTTCTGAAAGATAAACTTCAACTCCTGGAACATATCATATGCTCCATGACGTTCAAAACGTCTTTGAAGTCCCGGTTCCAAGCCATACAACATTGCACATTGAACTATTGAGTAATCATCAGAACGAGCCTGCCAGGCGTTCACAACGTCTGGAGACTCAACTGGAGCGGGTGGATCACCAAGCGGTGCATCAAGGACATAAGCCTTCTGGGAAGCCGTAAGGATAATCCTTAGATTACGGGCCCAGTCCACAAAGTTACTTCCATCATCTTTCAACTTAGCTTTCTCTAGGAACGCATTAAAATTCAGGGGTGCTACTGCGCGAGCCATGATCTACAACATAAATAGTGCAAAGACAACTTAGACTATTGTTCAAGATAATGAGTTTAGTTAATCATATTACTTAAAAACTCCCACTCAAATTGACATCCCTCCGGTCATTCGAGTGTCACATGATCCAAATTAACCAACTCAAATCCGATCATCACGTGAGTTGAGGTGGTTTCAATGGTGAACATCTCCATGTTGATCATATCTACTATATGACTCATGTTCGACCTTTCGGTCTCTTGTGTTCCGAGGCCATGTCTGTACATGCTAGGCTCGTCAAGTTTAACCCGAGTGTTCCGCACGTGCAACACTGGCTTGCACCCGTTGTATGCGAACGTAGAGTCTATCACACCCGATCATCACATGGTGTCTCGAAACGACGAACTTTCGCAACGGTGCACACTCGGGGAGAACACAATTTTATCTTGAAATTTAAGTGAGGGATCACCTTATAATGCTACCGTCGTCCTAAGCAAAATAAGATGCATAAAAGGATTAACATCACATGCAAATCATAAGTGACATGATATGGCCATGAACTTGTGCTTTTGATCTCCATCTCCAAAGCACCGGCATGATCTCCATCGTCACCGGCATGACACCATGATCTCCATCATCTTGATCTCCATCAACGTGTCGCCATGAGGTTGTCGCGCCGACTGTTGCTTCCACGACTATAGCTAACTCATAGCGATAAAGTAAAGCAAAAACGGCGAAAATAATTAAAGACAACTCTATGGCTCCTGCCAGTTGCCGTACTCATCGACATGCAAGTCGTGATATTCTATACAACACATGATCATCTCATACATCACATATATCTCATCATGTAATTGGCCATATCACATCACAACATACCCTGCAAAAACAAGTTAGACGTCCTCTAATTTGTAGTTGCAAGTTTTACGTGGCTGCTACGGGTATCTAGCAAGAACGATTCTTACCTACGCAAAACCACAACGTGGTGTAGTGATTGCTTTTTAATCTTTCTAAAAGAACCCTCTTCATTGAACCGATTCAACTAAAGTGAGAGAGACAGACACCCGCCAGTCACCTTTATGCAACAAGTGCACGCAGCGGTGAAACCAGTCTTGCGTAAGCGTACGCGTAATGTCGGTCCAGGCCGCTTCATCTCACAATACCGCGGAATCAAGTATCAACTAGTGACGGCAAGCAATATGTATACACCCACGCCCACAACTCCTTTGTGTTCTACTCGAGATCTCATCTACGCATAGACCTAGCTCAGATGCCACTGTTGGGGAACGTTGCATGGGAAACAAAAATTTTCCTACGCACACGCAAGACCTATCCATGGTGATGAGCATCTACGAGAGGGAGATTGTATCTACATACCCTTGTAGATCGCTAAGCGGAAGCGTTAATAAACGCGGTTGATGTAGTCGAACGTCTTCGCGATCCAAATCGCCGAGCGTCCCGCGATCCAATCACGATCCTCCCGATCTAGTGCCGAACGGACGGCACCTCCGCGTTCAACACACGTGCAGCTTGATGACGCCTTCACCTCCTCGATCCAGCGAGCGATGATGAAGTAGTAGATGAGTTCCAACAGCACGACGGCGTGGTGATGATGATGAGTAGCAATCTCAGCAGGGCTTCGCCAAGCACTACGGAGATTATGACGGAGGAACTAGAGGGCTAGGGTTGCCGGCACACGGCTTGGGAAATCCTGATGTGTCCCGTGTGCTAGCCCTGTCCCTCTATTTATATGTTGAGCCCCGGGGTCTAAACTTGGACAAAAAGCCTCCACCAGCTCGGTTTTGCCCGCACAAGGTCGGTTTGGCCCGCAAGGAAAGAGTCCAACTCGGATCCCTGCCGAACCGTGCACAGCCGCGCACAAGCGGTAGTACCGCTCACAAGCGGTAGTACCGCTTGGGCGGTAGTACCGCTTCAACCAAGCGGTAGTACCGCTTGAGCGGTAGTACCGCTTCACACAAGCGGTAGTACCGCTTAAGCGGCAGTACTGCCTTACTGCTTAAGGCAGCAGCAAAACTCCTTTTTGCACTTTCCAATACCTCGTGGGTTTTATCCCTTTGGCTCATATAAAGTGTTGCTGCACCCGAACACTTCGGTAAACATCCGGAACCCCTTCCGGTGAATTCCGGAACCCTTCCGGAGATCAAAACACTATTATCACATATATCAATCTTTACCTCCGGACTCTTCCGGAGATCCTCGTCATGTCCGGGATCTTATCCGAGACTCCGAACAACCTTCGGTCACCAATAATAACTCAACTATACTAATCGTCACCAAAACGTTAAGTGTGTAGACCCTGCGGGTTCGAGAACTATGTAGACATGACCGAGACACCTCTACGGTCAATAACCAATAGCGGGACCTGGATGCCCATATTGGTTCCTACATATTCTACGAAGATCTATATCGGTTGAACCTCTATGTCAAGGATTCAGTTAATCCCGTATGCTGTTCCCTTTGTTCTTCGGTATGTTACTTGCCCGAGATTCGATCGTCGGTATCTCTATACCTAGTTCAATCTCGTTACCGGCAAGTCTCTTTACTCGTTCCGTAATACAAGATCCCGTGGCTAACACCTTAGTCACATTGCTTGCAAGGCTTATAGTGATGTTGTATTACCGAGTGGGCCCTGAGATACCTCTCCGTCATACGGAGTAACAAATCCCAGTCTTGATCCATGCCAACTCAACGGACACCTTTGGAGATACCTGTAGAGCATCTTTATAGTCACCCAGTTACGTTGCGACGTTTGATACACACAAGGTATTCCTCCGGTGTCAGTGAGTTGCATGATCTCATGGTCATAGGAACAGATACTTGACATGCAGAAAACAATAGCAATAAACTGACACGATCATATGCTATGTTTATAGTTTGGGTCTTGTCCATCACATCATTCTCCTAATGATGTGATCCCGTTATCAAATGACATCTCATGTCTATGGTTAGGAAACCTTTACCATCCTTTGATCAACGAGTTAGTTAACTAGAGGCTTACTAAGGACATAGTGTTGTCTATGTACCCACACATGTAATTGAGTTTCCAATCAATACAATTATAGCATGGATAATAAACGATTATCATGAACAAGGAAATATAATAATAACCACTTTATTATTGCCTCTAGGGCATATTTCCAACAAGAAGGAACTAAAAAGGGACATGTGTCCTGGATAATAGTAGAAAACAATCTAGAAAACAGAAAATACAAAAACAATTCCTGCAGATCCCTTCATTGAACGCCTTTTGTCGCCATTGGCCTTTGTCTTTGCTAAGCGACCACCGGAGGAGCCCAACTCTACGAAGTTCAGTTGAAGATGTTTGCTTTGCTCACCTCAAAGACACCTTGTTGTAGGTGGCGATATCCCTCTCATAGTTGATTTTCAAATGGCGTGTGATGTCTACTACACAACTTATTCTTGTAGACTCGTGTTGGGCCTCCAAGCGCAGATTTTTGTAGGACAGTAGCAATTTTCCCTCAAGTGGATGACCTAAGGTTTATCAATCCGTGGGAGGCGTAGGATGAAGATGGTCTCTCTCAAACACCCCTGCAATTAAATACAAGAAATCTCTTGTGTCCCCAACACACCAAATACAAATGGTAAATTGTATAGGTGCACTAGTTCGGCGAAGAAATGGTGATACAAGTGTAGTATGGATAGTAGATATAAGTTTTTATAATCTGAAAATAAAAAAACAGCAAGGTAACAAGTAACAAAAGTGAGCACAAACGGTATTGCAATGCTTAAAAATAAGGCCTAGGGTTCATACTTTCACTAGTGCAATCTCTCAACAATGCTAACATAATTGGATCATATAACAATCCCTCAACGTGCGACAAAGAATCACTCCAAAGTTCCTATTCACGGAGAACATAAGATAGAAATTGTTGTAGGGTACGAAACCACCTCAAAGTTATTCTTTCCGATCAATCTATTGAGCTATTCTTATAGGTGTCACAAATAGCCCTAGAGTTCGTACTAAAATAACACCATATGATACGCATCAACTAACTCTAATGTCACCTAGATACTCCAATGTCACCACAAGTATCCATGAGTCAATTATACGATACGCATCAAACAACTTTAGATTCATAATATTCAATCCACACAAAGAACTTCAAAGAGTACCCCAAGATTTCTACCGGAGAAAGTAGGACGAAAACGTGCATGAACCCCTATGCATAGATTACCCCAATGTCACCTCAGAAATCCGCGAGTTGAGTGCCAAAACATATATCAAGTGAATCAATATAATACCCCATTGTCACCACGGGTATTTATATGCAAGACATACATCAAGTGTTCTCAAATTCATAAAAATATTCAATCCGATAATAGTGAAACGTCAAAGGTAAAAAATCAATTCATCACAACAAGATAGAGAGTGAGAAACACCATATGATCCAACTATCTTAACAAAGCTCGCGGTACATCAAGATCGTGCCAAATCAAGAACACGAGAGAGAGATCAAACACATGGCTACTTGTACAAACCCTCAGCCCCGAGGGTGAACTACTCCCTCCTCGTCATGGAGACCACCAGGATGATGAAGATGGCCTCCGGTGATGATTTCCCCCTCCGGCAGGGTGCCGGAAAAGGGCTGTAGATGAGATTGTGGAGGTACAGAGGCTTGCAGCGGCGTAAAAACTCATCTAAGTTAACTTTCGGAGGTTTCTGAATATATAGGATTTTTCAGCGTTGGAATCACGCGAAGAAGGGCCACAGGGGGCCCATGAGGCACCAGGGCGCGCCTGGGGGGGTGGCGCGCCCAGGTGGCTTGTGGGGCCCCTGTGGGTCTTCTGCTGCTCCCCCGAAGCTTCCTGGGTCTGTTTCCTTCTAGAAAAAATCGTCAAAAAGTTTTGCTGCATTTGGACTTCATTTGATATGGGTTTCTGGAAAACCAAAAACAAGCAGAAAACAGCGACTGGCACTAGGCACTAGGTCAATATGTTAGTCCATGAAAATCATATAAAAGCCATATAAAAGTGCACCAAAATCATACAAAACTATAATAAACATGGCATGAATACTTCATAAATTAAAGATACGTTGGAGACGTATCAGCGTGCAACCCCAGGCTACGTCGGGCATTAGACCCGCACTACCTGATTGCAATCAGAGAGGGAAACTTGATCCTCTTGCTGTCTTCTCTAACCATGCTATATTCCACTCGCCTTGTGTGTTTAGCCACGACCTTCATCGTTCGAAGAAATGTCGACTACCGCCCAACCCCTCCCAAATTTCATAGGCCTTGTGGCGCACACGTTCGATTTTGCTAGAGATGACTTTGGTGGTCTGACTACAATGTGCGATGTTGTTACACCTTATCAATCCTTACAACAAACTTCGAGATGTAATTGATCGCTCGAGCACGATAAATTGACCACGAAGGTCTAATCTCTGCAAGCAATCGAGAACAAGTAAGAAACATGATATGTACATGAAGCTATGAAACAACTAAAAGAGTTCTCACGAAGCAACCTTGAGCTATGATACCAGGTGATAGCTTACGGGTGTCTCAATATTTCGTTAAGATCACATGTTTGATATTTGGTAGAAACGACTTGAATGATTTGATCACAATGTGCAATGATGTTGCGTCTTAACAAACGGTAAATTAACACTGAGATGTCACTGATAACGCATGCACAATCAACCTGGCGATGAAGGTGTATTCCCTCGATGTAGTAAAAAAAACAAGCCAAAAGCATGGTATGCAATCTGGATATTGCAAGCATAGATGAAGTATTGATAAAAAAGTTGAGGTTTCCTAAGATGTTTCGATCTGGTCGTTGGACACAAATAAAGTACACGAGTTGAAACTATGGTGAATTTTAACAAAAGAATATACAAGTCTAAACAACGAATTAATCAGTGTATTTTCGGAGAAAAAGATAGGTGAGGGGAGTGGGGACCGGATCGGATCCAAATCCTAGATCGGTTTTCTCCCATATTACATACTCTAGAAACTACCCTAAGTGACTTAGTCCGAAAATGCATGGGCATGACCCAATCATAAGATGGTACCACACCATATATCACCATGGATGAATTTATGAAGTGTAAGTTTATATATTTCTATCAAGTCTTAATGGTGGCTTTATTTTATAGTAGAAGCCAACAAGGTCTTGATCATCTTCATGGATTGACATCCAACATTGGTTATGGTCGCTGATCTTGATCACCATGATGCTTGTAACGTAACATTTTTTTGAATTTGGGAGTTCCAAATAAAATAATTCTGTAAATAGATATTATTTATTTTCTCGTTTATGGTAGGATTATTAAAATAAATTAGAACTTTCTAATGACTCATTTAAAAATTTCCTAATGTCAAAAATATTATTGTAGAGTGGATTGCTATTACTATATACAAATTTAGATCTTGATTTATGAAAGTTCATACAAATCCAAATTATATTGCTTGGACTCATTTTTATTTTGTGGGCCCATGTAAAATTTCCAACACCCTGTTTCAGTTTTCAAACAATGAAAGAAAATTACTTTTTCAAGTATGAGAAACATGGATGGAAATTGTTTATTTCGACTCATTTGCATCTTAAAGTTTTTTATAAATTAATAAACCCTAAAACCATTTTATGGATTTAGTAAAGCCTCCTTTAAATTGTTTTTAAAATGAATTTTAATTGGAAATATATTTAAGGGTGGTAATCCTTTTTAATAAGTGCATTTACTAGAATTTTTATGAGAATTTGTTGTAAAGATGTAACATTTATATTTGCCATAATCTATTCCATGTGATTTTATGATTAAATAGAATAAAATCCAAAAAATATAGTGGGTGAGAATTTTCCAGCCCGAAACTCCCCCATCTCTCCTGATGGGCACGGAACATCTACTCTAGAGCAATGTGTCGCCCCTACTGAGATATAATATATTTCGCCTCAAGCTATATTGCGAATGGGTCGGCCCAGCAATCAGTTTCTAGTCAGCGCGTTTGATGTCTACTTTTTTAATAGGGTGTGTCTAGGACACATCTAGATGTGACATAGTTATTGCACATCTAAATGGCTACGTGAAGCATAAAAAGGAAAAGAAAAATGAAAATAAAATATCCACACAAATCTCCACATAAGATCAATGATATAGGACTTAGATGTGCAATACTTATGTCACATCTAGATGTGATTTAGCAAAACCGTTTTTAATATACTTTGTACACTTTTCGTGTACATAAGGAACTTTTTATACACATTTAATATTTTTAAAATGCAACGAGTAACATTTTTTTCAATTACATGTTCTCATGTCTACTTCTTTTTTCAACCGCAAAAAAAATGTCTACTTTTCATAGACATTGTACATTTTTCGTATACATCTGAAACATTTATTTTTTATTCGTTTAACATTTTTCAGTTATACGTTTAATATATATTTCCAAACACTTTTTTGAACTATTTTGAATACAGGTTAAACATTATTTGAATACGTGGTTAAACAATTTTTCAAATGGTATCAACATTATTTTGAAGTTGAGCAAACATTTTTTTAACACTGCACAAACCTTTTTTCAGAACTTACTCTAATTTCTGAGGAACTCTTGTAAAACAAGTAAACAACACGATAATTGTTTTTGGACAGAGGAGGACTAGCTGACGGATGGTGCGAGTAATCTCGACCCAAAGACTGCATATAGCTCACTATAACGAGCTATATTATTATCAGGCCTCTCAACAAATCTCACCTCACAATCTGAACACACAATACAATGGACGAGAACAGGGATGTAACACATCTGATGATATGATCTACAACCTCGCAAACTCATAGAGCTAGAACGGCGAACCAGAGAGCTACGAGGCCCAGTGTGGAATAGCCCCACTGCGCATGCAACACGGCAGCAGTGTCTGACGACATCGGCAGAGAGGCAGCTGGCGAGGACATCGGCGCCAGCGTCGCGAGCGGGAAGTACGCTTCCGCAGGCTCCACCGTGGGCGCAGCTGTAGGTGGGGAGTGCCTCTTCTTGTGCCTCTTGTGCCCTGCATGCCTTGGCGGTTCAGCCGCGGGTGACGGAGCCGGTGGCCTTGTCCTCGGAATTGGTGACGGCGGCGTAGGTGCCGGGGGCAGCTGCGGCGGCGAGCTGGGCGCCGTGGGTGCAGGGCGGTCGGCGACGTCCACCTCCAGCTTCATTCCGTTCTGGCAGTGGCCCGGCCCGCCGCAGATGAAGTAGCGCTTCCCCGGCGCCGTGAGCGCAATGGTGGTGGTGCCGCTGTTGTCGATGATGACGGGGTTGGCCGTGGAGCACGCTTCGTAGTCGTCGCCGGTCACTTCAAGGACGTTGTGGTTCGAGCTGTACTTGAATGCTGCACAGTATTGTCCCAGAAGAACGTCAGCAGGAACTGCAATGCACAATCACAGCCAGTTTACGTCGTGCGTGTTGATACTCACTCAGGGTGTCTCCGGGAAGAAAGGTTTGGGCCGAAGCCCAGGACTTGTAGTCCGTCTTTCCCTGCCAGCCGCCGGTTGGGTTGCCGACGATGTAATCGGTGGCGGCCACAACGTGAACCAGTGAAACCACCGTCACTGCGGCGATGCAAATCACCGCCTTCATATCTGCCATCTTCGTAGCAGAAGGCATGCTCTGGTGTCTGAGGCAGCCGAGGTGCACTCCGAGCCCTATATATAGGGCAACCACAACCAGCGTGCAAGAGACAGCTAGAGCTTCGTGTGTCGGCAGACCAGAAGAGGGAAGGGGTTGGTGCGCGTCACAGAACAGAACAACCAGTAGAACAGATCCACATTTTGGAGCATGCACCAGCACCCTGTGCATACGTCCGTTTCCTGCATCCAGCCGATCATGCATCTCTTGGGCACGTAGAGGCTGCCGAAACGCGCTCGGCCGCTGGCTGACAAGCGTTTCCGGCCGCAGTGGCCTGCCCACTGGCACCGGCGGCAGCAGCAGCATGTTCCGGGCGGTGTAAAGTAACAGGAAAGAATGTCCAACCGAGCCGCGGGTCGCGCGTGCGCCGGCCGCACGGCGCCTTTTCACCGCTGCGTGTATGGTGGTCACGTAGGACATTCCCCTCGTGAGCGGGTAACGCTACAGTTCACGCTGAAATCTACGCTGGCGCAGGATCCGGCCAAGAGCGTGGGGAGTGGATGGAACACTCGAGAGCACGGCGCGGTCCTCCAGAGCATGTGCGATCGGGCCGCAGCGGCTACCGGTGGATCGAGGACGACGGAGATGGCGCCAACCGATACATCCCAAAGCGTGCGCCCAAAACGGAGGACGGGTGCGGTGGATGCGCGGCGAGCGCGGTGCGTTCGTCCGAGTATTCGACACGCCCAAGTGGCAAGGGGCCGCCAGGTCATGTCAGAGTTTCTTCAGGCTTGTTACTGTGTTCAGGACTTCAGAATTCAGATTTTTTATTTTACGCGTGATTTTACAGCGTAGAGAACTCAACAGCCTGAGGATTTCATCTTCTTCTTCCTTTGGCAGGGGAGCTTGAGGCCCATGTACTGCCCGCTCGTTTTCTGCGCCCATACACGATCGCACTGCGCCACAGCAAGCGATCACGATGGAGCTGAGCTCCAAGATAAGATGCTAAGGGCGATGAGTGAAACCCTGCCCAACTTTTCTAATGGCACCCTCGAGACCACCAGAGAAAATAGCGCGCTATAGCGTTCTGAGCAATGTCTTATTAAATAAATCAGTGCATAATATTTCGCTAATACAACGTTATATCGCGATATAGCACACTAATGGCGTATTTTATGGGCGCTATTTTGCTACAGGGCGCCGTTGACGCACGCATCTTCCCTATCATCGACTTGACCTTGTCGATGACAGCTAAAAAGTATCCGTGCGTGTGTCCATAAGGATTAGCACCTTGGAGTTGGAGCCGTCGCCGTTGAACCCTTGAATTCGAAGAGCCTGACACCAAATACCGCCAAAGCGCACGCACAACAAAGTTCTAACCCCGTTGTCTCAAGGAGACGGTGGGAATTTAAGACAGAGCCCCGTCGCTTCGTCTAGACGGACGAACTCAGGAAGATCAGAGTCCGAAAGATCAACTTAAAGAAGAAGCATCGCCATCCGTCTGAACGCCATCCATGTGAGAACTAAACAACCCCAACCTAAACTACTAGCCGAAGTCAAGGCACCGGGATTCACCTCACCGCTACCGACCACCGGAGCGGCGGACAAAATGGAGACGACTCCATGGGCTTGCAGGCGTTTTGGTGGGTAAGAGTCGCAATGATCTATTTGTAGACTTTTTCGCGGGCATTGCACGATCATACAAAAATAACAAAATCTTATCTCCAGTTAAGTCGCAATGATCTGTCTGCAGGGTTTTTTCACATGTTACTTTGGTTTGTTTGTAATTTACCGGTTGCAATATCCCTTTTTTTTTTAAATGTAGACTTTTTTCGCGGTCATTGCACGGTCATACAAAAATAACAAAATCTTACCTCCAGTTAAGCCGCAATGATCTGTTTGCAGGGTTTTTTCGCATGTTACTTTGGTTTGTTTCTGGTCTACAGGCTGTAATATCCTTTTTTTTAATTTGGAATGTTAATAAAACAAAGGTAAGTAAATATTTTAGATTGATTTATTGATTTTAGCTAAGATTTGAAACCTTTTGGAATATGTGAACATTTTGTTGAGAAGGAGTAAAAGCACTTTCCCCAAATATTAATTTTCAATTTTATTTGATTCTTTAAAGTATTCAAAGCCAAGCTCAATTCATTTAATAATTGGAAGGTTTGAATATTTTATTTGATGCTTTTAAATATTTGAACTATTCCAATTCAATATGAAATCAAAAGAGCTGGCTTATCCATTATTAAATAATTGGAGATGATTTAAATATTATTTTTATTATTTAATTGAATATCAAAGTTTATATATATATATATACACATTCAAACTTTTTTCCAAAATTATTTAAAAGAGCTGATATAGCCTTTATTATGAAAATGGTATTTTGGCCAGGAAATATTTTTCCGAAACTCCAAATATTGTGTGTTATTTGGAAGTTTTTGTGGATTTTTTGGATTTGAAATGGTGTTATTTCAAATTCTACTAGAATTAGAAAATACCTTTGAACTTTTTGGGACAACCAGTACTGTACACGTGCGGCCTGTCAAACGTCGCCCGCGCCTACATATCACAGTCCCGGCCCAGACCTACTGATGTGGCGGCCCTCTCTTTCTACTATATATTTTCTTATTTCTTTACTCCATTTCAGCTTCTCGGCTGAACCCACTCTTACCTATTTTTCTCATTCTTTCTTTCCCAGGTGGCCTCTACCAAAGGCGCATATTCGCAACGCAAGCCAAGGAGGAGCACGACGCGTCCAGTGCCCTCCATTCCTCTGTGTCTTTTTTTTTTCGAAAAGGAGGATAACCCCCTACCTCTGCATTGCGATGCATACATGCATTTTATTAATTATTCATCAAGACCTTACAAAATAATACATTAATAAGTCTGAAGCCATCATCTTGGCAACATCTGCAGCTACTCCTATCAACTTGACGAAGGGGTGCGCGTTGTCGAGGCCGCCTGCCGAGACCTCATGCCAAAGCCCTACATCTAAAATCGGAGGCCTCAACCAAGCCGCAATCGCCGGGTCTGGAGCACACACCGGTCCAGCGCACTCTCAGCAGGCACCGCATGCACACGCTGCAGAGGCCGCTTTCACCGATCCATCTTCGGAGCAGGTATCGACGCGTCGACCTTGCCAGGCCTGCCATCGACGCCACCACGGCACCAGACAACGCCACCTTCGTACGCGCGTCCATCATCACGCATCCGTCGCCGAGACCCTGCAGCGCCACGCCGCCGAGACTCCACATCGTTGATGTGTCACATGAAACACCGCTCCACTGCTGAAACCGTCCACTGGTCCCTCGAGCCAATGCACACCTCCAAGATGACGCCCCCAAGGGGGGAACGACACAAGAGTGCCGCTGTTATTCGATCGACTGATCTAGGGTTTCCCCCGGAGGTAGCGGATAGAGGTCTGGAGCTTCTCCACAGCTATGCCTTCAAGAAGGGGACGACACAGAAGAGCGCCGTCATCACCGGCCTTGGCAACTAGCCGAGAGCAAGGTTTTCACCCGGATCTGCTCGACGAATCTCCATCCAGCATCGTGTGCACGAGACCGCCACCGATCTCCGCCACCGCGCAGCGAGCAGGCCGCACCGGCCAGATCAGATCTGACCGGAAGCCAGACCACGCATGCAGTCGACCCGTCCACCAGGCCCTCCATGCCACCGCCACCAATCCAAGGTCAGATGGCCCGCCGCCGCCGCCCGAAGCAGGGCGGGCCGCCGCGCCGCCAAGACCCGAACGGCCGCGCCTCCTCACGCCGAGGGGCCCCGCACAACCCCGATGCCGAGAGAGAGAGAGAGAGAGAGAGAGAGAGAGAGAGAGAGAGAGAGAGAGAGAGAGAGAGAGAGGGGGGGAGACCCCGCAACCGTCGTCGGCCCCCGGACTTAGCCCGACGGCGTCCCCCGGTGGTGATGGAGGGAGGGCAGGAAGGAGGTAACATCCCCGGCGGCTAGGGTTGAGGCACCACCCGAGTCGCCCGAGCGGGGGCGACGCGGGGGTCGGGATAGGATGGAGAGAGGACGGTAAGAGGGTTCCGTATCTGCTCTCAGTTGTGGAGGAGGTGGCCGGAGGAGAGAGATCGAGCGGCGGCAGCGGAGCTCCCTCCCGCCCGCTAGGGAGGCCCAGAATGTGTTAATATCCTCCGTGTCTTCCTATATGTCTCAGCATTCTAATAGATCCAAACCTATATCTCTCTGTTCTCAATACTAACTGCTGCTGCTGCCTATCCTCAGTTCTCTGCTTCTACTTGTTCTTGTTGCTTTATCCACTCTATTTCGTTGCTGCTCTATCCAGGTCCTTAACAGCTGAGACCTCCCTACTAGGGAGCTTAGAATATGCGAATATGCTGCTAATTAACTAATAATTTAGTTTTGTCAACTACTGGACGTATGTATTTAGACGCTTGGTAGGGGTGTGATGTATCACAAACTGAAACGAGATAACTCCGTATGAGAAGCGTTGATCAGTCGGTGCATATAATTCATATATACTACTTTTTTTTAGTAAAAGGGGGTTTCCTCGATTTCCACTAAAAGAAACCATCATAGTTCTTATAGAGAAAAGTATGTTTTTGGTCCCTCAAGTTGTCAACAAGTATAGATTTGGTACCTCAAGATTTTTTGGTATACATTTGGTCCTTCAAGTCTCAAAACTGGGTAGGTTTAGTCCAAAACCAGATTCTGACCGGTTTGACCGCCACGTAAACCGCCGATGAACAGTAAATTCGGGGAAAACGGAAAGCCAAAAACCGCCCGGTGAACAGTAAATCCGAAAAAAACGGGGAAGTAAAAAAACGCCCGATGAACAGTAATTCAGAAACAGTTCGAAAAAGGTTAAAAAAAATGCCCGATGAGCAGTTTTTCAGAAAAAGCTCAAAAAACCCGCGCCTGGTGAACAGTAATTCGGAAAAAAAATAGAAAACAGTTCAACAAAGTTCAAAAAAATCGAATTTACTACTACCGCGTCAGCTTTTCCGATTTTTTTGACAGTAAATTCGTTTTTTTTGAACTTTTTCGATTTTTTAATACTGTTCATCAGGCGGTTTTTTTTTTTTTAAAAAAAAATCTTTTCGATTTTTTTATTTTACTGTTCATCGGCCGCATTTTCGTATTATTCTGCACTGTGTTTCGGATTTTTTTCGAACTTGCTGTTTATCGGGCGTTTTTTTTCGACTTTTCCCTGAATTTTTGGATTACTGTTCATCGGACGTTTTTCTGATCTTTTTTCCAAAAAAAATGAGCTTACTGTTAATTGGGCGCTTTTTTCGATTTTTCTGAATTTTTTCCGAATTTACTGTTCATCGAGACTTTTTGAAATTCCGTCCAAACTTTCAGAATTTACTGTTCATCGGCGGTTTGCGTGGCGGTCAAAATCTGGTTTTGGACTAAACCTACCCAGTTTTGAGACTTGAAGGACTAAATGTATACCAAAAAATGTTGAGAGACCAAATCTATACTTGTTGACAACTTGAGGGACCAAAAACATACTTTTCTGGTTCTTATAAGCACCAAAGAAACCTAACCTAACAAAAGCAAACCTGAAGACTAACTGCAACTAACTATTACAGCAGCCAAATGTTAGGATATCCAGAACTACGATGGTTAGTATAATTCGTCCTATACAACTTCATGATGGAGCGTCTCTCAATTATTATCGCTAGTCGTGACCTCTCTAAGCTTTGGAAACTCAAAATGGAAGGCAAAATCAAAAATTTCATGTGGCTAGTAGTGACCTCTCTGAATGAGGCGACTGGACTTTGTGCTTTTTTCATGTCGCTGTTTTGGCTTGGTTTTCTCTTTTCCTGAACTATAGTACAGCTTGTATTTATTTATTTTTTGAAACTCGGCAAAAGATTTGCCATTTTCATTAAATAAGGAAGAAGGTTTAGAGTTTGTGGCCAAAGACCGAATTACAAAACATCACTCTCGCGGCATTAAATTACGCAAATGCTTCGCTCTAGCGAGACACCACAAATTACACTCATCTTTGATCTTTGCGACAATAACTCGACCGGCACCGCCGTATTGCGGAAGACCCTTGCGTTCCGTTGCTTCCATATCTCCCACGACATGAGTAGCATTAGGGAGATGAGCGGTCTTCGGGACCATGCCTTCCTGGTCGCTTTGAGGCTCCACCAATCTTTAACGGAGTCCATATGACCCTACTCCAGAGGTCACATCATGAAGGCCAAGCCATACCCCAAACTCTAGGGCTGTGGGCACACAGGTGCACCTCACGACTCGACTCGCGACTCGCACGCACGCGAGCCTCGATCTAGCGCTGCCGCCGCCACCACCCAACGCCGGATCCCTCCTCCGCTGCCACCTCCCGCCGGTGCATCTTCCTCCCCAGCCACACCTTCCTCTCCTCGCCGCCGCCCGAGGCACCCTCCGGTGAAGTCCGGATGGCTCCGGGGAAGGCGGCGACGGGGGCCTTTTCTAGCTGATCGGCGCTGCTGTAGCAGCCCTGATCCATGGATCCGGGGCGGCGGCCCCATGGAGAGGCGGCGGCGTCCTCATCGGGACGGTGACGCGGTGGGGGCGGCCCGTTGTACGCTGGTTGCGTGCCCGCGGCGGTGGCGGGTCAGATCAGATCTGACCTCAACTGCGGCGGCGACATGATGGGTCTGGTCTTCGGCCAGATCTGATCCGGTCGGTGCGGCCTGCTCCATGCGCGGCGGCGGTGATCGGTGGCGGTCCCCTGCACACGATGCTGGATGGAGGGTCCTCGAGCGGATCCAGGTGAAAACCCTACTCTTGGCACGTTGCCAAGGTCGGCGATGGCGGTGTTTTTCTGCGTTGTCCCCTTCTTGAAGGCATTGTCGTGGAGAAGCTCTAGAACCCTATGTGGTACCTCCGGGGGAAACCCTAGATCAGTCGATCGATGACGGTGGCGCTCATGTGTCGTACTCCTCTTGAGGGCGTCATTCTTGGAGGTGTGCATAGGCTCGAGGGACCAGTGGACGGCATCTGCGGTGGAGCGGCATTCCCTGTGACGCATCGATGTCGTGGAGTCTCGGCGGCGAGGCGCAGCAAAGTCTCGGCGATGGATGCGTGATGATGAACGCACTTAGGGAGGAGGCGCGATCTCGCACCGTGGGGGCGTCGACGGCAGGCCTGGCAAGGTCGATGCATCAATACCTGCTCTGAAGATGGATTGATGAAAGACGGTGGCGACGACCTATGAGTGCGTCGGACCAGTTTGTGTTGGGGAACGTTGCATGGGAAACAAAAATATTCCTACGCACACGCAAGATCTATCCATGGTGATGAGCATCTACGAGAGGGAGAGTGAATCTACATACCCTTGCAGATCGCTAAGCGGAAGCGTTAAGAAACGCGGTTGATGTAGTCGAACGTCTTCGCGATCCAAATCGCAAGTCGTCCCTCGATCCAAACACGATCTAGCGCCGAACGGACGGCACCTCCACGTTCAACACACGTACAGCTTGATGACGCCTTCACCTCCTCGATCCAGCGAGCGATGGTGAAGTAGTGGATGAGTTCCGGCAGCACAACGGCGTGGTGATGGTGGTGAGGAACAATCTCTGCAGGGCTTCGCCAAGCACTACGGAGATTGTGACGGGAGGAACTAGAGGGTTAGGGTTGCCGGCACACGGCTTGGGAAATCTTAATCTTTCCCGTGTGCTAGCCCTTTCCCGTGTGCTAGCCCTGCCCCTCTATTATCACATATATCAAACTTTACCTCCGGACTCTTCCGGAGATCCTCGTCATGTCCGGGATTTTATCCGGGACTCCGAACAACCTTCGGTCACCAACACAATAACTCAACTATACTAATCGTCACCAAACGTTAAGTGTGTAGACCCTGCGGGTTCGAGAACTATGTAGACATGACCGAGACACCTCTACGGTCAATAACCAATAGCGGGACCTGGATGCCCATATTGGTTCCTACATATTCTACGAAGATCTATATCGGTCGAACCTCTATGTCAAGGATTCAGTTAATCCCGTATGCTGTTCCCTTTGTTCTTCGGTATGTTACTTGTCCGAGGTTCGATCGTCGGTATCTCTATACCTAGTTCAATCTCGTTATCGGCAAGTCTCTTTACTCGGTCCGTAATACAAGATCTCGTGGCTAACACTTTAGTCACATTGCTTGCAAGGCTCATTGTGATGTTGTATTACCGAGTGGGCCCTGAGATACCTCTCCGTCACACGGAGTAACAAATCCCAGTCTTGATCCATGCCAACCCAACAGACACCCTCGGAGATACCTGTAGAGCATCTTTATAGTCACCCAGTAACGTTGCGACGTTTGATACACACAAGGTATTCCTCCGGTGTCAGTGAGTTGCATGATCTCATGGTCATAGGAACAGATACTTGACATGCAGAAAACAATAGCAATAAACTGACACGATCATATGCTACGTTTATAGTTTGGGTCTTGTCCATCACATCATTCTCCTAATGATGTGATCCCGTTATCAAATGACATCTCATGTCCATGGCTAGGAAACCTTCACCATCTTTTGATCAACGAGCTAGTTAACAAGAGGCTTACTAGGGACACAGTGTTGTCTATGTACCCACACATGTATTTGAGTTTCCAATCAATACAATTATAGCATGGATAATAAACGATTATCATGAACAAAGAAATATAATAATAACCAATTTATTATTGCCTCTAGGGCATATTTCCAACAGTTTGTGCCCCAGACCCGGTATGTGGCTTGGTCGGGGCCTCCGGCTTTAGATGTTAGGCTAGGTGAGAAGTCTGGGTATTCGGCTCACACTTTCTGCACTCCTTCATCAATGGATAATAGTAGCGACAGATGTTGCCAAGATGGCGGCTTCAAACATATTGATGTATTACTTTGTAAGGTCTTTGTGAATAATTAATAAAGTGGTTGCATGCATCTCCCAGATGCAGAGGCCGGGGGTCATCCTCCTTTTCTAAAAAAAATACCCCAAACTCTAGTCGTGTATCTGCATTGGAAGAAAAGGTGCGCCGCCGATTTTTGGACTTGTTTACAGAGGGGGCAAAGGTTGCAATTAGGCCATCCTCGCCGCTGCAGCCGATCTGCCAATCAAATCCTATTAAAAAAATTAGAAAAGAAGGATGACCCCCTCTGCATCTGGACGATGCATGCAGCCACTTCATTAATTATTCACAAAGACCTTACAAGGTAGTACATCAGTAATTCTGAAGCCACCATCTCGGCAACATCTGTCGCTACTCCTATCCACTTGATGAAGGGGTGCCGCTCCAAGCCGAATACCAAACAGACTTCACACCAATGCCTAACATCTAAAGCCGGATGCCCCAACCAAGCCACAATGCCGGGTCTGGGGCACACACCGGTCCGGCGCACTCTAAGAGGCGACCACCGCCGTCTTCCACCTATCCATCTTCAGAATAGGAACTGGCGCATCAACCTTGCCAGGCCTGTCGTCGATGCCACCACAACGCCAGCCAGCGCCGTCCTTCTGCGTGAGTTCGTCAAGCCGCATCGGACGCTGAGACTCTACTGCGCCACGCCGCCGAGATCCGCCGTCATCGATGCGGAAGATGAAACCCCACTCCGCCTCTGGGCCCTTCCAATCAGCACCTGCTCCAAAACCATGCCCCCAGGAGGGAAAACGGCATCGAAGATGCCGTCATCGTCCGATCCGGGAAGACCCAGATCTAGGGTTTCCCCCGGCGCAGCCCGAGAAAGATGATGTTGCCTGCAACGACGATGCCTCAACAAGGAAACGACGTCAATGACACCGCCATTGTCCGTCAAGACCGAAGTCGACGCGATTTTCACCGGCAGTCGCGCCATCCCGACCCAGTAGCTGATTGGAACCACACGGTGCCTCGCCGAGTAGACGCACGCAGCCGCCGGAACACCGAGGACCGCCACCGCAGCCCCGATCCACCATCGCCGTCGGCCACTACTGCCCAGAAGACAACACCAGCCGGCCGCCGTCGCCGTCCGCAGCCCGCGCCGCCTGGTGCTTGGGACCATGGATCTGGGCCAGATCGCCGCCGCCGCCAAGACTCGGCACGCCCCACCACCGGAGGCCACATCCGCGTCACCCGCCTCCCAACGTAGCCGATAGGAAGCCGGATCGTGCCGCCGCGACCCTCCGCATCGCGACGCCCTTGCCCTTCAGATCCGTCCCGCATCGGATCCACGCGCGAGGGGGCGAAGGAGCCCTGCCGTCGCCGGCGCTGGCCGGGCTTCGCCCGGTCACGCCCTCTGGCGGCGGCAGGGGAGGGGAGGAGCGGGAGGAGAGCGCTGGGAGGCGGCTAGGGATCCCTCCCGTCGCCTGCGGGGGCGACTCGGGAGGGACTAATAACAAGCCAAGCAAAAAACTTGCATTTTGGAGGGGGCTCAATTCTTCGAGACAGTCTGCACAAGATCCGTGTCAACTTAAGCCCCTGAATTAGACCTCGTAGGCCGACGTGGTGGAGTAATGGCCATCATTCATTAGCTTCCAAGAGATGGTATCCATCCTATCCAGGTTGAGATGGATGAGAGAGAGCTTTCCCCATGATTGACGAACTCGGGTACATGATGAACGGAGATGCCCGTGCTGATGTTAATTTGGGAGACCCAAAAGTTGTTGTGTATCGCCTTTTGGACAGAGCAGTTCTTTCTTTGTATGTTTCTACCCCTAGTCTCTAATGAGAAGGCAAGGCAGCAGTAACAAATATCCGGTGGCGCATACAATTCGTAGCACTTATGAACTACGCTAGATCACGCAGACCTAACTAGCTAGTTCCACCACTGTTGGCCTGTCCATGATCACAGTGTCATGCAAGCTTCATTCCAGAAGCAGATATTTATTCACACAAAATTATATATAGCCCATAAACAGCCATCGCAACACCAAGAACAAAACCTTTCTTCAGAGAAGACATAAACGCCAAGCCAGAAGAAGCAATTAGTAACTAGGCACCTCTCACCCATCCCATGCTCTCATATATGCATGTATAAACTACGTACTGACGAATGCCAGTCAGCAAGGCAGCTTGAACCCCATGTACGCTCCGCCGGTGTACTGCGTCCAGACATCTAGGGCTCCGAAGCAGGTGACGATCACGGTGCTGAGCGCCATGATGGCGGTGACCAAGAACACGATCATCGACACCCGCCCGGACTTCCTGACGACTCGCTCGATCAAGACCACCCCGGCGATCGAGGCGACGAAGCATATCCCCGCGTAGACCGAGGCCTCTCCAATCCCATGCATGCCCAGCAGGATGAACTGGACCATCGACATCGACGCGCAGAACAGCACCATGAACGAAGACGTCGCCGCCGCAGTCTGCAGATGAAAGAAGGCACGTCGAACGTGTGATCATCTGATAGCTCGCAAATTACTACAGTACACAAGATCAACTTGAGAACATGCATCATGCATGAATTGTTGCGGTCTCCGTGTACCTGCGGGGGTATCCCGATCTGAAGGAGGACAGGGTTCAGAAGCAACCCTCCGCCGATGCCGAAGAGGCCGCTCAGAGATCCGGTCACGAAAGCGGCCAGCGGGAGCGCGAGCGCCGGCAAGGTATCCGTCTTGGTGTGCACAGAAGAATTTGCCTGCATGAGTACATGACCAAGATTCATTCAGTCTCATTTGGTTCTCCATTCAATTTCTACCAATCAGAACATGAGGAACTATAATTGGCTACGTACCTTGCCATCTTCGTGGTGATGTGGAACCTGCTTCTTCCTCTTTGCGTATATGATATAGGCTGTGAAAGCCACGGCGAAGGGCACCTGGGACACGGTGGCAAGCCAGTATGCTACTCCGCAGGGCTTTATCCTGATCACTCCCTGCACAGACAGCATTACATTGATGAAGTCATTTATGCATTTCATATGATCGTTAAACGTCTACCGTCAGAGGGGCGAGCGAGCTTCCGCTGACGCTTTCGATCTGTGCTGAGTGAATTCATGCACAATGAATGTGGACAGGCGCACAGGCCAGGTTCCAAGCACAAAAGACGGCTTCCGACCCATCGACGTGACCTTTAACTAGTAGTAATGGGTTATCTGCCTTAAACTAATGCTTGTTGCTGTCCATTCCCTGGATAACTTAAGTTTAACAGGCGATCCCTGCCTTGGACAAAGTTTGACAGGTATATTCATGCTAGCTTTATTTTGATGCCATGGATAGCTAGCTAGTTGACTTTAAAAAATACTGTGGGAGACAAATGGCTAGTTGAAGGTGTAGAATGAACCTAGACGCTGGCTAGACTCTTGATCATTTCCCAAACCGGCCGACCTAGCTATGTGAAGTGTGCTGTCTGCAATATGATTTTGAACCGGTGTCAAGCAAATGGAAAGAAAATGACGAGATGGATGCCGACAATCTTGTAACAAAGCAAAGAAATACACATGTAACATGAACTGACAAACATATGTTACTGTTAATTAGAACGTTGGTTCTAGTGTCGCCTCGCTGTGGACAACCTTGTGGTAGTGCCGACATGGTCGTATTGGACCAAGGAGAAGCAAAGCTCATCTCTTTCTCGCAAAAAAAAAAAGCAAAGCTCATCTCAGAAAAGAAAAGAAAAGGAGAAGCAAAGCTGCGGCGAGTCGTTTTGCCGAAGCCAGCCACAACAATTTCTGTTTGTTACCGGCCGTCAGGGGCTCGCAACAGTTTTTGATTAAAATAACAGAGTAACATATTTTTTGTCATTTTTCTCCCTTTTTAGCCTATTTATTCAAGGAGGCGTTTTGAAACCCAAACTCCAGTAAGCCTTTTTTTTATTCAAAATAGTACATGTTTAAGCGTGTCAAAAAATCTGAAAATAATATTCTGCATCTATGTATAGGTATATTCTAAATATCTGTAAATTTTCATTAAGGAAATACTGGCTTATTTTCCACAAAAAAGGAAATACTGTCATACTTACAATGAGAGCTACAAAAAAAGATAAATTCATAGATTTGTAATAGCAAACGGTGCGTGTATTGTTTGTTATTTCAAATCCAAGAATTTGTTTTTTTGTACGCGTGTATAAAAAGATGTATTAAATGAAAATTTATAGATGCATGAATAATATCTATATGTAGATGTCAATTTCTTTCTAAATTTTTGACACTTCAAAAAATCTTTAAAAAAAAAACAGGCAGAGCCGGAGGTCCAAAAGTGATTTCTTCGTACTTATTCGGCCAATTGTCTTTCGTGTCATTTGTAATAATTTACTGTGGTGTGCATCATATGATGCAAACACCGATAACTTGCTCTTTCGATATAAAGAAGAACATTAGAATTAAGGCCCTATTTGGATTGAAGGAATTTTATAGGATTTTTTGTCTATGAAAGCTCTTTGGATCATGGAAATGGGTTCACCAAATTACGATGGACTCCATTCCTATACCCCCCTTCATAGGAATCTAAACATGAGCTCAAACCACATTTTATTTTTCCTATTCCTACGCTTCTAAATTTCTGCAATTCAAAGAAGCCCTAAGAAGGGAGAGGTAGAGTGGCAGAGAAACAAAACCTATATTTGTAGAAGAAGAAGAATCCACAGCCCCATGCTAGCAATCATGAAATTCCGTGCTCCCCACCCCACACACAAACAACCAAAAAAGCAAAGGAGGAACCATCTTTCGTTCTTCCCATATCCCAACGACCCTACCTTAAGCTTCCTCTCGACAAGTGCTCAAGCATTCCATAGAAGTTGTTGGGTTTTACCTCAAAAAAGGCCAAAGTCAATGTGTAGGGAAACCGGCGTAGCCGTGACCAAACCCCTGCCCGCCCTGTCACATCCCTTCTCCACCCCTAATACCAGTGATCCCTCTCCTGCTAGTTCCCCTTTTCTTCATGGCGTCACTAACCATACCCACTGTCTAAACATCGCTCTTTCTGGTCTCCAATGGATCCAAAGATCCCACCACCGACGAGTACCTCCCCGCGCCTCCTATCCATAACTTGCACTTTACAACGTATACATTTTTCTTCTTACGTATCCACACAAACAGCGCCGGCCCAAAAATTTAGGTGATGCTCCCGTTAACCTACAATACCAATCTCATCGGTACCATTTATCTTGAGCCACACTATGATATAATGATATGATATAATGGACCCAAGCGTTACCCACGGTGTAGGCTGAACTTATAGCATAGTTTAAGACTATCTAATAAGAAGCAAACGGTGACGACATAAGAATCATGACACCAAGGGTAGAAATCCGTTTTTGCTATTTCCGAGTCGACTGATAAATAAATGTTTCTATGTCACCTTGAGAATCATATGACCCGATTTCGAGATTCTTGCAAATGCAAAAAAAGGATGAGAACTTTGATCCGGAACTATCAACAACCGACCGAGAAACAACTATATATTGATGAGTCAAATGAGTCGTGCTCACTGCATTAGAAATATTAGAACTTTTTTTGCTCCGGTGAGTATGTATCAAGGAAACTAGCCGTATTTTGCTCAGTTGCAGCCTGTTTTAGAGAGAACGTGCTAGAACCTAACCTCGAAGCGACATGGCAGTGACATTTCGCCAAAGCAAAAAAAGTAGAGGAACAGGCTAGCCACTCCTTTCCGCTGCATCAAAAAAGATGAGCATAGTGCCAAGCAAGAATGACAAGCTATCCCCAGCGAAAAGACGTGATTACGAACGCGCACTGCCGTTGCTTTTGGCTTCTCCTTCTCATGTACGTACTGCCGTTGCCGACCTGACCTATCTATCCGTTTCCCTTCTCGTGCGCGCACTGTGTGTGTGCCGCTATCCCCTGTCCTATATGCGCACTGGCGCCGACGCCTTCCTATGGTCTATGGAGCGGGTCTATGGTTTGTGTACTGCAACCGCAGCTCCAACGGCTTACGCGAGGGTAGAGGAGAAGAGAGCACGTAGGCCATACCTTCCCGTGCTTATCTCCGATGAAGACGTGGAGCAGGAAGAAGGAGAGCCACACCACCACCAGCACCGCCACGTCCTTCCACGGGAACCCCGCGCCAGCGCCGGAGCCGCCATTGCCAGGCCGGTCGCCTGGTGCTCGGCCTCCGTCGCCCTGCACAGGCAGCGGGAGACCACCACCAAGTAGCAGAGGCTCCTTGTGGTCCTGACGCGCGGCGGCGGGGGCGCCGGCGCTCTCGGACCGCCAGATCTTGACCCCGGCGCGGCACGTCTTGGCGGTGCAGAACGCGAGGAAGAGCGAGAAGAGCGCCGTGATGAGCCACTCCGGGAACATGACGTTGCACACCACCCCGAGGCTCACGCCCAGGAGCAGGCACGGCTGGAACAGCAGCGCGATGTCGTAGTCGATCAACGCCGGCCGGCGCCGCGCACGCCAGAGGTTGTAGAGCACGTTCGAGGCGGCGCCTCCGGTGACCATGAAGGAGGAGTAGGTGGTGGCGCGCTTCAGGGTCAGCCCCGCCACCAGGTTCAGGATGGGCAGGAACAGCGACCCGCCCCCGACGCCGCCGGCGCTCGACACGGACGCGGCCAGGAAGGCCAGGACCCACGCCAGGACGGTGTGCAGGCGCACGCTCCCGGCGCCGGCGTGCGAGGACGCGTCGGACAGGTAGTGCTCCCGCCATTGCGAGAGCTGGGCCAGGAGGTTGCCAGGGCGTGACGAGGTGGAGTTGGACGCTGCAGCGGCGGAGAGGAAGCAGATGGAGGTGGCGGCGACAAGGAGAGGGACTCGAGTAGTCCACGACATGTTTTGTCTCTCTCTGCTGCTGCTTGCAGAATGTTTTGGCAGCTCTATGTGGGAGGTGTGAGGCGAGATGCTCGTGCCTTGCGGCTGCAGGTTTTATATGCAGGTCTGGGTGTGCGTGACACGAAAAGACCGGGTTATGAAAAAGATTTGAATCGTTACAAATGCAGAAAATTAGCTTCAAATCTGAAGAAAAAAAGATAGTATGTATGTGCCACTTCAAAACGTCCCCTTTTTATTCGAATGTCAAAACGTCCCAATTGGCAAATGTCCACTCGGTTACATGGAAGTGCATATAACACTACAATATATTCCTACAATGTCCACTCGGTTACATGGAAGTGCAAAGAGTCCTGCTATGCGTACGACTTTGCTTTTCCGATTTTCATACGACATAGCAGATCGAGCCGTTCAACTCCTGATCCAAACGGCAGCATACCACTAGATTAGGCATCGTATAGAGTCGGACAGAACAAAATCGTACGCACAGTAGTTTCGAAGTGCAAGTAACACTTCAATATTCCGGCAAATAAAAATAATAACAACAGTAACACTACAATGTTCCCCGCAAATAAAAATAACAATAGTGACACTACAATGTGATAATAGTACCATTATCTCTTATCTGGCCCAAGTGAAGCTCCCAAAACGCTCGTTCTCTTTCTCATTTTATAGGTTTCTTGAGACCAAAAGACCATTCCGTACAACCAGACGGCTCGGAGTAATAAATAACACTGAATAATTGTTTTTCAGTACAACCTTCGTCGACCAAGGTTGTCAACGCTTGAAATCCTTTTTTTCCCCCGCTTTGTGGATGAGAACAACCACGACGCAAGTGCGTGTGCAGAATCTGGAAGGGAATGTATACCCAGCGAGCAGAAAATAGCTACTGGAGAAAAGGAGATAATATGATCTGATCAAAAGCTTCCAGGAAACAGGAAATTGCTAATGGAGTTCGGATTCCTCGGAGCCCGAATTTTTGAAAAAATAAATCAAGAATTAACTTTTCAAGTTTCAAAAATTCTGTTTTTTTATACATGTACACATCTCTATGCACATGGGTATTTTCAGAATCTTTTGAAGCTTAAAAAGTTGACTTTCAATTTTGCAAAAAATTCAGACTCCATTGAGCCAAAAATCCTCACTCCCAAGAACCGGGACTCTTTCGGCCTGGAAAAGGTGATATTTCTTTATCTATCTCGTGAATATTTTCTGAAACCAATATTATGCAAAATAATACTTTGCTAGCAACTTAAACTAATCGTTCCTTGTTTGACTTGGCGAGTATCGACAGCACAACATAATTAACCGGTGGTATTGGTCCAGTTGCAACACAGTTTACCAGAACTGACAGGAAATCTCTAGTAGCTGCCACCAGTATGGACACATATGCACATAAATATTCACAAATTAAGGGCTATTATTGAAAATGGAATGAACAATCTCGTTATGTACAAGTTCTTGTAAGATAGAAACCCCAACTTCACATCACTCGGGCTTCCATACACGCAGGGCCATAATTCGACCTCCCTTTCATCCTTTCCTTGGTAAACCATGAATGCTTATAAATAGTGGAGTACTACAGAAGAGAGGCCAAGAACTCCGGATGGAGAAATGAAAGAATTAACAGTTACACACGCACGGGGAAGACTTTGGCGATTCAAGGAGCTCCTCCACCAGGACCATCACCAGTGATCGTCTGCAAGGCATGCCAACAGCCTATGAACATTACTTTCAAATGCAACAGTTCAAGTAATTTCAGTACCCCAAAACGACACCAGCGACAGACAATATATGTTGAGCACCACTTTTTCTTTTTCTTTTTGGAGATGGCGCACCACATATTATTAGTTGTGCAGAAGAAACGCTATGGAATGTGTGCTAAGAATTGAGAAGATCCAAAACATCACCCAAGCTCAATTCTTCAGATGCAATGCAACACGCTACCTCAGAAGTTCGAACAACATACTGTGTACTCCCTCCGTCCGCGAATAAGTGTACATCTAGCTTTTGTCTTAAGTCAAAGTTTTAAAATTTTGACCAACTTTCTAGGGAAAAAGCAGCATTTATGGCACTAAATTAGTATCACTAGATCCGTTTTGAAATGTACTTTGATAATATACCAATTTGATGTCATATATGTTACTACTATTTTCTATAAAGTTGGTCAAAATTTTAAAACTTTGACTTAGAACAAAAGCTAGATGTACACTTATTCGCGGACGGAGGGAGTATGCCTGTGCTTAGAAAAAAGTGGCATGGTGCTTACCTTTGATAAGGTCACTGACATAAGTCCGGGAGTAGCTCACTATCTTCACAGTCGTCTTTGCTATTTACAACTCCGAGCTGGGCCTCCGTGTTCAGGCTCTCAGTGTTATTTACAAGCTCGGCTTGGTGGTTAACGTTCAAGTTCTTATTTACAGCAGGAGCAGCGGCAGCAGCAGCAGCACTATCTTCTACTAAATATTGACCGACACTGTTATCATCAGAACTATTTGGGACTTCAGACATGCAATCCAAAGAACTGCAACTGCTTCTGGAAGAGAGTCTACCATCTGCTGAAAATCCAGACTTATGTCGCTGCAGCATTCCACTTCTGTTACTATCAGGTGCGTTCACCCTAAAGGAAAAAAGAAACGAATTAGTAATTCGCACGATAATCATAAAAGAATAATATTAACACGCCATTATCCTTGCAAAGATGCAATTATACAAGGAAGATTTGTCAGCCTTTATCAACCTGATGGATGTACTACATGACGAAATTAACACAATCACTAACATAAGGCACCAAGCACAAATGTAAGCTTAGAGCAAACCTTGTCTGCTGAAACCTAGATGTGTGAAGAGAGTCAAAGACCGGTATGAGATTCTTTGACCTTGATTCCACATTATGAGTCTGGACTTTTTCAATTTCAATTTCCCCTGAAATATTATCAGTGGCGTATGCTTCTAAGGTTCCGCTCCCTATTACTTGAAAGTGCACCTGGCCACCAATTAACACACGAGTGTCATGGATGCAGAAACATAGAAGAACGGAAAAGACAAATGTGGTATTGAGAAAACAGATAAAAAGAAGTACCCCAGATCTTGACCAGACTGGAATTTGCGCAACATGTGTCTGCAATTCACTCTCAGAAATATAATAATTATGCTTTTCATCAGCACTAAGCTTCAGCCTTTCAGTAGCAGCACAACTGGATGGATAGATACTAGTTCCTTTCCTGACCACTTTCTGGAAAAGCTTATTATTTTCTCCACTGTCAAAATCATTATATAAATTACTCTCAGCAGTATCTCTTCTGTTTTTCTTTTGACAAACATCCCACTTCTGAAGAGGTTCAATAACGAATCTTGTGTCAGTTTCTCTTTGGGATCCATAAGAAATGGCATCTGAAGGATAATCAATTCCAGAATCCGGTTCAGCTGAGTGATGGAGAACATACTGTATGATACTTCCAGATGGAGAAAAAACTAGTAAATAATACTTCATACAAAGCAAACTGCCATCTGAGTTAGCACCACCCTTGCAGTTGTGAAATGTTGAAGCAATAGCACCAGAAATTGGACCGGAAACACCCGTTGCAAATGCTGCAGCACCATGGACAGCACCCTTCAACAAGTTACTCCCATTTCTTATTCTACTAACAACAGACAATTCGACAGGGGGACCAGATAGAGAAAGCATCTTCTGATTAAGGCTCAGCGAGGGGCTTGCGTTTTGAGACCAATGAGTGGCATGCTTAACTGATGAATCCACTACATAATTATTCTCTGCAAGGTTATTATCACTATAGCGAAAGCTTGTGGATCCACTATATGGAGATATTGCAAAGAAATGACTTGTTCCCCTCGACGAGCTAATCAGTATCCATTCACTGTCGTCGCTAAAGCTGATATCTTTTATGACCTATCATAAAGGTCATATTGTTATAAGTCATCAAATATTAAAGGAAATGGTTAAGTAATACGAATGCATTTAACCAGAAAATGGAATATGAATGCCAGCTTACCGCATTGGTGATGCCTCTTTGCAATTTAAACAAATGAACATAGGTACCATTTGGACCATCTTCGGATTCACTCCCATCCACAGAAGGCATAATGCGAAAAACATTGATGTTTCGGCCATGAATAGAAGCTGTCACCAGCAAAGTTCCACTGGGATCAAAACAGAGTGCTGAAATGGGACTTGTATGTGCCCTGAACTGAACTATCATTGCTTTAGATACAATATCTCGAACAATGACCTGCCATTGAAAGGGAACAGCATATATGTCACATTTCATGAAGTACATAAGACAACCATAGCACATATAATTGTACGAAGACGCATGTTTGAAGTTGATCACAATTTAGTAATTCAACTTAATCGAAGAGGGCAAGTTTTGTCATCCATCGCCCATCCATCTACTATCTTTGATTCCCACACTGACCAAAGGCAGGAGGGATTTACTTTCCACCCGTCCTACTACGCTACCTACTTTATTTAGGTTTTAATAGTTGGAGAAAAACTACACATCGCTACAAGGAAACAGGACTTTCCATAATCTTCTGAATAAAGCAGATTAACAAAATCTTTTAGGGGGGTTAGAATGGAGACAGCCATTCTATTATGCTGTCTCTATATGGTAAACAATATGCGACAACCATGAGTTTTGCACGGCATCTTCTCAGGGTTGAATGGAGCAGACGATACTCGTGAGGAATACCAACCACATTGTCAGGTTGTCACCCAGAGTCACGTCAGTTATTAGGTCCCTAACGGTCTTAGAATTTGTTGTTGTATGTATGATTTGCATATGGAGACAACATAATAAAGTATCCCATATATGCCATAACCGATTGGTTTACCACCTTTGGGATAAGAGAGTTAATGAAGAACATATGTGCTGTGATAAATAACGTACCGTTCCAGCATATTCACTGTCAATAGTATGCCCATTTGTTACTCCATTTGCTTTGAAGCCAGCATTCCCTTGCTTTATATTACCATTACCATTTGGAATCAAGTCTGAATAATACCTGGACAGCTTCTTATAGCCAACATCACCAAGCGTTACAATGCCAGCAGCCAAATGCTTGCTTGATTCTTTTGCATAGTATGCAACCACACTGCCGTTTGAACCAGGAGGCGGAACTATGGGAGACAGGCTAAGAAGCTGAGGGCTAACACGGCCTGTATTTGGAACTGGAACTGGACTCCCAGAATAAGCAATCCATCTTGGACCTAACCCAAGTGGGCCATAACCAGAAATCGGTGAAACTATAGGGCTGGTAAGAAGTGTATAGTCCAGCTCCAATGTCGCAGCATCAAAACAATGTATCTGCAAAAGGTTTGTTCCATCAAGACCATCCAGGATTTAAACACCAAGTAAGAACCAGGAAGTATGCATACCTGAGTAGCCTGAGAAAGAGCTACAACTCTAGGACTGCACCTTATGGAATAGACAGCTGATCTGAACTTCATTGAATGAACATAACCATGGTCCTTCAGCGAATAAAAGCGAACGATGGTAGGCAGTTTTTCACTGCCACTATTATGGTAAGTGCCATTAGTTCCATTGAAGACAGGGCCGTTGGCATCATGGCCGTTTGCACTTCCTGTGCTAGTTCCGCCACCAGCAAGAGCCAGCAATGGCCGTGCATCTACAAATCTATCTTCACCTCTCTTAGAGGCAATTGGTTTCTTCAGCAGTTGTATGAAAGAAACAGCACCATCATGTCTTGATTCTAGCTGTCTTACATCATCGGCATGTTCAACATCCCATACTTGGAAGCCAGATCTGTATGCTAGCAGCAAAACCTGTCGCAGCACGTCACCCCCACATTCAAGTTTATCAAACCCAGCCCATTGTACCTGTAAATCACGTGAGAGGACATGTATTAGCACATTTTCACAGTGAGATATTATTACTTATAAGGATTATAAGAATCAAATCATATATTCAAAAAGATTACAAACCTATAAACTTTGCATGGAAATGCTAAGCGCCTAAAATACTGACTATAACACAATGATACTTGTCAGTATGAAACACTAATCATCAGTTTCAAGATCAGGAACCACTTTTTTCTTGACATGAAGTATATTTTAATACGTAATATGGTGATATTCAAGGTTAATGACACAGCAAATTTTTCGATTAGCCCTTTTTACAAGAAATGTCATGTTACAATGTCAAAAGGTTAAGAAATCAGAATACAACTCACACTCCCATATCCTTTAGTAGATTCATTGTGCATAATGAATGTATCATTAGAACTTTTCACGCACAAGGAAAGATTAAGAATATGGATTGTCATAGTGTCCTGACCTGGCCCAACAGGAACATTTCGGATCCAGATAATTGCAACCAGAACTCAAAGCTAGCTTGTATATTCATGAATCGTGATAACTCTTACAATTCCACATCTGGGGTTGTCTTGAAACATTCTAACCATCAGACACTTTGCATTTCTGCTAGATATTAGGTACTACAATAACATGCCAAAAGAGCAGTACACTATGCAAACATCAGCAGTTGGGTATATGGTGCGCAGCATAAATGCGTCGACACTAACAATAAATACCAGAATTGCCACATACGGTTGTGCAACTCTGGTGGAGGAACAAAATTGGCAGTTTCTTCGGGCCACAATTAATTTTTTGCTCGGTTTGCATCGGTTAACATTATTAATGCACACGTGGGACAACTAAAATCGTGCATACTAGTGTCCAATTATTAGCAATCTAACTAACACTTGCTATGCTTGAAGAACGACCAGCGGAAAAATTCAAAGAGAAAAAGAGGATCGAAAGAGGGGGGGGGGGGGGGGGGGGGGGGGGGGGGGGAACCTGGTCGCGGCCCGCATCCTCGTCGTGGCTGGCGATTGAGTTGACCAGCGACGCGCCGGCGGAGCGCAGCGTGGAGGCGGCCGTGGACGCCCCCGAGGACACGATGCGCATGTAGCTGGAGAGCGAGCGCGCGGAGAAGAGCCCACCGCCCCCGCCGCCGGTGCCGCGAGGAGCCTGCGCGCCGTTCCGCATCAAGCCAAGCCCAACCAGGGACTCGTACACGCTACCGCCACCAGGCACCACCACTCCTCTTCCTCAGATGCGAAACAGAGCCTTGGCCTCCAAGCTAAACCAAACCTAGACGGAACGCTTGCTTGTCCTGGGCGGCGGCGCGGCGGCGATCGAATCGGCAACTGAGGTCCCCCCGGGCTGTTTCTCTTGGGGCTCGGAGGAGGCTCTTGCAAGAAACAGCCCACCAACCGTATCCTTAGGTGAGCGACATGGCCGAGCTCGGAGGTCGGGTGTGGGGGGAATCGGCGCGGGCGCGGGGGGCGAGAGGGCTGGATGGGGAGGCGAGGACTGGTGGTGGGGAGGCCGGCGAACTGGTGGTGGTCGGGCGAGCAATTCGATCGGAGAAAGCGAGGGTTTGCGGTTTTGAGCCCTGTTCTTTTTTCCTTGGCCGTGTGGGAAAGGGAAGGGAAGGGGACGGAGACGGACGGGGCCCTGGAGATGGGATCGATTAGGTGAAAATATAGAATTGGAGGAGGTAGTATTAGAGAAGTTGTAATATTCTCCTCTCTTCGGTATTTGATTAGAAAATTCGGTTGCTGCTCTGGGTTTTCGAATCGGAAAATAATAATGATGCGAAGCCGGTTGGCGTTCCCTAGTTTTGCTTGGCTTCGTGTGGAGTTTTGATGCGGCAAGAAAGCGAAGACGAGGCGGCCAAGGAAGGGAAGGAAAGGGAGGGAGCCGAGGTTAAGGAGTAGTAACGGGGATCGATTATCTCGCCTACCCGACTACGTTCGCGTCGTTGCCTCGCCGGCTACGTTTCCCAGTTCTCTCTCTCGTGTGGTCCTCTCCTTCGCGCCGGACGGATCTGCCGGGTTCGGTGAGTCGATTCACCGCGCTAGGTTGGCTGATTGGCCTTTCTTTTTTCCTGGCTCGATTGCCCTGTCTGACATGAGTATGCATCTACTTCCTTCGTTTCTAAATATAAGTCTTTGCAGAGATTCCACTATGGACCACATACATTTTGCTCACTCATTTTGCTCCGTATGTGGTAGAGTGTAGTTCACTCATTTTGCTCCGTATGTGGTCCATAATGGAATCTCTACAAAAACTTATATTTTGGAACGAAAGGAATAGATCGTTTTTGTCTAAAAAAAATGCATCTAGATCGTTTTCTTTGGGGGCATCTGGATCGTTGATGTCGTGCGTTGCCCCGCCCGTTTATTTTGACAATTGAATGTTAGAAATTTGGTGTGATACACACACATATACTCATTTTTTTATCAATTCAGCACTAGACATTAAGGGCATCTCCAACACGAACCCTCAAACCATTCGCATCCATCCGGACCGCCCGGTCCAGACGTGTTTTGACGTAGGTCTGTACCCGTCCACAGGCCGGTCTGGACGTCCTTTTTCCCGCAAATCGGCGCTGGGGGGGGGGGGGGGGGGGAGGGCTTTGCGGGAGTCCGGACCGCTGCCTCACGCGTCCGACAACCCTGGGCCACCCAAAAAACCCTCCCCCGCCCGCGTCATTTCCGTCAGAGCGTCACCCGCCGCATTCATGCCGGCCCAGAGCGGACGCGACCACTCACTACAGCCGGCATTGAAGCGGCGCGTCGGCCGCCGCCCACTGGACACCCGCTGCACACACCTTCTCTTCACATTGAACCGGCATCCATCTGCCCGCCTACCTCCATTAAACTAGCGCGTGTGCCGAGAAACCTACTCCGGCGCACCGAGTGCCACTCATCCGTCCATGTGCCGGCCGGTATTAAACACCTCTCTGGTTGGCGCTTCGCATCGGCCCGCTATTTAAACGTGGCCAGGCGTCGGGCAAGAACCACACCACACTTTCGCTCTCCATCTCCTCCTTGCAACTCACCCGCCATAGCATCCGGCTCCAAAGCTCTATGGGACGGCCTCTCCGGCGAGCAGAAGAAGGAGCTCTACGGCATTGCAGCCGGCAGAGTGGCCCGACGAGCCAACCTGATACAGGCTGGCTTGCCGACAAGCACTCCGGAGCTGGCGCCACCGCCATCGCCAGGATGTCCTCGCCCATCCAGGCTGGCCAACGCCATCTCCCGACAAATCCACCGCGAGCGATGGCGGCAACGCGTCCGGCAAGCGGAGAAAGAAGCCATGTTTAGTGAGGTTGACGCGGCGGTGGAGGAATTTGACTGGGGCACCGATGACGACGTCGCTAACTTCGTTGCCGATGCCGATAGCGAGGAATAGTAGACCATGGGAGGCCGCCGCTTCTTTGGTCCCATGAAGGCCACCGCTACTGTCTTGTCGGCCTACACAACCGGTGACTTGCCCGCTTCGGGGGGGGGGGGGCGTAGGCCACGGTGACTGGCTTCCTCCGCCCCAAAAACCAACCTTGATTTGTACTTCACGGAAGCGGAGGTTACTCTTCCCCTTCCATTGAAGCACATCCCTCCGGGGCTCACGGCGGTCCTGTGAGCTTGCTGCCAGACATGGGGAAGACACGTTGTGGGAATGGGGCTCCGTCGCGGCCGGCAATAGACTAGTTTAGAATAGCCTAGCATTGTCCGCCATAGTTTAGTTGAAATATGTTCGAAATGTAAATGTTTTCGTTCGGTTTGCATGTAATTCATTCGGTTTGTTGAAATCTGGTTTGAAATGTATGCTACTACAGTTGGATGGCCGGCTCCCCCATCAGTGTCCGCGGACTGATCCCCTGGTCCGCGGACGAATGCGGTGTCCGGTTTAGGGGTCAGGTTGAAGATGCCCTAATAACGCAAAGACAAAAAAAAGAGGCATCAGGTTTTTTAGACAAAAAAAGAGGCATCGGGTGTCACATAGCACATGTCGACATGAACACGATTAAAAAAAGGAATTTCTATTTCGGTGCCCCTGCTTTCTTAGTTCTCCTCAATTTTGCCCCGCCCAACTAACGCTGCTCACTTTTGCCCTCCCCCCCCCACCCGCTCACAAAAGCCCAAACGGAGCACTTTCGTCCGGTCATAGCCTTTGACCGTTACCTCCTGACTAGTGGGGACGCGTGATATCCTGACAGGTGGGGTCGGTCCACTCTCTCACACCACAGTGCTGGCGCGGTAGAATCCTGATATGTGGGGTCGAGGCAACTTATGACATGTGGGGCCGCGTGATACCCTGGCAGGTGGGGTCGGGCCACTCTCTCTCCCCACAGTGCTATCTCGGTAGAATCCAGACATGTGGGGTCGAGGCTGTTGGAAATATGCCCTAGAGGTAATAATAAAATGGTTATTATTATATTTCCTTGTTCATGATAATCGTTTATTATCCATGCTATAATTGTATTGGTTGGAAACACAAATACATGTGTGGATACGTAGACAACAACATGTCCCTAGTGAGCCTCTACCGGACTAGCTCGTTGATCAAAGATGGCCATGGTTTCCTGGTCATAGACATGAGTTGTCATTTGATAACGGGATCACATCATTAGGAGAATGATGTGATGGACAAGACCCAAACTATGAACATAGCATATGATCGTGTCAAGTTTATTGCTATCGTTTTCGCATGTCAAGTATCTGTTCCTATGACCATGAGATCATGCAACTCACTGACACCGGAGGAGTACCTTGTGTGTATCAAACGTCGCAACGTAACTGGGTGACTATAAAGATGCTCTACAGGTATCTCTGAGGGTGTCTGTTGAGTTGGCATGGATCAAGACTGGGATTTGTCACTCCGTATGACGGAGAGGTATCTCAGGGCCCACTCGGTAATACAGCATCACAATGAGCTTGCAAGCAATGTGACTAAAGAGTTAGCCACGGGATCTTGTATTACGGAACGAGTAAAGAGACTTGCCGGTAACGAGATTGAACTAGGTATGGAGATACCGACGATCGAATCTCGAGCAAGTAACATATCGCCGGACAAAGGGAATTGCATACGGGATTGACTGAATCCTTGACATCGTGGTTCAACCGATAAAGATCTTCGTTGAATATGTAGAAACCAATATGGGCATCCAGGTCCCGCTATTGGTTATTGACCGGAGAGGAGTCTCGGTCATGTCTGCATATTCCCGAACCCGTAGGGTCGCACGCTTAACGTTCGGTAGCGCTAGGGTAGTATTGAGATATTAATAGTGGAAAGTCCGAAGGTTGTTCGGAGTCCCGGATGGGATCCGGGACATCACGAGGAGCTCCGGAATAGTCCGGAGGTAAAGATTCATATATGGAAAGTTGTTATCGGGTTCCGGAAAAAGTTCGAGTTTTTTCGGTATTGTACCGGGAAGGTTCTAGAAGGTTCCGGAGTGGGGCCCACCTGCATGGGGGACCCACATGAACGTGGGTAGTGGGGAAAGTCCCCACAACCCTGGTCTAGGCGCACCAAGATCCTCCCTTAAAAGGAATAGTATCATATCCCAAAGGGATAAGATCAGGATCCCTAAAAGGGGATAGCGATCGGTGGGGAAGGAAAGGAGGGATTTCCTTCCTCCCCCTTTGGCTAACGACCCTAGGGCCTTGGAGGGCAAGCCACCAGCCCCCTCCACACCTATATAAAGGTGGGGAGGCGTTGGGGGCAGCCACCCCTTGGACCCTTGCCCGTTACCTCTCCCAACTCCTCCCATGTTTCACCGGTACGCGCTTGGCGAAGCCCTGCCGGAATTCCGCTGCCACCACCACCACCATACCGTCGTGTTGGTCCCGATCTCATCTACCCTCTCTCTCTCGCTTGCTGGATCAAGAAGGAGAGGACGCCGCCGAGCCGCACGTGTGCTAAACTCGGAGGTGCCGTCCGTTCGGCACTTGATCGGGAGTTCGTGGACGGATCGTGATTGGATCGCGAAGACGTTCGACTACATCAACCGCGTTTCTTAACGCTTCCGCTTAGCGATCTACAAGGGTATGTAGATGCAATCTCTCCTCTCGTAGATGTTCATCTCCTAGATTGATCTTGGTGAGCGTAGGAAAATTTTTGTTTCCCATGCAACGTTCCCCTTCAGTGGCATCATGAGCTAGGTCTTTGCGTAGATGACATCACGAGTAGAACACAAAGGAGTTTGTGGGCGTTGATATTCAGATTGCTTCCTTCCTTGGTCTTTTCTTGATTCAACGGTATTGTGGGATGAAGCAGCCCGGAGCAACTTTACATGTCCACGTACATGAGACCGGTTCCATCGACTGACATGCGACTTTGTTGCATAAGATGGCTGGCGGGTGTCTGTCTCTCCCACCTTAGTTGAATCGGATTCGACGAAGACAATCCTTGTAGAAGGTTAAATAGCAACTTGCATATCACCGTTGTGGTTTTGCATAGGTAAGAATCGTTCTTGCTAGATACCCATAGTAGCCACGTAAAACATGCAACAACAAATTAGAGGACGTCTAACTTGTTTTTGCAGGGTATGTTGTGATATGATATGGCCAATGACATGATGAAATATATTTGATGTATGAGATGATCATATTTTGTAATAGTTTATCTCGGCTTGCATGTCGATGAATACGGCAACCGGCAGGAGCCATAGGGTTGTCTTTAATTATTGTATGACCTGCGTGTCAATCATTAAGCGCTATGTAATGCTTTGCTTTATCGCTAAACGGTAGCAATAGTAGTAGAAGCATGGTTGGCGTGACAACCCCGATGGCGACGTGATGATGGAGATCATGGTGTCATGCCGGTGACGATGGAAATCATGCCGGTGCTTTGGAGATGGAGATCAAAAGCACAAGTTCATGGCCATATCATGTCACTTATGATTTGCATGTGATGTTAATCTTTTTATGCATCTTATTTTGCTTAGGACGACGGTAGCATTATAAGGTGATCCCTCTCTAAAATTTCAAGATAAAATTGTGTTCTCCCCAAGTGTGCACCGTTGCGAAAGTTCGTCGTTTCGAAGCACCACGTGATGATCGGGTGTGATAGACTCTACGTTCACATACAACGGGTGCAAGCCAGTTTTGCACATGCGGAACACTTGGGTTAAACTTGACGAGCCTAGCATGTACAGACATGGCCTCGGAACACAAGAGACCGAAAGGTCGAACATGAGTCATATAGTAGATATGATCAACATGGAGATGTTCACCATTGAAACCACCTCATCTCACGTGATGATCGGACTTGGGTTGGTGAATTTGGATCATGTTACACTCGGACGACCGGAGGGATGTCGATTTGAGTGGGAGTTTTTAAGTAAACTAAACTCATTATCTTGAACAATAGTCTAAGTTGTCTTTGCAAATTTATGTTGTAGATCAATGGCTCGCGCAGTAGCTTCCCTGAATTTCAATGCGTTCCTAGAGAAAGCCAAGCTGAAAGATGATGGAAGTAACTTTATAGACTGGGCCCGTAATCTGAGGATTATCCTCACGGCTGCCCAAAAGGCTTATGTCCTTGATGCACCGCTTGGTGAGCAACCCCCTCCAGCGTCTGTGGACGTTATGAACGCCTGGCAGGCGCGTGTTGATGACTACTCAATAGTTCAATGCGCCATGTTGTATGGCTTAGAACCGGGACTTCAAAGGCATTTTGAACGTCATGGATCATATGAGATGTTCCAGGAGTTGAAGTTTATTTTTGAGAAGAATGCCCGGATCGAGAGGTATGAGACCTCCGATAAGTTCTATGCTTGCAAGATGGAGGAGAACGGGTCTGTCAGTGAACACATACTCAAAATGTCTGGGTATTACAACCGTCTGGCTGAGTTGGGAGTTGTGCTCCCGCCAGAGGCGGTCACTGATAGAGTTCTTCAATCGCTACCACCTAGCTACAAGAGCTTTGTGTTGAACTATAACATGCAAGGGATGAACAAGTCAGTCGCCGAGCTGTTTGCGATGCTGAAAGTCGCTGAGTCAGACATCCAGAAGGAGCATCAAGTGTTGATGGTCAATAAAACCACTAGTTTCAAGAAGAATGGCAAGGGAAAGAAGGGAAACTTCAAGAAGAGTGGCAAAGTAGTTGCCCCTCCCGTGAAGAAACCCAAGGCTGGACCCAAGCCGGAAATTGAGTGCTTCTATTGCAAGGGAACTGGCCACTGGAAGCGGAATTGCCCCAAGTATCTGGCCGACAAGAAGGGGGCCAACGCCAAACAAGGTATATATGATATACATGTTATTGATGTGTACCTTACCAACTCTCGTTGTAGTGCCTGGGTATTTGATACTGGTGCGGTTGCTCACATTTGCAACTCAAAGCAGGAACTGCGGAATAGACGGAGGCTGGCAAAGGACGAAGTGACGATGCGCGTGGGAAATGGTTCCAAGGTTGATGTGATCGCCGTCAGCACGCTCGCTCTTCAATTACCATCGGGATTAGTGATGAACCTGAATAATTGTTATTTAGTGCCTGCGTTGAGCATGAACATTATATCTGGATCTTGTTTAATGCGAGACGGTTACTCATTTAAATAAGAGAATAATGGTTGTTCTATTTATATGGGTAATATCTTTTATGGTGATGCACCCATTGTGAGGGGTTTATTCTTATTGAATCTCGATAGTGATGATACACATGTTCATAACATTGATGCCAAAAGATGTAGAGTTGATAATGATAGTACCACTTTCTTGTGGCACTGCCGCTTAGGTCATATTGGTGTAAAACGCATGAAGAAACTCCATGCTGATGGACTTTTGGAGTCACTTGATTTTGAATCACTTGACACATGCGAACCATGCCTCATGGGCAAGATGACTAAGACCCCATTCTCCGGAACAATGGAACGGGCAAGTGACTTGTTGGAAATCATACATACTGATGTGTGCGGTCCGATGAGCATTGAGGCGCGAGGTGGATATCGTTATTTTCTCACCTTCACCGACGATTTGAGTAGATATGGGTATATTTACTTAATGAAACACAAGTCTGAAACGTTTGAAAAGTTCAAGCAATTTCAGAGTGAAGTTGAGAATCATCGTAACAAGAAAATCAAGTTCCTACGATCTGATCGAGGGGGAGAATATCTGAGTTATGAGTTTGACAGTCACTTAAGACAATGTGGAATTGTTTCATAGTTGACGCCACCTGGAACACCACAACGTAATGGTGTGTCCGAACGTCGTAATCGAACCTTATTGGATATGGTGCATTCTATGATGTCTCTTGCCGATCTGCCACTATCATTTTAGGGTTATGCATTAGAGACAGCTGCATTCACTTTAAATAGGGCACCATCTAAGTCCGTAGAGACGACACCGTATGAACTATGGTTTGGCAAGAAACCTAAGCTGTCATTTCTTAAAGTTTGGGGATGCGATGCTTATGTCAAAAGGCTTCAGCCAGAAAAGCTTGAACCCAAAGCGGACAAATGCATCTTCATAGGATACCCAAAAGAGACGGTTGGGTATACCTTCTATCTCAGATCCGAAGGCAAAGTGTTTGTCGCTAAGAACGGGTCCTTTCTCGAGAAAGAGTTTCTCTCAAAAGAATTGAGTGGGAGGAAGATAGAACTTGATGAAGTTGTTGAACCTTTACTTCAACCAGAGAGTAGCACTGCGCAGAAAGATGTTTCTGTGAAACCTACGTCAGTTGAAGAGGAAGCTGATGATGGTGATCATGAAGCTTCGGATCAAGTTACTATCGAACCTCGTAGGTCGACAAGGATACGTACTACTCCTGAGTGGTACAGTAACCCTGTCTTGAATGTCATGTTGTTGGACAACGATGAACCTACGAGCTATGGAGAAGCGATGGTGGGCCCAGATTCCGACAAATGGTTAGAGGCCATGAAATCCGAGATGGGATCCATGTATGAAAACAAAGTGTGGACTTTGGAAGTATTACCTGAAGGGCGAAAGGCCATTCCGAATAAACGGATCTTCAAGAAGAAGACGGACGCAGACGGTAATGTCACCGTCTATAAAGCTCGACTTGTGGCAAAGGGTTTTTCACAAGTTCAAGGAGTTGACTACGATGAGACTTTCTCACCCGTAGCGATGCTTAAGTCCATCAGAATCATGTTAGCAATAGCTGCATTTTTCGATTATGAAATTTGGCAGATGGATGTCAAAACAGCGTTCCTTAACGGTTTTCTTAAGGAAGAGTTGTATATGATGCAACCAGAAGGTTTTGTCGATCCAGAGAATGCTGACAAAGTTTGCAAACTCCAGCGATCCATTTATGGACTGGTGCAAGCGTCTCGGAGTTGGAATCTTCGCTTTGATGAGGTGATCAAAGCGTTTGGGTTTATACAAGTTTACGGAGAAGCTTGTATTTACAAGAAAGTGAGTGGGAGCTCTATAGCGTTTCTAATATTATATGTGGATGACATATTACTGATTGGAAACAATATAGAACTTTTGGAAAGCATGAAGGAATATTTGAACAAGAGTTTTTCAATGAAGGACCCGGGAGAAGCTGTTTTCATATTAGGCATCAAGATCTATAGAGATAGATCGAGACGCTTAATAGGACTTTCACAGAGCACATACCTTGATAAAGTTTTGAAGAAGTTCAAAATGGATTAGTCCAAGAAGGGGTTCCTGCCTGTTTTGCAAGGTGTGAAGTTGAGTAAGACTCAATGCCCAGCGACTACAGAGGATAGAGAAAAGATGAGTGTCATCCCCTATGCTTCTGCCATAGGCTCTAACATGTATGCGATGTTGTGCACAAGACCAGATGTCAGTCTTGCCATAAGTATGGCTGGAAGGTTTCAAAGTGATCCAGGAGTGGAACACTGGACAGTGGTCAAGAATATCCTTAAGTACCTGAAAAGGACTAAGGAAATGTTTCTCGTTTATGGAGGTGATCAAGAGCTCGTCGTAAAGGGTTACGTTGATGCAAGCTTTGATGCTGATCCGGATGACTCTAAGTCTCAAACCGGTTACGTATATATTCTAAATGGGGGAGCGGTAAGCTGGTGCAGTTCCAAGCAAAGCGTGGTAGCTGATTCTACATGCGAAGCGGAGTACATAGCTGCCTCGGAGGCGGCAAAGGAAGGTGTCTGGATGAAGCAGTTCATGACAGATCTTGGAGTTGTGCCCAGTGCACTGGACCCGATGACTCTGTTCTGTGACAACACTGGTGCCATTGCTCTAGCCAAGGAACCAAGGTTTCACAAAAGGACCAGACACATAAAGCGACGCTTCAATTCCATCCGTGATGCGATCAAAGAGGAGGACATAAACATTTGCAAAGTGCACACGGATCTGAATGTTGCAGATCCGTTGACTAAACCTCTTCCACGGGCAAAACATGATCAACACCAGAACTCTATGGGTGTTAGATTCATAACCATGTAATGCTAGATTATTGACTCTAGTGCAAGTGGGAGACTGTTGGAAATATGCCTTAGAGGCAATAATAAAATGGTTATTATTATATTTCCTTGTTCATGATAATCGTTTATTATCCATGCTACAATTGTATTGGTTGGAAACACAAATACATGTGTGGATACGTAGACAACAACATGTCCCTAGTGAGCCTCTACCGGACTAGCTCGTTGATCAAAGATGGCCATGGTTTCCTGGTCATAGACATGAGTTGTCATTTGATAACGGGATCACATCATTAGGAGAATGATGTGATGGACAAGACCCAAACTATGAACGTAGCATATGATCGTGTCAAGTTTATTGCTATCGTTTTCGCATGTCAAGTATCTGTTCCTATGACCATGAGATCATGCAACTCACTAACACCGGAGGAGTACCTTGTGTGTATCAAACGTCGCAATGTAACTGGGTGACTATAAAGATGTTCTACATGTATCTCTGAGGGTGTCTGTTGAGTTGGCATGGATCAAGACTGGGATTTGTCACTCCGTATGACGGAGAGGTATCTCAGGGCCCACTCGGTAATACAGCATCACAATGAGCTTGCAAGCAATGTGACTAAAGAGTTAGCCACGAGATCTTGTATTACGGAATGAGTAAAGAGACTTGCCGGTAATGAGATTGAACTAGGTATGGAGATACCGACGATCGAATCTCGGGCAAGTAACATATCGCCGGACAAAGGGAATTGCATACGGGATTGACTGAATCCTTGACATCGTGGTTCAACCGATAAAGATCTTCGTTGAATATGTAGGAACCAATATGGGCATCCAGGTCCCGCTATTGGTTATTGACCGGAGAGGAGTCTCGGTCATGTCTGCGTATTCCCGAACCCGTAGGGTCGCACGCTTAACGTTCGGTAGCGCTAGGGTAGTATTGAGATATTAATAGTGGAAAGTCCGAAGGTTGTTCGGAGTCCCGGATGGGATCCGGGACATCACGAGGAGCTCCGGAATAGTCCGGAGGTAAAGATTCATATATGGAAAGTTGTTATCGGGTTCCGAAAAAAGTTCGAGTTTTTTCGGTATTGTACCGGGAAGGTTCTAGAAGGTTCCGGAGTGGGGCCCACCTGCATGGGGGACCCACATGAACGTGGGTAGTGGGGAAATTCCCCACAACCCTGGTCTAGGCGCACCAAGATCCTCTCTTAAAAGGAATAGTATCATATCCCAAAGGGATAAGATCAGGATCACTAAAAGGGGATAGCGATCAGTGGGGAAGGAAAGGAGGGATTTCCTTCCTCCCCCTTTGGCCAACGACCCTAGGGCCTTGGAGGGCAAGCCACCAGCCCCCTCCACGCCTATATAAAGGTGGGGAGGCGTTGGGGCAGCCACCCCTTGGACCCTTGCCCGTTACCTCTCCTAACTCCTCCCACGTTTCACCGGTACGCGCTTGGCGAAGCCCTGCCGGAATTCCGCTGCCACCACCACTACCATACCGTCGTGTTTGTCCCGATCTCATCTACCCCCTCTCTCTCGCTTGCTGGATCAAGAAGGAGAGGACGCCGCCGAGCCGCACGTGTGCTAAACTCGGAGGTGCCGTCCGTTTGGCACTTGATCGGGAGTTCGTGGACGGATCATGATTGGATCGCGAAGACGTTCGACTACATCAACCGCGTTTCTTAACGCTTCCGCTTAGCAATCTACAAGGGTATGTAGATGCAATCTTTCCTCTCGTAGATGTTCATCTCCTAGATTGATCTTGGTGAGCGTAGGAAATTTTTTGCTTCCCATGCAACGTTCCCCTTCACAGGCACCTTATGACATGTGGGGCCGCTTGATACCCTGGCAGGTGGGGTCTAGCCACTCTCTCCCCACAGTGCAGACGCGGTAAGATCCTGACTTGTGGGGCCGAGGCAGCTTATGACAGGTGGGCTGGCATTGCATATGACAGATGGGGTATATTCTCTCTATCATTTGTCAACGGCCGATAGCGCACAGCCCCGAGCACCATCTCCACAGAGCAGGCATAGCCATGGCCGCAGCTTGCCCACATCGCCGGATTTGATTCCGGCCCCGACCAGCGGCCCGCGACGGTGCACGTCTGCCATGGCACCAGCAATATTTCTCTCCCCGCATTGTCCCTCCAGGCCAACATACCGCACGCAGAGCTGCCGCCGCCACACCCCACTCCCCACCATCTGGATTTGCTCTGCTGTCGAAGACAACCACCGACAGCCGCGCGGCATTTCTTAGTGAGCTCTCGGATCCTAATCCGCCTTATTCAAGCGCTTCTAAACCCTTTCCCTTAATCTCGTCTAAACACCTAATTTCAGGGGCGCCGTCGCGATAAATTTCCGGTTACAGTGGCGAGGGTGGCGATTCGATCATGTCTTGGCCGCGCTCACCTACACTAGATTCGGAGGAGGTTCAGGTAGTTAGCGCTCACGGCCTATCTGAATGATCCCTTGTTTAATTTGTAGTGTTAATTTACTTTTGGATGGATTATTACAGTTTAACAGGCAAGCTGATGATCCTTGGTATATTGCATACAAAGATGAGTCAATCCAATGGGGTAGAGAGAAGATGGAATTGGAGGAGGTGGTGGCTAATTTGGGTGTTGAATTAGCTAGTAAAAACAGATTGATTGTTGAGCTGAAGCATACTATTGCGGAAGAAAGGAGAATTGCTCGCAATGATAAGTTGAAACTAGAGACTGATCTGGCCATATTTGATCATGTGGTAGAGGAGCTGCAAATGGATGGAGAGGGGAAAGAAAGAGTCATACAAGGACTTGAAGTGAAGGCAGAGGAGAAAACAAGATACATGGTAGCACTTACAGTAGTTGTCATCTCTTTACTAGCTCTTTACTATGTAGTTAAGGTAAATTGAAATAAATTAATGTAGAGATTTCCAAATATGATGGGCTGTTGAGCAAGTTTGTACCCCTGCAATCTGGGCAAGATGTGACACTTGTTAACCCCTTGGAATTTAGTCCACATGATATGCAACTTTGTTTGTAAAAGTTTCAGGCAAAAGATGCCCTTCCCTTCTTTTTAGGGCTCCCATCCCTTTTTATTAGGCGTCCACACGATATCCAGTTTCAATACAAATCATATGCTATTTTGTGTCTACGAATTGGAAATTTAAGGAATTGAAAATATCGTGGTCTATGAACTGATCCACTTCAAATTAGCCTTGCATCCAAATGTTTAGGGATCCCAAATGTTTATTACACCAGCATGTTCAAGACATCAGCTTGACAAACATAGCAAATAATGCTACTAATAAAACACATTTCAGCACAAATTTCTCTCCCTCTAATTTCTTTTGCTTAACCCTTAGCTGGTTAATAGCAGCAGAATTTTCAGCATCTTTCTTTAATAACACCTCAATTTGCATATCCTTCCTCTTGATCAAATCATCTGTCCAAGCCTTCTTCTGCAGCAACTCTTGATTCCATGCTTTGTAGGCCTGTAATTCAGTAAGAACTCGGGGATCCTTTTCTCTTTTGAGCCGACGCACCATGTCACGCAAATAAATCAAGTGCTGCTTCAAGAACTCGGGCACTTCTGGATCAGCCCATTCGAAGAACTTACATCCACCAACCTATGATATTAACACTATTCAGAGTCAAGATTATATTTTCATTTAATGGCCAAAAAACTTGGGAAATGAGAAGAAATAGGAAATCACCCGAACTCTTGTGCAGCAGAAATATCTCCGTCCTGGGTTGGAATCGCTCCAAGAAATCCACCTGGAAGCCTTCTCATTGCACCAACAAGGTTTATCTGGAGAATACTGCAGCGGCTTTTCTCTGTACGGTATTGGGGAAGAGAAGGAGGATTCCTCGTGGCTGTACCATGTAGTGATGTTGATGCTAGAACTAGACATGTCCTGGCTTTGTGCAGACTTATGAAATTAAACAAAAATGTCAATGGTCATAAAGCAGATCATGGACCAGCTCAATGTGTAGTAGCGGTGGTGATAAACTACCTCAATGTGCTAAAAAACTAACTCAATGTGCAGTGGCATTGATGATAAAGTAGCTAAATGTGTAGTAGCAGTGGTGATAAACTAGCTCAAAAAACTAGGCATGTACTAATTGTAACCCCAAAATACTCTAACGTTCTTACCGGTGCCAAACGCTCAGATCCGCGAAGATCCTCACCGCGACGCCTCGCTCAGATCCGTGGAGATCCTCACCGCGACGCCCCGCCCAGATCCGTCCAGATCCGTGTAGCCGACACAAGGCGACGAGGAGGATGGGGGGTGAGCAGGAGGTCGAACTCCCCGCTGCCGACCGGGATTTAGGGTTCGAGTAGAGAGGGGGGAAAGGGGGAGATGCGGCGGCGCGAGTGAGATTCAGTGGCTTATCTGTCGCTTGTCCCTGTTCTGTCGCTGCCAGGTGGGCCACGGAACACCCGACCGAATCCAGCCAATCAGGTCACCTCTCGCGGATCGACTATGTCTAACCCTAGCACCTGATCCAAACCGTCCCCAAACAGCGATCCAATGGCGGATGGTGCGGGGTTTAGAGAGGGGTTTGAGGGGTTTTGAGAGGGGTTTGAGGGGTTTTGAGAGGGTTTCAGTGATTAGGATTGAGCATAACTAATTTAAAAAAAATCAAAAAAATATGAAACTTGCGCACATCATTGTTTTATGTTGCTAGGTTGCTAGGAAAAATAAGAAACCACGTCTACGGATATTTTCATGAAAGTCCGTTCACATAACTTAGCTATCACCAACAAGGTTGCATGGTTTTTAAGGAAAATGAGCTAGGGTTTAGGGTTAACCATAGCATAGTTTGTCCAAACGATCCCATATTGGGCATGGACCCTATATTTGCAAACTAGATGTCAAGGTTTTTTTAGCTCATTTAGAGAAGGTCAAAAAAAATTGCTTAGAAATGGGGCTGTCTATCCTACCTTTGGAGCTCATTTGGAGCACATTTTTCATGCCCCAAAAGAGACGTCTTCAAAGTACTTCACAAAAGAGACGTCTTCAAAGTACTTCACAAAAGTAGCATTACATCACACAAAATGACAAATATCAAATTGTTCCTACTGAAATCCAAATTCACAACATTACAAAGTTCAAACTCAAGTTCAGAACATCGAAAGGTACACAACATTACAAAGTTCAAGCCCAAGTTCACATCATTTCAAAGTTCAAACTCAATTTCACATCATTTCAAAGTTCAAACTCAAATTCCAATCCTTTTTTGGCTCCTTGTGTTTCTTGCTGGATTCATCACCTTGCTCCTTGTGTTCCTTGTTGGGTTACTGGGTAGATTCACTGACTTTATTCTTTTGGTCTTCACAACAGGTTCTGGCAGTGGAGGTGGTGAAGGAGTACTTCCAGTAACAAAACATGTGATGGACAATGGGCAAACAGTTTCAGGTGCCACAGGTTGAACTGATCTTTCTTCGGCTTCTAGCGCTTGAAAACCATCGAGAGCCATTCTTTGAAAGTCATCATCTGATGTGGCTTCAACAGTTGGTTCACCTTCAGTTGATGTCAAATCAACTTGTGCTATGTTCTTTTTAGTCCCTTTCTTTGCCTTTGTTATATTCTTCTGTGTGCTTATCCTAGAGCTGTTGATAGAGAGAACATTAAAATCTGTTTCCCTTAAAAAAATGAGAACAAATGCATAAAGAGAAGGCACACATACCAAGCTGTACTTGCAACCAATGATAGCTCAAGTGGCTCAAGTTGTGTTTGTTCTAGTTCTTCTAGTTGTTCTACAGCTGCTTGTCCTTTTGCCCCTTCTTCGAGCGCTTCATGATCCTCTGCATTTTTGGTGCCCCATTGATCATCCTCTCCAAATGATGGATCCACTGGATTAGTACAAATCCTAGCAATGTGGCCTAGTCCTCCACATCTTTTGCACTTACGCCTCCTACGTGTACCTCCCTCTGCACTTGATCTTATCCCGTTCTTCCTCGGCCTTCCTGGTGGTCTAACTAAAACTGGAGCGTGAAGCTTAAAACCTGGATCGATGATGGTCCATTGGTCTTTTTCCAACAATGCATGCACGTTCTCAGCATATGTTGCCTTAAACTTCGCAACAGAGAAGTATTCAGACACATACTGATCAACCTCACCAATTTCACCCCCGATGAGTGTCATGAAAAACAGGGCATGTATGCATGGCTGCCCACGGATCTGCCATTGTCTACAGATGCATGTCTTACTACTTAAATCCACTGGTACCTCCATTCCCTATTTTTAGTGTCAGTATATGTTACCTCAGCCTCGTGTGTTGACCGTCTAATGCATTTCACCCTCAATCATCTTGCCCTAGCATGCAATGCCTTTATCACAGACGGGATTATGACATGGCCAACATATTGTGTATCTGCAATTCTTCTACGCAAATCCATCTTTATCATGATCATCTGCCTAATCTTGTCAAATGCTTGCCACAACATAAGCCCTTTCACTGACTTAATTTTTGAATTGAAACACTCGGCAAGGTTATTGGTCACATAGTCTACCTTGCATATTTCATTGAATTTGCTTCTTGACCACACCATTCCATGATGCGCTTCCATGTATTCCCGCACAGCAGAATTTTCAGCATACAAAACTCTCAAGTGGTGCTCATGTTTCCTAAAGCTACAAGTGTATGATGCTGGCCATAGGTTCTCATCATACACTTTACCCCTAAATTTCTTTGTAAAATTAGTAGCTAGGTGTCTCATACATTCCCTATGCTCAACTCCAAGGAAAACTACACCTACCGCAGTCTCTAATCCCTTGCAAGCATCTGTGTGTATAGCCAATCCTGGTGGTTGCCCTATAATGTTGCGCAAATTCTTCAAAAACCACACCCAACTTTCCTCTGACCCCATCTCCAACACACCGTATGCCACCGGGAAAAGCCAGTTGTGTGCATCAACTGCACAAGCAGCTACTAGTTGTCCCCTAAATCTTCCATTCAAAGCTGTTGCATCCACAGCCAAATAAGGCCTGCAACCGTCCAGAAACCCCTTCCAGCAAGCCTTGAAACAAACAAAAGCCCTCCTGAAACATTCCTTCTCAAATGTCTTCCCCCTAATTTTGTATTGTACAGTATGCTTGTCAAGCTCTACAACACTGCCTGGACTTGCCATCTCCACTTCAGCTTTGTAGGTGTACAACAAAGCAAAACTTTCATTCCATGGACCATTAATTCTGTCAAGAGTCATTGCCTTTGCATAAAAAATCCTCATGTATGGTATGTTCATCTTATACTTGTCAAACAACAACTTGTGTAGTGCTGTAGGACCAAGTGTTGGTGTCTCTCTAAGCATATCCATGATTGCATCTGCCACCCACCTAGTTTTTGCTAATTTTGTTGTTTGGGCCTTCCCTCCTCTAGGTGGGCAAGTGTGCTTCTGTGGGTTCAGTTTGACCTAAAATTCAATGAAACAAGTGTATCAAAGAAAAGGGATCAAACATCACTGAAACTAATGTTCTGTGCAAAATTAAATACCTGAATATATTTACTTGTACGCATACGGGAGGCATGCAACCTCCACCTACACCTCTCATATGGACAGTGAACCGTCAACCTTCTGGGTTCACTCTTTTCAATCACAAAATCATTTTGAGTGAGAATGCAGTATGTAGTCAGTGCATTCCAACAGTCCATCATCAATTTGAATATTGTTCCTGGAGTAACCTTAGGATCGTTCCTGTCCCACTCAATTGTTGGCATGTCCTCACCAGCGTATTCTTCTGGAACCAACATGTCAACATTCTCTTCCTTCTCTTCATCATCGGTGTCATCAAATCTAGCAAGGCCGGTTGGCTCCTCCTGGTATTCGTCCTCCATTGCTTGTTTGTTGAATTCATCAACCAATTCAGGGTACATCCTCTCATCCTCATCATCGTATCGAGGCACTACCTCGTCAGGCTGTGCATCATCTTCAACATCCACTGCAGCACTCGCCTGGCTTTCACTGCCAGTAGGTTTAACCGGTCCTGACCTATGAGGAGTGCGGGGCCGTTCACTATTAGCAGAGTTATCAGGGGCCGCACCCTTTCCCTTTTCCAATTTTTTTGGAGGCTGGAGCACGTCAATTTGAATTTTTTAGAAATAGCTGGGAGCATTCATAGCAAAAATATTTTCTACATGCTCATCGCAAGTTAGTGGCACAAATTTTTGCTCACTACTATTGAAATATTTCAGTTCAACAACATCGGCTTGGCTCCAGGGATAATCAGAACAGAGGGATATGCATAAATCTTTAAACGAAATAATTGTTTCTACCACCTTTGGATACCAAAATCCAGACAAACGATGCGCTTTTGTACCTCGCAGGATGCTAGTTTCCATTCTAACTGTGAGCCGAAAGGCAAGCGCTCGATCAATCCTATAGTTAGGTAGGCAATAATTTAGTCAAGTAAGCAACAATTCACGCGCCCATTGATCAAATGCTAGGAGTTAGATCACACATTGCAAAGGGGTTCAGGGCTTACCCAGCCGAAATCCATGAGTTCCCTTCTGCTCCTGGTTCGACCCAATCCTCCCCATGGTCGATGGGACAGACGCCGGTGTCCATCGACATTGCAGCTCAAGCTGCTGTCGCAGGTCCACCCTCCAGATCCCCTCGAACCACTACAAGCCTGGGGCACGAAACGCGGCGGATCAGTGCACCGTCGGCGAGGGTTCTTGTCGATTGCAGGCTAGATTGGGCGTCGGTGGTGGGCTGGGTGGGTAGGGGTTGGTGGGTTCGTGCGGTGCAGCCTTTCTACGGCCGCCCCGCCGGCTATCGGCGGATGGTCCGACGGCGGTGGTGTGGGGAACGGCTTGGGTACTGGCTGTCCGAAATGAGGTAAGAGAGAGACCCACAGCAGTAAGCTGCCTCCGCCCCACCTGTCAGGATATCAGGCGGTCCCACTAGGTAGGAGGAGACAAAAAAACAACTAGTCGGGAGGTAACGGTCAGAGGCTTTGACCGGACGGCAGTGCAACGTTCGGGCTTTTGTGAGCTGGTGGTGGAGGGGGGAGGGCAAAAGTGAGCAAAATTAGTTGCGCTGGGCAAAACTGAGCACAACTAAGCAACCAGGGGCACATAAATAGAAATCCCTTAAAAAAGGATATGTTCACAACTTCACATACGTGGCCCATAGTACAAAGCCATGAACAAAGAAAGAAAGCAGAGTTATGTGAGAGAGATGATTACCTCAAGCTTGTGCAACAAAAAAGAAAGCAAAAACATTACGCTAGAAGCTCATGTTCTTACATTTCCACATTATTTCATTTTTTGACATACATCGATAAGGCAACACAAGGAAATGATAATGTAGCCACAACATTCACCAGTTCGTCAGCATAAGATTAGACATATAGAGCAAGCAGATTTAAGAGCATATACAGTCGGGCTTGGCAAATCCCCCCCCCCCTAAACATTGATGGACGCGTCCGGCCCCGACCTCAGACAGCGTCGGACAACCCCTTATATGTCCCGCTAGACAGTCACACTCCTAATATCTAAACCATAAAATTCATGCACGTCCATCATAGACATGAATGTCACAAGATCATTGAGTAGTTTCACACTTCAAACATAGTTCAACATAAAAATACATAGTTGAAACATAAAATTTATTTGAAGTGCACAATTAAAACATTAAACTCTTTGGATTTTATTGTGGTCCACATATGCCCCACAAGATCATTGAGTAGTTGCACGTGCACCTATTCATCTCGAAGATTCTGATGCGTCTGTAGAAAATTCATAATCTCATCTGCATCTTGTTCCAAGATGTGAACTTATTCTCCAGGCTTCTCAAAATCATGGGTTCGGGCTCCCCTTTCATTCTTGTCATCGACAGTCATATTGTGCAAAATGACACAACATGTCATCAGCTGCCACAAAGTCTCTGATTCCCAAATCATTGCAGCTCCACGAATAATTCTCCAACGAGCTTGGAGCACTCCGAATGACCTCTCCACATCCTCTTTGCTTGTTGCCATGGGGATAGGATATGTTCTTCACAAATGATACGTCTCCAACGTATCTATAACTTTTTATTGTTTCATGCTATTATATTATCACTTTTGTATGCTTTATATGTCATTTTATATTATTTTTATGGACTAACCTATTAACTTAGTGCCCAGTGTCAGTTCCTGTTTTTTATGTTTTTTTTTGCAAAAAAATCATACTAACCGAAATCCAAACACAATGAAAATTTAGGACGGTTTTTTATTGACCGAGAAGGACCCTAGAAGCTCTGAGAGGCAACCAGAGGAGGCCTAAGGGCCCGCAAGCCTCCCTGGCACGCCCTGGGGGGAGGAGCGCCCCTTGATTGTGGCCCCCTTGTGGCTCTGTTTAGCATGATTCCAACGCTGAAAAATCCCATAAATAGAGAAACCCCCAGAAAGAAACCTAGAACTTTTACTCCGCCACCGCAAGCCTCTATTCCGAAGCAATCTCATCTGGAGGCCTTCTTCGACACTCCGCCGGAGGGGGAAACCATTGGGGAGGCCACTCTTCATCATCCTTGCTGCCTCCATGGTGATGCGTGAGTAGTTCATCCTCGGGACTGAGGGTTTGTATGAGTAGCTATGTGTTTGATCTCTCTCTCTCTCTCTCTCTCTCATGTTGTTGATTTGACACGATCTTGATGTATCATGAGCTTTGTTACTAAATTTGGATCACATGATTTTCACCTCCCTCTCTTATTTTCATGGTGAATTGAGTCTTGCTCTTTGAGATTTCTTTATGTTGGATTGAATATTTTGGATTTGAGATCACTTGATGCATGTCTTGACTTGCGGATACCCGTGGTGACATTGGGGTGTTCTAGGTGACATAAAGGTTAATTGATGCGTATCATATGGTGTTGACGTAGTACGATCTCTAGGACTATTTGTGACACGTCGGGGGTGGTTTAATAGATTGATTGGAAACACAACTTTGAGGTAGTTTACTACCTACACGATTTCATCCTAGTTTCTCCGATAGGAATAGAAACTTTGGAGTGATTCTTTGCCGCACTTTGAGGGATTTTCATGTGATTCAATTATGTTAATAATGTTGAGAGATTGCACTAGCAAAAGTATGAACCCTAGGACTTATTTTTAAGGATTGAGACAACGTTTTGCTCGCTTTTTCCTACTTGCTACCTTGTTGTTTTTAATTGTCCAGATTATAGAAAGCTCTTTCTACCATCCATATTACACATCTATCATCACCTCTTCGCCGAACTAGTGCACCTATACAACTAACAATTGTATTGGGTGTGTTGGGGTCACAAGAGACTACTTGTATTTGCTTGCAGGATTGTTTGAGAGAGAACCATCTTCATTCTACACCTCCCACGAATTGATAAACCTTAGATCATCCACTTGAGGAAAATTTGCTGCTATCCTACAAAACTCTGTGCTTGGAGGCTGATACGTCTCCAACGTATCTACTTTTCCAAACAATTTTGCTCTTGTTTTGGACTCTAATTTGCATGATTTGAATGAAACTAACTCGGACTGACGCTGTTTTTAGCAGAACTACCATGATGTTGTTTTTTGTGCAGAAATAAAGTTCTCAGAATTGGCTAAAAATTTATGGAGAATTATTTTGGAATTAATAAAAAATATTGGCAAGATCTACTGGAGGGGGGCCACCACAGGGCAGGGCGCGCCACATGAGCTTGTGGGCCCCTCGAGCCTCCGTTTACCCTACCTTCGGTCCTATAAGTTCCGTCTCGCGGAGAAAAAAATCAGAGAGAAAGAATCATTACGTTTTACGATATGAAGCCACTGCCACCTCCAATTCTTCATCGGGAGGGCTGATCTGGAGTCCGTTTGGGGCTCCGAAGAGGGGGATTCGTCACCATCTTCATCAACAACCCTTCTCCATCAACAATTCCATGATGCTCACCACCGGGAGTGAGTAATCCTTCGTAGGCTTGCTGGATGGTGATGGAGATGGATGAGATTTGTCATGTAATCGAGTCAATTTGTTAGGGCTTGATCCCTAGTATCCACTATGTTTTGAGATTGATGTTGCTATGACTTTGCTATGCTTAATGCTTGTCACTAGGGCCCGAGTGCCATGATTTCAGATATGAACCCTTTATGTTTTCATCAATATATTTGAGTTCTTGATCCTATCTGCTAGTTGTATGCACTTGTTATTGTCCTGAACCGTAGACCCCAAGGTGACAATAATTGGGATACTCTTCGGGGATGACTGTAATTCGAGGAGTTCATGTATTCACTATGTGTTAATGCTTTGATCTGGTTCTCTATTAAAAGGAGGCCTTAATTACCCTTAGATTTCCTTAAGGACCCCGCTGCCGCGGGAGGGTAGGATAAAAGATGTCATGCAAGTTCTTATTATAAGCACGTATGACTATATACAGAATACATGCCTACATTGAATTGATGAATTGGAGCTATTGTGTATCGCTCTAGGTTGTGACTGTTGCATGGTGAATGCCATTCATACAAATATCTGCTACTTGTGAGCTGCGTTGGGATTTCCCCGAAGAGGAGGGGATGATCCAGTACAGTAGAGATAAGTATTTCCCTCAGTTATGAAACCAAGGTTATCAATCCAGTAGGAGAATCACGCAACAACTCGTTAGCAGCACCTGCACACAAAACAACAAATCCTCGCACCCAACGCGAACAAAGGGTTGTCAATCCCTTGGCGGTTAATTGCAAGATTAAATTGTATGGTGATAGATAGATAGATCGAACAAAAATATAAAATAAAATAAATAAAGTAAAATTGCAGCAAGGTATTTTTAGGATTTTCAATATATGATAAAGGTAGACCCGGGGGCCATAGTTTTCACTAGAGGCTTCTCTCTTGAAAATAGCATACGGTGGGTGAACAAATTACTGTTGGGCAATTGATAGAAAAGCGAATAATCATGACGATATCCAAGGCAATGATCATGTATATAGGCATCACGTCTGAGACAAGTAGACCGAAACGATTCTGCGTCTACTATTATTACTCCACACATCGACCGCTATCCAGCATGCATCTAGAGTATTAAGTTCATAAAGAACGGAGTAATGCCTTAAGCATGATGACATGATGTAGACAAAGTAAACTCACGCATGAATAAACCCCATCTTTTGACCCTTAATAGCAACGATACATACATGTCATGTCCCTTTCTGTCACTGGGATTGAGCACCGCAAGATCGAACCCATTACAAAGCACCTCTCCCATTGCAAGATAAATCAATCTAGTTGGCCAAACCAAATAAATAGATCGGAGAGAAATACGAAGCTATAACAATCATGCATAAAAGAGTTCAGAGAAAACTCAAATAATATTCATGGATAATCTGATCATAAACTCACAATTCATCGGATCCCAACAAACACACCGCAAAAAGTGATTACATCGGATAGAACTCCAAGAACATCGAGGAGAACATTGTATTGAAGATCAAAAAGAGAGAAGAAGCCATCTAGCTACTAACTATGGACCCGAATGTCTGTGGTAAACTACTCACGCATCATCGGAAGGGCGGCAAGGTTGATGGAGAGCCCCTCCGTGATCGAATCCCCCTCCGGCAGAGTGCCGAAAAAGGCCTCCAGATGGGATCTCTCGAGAACAGGAACTTGAGGCGGCGGAAAAAGTATTTCGTGGACTCCTCTATTTGTTTCCCGATTTTAGAGTATTTATAGAGGTGGAATTAGGTCAAACGGAGCAGATGTGGGCCCACAAGGCACCAGGGTGCGCCACCCCCCTGGGGCGCGCTCTGGTGGCTCGTGGCCACCTTCTCTGTCTTCTGGCCCTCTCCCGAAGCTTCTAGTGTCTCTTATGTCCAGAAAAAAATCTCCAAAAAGTTTCGTGGCATTTGGACTTCGTTTGGTACTGATATTCTGAAAAACCAAAAACAGGCAAAAAACAACAACTGGCACTGGGCACTAAGTTAATAGGTTAGTCCCGAAAAATGATATATAATTGCTTGTAAATGTCTAAAAAACATCCAAGATTGATACTATAATAGCATGGAACAATCAAAAATTATAGATACGTTGGAGACATATCAATATCCATCGTTGATCTAATGCCTACACTTTTCTCATATTGTCTTTGCTAAGTTACTACTATTGCTACTGCTATTACTGTTACTACTGCTATTGTTATCGCTACTATCAAAACTATCAAACTACTGTGCTACTAAACACTTTGTTGTAGAGAAATAATTTTCCAGGTGTGGTTGAATTGACAACTCAACTGCTAAGGCTTATAAATATTCTTTGGCTCCCCTTGTGTCGAATCAATAAATTGGGTGAAATACTTCCCTCAAAGACTGTTACGATCCCCTATACTTGTGGGTCATCAAGACTGTTTTCTGGTGCCATTGCCGGGGAGCATAGCTCCATTTATTAAGTTCACTTGGGAGTTAAATACCTGCTTATCATTATGAAGAATCTTAAGGACTCGAAGACCAAGATCATACCCTCTAAGATGAGGGGAGGTAAGTAATTGTCATCTAGCTCTGCACTTGATTCACCTTCTGTTTTGAGTCGACTTGCGACACCACCACCTGCTATTCAATCTGATATGTTGCAAGTAATAGACAATGTTCCTGCTATTGATGATACTCATGATGATGCTACTACTTTTCTTGATGAAACTGTGCCACTTGGTGATTTTCTTGATGCTCAAATTGCTAAAGCTAAAGAATTTGACACTAATGAAAATGATGAAATTGATGAATCACCTGCTGCACCTAGCACTCCCACTAGAACTAAAATGCTTAATGTACCTGAGGGTTATGTTATGGATGGGGAGATTGCTAAGGAATTTCTTACTTGTAATGATAGGGAGGATCTTAAAAGGTTGTTGAGTAAGCTTAAGGAAAATTCTATGAACGAAATGGTGAAACATGATCCTAAGTTTGCAATTCTCCTATCTTTGTTATTGATAAGGATTATGAATTCTCTTTTGATCCTGAACTTATCACTTTAGTAGAATCCGATCCTTTTCATGGTTATGAATCTGAAATTGTTGTGGCACACCTTACTAAACTGAATGATATTGCCACTATATTTGCTCAAGAGGAAAAGATTCGCTATTACTATATCCTTAAGTTGTTTCCTTTCTCGCTAAAGGGTGATGCTAAAGAGTGGTTTAATACTCTTACTCCTGGTTGTGTGCGTAGTCCCCAGGATATGATTTACTACTTTACTGAAAAATATTTTCCTGCTCACAAGAAACAAGCTGCCTTACAGGAAATATATAACTTTGTGCAATTTGAGGAAGAGCATCTCCCTCATGCTTGGGGGAGGCTTCTCCAATTATTGAATGCTTTGCCTGATCATCCTCTTAAGAACAATGAATACTTGATATCTTTTATAATGGACTAACCGTTGCATCTAGGGACTACCTAGATAGTTGTGCTGGATGTGTTTTCAGGGAACGAACTGTTGAACAGGCTCAGGAATTATTGAATAACTTATTGAGAAATGTCGATGATTGGACACTTCCTGAACCACCACCCAAGCCTACTCCAAAGAAAAGGGGTATTCTATTCCTCAGTCTAGAAGATATGCAAGAAGCCAAGAAATCTATGAAAGAAAAAGGTATTAAATCTGAAGATGTTAAGAATCTACCACCTATTGAAGAAATACATGGATTCGATATCCCGACACAGGTAGTAGAGGTAAATTCTCTTTATAGGTTTGATGAGGGTGAAATTCCTTACAATAAATCTCCTAGTCAGTGTTTGGATGAATTTGATAATTTCATTATGAAGCAAGAAAACTTCAATAAATATATTAGTGATCAACTAAAACGTAATGTTGTTATGATTGAATGCTTGAGTGACATGATGTTTAGAATTACTAATGATGTTAAAGGCTTATGTAAACACTCATCTATGGTTCAAACACAGCTAGACCAAGTTGCTAGATCCCAGAATGACTTGCTTAATGAAATTAACAATAAATCAATGATCATGCTGTTAGAGTAATGACTAGAGGGGGTAAAATGACTCAGGATCCTCTATATCCTGAAGGTCATCCTAAAAGAATTGAACAAGACTCTCAGAGAATTAACAATGATGCTCCTAGTTCACATAAGAAGAAGAAAAAGAAAAAGAACAGGGATAGAACTTTGCATGCTTCTAGTGAACCTGCTAAAGAGAAACCTTCTGAGAATCCTAATGATGTTTCTATTTATGATGCTGAGACACAGTCTGGTAATGAGCATATACCTAGTGATAATGATAATGATGATGCTAATGATGATCTTACTGAAACTCAACCAGACAATAATAATGATATAGAAATAGAACCTGAAGTTCAGCTTGATGACCCACCTCCTAAGAATAAAAGATATGATAAAAGGGACTTTGTTGCTAGGAAACATGGCACAGAAAGAGAGCCATGGGTTCAAAAACCTATGTCGTTTCCTTGTAAGGCCTTAAAAACTATGGATGAAGCTGCTTTCAATTGCTTTGTTGAATTGCTTAGACCATTGTTTTTGCAAGTACCTTTGACTGATGCTATGAAAATGCCTCCATATGCTAAATATATGAAAGACATTGTAACTAATAAAAGGAAAATACCTGAGGCTGAAATTTCTACCATTCTTGCAAATTATTCGTTTAAAGGAAAAATACCTTAGAAGTTAGGAGATCCTGGAATACCTACTATACCATGCTCTATCAAAAATAATTATGTTATAACTGCTTTGTGTGATTTAAGAGTTGCTGTTAGTGTTATGCCTTTTTCTTTATATAAAAGACTTGACTTGAGTAAGTTGATACCTACTAAAATATCTTTGCAAATGGCTGATAAATCAACTGCAATACCTGTTGGTATTTGTGAGGATGTTCCCATTGTTGTTGCTAATGTTACTATCTTAACAGACTTTGTTATTCTTGATATGCCCGAGGACGACAACATGTCGATTATCCTTGGAAGATCTTTTCTGAATACTGCATGGGCTGTTATTGATTGCAAAAAAAAGCAAGGTCACTTTCCATGTCAACAATAATGAGCATACGGTATATTTTCCCACATAAATTTCTTTGCAAATGGCTGATAAATCAACGGCTATACCTGTCGGTATTTGTGACGATGTTCCTGTGGTGGTTGCTAATGTTACTATCTTAACAGACTTTGTTATTCTTGATATGCCCAAGGACGACAACATGTCGATTATTCTCGGCAGACCTTTTTTGAATACGGTAGGGGCTGTTATTGATTGCAACAAAAGCAAGGTTACTTTTCATGTTAATGGCAATGAGCATACGGTATATTTTCCGAAGAAGACGAATAAAGTGAATAGCTTCAATTATATTGAAAAAGTTATGACAATTACTATTGGAGATTTCGAGTTTCCTGTTCCGGTTCATGAAAAGAAATATCAAACTCTTATTGCTGGGACAATGCATATCCCAGTTGAGGTAACCAAGTGCTATACAAAAGTTCTTCAGTTTTATGTCACTCGAAAATGGTTTGTTAATAAGACTTGATCAACCATGTTAATGGATCCTTTTTCAGGAGCATATGGTCGATGAATTTCGTAAGAACAACTTTCTATACTTATAGTTTGCCCTCTGTTATTTTTAGTTTAATAAAGTAAAATGCCATGTTTATTCTGTTTTCTGAATTATCTATGCAATAAAAATTATCCTAAAAATAAAAGTTCTCAGAATGTCCTAAAAATTTAGTAAGATTTTTTAGAACATTTCAAAAAATTTGACACTGAACACAACCCAGGGGGGTGCACCAGTGAGCCACAAGCTCAGGTGGCGCACCTGCCCCCTAGGCGCGCCATGTGAGCTTGTGGGGCCCACATGCCCCCACTCACTTAGTGCCCATGCCCACAGCCTTCTTCCACCTCCAGAAAAAATCACCCTTGCTCTCTTTCCCGTGTTCTTGCTCATTTTTGTGAAATTTTCGATCTCCTTGCTCGGAGCTCCATTTCCGAAACTGTTCGAAGGAATTGCTCCTTGGTATGTGACTCCTCTGATGGTCCAATTATTTTTTTTCTAGTGGATTATATTTTGCTACTGTTGGTGACCATGAATATGAGCTTGCATGTTGAATTTACTTGGTTCTAAGTAGTTTTGATGCTTGATATAGCCTCTAGGCACTTGTGGGAGTAGTTGCTATCAATTTTGTTGAGTTTCATTCACTTTTTATTTGGGTACTAAAAATTTCAGAAATTTTTTCAGAGGGAAAAATGCTTAAGAAGTTTTTCTCAAGAGGTTCTTCGAGCAAGAGCTCCCCGAGACCTGCATACTGTGAACCCGATAAGGACATTCCTCGTGATGCCATTGTGAAGGCTTGTGAATGGCCGTCCGAAATCTTCATCACAAATATTTGCATCAAGGAAGAGTTCGACATGTTCATGCAAAATGCTGAGTTAACGGATTTCCTCTCAGATAAGTGTGTGCAATACCATGATCTTCCTGATTCGTTTGTCCAAAAATTCAAGTACGTATCTCATCGGTCCTCTCATGATGTTGTTTTCAATCTTTATGAAAAATCCTATCGCATGAGTATTCGAGATTTTTGCACCGCATGTAGAATTCATTTTTGGGGAACTTGTCTTGAGCCTCATCAATCTGATTGTGAGGAATTTCTTATGAGCATTACTCGAGGGGAAACTAGAGGTGTGACGCAAGGGAGCATACATTTTCCTGCCATTCATTGCTCTGTTCATAGGAAGATGCATAACTGGCAATCATGATCTTAGTACTACATGTGCTCCTGATTTGAGTATTTTAAAACATGTTGTACTGGGTGACAATTTTTTTTAATCTTGTGGCAATAATTGCGCGTCGCTTGAATAAAAATTCCTTTCATGGTGATCTCTATGGGGGAATTTATGCCACACACGGGAGGGTTGTCAATCCTCTTAGCGGTTATTTGCAAGGATTAAATCTTATAGAGATAAATAGATAAACTAAAATACTAATTAAAATAAAAGTAAATAAATTGCAGCAAGGTATTTTTAGGTTTTTTATATATGATAAAGTAGACCCGGGGGGCATAGTTTTCACTAGAGGCTTCTCTCTCGAACACATAGCATACGGTGGGTAAACAAATTACTGTTGGGCAATTGATAGAAAAGCAAATAATTATGACGGATTCATGGCAATGATCATGTATATAGGCATCACGTCCGAGACAAGTAGACCGACTCCTGCCTGCATCTACTACTATTACTCCACCCATCGACCGCTATCCAGCACGCATCTAGGGTATTAAGTATGAAACAGAGTAACGCGTTAAGCAAGATGACATGATGTAGACAAAGTAAACTCAAGCAATATGATAAAACCCATCTTTTTATCCTTAATGGCAACAATACAAATACGTGTCATGTCCCGTTCTGTCACTGGGATTGAGCACCGCAAGATTGAACCCATCACAAAGCACCTCTCCCATTGCAAGATAAATCAATCTAGTAGGCCAAACCAAATTGATAGATCAGAGAGAAATACAAAGCTATAATAATCATGCATAAAAGAGTTCAGAGGAGACTCAAATATTTCTCATGAATAATCTGATAATAAACTCACAATTCATCGGATCCCAACAAACACACCGCAAAAGAAGATTACATCGGATAGAACTCCAAGAACATCGAGGAGAACATGGTATTGAAGATCAAAGAGAGAGAAGAAGCCATCTAGCTACTAGCTATGGACCCATAGGTCTGTGGTAAACTACTCACACATCATCGGAAGGGCAGCAAGGTTGATGAAGAAGCCCTCCGTGATCGATTCCCCTCTGGCAGAGTACCGGAAAAGGCCTCCAGATGGGGTCGTGGAAGAACAGAGGCTTGCGGTGGCGGAAAGGTTTTCTCTTCTGTCTCTCTGTTGGTTTTGGAATATTTGGGAATTTATAGCGCTGGAATTAGGTCAAGAGGTGCCACGAGGGGCCCACGAGCCTGGGGGCGCGCCCTACCCCCTGGGCGCGCCCTCTAGGCTTGTCGCCTCCTCGTGGCTCTTCTGGTCTTCTCCCGAAGCTTCTTGGGTCTCTTCTGGTCCAGAAAAAATCAATCCAAAGTTTTTTTCTCTCATTTGGACACTTCTTGATAATGATTTTCTGAAAAGGCAAAAACAAGCAGAAAACAGCAACTGGCACTGGGCACCGGGTTAATAAGTTAGTAACAAAAAATGATATATAATGGCGTATAATTGCATATAAAACATCCAAGATTGATACTATAATAGCATGGAACAATAAAAAAAATATAGATACGTTGGAGACGTATCAAGCATCCCCAAGCTTAATTCCTGCTCGTCCTCGAGTAGGTAAATGATAAAAACTGAAATTTTGATGTGGAATGCTACCTATCATGTTTCATCATGTAATCTCTCTCTTACGGTATGAATAATAAGATCCGAATGATTCAAAGCAATAGTCTATAATTTGATATAAAGACATCAATACTCAGGCGTACTAATAAACAATCATGTGTATCAAAATAAAAATGCTAAAGAACGTTATCCCTACAAAATCATATAATCCTGTCATGCTCCATCTTCTTAACACAAAATATTTATCATGAACAACCCCGGTTTTAGCCAAGCAATTGGTTCATACATTTTAACGCGCTTCAGCTTTTTCAACACCCACGCAATACATGAGCGCAAGCCATGGATATTGCACTATGGGTGGAATAGAGTGTGGTGGTAGAGATCAATAAGGGGAAGTCAAAAATAAGAAGATAGTCTCACATCAACGAGGCTAATCAACGGGCTATGGAGATGCCCATCAATTGATGTCAATGCGAGGAGTAGGGATTGCCATGCAACGGATGCACTAAGAGCTATAAGTGTATGAAAGCTCAACATGAAAACTAAGTGGGTGTGCATACAACTTGCTTGCTCATGAAGACCTCGGGCATTTGAGGAAGCCCATCATCGGAATATACATGCCAAGTTCTATAATGAAAAATTCCCACTAGTATATGAAAGTGACAAAATAGGAGACTCTCTATATGAAAAACATGGTGCTACTCTGAAGCACAAGTGTGGAAAAAGGATAGTAACATTGCCCCTTCTATCTTTTTCTCTCATTTTTTTTCATGGCTCTTTTTGGACTCTCTTTTTTTTTCGTCTGGAGTCTCATCCCGACTTGTGGGGGAATCATGGTCTCTATCATCCTTTCCTCACTAAGACAATGCTCTAATAATGATGATCATCACACTTTTATTTACTTACAACTCAATATTACAACTCGATACTAGAACAAAAATATGACTCTATATGAATGCCTCTGGCAGTGTACCAGGATGTGCAATGATGCTAGTGTAACATGTATAAAAAATGATGAACGGTGGCTGAGCCACAAATACTATGTCTGCTATATGATCTTGCAAAGCAATATGACAATGACGATGTGTGTCATAAAAACGGAACGGTGGAAGTTGCATGGCAATATATCTCGGAATGGCTATGGAAATGCCGTGATAGGTTGGTATGGTGGCTGTTTTGAGGAAGATATAAAGAGGCTTATGTGTGATAGAGCGTATCATATCACGGGGTTTGGATGCACCGGCGAAGTTTGCACCAACTCTCGATGTGAGAGAGGGCAATGCACGGTACCGAAGAGGCTAGCAAATTGCGGAAGGGTGAGAGTGCGTATAATCCATGGACTCACATTAGTCATAAAGAACTCACATACTTATAGCGAAAGTTTATTAGCCCTCGAAGCAAAGTACTACTACGCATGCCCCTAGGGGGGAGGTTGGTAGGAGTTAACCATCGCGCGCCCCCGACCGCCACACTGTAAGGGAACGCAGCAGAAAACAAAAATTTTCTGACCTACGCACCAGCCCAGGACCACTATGGAGACTGCATACAAGGTTTGATCTTTTTCGTTACAGACTCGTAGCGCAGCGGAAGTAGAGTCGATGACGATCGGCGATGCAGATCCCCGCAGCTAGGATTTTACAACCTCCCAACCGCGAGGATGTACTCCCTCGTCAGCTCACCGGACGGATCTCTGGGCAGCCCTTCGGGAGGCCCCGGGACAGTCCCTCAGATAGTCCCACCAGACGGATCCTCGGACAGCCCTTCGGGAGGCATCTGGACAGTCCCTCGGATAGTCCCACCGGACGGATCCTCGGACAGCCCTCCGGGAGGCCTCTGGACAGCCTTCGAATAGTCCCACCGGACGGATCCTCGGACAGCCCTCCGGGAGGCCTCACGGACAGCCCTTCGGGCGGGTCACTCGGACAGCCCTTCGGGAGGACCCTCGAACAGTCCCTCGGGCAAAAAGATCGAACCTACGACCTCTCTATGGGGTTGCACACATACGATGTCATCTATCCGGCAGGGCTTCGCCGTCCAGAACTAGTTCCCACCGGAACCCAGACAGCCTTTCGGCTCTACGAAACTATTTCGCAGGGAGGGAGAGAAGAAGGCCAGATCATGCATGGCTTGTGTATGTTGAGAAAGAGTGTGTCTTTAGGCAGCCCCCTCCACCCCTATTTATAGACCAAGCCCAAGGGTAGCTTCTCCAAGAATCTAAGGGGAAAAATACCAAAAGGCCCTCAAGGTAGCTTCTCCAAGAAGACACCCAAAAAGCACTTTCACTATTCATGGAAACATTTTTCCGCGACCGTTAAATCTGAAAATATTTCTGTGGGTCTTAGAATAATTCCAGTACCCACACAAATGATTTTGGATGCGTACCGAAACAATTCCGGATTATTGATTTTCATCTGCGAAAAGCAAACAAAGCGGTTCCGGCAGCTCCGGAACATTTCTGGTTTTTTTTCTCCGAAAAATCCCAGAATTTCCCAGACCAATTCTGGCACCCTCAAAGAATTTCCAGGCGTGTGCTGGAACCAATTTGACTTAATGGTATACCCTGAAACAACTTTTCAGTTTTACCGAAACTATTCCGGTGCTCTCTCTCCGGAACTTTTCCCTTGTCTCCGAAACTTTTCCGGTGTCTCCGAAACTTTTCCGGTGACTTTCTCTCAGACTCCCTGTCTAGTATTCAGCAGATAGATGACCCTTAAGCGTGTGACCCTATAGGTTCGGTGAATTATAGACATGACCGGAACTCTTTCCGATCAATGATCAACATCGGAGCTGTGGACACCCATATTGACCCCTATACCCACACAAATGAATATTCGAGTGAACCTCCAGTTGCCGTGTGCTATTCTTGTTGCTTCGCGATATGTTACAAAACCCGAGGTGAGATTTATCGGCATCCCCGTGGATCAACAACTTGTCCACTATGCCAGTTACCTCGTTGCCGATTTTGTTCTCTTTTCTCGTTCCCGTGTTCCGGCATCCCTGTGATCAAATCACAATGTGTCTGGCCAGACGATGGTGGATACCGTAGCACCGAGAGGGCCCAGAGATATCTCTCCATCGTCGGAGGAGCAAATCCCAATCTTGAGCTATCAAGTTACTTGACATACTTTTCCATGAACCCGCAAGCCACCGTAATAGCCACCCATTTACGGATGACGTTTAACAAACCCCAAAGTTCATGAAGCAAGCATGAAGAAACTCGATACTCTCATGGTCTAAGGAATTATGCAAACGTTAACTTTCTCTGTGTTATTAACCATTAACTTGTGACGAATGTATCTCATAGCATAACATCAATTCGGGTCGATTCAACACAAGTGTTCTCCTAACATTGTGCCCTCAAAGTTGCCGGCATAGACATGCCCATGATCAGGAAAACAGGACCATCATGCAACACTTGAGCTAGTCTTAGAGGCCAGACTAGGAATACATTTTACCGTTTATTACTCCACACGTGCATATGAGTCTTCCTTCGAGCCTCGTGGTTATTGCAGACTCGAGAACCATAGCAGTTATAGCACGGAACATAAACATAATTATGAACATGGGGATAAATAATAACATTTATTATTGCCTCTAGGGCATATCTCCTACAGACTCCCACTTGCACTAGAGTCAATAATCTAGTCACTGCTAATGCACATTACACCTATGGCATACCGGTGTAAAAATGCTTCGCATGTGGTATAGCCTGATGTCCAACGGATCTGACAACTTCAGTTCCGTGTGTATCTTTGCATGTCCTCGCGTTTTCACGCTTTCACAAAATTCATATTTTGTGTGGACTTGGCTTCGTATATATGTGAATCACTGGTCAAACCTTAATTCCTCAGACTGAGCTATGGAGCAACTATCTTCAATAGTGTTCCATTGACCAAAGCCATCTTGGTACTATACTAAGTTCATGAAGGAACTGTACGATTCAACATCTTCTATGTCTCTTTGAAAGCGGCAACATACTTAGCCTTTGTTATAGAATTCGCCACAGTAACCTGTTTGGAACAATTTCCAACTACCGTGCAACCATATTGTGTATTACACAAAACCCTTAACTTAAATCGAAAATCGCATGGAGCATTGATGAAGACTGTATCGATGTAATTACTTACAACGAGCACTTCATAATCTCTACTTGCGAGAAAACATGTCATCAGTGCTACTTTAGTACTTAATGACATTTTTCACTGTTGTCCCATGATCAGTACTTTGATCACTTTGGTATCTATACTCGCAACAACTTGGGAGTATTGGACATATCTGGTTGTTTTACATACCATGGAATACATGATTAATCCAAACACAAAGGTGTGTGGAAAATCCATCATGTATTTTGCTCATCAGTGTTTTGGGACACCGAGTCTTGCAAAACTCTTTCCATGTGACTTCGGCAAGAATCACTCCTTGGCGTTCTTATGCTAAACTGTTTTAGCTTCTTGTCAATATGTATTTTTGGCTTAGCCTATTAGGCAATTCTATCTCGTAGATAAATATGCCTAATATCAAGGCTATTTAGCCCAAGCACTTCATCGAAGAACTATTTTCAATGAAGTCTTAATTCGTGTCAAGAAATTTATATTATTTCCAATCAACAATGTGTCAAGCACACAAAGTTTTAAGAAATATTATTATGCTCCCACTTACTTTCTTGTAACCACAAGCATCTTTGTTATCCATTGATGAAATCAAACTCTTTTGACTATTTCATCAAAACGAAGATTCCAACTCCATTTTGCTCTCTTCTGTCCATTGCTGGAACTCTGAAGTTTGCATACTTACTAGCATCCTCTGGATTGACAAAATACTTTGGACTGTATCACATGCAAGTCCTAGGTTGCATTTCCATCACATGGAAATCCTTTTGGCATCCATGTATCATATCTCAAGATTGAAATATGTATTAATTGCTAGTTTAACCCGATCTGACTTTAAGCATCGCTACGGTGAGACAACCTCATCGTAGTCAACTCCTTGAACTTGTTATTGCAACAAGTCGAGCTTTATGGATAAAACATTTTATCCACATCAGTTTATAGTTCCATTAATGTTCGTTAGACTCTAAGTCTTCTGAAGGGTTTATCAAGATATAATCTTGAATCATTTATATGGAAACTATCTCGGATTATATTGGCATTTAGCCAATTCTGGAGTCAGGGCCCATCAACGCTTCCTTGTGTATCGTAGGTATACTGTTGTCTAACAACAATATCTCGCTTGCGCACCTGAGAGGTTTGCACGAGTTTCGCCTACGTGGTTCAGTTGCAAGTTCAACCGAAGTCCATACATCTCATGTAGAGGCTTCCGTATCAGTCGCAGTAGGAAACTCTGGAATTACTTCCAAGGTTTCTTTCCTTTGATCTGATGACGAAGATATTGTTATCTCGTCGAGTCGCACTGTCCTCCCACTCACCTTTTTGCAAGAAACATTTTCTTCAAAATCACATCGTTCTTTGTGGCAAACATTTTTGCCTCGGTATAGTGGTGGAGGAATTCCCAATTACTTGGGATAACCTACAAAGTAGTACTTGTCTGATTTGGAATAGGTTTGTAAATATTTTACACAAGCCCCATATTCCAAATGTTAAGAAAAGACAAAGCATGGTTGGGCGTACCACACCATGGCGTCATTTCAACAGACCTGATGGTGCTCTTTTCAGTGTAAAAGACGCAGTCTCTAAAGCATTACTTTAAAAGGGATAATGGCAAATTGATTTATGTCATCATTGATCTTACCATGTCATAAATGGTTTGATTACATCTTCACGGACGTACCACTCACAGTGGAGTTCTGGGAGGTGTAAGTTATGAAACTCTTTTCACAACTCATCAGACATTCGCTAAACTTGTAACTCAAATATTCCTTTCCGCAATCAAATTGCAGAAACATAATTTTCTTGTTACAATAATTTCTACTTCATATTGAAAACCTTATGAATGATTTCAAAAGATCCAGACTTATGTCTCATCAAGTAAATATCCATATATCTACTTGAGTCATTTCTAAAGATAGATAAATCCACTACTAGCAACAACATTTATCGGACTACATTCATCAAAATGTATGATCACCAATAAGTTCATTGCTCGTTCCTTATGGCCTGTGAACGGTATTTCAGTCACTTCACTTTTTGGAGGAAAGTTGCAAGTGTCAGATGATTCATAATCAAATGACTTCAAAATCCATCATTATGGAATTTCTCCATGCGGGTTTCTCCAATGTGACCAAATGCAGTGCCACACATGTGTGGTATTCTCTTAGTCTTGCGACATTTAGCGTCAGTGTTATGGATGCATCATATTACCATCAATATTCATAACATACATCCCATCCACGATGGAAGCATGGCCCTTATGTTATTCATGATTTCGAACAACAATTGTTCTTTCATGAACAACACTCTTGCAACAAACATTATGCAAATGGGCTAGAGTGTATAAAACTCTAAAATGATTTATGAAAGTAAATACAGAGGTAATGTATTATTATCAATATTCATAACATACATCTCATTCATAATGAAAGTATGGCCCTTAAGTTATTCATAACACCGAACATCAAAAGTTCTCTTATGAACAACCTCCTTGCAAGATACCTTATGCAATGGGCTAGAGTGTGGAAAAACTCTAAATGAATTATGAAAATAAATACAGATAGAAATACACCGATGGAAGGTATAGTAACATTTACTATATTCCCAGCGCGTATCTAATCCTCACTCCGGCAAGTCTTTTAGGCCGTAGTAGTTCTTGCATCGAGTCGCAACAGAATGCAATCGAGCGGGTATCTCTGTGATCAACTCACAATACCCAAGAATCAGTGATTAACATGTTTAATCATAATTCCCAAGAACTATTTCTTTTGAATAGCCTTTCTATACATCAATAGCTTGTATGACATTCATACATGAGCTGGACATTCCAGTCTTCTCTCTTTTTGCCTTTATACTTTTAATAGTTTAACTTTCAGTATTTCTCCTACTCTCAGAAGAAGCACTCAATTTAAGAGTGGCGTTAGCCCCGGACTTCCTAGGTGTCTAAGTCACACTAACACCCTTTGGATATTTCCTTTCTCTTTAAGTTGTTGTTTTATTCACCTTCATCATATGATAGGCGTTCTTCTGGATCCCTCTCGTACTAGTCAAATGCATAGTAAACACTTTTACTAATAGTTTGCAAACAAACATTTCTTTGGATATCTCATATCTTTTAGCCTTTGTTTGTATATGAAACTAATTTTCAGTTCCATGAATATTACATAGCTATCCCAAACTTTTGAAGTTCGGGTCTCATGGAAGCAAACATATTGCACTTGACCGTAACGGAATTCTAGCTTTTGGATAGAAGGACAAGAGTCACATCATCCATAGCATTTGTGGGAGGATATCGAAAGCATGCGATAGGACAAAGTCCTTCTCGGCACTCTTGAGGACAATCCTCATATTAAGTTACCAATCATAAAGTTTTAACCAGATATATAATAGCTATTCAATTTTAATAGGGAAGGTGGAAACGCGAGCCATTATTCTACAACTATTATGCAAATTTCACTTTAGACAAAGTTCATAATTAATTGCACTGAGAATTAAGCAAGTTAATTCTACAGTGCGCTCCCACTCAAATCAATATCTCTCAAAATTGATTGCGAGTGATACAAGATCCGTATTTCAATTCGACGCCATTGACGGGTTCATCACTGATGACGCGAATTTCAATCGGTAGGCCAACTTGCCGATCACATCTCTATGTGATTCTTGTTCATCTTTCGATGGGCGTGTTCCGAGCTCAGGACTCTCCTGCCTGAACGTCAAAGATAACCAAGTGATCTTGCTGTGAGGTTTGACCTCACCCGCCTCATTCCTCTCGATTCGTTCGTGCTCATGTGTACATGGCGCACCCCGAAAAGATACGAATTTCAGACGGTACTACACTTGGGTGAACACTAACTACTTTGATATTTTAAGTGAGAGATCACCCTAATAAAAACGTCTACCGCGCAATCAAGAAGGGTGCATCATAAGGGATAAACATCTCAGGCAATTCATAATAGCATGATATGGTATAGCCCTTTCTGACGGAGAAGTCTTTTATTTCTTCGTCTTCGGCATTCGCGTCGGTGTTTACCTTTGCGAAGATTGCCACCACCTTGTCGATGCACCAGATAATATTGCTATCTCTATAGCTAATAAAATAAGTGCATTACTTAAGGTTCACACGCAGGTCATTAAAGTGACAATCATATGGCTCCAGCCATCATGCCGAATCATGACACGCAGGTCATGTTAATTTTACATTATATAGTCATCTCATACATAATCAAATTATTATGAGAACCGCTATACCACATCACATGCACATCTTATGTCATCCTGCAAAACCAAGTTAGACGCCTCTAATCGGTTTATGCAAAATTTTATTTTACGTGGCTTCTAAGGTTTCGAAGCAAACCGAAGCTACCAACGTCCATTATCAAGTATGATTATTCAAGTCGCTAGATTAACTTTACGGGGTGTATGAAACACGAGATAATAAAATCTCGAGCCCCATACTGAACTTCGTCATACGCATGACCCCCGTGCAGATCATATCTGCATTGCCCTTTTGTCTGCGAAATTTCATCTTTCTTTTGAACTATGGTGGAATTCAATGAACTGTTAGCACTTCGTTGATCAATCAGGATCGCGGATTGCCAGAACTTTGAAATTCCACCATGCTGTTATCAAGATTAGAAATGTGCAAATTCCAGGGAAGCAACAAGAACATCGGGTAACAGATTTCATCTGCTACCCGCACAAATAATTATCAGCAGTAGAACTCATCTACTACAAATTATATTGTGCAACACCCATACATCTCTATGTATTCCAGATCGTAACCTGCATCTACGCATAGCACGGCTCATGATGCCACTGTAGGGGAATGCAGCAGAAAACAAAAATTTTCCGACCTACGCACCAGCCCAGGACCACTATGGAGACTGCATACAAGGTTTGATCTTTTTCGTTACCGACTCGTAGCGCAGCGGAAGTAGAGTCGACGACGATCGGCGGTGCAGATCCCCGCAGCTAGGATTTTACAACCTCCCAACCGCGAGGATGTACTCCCTCATCAGCTCATCGGACGGATCTCCGGGCAGCCCTTCGGGAGGCCCCGGGACAGTCCCACGGATAGTCCCACCGGACGGATCCTCGGACAGCCCTTCGGGAGGCCTCTGGACAGTCCCTCGGATAGTCCCACCGGACGGATCCTCGGAGAGCCCTCCGGGAGGCTTCTGGACAGTCCTTCGAATAGTCCCACCGGACGGATCCTCGGACAGCCCTCCGGGAGGCCTCACGGATAGCCCTTCGGGCGGGTCACTCGGACAGCCCTTCGGGAGGACCCCCAAAACTCGGACAGTAACTCAGACGGCCCTTCGGGAGGACCCTCGAACAGCCCCTCGGGCAAAAAGATCGAACCTACGACCTCTCTATGGGGTTGCACACATACGGTGTCATCTATCCGGCAGGGCTTCGCCGTCCAGAACTAGTTCCCACCGGAACCCAGACAGCCTTCCGGCTCTACGAAACTATTTCGCAGGGAGGGAGAGAAGAAGGCCAGATCATGCATGCTTGTGTATGTTGAGAAAGAGTGTGTCTTTAGGCAGCCCCCTCCACCCCTATTTATAGGCCAAGCCCAAGGGTAGCTTCTCCAAGAAGCTAAGGGGAAAAATAACAAAAGGCCCTCAAGGTAGCTTCTCCAAGAAGACACCCAAAAAGCACTTTCACTATTCATGGAAACATTTTTCCGCGACCGTTAAATCCGAAAATATTTCTGTGGGTCTTAGAATAATTCCAGTACCCACACAAATGATTTTGGACGCGTTCCGAAACAATTCCGGATTAGTGATTTTCATCTGCGAAAAGCAAACAAAGCGGTTCCGGCAGCTCCGGAACATTTCTGGGTTTTTTTTCTCCGAAAAATCCCAGAAGTTCCCAGACCAATTCTGGCACCCTCCAAGAATTTCCAGGCATGTGCCGGAACCAATTTGACTTAATGGTATACCCTGAAACAACTTTTCAGTTTTACCGAAACTATTTCGGTGCTCTCTCTCCGGAACTTTTCTGTTGTCTCCGAAACTTTTCCGGTGTCTCCGAAACTTTTCCGGTGACTTTCTCTCAGACTCCCTGTCCAGTATTCAGCAGATAGATGACCCTTAAGCGTGTGACCCTATAGGTTCGGTGAAGTATAGACATGACCGGAACTCTTTCCGATCAATGATCAACATCGGAGCCGTGGACACCCATATTGACCCCTATACCCACACGAATGAATATTCGAGTGAACCTCCAGTTGCCGTGTGCTATTCTTGTTGCTTCGCGATATGTTACAAAACCCGAGGTGAGATTTATCGGCATCCCCATGGATCAACAACTTTCCACTATGCCAGTTACCTCGTTGCCGATTTTGTTCTCTTTTCTCGTTCCCGTGTTCCGGCATCCCTGTGATCAAATCACAATGTGTCTGGCCAGATGATGGTGGATACCGTAACACCGAGAGGGCCCAGAGATATCTCTCCATTGTCGGAGGAGCAAATCCCAATCTTGAGCTATCAAGTTACTTGACATACTTTTCCATGAACCCGCAAGGCACTGTAATAGCCACCCATTTACGGATGACGTTTAACAAACCCCAAAGTTCATGAAGCAAGCATGAAGAAACTCGATACTCTCATGGTCTAAGGAATTATGCAAACGTTAACTTTCTCTGTGTTATTAACCATTAACTTGTGACGAATGTATCTCATAGCATAACATCAATTCGGGTCGATTCAACACAAGTGTTCTCCTAACATTGTGCCCTCAAAGTTGCCGGCATAGACATGCCCATGATCAGGAAAACAAGACCATCATGCAACACTTGAGCTAGTCTTAGAGGCCATACTAGGAATACATTTTACCGTTTATTATTCCACACGTGCATATGAGTCTTCCTTCGAGCCTCGTGGTTATTGCAGACTCGAGAACCATAGCAGTTATAGCACGGAACATAAACATAATTATGAACATGGGGATAAATAATAACATTTATTATTGCCTCTAGGGCATATCTCCTACACACACAAAGGAAGACAATCAATAATAAATCATGCTCCAACTTCATAGCATAACGACAGATCATACGTGCATGCTTCGGGAATCACAAACCTTAACACCAATATTCTTACTAAACCACAATTATCTACTAATACCTCCCACATATTACCATCTTAATATCGCAAAACTATTGCAAGGAATCAAACTTATCATATTCAGTGATCTACATGAAAGTTTTTATTATATCCCTCTTGAATACCTATCATATCAGGACCAAATTCATAACCCGTGCATATTACCATTGCTATTCATTAGACTCTCAAAAAGATATAAGTGAAGCATGAGAGTGCAACTATTTCTTTAAAATATATCCACCGCCGTGCTCTAAAAGATATAAGTAAAGCACTAGAGCAACTGCCTAGCTCAAAAGATATAAGTGAAGCACATAGAGTATTCTAACAAATCACGAATAATCTGTGTCCCTCTCAAAAAGGTGTGTTCAGCAAAGATGATTGTGACAAACTAAAAAGCAAAGAAAAGCAAACAAACTATATCACAAGACGCTCCAAGTAAAACACATATCATCTGATGAATAAAAATATAGCTCCAAGTGAGTTACCGATAGAGTGTAGACGAAAGAGGGGATGCCTTCCGGGGCATCCCCAAGCTTAGACGCTTGAGTCTTCGTTAAATATTACCTTGGGGTGCCTTGGGCATCCCCAAGCTTAGGCTCTTGCCGCTCCTTATTCCTTTATCCATCGTAGTCTCACCCAAAACTTGAAAACTTCAGCACACAAAACTCAACAGAAACCTCGTGAGATCCGTTAGTATAACAAACAAATCTTAAATTTAGGTACTGTTGTTAATTGATTCATATTTAATATTTGCATAATTCTACTGTACTCCAACTTCTCCATGACTCATACCCCCCGATACGATCCATAGATTCATCAAAATAAGCAAACTATGCAACAAAAACAGAATCTGTCTAAAACAGAATAGTCTGTAAAGATCTGAATTAACTTCATACTTCTGTAACTTCAAAAATTCTGAAAAATTAGGAAAACGTGGGAAATTCATATATAAATATTTTTTTAAAAATTCAGAAGGTTCTCATTCTCCAGTGAAAAACCAAAATTCTAGCACTGGACGCAAAAGTTTCTGTTTTCAAACAGTATCAATTATACTATCATCCAAATCATCCCAAAGGCATTACTTGGCACAAACACTAATTAAAACACAAAAATACAATCATAACAGAGGCTATAATTTTGTAAACACTCAAGAACAGAAGGTAAAAGCAAAAATTTATTTTATTCATTCGGTTGCCTCCCAACAAGCGCTATTGTTTTATGCCCCTAGCTAGGCATAATGCATAGTTTCAAGTGTTGTCATCCTTCATGTTGATTCCATAGGTGGCCCTCGTAATAGATTCATAAGGTGCTTTAATTCTCTTTCTAGGGAAGTGTTCCATCCCTTTCTTTAATGGAAATTGAAATCTTATATTACCTTCTTTCATATCAATAATAGCACCAATCGTTCGTAGAAAAGGCCTAGCAAGTATTATGGGGCAAGATGGATTGCATTCAATATCAAGAACAATAAAGTCCATGGGCACATAATTTATATTTGCAAGAATAAGCACATCATTTATTCTACCCAATGGCTTTTTAATAGTGGAATCCGCAAGATGCAAATTAAGGGAACAAGGATCCATGTCGGTGAGACCTAGCACATCACACAAAGACTTTGGTATAGTGGAAACGTTAGCACCAAGATCACAAAGAGCATTACATTCATAATCTTTAATTTTTACTTTAATAGTAGGTTCCCATTCATCTTGTAATTTTCTAGGAATTGATACTTCCAACTCAAGTTTTTCTTCACGTGCTTTCATCATGGCTTCTACAATATGTTTATTGAAAGCTTTATTTTGTTCATATGCATTTGGTGAATTAATCATGGATTGCAACAAGGAAATACACTCAATTAAAGAACAACTATCATAATTAAAGTCCTTGTAATCCAAAGTAGTGGGTGCATTACTATTTAAAGTTTTGACCTCTCCAAACCCACTTTTTTCATTTTTTTCATCAAGATTATCACCCTTCAAGCAATTGGGACTCCTTCTATCTAAAGTTGACTCTTCTTCAGTCCCTTTTTCATCAAGTTTTATGTTGCTAAATAATGATTCAATAGGAGTGACACCAATCATTTTAATATCTTCATCATTACTACGATAGAAACCGGGTGGAATCGCTTTTTCTATAAATTCTCGCTTAGCTCTCAACCTAGCGGTCCTTTCTTTACTTTCATTAATGGAGACATAGATAGCTTTAATAGACTCATTTATATCATGCTTGGGTGGCAAAATTTTAGTTTTGAGATTTTCCACATCATGAGCAATTCTATCCATGTTCCTAGCCAATTCATCAACTCTATTCAATTTTTCTTCTATCATAGCATTGAAGTTCTTTTGCGAACTAATAAATTCTTTAAAATTACTTTCAAGATCAGAGGGCATCCTATTATATTATTATAAGAATTACAATAAGGATTGCCATAATTATTAGAGGAATTTCTAGGAAACGGTCTAGGATTGAAATTACCCCTATAAGCATTGTTGTTGAAATTATTTCTAGAGACAAAATTCACATCAATAGCATCATTATTTTGCTCAATCAAGGTCGACAATGGCATATCATTAGGATCAATATGAGCATTTTTACTAGCAACCAATTTCAATAGAGCATCCATCTTGTCACTCAAAGTATTAATTTCTTCAACAGAATTTACCTTCTTACGAGTTGGAGTTCGTTCAGTGTGCCATTGAGAATAATTTGTCATGATATTATCAAGAAGTTTTGTAGCTTCTCCCAATGTAATTTCCATAAAAGTACCACCTGCGGCAGAGTCTAGCAAATTTCTAGAGGCAAAGTTTAGTCCCGCATAATTTTTTTGTATGATCATCCATAAATTCAAGCCATGAGTTGGGCAATTTCTTATCATTAATTTCATTCTCTCCCAAGATTGTGCAACATGTTCATGCTCAAGTTGCTTAAAATTAATAATTTGATTTCTTAGAGAAATAATCTTAGCGGGAGGAAAATACTTGGTAATAAAAGCATCCTTACACTTATCCCAAGATTCAATGCTATTTCTAGGCAAGGATGAAAACCAAGTTTTAGCACGGTCTCATAGTGAGAACGAAAATAATTTTAATTTGACAATATCATTATCCACATGTTTTTTCTTTTGCATATCACAAAGCTCAATGAAAGTATTTAGATGGGATGCAACATCTTCATTAGGACTACCAGAAAATTGTTCTTTCATAACAAGATTAAGCAAAGCGGCATTAATGTCAAACGACAACGCACTAGTGGCGGTAGGAGCAATAGGAGTAGTAATCAAATCATTATTATTAGTATTGGAAAAGTCACACAATTTTGTATTTTCTTGAGACATCGCGACGAAGCAAGCAAACTAGCAAACAAGCAAATAAAAATATTTTTGTGTTTTTGTAAAAAAAAAATAGAAGTGGGGGAGATGAAAATGAGAGGCAAATTCAAATAAAAGGCAAATAAAATAAATGCAAGTGGATGATAATTTGTGCGAAGGTACTTGGTAATTTTGATGATGTCTCCCCGGTAACGGCGCCATAAATTCTTCCTGCTACTTGTACTCTGCGTTGGTATTTCCCCAAAGAGGAGAGGATGATGCAGTAAAGTGGAGATAAGTATTTCCCTCAGTTAAGAACCAAGGTTATCAATCAAGTAGGAGAACCAAGAAAAATTCCGTTAAGCGCACCTGCACACACAAGAGCAAACACTTGCACCCAATGCAAATAAGAGGGTTGTCAATCCTCTTAGCGGTTATTTGCAAGTATTAAATCTTATAGAGATAAATAGATAAACTAAAATATTAATTAAAATAAAAGTAAATAAATTGCAGCAAGGTATTTTTAGTTTTATATATATGATAAAGTAGAACCGGGGGCCATAGTTTTCACTAGAGGCTTCTCTCTCGAACACATACCATACGGTGGGTAAACAAATTACTGTTGGGCAATTTATAGAAAAGCAAATAATTATGACGGATTCATGGCAATGATCATGTATATAGGCATCAAGTCTGAGACAAGTAGACCGACTCCTACCTGCATCTACTACTATTACTCCACCCATCGCCGCTATCCAGCATGCATCTAGGGTATTAATTATGAAACAGAGTAACGCCTTAAGCAAGATGACATGATGTAGACAAAGTAAACTCAAGCAATATGATTAAACCCCATCTTTTTATCCTTAATGGCAACAATACAAATACGTGTCATGTCCCCTTCTGTCACTGGGATTGAGCACCGCAAGATTGAACCCATCACAAAGCACCTCTCCCATTGCAAGATAAATCAATCTAGTAGGCCAAACCAAATCGATAGATCGGAGAGAAATACAAATCTATAATAATCATGCATAAAAGAGTTCAGAGGAGACTCAAATATTGCTCATGAATAATCTGATCATAAACTCATAATTCATCAGATCCCAACAAATACACCGCAAAAGAAGATTACATTGGATAGAACTCCAAGAACATCGAGGAGAACATGGTATTGAAGATCAAAGAGAGAGAAGAAGCCATCTAGCTACTAGCTATGGACCCGTAGGTCTGTGGTAAACTACTCACACATCATCAGAAGGGCAGCAAGGTTGATAAAGAAGCCTTCCATGATCGATTCCCCCTCCGGCAGAGTACCAGAAAAGGCCTCCAGATGGGATCGCGGAAGAACAGAGGCTTGCGGCGGTGGAAAGGTTTTCTCTTCTGTCTCTTTGTTGGTTTTGGAATATTTGGGAATTTATAGCATTGGAATTAGGTCAAGAGGTGCCACGAGAGGCTCACAAGCCTGGGGGGCGTGCCCTACCCCCTGGGCGCGCCCTCCAGGCTTGTTGCCTCCTCGCGGCTCTTCTGGTCTTCTCTCGAAGCTTCGTGGGTCTCTTCTGGTCCAGAAAAAATTAATCCAAAGTTTTTTTCTTGTTTGGACACTTTTTGGTAATGATTTTCTGAAAAGGCAAAAACAAGCAGAAAACAACAACTAGCACTGGGCACTGGGTTAATTAGTTAGTCCCAAAAAATGATATATAATGGCATATAATTGCATATAAAACATCCAAGATTGATACTATAATAGCATGGAACAATAAAAAATTATAGATACGTTGGAGACGTATCAGTCACCTGTTAGTTTCCTTGATTATAATGCCATGGTTCGCCACCAAGGTGACTCAACCGGAACCCTCGGGTGCCTGTTCGGCTACCCAGTCCGAGGTCGACAGCTCCATGAATCACTGGCAGAGGAAAACTTCTTTAAGGAATCCTATTTTCTCGAGTCAAGAAATTAATGCTCTCAACTCGGTGGATGCTTATCTTGGTGCTGCCCAAACTAGTTTTGAGAGTGCGGTGGACGTTCTGTCAGGGGGCCTATAGGTGAAATCCTTTTCCTTGATTACTTTTATCAGTAAGTTGCAAGTAGTCCTAGTAGCCCTTTAGGTTGGATCAATGCGTATTCCCTCTATACGGAAGCATGCCATCTTGTCTCAAAGACGAAAAATACTTGAAGTATTCCCGAGGATTTTATGGCTATGAATGTCTATTGTGCATGGCAGTAGCCCCCGAGACAGTTGTTGGGTGAGGCGTCCGATAAGTGGATCCATGATTGTAGTAGTGATATTTGAAGTGCGAAGCCCAGTAGCCCCCGAGCCTTAATTTGGGCATGTATGACCAATTTAAGTGTCCCCTATCACTTCTAACCTGTCATGTGTGTTATGAGAACAGACTGCTCGGGAAAAGAACAAAAAGCTTTCCGAGGAGCTGGAGCTGACAAGGGGAAAGCTGGATGTCGCCCAGTCAGAAATAGAGCGCATGAAGAAATTTACCCGAGAAGCGCATGGTAAGTTTATTTTCAGATGCTGCGCCTGAACACTTCAAAAACCGTCTTTTAATGGCGATTATGTTTGTACCAGCGGAAATTATTGTTCAACTGGAGAATGACCTGAGGCAAGCTTGAGAAGACCTGCGATACGCTGAGTCTCAAGAACAGGCTAGTCACCGCGTACTTTCTCGAAGCCATGATGACAACAATAAGTTGAAGGCTGAGAAGGAGCAGCAGGCGCGCGAGATTGAGAGCTTAAAAGCTCGATTAACCGCAGCCGAGGAAGGAACCAAAGGACAAGTGAGACTATATCTGGTACGCATGCACAACCCTTAAAATGGCTGGTGATGGAGTCCTGGACTAGGGGGTACTCACTGATACGTCTCCAACGTATCTATAATTTTTTATTGTTTCATGTTATTATATTATCAATCTTGGATGCTTTATATGCAATTATATGCTATTTTATATCATATTTTGGGACTAACCTATTAACTCAGTGCCCAGTGCCAGTTCCTGTTTTCTGCATGTTTTTGGCTTTTCAAAAAATCAATACCAAACGAAGTCCAAACGGAATAAAATCTTTAGATTATTTTTTTCTAGACCAGAAGGGACCCTTGAAGCTTCGGGAGAAGACTGGATGACATACGAGAGAGCCACAAGCTCGAGGGGCACGCCCCCTAAGCTTGTGGGCCCCTTGCAGCTCCGTTTGACCTAATTCCAAGCCTATAAATTCACATATATTTCCAAACCAACAGAGAGCCACCCGAAATAACTTTTTCGCCGCCGCATGCTTCTGTTCTTCCGCGATCCCATCTGGAGGCCTTTTCCAGAACTCTGCGGGAGGGGGAATCGATCACGGAGGGCCTCTACATCAACCTTGCTGCCCTTCCGATGATGTGTGAGTAGTTCACCACAGACCTACGGGGCCATAGCTAGTAGTTAGATGGCTTCTTCTCTCTCTTTGATCTTCAATATAATGTTCTCCTCGATCTCTTTGGAGTTCTATCCGATGTAATCTTTTTGCGGTGTGTTTGTTGGGATCCGATGAATTGTGGGTTGATACGTCTCCAACGTATCTATAATTTTTTATTGCTCCATGCTATTATAGTATCAATCTTGGATGTTTTATATGCAATTATATATCATTTTTTGGAACTAACCTATTAACCTAGTGCCCTGTGCCAGTTCCTGTTTTCTGCTTGTTTTTGGCTTTTCAGAAAATCAATATCAAATGGAGTCCAAATGAAGAAAAAACTTTGGATTAATTTTTTCTGGACCAAGAGAGACCCTAGAAGGTTCGGGAGAAGACCTGAGGAGTCACGAGGGAGCGACAAGCTCGGGAGGCGCGCCCAGGGGGTAGGCACGCCCCCAGGCTTGTGGGCCCCTCGTGGCACATCTTGACCTAATTCCACCTCTATAAATTCTCAAATATTCCCAGTATACCAGAGAGCCACACGAAATAACTGTTCCGTCGCCGCAAACTTCTGTTCTTCCGCGATCCCATCTGGAGGCCTTTTCCGGCACTCTGCCGGAGGGGGAATCAATCATGGAGGGCTTCTACATCAACCTTGCTGCCCTTCCGATGATGTGTGAGTAGTTTACCACAGACCTATAGGTCCATAGCTAGTAGCTAGATGGCTTCTTCTCTCTCTTTGATCTTCAATACCATGTTCTCCTTGATCTTCTTGGAGCTCTATCCGATGTAATCTTCTTTTGCGGTGCGTTTGTTGGGATCCGATGAATTGTGGGTTTATGATCAGATTATTCATGAGAAATATTTGAGTCTTTTCTGAATTCTTTTATGCATGATTGTTATAGCTTTGTATTTCTCTCCGATCTATCCGTTTGGTTTGGCCAACTAGATTGATTTATCTTGCAATGGTAGAGGTGCTTTGTGATGGGTTCAATCTTGTGGTGTTCTATATCCCAGTGACAAAGTAGGGGACAAAACATGTATTTGTATTGTTGCCATTAAGGATAAAACGATGGGGTTTATTCATATTGCTTGAGTTTACTTTGTCTACATCATGTTATCTTGCTTAAGGCGTTACTCTGTTTTCATTAACTTAATACCCTATATGCATGCTGGATAGCGGTCGATGGGTGGAGTAATAGTAGTAGATGCAGGAAGGAGTCGGTCTACTTGTCTCAGACGTGATGCCTTTATACATGATCATTGCCTTGAATTCGTCATAACTATGCGCTTTTCTATCAATTGCCCAACAGTAATTTGTTTACCCACCGTATGCTATGTGTTCGAGAGAGAAGCCTCTAGTGAAAACTATGGCCCCCGGGTCATTTATCTATCATATATAAAATCCAAAAATACCTTGCTGCAATTTTATTTCCTTTATTTTGTTTTAAAATTTATTTATCTATCTATCACTATCAGAATTAATCCTTGCAAGTAACCGCCAAGGGGATTGACAACCCTCTTGTTCGCATTGGGTGCAAGTATTTGCTTTTGTGTGTGTAGGTGCTACTAACGAGGTTCTGTGTGGTTCTCCTAATGGATTGATAACCATGGTTCTTAACTGAGGGAAATAATTATCTCTACTATACTGCATCATCCTCTCCTCTTCGAGGAAATCCCAACGCAACTCACAAGTAGCATGGGTTTATGATCAGATTGTTCATTGAAAGTAATTGAGTCTTTTCTGAACTTTATTATGCATGATTGTTATAGCTTAGTATTTCTCTCTGATCTATCCATTTGGTTTGGCCAACTAGATTGATTTATATTCAGTGGGAGAGGTGCTTTGTAATGGGTTCAATCTTGCGGTGCTCTATATCCCAGTGACATAGTAGGGGACAAGACATGTATTTGTATTGTTGCCATTAAGGATAAAACGATGGGGTTTATTCATATTGACTGAGTTTACTTTCTCTACATCATGTCATCTTGCTTAAAGCGTTACTCTATTTGTCATGAACTTAATACCATAGATGCATGCCGGATAGCGATCGATTGGTGGAGGAATAGTAGTAGATGCAGGCAGGAGTCGGTGTACTTGTCACGGACATGATGCCTATATACATGATCATTGCCATGAATAAAGTCATAACTATGCGCTTTTCTATCAATTGCCCAACAGTAATTTGTTTACCCACCGTATGCTATGCGTTCGAGAGAGAAGCCTCCAGTGAAAACTATGGCCCCCGGGTCTATCTTAAACATATAAAAACCCTAAAAATACCTTGCTGCAATTTATTTACTTTTCTTTTGTTTTGCAATTTATACTTTTGCCTATACAAGATTTAATCCTTGCAAGTAATGAGTTCAAGGGGATTGACAACCCTCTTCCCCGCATTGGGTGCAAGTATTTGCTTTTGTGTGTGCAGGTGTTGTTCACGAGGCTTTGCGTGATTCTCCTTTTGGTTCGATAACCTTGGTTCTCACTGAGGGAAATACTCATCTCTACTATACTACTTCACCTTCCTCTTCGGGGAAAATCCCAACGCAGCTCACAAGTAGCCCTCACCACGTCGTCTCCCGACCAGGTGGGTCAGACCGAGGACCCCCATGGCGGTTCACTAGTGGGCCACTTCGGGCAGTGCTACTTGTAGTCTGCGTTGGTAATTCCCCGAAGAGGAGAGGATGATGCAGTACAGTAGAGATAAGTATTTCCCTCAGTTAAGAACCAAGGTTATCAATCCAGTAGGAGAACCAAGCAAAATTCCGTTAAGCGCACCTGCACACACAAGAGCAAACACTTGCACCCAACGCAAATAAGAGGGTTGTCAATCCTCTTAGCGGTTATTTGCAAGGATTAAATCTTATCGAGGTAAATAGATAAACTAAACTACTAATTAAAATAAAAGTAAATAAATTGCAGCAAGGTATTTTTAGGTTTTTTATATAATAAAGATAGACCCGGGGACCATAGTTTTCACTAGAGGCTTCTCTCTTGAGCACATAAACATACGGTGGGTAAACAAATTACTGTTGGGCAATTGATAGAAAAGCAAATAATTATGACGGATTCATGGCAATGATCATGTATATAGGCATCACGTCCGAGACAAGTAGACCGACTCCTACCTGCATCTACTACTATTACTCCACTCATCGACCGCTATCCAGCATGCATCTAGGGTATTAAGGATGAAACAGAGTAACGCCTTAAGCAAGATGACATGATGTAGAGAAGTAAATTCAAGCAATATGAATAAACCCCATCTTTTTATCCTTAATGGCAACAATACAAATATGTGTCATGTCCCTTTCTGTCACTGGGATTGAGCACCGCAAGATTGAACCCATCACAAAGCACCTCTCCCATTGCAAGATAAATCAATCTAGTAGGCCAAACTAAACCGATAGATCGGAGAGAAATACAAAGCTATAACAATCATGCATAAAAGAGTTAAGATAAGACTCAAATATTTCTCATGAATAATCTGATCATAAACTCACAATTCATCGGATCCCAACAAACACACCGCAAAAGAAGATTACATCGGATAGAACTCCAAGAACATCGAGGAGAACATTGTATTGAAGATCAAAGAGAGAGAAGAAGCCATCTAGCTACTAGCTATGGACCCGTAGGTCTATTGTAAACTACTCACACATCATTGGAAGGGCAGCAAGGTTGATGTAGAAGCCCTCCGTGATCGATTCCCCCTCCGACAGAGTACCGAAAAAGGCCTCCAGATGGGATCACGGAAGCACAGAGGCTTGCGGCGGTGGAAAGGTTTTCACTTCTGGCTCTCTGGGGGTTTCCCAATATTTGTGAATTTATAGAAGTGAAATTAGGTCAAACGAAGTCACGTGGGCCCCACAAGGTACCACGGCGCCCCCCTGCGACGCGCCCTAGTGCCTTGTGAAGCCTCCGTGAGGCTTCTGGCCTACTCCCGAAGCTACCCAGGTTTCTTTTGTCCAGAAAAAAATCTCCAAAAAGTTTCGTGGCATTTGGACTTCATTTGGTACTGTTTCTCTGAAAAGCCAAAAACAATCAGAAAACAACAATTGGCACTAGGCACTGGGTTAATTGGTTAGTCCCAAAAAATGATGTATAATTGCATACAATTGCATATAAAAACATCCAAGATTGATACTATAATAGCATGGAACAATAAAAAATTATAGATACACTGGAGACATATCAAGCATCCCCAAGCTTAATTCCTGCTCGTCCTCGAGTAGGTAAATGATAAAAACAATTTTTTTGATGTGGAATACTACCTATCATGTTTCATCTTGTAATCTCTCTCTTACGGTATGAAAAATAAGATCCAAATGATTCAAAGCAATAGTCTATAATTTGATATAAAGACATCAATACTCAGGCATGCTAGCAAACAATCATGTCTTTCAAAATAAAAATGCTAAAGAACGTTATCCCTACAAAATCATATAATCCTGTCATGCTCCATCTTCTTCACACAAAGTATTTATCATGAACAACCCCGGTTTTAGCCAAGCAATTGGTTCATACTTTTTAACGCGCTTCAGCTTTTTCAACTCCCACTCAATACATGAGCGCAAGCCATGGATATAGCACTATGGGTGGAGTAGAGTATGGTGATAGAGATAAATAGGAGAAGTCAAAAATGGAGAAAGTCTCACATCAATGAGGCTAATCAACGGGCTATGGAGATGCCCATCAATTGATGTCAATGCGAGGAGTAGGGATTGCCATGCAACGGATGCACTAAGAGCTATAAGTGTATGAAAGCTCAACATGAAAACTAAGTGGGTGTGCATCCAACTTGCTTGCTCATGAAGACCTCGGGCATTTGAGGAAGCCCATCATCGAAATATACAAGCCAAGTTCTATAATGAAAAATTCCCACTAGTATATGAAATTGACAAAATAGGAGACTCTCTATATGAAAAACATGGTGCTACTCTGAAGCACAAGTGTGAAAAAAGATAGTAACATTGCCCCTTCTCTCTTTTTCTCTCATTTATTTTTTCTTTTTCTTTCCCTTTTTTTTCATGGCTCTTTTTCGCCTCTTTTTTTTCTATATATTTTTTTCTTTCGTCCGGAGTCTCATCCCGACTTGTGTGGGAGTCATAGCCACCATCATCCTTTCCTCACTGGGACAATGCTCTAATAATGATGATCATCACACCTCTATTTACTTACAACTCGAAATTACAACTCGATACTAGAATAAAAATATGACTCTATATGAATGCCTCTGGCAGTGTACCAGGATGTGCAATGTTGCTAGCGTAACATGTATAAAAATGATGAACGGTGGCTGAGCCACAAATACTATGTCAGCTATATGATCATGCAAAGCAATATGACAATGAAGATATGTGTCATAAAAACGGAACGGTGGAAGTTGCATGGCAATATATCTCGGAATGGCTATGGAAATGCCATGATAGGTAGGTATGGTGGCTGTTTTGAGGAAGATATAAAGAGGCTTAAGAGTGATAGAGCGTATCATATCACGGGGTTTGGATGCACCGGCGAAGTTTGCACCAACTCTCGATGTGAGAAAGGGCAATGCACGGTACCGAAGAGGCTCGCAAATTGCGGAAAGGTGAGAGTGCGTATAATCCATGGACTCACATTAGTCATAAAGAACTCACATACTTATTGCGAAAATTTATTAGCCCTCGAAGCAAAGTACTACTACGCATGCCCCTAGGGGGGAGGTTGGTAGGAGTTAACCATCGCGCGCCCCCGACCACCACACAAAGGAAGACAATCAATAATTATTCATGCTCCAACTTCTTAGCATAACGACAGACCATATGTGCATGCTTCGGGAATCACAAACCTTAACAAAATTATTCTTACTAAACCACAATTATCTACTAAAACCTCCCACATATTACCATCTTAATATCGCAAAACTATTGCAAGGAATCAAATTTATCATATTCAGTGATCTACATGAAAGTTTTTATTATATCCCTCTTGAATACCTATCACATCAGGACCAAATTCATAACCCATGCATATTACCATTGCTATCATGATACTCTCAAAAAGATATAAGTGAAGCATGAGAGTGCAACTATTTCTTTAAAATATCATCACCGCCGTGCTCTAAAAGATATAAGTGAAGCACTAGGGCAACTGCCTAGCTCAAAAGATATAAGTGAAGCACATAGAGTATTCTAACAAATCACGAATAATGTGTGTCCCTCTCAAAAAGGTGTGTTCAGCAAAGATGATTGTGACAAACTAAAAAGCAAACAAACTATTTCACAAGACGCTCCAAGTAAAACACATATCATGTGATGAGTAAAAATATAGCTCCAAGTGAGTTACCGATAGATTGTAGACGAAAGAGGGGATGCCTTCCGGGGCATCCCCAAGCTTAGACTCTTGAGTCTTCCTTGAATATTACCTTGGGGTGCCTTGGGCATCCCCAAGCTTAGGCTCTTGCCACTCCTTATTCCTTTGTCCATCGTAGTCTCACCCAAAACTTGAAAACTTCAGCACACAAAACTCAACAGAAACCTCGTGAGATCCGTTAGTATAACAAACAAATCTTAAACTTTAGGTACTGCAGTAAATTGATTCATATTTAATATTTTTATAATGCTACTGTAATCCAACTTCTCCATGACTCATACCCCCCGATACGATCTATAGATTCATGAAAATAAGCAAACTATGCAACAAAAACAGAATCTGTCTAAAACAGAATAGTCTGTAAAAGATCTATGTAAAAGCCATACTTGTGTAACTCCAAAAATTCTGAAAAATTAGGACAACGTAAGAAATTTATATACCAATACGTTGTAAAAATTTCAGATTTTTCTGACTCTCCAGTACAGAATTAAAATTCCAGTACTGGACGCAAAAGTTTCTGTTTTCCAAACAGCATCGATTATACTATCTACCAAATCATCCCAAAGGCATTACTTGGCACAAACACTAATCAAAACATAAAAACATAATCCTAACAGAAGCTATAATCATGCAAACACTCAAGAACATAAATAAAAAGATTAATGGTTTGTCTCCCAACAAGCTCTTTCTTTATAGCCAATAAGATAGGCTTGAGATTTCAATGATGCTCTCATGAAAGATAATAGTAGAAACACAAAGAGAGCATCATGAAGCATATGAAAACACACTTAAGTATAACATACTTCCTATGCATAGGCATTTTATAGGAGAACGAATTATCAAGACAAGCAATCTCTAACATATGCAAATAGGAAGAATGAAGCATGAATAATTTCAACATCACGAGAGGCAATTTAGTAACATGAAGATTTCTATAACCATATTTTCCTCTCTCATAATAATTACATGTAGGATCATAATCAAACTCAACAATATAGCTATCATAAACAGTATTCTCTCTATGATCCTTATGCATAAAAGTTTTATAATCTTCCAAAATAGTGGGATTATCATCAACTAAAGTCATGACCTCTCCAAACCCACTTTTAATAGTATTGCAAATTTTATTATCAATAACATATTCATCATGAGGCTTAAACAAATTTTCAAGATCATAAGAAGCATCATCACCCCACTCATGATCATTGCAATAAGTAGTGCACATAACAAAATTTTCATCCCCAAGCTTGTAGCTTTGCATATCATTAGCACAATTGACATTAATAGAATTTATAATAACATCATTGCAATCATGCTTTTCATTCAAGGAGCTATCAAGTATGGGTGCTATAGCAATAATTTCTTTTTTAACATAAGGAACTATAGCAAGTTCATCTGTATAAGCATCATTAATATTGGCATCATGGCCATAAGAATAGCAAGCATCACATTCATCAAGAGGGGATATTTCAATCGAATCAACGGAATCACAATTGTCTATGGATTCATGCATATCATTATTCTCTTCCAAAGCAGCAGACATTCTCCCAATGAATTCGCTAACATAGGCATTAGGAGCATAGTTTTCATAGCAATATTTAAGTATGTCAAAATTTTCAGATTTGTAGAGAGTAATATCATACTTTTCAATTAAAAAAGCAACTTCATAAGCACCATTAAAAGCAACAAATTCTTCAATTTGTTCGATATCATAGTAACTATAAACACCCTTGGCATAAGAAGATAAGATTTCATTATCGTTAAACTCACATAGGCAGGGAAGGTGTTTTTTAGGGTTCTTGGAGCAACAAGTAAAATCATAAATTTCACATAGATTCTAAGCATAACATAGCAAACAATTTATTTGATTCCATAAGAGTCTCCCTTTTTGAGACAAACGGTGACACACAAAATGAGCATGCTCATCTAATGATTTTCCCTCAACTAAACTAGTTGGGCTTTCAGCACGAGCACAAATGGATCGAAGATGATCCAAGTAGAAAACCTTAAGGTGATCCATAGTATATTAAATTTTTGTTTTACTTTCTTGTAACATCCCCAGATCTCAACCCTGTCATTAAGCTAATTAATTAGCCATGTCATCATGATCATCCTAAATAAATTGCATTTAGAAAATAATCCAACTTCAAGTTCAAATTCAAAATTCAAATGCAAGTCAAATTATTACTTCTTCAAATAATTAAACAAAATAGTTCATAATATTGCAAATAATCCCAAAGCAATTATAAAAATAAAACCCACATTATTTAAATTCCCAATTTGACCCTAACATCCAAAAGTAGTGACAAAAACAGCCCCACTAATTCATTTTCAATTATGAATAATTCAAATGAATTCATTTAAATCCCAAACCCATTGTGGCTTTGCAGAATATTGCAGAATATTTAATTTGGCAAGTTTCACATTTTTCTAAACTCATTTGCTATCAAAAGAAAATGCCAGACAGAAAAGAAAATAAAGAAAAAGAGAAAAGGACCTAATCTACTGGGCACTTTGGCCCATCTAGCAAAGTGGCCGGCCCAGCCCACCTCCCCTCTCCTTCAACCTCGCTACAGGAGGCAGGGGAGGCGTGGCAGCCATCCATGGCTGCGCCTGGCTGCGTGGAGGCCATCCAGCCCCCCAACCCCCCTACCAATGAACCCCCGCGCCCCCCCGAAACCCTAGCCCCTCTTCTCTCTCACCCCGTGCCTCTGCTCTCTCCCCCACACCTACCCGACGCCACCATCGCCGCGCCATCATCGATCCCGTGGCCACTGGCCGTCCCTCGTCGCACCAGCATGTCCGGGAGCTCCACCGCGCCGTCGCACACCGACCCCGCCCTCCAGCGCGAGCCCACAAAGCCCCCATCGCCAGATCGGTGCCGCTCCTCCGCGTCGACCATCGCCACTGCCGCCACGTCGTCCCGCTGTTCCGGTCCACCCCGCGCTTCCCTGAGCACGCCATCGAGCTCCCTGTGAGCCACTGACCCGTTCCCCCCTTCTTCCCAATGCCGTGGACACCGTAAGCCGCCGCCGTCGACCTCGTGCTCACCACGCGCCGTTCGCGCCCCGGACAGCGCCCTGGTCGCGCGTCGGCCACACCCCGCGCCGCGCGCGCGCGCCCCTGGCCGCGCCCACCCGCTCCTGCTGCCGCTCGGGGCCGCGCCTTGCTCCCCTCGCCCCTGCGTGCCCCCGCTTGCGCCGCGCGCCCCTACCTGCTCGCGTGCTTCACCGCAGCCGCCCGCTGCCCCCGCGCGTGCCCGCGCCCGCCCTACTCGCCGGCCGCCCGTGCGTGCTGGCTGTGGCCGCCGGCGCCCGTGTGCGTCGTGCGCGCCCAGCAAGCCCTGGTGGCCGTGTGCCACTGACCAGTGGGGGCCGGACCTTAAAAAAAGAAAAGAAAAGAAAGGAATAAGAAAAATAAGAGAAAAGAAATAAAAATAAAATAAAAAAATTAAGGTGAGACACTTACAGGTGGGCCCCATGAACAGTGCAGTTGACCAGTCAACCTTTGACTGGGTCAACTGGGCCCCCTGGACCCCACCTGTCATACCCACTGCCTAAAATGCTGGGTACACTTCTGTGTACCCATAGCATTTTGTGTTTATTAATTTTCGAATTAAAAATAATCAGTAAAATCCAGAAATTGTTTAAAACTTTGAAAAATCATATAAAATAATCCGTAACTCGGATGAAAATAATTTATATATGAAAAATGATCAGAAAAATATGACGAATCCGAATATGTCATCCATATACCTGCTACACCCCTCTAACATGATGAACATGGAACATTCCCCTTCGGTTCAATATACCGATAACTGCCCGGAGCTGGGAAAATATTCCCGGATATTTTCCCACTCCGTTTAAAATACCTAGCACTGCATTAGGGCACCCCTAGCATAACCTACCAGCATGTCGTGCATCTGTGTTGCATCTGTGTGCTTTATATTTACTGTTTCTTCCTCCTCTTCTCTCCGGTAGACCCCGACACCAACGCTGCCCCTGTGATCGACTACGTCACCGAGGACCCTGCTTCCTTTTCAGCAGAGCTTCCAGGCAAGCAAAACCCCCTTGATCATTCCTATATCACCTATTCTTTCTTCCCCGTGCTTGCATTAGATTTTGCTACTGTAATTGATTGCTCCTATTCTGATGCATGGCCTGATGTTGTAACCTGCTGTTGATACTTTACCTGTTGTCCTATATGCTTAGTATAGACTGGTTAGTGATACATCAATGGCCCCACCACCCTTGTCCTTGTTGCCATGCTTGACCACCGGTGACTCGATCAGTGTGATCGATGTACATAGGCCGAACACAACACCGCACACCCCCTTAGTTGTATGACTCTGCAGGGCTACCATCGAGTGCCGAGGGTGATACCTCCTACCTCACTCCTGATGATATCTCTGTAGCGTAGCTAGTCGGTTGTGGGTTACCGAGGGTGATTCCTCTTTCACCACCTCCGATGACGCCTCTGTCGTGCAACCCCTCAAGTGTGAATTCATCGAGGGTGATTCCTCCGGGTTCACCTTGACGGTAACATCGAGTGGGAATCCATCGAGGATGATTCCTCGAATTACCCTCTTGATGTTACGGACACACGGTTACCTTTAAATGTTGCCCCCATGTACTGTTATTGCGGGACTGAAGGGACAGGCGGTACCACCCCGGTAGAGGTGGACCTGAGTTCCCGACAGTCTCTTGAGAGTCGGGTTGACCTGGAGGGTACCCACAAGATAATTACGAGGCGCGGCCGGGCAGGCAGAGACCGCCCTAGAGAGGGATGGGCCTGACCCTTGTTGCACTTCCTCGAGATGGGGCGACAGGAGTACTGATCATCACCGTGAGCTCCTAATAATTCACTAACGGATTTGGGTATTTGATCTGAGTTGGCTACTGGCCTATACGCACTACCACCACGTGGGATAATGGTTTAATGGGGCCCTCGGCGTCGTATGTATCAGCCGAAAGCTCTGTCAGATGTCCAGTTCAGCATTGTGGGCCTGTCGGGCCAGTGCCATCCAGGATGAGGTGGTGCTCGTCCCGGCTCGTCGCATAACGACCCGGAGTGCAAAGGGCGATGGGCCCAAGACCCCTGCGCACTTAGGATGTAGACCGGCGGGGACCTCTCTGCGGAGCCTAGGTAGGACTACGTCGTGTCGATCAGCCGAGGCCGGGCATGACCCAGAAAAGTGTGTCCGGCCAGAGTTAATCGAGCGTGTTGGGTAACAGTAGTGCACCCCTGCAGGGAAGTTATCTATTCGAATAGCCATGTCCACGGTAACAGGATGCTCAGTGTTGTATCCCGATCTACTACAACTTGAACTGGATACATGTTAATTAATTGTAAGCTCCGGGATCGCTTTCTCGCAGGGAGTCGAGGAAGGATCTCTGGGCTTTGCTACTACATGCTTGTTGCTTTATTAAATGCTACTAATCTGCACTCTTCTACTGCTGCAAGACGCTGCAAGATGCTAGTCTTCGATAGGCTAGGCCCTCTCTCTATTCTGGCATTTCGGCAGTCCAGTCCACAAATACAGCCCCCTCTTTTGATACCGATGCATACTTAGCATAGATCTGATGTAAGTCTTGCGAGTACTTTGGATGAGTACTGACGGTTGCTTTGCTACCTCTTTTTCCCCATACCCGATTGCTGCGACCAGATGACGGACCCCCGGAGACAGCTAATCCCGCCGACGACTACTACTACCCCGGCGGAGCCTACTACTTCGTGGAGACCGACGACCAGGAGTAGATAGGAGGCTCCCAGGCAGGAGGCCTGCGCCTTTTCGATCTAGTGTCGTTGTTTTGCTCTGCCTTCTTAAGGCATCCTTGTTTAACTTTGTGTCTGTACTCAGATACTGTTGTTGCTTCCGCTAACGCTTGTTCTCAAGCTTATGTATTCGAGCCCTCGAGGCCCATGGCTTGTAATATAAAGCTTGTATTATTTTATTTTGTGTCTAGAGTTGTGTTGTGATATCTTCCCGTGAGTCCCTGGGCTTGATCGTGCGCATTTGCGTGTATGACTAGTGCATGGTCGGGCCGGGGGCGTCACATTTCTGTTTTTGAGTGTTTGACATGAAGGCAATAAAAGCAAGCGAGCAAGCAAACTAGCAAACAAGCAAATATTTTTTTTGTGTTTTTGTAAAAAAAAATTAGAAGTGGGGGAGATGAAAACGAGAGGCAAATGCAAATAAAAGGTAAATAAAGTAAATGCAAGTGAATGATAATTTGTGCGAAGGTACTTGGTAATTTTGATGATGTCTCCCCGGCAACGGCGCCAAAAATTATTCCGGCTACTTGTAGTCTGCGTTAGTATTTCCCCGAAGAGGAGAGGATGATGCAGTACAGTAGAGATAAGAATTTCCCTTAGTTAAGAACCAAGGTTATCAATCCAGTAGGAGAACCAAGCAAAATTCCGCTAAGCGCACCTGCACACACAAAAGCAAACACTTGCACCCAACGCAAATAAGAGGGTTGTCAATCCTCTTAGCGGTTATTTGCAAGGATTAAATCTTATCGAGGTAAATAGATAAACTAAACTACTAATTAAAATAAAAGTAAATAAATTGCAGCAAGGTATGTTTAGGTTTTTTTATATAATAAAGATAGACCCGGGGACCATAGTTTTCACTAGAGGCTTCTCTCTTGAGCACATAAACATACGGTGGGTAAACAAATTACTGTTGGGCAATTGATAGAAAAGCAAATAATTATGACGGATTCATGGCAATGATCTTGTATATAGGCATCACGTTCGAGACAAGTAGACCGACTCCTGCCTGCATCTACTACTATTACTCCACCCATCGACCGCTATCCAACATGCTTCTAGGGTATTAAGTATGAAACAGAGTAACGCCTTAAGCAAGATGACATGATGTAGAGAAGCAAATTCAAGCAATATGAATAAACCCCATCTTTTTATCCTTAATGGCAACAATACAAATACGTGTCATGTCCCTTTCTGTCACTAGGATTGAGCACCGCAAGATTGAACCCATCACAAAGCACCTCTCCCATTGCAAGATAAATCAATCTAGTAGGCCAAACTAAACCGATAGATCGGAGAGAAATACAAAGCTATAACAATCATGCATAAAAGAGTTAAGAGAAGACTCAAATATTTCTCATGAATAATCTGATCATAAACTCACAATTCATCGGATCCCAACAAACACACCGCAAAAGAAGATTACATCGGATAGAACTCCAAGAACATCGAGGAGAACATTGTATTGAAGATCAAAGAGAGAGAATAAGCCATCTAGCTACTAGCTATGGACCCATAGGTTTGTGGTAAACTACTCACACATCATCGGAAGGGCAGCAAGGTTGATGTAGAAACCCTCCGTGATCGATTCCCCGTCCGGCAGAGTACCGGAAAAGGCCTCCAGATGGGATCGCGGAAGAACAGAGGCTTGCGGCGGCGGAAAGGTTTTCTCTTCTGGCTCTCTGGGGGTTTCCCAATATTTGTGAATTTATAGAAGTGGAATTAGGTCAAACGGAGTCACGTGGTGTCGGTGTAAAAACCGGCAGACCTCGTGGTAGGGGGTCCCGACCTGCGGATCTAGGATCGATGGTAACAGAGACAATGGAGATGGTGTTTACCTAGGTTCGGGCCCTCTTGATGGAGGTAACACCCTACGTCCTGCTTCTGTTATATTGATGAAGATGTATCGAGTACAGAGTTGATCTACCTCGAGATCGTAATATGAGTCTAACTTTTATGGCTAGGTAAGCAATGTTGCCTATATCCCCGTCACGGGATAAACCCTATGGCTTATATACGCGCCAGGGAGGGTATCTAGGGTTACAAAGTCGGTATGCTAGGAGAGAGGCGACAGGATAGATCTTGGAGTATACGTCAAGTCTTCGGTAGGACAAACCTTGATCACACCTCCCTCGTATGGTCTCCGGAGTCCATCTTGGTTATGTGCGGGGGTATGTCGGCCCAAACGAGGAGACAGGTCGGCCCGGTTAGCACCCCCTAATCCAGGACACCGTCACTATCCCCTGAACTGGTCTTCGATGCCGAAGTCGTCGCTCTTCACATTCCGGAGTCTTGGCTCGACAGACAAGTTCTCGTGCTCTTATTTTCCGAACAGAGTTAAAGACCTCGGCCGACCTTTAGAATTTGCCGAGAGCTCAATATCAGATGTTGAAACTCGTGCCGCTTAGGTAAGTGGGCCCCTTTATGGGAAAAACGTCGAGACATCAGCCCTTTCTGCCCTTACTTAATAGACGCTTGACCCGTGCTCGTGGCTGTACGCCCTTGCAACCGCAGCGAGAAATTCCCCCTTCCTCAAGCCCTAGCTCAGGAGCCCAAAAAAATGGTGAGCGGCGAGGGATCGTCAAAGCGTCCTCTCGGCCCGGATAGGGAGGATTGGGGGAGCTGTTCCGTCACGCGCCTTCAATTAGAGCGTTTGGCGATGCAGGGATACCTGCCGGATGCGGATCTAGCCGCTACCCGCCCCGGATTAACATCCATTGATGGTCAAGCCCACGCCGGAAATTTCCCCTCGCCACGGGGGGACGAGCGAGTATGCTTCGTACCTTTCCTCCTCCGCGGCTTAGGGTTCACAATCCACCCATTCCTCCGCGGCTTGCTGGAGTTCTACGGATTACAGCTACATCATCTCTCTCCGAATTCAGTGTTACATATCACGGGGTTCGTTGCGCTCTGCGAGCTGCACCTCGGCTGTCAAGCGCACTTCGGGTTATGGCGGAAGTTCTTCTGCATCGTGCCCCGCTCTTCGACCGATAAGCTATTCGAGGTCGGGGGAGCCGAAGTCTGCCGAATTGACAAGACTGGCTATCCAGCAGGAACACCTCGGGAGGAGGCCGATTACTGGCCTTCCGAGTGGTTCTATATTACCTACGTCCTGTTGTACGAGCCAGTCCGGCCAGGCCTTCCACCCTTCTCCCTAGATCCACCAAGGAAGCGTTACAGCTGGAGGCCAGTGAGTTTGGCTCAAGAAGAAGACGAAGCCGTGACTAGGCTAGCGGCCCAGGTAAAGCTCCTGTCAAGTGCGGGTCTCACCATCATTGATGTGATGGCGGTGGCTCTAGACCAGAGAGTCCAGCCTCTTCGGCAGCGCCAGCATTTATTGTGCGAGTATAACGGGTCCGAGGACACCTCTCGATCCATCAAGGGGGCTTTCATGGACCAAATGACCCTCGGAGCTGTTCTAGCCAGCATGTACCCCGGGTTAACCGAGGAGTTTGCTAAACGCCAGTTCCAGGACGGGTTGTCGTACTACAACCCAGCCGACATTGTAAGTTTTTATTCCAGGTTTTCCTGTTTCACCTCGGGATCCTTATCATTAATCCTTTATATATTGGTTAATCAGCGGTGGGGGCGTTGGCTCGAAGGGGTGAGCAGTCCGGCTCCAGAGCCGTAGTTGCACAGCCGTGCAGAAGATCCTCTCTACCATGAGGACGAAGACCAGGGGCTTATCTATGAGGGGAGGAGTTTTTTCCTGGAGAGCCTTGATGGCTCAAAGGTAGCGGTCATCCCCGACACGCCGGGTACAAGACCAGCCACATCGGTAACTCTCCCTTCCTCTAAGCGAAAGAGAGCCCCTCGTCTCCCAGACTCCAATCTTCTGACTTCTCCTCCAAAGGTGCGACGCTCCCAACGCCTCCGCAGAGAGGCGGCTCCACCGGAAAGGGCACGACCAGAGGTTCAAGAAGCTTCGTCCGAGGTTGCGAGGGCAAACGAGAGTGCTCCATCCATAATCAGGTAATATTTTAGTTCCATGTTATAGAAAAAGACACTTTGGGTTCTAACACTGCCAATTAATCGCAGACAGTCTCCGCCCTCCACCGCACACGCGGAGGCCGAGGAAGGTACGGTCCCGCCCAAGGAAGCAGAGGTTCGAAATCCTGCAAGGGTTGACCCCGAAGCCGCCCAGCCCGAGGGCTCAGCGACATCGGCCACTCCGTCCGAAATTCAATGCGTCGCGAATTATCGCCGGCGAAAGGCTTCCTTGAATAATCCGGCCTTTTCGGACAGGGAGCTTAAGGCTCTCAGCGCAGTGGACGCATACCTCGGGGCGACCCGAGATGCCTTTGACGAGTCACTGGATGTACTGTCGCGAGGGCTGCGGGTAAGGTTTTCAATGATGAATATGACTACCAAGTATAGTAGGAGCCCCTAAGGCTTGATACGAGCCCCTGGGGTCGAATCAAGGCTTGAATTCTAACCCGTATTTGTTGTCATAACAGGAATCTCGCTTGAAGAACGAACAATTGACCTCGGCGTTAGACCAAACAAAGGTGCAGCTTGACGCGGCATTGTCCGAGGTTGAGCAGGTGAAGAAATTCACCAAAGAGGCGCACGATAAGCGCGTTCCCCTTGAAGTGGGTAACGTTAAAAAAGCAGAGCTGACGCCTAGCATTGATTGTAGCAGCAGAAGCCCTGGGCCATCTTGAAAGAGATCTGAAGCAGGCCCGCGAAGATCTGGCGGATGCTGAAGCACAGTGCCAGGCAATTCGGCATATGGGCAACGGGAGTGCGCTTAGGGCTGAAAACGCCTGGCAGGCCCAGGAAATTGAGAGCTTAAAAACTCGCCTGGCTGCTGCAGAGGCGAAGAATCGGCGAGCGGACGATATGATGTATGGTAAGTTAGAAAGTACGAAAGACACTTGTCATGCAAACTGTCCAAGGAAATGTGTCATTCGAAATGTGTTGTTGTTTGACAGTGTGCCTGACTGGCCTTCCTCCGGAGTCGCGGGTTCCGATGTCCGAAGACATGAGCGATCGTCTATCCGAGGTGCATGAAGGAGCTTGGAAAGAAATGAAGGATGTGCACCAGGCGTTATGGCCCGAGGTGACGCTAGTCCCTGAAGACATGGCCGTGCTGGCCAAACATCTTAAAAGAGCGCGGCGCCGGATTCAAGCGTGGAAAGTATCAGCTAGCCGAGAGGGTGCCGGAGAGGCCTGGGCCATGGTGAAGACCCATTACACCGGTTTGAGGACAACGGAATTAGCAGAGGTAGGGCCCCTGGGGCCGGATGGGGAAGAGATCCCGACCAGCCAGGCATACGATAGTGTAATGCCCGCCGCACGATTCTCGCAAAAGGATTGTGCACTAGACACTTTAATAGACGGGTAAGACCGTGCTTGAAATTTGTGGTATGACTTTATGTACCGAGGTATTCTATGTCAAAGGTCCGCCCGTGTAACCGAACTCTGTCAGCCAGCCGTCGGCTTCTGCCTCCTCGGACAGAGTCCGAGGAGTGTCCCGTACTACTGGCCGAGGTTATCGAACCAGGTGCGTCAAGGAACCAGGCAATCGGGCAATGCGGCTCGAAAGACGAGAGGGTAACGGAAGGTTATGTTATATTACTGTTTAACGTAAGAAACATCTTCCGAGGAAAATAGTTCTTCCAACAGTTCCTTTCCGCGGGGAATGTGTCGAACACACCCGTCCGAAGACGGATGACCTCGGGGGTAAAGCCCCTGGTCGGGGTTTGAAAAGACCCTTGCCACGTTAGTCCTATGTCATAGCCGACCAATCCGCATTATAAGACCGCTAGCTTTCGGCTTTATCCGTCTGAGGTACTACACCGGTTGACCCGGGAGTAACAATGACAGCGGTGCTCCCTTTGCCCCCTAGCCGAAATATCGGGAACGTAAGGGGCAAACACAGGAGCCGGGCAACCCAGCTTGGCCAAATCTTAAAGCGAATCGATGCATATAGTGGCTCGAAAGACAATAGTACATAAGGGGTGGAATAGCTATTGTTTTGAAAAGAACCAGCTAAATTGTCCTCGGGGTCATAAAAGAACTTTTCGAGGGGAGAAGATAACAAAGAAAAATGGTTAAATCGAAAGAAAATGCACAAGTTATTTACACAGACCGTATACTTGAAGTTATGCATAGAAGCGCCGGAGTAGCGCCGCGTTCCACGGGTGGGGCTCTAATCGGCCGTCCTCTAGATCTCGGATTCGATAAGCTCCTCCGATGAGCACTTGGTTAATGATGAACGGTCCATCCCATCGAGGGGAGAGCTTGTGTTTTTGTTTTTCGGGGTGTAGTCTCATTACGAGATCCCCGACATTGAATTCTTTAGCACGGACCTCTCTACCGTGGTAGCGTCGTGCCTGCTGTTGATAAATAGCAGAACGAGCCCGTGCGACGTTGCGCTCTTCATCGAGAGCGTCTAAGGCGTCTTGCCGATCGAGTTCGGCCTCCGATTCCTCGTACATGCGCACCCGAGGTGCGTCATGTATGATGTCGCAAGGGAGGACCGCTTCGGCGCCATACACCATAAAAAATGGGGTATACCCGGTGGACCGATTTGGTGTTGTACGCAAGCCCCATAAGACGGAATCAAGTTCCTCAACCCATTTGCAATCGGCTTTTTTAAGGGGGCGAACTAGCCATGGCTTAATTCCACTAAGGATAAGCCCGTTGGCTCGCTCCACCTGCCCATTGGACTGCGGGTGATAGACGGACGTGTAGTCGAGCTTAATGCCCATTTTCTTACACCATGCCTTAACCTCATTAGCCGTGAAGTTGGTTCCATTGTCTGTGATCAGACTGTGGGGGACACCGTAACGATGGACTACCCCCGAAATGAATCCGATGACCTGGACGGCCTCGGCCGAGGTGACTGGCTTTGCTTCGATCCACTTGGTGAATTTGTCTACCATAACGAGTAGGTACTTATTTTTGTTTAATCCACCCTTGAGTGGCCCAACCATATCGAGCCCCCAGACCTCAAAGGGCCATGTAATGGGAATGGTGCGCAGAGCCATGGGGGGCATATGGCTCTGTTTCGCGAATACCTGGCAGCCTGGGCAACGCTGTACTAATGCCGAGGCATCGGCGCTTGCCGTTGGCCAATAGAATCCGGCGCGAAAAGCCTTGCTGACCAGGGTGCGAGCAGCGACGTGATGTCCGCTCATGCCGGAGTGTATCTCCTGAAGCACAAGTTGTCCTTCTTCCTCGGATATGCATCTCTGGAGGACGCACGTTGTACTCATTTTGTAAAGTTCCCCTTCATGAACCTTGTAGGCTTTAGACTGCCTTACGATCTGACGGGAATTGGCTTGGTTATCAGGGAGTTCTTTTCGGAGTAGGTATGCAAGGAGCGGCTCAGTCCATGGTGCGATCACTGCCATGACATCATGCGCTGAATCGGTTGTCCGGATCAGGGACCCGCCTATGATACTGTCGTCCTTTTCGGGCGGGGGCTGTTGCCCGACATCGTTTGAGTCCGATGTTCCTTTACTGTCTTGCTAGACTACGGATGGCTTAAAAAGCCGCTCGAGGAAGGTGTTTTCGGGAACCTTGTCCCGCTTCGCGCCCAGCCGGGCGAGTATGTCTGCGGCTTGATTGCTATCTCGGGGTATATGGTGAAATTCCAGCCCCTCGATTCTGGCCGAGATCTTTAAGACAACATTTCAGTAAGCTGTCATCTTGGGGTCTTTGGCGTCGAACTCACCGTTGATTTGCGAAATGGTGAGGTTCGAATCACCTCGGACCTCGAGGCGTTTAACGCCCATGGAGACTGCTATCCGAAGTCCATGTAAGAGGGCTTCGTATTCGGCTGCGTTATTGGAGTCCGTGTACATGATTTGCAGTACATATCGAATGTTATCTCCCGTGGGGGACGTGAGTACCACGCCGGCCCCTAGGCCGGCAAGCATTTTGGAGCCATCAAAATACATTGTCCAATGCGAGTAGGTACTGTACTCACGAGGGAGTTCGGCTTCGGTCCATTCAGCCACGTAGTCTGCCAACACCTGGGATTTAATTGCCCGGCGTGGTTTATAGATAATTTCGAAAGGGAGGAGCTCTATAGCCCATTTGGCGATGTGCCCCGTCGCATCTCTATTATTTATTATGTCACCTAACGGGACGTCGGATGCCACGGTCACCGCGCACTCTTGAAAGTAGTGTCGAAGCTTTCCTGACGCCATGAAGACTGCGTACGCTTTTGATAGTGAGGGTAACGCGTCTTACAGGGGGTTAAGACCTCGGACACGTAGTATACGGGTTTCTGGACTTGGAACTTATGACCTTCCATGTCTCGTTCGACCACGAGGACTGCGCTAACCACCTGGTTTGTAGCCGAGATGTATAATAGCATTGGTTCGCAAACGCCTGGTGCTGCAAGGATTGGGTTGGTGGCAAGGAGGGCCTTGATGTCTTCCAGGGCCGCCGCAGCCTCCTTGGTCAATTTGAATGTTTTAGTCTGCTTTAACAGCCTGTACAATGGTAAAGCTTTTTCGCCAAGCCGTGATATAAAACGACTTAGGGCTGCTACGCAGCCCGCTAGCTTTTGTACATCTTTGAGCTCTGTAGGGATCTCTAGGTGATCCAGGGCTCGAATTTTGGCCGGATTGTCCTCAATTCCTCGGCTAGATACAATAAAACCGAGGAGTTTGCCAGCCGGGACCCCGAAGACGCATTTTTCGGGGTTGAGTCTTATTTTATATTCCCGTAGGCTGGCAAATGTATCGCGGAGGTTGTCCACCAGTTGGTCGACGCGTTTGGTTTTGACAACCACGTCGTCTACATAGGCCTCCATAGTTTTTCCGATGTGGTCTTTCAGGCATGTTTGAATCATACGCTGGTACGTAGCGCCAGCGTTCTTTAGTCCGAAGGGCATCGTATTGAAGCAAAACGGTCCATAAGGCGTAATAAATGTTGTTGCTGCCTGGTCCGATTCCTTCATTCTTATTTGATGATACCCTGAATAGGCATCTAGGAAGCACAATGTGTCGTGGCCCGCAGTGGCGTCCACAATTTGGTCAATACGGGGTAGGGGAAAAGGGTCTTTAGGGCAAGCTTTGTTGAGGTCTTTGAAATCGACGCACAACCGCCAGGACCTGTCCTTTTTCGGTACCATGACCAAGTTGGCTAGCCAGTCGGGGTGTTTTATGTCCTTGATGAATCCTGCCTCCAGCAGCTTTGCCAGTTCCTCGCCCATTGCTTGACGCTTGGGCTCGGAAAAACGCCGAAGTGTTTGCTTAACGGGTTTATAGCCTGCCAGTATGTTTAGGCTGTGCTCTGCGAGCCTACGGGGTATCCCAGGCATGTCGGAGGGGTGCCAGGCGAATATGTCCCAGTTTTCCCTAAGGAAAGCGCATAGGCCTTCGGCAACCTTCGGGTCGAGGTTAGCCCCTATGGACGCCGTTTTAGCGGGGTCCGTGGGGTGAACTTGGAATTTGATAATCTCGTCGGCCAGCTTGAAAGAAGTAGGTCTTGATCTTTTGTCAAGGATGACATCGTCCCGATCGACTTCGGCGCGTAGTGCGGTTAATTCTTCGGCCGCGAAGGCTTCGGCCAGGTTCTCGAGGGAGAGGGACACCGTTTTATTCTCGGCTTTGAGCGCCCTGTCAGGATCACTCGAAATGGTAATGATCCCTTTTGGGCCCGGCATCTTGAGCTTCATGTAGCGATAATGCGGTACCGCTTGAAATCTTGAAAAGGCGTCCCGTCCAAGGATGGCGTGATATCCGCTTTTGAAAGGCGCGATATGGAATGTAATCTCTTCGGAGCGATAATTGTCTGAGGTCCCGAAGACTATGTCTAAAGTTATCTTTCCACAGCAGCGTGCCTCTCTCCCGGGCACTATTCCTTTAAAGGTAGTGGCGCTCAGTTCTATGCGTGTTTTATCGATGTGCATTTTATCCAGAGTGTCTTCATATATCAAATTCAGGCTGCTGCCTCCGTCCATCAGGACCTTATGGAGGCGGCAGCGGTCCACGATGGGATCGAGGACTAGCGCGGCGGGACACCTGTCCAGGGTAGACTTCGGCTGATCATTCTGAGTGAAGGAGATCGGCGTGTCTATCCAGGCATCCCGAGGCGATACCCGCTGGACGGTGTTAGCTTCCCGTAAGGCCCGTTTGCACTGGTTTTTAGATGTAAATGTCTCATAAATCATAAAGACTTTGTCTTCATCCGAGATCTGTCCAGAGTGGCTGGAGGTGCCCGCCAAAAGGGCGGGCCACCCTTTGGCCACCTGCCTTAGCACCCAACAGTCTCGAAGGCTGTGGGTTGGGCAGGAGTTAACTAATACGGCGTGGATCGGGCATGGTTTACCCAGAAAGCCGTTCCGGGGTGATCGGAGGTTTTCTTCTTGTTCCGGGGACGATCACCCGAGGTATTGCATTTGTGATTTTCGCGCCGAGGCGCCGATCGGTCGCGTTCCGGGTAGTCTTCATAGATCGAGTCCGTATTCTCCTTGGTTCACCAGGCGTCTTCAATAGCGCAAAATTGCACTACCAAGTTGGTTAATTCAGGGAATGTTCGGACGCAACGGCGGGCGAGGGCGTTCAAGACGCCTTTATCCTTGCATCCACGCTCGAAAGCGGCGATTATATTAGAGTCTTGGTACTCTAGTATCTTGCTCTTGACGATCAAGAACCTGGCCCAGTATTGCCGAATTGGCTCACCAGGGATCTGCCGCACGTAAGCCAAGTCCCAGATGTCGGACGGGCCAGAGTCGTCAGGGCGATATTCAATACAAGAGGTGGGCGGACTAGATCCGGTCTCTAAAGACCGCGGACCATCGTCCTCGTCCCGTTTACCCAACGGTGGATTCGTAGTTATCGGTTTAGCCGATTCGATCTGGGAGTCGGTCATTAGTGGGTCACCGTCTGATCCGATCTCCAGGAAGTATCTTACCCCCTCATCGGCGAGGGGGGCCTTCATTGGAGCCGGGGAAGGGTCTCGATTCGCTTCCACGTTACGTGGGGGTGTCTGCGAGACCAAAGTTTCAGATGTGGAGACATGCTCCGTGGTTTTAAAGCCGTTGACTGGCGATCCCATCGATCCCTCCGGCGATCTCACAGCGGAACTCTCAATGAAAGCACCAGTGTCGGTTTAAAAACCGGCAGACCTCGGGGTAGGGGGTCCCGAGCTGCGGATCTAGGATCGATGGTAACAAAGACAATGGAGACGGTATTTACCCAGGTTCGGGCCCTCTTGATGGAGGTAAAACCCTACGTCCTGCTTCTGTTATATTGATGAAGATGTATCGAGTACAGAGTTGATCTACCTCGAGATCGTAATATGAGTCTAACTTCTATGGCTAGGTAAGCAATGTTGCGTATATCCCCGTCACGGGTTAAACCCTATGGCTTATATACACGCCAGGGAGGGTATCTAGGGTTACAAATTCGGTATGCTAGGAGAGAGGCGGCATGATAGATCTTGGAGTATACGTCAAGTCTTCGGTAGGAGCAGCCTTGATCACGCCTCCCTCGTACGGTCTCCGGAGTCCATCTTGGTTATGTGCGGGGGTATGTTGGCCCAAACGAGGAGACAGGTCGGCCCGGTTAGCACCCCCTAATCCAGGACACCGTCACATGGGCTCCACAAGGTACCACGGCGCCCCCCCTGGGGCGCGCTCTAGTGCCTTGTGAAGCCTCCGTGAGGCTTCTAGCCTCCTCCCGAAGCTTCCCAGGTTTCTTTTGTCCAGAAAAAAATCTCGAAAAAGTTTCATGGCATTTGGACTTCATTTGGTACTATTTCTCTGAAAAGCCAAAAACAAGCAGAAAACAACAACTGGCACTAGGCACTGGGTTAATAGGTTAGTCCCAAAAAATGATATATAATTGCATATAAAAACATCCAAGATTGATACTATAATAGCATGGAACAATCAAAAATTATAGATACGTTGGAGACGTATCAGGCAGCCCATGACATATATGAGGAAGATTCCACAAGACTTGGTGATCAAGACAAGGACTCCTTTCCACCGACGTAGCCGACTAGGACTCCCTGCGAGAAAGTGATCACGGAGCTTACAATTAAATTAACATGTACCCAGTTCAAGTTGTAGTAGATCGGGATACAACACTGAGCGTCCTGTTACCGTGGACAAGGCTATTCGAATAGATAATCTTCCCTGCAGGGGTGCACTACTGTTACCCAACACGCTGGATTAACTCTGGCCGGACACACTTTTCTGGGTCATACCTGGCCTCGGCTGATCGACACGATGTAGTTCTACCCAGGCTCAGCAGAGAGGTCCCCGCCGGTCTACATCCTAAGTGCTTAGGGGTCTTGGGCTCATCGCCCTTTGCACTCCGGGTCGTTGCGCGCAGGGCGAATCCAGGCGCCACCTCTCTCCTGGATGGCGCCGGCCCAGCCGTGCCGCAATGCTGAACTGGACGTCTGACAGAGCTTTTGGCTAATACATACGGCACCGAGGGCCCCATTAAACCATTATCCCGCGTGGTGGTAGTGCGTATAGGCCAGTGGCCAACTCAGATCAATACCCAAATCCGTTAGTGCATTATTAATTTTAGTGATGGCTGTCGGGACAAGTCCGGAGCTACCACCACAACCTGGGTGGTACCGCTAAACAGCCAGCCGCCACAGTAACTCTCGCGGGTGCTCTCCGGGCCCGCCCGACTTTCATGTGTATCTCTCGCGGGTACCCCTCGGGGTCGACCCGACTTTATCATAGGACTAAGGTAAAGGTCAAAGTACCCATGTGTCCGTAACATCAAGGAGGAATCCGAGGAATCACCCTCGTTGGATTCCCACTCGATGTAACCGTCAAGGTGAACCTGGAGGAATCACCCTCGATGGGTCCACACTTGAGGGGCTGCACGACTGAGACATCATCGGAGGTGGTGAAAGAGGAATCACCCTCAGTAACCCACAACCGACTAGCTATGCTACAGAGCTATCATCAGGAGTGAGATAGGAGGTATCACCCTCGGCACTCGATAGTAGCTCTGCAGAGTCGTACAACCTAGGGGTGTGCGGTGCTGTGTAGGTCTCTGCACATCGATCACGCTGATTGATTCATCGGTAGCAAAGCATAGCAACAAGGACAAGGGTGTGGGGCCATTGATGGATCACTAACCAGCCTATACTAAGCATTTAGGTCAACAGGTAAAGTATCAACAGCAGGTTACAAAATCAGGCTATGCATCAGAATAGGAGCAATCAAATACAGTAGCAAAATCTAATGCAAGCATGAGAGAGAAGGAATGGGCGATATAGGAATGATCAAGGGGGTTTTGCTTGCCTGGAAGCTTTGCCGAAAAAGAAGGGTTGCCGGTGATGTAGTAGTCCTCAGGGGCCACGTCTGTGCCGGGATCTACCGGAGAAGAAGAGGGGGAAGAAATAGATAAATACATGGCAACAAAAGCAATCACATAACATGACATGACTATAAGCTATGCCGGGGTGATCTAACACAGAGCTAAGTGCTACAGACGGAGCGGGAAAATATCTGGAATATTTTCCCGGCCGTGGGCAGTTTTTGGATAGGTGATCCGGAGGGGAAGGTTCCATGTTTGCATGGTTGTGGGCATGTGACAGGTAAACGGAGGGCATATTCGGATTCGTTGGAATTTTCTGATCAACTTTCATGTAGAAAACTTTTTCATCCGAGTTACGGATTATTTTCTACGATTTTCCGAAGTTTTCAGCAATTTCTGGAATTAACAGATTATTTTAATTCAAATTATCCAGAACAGTGCCAAAAAGGGCTAGGTGCACCCGGTGCAGTGCACCAGAGATGCACCAAAGGGGCTGACTGGTGGGCTAGGCCAGCTGAGTCAACGGGTTAGCCGTTGACCAGTTGACTGGTCAACTGGGCCCCACTGGTGAGTGATTGGGCTCTGCCCAGTCAGCACAGTTGACTAGTCAACTGGGTCAACTGGGCCCGCGGGGCCCAGCTGCAAGTGACACAGAGGTGGGCCCGGGCGATGCCACGTCAGCGCCGGTACCGGAGAGAGCTCCGGCGAGCCAGTTTTCGTGGCGACGCGTCGGGAGCTCGCCGGAAACACGCTAGGGGGCACGGTTTGACGCGTGCTTGGGCTGGTTCGAATGCCCGTACCGAGCCGCATCCAATGGTGGCGGAAGTAGTGGCTGGGGTGCAGCGTAGCAACGGCGGTGACGGCGTGCAGCGGCGATCGGAATCGGGGCTCGACGCATTCGGCGTTCTGACCCGTTTGCGCGCGAACTAAAGCTACAGGGGGCATCGGGAGTCCACCCTGAGCACGAGGGCGTGCTCGGCCGGCCACGACAGGGGCTACGGCATCGGCGGCGAGCTCGACAGCGGAGCCAGAGCTCCGGCGATGGCATCCGCGGCGTTCGGCTAGCTATGGGCGGCGAAACAAGGCACGAACGGGAAGAGCAGGGGTGGAACTCACCGGGCAGGCTCACGGAGGCCTCTCGGGTGAACGGGAGCGCGGTGGAGGAGTGGATCGAGCGCGGCGATCATGGAGGCTGAAGGTTGAAGACGAGGCCGTAGCCGGCGCTGCGGTACTCCCCGAGCTCGAGGCGGTGCTGCTGGCGACGAGGAAGGGCGCAGTGCAGCTGGAGGACACCCTCCCAAAGCTTGGAGAGCCCGGTGGCCGCGAACTCGACGGACGCGCGGCGGCGGCTGCGTCGGGGAGGAAGGGGTCAAGAAGGAGAGCGAGGGAGAAGGGGAGGAGAGGCGTCTATGGGGTCTAGGGGGAACGGGAGTAGCCCGGGGTGGCCTTATCCCCTCCGCCCAACTGCTTTGTCGCCGTGGCGAACGGTGGCCGGTGCGGCGCGCGCTCGGCCGCGGGCAAGCTGACACGGAGAGGGAGCAGGTAGGCGACGGCGTTAACGGGCTGGGCCGGCTCGGGCCGCAGGTGAGCGCCAGGTAAGCCCTTCCCCTTTTCCAGTTTTCTGTTTTCTCCTTTATTTATAAACAGAGAATGAAAAATATGGATCTAGTCCACATAAATCCCTGACATTTTTTAGGCACTGCCACAAAATGTTTGGGGAGCAAAGAATTCATTTGAATCTTGCATAAATGAAAATGGATTAAATGGGGCTGTTTTGGGTACTATTTTGGTTGCTAGGGTCAATTTGGGAATGCAAATAATGTTGGCTTTATTTTTATAATTACTTTGGGATTATTTGCAATATTGTGAACTATTTTGATTTAATATTTGATCAACTTTTATTTTGACTTGCATTTAGAATTTTTGTTTAAAGTGGAATTTGAAATGAGATATGAACAAATGATGATTTAACACTGCAAATGAAGATGACTTGGCATGATTAGAAGATGATCACGGTAGCATATTACAAGGGGGTGTTACGATTCTCCTCCTCTAAAAGAAATTCTCGTCCCGAGAATTCATGAGGTAGAAGGGAAAAGGTCGGGGTATTCTTCACGAAGACGATCCTCACGTTCCCAAGTGGCTTCACCTTCAGAATTATTTGACCACTGAACTTTAAGGAAGTTGATTGCCTTCTGACGAGTTCGACGCTCTGCTTGATCAAGAATATGGATTGGATGTTCCTTATAGGACATGTCATCCTGCAATTCCAGCACTTCATGATCCACTGCTCGGATCGGATCCTTGAAGCAGCGGCGCAGTTGCGACACATGGAAAACATCATGAACCTGAGAAAGGTTCAGCGGTAGTTCCAACTGATATGCCACTTCTCCCCGTATGGCGAGAATACGGAATGGGCTGATGTAGCGAGGAGCTAGCTTGCCCTTGATTCCGAAACGGTGGGTGCCCTTCATCGGAGTGACACGAAGGTATGCTTGTTCGCGAGGTTGATAGACCATTACCTTGTGTTTACGGTCATAATTGCTCTTCTGACGAGACTGAGCAGTCTTCAGATGTTCGCGAACAATACGAACTTGCTCTTCAGCGTGTTGGATAATGTCTGGACCGAAGAGTGGCCGTTCCCCAGTTTCTGACCAATTCAGAGGAGTTCGGCACTTACGTCCATAAAGAACTTCAAATGGTGCCATCTTCAGACTAGCTTGATAGCTATTATTGTATGAGAATTCAGCATACGGGAGAGATTCCTCCCATTTCTTGCCAAAGGAGATGACACATGCGCGAAGCATATCTTCTAGCACTTGGTTGACTCATTCAACTTGACCCTGGGACTGGGGGTGAAAAGCGGTGCTAAAGGATAGATGAGTTCCAATAGCTTGTTGGAAACTTTCCCAGAACCTTGAGGTAAATAGGCTGCCACGGTCTGAACTGATCTCCAATGGAACACCGTGAAGAGACACAATTCTGGAAACATACAAGTCTGCTAACTGACTAGCAATGATTGTCTCCTTGACTGGCAGAAAGTGAGCAACCTTTGAAAATCGGTCAATGACGACAAAAATAGCATCATGACCCTTCTGCGATCTGGGAAATCGCGTAATGAAATCCATTTCAACTTTGTCCCATTTCCATTCGGGAATAGCAAGTGGTTGCAGAGTTCCAACATGTCTTTGGTGTTCTGCTTTGATGCGACGGCAAACGTCACACTCAGCAACATAACGAGCAATGTCTCGCTTCATATCAGGCCACCCGTACCGCTAACGAATGTCTTGGTACATCTTGGTACTACCCGGATGAATAGACAAAGGTGTGTCGTGTGCTTCTTTCATGACATCCGAACGCGAGTCTAGATTGTGCTTTCTGGGGACCACTAGGCGGCCTGTGAAGAACAAGGCACCATCATCATCAACAGTGAAGAACAATGAATTTCCTTTGGAGAGATAGCTCTTGAACTTCTCAACTTTAGAGTCATACTTCTGCCTTGTCTTGATGTTGTGCTCGAGATCTGGTTCAACAACCAAGGTATTTAGATAGCCTTGAGGAACTATCTCGAGGTTCGGTTTTCGAAGCTCTTCATACAGGAGTGGTTGTTGTAGCTGAACCTCAAGTTCACAGCAGTAAGATTTACGGCTCAAGGCATCAACCATTACATTAGCCTTGCCAGGGGTATAAGAAATACCCAAGTCATAGTCCGTAATGGCCTCCATCCATCTCTGCTGACGGAGGTTCAGAGATTGCTGAGTGAACAAGTACTTCAGACTTTGATGATCCGTGTAGATCTCACAACGATTACCGAGTAGGTAATGTCGCCATAACTTCAATGCATAAATAACTGCTGCAAGTTCGAGATCATGTGTTGGATAATTCTCTTCATGAGGACGCAACTGTCGAGAGCCATAAGCAATCACCTTGCGCTCTTGCATTAGGACACAGCCTAATCCTTGACGAGATGCGTCGCAATAAATCACGAAGTTCTTGCGAGAGTCTAGAGGAGCAAGTACTGGGCCAGATGTCAGCTTGTCTTTGAGTGTTTGAAAACTTTCCTAACATTTTTCTGTCCACTCAAACTTAACGCCTTTGTGAAGCAGATCAGTCAAAGGCTTGGCAATCTTGGAGAAGTTCTCGACAAAACGGCGGCAATAGCTGGCGAGTCCGAGAAAACTTCTGACTTGTTTGACATTCTTCGGTGGAGTCCATTCAAGAATAGCCTGAACTCGTTCTGGGTTAACAGCAATGCCATCTTTGGAAATCACGTGGCCAAGATATGTCACTTCAGACAACCAGAATTCACACTTGGAATACTTGGCATACAGTTGATGTTCACGCAGCTTCTCCAGTACAAGCCAAAGATGTTTGGCATGTTCTTCTTCATTCTTCGAATATACAAGGATATCATCCAGATAAACCACGACGAATTTGTCGAGGTAATCCATGAAGATGTAGTTCATTAACCGGGAGAAGGTTGCTGGAGCGTTGGTTAAGCCAAAGGACATGACAGTGTACTCGTAAGAACCATAGCGAGTAACGAAGGCTGTCTTCGGAATATCCTCTTTGCGAACTCTGATCTGATGGTATCCCAATCTCAAATCAAGTTTAGAGAATACTGAGGAACCAGCAAGTTGATCATACAGATCATTGATTCTGGGGAGCGGATACTTGTTATGAATTGTTGCTTGGTTGATAGGGCGATAATCTTGAACCAACCGATTCGTTCCATCCTTCTTCTTAACAAAGAGAGAAGGTGCTCCCCAAGCAGAAGAACTGGGGCGGATGAAACCCTTTTGAAGTGACTTGTCGATTTCCTCCTTAAGTTCAAGGAGTTCATGCGGCGGCATCTTGTATGGGCGCTTGGCAATAGGAGTGGTGCCTGGTTTCAGGTTGATAACAAATTCGACAGCTCTAGCAGGTGGTACTCCTGGAAGTTCCTCTGGGAAGAATCTTGAAAATCTCGAACAACTGGAACATTCTCGATTCCTTCAAGAGGTGAAGCATTCAAGGCATTTAGTGCATATATCTGGCTCTCAGCCTTCTGGATTATCTGGGCGGAGTAGTTGATCACCTGGACAGAAGGGTATGTGAGCTGGACTGTCTTGGCGGCACAGTTGATCAAAGAATTATAGGCTGCCAACCATTCCATACCAAGAATGATGTCTATGTTGGAAGGTCCGAGCACAGTGAGAGAAGCCGGAAAAAAGTAGACCCCCAATTTCGATTTGGTTGCGAGGGCTTACCATTGTGGTTTGCCACTTGGCTCCCGAAGATTGAACCGCTAAAGGAGTGAGCAAATTTTCCATATCTAACCCATGCAACCGAGCAAATTGTTGGGACCCAAATGCATGCAATGCTCCTGAATCAAAGAGAACAGAGGCTGGCACTGAATTAACGCGAAGGGTACCCAATACGATTTTTGGGGCCTCACGAGCTTCTTCAATCTTGACATGGGTGACTTGACCATAACTCATAGCAGGCGGCCTGGCATTACAATTTCTGTTGCGATGGTTTCGACGGCCCTTCTTGCGGCCAACATGAGGACGTGATGCATTGTGCAGCTGATCCGGGCGACAGTTGATAGTAAGGTGCCCTGGCTGCCCACACTTGTGGCATAAGCCATTATTGGTTAAAGGAGCCATAATAGTTGGTTTGTCGTCTTGAATTCTGAGCTGTCTCGGCGGCGCAGGCAGACGAGGTGCGACATAAGACGGCCTTGGGGTTGGGGCAGGTCGGTGATGAACATTGTGCGGAATGCAGACTTGACGTTTCTGAGCAGGCTGACCCAAGGATGAGCCAAGATCACGAGTGCGCTTGAGCGACTCCTGGTGCTCATTCAGACCAGTTTCAGTCTGGAAAGCTTGGCTGACCAGCATTGCAAAGTCTACGCAATCATGGGCAACTAGTGCTAGATTTATATCAGGACGCAATCCTTCACGGAATTTCTCTTGCTTGCGCGTGTCAGTGCAGACGTCATCCTCAGCATAGCGGGATAAGTCGAGAAATTTCCTCTGATATTCATCCACAGACATTTTGCCCTGTGTGAGTTTGCGGAATTCCTTCTTCTTCTGGTCCTTCAGACCTTGAGGAATGTGCCGTGCATGAAAGGCTGACTGAAATTCCTGCCAAGTGGTTACAGTTCCAGTAGGCAGCATACCCCTGTGACTTTCCCACCATTGAGGAGCTGGACCCTTCAAGTGAAATGCCGCAAAGGTGATGTAATTGTCAGGGGCAACATTAGCTGATTCCATTTCAAACAGGATGTCCCGAAGCCAATCATCAGCATCCATAGGATTGGTGGAGCTGCGGAAAATGGACGGGTTGAGGCGCATGAATTTTTGCAGAGCTATTGGGGCAGACTGCTGCTGAGCATTCTGAGTTGGGAATTGGGCCATTACCCTAGTCATAAACTGACGATTCAGCTCAAACTACTGCATCATTGCGGCAATATAGGGTGGAGGTGGAGGATCACCAGCCATCCTGCTTCAACAACAGGGGCAGTTTAGCAAGAACAACTGCATGTGTATGGAGTCATTCATAATGTAACATGAGCGGTGAACAAGAAGTGTATTAGATACATATCAGTAGTCATTAAAGACATGCAGATCCATGCACAGAGTCGGTTACAAACGGCAGTAGGAGTTCGGAAACACTCGCAACTAGACAAACTAGGTGGCACGCAGCACGCGGTGGAGAGATACAACAACGGGACATAGCAAAGGCTACATCACGTCAGAGAAAACTACTGGGGCGAGGAATCTGCAAGGGACAACGCAGGGTGCCCTCGATAAAAGGATCATGCGGTCCGCGAACACTGTGAAGCAGAACCTGGCCCACAATACAAAGAAGGTTGATTCAAATCTCCGGGTGGATGTGATCGCAAGAACCTAGAGTCAGAGTCAGTAAAACTCGTTAACCCGAATAGAAGAGAGAGAGCAGAGTCCCAGAGTAAGGAAGAGGAATAAAAGATCCTAATCCCATCCGTTAGCGACGTGGGCCCGTAAGCCACACAGCCATGTTAGTAAAATAGTTTTTGAAAGACTAGACTCAACTTCGGCCAAGGAGATGGAAAGGGGATTCCTACAGGCAGTCGGCTCTGATACCAACTTGTGACGCCCCCGACTTAATCGTGCACTAATCATACACGCAAATGCGCACAATCAAGCCCAGGGACTCACGGGAAGATATCACAACACAACTCTAAACACAAATAAAAATAATACAAGCTTTATATTACAAGCCAGGGGCCTCGAGGGCTCGAATACAAAAGCTCGCATACAAGCGTTAGCGGAAGCAACAACAGTATCTGAGTACAGACACAAAGTTAATCAAAACTGCCTTAAGAAGGCAAAAACAAACAACGGCTCTGATCGAAAAGGTGCAGGCCTCCTGCCTGGGAGCCTCCTAAACTACTCCTGGTCGTCGGTCTCCAAGTAGTTATAAGCTCCACCGGTGGGGTTGTAGTAGTCGTCGACTGAGGCAGCTGGCTCCGGGGCTCCGTCATCTGGTCACAGCAATCGGGTATGGGGAAAAGACGTAGCAAAGCAACCGTGAGTACTCATCCAAAGTACTCGCAAGACTTACATCAGATCTATACTATTTATGCATCGGTACCAAATCAAGGGGCTGTATCTGTGCACTAGACTCCAGAAATGCCAGAATAGAGAGAAAAGCCTAGCCTATCGAAGACTAGCATCTTCAGCGTCTTGCAGCATTAGAAGAGTACAGATTAGCATCATATATTAAAGTAACAAGCATGTAGTAGCAAAGCCTAGAGATCCTTCCTCGACTCCCTGCGAGAAAGCGATCCCGGAGCTTACAATTAAATTAACATGTATCCAGTTCAAGTTGTAGTAGATCGGGATACAACACTGAGCGTCCTGTTACCGTGGACACGGCTATTTGAATAGATAATCTTCCCTGCAGGGGTGCACTACTGTTACCCAACACGCTCAATTAACTATGGCCGGAAACACTTTTCTGGGTCATACCCGGTCTCGGCTGATTGACACGACGTAGTCCTACCTAGGCTCAGCAGAGAGGTCCCCGCCGGTCTACATCCTAAGTGCTCAGGGGTCTTGGGCCCATCGCCCTTTGCACTCCGGGTCGTTGCGCGCAGGGCGAATCCAGGCGCCACCTCTCTCCTGGATGGCGCCGACCCAGCCGTGCCGCAATGCTGAACTGGACGTCTGACAAAGCTTTCGGCTGATACATACGGCGCTGAGGGCCCCATTAAACCATTATCCCGTGTGGTGGTAGTGCGTATAGGCCAGTGGCCAACTCAGATCAATACCCAAATCCATTAGTGCTTTATTAATTTTAGTGACGGCTGTCGGGACAAGTCCGGAGCTACCACCACAACCTGGGTGGTACCACTAAACAGCCAGCCGCCATAGTAACTCTCGCGGGTGCTCTCCGGGCCCGACCGACTTTCATGTGTATCTCTCGCGGGTACCCATCGGGGCGACCCGACTTTATCATAGGACTGAGGTAAAGGTCAAAGTACCCATGTGTCCATAACATCAAGGAGGAATCCGAGGAATCACCCTCGTTGGATTCCCAATTGATGTAACCGTCAAGGAAAACCTGGAGGAATCACCCTCAATGGGTCCACACTTGAGGGGCTGCACGACGGAGACATCATCGGAGGTGGTGAAAGAGGAATCACCCTCAGTAACCCACAACCGACTAGCTATGCTACAGAGCTATCATCAGGAGTGAGATAGGAGGTATCACCCTCGGCACTCGATAGTAGCTCTGCAGAGTCGTACAACCTAGGGGTGTGCGGTGTTGTGTAGGTCTCCGCACATCGATCACGCTGATCGAGTCATCGGTAGCAAAGCATAGCAACAAGGACAAGGGTGTGGGGCCATTGATGGATCACTAACCAGCCTATACTAAGCATTTAGGTCAACAGGTAAAGTATCAACAGTAGGTTACAAAATCAGGCTATGCATCAGAATAGGAGCAATCAAATACAGTAGCAAAATCTAACGCAAGCATGAGAGAGAAGGAATGGGCGATATAGGAATGATCAAGGGGTTTATACTTGCCTGGAAGCTTTGCCGAAAAAGAAGGGTTGCCGGTGATGTAGTAGTCCTCAGGGGCCACGTCAGTGTCGGGATCTACCGGAGAAGAAGAGGGGGAAGAAACAGATAAATACACGGCAACAAAAGCAATCACATAACATGACATGACTATAAGCTATGCCGGGGTGATCTAACGCAGAGCTAAGTGCTACAGACGGAGCGGGAAAATATCTGGAATATTTTCCCGGCCGTAGGCAGTTTTCGGAAAGGTGATCCGGAGGGGAAGGTTCCATGTTTGCATGGTTGTGGGCATGTGACAGGTAAACGGAGGGCATATTCGGATTCGTTGGATTTTTCTGATCAACTTTCTTGTAGAAAACTTTTTCATCCGAGTTACGGATTATTTTCTACGCTTCTCCGAAGTTTTCAGTAATTTCTGGAATTAACAGATTATTTTAATTCAAATTATCCAGAACAGTGCCAAAAAGGGCTAGGTGCACCCGGTGCAGTGCACCAGAGATGCACCAGAGGGGCTGACTGGTGGGCCAGGCCAGCTGAGTCAGCGGGTCAGCCGTTGCCCAGTTGACTGGTCAACTGGGCCCCACTGGTCAGTGACTGGGCTCTGCCTAGTCAGCACAGTTGACCAGTCAACTGGGTCAACTGGGCCCGCGGGGCCCAGCTGCCAGTGACATAGAGGTGGCCCCGGGCGACGCCACGTTAGCGCCGGTACCGGAGAGAGCTCCGGCGAGTCAGTTTTCGCGGCGGCGCGTCGGGAGCTCACCGGAAACGCGCTAGGGGGCACGGTTTGACGCGTGCTTGGGTTGGTTCGAACGCCCGCACCGAGCCGCATCCAATGGTGGCGGAAGCAGTGGCTGGGGTGCAGCGTAGCGACGGCGGCGACGGCGTGCAGCGGCGGCCGGAATCGGGGCTCGACGCATTCGGCGTTCCGGCCCGTTTGCGCGCGAACTAACGCTACAGGGGGCATCGGGAGTCCACCCTGAGCATGAGGGCGTGCTCGGCCAGCCACGACAGGGGCTACGGCATTGGCGGCGAGCTCGACAGCGGAGCCAGAGCTCCGTCGATGGCATCCGCGGCGTTCGGCTAGCTATGGGCGGCGAAACAAGGCACGAACGGGAAGAGCAGGGGTGGAACTCACCGGGCAGGCTCACGGAGGCCTCTCGGGTGAACGGGAGCGCGGTGGAGGAGTGGATCGAGCGCGGCGATCACGGCGTCTGAAGGTTGAAGACGAGGCCGTAGCCGGCGCTGCGGTACTCCCCGAGCTCGAGGTGGTGCTGCTGGCGACGAGGAAGGGCGCGGCGCAGCTGGAGGACACCCTCCCAAAGGTTGGAGAGACCGGTGGCCACGAACTCGACGGACGCGCAGCGGCGGCTGCGTCGGGGAGGAAGGGGCCGAGAGGGAGAGCGAGGGAGAAGGGGAGGAGAGGCGTCTATGGGGTCGAGGGGGAACGGGAGTAGCCCGGGGTGGCCTTATCCCCTCCGCCCATCTGCTCTGTCGCCGTGGCGAACGGTGGCCGGTGCGGCGCGCGCTCGGCCGCGGGCGAGTTGACACGGAGAGGGAGCAGGTAGGCGACGGCGTTAATGGGCTGGGCCGGCTCGGGCCGCAGGTGAGCGCCAGGTAAGCCCTTCCCCTTTTCCAGTTTTCTGTTTTCTCTTTTATTTATAAACAGAAAAGAAAATGTTTAGGCTACCAAATGGCTAAGGAAAAATATGGATCTATTCCACATAAATCCGTGACATTTTTTAGGCACTGCCACAAAATGTTTGGGGAGCAAAGAATTCATTTGAATCTTGCATAAATGAAAATGGATTAAATGGGGCTGTTTTGGGTACTGTTTTGGTTGCTAGGGTCAATTTGGGAATGCAAATAATGTTGGCTTTATTTTTATAATTACTTTGGGATTATTTGCAATATTGTGAACTATTTTGATTTAATATTTGATCAACTTTCATTTTGACTTGCATTTAGAACTTTTGTTTAAAGTGGAATTTGAAATGAGATATGAACAAATGATGATTTAACACTGCAAATGAAGATGACTTGGCATGATTAGAAGATGATAACGGTAGCATATTACAAGGGGGTGTTACATCCTAGGCCTCCGGTACATTATATAAGCCGAGGCTAGGCTAGTTGATAGATCAATAGAATCATACACAACAATCTCATGGTAGATATATGTACTCTGTACTATCCCCCATATCAATACATTGAAAAGTAGGACGTAGGGTATTATCTCTTCAAGAGAGCCCGAACTTGGGTAAAATCTTGTGTCCATGTTACCATCGCTCCAAGATGCCTAGCTTAGGATGCCTACCTCAAGATATGCCGTATTTAGCACCAACATTGGTGGCCCATACAGGTTCCTGCTGGCAGTTGCCATGATGTGATGGGAATTCAGATTAGTATCTGGCGCGATCTACGCATTGGAACAAAACTTCATCGTCAACGTCGGCATCTTCGTCGCCGGCTCGATTGGTCGCCTCGGCTGGACTGAGGATTACGCTCATCGTCGGATCGTCAAGATCGGATGAGTGTCATCATCAACATCAACTCTAATATCTATCAAGATCATGGAGATATCATCCATGGAGCTCGGGGGCTCAATGTCAACATTGTCCTCGGGCGACCGTGCAATTTTTCTGGATAGGGGATTCGTGTTCGCCGTCCCCGCCCCTCGAGCATCGCTTTGACGATTGCTTTGGTGGAATTGTGTAGAATTGAGTCTAGAACAACCCTGTAAAATTTCATTGCGTTTCGACGGAGAAATCTCCAGCAATCTCCGATATACCGGAGCCCTGTCGAATCTGGAGGGGAATCTAGACGAGTTTGGGACAAGGAGTCCAGCAGTTAGCTCAGACATCCTTTGGAAGATCCAACCGTATCGGTTGCGGAATTCATATATCGACCACCCCTCAAAATTTCAGCTCGATCCGACCGTTCAAACTCCGGAAAACTTCCGATGAGTGCATCGATTTTCGGATTTGTTTCCTGCGCGAAAATGAATCCGACCCGAATTCATCTTTCTTCATGAACGGGATATTGGACATCCTTTTTGGAGGAATATTTTTCTAGGGTATTGTGTGTTGTTCTCAAACATGTGCCCATAAATTTTGAGTCTCTTCCGAGGCAATCTTCAATGTCGTGTCGGTGTCAAACCAGCCCGACAACGTTACACCACGGATGTTGACCTGCGCTAGACGGGTCATCACTTCGTCGAGCCGACGACAACCACCTCGGATCATTACCTTAGCGAGCCAACCATGATTCCGGCATCGCAAAGGCCAGATCATCGCCAATACAACATCGTCGCCCCACGGATTGCACGGGTCGGGCGCGCCGGCATCACCGCTCGGTCACTTCGTCAAGCCGGCATTGACCGCGTCACAAGTTTTACCTGCGTCGGCATCGCCGCGCCGTTGCTTCCTCAAGCCGATGTCCACCACTCTTACCTGCTTTGACACCTCGGTTAGCATGGGGGTTGCAACGTCACCTTACCGACATGCTCCGTCACCTCGGCTAGACCGGGGGCTTCGTCATCGCTTCATCGACATGCTCCAAGGGCTTCATCATCACCCCGCCGACCAGATTCGTCACGACTGCTGGACTGGGGGCTTCGCCTCGCCACATCGACCGTGCTGCATTGCCACTTCGTCAAGCCGAGCTCCTCGCTGGGTGATACGTCTCCAACGTATCTATAATTTTTGATTGTTCCATGCTATTATAGTATCAATCTTGGATGTTTTATATGCAATTATATGCTATATTATATCATTTTTGGGACTAACCTATTAACCTAGTGCCCAGTGCCAGTTGCTGTTTTCTGCTTGTTTTTGGTTTTTCAGGAAATCAGTACCAAACGAAGTCCAAACGCTACGAAACTTTTTGACATTTTTTCTGGACAAAAGAGCCCTAGAAGCTTCGGGAGGAGGCCAGAAGCCTCACGAGGAGGTGACAAGGCAACCCCGCGCGCCCCTGGAGGGAGGGCGCCAAGATGCCTTATGGGCCCCTCGTGGCTCCTTTTGACCTAATTCCACTTCTATAAATTCTCAAATATTGGGAAACCAACAGAGAGCCACCTCGAATAACTTTTCCGCCATCGCAAGCTTCTATTCTTCTGTGATCCCATCTGGAGGACTATTCCGGCACCCTGCCGGAGGGGGAATCGATCACGGAAGGCTTCTATATCAACCTTGCCGCCCTTCCGATAACGTGTGAGTAGTTTACCACAGGCCTATGGGTCCATAGTTAGTAGCTAGATGGCTTCTTCTCTCTCTTTGATATTCAATACAATGTTCTCCTCGATCTCCTTGGAGTTCTATTCGATGTAATCTTCTTTTGCGGTGTGTTTGTTGGGATCCGATGAATTGTGGGTTTATGATCAGATTATTCATGTGAAGTAATTGAGTCTTTTCTAAACTTTATTATGCATGATTTTTATAGCTTTGTATTTCTCTCCGATCTATCCATTTGGTTTGGCCAACTAGATTGATTTATCTTCAGCGGGAGAGGTGCTTTGTAATGGGTTCAATCTTGCTGTGCTCTATATCTCAGTGACAGAATGGGACAAGACACGTATTTGTATTGTTGCCATTATGGGTAAAACGACAGGGTTTATTCATATTGATTGGGTTTACTTTGTCTACATCATGTCATCTTGCTTAAGGTGTTATTCCATTTTCATTAACTTAATACCCTAGATGCATGCTGGATAGCAGTCGATGGGTGGAGTAATAGTAGTAGATGCAGGCAGGAGTCGTTCTACTTGTCTCGGATGTGATGCCTATATACATGATCATTGCCATGAATCCGTCATAACTATGCGCTTTTCTATCAATTGCCCAACAGTAATTTGTCTACCCACCGTATGCTATGTGTTCGAGAGAAAAGCCTCTAGTGAAAACTATGGCCCCCCGGGTCTACATTAATCATAAAAACAAAACTAATAATACCTTGCTCCAATTTTATTTCTTTTATTTTCTTTTGCAATTTATCTATCTACCACTACGAGATTTAATCCTTGCAAGTAACGAGTTCAAGGGGATTGACAACCCTCTTGCCCTCATTGGGTGCAAGTATTTGGTTTTGTGTGTGCAGGTGCTGTTCACATGGCTTTGCATGATTCTCCTACTGGATTGACACCTTTGTTCTCACTGAGGGAAATACTTATCTCTACTGTGCTGCATCTCCTCTCCTCTTCGGGGAAAATCCCAACGCAGCTCACAAGTAGCAGGAAGAATTTCTGGCGCCTTTGCCAGGGAGACATCATCAAAACCTATCAAGTACCTTCGCATAAACTATCAATTACTTGCTCTTCTTTTTATTTTCCTTTTTATTTGCATTTGCCTCTCGTTTTCATCTCCCCCACTTCTCATAAAAAATACAAAAACACAAAAATATTTTATTTGCTTGTTTTGCCACTATGGCTGGTTCTTCCATTATTGCTTGCACCCCTGAAAATGAAGTTCTAAATTTTAAACAAAGGGGAGGAGAAATTTTAAAATATGTTTGGCATAGGTTTTGCAATGCTCAGAATAGGTCAATTCGTAAGCAATCCAGTATCGTTCTTGTTCGTAATTTTTATGTGGGTATTACTACTTGGTATAGATTTGTGCTAGACACTATCACTGTAGGGAATTTCTTGAGTAGTCACCGTATGGATGCTTTTAATGCTATGGGTAATTTAGTGGGATCACCACCTATTACTATTAATGAAACAGCATTGACTTTGGAACATGTTATGCAAAGGTTAGAAGCTATTGAAAATAAAATGCCTACTATTGAACATATTGAGAATCTAGAAAAAAAGGTCCATAATCACATTACTCAATTTGGTTCTAAGGTAGGAAATACATTAAAGATGTTAAAGGAAAAGGAACCGATAATTAATGAAAGGATAGAACAAGGTCCCGCTAGAATCGATAAGTTGGAAGAAATTATTAATAAGTTGGGCTCCACTTTTTCTTCCGCTAAAACTATTGATAGGACTCCTCCCACTAAAAATTGCAAATTCATGTATGTTCCTAAGAATAAGGGAGCATCATCTAGTAAGGGAAACGAGGATCTAAAAATGACTAGTGTGCATCCAAACTTTATCAAGATAATAAAAGAACCTACCTATGAAAGCAAATTTCTTAACTTTGTGCCTAGGAGTGTGATGATAAAAAATTGCTATGCTAGACCTCCTAGGAAGAGTGGATGTATAATTGAGGATTTGGAAACTAAGGATGATAATACTTGAAACTATGCATTATGCCTAGCTAGGGGCATAAAACAACAGCGCTTGTTGGGAGGCAACCCAATATTTATCTTTATTGCAATGTTTATTTTTTCTTGTGTCACACAATTTTAGCTTCTGCTATGATTATGTTTTTATCTTTTAATTAGTGTTTGTGCCAAGTAATGCCTTTAGGATGATTTGGATGATAGTATAATTGATGCTGCTTGAAAAACAGAAAGTTTTGTGCCCAGTTCTGGATTTTTGGTTCTGTACTGGAACGTCAGAAAAATCTGAAATTTTTACACAGTATTGGTATATAAATTGTTTATGTTGTCATACTTTTTCAGAATTTTTGGAGTTACATAATTATATATTTTAAATGGATATTTACAGACTGTTCTGTTTTAGACAGATTCTGTTTTCTATTGCATAGTTCACTTATTTTAATGATGCTATGGATTATATCGGGGGGTATAAGTCATGGAGAAGTTAGAGTACAGTAGCATCATGCAAGAATTAAATATGAGTCAATTTATAACAGTACCTAAAGTTTAAGATTTGTTTGTTATACTAACGGATCTCACGAGGTTTCTGTTGAGTTTTGTGTGCTGAAGATTTCAAGTTTTGGGTGAGATCACGATGGATGAAGGAATAGGGAGCGGCAAGACCCTAAGCTTGGGGATGCCCAAGGAACCCCAAGGTCATATTCAAGGAAGACCCAAGCGTCTAAGCTTGGGGATGCCCCGGATGGCATCCCCTCTTTCGTCTACAATCTATCGGTATATCACTTGGAGCTATATTTTTATTCATCACATGATATGAGTTTTGCTTGGAGCGTCGCGTGCTATAGTTTTCTTTTCTTTGTTTTCTTTTTAGTTTGCCAAAATAATCTTTTGCTGGATACATATTTTTGAGAGGGACACACATTTATCATGATTTGTTAGAATACTCTATGTGCTTCACTTATATTTTTTGAGCTACGCAGTTGCTCTAGTGCTTCACTTATATCTCTTAGAGCACGGTGGTGGTTATATTTTAAAGAAATAGTTGCACTCTCTGTCGGGGTACGACCATCTATGGGGCCATGCAGCCCCTTTGTGGTTCGGCGGGGAGGATCGACGTGCACAAAGAGCATGAACAATGGAGCGCGAGGGATTTTACCCAGGTTCGGGCCGCTGAGGAGCGTAAAACCCTACTCCTGCTTTTAGTGTATTAGCGGTGTGGAAGCACAGTACAAGGAGTGCTTCTCCCGGCAAGGTGTGGGGAGAGCAGCTACGCGAGAGGTGCTTGTGTGAATCTCCAATAGTCCGAATCCTCTAAACTGTTGCCTTGGCCCTCCTTTTATAGTTCAAGGGGTTACCACAGTGGCAAAACAGTAATTACAGTGTGAATAGATAGTAAACAGTGCTATCGCACCTAACTCTGCCAGTTTAGGACAAAGGCATTTATTGCGCCGTTAGGTGTCAGGCGGAGAGGCAGTCCCGGCAAGGTTTCTGCACCGCTTGCCCAGCACCTCGTATTATCTTGACACGCCTCCTGGACGGGTGTCATTAGAGGCAAATCTTGTCCCAGCGAGCTGACACGTGCCCGACAAGCCTCACCAACCAACCTGCGCGGTCGACACCTCACGCATCAGCGAACACCTGTGCGGCGAGGTGGAGCGCTGGAGGGCTGGCATAAGCTTGCCGGCATGGAGCTTGCCGGTTCTTCACCTTGCCGGTTTATGCTTGCCGGCGAGGAATTGTCTTCACCCTTGGTGTTAGTTGAGTGTCGAGCCTTGAGCTTCTCCCTGGTAGCTTCTTCAGCTGGTCTTGGAGTCTTGGTCTTGGCAGTTCCCGGCAAGGCTCCGTCCGGCAAGGAGGCCGCTACTGTCTGTGCATAAGTCTGGGTATACAATATCCATGTTTTATACACCGACACTCTCATGCTTCACTTAAATCTTTTTGAGAGTCTAATGAATAGCAATGGCAATTTGCACGGGTTTATAAGATTGGTCCATAACGGATAGGTATTCAAGAGGGATATAATAAAAACTTTCATGTAGATCACTAAATATGAAACGCGTGGTTTAATGATATTGATGTCGTAATATGAAAGGATATAAGTTCATGATCATTGGTTAGTAGAAATATCAGAATTAAAGTTTTTTATTGACTGTTCATCTAAGTGTTGGTCATGGCATGGTGAGAGGTCCGAGCATTCTTAGGTCTGAAATGAAATCCTTGAGTGCTGTTACAATCGGGGGTGCACGATGGTTAACTCATACCAACGTCCTCCCCAGGGGCATGCGAGTAGTACTTTGCTTCGAGGGCTAATAGGCTTTGCAATAAGTATGTGAGTTCTTTTTATGACTAATGTGAGTCCATGGATTATACGCACTCTTACCTTTCCGCAATTTGCTAGCCTCTTCGGTACCGTGCATTTCCCTTTCTCACCTCGAGAGTCGGTGCAAACTTCGCCGGTGCATCCAAACCCCGTGATATGATACGCTCTATCACACATAAGCCTCCTTATATCTTCCTCAAAACAGCCACCATACCTACCTATTATGGCATTTCCATAGCCATTCTGAGATATATTGCCATGCAACTTCCATCGTTCCGTTTATATGACACACATCTTCATTGTCATATTGCTTTGCATGATCATATAGCTGACATAGTATTTGTGGCTCAGCCACCGTTCATCATTTTTTATACATGGTACGCTAGATCATTGCACATCCTGGTACACTGCCAGAGGTATTCATATAGAGTCATATTGTTCTAGTATCGAGTTGTAATATCGAGTTGTAAGTAAATAAAAGTGTGATGATCATCATTATTAGAGCATTGTCCCAGTGAGGAAAGGATGTTGGAGACTGTGATTCCCCCACAAGTCGGGATGAGGCTCCGGACGAAAAAAAAAGAAAAAGAAAAAAGAGAGGCCAAAAAGAGCCCACAAAAAAATGAGAGAAAAAGTGAGAAGGGTAATTTTACTATCATTTTCCACACTTGTGCTTCAAAGTAGCACCATGTTCTTCATATAGAGAGTTTCCTATTTTGTCACTTTCATATACTAGTGGGAATTTTTAATTATAGAACTTGGCTTGTACATTTCGATGATGGGCTTCCTTAAATGCCCGAGGTCTTCATGAGCAAGCAAATTGGATGCACACCCACGTAGTTTTAGCTTGAGCTTTCATACACTTATAGCTCTTAGTGCATCCGTTGCATGGCAATCCCTACTCCTCGCATTGACATCAATTGATGGGCATCTCCATAGCCCGTTGATTAGCTGCATTGATGCGAGACTATCTTCCTTTTTGACTTCTCCCATTGATCCCTATCACCGCATTCTATTCCACCCTGTGCTATGTCCATGGCTCACACTCATGTATTGCGTGAAGTTGAAAATGCTGAAGCGCGTTAGAAGTACGATCCAATTTCCTGGTTTAACATCGGGGTGCTCATGATTTATATTTATGCATTGAAGGCGGAGTCATGTCATGCTAACATGATAAAATGAGTGGGGAATAACATTCGTTAAGGATCGTATATTTTGAAACTTTAATGATTATGCTTCTTATGTTCATGGATATTATTATGTTGATGTTGTTAATTCATCGCTTCTCAATATTTATACCGTTAAAAGAGATTACATGATAAACATGTTAGGTAGCATTCCACATCAAAAATTCGGTTTTATCATTTACCTACTCGAGCTTGGGGATGCTGATACGTCTCCAACGTATCCATAATTTTTTATTGTTCCATGCTATTATAGTATCAATCTTGGATGTTTTATATGCAATTATATGATATTTTAGATCATTTTTTGGGACTAACCTATTAACCTAGTGCCCAGTGCGAGTTGCTGTTTTCTGCTTGTTTTTCGTTTTTCAGGAAATCAGTACCAAACGAAGTCCAAACGCTACAAAACTTTTTGACGATTTTTTTCTAGACAAAAGAGACCCTAGAAGGTTCGGGAGGAGGCCAGAAGCCTCACGAGGATGTGACAAGGCAACCCCGCGCGCCCCTGGTGGGGGCGCACCAAGATGCCTTGTGGGCCCCTCGCGGCTCCTTTTGACCTAATTTCACTTCTATAAATTCTCAAATATTGGGAAACCAACAAAGAGCCACCTCGAATAACTTTTCCGCCGCCGCAAGCTTCTGTTCTTCTGCGATCCCATCTGGAGGCCTTTTCCGGCACCCTGTTGGAGGGGGAATCGATCACGGAGGGCTTCTACATCAACCTTGCTGCCCTTCCGATGATGTGTGAGTAGTTTACCATAGACCTACGAGTCCATAGCTAGTAGCTAGATGGCTTCTTCTCTCTCTTTGATCTTCAATACAATGTTCTCCTCGATCTCCTTGGAGTTCTATTCGATGTAATCTTCTTTTGCGGTGTGTTTGTTGGGATGCGATGAATTGTGGGTTTATGATCAGATTATTCATGAGAAGTAATTGAGTCTTTTCTGAACTTTATTATGCATGATTTTTATAGCTTTGTATTTCTCTCTGATCTATCTGTTTGGTTTGGCCAACTAGATTGATTTATCTTCAGCGGGAGAGGTGCTTTGTAATGGGTTCAATCTTGCGGTGCTCTATATCCCAGTGACAGAAAGGGAAAAGACATGTATTTGTATTGTTGCCATTAAGGGAAAAACGATGGGGTTTATTCATATTGTTTGGGTTTACTTTGTCTACATCATGTCATCTTGCTTAAGGCGTTACTCCGTTTTCATTAACTTAATACCCTAGATGCATGCTGGATAGCGGTCGATGGGTGGAGTAATAGTAGTAGATGCAGGCAGGAGTCGGTCTACTTGTCTCGGATGTGATGCCTATATCCATGATCATTTCCATGAATCCGTCATAACTATGCGCTTTTCTATCAATTTCCCAACAGTAATTTGTCTACCCACCGTTTGCTATGTGTTCGAGAGAGAAGCCTCTAATGAAAACTGTGGCCCCCGGGTCTACTTTAATCATAAAAAGAAAACTAAAAATACCTTGCTGCAATTTTCTTTCTTTTATTTTCTTTTGCAATTTATCTATCTACCACTACAAGATTTAATCCTTGCAAGTAACGAGTTCAAGGGGATTGACAACCCTCTTGCCTGCGTTGGGTGCAAGTATTTGGTTTTGTGTGTGCAGGTGCTGTTCACGAGGCTTTGCGTGATTCTCCTACTGGATTTATACCTTGGTTCTCACTGAGGGAAATACTTATCTCTACTGTGCCGCATCTCCTCTCCTCTTCGGGGAAAATACCAACGCAGCTCACAAGTAGCACTGGGTCACCTCGGGATGGGCTTGGGGGCTGGGACCTCGGTCAAGTCAAGGACTGTGCACCATGTTGGATCTGTCAAAGTTCGTTGGGCATCCTCGTCCCACCACAAGCCCAAATGGCGTCATCAACACCGAGAATATTAATCAGCTAAGTCGCTTTCATGCTCAATTTTTTAATTTTTTAATTTCTGTTTGGTTCAACCAAGAATTATATTTTGGTTAAACAAAAAAACTGTTTGTTAAAAACTTTGTTTGTTAAAAATGTTGTTTGTCAAAAACACTTCCTTTTACCCAAGTTAATTGGGGCTCTTAAATTTATATGTGCCATTTTATAATAAATATTTTCTTCTTAGTCGTTGCAAAGTCTTTTTCGACTACTACTTTTTCTGACGCGGGTGTGTGGTCAATAGTCGAATAGCCTGGTTTCTCTCTAGAGCTGCTCAAGTTTAGTTTGCTAAAACTGGCCTGAGAAGCACTCTGCCTTCGGGAAGGGAGGTTGAAGCCGAAGGCTAACCCGCTTGAAGTCTGGAGATTGGAAGTATCATGTTAAAGCACGACGGAAGCACAAATAATTTTCAGACCAATTTCAGATTGGCACCAAAAAACTTGATTTAATTTAGACATAAAGTTTTTATGTGAGTTTTTTGGTTTTCTGAGCTTATGTCATTTTTAACCTATTTGTGTGTCTCTGAGCCTAACTCTCGCAGTACAATGTCGGGCGCCTTTAAAGCATTGGCAATATTAAACTAGGGGGTTGTGACTAGAACCGAACCCACCAAAAGCCAAGGTACTCTAGGGAGTCCTCGGCAAAACATTCTCGGATATTCCTTTATATGCATCAATTTTGAATTGTGTCTTTGGTCAATAGTTGGGTTGCCCGGCTCCTGTGCTTACTCCTTACGTTCCAGATTGTTCGGCTAAGGGTAAAGGGAGAACCACTGCGATTGTACTTCCGGTTTAACTGGTCAAGTACCTCAGTGGAGAAAGCGGAAAACTGACTGTCACAATAAGCGTAAACTGGTCAGCGATCTGATGACTATGTTAAACTGCAGATCGATAGAGGTTACTCCGTGTTAAACGATGGGCTTTTATAAAAATTGGCCGAACTGTTAATGGCTTGACCTCGGCTGATGCCGAACACTAAACCAGCGGCTAGTAACTGGCCTCCAACTTTAAGCTCCTATGACTAAGTGAAAGTTATAAAGCCTGCATATCTGATTGCCTCATTTCCGCTAACATAACTGCCTCCGGGCACCGAGACGTCGGCTAAGGATTGTCTTGTTACTGTGGAAACACCATGTGTAGCATCTACAAAGGGGTGGAAGCCGACGATGGACCACATTCAAATGATAAACAGTCGCAACGGAGTCAAAATGAACATATAGCATAAAGCTGCAAAGTACAACTTAAAAGCTGAATATCACAACATGCACAAATTTGATCGGCCGATCAGTAATATTAACCATAAAGGTTGCGTGTGTAAAACAAAGGACTTTTCGATAAGTCACCAAGCTTGCTTTCATAAAGGTGCTCGGCTTGTCCGAGGTCACTAATAGAAAAGCAGTTCGGCCGTCTTTAAAGAAACTGTGCAATTCTAACCTCGAGTTTTTTTGTATAAAATACTTTGGAACTATAAAAGAGTCCAATAAACCATACTGAGGGCTCCTTGAGGCACCTCGGCACGGTTACATCGGGACTCCTGGAGAGCCCAACATATCATCAGCGTTTGTATTCAATATACGAGCGCTGCCTTCCGTAATCTCGTTATAAAGCCATAAATATGCATCAATTTGACTTAAGATTTTAGCCAAGCTAGGTTGCCTGGCTCCTGTGCTTACCCCCTACATTCCGGATTGTTCGTCTAGGGGGTAAAGGGAGCACCTCTGTGATTGTTACTACCAGGTCATCCAGGTTCGTACCTCAGACGGGTGATGCCGAAAGCTAGCTGTCTTAAGAATATAATTGGTCAGCAACGACGGAAGTGAAAATTTAGGTTCATTAAAAACCACAGAGTTTGTGAACTTTCCCCAAACTAAATCCTCAATATTTTCCTCCCACATTGATCGGAGGTGAGGTTTCATGATCATGGTCAACATGCTAGCCTGGAAAAAGGAACTTATAAAGGAACTATTTTCCCAGAAGATGTTTCCTACGTTAAATAGTAATATAACATATCTCTCCGCGTACCTTTGTTTATAAAACTGTATGGCCGGATTGCTTAGTTTTCCATGAATCTTTGCCCTCATAAAGGCCTTATAAAGTAGGAAAACACTCCCCGGCTACTGGCCGAGGAGGTTGAAGCCGATGGTCGGTCAACAAAGTTTGTACAATGCGGATTCGAGCATTAATGATGTAAAGTACTTGGATACATAGAATCGTTACACATAAATTGTGATTAAAGTCAAATTACTCCAACCCATCTATGAAAGAGTCAAGGGCATAGTCTCGCTGAGACAACCGAGCAGCTGACATAGCGCTCTCATAATTCCTGTTGGCTTTGAGTTTCTTTCTATTAAGCCCCTTGGGGCCCTTGGCAAGCTTGGCTTTCGCTAGCCCCAGCTCCTTTAAGAGATCTTTATTATTTTGCCGAGAAGTCTGTGTTAAATGTAACAAAAATTTGTGTCAAACAAATGTCGATCCTTAATTCGGCCACCCGTGCCCTTATTAAGGCTCGGGGGTTACTGGGCTTCGTGCTTCTCAATTAAAAGCCATTAAAGGGGTACATTGATCCCCTGATCTGGTGTTCCCACCCGACCAGTGACTCGGGGGCTACTGCATTGACGATTCAATGCAGAAAATTTAAGTGCAAAACAGTTTCCGAGGAGATTACGATCCTCAGCTTGGCCGGCCGCACCCAACAAGAGTCTCGGGAACTACTGCGCACCGTGTTTCCGTCCCTAAAGTATGCTGCCGAGCAAGGATTTGATCCTCAGGCCAATTTCGTGAATCGACTTGAGTCTCAGGGGCTACTGGGATCAGCAATTTTATGTCATCCTTTAGGTGCTTCTCAGATTTTAGGCCGACACACACCTTGAGGGCTACTGGCTATACATCTCGGCACAAAATAAATTGTACCAATTGGAAACAAATTCCGTAAAAAAACCAGCCCAAGGCCGAGGTGGTGCACCACCTCGGAAGCAGTCCGGCATAAAACTCGGATGCGAGTGGTTAGCTCCATAAAAGACCTTTCCGGCATTAAGCTCTCCCGAACCCCTTCAACTTTTTCAAACCGAGGTAATGTATGACACCTCGAATGCAGACCGGTGTTGGAGCTCGGCTGCAAAAAGACACCTCGGATGCAGTCCCGCGTTGGAGCTCAGCTGCAAGAGGACACCGCCGCACAGGAAAAACTTCGAACCCGATGTGGGGCATAAAAATAACAAGGCATTGATAAAGGCCGAGAACTTAAAGGGGCCCTGCTACTTGTGAGCTACGTTGGGATTTTCCCTGAAGAGGAGAGGAGATGCAGTACAGTAGAGATAAGTATTTCCCTCAGTGAGAACCAAGGTTATCGAACCAGTAGGAGAATCATGCAAAGCCTCGTGAACAACACCTGCACACACAAAAGCAAATACTTGCACCCAACGCTTGCAAGAGGGTTGTCAATCCCCTTGAACTCGTTACTTGCAAGGATTAAATCTTGTAGTGGTAGAAAGATAAATTGCAAAACAAAATAAAAGTAAATAAATTGCAGCAAGTATATTTTGGTTTTCTTTTTATATTTAAAGTAGACCCGGGGGCCATAGTTTTCACTAGAGGCTTCTCTCTCGAACACATAGCATACGGTGGGTAGACAAATTACTGTTGGGCAATTGATAGAAAACCGCATAGTTATGACGATATTCAAGGTAATGATCATGTATATAGGCATCACGTCCGAGACAAGTAGACCGACTCCTGCCTGCATCTACTACTATTACTCCATCCATCGACCGCGATCCAGCATGCATCTAGGGTATTAAGTTAATGAAAACAGAGTAACGCCTTAAGCAAGATGAAATGATGTAGACAAAGTAAACCCAATCAATATGAATAAACCCCATAGTTTTACCCTTAATGGCAGCAATACAAATACATGTCTTGTCCCTTTCTGTCACTGGGATATAGAGCACCGCAAGATTGAACCCATTACAAAGCACCTCTCCCGCTGAAGATAAATCAATCTAGTTGGCCAAACCAAATAGATAGATCGGAGAGAAATACAAAGCTATAAAAATCATGCATAATAAAGTTCAGAAAAGACTCAATTACTTCTCATGAATATTCAGATCAAAAACCCACAATTCATCGGATCCCAGCAAACACACTCGCAAAACAAGATTACATCGAATAGAACTCCAAGAAGATCGAGGAGAACATTGTATTGAAGATTAAAGAGAGAGAAGAAGCCATCTAGCTACTAGCTATGGACCCGTAGGTCTATGGTGAACTACTTACACATCATCGGTAGGGCAGCAAGGTTGATGTAGAAGCCCTCCATGATCGATCCCCCCTCCGGCAGAGTACCAGAAAAGGCCTCCACATGGGATCGCAGAAGAACAAAAGCTTGCGGCGGCGGAAAAGTTATTCGGGGTGGTTCTCTGTTGGTTTCCCTTGTTGCCTTGTCACCTCCTCGTAGGTCTTCTGGTCTTCCCCCGATGCTTCTAGGGTCTCTTTTGTCCAGAAAAAATCGTCAAAAAGTTTCGTAGCGTTTGGACTCCGTTTGGTACTAATTTTCTGAAAAACCAAAACAAGCAGAAAACAGCAACTGGCACTGAGCACTAGGTTAATAGGTTAGTTCCCAAAAATGATATAAAATGACATATAATTGCATATAAAACATCCAAGATTGATAATATAATAGCATGGAACAATCAAAAATTATAGATACGTTGGAGACGTATCAACATCCCCAAGCTAAATTCCTGCTCGTCCTCGAGTAGGTAAATGATAAAAACAGAATTTTTGATGTGGAATGCTACCTAACATGTTGATCATGTAATCTCTTTATGGTATAAATATTTAGAAGCAATGAATTAACAACATTAACATAATAATATCCATGAATATAAGAAACATAATCATTAAACTTTCAAAATATACGATCCTTAACGAATGTTATTCCCCAGTCATTTTATCATGTTAGCATGGCATGACTCCGCCTTCACTGCATAAATATAAATCATGAGCACCCCGGTGTTAAACCAAGCAATTGGATCGTACTTCTAACGCGCTTCAGCATTTTCAACTTCACACAATACATGAGCGTGAGCCATGGACATAGCACAAGGTGGAATAGAATGCGGTGATAGGGATCAATAGGAGAATTCAAGAAGGAAGAAAGTGTCGCATCAACTAGGCGGATCAACGGACTATGGAGATGTCCATCAATCGATAACAATGCAAGGAGTAGGTATTGCCATGCAATGGATGCACTGAGAGCTATAAGTGTATGAAAGCTCAACTGAAACTAAGTGGGTGTGCATCCAACTTGCTTGCTCATGAAGACCTCGGGCATTTGAGGAAGCCCGTCATCGGAATATACAAGCCAAGTTCTATAACGTTAAACTCCCACTAGTATATGAAAGTGACAAAACAGGAGACTCTCTATATGAAGAACATGGTGCTACTATGAAGCACAAGTGTGGATAAGGATAGTAACATTGCCCCTTCTCTCTTTTTCTCTCATTTTTTCTTTTTTTTCTTTTTTTTGTTGGGCTCTTTTTGGCCTCTTTTTTTCTCTTTATTATTATTATTATTATTATTATTATTATTATTATTCGTCCAGAGTCTCATCCCGACTTGTGGGGGAATCATAGTCTCCATCATCCTTTCCTCACTGGGACAATGCTCTAATAATGATGATCATCACACTTTTATTTACTTACAACTCGATATTACAACTCGGTACTAGAACAATATGACTCTATATGAATGCCTTTGGCAGTGTACCAGCATGTGCAATGATCTAGCGTAACATGTATAAAAAATGATGAACGGTGGCTGAGCCACAAATACTATGTCAGCTATATGATTGTGCAAAGCAATATGATAATGAAGATGCGTGTCATATAAACGGAACGGTGGAAGTTGCATGGCAATATATCTCGGAATGGCTTTGGAAATTATCTATACTTCTATAACTCCAAAAATTCTAAAACATTAGGACAATGTAAAAAAAATTGTATCCCAATACTGTGTAAAAATTTCACATTTTTCTGACGTTCCAGTACAGAACTAAAAATTCAGAACTAGGCGCAAAACTTTTTGTTTTCAAACAGCATCAATTATACTATCATCCAAATCATCCTAAAGGCATTACTTGGCACAAAAACTAATTAAAAGATAAAAACACAATCATAACAGTAGCTAAAATTGTGTGACTCAAGAAAAACAAAAAGTGCAATAAAGATAAATATTGGGTTGCCTCCCAACAAGCGCTATTGTTTTATGCCCCTAGCTAGGCATAATGCATTGATTCAAGTATTGTCATCCTTCATTCCCAAATCCTTTTTAATCAAATCTTCCAGAACCTTTCTCATTAATTCCCTACTTTCTTGTTCTTCTTTTCTAGTAGGAGAACTTAAATAATTGAAGGGGCTTTGTTTGGTGATTTTAATATTCATTACTTCGAACTCCGAATCATCACCATAAAGATCCTCATATAAAACATGTATTTCATCATCAATAGGTTCTCTAGCCATACTTTCAAACCATTCTTCACTAAATCCCTCATCGATTCCCTTAGTGATCCACTCAAATTTATCACAAGTATTGTGGTACACGGTTTTAATTATTTCAGCGTAAGGGATCCTTCTTCGAATATTCTCACCATAAGCAAAATAATCCTTAGATTCCAACCTACGTATAGTATCCTTATCATGGAGGATTTCTTCTATTGGAGGATGCTCAAAATCTATTTTATAAAAGGAAAATATATCCCTAGCTTCTAGAATTATATAGTCAAATTCGTGCATGAGGATAATAGTGGCAATCTTCTTAGCTCTAGGATTATGGATATTGGGGAGTTCATAGAATTTTTTTTGTAATGCGGGATGAATATGCAAAAAAAAATCATTCTAACTTAAACACAAGCATAGAAATAGCATCCACATAGCAATTCGTCTTATCAAGAATAGATCCTTTAATTATTGGTATGACTCCCGTGCAATTAAAGAATTCTTGAATGATACCCACCTGATAGACTTTAGTTTTAAAATTGGTGGGAGATTTGTTCTCAGGAGGGTCATGATTAATATAAAACAATTTAAGTTTTTCCTCAAAAGATTCATTAATACTATCTTCACTAGCACTTTTAACAATAACTTTATCGAACTCAGACATGATAGCAATTTCAAGCAAACAAGCAAACAAAAAATATTTTTGTGTTTTTGTATTTTTTATGAGAAGTGGGGGAGATGAAAACGAGAGGCAAAGGCAAATAAAAAGTAGAGCAAGTAGAAGATAGTTTGTGTAAAGGTACTTGATAGGTTTTGATGATGTCTCCCCGGCAACGGCGACAGAAATTCTTCCTGCTACTTGTGAGCCACGTTGGGATTTTCCCTGAAGAGGAGAGGAGATGCAGTACAGTAGAGATAAGTATTTCCCTCAGTGAGAACCAAGGCTATCAAACCATTATGAGAATCACACAAAGCCTCGTGAACAGCACCTGCACACACAAAAGCAAATACTTGCACCCAACACGGGCAAGAAGGTTGTCAATCCCCTTGAACTAGTTACTTGCAAGGATTAAATCTAGTGGTGCTACTTGTGAGCTGCGCTGGGATTTCCCCGAAGAGGAGGGGATGATGCACTACAATAGAGATAAGTATTTCCCTTAGTTATGAAACCAAGGTTATCAATCTAGTAGGAGAATCACGCAACAACTCGTTAGTAGTACCTGCACACAAAACAACAAATCCTCGCACCCAACGCGAACAAGGGGTTGTCAATCCCTTGGCGGTTAATTGCAAGATTAAATTGTATGGTGATAGATAGATAGATCGAACAAAAATACAAAATAAAATAAATAAAGTAAAATTGCAGCATGGTATTTTTAGGATTTTCAATATATGATAAAGATAGACCCGGGGGCCATAGTTTTCACTAGAGGCTTCTCTCTTGAAAATAGCATACGGTGGGTGAACAAATTACTGTTGGCAATTGATAGAAAAGCAAATAATCATGACGATATCCAAGGCAATGATCATGTATATAGGCATCACGTCCGAGACAAGTAGACTGAAACGATTCTGCATCTACTACTATTACTCCACCCATCGACCGCTATCCAGCGTGCGTCTAGAGTATTAAGTTCATAAAGAACGGAGTAACGCCTTAAGCAAGATGGCATGATGTAGACAAAGTAAACTCATGCATGAATAAACCCCATCTTTTTACCCTTAATAGCAACGATACATACGTGTCATGGCCCTTTCTGTCACTGGGATTGAGCACCGCAAGATCGAACCCATTACAAAGCACCTCTCCCATTGCAAGATAAATCAATCTAGTTGGCCAAACCAAATCAATAGATCGGAGAGAAATACGAAGCTATAACAATCATGCATAAAAGAGTTTAGAGAAAACTCAAATAATATTCATGGATAATCTGATCATAAACTCACAATTCATCGGATCCCAACAAACACACCGCAAAAAGTGATTACATCGGATAGAACTCCAAGAATATCGAGGAGAACATTGTATTGAAGATCAAAACGAGAGAAGAAGCCATCTAGCTACTAACTATGGACTCGAAGGTCTGTGGTAAACTACTCACGTATCATCGGAAGGGCAGCAAGGTTGATGGAGAGCCCCTTCGTGATCGAATCCCCCTCCGGGAGAGTGCCGGAAAAGGCCTCCAGATGGGATCTCTCGAGAACAGGAACTTGCGGCGGCGGAGAAAGTATTTCGTGGTCTCCTCTGTTGGTTTCCCGATTTTAGAGAATTTATAGAGGTGGAATTAGGTCAAACGGAGCAGAGGTGGGCCCACGAGGCACCAGGGCGCGCCACCCCACTGGGGCGTGCCCTGGTGGCTCGTGGCCACCTCCTCTGTCTTCTGGCCCTCTCCCGAAGCTTCTAGTGTCTCTTATGTCCAGAAAAAAATCTCCAAAAAGTTTCATGGCATTTGGACTTCGTCTGGTACTAATATTCTGAAAAACCAAAAATAGGCAAAAAACAACAACTGGCACTGGGCACTAAGTTAATAGGTTAGTCCCAAAAAATGATATATAATTGCTTGTAAGTGTATATAAAACATCTAAGATTGATACTATAATAGCATGGAACAATAAAAAATTATAGATACGTTGGAGACGTATCAAGCATCCCCAAGCTTAATTCCTGCTCGTCCTCGAGTAGGTAAATGATAAAAATAGAATTTTTGATGTGGAATGCTACCTATCATATTCATCATATACTCTTTTCTTTGTAGCATGGACTTTTGGACTTGAATGATTCAAAGCAATAGTCTATAGTTTGACATGAAGACATAAATACTCAAGCATACTAACAAGCAACCATGTCTTTCAAAATACGCTAAAGAAAGTTATCCCTAGCCCATTATGCTCAATCATTGATCCATTCATGAAACACACTCAATATTAGCTACACCCAATGCACAAGTATGACAATAGTGCTCTCTAGTTGGTGCTTTGTAAGAGAAGATGGAGACTCAAAATAAAAATAAAAATGGCATAAAAGTAAATAGATAGGCCCTTCGCAGAGGGAAGCAGAGATTTGCAAAGGTGCCAGAGCTCAAGGCTTAAATTAGAGAGATAAAATTATTTTGAGAGGCATGCTTTTCCTGTCAACGAAAACGATCGAGAATTTCCAATATCTTCCATGCTAGACACATTATAGGCGGTTCCCAAACAGAAAATAAAGTTTATTTCCTTTCCACCATTCTTTCACAATCCATGGCTAGCCGTATCCAAGGGTGCCCTCCATACCAACACTTTCCAAGGAATTTATTATTATCATCATATATATTTTTTTCATTTCGGGACTGGGCATCCCTATTACCTGCCACTCTCTCATGCAATGACAAGTGAATAAACACTCATCGTGAGAATAACACACCTAGCATGGAAAATATTGGCCACCCCCTAGCGCTTCATGAGCGGTACGGGCACACAAAACGGAAAATTATTTTGAAAATTTAGAGTTGGCACATGCAAATTTACTTGGAACGGCATGGAAATACCGCATATAGGTAGGTATGGTGGACTCATTTGGCACAACTTTGGGTTTAAGGAGTTGGATGCACAAGCAGTATTCCCGCTTAGTACAAATGAAGGCTAGCAAATAGATTGAGAAGCGACCAACCAAAAAGCGAAAACGGTCATAAACATGCATTGAACATAACTAACACCGAATAATGCACCATAAGTAGGATATAATTTTGTAGCATAACTATTGACTTTATGTGCATGCATAGGGAATCACAAACCTTAACACCAATATTCTTACTAAATCACAATTACTCGCTAACATGACTCACATATTATCATATCCATATCGCAAAACTATTGCAAGGAATCAAACTTATCATATCCAATGATCTTTCATGAAAGTTTTTATTATATCCCTCTTGAATATTTATCACTTTGGGACCAAATTCATATCTTGTGCAAATTACCATTACTATTATCAACTCTCAAAAAGATATAAGTGAAGCATGAGAGTGCAAATATTTCTTCAAAATTTAATCTTATCAACTCTCAAAATAATATAAGTGAAGCATGGGAGTTCAAATATTTCTTCAAAATATAGCCACCGCCGTGCTCAAAAAGATTTAAGTGAAGCGCTAGAGCAACTGCCTAGCTCAAAAGATTTCAGTGAAGCACATAGAGTATTCTAACAAATCATGATAAATGTGTGGCTCTCTCAAATAGGTGTGTCCAGAAAAGATGATTGTGACAAACTAAAAAACAAACAAAGCAAAGACTCATATAATACACGATGCTCCAAGTAAAACACATATCATGTGATGAATAAAAATATAGCTCCAAGTAAAATTACCGATAGTTGGTAGAAGAAAGAGGGGATGCCTTCCGGGGCATCCCCAAGCTTAGACGCTTGAGTCTTCCATGAATATTACCTTGGGGTGCCTTGGGCATCCCCAAGCTTAGGCTCTTGCCACTCCTTATTCCTTCATCTATCGTGATCTCACCCAAAACTTGAAAACTTCAATCACACAAAACTCAACCAAACCTTTGTGAGATCCGTTAGTATAACAAATAAATCTTTAACTTTAAGTACTGTGGTAAATTGATTCATATTTAATATTGGCATAATTCTACTGTACTCCAACTTCTCCATGACTCATACCCCCCGATACGATCCATAGATTCATCAAAATAAGCAAACTATGCAACAAAAACAGAATCTGTCTAAAACAGAACAATCTTTAAAGATATATTTACAATCTATACTTTTGTAACTACAAAAATTCTGAAAAATTAGGACAACGTGGGAAATTCATATACCAATACTGTGTAAAAATTTCAGATTTTTCTGACGCTCCAGTACAGAATTCAAATTCCAGCACTGGACGCAAAACTTTCTGTTTTCCAAACAGCCTCAATTATACTATCTTCCAAATCATCCCAAAGGCATTACTTGGCACAAACACTAATTAAAACATAAAAACACAATCATAACAGTAGCATAATTGTGTAAACACACAATAACAGAAATAAAAAAAAGAAAAAATTTATTTTTTTCATTGGGTTGCCTCCCAACAAGCGCTATTGTTTTATGCCCCTAGCTAGGCATAATGCATAGTTTCAAGTATTGTCATCTTTCTTCTTCTTATCCAATGATGTACTTTCATCAAAAGGTTTTCAAAGGTAATATGAAACACATCATCCATAGAAATTTTAGCATTAGCAAGTTGTCCATCTGTAAATCCCTCTTGATTACCGGCTACAATCCAAGAGTATTGTCTATTAACACTATTGAAAACTTGTTGGATTATATTCAAAGGAGGAACTTCTTTTTTAATATTCTCATCAAAGATGTGGTCATTGCGGAACAAATATGTCAACAAGTAATCATTATTATAAAGGATCTCATCTATTACCGGTTTTTCATGGTTCATACCATAAAAATCGAAGATCTCCCTAGCATCTCGCACTATGTGATCAAATTCATTCATGAGGACAAGGGTAGCTATTTTCTTAGCTCTAGGATTTTTTATAACCGGTAACTCATAAAACAATCTTTTCAAAGTAGGATGGGTACGAATAAATCTTCTTTCAAGTTTAAGAACAAGTGCGGAAATGGCTTCGGCATAATTTTTGGTTTCTTTAAGTATAGGAGCATCATCACAAGCCAAGGTCCCAATGCAATTAAAGAATTCTTGGATCACACTTTTTCCTATAACATTCCCATGTCCCAACACAAAAGTTTTAGCATCAAGATTGGTAGAACTTCCAATTTTAGGAGTTCTACCATCATCAGTTTCTGCCATGCCAAAATCACTCATGATAACAACTTCAAGCAAGCGAACAAGAAAACACGCAAAAAGGCAAACGGAAAATATTTTTGTATTTTTGTAAAAACTTTTTAGAAGTGGGGGAGATGAAAACGAGAGGCAAAGGCAAATAAAGTAAATGCAAGGAGATGAAAGTTAATGCGTAGGTACTTGATATATGTTGATGATGTCTCCCCGGTAACGGCGCCAGAAATTCTTCCTGCTACTTGTGAGCTGCGTTGGGATTTCCCCGAAGAGGAGGGGATGATGCAGTACAGTAGAGAGAAGTATTTCCCTCAGTTATGAAACCAAGGTTATCAATCCAGTAGGAGAATCATGCAACAACTCGTTAGCAGTACCTGCACACAAAACAACAAATCCTCACACCCAACGCGAACAAGGGGTTGTCAATCCCTTGGCGGTTAATCGCAAGATTAAATTGTATGGTGATAGATAGATAGATCGAACAAAAATATAAAATAAAATAAATAAAGTAAAATTGCAGCAAGATATTTTTAGGATTTTCAATATATGATAAAGATAGACCCGGGGGCCATAGTTTTCACTAGAGGCTTCTCTCTTGAAAATAGCATACGGTGGGTGAACAAATTACTGTTGGGCAATTGATAGAAAAGCAAATAATCATGATGATATCCAAGGCAATGATCATTTATATAGGCATCACATCCGAGACAAGTCGACCGAAATGATTCTGCATCTACTACTATTACTCCACCCATCGACCGCTATCCAGCATGCGTCTAGAGTATTAAGTTCATAAAGTACGGAGTAACGCCTTAAGCAAGATGACATGATGTAGAAAAAGTAAACTCACGCATGAATAAACCCCATCTTTTTACCCTTAATAGCAATGATACATACATGTCATGTCCCTTTCTGTCACTGGGATTGAGCACCGCAAGATCGAACCCAATACAAAGCACCTCTCCCATTGCAAGATAAATCAATCTAGTTGGCCAAACCAAACCAATAGATCGGAGAGAAATACGAAGCTATAACAATCATGCATAAAAGAGTTCAGAGAAAACTCAAATAATATTCATGGATAATCTGATCATAAACTCACAATTCATCGGATCCCAACAAACACACCGTAAAAAGTGATTACATCGGATAGAACTCCAAGAACATCGAGGAGAACATTGTATTGAAGATCTAAAAGAGAGAAGAAGCCATCTAGCTACTAACTATGGACCCGAAGGTCCGTGGTAATCTACTCACGCATCATCGGAAGGGCAGCAAGGTTGATGGAGAGCCCCTCCATGATCGAATCCCACTCCGGCAGAGTGCCGGAAAAGGCCTCCAGATGGGATCTCTCGAGAACAGGAACTTGCGGCGGCGGAAAAAGTATTTCGTGGACTCCTCTGTTGGTTTCCCGATTTTAGAGAATTTATAGAGGTGGAATTAGGTCAAACGGAGCAGAGGTGGGCCCACGAGGCACCAGGGCGCGCCACCCCCTGGGGCGCGCCCTGGTGGCTCATGGCCACCTCCTCTGTCTTCTGGCCCTCTCCCGAAGCTTCTAGTGTCTCTTATGTCTAGAAAAAAATCTCCAAAAAGTTTCTTGGCATTTGGACTTCGTTTGGTACTGATATTCTTAAAAACCAAAAACAGGCAAAAAACAACAACTGGCACTGGGCACTAAGTTAATAGGTTAGTCCCAAAAAATGATATATAATTGCTTGTAAGTGTATATAAAACATCCAAGATTGATACTATAATAGCATGGAACAATCAAAAGTTATAGATACGTTGGAGACGTATCAAGTGGTAGATAGATAAATTGCAAAAAAAATAAAAGTAAATAAATTGCAACAAGTATATTTTGGTTTTCTTTTTATATTTAAAGTAGACCCAGGGCCCATAGTTTTCACTAGAGGCTTCTCTCTCGAACACATAGCATACTGTCGTGCGTACGACCATCTATGGGGCCATCTAGCCCCTTTCCGGTTCAACTAGCGAGATCGACGAGCACAAAGAGCAGAACCAGCAAAAACGCAAAAGCTTTTACCCAGGTTCGGGCCACCGTGAGGTGTAAAACCCTACTCCTGCTTTGGTGTATTGGATGAGTATGAACACAAGTACAAGGAGCGCTTCCCGGCAAGGTGCAGAAGAAGCAGCTACACATGCAAGTTGTGCAAAGGATCGATCCTCATAATGGTTGCCCTGGCCCTCCTTTTATAGTTCAAGGGGTCACCACAGTGGCAAAACAGTCATTACATACTGATTAGATAGCAAACAGTGCTATCATACCTAACTCTGCCGGATTAGGACAAAAGCAATAAATGCTCCGTTAGGTGTCATGTAGAGGAGGAGCCCCGGCAGCGTGCTGACACGTGCCCCGACAAACCTCTACATGACACCTAACGGAGCATTTATTGCTTTTGTCCTAATCCGGCAGAGTTAGGTATGATAGCACTGGTTGCTATCTAATCAGCATGTAATGACTATTTTTCCACTGTGGTGACCCCTTGAACTATAAAAGGAGGGCCAGGGCAACCATTACGAGGATCGATCGATCCTTTGCATAACTTGCATGCGTAGCTGCTTCTTCTGCACCTTGCCAGGAAGCGCCCCTTGTACTTGTGTTCATACTCATCCAATACACCAAAGCAGGTGTAGGGTTTTACACCTCACGATGGCCCGAACCTGGGTAAAAGCCTTTGCGTTTCTGCTGGTTCTGCTCTTTGTGCTCGTCGATCTCCCTAGTCGAACCGCAAAGGGGCTAAATGGCCCTATAGATGGTCATACGCATGACATCTTTGGCGCGACAGGTAGGGGGATCGCGTGTGCGAACCTGAATCAGCAGTCTACGTGCTAGCTTCATTTTCTTCATCACCGATTGCGCCCAAGAGGAAGGGCGCAGCGGCGAAGGTTTCTTCCATGTTCAAGTTGCCTTCACAGGCGTCCACGGGCGGCGCAGGTGGCGTGGCCAGCGCAGGCGGAGCAGAGGCAACAGAGGCAGCCCAATTTCTTCACCAACGTTGGCATTTTCTTTGCCAACATCACGCTATAGAGAGAGAGAGCTAAGTTTTATGACTTTAGTTATTTTCTGTTGTTTAGCCTTATCCTTGAATGTCATTTTTGTACTTAACCTATGCGCGAAGGAGCGTTTTTGGAACATTCTGCGCTCTTGGTTGTTCTGGGTCTGCCCAACAATGCTTATGCAGCTGCGTTTGTTTTCAGAAACGTTAAGCCCGTGTGGAGGCACGTTCTTGACAGGGTGCTAGTCAGGACTTGATCCTAAGCGCCATCGATTAGAACGTGCGTGCCCTGTGTGTATTCCGGCAAGCATTGGGAATAATTGTGCAAAAATATAATCATTTAAGGAAAAGACTTAGCAAGTTTTTATTTCCTTAAGATCTCTACGTAAACCCGGACGCTAAGGAGCCTTCTTGGGGCTAGTTGCGCTCCTAGTTGCCTCGAGTCCGCTCGGCAATGTGAGCAGCCGCACTAAAACTGGGAAGGTAAATCTTTTTCGAGGCGACGTTCCCGGCAAGCTACTAAGGACCCATTTCCTCAAAGCGTTGCTGACTGGATTGTGCGCATCGGAAAGCATTCCGGCAAGCGAGGGGAATTTTTAGCAGAAGTCATAATTTACACACAAGTTAAATATGAACCAGAGACTAATTAACTTGTTATGTTAAAACACTGTCGTGGCATTTCATGCTCGAATCAGTGTTGCAGGTATGTGAGTGGGGGATTGCTTCACGTCAAGGCCAGCGTTAGCCTTTTCGAAAGCTGCCACTGGCATCGAGAATCCAAAGTTCTCTGCTGGAATCATAAGCCTTCCTGGATATGATCTTTTCGGCATCGAGAATCACGAAGTTCTCTGCCAACAAGCAAAGCCTTCCCGGGGACAAGCTTCCCGGAAGCCGGCGTCGAGAACCTCAGAGTTCTCCGCTGAAACCACAAGCCTTCCTAGGAACATCCTTCCCGAAAGCCAGCGTCGAGAACCTCAGAGTTCTCTGCTGAAATCAGGAATCAAGATTTTACTCCAGCATCGAGATCTTCAGAGTTCTCTGCCGGAGAGCTCTCTTTGGAAAACGGGCTCGGGGGCTGGCAGGACCCCTGGGAAAAACCTTCCCGAAAGCCAGCATTGAGAACGTCGAAGTTTTCAGCTGAAATCATAAACTTCCCCAGAATAACCATTCCAGAAGCCGGCAAGAGATACAGTAATTCTCTGCCGAAGATGACCCAAGTTGGCTCGGGGGCTGGCAGCCTATCAGGAAGCTTCTTCCTGGGGGTTGCTTACCGTATGCGTTCTTCCCGGAAGAAAAGATGTCACTGTCTCGACCCATGCCAAGTTTGGTCCCATCTCCAGCATCGAGATCTTTCGAGTTCTCTGCTGAAGGCGGTCCCGGGGGCTCCTGACGGTGTAGTGAGAACCAGGGTCCCACAAACCTTCTAAGCATGGGGTCATGCCAGTCTAGGGCTGTTGCAAAGCAGTCCCGACAAAGAGCTGATCTTCCCGGCAAGCGATGTGTCCGGCAAGCACTGCATCAACAAGTACCTAAGTAGTACTGAAGATGAAGGCATTACTCACCGGCAAGATTTAATTGCCCAATATGCTTTATGTTCTAACTCAAGAGGTAAATGACATGCTTTTCCATAAACTATTTTATAAGGAGACATACCCATAGGATTTTTATAAGCAGTTCTATAAGCCCATAATGCATCGTCAAGTTTCTTAGACCAATTCTTTCTAGATCTATTGACGGTTTTTTTGCAAAATTAATTTTATTTCTCTATTGCTCAATTCTACTTGACCACTAGATTGAGGGTGATAGGGAGATGCAATTCTATGGTTGACATCATATTTAGCAAGCAATTTACGGAATGCGCCATGAATAAAATGTGAACCACCATCAGTCATTAAATATCTAGGGACTCCGAACCTTGGAAAAATAACTTCTTTAAGCATTTTAATAGAAGTGTTATGATCAGCACTACTAGTTGGAATAGCTTCTACCCACTTAGTAACGTAATCAACAGCAACTAAAATATGAGTATACCCATTGGATTTAGGAAAAGGACCCATATAATCAAATCCCCAAACATCAAGTGGTTCAATAGCAAGTGAATAATTCATAGGCATTTCCTGACGTCTACCAACATTACCAATTCTTTGACATTCATCACAAGATAAGACAAACTTACGAGCATCCTTGAAAAGAGTAGGCCAATAAAAACCATATTGTAATACCTTATGTGCAGTTCTGTCTCCCGCATGGTGTCCTCCGTAAGCCTCGGAATGACACTTCCGTAGGATTTGTTCCTGTTCATGCTCAGGTATACAACGTCTAATAATACCATCTACTTCTTCTTTATAAAGACGTGGGTCATCCCAAAAGTCATGTCTTAAATCATAGAAGAACTTTTTCTTTTGTTGGTATGTGAAACTAGGTGGTATAAATTTAGCAACAATATAATTAGCATAGTCTGCATACCAAGGAGTATTACGAGAAGCATTTATGACAGCTAATTATTCATTTTGAGCCGGCAAGATGAAGGCCCGGCAAGCTCCGTTCCGGCAAGCTTTCGCTAGCTCGTCAGCCCTCCACCTCACCGAACAGCTAGTCGCTAATCGGTGAGGTGTCGACTGCGCAGGCGGGTTGGTGAGGTTTGTCGGGGCACGTGTTAGCACGCTGGAAGAAGATTTACCTTTAATGACACCCGTCCAGGAGGCGTGTCAAGCTAATTGGAGGTAGCTGGGCGAGCGGTGCAGAAACCTTGCCAGGGCTACTCCTCTACATGACACCTAACGGAGCATTTATTGCTTTTGTCCTTATCCGGCAGAGTTAGGTATGATAGCACTGTTTGCTATCTAATAAGTATGTAATGACTGTTTTGCCACTGTAGTGACCCCTTGAACTATAAAAGGAGGGCCAGGGCAACCATTACGAGGATCGATTGATCGTTTGCAGAACTTGCATGTGTAGCTGCTTCTTCTACACCTTGCCGGGAAGCGCTCCTTGTACTTGTGTTCATACTCCTCCAATACACCAAAGCAGGAGTAGGGTTTTACACCGCACGGTGGCCTGAACCTGGGTAAAAGCCTTTAGGGTTTTACATCGCGTACGACCATCTATGGGGCCATCTAGCCTGTTTGCGGTTCGACTAGGGAGATCGACGAGCACAAAGAGCAGAACCAGCAGAAACACAAAGGCTTTTACCCAGGTTCGGGCCACCGTGAGGTGTAAAACCCTAATCCTGCTTTGGTGTATTGGATAAGTATAAACACAAGTACAAGGAGCGCTTCCCGGCAAGGTGCAGATGAAGCAGCTACGCATGCAAGTTGTGCAAAGGGTCGATCCTCGTAATGGTTGCCCTGGCCCTCCTTTTATAGTTCAAGGGGTCACCACAGTGGCAAAACAGTCATTACATACTGATTCGATAGCAAACAGTGCTATCATACCTAACTCTGCCGGATTAGGACAAAAGCTATAAATGCTCCGTTAGGTGTCATGTAGAGGAGTAGCCCCTGCAAGGTTTCTGCACCGCTCGCCCAGCTACCTCCTATTAGCTTGACATGCCTCCTGGACAGGTGTCTTTAAAGGTAAATCTTCTTCCAGCGTGCTGACACGTGCCCCGACAAACCTCACCAACCCGCCTGCGCAGTCGACACCTCACCGATTAGTGACTAGCTGTTCGGTGAGGTGGAGCGCTGACGAGCTAGCGAAAGCTTGCCGACACGGAGCCTGCCGGGCCTTCATCTTGCCGGCTCAAATCTTGCAGGTGAGTAATGCCTTCATCTTCAGTACTAGTTAGGTACTTGTTGATGCAGTGCTTGCCGGACGCATCGCTTGCCGGGAAGATCAGCTCTTTGCCGGGACTGCTTTGCAACAGGCCTAGACTGGCATGACCCCATGCTTAGAAGGTTTGTGGGACCCTGGTTCTCACTACAGCGTCAGGAGCCCCCAGGAACGCCTTCAGCGGAGAACTCGAAAGATCTCGATGCTGGAGGTGGGACCAAACTTGGCATGGGTCGAGACAGTCGCATATTTTCCTCCGGGAAGAACGCATACGGTAAGCAGCCCCCAGGAAGAAGCTTCCTGACAGGCTGCCAACCCCCGAGCCAACTTGGGTCGTCTTTGACAGAGAATTGTTGTATCTCTTGCCGGCTTCTTGTAAGTGCATCAAGTGCCCCCTTAGTGGTTTTGGAGTATTGAAGACAAATAGGTTGAGGAACTAATGTGTTTGTGAGTATACACAGGAGACAGAGTCCCTGAAGATTTGGTTTAACACATGGAAGACGCCCCCTAAAAATAGATTTCTTCAAGTGAAGAATTTGATGATGAAATTGGTACGCCCTTTGAAGAAATTGATGTGAAGACTTTGAGGCTTGAAGACTTGGTTTTCATAGTTTCTTTTCTTCTTATTTGAGTCATAGGAAAAACCGTACTGTTAAAGGGGGTCTAGGTGAAACATATTTCACATTTCCAAAGTGATGCTCAAAACTTCTCAAACCTATACACACAAAAGCCGCTTCGAGTGAAGCCTTTGGAAATCTCCAGTGTAGCTGACGCATTTGCTAGCGACAGTGATGAAGTTCATCTGGTCGCTGATGAATTTGGTCAGGCTGAGGAGTTAGGAGTTCACCAGTGCGAGCTGCCTACCGTGAGGAAATTGAGTGCCCTAACGAATTTGAGAGTACAACTTTCCGACCGTTGCTGCGCCGTGTGCCAGCTGTCGAGTGGATCCTTATCCTGACAACGGTCGAATCAGACAAGGGCATTTATGACAATTCATGTCGGGTTGCCCCCTGGCTATAAATAGCCCCCCCCCCCCCCACAACCACTTGTTGGTTGGCTGCTCCGAGTGAACTTGACACTTGTCATTTGAGAGCAACCCATCCTCTGACGACTTTGTGAGAACCCAAGTGAGGAAAAACCCAACCAGAGCCTAAGTGATTGAGCATCATTGAAGAGATTGATCTGTGTGATCCGACGCTTGTTACCTTTGAGGACTGTCATTCCTCCAGACGGTTAGGCGTCATGTTCTAAGCACCCAAGAGTAATTGTGGCGTGCCGGTGAACAAGTCTATGAAGGTTTTGGAAGTCTACCTTGAAGACTTACCACGAGTGATTGGGCGAGGTCTAAGTGACCTTAGCTCAAGTGGAATACGGTGAGGACTAAGTGTTCTCTGAGTTGCGACCCAGCCGCCTCAACCAGACGTATAGTTGATGCAGCAACTGGAACTGGTCTACCAAATTCCATTGTCTTCACCGAGCCAACCTGGTTTCAAATTCCTCACCCTCTCCTACTTTATTCCGCTACTGAAGAATTTGTGATCTGTCCTCTGACGAATTTGAACTGAAGTATTTGATCATGTTATCTTTTATTTCCTCAGTTCGTATTCTTCATGCCTGTATGATTGCATGTTCTTCACTCTTATGTATCCTATTCGCATGTACTCTGTTTCTGTGATGAATTAGTTTCCTTTGCATTTCTATTTCTTCACTCTGTTCTTCGTCAAATTCATCAGAGTTTGACGAATTTCTAATAATCTCCCATTCACCCCCCTTTGGGAGATAATCTGCGCTTGCAATTGGTATCAGAGCAAGGTACTCCCTTGTTCTTTGTGATTTTGGTTTAACCACCTGGAGTTTTAGTTATGTCGACCGCAGGTATGATCAAGGTCTCCGCTGCGTGCCCCATCTTTGATGGCACAGACTACCCCTACTAGAAGAACAAGATGCGAATGCATCTTGAGGCTATTGACAACGATCTCTGGTTTGTCGTCGAGAACGGCATCCCCACCATTTCACCTAGTATCAATGCTGCTGACGTGAAGCGATTCAAGCAACTGGACTCTCAAGCGAAGAACATCCTTTGTGGTCATCTCATCAAAGGACAGTATGGCAGAGTGAGTGCCTTGGAAACCTCAAAGCTTATCTGGGACCGGCTTTCAAAAGTGAATGAGGGTGTTTCTACTCAACGTGACTCCCGAGTTGATGTTCTGCGCAATCTCTTCAATCGCTTCAAAAGACTCGACAACGAAAATGTGCAGCAATTCTTCGACCGCCTCACAGATATCTCCAATGAGCTTCAAGCTCTTGGTGCTGTTGACATCACCGATCATGAGGTGGTGAAGAAATTGCTGAGGTTTCTGGACAGTTCCTTCGACACTTTGGCACTGATGATTCAAGAGCGCCCTGATTACAAGTCACTGGATCCTGCTGACATTCTTGAGAGGCTCAACACACATGAATTTCAGCAAGCAGAGAAGAGAGATATGTATGGACCCAGCTATGGTCGCCCCCGCGCTCTGAAGGCTAAAGCAAAAGCCAAGGCTATTTCTTCATCTGAAGAAGAAGAAGAGGAATATGAGAGTAGTTCTGACGGTGCTGAGGAAATTGGCAGAGAGCTGGCTATGCTGGTGAAGAAGTTGCAGAAGTTTTCCAAGAAGAACAGATTTGGAAAATCTTCAAAGTATGACTCGAAGAACACTGGAGAAGCGTCTGCTCGAGACTACAACAAAAGAACCTGTCACAAATGCAAGAAGCCAGGCCACTACATCGCCGACTGCCCTCTTTAGCAGAAGAAGAAGAAGAGCAGGGATGATGATGAATCTGATGGGAAGAAAAAGAAGTCCTCAAAGTCTTGATCAAAGTCCTCAAAGTCTTCATCAAAGTCCTCATCTCACAAGAAGTCTAGTTCTAGCAAAGCTCGTGCATTCCTTGGGAAGGAAATGGACTCTGAAGAAGAATGTGATGATCAGCAAGCTGAGGAATCTGAGGAGGAGTCAGACGCTGGTGTGGCAAGCCTTGTACTCGCTACTGAGTACGTCAGCAAGTCCATCTTCAACACTGAGGAAAATGGTATCTCCACCAACAAATATTGACTGTGCTGATGACTACACTCCCACCTATTGCTTCATGGCTCGAGGTCCTAAGGTAACATCACGAGAAGCTTACTTTGAAACCTCCAGTGATGATGACTCTGAGTGTGAATCTAAACCAAGATATAAGAAACTTGCTAAAATTGCAACTGAACAGCAACATGCCATGGAAAAGATTCAAAAACTGCTAGACAAAAGCGATGACATGTTGGACGAGGAAATGGATCGTAGTCAAGCCTTGTCTGAGGATCTTAGAAGGCTCAAGTCTCAATATGACGAACTTGAAAGTCGTCATGTGTCCCTCTCAGGTGAACATGAGAAGCTATCCTATGAATTTCTTCAAAGGAAGCAGGATCTCGAGAAGCTGAGAGCGTCTCATGATGATCTTCAAAAGGAAAATGATTCACTCCTCGCTCAACAGATCAGTACCGCTCAGGAAGAATTTGTTGCACCATGCCTAAAATGCCTTGAACGTGATAATGCTAATTCTTCAGCTGAATGTTCAAATGCTTCTGTACTTGCAATTGCTTCAACTGCTACGGTGGTCACTAACCCCTCATCTGAGGAAGCCACCAGTGATACTGATGAAAATGCAGGGCTGAAGGAATTGTATGTCACTGGCATGTACAAAAGCCTCAAAGGGCATCAAACCCTGTGTGACGTGCTCAAAAAGCAAATTCTTCATAGGAACCCTAGGAAAGAGGGTATTGCCTTTGAGAGAAAGCTCAATGCTGATGGTTCATACTGGAAGCCTGAGCAGTATCCCAAAACCACATGGGTTGCTGCAAAGGGACCTCCAGTAGACCCATCCACTTTATCTGGCTATACTTGTGATTCTTCATATTCTTCAGATGAGTCATTTGACTCCAACTATAAACTGTTCAAGAATCAGAATGGTGAGGTATTTGCCAAATTCATTGGTACTAACTGCAGGAACGGTCCGCCTGTGAAGAAAATCTGGGTTCCTAAAAGCCTTCTGGAAAATCTTCAGGTGAATGTCATCATGACACCACCGATGAAGAAGAAACTTCCCAGGGCAAATTCTTCACAGGGATCAAAGTCGTCAAATGGACGCAGACCCACTTATGGTCGCACTAATGCCTCTGTTTTGCAGGGAAACAGATAGCGAGTTGGTGAATATGAGCATTATTCTTCAAACCACTATGTTCACAAATCTTCAAGGAATTTCTCTGCTTATTCATTCAATTACTATAACCCTCCTGTGAAGAGAAATGCATATTCTTCTATGCCTAAGTTCTCCATCAATGCACTTCGTCACATTGCTTCTCAGCCACCCATTCAGATGTGGGTGGTTAAGAAGAAGGACTAATCTCTTCTGCAGGGTCAGGTCTTCAAACAACTAAATGTCTGATGAATTTGTTGAAGACCTGAAAAAATGCTTGTTGGGATGCAGGCTAATCATGCTGGAATGAATGCTTCATTTCACACATCCCTTATTCTGCTAGATATTATTCCTTAATGAAATTGTCTGACAAAATTGATCATTATCATATTCTTCACTTTGAAGCATATGAATTTGTAAGTCAGACTAATGCTTCTACAGGATGATACACCTTCAGCCACTGAATGGGCCTTGGACAGTGGCTGCACGAATCATATGACTGGAGATAGGAATCTCCTCACTGATGCTCCCCTTACTCCATCTCATCTGAAGGATATCACATACGCTGACAAAGGAAAGAGCAAGTTATTGGGTCTAGGTAAGGTTGCCATTTCAAAGGATCGACACATGGAAAAGGTGATGCTTGTCGAGTCCCTTGGATTCAACCTCATGTATGTCTCAATGCTTTGTGATCTTGATATGATTGTCATCTTTGGCAAATATAGATGCATTGTGCTGTTGGAATCTGACAAATCCAAAGTCTTCGAAGGCTTTAGGAGAGGTGACTTGTACATTGTAGATTTCTCTACAGGTCCTCAGCCTGCAACATGTCTAATGGCAAAAGCTTCGGAATGCTAGCTATGGCATCGACGTCTTGGACACGCTGGAATGAGGAATTTGAGCACTCTTGTCAAGAAGAAGCATATCATTGGCGTCGAGGGTGTCAAATTCGTCAAGGATCACCTCTGTGGTGCTTGTGAGTCTGGAAAGATGACCAGAGCCAAGCACCAGGCGAAGACAATCATGACCACTACTCGTCCTTTTGAATTACTTCACATGGATTTGTTTGGTCCCACACATTATGCCACACTAACCAATGCAGCATCTCTCTACGGATTCGTCATTGTTGATGACTACTCTCGCTACACCTGGGTGCACATCATTACCTACAAGACTGAAGTTCAGAATGTCTTCAGACGATTCTCCAATCGGACCATGACAAATTATGGTCTCAAGATCAAGCATATCAGGAGTGACAATGGCACTGGGTTCAAGAACACAGGCCTTGATGATTATCTTGATGAACTTGGTATCACTCATGAGCTCTCTGCTCCCTACATGCCTCAGCAGAATGGAGTCGTGGAGCGCAAGAACAGGACCCTCATCGAGATGGCGCGTACTATGCTTGATGAATACAAGACTCCTCGTCACTTCTGGCAATTGACACTGCATGCCACATCATCAACCGGGTATATCTTCACAAATTCCTCAAGAAGACCTCATATGAACTCCTCACTGACAAGAAACCCAATGTGAGTTATTTCAAAGTCTTCGATGCTAAATGTTGGATTAGAGATCCTCATCACAATTCTAAATTTGCACCGAAAGCACATGAAGGTTTTATGCTTGGTTACGGAAAGGACTCGCACACCTACAGAGTCTTCAACTCCTTCCACCACAAGGTTGTTGAAACTGTAGATGTGCGGTTCGATGAAACTAACGGCTCGCAAAGAGAGCACCTGCCTCCTGTGCTAGATGAAATGTCTCCTAAGGAATCTATCAAGCTGATGGGCACTGGTGAAATTGTGCCTAGTGAAGAAATAGCTGCTGATGAAGAAGTGGTTGTTCCTCGTCGTGAAGAAAATGAACATCCTGACGAAAATGATGCTGAGGATTCGGCATGGCAACAACAACAAGGCCCTCGTCCAGCACATCCACGAGTGGCGAATGAAGTGCAGATTGAGAAGATCCTCGACAACATCAATGCACCTGGTCCCCTCACTCGCTCAAGAGCTTCACATTTAGCTAACTTTTGTGGGCATTACGCGTTTGTCTCTATTTCAGAGCCCACCAAAGTTGATGAAGCCTTTCTGGAACCTGAATGGATTTAAGCGATGCAAGATGAATTGCGTCAATTCGAGCTCAACAATGTGTGGGAGCTTATTAAGCGTCCCGATCCACGCAAGCACAATATCATCGGCACTAAGTGGATCTACCGCAACAAACAAGACGAAAATGGCCAAGTGGTGAGGAATAAGGCCCGTCTTGTAGCTCAAGGCTACACACAGGTTGAGGGTATTGATTTCGATGAAACATTTGCACCTGTTGCTAGGCTTGAAGCCATTCGAATATTGCTTGCATATGCTAACCATCATGATATCCTCTTATATCAAATGGATGTGAAAAGTGCATTCCTCAATGGTAAGCTTGAGGAAGAAGTATGTGTTGCTCAACCACCAGGTTTTGAGGACCCAAAGCATCCTGACAAAGTCTTCAGACTCAACAAGGCTCTCTATGGCCTCAAGCAGGCCCCTAGGGCTTGGTATGATACACTGAAGGAATTCCTGAAGAAAAAGGGGTTCAAGCCCGGTTCATTTGATCCTACTCTTTTTACTAAATCTTATGATGGTTAACTGTTCATATGCCAAATATATATTGATGATATTATCTTTGGTTGCACTAACAAGAAATACAGTGACGAATTTGCTCATATGATGCAAGAAGAATATCAGATGTCTATGATGGGGGAGTTGAAATTCTTCCTCGGGCTTCAAATTCGTCAACAACCCAATGGCATCTTCATATCTCAGGAGAAATACCTCAGAGACTGCCTGAAGAAATTCCGAATGCAAGATTGCAAAGGCCTCAAGATACCAATGCCAACAAATGGCCAACTCAACACTGACGAAAATGGTAAAGATTTCAATCAGAAGGTATATCGCTCCATCATTGGTTCATTGCTTTACCTATGTGCATCTAGGCCAAATATTATGCTTAGCGTTTGCATGTGTGCCCGCTTTCAAGCGTCACCAAAGGAATCACACCACCAGGCTGTGAAACGAATTCTTCGATATTTGGCTCACACCCCAACGCTTGGATTATGGTATCCCAAGGGCTCATCACTTGATCTTGCTGGATATTCTGATTCTGATTATGCTGGTGATCGTGTGGACCGCAAGTCAACATCAGGCACATGCCATTTCCTCGGACGATCTCTTGTATGTTGGTCCTCGAAGAAGCAGAACTGCGTTTCACTTTCTACTGCCGAGGCTGAGTACATTGCTGCTGGCGCCTGCTGCTCTCAGTTACTATGGATGAAGCAAACCCTCAAGGACTATGGCGTCAACGTGAAGAAAGTGCCACTCTTCTGCGACAATGAGAGCGCCATCAAGATCGCCCACAACCCAGTGCAACACTCAAGGATGAAGCATATTGAGATTCGTCACCAGTTTCTTCGTGATCATGTGCTGAAGGGAGACATCATCATCGACCATGTGAAGACTGAAGACCAGCTTGCAGATATCTTCACTAAGCCCTTGGATGAGAGAAGGTTTTGCATGTTGCGGTGTGAGCTAAACATCTTATAATCTTCGAATGTCCTTTGAAATGGACACACATCCTAACGCTTATGCATTCTTGATGACTTTGATGCACAACACACGAAGTAACATTTTTCTTCAATCAATGAAGACTAACCCTCTAAGTGTGAAGAAATTAATGAAGAACTTGATTCTTAGAACCCTACGACAATTGTACGCGGTGTCTGAAATCATCATAGTTCTTATACGGTGGGTAACGCCACCACCCCTTTTTGACGTTCTTCAAATTTGAGTTTTTCGTCATTTGCAATTTCGTCAAACTTTTCAAATTCGTCATTTGAGGTTATTCTTCACTGCGTTTGGTTCTATACTATATATATATATATATATATATATATATATATATATATATATATATATGTATGTATGTATATATATATATATATATATATATTTGAGTTTTTCATGTCCTCAACAGCATCCACATATAGCTAAATTCTTCAATCATGTTTTTCGTCATCTATGTGGATGTGATCGGACCCGCTCCCCTCTGTGCTAAGCTCAACCCACTCTGTTCACAATCTCTTCATATGCGTTCTACTTGACACTGTTCAAAGTATTCACTGTGTCCTTGACAGCTGAAGAAATTGCGAACACATTTTTGCAAATATTCTAATCAATTTTTGGCGGTTGCCACAGTAACTTCATCCCGCGCTTCGCACGCGTGGATTAAGATGAAAATGCATGTGTGATGCGTGTCACTCAGATGCGAATCACCAGGGGCTTATCCGTCCAAAATTTTCGGGCCACTCAGTTTTTACCGCGCCTATATAAAGGCTTGACCCCGTCAACCTCAACTCCTTTCACTCTCGCGCCCCTGTCGCTCTCAAACCCTAGTGCCGCCGCTGGATCTCATCGTCGTCGGAGAGGAAGAGCTTCACTGCCTCGACTTCTTCGCCGTCGTACTCGCACCGGCCGCGGATTTCTTCACCTCCGCCGCCGTTGTAGCCGTCTTTCGTCGCCAAGTTAGGGCACGGAAGATCTGAACTGGCGATTTCCTTCGCCTCGTCGTCCAGTTCGTCGAGTTCATCCTTGGGGTAATTAAAATTTATTTGTACCACCCAAGTTTGATCTTTTTGCTGCCACAAAATCTTCAAGTCCTATTTTTACCACTCTTTCAATTCTTCAGCACTTCCTTCTGGCCAGTCTTGAGTATTTTCACCTAAGTTACACTTAACAACAAGATTCCTTAATTGTGCAATTATGTACAACTCTGGAACCTTTGTCAAGAACACTTAGTGAAATGCGTCAAGACGATAAGGGTCAATTTCTTCACCTGGTTGATTTTAAAAAATTATCTGAGAACGCATGTGACTCTTCCCTATTTCCTCGGAACTATACTCTATTCACAGGTACAATGTCTGCAGACGAATCACTAGGTTCTCATCAAATTAATTCATTTGCAGCATTGCTTGAGGAAAACCTTCAAACATCTTCAGAGTCCTCAAAAGTTCAAAAACCTCAGCTGAAGAAAATGGCTGATGGGAAAAGGCCTCAGAAGGGAGGCAAGTGGAAAGAGGAACATACAACTTTCGAGATTCCAGATGATCTGTATGATGGATATTGCACTCCAGATGAGGAAACTCATGGAAAAGAAATCAAGGAGCAGCGCAAAACGCGTATGCAAAAGATCAAGAGATACTGGACATACCAGTGGAGGGATTACAATTTCGTCACCACCAAGTACATGAAGAATTTTGCTGTGAAGCCTCCTTGAAACAGGCCACCACTTGCTGAAGGCCAAACTGCACATCCAACAAGCATCCGTAGGGGTGAAGAATTCCCCAAAGAATGGGCAAAGCAACAAACTAAGTTGCAGAAACAGGCCAAAAAGGTTGTTGATGAATTCAACAAGGCTGCAAAGGCCTCAGCTGACGCAGATGCAAGTGGCAGTGCCAGTGCTCCGAAGAAGGCAATGCAAAAGAAGCCTGCCAGCAAGCCAAAGCCTTCAGTCCCAAAGCCCTCTGTGGCCCAGCCAACTGCTTCAAAGGCTTCAGCACCTAAGATCTCAAAATCTTCAGTGCCTCCTCCTGCTACAAGTTCTTCAATGGCAGCAGCAAAAGCTTCAACACCGGTCGTGCTCGCATCTTGCCAGCGCACCGAGGGCTTTTCAACAGCCCCAATTGCTGCATCAAGTGCCTCAGCTTGTGGGCAACCATCGTCTTCACTGCCCAAGCTGAAGAAAAAGGTCACTGCTGGCTGTGGAACCAGGCCAAGTCCCAAGAGTAAGGCCGTAGTGCCACAGGCTGACGAACATGGTCTAGTTGACGAAGGTGAGCTCGCTGAGTTCCTCAGAAGAAAGCAAGAGCAAGTTGCAATTGCTAAGAATTCTTCAGTACCACTACTGCTGGACCCCAAGAAGCTTCTGGACTTCATTGACATCTGGTCCACCAAGCCAGATACGCCTCTTGACGAATTGAATCTGCCCCCTGGTCCAAGTCATGTGCTTTCCGCCTTAATTTTGAATGAGAAGCATAAAATTGCTCAAGCAAAACTGGTGAGGAAACAACAGCTGCAAAAAGAGAAGGAGCTGCGGAAGAACATGCTTTTCCCTCAGCAGCTCGTGACTTTGCAATCAGAAATTCAACAGTTGTCTGAAGAATTTGAACGCCAGTCAAGTCACTGCCGTGGAGTGCACGATAGAATCATCCAAGCCACCACCAAAGTGGTCAGTGAGCACAACCAGTGTGAGGTTGCCAAGTTTGGCATGGTGCCTCCCACCAGTTCTTCAGCTCCATCGCCTACAGCTCAGTCCAGTGGGACTGCCAGGGCAACAGAGGTTGCGCCTGATGAATATGAAAGGGCAACTAAAGAAGTTGTTCCTGAAGAAACAGCCAGGGCGACTGCATCAGTCGTGCCTGAAGAAACTGAACCATCAAATACCTCAGCAGCACCACCACCAGCGACTTCACCAGTGAAGAGTATCACCCTTCCTTCTGCATCAGAAGTGAAAAGGACCAAGGCTGCTGAGAAGGAAGCGAAGAAGAGAGAAGCTTCAGCCCCACCTACCATCACAACAACTGTGAAGAAAGTGAAGACGACTCCAATGTCTTCGGATGCTTCGATTCATGTCATACCTATCTCTTCAGCGCCCCCTACTCCAGCCAATGCAAATCTTCAGATTGTTCCATATGGGGTGGAATATGAAATTCCTCAGGCTGATGCAGATGACACTGAAACCCACTCTGCTGCTACCACAGAGCAGGTGGATGAAGAAATCGAAGTTGAAGATGATGCTTCGCGTCCCCAAGTCATGTCTCGGAAGCCCTCACAGGTTCCGTTGACTGAAGAAAATGACACTGCTTCATCTGGAAGTAGTAAGGAAACAGAAGAGGATGTGGATATTGATGGTGCTACAACCCCTCCAATCATTGATGAATTCTGGGAAGCCTTCCATCCAAATTCGCCCCTCACCACACCTCTGACGCAAGTGCCACAGTCACCCGCCGTCACTGAATAAATTCATACGGGCTCTGAGGAAAAACAACCATCACCGCTCCAGAGCATTCCTGAAGAAATTCCAGCTACAGCAGCTGATGAAATTGCTCAAGATGAGGCTATGGTGGATGTCGTCAATACATCCCCTCAGCGCGATGACTCAATTCCTTCAGCAGACACCAATACTGTTCCCACTGCTACTGCTGAAGAAATTGCCAAGTCCCTTGCTGTGACAGATCCAAATGATTCCACCGGGTCCCCACGACCAGTGTTTGATGTACGCAAGAAGATGCATAACCTTCACCCAGTGCCAGTGATGCCTAAGATTGGCAGAACCCTCAGGCGGCCTCAGTTTGATAATGCCAAATCTTCGAAGAGAAGAATTTCTTCATTGGTGAGTCCCCTTATGACTCAGCCAAGATCAGGCATCTGCGATTCTGGACAAGGATGCAGATGAACTTCTATGCTTCATTGCTATTCGACAAGAACAAAGTATTTCCGCATCGCCATATTCCTCACGTGGATATGGAGTCCTTACCATGCTTTCGGCTAGTTCTGGCTGTTCTTCACGATGCTGGATTACTCAGCTTCTGCTCTGACGTCTGCGACTGGAATGAAGAACTCATCCTTCAGTTCTACGCCACAGTGCACTTCTCTGGTGACGCTGACGACATTGCAACATGGGCTCTGGACTGGATGAGTGAAGACACTCACTACAAAGCTCCAATTGAAGAACTTCTTCGAGCTCTCCCAGTTGAACCACCCCATGAAGAAGCAAGGAGAATATATGAAGGACCTGAGCTGCCCGATCACCTGATGCAAGTGCTGATGAAGCCAATCGCTGAAGGAGAAGCTCAAAGGACAACCTTCTTAGTGAAGGACTTGCTATATGTGCCAATGACCGTTTTTCGCATTCTGTCCAAAACCCTCAGTCCTATTAAGGGTCACAACTCCAACACTGAAGATGTTGTCGGATTTATGAAGAACTTGCTGTTCCATATAATTCATGGCACTCCCATCAACATTCATGATTTCTTTCTGAGGACTTTGGTCACCATGGCACAGTCGCCTTTTGATCTGAAGCCATATGCTCCGTGGATCATGAGATTCATCAGATCCCGATCTGCAATTCACTACAAGGTAGACATGCAAAATCATCTGAGCTATTTGCCTGAAGTTGAACTTCTTCAGAGCACCATCTCCTCAGTTCCCGGCAAGGGCAAGGCTGCAGTAGATGAAGGAATTCGTCCCCTTAATGGACAATTTTGTCAACCAATTTCCAGCTCCAATGCTGATGAATCTGCTAGCCAAGACACAGCTGCAAAAGCTTCAAGGCCCACTTCTTCACCTGAAGCACCACGTGTCATGACGGACCGTGAGCTGCTCATAAGCCTTCATCAGAAAGTGGACAGAAATCACAGATGGGTTAAGCGTCAGTTTGCTGTTGTACAAGCCAACATGACTGACGCATAACTCAGTCCGCAAAAACTGCTATTATCTTCATGAGATATTTGACAGATCATGGGCCATCCTATCGCACCTCAAGACAGATGAAGAACTTGCTGATTTGGACTTCTAGATGAACTTTGACTGAGCAGAACCGCCAAGGAAGAAGTTCAAGAACACCAAAGTTCCTCCTCTCATGCCGAGTTCAGAGTCTTCATCGCGCACGACTGATGAAAATGAAACCGTTGAAGACACTGCGGCTGGTCCATCTGCTTCACGCGACCCCAACAACGCTGGCGCTCCCTAGTCTTCATCGCGATGATTTTCTTCAGGGGCGTTAGTCCTCACCTTGTCTCCTTTTGGTCATGTGATGACAAAGGGGGAGAAGTGTGAGTTAGTCTTCCAGTGGGTCGTTATATATGGGCTGTTTTTGCTGAGTTACAACTCTTGAACTTCATTTGATTCGCTCTTTGACGAGTTGTAACTTAAATAGCTATTGGATGTCTGACTCTTTTGCTATGTTTTATATGCATGCTCTGATCATAACTATATCTGCTCATGCATGCACAATTTCGTCAGACACCAATTTTCATCATGCATTCATATTCTTCAAATATCTTATGATCATGCATGATTGGATTCCAAGATATAGGGGGAGATCTCCACAATTTCAACCTGCCATGTGCATTTGCAATCCAAAGCAAATTCCTCATATGCACATCTTCAGGGGGAGTTCATCAATAGCTTGGAATCAATTTCTTCAAACTCTGTACTTACACTTCAATTATTTTTACTCCCGTTGAAAGCCTAACCAATTTGTAATCAATCACCAAAAAGGGGGAGATTGTAAGTGCATCAAGTGCCCCCTTAGTGGTTTTGGAGTTGTCGTTGTACGACCATCTATGGGGCCATGCAGCCCCTTTGTGGTTCGGTGGGGGAGGTCGACGTGCACAAAGAGCATGAACAATGGGAAGCGCAAGGGATTTACCCAGGTTCGGGCCGCTGAGAAGCGTAAAACCCTACTCTTGCTTTCGGTGTATTAATGGTGAAGAAGCACAGTACAAGGAGCGCTTGCCCCGACAAGGCGCGAAGAGAGCAGCTACGCGAGACGTGCTTGTGTTTGGAAAGGGGTCTGAATCCTCTAAATTGTTGCCTTGGCCCTCCTTTTATAGCTCAAGGGGTTACCACAGTGGCAAAATGTTAATTACATAACGATTAGATAGCAAACAGTGCTATTGTAGGATCGAGGAGATAGGTCTAGAGGGGGGGTGAATAGACTCCTAACCAGCCAAAGGTGCAGTTTTTAATTTCTCTTGGAATTTAGGCAGATTTTGGCACAAGTTAAGATCACTCCAATACTTTCTACACATGCATATCTAGAGATTGAGCAGCAGAAATAGTAAAGCATGCAATAGTACCGAAAGTAAAGGGGTAGAGTATGGAAGATCAAACGCAATGAAGACACGGTGGTTTTTGGCGTGGTTCCGATAGGTGGTGCTATCGTACGTCCACGTTGATGGAGACTTCAACCCACGAAGGGTAACGGCTGCGCGAGTCCACGGAGGGCTCCACCCACGAAGGGTCCACGAAGAAGCAACCTTGTCTATTCCACCATGGCTTACGTCCACGAAGGACTAGCCTCACTCGGGGTAGATCTTCACGAAGTAGGCGATCTCCTTGCCCTTACAAACTTCTTGGTTCAACTCCACATCTGGTTGGAGGCTCCCAAGTGACACCTAACCAATCTAGGAGACACCACTCTCCAAAAGGTAATAGACGGTGTGTTGTTGATGAACTCCTTGCTCTTGTGCTTCAAATGATAGTCTTCCCAGCACTCAATCAACTCCTCACAGATTTGGCTATGGTGGAAGAGAGATTTGAGTGGAAAGCAACTTGGGAAAGGCTAGAAATCAAGATTCAAATGGTAGGAATGGAATAGCTTGATCTCAACACATGAGTAGGTGGTTCTCTCTCAGAAAATGAATGGTGGAAGTGTAGCCACGTTCTGATGGCTCTCCTCACTGAGAAGGATGGGGTGGAGGGGTATATATAACCTCCACACAAAATCCAACCGTTACACACTTTTGACCCAACCCGGTGGCACTGAAACGATAATCTCGGTAGCACCGAGCTGTGTAAAAGATATGAACTTTAGGAATCTCGGTGGGACCGATACGAACAACTCGGATGGACCGAAGTGCAATGGCTTAGGGCAATCCTCATCTCGGTGGCACCGATTGCATCAACTCGGTAGGACCGAAGTGAAGCATTAAGGCAACAGAGAGTTGGCAAGGCATCTCGGTGAGACCGATATGCATAACTCGGTGAGACCAAAGTGAATGCAACCGATTACAGAGAGTTGGCAAGGCCATCCCGGTGGGACCGAGATCCATTTCGGTGGATCCGATTTGTTAGGGTTTGGCAGTGGCTAAGTCTTGGATGAACTCGGTGGGGCCGGATTGGAAATTTTGGTGGGGCCGAGTTGGACTTTAGGTTTAGGACATATTTGGGTAGAGAGAGTGGTTGAGGGTTTAGGAATATTGTCCCTAAGCACTTGAGCAAAAAGACCATTAAGCAACACCTCATCCCCTTTTAATAGTATTGGCTTTCCTATGGACTCAATGTGATCTTGGATCACTAAACCAAAAATGTAGAGTCTTGATCTTTTGCCAATCCTTGTCCTTAGCATTTTGAAGGGGTTCCACGTCCTCTTGTCCACGCCACGCCATTGTTGAACTTGTCTGAAATTCACTAGATAAAAGCATTAGTCCAACAACATGTATGTTGGCATAAATTACCAAAACCACCAAGGGAGCAAATGTGCTTTCAGCTATCATACCTAACTCAGCCAATTTAGGACAAAGGCATTAAATGCGCCGTTAGGTGTTAAGTAGAGAGGTAGTCCCGACAAGGTTTCTGCGCCGCTTGCCCAGCTACCTCGTATTATCCTAACACGCCTCTTGGGCGGGTGTCGTTAGGGACAAATCTTGTCCCAGCGTGCTGACACGTGCCCGACAAGCCTTACCAACCAACCTGCGTGGTCGACACCTCACATATCAGTGAACACCTGTGTAGTGAGGTGGAGCGCTGGGGGGCTGGCATAAGCTTGCCGGCACGGAGCTTGTCGGGTCCTCATCTTGCCGGTTCAGCCTTGCCGGCAAGGAATGTCTTCGTCTTTGGTACTAGTTGAGTGTTGTGCTTTTGAGCTTCTTTCTGGTAGCTTCTGCGGCTGGAGTCCGAATCTTGATCTTGGCGGCTGCCGGCAAGGCTTTGGCCGGCAAGGAGGCTGCTACTGTCTGTGCATAAGTCAGGGTATAAAATACCCACGTTTTATACACTGACAGGAGCCCCCGGGCCTGGGCCATACGCGCGTTCGAAGCGTCATTGGGCTAGGCCCAAACAATGCACAGACACACGGCGGGAAACTGCCGTTGTAACTTTTCGGTCATGATGATTATCTCTTTTGAGATCTTCTTTGCTTCCTCATTGATCCGGCCCTGAGCGTGCTCTCAGCCACTTCCCGGCAAACCTTGTCGTCGGGTGGCCGGCCTGCAGGCGTACTCAGGCCAAGGGTGTGTTCATATGTGGGATGCTGCTGGTTCAAATCGAACGGGCGCTCGGCTCTGCGTTGGGTGGGGTAACTGCCCCGTTTGTCTTTACTCCTCCTTTTTCTGCGCCCCTCCATCAAGCGTGTCCGCATGCATGCAGGGCAGCGGATTGGTGAAGAAGGGCAGCCGTTGGAGTGATGCGCCGGGCCAGGGGGCGCAGGGCGCGGAATTGGCGATCGTGGGCGGTCGCCCGAAGATGGTGAAGGGCCAGCTCTCCGCACTCCCCCTATAAAAAGGGGGGCATGCAGGACGCTAAGTTCACCCATCTCCTCCCATCTTGACTTCCAGCAACTGTTGCCTTCTTCCCTTATCTTCTTCTCCTCCCGCGTTCGACGACGCCATGGCGAGAGGGAGAGGTCGCGGCCGTACCCCGCCGCCACGGAAAGGGCTTCTTCCCGGCTTCACGCTCAAGCTTCGGTCGCGGCTGCGGAAGCCGGCTCCAGTGCTCAAGGGAGGACCGTGGCCCGTGGTTGTGGACGGCGTGGTGCCCGCGGCCGGGGCGGCCACGGTGGGACGCTCGCTGTCCCGTCTTCGGTCCCTCCTCCGCCGGCAGAAGGCCACACGGTGGACACGGCGGAAGAGTTCATCTTGGAGCTGCGTGACCAGCCGCAGAGCTGGCAGCGACTTCCTCACCCTTTTGCTAGGGAGATGGAAGGCCGCCACCTGCACAGCTTATGGCTACGCGTGGACGGTTGCTGCAACGGCTCGGTGTGGGTAATAGTCGAAACCTCCAACAATGGCATCATGTACCTTACGCGCGGGTGGAAATCCTTTGCACGTGCCCGCTGCTTAGGGCGAGGGCACCTCCTTCACTTCAAGCTGGATGGACCGGACACGCTTGTCGTGAAGTTCTTTAGGGCTTCAGGCGCTCGTCTGGAGTGCTGCGCGGAGAGCTCGAGCGACAGCGACACCGCTTCCTCCAGCGATGCTGAGGATGACGATGATGACGGCGATGACGATGGCTCTCCGGGTGTGAAGGTCGAAGACGACGGCGAAGAGTCTGGTTGATCGCCGGCAGCACCATCATTTGGCCTCCCGGGAACAAGCCGGACCCCGCCTAGGCGCCCCTTTTGCCCTCTTTGCTCTTGAGATAGACCCTGGCAAAGGGCCAATAGAATGTAATCAAGCGCTTTCTTAATGAACATCGGGCGTTTGCTAGGTTTAAAAGAACGCATGCTGTTTCCTTTGTCTTATTTCGCCTTTGTATGATTTGTGTCCCCTACGCTTATCGAAAGCTTGCCGGTGCGCACACTTGCCGCGAGCGCTTCGAGGAACGGGTCCTTAGCAGCCTGCTGGAAGTGCCGCTGCTGGCAAGGTGACTTGCCGGGCCAGAACGCAGCCGCCAAGCTTGCCGAGCGGACTCGAGGCAACCTAGGGCGCGGACTGATCGCGACAAGGTTCCTCTCGCGTGCAGGTTTCTCATACAAAGCTCAGAACCGTTCAAGGGGGAACGCGGATGTAACAAGGAAAAATTTTCAAAGTTTTTGCAACTTAGCTGCTCCTTGTGCCGTTTCTCTCGTTGTACAAAATGATCACTTGAACGTCGTTGAAAATGGTACCCCGTACCCCATTTCCACTCCCTCCGGGAAACTTGATTGCGAGGGATCCTTCGTATCCTTTTAAGAAAAAGAAAGAAGAGAAAGGAGGGGTTTGGGAACCTTGACGGCTCATCAGTCATTTCATACAAACTAAAGCGTAAATCACAACATCACATGAATCGATACATAAATGAACATGTACGAGGAGTTGCGAAACACTTAGCTTTATTACGCACAGGATCTGCGCCTGGCTTTGTACAAAGGGTTACATGTCTGGTCGACAAGGCTCGTCCAAAAGGTGTTGCCGAGATACGACCCGGCAACTACGCCTCACGGGTAGAACTTGCGAAGATGCTCAATATTCCATGAGTTCTGCACTGAGGTGCCATCTTCGGTCTCCAGATGGACTGCGCCCGGCCTGGTGACTCGTACTACCCGGTAAGGGCCTTCCCACTTCGGCGTCAACTTGTTTGATCCCTTGGCGGACTGAACACGCCGAAGAACAAGGTCGCCTTCCTCAAGGCTTCGGGCATGCACTTTGTGGCTATGGTAGCGGCGCAAGGCTTGCTGGTAGCGTGCAGCTCGCACAGGCCCGAAGACGATCTTCCTCAAGGAGCAACGCGTCATCTTGCCACAGCTGCTCTTGCTCAGCTTCATCGTAAGCGAGCACTCGAGGTGACCCGTATATGAGTTCCGTGGGGAGCACCTCTTCTGCACCATAGATTAGGGAGAAGGGTGTTTGGCCGGTAGGTCGATTTGGTGTCGTTCTGAGTGACCAATGAACCGCCGGCAACTCATCAATCCAGTGCCTTCCACATTTGCACAGTTTGTCAAAGGTCCTTGTCTTGAGGCCACGCAGCACTTCAGCGTTCATCCTTTCCGCATGGCCGTTACTTCTAGGGTGAGCAACAGATGCAAAACAGATTTTGCTGCCGAGGTCTTGGATATACTGCATGAAGGTGCGGCTTGTGAATTGTGTGCCATTGTCGGTGATGATCCTGTTAGGGACCCCGAAACGGCAAACTAATCCTTTGAAGAACTTGACGGCTGATTGCGTTGTCACCTTCCTCACTGGCTCCACTTCAGGCCACTTTGTGAACTTGTCAATGGCGACGTACAAGAACTCAAATCCCCCAGCAGCACGGGGAAAGGGGCCCAAGATATCGAGCCCCCAGACCAAAAAGGGCCAGGAGAGAGGGATTGTTTGGAGAGCTTGGGCTGGTTGATGTATGTTCTTTTAATGGAACTGGCATGCTTCACACTTGGTTACTAGCTCAGTTGCATCCTGGAGGGCAGTGGGCCAATAGAAGCCTTGCCGGAAAGCCTTGCCGACAAGAGCCCTTGATCCTATGTGAGAGCCACATAAGCCTCCGTGTACCTCCGCCAATAGCTTTAGTCCATCTTCCCGGCAAATGCACTTCAATTTCACACCGTTTGGTCGTTTTCTATATAGGATGCTGTCCACAAACCGATACATACTTGACTGACGGGCTACTTTCTTTGCTTCCTCTTGCTCACTGGGAAGTTCTCCTGTTTGAAGGAAACAGAATATCTGCTCTACCCATGTCGGAGCCTGCGGCTCGGCGACCAGGACTAAAGGCATCTCTTCGGCTACGGGAGCGCTTGCTTCTACGGCAAGAACCTATGGTTCTGCGCCAAGCGGCTGCTCACCGGCAACAGTATTGTTGTTCCCGGCAACATCCTTGTCAGCGGCTTCCGGGAGCTCTGTCGGAAAGTACTTGTCGGTACTTAACTTCCTTCTCTTGTTGGCCTGCGTTGGTGGGGCGACTGTTGGTCGATTCAAATGGAGCACAAAAGTTCCCGGTTCCACGGGAAGCTTTTGAGCGGCACACTTTGACAGGCTATCAGCGACGCTGTTTTCCGTATGAGGGATGTGCTCTGTTTGCAACCCGTCAAAGTGTTCTTCCAATTTCCTCACTTCTTCCACATATGCCTCCATTAACGGGCTCCGATAATCTTTGTTTACTTGCTTTACAACAAGCTGCGAGTCACCGCGGATGATCAATTTTTTGATTCCAAGGTCTACTGCGATCCTAAAACCGGCAAGAAGTCCTTCGTACTCAGCAGTGTTGTTTGTAGCTTGCTCTCTGGGAAAGTGCATTTGGACCACATACTTGAGGTGCTCTCCGGTGGGTGCGATAAGCAGCACTCCGGCACCGGCGCCCTGCAGCGAGAAAGCACCATCAAAGTACATGACCCATTCCTTTGTTATCTCTTTGCCGGGGAGAGCTGTCTCTTGAATTTCTTCGTCTTGCGTTGGCATCCATTCGGCGATGAACTCCGCCAAAGCCATGCTCTGAATGGTTGAAGTGCTCTCAAACTTGAGTGCAAAGCTCAACAATTCCAACGCCCACTCCACTATCCTGCCGGTTGCCTCTGGATTTCTCAAGATGCGTTGCAACAGAAAGCGAGTGACGACGGTGATCTCATGTGCTTGGAAGTAGTGGCGCAGTTTTCTCGAGGCCATAAGGAGACCGAAAAGTAACTTTTGCACCCCAGAGTATCTCGATCTAGCCCCCTGCAGAAAGGAACTAACAAAATACACTGGTCGCTGCACCACTTTCTTCTTTGGCACTACTTGTTGCGTAACTTCATTTGCTTGCTCTGTTTCTGTCTTATCGGCACCAGATCTTGCTGGAGAAGACTCTGGTTTGTCACTGGATGGGCTTGCCGTGGTTGCTTCCTCTTCATCGAGTTCCCTCTGCGCCACTAGTGTAGCACTAGCCACTTGATTCGGTGCCGCTATGTATAGCAGCAATGGCTCTTGTGGTCTTGGCGCAACTAGTGTTGGCGCGGAGGAGAGGTATCTTTTCAAGTCCTGCAGCGCGGCCTCCGCCTCCGGAGTCCATTTCATCGGTCCTGCCTTTTTTAAAATCTTGAAAAACGGCAAGGCGCGCTCAGCAGATATTGAAATGAACCTGCTTAAGGCGGCAACACAACCGGCAAGGCGCCGCACATCTTCCAAGTCCTGAATGAGGGTCGATTTGTCCTTGGTTTTGACCACTATATCATCCATGTAGGCTTCTACATTCCTATGCAGCTGGGGCTCAAAACCAATCTGGACTGCCCTTGCAAACGTGGAACCGGCACTCTTTAATCCGAAGGGCATACGTACGAAGCAGTACGTGCCACATGGAGTAATGAATGCAGTTTTCTCCTCATCCTCCCTGGCCATGAATATCTGATGGTATCCAGAATATGCATCAAGGAGGGAGAGCAAATCACAGCCGGAAGTAGAGTCTACAATTTGATCGATGCGCGGCAAGGGGAAAGGGTCCTTCAGGCATGCTTTGTTGATATCCGTGTAATCAATATAAAGTCTCCACTTCCCATTCGCTTTGCGCACCACCACTGGATTTGCCAACCAAGTGGGATGTAGCACTCCTCTGACCAGGCCTGCCGCTTCGAGTTTCTTGATTTCTTCGGCAATGAATTGCTGCCGCTCCAAAGCTTGCTTCCGGATTTTTTGCTTGACGGGCCGAGCATGGGGACAAACGGCAAGGTGGTGCTCAATTACCTCCCTGGGAACACCGGGGATGTCGGATGGCCGCCATGCGAACACATCGACATTCGCCTGCAGGAAGGCAACGAGCATGCTTTCCTATTTGTTGTCAAGGGTGGCGCTAATGGTGAAAGTACCGTCAGTGCCGTCCTCCCTCGCCGGCACCTTCTTGGTTGCCAGTGCAGTGGCTTTGGATTTCTTACTGGCAGAGCACTCCAGCAAGTCTTCAACAGGTGCACAACACTCCGAAGAGGCGCGCTTCCTGGAATCCTTGCTAGAGGCTTTGCCGGATTTCTTGCTTTCATTTTTCTTGGCGGGAGCTGGTGCCCTGGCGGCTTCTGCTGCAACCGCATCTCTGTACATCTTGTCGGCATAGTGGGATGCCGCCATGAATTTTGCCAAGGCCGGGCGGCCAAGAATTCCATTGTACGGCAAAGGGATCTTGACGACGTCAAAGACAATCTTTTCTATCCTGTAGTTTAGTTCCCCACCAAACGTTACCGGCAACGTGATCTTTCCCTTGGGCCGACTTCTTCCCGGGTTCACTCCTTGAAAGGTGCCTGTCTTTTCGAGCTACTCGTCGGGAATCTGCAGCCTCTTGATTACCTCTAGAGAGATCAGATTCAGACCGGCCCCACCATCAACTAACATCTTTCTTACTTGGAGGTTGCGAATTGTTGGTGAAACCAACAATGGCAAACACCCGACCGCAGTTATGCGATCAGGGTGGTCCTCAACATCGAAGATGATAGGCGTGTGCGACCATTTGAGTGGTTTTTGAGAGCCTATCGCCGGTTCCGCCGCGTTAACCTCACGAGCCCACTGTTTAAGCTGGCGGTGAGAGGAGTGCAAAGATGCGCCCCCGTCAACGCACATGGCCTCAGTTGCCTTTTGGAATTCTTGTTCGCTGGTCTCATCATCATCCTCTTCTTCTTCACTTCCATCATCTCCTTCTTTCTTCTCACGGCCTCTAGCAGGCTTTTCTTTCTGCTGCTTGGCCTTGCCGCGGCGGCCTCCTCGACCACCACGGCCCTTTTTGCTGGGTCCACCGGCGCCATCTTTGCCTTTTTCCTTGTCGCACTTCTCGTATTCAGCCTTCTGTTTCTCAACAAGGTGTTCGACTTGTCGGCACTCTTGGAGATCGTGGCCTTTGGTGCGGTGAATCTTGCAGTATGGTCCATCTGACTTGCCGGCCTTCTCGTTTGCCGCCGCCTCCAGGCAAGCGCTGCATACAGCAGCCTCCTTGCCGGAGTTCTCAGTCTTGGCTTTCTTGGCGGACTCGGAGTTGCCGGAGCCTTCGACAGCCATAACAGTTTTGCCTTTGCGCTTCCTATTGCGCTTCCGGCCCTTCTTCCTCGAGGTAGCGGCGTCGTCATCCTCAGAATCTACTTCGGCGCCAGTGTCCTCCCCGGGAAGCCTTCTTCCTTCCTCAGCCCGTGCACACTTATCCGCCAACGTATAGAGCTCGTTGACGGTCTTGGGCAACTTGACGTTCATTTTCTCCCGCATCCTCCGATTGCGCACATTCGTGTGAAAGGCGGCAATGATGGCTGCGGGGTGTACATCTGGAATGTTGCGGTGCACGCGGCTGAATCTCTGGATGTACTTGCGTAAAGTTTTGCCATCTCTCTGCGGGATCACTTGCAGGTCGCTGGGCTGTCCAGGGGCCTTGTGGCCTCCGGTAAAGGCACCGACGAATTCGTTGCAGAGATCTGACCACGAAGAGATGGAGTTCTCTGGCAAGTTCATCAGCCAAGACCTCATGTTGGGTTTTAGTACCAACGGGAAGTAGTTGGCGAGGATCTTCTCGTCTCTCCCTCCGGCAGCTTGCACGGCAATAGTGTAGATGCCTAGAAATTCTACCGGGTTCAGCTTGCCGTCATATTTTTCCGGCACTCCTGGCTTGAAAGCTCGAACGGACGGCCATCGGACTTGCCGCAGCTCGCGGGTGAAGGCAGGGCATCCAACCTCGTAAGGTAGATATCCGCCAACCCCTGGCGCAGGCTCATCAATGACGGGGCCATTGCGCATGTCGGATTGGCGGCGCGCCTCTCGGCGCCGTTCGATGGTGGTGCGGGCGTCTTCTGCCCGCCTGTCTCGCAGCACTTGCCGCTGATCTTGCTGCGCCCGTGGATCTGAAGAAGCTATCGACATCTCGTCAGGTCCAGGAGATTGCTGGGCTTGTCGCGGCTGTTGGCGTTGCTGCTGCAGAGGCGGTTGTCGTGGTGGCGATTGCACCGTTAGTGTAGTACCGTCAATGCGGCCACCGACTGGAGATGCCGGTGCTGCTTGCGGATGCCGTGAGGGCTCCGCTTGCTGCGATTTACTAGCTTCGGCAAATCCAATCAAGCTTTGGATGGTGGCTCTCCACTCATCCATCTTCTCTGCCGCTGGAGGGAAGTTCAGCAGCATCTGAGCCCGCGCCATTGCTTCTGCTACCGTGGCTGGCATGGCCGGGAGCAAAGAGCGCGACGTCGTTCTACTCCTGGTAGAGCCAGCAGGAGCGCCATCGCGGTCTTGCCGCCGTGGCACATGATCAGCAGCAGGTCGCCGTGGCGGAGGCGGTGCTTGAGGATCTGGGATTTGATCCACAGGAGTCTTGCCGTGAGGTCGCTGCTGTCCGGAGTCATTGACGCCGCTTGGAGCCGCACCGTGCCCATTGTGCGAGGGGCGCGGCGTCTGTCCTGAAGCAGCATCCTTGGACGCCGCCGCAGCGGGATCTTGGCTCGCGCCGGCCCGGGCATTGCTGCTCCGGTGGCTGCGTTCGTCTGCGCGGCGAGGAGGAGGAGGAGGAGGAGGTCGTCCATCCGCTCCGCCCGCACCGCCGCGGCTCCGTCCGTCAGAGGACCGAGGAGGTCGACTGCCTCTGACGTGCTCATCTCCTATGCCGACCGTGGTGGGCATGGCGACCGCGCCGCCTGCGCTGATCGTGCCAACCGCGGTGTCCGCGCCGCCCGCATCGGCTGCGCTGCTTGCGCCGCCTGTGGATGCGTGCGGGGTGGCCATCATCGTTATGCCCTTCTTCTTGGGCGCCATCGACGACGAGAAGGACGACGATGAAATCGATGAAGATGATGAAGACGACGCGCAACCCACTGATCAAGGTTCGCGCAAGGGACGCACCGCCCCTACCTAGCGCGACAAAGATGTCAGGGTACGACCATCTATGGGGCCATGCAGCCCCTTTGTGGTTCGGTGGGGGAGGTCGACGTGCACAAAGAGCATGAACAATGGGAAGCGCAAGGGATTTACCCAGGTTCGGGCCACTGAGAAGCGTAAAACCCTACTCCTGCTTTCGGTGTATTAATGGTGCAGAAGCACGGTACAAGGAGCGCTTGCCCTGACAAGGCGCGGAGAGAGCAGCTACGCGAGACGTGCTTGTGTTTGGAAAGGGGTCCGAATCCTCTAAACTGTTGCCTTGGCCCTCCTTTTATAGCTCAAGGGGTTACCAAAGTGGCAAAACAGTAATTACATAACGATTAGATAGCAAACAGTGCTATCATACCTAACTCAGCCAATTTAGGACAAAGGCATTAAATGCGCCGTTAGGTGTCAAGTGGAGAGGTAGTCCCAGCAAGGTTTCTGCGTCGCTTGCCCAGCTACCTCGTATTATCCTGACACGCCTCTTGGACGGGTGTCGTTAGGGACAAATCTTGTCCCAGCGTGCTGACACGCGCCCGACAAGCCTTACCAACCAACCTGCGCGGTCGACACCTCACATATCAGCGAACACCTATGCAGTGAGGTGGAGCGCTGGGGGGCTGGCATAAGCTTGCCGACACGGAGCTTGCCGGGTCCTCATCTTGCCGGTTCAGCCTTGCCGGCAAGGAATATCTTCGTCTTTGGTACTAGTTGAGTGCTATGCTTTTGAGCTTCTTTCTGGTAGCTTCTGTGGCTGGACTCCGAATCTTGATCTTGGCGGCTCCCGGCAAGGAGGCTGCTACTGTCTGTGCATAAGTCAGGGTATAAAATACCCATGTTTTATACACCGACAGGAGTATTGAAGACAAATAGGTTGAGGAACTAATGTGTTTGTGAGTATATACAGGAGACAGAGTCCCTGAAGATTTGGCTTAACACATGGAAGACAATCCCTAAAAATAGATTTCTTCAAGTGTAGAATTTGATGATGAAATTGGTACGACCTTTGAAGAAATTGATGTGAAGAATTTGAAGCTTGAAGACTTGGTTTTCATAGTTTCTTTTCTTCTTATTTGAGTCATAGGAAAAACCGTACTGTTAAAGGGGGTCTAGGTGAAACATATTTCACATTTCCAAAGTGATGCTCAAAACTTCTCAAACCTATACACACAAAAGCCGCTTCGAGTGAAGCCTTTGGAAATCTCCAGTACAGCTGACGCATTTGCTAGCGACAGTGATGAAGTTTATCTGGTCGCTGACGAATTTGGTCAGGCTGAGGAGTTAGGAGTTCGCTAGTGCGAGCTGCCTACCATGAGGAAATTGAGTGCCCTGACGAATTTGAGAGTACAACTTTCCGACCGTTGCTGCGTCGCGTGCCAGCTGTCGAGTGGATCCTTATCCTGACAACGGTCAAATCAGACAAGGGCATTTATGACAATTCATGTCGGGTTGCCCCTGACTATAAATAGCCGCCCCCCCACAACCACTTGTTGGTTGGCTGCTCCGAGTGAACTTGACACTTGTCATTTGAGAGCATCATTGAAGAGATTGATCTGTGTGATCCGACGCTTGTTACCTTTGAGGACTGTCATTCCTCCAGATGGTTAGGCGTCATGTTCTAAGCACCCAAGAGTAATTGTGGCGTGCCGGTGAACAAGTCTGTGAAGGTTTTGGAAGTCTACCTTGAAGACTTACCACGAGTGATTGGGCGAGGTCTAAGTGACCTTAGCTCAAGTGGAATACGGTGAGGACTAAGTGTTCTCTGAGTTGCGACTTAGCCGCCTCAACCAGACGTATAGTTGATGCAGCAACTGGAACTGGTCTACCATATTCCATTTTCTTCACCGAGCCAACCTGGTTTCAAATTCCTCACCCTCTCCTACTTTATTCCGCTACTGAAGAATTTGTGATCTGTCCTCTGACGAATTTGAACTGAAGTATTTGATCATGTTATCTTTTATTTCCTCAGTTCGTATTCTTCATGCCTGTATGATTGCATGTTCTTCACTCTTATGTATCCTGTTCGCATGTACTTTGTTTCTGTGATGAATTAGTTTCCTTTGCGTTTCTATTTCTTCACTCTGTTCTTCGTCAAATTCATCAGAGTTTGACGAATTTCTAATAATCTCCCATTCACCCCCCCCCCCCTCTGGGAGATAACCTGCGCTTTCACTTCTAGAAAGGTTATTCCGGGGAAGTTTATGATTTCAGCAGAAAACTTTGACGTTCTCGATGCTGGCTTCCGGGAAGGTTTTTCCCAGGGGTGCTGCCAGCCCCCGACCCCATTTTCCAAAGAGAGCTCTCCGGCAGAGAACTCTGAAGATCTCGATGCTGGAGTAAAATCTTGATTCCTGATTTCAGCAGAGAACTCTGAGGTTCTCGATGCTGGCTTCCGGGAAGGATGTTCCCAGGAAGGCTTGTGGTTTCAGCGGAGAACTCTGAGGTTCTCGACACCGGCTTCCAGGAAGCTTGTCCTCGGGAAGGCTTTGCTTGTCGGCAGAGAACTTCGTAATTCTCGATGCCGAAAAGATCATATCCAGAAAGGCTTATGATTCCAGCAGAGAACTCTGGATTCTCGATGCCAGCGACAGCTTTCAGAAAGGCTGACACTGGTCTTGCCGTGAAGCAACCCCCCACTCACATACCTGCAACACGGATTCGAGCATGAAATGCCACGACAGCGTTTTAACATAACAAGTTAATTAGTCTCTGATTCATATTTAACTTGTGTGTAAATTATGACTTCTACTGAAAATTCTCCTTGCTTGCCGGAATGCTTTCCGATGCGCACAATCCAGTCAGCAGCGCTTTGAGGAAACGGGTCCTTAGTAGCTTGTCGAGAACGTCGCCTCGAAAAAGATTTACCTTCCCAGTTTTAGTGCAGCTGCTCACATTGCCGAGCGGACTCGAGGCAACTAGGAGCGCAACTAGCGCCGAAAAGGCTCCTTAGCGTACGGGTTTATGCACAAATCTTAAGGAAATAAAAACTTGCTAAGTATTTTCCTTAAATGATTATATTTTTGCACAATTATTCCCTACACTTGCCAGAATACACCCAGGGCACGCACGTTCTAATCGATGGCGCTTAGGATCAAGTCCTGACTAGCAGCCTGTCGAGAACGCCGCCTCCACAGGGGCTTAACGTTTCTGAAAACAAACGCAGCTGCATAAGCGTTGTTGGGAAGACCCAGAACAACCAAGAGCACAGAATGTTCCAAAAACGCTCCTTCACGCACAGGTTAAGTACAAAAATGCCATTCAAGGATAAGGCTAAACAACAGAAAATAACTAAAGTCATAAAACTTAGCTCTCTCTCTCTCTGTAGCATGATGTTGGCGAAGAAAATGCCAACATTGGTGAAGAAATTGGGCTGCCTCTGCTCCGCCCGCGCTGGCCGCGCCACCTGCGCCGCCCGCGGACGCCTGTGAAGGCAACTTGAACATGGAAGGAACCTTTGCCGCTGCGCCCTTCCTCTTGGGCGCCATCGGTGATGAAGAAAATGAAGCTAGCGCATAGACTGCTGATTCAGGTTCCAAAACACGATCCCCCTACCTGGTGCGCCAAACATGTCGTGCGTATGACCATCTATGGGCCATCTAGCCCCTTTGCGGTTCGACTAGGGAGATCGACGAGCACAAAGAGCAGAACCAGCAGAAACGCAAAGGCTTTTACATAGGTTCGGGCCACCGTGAGGTGTAAAACCCTACTCCTGCTTTGGTGTATTGGATGAGTATGAACACAAGTACAAGGAGCGCTTCCAGGCAAGGTGCAGAAGAAGCAGCTACGCATGCAAGTTGTGCAAAGGATCGATCGATCCTCGTAATGGTTGCCCTGGCCCTCCTTTTATAGTTCAAGGGGTCACCACAGTGGCCAAACAGTCATTACATACTGATTAGATAGCAAACAGTGCAACCATACCTAACTCTGCCGGATTAGGACAAAAGCAATAAATGCTCCGTTAGGTGTCATGTAAAGGAGTAGCCCCGGCAAGGTTTCTGCACCGCTCGCCCAGCTACCTCCTATTAGCTTGACACGCCTCCTGGACGGGTGTCATTAAAGGTAAATCTTCTTCCAGCGTGCTGACACGTGTCCCGACAAACCTCACCAACCTGCCTGCGCGGTCGATACCTCACCGATTAGCGACTAGCTGTTCAGTGAGGTGGAGCGCTGATGAGCTAGCGAAAGCTTGTCGGCACGGAGCTTGCCGGGCCTTCATCTTGCCGGCTCAACTCTTGCCGGTGAGTAATGCCTTCATCTTTAGTACTAGTTAGGTACTTGTTGATGTAGTGCTTGCCGGACGCATCGCTTGCCGGTAAGATCAGCTCTTTGCCGGGACTGCTTTGCAACAGCCCTAGACTGGCATGACCCCATGCTTAGAAGGTTTGTGGGACCCTGGTTCTCACTACACCGTCACATATGGTGGGTAGACAAATTACTGTTGGGCAATTGATAGAAAAGCGCATAGTTATGACAATATTCAAGGCAATGATCATGTATATAGGCATCATGTCCGAGACAAGTAGACCGACTCCTGCCTGCATCTACTACTATTACTCCACCCATCGACCGCTATCCAGCATGCATCTAGGGTATTAAGTATGAAACAGAGTAACGCCTTAAGCAAGATGACATGATGTAGACAAAGTAAACTCAAGCAATATGATTAAACCCCATCTTTTTATCCTTAATGCCAACAATACAAATACGTGTCATGTCCTCTTCTGTCACTGGGATTGAGCACCGCAAGATTGAACCCATCACAAAGCACCTCTCCCATTGCAAGATAAATCAATCTAGTAGGCCAAACCAAATCGATAGATCGGAGAGAAATACAAAGCTATAATAATCATGCATAAAAGAGTTCAGAGAAGACTCAAATATTTCTCATGAATAATCTGATCATAAACTCACAATTCATTGGATCCCAACAAACACACCGCAAAAGAAGATTACATCGGATAGAACTCCAAGAACATCGAGGAGAACATGGTATTGAAGATCAAAGAGAGAGAAGAAGCCATCTAGCTACTAGCTATGGACCCATAGGTCTGTGGTAAACTACTCACACATCATCGGAAGGGAACAAGGTTGATGAAGAATCCCTCGGTGATCGATTCCCCCTCCAGCAGAGTACCGGAAAAGGCCTCCAGATGGGATCGCGGAAGAACAGAGGCTTGCGGCGGCGGAAAGGTTTTCTCTTCTGTCTCTCTGTTGGTTTTGAAATATTTGGGAATTTATAGCACTGGAATTAGGTCAAGAGGTGCCACAAGGGGCCCACAAGCCTGGGGGGCGCGCCCTACCCCCTGGGCACGCCCTCCAGGCTTGTCGCCTCCTCGTGGCTCTTCCGGTCTTCTCCCGAAGCTTCATGGGTCTCTTCTGGTCCAGAAAAAATTAATCCAAAGTTTTTTTCTTGTTTGGACACTTTTTGATATTGATTTTATGAAAAGGCAAAAACAAGCAGAAAACAGCAACTGGCACTGGGCACTGGGTTAATAGGTTAGTCCCAAAAAATGATATATAATTGCATATAAAACATCCAAGATTGATACTATAATAGCATGGAACAATCAAAAAAATTAAATACGTTGGAGACGTATCAAGCATCCCCAAGCTTAATTCATGCTCGTCCTCGAGTAGGTAAATGATAAAAACAGAATTTTTGATGTGGAATGCTACATATCATGTTTCATCATGTAATCTCTCTCTTACGGTATGAATAATAAGAGTCGAATGATTCAAAGCAATAGTCTATAATTTGATATAAAGACATCAATACTCAGGAATACTAATAAACAATCATGTCTTTCAAAATAAAAATGCTAAAGAACGTTATCCCTACAAAATCCATATAATCCTGACATGCTCCATCTTCTTAACACAAAATATTTATCATGAACAACCACGGTTTTATCCAAGCAATTGGTTCATACTTTTAACGCGCTTCAGCTTTTTCAACCCCCACGCAATACATGAGCTCAAGCCATGGATATAACACTATGGGTGGAATAGAGTGTGGTGGTAGAGATCAATAAGGGGAAGTCAAAAATAAGAAGATAGTCTTACATCAACGAGGCTAATCAACGGGCTATGGATATGCCCATCAATTGATGTCAATGCGAGGAGTAGGGTGCCCATCCAACTTGCTTGCTCATGAAGACCTCGGGCATTTGAGGAAGCCCATCATCGGAATATACAAGCCAAGTTCTATAATGAAAAATTCCCACTAGTATATGAAAGAGTCAAAATAGGAGACTCTCTATATGAAAAACATGGTGCTACTCTGAAGCACAAGCGTGGAAAAAGGATCGTAACATTGCCCCTTCTCTCTTTTTCTCTCATTTTTTTTCTTTTTTTTCCTTTTTTTCATGGCTCTTTTTGGCCTCTTTTTTCTCTTTTTTTTATTTTTGTCCGGAGTCTCATCCCGACTTGTGGGGGAATCATGGTCTCCATCATCCTTTCCTCACTGGGACAATGCTCTAATAATGATGATCATCACACTTTTATTTGCTTACAACTCAATATTACAACTCGATACTAGAACAAAAATATGACTCTATATGAATGCCTCTGGCAGTGTACCAGGATGTGCAATAATGCTAGCGTAACATGTATAAAAAATGATGAACGGTGGCTGAGCCACAAATACTATGTCAGCTATATGATCATGCAAAGCAATCTGACAATGACGATGTGTGTCATAAAAACGAAACGGTGGAAGTTGCATGGCAATATATCTCGGAATGGCTATGAAAATGCCATGATAGGTAGCTATGGTGGCTGTTTTGAGGAAGATATAAAGAGGCTTATGTGTGATAGAGTGTATCATATCACGGGGTTTGGATGCACCGGCGAAGTTTTCACCAACTCTCGATGTGAGAAAGGGCAATGCATGGTACCGAAGAGGCTAGCAAATTGCGGAAGGGTGAGAGTGCGTATAATCCATGGACTCACATTAGTCATAAAGAACTCACATACTTATAGCGAAAGTTTATTAGCCCTCGAAGCAAAGTACTACTACACATGCCCCTAGGGGGGACGTTGGTAGGAGTTAACCATCGCGCGCCCCCGACCGCCACACAAAGGAAGACAACAATAATAAATCATGCTCCAACTTCATAGCATAACGACAGATCATACGTGCATGCTTCGGGAATCACAAACCTTAACACCAATATTCTTACTAAACCACAATTATCTACTAATACCTCCCACATATTACCATCTTAATATCACAAAACTATTGCAAGGAATCAAACTTATCATATTCAGTGATCTACATGAAAGTTTTTATTATATCCCTCTTGAATACCTATCATATCAGGACCAAATTCATAACCCGTGCATATTACCATTGCTATTCATTAGACTCTCAAAAAGATATAAGTGAAGCATGAGAGTGCAACTATTTCTTTAAAATATAACCACCACCGTGCTCTAAAAGATATAAGTGAAGCACTAGAGCAACTGCCTAGCTCAAAAGATATAAGTGAAGCACATAGAGTATTCTAACAAATCACGAATAATGTGTGTCCCTCTCAAGAAGGTGTGTTCAGCAAAGATGATTGTGACAAACTAAAAAGCAAACAAAATCAAACAAACTATATCACAATACGCTCCAAGTAAAACACATATCATGTGATGAATAAAAATATAGCTCCAAGTGAGTTACCGATAGATTGTAGACGAAAGAGGGGATGCCTTCCGGGGCATCCCCATGCTTAGACGCTGGAGCCTTCCTTGAATATTACCTTGGGGTGCCTTGGGCATCCCCAAGCTTAGGCTCTCGCCGCTCCTTATTCCTTTATCCATCGTAGTCTCACCCAAAACTTGAAAACATCAGCACACAAAACTCAACAGAAACCTCGTGAGATCCGTTAGTATAACAAAAATCTTAAACTTTAGGTACTTTTGTATATTGATTCATATTTAATATTGGCATAATGATACTGTACTCCAACTTCTCCATGACTCATACCCCCCGATACGATCCATAGATTCATCAAAATAAGCAAACTAAGCAACAAAAACAGAATCTGTTTAAAACAGAACAGTCTGTAAAGATCAGAATTAACGTTATACTTATGTAACTCCAAAAAATCTTAAAAATTAGTACAAAGTGATAAATTCATATATCAATATTGTGTAAAAAAATCAGAAGGTTCTAATGCTCCAGCAAAAAACAAAAATTCTAGCACTGGACGCAAAAGCTTCTGTTTTCAAACAGCATCAATTATACTATCATCCAAATCATCCCAAAGGCATTACTTGGCACAAACACTAATTTAAACATAAAAACACCATCATAACAGAAGCTATAATTGTGTAAACACTCAAGAACAGAAGGTAAAAGCAAAAAAAAAATTATTCATTGGGTTGCCTCCCAACAAGCGCTATTGTTTTATGCCCCTAGCTAGGCATAATGCATAGTTTCAAGTGTTGTCATCCTTCATTTCCAACTCCTCAATTACACATCCATTTTTTCTAGTAGATTTAACATAGGAGTTTCTCATCATCACACTTCTAGGCACAAAATCAAGAGTTTTTCTTTTATGGATAGGTTCCTTAATTATATCAATGAAATTGGGGTGCACGCTAATCATTTTAAGATCCTCGCTCCCTTTACTAGAAGTAGCACCCTTAACCTTGGGAACATATATAAACTTGCTATTTTTATTAGGAGGAGTCCTATCAATGTTTTTAGCGGAGGAAAAAGCGGAACCTAAGTTGTTGATAATTTCTTCCAACTTATCAATTCATGCGGGGCTTTGTTCTATCCTTTCGTTAATTATTGGTTCCTTTTCCTTTAAAGTTTTCAAAGCAATTCCCACCTTAGAACCAAATTGTGTGATATGATTATGGATCTTTCTATCTAAATTTTCGAGATGTTCAATAGTAGGCATCTTATTTTCAATAGCTTCTAGCCTTTGCATAACATGTTCCAAAGTCAAAGCCGTTTCATTAATAATGATAGGGGTGAACCCACTAAATTTCCCATAGCATTGAAAGCATCCGAAGTGGGACACATCAAGAAATTCCCTCCGGTAATAGTGTCAAGCACAAATCTATACCGAGTGGTAATTCCCACATAAAAATTTCGAAGAAGAACGGCAGTGGATTGCTTACGAGTTGATCTATTTTGAGCATCGCAAATCCTATACCAAGCATCTTTTAAATTCTCTCCTCCCCTTTGTTTAAAATTAAGCACTTCATTTTCTGGGGTAATAGTAACAACCGAAGAACTAGCCATGATGGTGAAGCAAACAAGCAACAACAAATATTTTTGTGTTTTTGTAAAAAAAAATAGAAGTGGGGGAGATGAAAATGAGAGGCAAATGCAAATAAAAGGCAAATAAAGTAAATGCAAGTGGATGATAATTTGAGCGAAGGTACTTGATAATTTTGATGATGTCTCCCTGGCAACGGCGCCAGAAATTCTTCCTGCTACTTGTAGTCTGCGTTGGTATTTCCCCAAAGAGGAGGATGATGTAGTACAGTAGAGATAAGTATTTCCCTCAGTTAAGAACCAAGGTTATCAATCCAGTAGGAGAACCAAGCAAAATTCCGTTAAGCGCACCTGTACACACAAGAGCAAACACTTGCACCCAACGCAAATAAGAGGGTTGTCAATCCTCTTAGCGGTTATTTGCAATGATTAAATCTTATAGAGATAAATAGATAAACTAAAATACTAATTAAAATAAAAGTAAATAAATTGCAGCAAGGTATTTTTAGGTTTTTTATATATGATAAAGTAGACCCGGGGGCCATAGTTTTCACTAGAGGCTTCTCTCTCGAACACATAGCATACGGTGGGTAAACAAATTACTGTTGGGCAATTGATAGAAAAACAAATAATTATGATGGATTCATGGCAATGATCATGTATATAGGCATCATGTCCGAGACAAGTAGACCGACTCCTGCCTGCATCTACTACTATTACTCCACCCATCGACCGCTATCCAGCATGCATCTAGGGTATTAAGTATGAAACAGAGTAACGCCTTAAGCAAGATGACATGATGTAGACAAAGTAAACTCAAGCAATATGATTAAACCCCATCTTTTTATCCTTAATGCCAACAATACAAATACGTGTCATGTCCTCTTCTGTCACTGGGATTGAGCACCGCAAGATTGAACCCATCACAAAGCACCTCTCCCATTGCAAGATAAATCAATCTAGTAGGCCAAACCAAATCGATAGATCGGAGAGAAATACAAAGCTATAATAATCATGCATAAAAGAATTCAGAGAAGACTCAAATATTTCTCATGAATAATCTGATCATAAACTCACAATTCATCAGATCCCAACAAACACACCGCAAAAGAGGATTACATCGGATAGAACTCCAAGAACATCGAGGAGAACATGGTATTGAAGATCAAAGAAAGAGAGGAAGCCATGTAGCTACTAGCTATGGACCCGTAGGTCTATGGTAAACTACTCACACATCATCGGAAGGGCAGCAAGGTTGATGAAGAAGCCATTCGTGATTGATTCCCCCTCCGGCAGAGTACCGGAAAAGGCCTCCAGATGGGATCACGGAAGAACAGAGGCTTGCGGCGGCGGAAAGGTTTTCTCTTCTGTCTCTCTGTTGGTTTTGGAATATTTGGGAATTTATAGCGCTGGAATTAGGTCAAGAGGTGCCATGAGGGGCCCACAAGCCTGGGGGGCGTACCCTACCCCCCTGGGCGCGCCCTCTAGGCTTGTCGCCTCCTCGTAGCTCTTCTGGTCTTCTCCCAAAGCTTCGTGGGTCTCTTCTGGTCCAGAAAAAATTAATCCAAAGGTTTTTTCTCATTTGGACACTTTTTGATATTGATTTTCTGAAAAGGCAAAAACAAGCAGAAAACAACAACTGGCACTGGTCACTAGGTTAATAGGTTAGTCCCAAAAAATGATATATAATGGCATATAATTGCATATAAAACATCCAAGATTGATACTATAATAGCATGGAACAATAAAAAATTATAGATACGTTGGAGATGTATCAAGCGCCCTGTTGCCTTGTCCTCTCCTCGTAGGTCTTCTGGTCCTCCCCCGAAGCTTCTAGGGTCTCTTTTGTCCAGAAAAAAATCGCCACAAAGTTTCATAGCGTTTGGACTCCGTTTGGTACTGATTTTCTGGAAAACCAAAAACAAGCAGAAAACAAGAACTGGCACTGAGCACTGGGTTAATAGGTTAATCCCAACAAATGATATAAAATAGCATATAAATGCATATAAAACATCCAAGATTGATAATATAATAGCATGGAACAATCAAAAATTATAGATACGTTGGAGACGTATCAGGGCCTCGGATGCCCGACGTGTGAACTCCTCGGATACCCGATGTGTGAACTCTTCGGATATACCTCAGCGATCCTTAAGATCAGAGATGGGAAGAATTTGTTGAACCAGCTTTCAAGACCGTTGGCCGAAGACGAAGAATAATTCTAAAGAACCGAGGAGTGTCCATAACTTGAAGACTGGTTCAAGGGGCTACTAATGGAGTCCTGGACTAGGGGGTACTCCCCACGTCGTCTCCCAACCAAGTGGGTCGGGCCGAGGACCCCTATGGTGGTTCACTAATGGGCCACTTCGGGCAGCCCATGACATATACAAGGAAGATTCCACAAACTTGGTGATCAAGACAAGGACTCCTCTCCACCAACGTAGCCGACTAGGACTCCTGTTATCCTAGGCCTCCGGTACATTATATAAGCCGAGGCTAGGCTAGTCGGTAGATCATTAGAACCATACACAACAATCTCGTGGTAGATATGTACTCTGTGCTATCCCCTATATCAATACAATGAAAAGCAGGACGTAGGGTATTATCTCTTTGAGAGAGCCTGAACCTGGGTAAAATCCTGTGTCCATGTTACCATCGCTCCAAGATGCCTAGCTCAGGACGCCTACCTTCAGATATGCCGGATTTAGCACCGACAGCCGGATTTACCCCAATTACTAGTCCGCTGACTATTGATCCTTGCAGTTCTCCTGACTGGTCGGCCTAACGAAGCCACGAATAGCAATGCACAAGATGCCTTAACGGATTTGAGCGAGGTGCATGAACGATCGCAACAATCAATGAAAATTGCTTTTAAGGCTTTATGGCATGATGATGTTGTTCCCGAAGGAATGTCTGAGCTAGCCGACCGTCTAAAGGGAGCTTGACACCGCTTACACGCATGGAAGGTATTAGCCTGCTGGGAGGGAGCTCGAGAGGCATTCTCTATGGTGAAGACTCGTTTTACCGGTGAGGACACGACGCATCTTGCTGAGGTTGACCCGATAGGGGCTGGCGAGAAGGAAGTGCCTACTCACTTGGTGTATGAAAATGTTATGCCCGTCGCTTGGTGCTCACAACAAGACTGCGCCCTTGATTCCTTAATAGATGGGATGGATGAAATGTAAGACATGTTTGTTTTAATGACTCTATGTATCTAAGTACTTTACATCAATAGCCTCGTATCTGCTGTTCAAGTTTTGTTAACCGGCCATCGGCTTCCACCTCCTCGTCCAGTGGCCGAGGAGTGTTCCCTACTCCTAGCCCGAACACCCGGGCTAGACTCTTCGAACAACAAGGCAATCCGGCCATTAGGTTCAAAAAAGAAAAGTGAAGTAGAGAGTTATGTTATATTACTCTTTAACGTAAGAAACATCTTCTGAGAAAAATAGTTCCTCTAACAGTTCCTTTTCCCAGGCCATCATGTTAACCATGATTGTATGTCCGAGGACAAATTACTGTGGGAATGAAGCCCCTAGTCATGGTTTTAGAACCCAATTTTTTCACTTCCATTGTGGCCGGCCGATTATCTTCTTAAGAATGCTAGCTTTTGGCTTCACCCATCTGAGGTACTTTCTCGGATGACCCGAAAGTAAAAATCACAGAGGTGCTCCCTTTACCCCTTAGCCGAACAATCAGGAATGTAAGGGGTAAACACAGGAGCCAGGCAACCCAGCTTGGCCAAATCTTAAGTCAAATCGATGCATATTGTGGCTTAAAAACGATTGTATTGGAAGGTGGCATACACATAACAAATATGAGTGCTCAGAAAATTATTCTTGGTATGAGCCATACACTTGAATGTGCGTCCGAAGTAACTAGATGTACCTCGGCTTAATCGATCGCTTACCGAAATAGAGTTTTGACAACTTTCAAAAGAAGGAATGGCGAAAGGGCGAGATATGCTTTATGCGAACTAAAAGAAATTATAACTAATGGGTATGATAAGAGGAGTATGAGAGCGCTTCTATTAACCATAGAAACGTCGAAGCCGTGCAGCATTCCACGGGTTTGGCTCCAGCCGGTTGTCTGTGGGTTCTCCGATGCTATATGCACCTCCGGTGAGTACCTGGTCAATTATAAATGGTCCCTCCCATTTGGCTGATAGCTTATGCTTCTGCTTCTCCGGATGGTGCCGCATGACCAGGTCCCCTATGTTCAACGCTTTTGCTCGGACCTCCCTGCTTTGATAATGCCTCGCCTGCTGCTGATAAAATGTGGAACGTGCCTGAGCTACATCACGCTCCTCCTCCAGGGTGTCCAAGTTGTCCTGTCTGTTGAGCTCGGCCTCTCGTTCCTCGTACATGCATAATCGAGGTGCGTCATGAATGAGATCGCATGGGAGGACCGCCTCAGCTCCATAGAACATGAAGAATGGTGTGTAGCCTGTGGATCGATTGGGCGTAGTGCACAGACCCCATAGTACGGAATTGAGTTCCTCTACCCATTGACAGTCCACCTCCTTAAAGGAACGGACTAATCGGGGCTTTCTGCCACTTAGAATTAGTCCATTGGCACGTTCGACCTGTCCGTTAGACTGAGGGTGACAAACGGAGGCATAGTAGAGCTTAATGCCCATCTTAGCGCACCATGCCTTTACTTCCTTGGCCGTGAAATTGGACCCGTTGTCCGTTATTATACTGTGGGGGACACCGTAACGGTGTACGACTCCGGAAATAAAATCGATTACCGGTCCCACTTTGGCCGAGGTTACTGGTTTTGCCTCGATCCACTTTGTGAACTTATCTATCATGATGAGTAGATACTTCTTTTTCTTTGACCCTCCTCGAAGGGGGCCGACCATGTCGAGCCCCCAGACCGCAAAGGGCCAAGTGATCAAAATAGTCCAAAGAGCTGTGGGGGGCATGTGACTTTGGTTAGAACCTGACATCCAATGCATTGTTGGACAAATGTTTTGGCGTCTGCTCTGGCTGTTGGCCAATAAAACCAGGAGCGGAAGGCCTTGCTTACCAAGGCCCGAGCTGCGGCATGATGCCCGCTCATGCCGGAGTGTATTTCCGCAAGGAGCTGCTTTGCTTGTAGAGTTCGCCTTCGTAAACTTTATAGGCCTTGGACCTTTGAATGATCCTTCGAGCTTCAGTTTGGTCCTCGGACAGCTCTTTGCGGAGCAAGTATGCAAGGAGGGGTTCGGTCCAAGGCGCGATAACTACCATTATTTCATGAGCTGATGATGTTTCCTGGACAGCCGAGCCCCCAATTATCTCCTTGTCTTCTTCAACAGCCGGAGAGGTGACCCTTCCGGTATCCTTTGATTCGGATATGGTATCCCCATTTTGCCAGACCACAGATGGCTTAAAGAGCAGCTCCAGGAAGGTGTTTTCGGGGACTGGGTCGCGTTTAGCACCCATTCTGGCAAGAATATCGGCAGCTTGATTGCTATCCCTTGGGATATGGTGAAACTCTAACCCCTCAAAGCGGGCTGAGATTGTTAGGATGACATTTCGGTATGCTATCATGTTTGGGTCCATGGCATCAAATTCGCCATTAACTTGAGAGATAGCGAGGTTAGAATCTCCCCGGACTTCAAGTCATTGGACTGCCATTGAAACTGCTATCCGAAGTCCATGTAGTAGAGCCTCGTACTCGGCTGCGTTGTTGGAATCGGTATACATGATTTGTAGCACGTACCGAATGTTATCACCAGTTGGTGATGTGAGAACCACTCCTGCCCCTAATCCTGCAAGCATTTTGGAGCCGTCAAAGTACATCGTCCAGTGTGAATATGTACTATGCTCTCTAGGGAGCTCGGTTTCCCTCCACTCTGCCAGGAAATCTGCCAATACGTGAGATTTAATAGCTTGGCGTGGTCGGTATATGATTTCAAAAGGGAGGATTTCAATTGCCCACTTGGCAATGCACCCTATGGCATCCCTATTATTGATTATATCATTGAGAGGTACTTCAGATGCTACAGTGATTGAGCATTCTTGAAAGTAATGCCATAGTTTCCGAGACGCCATAAAGACTGCGTAAGCTATCTTCTGGTAATGAGGGTACCTGGTTTTACATGGGGTAAGTACCTCGAAAATGTAGTATACGAGTCTTTGGACCTGGAACTTGCGGCCTTCCATACCGCGCTCGACAACGAGGGCCGCGCTTACCACTTGATTCGAGGCCGAGATGTATAATAACATAGGCTCACCTACCCTAGGTGCTGCCGGTATGGGGTTAGTAGCGAGGAGGGTTTTGATTTCTTCCAAAGCGACTCCCGCCTTGCTAGTCCACTTGAAATTCTTGGTTTGCTTTAACAACCTGTAGAGGGGTAAGGCCTTTTCTCCGAGCCATGAAATAAATCGGCTCAGTGCGGCCACGCAACCAGACAGTTTTTTGACATGCATGAGTTCGGTAGGCACCTCCAGTTCGGCCAGTGCTCGGATTTTAGTGGGATTAGCCTCTATTCCTCGATGTGCGACGATAAATCCGAGTAGTTTGCCAACTGGTACCCTGAAGACACACTTCTCCGGATTGAGCTTTATGTGATATGCTCGGAGTTTAGTGAATGTCTCGGAGGTCGTCCACTAGCTAGCTCACGTTCTTGGTTTTTACAACCACATCATCTACGTATGCCTCCACATTTTTTCCAATTTGTTTCTCCAGGCATGTCTGAATCATGCGCTGGTATGTTGCGCCTGCATTTTTCAACCCGAAGGGCATCGTGTTAAAACAAAATGGCCCATACGGAGTGATGAAGGCTGTAGTTGCTTGATTAGACTCCTTCATTTTTATCTAATGATACCCCAAGTAGGCGTCCAGAAAACACAAAGAATCGTGTCCTGCTGTGGCATCTATGATTTGGTCGATGCGCGACAGGGGGTGATACGTCTCCAACGTATCTATAATTTTTTATTGTTCCATGCTATTATATTATCAATCTTGGATGTTTTATATGCATTTATATGCTATTTTATATCATTTTTTGGGACTAACCTATTAACCCAGTGCCTAGTGCCAGTTGCTGTTTTCTGCTTGTTTTTTGGTTTTCCAGAAAATCAGTACCAAACGGAGTCCAAACGCTGCAAAACTTTTATTTGATTTTTTTCTGGACAAAAGAGACCCTAGAAGCTTTGGGAGGAGACCAGACGGCAAACGAGGAGACGGCAAGGCAACAGGGCGCGCCCTGGGTGGGTAGGCGCACCCTGTTACCTTGTGGGCCCCATGTGGCTCCGTCTGACCTAATTTCACTTCTATAAATTCTCAAATATTGGGAAACCAACAGAGAGCCACCCCAAATAAGTTTTTCGCTGCCGCAAGCTTCTGTTCTTCCGCGATCCCATCTGGAGGCCTTTTTCGGTACTCTGCCAGAGGGGGAATCGATCACAACCTTGCTGCCCTACCGATGATGCATGAGTAGTTCACCACAGACCTACGGGTCCATAGCTAGTAGCTAGATGGCTTCTTCTCTCTCTTTGATCTTCAATACAACGTTCTACTCGATCGTCTTGGAGTTCTATTCAATGTAATCTTCTTTTGCGGTGTGTTTGTTGGGATCCGATGAATTGTGAGTTTATGATCTGAATATTCATGAGAAGTAATTGAGTCCTTTCTGAACTTCATTATGCATGATTGTTATATCTTTGTATTTCTCTCTGATCTATCCATTTGGTTTGGCCAACTAGATTGATTTATCTTCAGCGGGAGAGGTGCTTTGTAATGGGTTCAATCTTGCGGTGCTCTATATCCCAGTGACAAAGTAGGGGACAAGACACGTATTTGTATTATTGCCATTAAGGGTAAAACGATGGGGTTTATTCATATTAGTTGAGTTTACTTTGTCTACATCATGTCATCTTGCTTAAGGCGTTACTCTGTTTTTATTGACTTAATACCCTAGATGCATGCTGGATATATAGCGGTCGATGGGTGGAGTAATAGTAGTAGATGCAGGCAGGAGTCGGTCTACTTGTGTCGGACGTGATGCCTATATACATGATCATTGCCTTGAATATCGTCATAACTTTGCGTTTTTCTATCAATTGCGCAACAGTAATTTGTTTACCCACCGTATGCTATGTGTTCGAGAGAGAAGCCTCTAGTGAAAACTATGGCCCCCGGGTCTATTTTAAATATAAAAAGAAAACTAAAATATACTTGCTGCAATTTATTTACTTTTATTTTGTTTTGCAATTTATCTATCTACCACCACAAGATTTAATCCTTGCAAGTAACGAGTTCAAGGGGATTGACAACCCTCTTGCCAGCGTTGTGTGCAAGTATTTGCTTTTGTGTGTACAGGTGTTGTTCACGAGGCTTTGTGTGATTCTCCTACTGGTTCAATAACCTTGGTTCTCACTGAGGGATTTGAAATACTTATCTCTACTGTACTGCATCTCCTCTCCTCTTCGGAGAAAATCCCAACGCAGCTCACAAGTAGCAGGGGGAAGGGGTCCTTTTGGCAAGCCTTATTGACGTCCTTAAAGTCGACACACAAGCGCCAGGACTTGTCCTTTTTGGGCATCATGACCAGGTTGGCCAGCCAATCGGGGTGTTTGATGTCTCTGATGAATTCGGCCTCCAATAGCTTGGCCAGTTCCTCGCCCATAGCCTGACACTTATGCTTAGAAAATTGGTGGAGTGCCTGTTTGACAGGCTTAGAGCCTTTAATTATATTCAGGCTATGCTCGGCTAGATTTCGTGGGGTTCCTTGCATGTCCGAGGGGTGCCATGCAAAAATGTCCCAATTTTCCCTAAGGAAATTACGCAGGGCTTCGTCAACCTCTGGGTCCAGCTGTGCCTCGACAGACGCTGTTTTATTTGGGTTCATTGGGTGCACCTGAAATTTGACGATTTCATCGGCTGGCTTAAATGAGGTAGGTTTAGACCTTTTATCGAGGATGACATCGTCCCTGTCAACCATAGCACGAAGTGCTGTCAACTCTTCGGCCGCAAGGGCCTCGGCCAGTGATTCAAGGGCGAGCGACGCCGTCTTATTTTTGGCTCTAAGCGCCCTGTCTGGGTTACTTGACAAGGTGATCATTTCGTTTGGCCCTGGCATCTTGAGTTTCATGTATCCGTAATGCGGGATGGCATGGAATTTTGTAAATGCCTCACGCCCTAATAGGGCATGGTAGCCACTTTGGAAGGGCACAACGTGGAATGTCAACTCCTCGGACCGGTAGTTTTCGGGAGTTCCGAAGACTACATTGAGTGTGATTTTTCCGCTGCATCGTGCTTCTCTTCCAGGGATGATCCCCTTAAAAGTGGTATAGCTCTGTTCGATGCGCGATTTGTCGAATTGCATCTTGTCTAGAGTATCCTCATAAATGAGGTTTAAGCTACTGCCGCTGTCCATCAACACTTTCCGTAGCCGACATTCGTCTACTATCAGGTCGAGGACCAAGGCTGCCGGGCATCGGCTTTGCCCGGACATCGGCTGATCCTGTTGCCCAAAAGTGATCGATGAGTCCAACCATGCATCCGAAGTGCTCACGTGTTGGACCTGGCTTAGCTCTCTGAGGGCTCTTTTCCTTTGATTCCTTGATGTATAAGTTTCGTAGATCATGAAGATCTCGCCCTCATCCGAAGATGTTACTGGGCGTCTATGTGTGCTTGTGTTCCCGAGGAGGGCTTCATCGTCCTTAGCCACCTGTTTGATCACCCAGCAAGCTCGAAGGCTATGAGTTGGGTTGGTATTGAGCAAAACAGAGTGGATCGGGCATGGTTTGCCCAGCAGACCGTCAAGGGCTGAAGCCGATCCTATCATAGGTTTCTTTCTTTTTCGTGATGACTTGTCTGGCGCATGATACGTCTCCAACGTATCTATATTTTTTTATTGTTTCATGCTATTATATTATCAATCGTGGATACTTTATATGCTTTATATGCAATTTTATATTATTTTTGGGAACTAACCTATTAACTCAGTGCCTAGTGCCAGTTGTTGTTTTTGGCTTTTTAGAAAATCAATACCAAACGAAGTCCAAACGTGATGAAACTTTATGATGATTTTTTCTGGACCAGAAGAGACCCTAGAACATTCGAGAGGAGGACAGAAGCCCTACAGAAGAGCCACGAGCTCACCCGGCATGCCCCGGGGGGAGCCACCTGAGCTCGTGGGTCCCACGCAACTCTGTTTGACCTAATTCCACTTCTATAAATTCTCAAATATTCCCAAACCAACGGAGAGCCACCCGAAATAATTTTTCCGCCGCCGCAAGTTCTGTTCTTCTGCGATCCCATGCAGAGGCCTTTTCCTGTGATCTGCCGGAGGGGGAATCGATCATGGAGGGCTTCTACATCAACCTTGCTGCCCTTCCGATGATGCGTGAGTAGTTTAACACAGACCTACGGGTCCATAGCTAGTATCTAGATGGCTTCTTTTCTCTCTTTGATCTTCAATACAAAGTTCTCCATGATCTCCATGGAGTTATATCCGATGTAATCTTCTTTTGCCGTGTGTTTGTTGGGATCCGATGAATTGTGGGCTTATGGTCAGATTATTCATTAAAAGTAATTGAGTCTTTTCTGGACTGTATTATGCATGATTATTATAGCTTTGTATTTCTCTTTGATCTATCCGTTTGGTTTGGCCAACTAGATTGATTTATCTTCAGTGGGAGAGGTGCTTTGTAATGGGTTTAATCTTGCGGTGTCCTCACCTCGTGACAGAAGGGGTAGCGAGGCACGTATTTGTATTGTTGCCATTAAGGATAAAACGACAAGGTTTATTCATATTGCTTGAGTTTATTTTGTCTACATCATGTCATCATACTTCATGCATTACTCTGTTTGTTATGAACTTAATACGTAGAGAGGCAAGCGTAGAAGCGCTCTCGAAGTGGAGTAATAGTAGTAGATGCAGAATCGTTTCGGTCTACTTGTCATGGACGTGATGCCTATATACATGATCATTGCCACGAATAACGTCATAACTATGCGCTTTTCTATCAATTGCCCAACAGTAATTTGTTTACCCACCGTATGCTATGTTTCGAAAGAGAAGCTGATACGTCCATTTTGCATCATGTTTTCCTACTATTATTTATTATGGTTTGGGTCATTATTTCACTTTATGATGCAATCCTAATGCCTTTTCTCTCTTATTTTGCAAGTTTCACATGAAGAGGGAGATTGCCGACAGCTGGAATTATGGACCTAAAAAGGCTACAGCAGAGATAGATATTCTCCACAACTCCAAATGATCTGAAAATTTACGGAGAATTATCTTGGAATATATATAAAATATTTACGAAAGAAATACCAGGAGGGGGGCCATGAGAGAGCCCCGAGCTCAGGGGGCGCCCCCCTAGGGCACGCCTACTGAGCTTGTGGGCCCTCCAGCAGGTCTCCGGGGCCCATCTTCTCCTATAAGATGCTATTTGCCATAGAAAAAATCAGAAGAAGACTTTCGGGACGAAGCACCGCCATCTCGAGGCGGAACCTGGGCAGGAGCAATTTTGCTCTTCGGCAGAGCGATTCCGCCGGGGATACTTCCCTCCGGAAGGGGGAAATCGAAGCATCGACATCACCAACGATCCTCTCATCGTGGGAGGACCAATCTTCATCAACATCTTCACCAGCACCATCTCATCTCAAACCCTAGTTCATCTCTTGTATTCAATCCAAAACCTCAGATTGGTACCTGTGGGTTGCTAGTAGTGTTGATTACATCTTGTAGTTGATGCTAGTTGGTTTATTTGGTGGAAGATTATATGTTCAGATCCTTAATGCTATTCAATACCCCTCTGATCTTGAACATGAATATGATTTGTGAGTAGTTACTTTTGTTCTTGAGGACATGGGAGAAGTCTTGTCATAAGTAACCATGTGAATTTGGTATTCGTTCGATATTTTGATGATATGTATGTTGTTGCTTCCTTTAGTGGTGTCGTGTGAACGTCGACTACATGACACATCACCATCTTTGGACCTAAGGGAAGGCATTGTGGAGTAGTAATTAGATGATGGGTTGCTAGAGTGACAGAAGCTTAAACCCTAGTTTATGCGCTATTCCGTAAGGGGCTGATTTGGATCCATATGTTTCATGCTATGGTTAGTGTTATCTTAATACTTCTTTCGTAATTGCGGATGCTTGCGAGAGGGGGTAATCATAAGTGGGAGGCTTGTTCAAGTAAGAACAGCACCCAAGCACCGGTCCACCCACATATCAAATTATCAAAGTAGCGAACGCGAATCAAACAAACATGATGAAAGTGACTACATGAAATTCCTATGTGTCGTCGAGAATGCTTTGCTTATTATACGAGTTCGTTCTGGCTTGTCGTTTGCTATAAAAAGGATTGGGCCACCTTGCTGCACCTTGGTTACTATTGTTACTTGTTACGAATTACCTTGCTACAAAACTATCTGTTACCGTTACTTTCAGTACTTGCAGAGAATACCTTGTTGAAAACCGCTTATCATTTGCTTCTGCTCCTCGTTGGGTTCGACACTCTTACTTATCGAAAGGACTACGATTGATCCCCTACACTTGTGGGTCATCAGAAGCCTCCAGTGAAAACTATGGCCCCCGGGTCTACTTTTATCATATTAGAAAAACCTAAATTACCTTGCTGCAATTATTTTACTTTTCATTTACTTTTCAATTTATATATCTATCACTATCAGATTTCATCCTTGTAAGTAACGAGTTCGAGGGGATTGACAACCCTCTTGCCCGCGTTGGGTGCAAGTATTTTCTCTCTTGTGTGTAGGTATTGCTTGACTAGGATTTGCTTGGTTCTCCTATTGGTTCGATAACCTTGGTTCTCACTGAGGGAAATACTATCCGCTACTATATTGCTTCACCCTTCCTCTTCGGGGAAAATCCCAACGCAGCTCACAAGTAGCAGAAAGAATTTCTGGCGTCGTTGCCGGGGAGACATCATCAAATACCTACAGGTCCCTTCACACAATTTATCAATTACTTGTTCTACTTTTTATTTTCCTTTATTTGCTTCTATTAGTTTTGTTAAAAAAAATCAAAAACACAAAAATATTTTACTTTGCTTGTTTGCTTGCTTTGCCACTATGTCTCAAGAAAACACTAAGTTGTGTGACTTCTCGAATACTAATAACAATGATTTTATTAGTACTCCAATTGCTCCTCCCACCACTAGTGCGGAGGCTTATGATATTAATGCCGCATTGCTAAATCTTATTATGAAAGATCAATTTACTAGAAATCCTAATGAAGATGCTGCATCCCATCTTAATACTTTCATTGAATTATGTGATATGCAAAAGAAAAAGAATGTGGATAATGATATTGTTAAGTTGAAATTATTTCCTTCCTCACTAATAGATCGTGCTAAAACTTGGTTTTCATCCTTACCTCGCAATAGTATTGATTCATGGGATAAATGTAAGGATGCTTTTATTGCCAAGTATTTTCCTCCCACTAAGGTTATTTCTCCTAGAAATCAAATTATGAAGTAACTTGAGCAAGAACATGTTTCACAATCTTGGGAGAGAATGAAATTAATGATTAAAAATTGTCCCTGGATTTAGCTTATGGATGATAATACAAAAAAATTATGCGGGACTAAACTTTGTGTCGAGAAATCTTCTAGACTCTGCTGCGGGTGGTACTTTTATGGGAATAACATTAGGAGAGGCAATAAAGCTTCTCGATAATATGATGGCAAATTATTCTCAATGGCACACCGAACAAGCTCCAACTGATAAGAAGGTAAATTCTGTTGAAGAAGTTGCTACTTTGAGTGATAAAATGGATGCTCTTATGAATATGCTTACTACCAAAAATTCTCATGTTGATCCTAATGATGTGCAACTATCTACCTTGATTGAGAAAAATAATGATGCTAGATGTGAATTTTGTCGCTAGAAATAATTTCGACAACAATGGTTATAGAGGGAATTTCAATCCTAGACCGCATCCTGGTAATCCCTCTAATAATTATGGTAATTCCTATGGTAATTCATATAATAATAATAGGATACCTACTGAACTTGAGAACAACATTAAAGAATTTATTAGTTCTCAAAAGATTTTTAATGCCATGGTAGACGAAAAACTACATAGAGTTGATGATATGGCTAGAAACATGAATAAAATTGCTCATGATGTGGAACTCTTAAAATTAAAATTATGCCACATAAAATGGATGCTACTTAAACCTTAAAGTCTATCCAAGTCACCATGAATGAAAGTAGAGAAAGAATCGCGAGGATTAGAGCTAAGCGTGAATTCCTAGAAAAAGCGATTCCACCCGGTTTTTATCATTATCATGATGAAGATATTAAAATGATTGGTGTGACACCTATTGAATCTTTGTTTAGTAATATAAAAATTGATGAGGAAGGGACTAAAGATGAGTCAACTTTAGATAGAAGGCGTCCCAATTGTTCGGAGGGTGATGATCTTAATGATAAAAACAATAAAAGTGGGTTTGAAGAGGTCAAGACTTTAAATAGTGATGTGCCCACTACTTTGGATTACAAGGACTTTAATTATGATAATTGCTCTTTGATTGAATGTATTTCCTTATTGCAATCCATGATGAATGATATGTCCATTTTGCATCATGTTTTCCTACTGATATTTATAATGTTTTTGGTCATTATTTCACTTTATGATGCAATCCTAATGCCTTTTCTCTCTTAATTTGCAAGATTTACATGGAGAGGGAGATTACCGACAGCTGGAATTCTAGACCTAAAAAGCTACAACAGAGATACCTATTCTACAGAGCTCCAAATGACCTGAAACTTCATGAGGATTTTTTATCGAATGTATGAAAAATACTGGAACAAAGAAATACCAGAGGGGGGCCACCAGTTACCCACATGGTAACAGGGCACGACCACCCCCCTGGGCGTGCCCTGATGCCTTGTGGGGCCCACAACTGGCCTCTGACCCCCTCCTTCTGCTATATGAAGCCATTTACCCAACAAAATAGGAGGAGGACTTTCGGGACGAAGCGCCGCCGTCTCGAGGCGGAACTTGGGCAGGAGCACTTTTGCCCTCCGGCGGAGTGATTCCGCCGGGGATACTTCCCTCCGAGAGGGGGAAATCGAAGCCATCGACATCACCAACATTCCTCTCATCGTGGGAGGACCAATCTTCATCAACATCTTCACCAGCAGCATCTCATCTCAAACCCTAGTTCATCTCTTGTATTCAATCTTTGTCTCAAAACCTCAGATTGGTACCTGTGGGTTGCTAGTAGTGTTGATTACATCTTGTAGTTGATGCTAGTTGGTTTATTTGGTGCAAGATTATATGTTCGGATCCTTAATTATATTCAATACTCCTCTGATCTTGAAAATGAATATGATTTGTGAGTAGTTACGTTTGTTCTTGAGGACATGGGAGAAGTCTTGTCATAAGTAATCATGTGAATTTGGTATTCGTTTGATTTTTGATGATATGTATGTTGTTGCTTCCTTTAGTGGTGTCATGTGAACGTCGACTACATGACACTTCACCATACTTGGGCCTAAGGGAAGGCATTATGGAGTAATAAGTAGATGATGGGTTTCTAGAGTGATAGAAGCTTAAACGGTTAAACCCTAGTTTATGCGTTATTCCGTAAGGGGCTGATTTGGATCCATATGTTTCATGCTATGGTTAGATTTATCTTAATTCTTCTTTCGTAATTGCGGATGCTTGCGAGAGGGGGTAATCATAAGTGGGATGCTTGTTCAAGTAAGGACAGCACCCTAGCACCGGTCCACCCACATATCAAATTATCAAAGTAGCGAATGCGAATCAAATAAACATGATGAAAGTGACTAGACGATAATTCTCATGTGTCCTCGAGAACGCTTTGCTTTATATAAGAGACCGTTCCGGCTTGTCCTTTGCTATAAAAAGGATTGGGCCACCTTGTTGTACTCTAGTTACTATTGCTACTTGTTACTTGTTACGAATTACCTTGCTATCTAACTATCTGTTACCGCTACTTTCAGTACTTGCAGAGAATACCTTGCTGAAAACCGCTTATCATTTCCTTCTCCTCCTCATTGGGTTCAACACTCTTACTTATCGAAAGGACTATGATTGATCCCCTATACTTGTGGGTCATCAATGAACTCACCTAATGCTTATGAACAAAATAAAGCTTTTACTAGATATATTGTAGAAGTGATGATTAAAGCTCATGAAGAAAAACTAGAATGGGGAGTATATATACCAAGAAAATTGCATGATGAATGGGAACCTACTATTAAAGTAAATATTAAAGTTTATGAATGTAATGCTTTGTGTGATCTAGGTGCTAGCGTCTCTACTATACCAAAATCTTTATGTGACGTGCTAGGTCTCACCGATATGGATGAATGTTTCCTTAACTTGCATTTAGCGGATTCAACTATTAAGAAACCATTGGGTAGAATTAATGATGTTCTTATAATGGCAAATAGAAATTATGTCCCTATTTATTTTATTGTGCTTGATATTGAATGCAATCCGTCTTGTCCTATAATACTTGGTAGGCCTTTCCTACGAACCATAGGTGCTATTATTGACATGAAAGAAGGAAATATAAGGTTCCAATTTCCACTAAAGAAAGGGATAGAACACTTCTCGATGAAGAGAATTAGACCACCGTATGAATCTATTATGAGAGCTACCTATGGAATTAATTTTAAGGATGACAATACTTGAAACAATGCATTATGCCTAGCTAGGGGCATAAAACAATAGCGCTTGTTGGGAGGCAACCCAATATTTATTTTTATTGCAATTTTTATTTTCTTGAGTCTCATAATTATTTCTACTGTAATTGTTGTGTTTTTATATTTTAATTAGTGTTTGCGCCAAGTAATGCTTTTGGGATGATTTGAATGATAGTATAATTGATGCTGTTTGAAAACAGAAAGTTTTACGCCCAGTATTTGATTTTTAATTTATTAATGCAATGCCAGAAAAATCTGAAATTTTTACACAGTATTGGGATACAATTTTATGAGTTGTCCTAATTTTTCAGAATTTTTTGGGTTACATAAGTGTGGATAAATATTCTGTCATTACGTACTGTTTTGTTTTAGACATATTGTGTTTTTATTGCATAGTGTGCTTGTTTTAATGAAACTATGGATTATATCGGGGGTATAAGTCATGGAGAAGTTAGAATACATCAGGTATTATGCAAGAAAAATTATGAATGAGTTTATAACAGTACCTAAAGTGGATGATTGATTTATTATACTAACGAATCTCATGAAGTTTCTGTTGAGTTTTGTGTGCTGAAGTTTTCTAGTTTTGGGTGAGATCATGATGGATGAAGGAATAAGGAGCGGCAAGACCCTAAGCTTGGGGATGCCCAAGGCACCCCAAGGTAATATTCAAGGAAGACCCAAGCATCTAAGCTTGGGGATGCCCCGGATGGCATACCCTCTTTCGTCTACAATCTATCGGTAACTCACCTGGAGCTATATTTTTATTCATCACATGATATGAGTTTTACGTGGAGCGTCTTATGCTATAGTTTTGTTTTTCTTTTAGTTTGGCACAATCATTGTTTTCTGGACACACACCTTTTGAGGGGGACACACATTTATCGTGATTTGTTAGGATACTCTATATGCTTCACTTATATCTTTTGAGCTAGACAGTTGCTCTTGTGCTTCACTTATATTTGTTAGAGCACGGCGGTGGTTATATTTTATAGAAATGATTGCACTCTCATGCTTCACTTAAATCTTTTTTAGAGTCTTAAATAGGAAGTGGTAATGTGCACGAGTTATGAGATTAGACTAAAAAGGATAGGTATTTGAGAGTGGTATAATAAAAACTTTCATGTAGGTCTCTCACTAGTGCAGGCGACTGCTAACGCGACACATGAATCAGAGACCCTTCGAGCAAACTGTGTGCGATGCATGAATGACAAACGGTATCGTAATAAAACCATCACCAATAAGACGAACTATGTGCGATGGAGGAGACATCAAGCACGATTCAGATTAGAGCTGCGTGTGCGATACGTGGCATACAGTTGATCCATACGAACTGTTTGCGATGAGCCAGAACAACAGAAACGGTCAGCCAGATTGAGGTGTGTGCGATATACGGCATACAGTTCACTCGGATGAACTGTTTACGATTACCCAACACAAACATAAACGGTCAGCCAGATCAAGGTGTGTGCGATACACGGCATACAGTTCACTCGGATTAACTGTGTGTGATGAGCCAAAACAACAGAAACGGTTCAACTTAACAAGATGTGTGTGATACGCGGCAAACAGGTCAGTAATTAGATATGTGTGGGAAGACCAATAACAACACAGACGATTCCTGCTAATTAGCCGTGTGTGTTGTGGGTAAACGGTTGATGGTATACAATTGTTAGTGATTGATGAAATCATCACCGACGGGTTCCCTAGTTTAGCCCGTGGGCGATGTGATTTGCTATGTCCGTACAACATCTATGCTCTGTCTACAAAACAACAACATATATACTTATAAGGACATGATTGCATAACCAAATTAAACATCCAATTACGTTATACCACAAATACCAGAAATATTGCAAGGTTCAAATTCCAGCATTACAAGGCCCAAATTCAAAGATTACATGGTTCAAACTGTTCTTACAAATCAACTTCATCTTCTTCAGAATCTGAGCCATCTACTATTTCTGCGAATGGATCAGTCACCGAGAAGTCATATATCGGTTTGATCGAGTGACTTTCGAATAATCTGTCATTTGTAGTTCCAAACTGAAATTCAGCTTCTGCAGAGCCTTTTCCATTCAGTTGTAGATGCCTGCCCTGATCAGCAAACCATTCACTTCTATGCACTAAATATAGGGCAAACCTCATTACCTTAAGCACACTTGCTCTCTGAACAAAGAACCTGGCGAATTTAATCTCTGGTCTGGTGCCTCGGTACTCGTTCAAAGTAATTTCTGTGAGATGAAGATCGAGGCATTCAATGGGATTGTTATATTGCGCCACATTTTCCACTTTTGGGCCTGCTTTTATTTGCAAACAAAGACAACATGTTAGTGCCTAGCTACAGTTTTGAACACTTCGGGCCTCTTTGCTTTGCATGATTTCTAAAATACACGAATAGAGTGACATGCCTTCTTCAATCGTTCATGATTAACATCTCAAATAATATATGTATTGAAATCCTCCAAATTTCCTTTAGAAATCATACTACATTTGTCATTGTAATCATGGGTAAAAGTAACAACAAATTGAACTCCGTTGTGGTTAACAATTAACAGGAAAGTAGCATCACCTCGATGTATAGCTTCTCCGTGCATGGAAAGCATCAAAGGAATCTAACAACTTCATCCAGATCGGGGCCGACAAAATGTAGTGCCAAGATCGTCATTGTGCGCAGAGACGGGGTCAAGCTTGTGGGGATCATTTTCTGGATGACGGCCGAACATAGATCAACAAAAATTAGATAAAATGTGATGACCAATAAGAAGGAGAAGAAGACTGTTACCTGAATGGATAATGATCCAGTAACAAGTTCGGAGAATTCAGCACATGAATAGCCCAACATTGTCAATTTCGGTGCGTCAATGACCCTGATTCCTGTTGGACCTTCTTTATCAAGTACAAACAATCTCTCAAGGAAAGGCGCATGCTCAATGACCATATCGTGAAACACCTCAAATGACAGCTTGTTGCGGCACCAACAATGCACATAAATCGTACGGACATTCGTCGAGGCAATGTGGAGGCTACTGAACCCATCCATCACCTGAAGACGTAGGTACTCGAGCGCTGTACAGCCGCCGAGCAGGCGCTCCAAATCCTCCTTTGAGATGCGGACGCCCATGAGCTCGAGGTGCTTCAGTTTAGGGAGATGAAGAGCGGGCTCGGCATCAATCTAGGGGAAAAGCACTGCCTGAACGTAGCGTGGCGCAGCGTGGGCGCGAGGCAGAGCCTGGACGGCGGCAGCGAGCGCGGATGTCCAGCATGAAAGCTGAGCTCCTCGAGTCGATCTAGGGCAGGGGATAGGAACCACTCATGAAACTTGGGTTCGGCCTTGCAGTTGGAATGGAACTTGCCGATGGCAAGGCGCCTGACCGGCCCAGGGTGCATGGTGAGGATGTGGGACAATGCGTCTAAGCGTTTGCGCTCCCCGCTGCAGAGCTAGTCATCGTCGATGAGGTCCAGGGGGTGGAGTGCCAGAGGGGGCGCCACCGCCAGGAGAGGACAGTGGTCCGCACACCAGATTTGATGGGGAGGAGGGATATGATGGTTACCAACATCTCATCGGGGAGGCTGCTAATGAAGTCCACGCTCGCTGGAGGCTCTTGCGGTTCTGGCTCGACCCGCCCCCGCTTGTTGGCCGGCTCATTCTCCATCGCAGCAGGTGGCGATCCACGACGGTAGCGCTTATAGATAAGAACGGAGGAGTAGGAGGAGCACTGGAAACTGTTCTACGTACCTTCCCGAGGCGGCCGAAACCAAAACCATCAATAAATTTTTGGCACCGCTCGCTGGAAGGTCAAAGGGCTAGCTTCCCGGTGAGCCTGCGCGGCGAACTGCTCGCACGCGTCCCGTCAAGCCTGCACGGCGGACAGCTCGCATGTGTCCCGTCTAATCAACCAGCTGCCCGCGGTAGTAAATGGTTAGTGGAATGCCCATGGTTGGAATAATACACCCGTTTGCCATAATAACGTGGTAGATATTTGTTCCAAAATGCCTAGAAACTCAAATAATGTATGAAAAAGGCCAAGCAAACCCTGAATAATTCCAAATTGTAACACCACACTCCTATAGTTGCATGTCGCCTCTGTAAAAAAAATCAAGGCGGGAAGAGGCAGTGTATGTCGTTTCGCACACAGAGGTGACACGTTCCCTCTCGGAACCATGATGCTTCTTGAGAGAAGCTCTGGTTTGTAAGAAGTTTATACCAAAACTTGTCCCAAATCAGCCAATTTTTTTACCACAGCATGTTGGTGCCATGTCATAACACCATGCCAAGTTTCATGATTTTCAGGCGAGTTTTGGATTGACAAGAATTTTAAAACCAAGTTTCTCAATGTTTATGGCCGAGCCACGACGCCCAGATGTTTGAAATTCATTCCCATTTCTTGCATGGGACCTAAACATTCACCCAAGGACACATATATGATTTTCAACCCTTTTTGGTGCACTGGAGCATGTGCCTGTAGTTCAAATTTGAATTATGCACATTAAATGCCTAGAAACTCAATTAATGTATAAAAAAGGCCAAATGAACCCTGAATAATTCCAAATTTTAACACCACACTCCTATAGTTGCATGTCACCTCTGTAAAAAAATCAAGGTGGGAAGAGGCAGCGTATGTCGTTTCGCACACAGAGGTGACACGTTCCCTCTCGGAACCATGATGCTTCTTGAGAGAAGCTCCGGTTTGTAAGAAGTTTATACCAAAACTTGTCCCAAATCGGTCATTTTTTTACCACAGCATGTTGGTGCCATGTCATGACACCATGCCAAGTTTCATGATTTTTAGGCGAGTTTTGGATTTACAGGAATTTTAAACCAAGTTTCTCAATGTTTACGGCCGAGCCACGATGCCCAGATGTTTGAAATTCATTCCCATTTCTTGCATGGGACCTAAACATTCACCCAAGGACACATATATGATTTTTCAACCCATTTTGGTGCATTGGAGCATGTACATGTAGTTCAAATTTGAATTATGCACATTAAATGCCTAGAAACTCAATTAATGTATAAAAAAGGCCAAACGAACCCTGAATAATTCCAAATTTTAACACCACACTCCTATAGTTGCATGTCGCCTCTGTAAAAAAATCAAGGCAGGAAGAGGTAGCGTATGTCATTTCGCACACAGAGGTGACACGTTCCCTCTCGGAACCATGATGCTTCTTGAGAGAAGCTCCGGTTTGTAAGAAGTTTATACCAAAACTTGTCCCAAATCGGCCAATTTTTTTACCACAACATGTTGGTACCATGTCATAACACCATGCCAAGTTTCATGATTTTCAGGCGAGTTTTGGATTTACAGGAATTTTAAATCCGAGTTTCTCAATGTTTACGGCTGAGCCACGACGCCCAGATGTTTCAAATTCATTCCCATTTCTTGCATGGGACCTAAACATTCACCCAAGGACATATATATGATTTTTCAACCCATTTTGGTGCACTGGAGCATGTGCATGTAGTTCAAATTTGAATTATGCACATTAAATGCCTAGAAACTCAATTAATGTATAAAAAAGGCCAAACGAACCCTGAATAATTCCAAATTTTAACACGACACTCCTATAGTTGCATGTTCACTGCAAATAAATGTTCTAGCAATTCAAACATCGTCCTTTCCTGTTGTAACCTCATTTTGTTTTTCAAATCAGAATGAAAAACATCAAGTATACCACAAACAGTTTATTAGTAAGAATTGTGTGCGATGGAGTATAAAATATCTTGGGGCACCCTCATGTATGGCTTACGCCGGAAGCTTCGTCGGCTATAGTCCACTGCCAGCGCATCAACCACACTTGCGCGCCAGTTTTTCGCTGCACCAAGCTAAAATTTTGGCAACCGCGGAAATATCTAGCTCCCCGCCTCCTCCCCCCGACCAAAAGCCCTATTTCCATTGTTTCCTCCTTCCTTTCCAAGTTCAAACCTTTACTGCTTGCTTGCAGCGCCGCCTGCTCACCGGCGACGCTCCTTCCTGCTGCGCGGCCTCGTCGATATAGTCAGGTAATCCACACCCCACCCCCATCCTCCTCCTCCTTCTCCATCCCACATGCAATGACTACCGGCGCGACACCTTCCACCCAATTCACTGCCCCATCCTCCAAATAAGCGCCGCCCATAGCCATCTTGCATGCAGTATAGCCAGCAGCTCAAGCAGCATGTGGCAGCGGAGAAGCAAATCGCGGCCGCACGCGCGGATGAGTTCGCGATTGCTGCCATGCGTGCCGACCGCCAGATCTTCAAGGAGAACCTCGCCGTCAGGCCACCGTCGACGCCTCGCGCGCGGACGCTACCATGCGGTTGGCTGCTTTAAACGACAGTTCGTGGTGTTTTCTTGAGGCCACCGCCGGTGCCTTCTAGTGAATTGTCCTCTGTAATGTTAATATGCAATCTGATCTTCTGAAATGTGATGTTCAGTTAACAGTTTGGTTCAACAATTGCTATATTTCCTAGTAGTTCTTAAGCATGCTTGGTTTGGTTAACTGTCTGATCTTCTAGTATACGTTTTATTCTGCAATACGGTGCTCAGTTAACTGTTTGGTTCATTTGTTCTGCTGTCCAGTTAACTGTTTGTTTCAATTCTCCAATGTGATGTTCATTTGTTGTGGGTACAATTTTGTATTGTTATGCATGTGAGAAATAAATCGAATTTGGCTGTACAAAATACGGAGTACATGAGAAACATATACAGTTGCTATATTTGCAAGTTGTTTAGCATGCTTGGTTTGGTTAACTGGCTTTTCGATGCGGCTCGAATTAATCTGCTGGATCTGCAATTTGTTTATTTTTCATTAACATATTCTACTGATAGTATGTTGATACGTCTGCAACGTATCTATAATTTTTTATTGTTCCATGCTATTATCACCCTTGGATGTTTTATATACAATTATATGCAATTATATATCATTTTTGGGGACTAACCTATTAACCTAGTGCCCAGTGCCAGTTGTTGTTTTCTGTTTGTTTTTGGTTTTTCAGGAAATCAGTACCAAACGAAGTCCAAATGCCACGAAACTTTTTGGAGATTTTTTTCTGGACATAAGAGACACTAGAAGCTTCGGGAGAGGGCCAAAAGATAGAGGAGGTGGCATCAACCTTGCTGGTCCCATCTAGAGGCCTTTTCCGGTACTCTGCCGGAGGGGGAATCGATCACGGAGGGCTTCTACATCAACCTTGCTGCCATTCCAATGATGTGTGAGTAGTTTACCACAGACCTATGGGTCCATAGCTAGTAGCTAGATGGCTTCTTCTCTCTCTTTGATCTTCAATACCATGTTCTCCTCAATGTTCTTGGAGTTCTATCCGATGTAATCTTCTTTTGCGGTGTGTTTGTTGGGATCCGATGAATTGTGAGTTTATGATCAGATAATTCATGAGAAATATTTGAGTCTTCTTTGAACTCTTTTATGCATTATTATTATAGCTTTGTATTTCTCTCCAATCTATCGATTTGGTTTGGCCTACTAGATTGATTTATCTTGCAATGGGAGAGGTGCTTTGTGATGGGTTCAATCTTGCGGTGCTCAATCCCAGTGACAGAAAGGGACATGACACGTATTTGTATTGTTGCCATTAAGGATAAAAAGATGGGATTTAATCATATTGCTTGAGTTTACTTTGTCTACATCATGTCATCTTGCTTAAGGCGTTACTCTGTTTCATACTTAATAACCTAGATGCATGCTGGACAGCGGTCGATGGGTGGAATAATAGTAGTAGATGCAGGCAGGAGTCGGTCTACTTGTTTCGGATGTGATGCCTATATACATGATCATTGCCATGAATCCGTCATAATTATTCGCTTTTCTATCAATTGCCCAACAGTAATTTGTTTACCCACCATATGCTATGTGTTCGAGAGAGAAGCCTCTAGTGAAAACTATGGCCCCCGGGTCTACTTTATCATATATAAAAAACCTAAAAATACCTTGCTTCAATTTATTTACTTTTATTTTATTTAGTATTTTAGTTTATCTATATACCACTATCAGAATTAATCCTTGCAAATAACTGCTAAGAGGATTGACAACCCTCGTATATGCGTTGGGTGCAAGTGTTTGCTTTTGTGTGTGCAGGTGCGCTTAACGGAATTTTGCTTGGTTCTCCTACTGGATTGATAACCTTGGTTCTTAACTGAGGGAAATACTTATCTCTACTATACTGCATCATCCTCTCCTCTTCAGGGAAATACCAACGCAGTCTACAAGTAGCAGGAAGAATTTCTAGCGCCGTTGCCGGGGAGACATCATCAAAATTACCAAGTACCTTCACACAAACTATCATCCACTTGCATTTATTTTATTTGCCTTTATTAGCATTTGCCTCTAGTTTTCATCTCCCCCACTTCTATTTTTTTTTTTACAAAAACACGAGTTTTTTTTATTTGCTTGTTTACTAGTTCGTTTGTTTGCCTCGTCACTATGACTAGTTTTACCATCCCTCATTTGTCTCCGGATTTTGAAGTTCTTTACTTCAAACAGAAACAAGGAGAAAATTTGAAAGATGCTTGGTATAGGATAATTGAATCTTATCGTGTTTGCACCATAAAAGGGGATATGAAAATTTTGTTGCGAAACTTTTATGTAGGGCTAACTACGCCAAATAGACAACTCTTGGACTTTGCTACAAAAGGAAATTTTATTGACAGCGATCCTAATACTGCTTATGAATTAATAGAGGGAATAGTGGGAACCCCACCCTTGCAAAAAGGATCTAATTATACTCAAGAAAGAATCCAAATTTTGGAAAAGCTAGGTGACATACAAAAAAAATTGGTGGAATTACAAAAGTCTAATGAACCCCTTAAAAATGTTAGTGGTAACCTCAATCGCATGAATAATCTCCTCACTATTTGCAACAAGAAGTTAGACACTTTAGATAGTAAAATTACCTTATTTTCTGAAAGTAATGGGAAGCATAAAGAGCCTCCCGGGTTCGAAACCAACCCATCTAAATTAGCAAAAACCAAGGATGACAACACTTGAAATTATGCATTATGCCTAGCTAGGGGCATAAAACAATAACGCTTGTTGGGAGGCAACCCAATGAATAAAATAAATTTTTGTTTTTACTTTCTGTTCTTGTGTGTTTACACAATTATAGCCTCTGTTATGATTGTGTTTTTATCATTTAATTAGTGTTTGTGCCAAGTAATACCTTTGGGATGATGTTGATGATAGTATAATTGATGCTGTTTGGAAAACAGAAAGTTTTGCGTCCAGTGCTGGAATTTTAATTCTGTACTGGAGCGTCAGAAAAATCTCAAAATTTTACACAGTATTTGTATATGAATTTTTTACGTTGTCCTAATTTTTGGAGTTACATAAGTATGGCTTTTAAATAGATCTTTACAGACTGTTCTGTTTTAGATAGATTCTGTTTTTGTTGCATAGTTTGCTTATTTTGATGATTCTATGGATCGTATCGGGGAGTATGAGTCATGGAGAAGTTGGAGTACAGTAGCATTATGCCAATATTAAATATGAATCAATTTACAATAGTACCTAAAGTTTAAGGTTTGTTTGTTATACTAACGGATCTCACGAGGTTTCTGTTGAGTTTTGTGTGCTGAAGTTTTCAAGTTTTGGGTGAGACTATGATGGATAAAGGAATAAGGAGCGGCAAGAGCCTAAGCTTGAGTATGCCCAAGGCACCCCAAGGTATTATTCAAGGAATAATCAAGCGTCTAAGCTTGGGGATGCCCCGGAAGGCATCCCCTCTTTCGTCTACAATCTATCGGTAACTCACTTGGAGCTATATCTTTATTCATCACATGATATGTGTTTTACTTGGAGCGTCTTGTGATATATTTCATTTGCTTTTGTTTGCTTTTTAGTTTGTCACAATCATCTTTGCTGGACACACCTTTTTGAGAGGGACACACATTATTCGTGATTTGTTAGAATACTCTATGTGCTTCACTTATATCTTTTGAGCTAGGCAATTGCTCTTGTGCTTCACTTATATCTTTTAGAGCACAGGGGTGGTTATATTTTAAAGAAATAGTTGCACTCTCATGCTTCACTTATATCTTTTTGAGAGTCTAATGAATAGCAATGGTAATATGCACGGGTTATGAATTTGGTCCTGATATGATAGGTATTCAAGAGGGATATAATAAAAACTTTCATGTAGATCACTGAATATGATAAGTTTGATTCCTTGCAATAGTTTTGCGATATTAAAATGGTAATATGTGGGAGGTGCTAGTATATAATTGTGGTTTAGTAAAAATATTGGTGTTAAGGTTTATGATTCCCGAAGCATGCACGTATGATCTGTCAATATGCTAAGAAGTTGGAGCATGATTTATTCTTGATTGTCTACCTTATGAGTGGCGGTCGGGGACGAGTGATGGACTTGTCCAACTAATCTATCCCCCTAGGGGCATGCGTAGTAGTACTTTGCTTTGAGGGCTAATAAACTTTCGCAATAAGTATGTGAGTTCTTTATGACTAATGTGAGTCCATGGATTATACGCACTCTCACCTTTCCGCAATTTGCTAGCCTCTTCGGTACCGTGCATTGCCCTTTCTCACATCGAGAGTCGGTGCAAACTTCGCCGGTGCATCCAAACCCCGTGATATGACACGCTCTATCACACATAAGCCTCCTTATATCTTCCTCAAAACAGCCACCATACCTACCTATCATGGCATTTCCATAGCCATTCCAAGATATATTTCCATGCAACTTCCACCGTTCCATTTTTATGACACACATCATCATTGTCATATTGCTTTGCATGATCATATAGCTGACATAGTATTTGTGGCTCAGCCACCGTTCATCATTTTTATACATGTTACGCTAGTATCATTGCACATCCTGGTACACTGCCAGAGGCATTCATATAGAGTCATATTGTTCTAGTATCGAGTTGTAATATTGAGTTGTAAGTAAATAAAAGTGTGATGATCATCATTATTAGAGCATTGTCCCAGTGAGGAAAGAATGGTGGAGACTAATGAGTCCTCGAAAAAGTGGGGATGAGGTCCATGAGACCGTTCTAAAAAGAAAGAGGCCAGAAAGAGCCCACGAAAAAAAATGATAGAAAAAGAGAGAAGGGGCAATGTTACTATCCTTTTTCCACACTTGTGCTTCAGAGTAGCACCATGTTTTTCATATAGAGAGTCTCCTATTTTGTCACTTTCATATACTAGTGGGAATTTTTCATTATTGAACTTGGCTTGTATATTCCGATGATGGGCTTCCTTGCCCGAGGTCTTAATGAGCAAGCAAGTTGGATGCACACCCACTTAGTTTTTCATGTTGAGCTTTCATACACTTATAGCTCTTAGTGCATCCGTTGCATGGCAATCCCTACTCCTTGCATTGACATCAATTGATGGGCATCTCCATAGCCCGTTGATTAGCCTCGTTGATGTGAGACTATCTTCTTATTTTTGACTTCCCCTTATTGATCTCTACCACCACACTGTATTCCACCTATAGTGCTATATCCATGGCTTGCGCTCATGTATTGCGTGGGGGTTGAAAAAGCTGAAGCGCGTTAAAAAGTATGAACCAATTGCTCGGCTTGTCATCGGGGTAGTGCATGATAAGTATTTTGTATTAAGAAGATGGAGCATGACAGGATTATATGATTTTGTAGGGATAATGTTCTTTAGCATTTCTATTTTGAAAGACATGATTGTTTATTAGTATGCCTGAGTATTGATGTCTTTATGCCAAACTATAGACTATTGCCTTGAATCATTCGGATCTTATTATTCATACCGTAAGAGAAAGATTACATGATGAAACATGTTAGGTAGCATTCCACATCAAAAATTCTGTTTTTATCTTTTACCTACTCGAGGACGAGCAGGAATTAAGCTTGGGGATGCTTGATACGTCTCCAACGTATCTATAATTTTTGATTGTTCCATGCTATTATAGTATCAACCTTGGATGTTTTATATGCAATTATATATCATTTTTTGGGACTAACCTATTAACCTAGTGCCCAGTGCCAGTTTCTGTTTTCTGCTTGTTTTTGGGTTTTCAGGAAATCAGTACCAAACGAAGTCCAAATGCAATGAAACTTTTTGGAGATTTTTTTCTGGACAAAAGAGACCCTGGAGACTTGGAGAGGAGGCCAGAAGGTTCAGGAAGCCTCCACAAGGCAACAGGGTGCGGCCCCAGGGGGGCACGCCCTGATGCCTTGTGGGGCCCTCGTGGCTCCATTTAACCTAATGCCACTTCTATAAATTCTCAAATATTGGGAAACCTACAGAGAGCCACCTCGAATAAATTTTACGCCGCCGCAAGCCTCTGTTCTTCCGTGATCCCATCTGGTGGCCTTTTCCGGTACTCTGCCGGAGGGGGAATCGATCACGGAGGGCTTCTACATCAACCTTGCTGCCCTTCCGATGATGTGTGAGTAGTTTACCACAGACATACGGGTCCATAGCTAGTAGCTAGATGGCTTCTTCTCTCTCTTTGATCTTCAATACCATGTTCTCCTCGATGTTCTTGGAGTTCTATCCGATGTAATCTTCTTTTGCGGTGTGTTTGTTGGGATCCGATGAATTGTGAGTTTATGATCAGATTATTCATGAGAAATATTTGAGTCTTCTTTGAACTCTTTTATGCATTATTATTATAGCTTTGTATTTCTCTCCGATCTATCAATTTGGTTTGGCCTACTAGATTGATTTATCTTGCAATGGGAGAGGTGCTTTGTGATGGGTTCAATCTTGCGGTGCTCAATCCCAGTGACAGAAAGGGACATGACACGTATTTGTATTGTTGCCATTAAGGATAAAAAGATGGGGTTTAATTATATTGCTTGAATTTACTTTGTCTACATCATGTCATCTTGCTTAAGGCGTTACTTTGTTTCATACTTAATACCCTAGATGCATGCTGGATAGCGGTCGATGGGTGGAGTAATAGTAGTAGATGTAGGCAGGAGTCAGTCTACTTGTCTCGGACATGATGCCTATATACATGATCATTGCCATGAATCCATCATAATTATTTGCTTTTCTATCAATTGCCCAATAGTAATTTGTTTACCCACCGTATGCTATGTGTTCGAAAGAGAAGCCTCTAGTGAAAACTATGGCCCCCGGGTCTACTTTATCATATATAAAAACCTAAAAATACCTTGCTGCAATTTATTTACTTCTATTTTATTTAGTATTTTAGTTTATCTATCTACCACTATCAGAATTAATCCTTGCAAATAACCACTAAGAGGATTGACAGCCCTCTTATTTGCGTTGGGTGCAAGTGTTTGCTTTTGTGTGTGCAGGTGCGCTTAACTGAACTTTGCTTGGTTCTCCTACTGGATTGATAACCTTGGTTCTTAACTGAGGGAAATACTTATCTCTACTATACTACATCATCCTCTCCTCTTCGGGGAAATACCAACGCAGTCTAGCATATGCCAACTCTCACTTAACCTGATCAATATCTGCCTTATATGTGTTGCAGGGAAACAATGGGAGGCACTGAGGTTTACCATCGAGGTTTGCACATTCATGGCCCTTTGCCTAATAGCACATTATTGTGCAATTGCAGGAACCATTCTAATATTTAGGTTTTTAACAATTTGGTCTTGCACATGTAGGTCCTGCTGTCAGAGGTTTAGACCCACTGTTCGACCCATTTTGCATATGGGGAAATGAGATGTCCATGAATATAAGTCAAGTCAAGAAACTCAGAAAGATTGTTAGGATAAAGAAACTAGCGACGAATAACAGCAAGATCTTTGTTTGCACAATGAAGAAGACACCAGTCAACTATAGGATGGTACTAACTCTTTTACCTTGTTTTTTTTCCTTTGCGCCATTTCAAAATTTAGAACAGATATTTATGCATATCTTTGTTTTCAGTCCTTTCCAAAGCAGTTCACCGATGATTACCTCTCAGACCACCTGCATGGTCAAGAGGCGAGGAAGGTATTCATTCAACACCCACGGTACAATATTGAAGTCTTCCTTAAGAGGACGAAGGTTGGGCGGGCAATTATCCACAGCTACTGGCCTAAAGTTGCAAGGACATTCAACATCACTGAAGGCTCAATATTCGCCTTCCGCTTCAGCAGTTTTCCAGATGAGATTCATCTGTCTATTTACCGTGTATGATGCTACTTTCCAAAGGTTTTAGATGTTGCATGTGAAACTTGGTGCTTTTGTGTAATGGTGTACCTAGCTATATGCCTATATGGTAACTGAGTGTTGAAGCTATCTGATGTTGTACTCTGATGTAATTCAATTACGAAATCCTGGTTGCCGTATTACGGATATGAAATATATGGTGTGTTCGATATGAAATGTCAATTTGATTACTAAATGGATTATCAATAATTGGCCAATTAGCCTGCTTATTGGGTTTTTGTATTTCAGACGGTTTCTCAGACAACACCGTGGGCGATGAACTCAAACAACCCACACAGTTTCTAGAAAGTAGGCTTGTTGGATCAATGAACAATCACACACGACTACCGCCCGACAAATGTTTGCGTTAGGCCACCTTGCACAAACTTTTCCACATAAAAATTGTGTGTGATGTACATACGAATGGAAACGTTTGTCTGTGATTCACAGTGTGGGATGTACATACGAATGGAAATGATTGGGTCTGTATAATTGTCTGCGATGGCTCACCCGATCGCACACGAGCTCTTTTTGCCCCACGTGTGTGACTGGAGGACCTATCACCGACGGTTTCTGGGCCGTGTGGGAAGGACCCCCCTATCGCACACACAGGCAAGGCGACGGTTTAAAACTCTGTCACGGAAAGGGGGTAAAAACCATTTGTATAGGATGTCTCTGCACCAGTGTCTAAATGTGAAACGTATGTTTTAATTATATTGATGTCATAATATGAAAGGGTATTAGTTCATGATCATTGATTAGTAGGAATATCGATATTAAAGCTTGTCATGCACTACTCATTTAAGTCTCCATCATGGCATGGTGGGGAGGTTTGAGCATTTTTATTTCTGATTGAAATCCTTGAGTGTTGTCATAATCAGGGGTGCGCGATGGTTAACTCTTACCAACCTCCTCCCTAGGGGCATGCAAGTAGTACTTTCCTTCGAGGGCCAATAAAATTTTCACAATAAGTATATGAGTTCTTTATGACTAATGTGAGTTCATGGACAATTACGCACTCTTACCTTTCCGCAATTTGCTAGCCTCTTCGGTACCGTGCATTGCCCTTTCTCACCTCGAGAGTCGGTGCAAACTTCACCGATGCATCCAAACCCTGTGATATGATACGCTCTATCACACATAAGCCTCCTTATATCTTCCTCAAAACAGTCACCATACCTACCTATCATGGCATTTCCATAGCCATTCCGAGATATATTGTCATGCAAATTCCACCGTTCCGTCTTGTGACATGTGTGTTCATCATCATATTGCTTTGCATGATCATATAGAGCTGACATGATATTTATGACAAAGCCACCATTCGTCATTGTTACTAGATCGGTAATGTGCCTTGGCACGAGGGTGCCGGTCCTAACGTTGTGGTCATGTAGGTAATGCTCAAGTTAGTAGTAATCCAGGTTTAACGTACTTATTCAAACATGATATAATAACAAAATAAAAGAAAGAAGAAACATCCATATATGATAGAAGGAAAACATTATGGAATGCAACATCACCATGAGATTATCATAAGGCATCATCGAGTTTAGACCGTTCATGAGATAGCAAGAGCCTGAATGTTAATCTCCAAATTCCAGAACCATACATCATCGACAACATAATATAATTAAAATAGAAAAACTTTACATCTAGACCATTTCATTATTTATAAGAGATAAACAAAAAATATAGTCCCATATCAGAACATTCAGTACCATGACAAAATAAAGGTGATTAATGTACATGTCAGAACTGAGATTCTCCAAATCCCATGTCTCAGTCATGAAATAAATTCTTTATCAGATTTGAAGTACCACAATGGGCAAATAATCACTGTCAATGTAAGGTACTACATGCCTTTGTTTTGCTCCATATGAACTGAATTTCCCTATTAAATACTCACAGTTCATATCAATGTCCAACCTTGAAGCGAAAGGTTTCAGTTCTCATCGAAACCACTCCATTAGCAATTCAATTAAAACCCTTAAACGACCAGGACTGCAAGCCACATGGCGGGCTGGCTGGAGACCCCATCTGGTTCCGGCGGCAACCTGCAAGTCAAGAAAATGGGAGGAGCAGCTGTATGAGAAAGGTGAACCTCGAGCAGCGGCGTGAGTAGCAAGGTGCGCCCCTCCCAAAAATTTCACGTGTTGCTTAGGTCTGGATAAGATTTTAGAACATAGATGCAATCCGACAGGGAGGCCACAAGAAAACTATCTATATCTATCCTCACAAAAATCTATTATAAGCTTCGGTGCACTTAGAGAATTGAGGATCTTTCTTAAAACTACATAGCAACTGACAAACATACAACATCGAATGAAAATCCGATTCCCCGGTTCAGCAATCCAAACAAACATGTGGACTGGTAATCAAACAGTTCCTGGAATCACAGTAATTTGTTGCCAAGAAATAAAAGTAACTACCAGTTTCCAAAACCCCACTATGTGTTAGTAAACATATGGTTGTCACATAAGAGTATTTTCAGCACAAGGAAATAAAAAATATTTATTATTGCTTCGTTATGACCACGAGTCAATACAAGTTATACAACACATACATCAAGTACTCCAACCCCAATGGGGAATTCACAAACTATTTTCCCATAAAAGGTAAGTATGGGTAAAAAAACAAAAGAATTCATGGTTGCTTCAATTGTTCAATTATTTAAAAGAAAATAGAAGACGTGCAAAGCTTTGGAGCCCTTGAACGGGGTTGAAACTTTTAGGCCTCATGTTCCCAAGCAATTTTAATGAGGGGCTACAGAATTAAAACCATGAAGAAACTAAACAATATATCAGCTAGAGAGCAATACCTGCACTGGACAATGATGGCACGGTTTCCTTCCTTGAGGGTGCCAGTCCCAACGACTTGTCCAAGCGGATAAAGATCAAACACTTGGCATGTAATGATCTAGCGTACAGAGAAAATATTTTCATCCATGCGATAAGATATAGATCACACTTGAGTTGTTATGATTACTTAGGAATTTGGATTCTTACTTTTCCTGTAGAGGCCTTATATCCTGAATAATCATAGCTGCACAGAAAACTAAGTAATAAAAGCTTTAGTATATACATGAAAGGAAAATTTCAAGATAAAAGGTTTGACATAATTGTCCAGCTTTTGTATCAATCAGTCATATATATACAATCATTTTGCCGCTATAAACAACATTGTAATGGTGGAGCAATCACCCGAGCAAATTTAAATTACAAACAAAATATCTAAGACTAAGCTCTGGTTGGTGTATTTTAGAGAAGTTCAGTTTAGCATTCTAAAGGGCTTATGATTGTGCAAAACTTACACAGCTAAAGGGATTATATAAGCACAAACCAGCAGGAGATGCAAACAAACAAAGGCATGATGATTGAGCTTCCAAAACTGATATAAAACCATACAAAACTCATTCAATCTAAGCAAATGGACTCGTATAAAAACCCAAAACTGATATTTTAGCTTCCAAAAAAACTCGCTGATAAAAGGCTAGTGAAACATACATCTGAATCGCACCACTATTGTTCTATGGCAAGAAGAAGAGGACATAAACAAAACAATATGCACAAAGAGTTTTTTCTGGGCCATCAGAAATAATGCATTCTAAGAATCAGATGTTACCTAGCAGGAAAAAAATAATCCATTCGACAACAAACAATGCCTAGATTGCATCAAACCGAACCCATGCATAAAAAGGTTAACAGAAAGCAAGCTGAAGACTTGTTACCTCAAAATCATCTCCTACATAGCTTAATATCTACAACCCATCTCCAAATGATTCCTACAATATTGCAAACCTTGCCAATTGGGCATCATCCCACATTCTTAAATATTTATATACGTGAATTAAGTTCAATTGGTTTGAGCACACAACTGTAATATGATACAATGCATAGCAAGATAGAACAAAAAATGTCAAAAAGGACAGAATAAACTTGCAAAGAGGCTACCAACATAACAATAGGGATTCCTTTTTACCAAAAGCAAAAGCAGCAAGCTGCACCTTGCTCCATGAAAAGTAGGGCTCATAAGGGTCTAGGGACCTGATTCATACCTACGGCAGGCTAGCCTTGACAGGAGCAGTGGCTACCTCGACGTTTGTCCCTCTGGAGCTGCTGCACACATACACACACACACCCATGACACAACAATTTCAAAGTGTAACCTAAGCAACTGCCACAAGAGGCTAGTACTGCAATAAAGTTTTGGGTGAACTGGATATCTACATTCCTTAAAAACAACTGGATATCTACATACTCTAAATTCTGAAGCACCATCATGGTCTAACATTTCAGATTTTCCACCGGCATATTAACATTGGAGGACCAACATGTCATAAGGTTAGCTAAGCTGGTTCTCTAATTATTGCCAGGTACAATAAGAAGAGCATACTAATGCCTTAGACCTGATGGTGTCAGGTAAACAGGCTATATATCAAGTTAGCAACACTGGAACCAAGTGGCGCTAATATTGCTGCTTATTGTGAGCCTCATGTGACTCTGGTAGTTCGCATTGACACTGCACATAGTATGACAAAGACTTTAGCTAAAAAGAAATGGTGGACATAGTAATTAAACAACCTATGTATAAGAATCCATGTGGATTGTGAAAGCATATACCATCAAAGGTTTTTTGCTTCCTGCAATGGACATGAATATTTACAATATTGAAGGAAATAATTTGGCATAGCTACAGAACTGATTTTCTACCCGACCGTGAGCTACAACCACGATGCCCAAATGCTGGAAACGGCATCCGTTTTTGCTACAATCGGCTACGGTGATGGGCTACGGCTAAAGCTGGAAGGCACCATTTTTTTTGCTACAACTGGCATGGCAGCGTGCTACTATGGGCAGCGCAAGATGCTGGAACCGGCAAGGCCACGAGGTGCGACAGGCGGCCGGCCATGCTGGAACCAGCAAGGCTGCGAGCTGCGACGGGCGGGTGGACGACCATGCTGGAACCGGCAAGGCCACGAGCTGCAACCAGCGTGGCGCCATGCTGGAATCAATGCAAGAAATTAAACTGCTTTCTAGGGAACCACTATTTAAATTTCCATACAGAAGTCTAACTCTTCAATTTGCTTGTATCTTTAGGATAAAAATAACTGCAGCTATGATTCATTATCTGCACATAGGTCCCAAAAGATATGAATCGGGTAACAGAAATACCTTGCAATATCTCTAGTGCATACTTCAAATAACAAATTTCTTCCTTGGTCGTGCAAGTATCCACAAAGCACTTTCGCTTGTCGATGATCAACCTTACTAACGGTCCTACAAATCAAAAGAAAATATTGATTTAAGGAGGAGAAACAAACACCAAAAACTTTCAGATATTGACATAGGCATACTATGGTTACGAAATGAAATAAAAATGGGAGCGGCCAACTATTTGTTCTTACACTGAGCAGACCGCCTTAACACATCATCAAGGCTACCTCACACCAAGTTAGCATGGAGATAAATGCTTATTGACAGAAAGTGAAATGTTCTGTGAGTAATAGAAATGGCAGGCTGGTTATGTAAGAAAAGACCAACATGCCTATTTAAGAATAGACCAGAGAGTAGACAGCTCGTCCATATGAACTCACCATGCCGTGAGGAATGCAGAGACGATCTTGCAGACACCCCACAACACCAAAGGCCCAACAGGCACCACAACGACCCTGCCATTGTTAACCAATACATACTAACTTGAGCATTTGATTTTGTCGTTATGTAAAAAAGCAAAAAAAAAAGTTACAAAACCTAGCCTTGTTATGGTACCGATTCAAACTAGATTAAGTACAAAATATACATTGCAAATTTACCAAAAGTAGAACGCATGCGCCCGCTTGAACAGCTCTAGAAACCTGTGATATGCCAATCAGGATACCTCACAAAATATTCTCAGAATGCATTGATCAATATTTATGCAAACCAACCATTGCCATGTCACCTTCTCACCTGCAGCTTGGGAGCAGGACACCACCGTTGACCGCCGCTCTGCCTCTTGTCGGCTAGATCCACCCCTGCTGTGGTCGTCGGCGTTGATGGAAAGCAGAGTGGCTTGGAGCGGCACACCACTGTCGACCATAAAGAGCACTAAAACTTTCGCTAACAGTATCATGCTGACCAGTAACATATATGCATACATCCTAAATAGTAAATATCGATAATACTTCATATCATCTAAGAATAAAATTCAGCTGGTAGGCTTCTCACTATTAATTCAGTACGAGATGGCTACCTCATCTTTTACTATTTGTTCACACCTAAAAGTAAAATATACGGCTTCTCACTATTAATTCAGGAGGTAGGCTGCTCACTGAGAGTTTTTACAATGTCAATCATAGGATTCATACCTCTGTATCGATGGAAAATGCATCGTAAACATGATCCTACTCTTGTTCACCCACTACATCTTCAAATTTAAGCTGCCGAAGAGTAGGATCTATCACATTTGGATAGCTTCCTTTGTATTCCTGAGTACAGTGTGATGAGCATTATTCAATGAGAAACCAATTTTGGCTAGCAAGAACAGAGGGTAAGCCTCAAACTCACCATGACTAAGAAAAGGTCGTCGCTCGCATGAGAGCCAATTTCAATTTCCAGGGATAGAGGGTAAACTCCAAACTCACCATGGAATCCTGCCTTTGCTTTGCTCCCGCTTCTTCTGACAAAATTAACAAAGTTCAGAAAAGATTAATAGGAGCACAAGCTCCTGGAGGCACAAACTTCAGACATCAAAAATTACTTTTTGAAAAGAAGAAGCAATTTGACCTTTGCTAGGCTAAACAAAAAAGAAAGATCATGATAATATTTAGATGACAATCGAGGTGGTTTGCTACATACGGTTTTTGATAGCTCATTGCCCATCTCCATGGTAAGCAAGCACATGTAGATTTGGGGGGTAGAGAGGGGCAGGCGGGCAGCTCACCACGTACGCGCTCGTAATCCCCAGCACGTGCTGGAGAGGAGGCAGGGGCTGGCCGTCCTTGCTCCTCTGGCCGCTCTCCATGGCTGCGGCCCACTCCCGGGAGAGAAGAAGCACACGTGGGGCAGGTGCGTGGTGGTGGAGAAGCAGCCCGAGGTGGACCGGCCGCGGATGCGCCGCCGTGGTCGCTGGGACCTCTCTGCTGCACCTCCTGCAGACTTTGTTTGGGTTTTGGGTGCCATGGCCGGGGGCTAAGGTTTCGGGCGCGGGGAGGGAAGGAGGGCTGCGGAGGTTGGGCGCGGGCTAGGAGGTGGAAAGTGGAGGAGGGCGCGGTGGCGGTGGACGACGGCGACGACGCCGGGGAAGTGGATGGCAGGGATTCGGCAGGCTGGGCGAAGGAGACGGCAGTGGCGTGGGGAGCTGCTAGGGTTAGGGTTTGGGTGGAGGAGGCGTAGAGGAGGAGGAGGGACGAGCGAGTGCTGGAGGAGGCGGCGGCTAGGTCTCCGCCACAGGAGCGGCCCTTTTTTATACCCCTTTACGCGAAATGACCAAAATGCCCTGGTGGGGGCATGGTATTTACATTTTGCTGCAATTGGAAATTTATCTAACGGCTCACAACGATCTGGTAAATATCTGATGTCTTACATGAACCGAGCCCGAGATCCGACGGCCAGGATCGCAGAGGAAAATGCATCGGATGGCCCATATGCTCTAAGCTCTGAGAGAGCTCAAGTTCTCCCACGGTTCTTATTTCTGGATACATGTTACGCTAGATCATTGCACATGTTGATACACTGCCAGAGGCATTCATATAGAGTCATCTCATATCAGTTTATCGAGTTGTAAGTTGATACGTCTCCAATGTATCTATAATTGATGAAGTATTCATGCCATATTTACCTAAGTTCTACATGGTTTTGGTGCACTTTTATATGATTTTTGTGGACTAACCTATTAACCTAGTGCCCAGTGCCAGTTCATGTTTTCTGGCTATTTTTTGTTTCGCAGAAAATCCATACCAAACAAAGTTCAATTGCCACGAAACTTTACGGTGATTTTTTATGGACAAGAAGAGACCCACGAAGCCTCTGAAGTGGTCCAGACGAAGCCCAGGGGAGCCACGAGCTCAGGGGGCGCGCCCTACCCCCTAGGGCATGTGGGTTGAGCTCGTGGGTCCCTCAGGACTCCCCCTGATGTGAAACCAATGCCAAAAATTCTTACAAATAGGGAAACCCCCAGAAAGAAACCTAGAACTCCCACGCCACCGCCGCAAGCCTCTGTCCCGAAGCGATCTCAATCGAAGGCCTTTTTCGGCACCCTGCCGGAGGGGGAAATCATCACTGAAGGTCATCTTCATCATCCCGGCGGTCTCCATGACGAGGAGGGAGTAGTTCACCCTCAGGGCTGAGGGTATGTACCAGTAGCTATGTGTTTGATCTCTCTCTCTCTCTCTCTCGTGTTCTTGATTTGGCACGATCTTGATGTACCACGAGCCTTGTTAATATAGTTGGATCATATGGTGTTCTTCCCTCTCTATCTTGTTGTGATGAATTGAGTCTTTCCCTTTGAGGTTTCATTGTTATCAGATTGAATATTGGATTTGAGATCACTTGATGTATGTCTTGCATGTGGATACGCGTGGTGACAATGGGGTGTTCTATTGAGTCACTTGATGTATGTTTTGGTAATCGACTTGCAGATTCCCGAGGTGACATTGGGGTAATCCAGGCATAGAGGTTGATACACGTTTTTGTAGGGTCGAGGAGAGAGGTCTAGAGGGGGGTTGAATAGACTCTTAACCAACCAATGGTGCAGTTTTTAGTTCTCTTGAAATTTAGGCAGATTTTGGCACTAGTTAAGATATCACCAAGACTTTCTACACATGCATATCTAGAGATTGAGCAGCGGAAATAGTAAAGCATGCAAAAGTGCAGAAAGTAATGGGGTAGAGAAAACAAGACCAAACGCAATGAAGAAATGGTGGTTTTTGGCGTGGTTCCGATAGGTGGTGCTATCGTACGTTCACGTTGATGGAGGCTTCAACCCACGAAGGGTAACGGTTGCGCGAGTCCACGGAGGGCTCCACCCACAAAGGGTCCACAAAGAAGCAACCTTGCCTATTCCACCATGGCTTCTGTCCACGAAGGACTAGCCTCACTTGGGGTAGATCTTCACGAAGTAGGCGATCTCCTTGCCCTTACAAACTCCTTGGTTCAACTCCACATGATCTTGGAGGCTCCCAAATGACACCTAACCAATCTAGGAGACACCACTCTCCAAAAGATAATAAATAGTGTGTTGATGATGAACTCCTTGCTCTTCGCTTAGGTAGGAGAAGGATTGGAGTGGAAAGCAACTTGAAGAGGCTAGAAATCAAGGTTCAAATGGTTGGATTGGAATCTGTTGATCTCAACACATGAGTAGGTGGTTCTCTCTCAGAAATTGTATGGTGGAAGTGTAGGCATGTTCTGATAGCTCTCTTACTTGGTAAGAGGGTGGTGGAGGGGTATATATAGCCTTCACCTAAAAGCCAACCATTACACACTTTTGACCCATCTCGGTGGCACCGACAATAAATCTCAGTGAGACCGATCTGTGTAAAAGATATGAACGTTGGGCTTTTCGGTGGGACCGAACAAAACATCTCTGTGAGACCGAAGTGCAATGGCTAGGGCAAGACCACGTTTCGGTGAGACCGAAAATTCATCTCGGAAATTCCGAAGTGAAGTGACATCGTTACAGCAACTTGGTCAAGCCGTCTCGGTGAGACCGAGAACCATTTCGGTTGCACCGAAGTGTTAGGGTTTTGGCTGTGGCAGTGGAACGATCATCTCGGTGAGTCCAGAGTAGGTGATATCGGTGGGACCGAAATGATGAATTAGGGTTTTGGACAGATGTGTTTTGGGAAAGTGATTGAGTTTTTTTTAGCAATATCACTGAGCACTTTGAGCAACAACCTCATCAACAATACCTCATCCCCTTTTAATAGTATTGGCTTTCCTAAGGGACTCAATGTGATCTTGGATCATTAAAATGAAAATGAAGAGTCTTGTGGATGCCAAACTTGTCCTTGACATTTTGAGGGATTCCACATCTTCTTGTCCTTGCCATGCCATTGTTGAACTTGTCTGAAATATACTAGATAGAAGCATTAGTCCAACAACATGTATGTTGACATTGATTACCAAAACTATAGGGGAACGCAGCAGAAAACAAAATTTTCCGACCTACGCACCAGCCCAGGACCACTATGGAGACTGCATACAAGGTTTGATCTTTTTCGTTACCTACTCGTAGCACAGCGAAAGTAGAGTCGATGACGATCGGCGGTGCAGATCCCCGCAGCTAGGATTTACAACCTCCCAACCGCGAGGATGTACTCCCTCGTCAGCTCACCGGACGAATCTCTGGGCAGCCCTTCGGGAGGCCTCGGGACAGTCCCTCGGATAGTCCCACCAGACGAATCGTCGGACAGCCCTTCGGGAGGCCTCTGGACAGTCCCTCGGATAGTCCCACCGGACGGATCCTCGGACAGCCCTTCGGGAGGCCTCTGGACAGTCCTTCGGATAGTCCCACCGGACAGATCCTCGGACAGCCCTCCGGGAGGCCTCTGGACAGTCCTTCGGATAGTCCCACCGGACGGATCCTCGGACAGCCCTCCGGGAGGCCTCACGGACAGCCCTTCGGGCGGGTCACTCGGACAGCCCTTCGGGAGGCACTCTCAAACTAAGACCGAAACTACGATCTCTCTACAAAGTTGCACACATACGGTGTCATCTATCCGGCAGGGCTTCGCCGTCCAGAACTAGTTCCCACCGGAACCCAGACAGCCTTTCGGCTCTACGAAACTATTTCGCTGGGAGGGAGAGAGAGAAGCCAGAAATGTCATGGCATGTGTATGAGAGCAAGGGATGAGTCTTTAGGCAGCCCCCTCCACCCCTATTTATAGGCCAAGCCCAAGGGTGGCTTCTCCAAGAAGCCAAGGGGAAAAATACCAAAAGGCCCTCAAGGTGGCTTCTCCAAGAAGCCACCCAAAAAGCACTTTCACTATTCACGGAACCAATTTTCCGCGACCGTTAAATCCGAAAATATTTCTGTGGGTCTTAGAATAATTCCAGTACCCACACAAATGATTTTGGACGCGTTTCGAAACAATTCCGGATTAGTGATTTTCATCTCCGAAAAGCAACCAAACCGGTTCCGACAGCTCCGGAACATTTCCAGTTTTTATCCCGGAAAAATCCCAGAAGTTTCCAGAACAATTCTGGCACCCTCCAAGAATTTCCAGGCATGTGCCGAAACCAATTTGACTTAATGGCATACCCCGAAACAACTTTTCAGTTTTACCGAAACTATTCCGGTGTTCTCTCCGGAACATTTCCGTTGTCTCCGAAACTTTTCCAGTGACTTTCTCTCAGACTCCCTGTCTAGAATTCAGCAGATAGATGACCCTTAAGCGTGTGACCCTATAGGTTCGGTGAAGTATAGACATGACCCGGAACACTTTCCGATCAATGATCAACATCGGAGCCGTGGAGACCCATATTGACCCATATACCCACACGAATGAATATTCGAGTGAACCTCCAGTTGCCGTGTGTTATTCCTGTTGCTTCACGATATATTACAAACACCCGAGGTGAGATTTTTTGCATCCCCGTGGATCAACAACTTGTCTACTATGCCAGTTACCTCGTTACTGGTTTTGTTCTCTTTTCTCGTTTCCGTGTTCCGGCATCCCTGTGATCAAATCACAATGTGTCTGGCCAGATGATGGTGGATACCGTAACACCGAGAGGGCCCAGAGATATCTCTCCATCGTCGGAGGAGCAAATCCCAATCTTGAGCTATCAAGTTACTTGACATACTTTTCCATGAACCCGTAAGCTGCCGTAATAGCCACCCATTTACGGATGACGTTTAACAAACCCCAACGTTCATGAAGCAAGCATGAAGAAACTCGATACTCTCATGGTCTAAGGAATTATACAAACGTTAACTTTTTTGTGTTATTAACCATTAACTTGTGACGAATGTATCTTATAGCATAACATCAATTCGGGTCGATTCAACACAAGTGTTCTCCTAACATTGTGCCCTCAAAGTTGCCGGCATAGTCATGCCCATGATCAGGAAAACAGAACCATCATGCAACACTTGAGCTAGTCTTAGAGGCCAAACTAGGAATACATTTTACCGTTTATTATTCCACATGTGCATATGAGTCTTCCTCCGAGCCTCGTGGTTATTGCAGACTCGATAACCATAGCAGTTATAGCACGGAATATAAACTTAACTACAAACATGGAGATAAATAATAACACTTATTATTGCCTCTAGGGCATATCTCCTACAGACTCCCACTTGCACTAGAGTCAATAATCTAGTCAATGCTGATGCACTTTACACCTATGGCATACCGGTGTAAAACATGCTTCGCTTGTGGTATAGTCTGATGTCCAACGGATCTGACAACTTCAGTTCCGTGTGTATTTCTGCATACCCTCGCGTTTTCACGTTTTCAGAAAATTCATATTTTGTGTTGACTTGGCTTCGTATATATGTGAATCACTGGTCAAACCTTGATTCCTCAGACTGAGCTATGGAGCAACTATCTTCAATAGTGTTGCATTGACCAAAGCCATCTTGGAATCATACTAAGTTCATGAACGAACTGTACGATTCAACATCTTCTATGTTGCTTTGAAAGCGGCAACATACTTTAGCCTTTGTTATAGAATTCGCCACAGTAACATGTTTGGAACGATTTCCAAACACCGTGCCACCATATCGTGTATTACACAAAACCCTTAACTTAAATCGAAAATCGCATGGAGCATTGATGAAGACTGTATCGATGCAATTACTTACAATGAGAACTTCATAATCTCTGCTTGCGAGAAAACATGTCATCAGTGCTACTTTAGTACTTAATGACATTTTCCACTGTTGTCCCATGATCAGTACTTCGATCACTTTGGTATCTATAGTCGCAACAGCTTTGGGAGTATCGGACATATCTAGTTGATTTACATACCATGGAATACATGATTAATACAAACACAAGAGTGCGTGGAATCTCCATCATGTATTTTGCTCATCAGTGTTTTGGGACACCGAGTCTTGCAAAAATCCTTTCCATGTGACTTCGGCAAGAATCACTCCTTGGCGTTTTAATGCTAAACTATTTTAGCATCTTGTCAATATGTATTTTTGGCTTAGCCTATTAGGCAATTCTATCTCGCAGATAAATATGCCTAATATCAAGGCTATTTAGCCCAAGCACTTCATCGAAAAACTATTTTCAATGTAGTCCTAATTCGTGTCAAGAAATTTATATTATTCCCAATCAACAATGTGTCAAGGACACAAAGTTTTTAGAAATATTATTATGCTCCCACTTACTTTCTTGTAACCACATGCATCTTCGTTATCCATTGATGAAATCAAACTCTTTTGACTATTTCATCAAAACGAAGATTCCAACTCCGTTTTGCTCTCTTCTGTCCATTGCTGGAACTCTGAAGTTTGCATACTTACTAGCATCCTCTGGATTGACAAAATACCTTGGACTGTATCACATGCAAGTCCTAGGTTGCATTTCCATCACATGGAAATCCTTTTGGCATCCATGTATCATATCTCAAGATTGAAATATGTATTAATTGCTAGTTTAAACCGATCTGACTTTAAGCATCGCTATGGTGAGACAACCTCATCGTAGTCAACTCCTTGAACTTGTTATTGCAACAAGTCGAGCTTTATGGATAAAACATTTTATCCATATCAGTTTATAGTTCCATTAATGTTCGTTAGACTCTAAGTCTTCCGAAGGGTTTATCAAGATATAATCTTGAATCATTTATGGAAACTATCTCGGATTATATTGGCATTTAGCCAATTCCGGAGTCAGGGCCCATCAACGCTTCCATGTGTATCGTAGGTATACTATTGTCTAACAACAATATCTCGCTTGCGCACCTGAGAGGTTTGCATGAGTTTTGCCTACGTGGTTCAGTTGCAAGTTCGACCGAAGTCCATACATCTCATGTAGAGGCTTCCGTATCAGTCGCAGTAGGAAACTCTGGAATTACTTCCAAGGTTTCTTTCCTTTGATCTGATGACGAAGATACTGTTATCTCATCGAGTTGCACTATTCTCCCACTCACCTTTTTGCAAGAAACATTTTCTTCAAAATCACACCGTTCTTGGTGGCAAACCCTTTTGCCTCGGTATAGTGGTGGAGGAATTCCCAATTACTTGGGATAACCTACAAAGTAGTACTTGTCTGATTTGGAATAGGTTTGTAAATATTTTACACAAGCCCCATATTCCAAATGTTAAGAAAAGACAAAGCATGGTTGGGCGTACCATACCATGGTGTCATTTCAACAGACCCGATGGCGCTCTTTTCAGTGTAAAAGCCGTAGTCTCTAAAGCATTACTTTAAAAGGGATAACGGCAAATTGACTTATGTCATCTTTGATCTTACCAAATCATAAATGGTTTGATTACATCTTCACGGACATTCCACTCACAGTGGTGTTCCGGGAGGTGTAAGTTATGAAACTCTTTTCATGACTCATCAGACATTCGCTAAACTTGTAACTCAAATATTTCTTTCCGCAATCCAATTGCAGAAACATAATTTTCTTGTTACAATAATTTCTTCTTCATTTTGAAAACCTTTTGAATGATTTCAAAAGATCCAGACTTACGTCTCATCAAGTAAATATCCATATATCTACTTGAGTCATTTCAGAAGATAAACAAATCCACTGCCAGCAACAACATTTATCGGACTACACACATCATGATGTATGATCACCAATAAGTTCTTTGCTCGTTCCTTGTGGCTTGTGAACGGTATTTCAGTCACTTCACTTTTCGGAGGAAAGTTGCAAGTGTCAGATGATTCATAATCAAATGACTTCAAAATCCATCATTATGAAATTTCTCCATGCGGGTTTCTCCAATGTGACCAAATGCAGTGCCACGCATGTGTGGTATTCTTTTAGTCTTGCGACATTTAGCGTCAGTGTTATGGATGTATCATATTACCATCAATATTCATAACATACATCCCATCCATGATGGAAGTATGGGCCTTATGTTATCCATAATACTGAACAGCAATTGTTCTTTTATGAACAACACTTTTGCAACAAACATTATGCAAATGGGCTAGAGTGTATAAAACTCTAAAATGAATTATGAAAATAAATGCAGAGGTAATGTATTATTATCAATATTCATAACATACATCTCATTCATAATGAAAGTATGGCCCTTATGTTATTCATAACACCGAACATCAAAAGTTCTCTTATGAACAACCTTCTTGCAAAATTCCTTATGCAATGGGCTAGAGTGTGTAAACCTCTAAAATGAATTATGAAAATAAATACATAGGTAATACACCGATGGAATGTATAGTAACATTTAATATGTTCCCAGCGCGTATCTGAACCTCACTCCGGCCAGTCTTTTAGGTTGTAGTAGTTCTTGCATCGAATTGCAACGGAAAGCAATCGAGCGGGTATCTCTGTGATCAACTCACAATACCCAAGAATCAGTGATTAACATGTTTAATCATAATTCCCAAGAACTATTTCATTGACCAGCCTTCTATACATCAATAGCTTGTATGACTTTCATACATGAGCTGGATATTCCAGTCTTCTTTCTTTTTACCTTTATACTTCTAACAGTTTTACTTCCAATAATTCTCCTACTCTCAGAAGAAGCACCAACTTGAAGAGTGGCGTCAGCCCCGGACTTCCTGGGTGTGTAAGTCATACTAACACCCTTCGGACATTTCCTTTCTCTTAAGTTGTTGTTTTATTCACCATCATCATATCACAGGCGTTCTACTGGATCCCTCTGTTATTAGTCAAATGCATAGTAAACACTTTTACTAATAGTTTGCAAAACAAACATTGCTTTGGATATCACATATCTTTTAGCCTTTGTTTGTGTCTGAAAATGATTTTCAGTTCCATGAATATCACATAGCTATCCCAAACTTTTGAAGTTCGGGTCTCATGGAAGCAAACATATTGCACTTGACCGTAATGGAATTCTAGCTTTTGGATCGAAGGACGAGAGTCACATTATCCATAGCATTAGCGGGAGAATACCAAAAGCATGCGATAGGACAAAGTCCTTCTCGGCACTTTTGAGGACAATCCTCACATTACATTACCAACCGTAAAGTTTTAACCAGATATTTAACAGCTTATTCAATTTTAACAGGGAAGGTGGAAACGCGAGCCATTATTCTACAACTATTATGCAATTTTCACTTTAGACAAAGTTCATAATTAATTGCACTGAGAATTAAAACAAGGTAATTCTACAATGCGCTCCCACTCAAATCAATATCTCTCAAAATTGATTATGAGTGATTCAAGACCCGCATTTCAATTCAACGCCATTGTTCGAATGAACACTGATGGCGCCAACTTCAATCGGTAGGCAAACTTGCCGATCACATCTCTATGTGACTCTTGTTCATCTTTCGATGCGTGTGTTCCGAGCTCAGGACGATCCTGCCATGAATGTCAAGACAACCAAGTGATCTCGCTGCGAGGTCTGACCTCACCCGCCTTACACCCATACAATCGTTCGTACCCATGTAGATCATGGCGCACCCCGAAAGGAAAGATGCTGTGACGGTGCTACACTTGGGAGAACACTAACTACTTGATATTTTAAGTGAGAGATCACCCTAATAAAAAGCGACTACCGCGCAATCAAGAAGGGTGCAACAAAAGGGACAAACATCTCAGGCAATTCATAATAGCATGATATGGTATAGCCCTTTCTGACGGAGAAGTCTTGTATTTCTTCGTCTTCGGCATTCGCGTCGGTGTTCACCTTTGCGAAGATTGCCACCACCTTGTCGATGCACCAGATAATATTGCTATCTCTATAGCTAATAAAATAAGTGCATTACTTAAGGTTGACACGCAGGTCATTAAAGTGACAATCATATGGCTCCAGCCATCATGCCGAATCATGACACGCAGGTCATGTTAATTTTACATCATATAGTCATCTCATACATAATCAAATTATTATGAGCACTGCTATACCACATCACATGCACATGCAAACCATCCTGCAAAACCAAGTTAGACGCCTCTAATCGGTTTATGCAAAATTTCATTTTACGTGGCTTATAAGGTTTCGAAGCAAACCGAAGCTACCAACGTCCATCATCAAGTATGATTATTCAAGTCGCTAGATTAACTTTACGGGGTGTATGAAACACGAGATAGTAAAATCTCGAGCCCCATACTGAACTTTGTCATACGCATGACCCCTGTGCAAATCATATCTGCATTGCCCTTTCGTCTACGAAATTTCATCTTTCTCTCTAACTATGGTGGAATTCAATGAACTGTTAGCACTTCGTTGATCAATCAGGATCGCTGATTGCCAGAACTTTGAAACTCCACCATGCTGTTATCAAGATCAGAAATATGAAAATTCCAGGGAAGCAACAAGAACATCGGGTAACAGATTTCATCTGCTACCCGCACAAATAATTATCAGCAGTAGAACTCATCTACTACAAATTATATTGTGCAACACCCATACATCTCTATGTATTCTAGATCGTAACCTGCATCTACGCATAGCACGGCTCATGATGCCACCGTAGGGGAACGCAGCAGAAAAAAAAATCCGACCTACGCACCAGCCCAGGACCACTATGGAGACTGCATACAAGGTTTGATCTTTTTCGTTACCGACTCGTAGCACAGCGGAAGTAGAGTCGATGACGATTGGCGGTGCAGATCCCCGCAACTAGGATTTACAACCTTCCAACCGCGAGGATGTACTCCCTCGTCAGCTCACCGGACGGATCTCTGGGCAGCCCTTCGGGAGGCCTCGGGACAGTCCCTCGGATAGTCCCACCGGACGGATCCTCAGATAGCCCTTCGGGAGGCCTCTGGACAGTCCCTCGGATAGTCCCACCGGACGGATCCTCGGACAGCCCTTCGGGAGGCCTCTGGACAGTCCTTCGGATAGTCCCACCGGACGGATCCTCGGACAGCCCTCTGGGAGGCCTCTGGACAGTCCTTCGGATAGTCCCACCGGACGGATCCTCGGACAGCCCTCCGGGAGGCCTCACGGACAGCCCTTCGGGCGGGTCACTCGGACAGCCCTTCGGGAGGCACTCTCGAACTAAGACCTAAACTACGATCTCTCTATAGAGTTGCACACATACGGTGTCATCTATCCGGCAGGGCTTCGCCGTCCAGAACTAGTTCCCACCGGAACCCAGACAGCCTTTCGGCTCTACGAAACTATTTCGCTGGGAGGGAGAAAGAAGCCAGAAATGTCATGGCATGTGTATGAGAGCAAGGGATGAGTCTTTAGGCAGCCCCCTCCACCCCTATTTATAGGCCAAGCCCAAGGGTGGCTTCTCCAAGAAGCCAAGGGGAAAAATACCAAAAGGCCCTCAAGGTGGCTTCTCCAAGAAGCCACCCAAAAAGCACTTTCACTATTCACGGAACCAATTTTCCACGACCGTTAAATCCGAAAATATTTCTGTGGGTCTTAGAATAATTCCAGTACCCACACAAATGATTTTGGACGCGTTCCGAAACAATTCCGGATTAGTGATTTTCATCTGCGAAAAGCAACCAAACAGGTTCCGACAGCTCCGGAACATTTCCGGTTTTTATCCCGGAAAAATCCCAGAAGTTTCCAGAACAATTCTGGCACCCTCCAAGAATTTCGAGGCGTGTGCCGAAACCAATTTGACTTAATGTCATACCCCGAAACAACTTTTCAGTTTTACCGAAACTATTTCGGTGTTCTCTCCGGAACGTTTTCGTTGTCTCCGAAACTTTTCCGGTGACTTTCTCTCAGACTCCCTGTCTAGAATTCAGCAGATAGATGACCCTTAAGCGTGTGACCCTATAGGTTCGGTGAAGTATAGACATGACCTGGAACACTTTCCGATCAATGATCAACATCGGAGCCGTGGAGACCCATATTGACCCCTATACCCACACGAATGAATATTCGAGTGAACCTCCAGTTGCCGTGTGCTATTCCTGTTGCTTCACGATATATTACAAACACCCGAGGTGAGATTTTCTGCATCCCCGTGGATCAACAACTTGTCCACTATGCCAGTTACCTCGTTACTGGTTTTGTTCTCTTTTCTCGTTTCCGTGTTCCGGCATCCCTGTGATCAAATCACAATGTGTCTGGCCAGACGATGGTGGATACCGTAACACCGAGAGGGCCCAGAGATATCTCTCCATGGTCGGAGGAGCAAATCCCAATCTTGAGCTATCAAGTTACTTGACATACTTTTCCATGAACCCGTAAGCTGCCGTAATAGCCACCCATTTACGGATGACGTTTAACAAACCTCAAAGTTCATGAAGCAAGCATGAAGAAACTTGATACTCTCATGGTCTAAGGAATTATACAAACCTTAACTTTCTCTGTGTTATTAACCATTAACTTGTGACGAATGTATCTCATAGCATAACATCAATTCGGGTCGATTCAACACAAGTGTTCTCCTAACATTGTGCCCTCAAAGTTGCCGGCATAGTCATGCCCATGATCAGGAAAACAGAATCATCATGCAACACTTGAGCTAGTCTTAGAGGCCAGACTAGGAATACATTTTACTGTTTATTATTCCACACGTGCATATGAGTCTTCCTCCAAGCCTCGTGGTTATTGCAGACTCGAGAACCATAGCAATTATAGCACGGAATATAAACTTAACTACAAACATGGAGATAAATAATAACACTTATTATTGCCTCTAGGGCATATCTCCTACAAAAACCACCAAGGGAGCAAATGTGCTTTCAATCTCCCCCTTTTTGGTAATTGATGACAACATACATCAAAGCTTCAAATAAAGATGTAATAGAAGATTGTATGAAAGCTTTGAAGACAACATGTAACATGTATGAGCTCCCCCTAAAGATGTGCAGATAGAAAATGATGATAGCTTATGGAAAGTAGAGGCACAAAGTGAAGGAAATACACATGTAACATGTATCTTGGCTAGATGCATCAGAGCAACAAAATGAAGTTGAAGTACCCTCATGTTCATGACTATTTTCTTGCAAACAATATGTGCAAAAGCAAGAAGTCATCATGCACATGAGTATGATGCACATACTTACCTCGAAGTTCTTGATCATATACCTGAAGAAATGCACTTGAGAAAACAGGGTTAGATAACACAAGATAATTTCTCTAAGAAAAGACACAAGATCAACAAGAAACCAAGATTGGGATGACATGTAGAAGAAAGTATCACTGAGTGAGTACTTCTGTTAGAAGCAGACATGTCCCCAAAAGAAAGAAAAATCCAATAGAATTAGTTATCTCCCCTAAAGGAATTGCCTCTCCCCCTGAATCTGACATTGGATATTAGGAGTAGGTAGGGTGAGAAAACTAGAGCAAATAAAACAGAAAACAGATCATGTTTCTCCCTTCTTAGAAACATGTAGCATTCTCTCCTCTTATAAAATGCATCACTCTCCCTTAGGAGTGTTAAGCTTTGATGTGCATCTCTCTCCCACTTTGACATCAATTTCCAAGAAGGGATAGCTTCAAGGTTATTGGTCAAGTGGGTGTGGTCCTTGAGAAACACAACTAGCCATTGAGTAGTTCCAAATGCAAGCAGAGGGAAAGAATCATTGAGTGGAGCTGGAGCAGAAATCACACAAGAAAATTTGACTAAAAAATTCCTTTGAGCAATAAAGTCGGTGACTTCGGGTTGGAACAATTCGGTGTGACCGAGTTTAGTGCAATGAGAAAAATTATGTCAACTCAGCTCACTAGGCAAGAAATTCTCACAAGGATTTGCAATGAATTTACTAAGAGATTAGCTAAGAGAAAAGAACTCAGAAAAGAAGGAAACAAAGAAACATCTAGATGAAGTTTTTTTTAAAAAAAGAGAAACTCAAAGACACAAGAAAAACACTAGAGACCTTCATCTAGAGGGGTCGGCGACTAGGTCACCTATGTTAGAGTATATTGACTTAGGAGTCAAGTGAGAACACTTGATCATAGGTCATACTCATCGTTAAGCTCAAAATGGGGTTACCATTTTTCTTTTTAATCATTTCAATGTATTCACATCTTGTTGAGTTGCTTTAGCTCATTTCTTTGAGTAAACCTTCTCTAAGATGTGAGAACTTACATTGGGGTTTTGGTGGTGATGTTCATCATGTAGTTGAACTTGAGGTGGATGCTCATGAAGTGAAGTTAGGAGCAATTCTATCATTTGTAGTTCATCTTCCTACATGGGTTAGATTTGCAAGGAACAACATATGTATCCAAAATGACAAGAATGAAGCATAAACTCAAATGTTATCAAAGGATATGTTTGAGTTGTCTTGTTCCTTGGCACACCAAAGATTGTCGATACTTGGGTTATACAAGATTGCTCAACATAAGAGTGAGATGCAATCTTGTGACATGAGGCATGTCCAAGTACCTACAAGAGGTTAGATGCAATACAAGGGAGCAAAGTGTCCAAGATATAATATAATCATAGAAGTATCATGGATTAGTCAAGAATGCTCATGCCCTTGCATGCATCCAAGTGAGTCTCTAGTTCACGTTTGAGGCATCAATGATGTTCAACTCACTCCGCAAGTGACAAAATACCTTCTCATCAAGAGGTTTAGTGAAGATATTCGCCAATTGCTTGTCGGTACGAACATGCTTGAGGTCAATGTCACCTTTTGCAACATGATCTTGAATGAAATGGTGACGAACCTCAATATGCTTAGTTCAAGAATGTTACACGGGATTGTGTGCAATCTTAATAGCACTCTCATTGTCACATAGTAGTGGAACATGTATCACATGTACACCATAGTCTTTAAGAGTTTGTGTCATCCATAATAATTGAGCACAACATGATCCCGTGGCAATGTATTCCGCGTCGGCGGTGGATAGAGATACCGAGTTTTGTTTCTTGGAGGACCAAGATACAAGAGATCTACCAAGAAATTGACATGTACCCGAAGTGGATTTTCTATCAACCTTGTCTCAGGCATAGTCCGAATCGGAATAGCCAACAAGATTGAAAGAGGATCCTTTGGGATACCAAATGCAAAGTTTGGTGTATGTAACAAGTATCTGTCGTGGGAGCAAGTCCGACAGTAGTGTGTAGGGGTATGGATGAGAGGGCAGAGCCTAGCTACGGCGCATTTGTTACACTCGGATTTATGAGTTCAGGCCCCTCAGCGGTGGAGGTAATAGCCCTACGTCTCGGTGCTCTGGAGCTGTTGATTGAGTGTATAGGTTACAAAGAATGTGAACCCTTGGAATGGAGCTGTGGGGTGGCTTATATAGGGTCTGCCCAGCCTCCATGAATGCCACCATTACCAGGGGTTAAAGAGGGGGTTTAAGGGCGTCTGGTAACGGGCGCATTGATTACAATTAATACAGGCGAGCGCACGTCCTGACCGTTGCGTTCGTGGAGTCTCCTGGTCTTCTCTGGTCGAGTGACTATCAGATGCTCCGAGTGAAACAAGACGGTCGACTGAACCCCTGCCTCCCGAGTGGTTCGTTGAGTTCCGAGTGAACGCCAGGTTGCAGAACTCCTGACTGCCGATCTGGCCCTGGGGCCCAGTATAAGGCATGTGGAGTCCTAGGGTAGGGTCTGTAGGTCAGGCCTGTTACCCTATCCCTAGTGCATGTCCTCGTCAGTATCTCACAATTCTTTTCACGGCTTTAAGATGACACTCTTTTGGTGCCGCTTGGTATCGTGCACACATGCACACACTTAGCATAATGTCGGGACGGGAGGCACATAGATATAGCAATGAACCAATCATAGATCGATAAACCTTTTGATCAACCGGTTTGCCATCCTTAGTCAAGTCAAGATGTCCACTCATGGACATGGGAGTTTTCATACCTTTACTTTCTTGCATGCTGAACTTCTTGAATAAGTCCTTGGTATACTTTGTTTGAGAAACAAAAGTACCCTCCTTAGTTTGCTTGATTTGCAAACCAAGAAAGAATTTGAGTTCACACATCATAGACATCTCATACTTCTCCGACATCAACCTTCCAAACTTTTCACTAAAAGAGGGATTAGTAGATCCAAAGATAATATCATCAACATATATTTGGCATACAAATAGTTCTCCATTAACCCTCTTAGTGAACAAGGTTGAATCAATTTTCCCAATTTCGAAACCTTTTTCAAGAAGAAACTTTGTCAAGCATTTGTACCAAGCTCTAGGGGCTTGTTTGAGACCATAAAGAGCTTTATGAAGTTTATAAATGTGGTTAGGTTTCTTAGGATTAACAAAGCCGGGAGGTTGTTTAACATAAACTTCATTCTCAATTTCACCATTTAAGAAAGCACTTTAATATCCATTTGGTAAAGAGTGATATCATGGTGATTGGCATAAGCAAGTAAAATGCGAATGGACTCAAGTCTAGCAACGGGGGCATAGGTCTCACCATAGTCCATACCTTCGACTTGTGTGTAACCTTGTGCTACGAGACGAGCCTTGTTGCGTACAACTTGTCCATATTCATCTTGCTTGTTTCGAAACACCCATTTGGTTCTAATCATGTTTTGCTCATCCTTAGGCTTCTCAACCAACATCCAAACTTGATTCCTCTCAAAGTTATGTAGCTCCTCATGCATTGCGTTCACCCAATCAGGATCCTCAAGAGCTTCTTCTACCTTCAAAGGTTCAACACTAGAGATGAATGAGTAATGCTCACAAAAGTTAGCTAAACGAGATTTAGAGCGAGTGATTCTCCCGGATTAGATGTCGCTAAGAATTTGTTTGACGGGATGATTCTTGTCAATTCTTGCTCTAACTCGAGGTAGCTTTTGCTTGGGTTGTGGTGAAGCTTCCTCATCATCATCATCATTGTCTTCCTCATTGTTGTTGTTGTCGTTGTTCGCTTGTGGAGGTGGAGAAGAAGGTTGAGGTGGATCATCTTGTTGCACTTCCTCATTCCCTTCGTCTTGACGTGTTCCACTTGTGGATGCCTCCATGTCAACTTGTTGTTCACCTTGACGTGAGGTTGGGGCTTCCACTTGAATGGACGAAGTACTCTCCTTCACCTCCACGGGACGAATCTTGCCAATAGATAAGTCTTGGATTGCTTCCGATGGTTCTTGATCTCCTACATCAATTGGCAATTGCTCGACTTGCAAGCCGTTAGTCTCATCAAACTTCACATCTACCGTCTCTTCAACTTTTCGAGTGAAGTTGTTGTAGACACGGTAAGTGTGAGAGTTCGATCCATAACCAAGTAGAAAACCTTCATAAGATTTGGGAGCAAACTTTGAACGATGATGCTTATCAAGAATGTAACATTTTGAGCCAAATACTCGAAAGTATCCAACTTGTGGTTTGTTACCGGTGAGTAGTTCATACGCCGTTTTTCCAAGAAGCTTGTGAAGATATAGTCGATTTGTAGCATGATAAGCTGTCTCAACCGCTTCCGCCCAAAAGTGTTTTGGCGTCTTGTATTCATCTAGCATTGTCCTTGCCATCTCAATAAGAGTCCGGTTCTTCCTCTCAACAACTCCATTTTGTTGAGGTGTGCACGTAGCCGAAAACTTATGTGAAATGCCTTCCTCATCAAGAAAGGTATCCACATTGGCGTTCTTGAACTCCGTTCCATTGTCACTCCGAACCTTCTTGATCTTCACTTCAAATTGATTTTGGGCCTTCCTAGCGAAGTTCTTCAAGATCTTTTGTACCTGCGATTTGTCATCGAGAAAGAACACCCACGTAAATCTAGAAAAATCATCAACAATGACCAAACCAAAGGAGTTACCACCAAGACTTTTATAGGCATTGGGACCGAAGAGATCCATATGAAGTAGTTCGAGTGGTCTCCTTGTGGTCATAATGTTCTTCACGGGATGACTTCCTCCAACTTGTTTTCCTGCTTGGCAAGCAATACAAAGTCTATCCTTGTCAAAGATAACATCTTTCACACCAAGAATATGATCTCCCTTAACAAGTTTATCAAGATTACGCATGCCAACATGTCCAAGCCTTCTATGCCATAACCAACCTTTAGAAGATTTAGCAATTAAACATGTACGAGGTTGGCTCTCTTAGTGAAATCAACAATGTATAGATCACCTCTACGAATGCCAGTAAAGACCATATTATGATTATCTCGACAAAACACTTAGCAATCTACTTCGGTAAATAGAACATTGAAACCAAAGTCGGCTAGTCTAGATACGGAAAGAAGATTGTAACCAAGAGATTCAACAAGCATAACATTTTGAATGATGCTATCATTGGATATGGCCACCTTACCAAGGCCAAGTACCTTACCCTTGGAGTTGTCTCCAAAAGTCACATACTTGCGTGGACCATCGTTTTTTGCAAGCTCACGAAACATGTCTCTATCTCCGGTCATGTGATCGGTACATCCACTATCAAGAATCCATTCTTTTCCTCCGACCATGTAATCTCGAAGGTTTGCCATGAGAGTAAGATTCCTCATAGTCTTCTCATATTCGATGTCAAATTATTCGTCCTCATCATAGTAGCCATGCTCAACATCATCATCATCAACATGTATGTGATCATCACCTAGGGCAATGAATTCGTTAGTTTCATGATCATGACAATGTTCAAGTTTATGAATTCTAATGGCTTCCGTGATAATGTTGCTAATAGTTCTAACATCTCCTTTAGCATGCATAAGATCACGAAGCTCAAACAACCAATCATCAAATTTAGGATCACTAGGCTTCATCTTGTGAAAAGCAATAATCTTATGAAGAATCTCATCAAGATTCTTTAAAGAGTAGTTGGGATATCGCTTTTCCAAGTCATTCCATAGAGTATAGGCACACTCAAAATTTTGCATACAACCAAGCACAACTTAAGGTAATCCTCTAATGATAAGATTGATAGTTCTAAGATTACGAAGCATGTCAATTTCCTCTTCATGGGTAGGATGTAAGGGATCAACGGGAGGCACATAAGGATTATGAATGTACTTGCTCAAGTTAAATTCATCAAAGATATCAAGCATCAAATCCTTCCAAAAGTGATAATACTCCCCATTGAGAATAGGCACTCTACGTCTAAGACTCCCCAAAGTAGACACATCCATCTCCCTCCAATGGTGATTAAACCAAAGCAATGGAGACCAAAGCTCTGATACGAATTGTAGGGTCGAGGAGATAGGTCTAGAGGGGGGGGGTGAATGGACTCTTAACCAACCAAAGGTGCAGTTTTTAGTTCTCTTGAAATTTAGGCAGATTTTGGCACTAGTTAAGATATCACCAAGACTTTCTACACATGCATATCTAGAGATTGAGCAGCGGAAATATTAAAGCATGCAAAAGTGCGGAAAGTAATGGGTAGAGAAAACAAGATCAAACGCAATGAAGAGACGATGGTTTTTGGCGTGGTTCCGATAGGTGGTGCTATCGTACGTCCACATTGATGGAGGCTTCAACCCACGAAGGGTAACGGTTGCGCGAGTCAACGGAGGGCTCCACCCACAAAGGGTCCACGAAGAAGCAACCTTGCCTATTCCACCATGGCTTCCGTCCATGAAGGACTAGCCTCACTCGGGGTAGATCTTCACGAAGTAGGCGATCTCCTTGCCCTTACAAACTCCTTGGTTCAACTCCACATGATCTCGGAGGCTCCTAAGTGGCCAAGTGACACCTAACCAATCTAGGAGACACCACTCTCCAAAAGGTAATAAATGGTGTGTTGATGATGAACTCCTTGCTCTTGTGCTTCAAATGATAGTCTCCTCAACACTCAATCACTCTCTCATAAATTTGGCTTGGGTAGGAGAAGGATTGGAGTGGAAAGCAACTTGAAGAGGCTAGAAATCAAGGTTCAAATGGTTGGATTGGAATCTGTTGATCTCAACACATGAGTAGGTGGTTCTCTCTCAGAAATTGTATGGTGGAAGTGTAGGCACGTTCTGATAGCTCTCTTACTTGGTAGGAGGGTGGTGGAGGGGTATTGTCGGGGTACGACCATCTATGGGGCCATCCAGCCCCTTTGTGGTTCGGCGGGGAGGATCGACAAGCACAAAGAGCATGAACAATGGAGCGCGAGGGATTTTACCTAGGTTCGGGCCGCTGAGGAGCGTAAAACCCTACTCCTGCTTTTAGTGTATTAGCGGTGTGGAAGCACAGTACAAGGAGCGCTTCTCCCGGCAAGGTGTGGGGAGAGCAGCTACGCGAGAGGTGCTTGTGTGAATCTCCAATAGTCTGAATCCTCTAAACTGTTGCCTTGGCCCTCCTTTTATAGTTCAAGGGGTTACCACCGTGGCAAAACAGTAATTACAGTGTGACTAGATAGTAAACAGTGCTATCGTACCAAACTCTGTCAGTTTAGGACAAAGGCATTTATTGCGCCGTTAGGTGTCAGGCGGAGAGGCAGTCCCGGCAAGGTTTCTGCACCGCTTGCCCAGCCACCTCGTATTATCTTGACACGCCTCCTGGACGGGTGTCATTAGAGGCAAATCTTGTCCCAGCGAGCTGACACGTGCCTGACAAGCCTCACCAACCAACCTGCGCGGTCGACACCTCATGCATCAGCGAACACCTGTGCGGCGAGGTGGAGCGCTGGCATAAGCTTGCCGGCATGGAGCTTGCCGGGTCTTCACCTTGCCGGTTTATGCTTGCCGGCGAGGAATTGTCTTCACCCTTGGTGTTAGTTGAGTGTCGAGCCTTGAGCTTCTCCCTGGTAGCATCTTCGGCTGGTCTTGGAGTCTTGGTCTTGGCAGTTCCCGGCAAGGAGGCCGCTACTGTCTGTGCATAAGTCAGGGTATAAAATACCCATGTTTTATACACCGACAGGAGCCCCCGGGCCTGGGCCATACGCGCGTCCGAAGCGTCGTTGGGCTAGGCCCAAATAATGCACAGACACGCGGCGGTAAACCGTCGTTATAATTTTGGTCATGATGATCTTCTTTGCTTCCTCACTAATCTGGACTTGGGCGCGTCCTCGGCCGTCTTTCGGCAACCCTTGCCGTCAGGCTAGTCATGAATCGGCGTGCGGCTACGCGTGGCGAGGAGTAACTGTTATATCTGTCTTTACTCCTCCTTTTTCTGCGCCCCTCCGTCACGCGCGTCTGCATGCATGCAGGGCAGTGGATTGGCGAACAGGGGCGGTCGTTGGAGTGGTGCACCTGGTAATGGGCGCAGAACGCGGGATTGGCGAACTTGGACAGTTGCCGGAGTTAGTGCGCCTGTCCATGAGTGCAGAGCGGAGGATTGGGGAGGTTGGGCGGCCGCCCGAGGACGGTGAAGGGCCAGCCCCCGCATCCTTCCTATAAAGAGGGGGGTGTGGGATGCGATGCTCATTCATCTCCTTTCGCCTCCTCGTCCAGCAACTGCTGCCCCTTTCTCATATCCTTTTCTTCTTTTGCATTCGGCGACGCCATGGTGAGGGGAAGAGGTCGCGGTCGTGCCCCGGCCGCCGCGGCGAGGTCTTCTTCCTGACTCCATGCCCCAGCTTCGGCCGCGGCCGCAGAGGCTGGCTTCAGTGCCCAAGGAGGGGCCGCGGCCCGTGGTCGTGGGCGACGCGGAGCTCGCGGTCGAAGTGGCCGTGGCGGGGGGCCTGCCGCTCCGTCTTCGGCTCTTCCTCCGTCGGCAGAAGGCCACACGGTGGACACGGCGGAGGAGTTTGTCTTGGAGTTGCGCAACCAGCCGCGGAGTCGGCTGCGACTTCCTCGTCCCTTTGCTGGAGAGATGGAAGGCCGCCAGCTGCCCGGTCTATGGCTGTGTGTTGATGGATGCTGCAACAGCCCAGTGTGGGTAACCGTTGAGACCTCCAACAACGGCATCATGTACCTCACCCGCGGGTAGAAGTCCTTCGCCCGCGCCCGTTGCTTAGGGCAGGGGCACCTCCTTCACTTCAGGCTGGATGGACCAGACGCGCTCGTCGTGAAGTTCTTCGGGGCTTCAGGCGCTCGTCTAGAGTGTTGCGCGGAAAGTGTTGGGGAACGTAGTAATAATTCAAAATTTTCCTACGTGTCACCAGGATCAATCTAGGAGATGCTAGCAACGAGAGAGAGGGAGTGCATCTTCATACCCTTGAAGATTGCTAAGCGGAAGCGTTACAAAGAACACGGTTGATGGAGTCGTACTCGCGGCGATTCAAATCGCGGAAGATCCGATCCAAGCGCCGAACGGACGGCGCCTCCGCGTTCAACACACGTACAGCCCGGGGACGTCTCCTCCTTCTTGATCCAGCAAGGGGGGAAGGAGAAGTTGAGGGAGAGCTCCGGCAGCACGACGGCGTGGTGGCGGTGGAGCTCGTGGTTCTCCGGCAGAGCTTCGCTAAGCGCTACGGAGGAGGAGGTGTAGGAAGGGGGAAGGGCTGCGCCAAGGGAAGGGTGTACGGCTGCCCTCCCACCCCCACTATTTATAGGGGGAAGGGGAGAGGGGGCCGGCCCCCCTAGATCCATCTAGAGGAGGGGGGGGCGGCGGCCCCCCTAGGGTTTCCAACCCTAGGCGCCTTGGGCCCTTGGGGGGGCGGCGGCACCCCTAGGGTTTCCAACCCTAGGCGCCTTGGGCCCTTGGGGGCGGCGGCTCCCCTAGGGTTTCCAACCCTAGGCGCCTTGGGCCCTTGGGGGGGGGGGCGCACCAGCCCACTAAGGGGCTGGTTCCCACCCAACTACAGCCCATTAGGTCCTCCGGGGCAGGTGGACCCTCCCGGTGGACCCCCGGAACCCCTTCGGTGGTCCCGGTACAATACCGATAAACCCCGAAACCTTTCCGGTGACTGAAATTGGACTTCCCATATATAAATCTTCACGTCCGGACCATTCCGGAACTCCTCGTGACGTCCGGGATCTCATCCGGGACTCCGAACAACTTTCGGTAACCACATACAATTCCCATTACAACTCCAGCGTCACCGAACCTTAAGTGTGTAGACCCTACGGGTTTGGGAACCATGCAGTCATGACCGAGACACCTCTCCGGCCAATAACCAATAGCGGGATCTGGATACCCATATTGGCTCCCACATGTTCCACGATGATCTCATCGGATGAACCACAATGTCGGGGATTCAATTAATCCCGTATACAATTCCCTTTGTCCATCGGTATGTTACTTGCCCGAGATTCGATCGTCGGTATCCCTATACCTTGTTCAATCTCGTTACCAGCAAGTCTCTTTACTCGTTCCGTAACACATGATCCCGTGACTAACTCCTTGGTCACATTGAGCTCATTATGATGATGTATTACCGAGTGGGCCCAGAGATACCTCTCCGTCACACGGAGTGACAAATCCCAGTCTCGATTCGTGCCAACCCAACAGACACTTTTGGAGACACCTGTAGTGCACCTTTATAGTCACCCAGTTACGTTGTGACGTTTGATACACCCAAAGCATTCCTACGGTATCCGAGAGTTGCACAATCTCATGGTCTAAGGAAATGATACTTGACATTAGAAAAGCTCTAGCAGACGAACTACACGATCTTGTGCTATGCTTAGGATTGGGTCTTGTCCATCACATCATTCTCCTAATGATGTGATCCCGTTATCAACGACATCCAATGTCCATGGCCAGGAAACCATGACCATCTATTGATCAACGAGCTAGTCATCTAGACGCTCACTAGGGACATGGTGTGGTCTATGTATTCACACATGTATTACGGTTTCCGGCTAATACAATTATAGCATGAACAATAGACAATTATCATGAACAAGGAAATATAATAATAACCATTTTATTATTGCCTCTAGGGCATATTTCCAACAGTCCCCCACTTGCACTAAAGTCAATAATCTAGTTACATTGTGATGAATCGAACACCCATAGAGTTCTGGTGCTGATCATGTTTCGCTCGTGAAAGAGGTTTAGTCAACGGATCTGTGACATTCAGATCCGTATGTACTTTACAAATATCTATATCTCCATCCTGAATGTAACCACGAATGGAGTTGAAGCGGCGCTCGATGTGCTTGGTCTTCTTGTGAAACCTGGGCTCCTTGGCAATGGCAATAGCTCCAGTGTTGTCACAGAAGAGAGTCATCGGGCCCGACGCATTGGGAATCACTCCTAGGTCGGTGATGAACTCCTTCATCCAGACTCCTTCCTGTGCTGCTTCCGAAGCAGCTATGTACTCCGCTTCACATGTAGATGCCGCCACGACGCTTTGCTTGCAACTGCACCAGCTGACTGCCCCACCATTCAAAATATACACGTATCCGGTTTGTGACTTGGAGTCATCCGGATCCGTGTCAAAGCTAGCATCGACGTAACCCTTTACGACGAGCTCTTCGGCACCTCCATAAACGAGAAACATATCCTTAGTCCTTTTCAGGTACTTAAGGATATTCTTGACCGCTGTCCAGTGTTCCAATCCGGGATCACTTTGGTACCTCCCTACCAAACTTATGGCAAGGTTCACATCAGGTCTGGTACACAGCATGGCATACATAATAGAGCCTATGGCTGAGGCATAGGGGATGACACTCATCTTTTCTCTATCTTCTGCCGAGGTCGGGCATTGAGCTGTGCTCAATCTCACACCTTGCAATACAGGCAAGAACCCCTTCTTGGACTGATCCATATTGAACTTCTTCAATATCTTGTCAAGGTATATGCTTTGTGAAAGACCAATGAGGCATCTCGATCTATCTCTATAGATCTTGATGCCTAATATGTAAGCAGCTTCTCCAAGGTCCTTCATTGAAAAACACTTATTCAAGTAGGCCTTTATGCTTTCCAAAAGTTCTATATCATTTCCCATCAACAATATGTCATCCACATATAAAATGAGAAATGCTACAGAGCTCCCACTCACTTTCTTGTAAATACAGGCTTCTCCATAAGTCTGTATAAACCCAAACGCTTTGATCACCTCATCAAAGCGAATGTTCCAACTCCGAGATGCTTGCACCAGCCCATAGATGGAGCGCTGGAGCTTGCATACCTTGTCAGCATTCTTAGGATCGACAAAACCTTCCGGCTGCATCATATACAATTCTTCCTTAAGGAAACCGTTAAGGAATGCCGTTTTGACATCCATTTGCCAGATCTCATAATCATAAAATGCGGCAACTGCTAACATGATTTGGACGGACTTCAGCATCGCTACGGGTGAGAAGGTCTCATCGTAGTCAACTCCTTGAACTTGTCGATAACCCTTAGCGACAAGACGAGCCTTATAGACGGTCACATTACCATCCGCGTCAGTCTTCTTCTTAAAGATCCATTTATTTTCTATGGCTTGCCGATCATCGGGCAAGTCCACCAAAGTCCATACTTTGTTCTCATACATGGATCCTATCTCGGATTTCATGGCTTCAAGCCATTTGTTGGAATCTGGGCCCGCCATGGCTTCTTCATAGTTCGAGGGTTCACCGTTGTCTAACAACATGATTTCCAGGACAGGGTTGCCGTACCACTCTGGTGCGGACCGTGTCCTCGTGGACCTATGAAGTTCAGTAGTAACTTGATCAGAAGTTTCATGATCATCATCATTAACTTCCTCTCTAGTCGGTGCAGGCACCACAGAAACATTCTCCTACGCTGCGCTACTTTTCGGTTCAAGAGGGGGTACAATTACCTCATCAAGTTCTACTTTCCTCCCACTTACTTCTTTCGAGAGAAACTCTTTCTCTAGAAAGGATCCATTCTTGGCAACAAAGATCTTGCCTTCGGATCTGAGGTAGAAGGTATACCCAATAGTTTCCTTAGGGTATCCTATGAAGACGCACTTTTCCGATTTGGGTTCGAGCTTTTCAGGTTGAAGTTTCTTGACATAAGCATCGCATCCCCAAACTTTCAGAAACGACAGCTTAGGTTTCTTCCCAAACCATAATTCATACGGTGTCGTCTGAACGGATTTAGACGGTGCCCTATTTAAAGTGAATGCGGCAGTCTCTAATGCATATCCCCAAAATGATAGCGGTAAATCAGTAAGAGACATCATAGATCGCACCATATCCAATAGAGTGCGATTACGACGTTTGGACACACCATTACGCTGAGGTGTGCCAGGCGGTGTGAGTTGTGAAACAATTCCACATTTCCTTAAGTGCGTGCCAAACTCGTGACTCAAATATTCTCCTCCACGATCAGATCGTAAGAACTTTATTTTCTTGTCACGTTGATTCTCTACCTCACTCTGAAATTCCTTGAACTTTTCAAAGGTCTCAGACTTGTGTTTCATTAAGTAGACATACCCATATCTGCCTAAGTCATCAGTGAGGGTGAGAACATAACGATAGCCGCCGCGAGCCTCAACGCTCATTGGACCGCATACATCGGTATGCATTATTTCCAACAAGTTGGTTGCTCGCTCCATTGTTCCGGAGAACGGAGTCTTAGTCATCTTGCCCATGAGGCATGGTTCGCACGTGTCAAATGATTCATAATCAAGAGACTCCAAAAGTCCATCTGCATGGAGTTTCTTCATGCGTTTGACACCAATATGACCAAGGCGGCAGTGCCACAAGTATGTGGCACTATCATTATCAACCTTACATCATTTGGTATTCACACTATGAATATGTGTAACATCAGGTTCGAGATTCAATAAAAATAAACCATTGACCAGCGGGGCATGACCATAAAACATATCTCTCATATAAATAGAACAACCATTATTCCTGGATTTAAATGAGTAGCCATCTCGCATCAAACGAGATCCAGATACAATGTTCATGCTCAAAGCTGGTACTAAATAACAATTATTGAGGTTTAAAACTAATCCCGAAGGTAGTTGTAGAGGTAGCGTGCCGACGGCGATCACATCGACCTTGGAACCATTCCCGACGCGCATCGTCACCTCGTCCTTCGCCAGTCTCCGCTTATTCCGCAGCTCCTGTTTTGAGTTACAGATGTGATCAACCGCACCGGTATCAAATACCCAGGAGCTACTACGAGTGCTGGTAAGGTACACATCAATAACATGTATATCATATATACCTTTGACGTTGCCGGCCTTCTTATCTGCTAAGTACCTGGGGCAGTTCCGCTTCCAGTGACCGGTTCCCTTGCAATAAAAGCACTCAGTCTCAGGCTTGGGTCCATTCTTGGGCTTCTTCCCGGCAACTGATTTACCGGGCGCGGCAACTGCTTTGCCGTCCTTCTTTAAGTTCTTCTTACCCTTGCCTTTCTTGAAACTAGTGGTCTTATTCACCATCAACACTTGATGTTCCTTTTTGATTTCCACCTCCGCTGATTTCAGCATCGAATATAACTCAGGAATGGACTTCTCCATCCCTTGCATATTGTAGTTCATCACAAAGCTCTTGTAGCTAGGTGGAAGCGACTGGAGGATTCTGTCAATAACCGAGTCATCCGGAAGATTAACTCCCAGCTGAGATAAGCGGTTGTGCAACCCAGACATTTTGAGTATGTGCTCGCTGACAGAACTATTTTCCTCCATCTTACAACTGAAGAACTTGTCGGAGACTTCATATCTCTCGACCCGGGCATGAGCTTGGAAAACCATTCTCAGCTCTTGGAACATCTCATATGCTCCGTGTTGCTCAAAACGCTTTTGGAGCCCCGGTTCTAAGCTGTAAAGCTTGCCGCACTGAACCAGGGAGTAATCATCACTACGCGACTGCCAGGCGTTCATAACGTCTTGAGTTGCTGGGAAAACGGGTGCGTCACCTAGCGGTGCATCAAGGACATATAATTTCTTGGAAGCTATGAGGATGATCCTCAAGTTACGGACCCAGTCCGTATAGTTGCTTCCATCGTCTTTCAGCTTGGTTTTCTCTAGGAACGCGTTGAAGTTGAGGGCAACATTAGCGTGGGCCATTGGATCTACAAGATAGATTGTAAAGACAATTTTAGACTAAGTTCATGATAATTAAGTTCATCTAATCAAATTATTTAATGAACTCCCACTCAGATAGACATCCCTCTAGTCATCTAAGTGATACATGATCCATATTGACTAGGCCGTGTCCGATCATCACGTGAGACGGACTAGTCATCAATGGTGAACATCTCCATGTTGATCGCATCTACTATACGACTCATGTTCGACCTTTCGGTCTCTCGTGTTCCGAGGCCATGTCTGTACATGCTAGGCTCGTCAAGTCAACCTAAGTGTTTCGCGTGTGTAAATCTGGCTTACACCCGTTATATGCGAACGTTAGAATCTATCACACCCGATCATCACGTGGTGCTTCGAAACAACGATCCTTCGCAACGGTGCACACTTAGGGGGAACACATTTCTTGAAATTTTAGTGAGGGATCATCTTATTTATGCTACCGTCGTTCTAAGCAAATAAGATGTAAAAACATGATAAACATCACATGCAAATCATAAAGTGACATGATATTGCCAATATCATCTTGCGCCTTTGATCTCCATCTTCGGGGCGCGGCATGATCACCATCGTCACCGGCACGACACCATGATCTCCATCATCATGATCTCCATCATCGTGTCTTCATGAAGTTGTCTCGCCAACTATTACTTCTACTACTATGGCTAACGGTTAGCAATAAAGTAAAGTAATTACATGGCGTTTTTAATTGACACGCAGGTCATACAATAAATTAAGACAACTCATATGGCTCCTGCCGGTTGTCATACCCATCGACATGCAAGTCGTGATTCCTATTACAAGAACATGATCAATCTCATACATCACATATATTTCATCACATCCTTTTGGCCATATCACATCACATAGCATACCCTGCAAAAACAAGTTAGACGTCCTCTAATTGTTGTTGCAAGTTTTACGTGGTTGCTATGGGTTTCTAGCAAGAACATTTCTTACCTACGCAAAAGCCACAACGGTGATATGCCAATTGCGATTTACCCTTCAAAAGGACCCTCTTCATCGAATCCGATCCGACTAAAGTGGGAGAGACAGACACCCGCTAGCCACCTTATGCAACAAGTGCATGTCAGGCGGTGGAACTAGTCTCACGTAAGCGTACGTGTAAAGTCGGTCCGGGCCGCTTCATCCCACAATGCCGCCGAATCAAGATAGGACTAGTAACGGCAAGCAAATTGACCAAATCATCGCCCACAACTACTTGTGTTCTACTCGTGCATAGAATCTACGCATAGACCTAGCTCATGATGCCACTGTAGTAATTATTCAAAATTTTCCTACGTGTCACCAAGATCAATCTAGGAGATGCTAGCAACGAGAGAGAGGGAGTGCATCTTCATACCCTTGAAGATCGCTAAGCGGAAGTGTTACAAAGAACGCGGTTGATGGAGTCGTACTCGCGGCGATTCAAATCGCGGAAGATCCGATCCAAGCGCCGAACGGACGGCGCCTTCGCGGTCAACACACGTACAGCCCGGGGACGTCTCCTCCTTGTTGATCCAGCAAGGGGGGAAGGAGAAGTTGAGGGAGAGCTCCGGCAGCACGACGGCGTGGTGGTGGTGGAGCTCGTGGTTCTCCGGCAGAGCTTCGCTAAGCGCTACGGAGGAGGAGAAGGTGTAGGAAGGGGGAAGGGCTGCACCAAGGGAAGGGTGTACGGCTGCCCTCCCACCCCCACTATTTATAGGGGGAAGGGGAGAGGGGGCCGGCCCCCCTAGATCCATCTAGAGGGGGGGCGGCGGCCCCTCTAGAACCCTAGGCGCCTTGGGCCCTTGGGGGGCGGCGGCCCCCCTAGGCGCCATGGGCCCTTGGGGAGCGGCGGCCCCCCGGGGGGGGCGGCGGCCCCCCTAGGGTTTCCAACCCTAGGCGCCTTGGGCCCTTGGGGGGGCGCACCAGCCCACTAAGGGGCTGGTTCCCACCCAACTACAGCCCATTAGGTCCTCCGGGGCAGGTGGACCCTCCCGGTGGACCCCCGGAACCCCTTCGGTGGTCCCGGTACAATACCGATAAACCCCGAAACCTTTCCGGTGACTGAAATTGGACTTCCCATATATAAATCTTCACCTACGGACCATTCCGGAACTCCTCGTGATGTCCGGGATCTCATCCGGGACTCCGAACAACTTTCGGTGACCACATACAATTCCCATTACAACTCTAGCGTCACCGAACCTTAAGTGTGTAGACCCTACAGGTTCGGGAACCATGCAGTCATGACCGAGACACCTCTCCGGCCAATAACCAATAGCGGGATCTGGATACCCATATTGGCTCCCACATGTTCCACGATGATCTCATCGGATGAACCATGATGTCGGGGATTCAATTAATCCCGTATACAATTCCCTTTGTCCATCGGTATGTTACTTGCCCGAGATTCGATCGTCGGTATCCCTATACCTTGTTCAATCTTGTTACCGGCAAGTCTCTTTACTCGTTCCGTAACACATGATCCCGTGACTAACTCCTTAGTCACATTGAGCTCATTATGATGATGTATTACCGAGTGGGCCCAGAGATACCTCTCCGTCACACGGAGTGACAAATCCCAGTCTCGATTCGTGCCAACCCAACAGACACTTTCGGAGACACCTGTAGTGCACCTTTATAGTCACCCAGTTACGTTGTGACGTTTGATACACCCAAAGCATTCCTACGGTATCCGGGAGTTGCACAATCTCATGGTCTAAGGAAATGATACTTGACATTAGAAAAGCTCTAGCAGACGAACTACACGATCTTGTGCTATGCTTAGGATTGGGTCTTGTCCATCACATCATTCTCCTAATGATGTGATCCCGTTATCAACGACATCCAATGTCCATGGCCAGGAAACCATGACCATCTATTGATCAACGAGCTAGTCATCTAGAGGCTCACTAGGGACATGGTGTGGTCTATGTATTCACACATGTATTACGGTTTCCGGCTAATACAATTATAGCATGAACAATAGACAATTATCATGAACAAGGAAATATAATAATAACCATTTTATTATTGCCTCTAGGGCATATTTCCAACAGAAAGCTGGAGCGACTCCGACACCGCTTCCTCCAGCGATGCTGAGGATGACGGCGGCGCTCCAGGCGTGAAGGTCGAGGACGACGGCCCCGACTCCTTCGTCTCGTATTGATCGCCGACAGCACCATCATCTGGCTCTCCGGGATCGATCCGCCTAGGCGCCCCTTTTGCCCTTGTACTGCACCTGAGATAAACCCTGGCAAAGGGCCGATGAAAATGTAATCGAGTACTTTTTCAATGAATATCTAGTGTTTGCCGGGTTTAAACAAATGCAAGTTGCTTCCCTTGTTTTATTTGCCTTTGCATGAACGTGTTCCCTACGCTTTATCGGGAGCTTGCCGGTGCGCATACTTGCCGCGAGCGCTTCGAGGAACGGGTCCTTAGCAGCTTGCTGGAAGTGCCGCTGCCGGCAAGGTGATTTGTCGGGCTAGAACGCAGCCGCCAAGTTTGCCGAGCGGACTCGAGGCAACCTAGGGCGCGGACTGATCGCGACAAGGTTCCTCTCGCGTGCAGGTTTCTCATACAAAGCGCAAAATTGTTCAAGGGAGAACGCGAATGTAACTAAGGAAAAAAAATTAAATCTTCCAACTTAGCTTTTCTCTGCGTCGTTTCTCTTGTTGCATGAAATGATCGCTTCGAACGTAGATACGGTACCCGTCTCCACTCCCCCCGGGAAACCTGTGCGCGGGATTCCCTTGTCCTTTTAAGAAAAAGAAAGAAGAGAAAAGAGGGTTTTGGGAACCTTGACGGCTCATTAGCCATCTCATACAAACTAAAGTGTAAATCACAACATTACGTGCATCGACATATAAATGAATATGTATGAGGAGTTGCGAAACACTTAGCTTTATTATGCACAGGATCTACGCCTGGCTTTGTACAAAGGGTTACATGTCTGGCCGACAAGGTTCGTACAAAAGGGGTTGCCGGGAGATGTCCCGGCAACCGCGCCTCACGGGTAGAACTTGCGAAGATGCTCAATATTCCATGAGTTTTGCACTGGAGTGCCATCTTCGGTCTCCCGCCGGGCTGCGCCGGGCCTGGTGACTCGTACTACCCGGTAAGGGCCTTCCCACTTTGGCGTCAACTTGTTTGATCCCTTGGCGGACTGAACACGCCGAAGAACAAGGTTGCCTTCCTCAAGGCTTCGGGCGTGCACTTTGCGGCTATGATAGCGGCGCAAGGCTTGCTGGTAGCGTGTAGCTCGCACAGCCGCCCGAAGATGATCTTCCTCAAGGAGCAACGCGTTGTCTTGCCGCAGCCGCTCTTGCTCGGCTTCATCGTAAGCGAGCACTCGAGGTGACCCGTATATGAGTTCCGTGGGGAGCACCGCCTCTGCACCATAGATTAGGGAGAAGGGTGTCTGGCCGGTGGCTCGATTTGGTGTCGTCCTGAGTGACCAAAGAACCGCCGGTAGCTCATCAATCTAGTGCTTTCCGCACTTGCGCAGCTTGTCGAAAGTTCTTGTCCTGAGACCACGCAGCACTTCAGCATTCATCCTTTCCGCTTGGCCGTTACTTCTCGGGTGAGCGACAGACGCAAAACAGATCTTGCTGCCAAGGTCTTGAATGTACTGCATGAAGGTGCGGCTCATGAATTGCGTGCCATTGTCGGTGATGATCCTGTTAGGAACCCCGAAACGGCAAGCTAATCCTTTGAAGAACTTGACGGCTGATTGCGTTGTCACCTTCCTCACTGGCTCCACTTCTGGCCACTTCGTGAACTTGTCGATGGCGACGTATAAGTACTCGAAGCCTCCGGCAGCGCGGGGGAAGGGGCCCAAGATATCGAGCCCCCAGACCGAAAAGGGCCAGGAGAGAGGGATCGTTTGGAGAGCCTGAGCTGGTTGATGTACATTATTTGAATGGAACTGGCACGCTTCACACTTGGTTACTAGCTCAGTCGCATCCTGGAGGGTGGTGGGCCAATAGAAGCCTTGCCGGAAAGCCTTGCCGGCAAGTGCTCTTGATCCTATGTGAGAACCACATATGCCTCCATGTATCTCTGCCAACAGCTCTAGTCCGTCTTCCCGGCAGATACACTTCAATTTCACACCATTCGGTCGTTTTCTGTACAGGATGCTATCCACAAACTGATACATACTTGACTGGCGGGCTACTTTCTCAGATTCCTCTTGCTCATCGGGGAGTTCCCCTATTTGAAGGAAACAGACTATCTGCTGTGCCCATGCCGGAGCCTATGGCTCGACGACAAGGACTAAAGGCTTCTCTTCGGCCATGGGAGCGCTTGCTCCCGCGGCAAGAACCTGTGGTCCCGCGCTAAGCCTTTGCTCACCACCAGCCGTGTCGTTGTTCCCGGCAGCGTCCCCCCCGGTGGCTTCTGGGAGCTCTGCCGGAAAGTACTTGCCGGTACTCAACTTTCTTCTCTTACTGGCCTGCGTCGATGGAATAACTGTGGGTTGATTCAAATGGAGCACAAAGGTTCCCGGTTCCACGGGAAGCTTTTGCGCGGCACACTTTGACAGGCTATCAGCAATACTGTTTTCCGCATGAGGGACGTGCTCTGTTAGCAGTCCGTCAAAGTGTTCCTCCAATTTCCTCACTTCTTCCACATATGCTCTCATCAATGGGCTCTGGTAATCTTTGTTCACTTGCTTCACAACAAGCTGTGAGTCACCGCGGATGATCAATTTCTTGATTCCAAGGTCTACCGCGATCCGAAGACCGGCAAGGAGCCCTTCGTACTCAGCAGTGTTGTTTGTAGCTTGTTCCCTGGGAAAGTGCATTTGGACCACGTACTTGAGGTGCTCCCCGGTGAGTGCGACAAGCAGCACTCCGGCACTGGCGCCTTGCAGCGAAAAGGCACCATCGAAGTACATAACCCATTCTCTTGCTGTTTCCTTGCCGGGGAGAGCCGTTTCTTGAATCTCTTCATCTTGCGTTGGTGTCCATTCAGCAATGAACTCTGCCAGGGCTCTGCTCTGGGTTGTTGAAGTGCCTTCAAACTTGAGTGCAAAGCTTGACAGTTCCAACGCCCACTCCACTACCCTGCCGGTTGCCTCTGGATTTCTCAAGATGCGTTGCAGCGGGAAGCGAGTGACAACGGTGATCTCGTGTGCTTGGAAGTAGTGACGCAGCTTCCTCGAGGCCATAAGGAGGCCGAAAAGCAACTTCTGCACTCCAGAGTATCTCGATCTAGCCCCCTGCAGAAGGGAACTAACGAAATACACCGGTCACTGCACCATTTTCTTCTTCGGCAACACTTGCTGACCAGCTTCATTTGCTTGCGTTGTATCTGTCTTGTCGGCGCCAGACCTTGCCGGTGAAGATTCCGGTTTGTCGCCGGATGGGCTTGCCGTGGTTGCTTCTTAGTCATTGATTTCCCTCTGTGCCACTAATGCAGCACTGGCCACTTGGTTCGTTGCCGCTATGTATAGCAGTAACGGCTCTTGTGGTCTAGTCGCAACTAGTGTCGGCGCAGAGGAGAGGTATCTTTTCAAGTCCTGCAGCGCGGCTTCCGCTTCTGGAGTCCATTTCATTGGACCTGCCTTTTTCAAAATTTTGAAAAACGGCAAGGCGCGCTCGGCAGATCTTGAAATGAACCTACTCAAAGCAGCAACACAACCGGCAAGACGCCGCACATCCTTGACGCTTTTTGGTGCTTGAATCTGCTCAATTGCCTTGATCTTGTCGGGATTTGCCTCAATTCCCCGCTGAGATACAAAGAATTCGAGAAGCTTGCCGGACGGGACGCCAAATACACACTTCTCGGGGTTGAGCTTCAGATTAATCTTGCGCAGGTTTGCAAATGTCTCTTCCAAGTCCTGAATGAGGGTCGATTTGTCCTTGGTTTTGACCACTATATCATCCATGTAGGCTTCTACATTCCTATGCAGCTGGGGCTCAAAACCAATCTTGACTGCCCTTGCAAACGTGGAACCGGCACTCTTTAATCCGAAAGGCATACACATGAAGCAGTATGTGCCACATGGAGTAATGAATGCAGTTTTCTCCTCGTCCTCCTTGGCCATGAATATCTGATGGTATCCTGAATATGCATCAAGGAAGGAGAGCAGATCGTAGCTAGAGGTGGAGTCCACAATTTGATCGATGCGCGGCAATGGGAAAGGATCTTTTGGACAAGCTTTGTTGATATCAGTGTAGTCTATACAAAGTCTCCACTTCCCGTTTGCCTTGCGCACCACCACCGGATTCGCCAACCACGTGGGATGTAACCCTCCTCTGACCAGGCCTGCTGCTTCGAGTTTCTTGATTTCTTTGGCAATGAACTGCTGCCGCTCCAAAGCTTGCTTCCGGACTTTCTGTTTGACGGGCCGAGCGTGGGGACAAATGGCAAGGTGGTGCTCAATTACCTCCCTGGGAACGCCGGGGATGTCAGACGGTCGCCACGTGAACACATCGACATTCGCCCACAGGAAGGTAACGAGCGCACTTTCCTATTTGCTGTCAAGGGTGGCACTGATGGTGAAGGTACCGTCGGCGCCATCCTCCTTCGCCAGCACCTTCTTGGTTGCCGGTGCAGTGGCCTAGGATCTCTTACCGGCAGAGCATTCCGGCAAGTCTTCAACGGGTGCGCAGCACTCCGAAGAGGTGTGCTTCCCGGAATCCTTGCTGGAGGTCTTGCCAGAGTTCTTCTTTTCCTTCTTCTTGGCGGGAGCTGGCGCCTTGGCCGCCTCTGCTGCAACCGCGTCCCTGTACATCTTGTCGACGCAAATGACTGCATCTTTCTTGTCGGAGTTGATGGAAATGACACCCATCGGCCCCGGCATCTTCAATGAGTTATAAGCGTAGTGAGATGCCGCCATGAACTTTGCCAAGGATGGGCGGCCAAGAATTCCATTATACGGCAGGGGGGTCTTGACGACGTCAAAGACAATCTTTTCCGTCCTGTAATTCAGTTCCCCGCCAAACGTCACCGGCAATGTGATCTTTCCCTTGGGCTGGCTTCTTCCCGGGTTCACTCCCTGAAACGTGCCCGTTTTCTCGAGTTCCTCATCGGGGATCTGCAGCCTCTTGATAACTTCCGGAGAGATCAGGTTCAGGCTGGCCCCACCGTCAACTAACATCTTTGTTACTTGGAGGTTGCGAATCGTTGGCGAGACCAACAATGGCAAGCACCCGACCGCGGTTATGCGATCAGGGTGGTCCTCAGCATCAAAGATGATAGGCGTGTGCGACCATTTGAGTGGTTTTTGAGAGCCCATTGCCGGCTCTGCCGCGTTAACTTCACGAGCCCACTGCTTAAGTTGGCTGTGGGATGAGTGCAAAGATGTGCCTCCGTCAACGCACATGGCGTCAGTCGCCTTCTGGAATTCTTGCTCGCTGGTCTCATCGTCATCTTCTTCTTCTCCACTTCCACCATCTGCCTCTTTCTTTTCACGGCCCCTAGCAGGCTTCTCCTTTTGCTACTTGGCCTTGCCGCGGTGGCCCCCTCGACCACCGCGGCCTTTCTTGCCGGACCCACCAGCACCATCTTGACCCTTTTCTTTGTCGCGCTTCTCGTATTCAGCCTTCTGTTTCTCGACAAGGTGCTCGACCTACCGGCACTCTTGGAGATCATGGCCCTTGGTGCGGTGGATCTTGCAGTACGGCCCATCGGATTTGTCGGCCTTCTCATTTGCCGCCGCCTCCCGACAAGCGGCGCATGCAGCTGCCTCCTTGCCGGGACTCTCTGTTTTGGCTTTCTTGGCGGGCTCAGAGTTGCCGGAACCTTCGACGGCCATCATAGTCTTGCCCTTGCGCTTCTTGTTGCGCTTTCGGCCCTTCTTCCCCGGGGTGGCAGCATCATCGTCCTCAGAATCCACTTCGGCGCCAGCGTCCTCTCCAGGAAGCCTTCTTCCTTCCTCGGCACGTGCACACTTGTCCGCCAGCGTGTAGAGTTCGTTGACGGTCTTGGGCAACTTGACGTTCATTTTCTTCCGCATCCTCCGATTGCGCACATTCGTGTGAAAGGCGGCAATCACGGCTGCGGGGTGGACGTTTGGAATGTTGCGGTGTACACGGCTGAATCTCTGGATGTACTTGCGCAAGGTTTCACCGTCTCTTTGTGGGATCACCTGCAGATCACTGGGCTGTCCAGGAGTCTTGTGGCCCCCGGTAAAGGCACCAACGAACTCGTTGCAGAGGTCTGACCACGAAGAGATGGAGTTCTCCGGCAAGTTCATCAGCCAAGACCTCACGTTGGGTTTCAGTGCCAACGGAAAGTAGTTGGTGAGGATTTTCTCATCTCTTCCTCCGGCAGCTTGTACGACAATTGTATAGATGCCCAGGAACTCTTCCGGGTTTAGCTTGCCGTCGTATTTTTCCGGCACTTCCGGCTTGAAGGCTCGAACGGACGGCCACCGGACTTGCCGTAGCTCACGAGTGAAGGCAGGACACCCAACCTCGTAAGGTAGGTATCCGCCGACCCCCGGCGCAGGCTCATCAGCGACGGGGCCGTTACGCACGTCGGATTGACGTCGTGCCTCGCGGCGCCGTTCGATGGTGGTGCGAGCGTCTTTAGCTTGCCTGTCTTGCAGTACTTGTCGCTGATCTCGCCGCATTCGTGGATCCGAAGACGCGATCGACATCTCGCGGGCCCGAAAGATTGCTGGGCTTGTCGCGGTTGTTGGCGTTGTTGCTGTTGAAGCTGTTGCCGCGGCGGAGACTGCACTGTTAGCATAGTTCCGTCAGCGCGGCCACCAGCTGGGGATGCCGGCGCCGGTCACGGACGCCGCGAGGGTTCCGCTTGCTGTGATTTACTGGCTTCGGCAAATCCGATCAAGCTCTGGATGGTGACTCTACACTCGTCCATCTTCTCCGCTGCCGGAGGGAAGTTCAGCAACATCTGAGCCCGCGCCATTGCCTCCGCCGCTGTGGCTGGCATGGCCGGGAGCGAAGAGCGCGACGTCGCTCTACTCCTGGCAGAGCCAGTAGGAGCGCCATCGCGGCTCTGCTGCCGTGGCACATGATCAGCAGCGGGTCGCCATGGCGGAGGCGGTGCCTGAGGGTCTGGGGCTTGGTCCACGGGCATCTTGTCGTGAGGGCGCCGCTGCCCGGAGTCGTTGGCGCCGCTCGGGGTCGTACCGCGCCCATCGTGCGAGGGGCGCGATGTTCGTCCTGAAGCAGCGTCCTTGGACGTCGCTGCAGCGGGGTCTCAGCTCGCGCCAGCCCGGGCGTTGCCGCCCCGGCGGCTGCGTTCGTCGTCGCGGCGAGGAGGAGGAGGAGGAGGAAGGGGTCCGCCCGCTCCGCCCGCTCCGCCTGCGCCATCGCGGCTCCGTTCGCCAGAGGACCGAGGAGGTCGACCGGTTCCACCGTGCTCGTCCCTTGTGCCGGTCGCGGTGGGCGTAATGACCGCGCCGCCCGCGCTGGTCGTGCCGACCGTAGTGCCCGCGCCGCCTGCGGACGCGTGCGAGGTGGCCGTCATCGTGATGCCCTTCTTCTTGGGCGCCATCGATGACGAGGAGGACGGTGAAGAAATTGACGATAAAGATGAAGAAGACGCGCGGTCCGCTGATCAAGGTTCGCACAAACGCCTCTCCTCCCCTACCTGGCGCGCCAAAGATGTTGAGGTACGACCATCTATGGGGCCATGCAGCCCCTTTGTGGTTCGGCGGGGAGGATCGACGTGCACAAAGAGCATGAACAATGGAGCGCGAGGGATTTTACCCAGGTTCGGGCCGCTGAGGAGCGTAAAACCCTACTCCTGCTTTTAGTGTATTAGCGGTGTGGAAGCACAGTACAAGGAGCGCTTCTCCCGGCAAGGTGTGGGGAGAGCAGCTACGCGAGAGGTGCTTGTGTGAATCTCCAATAGTCCAAATCCTCTAAACTGTTGCCTTGGCCCTCCTTTTATAGTTCAAGGGGTTACCACGGTGGCAAAACAGTAATTACAGTGTGACTAGATAGTAAACAGTGCTATCGTACCTAACTCTGTCAGTTTAGGACAAAGGCATTTATTGCGCCGTTAGGTGTCAGGCGGAGAGGCAGTCCCGGCAAGGTTTCTGCACCGCTTGCCCAGCCACCTCGTATTATCTTGACACGCCTCCTGGACGGGTGTCATTAGAGGCAAATCTTGTCCCAGCGAGCTGACACGTGCCCGACAAGACTCACCAACCAACCTGCGCGGTCGACACCTCACGCATCAGCGAACACCTGTGCGGCGAGGTGGAGCGCTGGAGGGCTGGCATAAGCTTGCCGGGTCTTCACCTTGCCGGTTTATGCTTGCCGGCGAGGAATTGTCATCACCCTTGGTGTTAGTTGAGTGTCGAGCCTTGAGCTTCTCCCTGGTAGCTTCTTCGGCTGGTCTTGGAGTCTTGGTCTTGGCAGTTCCCGGCAAGGCCCCGTCCGGCAAGGAGGCCGCTACTGTCTTTGCATAAGTCAGGGTATAAAATACCCATGTTTTATACATTGACAGGTATATATAGCCTTCACCTAAAATCCAACCGTTACACACTTTTGACCCATCTCGGTGGCACCGACAATAAATCTCGGTGAGACCGATCTGTGTAAAAGACTCAAACGTTGGGCTTTTTGGTGGGACCGAACAAAACATCTCGGTGAGACCGAAGTGCAATGGCTAGGGCAAGACCACGTTTCGGTGACACCACAAATTTCATCTCAGAAATTCCGAAGTGAAGTGACATCGTTACAACAACTTGGTCAAGCCGTCTCGGTGAGACCGAGAACCATTTCGGTTGCACTGAAGTGTTAGGGTTTTGGCTGTGGCAGTGGAATGATCATCTCGGTGACTCCGGAGTAGGTGATATCAATAGGACCGAAATGATGAATTATGGTTTTGGACAGATGTTTGTGGGAAAGTGATTGAGGGTTTTTGGAGCAATATCACTGAGCACTTTGAGCAACAACCTCATCAACAATACCTCATCCCCTTTTAATAGTATTGGCTTTCCTAAGGGACTCAATGTGATCTTGGATCACTAAAATGAAAATGAAGAGTCTTGTGGATGCCAAACTTGTCCTTCACATTTTGAGGGATTCCACATCTTCTTGTCCTTGCCATGCCATTGTTGAACTTGTCTGAAATATACTAGATATAAGCATTAGTCCAACAACATGTATGTTGACATTGATTACCAAAACCATCAAGGGAGCAAATGTGCTTTCAGTTTTCGTCCTACTTTCTCCGGTAGAAGCTTTGGGGTACTCTTTGAGGTTCGTTGTGTTGGATTGAATATTATGAATCTGAAATTATTTGGTGTTATTTTAGTACAAACTCTAGGGCTGTTTGTGACACTTATAGGGATGGCTCAATAGATAGATCGGAAAGATAACTTCGAGGTGGTTTGCTACCTACAACAATTTCATCTTATGTTCTCCGCTATTGCTAAGAACTTTGGAGTGATTCTTTGTCGCACGTTGAGGGATGGTTATATGATTCAGTTATGTTAGCACTGTTGAGAGATTGCACTAGTGAAAGTATGAACCCTAGGCCTTGTTTCCAAGCATTGCAATACCGTTTGTGCTCACTTTTATCACTTGCTACCTTGCTGTTTTTATTATTTCAGATTACAAAAACCTATATCTACTATCCATACTACACTTGTATCACCATCTCTTCGCCGAACTAGTGCACCTATACAATTTACCATTGTATTGGGTGTGTTGGGGACACAAGAGATTTCCTGTATTTGATTGCAGGGTTGTTTGAGAGAGACCATCTTCATCCTACACCTCCCACGGGTTGATAAACCTTAGGTCATCCACTTGAGGGAAATTTGCTACTGTCCTACAAAACTCTGCGCTTGGAGGCCCAACAGAGTCTACAAGAACAAAGTTGTGTAGTAGACATCAAGCTCTTTTCTGGCACCGTTGCCGGGGATGTGAGTGCTTGAAGGTATATCTTTAGATGTTGCAATTGAATCTTTTAGTTTCTTGTTTTTCACTAGTTTGGTTTATAAGAGAAAACTACAAAAAAATGGAATTGAGGTTGCCTCAAATGCTTTATCTTTACGAAGTCTTTCTTGAAATGGATCAAAAAATTGTGCCAAAGTGTTAGAAGAAGAATTCAATAAAATGTTTGGCATAAAATCCTTGAATGATAAGCATGATTGCAATGTTGTTAGTACGCTTGCTATGAATATCCATGATACTAATGATGATTGCACTAGCCATGATAAAATCTCTGAAAAAAGGGTTTCTTATAAGCATGTCAATTATTGTGGTGAGCATAGATCTTGTGAAAACATGCCAATAAGGGATGATAGATTTGGCAAGAAGCATAAATATCAAAGAACCCAATGGTTGCTTAAGATGCTAGATGATTATGCTAGAGAATTATGTTCCCTTCTTCCCATTACTTGTGAACTTTGCAATGAAGGTGGTCATTTTAATTTCCAATGCATACAATTTTATTATCGAATTGCGTACAATATTGTGATGATATGATCACCCTTGAGCATTATAATGAACTTAGTCTATTTTTGGGGTATAAAGAAGTGACACATAAAAGTAATTGGTTTGAAGCACTAATCCTCATGAAAACTCTTGAATTTGATCTAAGGGAAATTTATTTGTATTGTGCGGTAAATTGCAATGAGAATGTTTATCTTGCCAATTATATAAAGACGGGAAAACCAATAGAATATGAAGAGAATACTAATGAAATGGAAAAGATTTCCCAATACCCTCCTATTGTTTCTCATGATGAATCAGGTGACGAAGAGGAGCTTCCTATCCAACCAATCTCATTAATAAGAAGCTCAGAAAAATTGATTGAACCCATACATAATGTGGAGAAGAAGAAGAGGAAGAAAAGAAGAAAAAGTAAAGGTAAAAAGGTATCTATCCCAAATGATGTTGCTCCTATTATTGTTGTGCCTCATGAGAATGAATCAAAAATAATTGTGGAAGATAATACACTTGATGATGATATTGTCTTTTGGTCTTATGGCACAATGTCCGAAGGAACTATTGAAGATGATTTTGTTATGCCTATTACTTGTTGTGATAATTATGATTGGGAAGATAGTGACACTTCTTATAATCTTGAGAATCTGTTTGGCACCAACTTGGAAAATTATGATGATAATAATTGTTATACTATTGGTGCTATTCATGCTATTAGTGATAAGAGTGATTATGCCAATGATATGCAAAGCCACAAGCTTGGGGATGCTATGTTTGATGAGAATGACATGTTTCAGAATTTATTTGCTGCAAATAATGTTTATCCTAAGCTTGGGGATGCTATGCTTAATGAAGATGATCTTTTTAGCCCCCCTACTTTTAATGATCAAATTTATTATGATGACTGCATGCCTCCTATTTATGATGATTGCAATAATTATGAAAGTGGGTTTGGAAGAGTGTCAACTTTAGGTAATAATTATCCCACTATTTTGGAGGGTGTTGAATCTTACTATAATGATAAAAGTGGATTTGGAGAGGTCATGACTTTATTTAATGTTGAATCCACTATTCCGGAAGAGGTTTCAATTGATTATGATGAGAAAAAAATTGCTACTTGTGATGATTATTGTGATGATACTTATGTTATAAAAAGTAGTTATAATTATTGTCATAATTATGAATATCCTTTTATTGAACATTACTGTTTTAATGTGGAAACAATTTATAGTATTCGAGTTTCATATGATACTCCCACTATTACGAATGAGAAGAAAATTGCTTATGTGGAGAGTAGTAAAAATTCTATGCTTGTGGATCATGAAAGGAATGCTTTATGTGATAGTTATATTGTTGAATTTGTTCATGATTCTTGATACGTCTCCAACGTATCTATAATTTTTTATTGTTCCATGCTATTATAGTATCAATCTTGGATGTTTTATATGCAATTATACGCCATTATATATCATTTTTTGCATGATTGTTATAGCTTTATGGGTTTATGGGATCCGATGAATTGTGGGTTTATGATCTGAATATTCATGAGAAATAATTGAGTCTTTTCTGAAATTTATTATGCATGATTGTTATAGCTTTGTATTTCTCTCCGATCTATCCATTTGGTTTGGCCAACTAGATTGATTTATCTTCAGCGGGATAGGTGCTTTGTAATGGGTTCAATCTTGCGGTGCTCTATATCCCAGTGACAGAAAGGGACAAGACACATATTTGTATTGTTGCCATTAAGGGTAAAACGTGGGGTTTATTCATATTAGTTGAGTTTACTTTGTCTACATCATGTCATCTTGCTTAAGGCGTTACTCTATTTTTATTAACTTAATACCATAGATGCATGCTGGATAGCGGTCGATGGGTGGAGTAATAGTAGTAGATGCAGGCAGGAGTCGGTCTACTTGTCTCGGACATGATGCCTATATACACGATCATTGCCTTGAATATCGTCATAACTATGCGCTTTTCTATCAATTGCCCAACAGTAATTTGTTTACCTACCGTATTCTATGTGTTCGAGAGAGAAGCCTCTAGTGAAAACTATGGCCCCCGGGTCTACTTAAATCATATATAAAAAAACCAAAATATATTTGCTGCAATTTTACTTCTTTTATTTTGTTTTGCAATTTATCTATCTACCACTACAAGATTTAATCCTTGCAAGTAACGAGTTCAAGGGGAGTGACGATCCTCTTACCCGCGTTCGGTGTAAGTATTTGCTTTTGTGCATGCAGGTGTTGTTCACGAGGCTTTGCATGATTATCCTACTGGTTCTATAACCTTGGTTCTCCTTGACGGAAATACTTATCTCTACTGTACTGCATCTCCTCTCCTCTTCGAGGAAAATCCCAACGCAGCTCACAAGTAGCAGGAAGAATTTCTGGCGTCGTTGCCGGGGAGACATCATCAAAACCTACCATGTACCTTCCCAAAAACTATCATCTACTTGCTCTACTTTTTATTTGCCTTTCTATTTTCCTTTTCCTCTCGTTTTCATCTCCCCCACTTCTCATAAAAAATATATAAAAACACAAATATATTTCTGTTTGGTTGTTTGCTTGCTTTGTCGCTATGTCTCAAGAAAACACCAAGTTGTGTGACTTTTCAAATACTAATAATAATGATTTTATTAGTACTCCAATTACTCCTCCCACCACTAGTGCGGAGTCTTATGATATTAATGTTGCTTTGCTAAATCTTGTTATGAAAGAACAATTTTCTGGAACTCCTAATGAGGATGCTGCTTCCCATCTTAATACTTTCGTTGAATTATGTGATATGCAAAAGAAAAAAGATGTGGATAATGATATTATTAAGTTGAAATTATTTCCGTTCTCGCTAAGAGATCGTGCTAAAACTTGGTTTTCATCCTTGCCTCACAATAGTATTGATTCATGGGATAAGTGTAAGGATGCTTTTATTGCCAAGTATTTTCCCCCCGCTAAGATTATTTCTCTTAGAAATCAAATAATGAATTTTAAGCAACTTGAGCAAGAACATGTTGCACAAGCATGGGAGAGACTGAAATCAATGATTAGAAATTGTCCCACTCATGGTTTAAGCTTATGGATGATTATACAAAATTTCTATGCAGGACTAAACTTTGTTTCTAGAAATCTTCTAAACTCTGCTGCAGGTGGTACTTTTATGGAAATTACACTGGGAGAAGCTACAAAACTCCTTAATAATATTATGACAAATTATTCTCAATGTCTTACCGAAAGAGCTCCAACTGGGAAGAAGGTAAACTCTATCGAAGAAGTCTCTACTTGGGGTGATAAAATGGATGCTATTATGAAAATGCTTGCTAGTAAAAATGCTCATGTTGATCCTAATGATGTGCCATTATCTACTTTGATTGAGCAAAATAATGATGCAATTGATGTGAATTTTCTCTAGAAATAATTTCAACAATAATTCTTATAGAGGAAATTTTAATCCTAGACCGTTTCCCGGAAATTCCTCTAATAATTATGGTAATTCATATAACAATAACAATAGGATACCTACTGATCTTGAGAACAATATTAAAGAATTTATTAGTTCTCAAAAGATTTTTAATGCTATGGTAGAAGAAAAATTAAATAAAGTTGATGAAATGTCTAGAACCATGAATAGAATTGCTCATGATGTGGAAACTCTTAAAATTAAAATTTTGCCACCCAAGCATGATATTAATGAGTCTATTAAATCTATCTATGTCTCCATTAATGAAAGTAAAGAGAGAACCGACTAAAATTTCTAGTGGAGGAGGCAACCCTCTCGCCCCCGCGTCGCCCTCTCTAGCGACACGGGGGAAACTCTAGATCGAGCGCGCTGCCACCTCTCTTCCCTCCCCTCGTCTCGCCATCGCCGGAGGAGCGGTCGGTGAAGTCTGCGCCGGCTCTAAGGAAGGTGGCGGCGGGGCCCTTCGTCTTTTTTCGTGAGCGATGGCTGTCGGGAGGCTCAGAGGAGGGACTGCATGGTGTCGGGCGCGTAGAAGTGATGCGCATAGTGCTGGCGAGTTGGGCGCAGCGAGCGGGCTGGCATGGCGGGGTGCAAATCGTCGTGGAGCAGGCCACGCTGGTGCGGCCGGGCTCGGGCCACTCGGAGGCACGCGGGCGCGTCACCGGCGTGCGGTGCTGGCAGCTATGGCGCGGGGCGCCAGAGCTGATGCGGCCTCGGCCGCTGGCCTAGCGGCAGACGCCTGCTCGAGCGGGCGGGCCAGATCTGGCCTGTCTGTGCTTGAGGCCGGCGTTCCTGCTGGTGGCACCTCTGGCCACCGGAGGGCGTGCTCTTGGCGTCGGGGCGCGTGCAGCTACTGCGTGGTGGCCGCGCCGGATCTGGGCATGGCAGCGCAAGTTGGGCTAGTCTCTGGCTCAATCTGTTGCTATGGCGCCCAGGTGGTCTGGTGGAGGTGGTTGGTGGTTGGCGGGGTTGAGGGCGCGCTGGACTTTCCGCGGAGATGTTGGCGAGGTGGGCTAGTCGGGTCCACGGGTTGTAAGGTGGAGGCTGCTGGCGAAAGCCATACTCCAGCAGTGGACGGAGTCGTCGATGGCGGTGCTTGTCGGGCGTTGTTCCCTTGCTGAAGGCATCGATGTCGCAGTTCTCACCTTCCTTCCCGATTTTTCTCCGGGGAAAACCCTAGATCCAGCCTTCCGGATCAGACGACGGCGACGCTAGTAGCTGTGCTCGGCAGCGCGTTCCCTCTTGGGCGCATCATCTTGGAGGTGGATCCGGTCAAAGGGACCCGTGGCTCATGATGGTGGTGGATGGCAGCTCTTGGAGGGGTGCCTGTCGGGCGATGTGGGCTCCTGTGGCAACGATGACGGGGTGAACGATGTCGGAGACGTGGCATTGCTTGGGGTAGTCGGCTCCTTCTCCGACGTGTCCGTGGAACTGCCTCGACTGTTTGTTGCTGTGAAGTCGAAGCCGCGATGGCGGGGCCCTGGTGGTATACGATGACAGGCGACATGTGGTCCGTTTGGTGATCCTCCGTGGCGCCCACTTACATAGTTCTCCTTCATAGTTTCTTCATCGGAGTCAGAGGTGCGTTGTCTTGCCGCGGGTGGATGGCGTTCCACCGTGAGTGTAGTGCCGATCTGCAGCTAATAGGGCTGTTGTTTCCTTTTTATTTTTCTTTGATCTTCGGATCCACCCCATGTTGTTATTCCGTTGCTTTCTGCTAAATCTAAATCAAGCCAGCAATTTGCTGGATCTTTCAAAAAAGAAAGTAAAGAGAGAACCGCTAGGTTGAGAGCTAAGCGAGAATTCCTAGAAAAAGCTATTCCACCCGGTTTTTATCGTAATCATGATGAAGATATTAAAATGATTGATGTCTCACCTATTGAATATTTATTTAGTAACATACAACTTGATGAAAAAGGGATTGGAGATGAGTCAACTTTAGCTAGAAGGCGTCCCAATTGTTCGGAGGATGATAATCTTAATGATAAAAATGATAAAAGTGGGTTTGGAGAGGTCAAGACTTTAATTAGTGATGTTCCCACTACTTTGGATTACAAGGACTTTAATTATGATAGTTGCTCTTTAGTTGAATGTATTTCTTTGTTGTAATCCATGATAAATTCACCCAATGCTTATGAACAAAATAAAGCTTTTACTAAACATATTGTAGAAGCTATGATAAAAGCTCATGAAGAAAAGCTAGAATTGGAGGTTTCAATACCTACTATTAAAGTAAAAATTAAACATTATGAATGTAATGCTTTATGTGATTTAGGTGCTAGCGTCTCCACTATACCCAAATCTTTATGTGATGTGCTAGGCCTCACCGATATGAATGAATGTTCCCTTAATTTGCACTTAGAGGATTCAACTATTAAGAAACCTTTGGGTACAATAAATGATGTGCTTATTCTTGCTAATAGAAATTATGTACCCGTTGATTTCATTGTGCTTGATATTGAATGTAATCCGTCTTGTCCTATAATACTTGGTAGGTATTTCCTATCCTATGAACCATAGGTGCTATTATTGATATGAAAGAAGGGAATATAAGATTCCAATTTCCATGAAAGAAAGGGATGGAACACTTACCTAGGAAGATAATTAAACCACCATATGAATCCATTATGAGGGCCACCAATGGAATTAATTTGAAGGATGATAATACTTGAAACATGCATTATGCCTAGCGCATAAAACAATAGCGCTTGTTGGGAGGCAACCCAATATTTATCTTTATTGCAATTTTTATTTTTCTTGTGTCACATAATTTTAGCTACTGTTATGATTGCGTTTTTATCTTTTAATTAGTGTTTGTGCCAAGTAATGCCTTTAGGACGATTTGGATGATAGTATAATTGATGTTGTTTGAAAACAGAAAGTTTTGCGCCCAGTATTTGATTTTTAGTTCTGTACAGGAATGTAAAAAAAATCTGAAATTTTTACACAGTATTGGGATACAATTTTTTTATGTTTTCCTAATGTTTCAGAAATTTTGGAGTTACATAAGTATAGATAATATTCTGTCATTACGTACTATTCTGTTTTAGACAAATTCTGTTTTTATTGCATAGTGTGCTTGTTTTAATGAAACTATGGATTATATCGGGGGGTATAAGTCATGGAAGAGTTAGAATACAGTAGGTATTATGCAAGAAAAATTATGAATGAGTTTATAACAGTACCTAAAGTGGATGATTGATTTATTGTACTAACGGATCTCACGAAGTTTCTGTTAAGTTTTGTGTGCTGAAGTTTTCAAGTTTTGGGTGAGATCACGATGGATGAAGGAATAAGGAGCGGCAAGACCCTAAGCTTGGGGATGCCCAAGGCACCCCAAGGTAATATTCAAGGAAGACCCAACCATCTAAGCTTGGGGATGCCCCCTCTTTCGTCTACAATCTATCGGTAACTTACTTGGAGCTATATTTTTATTCATCACATGATATGAGTTTTACTTGGAGCGTCTTGTGCCATAGTTTTATTTTCTTTGTTTGCTTTTTAGTTTGCCACAATCATCTTTTTTTGGACACACCTTTTAAGAGGGACACACATTTGTTCGTGATTTGTTAGAATACTCTATGTGCTTCACTTATATCTTTTGAGCTAGGCAGTTGCTCTAGTGCTTCACTTATATCTTTTAGAGCACGGCGGTGGTTATATTTTAAAGAAATAGTTGCACTCTCATGATTCACTTAAATCTTTTTGAGAGTATAATAAATAGTAATGGCAATTTGCACGGGTTATAAGACTAGTCCATAAAGGATAGGTATTCAAGAGGGATATAACAAAAACTTTCATGTAGATCGCTAAATATGAAACGTATGGTTTAATGATATTGATGTCGTAATATGAAAGGATATTGGTTCATGATCATTGGTTAGTAGAAATATCGGTATTAAATCTTGTTATTAACTTCTCATCTAAGTGTTGGTCATGGCATGGTGGGGAGGTTTGAGCATTCTTAGGTCTGAAATGAAATCCTTGAGTGCTATTATAATCGGGGGTACGTGATGGTTAACTCCTACCAACCTCCCCCTAGGGGCATGCGAGTAGTACTTTGCTTCGAGGGCTAACAGGCTTTGCAATAAGTATGTGAGTTCTTTATGACTAATGTGAGTCCATGGATTATACGCACTCTCACCCTTCCGCAATTTGCTAGCCTCTTCGGTACCGTGCGTTGCCCGATCTCACCTCGAGAGTTGGTGCAAACTTCGCCGGTGCATCCAAACCCCGTGATATGATACGCTCTATCACATATAAGCCTCCTTATATCTTCCTCAAAACAGCCACCATACCTACCTATTATGGCATTTCCATAGCCATTCCGAGATATATTGCCATGCAACTTCCACCGTTCCGTTTTTATGACATACATATTCATTGTCATATTGCTTTGCATGATCATATAGCTGACATAGTATTTGTGGCTCAGCCACCATTCATCATTATCATACATGTTACGCTAGATCATTGCACATCATGGTACACTACCAAAGGCCTTCATATAGAGTCATATTGTTCAAGTTATCGAGTTGTAAGTAAATAAAAGTGTGATGATCATTATTATTAGAGCATTATCCCAGTGAGGAAAGGATGATGGAGACTATGATTCCCCCACAAGCCAGGATGAGACTCCGGACGAATAAAAAGAGGCCAAAAAGAGCCCAACAAAAAAATGAGAGAAAAAGAGAGAAGGGGCAATGTTACTATCCTTTTCCACACTTGTGCTTCAGAGTAGCACCATGTTCTTCATATAGAGAGTCTCCTGAGTTGTCACTTTCATATACTTGTGGGAATTTAACATTATAGAACTTGGCTTGTATATTCCGATGATGGGCATCCTCAAATGCCCGAGGTCTTCATGAGCAAGCAAGTTGGATGCACACCCACTTAGTTTCAGTTGAGCTTTCATACACTTATAGCTCTTAGTGCATCCATTGCATGGCAATCCCTACTCCTCGCATTGATATCGATTGATGGACATCTCCATAGTCCGTTGATCCACCGAGTTGATGCGAGACTTTCTTCCTTTTTGACTTCTCCTATTGATCCCTATCACCGCATTCTATTCCACCTATAGTGCTATGTCCATGGCTCACGCTCATGTATTGCGTGAAGTTGAAAATGCTGAAAAGCATTAGAAGTACGATCCAATTGCCTGGTTTAACACCGGGGTGCTCATGATTTATATTTATGCAGTGAAGGCGGAGTCATGCCATGCTAACATGATAAAATGAGTGGGGAATAACATTCGTTAAGGATCATATATTTTGAAAGTTTAATGATTATGCTTCATATCTTCATGGATATTATTATGTTGATGTTGTTACTTCATCATTTCTCAATATTTATACCATAGAAAGATTACATGATAAACATGTTAGGTAGCATTCCACATCAAAAATTCTGTTGTTATCATTTACCTACTCGAAGACGAGCGGGAATTAAGCTTGGGGATGCTGATATGTCTCCAACGTATCTATAATTTTTGATTGTTCCATGCTATTATAGTATCAATCTTGGATGTTTTATATGCATTTATATGCTATTTATATCATTTTTGGGAACTAACCTATTAACCTAGTGCCCAGTGCCACTTGCTGTTTTCTGCTTGTTTTTGGTTTTCCAGAAAATCAGTACCAAACGGAGTCCAAACGCTATGAAACTTTTTGACGATTTGTTTCTGTACATAAGAGACCCTAGAAGCTTTGGGAGGAGACCAGAGGATGTACGAGGAGACGGCAAGGCAACCCGGCGCGCCCAGGGGGGGCGCGACCTGTTGCCTTATGGGCCCCTCGAGGCTCTGTCTGTCCTAATTCCACTTCTATAAATTCTCAAATAACGGGAAACCAACAGAGAGCCACCCAAAATAACTTTTCCGCCACCGCAAGCTTTTGTTCTTCCGTGATCCCATCTAGAGGCCCTTTCTGGTACTCTGCCGGAGGGGGAATCGATCACGGAGGGCTTCTACATCATCCTTGCTGCCTTTCGATGATGCGTGAGTAGTTCACCATAGACCTACGGGTCCATACATAGTAGCTACATGGCTTCTTCTCTCTCTTTGATCTTCAATACAATGTTCTCCTCGGTGTTCTTGGAGTTCTATTCGATGTAATCTTCTTTTGCGGTGTGTTTGTTGGGATCCGATGAATTGTGGGTTTATGATCTGAATATTCATGAGAAGTAATTGAGTCTTTTCTGAAATTTATTATGCATGATTGTTATAGCTTTGTATTTCTCTCCGATCTATCCGTTTGGTTTGGCCAACTAGATTGATTTATCTTCAGTGGGAGAGGTGCTTTGTAATGGGTTCAATCTTGCGGTGCTCTATATCCCAGTGACAGAAAGGGACAAGACACGTATTTGTATTGTTGCCATTAAGGGTAAAACGATGGGGTTTATTCATATTAGTTGAGTTTACTTTGTCTATATCATGTCATCTTGCTTAAGGCGTTACTCTGTTTTTATTAACTTAATACCCTAGATGCATGCTGGATAGCGGTCGATGGGTGGAGTAATAGTAGTAGATGCAGGCAGGAGCCGGTCTACTTGTCTCGGACGTGATGCCTATATACATGATCATTGCCTTGAATATCATCATAACTATGCGCTTTTCTATCAATTGCCCAACAGTAATTTGTTTACCCACCGTATGCTATGTGTTCGAGAGAGAAGCCTCTAGTGAAAACTATGGCCCCCGGGTCTACTTAATTCATATATAAAAAAACCAAAATATATTTGCTGCAATTTTACTTCTTTTATTTTGTTTTGCAATTTATCTATCTACCACTACAATATTTAATCCTTGCAAGTAACAAGTGCAAGGGGAGTGACGACCCTCTTGCCCGCGTTGGGTGCAAGTATTTGCTTTTGTGTGTGCAGGAGCTATTCACGAGGCTTTGCGTGATTCTCCTACTGGTTCGATAACCTTGGTTCTCACTGAGGGAAATACTTATCTCTACTGTACTGCATCTCCTCTCCTCTTCGAGGAAAATCCCAACACAGCTCACAAGTAGCAATGATACTGAAAATTATTATGAGAGAGGAACATATGCTTTTCCATATCTCAATAATATCAAGTTTCCTCTCTTTGTGTTGAAAGTTTTGAAGTATTGCTTGTTTTGCCTTCCTATGCTAGTTGATTCTCGCTCCAATAAATTGTTTGCTTACAAAAACCATATGCATAGGAAGTGTGTTAGGCTTAAATTTGCTTGTCATATGATTCATGATGCTCTCTTTGTGTTTCAATTCTTTACTTTTAGGCGAGCATCATTGAAATCATCATGCCTAGCTAAAAGGCTTTAAAGAAAAGTGGTTGTTGGAAGGCAACCCAATATTTATCCCTACTGTTTTTGTGTGTTCACATGATTTAGCTACTGTAGTAATCATGGTTTATAGCTTTTGGTTCAATAATGCGCCAAGTAAAGCCTTTGGGATAGTGTGGATACTTGTTTATTTGGTTCTGTGCAAAAACAGAAAGTTTAGCGTCCAGTGCATGATTTTTTATTCTGTACTAAAGCATGAGAAAATTCTGAAATTTTTACACAGTACTGCTATACAAGTTTTTTACGTTGTCCTAATTATTCAGAATGTTTGGAGTTACAGAAGTATGCTTTTTAATTCTCTCACTACATGTTGTTCTGTTTTTGACAGATTCTGTTTTCAATGCATAGTTTGCTTGTTTTAATGTTTCCATAGCTTATATCGTGTGATATAAATTGTGGAAATGATAGAGTACAGTGGGCATTATGTGAGAACAATTATGAATCTTGTCTTGACAGTACCAAAGTGAATGATTTATTCTTTATCATGCTAACCTATCTCACGAAGTTCCGTTAAGTTTTGTGTGATTGAAGTTTTCAAGTTTTGGGTGAGATAACGATATGCGGAGAATAAGGAGCGGAAAGACCCTAAGCTTGGGGATGCCCAATGCACCCCAAGGTAATATTCAAAGAAGACTCAAGCGTCTAAGCTTGGGTATGCCCCGGATGGCATCCCCTCTTTCGTCTTCAACATTATGGGTAACCTCACTCAGAACTATATTTTTATTCGTCACATGATATGTGTTTTGCTTGGAGCGTCTTTTTTGTTTTTGTTTGCTGTTTGAATAAAGTACTTAGATCTGAAATCTTGATTTGGAGAGGGTCCTCACATAGCTAACTATTTACTTAACTACTCTTTGTTCTTCACCTATATCTTTTGGAGTAGTTTGTCATTTACTCTAGTTCTTCACTTATATCCTAAGAGTAAATTGTTGAATGAACTGAATATCATAAAGTTGAAATTACATGTGCTTCATATGCTTGTCTCATGCTTAGTAGTAGTTTCACATTGGGTTTAGAAAGTAAAATCTATTGAAGTTTGACAATCACAATATTGGTCATACAAGCAATTCATGAATGATTAGTATAAGGAAGAGAAATTTCACATACAAATATATTATCTTGGACATCTTTTATGACTGTGAATACCCATTAATTATTTTCAAACTTGATCAAATAAGTTGAAGTTGGACAAGGAAGACAACGTAATGAGTTATGTTTGAGTGTATTTTCATAGAAGTTATATTGTTATGGATCCTCCAACATGTGGTGCTTGTTTATAATCTTTGCTAGCCAAGAGCCAAGTTTCTTCCATGAGTGTCCATCATATCTACCTATATACGGTATTACCCTGCCGTTCCAAGTAATTTTGCATGTGCCATCTCTAAATCATTCAAATAAACATCTGTTTTGTGTGCCCGTACAGCTCATGGAGTGACGGGGCGGTCAATATCTTCCATGTTAAGTGGGTTATTCTCACGACGAGAGTTTATTCACTCGTCTTGCACGAGAGAGGCTGGTATTTGGGATGCCCAGTCCCGTTAAACAAAAACAAAGAAAAATATAATAAAATAAACTCCCCTCGGAAAGTTGATTGTTTGGAGGGCACCCGTGAATTCGGCTAGCCATGGCTTGTGTTTGTACGGTTGTGGGGGAGTAAATCTTTTCCTTTCTGCATGGGAACCACCGATAATGTGTTTAGCATGGAAGATATTGAAATCCTTTGTCGTGACGTTACAGGAAAAGCACACCACTCAAAATGTATTCATCTCTGTTTTAAGCAATGAGCTCTGGCACATAAGCAAATCCCTGCTTCCCTCTGCGAAGTGCATATCTTTTACTTTTTCTGTCAATTTTATTTTTGTTGAGTCAACTTCTTATTCCAACCTCAATTATTCTCTACTTTGCAAGCATCATGTGGTGGGGAAAGATCCAGACACATATATCCATTCAAATATATTTGATCATGTATTATTATTGTTGACAATTATCTCTATGATAAATGAGTTGGGAGGCGAAACATTGAGCCCTTATCTTCCTCTGTGTTCGATGGATACTATTTGTTCTAAAAATATGCTTTGAGTAGTAGCAATCATAGAAGATTATATAATAATTGAGTATGTGGAGCTATTACTTAGACTTTGTTGAAAATAAGATGAATTGAAATTGTTTGTTGACTAAGAACATAGGTTGTTAAGTTTCAAGAGAATGCATTGTTTGAACCCTAACATGTGAATGAATTTCTACTTTATCATGATGAGTTTTATGAGAAAAAGTTATTGTTTATGATGCTAGTAAAAGTGATTGAAATTATCATTGATCAAACTTATACACTATGCTAGCATTCACACTTCATAAATTATTTCTTTTATCATTTACCTACTCGAGGACGAGCAGGAATTAAGCTTGGGGATGCTGATACGTCTCCAACGTATCTATAACTTATGAAGTATTCATGCCATATTTACCTAAGTTCTACATGGTTTTGGTGCACTTTTATATGATTTTTGTGGACTAACTTATTAACCTAGTGCCAGTTCCTGTTTTTTGGCTATTTTTTGATTCGCAAAAAATCCATACCAAACAAAGTCCAATTGCCACGAAACTTTACGGTGATTTTTTATGGACAAGAAGAGACCCATGAAGCCTTGGAGGTGGACTAGACGAAGTCCAGGGGAGCCACGAGCTCAGGGGGCACCCCTACCCCCTAGGGTGTGTGGGCTGAGCTCGTGGGTCCCTCGGGACCTCCCCTGATGTGAAACCAACACCAAAAATTCTTATAAATAGGGAAACCCCCAGAAAGAAACCTAGAACTCCCACGCCGCCGCCACAAGCCTCTGTCCTGAAGCGATCTCAATCGGAGGCCTTTTCTGGCACCCTGCCGAACGGGGAAATCATCACCGGAGGCCATCTTCATCATCCCGGCGGTCTCCATGACGAGGAGGGAGTAGTTCACCCTCGGGGCTGAGGGTATGTACCAGTAGCTATGTGTTTGATCTCTCTCTCTCTCTCTCTCGTGTTCTTGATTTGGCACGATCTTGATGTACCACGAGCCTTGTTAATAAAGTTGGATCATATGGTGTTCTTTCCTCTCTATCTTGTTGTGATGAATTGAGTCTTTCCCTTTGAGGTTTCATTGTTATCGGATTGAATATTGGATTTGAGATCACTTGATGTATGTCTTGCATGTGGATACCCGCATTGACAATGGGGTGTTCTATTGAGTCACTTGATGTATGTTTTGGTAATCGATTTGCGGATTCCCGAGGTGACATTGGGGTAATCTAGGCATAGAGGTTGATACACGTTTTCGTCCTACTTTCTCCGGTAGAAACTTTGGGGTACTCTTTGAGGTTCTTTGTGTTGGATTGAATATTATGAATCTGAAATTATTTGGTGTTATTTTAGTACGAACTCTAGGGTTGTTTGTGACACTTATAGGGATGGATCAATAGATTGATCGGAAAGATAACTTTGAGGTGGTTTGCTACCTACAACAATTTCATCTTATGTTCTCCGCTATTGCTAAGAACTTTGGAGTGATTCTTTGTCGCACGTTGAGGGATGGTTACATGATTCAATTATGTTAGCATTGTTGAGAGATCGCACTAGTGAAAGTATGAACCCTAGGCCTTGTTTCCAAGCATTGCAATACTATTTGTGCTCACTTTTATCACTTTCTACCTTGCTGTTTTTATTATTTCAGATTACAAAAACCTATATCTACTATCCATACTACACTTGTATCACCATCTCTTCGCCGAACTAGTGCACCTATACAATTTACCATTGTATTGGTTGTGTTGGGGACATAAGAGATTTCTTGTATTTGATTGCAGGGTTGTTTGAGAGAGACCATCTTCATCCTACACCTCCCACGGATTGATAAACCTTAGGTCATCCACTTGAGGGAAATTTGCTACTGTCCTACAAAACTCTGCGCTTGGAGGCCCAACAGAGTTTACAAGAATAAAGTTGTGTAGTAGACATCATAAGTAAATAAAAATGTGATGATCATCATTAGAGCATTGTCCCGGTGAGGAAAATAAGGATGGAGACTGATGATGAGTCCTCCAAAATGTGGGGATGAGGTCCGTGAGATTGTTCTAAAAAATGAGAGAAAAAGAGAGAAGGGACAATGCTACTATCCTTTTACCACACTTGTGCTTCAGATCAGCACCATGTTCTTCATATAGAGAGTCTCCTGAATTATCACTTTCATATACTAGTGGGAATTTTTCATTATAGAACTTGGCTTGTATATTCCGATGACGGGCTTACTCAAAATGCCCGAGGTCTTCATGAGCAAGCAAATTGGATGCACACCCACTTAGTCTCATATTGAGATTTCATGCACTTATAGCTCTTAGTGCATCCGTTGCATGGCAATCCCTACTCCTTGCATTGATATCGATTGATGGACGTCTCCATTGCCTATGTATCCGCCGAGTTGATGCGAGCCTTTCTTCCTTTTTGACTTCTCCTATATATCTCTACCACCGCATTCTATTCCACCTATAGTGCTAATGTCCATGTCTCACGCTCATGTATTGAGTGGAGTTAAAAATGCCGAAGCGCGTTAAAAAGTATGATCTAATTGCCTGGCTTGACACCGAGGTGCTCATGTTTTATATTTATGCGGTGAAGGCGGAGTCATGCCATGCTTACATAATTCAATGAGTAGGTATAACATTCGTTGAGCATCGTATATTTTGAAAATTTAATGATTATGTTCTTGTATTCATGGATATTTTTATGTTGATATCAATTACTTCATCGTTTCTCAATATTTACACCATAAGAGAGATTACATGATAAACATGCTAGGTAGCATTCAACATCAAAAATTCTGTTTTTATCATTTACCTACTCGAGGACAAGCAGGAATTAAGCTTGAGAATGCTGATACGTCTCCAACGTATCTATAATTTTTGATTGTTTTATGCAATTATATTATCAATCTTGGATACTTTATATGTTTTATATGCAATTTTATATTATTTTTGGGAACTAACCTATTAACTCAGTGTCCAGTGCCACTTGTTGTTTTTTGCTTGTTTTTGGCTTTTCAGAAAATCAATACCCAACGAAGTCCAAATGTGATGAAACTTTACGATGATTTTTTCTGGACCAGAAGAGACCCTAGAACGTTCAAGAGGAGGCCAGAAGCCCTACGGGAGGGCCACGAGCTCACCTAGCGCGCCACTGGGGGCGCCACCTGAGCTCGTGGGTCCCACGCACCTCCGTTTAACCTAATTCCACTTCTATAAATTATCAAATATTACCAAACCAACAGAGAGCCACCCGAAATAATTTTTCCGCTGCCGCAAGCTTCTGTTCTTCCGCAATCCCATATGGAGGCCTTTTCCGGTGATCTGCCGGAGGGGGAATCGATCACGGAGGGCTTCTACATCAACCTTGTTGCCCTTCCAATGATGTGTGAGTAGTTTACCACAGACCTATGGGTCCATAGCTAGTAGCTAGATGGCTTCTTTTCTCTCTTTGATCTTCAATACAAAGTTCTCCATGATCTCCATGGAGTTCTATCCGATGTAATCTTCTTTTGCGGTGTGTTTATTGGGATCCGATGAATTATGGGTTTATGATCAGATTATTCATTAAAAGTAATTGAGTCTTTTCTGAACTTTATTATGCATGACTATTATAGCTTTGTATTTCTCTCCGATCTATCCGTTTGGTTTGGCCAACTAGATTGATTTATCTTCAGTGGGAGAGGTGCTTTGTAATGGGTTCAATCTTGCTGTGTCCTCACTCATGACAGAAGGGGTAGCGAGGCACGTATTTGTATTGTTGCCACTAAGGATAAAACGACGGGGTTTATTCATATTGCTTGAGTTTATTTTGTCTACATCATGTCATCATACTTCATGCATTACTCTGTTTGTTATGAACTTAATACGTAGAGAGGCAAGCATAGAAGCGCTCTCGAAGTGGAGTAATAGTAGTAGATGCAGAGTCGTTTCGGTCTACTTGTCGCGGATGTGATGCCTATATACATGATCATTGCCATGAATAACGTCATAACTATGCGCTTTTCTAATTGCCCAACAGTAATTTGTTTACCCACTGTATGCTATGTTTCGAGAGAGAAGCCTCTAGTGAAAACTATGGCCCCCGGGTCTACTTTTATCATATTAGAAAAACCTAAATTACCTTGCTGCAATTATTTTACTTTTTATTTACTTTTCAATTTTTATATCTATCACTATCAGATTTAATCCTTGCAAGTAACGAGTTCAAGGGGATTGACAACCCTCTTGCCCGCGTTGGGTGCAAGTATTTGCTCTCTTGTGAGTAGGTACTACTTGACTAGGATTTGCTTGGTTCTCCTATTGGTTCGATAACCTTGGTTCTTACTGAGGGAAATACTATCCACTACTATATTGCTTCACCCTTCCTCTTCGGGGAAAATCCCAATGCAGCTCACAAGTAGCAGCGCGGAGCAGCGAGAGTGTCCCGTCAAGCGCGTAAGCCTATCATGTTTAGATTTGTCGGCGCAGATCAAATCTGTGTGCCTTTTTGGAGTCAACCAAGCGTCTTCCATGGTGCAAAATTTTGACACCAGGCCCAATAGTTCGGAAAAGTTTTGAACTCGTCATCGGGCGAGGGCATTTTGAATGCCTTCGTCTAGGCAATTGTGCCGAAAAGTAGCTAAGACCTCTAGATCCGGGCAATCTTGTATCCTGTTCTTGACGAACAAGAATCTTGTCCAGAATTGCCAGACAGTGTCGCCAGATTGCTGTTTTACATAGATGAGATCCCAGACATTGGGTAGTCCCAAGTTACTCGGGCAATACTCGATGTGGGGGGTGGGTGGGATCAAAAATTTGACCCCTACCGAACGTGGGCTTGACGCTTCGAAGGTTCATCCCGCGAAGGGTGTGCTGATGCGGATCCAGTAGAATTGGTTTTAAGATCCGAGCCCCCGGCTAATTCTGAGTGGCCGGGCTTGCGGTCATCCATCAACTGACACCTCGGCCCTAGACTCTCCTCTGTACGGAGATCTTCAGCCGAGTCAGGAGAAAGATCGTGGTGCTTGAAAAAAAGCTCAAGATCACCACGCTTTGACTTTTGAAGGAGGAGGTGCGATCCGTGGAGCTTCGACTTCTCGGTTGATCCTGTAATGGGAGATTCTGGCACAAGGAGTTCGCCGTTGATGTTATGATCGTTGACCGATGCTTCCATTGCTCCGAGGCGGTCACACAGCGGGACCTGTATGGGCCACCAATGTCGGTACTAAAACCGGCAGATCTCGGGAAGGGGGTCCCGAGCTGTGGATCTTGGAACGATGGTGAACAAGAGACAAGGGAAACAATGTTTACCCAAGTTTGGGCCCTCTCGAAGAGGTAAAACCCTACGTCCTGCTTGATTATATTGATGATGAAGTATCGAGTACAGGTTGATCTACCTCGAGATCGTATGTTGTGTTCTAAACCCTAAGGCAGGTAATTGTGATTGTGTCTCTACGGACTAAACCCTCTGGCTTATATAGGCACCAGGGGTATCTAGGGTTACACGGTTGCCTACTAGGAATAAACACGCCGATAGTTGGAGTTGTCCTTGAAGTGCGCGCCAAGTCTTCGGCAGTATCCGACTTGATCACAACCGGGTTCGAGGCTTCTAGAGTCCTTCCTTGTCGAGATCGGCAGGCCGTAAGTTTGGCCCATGGACTGTGGGTCGCCTAGGCTGGTACCCCCTAGTCCAGGACACCGTCACTTAGTACATCACGTGCAAACCTTTGGGCGGTTCTTCCATTGGCAATGCATGCAATCAATTGAACTGATCATACCGGGAAAGCCTCTTGTCGCTCCAATAGCCATCAAGTTTTCTGTATCTTGCACATTTCGTTCTCTCAGATACTCTGCTCCAAACACCCGCACCATGGTGCGAGTAAATCTCATAGTGGTCTTTAGGCATGTGCTCTCCCCCATCCGGACCATCTCACCAACGGCATCGATGGCGATACCTAGAGCAAGCATCCTCATAACAGCCGTGCATTTCTGCTTAGTAGAGAACAAGAGTTGTCCGCAACAATCCCTGGTGAGCCTGAATTAGGGATCATGTGCCTCCACTCCCTCCACCCCGTGCCAGAACAAGGGTTTGCGCATACGAAAGTGTCGACGGAACCATGTATCATGGAATGTTGGTACGGAATCAAAGTAGTCCCTGTATAATAGTCGTGCTCATGATCATGATCATCATCATCTTCCTGCATGCTCATGATCATCATCATCTTGGCATCTTCGTCTGACTCCGAAGAATCGAAGAACTCCTTTTGCGTCAATTCATCAAGCTCCATGTTTCCATACTCCTCATCTGGCGAACAATCTGGCTCCATTGTTTTGCCTACAAAATAATCACAAAAAACTGCTCGGACAATTTGTTGAACACATAGAGGGCAAGGTGCAGTCTGAGAATAGCTGGACGTACCACGGTGGCGTCCGGAGCGGCGATGGTGCCCGGAGCGGCGAGACAGCCGATGAGGAGTTTTGTGGCAGTGGTGGTGGCACTGAGGGGTCAGGACAGCGATGGATCTAGGGTGACGGCGATGAAAGTTAATCCAGAAGATCTCAAGGTACGGATCCCAAACTAAGCATCTAAGTACGATGGTAATAGGACCCTGCGTCATGCTTCTGTTTATTGCGTTGGATTGAGTACGAAGTACAGATGTCTACCCTAAGATTGTAATGTCCCCTCTATGATCCTAGCCCTCCGGTTTATATATATACCAGGAGGTCTAGGGTTACAATATCCTAGCCGACTACGTATGAGAAAATCGAGTTTCAACGAATCCAACATCTTGGAGTACGTGACAAGTCTTCTAAAGCCTTCTGTTTATGTGTCATGGGCCGCCATACGTGGCCCGCTCTTGAACCAACAAGGGGATCCTTGACCTGGCCCACCAGGCCTGAGACGGCGTGGTGAGAGCTGCCCTAATTAGGACACCATCAACAGCCCCTGAATCAGTCTTCAAGTCTGGACGCACCTCGGTTCATCCGAGCTGCTTTTCGTCTTCGGTCGTCGTTCTTGAAAAATGGTTCAATGAATCTGTCTTTTGTTGCCAGGCCTTGATTGTCAGATTGTATCTGAGGTGTCTAGAACCACTTCGGCTTCTGACAAGTGTCCGGATGTATTCATGTCGAGACATCTGTCAGAAATTTTCTCGCGCAGTCGTTCCTTATGCACGAAGTATTCCCGCGCCCATGGTGTGACCATTATCCAATATGGCCCTGACAACCCAGACTAGTCTTATCCATGGGCCCATCTGTCAACGTGGTGTTACAGACCCGACGGTCAACGTGACGTGCAGACATGGGCGGAGGGCCCACCATCATGATGTCCCATCAAAAAGGTATCATGTGTATCGATGCGCACGGTAATTAACGGTCATCTCCTTGATCCTCGTGCATGATTAATGCACAAAGCGCGGGGAAGTGGAGGATATACAGCCTACGCAGCATGATTACCCCGCCTTTGTTTCGTGCTTTATCTCACTTATAAAAGGTGAGAAGCGGTGAGGGGAGGACTTTACGTACACATTCCCCTTACTCCTTCATCTTCCTCCTCGAGCTCTGGAGCCCTAGCCCCTTCGCGAATCCAGCACACCTGCCAAAATGCAGTTCCATTGCCTCAAATGGCAATGATCTCACACATCTTGTTAAGCACGAAAATGGACAAAAACAATTGCCATTTCATTGAGTTCCCTCTCCCGTCCATCTTTGTCTTCCCAACCTTGATGGTTGCCTCATGTGCATCAGCAGTAACATTACGCACATCCAACACATATGCTGGAGGCCTAACAGACACCTCGCAGACATCTGAATCTGGAGGCATCTGCTCCTTGGTCATAGGCTGAGAGTCCTAAACATAGGCCGATGGGAATTGGCTCTCGGACAAGACAATGGCCTGACTAAACTCTTGCGTGCTCATGTCCTACAAGCGTCAACATAAGGACTAGTGAAACACACTACACATGGACATTAAGAAAGACCACTACACATGGACAGTAAACATAGTACACATGGATCATGAAGTTGACAGACCACCTTATGTCCCATCTTCAAGCTCATAGCATACCATCGAGTTCAACACACTACAACACCTACATACTTGCAAACTAGCATACTACACTTGCTCTATTTCATAGGCTAGTACCATATCTACCATAGTATCATCCTTGCTGACATGGAAAGCATCATGAACATCATCAAAGCCTACAAGTGACACAAAGCATGCTACCAATCCATCACCACTAGCTACCACAACGTCACATTCTCACAGATCGAAAGTCTATAATGCTACCACATGCTCACAGATCTACTCCTACCACATGCTCACAGATCTAAGCTAAAACGAGTAGAGAGGACAGACTGATCAAACTTACATCCATCGGTGAAGCCGGGTGGAGGCGCGGAACAGGTTGAAGAAGAGGATAAAGACGAATCATCGTTGCTGTCTATAGCCGATCGAAGAAGACGCTTCACTTACCTGCTCGTCGGTGATGATCCGTGTGACACAGAGAGCTCGAAGGGGGGAAATGGTGGCGGGAGTTTGGATAGTGAGCCGAGGGTGACTATATAGGGCGACCGATTCTGCGGGAGGCAACCCCAATTCCTCCTGCCGTTTTTACAGGGACACGCGTGAGCTCGCGTCATCTCCCTGCTCACATGAGCTCGGCGCCGCGTACCCCTTCCCTGCATCTCCCGAGCCCGTCTGAGAGGAAACGACCGATTTGATCGTTTCTAGCAAGCCTGACTCGGGTGCTTTAAGGTTCATGCTATGCAGGCCAAACAGTGAGCACATGCTACCAAACGGGCCAACTTTGCATCACGCGGGCCTGAATAAACCAACCAAACACGATAAATGCATAGGACCTCTTGGGTGCCCGTGAACTCAGGGTGTGCAAAACCGAACCGAAAACCAAAAAAACCAAACCAAACCGTTATTTTGGTTTTTTCAGGTTTCGGTTTTAGTTTTAGTTTTGAAATATGAAAACCATTTGCATTTCGGTTTTTTTAGTTAGAAAACGAAAACCATTTGGTTAAACCGAATTAACTGAAATTGAGGTTTTTGGGTTCAAAAGCGTAACGGGCTGCTATAGTACAATACTTTCTAGCCCATTTAGTGCTTCAGTTTACGTGATTTGCATGACTGCTTACCCAATGTCTCTTCTTTATCCTTTCTAATTGTTTTTTCTCATTATGATATATATCATGTATTTACACGTGAAAAAGTTATGTGTTGGCTGAAAAATTCGTGTCAACTTTGGTTAATTTGGTTATTACCGAAACTGAACCGAAAGTAAATGGTTATTACCAAAACCGAACCGTATATATGTATAAAACCGTATAAACCGAAGTATAAAACCCGTATAAACCATAAACCATATAAACCAAATCGAAAAAACTGAATGCACACCCTGACCGTGATCCCTATATGAATAGTAAAATCAAAAAAGTACCAGGTAAAAAAAAAAATATATTTTTTGAAATTTTGGGGTGTCAAACCTGGTCGCACATTCTTCTCACGTGCGAAGTTTGATGAAGAAATGACATCCATTGTATGCTTACCGAATAAAATACAGTCCGATCTACGATTTGATCAAACAATTTTTTTATACAATCAATTTTTTTGACTTATCTACTAAGAATACGATGGATGCCACTTCTTCATTAAACTTCCCACGCGAGTATAATAATTGACCAGGTTTGACACCTCGAGTTTTTAGTTTTCTTTTGTTTTTTCTGATTTTTAATTTTACTCTTTTTTTTTAACACAGACGCAAACGCTTATATATACGCGCATACACTCACTTTTACTATTCTTATAAGGTTCACGGACACCGATAGCTCCAAATCCGTGTCCAACTCTTCTCACGGATCCTTAGTACGACTGGAACCTGCCCGAAGGGAAGCCTTATCCAGACCCGCACTTCGTCGCCTCGTTGCAACATTGCAAAACCTCGCCGCCTCCCACACCACCTCCACCTCTTCTCACGAGCGAGAGCCGGCCGGCCGGAAGGAAGGGTGATTCGTCTTGCTGGCAAGTGTTTTGTTCTCTCGATCTCCCCATCCATCCTCTCCGATTTGACCTGATCACTAACCCTAACCCTAACCACCGCCTAGCGCCTTGCTCTTCTCTATGGCTGTTTAATAGCAAGTGTTTGATGGTAAATTAGTTTATTCCTGCCTGTCAATTTCCTTATACATTGTGCTCTTCTCACACTCTTTTGTCAATCAGCATGTATAAATTGATTAATTTGCCATCCTGCCACTGTCACCCTGCACTAGTACTAATGTTTGCTAACCTAAATTGTTGTTGTACTATGTCCGCTTTGATTTCAGTGTTTATAATTTGTTCGGTTTCTTTCTTGTGCACTTTTACTTTGTTTAGCTTAGCCTACAACCATGATACCTTCATTTGGGTTCTCGGTGGTCCAAATTTATTTGTAAAATAAAACAAAAAAATGCACTATATGCTTCTCGTTGGTCCTTATTTATATATTTAATTAAAAATAATAATATATGCTTCTATCAAATCAGCTGGAAAAAAAAACAAACAAACACTCTACTTGTTGGCTATTAAGCAGCTTATCAATGTTACTTTATCGGTGTGGTGCCTCGTTTACATCTTATCATGATAACCATAATTTGCCAAAATTAAACAGCTCTTCTGAACAATCCTTTACTTTCCTTGTGTGCATCTCAATGCGAAAGTCTGACTAAGTTATTTCAAACGGACCTATCAACGATAACCATAATTTGTGAAAACAGCTCTTTTGAATAATCCATGACTATCCTTATGTGTGTCTCGATGCAGAAGTCTTACTAAGCTATGTCAAACTAGCCTAGTGGCCCTTAATTAGAAGTTAGAACTATTTGATGTATAATACCATTACTTTTTTTTTGTGTGTCTATCTTTTTTTTTCTTTCTCAAACTGACAAGTTCCACTTGGCTGATGTTTTGCCAGGACAATTGATACAGCCATGGATCTCAGAGAGACTCTGCTAGCTACTCTGTCTCCAGATGATAACATTCGTTCAGCAGCAGAAGGCAACCTCGAGCTGTTACAGGAGCGGGATCTTGCCAACTTTCTCCTGTCCTTGTCAGTAGAGCTCTTGCGTGATGAAAGTAAACCAGAGTCTAGGAGACTTGCTGGTATTGTTCTTAGGAATTCATTGGACTTGAAGGGTTCTGCTGCAGATAAGGAGCTTCAACAATGGGTCTACCTAGACCAATCTATCAAATACAAGATTAAGGAGTCGTTGCTGACAACACTAGGATCTTCGGTGGCTGTTGCAAGGCTCACCTCATCACAAGTTATTGCAAAGATTGCATCCATCGAGATACCCCGTCAGGAATGGCAAGACCTCATTACCAAATTACTAGGCAACATGACACAGCAGGGTGCATCTCCCCCACTAAGGCAAGCAACTCTAGCGGCGTTGGGGTATGTGTGCGAGGAGATTGAACTGGAGCAGCAACAAGCGAATGCTGTTCTGAACGCTGTCGTTCAGGCAATGAACCAGGTAGAGCCAAATACTGAAGTTTGTCTTGCAGCAGTTAAAGCTCTATATAATGTTCTTGGTTGTGCTGTGGCCAACTTTGCAAATGAGGATGTGAGAAATCATATAATGGGCGCAGTTTGTGAAATACTAGCAAAATCCGAAGATCTGGAGATCCAACAGGCAATATTCGAATGCCTTGCTAAAATTGCATCCACATATTATATGCTGTTACAACCTTATTTGAGAACCATACTCGGTCTGACAGAATCAATTGCACCCCAATGTATGGTGTTCTGGTGCACTGTTTGTAAGGAAGTGATTAAACTCCGAGAAGAACAACACATTGGCGCTGTCGATGCTAACTCTAAAGATTGTTGCTTTATTTATGAGGCCCTCGAGTTACAAGTTCCAGTGCTGCTAAAGCATTTGTTCAAGCGAGAGAAAGATCAGGAAGGACTAGTTCGAATGCTGCTACAACATCTGTTCAATCAAGAGGAAGATCAAGAAGGACTAGTTCCAATGCCGCTAGAGCATCTGCTCATGCAAGAGGAAGATCAAGGAGCTGATTTCATGCAAGAGGAAGATCAAGAAGGAGATGATTGTCTTCTGAACATTGACATCGACTGTGTGACTTTTCTAGGCCTCATTGCTAGAACTATCAGGGATGCAATTGTCCCCCTTGTGATGCAATGTATTGGGGTTAACATTAAAGCGCCAGATTGGCATAGTCGCATGGCCGCTGTTTCTGCAATTGGTTTTATCCTTGAAGGCCCTTCTGTTAAGGGACTTGCTCCCCTGCTTGAATTGTTGCTCGACAAGATGGAAGATCCAAACAGCGAGGTAAAAGGAACCACTGCATGGATTCTTGGCCGGATGTTTAAGCTTCTGCATTTTCCAGCAAGTGCAAATGGAATTATAACGAAAGCAAACCTTCCTCGCATCATGGATGTGTTGGTACACTGTAGTAAAGATATTCCAATTGTGTCCGAAAAAGTATGCGGAGCTATATATTTTCTTGCCCGAGGTTACGAAGATGCAGAGTCAATGTCATCTGAGCTTTCATCGTCTCTTGATCGTGTTATCGATGCTCTCCTTTCTGCTTCACAACCTTCTGATGAGACCCCTTTCAGGCTTGGAGCATCTGCCTATGAAGCATTGTGTGCAGTTGTGAGAGTCAGCAATTTAGAACAACCTGTTGTTTGGAGCGCTATAGGAGATTTAATGCATCGTATCATGAAAAGATTGGATATGACACTTGATCGCCAAGCACTTACTTTGGGTCAAAACAATCTTCAGATTGTGCTGTGTGGTGTACTGCAGGTCATCGTCCAGAAACTGGCCAATTCAGCTACCGTGAAGATAGTTACCAACGCTGCTCATCATTTGTTGTTTTCTTTTTGCCGTGTCTTGGTTTGTGACAGTTCTACTGCACAGGGTGAAGCAATGTCTTGGTTTGCCATTGCTGCTCTTGCTAATGCCACCGGTCCAGAGTTTGGGAAACATATGCCTATACTCATGCAGGTACTTGATGCTCACCCACTCTCCCCCATCTCTGTAGGAGTGATCAGCGATATCTGCCTTGTCTTGGAAGGTAAAATGTTGCCACACTGTAATAAAATTATGCAAGTTCTGTACAAAGGTCTTTCTAAGTCGACTCTTCGAGCTCCAATTTTCTCATGCTTTGCAGACATTGCTCTTGCTATTAGCAATGATTTTGAGAAGTACCTGCAGTATGTTCTGGAAAAGCTTCAAGAAGCTGCTAACTCAAAGGACTGGGCTGATGTTCAAGAAGAGGATAAGATTGAATATGTGAACCAGCTTAGACAGGGAATATATAAGGCGTACTCTGGCATACTACGGGGTATAAAGGACCCAAGAATTGGGTTTAAGGTAGCAACCCATCTTCTATTTAAATTCATGGAAGCTGTCTGGGTAGACCGGAGCAGGTGCACATAATTTTCTTTGCCTTGTCGTATTTTGTTATATGGATGACTGTTCCTTTTCCATAGTACCACCCACCATGATGTAAATTTTTCATCATTTTCATTGCCTTGCACTTCTTTCTTAATATATGGGTGACTGTTCTTGTTCCTTACCATTGTGTATATCTACTTTCAGGGATAAAAGTGTGATGCATGCTGCTGTTGCTGTCTTGAACGATTTTCATTTGACAATCGAGTCATGGACAGAAGAAATGACTGGGGAAGGAATTGCATAACTAATTATTATAATTTCATCTGAAGCAGATGCACCGTTTGCTATTATATGTCAACTTTGTCGCAGCTAGTCGAAATTTAATTTAACTTGTCTTCTTTTCCCTTTCTTACTAAAGCATGGATATAGTTAGAACTGACAGTAGAATACTTGAGGTAAAGCGCAGAAAAGGCACTCGCATTTTCCTGGAATTATTTTAGGCATTCTGACGATGTGCGTTCAGGGAGGAGACGTTCCCGTCGACTATGAAGGCGTCTGTGGGGACTTCGTCAATTTAAGATGATGTGCTGGCTCAGCCTCTCGGAGGGTCGACTATAAAGGCGTCTGTGGCGACTTCGTCAATCTAAGATGATCTGCTGGCTCAGTCCCTCGGAGGTGCTTATAGGGGTAAGGGGTGCGTGCGTGCGTTTATAGGGTGAGTATATGTGTATGCAAGAGCGTACTGTGTTTAAAAAAGGCATAATCTTTGTTCATGATTTTTGGTTACAAAGACAAAACAAATCAGTAAGAGGAATTGATCATAATTGAAGTTGGAATTAATAGCAAACTGTGCCATGCTCGGCTGATTTGTTTCCTTGCATTTATTATAGGCTTATCTGTGAGAGATGGCGTTCCTGCGAGGCAGAAGTTGAAATTCAGAGTGCTAACTGTTTCAGGGCGTCATGCCTATCCGGGCAATCGCTAGGCAGGCTACTGATGGTATGCTTCGCTGTCCGATCGAAATCGTGAAGATCCTCCGATCTAGTGGTCAGGATCCACGTGAGATTTGCTCCTTCTGCTTCGTGGCTGTTTCATGGTTATACCGAGTTGAAGGGAAAATGGCAGAACTGACCCACAAAATTGACTACTTGAAGGCCGTCGATAGGAAGCATGAAGGGTTTTTTTCGGGGTAAAGTGATTGCACCACTCAGGATAGGTCCTTCAGCCATACATATTAGTCAAGTACTTGTTCTGAGTAAGCTTGGACTGTAGTATGACCTAAGAGGATCTGCAACTGGACGCTCAATATCCATCCCAAACGTCCGGGTGGCCTGTCCGGACAGAAAAAAGCGACTCAACTGGTCGCCCCAAACGCAGCCCAAAAGTCCAGGCTTATCGACAACCCTCATACTCGACCCCGCGCATTTTCATCCCTATCTGCCCTCCGGACCAAACCCTAGCCACTCCACTCCACTCCCCTCGGTCCCCAAGCTCCTGTCCAGCGAACTCCGTCCTTCTTCGGCATGGTGGGTAGTGGATCCGACTCCGAGATCTCTCGATTTGCTCATTACCGGGAACGACGAGAAGGAGCACTGTCGAGTCGGGGACGTCGAGGAGAAGCGTCGTCGTGGCCGGAGACGACGGAGAAGACAAAAAAGGAAAAATAAGTTTGTCGGAATCTTTCCGAGGAGATGGTGGTGGGAGGGAGGCGGGCTGAGGGAAGGCACCACAGGCGGCGGGCGCCGAGATGGGCGGCTGCGGCACTGTTCATTTCTCGTTTTTACTGAGAAGTGGCTTTCCTAGAGAAAAATAGGTTAGGAGGTTGAGTTTTGAGGAATCAAAATCCATATTTCTCAGAAACTAAACATTTGAGGGATATGTTAGATAGCACTTAATCCCTCAAAAGATAATCTCTGACTTAAGTTAAGCTACCGAGGGCTCTGCTTGAAATACTCTTAGCAATGCATTCATACTTTCTGCAAGCGACTAGTCATTGATAAGGAGAAAAAATATAATTACAGCTCGCCAAATCTCAAAGGGCACTCGGTCAAGATTCAAGAACAAAGAGATGACTTTTTACATACAAACACAGGAAGATTCGCCGCGTGGCGGTGTCAATTCTCTAACCACCCCTAGAATAATGCAAGTGCCTTGCGGCTGGCTGCCACACCGACCGTCGTGACCGCGTCCACATGACGAACGACCGATCGTAGCACTTGCACCAAGCCACCAACTCACATCGACCAACCGCCGGCCTGATTAGTCAACGTACGCGCTGCAGATTTTCCTGATCTCCCCGTTGTCGCCGGTGAGCACCTCCATCCTGCCCATGTTGATCATGGCCGCGGCGTAGTCCCGGAAGTACTCCTCCGTCGACTCGGCGGCCGCCATCCTCGCCACGTAGTCGCTCGTCCACTTGTCGTCGAGCAGCGCCTGGTCGGAGACGAACAGGGCCCTGTTGCTGTACACGTCCCGGTAGTAGCTGAGGTCGAACTCGTAGGGGCTCTTGGGGTCCATTTCCACGGGCGTTTCGTCTTCCTTGTTGCCTGGCTCGCACCTCTCCCGCAGCTCCGGGGCGTACGCCTTGTCCAGCGTCGGGTCCTGCACCCCTTTGCCGCTGTTGTTGTAGAGCCGGTCCGGCGCGAACGCGGCGCACTGCGCCCTCCCGATCGTGTGGCTCCCTGACAAGACGACGAGGTCCTTCCACGTCAGGTTCTTCACGCTGAAGTAGGTCTTCAGGTCGACAATGTTGGCGTTCGGCGGCGCCAGGTCGTTCAAGGCGTCCTCGCATGAGGACACCTTGCCGTCCCGGCGTCCGGTCTCCACCGGGAACCGCGGCCCGTTAGTCTGGAACAAGGAGGCAGTTTGGTTAGCTAAAAAGAAAGCTTCAGAAAATCCATGGAGGCCATGACAGGGGTGATTATTGATCTGCTTAAATTACCAGGTACACGGCGTCCCGCGCGGCCATGATGATGATGTCTGCGCACGACACGGTGAGCGGGCACTCGTCCTCCAGCTTGGCCTTGATCCTCTCGACCTCGTCGAAGCCGCGGAGGCTAGAGCTCATCGGCATGGCGTCCCTCTCTCCCTTCTTGCTCTTCGACTTCAGCATGATCGACCCGTCGCACCCCTGCAGATCACGCATCCAGTTAAGCGAAACACATGTAGACGGCCCGTGCACGCGACGCGGCACGGCAAAAAAAGCAGCGGAAAACGCACCCTGACGAAGCAGTCGTGGAAGAGAAGGCGCAGCAGCGCCGGGCCGAGGGTCCTGTCCTCGTGGACGATGTCCCGCATCTCCTCGAGCACCAGCTCCTCCGCGGCCGGGCACGTCTTGTTGTAGAACCCGATGGCGAGCCCGGCGCCGGCGGGGTCCGCGGGGCCGGGCACCGGCATGGCGCTCGCGACGGCCGCGAGGATCAGCAGCCTGACGAGCACGCCCAATGCCATCCGGCCGGACCGGAGGAGAAGAGCCGCAAGTCGTCGACGAGGTTGCTTGTGGTCGTGACGAGGGGAAGCAGCAGCTCTAGAGGCGTTGAAACTATCTCGGCTTCGGGTCAGCCCGGAACCCGCGGAAGGGGAAGAAGATTAGATTTGCTGGCCGGCGTCGACCGCCCGCGCATGAAAACCCCGGAATGGCGAGAATAAAGAAAGAGTTGGAGAGGCACGGGTAGGTTGGCGATCGCTGTCGAGAAGCTCGGAATTCGCAAGTTAGTTAAAAACTGAGGCGGACAATGGCTGGCTAGCTAGCTGGGAACGGGAATGGGAATGGGGTGGTGGAGGCTACGCGCAAAGGCGGGGAATAAGCGAGCAGAGCAGAAGGGAACAAAAATTCCCCCCATTTCACGCGGCACATGAGACTGGACTGGACCAGGAGGCGCGAGTGCGCCGAGCAGCTAGGTTCCGCGTCTGGACTGGACGGCGGTCGTGGGATGGGAGCTTTTGCGATTGTCAACGCACGCTGTTCACACACCTCGGCCGACTACCGGACGAGCAGAGCCTCATAGCTTTTCTGCACATCTATGAACATGACAGTACATATATGAAGGTAATATTAACGAACCGATCGACGCATTTGTAGAGACATGCAAGCATCTAATGGAAAATGAGCTGACCAAATGAACAAATACTCAGGCCCCTACATTTTAAATTGGTCTCTGGTGGTGGATGTGCTGACCAGGGGTGGTTGGCGTGTAGCACGGGCCGAGGACAGGCTGTGCAGGCATACAGTTCTTCGTGGTAAGCTACTCCACCTGCCGGTCATCGCTGTTTACGCAAACTAGAACTTGTCAAGGTCAAAGTACAGTACTGTGTTTAAGAGAACCCAATCGTAGAATCAGACGGCCATACATGATTTGTTCCTTAGTTTATTTGTATCCTGGAGGGGAATGTCCTTGGTTGGATTGAGTTACAGTTGATTTTAGAAATCCGCAGAGGCTACATATTTATTACGTTACGTGGAATAGTTATAAGATCCGCAATTATAATTTAACCGAGGCACCTATTTGGGAGAACTGGGGAACTGTATTTTTGTGGACAAAAAATATATATTAATATCGCGGACATACCAATTACACCCAGACTCTGCAATAGGGAAGTGTCCTAAAGACATTACGGATGCACATAACCCAAAAACAAAAAGAAGAAGAAGAAAAACGAAAGATCCTGTTACAGTGATCAATTCCTTGTAACCGCAGCACGAACCACCATCAAGACAACACCCGAAGTCCAAATTCTCTGAAAGCGACATCTCCAAGAAGGAAACAGTGCATAAGCGTCGTCGTCGCCTGATCATAGATCTTAGCTTTTCACCCAGAAGAAAATCCGCGCTCTCAAAACAATGCCTTCAACAAGGCCACTATGAGGCACAACCAATTAAGGCCAGACCTTGGATTTACACCCTGAAAACTACGACTCTGTACTCCTCCTGTGCCGCCGCCCCCCCACTTGCCGATGTCGCTGCTACGAGTCACGAATCACCAAGCAAAATCATCATCGCCTCGAAGACTCAATCCGCCATTACTAGGCCTCAGACCTCAGCCACCATGACGTTCTCCGCCACAGTCTTCACCATGGAAATCGAAATACCGACATGTCCCATAATGTCAACAGACAACAAAGCTTCACGTCACGCCCTCCTGAAGCCACACGGGCTGAAATAGGGGCGCACACAACCGAATCCCATCCAATCCAGCAATCTGCAGGTGTCAAGCACCCAATGGTAATCTCCGGCGGAGCCTTGCGAAACTTGTCAACGGCCAGATCAATTAAGGCCGGCATCAAGCAGAACACCGTCTTGGCGCTAGAAGAACCCCAAGACTGCCGCCGGAGGGGGACAGATCTGGGCCGAGAACCCTAGATTTGCCGCCACCAGCCACCATGGTCGGCCCAAACGCTGCCCTCGCAGCCGTGGTGGCACAGCCGCCGCCGGATCCACTCGGGTCGTCGCCCCAGCATTCCATCTCCGCCGCGACGCCGGGCGCCCAGGGGGCCCGCCGCGCCTTGGCCAGAGCCCCCCACACGAGAGCGTCGTTCGCCGGGCGAGCTTTGCTCGCCGGCCTCCTCCGGCGGTGGCGGGGAAGCAGGGGGAAGGGGGCGGCCGCTAGGGTTCGCCCGAGCCGCCCCCCGGAGGCAACGCTAGCGACGTATGAAATTTGTAGGTTGCGAAAAGGTCTACAGATGTTACTTGCTCAAATTGGGAGAAAACGTAAGTGTGATAAGTTGGTTGAAGCTATAGGTCTAGTTCAAGTGATTGAGGGCAATGTCAATTTGAAGGTTTAACAGATGCTCTCGAAGTCCAATTCCTTTGGGGTAATCCCTGGAAAGTCTAAGAGTATGGTGATGGATCATTTTTGGTCAAGTTCCCTAGTTTCCGCAAACTCAAAGAAATGTTTTAGTATCCGATGTTTGGCCTCGTATGAAGAAGAGTGATTGTTAGGGTTTCTAAATGGGAGCTGACATGTGTGGCCAAGTTTAAGCTTACCCTGTGTGGGTCCAGATCTCTGTTGTGTTACAGACCATGTTACACATAGATTAGTTTGTTGAAATTCCATCCACATTGGGAACCGTGGAGGGTCGACATGGTGGGGTATAGGAGAGATGAGATTATCAAGGTTAAAGAGGAAGTCATTGAACCTGGTGCCATACCTAGTGTCGATGCATTTATAGAGGATATGTTCATATATCTTTGTGTATTTTTATGTGGAATAAATAGTAGAGGGAGGTGGGAAATTGGTATATGGTGTGCTTCTGAAGAAAAGTGGTGTAAAGGGACAAATAAGTGTTCGTTCTAGATCTGACGACAACAATGCAAAAGTAACAAAGAATCAAAATCTTACCAAGGCCAGTCTACTACAACAACAAGTTTATTGGCAGGAAGATGGTCCTAGCAGTAACAATCAAGCTAGTGGAGAAGATGTAAACACAGTTATGTCTAGTCAACATGAAACTAATAAGCTAATTGAGGAGAAGCTATGCCAAAAATTGCTAAAGGAAGATCAGATGGAGCAAACAATCTCAGTTGGTGTGGCTGAAGTGACCCTGGATTTTTTTTTATGATGCAAACATGATTGATAATGTGGAATGTTCATATAATAATAGTGGCCATAGTTCTTTTAATGGGGATAGACATAGTGGAACATAATGCACACCAGATGACCAGGATGCGTTTGCTAGAGGACTAGGGACGAGCACTCAAAGGATAGCCGATGTGAACATGACAGTGGATGGAACATACAATATAGGAGACTCACAATTGGAAGGTATGGAACAAGACAAAGAGGTGATAACCCACAAGTATAGGGGATCGCAACAGTTTTCGAGGGTAGAGTATTCAACCCAAATTTATTGATTCGACACAAGGGGAGCCAAAGAATATTTGCAAGTATTAGCAGTTGAGTTGTCAATTCAATTACACCTGGAGACTAAATATCTGCAGCAAGTGATCAGTAGCACAGTAGTATGGTAGTTTGATAGCAGTAGCAATAATAGTAACTGTAGCAGTAACGGTAGTAGCAATTGTGACAGTAGTAGCAACAGTAGTAACTTAGCAAGGAACAATATGTGAAAGACTCGTAGGCATTGGATCGATGATTATGTTGGATAACATTCATCATGTAACAGTCATAACCTAGGGCGACACAGAACTAGGTCCAATTCATCAATGTAATGTAGGCATGTATTCCGTATATAGTCATACGTGCTTGCGATAAGAACTTGCATGACATCTTTTGTCCTACCCTCCCGTGGCAGCGGGGTCCATAAGGAAACTAAGGGATATTAAGGCCTCCTTTTAATAGAGAACCGAAACAAAGCATTAGCAATTAGTGAATACATGAACTCCTCAAACTACGACAATCACCGGAAAGAATCTCAATTATTGTCACCTTGGGGTATGCGGATCATAACACATAGCAGGTGCGTATAACTTGCAAGGTCGGATCAAGAATACAAATATATTCATGAAAACATAAAGGGTTCAGATCTGAAATCATGGCACTCGGGCCCTAGTGACAAGCATTAAGCATAGCAAAGTCATAGCAACATCAATCTCAGAACATAGTGGATACTAGGGATCAAGCCCGAACAAAACTAACTCGATCACATGATAAATCTCATCCAACTCATCACCGTCCAGCAAACCTACGAAGGAATTACTCACTCCCGGCGGTGAGCATCATGAAATTGGTGATGAAGGATGGTTGATGATGACGATGACGGAAGACCCCCCCTCTCCGGAGCCCCGAACGGACTCCAGATCTGGCCTCCCGATGAAGAACAGGAGGTGGCGGCGGCTCCGTATCGTGAAACGTGATGAAACTTCTTCTCTTATTTTTTTCTCTGGAATTGTGAATTTATAGGCCTGAGATTAGGGTCAGTGGAGCCACGTGGGCCCCACAAGCCACCAGGGCGCGCCAGGGGGGGTGGCTCGCCCTGGTGCCTCGTGGGCAGCAGGTGGCCCCCCTCCAGTGGGTCTTGGCTCCAGTATTTTTTATTTAATCCATAAAAAATCTCCAAAAAGTTTCGTCCAATTCCAAGAATTTTTATTTCTGCACAAAAAACAACACCATGGAAGTTCTGCTGAAAACAACGTCAGTTCGGGTTAGTTTCATTCAAATCATGCAAATTAGAGTCCAAAACAAGAGCAAAAGTGTTTGGAAAAGTAGATACGACGGAGACGTATGAACTCCCCCAAGCTTAACTCATTGCTTGTCCTCAAGCAATTCAGTTGACAAACTGAAAGTGATAAAGGAAAACTTTTACAAACTCTTTTGTTCTTGTATCTATATATATGCTTAAATAATACCCAGGGTTTTAGCAAAGATTATAACTAACCATGCAAATGATAACTCTTAGAAATTATATTCACTCATATCAATGGCATAATCAACTAGCGAGCAATAATAAGATATCTCAAATGCCAACACTTTGTCAAAACAATCATGATATAATATGACAACATGGTATCTCGCTAGCCCTTTCTGAGACCGCAAAACATAAATGCAGAGCACCTCCCAAGTTCAAGCAGCGACTAAACATTGTAATTCATTGTAGAAGAGATCTAGTCATGATGCACACAACATTAACTAGACACAATGCATGAGAATGACAATAGTGCTCTCAGGACTGGTGCTTATTTGAGAAGATGATGACTCAACAATAAAAGTAAAATAACATAGAAGTAAATAGATAGATAGGCCCTTCGCAGAGGGAAGCATGGATTTGCAGAGGTGCCAGAGCTCGAAGCTTAAATCAGAGATAAATATAATTTTGGGAGGTATGCCTTTCCTGTCAACGTCACGACCGAGAGTTTTCAATATCTTCCATGCTAAACACATTAGCGGCGGTTCCCAAGCGGTAAAGTAAAGTTTACTCCCCCTCCACCAACAAACACAAGCCATGGCTAGCCAAATCCTCGGGTGCCCTCCATACCAACAACTTTCCGGGGGAGTTTGTTTTATTATTTTGCAATTTTAATTATGGGACTGGGCATCCCGATTACCAGCCCCTCATGCAAGGACAAGTGAATAAACACTCATCATGAGAATAACCCGCTTAGCATGGAAGATGCTGACCGCCCCCTGTCGCTCCATGAGCGGTACGGGCACACAAAACAGATGTTCATTTGAATATTTAGAGGTGACACATGCAAATTTACTTAGAACGGCAGGGTAATACCGCATATAGGTAGATATAGTGGACTCACCTGGAATAACTTTTGTTTAGGGGTTTTGATGCACAAGTAGTATTCTCGCTTAGTACAGGCGAAGGCTAGCAAATAGGTTGAGAAGTGACCAGTTAGAGAGCGAAAACGGTCATAATCATGCATTATGAATAATCAACATTAAACACTAGCATGAGTAGGATATAAGCACCATGAACATAAATATCGTGGAGGCTATGTTGGTTTTGAATCAACTACATGCGTGAACATGTGCCAAGTCAAGCCACTCAAAACATTTAGAGGAGGATACCATATCATCATACTACATCACAAAAGTTTTAATGCATGTTGACACCCAAGATAAATCATTATCCACTCCTAGCTACTTAAGCATGGCATGAGCAACTATAATCTCTAATTGTCATCATAAACATGTTTAATCATAATATGCTGAATCATGAATACTGAGTTAAACATATTTACAAAAACAAAAACAAGTTGAGTTCATACCCGCTTTTCCTTGCCACAATCACTTCATCAAATCATCGTCATTATTGCCTTTCACTTGCACGACCGAATGATATGAAAATAATAATAGTGCAAGAGTGTTGTGGACTAAGCTGGAATCTGCAAACATTTTATTCAAAGGAGAAGACAAGGTAATATGGGCTCTTTGTTAGATCAACAATAATGCATATGAGAGCCACTCAACATTTTCATTGTGGTCTTCTCCTTACGATGACTCAACAAAAGAAAAGAATTTCAGAGAAACACACTGAAATATTTTTGGAGTTTTTAGTTTTTTCTTGAATGAAGCAAATTAAAGAAGACAAAACAAAAATGAGAAAAACTATTTACACGGGAAAGCTCCCAACAAGCAAAAGAAGAAATGGAAAATCTTTTTGGGTTTTCTTTTAATACTACAACTAATTAAGCTAGAAAGAAAAACCGAAAAGAAGTGAGAAATGTTTTTGGATTTTCTCAAAGTTTTTCAAACACACAAGAAGAAAGCGAGAAAATAAAACTAACATGGATTATACAATGAAAAAGTATGAACACCGACAACTGGAATGAAATGTGTGGACATGAATGTAATGTCGGTGAGAGATACGTACTCCCTCAAGCTTAGGCTTTTGCCTAGCTTGGTCTATGGCCATCCGTAGTAGCCATCCGGTCCCATATGAAAGTGCTGAAGTGGCGGCACCCTAGCATCCCAATCCTGGGCCTCATCCTCTGCCGCTGCCAATGCTTTCCGGTAAGCAATGATGTCCGGTGGCATCACAGTATATCCGTTCCTGGCATGAGAATCAAGCAAAGCAGGTGCAGGCAACGGAATAATATCACGAGTACCCTCACTAAAAACCAAGTTATAACGAATGTGGTGAGGAGGCTCAGGAGCATCAAGAAAGTGGTGGTCCCTCATAGACTGGTGATCTAAGTAAACTCTGAGCAACAAATAATCGTGTGGCCGTATGTTAACATTAAAACGTCTCGCTAAGCGAGTAGCATAAATACCACCATGAATTTTACCCTTAGTCCTATTAGTGTGTAGGCGGCGTGCAATGATAGCTCCCAGGTTATAAGTATTGTCATTATGCAGTGCGCGGCGTAAAATGGCAAAGTCAGGTGCACATAGCGCACCACCTTGCTCTCTAGCAGTCAAGCATTTCCCTATGAATAAAGCAAAGTAATGAACAACGGGAAATTGCAAGCTAGTGGCTCGGGCTCTCGACACGCCCCTTTCCTCTCCCACAGTTAAAGTGTGGAGGAAGCCCTCAAACTCCTCCGGTCGAGGCTCTCTTATTTCCCTATCAAAGGGGATCAAACATATCTCACAAAATTCAGCAAGCGGTATCTGATGATGTTCAACATATAAATCAAAGCTAACCGCAGGGGGTTCGAGCCTATTCAGGGAATGAGAGTTTTGCACAAAGGAATTTGTAAGGATGTGGTGCTGGTCACACTCATCTGCGAGGAAGTCGGTCAATCCGGCATTAGCAACAAATTGCGCGAACTCTTGGTAGAATCCGGCTTCGTTCATGAAGGCATTGTGCGGCCATTCGCACGGCCGGACCTCCGTCCTTCACGGAGGAGTCCCCAAGGACTCCCTTGGCGTTTCGCTTCGAGGAACTCCTTCGGAAGAAATCCATTTTCTCTATGAACAAATTTCTGAAATTTTTTGGGCCACAAAAAGACGTTAACAAAACTTCACAAAATTGATAGCAACTACTCATATGGATGTCTAGAGGCTATATCAAGCATTCAAACTACTTGGAACTCAAAGAATTCAACATGCAAGCTCATTTTCAGTAGCACCAAGAGCAGCTAATTATGCAAAATATAATCCACTAGAGCTAAAACTAATTGGAGCAATGGAGGAGTCACATACCAAGTAGCAATCTCCCAAAACAGTTTCGAAAACGGAGCTCCGAGCAAAGAGATCGAAAATCTCAGGTTTGGGAGCAAGAACACGAGAGAGAGAGAGAGCTACCAGGAATTTTTGCTAGAGGTAAGAGACGAAGTGGGCTGAAGGGATAAGTGAGGGGGTCCCTGTGGGGCCTACAAGCCACCAGGGCGCGCCAGGGGGGTGGCGTGCCCTGGTGCCTCGTGGGCACCTGGGGCATCCCCCTGGTGCCTCGTGGGCACCTGGGGCATCCCCCTGGTATGTTTTTAGCACCAAAAATTCTTAAATATTCTATAAAAATTCATGCCAAATTTTTATTGCATTCTGAGCACTTTTATTTTTGGGCCATTTTTTATTGCACGGATAATTCAGAAAACAGGATAATCATGGCATTTTTTTATTAAACTATAATTAATAGAAAACAAAAAGTGGGTACAGAAGGTTGTGCTTACTAAATTCATCGACCACATGCCTCTCAAAAAGAATCCATTAATAAGGTTGATCAAGTCTTATTAACAAACTATTTCCGAGTGACATGAAACCGAAGAATTTTCGTATAACACTAAGTTACCTCAACGGGGATGTGTACCTCCCCAATAATAAGAGTTTCATATTTCTTTTTGACAGTAGGAAGAGGGAGTTGAAAACTTCCAATAGTAATTGTCGGAGTCTTTTCAATAACACGAATACCATTTACTTGAAATTGTTTCTTTGGAAAGTGCGCCGTATGTTCATTACCCGTGATATGAAAAGTGACCTTGCTGTTGTTGCAATCAATAACAACCCCTGCAGTATTAAAAAAGGGTCTACCAAGGATGATCGACATGTTGTCGTCCTCGGGCATATCAAGTATAACAAAGTCTGTTAGGATAGTAACATTTCCAACTACAACGGGCACATCCTAACAAACACCGATAGGAATGGCAGTTGATTTGTCCGCCATTTGTAATGATATTTCAGTGGGCGTGAGTTTATTCAAATCAAGTCTTTTATATAAAGAGAAGGGCATAACACTAACACTGGCTCCTAAATCACACAAAACAGTTTTGACATAATTTCTTTTAATGGAGCATGGTATAGTTGGTATTCCTGGATCTCCTAGTTTCTTAGGTACTCCATCCTTAAAAGAATAATTTGCAAGCATGGTAGAAATTTCACCTTCAGGTATCTTTCTTTTATTTGTGACAATGTCTTTCATATATTTAGCATAAGGGGCCATCTTTAAAATATCAGTCAAACTAGTACGCAAAAAGACTGGCGTAAGCATTTCAGCAAAGCGTTCAAATTTTTCCTCATCCTTATTCTTAGATGGTTTAGGAGGAAAGGGCATGGGTTTTTGAACCCATGGTTCCCTTTCTTTACCATGTTTTCTAGCAACGAAGTCTCTTTTACCATAACATTTGTTCTTAGGAGGTGGGTTATCAAGATCAACAACAGGTTCTATTTCAACATCATTATCAAGTTCTTTATCATTATCTGGTTGAGCATCCACATGAGCATCATCATTATTATTATCATCAGGTGAATGTTCATTACCAGATTGTGTCTCAGCATCGGAAATAGAAACATCATTACTATCCTCTCAGGTTTTTCTACCTCAGGTTCACTAGAAGTATGCAAAGTCCTATCATTTTTCCTTTTCTTTTTCTTTTTAGATGGACTAGGTGCATCAACATTAATTCTTTGAGAGTCTTGTTCAATTCTTTAAGGGTGACCTTCAGGATAAAGTGGCTCCTGAGTCATTCTACCTCCTCTAGTCATTACTCTAACAGCATGATCATTCATATTGTTATTCATTTCATTGAGCAATTCACTTTGAGATTTAGCAACTTGTTCTAATTGGGTTTGAACCATAGATGCATGTTTACCTACACCTTTGACATCATTAGCAATTCTAAACAACAAGTCACTCAAGCGATCAATCATGTAGGCATTTCGTTTCAATTGTTTCATAACATTTGCATTGAAATGATCTTGCTTAATAATATAATTGTCAAATTCATACAAACATTGACTAGGAGGTTTGGTATAGGGAATATCACCTTCATCAAACTTTATAAGAGAATTTACCTCTACTACCTGTGGCAGTGTGTGATACATCTCCGTCGTATCTACTTTTCCAAACACTTTTGCTCTTGTTTTGGCCCCTAATTTGCATGATTTGAATGGAACTAACCCGGACTGACGCTGTTTTCAGCAGAATTGCCATGGTGTTGTTTTTGTGCAGAAATCAAAGTTCTTGGATTTGGATGAAACTTTTTGGAGAATTTTTATGGAATATATAAAAATTATTGGCACAAGAATCAACAGAAGGGGGGCCACCCAGTGCCCACGAGGCTCCGTCTGACCTAATTCCAACGCTATAAATTCACAATTCTGGAGAAAAAAAATAAGAGAGGAAGTTTTATTACGTTTCACGATACGGAGCCGCCGCCACCTCCTGTTCTTCATCGGGAGTCCAGATCTGGAGTCCGTTTGGGGCTCCGGAGAGGGGGATCTTCCGGCATCGTCATCATCAACCATCCTTTATCACCAATTTCATGATGCTCACCGCCGGGAGTGAGTAATTCCTTCGTAGGCTTGCTGGACGGTGATGAGTTGGATGAGATTTATCATGTAATCGAGTTTGTTTTGTTAGGGCTTGATCCCTAGTATCCACTATGTTCTGAGATTGATGTTGCTATGACTTTGCTATGCTTAATGCTTGTCACTAGGGCCCGAGTGCCATGATTCCAGATCCGAACCCATTATGTTTTCATGAATATATTTGTGTTCTTGATCCAACCTTGCAAGTTATACGCACCTGCTATGTGTTATGATCCGCATACCCCAAGATGACAATAATTGGGATTCTTTCCGGTGATTGCCATAGTTTGAGGAGTTCATGTATTCACTAAGTGTTAATGCTTTGTTCCGGTTCTCTATTAAAAGGAGGCCTTAATATCCTTTAGTTTCCTTATGGACCCCTGTGACGCCCCCGACTTAATCGTGCACTAATCATACACGCAAACGCACACGATCAAGCCTAGGGACTCACTTGAAGATATCACAACACAACTCTAGACACAAAATAAAATAATTCAAGCTTTATATTACAAGCCAGGGGCCTCGAGGCTCGAATACATAAGCTCGATGTCATACAAGCATCAGCGGAAGCATCAGGTATCTGAGTACAGGCACAAAGTTAAACAGATAGGCCTTTTAAAAAGGCGGGGCAAAATAAAAACACTGGATCGAAAGGCGCAGGCCTCCTGCCTGGGTGCCTCCTATCTACTCCTGGTCGTCGGAGGGTTCCTCGTAGTAGTAGTATCCAGCGGGGTAGTAGTAGTAGTCGTCGTCGGCTGGGGCAGCTGGCTCCGGGGCTCCATCATCTGGTCTCATCATCCGGGTATGGGGAAAAAAGGGAAGCAAAGCAACCGTGAGTACTCATCCAAAGTACTCGGCAAGACTTACATCAGGTCTATTCTAGATATGCAACATTATCAAAGGAAGGCTGTATATGTGGACTGATCTGCAGAAATGCCAGAATAGGAGGGAAAAGCCTAGCCTAACGAAGACTAGCATCTTCAGGGTCTTGCAGCATTAGAAGAGTGTAGATTAGTACATAAATATAGTAATAGCAACAAGTAGCAACAACGCCCAGAGATCCTTCCTCGACTCCCTGCGAGAAAGCGATCCCGGAGCCAATATATTCATCCCAATTCTAGTTATAGAAGATCGGGATATTTTCTGAGTGTCCTGTTACCGTGGACACGGCTATTCGAATAGATATACTTCCCTGCAGGGGTGCACTACTGTTACCCAACACGCTCGATTAACTCCGGCCGGACACACTTCCCTGGGTCATGCCCGGCCTCGGCTGATCGACACACCGCAGCCCTACCTAGAGCTCAGCAGAGAGGTCCCCGCCGGTCTACCTCCTAAGTGCTCAGGGGTCTTGGGCCCATCGCCCTTTGCACTCCGGGTCGTTGCGCACAAGGTTAGATCCAGGCACCACCTCTGTCATGGATGGCGCCGATCCTGCCGTGCCGCACTGCTGAACTGGACGTCTGACAAAGCTTTCGGCTGATACATACGGTGCCGAGTACCCATATTATTCCCACGTGCTGGTTAGCGCGAAAAGGCCAGAGGCCTACTCAGATTACATATCCTAACCCATTAGTGCGTTGGTAGCGCGCGGTAACGAGCAGAGACTCACGATCCTGTGACCCCGTCGCCCCGTCTCGTGGACTTACGGCAAGGGCTAAGAATGCCCGGCCGTGCCACGTATTCATCTCGCGGGTACCCTCATGGTCAACCCGACTCCACAACACTCGCGGGTACCCCTCGGGGCCTACCCGACTTTATCCAGTAACTGTAGTAATAAAGTGCAAGTAACCGTGTGTCCATAACATCAAGCAGGAATCCGAGGAATCACCCTCGATGGATTCCCACTAGATGTAACAGACAAGGTGAACCCGGAGGAATCACCCTCGATGGTATTCACACTTGCGGGGTTGCACGACAGAAGCTACATCGGAGGTGGTGGAAGAGGAATCACCCTCGGCAACCCACATCCGACTAACTGTACTACAGGGGCAACATCAGGAGTGAGATAAGAGGTATCACCCTCGGCACTCGATGTTAGCTCTGCAGCGTCGAGCAACTTAGGGGGAATGTGTGGTGATGAACTGGTCTCAGCCCGACGATCATATCGATTGTGCACAGGTACTAAGGCGGGGCAACTACAGCAAGGAAGAGGGGCCACAGATGGTTTACCATCCAACCTATACTAAGCATTTTGGATAACAGGCAGGTATCAATAACAGTTACAAGGACAGGCTATGCATCAGAAATAGGATAAAACAGTAGTATAAGCAATTTCTAATGCAAGCAGGAGGGAGAGAGAATAGGTGATATAGGCATGCGTCAAGGGGGGTTGCTTGCCTGGTTGCTTTGCCGAAAAGGAAGGGTTATCGGTGATGAAGTAATCCTCAGGGGCTACGTCGGTGCCGGAATCTACCGGAGAGAAGAGGGGAAAGAAACAGATAAATACACAGCATACAAATGCAACACAGAGCATGACATGCTAAAATGCAGTGCAGGGGTGACCTAATGCATCTCTAAACCATTTTAGTTATGTTAGGATTTAAGTTGGAATTATTAACCGGTATGTATGCACTATTCATCTACCGGAAACAGATGAAAAGTTGCGGGTTCTCCTACGTAGAGGGTCCCGACATGAAAACAGATGGCACGATCGGATTCGTGGGATTTTTCTGATCATCTTTCATATATAAATTATTTTCATCCGACTTACGGTTTATTTTATATTAATTTTCAAATTTTAATTCAATTTCTGGAATTTCTGAAATTCTACTAAGTCTTAGAATCTGTTTATTGACTAGCCAATTTGTGAGGGCTATAATGGGTTATTCATGGCTCTAATGGGGATGATTCCTATAGATGATTTACTATACTCCAAGAGTACTTCAAGGCCATGCCAATTGATGGCATGAACAGTGCCTGCAGCTAGTTCATCTTCAGCTCTAAAATGGCTAAGGCAATAATCTGTTTTTCAGTTCTTCCAGTTAACAGGACATAGACTTTTGTCATTTTCATAGGAATTAATCCAGCCAACTTTTGGATTTGGTCCAATGGAAAGAATTGAACCCTGTCAAGTGTACTACCCGCCCATATAAATATTTCCCATAATAAAATTTGTTTTGCTGTTGTTTTGCAGCTACACAGAGGGCTAATCAAAGCACGGCGGCAGGAGCTAGCAAGCGCTACAGTAACTGAATGTTACTGTAGCGGCGGCAGCAGTAGGCAGAGCAGAGCAGCGGCAGCAGCGACGTAGTGGCGATGGCACGCTCGGGATCGAGCCAAATGGAAGTGAGGGGAGGCGGGGCTAGGTGCACTCGATCGCGGGGAGCTCCAGGAGCTCGAGCATGTGCTCGGACGCGACGGACGGCTGCTTAAATCGATGGCGGCAACTAGGCAGGCGACGGCGAGCTCACAGCCATGGCAGTGGCGCTGGCCAGAGCACGAAATCGAGGCGAGGAACGGAGGGAAAAGGGTCGCGGGCTCACAGCGGTGTCGGAGAGCGGCTCGGTGCAGCCGGAGGAGGTCGGAGACGGGTAGAACGACGGCGAGCCGTGGTGGATCCCGTCGGCGATTCCCGACGAATGCGGCGGCTCGAGGACGTCCGAGCTCGTCCCGATGCCCGCAGGCGAAGTAGTCGGCGCCGGCGTTTCTCCTGGCCGCCTTGACTGGCCGTGGGGAGGCCGGTGGCCACGGCAGTGAGGCGGCGCGGCGACGGCGTTCTCGGGCGAGGGTGCTGCGCGAGAGAGAGAGCGAGGGGAGAGGAACTGGGGGAGCCAGGGGGTCCAAGGGAGTTCGCGGGGCGGCCTTATCCCTCCCGGCCAACTGCCCCGTCGCCGTGGCGCGCGGTGGGCAGCGCAGCACGCGGCGGACGCGGGCGATCCGACACGGAGGGCGGAGCAGGTAGGAGACGCTGCTGGTGGGCTGGGCCACTGTAGCTTCGGGCCAGGTAAGTTCACAGTAGGTCCTTTCATTTCTTTATGTTTTTCTTTTCTGCTATTTCTTCTAACTCTGTTTTGTACTTAATTAATGCACTATATGAATTTAGTTAATTTTTAAAACTTATTAGGTAAATAGTATGCAATATGCCTATGATTCACAAAAAGTTTGGTGGCCATCTAAAAAATCTTAGTATTTGTTTTAATTCCAAATGGCATAAAAGTTTGCTGCTAGCTCTGTTTTTAATTCTCCAGGGGCAAATTGGGAATTTTTCATATGTTTCTTTCAACATGACATTTGCTCAGATAAATATTTAGAATAAGATGAACATTTTTATTCTGCTGTTGGATAAATTTTAATTTTGACTTTATTTTAAATCTGAATTTGAAGTTGAATTATTCTCTAATTGCAATTTATTTAGGATGATCATGATGACATGGCTTACTAATTAACAAAATGGCAGGGTTAAGATCTGGGGATGTTACAACCCCGCTGCCATGGGAGGGTAGGACAAAAGATGTTATGCAAGTTCTTATCGCAAGCACGTATGACTATATACGGAATACATGCCTACATTACATTGATGAATTGGAGCTAGTTCTGTGTCGCCCTAGGTTATGACTGTTACATGATGAATGTTATCCAACATAATCACCGATTCAATGCCTACGAGCTTTTCATATATTGTTCTTGCTAAGTTACTACTGTTGCTACTGCTGTTACAATCGCTACTGTTATTGCTGCTACCGTTACTGTTACCGTTACTATTATTGCTACTGCTATCAAACTATCATACTACTATGCTACTGATCACTCTGCTGCAGATATTTAGTCTCAGGTGTGGTTGAATTGACAACTCAATTGCTAATACTTGCAAATATTCTTTGGCTCCCCTTGTGTCGAATCAATAAATTTGGGTTGAATACTCTACCCTCGAAAACTGTTGCGATCCCCTATACTTGTGGGTTATCAAGACATTTTTCTGGCGCCGTTGCCGGGGAGCATAGCTTTATTTGCTAAGTCACTTGGGATTTATATCTGTTGATCACTATGAAGAATCTGAAGGACGCTAAGACCAAGATCGTTCCCTCTAAGACGAGGGGAGGTAAGGAACTGCCATCTAGCTCTGCACTTGATTCACCATCTGTTTTGAGTAAACTTGCAACACCACCACATGCTATTAATTCTGATATGTCGCAAGTTATTGATGATACTACTTCTGCTATGAATGATACTCCTGATGATGCTAGTACTATGCTTGATAAAGTTGTGCCACTTGGTGAATTTCTTACTGAACAAATTGCTAAAGCTAAAGAAATCGAAAATGTTGAAACTCTTGAGAAATATGATTCACCTATTATGCCTATCTCTCCTACTAGAGTTGAAACACCTGATGAACATTGCTTTGATAGGGAGACGGCTATAACCATCCTTGCTTTCAATGATAGACATGAAGTTATAAAGTTGCTTGCTGAAATGAAAGAAAAATCTATGAGGGAAAGAATGAAATATGATCCTAAGTTTGCTACCTCTCCCATATTTGTTACTGATAAGGATTATGAATTCTCTGTCGATCCTGAGTTAATTACTTTGGTTGAATCTAATCCTTTCCATGGTTATGAAACTGAAACCGTTGTGGCACATCTTACTAAATTAAATGATATAGCCACCCTATTTGCTCATGAGGAAAAAATTCGCTATTACTATATTCTTAAGTTGTTTCCTTTCTCATTAAAGGGTGATGCTAAGGAATGGTATAATACTCTTGCTCCTGGATGTGTGCGTAGTCCCCAGGATATGATTTATTACTTCTCTGAAAAATATTTTCCTGCCCATAAGAAACAAGCTGCTTTACAGGAAATATTTAACTTTGTGCAAATTGAAGAAGAGAATCTCCCTCAAGCTTGGGGGAGGCTTCTCCAATTACTTAATGCTTTGCCTGATCATCCTCTTAAGAAAATTGAAATACTTGATATCTTCTATAATGGACTAACCGATGCTTCTAGGGACTACCTAGATATTTGTGCGAGCTGTGTTTTCAGGGAAAGGACTATTGAACAAGCTGAGGAATTATTGAATAATATATTGAAGAATGATAATGATTGGACACTTCCTGAACTACCGCCCAAACCCACTCCGAAGAAGAGGGGTATTTTATATCTCAGTCCTGAAGATATGCAAGAAGCAAAGAAATGTATGAAGGAAAAAGGTATTAAAGCTGAAGATGTGAAGAATTTACCTCCTATTGAAGAAATACATGGTCTTGACACACCGCCATAGGTAGTAGAGGTAAATTCTCTTATAAAATTTGATGAAGGTGATATTCCTTATAATAGACCTCCTAGTCAATGCTTGTATGAATTTGACAATTATATTATTAAGCAAGATCATTTCAATGCAAACGTTATGAAACAATTGAAACGAAATGCCTACATGATTGATCGCTTGAGTGACTTGTTATTCAGAATTGCTAATGATGTTAAAGGTGTGAGTAAACATGCATCTATAGTTCAAACCCAACTAGAACAAGTTGCTAAATCTCAAAGTGAATTGCTCAATGAAATGAATAACAATATGAATGATCATGCTGTTAGAGTAATGACTAGAGGAGGTAGAATGACTCAGGAGCCACTTTATCCTGAAGGTCACCCAAAAAGAATTGAACAAGAATTTATGTTGATGCACCTAGTCCATCTAAAAAGAAAAAGAAAAATGATAGGACTTTGCATACTTCTAGTGAACCCGAGGTAGAAAAACCCTTGGAGGATAGTAATGATGTTTCTATTTCTGATGCTGAAACACAATCTGGTAATGAACAACCACCCGATGATAATAATAATGATGATGCTCATATGGATACCCAACCAGATAATGATAAAGAACCTGATAATGATGTTGAAATAGAACCTGCTGTTGATCTTGATAACCCACCTTCTAAAAATAAACGTTATGATAAAAGAGACTTCGTTACTAGAAAACATGGTAAAGAAAGAGAACCATGGGTTCAAAAACCTATGCCCTTTCCTCCTAAACCATCTAAGAAAAAGGATGAGGAAGAATTTGAACGCTTTGCTGAAATGCTTAGGCCAGTATTTTTGCGTACTCGTTTTCCTGATATTATAAAGATGCCTCCCTATGCTAAATACATGAAAGACATTGTCACAAATAAAAGAAAGATACCTGAAGCTGAAATTTCTACCATGCTTGCAAATTATTCTTTTAAGGATGAAGTACCTAAGAAACTAGGAGATCCAGGAATACCAACTATACCATGCTCCATTAAAATAAATTATGTCAAAACTGCTTTGTGTGATTTAGGAGCCGGTGTTAGTGTTATGCCTTTCTCTTTATATAAAAGACTTGATTTGAATAAACTCACTCCCACCAAAATATCATTGCAAATGGCTGAATAATCAACTGCCATACCTATCGGTGTTTGTGAGGATGTGCCCGTTATAGTTGCAAACGTTACTATTCTAACAGACTTTGTTATACTTGATATGCTCGAGGATGACAACATGTCTATTATCCTTGGTAGACCCTTCTTAAATACTGCAGGTGCTGTTATTGATTGCAACAAAAGCAAGGTCACTTTTCATATCAATGGTAATGAACATACGGTGCACTTTCCGAAGAAACAATTTCAAGTAAATGGTATTCATATTATTGAAAAGACTTCGACAATTACTATTGGAAGCTTTCAACTCCCTCTTCCTACTATTAAAAAGAAATATGAGACTCTTATTATCGGGGAGATGCATATCCCCGTTGAGGTAACCTAGTGTTTTACGAAGATTCTTCGGTTTCACGTTACTCGGAAATGGTTTGTTAATAAGACCTGATCAACATTATTAATGGATTCTTTTTGAGGGGCATGTGGTCGATGAATTTAGTAAGCACAACCTTCTGTACCCACTTTTTATTTTCTGTTATTTTTAGTTAAATGCAATAAAATGCCATGATTATCCTGTTTTCTGATTTATCCGTGCAATAAAAAAGTGCCCAGAAATAAAAGTGCTCAGAATGTAATAAAATTTTGATATGAATTTTTATTTAATATTTAAGAATTTTTGGCACTGGAAACATACCAGGGGGGTGCCCCAGGTGCCCACGAGGCACCAGGGCGCGCCACCCCCCTGGCGCGCCCAGGTACCTCGTGGGCTCCATAGGGACCCCCCTCACTTATCCCTTCAGCCCACTTCGTCTCTTACCTCTAGCAAAAATTCCTAGTAGCTCTCTCTCTCGTGTTCTAGCTCACAAACCAATATTTTTCGATCTCTTTGCTTGGAGCTCCGTTTCCGAAACTGTTTGGGGAGATTGCTCCTTGGTATGTGACTCCTCCATTGCTCCAATTAGTTTTTGCTCTAGTGGATTATATTTTGCATAATTAGCTGCTCTTGGTGCTACTGAAAATGAGCTTGCATGTTGAATTCTTTGAGTTCCAAGTAGTTTGAATGCTTGATATAGCCTCTAGACGTCCATATGAGTAGTTGCTATCAATCTTGTGAAGTTTTATTGATATCATTTTATGGCCCAATTTTTTTTCAGAAAACTATTCATAGGAAAATGAATATCTTCCGGAGAAGCTCTTCGAGGAGGAGGCCCTCAGAAGCGTCACCAAGTGAAAGCTCGGCACGCCAATCATATGAGGAACGAAGGGCCAGTTCGGTGCGAGGTGCCGAAGCAAAATCATGTCGATGGCCGTGCGACGAGTTCATGCTTGGTGCAGGCATTAAAGAAGAATTTGACCAATATATTCACAATGCCGAGCTCTCCGCCTTTATCGCAGATAAGCCACCACATCATTACAACCTCACGCATTCCTTCACTCAAAACTTTGATTATCACCCGCGCACTTCTAGAATTTTATTTCACCATTATGACAAATCCTATAATATGTCTCTAGAAGAATTCTGCGATGCATGCAAAATTCCATATTGGGGTTCATTAGATGAACCACCAAGATCTGATTATGAGTTGTTTCTTAATAGCCTTTACAACGGTGAGGATAGGGGAATCACGCAGGCCAGAATAATTAGCATTCACTTTCCCTCTATTCGGTATTTTGCGCTTTTTAATGGTAAATGCGTTGTTGGTAAGCAAGACTGTAGTGCACTTTATGCCCCTGATCTGAGTCTTATTCATACAGCTTTGACTGGTAGCAAGCTTTATAACCTTGGGGCTATTGTTGCACGTAGGCTGCAGCGTAATGCGGGTAATGGTGATTTGTATGGAGGAATTTATGCCTCCCGTCTAGCTGCAAAGTTAGGGGTCTCGCCCAAATTCAATGATCCCCTCTTGCCTTATAAATATTTGAATTTTTGAAGCAATGCGAGAACATAGGTTTTTAAAACGCAACGCACAGGGTTATGAATATAACTTAGTTTTTAATAAATATCACTCTGTGTATGTTGCTTTGCCTGCTCCTGCCCTCTTTGATTTTCAGAACAAACAGAGATATTTTCTTCATGAGAGTGAGGTGCACGAGTACAATGTGGCTGTCGAGGCTGCTCGTCTGGCTGAGAAGGCGGCTCAGAACGCCTCTATGAGCTACCATTTTGATTATTATCCGGGACAGCCATGGCCGTAGACCAAGCTAGGCAAAAGCCTAAGCTTGGGGGAGTACGTATCTCTCACCGACATTACATTCATGCTCACACATTTCATTCCAGTTGTCGGTGTTCATACTTTTTCATTGTATAATCCATGTTACTTTTATTTTTCTCGCTTTCGTCTTGTGTGTTTGAAAAACCTTGAGAAAATCCAAAAATATTTCTCATTTCTTTTCGGTTTTTCTTTTTAGTTTAATTAGTTGTAGTTTCGTAGTAGTAAAAGAAAACCCAAAAAGATTTCCTGTTTCTTCTTTTACTTGTTGGGAGCTTTCCCGTGTAAATAGTTTTCTTTTCTCATTTTTCGTTTTTCTTCTTTATTTGCTTTCTTCAGAAAAACTAAAAACTCCAAAAATATTTCAGTGTGTTTCACTGAATTTCTTTTCTTTTGTTGAGTCATCATAGGGAGAAGACCACGATGAAAATGTTGAGTGGCTCTTATATGCATTATTGTTGATCTAACAAAGAGCCCATATTACCTTGTCTTCTCCTTTAAATAAAATGCTTATAGATTCCAGCTTAGTCCACGGCACACTTGCACTATTTTCATTTTCATATCATTCGGTCATGCAAGTGAACGGCAATAATGACGATGACTTGATGAAGTGACCGTGGCAAGGAAAAGCGGGTGATACGTCTCCAACGTATCTATAATTTTTGATTGTTCCATGCTGTTATATTATCAATCTTGGATGTTTTTATAAGCATTTACAGCAATTATATATCATTTTTGGAGACTAACCTATTAACTTAGTGCCCAGTGCCAGTTGTTGTTTTCTGCCCTGTTTTTGTTTTACAGAAAATCAATACCAAACGAAGTCCAAATGCCACGAAACTTTTTGGAGATTTTTTATTGGCCAAGATAAACACTAGAAGCTTTGGGAGAGGGCCAGAAGACCCAGGAGGTGGCCACGAGCCACCAGGGCGCGCCTGGGGGGCAGGCGCGCCCTAGTGCCTCGTGGGCCCCCCTTTGCTCCGTTTGACCTAATTGCAGCACTATAAATTCCAGAAAAATCAGAAACCCTCAGGGGAGTCCACGAAATACTTTTTCTGCCGCCGCAAGTTTCTGTTCCAGAGAGATCCCATCTGGGGTCCTTCTCCGGTAATCTGCCGGAGGGGGAATCGATCACGGAGGGGCTCTACATCAACCTTGCTGCCCTTCCGATGATGCGTGAGTAGTTTACCACAGAGCTTCGGGTCCATAGTTAGTAGCTAGATGGCTTCTTCTCTCTTTTTGATCTTCAATACAATGTTCTCCTCGATGTTCTTGGAGTTCTATCCGATGTAATCACTTTTTACGGTGTGTTTGTTGGGACCCGATGAATTGTGAGTTTATGATCAGATTATCCATGAATATATTTGAGTCTTTGCTGCACTCTTTTATGCATGATTATTATAGCCTCATATTTCTTCTTCGATCTATTGATTTGGTTTGGCCAACTGAGTTGATTTATCTTGCCATGGGAAGAGGTGCTTTGTAATGGGTTCGATCTTGCGGTGCTCAATCCCAGTGACAGAAAGGGACATGACACATATGTATCATTGCTATTAAGGCTAAAAAGATGGGGTTTATTCATACGTGAGTTTATCTTGTCTACATCATGTCATCGTTCTTAAGGCATTACTCCGTTCTTTATGGACTTAATACACTAGATGCATGCTGGATAGCGGTCGATGTGTGGAGTAATAGTAGTAGATGCAGGCAGGAGTCGGTCTATTTGTATTGGACGTGATGCCTATATACATGATCATTGCCTTGGATATCATCATGATTATTTGCTTTTCTATCAATTGCCCAACAGTAATTTGTCTACCCACCGTATGCTATTTTCTCGAGAGAAGCCTCTAGTGAAAACTATGGCCCCCGGGTCTATCTAAATCATATTACTAAAACCCTAAAAATATTGCTGCCATTTTCTTTTATTTATTTTATTTTGTATTTTTGTTTCAATCTACCAATCTATCACATACAATTTAATCTTGCAATTTACCGCCGAGGGATTGACAACCCCTCGTTTGCGTTTGGTGCAAGGGTTTGTTGTTTGTGTGCAGGTACTGCTAACGAGGTGTTGTGTGATTCTCCTACTGGTTCGATAACCTTGGTTTCATAACTGAGGGAAATACTTATGTCTACTGTGCTGCATCATCCTTTCCTCTTCGGGGAAAATACCAACGCAAGCTACAAGAAGCAGGAAGAATTTCTGGCGCCGTTATCTATCAAGTACCTTTGCATAAACTCTCATCTCCTTGCATTTACTTTATTTGCCATTTGCCTCTCGTTTTCATCTCCCCCACTTCTAAAACGTTTTTACAAAAATACAAAAATATTTTCCATTTGCCTTTTTCTCGTTTGCTTGTTTGCTTGCTTGTTATCTTGTTTGCGTAGTCACGATGTCTCAAGAAAATACAAAATTGTGTGATTTTTCTAATACTAATAATAATGATTTTATTAGTACTCCGATTACTCCTCCCGCCGCTAGTGCGGAGACTTGTGATATTAATGCCGCTTTGCTAAATCTTGTCATGAAAGATCAATTTTCCGGTAGTCCTAATGAAGATGCCGCATCCCATCTTAACACTTTCGTAGAATTGTGTGATATGCAAAAGAAAAAAGATGTGGATAATGATATTGTGAAATTAAAATTATTCCCATTCTCGTTGCGGGATCGTGCAAAAATTTGGTTTTCATCTTTACCACGAAATAGTATCGATTCTTGGGATAGGTGTAAAGATGCTTTTATTACTAAGTATTTTCCGCCCGCGAAAATTATTTCTCTTAGAAATCAGATTATGAATTTTAAGCAACTTGATCATGAACATGTTGCCCAATCTTGGGAAAGGATGAAATTAATGATAAGAAATTGCCCTACTCATGGCTTAAATTTATGGATGATCATACAAAATTTTTATGCGGGATTGAATTTTGTTTCTAGAACTCTTTTAGATTCCGCCATGGGTGGTACATTTATGGAAATTACTTTAGGAGAGGCTACTAAATTTCTTGATAATATTATGGCGAATTATTCACAATGGCATACTGAAAGAGTTCCTACTAGTAAAAAAGTTAATTCTGTTGAAGAAATTAATACTTTGAATGATAAAGTTGATGCGCTTATAAAATTGGTTGCTAGCAAAAATGCTCCTATTTATCCTAATGATGTGCCTTTATCAACCTTGATTGAGCAAAATAATGATGCCGTAGATGTGAATTTTTTCTCGCGAAACAATTTTAATAATAATGCTTATAGAGGTAATTTCAACGCTAGACCGTTTCCTGGAAATTCCTCCAATAATTATGACAATCCTTATGGTAATTCTTATAATAATAATATAATGCCCTCTGATCTTGAAAGTAATATTAAAGAATTTATTAATGCTCAAAAACTTTTCAACACTACGATAGAAGAAAAATTGAGTAAAATTGATGATATGTCTATGAGCTTCGATAGAATTATTCATGATGTGGAAAATCTTAAAACTAAAATTTGCCACCTAAAATTGATATTATTGAATCAATTAAAGCTTTATATGTCTCCATGGATGAGAGTAAGAAAAGAACCGCCATGTTAAAAGCTAAACGAGAATTTTTAGAAAAAGCGGTTCCTCCTGATTTTTATCATAGTAATGATGAGGATATTAAAATGATTGGTGTTTCATCTATTGATTCTTTGTTTAGCAATATTAAACTTGATGAAAAGGGAACTGAAGATGAGTCAACTTTAGCTAGTAGGCGTTCCCATAATTCGGAGGGTGAAAATCTTAATGAAAAAATTGCTAAAAGTGGGTTTGGAGAGGTAAAAACTTTAAATAGCGATGTGCCCACTCTTTTGGATTACAAAGATTTTAATTATGACAATTGTTATTTCATTGAGTGCATTTCTTTGTTACAATCCATGTTAAATTCACCCAACGCTTATGAGCAAAACAAGACTTTTACTAAACACATCGTAGAAGCAATGATGAAAGCGTTAGAAGAAAAGCTTGAACTAGAAATTTCAATTCCTAGAAAATTATATGATGAATGGGAACCCACCATTAAAGTTAAAATTAAAAATTATGAGTGCAATGCTTTATGTGATTTGGGTGCTAGCTTTCCACAATTCCAAAATCTCTATGTGATGTGCTAGGTTTTACCAATATAGATGAATGCTCTCTTAATTTGCATCTTGCGGATTCTACTATTAAAAAGCCTTTGGGAAGAATTAATGATGTTCTCATTCTTGCAAATAGGAACTATGTGCCCGTTGATTTTATTGTACTTGATATTAAATGCAATTCTTCTGGCCCAATAATACTTGGTAGACCGTTCTTACGAACTATAGGTGCCGTTATTGATATGAAAGAAGGGAATATAAAATTTCAATTTACATTGAGAAAGGGTATCGAACATTTCTCTAGGAAGAAAATTAAAGCACCATATGAATCCATTATGAGAGCCACTTATGGAATCAACTTGAAAGATGACAATTCTTGAAACTATGCATTATGCCTAGCTAGGGGCATAAAACAATAGCGCTTGTTGGGAGGCAACCCAATGAATAAAATAAATTTTTGCTATAAGTTTCTGTTATGGTGTGTTTTCACTTTCATGCTACTGGTATGATGGTGTTTTTGTGTTTTTAATTAGTGTTTGTGCCAAGTAGAACCTTTGGGATGATTTGGAAGATAGTATAATTGATGCTGTTTGGAAAACAGAAAGTTTTGCGTCCAGTGCCCGAATTTTGTTTCTGTACTGGAGCATCAAACAAATATGAATTTTTTACACAGTATTGGTATATGAATTTTACACGTTGTGCTAATTTTTCAAATTTTTTCGAGTTACATAAGTATGGCTTTTAAATAGGTTGCTACAGACTGTTCTGTTTTTGACAGATTCTGTTTTTGATGTGTTGCTTGCTTGTTTTGATGGAACTATGGATTGTATCGGGGGGTATAAGCCATGGAGAAGTTAGAATACAGTAGGTATAATGCAAAAATAAAATATGAATGGGTTTGCAACAGTACCTAAGTAGTGATTTATTTTGTTATACTAACGGATCTCACGAAGGTTTTGTTGAGTTTTGTGTGATTGAAGTTTTCAAGTTTTGGGTGAGATCACGATGGATGAAGGAATAAGGAGTAGCAAAATACTAAGCTTGGGGATGCCCGAGGCACCCCAAGGTAATATTCAAGCAAGACTCAAGCGTCTAAGCTTGGGGATGCCCCGGAAGGCATCCCCTCTTTCTTCTACCAACCATCGATAATTTTACTTGGAGCTATATTTTTATTCGTCACATGATATGAGTTTTGCTTGGAGCGTATTGTATTATGCGAGTCTTTGCTTTGTTTGCTTTTTAATTTTTCACAATCATCTTTGCTGAACACATCTATATTGAGAGAGCCACACGTTTATCATCATTTGTTAGAATATCCTATGTGCTTCACTTAAAATTTTTGAGCTAGGCAGTTGCTCTAGTGCTTCATTTAAATATTTTTGAGCACGGTGGTGGCTATATTTTGAAGAAATAAACTCTCTTGCTTCACTTATATCAATTTGAGAGTTGATTAAAATTTTGAAGAAATGAATTCTCATGCTTCGCTTATATTATTTTGAGAATTGATAAGATTGAAATTTTGAAGAAATATTTGCACTCTCATGCTTCACTTAAATCTTTTTGAGAGTTGATAATAGTAATGGTAATTTGCACAAGATATGAATTTGGTCCCAAAGTGATGAATATTCAAGAGGGATATAATAAAAACTTTCATATAGATCATTGGATATGATAAGTGTGATTCCTTGCAATAGTTTTGCGATATGGAGATGATGATATGTGAGTCATGTTAGTGAGTAATTGTGATTTAGTAAAAATATTAGTGTTAAGGTTCGTGATTCCCTATGCATGCATGTCAAGTCAATAGTTATGCAAAGAAATTATATCCTACTTATGGTGCATTATTCGGTGTTAGTTGTGTTCAATGCATGTTTATGACCGTTTTCGTTTTTTCGTTGGTCGCTTCTCAATCTTTTGCTAGCCTTCATTTGTACTAAGCGGAAATACTGCTTGTGCATCCAAAACCCTTAAACCCAAGTTGTGCCAAATGAGTCCACTATATCTACCTATATGCGGTATTTCAATGCCGTTCCAAGTAAATTTGCGTGTGCCAACTCTAATTTTCAAAATAATTTTTCTGTTTTGTGTGCCCGTACCGCTCATGAAGCGGCAGGGGGTGGCCATTATTTTCCATGCTAGGTGTGTTATTCTCATGATGAGTGTTTATTCACTTGTCATTGCACGAGAGTATGGTTGGTAATAGGGATTCCCAGTCCGACATGAAATCAAAATTAATAACAACAAAATTCCTTGGAAAGTGATGGTATGGAGGGTACTCGTGGATACGGCTAGCCATGGATTGTGAAAGAATGATGGAAAGCAAAAAAACTTTACTTTCTGTTTGGGAACCACTTATGATGTGTCTAGCATGGAAAATATTGGGAATTCTCGGCCGTTTTCGTTGACAGGAAAAACATGCCTCTCAAAATATTTTTATCTCTTTAATTTCAGCTTTGAGCTCTGGCACATTTCACAAATCTCTGCTTCCCTCTGCGAAGGGCCTATCTATTTACTTTTATGCAATTTTTAGTTTTATTTGAGTCTCCATCTTCTCTTATAAAGCACCAACTGGAGAGCACTACTGTCATACTTGTGCATTGGATGTAGCTAATATTCGAGTGTGTTTCATGAACGGATCAATGATTGAGCATAATGGCTAGGGATAACTTTCTTTAGCGTTGATATTTTGAAAGACATGGTTGCTTGTTAGTATGCTTGAGTATCTATATTTTCATGTCAAACTATAGACTATTGCTTTGAATCATACAAGTCCAATGTCCATGCTATAAAAGAAAAGAATATGTGATGAATATGTTAGGCAGCATTCCACATCAAAAATTCTGTTTTTATCATTTACCTACTCGAGGACGAGCAGGAATTAAGCTTGGGGATGCTGATACGTCTCCAACGTATTTATAATTTTTGATTGTTCAATGCTGTTATATTATCAATCTTGGATGTTTTTATAAGCATTTACAGCAATTATATATCATTTTTGGAGACTAACCTATTAACTTAGTGCCCAGTGGCAGTTGTTGTTTTCTGCCCTGTTTTTGTTTTACAGAAAATCAATACCAAACGAAGTCCAAATGCCACGAAACTTTTTGGAGATTTTTTATTGGCCAAGATAAACACTAGAAGCTTCGGGAGAGGGCCAGAAGACCCAGGAGGTGGCCACGAGCCACCAGGGCGTGCCTGGGGGGGGGGCAGGCGCGCCCTGGTGCCTCATGGGCCCCCCTTTGCTCCGTTTGACCTAATTCCAACACTATAAATTCCAGAAAAATCAGAAACCCTCAGGGGAGTCCACAAAATACTTTTTCCGCCGCCGCAAGTTTCTGTTCCAGAGAGATCCCATCTGGGGTCCTTCTTCGGTAATCTGCCAGAGGGGAAATCAATCACGGAGGGGCTCTACATCAACCTTGCTGCCCTTCCGATGATGCGTGAGTAGTTTACCACAGAGCTTCGGGTCCATAGTTAGTAGCTAGATGGCTTCTTCTCTCTTTTTGATCTTCAATACAATGTTCTCCTCGATGTTCTTGGAGTTCTATCCGATGTAATCACTTTTTGCGGTATGTTTGTTGGGACCCGATGAATTGTGAGTTTATGATCTGATTATCCATGAATATATTTGAGTCTTTGCTGCACTCTTTTATGCATGATTATTATAGCCTCGTATTTCTTCTCCGATCTATTGATTTGGTTTGGCTAACTGAGTTGATTTATCTTGCCATGGGAAGAGGTGCTTTGTAATGGGTTCGATCTTGCGGTGCTCAATCCCAGTGACAGAAAGGGACATGACACGTATGTATCATTGCTATTAAGGCTAAAAAGATGGGGTTTATTCATACGTGAGTTTATCTTGTCTACATCATGTCATCGTTCTTAAGGCATTACTCCGTTCTTTATGGACTTAATACACTAGATGCATGCTGGATAGCGGTCGATGTGTGGAGTAATAGTAGTAGATGCAAGCAGGAGTCGGTCTACTTGTATTGGACGTGATGCCTATATGCATGATCATTTCCTTGGATATCGTCATGATTATTTGCTTTTCTATCAATTGCCCAACAGTAATTTGTCTACCCACCGTATGCTATTTTCTCGAGAGAAGCCTCTAGTGAAAACTATGCCCCCCGAGTCTAGCTAAATCATATTACTAAAACCCTAAAAATATTGCTGCCATTTTCTTTTATTTATTTTATTTTGTATTTTTGTTTCAATCTACCAATCTATCACATACAATTTAATCTTGCAATTTACCGCCGAGGGATTGACAACCCCTCGTTTGCGTTGGGTGCAAGGGTTTGTTGTTTGTGTGCGGGTATTGCTAACGAGGTGTTGTGTGATTCTCCTACTGGTTCGATAACCTTGGTTTCATAACTGAGGGAAATACTTATCTCTACTATGCTGCATCATCCCTTCCTCTTCGGGGAAAATACCAACGCAAGCTACAAGTAGCAGCGGGTATGAACTCAACTTGTTCTTTGTTTTTGTAAATATGTTTAACTCAGTATCCATGATTCAGCATATTATGATTAAGCATGTTTATGATGAAAATTAGAGATCATAGTTGCTCATGCCATGCTTAAGTAGCTAGGAGTGGATAATGATTTATCTTGAGTGTCAACATGCATTAAAATGATTGTGATGTAGTATGATGATATGGTATCCTCCTCTGGATGTTTCAAGTGGCTTGACTTGGCACATGTTCATGCATGTAGTTGATTCAAAACCAACATAACCTTCACGATATTTATGTTCATGGTGTTTATATCCTACTCATGCTAGTATTCAATATTGATTATTCATAATGCATGATTATGACCGTTTTCGCTCTCTAGCTGGTTGCTTCTCAACCTATTTGCTAGCCTTCACCTGTACTAAGCAGGAATGCTGCTTGTGCATCAAAACCCTTTAAACCAAAGTTATTCTAGATGAGTCCACTATATCTACCTATATGCGGTATTACTCTACCGTTCTAAGTAAATTTGCATGTGTCACCTCTAAATATTCAAATGAACATCTGTTTTGTGTGCCCGTACCGCTCATGGAGCGACAGGGGGCGGTCAGTATCTTCCATGCTAAGCGGGTTATTCTCATGATGAGTGCTTATTCACTTGTCCTTGCACGAGAGGGGCTGGTAATCGGGATGCCCAGTCCCACTATTAAAATTACAAAATAATAAAACAAACTCCCGCGGAAAGTTGTTGGTATGGAGGGCACCCGAGGATTCGGCTAGCCATGGCTTGTGATTGTTGGTGGAGGGGGAGTAAACTTTACTTTATCGCTTGGGAACCGCCACTAATGTGTTTAGCATGGAAGATATTGAAAACTCTCGGGCGTGACGTTGACAGGAAAGGCATACCTCCCAAAATTTTATTTATGTCTGATTTAAGCTTTGAGCTCTGGCACCTCTGCAAATCCATGCTTCCCTCTGCAAAGGGCCTATCTATTTACTTTTATATTATTTTACTTTTATTGTTGAGTCATCACCTTCTCAAATAAGCACCAGTCCTGAGAGCACTATTGTCATTCTCATGCATTGTTAATAGTTAATGTTGTGTGCATCATGACTGGATCTCTTCTACCATGAATTACAATGTTTAGTCGCTGCTTGAAATTTGGAGGTGCTCTGCATTTATGTTTTGCGGTCTCAGAAAGGGCTAGCAAGATACCATGTTGTCATATTATATCATGATCGTTTTGACAAAGTGTTGGCATTTGAGGTACCTTATTATTGCTCGCTAGTTGATTATGCCATCGATATGAGTGAATATAATTTCTAAGAGTTATCATTTGCATGGTTAGTTATAATCTTTGCTGAAAACTTGGGTACTATTTAAGCATATATATAGATACAAGAACAAAAGAGTTTGTAAAAGTTTTTCTTTATCACTTTCAGTTTGTCAACTGAATTGCTTGAGGACAAGCAATGAGTTAAGCTTGGGGGAGTTGATACGTCTCCGTCATATCTACTTTTCCAAACACTTGCATTGAACATATGCCACTCAAGTCACTCAAGCGATCAATCATGTAGGCATTTCATTTCAATTGTTTCATAACATTTGCATTGAAATGTTCATGCTTAATAATATAATTGTCAAATTCATACAAACATTGACTAGGAGGTTTGTTATAGGGAATATCACCTTCATCAAATTTTATAAGAGAATTTACCTCTACTACCTATGGCAGTGTGTGATACATCTCCGTCGTATCTACTTTTCCAAACACTTTTGCTCTTGTTTTTGCTCCTAATTTGCATGATTTGAATGGAACTAACCCGGACTGACGCTGTTTTCAGCAGAATTGCCACGTGGCTCCGTCTGCCTAATTCCAACGCTATAAATTCACAATTCCGGAGAAAAAAATAAGAGAGGAAGTTTTATTGCGTTTCAAGATACGGAGCCGCCGCCACCTCCTGTTCTTCATCGGGAGGCCAGATCTGGAGTCCGTTTGGGGCTCCGGAGAGGGGGATCTTCCGGCATCGTCATCATCAACCATCCTTCATCACCAATTTCATGATGCTCACCGCCGGGAGTGAGTAATTCCTTCATAGGCTTGCTGGACGGTGATGAGTTGGATGAGATTTATCATGTAATCGAGTTAGTTTTGTTAGGGCTTGATCCCTAGTATCCACTATGTTCTGAGATTGATGTTGCTATGACTTTGCTATGCTTAATGCTTGTCACTAGGGCCCGAGTGCCATGATTCCAGATCTGAACCCATTATGTTTTCATGAATATATTTGTGTTCTTGATCCGACCTTGCAAGTTATATGCACCTGCTATGTGTTATGATCCGCATACCCCAAGGTGACAATAATTGGGATTCTTTCCGGTGATTGCCATAGTTTGAGGAGTTCATGTATTCACTAAGTGTTAATGCTTTGTTCCGGTTCTCTATTAAAAGGAGGCCTTAATATCCCTTAGTTTCCTTATGGACCCCTCTGCCACGAGAGGGTAGGACAAAAGATGTCATGCAAGTTCTTATTGCAAGCACGTATGACTATATACGGAATACATGCCTACATTACATTGATGAATTGGAGCTAGTTCTGTGTCGCCCTAGGTTATGACTGTTACATGATGAATGTTATCCAACATAATCACCGATCCAATGCCTACGAGCTTTTCATATATTGTTCTTGCTAAGTTACTACTGTTGCTACTGCTGTTACAATCGCTACTGTTATTGCTGCTACCGTTACTGTTACCATTACAATTATTGCTACTGCTATCAAACTATCATACTACTGTGCTACTGATCACTCTGCTGCAGATATTTAGTCTCAGGTGTGGTTGAATTGACAACTTAACTGCTAATACCTGCAAATATTCTTTGGCTCCCCTTGTGTCGAATCAATAAATTTGGGTTGAATACTCTACCCTCGAAAACTGTTGCGATCCCCTATACTTGTGGGTTATCAGTGTGTCAAGACCATGTATTTCTTCAATAGGTGGTAGATTCTTAACATCTTCAGCTTTAATACCTTTTTCCTTCATACATTTCTTTGCTTCTTGCATATCTTCAGGACTGAGAAATAAAATACCCCTCTTCTTCGGAGTGGGTTTGGGCGGTGGTTCAGGAAGTGTCCAATCATTATCATTCTTCAATATATTATTCAATAGTTCCTCAGCTTGTTCAATAGTTCGTTCCCTGAAAACACAACCAGCACAGCTATCTAAGTAGTCCCTAGAAGTATCGGTTAGTCCATTATAAAAGATATCAAGTATTTCATTTTTCTTAAGAGGATGATCAGGCAAAGAATTAAGTAATTGGAGAAGCCTCCCCCAAGCTTGAGGGAGATTCTCTTCTTTAATTTGCACAAAGTTAAATATTTCCTGTAAAGCAACTTGTTTCTTATGAGCAGGAAAATATTTTTCAGAGAAGTAATATATCATATCCTGGGGACTACGCACACAACCAGGAGCAAGAGTATTATACCATTCCTTAGCATCACCCTTTAATGAGAAAGGAAACAACTTAAGAATATAGTAATAGCGAATTTTTTCCTCATGAGCGAATAGGGTGGCTATATCATTTAACTTAGTAAGATGTGCCACAACGGTTGCAGTTTCATAGCCATGGAATGGATCAGATTCAACTAAAGTAATTAACTCAGGATCGACAGAGAATTCATAATCCTTATCAGTAACAAATATGGGAGAGGTAGCAAACTTAGGATCGTATTTCATTCTCTCCTTCATAGATTTTTCTTTCATTTTGGCAAGCAATTTTATAACTTCATCTCTATCATTACAAGCAAGAATAGCTCTAGCCGTCTCCCTTTCAAAGCAATGTTCATCAGGTGATTCAACTCTAGTAGGAGAGCTAGGCATAATAGGTGAATCAAAATTCTCAGAGTTTCAATAATTTCAACATTTTCAATTTCTTTAGCTTTAGCAAGTTGTTCATCAAGAAATTCACCAAGTGGCACAACATTATCAAGCATAGTACTAGCATCATCATAAGTATCATTCATAGCAGAAGCAGTGTCATCGATAACTTGCGACATATCAGAATTAATAGCAGGTGGTGGTGTTGCAAGCTTACTCAAAACAGAAGGTGAATCAAGTGCAGAGCTAGATGGCAGTTCCTTACCTCCCCTCATCTTAGAGGGAACGATCTTGGTCTTAGCGTCTTTCAGATTCTTCATAGTGATCAACAGATATAAATCCCAAGTGACTCAGCAAATAGAGCTATGCTCCCCGGCAACGGCGCCAGAAAAAGGTCTTGATAACCCACAAGTATAGGGGATCACAACAGTTTTCGAGGGTAGAGTATTCAACCCAAATTTATTGATTTGACACAAGGGGAGCCAAGGAATATTTGCAAGTATTAGCAGTTGAGTTGTCAATTCAACCACACCTGGAGACTAAATATCTGCAGCAAGTGATCAGTAGCACAGTAGTATGGTAGTTTGATAGCAGTAGCAATAATAGTAACAGTAGCAGTAACAGTAGCAGCAATAGTAGTAGCAATTGTGACAGTAGTAGCAACAGTAGTAACTTAGCAAGGAACAATATGTGAAAGACTCGTAGGCATTGGATCGGTGATTATGTTGGATAACATTCATCATGTAACAGTCATAACCTAGGGCGACACAAAACTAGCTCCAATTCATCAATGTAATGTAGGCATGTATTCCGTATATAGTCATACGTGCTTGCGATAAGAACTTGCATGACATCTTTTGTCCTACCCTCCCGTGGTAGCAGGGTCCATAAGGAAACTAAGGGATATTAAGGCCTCCTTTTAATAGAGAACCGGAACAAAGCATTAGCACTTAGTGAATACATGAACTCCTCAAACTACGACAATCACCGGAAAGAATCCCAATTATTGTCACCTTGGGGTATGCGGATCATAACACATAGCATGTGCGTATAACTTGCAAGATTGTATCAAGAACACAAATATATTCATGAAAACATAAAGGGTTCAGATCTGAAATCATGCACTCGGGCCCTAGTGACAAGCATTAAGCATAGCAAAGTCATAGCAACATCAATCTCAGAACATAGTGGATACTAGGGATCAAGCCCTAAAAAAACTAACTTGATTACATGATAAATCTCATCCAACTCATCACCGTCCAGCAAGCCTACGAAGGAATTACTCACTCCCGGCGGTGAGCATCATGAAATTGGTGATGAAGGATGGTTGATGATGACGATGACGGAAGATCCCCCTCTCCGGAGCCCCGAACGGACTCCAGATCTGGCCTCCTGATGAAGAACAGGAGGTGGCGGCGGCTCCGTATCGTGAAGTGCGATGAAACTTCTTCTCTTATTTTTTTCTCTGGAATTGTGAATTTATATGCCTGAGTTTAGGGTCAGCGGAGCCACGTGGGCCCCACAAGCCACCAGGGCGCGCCAGGGGGGGTGGCGCGCCCTGATGCCTCATGGGCAGCAGGTGGCCCCCCTCCAGTGGGTCTTGGCTCCAGTATTTTTTATTTAATCCATAAAAAATCTCCAAAAAGTTTCGTCCAATTCCAAGAACTTTTATTTCTGCACAAAAAACAACACCATGGTAGTTCTGCTGAAAACAGCGTCAGTCCGGGTTAGTTTCATTCAAATCATGCAAATTAGAGTCCAAAACAAGAGCAAAAGTGTTTGGAAAAGTAGATATGACGGAGACATATCAAGAGGTACCTGAGAATGATCTAGTGCCGCAAGAATAAAAACTTAATATTGTGTTTGTGTGGTGGCCGGGGGGGGGGGGGGGCTGAACAACCTGAACAAAGATAAGGACTATGTGGTTGATGCGAATAGGAGAAGGACTACCGACAATGTATCTGATGAGGGTGGAATGGAGAAGGCCGTTGACAGAGCTAGGGTTAAAAATCTGGATCCCGATGGCATGTCTTATGAGTCTACTACTCCTACTATTTTAAATACTACAAATAGTATTCTTATTGGACTAGCTGCAACAGTAGGAGTATGATTAGTAAATACTAAAGTAGATATTGACAATTTTGTAGATGCTATCAAGAATTTTGACGATGCGAAAGTAATATTTTCCATGCTAGTATGAATAAAGATGAGGCTAGTATCTCTTGCAATGGGTCTAAGAAAGCAAGTTTTGATTCTGAAACAATTCATAATCTTTATTCTGATGAGGAGAATGTTGATGCAAATGATATTGATTTTGAAAGGGCTAGTTATCGACTAGAGGGGGGTGAATAGGTGATTTTTATGAAAGGCTTCGAAAACAGGCAATGTCTTCGAAGTAAGCGGAAGCAAGATGAGAACTAGCAAAGCCTATCAATAATATGAACATGTATGACAAGCATAGACGTCATACATACAAGCATGCGTTGAACATAAACACAAGAAGCATGAAGATAAATGAGTAAACAAATGAATGGCTCCAGGGAATATCTTCAAACACAGACAAGCATGCAAAGGCTTCACAGTTCAAAACAGTAAGTAAGGAAGAGAAAGGATAGAACCAGGAGCACGGGGAAGACAATGATTTGTTTGACCAGTTCCAACTGCTGTGACAGTTGTACGTCTGGTTAGGGAGGCTGAGATTGAACTCAGAAGACCATGTCTGCACCTTATTCCCCTTGAGCTAAGGTCACTTAGACCTTGCCCAATCACTCTAGTAAGTCTTCAAGGTAGACTTCCAAACCTTCACAGACTTCGTTCACCGGCAATCCATAATGATTCTTGGATGCTCAGAACGTGACGCCTAACCGGCTGGAAGATCACAGTCTTCAAGTGTAACAAGTCTTCGGTTCACTCAGAATAGAATGTCTTCAGTGACGCTCAATCACTTTGGGCTCTGGGTGTTTTGGGTTTTGTCCTCGCAAGTATTCTCTCTCAAAGGCTTCGAGGTGGGTTGCTCTCAAACGACAAAAGCTGTGCACTAACTCGGAGCAGCCACCAATTTATGGTGGTAGGGGGTGGCTATTTATAGCCAGGAGGCAACCCGACATGATATGTCCGAAATGACCTTGGGTCATAGGGAAGCTAACATGTGTCCAACGGTCGGATCCCAACACACGCGGCAACTTTACTTGGGCTCCAAGCAAAGCCGACTCAACCAACTCTGGAAGAGGTTTTCTCTCATTTGTCTTCGCTCGAAGACATAGGATTTGGGTTGAGCATCACGTCAGTTTCTAACTTCGTTTACCTCGACCCCACTTAATAGTACGGTGGTTCCTATGACTCAAGAAAGCAGAAAATGAAACTACCAAAAGACTAAGTCTTCGCGTTCCATTGGCTTCAAGTGAATATCTTCAAGAGCCATTATCTTCAACACAAATGTCTTCGTGAACCACCATTGTCTTCAATGTCTTCATACATTTTTAGGGGTCATCTTCGATGGGTAAACCGAATCAATAGGGACTTCTACTTGTGTTCTCCTGTGAATCTCACAAACACATTAGTCCCACAACCAAGTTTGTCTTCAATACTCCAAAACCAACAAGGGGTGGCACTAGATGCACTTACAGATTTAGATGGTTCAATTAGAGGTTTAGCTTCATTGGGTAAAGTAGGGTTTAAATTTAAAATAAAGGCCTTTTTACAATTTGAAAAGTAAAGTTGCCAATAGTGATCACAAAAACATGTTTTGTGATGGCGAGATTATTATATAAATGATTGTGGAGCATAATTTGTTGTTTCTGGGTGTGCAAAAAACTAAAAAGCAAAGTCACTCTTTGCCATGGTTAAATAGAATTAATTGTATAAGGAATTTATTTGGGTGTGTATCTACTACTAATTAATCGGTAGTTTGTTGGTTTCGTTCCATCACTTCCACCCATCCCATTGATACATGCCTACTCCCACCAATTCTTTTCCAAACCAGGTGATAACCCCATTAAACAATTCAAACCAACCCCACCTCCTTGTTTCTAGGAAAGAATCCCTTGTAAAACGATCGACATAAATCAAATATACATATCCAATAGCAAGAAATCCCTTGCAAGCAAATGAAAAAATCAACTCGTGTAGTTGTGTGTACAAAATCTCAATCACATCATATATTTGATTACCTTTGCCTATGGATTCCCTCCCCATTATATATCTCAATCTCAACCCAATCAAATTTTCCTACGTTGAACCATTAGAATAAAGTTGCCCCCGTTGCAATGCACACGTATTTAGCTAGCCCCTTCTAAAGGTTAAAGTGGGGTATTTCGCTTGGTGTTGATAGTGATATGTTCGATATTACTGGATATGAGTTTGATGACTTTCATGCAAGAATGTTAGCTAGACAAAAACTTGTCAGACCATATTTGGAACATTGTATCCATGTATGGTGCCGCTCATGTGATAAAGAGGACTTTTTTGTAGAGTTCGTTTATGTTTGTGACTACAATGGCTAAGCTTGATTTTCTAGTGGCCCTTACAACATTATTAATTGAGTGAGAGCAGTAGAGTTAAGAGGTTATCCAAGTGGTCTAATTTGTCTAATTTAGTCATTCAACCTTTATAAAATTAAGGAAATAGAATTGACTGGTAGAATATTTACCTCATGAAATAATCATAGCTCTCCCCACTTTGAAAAAATAGACAGAGTTCTTTTTTTTTTGCGCATAAAAATAGATAGAGTTCTGATGAAGACTAGTTGGGAAAGCATGTTTCCTACGATGTTTATTAAAACTTGGCCTAGACCTTCCGGTTTTGGTCAATGTTGGTTCCTTAATGTCGAGGGGGAGTGGTTTCACTATATCCCCATGCCACACATACCGTATTTTCGTATGTTTGCCTAGCTATTGGAAAATGAAATGCATGATCATTCAGCTTTTGTTTCCCTAGTGAATAAAATCAAGTCTCTGATAACTAGTCGGCAAAGTTGTATTACTTAGGCATTGTTAAAACTATGTATGTCGTTACATGGTGGCTATGCGCACCTCAAAGCTCACACGGTTGTATAGCTATGATTTAGACATGAAAATGTATAAGAGTTGTCACCACTGCATGCGTGAATAGCACCGACCCCTCATCTTTGACCGGCCGATGACCATGCGTCATGATGATGGTTAGCAATGACCGACCAATCCAAATATGTCAGTGATATAATTCGGAGGGCTCGGCTAGAGTTTCATCACCGACCGGTCTAAAGTTGGTTGGTTAGTGATCATGTGTTCTCATGGTCAAAATGGACGGCTTCTAATCACTGACCGGCCATTAAGACCAACTTGTGTTACACATTCAAATCCGACCCTTCTGCTTCCCACCGGTTAGTGTTGTTATTTACGCAGCCAGTTATAAGCCATGTCCACTGCCCGTCCCCATTCCAAACTCTCACTACCTCCGCCAAGCCCTCTCTGGTTAGTTTTCATTATGTCCGAACACGCACTCATTGGTACAACGACGTCCTATACAAACAGTTTTTACCCCCTTTTCGCGACATATTTTTAAACTGTCGCCTTGCCTATGTGGGCGATAGTGGGGTCCATCCCATACGACCCAGAAAATCATCGGCGATAGCTCCTCCGGTCACACACGCTTAGCGCATATGTGTAGCGACCCGACCTCAAACGGTCAAGCCTCTGTGTATCTGTGCCATCCCTGGATCAGTATGCTGGCACACACAGTACATCAATGTATATATCAAAGTGCAATCACATGAATAAATAACGTAAAACATATATATATATATACCTCATAAGTCTCAGCGGAAACAGTCAAACGGGTGTGGAGTCCCATCAACGCCAACGACAAGTTGAGTGTAGACCGTAACCCTATACTCGTAACTCTTACCCGTCGTAGAAATACCTGCAACATGATACGTTGCAGCCGTGTAGGTCAGTACATTGAATGTACCGGCAAGATCACGAATAAGAGAAACAGACGATAAAACTATTCTATATGCAATATGGCTTTGTGGCTCTATGTCTGAGTTTTTTTTTCCGCGTAAAAGCTGGTTTTATTTTCCCTACAACAAAGGAATAAATCAGGAGTCTTCCCTACAGAGTTATCTACTATGACATGGTTCCGCCAACCGATGTCTCATAGCCCATAAGTATCATAAGTTGCCACAAATTAGTTATCAGTCCGGTGTTGAGAGTTCGGAGATAGATCCAAGTCCAGATGCTCAAATTGTCCGTAACCGGGGACACGGCTAATCGATTAGGTTTTAACTCTGCAGAGTGTTGTGCACTTTACCCACAATATTCGATCCCTCTTTTTACGTTCTCGCACTTCAGGGTGTTTGAGAACAAGACGACCGAAACATGGTCTTCCGAAGAGTTCCTCTGACCACTGTCCGGTGCTCATCCAATCCTACCGTAGTTCTACATCTGCTAGCACCGTCCCAGCCAGAGTCACAACTAAGGTCAACCAAGCCAGAGCCCATAATGACTTGCGGTTGCACAGGTAAGCTTCCGGGCGTGAAGTATTCTTCCGTCTCTTTGAGTCTGGGTGGAACTTTCCACATGAGTACTGGCCTACTCCAGCTCACAACGCATCCACTGGGTACTCCAGGGTGCCGCACGGTCCAATTTCCACCCAGTAGTGTGTATTGAAATCTTGTCTCGAGTCTTGAAGTCTTGAGGTCTTGAAGATGCACGCCTTGAAGATGCCATCATGGAGTTGTCGTCATTGACGTAGAGTCTTCATGAAATTGTCGTCATTGACGCAGAGTCCTCCTTCTCACACCACTCACGAACACTCATACCAAACCCCGTCTACTATAGCGTAGCATTAAAATAAATAACGTTCCCGGGCTCAGTAACAGGGGAGTGGGTTCCTACCTCATGCATTCTACTCAACTACAAGATTCAATCACTACTGGAGGAATTGTTGGAATGGTAACACTAAATGCATTAAAAACATAGGCATGATAAAATGGTCAAAGTGAACTTGCCTGGTAATAGTTGATGAAGATTATATCGCTCTCAGAAAACTTGATATAACTATTCGTCACTCTCCGAGGAAATCTATTATAATTCACACAATTGCATACACATAAATAATCACTCTAACAATCAAAAAGAAAGAAACCACAAATAAGACTCACAAAGGAAAAACCAAAGAAAATCCAAATAAAACTAAAGGAAAACTCAAAAAAAAGGCTAGGGAAAAGTCAACTCACACAATTTAACCTCAACAACACTAATCTACCCTAAACAAATAATTAACAGTAAAGAAACTAATAATTTAGTAATTTAACAGCAATTATTTTACTAAACAATTTACTAGCAAAAGAAATTAATTTAAAAGCTATTATAAAACTCTAGTTATGACATAGGCAATTTCTAACACCAAGAAAACAACTAAAACAATATTAATTAATTAGAAAAACTAAAATATTGTTAAACAATAGAAACAAAAGTTAATTATATTAAAGTGGCAAAAAGAATTACTTTTTAATATACCAAAACTAATTCTATTAACTATAATCAGGGCTAAGCAATTTATACCATAAAACATCACTAAAATAATCTAAATAACTAATCTACAGCAAAGAAAATATAATCCTGATGAATTAACAGAAACTAATTTACTATATTGTTTTAATAGCAAAAGAATCCAAATTAATAACTATTTATATCACTAGTTAATAGCTATTCATGTTTTAATCCTAAACAGTAGCAAATCAAATTTTAGTTAATTCTAAATAATTACCTACTGTTGTCTAACAGAAATATTCTACAACGTATTAAAATCTACAAAAATAATTAATTAGAAATAATTAAATACAACAAATTAATGACTAAAACAACTACATAAGCAAAACAATACTGTTTTAACTAAAAGCCTAATTTAAATTATTATAAAAATACTCAAATTAATCCTACTGCAAAACAATTCAACTAGTGACTAGGAGCAAAAAGAATCAATCAAAAACCTATTTTTAAATAAAAGTTATAAGCAATATAGTGTTTAAAGTAAATCTGTTCAAATTCAGACTTAAAAACTTCAAACACGAAAAACTTTTGGATCTACCAAAACTACACAATATTATGAAACCGTAGCAATTGGAATCACTCCATTTGGATCAGTAGACTAGGAGATATGATGTTTTTTAAGATTGCTATTTTTCTGAAAAGAAGAAATATGAGATTTTCCTGTAGCTCACCGGGAGTCGCCGGAGTTGGGGAAGGAGAGCATGGGACGGGGAAGATAGCGTCACATCAACCTCAGGGGAGGCCGAGGAAGGACCAACCGAGCCTCGGGCGGCGGTGAAGAAGCCGCCGGAGTTTACAAACTCCGACGAGCAATTATGCGGGATAGGGAGGGGGATAAGCTCCCATAGGAGAGGGATTTGGGCGAGGGGGGAGAGGGAAACACGAGGGAGGTATTTATAGGGCGAGGGGGTGTCGAGGTGCGTGCGTCCATGGCGAGAAAAAAATGGCAAGGCCGGATCTCCGGCGAGCAAAATCTGGGGCATTAATGGCCTCTTTAATGGGAGGAGAAGGTTTAGGGGAAGGAGGGGGATCCATTCAGCGAGATTTGGGGCGAGGGGGACCGAGGGAAGGGGGTGGGGCGTGGGGGAGGTGCTACCTCTGTACGTACGTGCGTGTGTGCTGGAGGTAGGAGATGAGCACGGGGAAGATGGGCCACAGCGCTTAGTGGGCTTTGGCCATTTTTGTTTAAACAAAAGACAGATCAGAAAAAATAAATAGGCAGAAATAAATTATACTTTTATATAGACATATTATATATCAAAATTGTAAGAATAAAATATTCTAAAATATGAACTATTTTTCAGAGGCAAATAAAATTTACTGAAATTCTAATAAATGCAAATGCATTATGTGGCCATTTAAAAAAATTCAAATTAAATTTTGAAATATTCAAAATAGCTCCAAAATGATTTTCTCCTATTTTTACATTGGAGGGAATCATTTTACACTCAATTCCATATATTTATTATATAGGATAAATAATTTGCATAAAACCAAATAAAGCAATATTCAAATAAAAATAAGGAATGGTTATTAAATTTAATTCAAATATTTTTCAAACCACTTTGGGTTGGTTTCATAATTTATTTCCATATAATTATTTCCAATATTTGAAGGAGTCCTATTACCTTCTCTCTTTATTTATTGTGAAATACATGGAAAAGATTTTGAAACCCATTTGGAGGATTTTCAAAAGTGGCTCAAATGCCATTTTGAAAGTAGCCTCACTACTTCCCACTCTATTTCCAAAATGTGAAGAAGTCATGTTATCTTCCCTCATGAAAATCCTTGAGCGGCATAAAGTTTCTGGTTTAAAAAATATTTTCAAATCCCTTTTCTTTAATGGAAGAAGTCATATCATCTTCACTCTAGGGTTTTGTGATGAAATGAATTTGAATTCTTGGAACCCAAATGCAAAAATAAAAGTTTGGGAAAGTCCTTTTATTCCCTCTCATTCAACTTTCAAAAGTTTCAAATTTTCACTCAATTTCACACAATCAATCACACAACAATCAAACAAACAATCATAATTATTTATTTAATATAACATTCCAAAATTTAGAATTTTGGGATGTTACAAACCTACCACACTTAAAATGAATCTCGTCCTCGAGATTCGGAGAGGCTAGCAAGAAAAGGTTAGGGTTTGGGGTCTTCTACCAAATCCATTAGTCGGGGAAGTCTGGGGTGCTACCACACTTATAATCAAAGCCATGGGTCCATCAAAATTCAGGTACTTCTCTCCTGGACAGTATCTGTCTTCTCACAAAATCTTGAGTCCTTTCATAAGTTCTTCCAGGCTTGACAGGTCTGACGCCAATACTAAACAACGGTCGTTAATCTCATGGTGGTCAACAAATAATGGTTTCTCCTGCAGGAAAATGGTCTGGGTTGAATCTCACCGTATAACCTACGTTTGGCAACAATTGTCTGGTACATGGATAAATCGTCCTACCATTCTAAGGTTTCAACAAGGTTTCAACGATTGTCGACTCTCTACTATGGGTAAGTCACTCTAGATTTACCATTCCAAATAGCAAGAGTGAATGATAAGAGTAAGTCGGTATGGTGATCAATCCATTCCGCACCCAAATCATTACCCTGTATAAGGTTTAGCGAATCTCGTATTTCTAACACTCAGGCATTCTCACAAGCATTGCAGAACTTCTCTTGTCCACGAACTGGGTTCGGGTAAATCCATTGATTCTGCAAGCCAAGTATAATATCTATTGTTGCTTCACAACTCTCGGGGTTTACGTATCCTCCTATGAAACGTTTGCTGATGAAATTGTAACTTCTCCATGATTCCTTCTTCAACAATATTGTGCTTGTTTCCTGATCAATCCCGAGGTCTGGGGCTAGGGTCCCATTTCAAATCTTGTATAGTTTCGTCTTGTCTTTGGGTCATATCTGCTACATATTCCATTATTAACATTCATAGGTCTCTCAAGTCGTGTGGCTTCTTACCTTCATCGTATCCAAAAATTCACTCATTGGTCCAAAACTCCTTGGGCATGAACAGTACATTCTCCTCCGTTAACCCCGTGGTTTCACAAATTACTTCCACACTTATAATGAAATGTACTAGTTCATCCATAGGTCTTATTCTTCATATCTCCGAACATGATCACAATAACATACATTTCAACAAATAAGATCAGGACACCTTTATTTTTATTGATTCATGAACCATTACAATCTCCGAGATTTCCATTACATAATTCAACTCCATATCCTCATGAAAATAAGAGTGTTTCCTTCTACACTTATTACTGATATCAAAATTTTCAGCTACTCAACTCCAGCTTTCTCCTTGGCGGGACAGTCATTAGCGAAATGTCCTGCTTCCTTGCAGCAAAAACAAATGACTTCCGACAAGTCTCGGGTCTTCTTTGTGACAATGCAAGCTCCGTGGGTGCTTGGCTTCTTCTCTGGACATTTATCGGCGTAGTGGCCTAAATTCTTGCACCAGAAACACATGATCTGACTCAGATCCTTCTTTGCAGAAATTGGGTTGTTTTGAGGATGTTTTTGTTTTCTCTTCCGGGGCTTCTTTGTTCCGATCAAACCTTTTATTTCCTGTGGATCAAACTCCACTTTTTCGTCGGGAAGTATCCCAGATACTCTTTTCTTTCCTTCATGCAATACTGTGAAAAATGTCCTTCTCCACATGAATAACAGGCATTGGAGTAAAATCTGGTTTGGCCTTCTCCATCAGGGTCTTCAACAACTTCCTTCATTACAAGGTCTTCTAAACCTTCCTTGAGGGCTTCCTTCATGGCTTCCTTCTGTTACTTGATGACTTCTTGTATCTTGGGGTACATTTGGCATTGAGCCGGGTAATGAGTAGTTCCTTCACACAAGAAACATGTCACCAGCCTAGCTGGGCATTCTCCATCCAGGTGATTGTCTTCACAATGAGGGCATCCATCCTTGTGTTTTTCCTGGGTGTGTCCTATTTCTCCGCATATCTTGCAGGCACAAGGTTTCTTCATCGGGTTATCATAATGCTGCCGGATGAGACGGGACCTTAACAGAGTCTTCTTGAATTCCTCCCAAGTTTTTGCTCCATTACATCCTTGTATGGCTTGATGCATTTTCCACCAGGTTGCAGCACTTTTTGTAAAGTACTGAAGAGCGTATTGAACCTCATACTTCCTTGCAACCAAGTTGTTTCCGAGATGATTCTCCATGTTCTGAATCCATAGCTCTACCTCCAACTGAGTCATCGGTCCAGAGAATACAAGTTCATCTTCATTCATCATCTATTGGGTCCAAGGGTTTTGGGATGAGATACGAGAGAGAGATACACACAATACAAACAATAGTTTTGAAAATAGGTTTTATTTGTGGCTGTCGGAAAAACATCACACAATGACAGCTCACAAATCATCGCATCTAACCTGAGTATATAACAGGGGTTTGGTCTTCTAAAGGTCATATAAAATCTTGGAATTCTTCAGGGTCTTCAATTTCTTCGAGTCTTCGGAGTCTTCAATTGTTGTAGTTGCAATTCTTCTATTGCATGATGAAATACTCTTTATTCTGAAGTGGTCCTCAGTTGTTCTTCGAGGGGTCGAAAGGGAAAGGGGTGTATTCTAACTACTTGAGGTAAAACTCAGAAAAGGGTGAGAAGTAGAGGATCCTTTTGAAGAGAAAATTTTCGAGGTATCCTGTCCTAGGGCTTTCCAGTTTCTAGGGTCACGTCCTACAGTCAACATGTGCTCTGATACCATCTCTGTAGCGACCCGACCTCAAACGGTCAAGCCTCTGTGTATCTGTGCCATCCCTGGATCAGTATGCTGGCACACACAGTACATCAATGTATATATCAAAGTGCAATCAAATGTATAAATAATGTAAAACTGATATATATACCTCATAAGTCTCAGCGGAAACAGTCAAACGGGTGTGGAGTCCCATCAACGCCAACGGCAAGTTGAGCGTAGACCGTAACCCTATACTCGTAACTCTTACCCGTCGTAGAAATACCTGCAACATGATACGTTGCAGCCGTGTAGGTCAGTACATTGAATGTACCGGCAAGATCACAAATAAGAGAAACAGACGATAAAACTATTCTATGTGCAATATGGCTTTGTGGCTCTATGTCTGAGTTTTTTTTTTCCGCGTAAAAGCTGGTTTTATTTTCCCTACAACAAAGGAATAAATCAGGAGTCTTCCCTACAGAGTTATCTACTATGACATGGTTCCGCCAACCGATGTCTCATAGCCCATAAGTATCATAAGTTGCCACAAATTAGTTATCAGTCCGGTGTTGAGAGTTCGGAGATAGATCCAAGTCCAGATGCTCAAATTGTCCGTAACCGGGGACACGGCTAATCGATTAGGTTTTAACTCTGCAGAGTGTTGTGCACTTTACCCACAAGATTCGATCCCTCTTTTTACGTTCTCGCACTTCAGGGTGTTTGAGAACAAGACGACCGAAACATGGTCTTCCGAAGAGTTCCTCTGACCACTGTCCGGTGCTCATCCAATCCTACCGTAGTTCTACATCTGCTAGCACCGTCCCAGCCAGAGTCACAACTAAGGTCAACCAAGCCAGAGCCCATAATGACTTGCGGTTGCACAGGTAAGCTTCCGGGCGTGAAGTATTCTTCCGTCTCTTTGAGTCTGGGTGGAACTTTCCACATGAGTACTGGCCTACTCCAGCTCACAACGCATCCACTGGGTACTCCAGGGTGCCGCACGGTCCAATTTCCACCCAGTAGTGTGTATTGAAATCTTGTCTCGAGTCTTGAAGTCTTGAGGTCTTGAAGATGCAGGCCTTGAAGATGCCATCATGGAGTTGTCGTCATTGACGTAGAGTCTTCATGAAATTGTCGTCATTGACGCAGAGTCCTCCTTCTCACACCACTCACGAACACTCATACCAAACCCCGTCTACTATAGCGTAGCATTAAAATAAATAACGTTCCCGGGCTCAGTAACAGGGGAGTGGGTTCCTACCTCATGCATTCTACTCAACTACAAGATTCAATCACTACTGGAGGAATTGTTGGAATGGTAACACTAAATGCATTAAAAACATAGGCATGATAAAATGGTCAAAGTGAACTTGCCTGGTAATAGTTGATGAAGATTATATCGCTCTCAGAAAACTTGATATAACTATTCGTCACTCTCCGAGGAAATCTATTATAATTCACACAATTGCATACACATAAATAATCACTCTAACAATCAAAAAGAAAGAAACCACAAATAAGACTCACAAAGGAAAAACCAAAGAAAATCCAAATAAAACTAAAGGAAAACTCAAAAGCAAGGCTAGGGAAAAGTCAACTCACACAATTTAACCACAACAACACTAATCTACCCTAAACAAATAATTAACAGTAAACAAACTAATAATTTAGTAATTTAACAGCAATTATTTTACTAAACAATTTACTAGCAAAAGAAATTAATTTAAAAGCTATTATAAAACTCTAGTTATGACATAGGCAATTTCTAACACCAAGAAAATAACTAAAACAATATTAATTAATTACAAAAACTAAAATATTGTTAAACAACAGAAACAAAAGTTAATTATATTAAAGTGGCAAAAAGAATTACTTTTTAATATACCAAAACTAATTCTATTAACTATAATCAGGGCTAAGCAATTTATACCATAAAACAACACTAAAATAATCTAAATAACTAATCTACATCAAAGAAAATATAATCCTGATGAATTAACAGAAACTAATTTACTATATTGTTTTAATAGCAAAAGAATCCAAATTAATAACTATTTATATCACTAGTTAATAGCTATTCATGTTTTAATCCTAAACAGTAGCAAATCAAATTTTAATTAATTCTAAATAATTACCTACTGTTGTCTAACAGAAATATTCTACAACATATTAAAATCTACAAAAATAATTAATTAGAAATAATTAAATACAACAAATTAATGACTAAAACAACTACATAAGCAAAACAATACTGTTTTAACTAAAAGCCTAATTTAAATTATTATAAAAATACCCAAATTAATCCTAGTGCAAAACAATTCAACTAGTGACTAGGAGCAAAAAGAATCAATCAAAAACCTTTTATATAGACATATTATATATCAAAATTGTAAGAATAAAATATTCTAAAATATGAACTATTTTTCAGAGGCAAATAAAATTTACTGAAATTCTAATAAATGCAAATGCATTATGTGGCCATTTAAAAAAATTCAAATTAAATTTTGAAATATTCAAAATAGCTCCAAAATGATTTTCTCCTATTTTTACATTGGAGGGAATCATTTTGCACTCAATTCCATATATTTATTATATAGGATAAATAATTTGCATAAAACCAAATAAAGCAATATTCAAATAAAAATAAGGAATGGTTATTAAATTTAATTCAAATATTTTTCAAACCACTTTTTGTTGGTTTCATGATTTATTTCCATATATTTATTTCCAATATTTGAAGGAGTCCTATTACCTTCTCTCTTTATTTATTGTGAAATACATGGAAAAGATTTTGAAACCCATGTGGAGGATTTTCAAAAGTGGCTCAAATGCCATTTTGAAAGTAGCCTCACTACTTCCCACTCTATTTCCAAAATGTGAAGAAGTCATGTTATCTTCCCTCATGAAAATCCTTGAGTGGCATAAAGTTTCTGGTTTAAAAAATATTTTCAAATCCCTTTTCTTTATTGGAAGAAGTCATATCATCTTCACTCTAGGGTTTTGTGATGAAATGAATTTGAATTCTTGGAACCCAAATGCAAAAATAAAAGTTTGGGAAAGTCCCTTTATTCCCTCTCATTCAACTTTCAAAAGTTTCAAATTTTAACTCAATTTCACACAATCAATCACACAACAATCAAACAAACAATCATAATTCTTTATTTAATATAACATTCCAAAATTTAGAATTTTGGGATGTTACAATATGCTCGGGGAAGCTAGCGCAGACAATTTCGCCGGACAAGACGTGTGAGATCGTCTTGGCATCCCACACAATAATTATGGACCAAACATTTGTGTTGGCAGACCGCATCACACACAGCTTTCTGTATAGCCTTGTCGGTGCTGGGTGGAGTGATCAGAGATGATTTGCCTCAGTTAAGCGTTTGCGTTGTTCAAGTATATCACACACGATTCGCTAAAGAAAACTGTATGCCATAGGGCTATCCATCACACACGCTTTTACTGCTGGAAACGTTTGTAAAGCTCCATGACCCATTTAGCAGGTTTATTAGTTTACTATTAATACTCCCAGTATTAAGTAAATTCACATTTCATATCGAACAGATGTTTGCCACTTTCATATCGGGCATACAAATATATTTTAACATCACAGTACAGATAGCTACGTCACAACAGCACAGTACACCATATAGCTAGTTCACCTTCATAAGTACAAAGTATGTTGAGCACAATATTAGAACAATATATTCATTTCCCTAATTGGCTGATGTATGTTGGTGGATGTGTGCATGATCAACCAAATTCGTCTTTGCCAGCTCTGCTTTCAGTTCAGTAAGAGCCTGTTTTGCACTGCCCAACTTTGAAAGTTCCTCCTCCTTATCAACACCATCTTAGCAAAGTTTAATTTAGAAAATCTGAGCTCATTCTCCATCTTCCTCTTTTCTTCCCGTATCTTGAAATACTCTTCAGCGTTGACAACATTTTCTCTAAGCCTATCTCTATTCTCTTCCTCATACTTGCTCCATAGCTTTGCTAGGCACATCCTCAGAGACTGTGGCCACTCTTGATCAACCCACTCCATGTAAGAACACTTTCATTCATCCTATAATATTTAAAACTAAATCAATTACAATTGTAGGAAAAAAATTGGTTTCTAGCAACTTAGAAATCACCGCATACATATTTTGAAAAACTGAAGAAATACATTAATTATGACATAATGATGACCCACAAGTGTAGGGGATCAATCGTAGTCCTTTATATAAGTAAGAGTGTCGAACCCAACGAGGAGCAGAAGGAAATGACAAGCGGTTTTCAGCAAGGTAATTTCTGCAAGCACTGAAATTATCGGTAACGAGTAGTTTGATAGCAAGATAATTTGTAACAAGTGACAAATAGCAATAGTAACAAAGTGTGCAGCAAGTTGGCCCAATCCTTTTTATAGCAAAGGACAAGCCGGAATGATTTCTTATAATAAGTAACACGTTCTCGAGGACACATGGGAATTTCATCTAGTCACTTTCATCATGTTTGTTTGATTCGCGTTCGCTACTTTGATAATTTGATATGTGGGTGGACCGGTGCTTGGGTGCTGTTCTTACTTTAACAAGCCTCCCACTTATGATTACCCCCTCTCGCAAGCATCCGCAACTACGAAAGAAGAATTAAGATAACTCTAACCATAGCATTAAACATATGGATCCAAATCAGCCCCTTACGGAATAGCGCATAAACTAGGGTTTAAGCTTCTGTCACTCTAGCAACCCATCATCTAATTACTACTCCACAATGCATTTCCTTAGGCCCAAAGATGGTGAAGTGTCATGTAGTCAACGTTCACATAACACCACTAAGAGAATCAACAACATACATATCATCAAAATATCGAACGAATACCAAATTCACATGATTACTTATGACAAGACTTCTCCCATGTCCTCAAGAACAAAAGTAACTACTCACACATCATCAACATGCCCAAGATTAGTAGGGTATTGAATTGCATAATAGATCTGAACATATAATCTTTCACCAAATAAACCAACTAGCATAAACTACAAGGTGTAATCAACACTACTAGCAACCCACAGGTACCAATCTGAGGTTTTGAGACAAAGATTGAATACAAGAGATGAACTAGGGTTTGAGATGAGATGGTGCTGGTGAAGATGTTGATGAAGATTAGTCCTCCCATGATGAGAGGATCGCTGGTGGTGTCGATGGCGACGATTTCCCCCTCCCGGAGGGAAGTATCCCCGGCAGAATCTCTCCGCCGGAGAGCAAAAGTGCTCATGCCCAAGTTTCGCCTCGAGACGACGGCACACCGTCCCGAAAGTCTTCTCTATAATTTTTTTTAGGTCAAATGCACTTATATACCAGAAAATGGGGGCCAGAAGTGGGCCAGGGGCCCCACGAGGTACCAGGGCGCGCCTGGGGGGGTGGGGGGGGGGTGGCACGCCCTGGTGCCTCCTGGGCACCTGGGTGGCCCCCTCTGGTACTTCTTGACGCCAATATTTTTTATATATTCCAAAATAAATCTCCAGAATTTTTTAGCTCATTTGGAGTTGTGCAGAATAGGTATCTCTGACATAGCTTTTTCAGGTCCAGAATTCCACCTGCCGGCATTCTCCCTCCGTGTGTAAATCTTGCATATTAAGAGAGAAAAAGCATTAGAATTTCTCCATAAAGTGTTATATTGATAAAAAACATTATAAATAACAGTAGCAAAACATGATGCAAAATTGACGTATCAACTCCCCAAGCTTAGACCTCGCTTGTCCTCAAGCGAAAGCCGATATCGATAATCATGTCCACATGTTTAGAGATAGTGGTGTCGATAAAAACAAAATACGGACATAGAAGCATCATGATCTTTATTATAATAGCAATATTTATTATCATAAACTTCTCATGAGCAAGTAACAATTCATCACAACAATAGAGTATAAGGCATAAACTTTATTGAAAACTAACAAACTATGTTCTCAGTCAACAATGCAATTGCAATTCATCATATTTTCACGAAGGGTCTCATGTAGGAGCTATTTTAGCAAGTCCACATACTCAACCATCATTTAGTCTTCTATGATTGCTAACACTCACGACATATATATGGAGCAAAAAGTTTCAGCCAGACACATAGAAAGATAGGGGCTTATGATTTCGCCTCCCAACTTATTCACCTCAAGGGTGATGTCAACAATAATAACTCATGATCACTCATATCCAGCTGGATATATGTGCCTAGATCTTTCCCCACGACATGATGCTTGCAAAAGAGAAAAATAAAAAGGAATAGAGGAGAACACTATTGACCCTTGCATAAAAAGTAAATACATAAAAGTAAAGGATAGGCCCTTCGCAGAGGGAAGCAGAGGTTGTCATGCGCTTTTTGTTGTTGGATGCAAGAGCTCTTAATGCAAAGGAACGTCACTTTATATTGCCCCTTGTGATAGCAACCTTTATTATGCAGTCCGTCGCTTTTATTTCTTTACCATCACAAGTTCGTACAAAGCTTATTTCCCTTACAATAAAAGTTCAGACATATTTAGAGGCAATTTTTATTGCTTTTTGCACCGATGACAACTTACTTGAAGGATCTTATTCAATCCATAGGTAGATATAGTGGACTCTCATGACATGAAACTGGGTTTAAGGGTTTTGGATGCACAAGTAGTATCTCTACTTGGTGTAGATTTTTGGCTAGCAAAGGTATTGGGCAAGCACCACATGTTGGAGGATCTATAACAATATAACTTCTATGTGAATATGAACAAACATAATTCATTACGTTGTCTTCCTTGTCCAACGTCAACAATTTGACATAAAATATTTAATGGGGGCTCACAATCATAAAAGATGTCCAAGATAGTGTATTTACATGTGAATCTTTTCTTCCCTTATTAATTCTTTCATGAATTGCATCATTGACTAATACTATGTTTGTTACCCTCCAATAAATTTTACCACTTATACTTTTCTTTATGTAATGTCATTATTTTACATAAGATTAGCATATGATCTTTTTCATTATTTTCATTGCTATGATTAAAACATGAAAGTAAAGAGGCAAAAACTCAAACTAATCTTTATTATATAGCTCTCAACTCGATTACATAGATAGATGGATCACGAAACTAGCACTCGAAAATTGATCATACTAAACTTTTATTCAACTAGATCACGAAATAACTAAGGATCGAACTAGAAGTAGGTAAAGATAATAAAAGTGATGGTGATACGATACCGGGGCATCTCCCCCAAGCTTGGCACAAGCCAAGGGGAGTGCCCATACCCATGTGCTCAAGTTTCCTTCTCCGGTGATGGTGGTGGTGATGAAGTGATGGGTGTCGGTACCAAAACCGACAGATCTCGGGTAGGGGATCCGAATTGTGGGTCTAGGAATCAATGGTTAACAGAGAGCGTAGGGATGGCGATTTACCCAGGTTCGGGCCCTCTCGAAGAGGTAATACCCTACGTCCTGCTAGATTGTATTGATGTGATTGTATGAAGGTTACAGAGTTGATCTACCTCGAGATCGGATGGGCTAAACCCTAGGTAATGAATATGATGATCCTCTATGAACTAGGCCTTCTGGTTTATATAGACACCAGGAGGTCCTAGGGTTACACATGGTCAGTTACTATCAGGGGATAAACATGCTGGTCACGCCAATTATTCCTTGGAGGAGACGCCATGTCTTCGGAGGTTTCCTTCTGACACACGGGGTCGCCCACAATCCGGCCTTCCATCAACGAGTAGAGAGCGACCCACCAGCCCGGCCTACGAGAGATAGGTCGGCAGCCCGAGTACCCCCTAGTCCAGGACATCCTCAGTAGCCCCCGAACTAGCCTCCAATGACGAGGTTGCCGGTCTTCGGCATCTTCATGCTTCAAAGGTCTTCGGCTTGGGTGGCGAGTTCCTCCCTTTACCTGTATTCGATTTAACAATAGTTCGGCCACCAATAGATCCGAGGTACCCTCCGACCAGCGAGGCCCCGTGGGGCCCGTCATACCGCTTTTCTTCGCCTAGAATTAAATGACGACCCTCGATTTCTGCGCACCCACGGAATGCGAGTGGCCCGATGGGTTTTTACAAAAATGCCCCTCTTTGGGGGGAGTCAATGTTCTTTAATAGGCCAAGGGCGCGGAGGCTAACGCACCCCACGCCCCGCCATTCTCCCTCACGTCCTCGCGAGGCCACAACCAGCAAACGATGGCGAGCGTCCCAGGCTCTTCCTCACGCCCTCACGGCCCCCGTCAAGGTGATTGGGCGAGCTACTCCGTATCCCTCATGCGTTTACGCAGGCTCGAGACACAGGGATATCTCCCGGCTTTAGATCTCGCATCCACCCGCCCCGGATTAACTTCCGCAGATGGGGAGGCCCTCGTAGAGAACTTTCCTTCCCCCCACGGGGAGGAAAGGGCGTGCTTCGTGCCCTTCCTCTTGCGAGGCCTGGGTTTCCCCATTCATCCTTTCTTGCGGGGTCTACTAGAGTTTTACGGGATCCAACTCCACCATCTTACCCCAGGATCGATTCTTCATATATCGGGCTTCGTTGTTCTTTGCGAGATGTTCCTGGGCTGCGAGGCCCATTTCGTGTTGTGGAGGAAGTTCTTCTGCCCCGTCCCCCGTACCCGAGGAGGGACAATCTACGAGGTTGGCGGGGCCGAAGTATGGCGCATCGCAGGCACTGGATACCCCGTAGGGACTCCGAAGAAAGACGCCGAAGAGTGGACTTCGGAATGGTTTTATATTGAAGACGCCCCCCTATTCGATCCAGTTCGGAGGGGGCTGCCCGAATTCTCATTGGTCTCTCCAAAGAAGCGGTTCAACTGGCGCCCGAAGGGTTCTTCCCAAGAGGAAAGCGCAGAAGTAACTCGGCTGGCCGCTCAAGTGCGGTGGCTAGCCCACAACGGGTTAACCGCTATCGACGTGATAGCCGCAGCCATTGCTCGATGCGTCCAACCTCTTCAATAGAGAATGCACCCGCTTTGGTGCTACAACGGGGAAAACGATGCAACCCAGTACACGCGGATGTGACCTGCCGACCAGGCGGCGATGGCGGCCATACTAGCCGATCTCTTTAAGGGAGAAGAGCAAGAATTTGCTCGGTTAAAGCCCAAGGAAGGCTTCTCGAGCTATAAACCCATTGAAATGGTGAGTCCGACCATGTTTCATAGTTCGGAAGGCACTCCAAAATTTTCTTTAACCGGATGTCTATCCTGTCCGAACAGAACTGGAGGCGCTGGATCGAGACAGTGAGCTGCCTTGCTCCTCAACCGGAGGATCACTCACGTGAAGATGATCCTGGGTTCCATGATGACCCTGAAACATCAATTGATTTCGAGGAAGGGGTCTTCTACAAGGAGAGCCTTGATGGTTCTAAGGTGGCCCTTTTGGCCGATCATCCCGGGGCGCTTCCCTCCTCCACTGTAAGTGGCCAACGGGCTTCTTCTCGAAAGAAACACTCAGCCACGACTGCTCCGAATACACTGACACCTACTCCCAAGGGCTGTTGTACAACGCGCCGGACAGCCGCAAGGGCGGCACCAGCGGCCCCAGCGACGAGCGGCCGTGGGGTGACCAGACGCGCGGCCCCAATGGGAGGTACATCGTCCGCGCCCCGGCCGAAGAGGTAACGTAGCCGCCGTGTCGTCATAGCCTCTACCTTCAACATCCACCGAGTATGCCAATAATTCTCTCCACGGTGTCCTGTAGACGATATGTAGAACCGCCCTCGGCTGAGGATGTTGAAGAGGTGCCGAGGGGTGACTCAAACCCGAGGTCGCCAGCTGTAACCAGAGTTACTTCGGGAGTTCCTGCTGAGGACCATCATCCCGAGGACTCAGGAGGCGTCTCGGTCACTAACTCTGAGGTTGAAAGTGTGATGAATCATCGGCGGCGTAAGGCGTCACTTCGGCACTCCGCGTTTTCCGATCAGGAGTTTAATGCTCTTAGTTCGGTGGACGCGTACCTCGGCGCTGCCCGAACGGGACTTGAAGGGGCAGTGAAGCTCATGTCTGTGAATGTGCAGGTATAGTATTAGTTTTGGCAACTAGTATCTAACCCAGTAGCCCCCGATCCTTAATTTGGGCGGGACGGCCGAGTTAAGGGTCTGATATTCATGATGCCATGCTATTGTGCAGACTGTTCGGGAGCAAAACAAAAAGCTGTCCGAGGACCTCAAGCTGGCGCAAACAGAGTTAGAATCTGTGAAAGCCGAGCTAGAGGGGGTGAAGAAATTCGCCAGAGAGGCACATGGTAAGTGCCGAACTTAAAGTTCATTGAAGAAAATTCTGATGGAACACCTCTGTTAATGAAAGATGATTCCATAGCAGCCGAGTCGATAAATCAGCTGCAGAAGGATCTGGATATTGCCAGGGAAGCTCAAAGATATGCGGAGTCACAGCAAGAGGCTGGCTACCAGGTGCTTTCCCGAAGTCATGAGGAGAGGGATAAGCTTAAGGCGGAAGGCGAACAACAGGTTCAAGAAATCAAAAGCTTGAAAGCTCAACTGACTATATCCCAAGAGGAGAACCAGAGACTGAAAGCGGGCATGTTCGGTAAGTGCAATCTAATTTTTCAGTTCATAAACTATACGTATTAGGCAACAATATGAACAACGCCACGTCTCGTTGTAGTTCTGCTGACCGGGCGTCCCGAAGAGGAGGCCGGCTCCTTTGGGCGGGACCTGCTGAAGGAGCTATCCGCTATACATGAGCGGGCCCGGAAAGCCATGAAGAGCATGTTCAAAGCACTGTGGCCTGGCGAAGTGGCTCCGGAAGGGATGGCCGAACTCACGAATCGCTTCAAAGGAGCTCGGCGCCGCTTTGAGTTATGGAAGATGTCATCTTGTCGTGAGGGAGCACGGGAAGCATGGGCGATGATCAAGACCCGTTTCACCAAGCTGGAACTGAAGCATTTAGCTAGAGTCGGGCCAGTAGGGCCAGATGGGCAGGAAGTGCCCATGCATCTGGTATATGACCAGGTTATGCCCGCAGCTCGGCTGTCCCAAGCAGATTGTACTCTGGAGACCATAATAGACGGTCTTGATCAAGATTAACAGTTTGATTCTATGTATCTATGTACTTTACATCAAATAGTCTCCAAACCGTGCGTAAAACGTTGTCTTAACCAGCCATCGGCTTCCGCCTCCTCGACCAGGAGCCGAGGAGTGTTTCCTAGTATGTGATCCGAAAATATCGGAAAATGCTTCGGAGAACAAGGCAATCCGGCCACTTGGTGCAAACAGACAAAAACGTGCTCGGGGAGTTATGTTATATTACTGTTTAACGTAAGAAACATCTTCCGACGAAAATAATTCCTCTATAAGTCCCTTTCGTCGGGTGACCACGTTAGCTGTGGGTGAATAACCGAATACCCGAAGTAGACGGGGATGGTTGCTTCGGGAAAATACCCCGGAAACTTGGTGATAGTTACCAATTATTTTCACTTCCCCCGTGGCCGACCAATTATGTTCTTAAGAACGCTAGCTTTTGGCTTCACCCGTCTGAGGTACATACCCGGGAAATCCGGACGTAACAATCACAGAGGTGCTCCCTTTACTCCCTAGCTGAACAATCAGGAACGTAGGGGGTAAACACAGGAGCAAGGCAACCCAGCTTGGCCAAATCTTAAGTCAAATTGATGCATATAGTGGCTTTAGAACGATACAGGAAGGCTGCGAACACGTAAAAACGAATGGTTGCATAAATAAAATATGATTGGCTCCGCAAAAGAAGCCCCCGGGTAACAGCGTGTGGTACATTCAAAGATGTTTGCCGAAGAAAAACTTAACGTAGTTCGGCGTGTCCGAACACAACCCGGGAAAGACTATTGACTAGAAAAATATAAACCCGAGAGGGATAAACCGAACAAGGGAAGGCCGCGGAGTTAGTCGTAGAAGCATCGTAGCTGAGCTGCGTTCCATGGGTTTGGTTCGAGGTGGTCGTCCTTCGGGTCGCAGAGACGATATGCTCCGCCCACGAGTACTTGATCGATTATGAAGGGGCCCTCCCATTTGGGCGACAGCTTATGTTTCTGCTTCTCCGGGAGGCGCAGGACTAGATCGCCGACGTTGTAGGCCTTTGCCCGTACTTCCCTGCTCTAATAGCGTCTGGCCTGCTGCTGATAAAAAGCAGAACGAGCCCGAGCTATGTCGCGTTCGCCCTCCAGGGCGTCCAGGTCATCTTGCCGATCTAGCTCGGCCTCCTTTTCTTCATACATACGCACTCGAGGGGCGTCGTGAATAAGGTCGCTGGGGAGGACGGCTTCTGCCCCATACACCATGAAGAACGGTGTGTAGCCCGTGGATCGATTAGGAGTGGTGCGCAGGCCCCACAATACGGAGTCGAGCTCCTCAACCCAATGGCAGTCGGATTCTTTTAAAGATCGGACCAAATGGGGCTTGATGCCACTCAAGATCAATCCATTGGCTCTCTCGACCTGTCCATTAGACTGTGGGTGATATACCGAGGCATAGTCGAGCTTAATGCCTAAATTAGCGCACCAGTCTTTGACTTCCTGGGCGGTAAAATTGGATCCATTGTCCGTTATTATGCTATGGGGGACACCGTAACGGTGTACGACGCCGGATATAAAATCGATGACCGGCTTATACTTGGCTGAAGTTACCGGCTTTGCCTCAATCCATTTAGTGAATTTGCCGACCATGACGAGTAGATATTTCTTTTTCTTGGCCCCCCCCTTTAAGTGGTCCGACCATGTCCAGCCCCCAGACCGCGAAAGGCCAAGTAATCGGTATCGTCCGAAGGGCCGTGGGGGCATATGGCTCTGATTTGCAAAGAGCTGGCATCCAACGCAATGTTGGACCAATGTTTGGGCGTCTATTCGGGCAGTGGGCCAGAAGAACCCTGCTCAGAAAGCCTTGCTGACCAGGGCCCGAGCTGCCGCGTGGTGACCGCCCATGCCAGCGTGAATCTCGGCCAGGAGCTGCCTTCCCTCCTCTTCGGATATACATCTTTGGAGGACGCCAGTAGTGCTTTTCTTATATAGCTCTCCCTCATGGACTTTATAGGCTTTCGATCGTCGAATGATACACCTTGCTTCAGTCTGGTCAGCCGGTAGTTCTTGGCGGAGGAGGTAGGTGAGGAAGGGCTCGGTCCACGGCGCAATTACCGCCATGACTTCGTGAGCCGAAGATGTCATTTCGATGGCCGAGCCCCCGATAATTCCTTCATCTGGTTTGATAGGCGGAGGGACGAGCTCTCCTGAGGTATTGGTTTCCGAGCCCTAGGCATCCTCCTGCCACACCACGGACGGCTTGAAGAGTCGTTCTAAAAAGGTGTTCTCATGGACGCGGTCGCGCTTGGCTCCCATTCGAGCAAGGATATCGGCAGCTTGATTGCTGTCTCTAGGTATATGGTGAAACTCCAACCCTTCAAAACGGGCGGAGATTTTTAGGACGGCGTTGCGGTATGCTGTCATTTTTGGGTCTTTTGCGTCGAATTCGCCGTTGACTTGAGAGATGGCGAGATTAGAATCTCCCCGTACCTCGAGCCGCTGTATGCCCATTGACACCGCAATCCGAAGTCCATGCAACAGAGCTTCGTATTCGGCTGCGTTGTTGGAGTCGGTATACATGGTCTGGAGTATGTACCGGATATTATCGCCAGTGGGGTATGTGAGGACCACTCCAGCCCCCAGCCCGGCGAGCATTTTGGAGCCGTCAAAGTACATCGTCCAATGCGAGTATGTACTGTACTCCCTAGGGAGTTCGGCTTCCGTCCATTCCGTGACGAAATCAGCCAAAACCTGAGATTTAATAGCTCGGCGCGGTCGATATATGATTTCGAAGGGAAGGAGTTCTATAGCCCATTTGGCTATACGACCGGTGGCATCTCGATTGTTGATTATGTCGTTCAGTGGTACTTCGGAGGCCACTGTGACCGAGCACTCTTGAAAATAGTGGCGGAGCTTTCGGGATGCCATGAAAACTGCGTAGGCGATCTTCTGATAGTGCGGGTACTTCGTTTTACATGGAGTGAGCACTTCGGATACGTAGTAGACAGGTTTCTGCACCCGGAGCTTGTGACCCTCTGTCTCTCGTTCGACGACGAGAACCGCGCTGACGACCTGATTCGTGGCCGAGATATATAGCAGCATTGGCTCGCCTGGACTGGGTGCTGTTAAGATCGGGTTGCTGGCTAGTAGAGTTTTTATTTCCTCAAGTGCTGCCGCCGCATCACTAGTCCACTCGAAGTTCTTCGTCCGTTTGAGCAATTTATAGAGCGGTAAGGCTTTTTCTTCGAGGCGTGAGATGAAGCAGCTTAGGGCTGCAACGCAGCCGGCCAGTTTTTGGACGTGCGCTAGCTTAGTGGGGATCGCCAGCTCGGACAGTGCCCGTATTTTCGCTGGGTTGGCCTCTATTCCTCTATGTGAAACAATGAATCCGAGCAGCTTACCGGCCGGTACTCCGAAGACGCATTTTTCTGGATTGAGCCATATATCGAAGGTCCAAAGACTATCGAAGGTTTGTCAGAGATCGTCCACCAACTGGCTGACGTGTTTGGTCTTAATGACCACGTCGTCCACATATGCCTCAACCGTTTTGCCGATTTGTTTTTCCAAACATGTTTGAATCATGCGTTGGTATGTAGCCCCTGCGTTCTTTAATCCGAAGGGCATGGTGTTGAAACAGAATGGTCCGTAGGGAGTAATGAATGCTGTGGCCGCTTGGTCGGACTCCTTCATTTTGATTTGGTGGTATCCGGAGTAAGCGTCGAGAAAACACAACGAGTCATGCCCGGCGGTGGCGTCGATGATCTGGTCTATGCGGGGCAAGGGAAAAGGATCCTTGGGGCAAGTCTTGTTTAAATCCTTAAAATCGACACACAACCGCCAGGATTTATCCTTCTTGGGTACCATGACTAAATTGGCCAACCACTCGGGATGTTTAATGTCTCGGATGAATCCGGATTCGAGCAGCTTTGCCAGTTCCTCGCCCATAGCTTGATGCTTGGGTTCAGAAAACCGACGGAGAGTCTGTTTGACTGGCTTGAAACCTTTAATTATATTCAGGCTGTGCTCGGCCAACCTACGCGGGATCCCTGGCATGTCAGATGGGTCATAGGCAAAGATATCCCAGTTTGCACGCAGAAACTTGCACAATTCTTCATCGACCGCGGGGTCCAGCTAAGCTCCAATGGATGCCGTCTTGTTGGGATCTGTTGGGTGTACTTGGAATTTGATGATTTCATCCGCTGGTTTAAAGGATGTGGATTTGGACCTCTTGTCGAGGATGACGTCGTCCTTATCCACCGTTGAGCAGAGCGCGGTCAGTTCTTCAGCTGCGAGGGCTTCGGACAATGCTTCGAGGGCGAGGGATGCTGTTTTGTTCTCGACCCGAAGAGCTCTGTACGGATCACTTATTACTGTGATCACGCCGTTTGGCCCTGGCATTTTAAGCTTCATGTACTCGTAATGTGGGACGGCATGGAATCATGCGAAGGCATCGTGCCGTAATAAGGCATGGTAGCCACTGCGAAATGGCACGATGTGGAAAAGCAGTTCTTCGGATCGGTAGTTCTCGGGAGTTCCGAAGACCACATCAAGAGCAACTCGGCCACTACAATGCGCCTCCTTTCCGGGGATGATCCCTCGAAAGGTGGTGTGACTTTGCTCGATGCGGGATCTGTCAAGCTGCATTTTGTCCAAGGTGTCCTCGTAAATGAGGTTTAGCCCGCTACCACCGTCCATTAACACCGTTTGGAGTCGGAATCCATCCACGATGGGATCCAGGACAAGGGCGGCAACAGCTCGAGTAGGGCAGGACCTCGGCCGGTCGTGTTCACTGAAAGTGATGGGTGTGTCTGTCCATGAGTCTGTCTCTGCCACATGGTGAATTTGAGCGAGCTCTCGAAGGGCTCTCTTCCTCTGATTCTTCGAGGAATACATTTCGTAGATTGTTAGGATCTCGGCGGCGTCATCAGAGGGCGTTGCCAGACTTTTATTTGAGTATGGGCCTCTGAGGATGACTTCGCCGCTCTTGGCGACTTGCCTGACCACCCAGCAAGCTCGAAGGCTGTGGGTTGGGTTTGTATTGAGGAGGATGGAGTGTATGGGGCATGGTTTGTCCAGTAGTTCGTCAAGGACCATTCTGGATCTTGGCAGGGGTTTCATTCTTTTCTCGGACGGCTCGTATTGAGTTGTCCGGCGAAGGTGTGAGCGTTTTGCCCGAGCTCGGTTTGATTCCTCTATAGGGATTGACTCCGATTGCTCGAGCTGAGCCTGCCAAGCATACTCCATGGCGCAGTACTTGGACACCAGGTCTGATAAATCAGAGAAGTTTTGGATGTGACGGCGGGCGAGGGCGTTTAAGATGCCTTCGTCTCGGCAGTTCTGTCGGAAAACCTCCAGAATTTCCTTGCTACCACCATCCGTCATCTTGTTTTTGACGATAAGGAATCTAGCCCAGAAGTGCCGAACTGTCTCTCCGGGCTGTTCTTTTACGTACATTAGGTCCCATATGTCGGGCCATCCTGAGTTATTTGGACAGTACTCGATGTGGGGGGTGGGCGGGATAAAAAATTTGATCCCAGCGGAGTGTGAGTCCGGGGTTTTGGCGGCCGCGTCCTGGATTGGGATGGAATCTAACGCGTCGAGCTCTAGGTCCGGATAGTTGGCCGAGCTCGAGTGCGTGGACTCGAGGTTGCGTGCTGAACCAGACTTCGGCTCTAAACCCTCTCCGGAGCGGAGTTCGGCTGCCGAGCTGGAGGGTGAGGCCTGTTGATCGGGAACCTACACTCCATGCGCTTCCGGTTCTGGGGGGGGGGGGCAGCCCTCGGTCGAGCCTTCGATCGTGGCGACCAAGTGGGCGGCCGGAGGGGTGTGAATTTCCCTGTCGTCGGTCTTAAGCCCGATCTGATCGTAGACTGAGGATTGTCCATCGGTGATTCCCAAGGCTTGGATTCGATCTAGTATCCCGTTTAATAATGAGAGATCCGTCGGCTCCAAGTTCTGGCAGTTTACGGGGTCAACCCGCAGTATGGCCATGACGGGGGCGTCCGAATCTGCCCGGCAATCATGTTCGGCCGAGGCTGATCTTCGGCAGCCGAGTGCGGAGATTAGATCCGGGCTCGAGGCTGGATCCACGGTGGCGGCCGTCCCAGTAGTGGGATTGGCCGTACTCGAAGTCGATGCTTCAGGATTTGCGGGTCCTTCAGGCGAGGCCGAGGACTCTGTGAGGATAAGATCTCCCCGGGAGTCGGCGACGAACTCTAAGTTGCCGAACTTGATCTCCTGGTCGGGGGTGAAGCTGTCGACCCAGCCGAGGCGGCCGGCCGGATCGGCGTGTAGCATGACGCTGCCAAACGCGAAGAGCTGGCCGGGAACGAAGATGTCCCCGCGGCTAGCGCTGTTGCTGATGATTAGGCGAGCCATTGATCCTTGATGACCCACGGTGGAACTCTCAATGAAAGCACCAATGTCGGTACCAAAACCGGTAGATCTCGGGTAGGGGATCCGAACTGTGGGTCTAGGAATCAATGGTTAACAGAGAGCGTAGAGACGGCGATTTACCCAGGTTCGGGCTCTCTCGAAGAGGTAATACCCTACGTCCTGCTAGATTGTATTGATGTGATTGTATGAAGGTTACAGAGTTGATCTACCTCGAGATCGGATGGGCTAAACCGTAGGTAATGAATATGATGATCCTCTACGAACTAGGCCTTCTGGTTTATATAGACACCAGGAGGTCCTAGGGTTACACATGGTCGGTTACCATCAGAGGATAAACATGCCGGTCACGCCAATTATTCCTTGGAGGAGACGCCAAGTCTTCGGACGTTTCCTTCTGACACACGGGGTCGCCCACAATCCGGCCTTCCATCAACGAGTAGAGAGCGGCCCACCAGCCCGGCCTACGAGAGATAGGCCGGCAGCCCGAGTACCCCCTAGTCTAGGACACCCTCAATGGGCTTGTCCTCCGGCTTCCATGGCATAGGTACCCCATCATAAAAGGATGAACGAGTCTCTGGAGTCCTGAAACTTGCAGCTAAACTCATACCTTTGAATCTTGCTTCATACTCATAATTTTGGTTTTGAAGATCATAGATTTGGCCTTGGAGGTAGTCGATTCGTTCATTGAGCTTGAAGATGATGTCCCCAATCTATCGGTCATCCACCTTGCGATCACGGGTGAACTCCATGATCATGGAGTGGTTGGCGCTGAGTCCACGTTCCACCATCCCTTGGCACTTGAAAATCTCCTGCTCCATCGCTTCGAGCCTGGACTCCACACTCCCGGTCTTCTTGGGTCCTTGAACATCCCGGATGTGAAGCACCCCCTCACGCATCTCAATGGCTTGAGGGTGTTTCATCACCTCCGGTAGGTAGGGGTTGATGACCTTCTCGTAGAACTTGTCCTTGGGAGAGGTTGGTGGTGCCATAGCGATCTAGATCTGTTAGAAAAATAGCACGAAACAAGAACAGAGGAGATTTCTGCGATACGGTGGTCAAAACATATGGGAGTATATATAAAGATTTTTTTATCTTGCAAAACAAGTAATCCAGAAGAAAAACGGAGTCAGGAAGGCTGACGTGGGGCCCACGAGCCACCAGGGCGCGCCAGGGGTGGTGGCGCGCCCTGGTGCCTCGTGGGCACCAGGTGGGTCCCCTCGGCTGTTTCTTATTTTTGTATTTTTCTAAATATTCCAAAACTGACAGAAAATATTTTTATGGAATTTTTGGAGTCGGTTTACTTACCGTATCACATACCTCTTCCTTTTCACGGTTCTGGAGTGTTCCGGAAGGTCTCTCTTATGTATTCCTCCGGTGTAATTGTTTCAATAATATTAGTTTCAACATTAATGGGGGTACCTGAAATATAATGCTTAATTCTTTGCCCATTCACCACTCTCGGATTAGTGCCTTCGGAGTTGTTTATTTTGATGGCTCCGGAGCGATAAACTTCTTCGATGATATACGGTCCTTCCCACTTAGAGAGAAGCTTTCCTGCAAAGAATCTCAAACGAGAGTTGTATAGTAGAACTTGCTCACCCACTTTGAATTCCTGTTTCTGAATTCTTCTATCATGCCATATTTTAACTTTTTCTTTAAACAATTTGGCATTTTCATAAGCTTGGGTTCTCCATTCATCTAATGAGCTAATATCAAATAACCTCTTTTCACCGGCAAGTTTAAAATCGTAATTCAGTTCTTTAATTGCCCAATATGCTTTATGTTCTAACTCAAGAGGTAAATGACATGCTTTTCCATAAACCATTTTATAAGGAGACATACCCATAGGATTTTTATAAGCAGTTCTATAAGCCCATAATGCATCGTCAAGTTTCTTAGACCAATTCTTTCTAGATCTATTAACGGTTTTCTGCAGAATTAATTTTATTTCTCTGTTGCTCAATTCAACTTGACCACTAGTTTGAGGGTGGTATCGAGATGCAATTCTATGGTTGACATCATATTTAGCAAGCAATTTACGGAATGCACCATGAATAAAATGTGAACCACCATCAGTTATTAAATATCTAGGGACTCCAAACCTTGGGAAAATAACTTCTTTAAGCATTTTAATAGAAGTGTTATGATCAGCACTACTAGTTGGAATAGCTTCTACCCACTTAGTAACGTAATCAACAGCAACTAAAATATGAGTATACCCATTGGATTTAGGAAAAGGTCCCATATAATCAAATCCCCAAACATCAAATGGTTCAACAGCAAGTGAATAGTTCATAGGCATTTCCTAACGTCTACCAACATTACCAATTCTTTGACATTCATCACAAGATAATACAAACTTACAAGCATCCTTAAAAAGAGTAGGCCAATAAAAACCAGATTGCAATACCTTATGTGCAGTTCTGTCTCCCGCATGGTGTCCTCCGTAAGCCTCGGAGTGACACTTTCGTAGGATTTGTTCCTGTTCATGCTCAGGTATACAACGCCTAATAATACCATCTACTCCTTCTTTATAAAGATGCGGATCATCCCAGAAATAATGTCTTAAATCAAAGAAGAACTTTTTCTTTTGTTGGTATGTGAAACTAGGTGGTATGTATTTAGCAACAATGTAATTAGCATAGTCTGCATACCAAGGAGTATTACGAGAAGCATTTATGATAGCTAATTGTTCATCAGGAAAATCATCATTAATAGGAAGTGGGTCATCAAGAACATTTTCAATTCTAGACAAATTATCTGCTACGGGATTCTCAGCTCCCTTTCTATCAACAATATGCAAGTCAAATTCTTGTAGCAATAAAACCCACCTAACGAGTCTAGGTTTAGCATCTTTCTTTTCCATAAGATATTTAATAGCAGCATGATCAGTGTGAACAGTTACTTTAGAATCAACTATATAATATCTGAATTTATCACATGCAAACACAACTGCTAGAAATTCCTTTTCAGTAGTGGCATAATTTCTTTGGGCACTGTCTAGAGTTTTACTAGCATAATGGATAACATTTAATTTCTTATTGACTCTCTGTCCTAGAATAGCACCAACAACATAATCACTAGCATCACACATAATTTCAAAAGGCAAGTTCCAATCAGGTGGTTGAACAATGGGTGCAGTGGTTAAGGCTTTCTTAAGTGTTTCAAAGGCTTCTAGACAATCATCATAAAAAACAAATGGAACATCTTTTTGCAAAAGATTGGTAAGAGGCCTAGAAATTTTAGAGAAGTCTTTAATAAACCTCCTATAGAAACCAGCATGACCAAGGAAACTTCTTATACCTTTAAAATCTTTAGGACAAGGCACTTTCTCAATAGCATCAACCTTAGCTTTATCAACTTCAATACCTCTCTCAGAAATTTTATGCCCCAAGACAATATGTTCATTCACCATGAAGTGGCACTTCTCCCAATTCAAGACAAGATTAGTTTCTTCACATCTCTGCAAAACTCGATCAAGGTTGCTTAAGCAATCATCAAAAGAAGTTCCGTAAACGGAGAAATCATCCATGAACACCTCAACAATCTTTTCACAAAAGTCAGAGAATATAACAGTCATACATCTTTGAAAGGTAGCAGGTGCATTGCATAAACCAAAAGGCATACGTCTATAAGGATAAGTTCCAAAAGGACAAGTAAAGGTGGTTTTCTCTTGATCAGATTGTGATACGGGTATTTGAGAAAAACCAGAATAACTGTAACATCCCCAGATCTTAACCTGTCATTAAGCTAATTAAATTGCCATGTCATCATGATCATCCTAAATAAATTGCATTAGAGATTAATCCAACTTCAAATTCAAATTTAAAATAAAGTCAAAATTAAAAGTTATCCAAATAGTAGAACAAAATAGTTCATAATACTACAAATATTCCCAAAGCAATTATAAAAATAAAATCAACATTTATTGGATTCTAAATTTGAACCCAACTTCCAAAAACAGTGACTAAAACAGCCACTTTAATCCATTTGCAATTAATCAAAAATCAAATGATTTCAAATATTACCCCAACCATTTTATGGCAGTGCTAGTTATCGCAAAGTATTTATGTGGCATAACTTCCTATTTTACAAAATTCAATTTGGGGCCAGGCATTTTACAAAACAGAAAAGCAAAAACAAAACAAAAAAGAAAAAAGGAAAAGAAGAGGACTCACTGGCGCACTGGGCTTAAGTCGAACAGTGCAGCCTGGCCCAGCCAGCCACGGCCTTTCTCCTTCCTCCCGCCACTCTTTCCCCTGCGTGTCGCCGCGCGCGTGCCTGATGCCCAGAAGCCGCACGCGTCGCCCATCCGCCGTGTCCTCGAGCCGGAGAAGGTCGCCGTCGACCCCTTCGTCGAACCCTAGCCCCCATTTCCCCCCTCGCGTCCTCTCTCGCCCGATCCCATCAACGCCCGACGCCGCCATGGCCTCGCCGCCGTGAACCCTCACGGCCACCGTAGCCCCTGCGCCTCGCCACCGTGCCGGATCGCTCCGCCACTGTCCGCTACCCCTCTCCGTGCCACTGGGCGACGCCGAGAAGCTCTGCCGCGAGCGCAACGACCTCGCCTTCCCCTCTCGGATGCCGGAGATCGCCACCGCCGATCTGCCACCACCGGCCTCCCCCGAGCCCGCTGCCACTCCCTACGGCTCCGCGGTGAGCCTTCGCTTCCCTCCGCCTTCTTCTCCTCGCTCCACCGAGCCCGTAGCTGCCATCCCCGTCAAGGCCGAGCCCGCCACCGCGCGAGCTCGTCGCCGACGACCGTCCGGCGACCAAATGGTCCCGCGTTCGCATCCGTTAAGCTCGCACGCGCGCGTATATGCCCCCTAGCACATCCATTCGACTGGAGCTCGCCCGCGTCGTCGCTTTCGCCGAACATCCGAACCGGCCGCCGCCCGGCGTCATCGCCGGCGACGTTTCCGACCACCCCCGCCCGCGAGACTGCCACCGTTGGACGCGGCGTTCGACGCCCGTTCGAACGGCACCGGCCGCGTCCTTTTTGACCCACCACAGCGGAATTCCGGGCTCGCCGGAGTTCGCCGCCGCGCTCGGGCTCGCCGGAGCAACTCCGGTGGCCGGCGCTGACTCGGCGCCGACGTGGCAGCCGCGGGGCTCGCCTTGTACCACTGACGGGTGGGCCCAGTTGACCCGTTGACCGGGTCAACTGCTGACTGGGCTGCTACAGTCGCTGACAGCTGGGCCCCGCGCTAATTTAAATGATTTTATAAATAAATAAAATGTTAATTAATCTGTTAATTAAATTAATTACTAATTAGTCACTGACCAGTAGGGCCCACCCTCTAATTAATCTTAATTTGTTTAAATAAATCCTAATTAGCTACTGTGACACTGACCAGTGGGACCCACTGGTCAGGTTTGACTCTGGTCAGCCGGAGTTGACCGATGACGTCACTATGATGTCATGCTGACGTCACTTATCACTGTTTCGAATAATTCGAATTTAATAATTAAATTAATTCTAGAAATTTCAGAAAACTGTTTAAATCTTTGAAAATTCATAGAAAATAAACCGTAACTCGGATCGAAAAACTTTCTACGTGAAAGTTGATCAGAAAAACGAGACGAATCCAAATATGTGGTCAAAATGCTTGACCATCACTCCTAACTATCGGAACATGGAACCTTCCCCTCCGGTTCAATATACCAAAATCAGCCTAAACGCCGGGAAAATATCCCAGATATTTTCCCGTTCGTCTGCGACATGTAGCCATGCATTAGGTCATCACTAACACTGCATATCGTCTTGACTTGCATCTGTGTTGCTTGTGTTTGCTTTTATTTAATGTTTCTTCCCCCTCTTCTTTCCGATAGCCTCCGAGACCGACGCAGCTCCGGAGACCGACTACACCATTGAAGACCCTCTTTTGCCGCAGAGCAACCAGGCAAGCAAACCCCCTTGATGCATGCCTATATCACCTATTCTTTCTCCCTCCTGCTTGCATTAGAATTTGATACTGCTACTGTTTGATCCTAATTCTGATGCATAGCCTGTTTTTGTAACTGTTATTGATACCTGCCTGCTTTCCGAACTGCTTAGTATAGGTTGGTTGATAAACCATCTGTGGCCCCTCTTCTCGTTCTAGTTGCCCCGCCTAGTTACCTGTGCCCCGATCGATGTGATCGACGGGCTGAGACCAGCACATCACTGCACACCCCCTAAGTTGTTCGACTCCACAGAGTTATCCTCGAGTGTCGAGGGTGATACCTCTTATCTCACTCCTGATATGCCTCTGTGGTACAGCTAGTCGGTTGTGGGATACGGGGGTGATTCCTCTTCCACCACCTCCGATGAAGCTTCTGTCGTGCAACCCCTCAAGTGTGAATCCATCGAGGGTGATTCCTCCGGGTTCACCTTGACGGTAGTATCGAGTGGGAATCCATTGAGGGTGATTCCTCGGATTACCCTCTTGATGTTACGGACACACAGTTACATTTAACTGTTGCCCCCTTGTACTGTTAATGCGGGACTGAAGGGACGGGCGGTACCACCCCGGTAGCGGTGGACCTGAGTTCCCGACAGTCCCTTGTGGAGTCGGGTTGACCTGGGAGGCACCCGCGAGATAATTACGAGGCGCGGCCGGGCAGGCAGAGACCGCCCTAGAGAGGGATGGGCCTGACCCTTGTTGCACTTCCTCGAGACGGGGCGACAGGAGTACTGATCGTCACCGCGAGCTCCTAATAACACGTTTAATGGATTTGGGTATCTGATCTGAGTGGGTCGTTGGCCCTATACGCACTACCACCACGCGAGATAATGGTTTATGGGCCCCTTGGCGCCGTATGTATCAGCCGAAAGCTCTGTCAGACGTCCAGTTCAGTATTGCGGCCGGGCCGGGTTGGCGCCATCCATGACAGAGGTGGTTCCTGGATCGCCCTGCTCGCAACGACCTGGAGTGCAAAGGGTGATGGGTCCAAGACCCCTGAGCACTTAGGATGTAGACCGGCAGGGACCTCTCTGTTGAGCCTAGGTAGGACTACATTGTGTCGATCAGCCGAGGCCGGGTATGACCCAGAAAAGTGTGTCCGGCCAGAGTTAATCGAGCGTGTTGGGTAACAGTAGTGCACCCCTGCAGGGAAGATTATCTATTCGAATAGCCGTGTCCACGGTAACAGGACACTCAGTGTTGTATCCTGATCTACTACTACCTGAACTGGATACTTTTAATTAATTGGAAGCTCCGGGATCGCTTGTCGAGGAAGGATTTCTAGGCTTTGCTACAACATGCTTGCTACTTTAATTATGTACTAATCTGCACTCTTCTAATGCTGCAAGACGCTGAAGATGCTAGTCTTCGATAGGCTAGGCCTTCCTCTCTATTCTGGCATTTCTGCAGTATAGTCCACAGATACAGCCCCTTCCTTTGATACCAATGCATAACTAGCTTAGTTCTGATGTCAGTCTTGCAAGTACTTTGGATGAGTACTCACGGTTGCTTTGCTCCCCTTTTTCCCCCATGCCCGATTGATGCGACCAGATGATGGAGCCCCAGAGTCAGCTGCCCCAGCCGACGACTACTACTACACTTCTGGAGGAGCCTACTACTACGTGGAGACCACCGACGACCAGGAGTAGTTTAGGAGGCTCCCAGGCAGGAGGCCTGCGCCTTTTTGATCGGTGTCGTTGTTTTGCCCCGCCTTCTTAAGGTTTATCTTTTATCTTTTATGTCTGTACTCAGATATCTAACGCTTTCGCTGTTGCTTGTATGACATCAAACTTATGTATTCGAGCCCTCGAGGCCCCTGGCTTGTAATATAAAGCTTGTATTATTTTATTTTGTGTTTAGAGTTGTGTTGTGATATCTTCAAGTGAGTCCCTAGGCTTGATCGTGTGCATTTGCGTGTATGATTAGCGCACGATTAAGTTGGGGGCGTCACAATAACCATCTAGGAAACAAAAGTGTGTATGCTTAGACAATCTTTGTAACATTTGATCAATGAAAGGTAAGGGGTAATGATCTTTTCTAGTAGCTTTGTTTAATTTTCTAAAATTAATTACCATCCTATAACCAGTTACAATTCTTTGTGGAATGAGTTCATTTTTATCATTAGGAACAACGGTGATACCTCCTTTCTTAGGGACACAATGAACGAGACTTACCCACCTACTATCAGCTATGGGATAGATTATACCTGCTTCCAGAAGTTTTAATATTTCAGTTCTTACCAGCTCTTTCATCTTAGGATTTAATCGTCGTTGGTGGTCGACAACTGGTTTAGCATCAGGCTCCATATTAATTTTGTGCTGACATAGAGTGGGACTAATGCCCTTAAGATCATCAAGAGTATATCCAATAGTAGCTCGGTGCTTCCTCAGAGTTTTCAATAATCTCTTTTCTTCATGCTCTGAAAGGTTAGCACTAATAATAACATGATATATCTTCTTTTTATCAAGATAAGCGTAGTTCAATGTATCAGGCAATTGCTTCAATTCAAATACAGGATCACCCTTAGGTGGAGGAGGTCCTCCAAGAGTTTTAACAGGCAAATTATGTTTAAGGATAGGTGGCTGATCAAAGAACATTCTATCTATTTCGTTTCTTTCATTCATATGCATATCATTCTCATGGTCTAGCAAATATTGTTCTAACGGATCAGTAGGAGGTACGGCAATAGAAGCAAGACCAATAATTTCATCTTTACTAGGCAATTCTTTATCATGAGGTTGTCTACGAAACTTGGATAAATTAAACTCATGAGACATGCCACCAAAATCAACACTAACAATTTCTTTAGTGCAATCAATCTTAGCATTAACAGTGTTCAAGAAAGGTCTACCAAATATAATGGGACAAAAATCATCTTGCGGAGAACCAAGGACTAGAAAATCAGTAGGGTATTTTATTTTTCCACACAAGACTTCAACATCTCTAACGATCCCAAGCGGTGTAATGGTGCCTCTGTTTGCAAGTTTAATAGTAACATCAATGTCCTCAATTTCAGCAGGTGCAATATCATTCATAATTTCTTGATATAAGGTAAATGGAATAGCACTCACACTAGCACCCAAATCACATAAGCCATGATAACAATGATCTACTATTTTAACTGAGACAACAGGCATGCCCACAACGGGTCTATTGTTATCTTTAGAAATAGGTTTAGCAATTCTAGCTGCTTCATCGCAGAAGTAAATAACATGCCCATCTATATTATCAACCAAGAGATCTTTAACCATAGCAACATTAGGTTCAACTTTAATTTGTTCAGAGGGTCTAGGTGCTCTAATATTACTTTTGTTAACCACAGTTGAAACTTTAGCATGTTCCTTAATCCTAACAGGAAAAGGTGGTTTCTCAATATAAGCGGTAGGCACAACTGGATCAACATGGTAAACGATTGTTTCTTCTTTAACACTAACGGGTTCCTCAATCTTTTCTTTAACAGGGGGATGATATTTAAACCACTTCTCCTTAGAGAGACCAACATGAGTAGCAAATGATTCACAAAAGGAAGCTACTATTTCAGAGTCAAGTCCATATTTAGTGCTAAACTTACGAAAAGCATCGGTAGTCATAAAAGATTTAACACACTCGAACTCAAGTATTATACCTGACTCATTACCTTTGTCGAGTTCCCAATCTTCAAAGTTGCATTTAATTCTTTCCAGAAGATCCCATCTGAATTCAATAGTTTTCTTCATAAAGGAGCCAGTCGAAGAAGAATCGAGAGTATTTCGATTATCATGAGAAAGCCGAGCATAAAAATTTTGTAAGATAATTTCTTTTGAGAGCTCATGATTGGGGCATGTGTACATCATGTACTTAAGCCTCCCCCAAGCTTGAGCTATGCTTTCTCCTTCACGATGCCAAAAATTATATATATAATTCCGATCACGATGAACCAAATGCATAGGATAAAATTTCTAATGGAATTCCAGTTTCAATCAGTTCCAGTCCCATGTATCGATATCATCACATAGCCTATACCATGTCAATGCCTTTCCCCCCAAAGATAAAGGGAATACTTTCTTCTTAACTCCATCTCCGGATAAACCTGCAAGCTTAAACAATCCACAAATTTCATCCACATAGATCAAGTGCATATCAGGATGTATTGTTCCATCTCCTGCATAAGGATTAGCTAGCAGTTTCTCTATCATACCCGAAGGAATTTCATATTCAATATTTTCAGTAGGTGCAGTAGGTTGAGGGGCAACTTTTGGTGTTTCCGGTCGAGGTGAAGATGCCCCGAACAAACCCCTCAAAGGATTACTTTCCATAGTGACAAGTGACAGTAAATTTCAGCACGTAATATAAATGTTTCCTTACCAAATTCCACTCACCAAAGGCGCTTCACTCCCCGGCAACGGCGCCAGAAAAGAGTCTTGATGACCCACAAGTGTAGGGGATCAATCGTAGTCCTTTCGATAAGTATGAGTGTCGAACCCAACGAGGAGCAGAAGGAAATGACAAGCGGTTTTCAGCAAGGTAATTTCTGCAAGCACTGAAATTATCGGTAACGAGTAGTTTGATAGCAAGATAATTGGTAACAAGTGACAAATAGCAATAGTAACAAAGTGTGCAGCAAGTTGGCCCAATCCTTTTTATAGCAAATGACAAGCTGTAATGATTTCTTATAATAAGTAACGCGTTCTCGAGGACACATGGGAATTTCATCTAGTCACTTTCATCATGTTTGTTTGATTCGCGTTCGCTACTTTGATAATTTGATATGTGGGTGGACCGGTGCTTGGGTGCTGTTCTTACTTTAACAAGCCTCCCACTTATGATTACCCCCTCTCGCACGCATCCGCAACTACGAAAGAAGAATTAAGATAACTCTAACCATAGCATTAAACATATGGATCCAAATCAGCCCCTTACGGAATAGCGCATAAACTAGGGTTTAAGCTTCTGTCACTCTAGCAACCCATCATCTAATTACTACTCCACAATGCATTCCCTTAGGCCCAAAGATGGTTAAGTGTCATGTAGTCGACATTCACATAACACCACTAAGAGAATCAACAACATACATATCATCAAAATATCGAACGAATTCCAAATTCACATGATTACTTATGACAAGACTTCTCCCGTGTCCTCAAGAACAAAAGTAACTACGCACACATCATCAACATGCCCAAGATCAGTAGGGTATTGAATTGCATAATAGATCTGAACATATAATCTTCCACCAAATAAACCAACTAGCATCAACTACAAGGTGTAATCAACACTACTAGCAACCCACAGGTACCAATCTGAGGTTTTGAGATAAAGATTGAATACAAGAGAATTCCAAAATAAATCTCTAGAAAATTTCAGCTCATTTGGAGTTGTGCAGAATAGGTATCTCTGACATAGCTTTTTCAGGTCCAGAATTCCAGCTGCCGCCATTCTCCCTCCGTGTGTAAATCTTGCATATTAAGAGAGAAAAGGCATTAGAATTGCTCCACAAAGTGTTATATTGATCAAAAACATTATAAATAACAGTAGCAAAACATGATGCAAAATGGACGTATCACATAACTTCTCAAAAAGTTCGATGTGGAAATGAATTAATTGCTACTGAGACAACAACCAAATTCAGGAACATCACAAGCTAAATTTAACTGCAACAACGCTACAAGTTCTTAGTCATGTATAATAACAAATTGACCATTTTATGAGGAAGCTAAATATAATTGCAACAACATAGCGACAGTGTTTGAATGACATCAAATTAATACTAACAGGTATGTACATGCACAGATTTTATAACATAGAACTGATGCCATCAATTAAAATAGCTCTAACATAGAACTGTGACAGTGTATTAATCACATCCAGAATAACATAGCACAGTGACAGTGTCTGAATCACATCTAACAACAAAAGTGGGGCTAACCTTCTCTGCACATGCCTGAAACTTCCTTCCTCTGTCCACAGATTTAAAAGCCACTAACTTCATGCATGGAGATTGATGCTGACAACAAGCAGACAAATCTTCAGCTACCCCGCTACATTCCTTGCAAGTGATGGTCCTTGGGAGCTACAAGAGGAAGAAATGGCTCAAACCGGCCGCTGGGTTAAAATCCTCAATTCCAAATCATAATCCTAAGCCTAGGGGAGCGAGAGAGTGGAGAGAGACATACCTGGCTAGTGACAGAGTCGTCATCGGAGGAGGAACCGCTGGAGAGGCCATTCAAGAAAACCACGTTGTCCGCGATGATCCGATGCGAGACGGCGAGAGCGAGCAAGCAAGTGAGGAAGCGGCGATAGCTTAGGAAGGAAGGAGGAAACATGGAAAATGTGGCTCTTGGCCGGGGAGAAAAGGGGGTGGGGAGGGGGGGAGTTAGATATTTCGGCGGTAGGCTAATTTTTTTGATAGGTGCGGGGAAACTTGGCGCGCAAACTGTCATTGGACACGATTCACTTTGAACAAATGTGTGTGATAACATACCATCGCAAACGATTATTCTGCTTTACGCGCATGCGATGAGTTTGAGCATACAGATTTTGGTCCAAATTTCCCTGGTTACAGTGCTCATCCACATCATTGCATAATTTAACATCACTTGCTAATTTGGGTACACAAAAGAGCCTACCGCACATAGACCACACTTACTTAATCGAGCAAGTTTAGTAATTAAACATAGCCTGTTGACCTAAACATTGCTCTAACAAAAGACCAGTGTTCTAAACAAAGGTAAGTACACATATTTTTAACAAAACCGCCGACGCGCCACCCTATGCCTCGCCGGTGTAAGATGAGATGTCGACGACTTGTCCTGGCGACATTCCGCCGTTGGTGGACTCCGCGTCCCTCAGGCTGAATTCGACCGCGACGTCGTCCTCGTCCTTGTCCTCGGCGTCGCCCTCAACGTTGTAGTACTCGTAGCAGTGGCGGCGCCAGAGCTCGTGTTGGTACTCCACCGCCAATTCCTTGACGGACAGGCGCTTCTCTACCTCCTTCTTAGCCACGCGCAACTCCTCCTCCCGGCGCTCGTCGCTCTCCGCCACCTCCTGCATCTCCAGCTCCCGCTCGGCGATCTCATGAGGAAGGGGCTCCATGGCCTCCTCCGCCGCATCGTCGGCAAGCATCTCGGCCTCCGCCTCCGCCGCCTCTTCACACGTGGGGTGTAGGCTGGATTTCAAGGAGGCCTGGAATATCTTGGCGTGGACATCCTCGATCTGGGCATGGATGGCCTCGACCCGGGCCAGGGCGACATCCGTGGCACGGACGGCTGCTCGAGTGCTCTCGACGTTTGCAGCCGCCGTCGCAGAAGCTGCTGTAGCCGTCTCGGCTACTGCAGCTGCCCTGTCGGCTGCCGTAGATGCCCTGTTGGCAGATGCGGTCGCGCTCAATGCGGGTGCGGCCACGCTCTCGACGGAGGCGGAGCCGCTCGGGGTGGACGCGATGACTGTACGGGCCCTCATGAAGCGTCTCCATGGCGTCATTCTTTGCAAAGAAAAGGGTTGGGGAATGGGGATCGGGGATTCGGGGGTGAACGACACTTGAGCTAGATGAAGCCGACAAAGCTTATGGAGGAAGCCATAAATAGACCCACGAATTTTCATCGCAAACGGTTCCTATAAGCAACTGTGTGTGGTGTAGTTGAAGTTTTGTGTTAGCTTTGAAAGATTAATTTGGGGTACAGTGGCAACAGATAGTGTTTTAATTGTACAAAACATTTTTGTACCGTTGACATGCACGAATACAACTGTCATGTTAAAATTTGGAAAAAAATTCATTTGACCTTTTAAAGACATTAAGTGAGTTTCTAGCCATATAATGGCCGTAATTCAAATTTGAACTACATGTACATGCAACAGCAAACCATCATGGTTTGGAAAATCATATTTGGGCCCTTGTGTGCAAGTTTATGCCATGTGTAGTAAATTGGAAGAATTTTCAAACATAGGCTTGGACACAAACATTGACAACCATGCTTTGTAAATTCCAAAAAAAAATCTAAAATGATCTAAAATACATGAAACCTTGCTTGATGCCATGACATGGTACCAACATGTCGTGGTAAAAAAATTGGCCTGTTTGACGAAAGGTTTTGACACATACCTCTCACAAATCGGAGCATCTCACGAGAAGATCATGGTTCCGAGAGGGAACAATGCATGTTTAATGACGAACCGACGGTCTCTGCCTCTTATGGCCTTGAATTTTTTTTCTACCGTTAACATGCACGAATACAACTGTCATGTTAAAATTTGGAATTTTTCAGGGTTTATTTGACATTTTTAAGACATTAAGTGAGTGTCTAGCCATCTAATGGCCTTAATTCAAATTTGAACTACATTTACATGCAACAGCAAACCATCATGGGTTGGAAAATTATTTACGTATTACACTTTACAATAATGTCATAGTAACACATATAACCATTCATGCATTACATTTGGAAAGAAAATGTAAATATCTGGCAAGACAACTGGGTCCCACATGATTGGCACTATATTTCGCGTCTCGAGCTTTGGATGGTGCGTGGCTCCAGGAATCGTGTGCAATTCAAGCTACAGTACTGAATTCCGTCGACCGTCGCGTGTACTGCTCGCCTCAATCTAGATACCGGCGGCCAATAAATACTACCCCACCCACGTCGTCCCTCCTGCATTCTCATCTGCATTATCTCCTCACTCGCCCCCTCTCTCTCACCAAACTCTGCCGTGGCGCCGCTTGTCTGCCCACGCGTCGAGAAGGAGGTGGACGTCAAGACATAGAGCAGCAACGAGGAGGACCCCTATGCGCCACCAGACAAGGTTACGCTGGACCCCCCAACGGAAGAGTGCTTTTGGGGCCAGTACAATCTGGCTCTGTGGAAGGCGCTGCCGCTTGCTGAGAAAGCCAGGCAAGTGGTTGATGTCTACTATACAACTTATTCTTGTAGACTCGTGTTGGGCCTCCAAGCGCAGAGTTTTGTAGGACACTAGCAATTTTCCCTCAAGTGGATGACCTAAGGTTTATAAATCCATGGGAGGCGTAGGATGAAGATGGTATCTCTCAAACAACCCTGCAACCAAATACAAGAAATCTCTTGTGTCCCCAACACACCCAATACAATGGCAAATTGTATAGGTGCGCTAGTTCGGTGAAGAGATGCTGATACAAGTGTAGTATGGATAGTAGATATAGGTTTTTGTAATCTGAAAATATAAAAATAGCAAGGTAGCAAGTAACAAAAGTGAGCACAAACGGTATTGCAATGCTTGAAAACAAGGCCTAGGGTTCATACTTTCACTAGTGCAATCTCTCAACAATGCTAACATAATTGGATCATATAACAATCCCTCAACGTGCGATAAAGAATCACTCCAAAGTTCCTATTAGCAGAGAACATAAGATAGAAATTGTTGTAGGGTACGAAACCACCTCAAAGTTATCCTTTCCGGTCAATCTATTGAGCCATCCCTATAAGTGTCACAAACGGCCCTAGAGTTCGTACTAAAATAACACCATATGATACGCATCAACCAACTCTAATGTCACCTAGATACTCCAATGTCACCATAAGTATCCGTGAGTCAATTATACGATACGCATCAAACAACTTCAGATCCGTAATATTCAATCCAACACAAAGAACTTCAAAGAGTGCCCCAAGATTTCTACCGGAGAAAGTAGGACGAAAACGTGCATCAACCCCTATGCATAGATTACCCCAATGTCACCCCGGGAATCCGCGAGTTGAGTGCCAAAACATACATCAAGTGAATAAATATAATACCCCATTGTCACCATGGGTATTCATATGCAAGACATACATCAAGTGTTCTCAAATCCATAAAAGAATTCAATCCTATAATAGTGAAACCTCAAAGGTAAAAACTCAATTCATCGCAACAAGATAGAGAGGGGAAAACACCATATGATCCAACTATATTAACAAAGCTCGCGGTACATCAAGATCGTGCCAAATCAAGAACACGAGAGAGAGATCAAACACATAGCTACTTGTACATACCCCTAGCCTCGAGGGTGAACTACTCCCTCCTCGTCATGGTGGCCGCCGGGATGATGAAGATGGCCTTCGGTGATGATTTCCTCCTCCGGCAGGGTGCCGGAAAAGGGCTGTAGATGAGATCATGGACGTACAGAGGCTTGCGGCGGCAGAGTCAAAGTTCTTGGGTTATTTCTGGGGGTTTTGGTATTTATAAGAATTTTTGGCGTTAGAATCACGCGAAGAAGGGCCACAGGGGGCCCACGAGGCACCAGGGCGTGCCTGGGGGTGGCGCGCCCAGGTGGCTTGTGGGGCCCCTGTGGGTCTTCTGTTGTTCCCCCGAAGCTTCCTGGGTCTGTTTCCTTCCAGAAAAGATCGTCAAAAAGTTTCGCTGCATTTGTGATAACCCACAAGTATAGGGGATCAATTGTAGCTTTTTCGATAAATAAGAGTGTTGAACCCAACGAGGAGCTAAAGGTAGAATTAATATTCCCTTCAAGTTCTATCGACCACCGATACAACTCTACGCGCACTTAACGTTCGCTTTACCTAGAACAAGTATGAAACTATTTTGTAGGTGATAGGATAGGTTTGCAAGCATAAAACTAGAAGTACTTTGCGAGAATAAAACTACGAGTAATTTGTAAGATAATAAAAGTTAGTTGTTTAGTAGAAAGCTTTTGTAACACAAGAGAATGATTTGTCCCTAGGCAATCGATAACTAGACCGGTAATCATTGTTGCAATTTTATATGAGGGAGAGGCATGAGCTAACATACTTTCCATACTTGGATCATATGCACTTATGATTGGAACTCTAGCAAGCATCCACAACTACCAAAGATCATTAAGGTAAAACCCAACCATAGCATTAAGTATCAAGTCCTCTTTACTCCCATACACAACAACCCCTTACTCGGGTGTAAGCTTCTGTCACTCTAGCCGCCCACTATAAGAGAATTATGAACATATTGCAAAACCTACAGCGGGAATCCCTCACGCTTGCACGACACGGAGGGCACCATAGGACACCACTAAAATAAAACATACAACTCAAACCAATAAAGATCATCAATCAACCCATAGGACAAAACGAATCTACTCAAACATCGTAGGATGGCCACAAATCATTGGATAATAATATGTAGCATTAAGCACCATGTTTAAGTAGAGAATTACAGCGGGAAAAGATAGGTTACACCGCTGCATAGAGCGGGAGAGAGTTGGTGTTGACGGCGGCGAAGAGTTTGGTGTAGATCGCCGTCACGATGTTTCCCCTGGCGGCGCTCCGGCGCCACCGAAAGAGAGGGGGAGAGAGCCCCCCTCCTTCTTCTTCTTCCTTGGCCTCCCCCCTAGATGGGAGGAGAGTTTCCCCTCTGGTCCATGGCTTCCATGGCAGTGGAGGGGCAGGAGCCCCTCCTAGATTGGATCTCTCTCTCTGTTCTCTTCTATTTCGCGTTTCTGTTTCCTGGCCCTTCACCGTTTCTTAAATTCCTGGAGATCCGTAACTCCGATTGCGCTGAAATTTTAACACGATTTTTTCCGGATATTATCTTCCTTGCGCCCGAAGAAGAGCACCAACTGACCTACGAGGGCCTCATGAGGCACCACGGCGCGACGGGCCCCCCTGGCGCGCCCTGGTGCCTCGTGGGGCCCACGAGCACCGCCTTGCGTTGATTCCACCTCCCAAAAATCACATATATTCCAAAATAATTCTCCGTAAATTTTTATTGCATTTGGACTTCGTTTGATATGGATATTCTACGAAACAAAAAACATGCAACAAATATGAACTGGCACTGGGCACTGGATCAATATGTTAGTCCCAAAAATAATATAAAATGTTGCCAAAAAATATGTGAAAGCTGTAGAATAATGGCATGAAACAATCAGAAATTATAGATACGACGGAGACGTATCAGCATCCCCAAGCTTAATTCCTGCTCATCCTTGAGTAGGTAAATGACAAAAAAGATAATTTTTGATGTGGAATGCTACCTAGCATAATCTTGATCATATAGTTTAATCATGGCATGAATATTAAGACACGAGTGATTCAAAGCAATAGTCTATAATTTGACATAAAGACATCAATACTCAGGCATCCCAACAAACAATCATGTCTTTCAGAATAAAAATGCTAAAGAACGCTATTCCTACAAAATCATATAGCCTTGTCATGCTCCATCTTCTTAACACAAAATATATATCATGCACATCCCCGGTGTCAGCCAAGCAATTGGTTCATACTTTTTAACGCGCTTTAGCTTTTTCAACCCCCACGCAATACATGAGCGCAAGCCATGGATATAGCACTATGGGTGGAATAGAATACGGTGGTAGAGATAATATGGAGAAGACAAAAAAGGAAGAAAGTCTCACATCGACGCGGCTAATCAACGGGCTATGGAGATGCCAATCAATTGATGTCAATGCGAGGAGTAGGGATTGCCATGCAACGGATGCACTAAGAGCTATAAGTGTATGAAAGCTCAAACTGAAAACTAAGTGGGTGTGCATCCAACTTGCTTGCTCAAGACCTCGGGCAATTGAGGAAGCCCATCATCGGAATATACAAGCCAAGTTCTATAATGAAAATTCCCACCAGTGTATGAAAAATGAAAGCATAGGAGACTCTCTATATGAAAAACATGGTGCTACTCTGAAGCACAAGTGTGGTAAAGGATAGTAACATTGCCCCTTCTCTATTTTTCTCTCATTTCATTTTTTTTTCTTTTGTCCTTTTTTTTCTTTTTTTTTCTTGGGATCTTTTTGGCCTCACTTTTTTTTGTCCGAAGTCTCATCCCGACTTGTGGGGGAATCATAGTCTCCATCATCCTTTCCTCACTAGGACAATGCTCTAATAATGAATAATGATGATCATCACACTTCTATTTACTTACAACTCAAAAAATTACAATCTCGATACCTGAACAAAGTATGACTCTATATGAATGCCTCTGGTAGTGTACCAGGATGTGCAATGATCTAGCGTAGCAAAGATATCAAAAATGGACAGGCCATGAAAATATCATGCTAGCTATCTTACAATCATGCAAAGCAATATGACAATGAATGCTCAAGTCATGTATATGATGATGATGGAAGTTGCATGGCAATATATCTCGGAATGGCTATGGAAATGCCATAATAGGTAGGTATGGTGGCTGTTTTGAGGAAGATATAAGGAGGCTTATGTGTGATAGAGCATATCATATCACGGGGTTTGGATGCACCGGCGAAGTTTGCACCGACTCTCGAGGTGAGAAAGGGCAATGCACGGTACCGAAGAGGCTAGCAAATTGCGGAAGGGTGAGAGTGCGTATAATCCATGGACTCACATTAGTCATAAAGAACTCACATACTTATTGCGAAAGTTTATTAGCCCTTGAAGTAAAGTACTACTACGCATGCCCCTAGGGGGGAGGTTGGTAGGAGTTAACCATCGCGCGCCCCCGACCTCCACGCAAAGGAAGACAATCAATAATAAATCATGCTCCAACTTCTTAGCATAACGAGAGACAATACGTGCATGCTTCGGGAATCACAAACCTTAACACCAATATTCCTATTAAACCACAATCATTTACTAGTACCTCCCACATATTACCATCTCTATATCGCAAAACTATTGCAAGGAATCAAACATATCATATTCAGTGATCTACAAGTTTTATGTAGGATTTTATGACTAACCATATGAATGACCAATTCCTGTTGACTCTCTAAACAGATATAAGTGAAGCATGAGAGTTTAATTCTTTCTACAAAAGACCTTGCTCTAATAAATATAAGTGAAGCAAAAGAACATTCTACAAATAACGGTTTTCTAGATGAAGAGAAATAGGCATCCAAACTTCAAATGATTTAAGTGAAGCACATGAAGCATTCTATAAAGCCATACTCAAAAGATATAAGTGAAGTGCATGAAGCATTCTATAAATCAACCAAGGACTATCTCATACCAGCATGGTGCATTTATTAAAAGAAAAAGGAAAGGCACACGATGCTCCAAGAATTTACGCATATCATGTGAACAAAACAAAAACCGAGACATACTGATAATTGTTGAATAAAGATGGGATGCCTTCCGGGGCATCCCCAAGCTTAGACGCTTGAGTCTCCTTGAATATTTACTTGGGGTGCCTTGGGCATCCCCAAGCTTGAGCTCTTGCCTCTCCTGATTCTTCTCATATCAATACCTCCATGATCTTTGAACACTTCATCCACACAAAAATTAACAAAACCTTCATGAGATCCGTTAGTATAATAAAGCAAATCACTACTTTAAGTATTGTTGCAAACTGCTACTTGTAGCTTGCGTTGGTATTATCCCCTAAGAGGAAGGGATGATGCAGCACCGTAGAGATAAGTATTTCCCTCAGTTATGAAACCAAGGTTATCGAACCAGTAGGAGAATCACACAACACCTCGTTAGCAGCACCTGCACACAAACAACAAATCCTTGCACCCAACGCAAACGAGAGGTTGTCAATCTCTCGGCGGTCAATTGCAAGATTAAATTGTATGTGATAGATAGATAGAAACAAAAATACAAAATAAAATAAATAAAAGAAAATGGCAACAATATTTTGAGGGTTTTTGTAATATGATTTAGATAGACCCGGGGGCCATAGGTTTCACTAGAGGCTTCTCTCAAGAAAATAGCATACAGTGGGTAGACAAATTACTGTTGGGCAATTGATAGAAAAGCAAATAATCATGACGATATCTAAGGCAATGATCATGTATATAGGCATCACGTCCAATACAAGTAGACCGACTCCTGCCTGCATCTACTACTATTACTCCACACATCGACCGCTATCCAGCATGCATCTAGTGTATTAAGTCCATAAGAACGGAGTAATGCCTTAAGAACGATGACATGATGTAGACAAGATAAACTCACGTATGAATAAACCCCATCTTTTTACCATTAGTAGCAAAGATACATACTTGTCATGTCCCTTTCCGTCACTGGGATTGAGCACTGCAAGATCGAACCCACTACAAAGCACCTCTTCCCATGGCAAGATAAATCAATCTAGTTGACCAAACCAAATCAATAGATCGGAGAAGAAATACGAGGCTATAATAATCATGCATAAAAGAGTGCAGCAAAGACTCAAATAATTTCATGGACAATCTGATCATAAACTCACAATTCATCGGATCCCAACAAACACACCGCAAAAAGTGATTACATCGGATAGAACTCCAAGAACACCGAGGATAACATTGTATGGCAGATCAAAAAGAGAGAAGAAGCCATCTAGCTACTGCCTATGGACCCGAAGGTCTGTGGTAAACTACTCACGCATCATCGGAAGGGCAACAAGGTTGATGTAGAACCCCTCCGTGATCGATTCCCCCTCCGGCAGATCACCGGAGAAGGACCCCAGATGGGATCTCTCTTGAACAGAAACTTGCGGTGGCGGAAAAAGTATTTCGTGGACTCCCCTGAGGGTTTCTGATTTTTTCTGAATTTATAGTGGAAGAATTAGGTCAAACGGAGCTGGGTGGGCCCCACGAGGTACCAGGGCGCGCCACCCCCCTGGGGCGTGCCCTGGTGCCTCGTGGCCCATTCCTTCATCTTCTGGCCCTCTCCCAAAGCTTCCAGTGTTTATCTTGTCCAATAAAAAATCTCCAAAAAGTTTCATGACATTTGACCTTCGTTTGGTATTGATTTTCTGTAAAGCAAAAACAGGGCAGAAAATAGCAACTGGCACTGGGCACTAGGTTAATAGGTTAGTCTCCAAAAATGATATATAATTGCTGTAAATGATTATAAAAACATCCAAGATTGATAATATAACAGCATGGAACAATCAAAAATTATAGATACGTTGGAGACGTATCAACATCCCCAAGCTTAATTCCTGCTCGTTCTCGAGTAGGTAAATGATAAAAACAGAATTTTTGATGTGGAATGCTGCTTAACATATTCATCACATATTCTTTTCTTTTATAGCATGGACATTGGACTTGGATGATTCAAAGCAATAGTCTATAATTTGACATGAAAATATAAATACTCAAGCATGCTAACAAGCAACCATGGCTTTCAAAATATCAACGCTAAAGAATGTTATCCCTAGCCCATTATGCTCAATCATTGATTCATTCATGAAACACACTCAAATATTAGTTACATCCAATGCACAAGTATGACAATAGTGCTCTCTAATTGGTGCTTTTGTAAGAGAAGATGGAGACTCAAAAAAATAAAAATTGCATAAAAGTAAATAGATAGGCCCTTCGCAGAGGGAAGCAGGGATTTGTCAAATGTGCCAGAGCTCAAAGCTGAAATTAAAGAGATAAAAATATTTTAAGAGGCATGCTTTTCCTGTCAACGAAAATGACCGAGAATTCCCAATATTTTACATGCTAGACACATCATAGGTGGTTCCCAAACAGAAAGTAAAGTTTATTTCCTTCCCACTGTTCTTTCACAATCCATGGCTAGCCGTATCCACGGGTGCCCTCCATACCAACACTTTCCAAGGAAGTTTGTTGTTGTTAATTTGATTTCATGTGGGACTGGGCATCCCTATTACCAACCATTCTCTCGTGCAATGACAAGTGAATAAACACTCATCGTGAGAATAACACACCTAGCATGGAAAATAATGGCCACCCCCTGCCGCTTCATGAGCGGTACGGGCACACAAAACGGAAAATTATTTTGAAAATTAGAGTTGGCACACGCAAATTTACTTGGAACGGCATTGAAATACCGCATATAGGTAGATATAGTGGACTCATTTGGCACAACTTGGGTTTAAGGAGTTTGGATGCACAAGCAGTATTTCCACTTAGTACAAATGAAGGCTAACAAATAGATTGAGAAGCAGCCAACCAAAAAACGAAAATGGTCATAAACATGCATTGAACACAACTAACACCGAATAATGCACCATAAGTAGGATATAATTTCATTGCATAACTATTGACTTAACGTGCATGCATAGGGAATCACAAACCTTAACACTAATATTCTTACTAAATCACAATTACTCACTAACATGACTCACATATTATCATTTCCATATCACAAAACTATTGCAAGGAATCACACTCATCATATCCAATGATCTATATGAACGTTTTTATTTATATCCCTCTTGAGTATTCATCACTTTGGGACCAAATTCATATCTTGTGCAAATTACCGTTACTATTATCAACTCTCAAAAAGATTTAAGTGAAGCATGAGAGTGCAAATATTTCTTCAAAATTTCAATCTTATCAATTCTCAAAATAATATAAGTGAAGCAAGAGAATTCATTCCTTCAAAATTTTAATCTTGTCAATTCTCAAAATAATATAAGTGAAGCATGAGAATTCATTTCTTCAAAATTTCAATCAACTCTCAAAATAGTATAAGTGAAGCATGATAATTCATTTCTTCAAAATATAGCCACCACCGTGCTCAAAAAGATTTTAGTGAAGCACTAGAGCAACTGCCTAGCTCAAAAAATTTAAGTGAAGCACATAGAGTATTCTAACAAATGATGATAAACGTGTGCCTCTCTCAAGATAGGTGTGTTCAGCAAAGATGATTGTGAAAAAATAAAAAGCAAACAAAGCAAAGACTCATATAATACAAGACACTCCAAGCAAAACTCATATCATGTGACGAATAAAAATATAGCTCCAAGTAAAATTACCTATGGTTGGTAGAAGAAAGAGGGGATGCCTTCCGGGGTATCCCCAAGCTTAGACTCTTGAGTCTTCCTTGAATATTACCTTGGGGTGCCTCGGGCATCCCCAAGCTTAGGCTTTTACTACTCCTTATTCCTTCATCCATCGTGATCTCACCCAAAACTTGAAAACTTCAATCACACAAAACTCAACAAAACCTTCGTGAGATCCGTTAGTATAACAAAATAAATCACTACTATAAGTACTGTTGCAAACCCATCCATATTTTATTTTTGCATTATACCTACTGTACTCTAAGTTCACCATGGCTTATACCCCCCGATACAATACATAGATTCATCAAAACAAGCAAGTAGTGCATCAAAAACAGAATCTGTCAAAAACAGAACAGTCTGTAGAAATCTGAATTATGGTCATACTTCTGTAACTCCAAAATTCTCAAAAATTAGGACGACGTGGGCAATTCATATATCAATATTGTGTAAAAAATTCAGAAGGTTCTGATGTTCCATAGGAAAACCAAAATTCCAGCACTGGACGCAAAACTTTCTGTTTTCAAACAGCATCAATTATACTATCTTCCAAATCATCCCAAAGGCTTTACTTTGCACAAAAACTAATTAAAAACACAAAAACTCAATCATACCAGTAGTATGACAGTGAAAACACACAATAACAGAAAAAATTTATTTTATTCATTGGGTTGCCTCCCAACAAGCTCTTTCTTTATAGCCATTAAGATAGGCTTGAGATTTCAATGATGCTCACATGAAAGATAATAATTGAAACACAAAGAGAACATCATGTAGCATGTGAAAAACATATTTAAGTCTAACATACTTCCTATGCATAGGCATTTTATAAGCAAACAAATTATCAAGGCAAGCAATTTCTAGCATATGCAAAGGAGAAGAATAAAACATTGATGATTTCAACATAACGAGAGGTAATTTAGTAATATGAAAATTTCTACAACCATATTTTCCTCTCTCATAATAATTACATGTAGGATCATACTCAAATTCAACAATATAGTTATTATATAAAATATTCTCATCATGATCCACATGCATAAAATTTTTATTATCTTCCAAAATAGTGGGATTATCATCAACGAAAGTTATGACCTCTCCAAACCCACTTTTATCAAAAATTTCATAAGATTGATAATTCTCTAAAGTAGTGGGATCATTATTTCCTGAAGTTGACGCTCTTCCAAACCCACTTTTAATAGTGTTGCAAATTTTATTATCAATAACATATTCATCATGAGGCTTAAATAAATTTTCAAGATCATAAAAAGCATTATCCCCCCCAATCATGATCATTGCAATAAGTAGTGGACATGACAAAATTATCATCCCAAGCTTGTGGTTTTGCATATCATTAGCACAATTGACACTAATAGAATTTATAGTAACATCATTGCAATCATGCTTTTCATTCAAGGAGCTATCAAGTATGGGTGTTATAGCAATAATTTCATTTTTAACATAAGGAACTATAGCAAGTTCATCTCTATAAGCATCTTTAATATTGGCATCGTGGCCATAAGAATAACAAGCACCATGTTCATCAAGAGGGGATATTTCAATCGAATCATCGGAATCATGATTATCTATAGATGCATGTGTATCATTATTCTCTTCCAAAGCAGTAGACATTCTTTCAATAAATTCACTAACATAGGCATTAGATGCATAATTTTCATAGCAATACTTAAGTATGGCAAAATTTTCAGATTTGTAGAGAGTAATATCATACTTTTCAATAAAAGAAGCAACTTCATAAGCACCCTTAAAAGCAACAAATTCTTCAATTTGTTCGATATCATAGTAACTATAAACACCTTTTTCATAAGAAGATAGGATTTCATTATCATTGAACTCACATAGGTAGGGAAGGTGTTTTTTTAGGGTTCTTAGAGTAACAAGTAAAATCATAAATTTCACATAGATTCCAAGCATAGCATAGCAAACTATTTATTTGATGCCATAGGAGTCTCCCCTTTTGGGACAAACGGTGCCGCACAAAATGAGCATGCTCATCTAATGATTTTCCCTCAACTAAACTAGTTGGGGTTTCAGCACGAGCATGAATGGATAGAAGATGATTCACGTAGTAAACTTTATATGGATCCATATCAATAGATTTTTAGCAAGTGAAGATGCAAGCAAATAGAAGGCACATGGCAACACGAGCAAAGATAGCAAACAAGCAAAAAGGCAAACGGAAAATATTTTTGTATTTTTGTAAAAACGTTTTAGAAGTGGGGGAGATGAAAACAAGAGGCAAATGGCAAATAAAGTAAATGCAAGGAGATGAGAGTTTATGCGAAGGTACTTGATAGATTTTGATGATGTCTCCCCGGCAACGGCGCCAGAAATTCTTCCTGCTACTTGTAGCTTGCGTTGGTATTATCCCCGAAGAGGAAGCGATGATGCAGCACAGTCGAGATAAGTATTTCCCTCAGTTATGAAACCAAGGTTATCGAATCAGTAGGAGAATCACACAACACCTCGTTAGCAGCACCTGCACACAAACAACAAATCCTTGCACCCAACGCAAATGAGAGGTTGTCAATCTCTCGGCGGTCAATTGCAAGATTAAATTGTATGGGATAGATAGATAGATTGAAACAAAAATACAAAATAAAATAAATAAAATAAAATGAAAGCAATATTTTTAGGGTTTTAGTAATATGATTTAGATAGACCCGGGGGCCATAGGTTTCACTAGAGGCTTCTCTCAAGAAAATAGCATACGGTGGGTAGACAAATTACTGTTGGGCAATTGATAGAAAAGCAAATAATCATGACGATATCTAAGGCAATGATCATGTATATAGGCATCACGTCCAATACAAGTAGACAGACTCCTGCCTGCATCTACTACTATTACTCCACACATCGACCGCTATCCAGCATGCATCTAGTGTATTAAGTCCATAAGAACGGAGTAATGCCTTAAGAACGATGACATGATGTAGACAAGATAAACTCACGTATGAATCAACCCCATCTTTTTACCCTTAGTAGAAATGATACATACGTGTCATGTCCCTTTCTGTCACTGGTATTGAGCACCGCAAGATCGAACCCACTACAAAGCACCTCTTCCCATGGCAAGATAAATCAATCTAGTTGGCCAAACCAAATTAATAGATCGGAGAAGAAATACGAGGCTATAATAATCATGCATAAAAGAGTGCAGCAAAAACTCAAATAATTTCATGGATAATCTGATCATAAACTCACAATTCATCGGATCCCAACAAACACACCGCAAAAAGTGATTACATCGGATAGAACTCCAAGAACATCAAGGAGAACATTGTATTGAAGATCAAAAAGAGAGAAGAAGCCATCTAGCTACTGCCTATGGACCCGAAGGTCTGTGGTAAACTACTCACGCATCATCGGAAGGGCAGCAAGGTTGATGTAGAACCCCTCCGTGATCGATTCCCCCTCTGGCAAATCACCGGAGAAGGACCCCAGATGGGATCTCTCTGGAGCAGAAACTTGCGGCGGCGGAAAAAGTATTTCGTGGACTCCCCTGAGGGTTTCTGATTTTTTCTGAATTTATAGTGGAAGAATTAGGTCAAACGGAGCTGGGTGGGCCCCACGAGGTACCAGGGCGCGCCACCCCCCCTGGGGCGCGCCCTGGTGCCTCGTGGCCCACTCCTTCATCTTCTGGCCCTCTCCCGAAGCTTCCAGTGTTTATCTTGTCCAATAAAAAATATCCAAAAAGTTTCATGGCATTTGGACTTCGTTTGGTATTGATTTTCTATAAAGCAAAAACAGGGCAGAAAACAGCAACTGGCACTGGGCACTAGGTTAATAGGTTAGTCTCCAAAAATGATATATAATTGCTGTAAATGATTATAAAAACATCCAAGATTGATAATATAACAACATGGAACAATAAAAAAAATTAGATACGTTGGAGATGTATCACAAACCCATTCATATTTTATTTTTGCATTATACCTACTTTATTCTAACTTCTCCATGGCTTATACCTTCCGATACAATCCATAGTTTCATCAAAACAAGCAAAACAATGCATCAAAAACAGAATCTGTCAAAAACAGAATAGTCTGTAGTAATCTGAACATTGACCAAACTTCTGTAACTCCAAAAATTCTGAAAAATTAGGACAAAATAAACAATTTGCATAGCAGTACTATGTAAAAATTTCAGAATTTTTGCACATTCCAGTGAAAATGTAAATTCATGCACTACAGCAAAAGTTTCTGTTTTTGCACCGGACATACCAAACAAGCAATTTAAACATCCTAACGGTAAATCTTGGCACATTATTTTTATAGTACAATGGATTTGTACAAGGGGATAATTATTTTTGTTGAAAAGTTTCTGTAATTCAACATTTGCAAAGTTTCCATGGGCATGAACAAAGTTCAAGGAGCTCCCCCACTTTAACGGTGCTCGTCTTTCTTACTTCCACTTTTCTTTTTGAAAAAGTTTTAGGTTCCCCTCTATATTTTTTTTGTTTTTAAACTTTATAAAAGCACTCAATAGAATAAAATGACTCTCTAAAACTTCCGGGTTGTCTCCCTGGCAGCGCTTTCTTTAAAGCCATTAAGCTAGGCATAAAGTGCTCAAGTAATTGATCCACCCAGATCCCAAGGTATATCAAAGCCAATTTTAATTAACAATGATTTATAATTTAGTAGTGAGCACAAAGCAACATATATCATGCAATGACGAAGTCTAACTCTCTTCCTATGCATTGGCATGTCATAAAAGAACAATTCATGCATATCAAGTAAAGGCCAATGCATAGTATAAACATTTTCTTGCAATTTTATCGTATTGGAAACATAGAGAGGTGGAGATGTAGTTCCTCTCTCATAATAGTTGCAAGTAGGAGCATCAAGCACATGCATATTATATTCATCAAAATCATCATGTGTAGTAGTAAAACGCAACCCATCAATATAATCCTTAATAAGTGCAAACTTCTCCGATATAGTGTAGTTGGGAGAATTCAAAAAGATAATAGGACTATCATGTGTGGGTGCAATAGCAACAATTTCTTTTTTAACATAAGGAACCATAGCAAGTTCATCTCCATAAGCATAATTCAAATTGGCATTATGGCCACAAGCATAACAAGCATCAATTTCATCAAAAAGGGATATTTTGAACGAATCAAAGGGATCATAGCAATCATCATAGCATTCATCCGTCGGTAAGCACGAAGGGAAATTAAACAATGTATGAGTTGAAGAGTTACTCTCATTAGAAGGTGGGCACGGGTAGCTAATCCGCTCTTCCTCCTTTTGTTCTTCGCTCTCCTCATCATCTTTTTCATCTAATGAGCTCACAGTGTCATCAATTTCTTCTTCCATAGACTCCTGCAAAATATTAGTCTCTTCTTGGACAGCGGAGGTCTCCTCAATATATTCTTTCACATAAGCATTAGAAGCATAGTTTTCATAGCAATATTTAAGTATGGCAAAATTTTCAGATTTGTAAAGAGTAGCATCACACTTTTCAATCAAAGAAGCAATTTCATATGCTCCCTTAAAAGCAACAAATTCTTCTATTTGTTCAATATCATAGTAATTATAATCACCTTTGGCATAATAAGAGAAAACTCCATTATCACTAAACTCACATTGATAGGGAAGGTGTTTCTTAGGGTCTTCAAAACAACAAGTAAAATCATGTATTTCGCATAAATTCCAAGCATAGCAATGCAAAGTATTAATATGATGCCATAAAAGTTTCCCTTCTTGAGACAAGCGGTGTCGCACAAAATAAGCATGCTCATTTAATGATTTTCCCTCAACTAAGCTAGTTGGGTTTTTAGCACGAGCACATAAGGATCAAAGACGATCCAAGTAGAAAGCTTCAGCAGTATAATAGATTTTGGGTGGTTCTTCAACCATTGGTTTAGCAGGTACAACTAATTTTTTTGGTGTTTTACGTTTCCTACCCATAACTAAAGATACAAAACAAGAGCACAAAATAAAAAAACTACTTAGTGATAAAGCAAACAAGCACACACGAGAATATCAACCCCACACTATTGCTCCCCGGCAACGGCGCCAGAAAAAGGTCTTGATAACCCACAAGTATAGGGGATCAATTGTAGCTTTTTCGATAAATAAGAGTGTCGAACCCAACGAGGAGCTAAAGGTAGAATTAATATTCCCTTCAAGTTCTATCGACCACCGATACAACTCTACGCGCACTTAACGTTCGCTTTACCTAGAACAAGTATGAAACTATTTTGTAGGTGATAGGATAGGTTTGCAAGCATAAAACTAGAAGTACTTTGCCAGAATAAAACTACAAGTAATTTGCAAGATAATAAAAGTTAGTTGTTTAGTAGAAAGCTTTTGTAACACAAGAGAATGATTTGTCCCTAGGCAATCGATAACTAGACCGGTAATCATTGTTGCAATTTTATATGAGGGAGAGGCATGAGCTAACATACTTTTCATACTTGGATCATATGCACTTATGATTGGAACTCTAGCAAGCATCCGCAACTACCAAAGATCATTAAGGTAAAACCCAACCATAGCATTAAGTATCAAGTCCTCTTTACTCCCATACACAACAACCCCCTTACTCGGGTGTAAGCTTCTGTCACTCTAACCGCCCACTATAAGAGAATTATGAACGTATTGCAAACCCTACAGAGGGAATCCCTCACACTTGCGCGACACGGAGGGCACCATAGGACAGCACCAAAATAAAACATACAACTCAAACCAATCACGATCAATCAACCCATAGGACAAAACGAATCTACTCAAACATCATAGGATGGCCACAAATCATTGGATAATAATATGTAGCATTAAGCACCATGTTTAAGTAGAGAATTATAGCGGGAAAAGATATGTTACACCGCTGCATAGAGGGGGAGAGAGTTGGTGTTGACGGCGGCGAAGTTGTTGGTGTTGATCGCCGTCACGATGTTTCCCCCGACGGTGCTCCGGCGCCACCGGAAGAGAGGGGGAGAGAGCCCTCCCTCCTTCTTCTTCTTCTTCCTTTGCCTCCCCCTAGATGGGAGGAGAGTTTCCCCTCTGGTCCATGGCTGCCATGGCGGCGGAGGGGCAGGAGCCCCTCCTAGATTGGATCTCTCTCTCTCTCTCTCTCTCTCTCTCTCTCTCTCTCTCTGTTCTCTTCTGTTTCGCGTTTCTGTTTTCTGGCCCTTCACCGTTTCTTAAATTCCCGAAGATCCGTAACTCCGATTGCACTAAAATTTTAACACGATTTTTTTCCGGATATTAGCTTCCTTGCGCCTGAAGAAGAGCACCAACCGACCTACAAGGGCCTCACGAGGCACCACGGCGCGTTGGGCCCCGCTGGCACGCCCTAGTGCCTCGTGGGGCCCACGAGCACCGCCTTGCGTTGATTCCACCTCCCAAAAATCACATATATTCCAAATAACTCTTCGTAAAATTTTATTGCATTTGGACTTCGTTTGATATGGATATTCTGCGAAACAAAAAACATGCAACAAACAGGAACTGGCACTGGGCACTGGATCAATATGTTAGTCCCAAAAATAATATAAAATGTTGCCAAAAATATGTGAAAGTTGTAGAATATTGGCATGAAACAATCAAAAATTATAGATACGATGGAGACGTGTCAATTTGGACTTCATTTGATATGGATTTTCTGGAAAACCAAAAACAAGCAGAAAATAGCAACTGGCACTGGGCACTAGGTCAATATGTTAGTCCATGAAAATCATATAAAATCCATATAAAAGTGCACCAAAATCATACAAAACTATAATAAACATGGCATGAATACTTCATAAATTATAGATACGTTGGAGACGTATCAGCATCCCCAAGCTTAATTTCTGCTCGTCCTCGAGTAGGTAAATGATAAAAGAAATAATTTATGAAGAGTGAATGCTAGCATAGTGCATAAGTTTGATCAATGATAATTTCAATCACTTTTCCTAGCATCATAATAGCAACTCTTTCTCATAAAACTGATCATGATAAGGTAGCAATCCATTCACATGTTATGGTTCAAACAATGCATTCTCTTGAAACTTAACAACCTATGTTCTTAGTCACCAAACAATTGCAATTCATCTTATATTCAACAAAGTCTAAGTAAGAGCTCCACATACTCAATTATCATATAGTCCTCTATGATTGCTAGTACTCAAAGCATATTTTTAGAACAAATGGCATCCATCGAACACAGAGAAAGATAGGGGCTTAATGTTTCGCCTCCCAACTTATTTATCATAGAGATAATTGTCAACAATAATAATTCATGATCAAATATATTTGACTGGCCATATGTGCCTGGATCTTTCCCCACCACATGATGCTTGCCAACTAGAGAATAATTAAGGATGAAATGAGAAGTAATACTATTGACTCTTGCATAAAAGTAAATTCATAAAGTAGAAGATAGACCCTTCGCAGTGGGAAGCAGAGGTTGTCATGCGCTTTTTATTTTTGGATGTGCAAGCTCTTAATGCAAAGGAACGTCACGTTATATTGCCCCTTGTGATAGCAACCTTTATTATGCAGTCTGTCGCTTTTATTTCTTTACCATCACAAGTTTGTACAACGCTTATTTTCCCTTGCAATAAAAGATCATACATATTTTAGGAACAATTTTTATTGCTTTTTGCACCGATGACAACTTACTTGAAGGATCTTATTCAATCCATAGGTAGATATGGTGGACACTCATGGGAAGAAACTGGGTTCAAGGTTTTTGGATGAACAAGTAGTATCTCTACTTAGTATGAATTTTTGGCTAGCAAAAGATCCTAATCAAGCACCACATGTTGGAGGATCCATAACAATATAACTTCTATGCAAATATACCCAAACATAACTCATTACGTTGTCTTCCTTGTCCAACTTCAACTAATTTGCTCAAGTTTGAAAATAATTAATGGGTATTTACAATCATAAGAGATGTCCAAGATAATATATTTATATGTGAAAGTTCTCTTCCTTATACTAATCATTCATGAATTGCTTGTATGACCAATATTGTGATTGTCAAGCTTCAATAGATTTTACCTTCTAAACCCAATGTGAAGCTACTACTAGGCATGATACAAGCATATGAAGCTCATATTATTTAAAATTCATGATATTTAATTTATTCAACAATTTACTCATAGGATATAAGTGAAGAACAAGAGTAAATGACAAACTACTCCAAAAAGATATAAGTGAAGACCAAATGAGTAGTTAAGTAAATAGGTAGCTATGTGAGGACTCTCTCTCATTTAAAAATTTCAGATCTTAAGTATCTTATTCAAACAGCAAAGAAAACAAAATAAAATTACATTCCAAGAATAGCACATCTCATGTGAAGAAGCAAAAAATTTAGGCTCAACCGAGACTAACCGAGAATTGTTGATGAAGAAAGGTGGGATGCCTACCGGGGCATCCCCAAACTTAGATGCTTGAGACTTCTTGAAATATTAATTTGGGATGCCTTGGGCATACCCAAGCTTGAGCTCTTGTGTCTCCTTAATTCCTCTCATATCATGGCTTCTCCTAAATCTTTAAAAACTTCATCCGCACAAAACTCAACAAGAACTCGTGAGAAAAGTTAGTACAAATCAACTCAAAACCTTAACATTCTCTACTGTAACAAATCAATAAAATTATAATTAAACATTGCATACTAAATGCCTCTGCATATTTAATACTCCTATCCACAAATAGAAATATTAAACAAGCAACATATGCAAACAATGCAACTATAACCGAAATCTGTCTAAACAGAACAGTCTGTAAAGGGTGAATAAGAATTCATACTTCCCTAACTCCAAAAATTCTGAAAACTTACCATGTGACAGAGAACTCATGCATTCTTACAGTGTAAAAATTTCAGATTTTTATCATGTTCTAACTATTCAGGAATATTCTGGACATAACAGAAAACTTTCTGTTTTCAAACAGCAACTCATGAACTTGCAAACTGAGCATGGTAAAGGCTATAATTGGCATTTTATTGAACTAAAAGATAAAAAACATGATTATTGATAACAGCAAGAAAATCTCAACAAAATAAAATGATGCTCCAAGCAAAACACATATCATGTGACGAATAAAAATATAGCTCCAAGTAAGGTTACCGATAATGTTGAAGACGAAAGAGGGGATGCCTTACGGGGCATCCCCAAGCTTAGACGCTTGAGTCTTCCTTGAGTATTACCTTTGGGTGCCTTGGGAATCCCCAAGCTTAGGGTTCTGCCACTCCTTATTCTCCTCATATCGATATCTCACCCAAAACTTGAAAACTTCAATCACATAAAACTTAACGGATCTTGTGAGATAGGTTAGTATGATAGAAATAAATCATCCACTTAGGTACTGTCAAGACAAGTTTCATAATTGTTCTCACATAATTCCTACTGTATACTATCAATTCCACAATTTATATTACTCAATATAAGCTATGGAAACACTAAAACAAGCAAACTATGCACCGGAAACAGAATCTGTCAAAAACAGAACAGCATGTAGTGAGAGATTTAAAAACCATACTTCTGTACCTCAAACAATTCTGAAAAATTAGTAAAACGTAAAAAATTTGTAAGCCAATTCTCTGTAAAAATTTCAGAATTTTCTCATGCTCCAGTACAGAATATAAATTCCAGCGCTGAACACAAAATTTTGTGTTTTTGCACAGAATCGAATCAACAAGTATCCACACTATCCCAAAGGCTTTACTTGGCACATTATTGAAAGAAAACATATAAAACATGATTACCACAGTAGCTTAATCATGTGAACACAAAAAAACAGTAGGGGTAAATGTTGTGTTGTCTCCCAACAAGCGCTTTTCTTTAAAGCCTTTTTAGCTAGGCATGATGATTTCAATGATGCTCGCATAAAAGTAATGAATTGAAACACAAAGAGAGCATCATGAATCATATGACAAGCACATTTAAGCCTAACCCACTTCCTATGCATAGGGATTTTGTGAGCAAACAATTTATGGGAGCAAGAATCAAGTAGCATAGGAAGGCAAAACAAGCATAACTTCAAAACTTTCAACACATAGAGAGGAAACTTGATATTATTGCAACACCTACAAGCATATGATCCTCTCTCGTAATAATTTTCAGTAGCATCATGAATGAATTCAACAATATAACTATCATATAAAGCATTCTTTTCATGACCTACAAGCATAGAAATTTTATTACTCTCCACATAAGCAAATTTGTTCTCATCAATAATAGTGGGAGCAAATTCAACAAAATAACTATCATGAGATACTTGATTGGCATAATCCAATTGAAAATTAAAATCATGATGACAAGTTTCATGGTTATCATTATTCTTTATAGCATACATGTCATCACAATAATCATCATAGATAGCAACTTTGTTGTCATAATCAATTGAAACCTCTTCCAAAATAGTGGATTCATCATTAAATAAAGGCATGACCTCTCCAAATCCACTTTCATAATTATTCCAATAAGATTCAACACCCTCCAAAATAGTAGGATAATTAGTACCTAGAGTTGACACTCTTCCAAACCCACTTTCATCAATATAATCATCATAAATAGGAGGCATATTATCATCATAATAAATTTGCTCATCAAAACTTGGGGGACTAAAAATATCATCTTCATCAAACATAGCATCTCCAAGCTTATGACTTTGCATATCATTAGCATCATGGATATTCATAGAATTCATACTAACAACATTGCAATCATGCTCACATTCAAATATTTTATTCCAATCATTTTATTGAATTCTTCTTCTATCAATTGAGCACAATTTTCCGCTCCATCATTTTCAAGAAAGACATTATAAAGATGAATAATATGAGGCAACCTCAATTCCATTTTTTTGTAGTTTTCTTTTATAAACCAAACTAGTGATAAAACAAGTAAAAGATTCAATTGCAAGATCTAAAGATATACCATCAAGCACTCACCTCCCCGGCAACGGCGCCAGAAAAGAGCTTGATGTCTACTACACAACTTATTCTTGTAGACTCGTGTTGGGCCTCCAAGCGCAGAGTTTTGTAGGACAGTAGCAATTTTCCCTCAAGTGGATGACCTAAGGTTTATCAATCCGTGGGAGGCGTAGGATGAAGATGGTATCTCTCAAACAACCCTGCAACCAAATACAAGAAATCTCTTGTGTCCCCAACACACCCAATACAATGGAAAATTGTATAGGTGCACTAGTTCGGTGAAGAGATGGTGATACAAGTGTAGTATGGATAGTAGATATAGGTTTTTGTAATCTGAAAATATAAAAACAGCAAGGTAGCAAGTAACAAAAGTGAGCACAAACGGTATTGCAATGCTTGAAAACAAGGCCTAGGGTTCATACTTTCACTAGTGCAATCTCTCAACAATGCTAACATAATTGGATCATATAACAATCCCTCAACATGTGATAAAGAATCACTCCAAAGTTCCTATTAGCGGAGAACATAAGATAGAAATTGTTGTAGGGTACGAAACCACCTCAAAGTTATCCTTTCCGATCAATCTATTGAGCCATCCCTATAAGTGTCACAAACGGCCCTAGAGTTCGTACTAAAATAACATCATATGATACGCATCAACCAACTCTAATGTCACCTAGATACTCCAATGTCACCACAAGTATCCGTGAGTCAATTATACGATACGCATCAAACAACTTCAGATTCATAATATTCAATCCAACACAAAGAACTTCAAAGAGTGCCCCAAGATTTCTACCGGAGAAAGTAGGACGAAAACATGCATCAACCCCTATGCATAGATTACCCCAATGTCACCTCGGTAATCCGCGAGTTGAGTGCCAAAACATACATCAAGTGAATCAATATAATAACCCATTGTCACCACGGGTATTCATATGCAAGACATACATCAAGTGTTCTCAAATCCATAAAAGAATTCAATCCGATAATAGTGAAACCTCAAAGGTAAAAACTCAATTCATCGCAACAAGATAGAGAGGGGAAAACACCATATGATCCAACTATATTAACAAAGCTCGCGGTACATCAAGATCGTGCCAAATCAAGAACACGAGAGAGAGATCAAACACATAGCTACTTGTACATACCCCTAGCCTCGAGGGTGAACTACTCCCTCCTCGTCACGGTGGCCACCGGGATGATGAAGATGGCCTCCGGTGATGATTTCCCCCTCCGGCAGGGTGCCAGAAAAGGGTTGTAGATGAGATCGTGGATGTATAGAGGCATGCGGCGGCAGAGTCAAAGTTCTAGGGTTATTTTTGGGGGTTTTGGTATTTATAAGAATTTTTGGCGTTGGAATCATGCGAAGAAGAGCCATAGGGGGCCCACGAGGCACCAGGGTGCGCCTGGGGGGGTGGCGTGCCCAGGTGGCTTGTGGGGCCCCTGTGGGTCTTCTGTTGTTCCCCCGAAGCTTCCTGAGTCTGTTTCCTTCCAGAAAAAATTGTCAAAAAGTTTCGCTGCATTTGGACTTCATTTGATATGGATTTTCTGGAAAACCAAAAACAAGTAGAAAACAGCAACTGGCACTAGGCACTAGGTCAATATGTTAGTCCATGAAAATCATATAAAATCCATATAAAAGTGCACCAAAATCATACAAAACTATAATAAACATGGCATGAATACTTCATAAATTATAGATACGTTGGAGACGTATCAGTGGCGTTCAAGAAAGAGTTGGCGGAGGAGCGCGCCAGGTACCTGGCGGCCTGTGATGCCCTTAGGGCCGCCTTGGAAAAGGAGGAGCTGGAGCTTTGGCGGCGGGCACATCGACGTGCGGAGGAGGTGTACGACGGCCGATACAATGCCAGGAGAGTCAAAGGCGCTAGGCGCCTCATCGCCGCGTGGAGGTGGGCCGATAAGCTCCAGCGTGCTACCGCTGAGGAGCTCCGGTGGGCGTCTAATGAAATGGCAATATCGGTCTCGCGTGTCCGCTAGCAAGAGGCCGATCGGCACGTCGAGCGTTGCGAGGCGGAGGAGGCGGACAACTCCCTCCGCGCCGGGAAGCCGCCGCGCACCAGAGATCTGGTGGGGAGGGTCTGCCGGAATACTGCCCCCCTAAGAAGGGATTATTAGTTTTAGTATTGTTCGTTTTCCATTTTATGCATTGTACGCAGTAGTTAAGTATCATCACATATATGTGATGATATTATATATATGTATATATATATATATCTGTGATGAACTACTGAACAATTAATTTATATTATGGATTTCATATTTCTATTTGTTTTCATACTAATTTCTATCTAGTTGTTACCATCCACATGTACAGAATGGAAAACATAAACACATTGAAACAGAACAATATATAAGAACGGAAAACATACACATATTGAAATAGAACAATATATGATGGTTGTGCAGACATAGCGATCAACGTCGAAACGACTTAACAAAATAAAATGCGTCGACGACCACCACCCTTGCCTACGGAAGCTCTTGGCTCTGTCTGAACTCGTGTAGGCATTCGTCCAAGCGGTTGACACGCTCGCGGCACATCTGGAGCGCGATCTCGAGCTCCAAGCTGCCCATTTCATCGGAGATCATTAGATCGAGGATGCGATGGCCATGTTCCTCTACCGCATCTCGGTGGACACCTAGGCCAAGGAGGCGCTCAAGCCTAGCGACCAACGCGTTGGCATCGAGCGGGCCACGGACAAGGCGAATGATACGTCCATTTTGTATCATGTTTACCTACTGATATTTATAATGTTTTTGGTCTTTATTTCACTTTACGAAGCAATCCTAATGCCTTTTCTCTCTTATTTTGCAAGTTTCACATGAACAGGGAGATTGCCGACAGCTGGAATTCTGGACCTGAAAAAGCTACAACAGAGATAGATGTTCTCCTGAGCTCCAAATGACTTGAAAATTTACGGAGAATTATTTTGGAATTAATAAAAAATACTGGAATAAGAATCATCGGGAGGGGCCCCACCAGTGAGTCACGAGCTCAGGTGGCGCGCCCCCTCCCTAGGACGTGCCAGGTGAGCTCGTGGCTCCACCAGCAGGCCTCCGTGGCCCATCTTCTCCCATATGAAGTCATTTGCCCTAGAAAAAGCCAGAAGTAGACTTTTGGGATGAAGCGCTGCCATCTCGAGGCGGAACCTGGGCAGGAGCACTTTTGCTCGCCGACGGAGTGATTCCGCCGGGGATAATTCCCTCCAGGAGGGGGAAATCGAAGCCATCGACATCTTCACTAGCACCATCTCATCTCAAACCCTAGTTCATCTCTTGTATTCAATCTTTGTCTCAAAACCTCAGATTGGTACCTGTGGGTTGCTAGTAGTGTTGAGTACATCTTGTAGTTGATGCTAGTTGGTTTATTTGGTGGAAGATTACATGTTCAGATCCTTAAGCATATTCCATACACCTCTGATCTTGAACATGAATATGGTTTGTGAGTAGTTACTTTTGTTCTTGAGTACATGGGAGAAGTCTTGTTATAAGTAATCATGTGAAGTTGGTATTCGTTTGATATTTTGATGATATGTATGTTGTCCTTCCTTTAGTGGTGTTATGTGAACGTCGACTACATAACACTTCATCATGCTTGGGCCTAAGGGAAGAGATTGGGGAGTAATAAGTAGATGATGGGTTGCGGGAGTGACAGAAGCTTAAACCCTAGTTTATGTATTATTCCGTAAGGGGCTGATTTGGATCCATATGTTTCATGCTATGGTTAGATTTATCTTAATCTTCTTTCGTAGTTGCAGATGCTTGTGAGAGAGGGTAATCATAAGAGGGTTGCTTGTTCAAGTAAGAACAGCACCTAGCACCAGTCCACCGACATATCAAATTATCAAAGTAGCGAACGCGAATCAACTAAACATGATGAACGTGACTAGACGAGAATTCCCATGTGTCCTCGAGAACGCTTTGCTTATTATAAGAGAACCTTCCGGCTTGTCCTTTGCTATAAAAAGGATTGGGCCACCTTCCTGCACCTTTTGTTACTACCGTTACTTGTTACTTGTTACTTGTTACGAATCAACTTGCTACAAAACTATCTGTTACCACTACATACAACACTTGTAGATAATACCTTGCTGAAAACCGCTTGTCATTTCCTTCTGCTCCTCGTTGGGTTCGACATTCTTACTTATCAAAAGGAGTACAATTGATCCCCTATACTTGTGAGTCATCAAGACTCTTTTCTGGCGCCGTTGTCGGGGAGTGAAGTGCCTTTGGTAAGGAAACATTTTTATTGCATGCTGAAATTTACTGTTACTTGTCACTATGGAAAATAATCCTTTGAGGGGCTTGTTCGGGGTATCTTCACCTCAACCGGAAGTGGTAAGAGCCGCTCCTAAACCTACTGAAGCTATTGAAAATATTTATTATGAAATTCCTTCAGGTATTATGGAAGAACTGCTTGCTAATCCTTACCTTGGAGATGGAACAATACATCCTGATATGCGCTTAATCTATATAGATGAAATTTGTGGATTGTTTAAGATTTCCCTTATCTTTGAGGGAAAAGGCATTATCTTGGTATAGGCTATTGGATGATGTAGGATCATGGGATTGGAACCGATTGAAGCTGGAATTTCACCAGAAGTTTTATTCTATGCATCTGGTTCATCGTGATCGGAATTATATATATAATTTTTGGCATCGTGAAGGAGAAAATATCGCTCAAGCTTGGGGGAGGCTTAAATATATGATGCACACATGCCCCAATCATGAACTCTCAAGAGAGATGATTATACAAAACTTTTATGCTCGGCTTTCTCTTAACGATCGATCAATGCTTGATACTTCTTCTACTGGTTCCTTTATGAAGAAAACTATTGAATTCAAATGGTATCTTTTGGAAAGAATTAAACGAAACTCTGAAGACTGGGAAATTGACAAAGGTACCGAGTCAGGTATAAATCTTAAATTCGATTGTGTTAAATCTTTAATGGAGACGGATGCTTTTCATAAGTTTAGTACAAGATATGGACTTGACTCTAAGATAGTAGCTACTTTCTGTGAATCGTTTGCTGCTCATATTGATCTCCCTAAGGAGAAGTGGTTTAAATCTCACCCACCTATTGAAGAAATTTGTAAAGAGCCTGTCATAGCTAAAGCTGAAACAATTGTCTATAATGTTGATCCAGTTGTACCTACTGCTTATATTAAGAAACCTCCTTTTCCTGTTAGGATTAGGGAACATGCTAAGGCTACAACTGTGGTTCATAAAAGTAATATTAGATCACCCAAACCCTCTGAACAAATTAAAGTGGAATCTAATATTGCAATTACTAAAGACCTATTGGCTAATAATATTGATGGGCATGTTATTTACTGTTGTTCTGAAGCTGCTAGAATTGCTAAACCTGTCAGAAACGAACAAGATATGTTAGATAACAATAAGCCTGTAGTTGGCATGCTTGTTGTTTCTGTTAAGATTGGAGATCATTGCTACCATGATTTATGTGATATGGGTGCTAGCGTAAGTGTTGTTCCTTTCTCTTTATATCAAGAGGTCATGGATGATATTGCTCATGTCGAGATAGAAGACATTGATGTTACTATTAAGCTTGCAAACAGAGATACTATTTCACCACTTGGGATTGTAAGAGATGTTGAAGTCTTGTGTGGTAAGGTCAAATATCCTACTGATTTCTTAGTACTTGGATCACAACAAGATAATTTCTGTCCCGTTATATTCGGTAGACCCTTCCTAAATACTATTAATGCTGAAATAGACTGTGTTAAAGAAAAGGTTAGGGTTAAGTTTGGTGATGTATCTCATGAATTTAACTTCTCCAAGTTTAGTAAGCAGCCGCATGATAAAGAATTACCTAGTAAAGATGAAATTATTGGTCTTGCTTCTATTGTTGTGCCTCCTACTGATCCATTGGAACAATATTTGCTGGACCATGAAAATGATATGCACATGAATGAAAGAAATGAAATAGATGAGATAGTCTTTAAACAAGCACCTATCCTTAAGCATAATTTGCCTGTTGAAACTTTGGGAGATCCTCTTCCACCTAAGAGTGATCCTGTGTTTGAATTAAAGAAATTGCCTGATACACTTAAATATGCTTATCTTGATGAAAAGAAGATATATCCCGTTATTATCAATGCTAACCTTTCAGTGCACGAAGAAAAGAGGTTACTTAAAACTTTGAGGAAGCACCGTGCTGCAATTGGATATACTCTTGATGACCTTAAGGGCATTAGTCCCACTTTGTGTCAACATAAGATTACTATGGAGCCTGATGCTAAACCAGTCATTGATCATCAACATCGCTTGAATCCCGAAATGAAGGATGTGGTAAGAACTGAAATATTAAAGCTTCGGAGGCAGGTATAATTTATCCTCTAGCTAATAGTAGATGGGTGAGTCCTGTTCATTGTGTTCCCAATAAAGGAGGTATTACTCTTGTTCCTAATGATAAAAATGAACTTATCCCACAAAGAATCGTAACCGGTTATAGGATGGTAATTGATTTCAGGAAATTAAATAGGGCTACTAGAAAAGATCATTATCCTTTGCCTTTCATTGATCAAATGTTAGAAAGATTGTCTAAGTATACACACTTCTGTTTTCTGGATGGTTATTCTGGTTTTTCTCAAATACCTGTATCACAAGAAGATCAAGAGAAACCACCTTTACTTGTCCTTTTGGAACTTATGCTTATAGACATATGCCTTTTGGTTTATGTAATGCACCCACTACTATTCAAAGATGCATGACTGCTATATTCTCTGATTTTTGTGAAAAGATTGTTGAGGTTTTCATGGATGATTTCTCCATTTATGGAACTTCTTTTAATGGTTGCTTAAGCAACCTTGACCGACTTTTGCAGAGATGTGAAGAGACTAATCTCGTCTTGAACAGGGAGAAGTGCCACTTTATGGTAAATGAAGGTATAGTCCTTGGTCATAAAATTTCTGAAAGGGGTTTTGAGGTAGATAAAGCTAAAGTTGATGCAATTGAGAAAATGCCATGTCCTAAAGATATTAAAGGTATAAGAGGTTTCTTAGGTCATGTTGGTTTCTATAGAAGGTTTATTAAAGACTTCTCTAAAATTTCTAGACCTCTCACTAATCTCTTACAAAAAGATGTTCCATTTGTCTTTGATGATGATTGTGTAGAAGCCTTTGAAATACTTAAGAAGGCCTTAATAACTGCACCTGTTGTTCAGCCACCTGATTGGAACCTACCTTTTGAAATTATGTGTGATGCTAGTGATTATGCCATTGGTGTTGTTTTAGGTCAAAGAGTTGATAAGAAACTAAATGTTATTCATTATGCTAGTAAGACCTTGGATAGTGCTCAAAGAAATTATGCTACTACTGAGAAAGAATTTCTAGCAGTTGTGTTTGCCTGTGATAAATTCAGACCTTACATTGTTGATTCTAAAGTCACTATTCACACTGATCATGCTGCTATTAAATATCTTATGGAAAAGAAAGATGCTAAACCTAGACTTATTAGGTCCGTTCTTTTATTACAAGAGTTTTATTTGCATATTGTTGATAGAAAAGGAGCTGAAAATCCTGTAGCAGATAATTTGTCTAGGATGGAAAATTTTCTTGATGACCCACTGCTTATTGATGATAGTTTTCCTGATGAGCAATTAGCTGTCGTAAATGCTTTGCTTCTCGTAAGAATCCATGGTATGCAGACTATGCTAATTACATTGTTTCTAAATACATACCACCTAGTTACACATACCAACAAAAGAAAAAAATCTTCTTTGATTTAAGACATTACTTTCTGGATAACCCACATTTATATAAATAAGGAGTAAATGGTGTTATTAGACGTTGTGTACCTGAGCATGAGCAGGAACAAATCCTAAGGAAGTGTCATTCTGAAGCATACGGAGGACACCATGTGGGAGACAGAACTGCACACAAGGTATTGCAATCTGGTTTTTATTGGCCTACTCTCTTCAAGGATGCACGTAAGTTTGTCCTTTCTTGTGATGAATGTCAAAGAATTGGTAATATTGGTAAGCATTAGGAAATGCCTATGAATTATTCACTTGTTATTGAACCATTTGATGTTTGGGGCTTTGATTATATGGGACCTTTTCCTTCCTCTAATGGATACACTCATATTCTGGTTGTTGTTGATTACATTACTAAGTGGGTAGAAGCTATTCCAACTAGTAGTGTTGATCACAACACCTCTATTAAAATGCTTAAGGAAGTTATCTTTCCAAGGTTTGGAGTCCCTAGATATTTAATGACTGATGGTGGTTCACATTTTATTCATGGTGCTTTCCGTAAACTTCTAGCTAAATATGAGGTCAACCACAAAATTGCATCACCCTATCCCCCTCAGTCTAGCGGTCAAGTTGAATTGAGTAATAGATAAATAAAGTTAATTTTGCAAAAGACTGTTAACCGATCTCGAAAGAATTGGTCAAAGAAACTTGATGATGCATTGTGGGCATACAGAACTGCATATAAAAATCCTATGTGTATATCTCCATATAAAATGGTCTATGGAAAAGCATGTCATTTACCTATTGAATTAGAACATAAGGATTATTGGGAATTAAAGAACTTAATTATGATTTTAAACTTTCCAGTGAAAAGAGGTTGTTTGATATTAGCTCTCTAGACGAATGGAGAACACAAGCTTATGGAAATGCCAAGTTATTTAAGGAAAAGGTTAAAAGATGGCATGATAGGAGAATTCAAAAATGAGAATTCAAGTTCTATTATACAACTCTCGTCTTAGATTATTTGCAGGAAAACTTCTCTCCAAATGGGAAGGACCATACATTATCGAGGAAGTTTATCGTTCTGGAGCTATCAATATTAACAATGCCGATGGCACAAATCCAAAGGTGGTTAATGGGCAAAGAATTAAACATTATATTTCAGGTACGCCCATTAACATGGAAACCAACATTGTTCAAACAATTACACCGAAAGAACATATAGAAGGAACCTTCCGGGGCGCTCTAGAATACTGAAAAAGGAATAGGTATGTGATACGGTAAGTAAACCGACTCCAAAAATTCCATAAAAGTACTTTTTGATCGTTCCGTATCGCTAGTTTCTCCTCTGTTCTTGTTTCGGGCCGTTTTCTGTCAGATTTTCAAAGCTAGGCGTCATGTCGTCTTCTTCCTCCAACAACGTGGGAGACGATGCTTATTTGTTAAGGATGGAGCTAGAAAGAGAGCTGATGGAGGAGGTCACAATGGAGGAAGACTCGGGAGATTCCATGGGAGTTCACCCTCCTGCTTCGGAACGCGGTACTCTTGCCGGTATCTCCACTTCTCTGAATCCATGTCAAGCTATGAGGTCGACTGTAAACCAGCAAGACCAAGAGGTACAAGAGGGGCCTACCCCAAGGAGGCCCCTAAGAAGGTTACATGGGAATAATTTTCATAATTATGGAGTTGAGAATACTCCTCGTATGCACATACCTTCCAATTGGGACATCTCCCGTCCGAGTGAAAGTGATGCAGGAAAGAATGCTTGGGGGCCAGAAAATAAGCACATTATGGCTGAGGTCCAAAAGAATGCTGAGATGATTCAGCATGTGCTCCAGGAAATTCAGAGTTTAAAAGAAATCTTGATTAACATCATGAAGGACAAGTCCACAACTTCATCACCACCATCACCAAAGAAGGGAGCTTAAGTACACGGGTATGGGTACCACCCTTGTCTTGTTCCAAGCTTTGGGGAGGTGCCCCGGTATCATATCACCATCACTTTTATCATTATTATCTATCTTAGTTCGCTCCTTAGTTATTCCGTGATTTAGAAGAATAAAGTTCTAGTATTATTTAGTTTTGAGTGCTTGTTTCGTGATCTATCTTTCTATGTAATCGTGTGTGAGAGTTATATAATAAAGAGTAGTTTGAGTTTTGTTGCTTTCTTTTCTTGATCCAAGCCTAGCAAGAAAAAGTATAATAATGAAAGGTCATATGCTAATCCCATGGGGAGTAATAACTTCACATATAAGAAGTATGATGAATAAAACTTGTTGGGATCTAACAAACATAGCATTGGTCATTGATGCAATTCACGAAAAATAATAAAGGAAGAGAGGTCTCACATATAAATATATTATCTTGGACATCTTTTATGATTGTGAGCCCCCACCAAATATTCTTTGCTTGACCAAATAGTTGAGGTTGGACAAGGAAGACAACGTAATGATTTATGTTTGCTCATATTCATGTAGAAGTTATATTGTCATGGATCCTCTAACATGTGGTGCTTGCTCATAATCTTTTGCTAGCCAAAATGTCGTACTAAGTAGAGATACTACTTGTACATCCAAACCCTTGAACCCAGTTTCTTGTCATGAGAGTCCACCATACCTACCCAAGGATTGAAGAAGATCCTTCAAGTAAGTTATCATCGGTGCAAAAGGCAATAAAATTTGCTCCTAAATATGTATGATCTTTTATTGTAAGGGAAATAAGCTTTGTACGAACTTGTGATGGTAAAGAAATAAAAGCGACGAACTGCATAATAAAGGTTAGTATCACAAGGGGCAATATAAAGTGACATTCCTTTCCCTTAAGAGTTTGCACATCCCAAAAAAAACGCATGACAACCTCTGCTTCCCTCTACGAAGGGCCTATCTTTTACTTTTCAGTTCTGCTTTTATGCAAGAGTCAGTAAGGTTCATTCTTATTCCATTCTTAATTATTCTCCACTTGGCAAGTATCATGTGGTAGGGAAAGATTCAGGCATATATATCCAATTGAATGTAGGTAATCATGAGTTATTATGGTTGACATTATCCTCGTGATAAATAAGTTGGGAGGTGGAAATAATAAACCCCCATCTTCCTATGTGTTCGATTGAAACTTTTGTTCCAAAAATATGTCGTGAGTGTTGACAATCATAGAAGACTATAAGATGGTTGAGTATGTGGAACTTGCCAAATCAAAAAGCTCTTATATAGACTCTTCCCGAAAGTATGATGAATTGCAATTGCTTTTATGACTGAGAACATAGTTTGCTAGGTGTCAAGAAAGTTTATCTCTCATACTTTAAACTTTGTGGATGAATTGCTACTTGTTCATGAGAAGTTTTATGATAATTCCTTGTTGTTATAATAATAATCATGATGCTACCATGTCCGTATTTTGTTTTTATCGACACCTCTCTCCATAACCATGTGGTCATGATTATCGAGTTCGGTATTCGCTTGAGGACAAGCGAGGTCTAAGCTTGGGGGAGTTGATACGTCCATTTTTCATCATGTTTACCTACTGATATTTATAATATTTTTGGTCTTTATTTCACTTTATGAAGCAATCCTAATGCCTTTTCTCTCTTATTTTGCAAGTTTCACATGAAGAGGGAGATTGCCGGTAGCTGGAATTCTGGACCTGAAAAAGCTACAATAGAGATAGATATTCTCTGGAGCTCCAAATGACCTAAAAATTTAAGGAGAATTATTTTGGAATTAATAAAAAATACTGGAAGAAGAATCATCGGGAGGGGCCCCACCAGTGAATCACGAGCTCAGGTGGCGCCCCCTAGGGTGCGGCAGGTGAGCTCGTGGCTCCACCAGCAGGCTTCAGTGGCCCATCTTCTCCTATATGAAGCCATTTTCCCTAGAAAAAAAATCAGAAGAAGACTTTCGGGACGAAGCGCCGCCGTCTCGAGGCGGAACCTGGGCAGGAGCACTTTTGCTCTTCGGCGGAGCGATTCCGTCGGGGATACTTCCCTCCGGGAGGGGGAAAACAAAGCCATCAATATCACCAACGTTCCCTCCTTCGTGGGAGGACCAATCTTCATCAACATCTTCACCAGCACCATCTCATCTCAAACCCTAGTTCATCTCTTGTATTCAATCTTTTTCTCAAAACCTCAGATTGGTACATGTGGGTTGCTAGTAGTGTTGATTACATCTTGTAGTTGATGCTAGTTGATTTATTTGGTGGAAGATTATATGTTCAGATCCTTAAGCATATTCAATACACCTCTGATCTTGGACATGAATATGGTTTGTGAGTAGTTACTTTTGTTCTTGAGGACATGGGAGAAGTCTTGTTATAAGTAATCATGTGAAGTTGGTATTCGTTTGATATTTTGATGGTATGTATGTTGTCCTTCCTTTAGTGGTGTTATATGAACGTCGACTACATAACACTTCACCATGCTTGGGCCTAAGGGAAGACATTGGGGAGTAACAAGTAGATGATGGGTTGCGAGAGTGACAGAAGCTTAAACCCTAGTTTATGCATTATTCTGTAAGGGGCTGATTTGGATTCATATGTTTTATGCTATGGTTAGATTTATCTTAATTATTCTTTCATAGTTACGGATGCTTGCAAGAGGGGATACTCATAAGAGGGTTGCTTGTTCAAGTAAGAACATCACCCTAGCACCGGTCCACCCACATATCAAATTATCAAAGTAGCGAACATGAATCAACTAAACATGATGAATGTGACTAGACGAGAATTCCCATGTGTCCTCGAGAACGCTTTGCTTATTATAAGAGATCCTTCTGGCTTGTCCTTTGCTAAAGAAAGGATTGGGACACCTTGTTGCTCCTTTTGTTACTACCATTACTTGTTACTTGTTATGAATCAACTTGCTACAAAACTATCTGTTACCACTACGTACAGCAGTTGCAGATAATACCTTGCTGAAAACCACTTGTCATTTCCTTTTGCTCCTCGTTGGGTTCGACAATCTTACTTATCGAAAGGACTATGATTGATCCCCTAGACTTGTGGGTCATCAGTGAACGGCGCGGCCGGTCTCTGGTGCAAGTACGTCGCGAACGGCCGCTGCCCACTCCTGGCGAGGTATTGGGCTACTGACAGGCCGTGGACCCAGCTGAAACGCCCTGTCGACAGCAGGCAAGGGCCGATGGATCCGCTCTTGCCGTGCGCCGCGACGCGCCTCTGGCTCTGTGGCGCTCCATCGGTCTCGATGTGCGGCGCGCCACCGCCTATCGGCGCGGACGCGCCTATCTTGCTCTCCGGCGCTCCACTGATCTTGTTGTGCGGTGCGCTGCAGCCTCTCGGCGCTGATGCGCCTATCTTGATCCGCGGCACCACCGTGCCCTACGCCAAGGGTCTGCTCAACCCTGGTGATGACGTGCAGCACGGCGTCGTCCGTCGTGTTGCTGGGGACGCCCTCGGCCTCGACGGGCCGTGGCGCCTGCACCGGCTCCTTTTCCTCATCGAGGAGGTTGATGGCAGAGGCGGCGCTTCGGTGGGTTGGCATGCTTGGAAATGGTAGAGGGGCTATAGGCTGCGCTTGTTGTGCCTCCGTGTGTCGCGCGTCGCATAGGCTTATGCCCAATCACTTGTGGTGGGAAACCGATGGGGAAGTGACGGGAAACAGTGGCGTGTTCATATAATGTCATCAATGGAAAACTTAGCAAAGAAGAAAGCATGAGCTAGCATGACGCGTGCACGCACATTGCTTACCCACGGGTCTGATCGATATACTCGTGTGCCCAATAGAGCACACAATTCACACTAAAGAATATATGTTGTTGTTCTGTACACATAACGTAGATGTTGTGCAGATTGAGCAAATCACATCGCATACAATTAAACTAAGGAACACATCAGTGATGATTTCAGCAATCACAGACAATTGTTGAGCAGCAAGCACTTGCCAACAGCACACATAGCTTATTAGCAGGAATTATCTGTGTTATTATCGGTCTTCCCACACAATTCTGATTACTGACCTGTTTGTCGGATATCACACACATCTTGTTGTGGCAAATCTTTTGTGTTCTTATGGCTCATCGCAAACAGTTCATCCGAGTGACCTGTATGCCGTCTATCGCACACATCTGGACCTGTGTAACAGTTTGTGTTTTTTGGCTCGTCGCAAACAGTTCGTATGGGTCAACTGTATGCCACGTTTCGCACACGCAACTCTTATCTGAATCGTGCTAGATGGATCAGCCATCGCAGACAGTTCATTCTATTGGTGACGATTTTATTACAATACCGTTTGCGATTCATGCATCACACACAGTTTGGTGGAATGGTCTCCCATACATGTGTCTTCTTAGGACCTTCCTGCAGTAGTGACTGTCGCTTCTCTTCCTGCCAGCCTCCCTCAAACCACCCCCTCTCTCCCGTCATTGATATGTGCCAATGGCAACCTCTATGACGCCATGTGGCTACCTGGCGTTCCACACCCTGCCAAAGCGGCTGCTCCCACGCCGTCCTTAGCGGCGCTCTCTTACCGTGTGTCGATGATCGTGTGGTGTCGCCTTTGCCCAGTCGTTCTGGTTCCATGCAGTCTGACCTGCCGTTAAACGCCAGGTCTCCCACGTCATCGTAGATCCATCATGTGATGCCTTGTTCTTCAATCGCAACGGTGGCCACAGTGGTGAGATCCATTTCTTGTAATAATATAACATTTTTTCGGCTTTTCTATGTTATCGGCTTAGAGCCAATGGATTATTGTAGGCTTAGTTGTTGTATGGTTATGGATTTTTTAGGGTTAACTAGTGCTTATAGAAATCTGTTAAGGATTTAGACTCAAGTCAAATTATTCTAATGGTGTTGCACTATAGGCACTTGACCGATGATGAAACTTGTTACCTTTAGACATACCTAAGCGCATGGCTAGCTTTGTCTATTGTGTGTTAAGGAATAACTTAAATTCTTTAACTAAATATTTTTGCTAGTATGTGTTGAAGAATAATGTAAAGCTCAGTAAAAGTTGTTTACCTACCTACATACTGATGTCCAATGAAACTCAGCTAGATCAAAATGAAATATTTCTATTGCAGATACTTTATATTTTAGTTTTCTGCACACAAAATAATGAAGAGAAGAAGAAGGTCCATGGGTTAACCCATGCTACTCCAAACTATTGATTTTGGATATGGGTTGTGTGGACAACAGAAGACCTTAGGATCAGAAGCAAGTCTTGTAGATTCTGTCATCTTTACACACACACACACACACACACAGAGAGAGAGAGAGAGAGAGAGAGAGAGAGCAAATACCCATTTATGGTTTGTCGTTACCTCATGCTTCTTGGAGAAGCCGAGAGAGTCCTCGAGCGAACGCGATGGCATTGGACTTAGGCATTCTTAACTACATTTATTAAATAAAATAATTAATATCTTATGTTAATTTTCTTGACAAATTTTTTTGTGTGTAGACTTACATTTTAGTGACACTGTAGAAAAAAGATGGCCAATGGTTTCGTCAGGACTTGTTTCATCAGTTATTCGACTGGGAAGTTGGATAGAGAGCGGTGAGAAAATATACAAGAGGCTCGATAAGTAGACTAATCGAGATAAAAGATTCAATGACATCGCAACACACTTACCTTTGTAGATTTTACAAGTATGTTTCATATATTGGTTGTGAAGTGTGTAAATGTACTTGTGTATTGTGTTATGAAAAGCAAAGTACTTGTGTAAATGAATGATGTATGCATGTGTATTATGTTTGTGTGTTTTTCAATTTTAATTGCATGGCTGGTAACCAAACATAAATATAGCACATCCATGAATATTTAAGGTGATGGATTTATTATCACTGACGGGTCCATGGTCAATCATGCAAAGTCATCACTGACTAGGAAGATGGCGCATCGATGATGATAGGATTTGTCAGGTCAGTGCTATTCGTGCTTGCAGTAGTATGTGTCGAGCTGATTGTAACCCGCTTGAACCAGTAATACAAGTTTCACTCAAAATATTATGTTTATACCACTATATAGTGCGACAATAACTTTAATTATTATCCGTTTGATATGCTCCATCCAGTGGTTAAGAGATGGCAAATCCGAACATTATGTGTTGAATATATGATCAATTTTCCATTAAGTTGGCTGGACGAACAAAAGTACTACATGTGTCAGACATGTAATCATGTATATATGATAAAAGTGACATGTTCACATCAATCGCTAGTACCAATAGTTCAAATATAATCCTAACATAAGGGATAATAACACACACAGTGCAAAGGAAAAAGAGGCGTGTGCTTCAAGAGTCATTTTGCCAAGGAGGTCGTCGACGTCGAGGAAGTAGTCGTCATTGCGGAAGAAGTCGTGCACCACCTGTAGGAGATATGCCCTAGAGGCAATAACAAATTTTATTATTTATCTCCATGTTCATAATTATGTTTATGTTCCATGCTATAACTGCTATGGTTCTCGAGTCTGCAATAACCACGAGGCTCGGAGGAAGACTCATATGCACGTGTGGAATAATAAATGTATTCCTAGTCTGGCCTCTAAGACTAGCTCAAGTGTTGCATGATGGTTCTGTTTTCCTGATCATGGGCATGACTATGCCGGCAACTTTGAGGGCACAATGTTAGGAGAATACTTGTGTTGAATCGACCCGATTGATGTTATGCTATGAGATTCATTCGTCACAAGTTAATGGTCAATAACACAGAGAAGTTAATGTTTGCATAATTCCTTAGACCATGAGAGTGTCGAGTTTCTTCATGCTTGCTTCATGAACTTTGGGGTTTGTTAAATGTCATCCGTAAATGGGTGGCTATTACGGCGGCTTACGGGTTCATGGAAAAGTATGTCAAGTAATTTGATAGCTCAAGATTGGGATTTGCTCCTACAACGATGGAGAGATATCTCTGGGCCCTCTCGGTGTTACGGTATCCACCATCGTCTGGCCAGACACATTGTGATTCGATCACTGGGATGCCGGAACACGGAAACGAGTAAAGAGAACAAAACCGGTAATGAGGTAACTTGCATAGTGGACAAGTTGTTGATCCACGGGGATGCAATAAATCTCACCTCGGGTTTTGTAACATATCGCGAAGCAATAGGAATAGCACACGGCAACTGGAGGTTCACTCGAATATTCATTCGTGTGGGTATAGGGGTCAATATGGGTGTCCACGGCTCCGATGTTGATCATTGATCGGAAAGAGTTCCGGTCATGTCTATACTTCACCGAACCTATAGGGTCACACGCTTAAGGGTCATCTATCTGCTGAATACTAGACGGGGAGTCTGAGAGAAAATCACCGAAAAAGTTTCGGATGAAACGGAAACGTTCCGGAGAGGACACCGGAATAGTTTCGGTAAAACTGAAAAGTTGTTTCAGGGTATTCCATTAAGTCAAATTGGTTTCGGCACATGTCTGGAAATTCTTGGAGGGTGCCAGAATCGTTCTGGAAACTTCTGGGATTTTTCCGGAGGAAAAACCGGAAATGTTCCGGAGCAGCCGGAACCACAATGGTAGCTTTTCGCTGAAGAAACATTGTTCCGGAATTGTTTCGGAATGCGTTCAAAATTATTTTCGTGGGTACTGGAATTGTTCTAGGCACACATAAATAATTTGGGATTTAACGGACGCAGAAAAATGTCTTCATGAATAGTGAAAGTGCTTTATGGATATTTTTTTGGAAAGCACCTTTTGGGATATTTCCCAAAAGGTTTCTAGAAGGCTTGGGGGCTAAGAAACCCCCCTTGGGGGGGGCAAGAGGGTTGGCCGGCCACATGTGGAGCTCCTCCATGGGGCCCCACTTGATCCATTAGTTCCCTTTTATGCCCTTGTGAAAGTTTTCCTTCATGGGCATTTTGGGTTTTTTGGAAGTGCCCATCCTACCCCTTGGTTTTCCTATAAATAGAGGTGGAGGGGCTGCTCTCCACACTCATCCCTTGCTCTCATACACATGCCATAGACTTGTCTGGATTCTCTCTCCCTCCCAGCAAAATAGTTTTGTAGAGCCGAAAGGCTGTCTGGGTTCCGGTGGGAACTAGTTCTGGACGGCGAAGCCCTACCGGATAGATGACACCGTATGTGTGCAACTCTGTAGAGAGATCCTAGTTTCGGTCTTAGTTCGAGAGTGCCTCCCGAAGGGCTGTCCGAGTGGCCGTCCGAGTTTCGAGGGTACTCCCGAAGGGCTGTCCGAGTGACCGTTCGAGTTTCGAGGGTCCTCCCGAAGGGCTGTCCGCGACACCGTCCGAGGGACGGTCCGACCACCTCTCGGAGGGCTGTCCAAGGGGCAGATGAGGGAGTACATCCTCGCGGTTGGGAGGTTGTAAATCCTAGCTGCGGGGATCTGCACCGCTGATCGTCATCGACTCTACTTCCGCTGCGCTACGAGTCGGTAACGAAAAAGATCAAACCTTGTATGCAGTCTCCATAGTGGTCCTGGGCTGGTGCGTAGGTCGGAATTTTTTTGTTTTCTGCTGTGTTACCCTACAGTGGCATCATGAGCCGTGCTATGCGTAGATGCAGGTTGCGATCTAGAATACATAGAGATGTATGGGTGTTGCACAATATAATTTGTAGTAGATGAGTTCTACTGCTGATAATTATTTGTGCGGGTAGTAGATGAAATCTGTTACCCGATGTTCTTGTTGCTTCCCTGGAATTTGCATATTTCTGATCTTGATAACAGCATGGTGGAGTTTCAAAGTTCTGGCAATCCGCGATCCTGATTGATCAACGAAGTGCTAACAGTTCTTTGAATTCCACCATAGTTAAAAAGAAAGATGAAATTTCACAGACGAAAGGGCAATGCAAATATGATCTGCACGGGGGTCATGCGTATGACGAAGTTTAGTATGGGGCTCGAGATTTTATTATCTCGTGTTTCATACACCCCGCGATGTTAATCTAGTGACTTGAATAATCATACTTGATGATAAAACATTGGTAGCTGCGGTTTGTTCGAAACCTTAGAAGCCACGAAAAATGAAATTTTGCATAAACCAATTAGAGGCGTCTAACTTGGTTTTGCAGGATGGTTTGCATGTGCATATGATGTGGTATAGCAATGCTCATATTAATTTGATTATGTATGAGATGACTATACAATGTAAATTAACATGACCTGCGTGTCATGATTCGGCATGATGGCTGGAGGCATAATGCACTTATTTTATTAGCTATAGAGATAGCAATATTATCTGGTGCATCGACAAGGTGGTTGCAAACTTCGCGAAGGTGAACACCGACGCGAATGCCGAAGACGAAGAAATACAAGACTTCTCCGTCAGAAAGGGCTATACCATATCATGCTATTATGAATTGCCTGAGATGTTTATCCCTTATGATGCACCCTTCTTGATTGCGCGGTAGTCGCTTTTATTAGGGTGATCTCTCACAAAAATATCAAGTAGTTAGTGTTCTCCCAAGTGTAGCACCGTCACGGCACCTAACTTCTCGGAGTGCGTCATGTCTACATGAGTACAAACGATTAGGGAAGTGTGAGGCGGGTGAGGTCAGACCTCGCAGCGAGATCACTTGGTTGTCTTGACGTTCTGGCTTGATCGTCCTGAGCTCGGAACACGCCCATCGAAAGATGAACAAGAATCACATAGAGATGTGATTGGCAAGTTGGCCTACCGATTAAAATTCTCGTCATCAGTGATGTCCACATCAATGGCGTTGAATTGAAATGCGGGTCTTGTATCACTCACAATCAATTATGAGAGATATTGATTTGAGTGGGAGCGCACTATAGAATTAACTTGTTTAATTCTCTGTGCAATTAATTATGAACTTTGTCTAAGTAAAATTTGCATAATAGTTGTAGAATAATGGCTCGCGTTTCCACCTTCCCTATTAAAATTGAATAGCTATTTAGTATCTGGTTAAAACTTTACGGTTGGTAACGTAATGCGAGGATTGTCCTCAAAAGTGCCGAGAAGGACTTTGTCCTATCGCATGCTTTTGGTATTCTCCCGCTAATGCTATGGATAATGTGACTCTCGTCCTTCGATCCAAGAGCTAGAATTCCGTTACGATCAAGTGCAATATGTTTGCTTCCATGAGACCCGGACTTCAAAAGTTTGGGATAGCTATGTGATATTCATGGAACTGAAAATCATTTTCAGACACAAACAAAGGCTGAAAGATATGGGATATCCAAAGCAATGTTTGTTTTGCAAACTGTTAGTAAAAGTGTTTACTATGCATTTGACTAATAACAAAGGGATCCAGTAGAACGCCTATCATGTGATGAAGGTGAATAAAACAACAACTTAAAGAGAAAGGAAATGTCCAAAGGGTGTTAGTGTGACTTACCCACCTAGGAAGTCCGGGGCTAACGCCACTCTTAAAGTTGGGTGCTTCTTCTGAGAGTAGGAGAAATACTAAAAGTTAAACTATTAAAAGTATAAAGGCAAAAAGAGAGAAGACTGGAATGTCCAACTCATGTATGAATGTCATACAAGCTATTGATGTATAGAAGGCTGGTCAAAGAAATAGTTCTTGGGAATTATGATTAAACATGTTAATCACTGATTCTTGGGTATTGTGAGTTGATCACAAGAGATACCCGCTCGATTGCATTCTGCTGCGACTCGATGCAAGAACTACTACGGCCTAAAAGACTTGCCGGAGTGAGGTTTAAATACGCGCTGGGAATATAGTAAATGTTACTATACCTTCCATCGGTGTATTTTCTGTCTGTATTTATTTTCATAATTCATTTAGAGTTTTTACACACTCTAGCCCATTGCATAAGGTATCTTGCAAGGAGGTTGTTCATAAGAGAACTTTTGATGTTCAGTGTTATGAATAACTTAAGGGCCATACTTTCATTATGAATGAGATGTATGTTATGAATATTGATAACAATACATTACCTCTGTATTTACTTTCATAAATCATTTTAGAGTTTTATACACTCTATCCCATTTGCATAATGTTTGTTGCAAGAGTGTTGTTCATGAAAGAACAATTGTTGTTCGGAATCATGAATAACATAAGTGCCATGCTTCCATCATGGATGGGATGTATGTTATGAATATTGATGGTAATATGATACATCCATAACACTGACGCTAAATGTCACAAGACTAAGAGAATACCACACATGTGTGGCATTGCATTTGGTCACATTGGAGAAACCCGCATGGAGAAATTCCATAATGATGGATTTTGAAGTCGTTTGATTATGAATCATCTGACACTTGCAACTTTCCTCCGAAAAGTGAAGTGACTGAAATACCGTTCACAGGCCATAAGGAACGAGCAACGAACTTATTGATGATCATACATTTTTTATGTATGTAGTCCGATAAATGTTGTTGCTAGCAGTGGATTTATCTATCTTTAGAAATGACTCAAGTAGATATATGGATATTTACTTGATGAGACGTAAGTCTGGATCTTTTGAAGTCATTCAAAAGGTTTTCAAAAATGAAGTAGAAATTATTGTAACAAGAAAAATATGTTTCTGCAAACTAGATTGCGGAAAGGAATATTTGAGTTACAAGTTTAGCGAATGTCTGATGAGTTGTGAAAAAGGTTTCATAACTTACACCTCCCGGAACACCACTGTGAGTGGAATGTCCGTGAAGATGTAATCAAACCATTTATGACATGGTAAGATCAAAGATGACATAAATCAATTTGCCATTATCTCTTTTAAAGTAAATGCTTTAGAGACTAAGACTTTTACACTGAAAAGAGCGCCATCAGGTCTGTTGAAATGACGCCATGGTATGGTACGCCCAACCATGCTTTGTCTTTTCTTAACATTTGGAATATGGGGCTTGTGTAAAATATTTACAAACCTATTCCAAATCAGACAAGTACTACTTTGTAGGTTATCCCAAATAATTGGGAATTCCTCCACCACTATACCGAGGCAAAAAGTTTTGCCACAAGAACGGTATGCTTTTAAAGAGAATGGTTCTTGCAAAAAGGTGGGTGGGAGAATAGTGCAACTCGACGAGATAAGAGTATCTTCGTCATCAGATCAAAGGAAAGGAACCTTGGAAGTAATTCCAGAGTTTCCTACTGCGACTGATACGGAAGCCTCTACATGAGATGTATGGACTTCGGTCGAACTTGCAACTGAACCACGTAGGCAAAACTCGTGCAAACCTCTCAGGTGCGCAAGCGAGATATTGTTGTTAGACAACAGTATACCTACGATACACAAGGAAGCGTTGATGGGCCCTGACTCCGGAATTGGCTAAATGCCAATATAATCCGAGATAGTTTCCATATAAATGATTCAAGATTTTATCTTGATAAACCCTTCGGAAGACTTGGAGTCTAACGAACATTAATGGAACTATAAACTGATGTGGATAAAATGTTTTATCCATAAAGCTCGACTTGCTGTAAATAACAAATTCAAGGAGTTGACTACGATGAGATAGTCTCATCGTAGCGATGCTTAAAGTCAGATCGGGTTAAACTAGCAATTAATACATATTTTAATCTTGAGATATGATACATGGATGCCAAAAGGATTTCCATGTGATGGAAATACAACCTAGGACTTACATGTGATATAGTCCAAGGTATTTTGTCAGCCCAGAGGATGCTAGTAAGTATGCAAACTTCAGAGTTCCAGCAATGGACAGAAGAGAGCAAAATGGAGTTGGAATCTTCGTTTTGATGAAATAGTTAAAAGAGTTTGATTTCATCAATGGATAACAAAGATGCTTGTGATTACAAGAAAGTAAGTGGGAGCATAATAATATTTCTTGAAACCTTGTGTGCTTGACACATTGTTGATTGGAAATAATATAAATTTCTTGACACGAATTAGGACTTCCTTGAAAATAGTTTTCGATGAAGTGCTTGGGCTAAATAGCCTTGACATTAGGCATTTTTATCTGCGAGATAGAATTGCCTAATAGGCTAAAGCCAAAAATACATATTGACAAGATGCTAAAACATTTTAGCGTTAAAATGCCAAGGAGTGATTCTTGCCGAAGTCACATGGAAAGAGTTTTGCAAGACTCGGTGTCCCAAAACACTGATGAGCGAAATACATGATGGAGATTCCACACACTTTCGGGTTTGGATTAATCATGTATTCCATGGTATGTAAAACAACCAGATATGTCCAGTACTCCCAAGGAGTTGCGAGTATAGATACCATAGTGATCAAAGTACTGATCATGGGACAACAGTGAAAAATGTCATTGAGTACTAAAGTAGCACTGATGACATGTTTTCTCGCAAGCAGAGATTATGAAGTGCTCGTTGTAAGTAATTACATTGATATAGTCTTCATCAATGCTCCATGCGATTTTCGATTTAAGTTAAGGGTTTTGTGTAATACACAATATGGTGGCACGGTAGTTGGAAAATGTTCCAAACAGGTTACTGTGGCGAATTCTATAACTAAGGCTAAGTATGTTGCCGCTTTCAAAGCGACATAGAAGATGTTGAATCGTACAGTTCGTTCATGAACTTAGTATGATTCCAAGATGGCTTTGGTCAATGGAACACTATTGAAGATAGTTGCTCCATAGCTCAGTCTGAGGAATCCAGGTTTGACCAGTGATTCACATTTATACGAAGCCAAGTCCACACAAAATATGAATTTTGTGAAAGCGTGAAAACGCGAGGACATGCAAAGATACACTCGGAACTGAAGTTGTCAGATCCGTTGGACATCAGGCTATACCACATGCGAAGCATTTTTACACCGGTATGCCACAGGTGTAATGTGCATTAGCATTGACTAGATTATTGACTCTAGTGCAAGTGGGAGTCTGTAGGAGATATGCCCTAGAGGCAATAACAAATGTTATTATTTATCTCCATGTTCATAATTATGTTTATGTTCCATGCTATAACTGCTATGGTTCTCGAGTCTGCAATAACCACGAGGCTCGGAGGAAGACTCATATGCACGTGTGGAATAATAAATGTATTCCTAGTCTGGCCTCTAAGACTAGCTCAAGTGTTGCATGATGGTTCTGTTTTCCTGATCATGGGCATGACTATGCCGGCAACTTTGAGGGCACAATGTTAGGAGAACACTTGTGTTGAATCGACCCGATTGATGTTATGCTATGAGATTCATTCGTCACAAGTTAATGGTCAATAACACAGAGAAGTTAATGTTTGCATAATTCCTTAGACCATGAGAGTGTCGAGTTTCTTCATGCTTGCTTCATGAACTTTGGGATTGTTAAACGTCATCCGTAAATGGGTGGCTATTACGGCGGCTTACGGGTTCATGGAAAAGTATGTTAAGTAACTTGATAGCTCAAGATTGGGATTTTCTCCTTCGACGATGGAGAGATATCTCTGGGCCCTCTCGGTGTTACGGTATCCACCATCGTCTGGCCAGACACATTGTGATTTGAGCACTGGGATGCCGGAACACGGAAACGAGTAAAGAGAACAAAACCGGTAACGAGGTAACTTGCATAGTGGACAAGTTGTTGATCCACGGGGATGCAATAAATCTCACCTCGGGTTTTGTAACATATCGCGAAGCAACAGGAATAGCACACGGCAACTGGAGGTTCACTCGAATATTCATTCGTGTGGGTATAGGGGTCAATATGGGTGTCCACGGCTCCGATGTTGATCATTGATCGGAAAGAGTTCCGGTCATGTCTATACTTCACCGAACCTATAGGGTCACACGCTTAAGGGTCATCTATCTGCTGAATACTAGACGGGGAGTCTGAGAGAAAATCACCGAAAAAGTTTCGGACGAAACGGAAACGTTCCGGAGAGGACACCGGAATAGTTCCGGTAAAACTGAAAAGTTGTTTCGGGGTATTCCATTAAGTCAAATTGGTTTCGGCACATGTCTGGAAATTCTTGGAGGGTGCCAGAATCGTTCTGGAAACTTCTGGGATTTTTCCGGAGGAAAAACCGGAAATGTTCCGGAGCAGCCGGAACCGCAATGGTAGCTTTTCGCTGAAGAAACATTGTTCCGGAATTGTTTCGGAATGCGTTCAAAATTATTTTAGTGGGTACTGGAATTGTTCTAGGCACACAGAAATAATTTGGGATTTAACGGACGCAGAAAAATGTCTTCGTGAATAGTGAAAGTGCTTTATGGATATTTTTTTGGAAAGCACCTTTTGGGATATTTCCCAAAAGGTTTCTAGAAGGCTTGGGGGGCTAAGAAACCCCCCTTGGGGGGGCCCCCAAGAGGGTTGGCCGGCCACATGTGGAGCTCCTCCATGGGGCCCCACTTGATCCATTAGTTCCCTTTTATGCCCTTGTGGAAGTTTTCCTTCATGGGCATTTTGGGTTTTTTGGAAGTGCCCATCCTACCCCTTGGTTTTCCTATAAATAGAGGTGGAGGGGCTGCTCTCCACACTCATCCATTGCTCTCGTACACATGCCATAGACTTGTCTGGCTTCTCTCTCCCTCCCAGCAAAATAGTTTTGTAGAGCCGAAAGGCTGTCTGGGTTCCGGTGGGAACTAGTTCTGGATGGCGAAGCCCTACCGGATAGATGACACCGTATGTGTGCAACTATGTAGAGAGATCCTAGTTTCGGTCTTAGTTCGAGAGTGCCTCCCGAAGGGCTGTCCGAGTGGCCGTACGAGTTTCGAGGGTACTCCCGAAGGGCTGTCCGAGTGACCGTTCGAGTTTCGAGGGTCCTCCTGAAGGGCTGTCCGCGACACCGTCCGAGGGACTGTCTGACCACCTCCCGGAGGGCTGTCCGAGGGGCAGATGAGGGAGTACATCCTCGCGGTTGGGAGGTTGTAAATCCTAGCTGCGGGGATCTGCACCGCCGATCGTCATCGACTCTACTTCCGCTGCGCTACGAGTCGGTAACGAAAAAGATCAAACCTTGTATGCAGTCTCCATAGTGGTCCTGGGCTGGTGCTTAGGTCGGAAATTTTTTGTTTTCTGCTGCGTTACCCTACACCACCACATTGGAGAAGAATCCAGTAATCATGTGAGAGCATTGTTCAAAAACCTGATCGCCCCACTCCCGCACATGATCACAAGAGGCGGGGTTTCGTAGGCCTTTTATCTCACTTCGTTGTGCACACTGGGAAGCGAGATAGGAAAAGAGTAGGCGATGCAAGAATTTCGAACCAGAAGGCAAACACAATGAAACGACCTCTGACAGACTCTAAAAATGTAACCGAAACATTAAAGATGAAGCGAAGGGGAACAGTCCACAACCGTCCGGGTTCGTTTTCCACTAGTACAAAAATGTTTCAGCTTCTTTCCCATGTGGCGAGGCGAGGCAAGACGGGAGACGGAGGAGGAGCGTGTGTGTATGTTCTCTTCTCAAGCTCGACCACCAATCTTATATTTTGGTCCAATACACTCTCGTCAATCGGCATGAGACTAAACTTTCTAGGAACTTTTGAAAATAATAAATGGTTAATCCCAATAATTCCCACATTATCATCCGTTGGATAAAATCTCCATGTCATAGAATTCTGGCACGTCGCCTTCTAATTCAAAAATCACACCCTATCATCTAATGTGTTCTGGAAGCATCTTTCACATGCTTATTTGATTCTCTAATAGCAAAAGAGACTGATAAAAATCTAAATTCTAGAAGGGTGAGAACTTAGTTGGGGGTAGAGTTGGATCTTGTGCAATACGATACGCAGGGAAGGAAACAAATATAAAGGATGTATTTTTTTTCATGTTATTATATATTTGGCGAGCTAGCCAGTCCTTTAGAAAAATATTAATTGTCCAATGAATGTCCCTATTTGACGCACATTGCGTCAACTGTCGGCTATTCACACAAGAGAAACGAGCGAGCGGGCAGAGTGGGCCGCCCATTTAGCTAGCTAGTGAACCACATGAATCCGGTTTTGGAAACTTTCTAGAAGGTTTTGGTCTGGTTTGTTTCCTTTTTCTGTTATTTTATTTACTTGTTTTATTGGATTTCTGTTCCTTTTTTTCTATTTCTCAGGTACTAGTTTTTAATAAAATTTACGATTTTTAAAAATTATTTGTGAAAATTCAATAGTATTTTCTGATATTTGAAATGTTCATTTCTATAAAAAAAAGTTTGGAATCATAAAAAACGTTCATGTTTAAAAAATGATCAACCTTTGAAAAAAATGTTGCAGGTTTTTTAAAACTATTCATAGCGTATCAAAAAATGTTTGCATTTATTTCAGAAAACTATTCACAAAACATTTTAAAACATGTTCACCTTTTTTCAAAAAATATTTTTTATCAGAATATTAAAAAAAACTGATTGAAAAACCAAAAGAAAGTCTCTAGAAAAAGGAAAGCTTACTAAAAATGGCAGAGAAACCTAAGAAAATAAATCAATAAAGCCAAACAGCATGTACAACGAAGTGGCCGGCAGTCCATTAACCACGCCCTGTGCGTCGCTCGCTCTGTATGATACATCGATTCTTCGACAAAAAACAAATATGACGTATTTGACTGGCGCAACTATGTCTCGCTTGTGGCAACATTTAGCGCAGCCTCGCTTCACCGCTGCCAGAATGGGCCAGCACAACAGGGACCACAGGCGTTGAGTGCTCTTTTTTTCTATTTGTTTCACTTTTTCCTTTTGTTATTTTTTTATATTTGCATATGTTCTGAAATATTCTAAATATATCTATTATAAAATTCACTTTACATACAAAACTGAAAAATGTTGATCGCGCATTTGAAAATGTTAAATTTTTATAGAAAATTGTTTTTGATATATAGAAAATTGTACAATGTGTACGCAAAAAATTAGACATCAAAACATATATATGAAAAATGTCAATCATGTATTTATAAAATTTTAAAGGTGTATGCAAAAATGTTCTTAATGTATACAAAAATGGACAATGTGTATGGAAAAAGTAGAAATCAAAACATAAATATAAAAAATGTAATCATGTATATAAAAAATATTAAACGTGCACAAAAAAATCTTGATGTGTAAAAAAAAAAGAAAAATGTGTATGGAAAAAAGTAGACATAAAAAATATTAATCTTGTATTTAAAATTTTTAAAACGTGTATATAAAAATGTTGTTGATATATACAAAATGTGTAGAATGTTTATGCAAAAAAGTAGACATCAAATAATTTATTTAAAAAAAATACTAATCATGTAATCAAAAAATATTAAACGTGTACACAAAAACTATTCCAAATGTGTACAAAAAATGTGGAATGTGTATGAAAAAAGTAGACATCAAAATACATAAGTTTTATAAAACGTTATTCATGTATTTAAAAATGTTTAACGTGTACACACAAAAAGTTTGAGGTATATGCAGAAAAGTTTAATCATGTATTTGAATAAAGTGTTAAACATGTATAAAAAAATGGTCATGTTCTATATGAAAAGAGGAAAGAGAAAAACTGATGAAACCAAAAAAAAGAAACAAAGAAAAATGAAGAAACCAAAAAGAAACAAAAAAATCCAAAGAAAAAAAGAAAAAAAACCAGGGATAACCAATGCAAAAGAAACAAAAATAGTGAAACCGAGAAAAAAACAAAGAAAGCCGAAGAAAATTGATTTAAACCAAGAAAGGGGCCTGAAGAAAAAAAATGAAGAAAATAAGAATGAAAATAAAAAATACCATTAAAAACAAAGAAATAAAGGAAAAACAACAAAGAAAAACATAGAAAAAATAGAAAAGAAAAAACTAGTGAAAATCGATAAAGAAACAAACAAAAATAATAAAAGAAAAGAAAACCAATAAATAGAAAAAGAAATGAATAAAACCAAAGAAAAGAAAAACGATGAAGAAAAGAAACAAAGTGAACGAAGCCAGCGAACACGAACGAGAGAAGGAATGACAAAAATTGGGCCGGCCTAGTACTATAGAGTGCACGGAAAGCTTCAGGTGGGGGAGCATACATATCGCTATCGCAGTCCCTATTTAGCATGTAGGTCGATGGATAGACAACTAACGCATACGTCCAGCGTCGCGTCCATTCTTTTCTGGGACGACCCACTTTATTTGGGTCGAACTGTTTCGGCAGTCAACATGGCACCCGCCGGGTTCGGGGTCGGGTAATGGTCGCCCAAACCCATACCCGCCTCAATATTTTTGCCCCAAACCCGTACACGTACCCTCACCTCAGGTTTTCAAACTATTCCCATACCCGTACCCGGCCGGGTGCGCGTAAAAATACCCTTCTCGGCCACCTTACCAAATTCACACTTCACCATTTATTTTCATTTATAAACCCATGGGTACTATTTTTCTCAAATCCGTACCCTAATAGGGTTTTTACCCGCCAAGTTCGCGGGTTGCGGGTACCCATTAGGTTCTAGGACCTTCCTGGACTGGGTTAATTGTTTTCTCTGCTTTCTTGTTTGGTTTTTTCCTGGTTATTTCATTTTTGGGTTTTCTTTTTTTCTTCCGATTTTTTCTTGTCAGTTTTTGGTTTTTCATTTATTTTTTCAAATGCAAGAACATATTTTTGAATTCGTGATTATTTGGAATTGCGAATATTTTTCACATTTTTGTGAACATTTTTGAAATCGCAAAGACCAATTGAATTCATGAACATTTTTGAATTCATTAGTTTTTTCTGAAATCGTGATTTTATTGTCAAAAACATTTTTTGAGTTCATCAATATTTTCAAAAACCTCAGGCGTTATTGGAAATCACGACCTTTTTTGAATTCATGATCATTTTTTGATGTCATGAATACTTTTGAAATCATGAACATTTTTTAAAACCAAAGACATTTTATTGAAATCATGAACGTTTTTAAAATTCATGAAACCTTTTTGGAAACCATAGACATTGTTTTAAATAGTGAACACTTTGAATTCATGAATAACTTTTTTTTTGAATCGTCATATTTTTTGAATTTATGGACATGTTTTGAAATCTTGAACATTTATGGATACTGCGTACATTTTTAAAAATTCATGAACATTTTTTGAATTCATGAATTATTTTTGGAAACCGCAGACATTTTCTGAAATTAATTCATGAACATTTTTTGAAATCATGAATTTTTTTAATTCATGAACATGTTTTGAATTCAAGAAGATTTATGGAAACCGTAGACATTTCTAAAAACCATGAACATTTGTTTTGAATTAACGAGCATTTTTTAAATTGGTGAACTTTTTTTTGTATTCACTGACATTTTTTGAATTAGTGAACATTTTTTTCATATACAAATATTATTGGAAACCAAGGACATTTTTTTGAAATAGCAAACACTTTTTAATTCGTGAAATTTTTTGGAAACCACTGACATTTTTTAAAATCATGAAAACTTTTTAATTCGTGAAATTTTTTTATATTCATGAATATTTTTTAAATCATCAACATTATTTGAGTTCGTGAACTATTTTTGAATTCACAAGCATCTGTGGAAACCATGTACAATATTCAAAATCATAACCATTATCCGAATTCACAAAAAAAATTAAATTTGTGAAGTTTTTTGTATTCATTGGCATTTTTTGAATTCGTAAATGTTTTTCTGAATTCACGATCATTTTTGGAAACCAAGAACATTTTTTTAAATCACTAACATTTTTTGAATTCGTAAACAATTTGAAAACCGTGGACATTTAATAAAATAACGAAAACTTGTTGAATTCATGAACATTATTTGTATTCATGAATACTTTTTGAAGAATTTTTTTTGAATCCATGAACATTTTTGGAATTCACAAACATCTATGGAAACTGTGTACATTTACCAAAATCGTAAACCTTGTCCGAATTTACAAACAATTTTATTTTTCTTAACAGTTTTTGGATTCTTGAACATTTTTTAAGTGACAAACACATTTTGAATTCGTGAATATTGTTTGAGTTCATGATATTTTTTGAAATCGTGATTTTTTTAATTCATGAATATTTTTTGAATTCACGAACAATATTTGAAAATGTGATTTTTTTTTAATATTTCTAACAATATTTGAATTGTTCAAAATTTGAACTAAAGTATTTTAATAGGAAACCAACTGAAAGAAAAAAGAGCTTAAGAAAAACCCATAAAGTAATCAGAGAATAGAACGCCCCCTAGTCGTTTCTCTATATTTATTGGGCCAGCCCAGTTTGCACCAGCGGGGTTGACTGGGTGCGCGCGATACCCAGCTATCCGGTGCGTATCACGCCAAATAGGAGCACCCATCTCACTATAAGCGATAGCGAGATATATTTCCCGGGGCATTTGACCTGCTTATTTGAGATGGGTTGCTGGTTACGATGACTGGGCCAAAGCTTGCTTGTGATTGCTGATGAGCTTCAGTAGTAGTAATGCCCTACGTAGAGGGCTATTGGGCATTTATATCAGCGTGCCAGAGCACGGCCCAATCCTTCCAGATTTATTATTATTATATATTTTTAATAGATTTGAAGAAAATATTACAAACCATTAGTTTGAAAAAGTAGGTACTATCTCTGTCCCAAAATATAAGACGTACGATCATGTATATATATTCACAGATGTGGAATGAAATGTTCATTGTGCATTAAAAAATATTCCTATATTCAAAATATCAAATTCATTTATTAAAAGTTAATGTATCTTTTTTATAGAAGTACATAGAGTCTGAACAAAGATAACATATGTACATATGTATGTTTATATGTGTGGCTCCATGGCGTTTGTTCTTAGGGGCACGTGCACAAATACATCCCGGCCATCATCGACAAGGTCAAGCCGGCTCCGATAAGGGATCGGCGACAGCGGCGCGTCGGCGGCTCGTTTTGGCAGCGGTGGTGACCGTTCGGTGGTGTCAGTATCTTGATGTATTTTTTTATTATGGTTGGGGTGCTTTGAACTTCCGGTGAACTTTGACAATAGATTTGAATCATTTTCACAAAAAAGAAAATGTGTGAAATGAAATATTCATCACGTACTTTTTCCTTATATTCAAGGAATTAAATTCATGCATTAAGAAGTTTACGTATAATTTTAGAAAAGTTCATAGATAAAAAATGTTGACACACACATGGATTTTGTTAACGCAGATTGCATGAGTTATCATAGCCTGAGATCCATATCACGTGAAGAGTTTCCTCCCCTTCCTCTAGACAACTAGGACAAACCCACCCTCTAAAGATTTCGCCGATGAGCTCGTGGATTCGCTTTTGCTCTGCCTGCTGCTTCAGGGGTCCTGGCGGGGAGAGGAATCCCAGTGCCTCAGCTCCGGCTAGTAGTCTAGGTTAGGGTTTTTTAATCCTCGCACATATGACGCTCGAGCTGATGGCGGCTCTTGTATGATTGCTCGCACCTGTAATTAATTGCCTATAATGTTAAGTTTTCTAAGTTGCCTACCCATGAATAAAGTCGCCTATAATACTATGAAGTTGTCTACCGATGATGTTCGGTTGCCCGTGGTTGCTATTTAGTTGCCTAAAGTATTGTGAAATTTGTCTGTCAGTGTTGTCAATTTGCCTACCACTGAAACTAAAGTTGCTCACATTATTCAAAATATATATTATATGTAACTTAGGAAAAGTTAGGATACTCGCCGATCACGGTAGGCAACTCGTCAGTAATTGTATCTAATTTAGGAAAACATTAGGCTAATCGAGTCATGGTAGGCAACCTAAAAATAGGTAGTTACTTCCTCTAGCAGTAAAAGTTGCTTTTTAAATACAAGTTGGTCGAAACATAGGCAAATGAGATCTAGTCTGGAAGTGTTCGTCGCGAGAGCCCAGAGGTGAAAACATATTATAATTTCGAAGCACGGTTCAAAATTTACAACTTTAAATAAGACAAACATAAATGTGCATTATTGTAGGGGAACGCGACAGAAGACAAAAAATTTCGGTACAGCGAGCACGCCCAGGATCACTATGGAGACTGCATACAAGGTTTGATCTCATCCGTACCGACTCGTAGCGCAGCGGAAGAAGAGTCGGTGTAGATCGTCGGTGCAGATCCCTGCAGCTAGGATTTACAACTTCCCAACCGCAAGGATGTACTCCCTCGCCGGACAGCCCTTCGGGAGGCGGTCGGACAGTCCCTCGGACGATGTCACGGACAGCCCTTCGGGAGGACCCTCGAAACTCGAACCGAAACTCGGACAGCCCTTCGGGAGGACACTCGAACAACCCCTCGGGCAAAAGAACAGAACTATGACCTCTCTACGGGGTTGCACACATACGGTGTCAGCTATCGGGCAGGGCTTCGCCGTCGAGAGCTAGTTCCTGCCGGAACCCAGACAGCCTTTCGGCTCTACGAAACTATTTCGCTGGGAGGGAGAGAGAAGCCAGACAAGTCAAATGTAGGGTAACGCAGCAGAAAACAAAAATTTTCCGACCTACGTACCAGCCCAGGATCACTATGGAGACTGCATACAAGGTTTGATCTGTTTCGTTACCGACTCGTAGCGCAGCGGAAGTAGAGTCGATGACGATCGGCAGTGCAGATCCCCGCAGCTAGGATTTACAACCTCCCAACCGCGAGGATGTACTCCTTCATCTGCCCCACGGACGGCCCTCCGGGAGGCAGTCGGACAGTCCCTCGGACGGTGTCACGGATAGCCCTTCGGGAGGACCTTCAAAACTCGAACGGTCACTCGGACAGCCCTTCGGGAGTACTCACAGAACTCGGACCGTCACTTGGACAGCCCTTCGGGAGGCACTCTCAAAACAGCCCCTCGGGCACAAAGATCGAAACTACGACCTCTCTACGGGGTTGCACACATACGGTGTCATCTATCCGGCAGGGCTTCGCCGTCCAGAACTAGTTCCTGCCGGAACCCAGACAGCCTTTCGGCTCTACGAAACTATTTCGCTGGGAGGGAGAGAGAAGCCAGAAATGTCATGGCACTTGTATGTGAGAAGGAAGTGAGAGTGGAGGCAGCCCCTCCACCTCTATTTATAGGAAATCCAAGGGGTAGGGTTTCTTGGCCCCCAAGCCTTCTAGAAACCTTTTTGGGAAAATATCCCAAAAGGTGACTTTTCCATAAATATCCCAAAAAGCACTTTCACTATTCACGACGACATTTTTCAGCGTCTGATCGAACTGAAAATATTCATGTGGGCTTAGAACATTTCCAGTACCCACCAAAATAATTTTCAACGCGAGCCGGAACAATTCCGGTTTAGTGATTTTCATCTGCGAAAAGCATCTGAAGCGGTTTCGGCAGCTCCGGAACATTTCCGGTTTTCATTCCGGAAAATTTCAGAAAGTTTCCAGAATGATTCTGGCACCCTCCAAGAATTATCAGGCATGTGCCGAAACCAATTTGACTTTATGGTGTACTCCGAAACAACTTTTCGGTTTAGTGATTTTCATCTGTGAAAAGCAACTAAAGCGGTTCCGGCAGTCCGGAACATTTCCGGTTTTTGTCTCTGAAAAATCTCAGAAGTTACCGGAACAATTCTGGTACCTTCCAATAATTTCCAGGCATGTGCCAAAACCAATTTGACTTTATGGAATACCCTGAAACAACTTTTCAGTTTCACCGGAACTATTCCGATATCCTCTCCGGAACGTTTCCGTTTCGTCCGAAACTTTTTCGGTGATTTTCTCTCAGACTCCCCGTCTAGTATTCAGCAGATAGATGACCCTTAAGCGTGTGACCCTATAGGTTCGGTGAAGTATAGACATGACCCGGAACCCCTTCCGATCAATGATCAACATCGGAGCCGTGGACACCCATATTGACCCCTATACCCACACGAATGAATATTCGAGTGAACCTCCAGTTGCCGTGTGCTATTCCTGTTGCTTCGCGATATGTTACAAATACCCGAGGTGAGACATGTTGGCATCCCCGCGGATCAACAACTTGTCCACTATGCCAGTTACCTCGTTACCGGTATTGTTCTCTTTTCTCGTTCCTGTGTTCCGGCATCCCCGTGATCAAATCACAAAGTGTCTGGCCAGACGATGATGGATACCGTAACACCGAGAGGGCCCAGAGATATCTCTCCATCGTCGGAGGAGCAAATCCCAATCTTGAGCTATCAAGTTACTTGACATACTTTTCCATGAACCCGTAAGCCGCCGTAATAGCCACCCATTTACGGATGACGTTTAACAAACCCCAAAGTTCATGAAGCAAGCATGAAGAAACTCGATACTCTCATGGTCTAAGGAATTATGCAAACGTTAACCATCTCTGTGTTATTAACCATTAACTAGTGACAAATGTATCTCATAGCATAACATCAATACGGGTCGATTCAACACAAATGTTCTACTAACATTGTGCCCTCAAAATTGCCGGCATAGCCATGCCCATGATCACGAAAACAGGATCATCATGCAATACTTGAGCCAGTCTTAGAGGCCAGACTAGGAATACATTTTACCGTTTATTATTCCACACGTGCATATGAGTCTTCCTCCGAGCCTCGTGGTTATTGTAGACTCGAGAACCATAGCAGTTATAGCATGGAACATAAACCTAATTATGAACAGGGAGATAATCAATAACATATATTATTGCCTCTAGGGCATATCTCCTACAGACTCCCACTTGCACTAGAGTCAATAATCTAGTCAATGCTAATGCATTTTACACCTGTGGCATACCGGTGTAAAATATGCTTTGCATGTGGTATAGCCTGATGTCCAACGGATCTGACGACTTCAGCTCCGTGTGTAACTTTGCATATCCTCGCGTTTTCACGCTTTCACAAAATTCATATTTTGTGTGGACTTGGCTTTGCATATGTGTGAATCATTGGTCGAAACCTGATTCCTCAGACTGAGCTATGGAGCAACTATCTGCAATAGTGTCTCATAGACCAAAGCCATCTTGGAACCATACTAAGTTCATGAATGAACTATATGATTCAACAACTTCTTTGTCGCTTCTTAAGCATCAACATACTTAGCCTTTGTTATAGAATTCGCCACAGTATCTTGTTTGGAACAATTTCCAACTACCGTGCCACCATATTGTGTATTACACAAAACCCTTAACTTAAATCGAAAATCGCATGGAGCATTGATGAAGACTGTATCGATGTAACCTTTTACAACGAACTCTTCATGATCTCCGCTTGCGAGAAAACATGTCATCAGTACTGCTCTAGTACTCAATGACATCTTTCACTGTTGTCCCATGATCAGTACTTTGATCACTATGGTATCTATACTCGCAACAACTTGGGAGTATCGGACATATCTGGTTGATTTACATACCATGGAATACATGATTAATCCAAACACAAGAGTGTGTGGAATCACCATCATGTATTTTGCTCATCAGTGTTTTAGGACACCGAGTCTTGCAAAAACTCTTTCCATGTGACTTCGGCAAGAATCACTCCTTGACGGTTTTCAATGCTAAAAGGTTTTAGCATCTTGTTAATATGTATTCATAGCTTATCCCCATTAGGTAAATCTATCTACATAGATCATCATGCCTAATATTGAGGCTATTTAGCCTAAGCACTTCATCAAAAAACTATTTTCAAATGAAGTCCTAATTCGTGTCAAGAAATTTATTTCCAATTAACAATGTGTCAAGTACACAAGGTTTCTAGAAATATTATTATGCTCCCACTTACTTTCTTGAATCACAAGCATCTTCGATACCCATTTGATGAAGTCAAACCCCTTTGACCATTCCATCAAAAACGAAGATTCCAACTCCACTTTGCTCTCTTCTGTCCATCGCTCGAACTCTGAAGTTTGCATACTTACTAGCATCCTCTGGATCGACAAATTACTTTGGACTGTATCACATACAAGTCCTAGGTTTTATTTCCATCAGATGGAAATCCTTTTGTCATCCATGTTTCATATCTCATGATTGAAATATGTATTAATTGCTAGTTCAACCCGAACCGACTTCAAGCATCGCTACGATGAGACAATCTCATCGTAGTCAACTCCTTGAACTTGTTATTGCAACAAGTCGAGCTTTATGGATAAAACATTTTTTTTCTGTATCAGTTTTAGTTCCATAAATATTCGTTAGACTCTAAGTCTTCCGAAAGGTGTATCAAGATTTTAATCTTGAATCACTTATATGGAAACTATCTCGGATTGTATTGGCATTTAGCCAATTCCGGAGTCAGGGCCCATCAACGCTTCCTTGTGTATCGTAGGTATACTGTTGTCTAACAACAATATCTCGTATGCGCACCTGAGAGGTTTGCACGAGTTTTTCCTACGCGGTTCAGCTACAAGTTCGACCGAAGTCCATACATCTCATGTAGAGGCTTCCGTATCAGTCGCAGTAGGAAACTCCGGAATCACTTCCAAGGTTCCTTTCCTTTGACCTGATGACGAAGATACTGGTTATCTCGTCGAGTTGCACTGTCCTCCCACTCACCTTTTGTAAGAACTATTCTCTTCAAAAGCATACCGTTTTGTGGCAAGATCGTTTGCCTCGGTATAGTGGTGGGGGAATACCCAATGACTTGGGATAATCTACAAAATAGCACTTGTCTGATTTGGAATAGGTTTGTAACCTTCTACACAAGCCCCATATTCCAAATGTTAAGAAAAGATATAACATGGTTGGGCGTACCATACCATGGCGTCATTTCAACAGACCTGATGGATCTCTTTTCAGTGTAAAAGCCGCAGTCTCTAAAGCATCACTCTTTAAAAGGGATAATGGCAAATTTATTTATGTCATCTTTGATCTTACCATTTCACGAATGGTTCGATTACATCTACACGGATTCTCCATTTGCAGTGGTGCTCCGGGAGGTGTAAGTTATGAAACCCCTTTCACAACTCATCAGACATTCGCTAAACTTGTAACTCAAATATTCCTTTCTGCAATCGAATTGTAGAAACATAATTTTCTTGTTACAACAACTTCTACTTCATTTTTGAAAACCTTATGAATGAATTCAAAAGATCCAGACTTACGTCTCAACAAGTAAATATCCACATATCTACTTGAGTCATTTCTGAAGATAGATAAATCCACTACTTGCAACAACATTTATTGGACTACACATATCATAATGTATGATCACCAATATGTTCTTTGCTCGTTCCTTATGGCCTGTGAATGGTATTTCAGTCACTTCACTTTTCAGAGGAAAGTTGCAAGTGTCAGATGATTCAAAATCAAACGACTTCAAAATCCATCATAATGGAATTTTCCATGCGGGTTTCTCCAATGTGACCAAATGCAGTGCCACACTTGTGTGGTATTCTTTTAGTCTTGCGACATTTAGCGTCAGGGTTATGGATGTATCATATTTCCATCAATATTCATAACATACATCCCATCTAGGATGGAAGCATGACCCTTCATGTTATTCATAACACCGAACATCAAAAGTTCTCTTATGAATAACCTTCTTGCAAGATACCTTATGCAAAGGGCTAGAGTATATGAAACTCTAAATGAATTATAAAAGTAAATATAGAGGTAATGTATTATTATCAATATTCATAACATACATCTCATTCATAATGAAAGTATGGCCCTTATGTTATTCATGTCACCGAACATCAAAAGTTCTCTTATGAACAACCTTCTTGCAAGATACCTTATGCAAAGGGCTAGAGTGTGAAACTCTAAAATGATTTATGAAAGTAAATACATAGGGAATACACCGATGGAAGGCATAGTAACATTTACTATGTTCCCTGCGTGTATCTAAACCTCATTCCTGGCTAGTCTTTCAGGCCATAGTAGTTCTTACATCGAGTTGCAACAGAATGCAATCGAGCGGGTATCTTTGTGATTAACTCACAATACCCAAGAATTAGTGATTAACATGTTTAACCATAATTCCCAAGAACTATATCTCTAACCAGCCTTCTATACATCAAAAACTTGTATGACATTAATACATGAGCTGGATATTCCAGTCTTCTTTCCTTTTGCCTTTATACTTCTAACAGTTTAACTTTTAGTATTTCTCCTACTCTCAGAAGAAGCATCTAACTTAAGAGTGGCGTTAGCCCCGGACTTCCTAGGTGTGAAAGTCTTACTAACACCCTTCGGACACTTCCTTTCTCTTTAAGTTGTTGTTTTATTCACCTTTCATCATATGACAGGCGTTCTCCTGGATCCCTCTCTTATCAGTCTAATGCATAGTAAACTCCTTTACTAACAGCTTGCAAACAAACATTGCTTTGGATATCTTATATCTTTTAGCCTTTGTCTGTCTCTGAAAATGATTTTCAGATTCCATGAATATCACATAACTATCCAAACTTTCGAAGTTCGGGTCTCATGGAAGCAAACGTATTGCACCTGACTGAAAAGGAATTCTAGCTTTTGATCGAAGGACGAGAGTCACATGATCCATAGCATTAGCGGGAGAATACCAAAAGTATGCGATAGGACAAAGTCCTTCTCGGCACTCTAGAGGACAATCCTCACATTACGTTACCAATCGTAAAGTTTTAACCAGATATTTAACAGCTATTCAATTTTAATAGGGAAGGTGGAAACGCAAGCCATTATTCTATAACTTTTATGCAAATCACACTTAGACAGTGTTCAAAATTAATTGCACTGAGAATTAAAAGAATTAATTCTACAGAGCGCTCCCACTCAAATCAATATCTCACATAATTGATTGTGAGTGATACAAGATCCACATTTCAATTCAACGCCATTGATGTGGACATCACTGATGACGAGAATTTCAATTGGTGGGCAAACATGCCGATCACATCTCTATGTGACTCCTGTTCATCTTTCGATGGGCGTGTTCCGAGCTCAGGACGATCAAGCCAGAACGTCAAGACAACCAAGTGATCTCGCTGCGAGGTCTGACCTCACCCGCCTCACACTTCTCTAATCGTTCGTACCCATGTGGACATGGCGCACTACAACAAGAACCCCCCTATAGCAACACATGATTTGCAACGCCTTAAGTATGTGTTGTATGTATTTGTCATAGCCACGCATATATGCGTTGGGACCTCTATACGTTGCTTGTTGTGTGGACAACAACGAATACTTTGTGATTCAGCGTTGCCATTTTTAATAAATAGAGCAACATTTTATTTGTAAGATAATATCATTTAGACATCATCCATATATGCACTGTGCAGGTCGCATGTTAGTACTAGTATTTAATTACATGATTGAAAAAGAAAAAAGCGCTACATGTTACTCGAACCAGCTACCTCACGGTTGATAGGAGAGAAACCAGCCAACTCGGACAGGTACATCATGTCTTTTCCATTCAGATTTCACCTTAATGAAATATGCCCCCTCAGATGGGCCTTAGGAAGTCGGGTCCCACGAACATGCGCACTGGGGCTAGCGTATCAGGCCGCCGATGATTTTTTATATCGATCAGTTATACTAATCCTATAACTGCTCAACAGAAGAAAAAAAACTTACTAATCCTATATGTACGAATTCACAAAACAAAAAGTTGCTACTTGTACGGGTATGTTCACTTGACATCCGACAATTTAGGAAATTAGGAATCTATTTATAAAATATCTATATTTAACTAGGTCGAAAAAATTAAGTAGTTATTTTTTTTGTTGTAACTTTGAAGAGTGTTCGCACTTCTTGGAAAACATGGAATTTTTAAAAATAAAAACTGGGAAAATTTCGTTGTGAATTTTAAAATGTTCATCAGGCAATCAAAAATTGTTTATATTTTTTGTGTGGAATTAAAACTTGTTTATCATGTATTTAAAAAATAGTAATCCTCTATTTTAAAATGTATACATGCTTTATTTTAGCAATTGTTCATTGTATATTTCAATAATGCTCATCATGTATTATCAAAAGTCATAGTGTATTTAAAAAAATGTTTACTGTGTATTCAAAAATTGTTCATCGTGTATTTAGACAAATGTTCATAAATTTGAAAGGAAATTATGTATTTGAGAATAAGGTTGATCGTGTATTTTAAACGTGTTCGTTTTGTATTTCAAAATGGTCATTAAGTATTTTGCATGCTTAATTTATATTTCAATAAGTTTATTATGTGTTTACAAATGTTCATCACATATTTTAAATTGTTTATTGCGCAGTTAGAAAAAGTTCATCATATATTTAAAAGTTTTCATATATAAAAAATATTCAAATGAAACAAGGAAACATGGAAAAACATATAAAAGTCTAGGGTTCCTTGTTACTGCCTCGGTCCCCTTCCTCTCTTTGGTCCAATGAGCTCGTTTTTAGCTTGAGTGATGACCCTGCCCTTTCACTATTCTGTGTTCTAGTATGTCCTTGCTTTTCCTTGGGTACTGGTTCCTTGGTGACGTCTACATGATGGTGACGACAATGGCGAATTGCGACAAGGACTTTCCGAACTCTCCTTACGGATTTTTCCTGATCTGGCGCCGACGAAGAGCCTGTGAGGGTATGTATTTGTTTCTTTTCTCTGGATCATGTTATTTGTTGTGTCAACTATGGGCAACAGTTGGTTGGCGCTTGGTACAACAACTTTGACTTCTTCTTCTACTTAATTTTGCAGCAATGCCTGGTTTTCTCCAACCCTCTGGGTTACTGGTGAACATTGCAAGCATGTGTTGCGTGGTGTGATTTCTCAGTGCATGTTCCTTTCGTGGTTTATAGATCTCGTTGCTATCGATAAGTGTCTATTGTGGTTAGAGCCTTGTATGACAAGGTGCTTGCAGATGTCTCTTTTGTGTTGTCGATTTAGTGTAATTTTCAAAATGTAGTCTAAATCTTCGTCGGTGGAGGCGTCTGTGTTCCACGTCCTGTTCTTCCCCTCGTCTGGCGAGCTCAACGGCCGTGAGCCCCGGGAAGTAAATTTGCGGGTCGCCGGCAGAGGCCCACATGGGACACGAGACATTCCATTTCCTACTCTTTCCGAAGTTCGCCATGTGGATATCGCAGGTCGAGGCGAGGTCCACGATCGACGTGGACAGGCCAGCCTCGTGGTCGTTGCAACCCGGCGCGAACGACGCGGAGCTGCCGACGTTCCCGTCCGTGATCGCCAGCACCTCCTCCACGTCCGCCACCGCCGTGATCGCATTGTAGCCGACATGAGCGCTACGTACGGCCTCGTAGAGCGCACGTTGCTGGTCGACGTAGTTTGGGTCCTCCGCTACCATGCCGCCACGGCGTCTTCACTCGCAAACTCACCGTTGATTTGGCCCTCCGCCATCCGGTGATGCCTGAGGAGGGCGAGGCTATAGTGTTGGTCCTCACGCGCCAGCAGGAACGCCGACACCAGCGCCGGTTGCTCCTTCGAGATGACGACGTTCAAGTGTGCCTGCGCCTACTCAAGTCGGCATGGACCGGTGCGGGCACTGGCTCGTCGTTGGACGCCTCCGCCATCATCGGGTCGCCATCGCTCACCTCAGGCAAGATCATTGGCAAGCCGGCCTCTACCGTCGCGCATGACAGACTAGCCATCCGAACGCAAGACGGACACCTCGTGCTTCTGCTCCGTCGAGAGGCACTCCTACAACGCATTTCAAAGCTCGCGAGGTGCGAAGGAGGAGCGAAAGCTGATGTGGTGTGGTGTGGACTGTGCCGTGCGCGACCACATATAAATAGTGGGCGACGACCAGGGGCGTCGAAGTGGGTTTCCCGGTCACTGCGCCTGTTTAATGCCGGCGGGCAGGCGGACGGGCAAACTACGTCCGGACACCACGGTCCGGACATTTGCAGACATTTTAAGGGTCCGAGTTGGAGATACCCTAAATATGTCTCCCTCTGTTCACAAATAGTAAAAGATGTTTTGGGTATTTCAGTATAGAGTACGTACGATGAAATAAGTGAACAACGCACTAAAATACGTCTATATACATCTGAATCATACAAAAGTTAGAACATATCATAGTAGTGAATGAAGTAAGTATTTACTTAAACTTGATGGGATGAACAATATGACGTGGTACATCTAAGAATTTTCGAACCAAGCAGATCAGTCAAAACTAACAATGTAACGTGGGACCTCATGAGGTAGGTTCCAATAGCCAGCTATCCCAATGGATAAATACATCGTGCAATATATATACCCAAAAAATGAGCGCAGGGCGCGAGATCTTTTGGACACGCGTGGCGGGATCTTGGAAATTTCCTGTTACCATATACAGAGTAGTAGTACTTATTAATCTAGATCTAAGAAACCCTAAGCTTCATTCCCTCGAACGCACGACCGCGACGCCGCCGGCTCGCTCCCTGCAACCGCCCACTGTACTAGAGTCGCCGATCTCACCTGACCCGCCACCGCTTGCGCCTTCACGGCTCTCCTCCCCGCCGGATCTAGCCTGTCCGGTGTTTGTCCCCTTCATCCGGCTAACCCCTCTCCGTCGTTGTCTCGCCGCTCGTTTACCGTGCGCCGCCGGAGACGAAAACGAGCACCGTGGGGAAGTCGGTCGCCACCTATTCCCTCACTGCCTCCGTCGTTCTGATCCACCTCCCTCCGTTCTCGTGGATCATGCGGCAGCGGCAAGGTTCACGGCGGTGGGCCACCACCGATGCGGGATGACGACGTCGAATTAGAGCTCCCTCCGCATCGCCGCCTCAATGGTCTCCGGCCAGCAGCACCGCTCGTGGCACGTCCGTTCACCTCAGGTATCTTCACCTCGCCGATGCCTCCTCGTAGTCGCTTCGCCTACCTCCCATCGCGGCAGCACGGCCGGCATGGTAAGCGCACCTTAAGGCTGCTGTATCGCTCAACCCTCAGTAGCCCAGACGCTTTATACCCCGTCGCCCGCTTGTCTGATTGCTTGTTAACAATTTAACTAATTCACCAATTGAATTGTTAACTGCTGCACACTGAGATGCAATTTCCTCGTCCATACCTAACCTCATATTTTCCTAGCTTCATGGATCTGCTCAATTGCTAACCAATTACTACTAATAATCATCCCCTGCGGCACTACTGTCCTCTACTCTCAAGTGGCAACTAATTAGTGCCAAGCAAGCTTGCAGTTCACTTCAACAATGTTTACGTGATCTAATCTGCTCTGTTCTCCTTCGCAGGGTACAGGAGGTGTGAGATCCATAATGCTAACTTCATCAAAGTCATCCAAATCTGGCCAATGGAACTGCTGAGGATATTTTACAAATTACTATCACAGTTCCACTCCAGTGAGATGACTGAATTCTTGTACGCTCAGGATACTCACCAGGTACTAATAAGTACCAGTAGTATTTCTCCACAAGTTTATGTTGTAGTCTCTAGCTAGTCTGTCTGATTGATTTCTGCGCGTCAAATCCTAGCTAGTGACTATATAGGTGCATGCATATCTGACTGATTTCGCAATGGTAGATGTAACGTGTCGAAATATGTACTATTCTATGCTAGAAGTACTACCCACGAGGGAATCCCCAGCTAGTTTGGTTGATTTCTAAATGTATTCAGCCCCAGTTTAGCATATTTTCAAGTAGTAGCTTTGGATCGCCATACAGAGCTGACAGGTTACAAAATTGCCTAGTTTACTACAGTAACAGCAATGCATTATACATGACAAACGCACAATTGATAAGATTGCAGGTTATGGAGCATAGGGTGTTATCTCCAAAGACAGCAAAAATACCTTGTGAGAAGCTAACATAATAAATTACACAATGTGGAGTATAGTGCAAAGGCCAAGGGAAGAGTCAATTAATTACAGCGAAGACTACGATGACGGCAGACTTCATCGTAGAACTTAATCCACAATGATAACCTCATTTGCAACAACAATGGATTTGCTGTCCTGACTATGTACGTATGTATTTGAGTTAGACAGAAAGTAGACTACCTTTTTGTCATGATGACCATATTCTTAACATATACGTCTTGATAAATATTTAGGGGCCCAAGCTGTGGTTTTTGAGGCTGAGGGATACTTGCTTTTGAACAGATGGATCTTCAAAAATTGGAGCCCTATCTGACAAGCAAATCCCTGATGGTAATGATCTTGGCGGTTTGTGTGAGGAAGGTTGTGGCTCCTGTTCTGATTAGTTGATAAGGTGATATCTCGAGCCATTAACTTAATTTATCATTTTCATTTGGATATGGTTCTCTTATCAGCATATGTAAAATGTCATGATGAATATTATGAAAAGTAGTGTTTTGTTAGGTAATATTTGCATAAGCTACAGTCAGGAGAACATGGTTAATACGTACTAAACTCTCAATTTTGTTGCAATGGTAGATATTCTTTTGTAACTCATGCTTACTGATATGCTTACATCGTTTTTTGCAAATTCTAGCCCTATTCTTATGATGGGATGATATGCAGCTCATATTTCAAGAAGTTGGGATGGACAAATGATGACCAAAACAACACACCTTCAAGACGCCAGCAGAAAAGGCCTCCAACAAATGTAATTTTGATGAAGAGGAGAGCTATATGATTATGTTTGAGAGTCAAGACAACCGTCATCTGTTAATCTATTTCTTAGTGTCTGTTGATGCTACATGTTGTATCAGGTTGATATATAGCTTGTGTTATTTTGGCTTATGGGGAATGTGAACAATGAACCGTGATGTGGAATTGGCATTGATGTTTATAGAGTAATTAATTGTCATGTGATGTGAAAATACCCTGTGTTGGTTAATTGACTTGGTGAATGGAAAAATAGACTATATGGAATTGGGCTAACTAATAACTATAGAGAATTTTTTTTCTTAATAGAAAATAGGAGAGATGCTCACGGCCTACTAGAAATGTGTACTGATCAACCCATATTGGGCTGGATGGCAATATTACATATATATGCCCGTTGAAAAGCCTAACCCATATTGGGCTGGAGCCCATTTGAAAAGCCTAACGCATATTGAGCTGGAGCCCATTTGAAAAGCCTCTTTGCAGGGTGCCCAGCAACGTATAAGTAGTGTTGTTAGACTATAACAATATACGTTGCTACTTAGCAACGTTTCTAGACGTCGTTTACCAACGGATGTATATACATTGTTGTAGACCCTTGCAACGCCACCAACGGCAACGCATATTAATCCGTTGGTGTAGACCATTCCAACGCTTATACGGACCTACAACAACGCATGGATACGTTGCTATAGGGGGGTTTCTGTTGTAGTGGCGCACCCCGAAAAGTTAGGTGCCGTGACGGTGCTACACTTGGGAGAACACTAACTACTTGATATTTTTGTGAGAGATCACCCTAATAAAAGCGACTACCGCGCAATCAAGAAGGGTGCATCATAAGGGATAAACATCTCAGGCAATTCATAATAGCATGATATGGTATAGCCCTTTCTGACGGAGAAGTCTTTCATTTCTTCGTCTCCGGTCATTCGCGTCGGTGTTCACCTTCGCGAAGATTGCCACCACCTTGTCGATGCACCAGATAATATTGCTATCTCTATAGCTAATAAAATAAGTGCATTACATAAGGTTGACACGCAGGTCATTAAAGTGCAATCATATGGCTCCAGCCATCATGCCGAATCATGACACGCAGGTCATGTTAATCAATTTACATTATATAGTCATCTCATACATAATCAAATTATTATGAACACTGCTATACCACATCATATGCACATGCAGACCATCCTGCAAAACCAAGTTAGACGCCTCTAATCGGTTCATGCAAAAACTTGTTTTACGTGGCTTCTAAGGTTTCGAAACAAACCGAAGCTACCTACGTATTATCATCAAGTATGATAATTCAAGTCGCTAGATTAACATCGCGGGGTGTATGAAACACGAGATAATTAAATCTCGAGCCCCATACTAAACTTCGTCATACGCATGACCCCCGTGCAGATCATATCTGCAATGCCCTTTCATCTGCGAATTTCATCTTTCTTTTGACTATGGCGTAACCCAAAGAACTGAAGCACTTCGTTGATCAATCAGGATCGCGGATTGCCAGAACTTTGTGAAATTCCACCATACTGTCTCGAGATTGAGCAAACGCAAATTCTAGGGAAGCAACAAGAACATCGGGTAACAGACTTCATCTGTCACCCGCACAAATAATTTTCAGCAATAGATCTCATCTACTACCTAATTATATTGTGCAACACCCATACATCTCTATGTATTCTAGATCGCAACCTGCATCTACGCATAGCACGGCTCTTGATGCCACTGTAGGGTAACGCAGCAGAAAACAAAAATTTTCCGACCTACGTACCAGCCCAGGATCACTATGGAGACTGCATACAAGGTTTGATCTGTTTCGTTACCGACTCGTAGCGCAGCGGAAGTAGAGTCGATGACGATCGGCAGTGCAGATCCCCGCAGCTAGGATTTACAACCTCCCAACCGCGAGGATGTACTCCTTCATCTGCCCCACGGACGGCCCTCCGGGAGGCAGTCGGACAGTCCCTCGGACGGTGTCACGGATAGCCCTTCGGGAGGACCTTCAAAACTCGAACGGTCACTCGGACAGCCCTTCGGGAGGACTCACAGAACTCGGACCATCACTTGGACAGCCCTTCGGGAGGCACTCTCAAAACAGCCCCTCGGGCACAAAGATCGAAACTACGACCTCTCTACGGGGTTGCACACATACGGTGTCATCTATCCGGCAGGGCTTCGCCGTCCAGAACTAGTTCCTGCCGGAACCCAGACAGCCTTTCGGCTCTACGAAACTATTTCGCTGGGAGGGAGAGAGAAGCCAGAAATGTCATGGCACTTGTATGTGAGAAGGAAGTGAGAGTGGAGGCAGCCCCTCCACCTCTATTTATAGGAAATCCAAGGGGTAGGGTTTCTTGGCCCCCAAGCCTTCTAGAAACCTTTTTGGGAAAATATCCCAAAAGGTGACTTTTCCATAAATATCCCAAAAAGCACTTTCACTATTCACGACGACATTTTTCAGCGTCTGATCGAACTGAAAATATTCATGTGGGCTTAGAACATTTCCAGTACCCACCAAAATAATTTTCAACGCGAGCCGGAACAATTCCGGTTTAGTGATTTTCATCTGCGAAAAGCATGTGAAGCGGTTTCGGCAGCTCCAGAACATTTCCGGTTTTCATTCCGGAAAATTCCAGAAAGTTTCCAGAATGATTCTGGCACCCTCCAAGAATTATCAGGCATGTGCCGAAACCAATTTGACTTTATGGTGTACTCCGAAACAACTTTTCGGTTTAGTGATTTTCATCTGTGAAAAGCAACTAAAGCGGTTCCGGCAGTCCGGAACATTTCCGGTTTTTGTCTCTGAAAAATCTTAGAAGTTACCGGAACAATTCTGGTACCTTCCAATAATTTCCAGGCATGTGCCGAAACCAATTTGACTTTATGGAATACCCTGAAACAACTTTTCAGTTTCACCGGAACTATTCCGATATCATCTCCGGAACGTTTCCGTTTCGTCCGAAACTTTTTCGGTGATTTTCTCTCAGACTCCCCGTCTAGTATTCAGCAGATAGATGACCCTTAAGCGTGTGACCCTATAGGTTCGGTGAAGTATAGACATGACCCGGAACCCCTTCCGATCAATGATCAACATCGGAGCCGTGGACACCCATATTGACCCCTATACCCACACGAATGAATATTCGAGTGAACCTCCAGTTGCCGTGTGCTATTCCTGTTGCTTCGCGATATGTTACAAATACCCGAGGTGAGACATGTTGGCATCCCCGCGGATCAACAACTTGTCCACTATGCCAGTTACCTCGTTACCGGTATTGTTCTCTTTTCTCGTTCCTGTGTTCCGGCATCCCCGTGATCAAATCACAAAGTGTCTGGCCAGACGATGATGGATACCGTAACACCGAGAGGGCCCAGAGATATCTCTCCATCGTCGGAGGAGCAAATCCCAATCTTGAGCTATCAAGTTACTTGACATACTTTTCCATGAACCCGTAAGCCGCCGTAATAGCCACCCATTTACGGATGACGTTTAACAAACCCCAAAGTTCATGAAGCAAGCATGAAGAAACTCGATACTCTCATGGTCTAAGGAATTATGCAAACGTTAACCATCTCTGTGTTATTAACCATTAACTAGTGACAAATGTATCTCATAGCATAACATCAATACGGGTCGATTCAACACAAATGTTCTACTAACATTGTGCCCTCAAAATTGCCGGCATAGCCATGCCCATGATCACGAAAACAGGATCATCATGCAATACTTGAGCCAGTCTTAGAGGCCAGACTAGGAATACATTTTACCGTTTATTATTCCACACGTGCATATGAGTCTTCCTCCGAGCCTCGTGGTTATTGTAGACTCGAGAACCATAGCAGTTATAGAATGGAACATAAACCTAATTATGAATAGGGAGATAATCAATAACATATATTATTACCTCTAGGGCATATCTCCTACAGACTCCCACTTGCACTAGAGTCAATAATCTAGTCAATGCTAATGCATTTTACACCTGTGGCATACCGGTGTAAAATATGCTTTGCATGTGGTATAGCCTGATGTCCAACGGATCTGACGACTTCAGCTCCGTGTGTAACTTTGCATATCCTCGCGTTTTCACGCTTTCACAAAATTCATATTTTGTGTGGACTTGGCTTTGCATATGTGTGAATCATTGGTCGAAACCTGATTCCTCAGACTGAGCTATGGAGCAACTATCTGCAATAGTGTCCCATAGACCAAAGCCATCTTGGAACCATACTAAGTTCATGAATGAACTATATGATTCAACAACTTCTTTGTCGCTTCTTAAGCATCAACATACTTAGCCTTTGTTATAGAATTCGCCACAGTATCTTGTTTGGAACAATTTCCAACTACCGTGCCACCATATTGTGTATTACACAAAACCCTTAACTTAAATCGAAAATCGCATGGAGCATTGATGAAGACTGTATCGATGTAACCTTTTACAACGAACTCTTCATGATCTCCGCTTGCGAGAAAACATGTCATCAGTACTGCTCTAGTACTCAATGACATCTTTCACTGTTGTCCCATGATCAGTACTTTGATCACTATGGTATCTATACTCGCAACAACTTGGGAGTATCGGACATATCTGGTTGATTTACATACCATGGAATACATGATTAATCCAAACACAAGAGTGTGTGGAATCACCATCATGTATTTTGCTCATCAGTGTTTTAGGACACCGAGTCTTGCAAAAACTCTTTCCATGTGACTTCGGCAAGAATCACTCCTTGACGGTTTTCAATGCTAAAAGGTTTTAGCATCTTGTTAATATGTATTCATAGCTTATCCCCATTAGGTAAATCTATCTACATAGATCATCATGCCTAATATTGAGGCTATTTAGCCTAAGCACTTCATCGAAAAACTATTTTCAAATGAAGTCCTAATTCGTGTCAAGAAATTTATTTCCAATTAACAATGTGTCAAGTACACAAGGTTTCTAGAAATATTATTATGCTCCCACTTACTTTCTTGAATCACAAGCATCTTCGATACCCATTTGATGAAGTCAAACCCCTTTGACCATTCCATCAAAAACGAAGATTCCAACTCCACTTTGCTCTCTTCTGTCCATCGCTCGAACTCTGAAGTTTGCATACTTACTAGCATCCTCTGGATCGACAAATTACTTTGGACTGTATCACATACAAGTCCTAGGTTTTATTTCCATCAGATGGAAATCCTTTTGTCATCCATGTTTCATATCTCATGATTGAAATATGTATTAATTGCTAGTTCAACCCGAACCGACTTCAAGCATCGCTACGATGAGACAATCTCATCGTAGTCAACTCCTTGAACTTGTTATTGCAACAAGTCGAGCTTTATGGATAAAACATTTTTTTTCCGTATCAGTTTTAGTTCCATAAATATTCGTTAGACTCTAAGTCTTCCGAAAGGTGTATCAAGATTTTAATCTTGAATCACTTATATGGAAACTATCTCGGATTGTATTGGCATTTAGCCAATTCCGGAGTCAGGGCCCATCAACGCTTCCTTGTGTATCGTAGGTATACTGTTGTCTAACAACAATATCTCGTATGCGCACCTGAGAGGTTTGCACGAGTTTTTCCTACGCGGTTCAGCTACAAGTTCGACCGAAGTCCATACATCTCATGTAGAGGCTTCCGTATCAGTCGCAGTAGGAAACTCCGGAATCACTTCCAAGGTTCCTTTCCTTGGAGGCTTCTGAAGCAGCAACATATTCCGCCTCCATCGTAGAATCCGCCACAGTCTTTGGTTTGGAACTTTTCCAATCAACTGCACCACCGTTCAATATGAAAACATAGCCTGATTGAGATTTGAAGTCATCTGGGTCAGTCATGAAGCCTGCATCAGTGTAACCACTTACAATGAGCTCTTCATCACCTCCGTACACAAGGAGTAAATCCTTGGTCCTTCTGAGGTACTTAAGAATACCCTTGACTGTGGCCCAGTGTTCCAATCCTGGATCACTTTGGTACCGGCTGCTAACACTTAGCGCATAGGAAACATCCGGTCTTGTACATAGCATGGCATACATAATAGAACCAACTGCCGAGGCATATGGAACATCATTCATCTGTACTCGCTCATCGAGAGTCCGAGGACACTGATTCTTGCAAAGCACTGTGCCAGGTGACATGGTGAGTAGTCCTTTCTTGAAATTCTCCATGTTGAACCTTTTCAACACCTTGTCAATGTACGTGCTTTGGCTAAGCGCTATTAGGCGTCTTGATCTATCTCTATAGATTCTGATGCCCAATACATATGCCGCTTCGCCTAAGTCTTTCATTGAAAAACTCTTCTTCAATGAGTCTTTTATTTCGTTAAGAAAATTCACGTCATTTCCAATCAACAATATGTCATCCACATACAAGATTAGAAATGCTTTTGCGCTCCCACTAAACTTCTTGTAAACACAAGATTCTTCGTCATTCCTGATGAAGCCAAACTGTTTGACTACTTCATCAAAACGAATGTTCCAGCTCCTTGATGCTTGCTTCAGACCATAAATGGCTTTCTGAAGTTTGCATACCTTTCCAGCATCCTTATGAACGACAAAACGTTCTGGCTGTATCATGTATACATCCTCTTTGAGGTTTCCATTTAGGAAAGCCGTTTTGACGTCCATCTATCATATTTCATAATCGAAATAAGCAGCAATTGCTAGTAATATCCGAACGGACCTAAGCATAGCTATGGGCGAGAAAGTCTCGTCGTAGTCCACTCCTGGAACTTGCGTGAACCCTTTCGCGACAAGTCTAGCTTTGTGGATAGTAATGTTACCATCCGCGTCCGTCTTTCTTTTGAAAATCCATTTACAACCAATGGGCTTTACGCCTTCAGGAAGTTCTTCCAAGTTCCAAACTTGGTTTTCGTACATGGATTCCATTTCGGATTTCATGGCCTTGTGCCATTCCTTTGAGCTGGGCCCCGCCATCGCTTCCTTGTAGTGCGCAGGTTCATCGTCTTCAAGAATGAAGATTTCGTTATGAAACCACTCAGGTGGCTGGATAGCCCTACCTGATCTGCGCGGTTCAGTTACAACATTGTCTGAAATTTCCGCATCACATGCGACAACTTCCGGCTCAGTTGTAGGGATAATTAGCGGGAATTTCTTCCGGTTCCTTAGCCATATCAACGGTCGCCGAAGATTCACTAATCTCATTAAGTTGCACTGTCCTTCCACTTGGTTCTTTAGCGAGAAATTCTTTCTCGAGAAAGTGTCCAACCTTTGCGACAAACACTTTGCCCTCTGATTGGTTGTAGAAGGAATACCCAACGGTGTTTTTGGGATAACCTACAAAGTAACATTTGTCTGATCTGGGATCGAGTTTGCTTGGCTGTAAACGCTTTACGTATGCCTCACAACCCCAAATTTTGAGATGCGACACACAAGGTTTCTTCCCATGCCACATCTCATGTGGTGTCGTCTCAACAGACTTAGACGGTGCTTTGTTTAGTGTGTGAGCGGCAGTATCAAGTGCGTGACCCCAAAAAGATATCGGTAGATCTGTAAGAGACATCATCGACCTTACCATGTCTAACAGGGTTCGGTCACGTCGTTCCGACACTCCGTTTCTCTGTGGAGTTCCGGGAGGCGTAAGCTATGAAACGATTCCACGGTCACTCAGATGTTGGCCAAACTCATGACTAAGATATTTTCCTCCACGATCAGACCGCAGAAACTTAATCTTTTTGTCACGATGATTTTCTACCTCATTCTGAAATTCTTTGAACTTTTCAAAGGTTTCTGACTTGTGCTTCATCAAGTAGATATATCCATACCTACTTAAATCTTCAGTAAAAGTCACAAAGTAAAAATACCCACCCCGTGCGGCTGTGTTCATCGAACCACATACATCACTATGTATTATTTCCAATAATTCACCCACCCGTTCAGGATGACCTGTGAACGGCGTCTTGGTCATTTTTCCCATTAGACAAGCTTCACATGTGTCAAATGATTCAAAATCAAAAGACGGTAAAACTCCATCTTTATGGAGTCTTTGCATGCGTTTCTTTCCGATGTGGCCAAGGCGACAGTGCCACAAGTAAGTGGTGGCGGTATCAGCCTTCTTAAGGCGTTTAGCATTCACGTTAAAGACATCATTTCCACATTCAAGATTTAGTATGAAAAGGCCCCCAACAATGGGTGCAAATCCATAAAACATATCCTTACAATAAAGTGAACAACCATTGTTCTCAGACTTGTACGAATACCCATCGTGTACTAAACATGATCCGGAGATAATGTTTCTACACAATAGTGGAACAAAATAACAGTTATTTAGTTCTAAGATAAATCCTGAAGGGAGACGTAGAGGCATAATGCCGACGGCTTGAGCGGCGATCCCATTGCCGTTCCCGACGCGCATCACGACTTCATTCTTTGCTAGTTTGCGCACCTTCTGAAGCCCCTGTATCGAGTTGCAAATGTGAGCAACCGATCCGGTATCAAATACCCAAGACTTAGAATTTTCGCTAGCAAGCAAAACGTCAATGACATTAACTTGTATAACAATTATACCTTTTTCGGTTTTCCCGGACTTCTTATCTTTCAGATACTTCTTGTAGTTTCTCTTCCAGTGTACTGTGCCCTTGCAGTAGAAGCACTCAGTTTCATTCTTGGCTCCACCCTTAGAGTTGCTTTGGGAGCCGGTCTTACCGGCGCCCTTGCCCTTCTTTGGCTTGCCTTTTTTTTTGAAACTGGCGGTTTTATTTACAGGCAACACTTGTTTGCGATTTTTCCGCAGTCCTCCTTCCATAGTTTTTAGCATGGCGAGCACCTCTTCCGGTGTCTTCTCCATCCCACTCATGTTGTAGTTCATGATAAAACCGTCATAAGACGGGGGGAGTGAAGAAAGCAGCATGTCCATCATATGGTCAGGTGGAAGTGGAAACTCCAGGGTTTTAAGCCTTTCAGCATAGCCAATCATTTTGACTACGTGTTCGCCAACTGAACTACCATCAGCCATCTTGCATTCCATCAAGGCCTTCATGATATCAAATCGTTCAGACCTTGCGGTTTCCTTGTATAGGGCATCCAATTCCCGGATCATATCGCGGGGTTTATGGAATTCAAAACGTTTTTGAAGCCCTGGACTCATGCAAGCTAGTATGAGGCACTGCACTAAGTTGTGATCATCATCCTTAGAGGCCCAGACATTTTGTTCATCTTTCGGGGCATCTGCCGCCGGTTTAGCCGGAAGAGCAGTTTCAAGCACATACATTTTCCTAGCGCTCCTGAGGACAATCCTCAGGTTACGGACCCAGTCCGCATAGTTGCTTCCAGTCGCAGCTAACTTTTCTTTCTCTAACATCGGGCCTAAGTTGAACGCGGCGTTGCGAGCCATTTGATCTACAACGGTAAACACAAGTTTCACTTAGACTTTGTTCATAATGATTTTAGCACTAGTGAATAAACAATTTTATTCTAAAGTGCGCTCCCACTCAAATCAATATCTCTCAAAATTGATTATGAGTGATTCAAGATCCAAATTTCAATTCACCACCAAGGATGCATCCATCTCAAGTGACGAGAATTTCATTTGGTAGGCCAACTTGCCAATCACATCTCTATGTGACTCTTGTTCATCTTTCGATGCGTGTGTTCCGAGCTCATGACTTTCATGCCTGAACGTCAAGACAACCATGTGATCTCGTTGCGAGGTCTCAACTCACCCGCCTCACACTTCTCTAATCGTTCGTACCCATGCATCCATGTGATACCCCGAAGAGATAGGTGCCGTGACGGTGCTACACTTGGGAGAACACTAACTACTTGATATTTTAAGTGAGAGATCACCCTAATAAAAAGCGACTACCGCGCAATCAAAAGGGTGCATCATAAGGGATAAACATCTCAGGCAATTCATAATTAGCATGATATGGTATAGCCCCTTCTGACGGAGAACTCAAGCATTTCTTCGTCTTCGGCATTTTGCGTCGGTGTTCACCTTCGCGAAGATTGCCACCACCTTGTCGATGCACCAGATAATATTGCTATCTCTATAGCTAATAAAAATAAGTGCATTACTTAAGGTTGACACGCAGGTCATTAAAGTGACAATCATATGGCTCCGGCCATCATGCTGAATCATGACACGCAGGTCATGTTAATAAATTTACATCATATAGTCATCTCATACATAATCAAATTAATATGAGCACTGCTATACCACATTACATGCACATCCTGCAAAACCAAGTTAGACGACTCTAATCGGTTTATGCAAAATTTTATTTTACGTGGCTTCTAAGGTTTTGACTTAAACCGCAGCTACCAACATTTTATCATCAAGTATGATTATTCAAGTCGCTAGATTAACATCTCGGGGTGTATGAAACACGAGATAATAAAATCTCGAGCCCCATACTAAACTTCGTCATACGCATGACCCCCGTGCAGATCATATCTGCATTGCCCTTTCATCTGCGAATTTCATCTTTCTTTTGACTATGGCGGAACCCAAAGAACTGATAGCACTTCGTTGATCAATCAGGATCGCGGATTGCTAGAACTTTGTGAAATTCCACCATGCCGTCTCGAGATCAGAAATACACAAATTCTAGGGAAAAAAGAAGAACATCGGGTAACAGACTTCATCTGCTACCCGCATAAATAATTTTCAGCAATAGATCTCATCTACTCCAAAATTATATTATGCAATACCCATACATCTCCATGTATTCTAGATCGTAACCTGCATCTACGCATAGCACGGCTCATGATGCCACTGTAGGGGAACGCGACAGAAAACAAAAAAATTCGGTACAGCGAGCACGCCCAGGATCACTATGGAGACTGCATACAAGGTTTGATCTGATCCGTACCGACTCGTAGTGCAGCGGAAGAAGAGTCGGTGTAGATCGTCGGTGCAGATCCCTGCAGCTAGGATTTACAACCTCCCAACCGCAAGGATGTACTCCCTCGCCGGACAGCCCTTCGGGAGGCGGTCGGACAGTCCCTCGGACGATGTCACGGACAGCCCTTCGGGAGGACCCTCGAAACTCGAACCGAAACTCGAACAGCCCTTCGGGAGGACACTCGAACAGCCCCTCAGGCAAAAGATCAGAACTATGACCTCTCTACGGGGTTGCACACATACGGTGTCAGCTATCCGGCAGGGCTTCGCCGTCGAGAGCTAGTTCCTGCCGGAACCCAGACAGCCTTTCGGCTCTATGAAACTATTTCGCTGGGAGGGAGAGAGAAGCCAGACAAGTCAAATGGCTTGTGTATGAGAGCAAGGATGAGTTTTGGGGCAGCCCCCTCACCTCTATTTATAGTAAAGCCAAGGGGTAAAGTTGGCATTCAAAAATACCAAAAGTACCCCCACTTTATGCCTTTTCATAAAAGAATAAAGCAAAGAAGGATGGCAAGTGGAGCTCCAAGGAGCCCCACCTCCCTTGGCCGGCCACTCTTGGGGGCCCCCCCATGAGGGGGCTTCCTTGGCTCCCAAGTCCTTATAGAAGCCTTTTGGAAAATATCTCAAAAGGTGCTTTCCAAAAAAATCAAAAAAGCACTTTCACTATTCACGAAGACATTTTTCTGCGTCCGTTAAAACCCAAATTATTTCTGTGTGCCTAGAATAATTCCAGTACCCACAAAAACAATTTTGAAAGCATTCCGAAACTATTCCGGAACAATGTTTTTCTTCAGCGAAAAGCTACCATAGCGGTTCCGGCTGCTCCGGAACATTTCCGGTTTTTCCTCCGGAGAAATCCCAGAAGTTTCCAGAACGATTCTGGCACCCTCCAAGAATTTCCAGGCATGTGCCGAAACCAATTTGACTTAATCGAATACCCTGAAACAACTTTTCAGTTTCACCGAAACTATTCCGGTGTTCTCTCCGGAACGTTTCCGTTTCGTCCGAAACTTTTCCGGTGATTTTCTCTCAGACTCCCCGTCTAGTATTCAGCAGATAGATGACCCTTAAGCGTGTGACCCTATAGGTTCGGTGAAGTATAGACATGACCCGAAACACTTTCCGATCAATGATCAACATCGGAGCCGTGGACACCCATATTGACCCCTATACCCACACGAATGAATATTCGAGTGAACCTCCAGTTGCCGTGTGCTATTCCTGTTGCTTCACGATATATTACAAATACCCGAGGTGAGATTTATTGCATCCCCGTGGATCAACAACTTGTCCACTATGCAAGTTACCTCGTTACCGGTTTTGTTCTCTTTACTCGTTTCCCTGTTCCGGCATCCCAGTGATCAAATCACAATGTGTCTGGCCAGACGATGATGGATACCGTAACACCGAGAGGGCCCGAGAATATCTCTCCATCGTCGGAGGAGCAAATCCCAATCTTGAGCTATCTCGTTTCTTGTCATACTTTTCCGTGAACCCGTAAGCCGCCGTAATAGCCACCCATTTACGGATGACGTTTAACAAACCCCAAAGTTCACGAAGCAAGTACGAAGGAACCTGATACTCTCATGGTCTAAGGAATTTTGCAAACATTAACTATCTCTGTGTTATTAATCATTAACTTGTGACGAATGTATCTCATAGCATAACATCAATTCGGGTCGATTCAACACAAGTGTTCTACTAACATTGTGCCCTCAAAATTGCCGGCATAGTCATGCCCATGATCAGGAAATCAGGACCATCATGCAATACTTGAGCCAGTCATAGATGCATGACTAGGAATACATTTTACCGTTTATTATACCACACGTGCATATGAGTTTCCCTTCAAGCCTCGTGGTTACTGCAGACTCGAGAATCATTGCAGTTATAGCATGGAACATAAACATTCATTACAAACTCGGAGATACAAAATAACTGTTATTACTGCCTCTAGGGCATATCTCCTACAATTATGATAATATTGGTGAACGTATCTGTTGCACCCACACTTGTGGTGCTACCGGTGCACCAGATGCCGTAGACCATTTCAAAAAATCTAGAAAAAAAATGTAGCACATTGATACAACAACAATGTATGTTGTCAAAAAAATTCATATTAGAATTTGAAAAATTTCTTGAGATACAAAAATGAAAAATTTGACATCAATGTGATAATGGGCCAAATCTAAAGCCCAACTTATGTCATGTACTATTCAGTGTTGAATTTGTCCTTTTTGTTTTTTGAGCTATGTTTCGAATTTTGACTTGAAATTTTATGACAAACTACATTGATGTTGTGTGCATGTGCTAAATGTCCTTTGAGAATTTTTTAAACATTTTAAAATGTGCAACGTGAGTTCGGTGCACTGGTAGCACCACAAGCACCGGTGCACCTGATATTCTTAGTGGTGTGATGCTTCCTAATTCTGTCTCACTCACGTCACCTTGCAGTCCCCTCTCAGCTATATGCACTAAATGACAATTTTTTCTTACAACAAGTGTGACAAAGAAACGAGGAGGGTGTGCGCTCAGAACACCCAAATAATGCAGTTGCAATAACAAGCAATCAGGAATACATTTTCCACATTTTATAAAAAAGGCTACGGTATGTATGCGGACTCCTGCTACACATAAGTTCCTCCCATCGGCCGGGCCTTTCCACTGTACATGTGGCCATCTTGTCAGCTTTATGTTTAGTCTGTAATGTATTAACGCCACTATCGCAGATTTAAAAAAAATGTAAAGGGTAAAGAAACATATTTTCTCTACCACATCTCTTTACAGATCTCAAATCAAACTTTTGCCATTGAATGGACAAGATACCTCATGTAACCATATGTACATCTACATATGTATTTCCCTTTTCCCTCCTTGTTTTAAATAGTTAGGTCGTAATTCAAGTGAAATCATGCCACTGACTACATGCCTTTGGGATCATGAATGTAGGGTATAATTTTTTGTCATAAAATGGATTTAGGCTATAAAATGATTATATTTTTGCAACTACTGAGCTATTTATCAAGTTTATGGCTTACAATAGTACACTAATTACTTATATGTATATGAAAAAAATTATGGTAATGATTATAGTAAAACATAGATAGATGGTCTTAATAGTTTTATAGCTTTTGTTTCTAGTAAGATATTACAATGACTTGTGCTTCACGAGTGCATTCTGATAATTGTAGTTTGGATGTGAGAGGATGGCTCCACAACACGCCATGACAATTGTCTCCATGAGGATGGCGAGTTCTACTTGCATCAATTGTTGCCCATGGTGCACATGCTTAGTGTGGAGGGATGGTGGAAAAATATTCTCAACTCAACTCCTTGGGATACAAACGCATTGGTTAGTAATGCATGTCACGTAGAACTTTTAGAAGGAGAAATATGTGTAATTTCAATACAATTAAACCCTTCTGCAAGGTGGTAGCGTTTATTAACTTCAACATCTAGACAATATATGGCCTAGAATTACTATTTGGGAAAGGAAAGTGCTTCAGTGTTTCAGTCCCTATTTTAGTTGACGAAAAAGTTAACGGGCAAACCACAATTTTTTTGCAATAGATCCGAACACATCGGATGCCATCTATCTCAGATCATGTGGTCGCACTAGATTGCCCGTTGAACACTTGGTGCAAAAAACAAATGCAACCAGTAAGTGAGGTAAACTATTAGAACCTTTTTTGCTGAATTATGTGCAAAATACGATGACCCGTTGTGTGCACTCCTGGCGATTTGACTCTATTGCCGTTAATTTTGGATCACGTGATCAATCGCAGCCTGCACGCCGCGATCACTCGCACCCAGGGGAACATATCACAATCCTACTTGTTCCGCTCGTAACTGGTCGCTCGCACCCGGGAATCCCTCCAGTTTCTAATTTGCAAGAGTCCCTACCGCTCCAGATTTTTCCTCCCGTTTCTTCTGCATGCAAATCTAAACCACGACCCATGGTTCTCTCCACATTTCCAGGAAAATTGGCCATCCAGCCAAAATCACAAAAAAGCGAGAAAATAGGGTGTCTTGGGTGGGATTTAAACCTAGGTCTCCTCACACCGATGCATGGCGTGAGAATGACCAAAGCTCATCTTAGTTTGTGTTATGCAGCTGGAATGAACTCTTTTGACCCATTGTTACCACAATACTAGAATAAAAAACCAACTTTTCTGATGATTTCTTCTGTGGTCCCAAAAAAACTCATTTTTTTTCTCTTGCATCTCAAAAAAGCGTTGTGGGTGGCCTTTTGACACCTTTTTACTACCACATGAGCAAAAAAATGAATTTATATATCGCTAAATTTTGTGTAAATAGCATGATAATTTACACACTATAGACTTGATAACTTATGTACAAACACCGTGGTAACTTTTAACCCGGGGGAAAAGTTATTGAAACATACCAAGCTAACTTCTATGTAAATAGCATAATAATTTTATGCACCGCATACCTTGTTGGGTTTAGTTCCACATCGGTTGTGGGAGAAGGCAGGACACGATTTATAAGGTGGGGGTATTCCCTCCTATCAGGCTAGTATAACTTACATGCAAAAATCATGGTAACTTTTGACTCGAGGGGGATGAGAGTTGTTGAAATATACCACTGGTAACTTTTGTGTTAATAGCTCGGGAATTTACATACTGCAGACCCGATAACTTATGTACAAACGCTGTGATAATTTTTAACCCTAGGGAAAAGGGTTGTTGAAACATATCCCGATAACTTCCGTGTAAATAGCACCGTAATTTACGCACACCATATCTGATAACTTACATACAAACACCATGGTAACTTTGAGGGGGGGGGGGAGTTGATAAAGCATACCTCGATAGTTTTTGTCTGATAGCATTGTAATTTACGCACCACAAACCCGATAATTTATGTACAAATATTGTGATAACTTCATCCCAAGGGGAAAAAGTTGTTCAAACATACCCTGATATCTTCTGTGTAAACAACATGGTAATTTACACTCCACGGATCTGATAACTTACGTACAAATAATGGCGGAGCCACCGCCCGGCTACTCCGGCCATCTGTCGGGCTCTGCCCGTGGTTTCTTACTTGAAATAATGACATGTATGAAGAACCAATCAAGTTTTCAATGGGAAATGGCCGCCGGCCATGATCCTTCATATGATGCCCGGGCTCTTTGATTGAGATGGCTTCGCCACTGCGTACAAACACTGTGATAACTTTGACCCAAGAAAAAGAATTGTTGAAACATACCGCCCCGGTAACTTATGTGTAAATTGCATGCTAATTTACGCACTGCAGACCTCATAACTTACGTTGAACACCGTCGTAACTTTCACCTGGTGAAAAAAGTTGTTCGGACATACCCGATATCTTCTGTGTAATCAGCATGGTAATTTACGCACCACATACCTAATAACTTATGTACAAACACCATGGTAATTTTTTACCCAAGAAAATAAATTGTTGAAACATACCCCCCCGGTTAACTTCTGAGAAAAGTTGTTGCAACATACCCCGATAACTTATGTGTAAAGTTACAATACTTCGTATGATATAGTTACTAGCCTTCATATTCTATAGTTACCAGCATTTGATGCTATAGTTACCAGGAGGCTCATGTCATAGTTATCACGCTGCTCATGTCAACTTAACTTTTTGTTGACATGGTAGAAACAAGAAGGGTTCAAATACCCTTATTTATGTATAACAAACAACAAGTAAAGGTGGCTGAGTTGGTTGTCGAGCTTAGTAGCTACTCAATAGGCTTGCGTTCAAGTCCCCTTTTTAGCAGTTTATTTCTTTTTCTCCTCCACCCAATAGAGCAGCGATCGATCAGAGGGGCATGCATGGGACGTGATGTTTGATAATGAGTTGTTACTTTAGTTTACAAAATTCTTTCACTTAAATGCCCGAGCTAGTTTATGGAGTGGTAGACGTCAAGTATGGAGTGGTAGACGTCAAGAGACGTGGGGACCGGATTATCCTGGTCAAGCTGGTAGTCGGGGACTTAGTTCTCAATGTTATCAGCACGTATGCCCTGCAAGTAGGCCACAATGAGAACACCAAGAGGAAGTTCTGGGAAGGCCTGAAGGACATGGTTAGGAGTGTACCGATTGGCGAGAAGCTCTTCATAGGAGGAGACCTCAATGGCCACGTGGATACATCTAACATAGGTTTTGAAGGGGTGCATGGGGGCTTTGGCTATGGCATCGGGAATCAAGAAGGAGAAGATGTCTTAAGCTTTGCTCTAGCTTATGACATGATCGTAGCTAACACCCTCTTTAAAAAGAGAGAATCACATCTAGCGACTTTTAGTAGTGGTCAACACTCTAGCCAGATTGATTTATCCTCTCGAGAAGAGAAGATAGGCATGCGTGCCTAGACTATAAGGTGATACCTGGAGAGAGTGTTGTCCCTCAGCATAAGCTTGTGGTTGCTGACTTTCACTTTCGGATTCGTGTCCAGCGGGATAAGCGTGTCAAAGTCGCTAGAACAAAGTGGTGTAAGCTCAAGGGGGAGGTAGCTCAAGCGTTCAAGGAGAGGGTCATTAAGGAGGGCCCTTGGGAGGAAGGAGGGGATGCGGATAATATGTGGATGAAGATGGCGACTTGCATTCATAAGGTGGCCACGGAGGAGTTTGGAGTGTCCAGGGGAAGTAGAAGCGAAGCTAATGATACCTGGTGGTGGAATGATGATGTCCAGAAGGCTACTAAGGAGAAGAAATATTGTTTCAGACGCCTATACCTAGATAAGAGTGCAGACAACATAGAGAAGTACAAGATAGTGAAGAAGGCCGCAAAGCGAGCTGTCAGTGAAGCAAGGGGTAGGGCGTATGAGGACCTCTACCAGCGGTTAGACACGAAGGAAGGCGAAAGGGACATCTATAAGATGGCCAAGATTCGAGAGAGGAAGACGAGGGATGTTGACCAAGTCAAATGCATCAAGGACGGGGTAGACCAACTCCTGGTGAAGGACGAGGAGATTAAGCATAGATGGCGGGAGTACTTCAACAAGCTATCCAATGAGGAGAATGTAACACCCCTTTGTAATGAGCAACAGTGATCCCACATGATTATGTTAATCCTCTGAGATTTGTAATGATTAATCATGTTGGAATAATATCTCATCTCAAATTCCTCTCTGATTCAAATTCAAATCATGAGTGAAATTTGAAGTTGCTCAAAAATTGCTGGAAAATAGTTCATCATTTAGCAAATATTCCAAAACAATTTATTGTTAAGAAAAACAACATCACCTATTTTCCTAAAATGGGCTAGAGCATTTAAACAATGCAAAAATAGCACTTTTAAATGCATTTCCAATTTTGAAAAATTCAAATGGAATCCAAAATTGCCCAAACCTTGTTGTGGCAGTGCTTAAAAATGCATTGGATTTAATGGGCCAAGTCCCATATTTTTCCTAAGTATTTTGGTAGCCCTACAAATTCTTTTTCTATCTCTGTTAATAAACAAAAGAGAAAAACAGAAAAGAAAAGAAATGGGCGAGGCCTTACCTGGCACTGGGCCGAGTCGGCCCAGCCCACCTCCTGTTCCCCTACCTGCTCCCGCCCGTCGTGTCGCCTCGCCCGCGTCCGGCGCGCACGGCACGCCGTCTCCAGCTGCCACCGCGACGAGGCAGGTGGCTGGGATAAGGCCGTGCCCTCCTCCCTCTCCCCTGGACGCTCTTAGTCCTCTCCCGCCTCTCTCTCGCGCACTCGCTCGCTCTCTCCCTCTTGTCTCTCTCTGCCCGAGCGCGGTCGTCGCCGTACCGCCGCGGCTGCCGTGGCCAGTAGCTTCCCTGAGGCCCGTGGAGGTGTCCTGGAGCTCCGCACGCCTCCTCCACGTCGAGCCGTGCAAGTCGTTGGAGCCGGGAGCCCGCCATTGCCCGGATCGAGCCGGCGTCCGCCACGGATCATCGGAGCTCCACCGCTCCGTTCGTCGCCTCCCCTGCGCTACTAAGCTACCACAGGCCGCCGTGAGCCGCTGCGGTGAGCTCCACTCCTCCTCCCTCCTTCTGTTGCTCATCTCCGAGCCCGAACGGAGCCACCGCAGTTCCGCTATTCTGGTTGCCGCCGACGACGGCAAACGGCACATCGCAGAGCCGCCCACGCCCTTCCTTCTTGCCCGTCGTGCTCCTGGCGCCCGCAGTAGGCCGCCTAGCAGCGTAGTTCGCTCGGAAACGGCCCGAAGCCGTGATTCCGATAACACCCGAATGCCACCGCCGCCGCTGTCGACGCCCAGCTCCACTCCGGCCACCCCCGCACCTGAGACTACCCTAGATCGACGCGGGGTGGAGTAGCCGATCGAACGCAGCAAGAATCACGCGAAACGCCCCCCTGTAGAGCAAATCCGAGCCTCGCCGGCGAAGAACCGCCGCGGGAGAGCTCGCCGGCGTGTTTCCGGCACCGGCCGCCGACGTGGCTGGCCTGGGGCCCACCCAGAGTCACTGACCAGTGGGTCCCTGGGCCCCGTTGACCACGTTGACTATGGTCAACGCGCTGACGTGGCGTGTACAGCCACTGACAAGTGGGCCCCCTTCGGTTAACAAACTAATTAAACCGTTTTTAGTTAAAACTTAATTAGTTAATTTAGTTAGTCACTGACATGTGGGGCCTACCTGCTAATTAACTTAGTTTAGTTAAATTTAACCTCTGTTTAACTTTCTAACACTGACCAGTGGGACCCAGAGGTCAGGTTTGACTTGGACCCGCTGGAGTTGACCCACTGACGTCATGATGACGTCAGGCTGACGTCACCGTTGCACTGTTCTGGATAATACGAATTAACTAATTTAAATAATTCCAGGAATTTCAGAAAACTGTTTAAATCTTTGAAAATTCATAGAAATTCAACCGTAGCTCGGATCGAAAAACTTTCTACACGAAAGTTGATTAGAAAAATGAGACGAATCCGAATACGTGGTCAAAATGCTTGACCATCACTCCTAACTACCTGAACATGGATCCTTCCCCTCCGGTTCAGTATACCAAAATCAGCCTAAACACCGGGAAAATATCCCAGATATTTTCCCAATTAGTCTGCGACATGTAGTACTGCATTAGGTCATCACTAACACTGCATACTACCATGCCATGCATCTGTGTTGCATTTGTCTGCCTTTATTTATTGTTTCGTGCCCCTCTTCTTCTCCGATAGCCCCCGAGACCGACGCAGCTCAGGAGACCGACGACACCACTGATGATCCCTCCTTTGCCGCAGAGCTTCCAGGAAAGCAACCCCCCTTGACGCACGCCTATATCACCTATTCTTTCTCCCTCCTGCTTGCATTAGAATTGCTACTGTTGTTGCTTTATCTATTCTGATGCATAGCCTGTCCTTGTAACTGCTTTTGATACTATATCTGATATCCTAAATGCTTAGTGCAGGATGGTAGTAAACCATCTGTGGCCCCTCTTCCTTGCTCTAGTTGCCCCGCTTTAGTACCTGAGCCCCGATCTATGTGAACGAACGGGCTGTGACCAGCACATCACCACACACTCCTAAGTTGCTTGACTCTGCAGAGCAAACATCGAGTGCCGAGGGTGATACCTCTTATCTCACTCCCGATGATGCCTCTATAGTACAGCTAGTCGGTTGTGGGTTACCGAGGGTGATTCCTCTTCCCCACCTCCGATGAAGCTTTGTCGGTAACCCCGCCAGTGTGAATACCATCGAGGGTGATTCCTCCGGATTCACTTTGACGGGATCATCGAGTGGGAATCCAACGAGGGTGATTCCTCGGATTCCTGCTTGATGTTATGGACACACGGTTACTTGCACTTTATTACTGCTGTTACTGGTTAAAGACGGGTCGGCCCCGAGGGGTACCCGCGAGAGATGTGGATTCGGGTTAACCATGAGGGTACCCGAGAGATGAATACGTGGCACGGCCAGGCATTCCTAGCCCTTGCCGTAAGTCCACGAGACGGGGCGACGGGGTCACACGATCGTGAGTCTCTGCTCGTTTCCGCGCGCTCCAAATGCTCTAATGGGTTAGGATATGTAATCTAAGTAGGCCTCTGGCCTTTTTCACGCTAACCAGCACGTGGGAATAAAATGGGTACTCGGCGTCGTATGTATCAGCCGAAGCTCTTCAGACGTCAGCAGATGAGCAGCGCGCGCCGGGTTGGTCTGGTAAAGCCTGCGCTTGTATTAAGGGGGCTAGGACTGCTCACCGGCCGCGTACGCAACGCGCAGGAGTGCAAAGGGCGATGGGCCCAAGACCCCTGAGTGCTTAGGATGTAGACCGGTGTGTTGGCCTCTTTGTTGAGCCTAGGTAGGGCTACGACGTGTCGATCAGCCGAGGCTAGGCATGGACCAAGCAAGTGTGTCCGACCAGAGTTAATCGAGCGTGTTGGGTAAGTTGGTGCACCCCTGCAGGGAAGTTATCTATTCGAATAGCCATGTCCACGGTAACAGGACGCTCGGAGAATATCCCGATCTTCTACAACTAGAAATGGAATAAATATATTGGCTCCGGGATCGCTTTCTCGCAGGGAGTCGAGGAAGGATCTCTGGGCGTGGCTACTTGTACTTATTGCTACTACTATACTTATGTACAAATCTACACTCTTCTTATGCTGCAAGACCGCTGAAGATGCTAGTCTTCGATAGGCTAGGCCTTTCTTTCTATTCTAGCATTTCTGCAGCCCAGTCCACATATACAGCCTTCCTTTGATAATGCTACATAAGTAGAATAGATCTGATGTAAGTCTTGCTGAGTACTTTGGATGAGTACTCATGGTTGCTTTGCTTCCCTTTTTCCCATACCCGCTTGATGAGACCAGATGACGGAGCCCCGGAGCCAGCTGCCCCTACCGACGACGACTACTACCACTACCCCTCTGGATACTACTACTACGAGGAGCCCTCCGACGACCAGGAGTAGTTTAGGAGGCACCCAGGCAGGAGGCCTGTGCCTTTCGATCCAGTGTTTTTATTTTGCCCCGCCTTCTTAAAGGCCTATCTGTTAACTTTATGTCTGTACTCAGATATCTAATGCTTCCGCTGATGCTTGTATGACATCGAGCTTATGTATTCGAGCCCTCGAGGCCCCTGGCTTGTAATATAAAGCTTGTATGACTTTATTTGTGTTTAAAGTTGTGTTGTGATATCTTCAAGTGAGTCCTTAGGCTTGATCGTGTGCATTTGCGTGTATGATTAGTGCACGATTAAGTCGGGGCATCACAAGTTGGTATCAGAGCCGACTGCCTGTAGGAACCCCCCTTTCCAACTCCTTGGCCGAAGTTGAGTCTAGTTCTTGAAAAATGATTTTACTAACATGGCTGTGTGGCTTACGGGCCCACGTCGCCAATGGGTGGTATTAGGATCTTTTATTCCTCTTCTTTACTCTGGGACTCTGATCTCTCTTCTATTCGGGTTAATGATTTTGCTAACTTTGACATTAGATTCTCATATTCACATTCACCTGGAGAGCTGGATTATCTGCACTTATTCTTTCCATTGGACTGGTTAATCTGATAATCACATTTTCTTTTCCATTGGTCTGTTTAACCTTTCTTCCCAAGTTATCTTATACTTCTCACACTGTCTTTTGACATTCTGCACTCCTTGTTTCAGATGCGTCCCGCAAGACAGCTTGTCCGTCTGACCGTGGCTCATGATGCGACTGGGTTTCCGGCCATTTTGGTCGAACTTCTGACCAGGATGGGATATCGCTGGTATCCCGAGTACACTGTTTACGAGGATTACTGTGAGTTTAACCAGGAGCAGTACCATGCTGAGGTTCGCATCTTTGATCGGCAGAACAACTCCATCACCGAGTTGCACACCTTCCATGGTGTTGGAGTGACTGTTGATATGGCAGTCCATGATGCCGCCTATACTGCTATTGCCCGTCTCCGTGGAGAGCATAACAGTCGCTTGGAGGAGACTGCTTTCAGATACATCCCGTATGCTCCTGCTGGGGATGAGACTGGATATTACACTGCTGTGTGTACACCTTACGTGTCGCGTCGCTATGACCCACAGGTTTTGGTACAGTACACCCAGGCTCTGGACCGCACTACTCGAGCTCTTGCTGTTGAGTTGCACGCCACTCGTGCTCGTCTTTACGACGCTCTGACACAGTTGCTGCCAGCAGTCAGTGCACGGATGCACCCAGAGTACATTCTTTACCCGCGCAGGACGGAGGTGCCACTAGGCCTTGAGTGGCCTGCTGTTGGAGGTTTTACTACTCCACGTGGTCCTCTTCTTCCAGTTCGGGACCAGGTTCTGCACCAGAGTGTTCACGGAGTGCGGGATCCTTCCATCGAGGGTACCCTGCCTCATCACATGCAGCTGCCTGGCTTCAGTGGTTTTCTTCGGCGCTGATGTAGCATATCGCTATGTCACGTTGTTGTATCCCTCCACCGCGTGCCTGCGTGCCGCCTAGTTGTCTAGCTTACTTTTCACTATTGTAATGCTGGCCTGTGACCGAACCTATGTATGGATCTGTATGTCATGTTGACTATGTTGATGTATCTATTGCACTTCTTTCTGTCATGTATGTTACTTCATGAATGAATCCATACAATTGCAATGCTCGTTGCTAAACTACCCCCTGTTGAATTTTAGCAGGATGGTTAGACCCACAGGTCGTGGCCGCGGTGCCAACAACCCACCACCGCCCGACTATATGGCAGCCATGATGCAACAATTTGAAATGCACCGCCAGTTTATGCAAGGGCTGATGGATCAGTTTCCCCGCCCCAATGCCAACCAGCAGCCAGCCGCAATCACCTTGCAAGAGTTTGTGCGTCTGAATCCAACTATTTACCGCAACTCAGTTCAGCCGCTAGACGCTGATGACTGGCTCCGCGACATCTTTTTCAAGATGGAGTCTGCGAATGTGAACCCTGCCAGCTATGTCACCTTCGTGTCATACTTCCTGAAGGGACCCGCAGCACAATGGTGGGACACTCACAGGCAGACCTTAGCTCCTGGAACTATCATCACCTGGATGGAGTTCAAGGCCGCTTTCCGTGCCCGTTATATTCCGCAAGGAGTCATGGATCGGAAGAAGCGTGAGTTCCGCAATCTCACCCAGGGCACTAAGTTTGTGGAAGCCTACCAGCGGGAATTTCTAGAGTTATCTCGCTATGCTGAAGAGGACATTGCTACCGATGCACGCAGACAGGAAAAGTTCCGTGAAGGGCTCAACCCTGAAATCAAGATGGCACTCCTAGTCCACGACTTTGCCGACTTCGCCACCTTGGTGAACAAGGCTATACAGGTTGAGACTGGAATCAAGGATAACAAGGACGCTCTCAAGCGCACTCGTGAAGCGGGCTCATCTTCCCAGAAGCGCCGCATCTGGATCCCTCAAAGCATGTACCGTCCGGCAGTACCTGTTCAGAGGCCATCGTATGTTGCACCACATATGCCCCCTCCACCACCAAGGCAGCTCAGGCCTACAGCTCCAATGCCTCGAGCTCCTGCTCCACGTCCCGACAATGGACTCTGCTTCAAGTGTGGCCATCCAGGTCACCGTGCCCGAGACTGCTCTCAGAGTCAGAATCAGCTTGTGCTTCCTCCTGCTGGCCGTGGAAATGGCCGTGGTATTAATCAGCCTCGCAGCTATAATGCCAGACCTTCATATGGTCGTGGGCAGGCATATCATGTCAACATGGCTGAAGCTCAGGATCAACCAGAGACTATGATGGGTACTCTCTTTGTTAATTCAGTACCTGCATCTGTTTTATTTGATTCTGGAGCATCGCATTCTTTCATGTCAGAAAACTTTGTATACATGCATGACATTAAATGTGAAGCACTGCGTCAACCGCTAGTGGTAAACACTCCCGCGTGCCAATGCCAAACCGCCTTGTTCAGCCCCGATGTCACCATTGATATTGAAGGGTTGGAGTTTCGAGCTTTTCCCATTATTCTGAAGTCTTCCAAAATTGACCTCTTTCTGGGAATGGATTGGTTGAAGGCTCACGCCGCCTTGATCAATTGTGCTACAAAAGTCGTACATCTCCTGCACCCATCTGATGAGCTAGTAAATTACCATGCTCATCTTGTTCAAAGTGCCGAAGCACAGATTTATGCACTGAATGCATTGAACGCTTCTCCTCTTGAGGGGATAGAAAACATTCCGGTTGTTCGTGACTTCCAAGATGTCTTTCCGGAAGAACTTCCAGGAGTACCCCCTGCTAGAGCTGTCGAGTTTGTCATCGACCTTAAACCAGGCAAAACTCCTATTGCGAAGCGTCCTTATAAGATGCCTCCGCATGAACTTCTCGAGCTTAAGGAGGAACTCGACAAATCACTTAACAAGGGTTTCATCCGTCCAAGTTCCTCTGCCTGGGGAGCACCTTCTCTCTTTGTTAAGAAGAAAGATGGTACAAACTGACTAGTCCAAGATTACCGACCGATCAACCAAGCTACCATTCAGAATAAGTATCCGCTTCCTCGGATCAATGACCTGTATGATCAACTTGCTGGATCATCAGTGTTCTCTAAACTCGACTTGAGGTTGGGTTATCATCAGATCCGTGTCTGTGAAGAGGATATCCCCAAGACTGCCTTTGTTACTCGCTATGGCTCTTATGAGTACACTGTCATGTCATTTGGCTTAACCAATGCTCCAGCAACGTTCTCCCGCCTGATGAATTATATCTTCATGGATTACCTTGACAAATTCGTCGTGGTTTATCTGGATGATATCTTGGTATTCTCCAAGAATAAGGAAGAACATGCTGAACATCTTCGTCTGGTTCTGGAAAAGCTTCGAGAGCACCAGTTATATGCCAAGTATTCCAAGTGCGAATTCTGGCTATCTAAAGTAACCTACCTTGGACATGTGATTTCCAAGGATGGCATTGCTGTCAACTCAGAACGAGTTCAGGCTATTCTTGACTGGACTCCTCCGAAGAATGTCAAGCAAGTCAGAAGTTTTCTCGGCCTTGCAAGCTATTGCCGTCGCTTTGTCAAAAACTTCTCAAAGATTGCCAAGCCTCTGACTAATCTGCTTCACAAAGGCGTTAAGTTTGAGTTGACAGATAAATGTCAGGAAAGTTTCCAGACCCTCAAGGACAAGCTCACCTCTGCTTCAGTGCTTGCTCCTCCGGATTCTCGCAAGGATTTCGTGATTTATTGCGACGCCTCTCGACAAGGATTAGGCTTTGTCCTGATGCAAGAGCGCAGAGTAATTGCTTATGCCTCGCGACAGTTGTGTCCTCACGAAGAGAATTACCCAGTGCATGATCTGGAACTTGCTGCAGTGATTTATGCATTGAAGCTGTGGCGACATTACCTTCTCGGTAATCGATGTGAGATTTATACTGATCATCAAAGTCTGAAGTATTTGTTTACTCAGCCGGATCTCAATCTCCGCCAACAGCGATGGTTGGAAACGATTACGGACTATGACTGTGGTATTTCATATACCCCTGGCAAGGCTAATGTGATGGCTAATGCCTTGAGCCGCAAGTCCTACTACAACAACCTCATGGTTCAGCGAGCTCAACCTCATCTGTATGAAGAACTGCGCAAGCTGAACCTTCACATTGTTCCACCGGGTTCTCTTAATACCCTTGTTATACAGCCAGATCTTGAGAAGGCTGTTAAGCATGCGCAAGCTAAAGATGCTGAAGTTGATCTGACGAAGAGAGATCTTCACCTTGAAAAGTACAGGGATTTCTCGCTTGCTCAAGATGGAACTTTGTATTTCAGAGACCGCATTGTGGTACCTCGGTTCGAGCTTATGACCGACAAAGTCATGAAGGAGGCACATGATACACCACTGTCTATTCACCCGGGTAGCACCAAGATGTATCGTGATCTCCGACAAAGGTACTGGTGGTCTAGAATGAAGAAGGATATTGCTCGATATGTTGCTGAATGTGACGTTTGCCGTCGCGTTAAGGCAGAACATCAGAAGCCTGCTGGAATTCTGCAACCGCTCCCTATTCCTGAGTGGAAATGGGACAAAGTGCAAATGGATCTTATCACTGGTCTTCCCAGGTCACAGAAAGGTCATGATGCAATTATTGTCGTCATCGACCAACTCTCCAAAGTTGCACACTTTCTGCTAGTCAAGGAGACGATCACTACTAGTCAGTTAGCAGATCGGTATATCTCCAGAATTGTATCACTCCATGGTATTCCGAAGGAGATCAGTTCAGACCGTGGCAGCCTTTTCACCTCAATGTTCAGGAAAAGTTTCCAAGAAGCTATGGGAACTCATATAACCTGGAGTTCAGCTTATCACCCCCAGTCCCAAGGCCAAGTTGAGCGAGTCAATCAAGTGCTGGAAGATATGCTGCGAGCTTGTGTCATATCATTTGGCAAGAAATGGGAAGAATCTCTCCCGTATGCTGAATTCTCTTACAACAACAGCTATCAAGCCAGTTTGAAAATGGCACCCTTCGAGGTTCTTTATGGACGTAAGTGTCGAACCCCTCTGAATTGGTTAGAAACTGGGGAACGACCGCTTATTGGTCCGGATATTATCCAACACGCCGAAGAGCAAGTTCGAATCGTGCAAGAAAAATCTCAAAGCTGCTCAGTCTCGCCAGAAGAGCAATTATGATCGTAAACACTGGGGATCGATCTATCAACCTGGTGAGCAAGCTTATCTGCGTGTCACTCCTATGAAGGGCACTCACCGCTTCAGAATCAAGGGCAAGTTAGGTCCTCGCTACATTGGCCCCTTCCGCATTCTCGCCAGACGTGGTCATGTGGCTTATAAATTGGAGTTGCCGCCGCAATTCTCTCACATCCATGACGTCTTCCATGTGTCACAACTTCGTCGTTGCTTCAAGGAATCTCCGCACCGAGCAGTGGATCATGAAATGCTTGATTTGCAAGATGATCTATCTTATAAAGAGCACCCGATCCGCATTCTCGATCAAGCTGAACGTCGGACCCGCCAAAAGACAACCAAGTTCCTTAAAGTGTAGTGGTCAAATCATACTGAAGATGAAGCCACTTGGGAACGCGAGGATCGTCTTCGCGAGGAATACCCCGACCTGTTTCCTTCTAACTCCTAAATTCTCGGGACAAGAATTTCTTTTAGAGGAGGACAATTGTAACACCCCTTTGTAATGAGAAACAGTGATCCCACATGATTATGTTAATCCTCTGAGATTTGCAATGATTAATCATGTTGGAATCATATCTCATCTCAAATTCCTCTCTGAATTCAAATTCAAATCATGAGTGAAATTTGAAGTTGCTCAAAAATTGCTGGAAAATAGTTCATCATTTAGCAAATATTCCAAAACAATTTATTGTTAAGAAAAACAACATCACCTATTTTCCTAAAATGGGCTAGGGCATTTAAACAATGCAAAAACAACACTTTTAAATGCATTTCCAATTTTGAAAAATTCAAATGGAATCCAAAATTGCCCAAACCTTTTTGTGGCAGTGCTTAAAAATGCTTTGGATTTAATGGGCCAAGTCCCATATTTTTCCTAAGTATTTTGGTAGCCCTACAAATTCTTTTTCTATCTATGTTAATAAACAAAAGAGAAAAACAGTAAAGAAAAGAAATGGGTGAGGCCTTACCTGGCACTGGGCCGAGTCGGCCCAGCCCACCTCCTGTTCCCCTACCTGCTCCCGCCCGTCGTGTCGCCTCGCCCGCGTCCGGCGCGCACGGCACGCCGTCTCCAGCCGCCACCGCGACGAGGCAGGTGGCTGGGATAAGGCCGTGCCCTCCTCCCTCTCCCCTGGACGCTCTTAGTCCTCTCCTTCCTCTCTCTCGCGCACTCGCTCGCTCTCTCCCTCTCGTCTCTCTCTGCCCGAGCGCGGTCGTCGCCGTACCGCCGCGGTTGCCGTGGCCAGTAGCTTCCCCGAGGCCCGTGGAGGTGTCTTGGAGCTCCGCACGCCTCCTTCACGTCGAGCCATGCAAGTTGTTGGAGCCGGGGAGCCCGCCATTGCCCGGATCGAGCCGGCGTCCGCCGTGGATCACCGGAGCTCCACCGCTCCGTTCGTCGCCTCCCCTGCGCTACTAAGCTACCACAGGCCGCCGTGAGCCGCTGCGGTGAGCTCCACTCCTCCTCCCTCCTTCTGTTGCTCGTCTCCGAGCCCGAACGGAGCCACCGCGGTTTTGCTGTTCCAGTTGCCGCCGCCGACGGCGAACGACTCAACGCAGAGCCGCCCATGCCCTTCCTCCTTGCCTGTCGTGCTCCTGGCGCCCGCAGTAGGCCGCCTAGTCGCGTAGTTCGCTCGGAAATGGCCCGAAGCCGCGATTCCGATCACACCCGAATGCCACCGCCGCCGCCGTCGACGCCCAGCTCCACTCCGGCCACCCCCGCACTTGAGACTGCCCTAGATTGTGGTGGGGTGGAGTAGCCGATCGAACGCAGCAAGAATCACATGAAACGGCCCCCTGTAGAGCAAATCCGAGCCTCGCCGGTGAAGAACCGCCATAGGAGAGCTCACCGGCATGTTTCCGGCGCCGTCCGCCGACGTGGCTGGCCTGGAGCCCACCCAGAGTCACTGACCAGTGGGTCCCTGGGCCCCGTTGACCATGTTGACTGTGGTCAACACGCTGACGTGGCGTGTACAGCCACTGACAAGTGGGGCCCCTTTGGTTAACAAACTAATTAAACCCTTTTTAGTTAAAACTTAAATAGTTAATTTAGTTGTCACTGACATGTGGGGCCTACTTGCTAATTAATTTAGTTTAGTTAAATTTAACCTCTGTTTAACTCTCTGACACTGACCAGTGGGATCCAGAGGTCAGGTTTGACCTGGACCCGCTGGAGTTGACCCACTGACGTCATGACGTCACCGTTGCACTGTTCTGGATAATACGAATTAACTAATTTAAATAATTCCAGGAATTTCAGAAAACTATTTAAATCTTTGAAAATTCATAGAAATTCAACCGTAGCTCGGATCGAAAAACTTTCTACATGAAAGTTGATCAGAAAAACGAGACGAATCTGGATACGTGGTCAAAATGCTTGACCATCACTCCTAACTACCTGAAGATGGATACTTCCCCTCCGGTTCAGTATACCGAAATCAGCCTAAACGCTTGGAAAATATCCCAGATATTTTCCCAATTCGTCTGCGACATGTAGTACTGCATTAGGTCATCACTAACACTGCATACTACCATGCCATGCATCTGTGTTGCATTTGTCTGCCTTTATTTATTGTTTCTTCCCCCTCTTCTTCTCCGATAGCCCCCGAGTCCGACGCAGCTCAGGAGACCGACGACACCACTAACGATCCCTCCTTTGCCGCAGAGCTTCCAGGCAAGCAACCCCCATTGACGCATGCCTATATCACCTATTCTTTCTCCCTCCTGCTTGCATTAGAATTGCTACTGCTGTTGCTTTATCCTATTCTGATGCATAGCCTGTCCTTGTAACTGCTTTTGATACTATACCTGATATCCTAAATGCTTAGTGCAGGATGGTAGTAAACCATCTGTGGCCCCTCTTCCTTGCTCTAGTTGCCCCGCTTTAGTACCTGAGCCCCGATCTATGTGAACGAACGGGTTGTGACCAGCACATCACCACAGACTCCTAAGTTGCTCGACTCTGCAGAGCTAACATCGAGTGCCGAGGGTGATACCTCTTATCTCACTCCCGATGATGCCTCTGTAGTACAACTAGTCGGTTGTGGGTTACCGAGGGTGATTCCTCTTCCCCACGTCCGATGAAGCTTTGTCGGTAACCCCGCCAGTGTGAATACCATCGAGGGTGATTCCTCCGGATTCACTTTGACGGGATCATCGAGTGGGAATCCAACGAGGGTGATTCCTTGGATTCCTGCTTGATGTTATGGACACACGGTTACTTGCACTTTATTACTGCTCTTACTGGTTAAAGACGGGTCGGCCCCGAGGGGTACCCGCGAGGGATGTGGATTCGGGTTGACCATGAGGGTACCCGAGAGATGAATACGTGGCACGGCCGGGCATTCCTAGCCCTTGCCATAAATCCACGAGACGGGGCGACATGGTCACAGGATCGTGAGTCTCTGCTCGTTTCCGCGCGCTCCAAATGCACTAATGGGTTAGGATATGTAATCTGAGTAGGCCTCTGGCCTTTTTCGCGCTAACCAGTACGTGGGAATAATATGGGTACTCGGCGTCGTATGTATCAGCCGAAGCACTTCAGCCGTCAGCAGATGAGCGGCGCGCGCCGGGTTGGTCTGGTAAAGCCTGCGCTTGTATTAAGGGGGCTAGGACTGCTCACCGGCCGCGTACACAACGCGCAGGAGTGCAAAGGGCGATGGGCCCAAGACCCCTGAGTCCTTAGGATGTAGACCGGCGTGCTGGCCTCTTTGTTGAGCCTAGGTAGGGCTACGACGTGTCGATCAGCTGAGGCCGGGCATGGACCGAGCAAGTGTGTCCGGCCAGAGTTAATCGAGCGTGTTGGGTAAGTTGGTGCACCCCTGCAGGGAAGTATATCTATTCGAATAGCCGTGTCCACGGTAACAGGACGCTCGGAGAATATCCCGATCTTCTACAACTAGAAATGGAATAAATATATTGGCTCCGGGATCGCTTTCTCGCAGGGAGTCGAGGAAGGATCTCTGGGCGTGGCTACTTGTACTTATTGCTACTACTATACTTATGTACTAATCTACACTCTTCTTATGCTGCAAGACCGCTGAAGATGCTAGTCTTCGATAGGCTAGGCCTTTCTTTCTATTCTGGCATTTCTGCAGCCCAGTCCACATATATAGCCTTCCTTTTATAATGCTGCATAAGTTGAATAGATCTGATGTAAGTCTTGCTGAGTACTTTGGATGAGTACTCACGGTTGCTTTGCTTCCCTTTTTCCCATACCCGCTTGATGAGAACAAATGATGGAGCCCCGGAGCCAGCTGCCCCTACCGACGACGACTACTACCACTACTACCCCTCTGGATACTACTACTACGAGGAGCCCTCCAACGACCAGGAGTAGTTTAGGAGGCACCCAGGCAGGAGGCTTGTGCCTTTCGATCCAGTGTTTTTATTTTGCCCCGCCTTCTTAAAGGCCTATCTGTTAACTTTATGTCTGTACTCAGATATCTAATGCTTCCGCTGATGCTTGTATGACATCGAGCTTATGTATTCGAGCCCTCGAGGCCCCTGGCTTGTAATATAAAGCTTGTATGACTTTATTTGTGTTTAAAGTTGTGTTGTGATATCTTCAAGTGAGTCCTTAGGCTTGATCGTGTGCATTTGCGTGTATGATTAGTGCACGATTAAGTCGGGGCATCACAGAGAATGATAGTTCTACCATTGAACTGGACGACTCCTTTGATGATACCAGTAGGTGTTTTGTGCGGCGAATCCAGGAGTCTGAGGTCAAGGAGGCTTTAAAAAGGATGAAAGGAGGCAAGGCGATGGGCCCTGATTGTATCCCCATTGAGGTGTGGAGAGGCCTTGGGGACATAGCGATAGTATGGCTAACCAAGCTTTTCAACCTCATTTTTTGGGCAAACAAGATGCCAGAAGAATGAAGACGAAGTATATTAGTATCAATCTTCAAGAATAAGGGGGGTGTTCAGAATTTACTAATTACCGTGGTATTAAGCTGATGAGCCATACAATGAAGCTATGGGAGAGAACCAATGAGCACCGCTTAAGAAGAATGTCAAGCGTGACCAAAAATCAGTTTGGTTTCATTCTTGGGAGGTTGATACGTCTCCAACGTATAATTTTTGATTGTTCCATGCTGTTATTATATCAATCTTGGATGTTTTTACAATCATTTATAGCAATTTTATATCAATTTTGGAGACTAACCTATTAACCTAGTGCCCAGTGCCAGTTGCTGTTTTCTACCCTGTTTTTGTTTTACAGAAAATCAATACCAAACGAAGTCCAAATGCAACCAAACTTTTTGGAGATTTTTTATTGGTGAAGATAAACACTGGAAGCTTCGAGAGAGGGCCAGAAGAAGAAGAGGTGGGCCATGAGGCACCAGGGCGCTCCCCAGGGGGGTGGCGCGCCCTGGTACCTCGTGGGCCCACCCCACCTCCGTTTGACCTAATTCCAGCACTATAAATTCCCCAAAAATCAGAAACCCTCAGGAGAGTCCACGAAATACTTTTTACGCCGCCGCAAGCTTCTGTTCCAGAGAGATCCCATCTGGGGTCCTTCTCCGGTAATCTGCCGGAGGGGGAATCGATCACGGAGGGGCTCTACATCAACCTTGTTGCCTCTCCGATGATGCGTGAGTAGTTTACCACAGACCTTCGGGTCCATAGTTAGTAGCTAGATGGCTTCTTTTCTCTTTTTGATCTTCAATACAATGTTTTCCTTGATGTTCTTGGAGATCTATCCGATGTAATCTCTTTTTGTGGTGTGTTTGTTGGGATCCGATGAATTGTGAGTTTATGATCAGATTATCCATGAAATTATTTGAGTCTTTGTTGCACTCTTTTATGCATGATTATTATAGCCTCGTATTTCTTCTCCGATCTATTGATTTGGTTTGGCCAACTAAGTTGATTTATCTTGCCATGGGAAGAGGTGCTTTGTAGTGGGTTCGATCTTGCGGTGCTCAATCCCAGTGACAGAAAGGGACATGACATGTATGTATCGTTGCTACTAAGGGTAACAAGATGGGATCTATTCATTGGGTTTATTAATTCATGAGTTTTCTTGTCTACATCATGTCATCGTTCTTAAGGCATTACTCCGTTCTTATGGACTTAATACACTAGATGTATGCTGATAGCGGTCGATGTGTGGAGTAATAGTAGTAGATGCAGGCAGGAGTCGGTCTACTAATCTTGGACGTGATGCCTATATACATGATCATTGCCTTGGATATCGTCATGATTATTTGCTTTTCTATCAATTGCCCAACAGTAATTTGTCTACCCACCGTATGCTATTTTCTCGAGAGAAGCCTCTAGTGAAATCTATGGCCCCCGGGTCTATCTATCTCATATTACTAAAACCCTAAAAATATTGCTGCCATTTATTTTTATTTATTTTATTTTGTATTTTTATTTCAATCTATCAATCTATCAAATACAATTTAATCTTGCAATCTTACCGCCAAGGGATTGACAACCCCTTGTTTGTGTTAGGTGCAAGGATTTGTTGTTTGTGTGCAGGTACTGCTAACGAGGTGTTGTGTGATTCTCCTACTAGTTCGATAACCTTGGTTTCATAACTGAGGGAAATACTTATCTCTACTATGCTGCATCATCCCTTCCTCTTCGGGGAAATACCAACGCAAGCTACAAGTAGCAGAGGTCGACCATGGAAGCCATTTTCTTGGTACGACAACTTATGGAGAGATACATGGAGCAAAAGAAGGACCTGCATATGGTGTTCTTTGACTTGGAGAAGGCCTATGGTAGGATACCAGGGAATGTCATGTGGTGGGCCTTGGAGAAACACAAAGTTCCAGCAAAGTACATTACCCTCATCAAGGACATGTACGATAATGTTGTGACAAGTGTTCGAACAAGTGATGGCGACACTGATGACTTCCCGATTAAAATAGGACTCCACCAGGGGTCAGTTTTGAACCCTTATCTTTTTCTTTGGTGATGGATGAGGTTACAAGGGATATACAAGGAGATATCCCATGGTGTATGCTCTTTGCGGATGATGTGGTGTTAGTCGACGATAGTCGGACGGGGATCAATAGGAAGTTAGAGTCATGGAGACAAACCCTGGAATCGAAAGGTTTTAGGCTTAGTAGAACTAAAACCGAGTACATGAGGTGCGGTTTCAGTACTACTAGGCACGAGGAGGAGGAGGAGGTTAGCCTTGATGGGCAGGTGGTGCCTCAGAAGGACACCTTTCGATATTTGGGGTCAATGCTGCAGAAGGATGGGGGTATTGATGAAGATGTGAACCATTGAATCAAAGCCGGATGGATGAAGTGACATCAACCTTCTGGCCTTCTCTGTGACAAGAGAGTGCCACAAAAGCTAAAAGGCAGTTCGACCCGCAATGTTGTATGTCGCTGAGTGTTGGCTGACCAAAAGGCGATGATGACCCACAAGTATAGGGGATCAATCGTAGTCCTTTCAATAAGTAAGAGTGTCGAACCCAACGAGGAGCAGAAGGAAATGACAAGCGGTTTTCAGCAAGGTATTTTCTGCAAGCACTAAAATTATCGGTAACAAGTAGTTTGATAGCAAGATAATTTGTAACAAGTGACAAGTAGCAATAGTAACTAAGGTGCAGCAATGTAGCCCAATCATTTTGTCGCAAAGGACAGGCCGGAATGATCTCTTATAATAAGCTAAACGTTCTCGAGGACACATGGGAATTTCATCTAGTCACTTTCATCATGTTTGTTTGATTCGCGTTCGCTACTTTGATAATTTGATATGTGGGTGGACCGGTGCTTGGGTATTGTTCTTACTTGAACAAGCCTCCCACTTATGATTAACCCCTCTGGCAAGCATCCGCAACTACTCACAAATCATGTTCATGTTCAAGATCAGAGGGGTATTGAATAGCATAATGGATCTGAACATATAATCTTCCACCAAATAAACCAACTAGCATCAACTACAAGATGTAATCAACACTACTAGCAACCCACAGGTACCAATCTGAGGTTTTGAGACAAAGATTGAATACAAGAGATGAACTAGGGTTTGAGATGAGATGGTGCTGGTGAAGATGTTGATGAAGATTGGTCCTCCCACGATGAGAGGATCGTTGGTGATGACGATGGCTTCGATTTCCCCCTCCCGGAGGGAAGTATCCCCGGTGGAATCGCTCCGCCGGAGAGCAAAAGTGCTCCTGCCCAAGTTCCACCTCGAGACGGCGGCGCTCCGTCCCGAAAGTCTTCTGCTTATTTTTTCTAGGGCAAATGGGCTTATATACCGGAAAATGGGCACCGGAGGCTGGCCAGGGGCCCCACAAGCCACGAGGGCGCGCCTGGGAGGGGGGATGGCGCGCCCTGGTGCCTCGTGGGCACCTGGGTGCCCCCTCTGGTACTTCTTTTCTCCAGTATTTTTTATTTATTCCAAAATAAATCTCCGTGAGAATTTCAGCTCATTTGGAGATGTGCAGAATAGGTATCTCTGACATAGCTTTTTTAGGTCCAGAATTCTAGCTGCCGGCAATCTCCCTCCTTATGTAAATCTTGCATATTAAGAGAGAAAAGGCATTAGAATTGCTCCACAAAGTGTTATATTGATTAAAAACACTATAAATAACAGTAGGAAAACATGATGCAAAATGGATGTATAAACTCCCCCAAGCTTAGACCTCGCTTGTACTCAAGCGAAAGCCGATATCGATAATCATGTCCACATGTTTAGAGAGAGAGAGGTGTCGATAAAAACAAAATACGGACATAGTAGCATCATGATCATTATTATAACAGAAATATTCATTATCATAGAACTTCTCATGAGCAAGCAACAATTCATCACAACAACGAAGTATAAGACATAAACTTTCTTGAAAACTAACAAACTATGTTCTCAGTCAACAATGCAATTGCAATTCATCATATTTTCAGGAAGGGTCTCATGTAGGAGCTTTTAGCAAGTCCACATACTCAACCATCATTTAGTCTTCTATGATTGCTAACACTCACAACATATATATGGAGCAAAAAGTTTCAGCCAGACACATAGAAAGATAGGGGCTTATAATTTTGCTTCCCAACTTATTCACCTCAAGGGTAATGTCAACAATAATAACTCATGATCACTCATATCCAACTGGATATATGTGCCTAGATCTTTCCCCACCACATGATGCTTGCATATGAGAAAAATAAAAAGGAATAGAGGAGAACACTATTGACTCTTGCATAAAAAGTAAATACATAAAAGTAAAAGATAGGCCCTTCGCAGAGGGAAGCAGAGGTTGTCATGCGCTTTTTGTTTTTGGATGCACAAGCTCTTAATGCAAAGCAACGTCACTTTATATTGCTCCTTGTGATAGCAACCTTTATTATGCAGTCTGTCGCTTTTATTTCTTTACCATCACAAGTTCGTACAAAGCTTATTTTCCTTTACAACAAAAGTTCATACATATTTAGGAGCAATTTTTATTGCTTTATGCACCAATGACAACTTACTTGAAGGATCTTATTCAATCCATAGGTAGATATAGTGGACTCTCATGACATGAAACTGGGTTTAAGGGTTTTGGGTGCACAAGTAGTATCTCTACTTGGTGCGGATTTTTGGCTAGCAAAGATATTGGGCAAGCATCACATGTTGGAGGATCCATGACAATATAACTTCTATGTGAATATAAGCAAACATAATTCATTACATTTTCTTCCTTGTCCAACGTCAACAATTTGACATAAAATACTCAATGGGGGCTCACAATCATAAAAGATGTCCAAGATAGTGTATTTGCATGTGAATCTTCTCTTCCCTTATTAATTTTTTCATGAATTGCATCATTGACTAATGATATGCTTGTTAATCTTCAATAAATTTACCACTTATACTTTTCTTTATGTAATGTCATTACTTTCCATAAGATTAGCATATGATCTTTTTTTCATTATTTTCATTGCTAGGATTGAAACATAAAAGTAAAGAAGCAAAAACTCAAACTACTCTTTATTATATAACTCTCAACTCAATTACATAGATAGATAGATCATGTAACTAGCACTCGAAAATAGATCATACTAAACTTTTATTCAACTTAATCACGAAATAACTAAGGATCGAACTAAAAATAGGTAGAGATAATAAAAGTGATGGTGATACGATACCGGGGCACCTCCCCCAAGCTTGGCACAAACCAAGGGGAGTGCCCATACCCATGTACTCAAGTTTCTTTCTTTGGTGATGATGGTGTTGAAGTGGCGGGCTTGTCCTTCATGACATTAATTAGGATCTCCTTTAGGCTCTGGATTTCCCGGAGCACATGCTGTATCATCTCTGTATTCTTTTGGACTTCGGCCATAATATGCTTATTCACTAGCCCCCAAGCATTCTTTCCTGCATCACTTTCACTTAGATGAGAGATGTCCCAATTGGAGGGTATGTGCATACGAGGAGTATTTTCAACCCCGTAATTGTGGACCAAGTTATGAAAGTTGTTACGATGTAACCTATGTAAGGGCCTCCGAGGAGGAAGCCCTCCTTGTACCTCTGGATTCCCATGGCTCGTATTGCTTCTCCGGGCTTGATGAGGATTTGGAATCATGGAGATGCCGGCAAGGGTACCCCTCTCGGAAGCCGAAGGGTGGACCTCAAGCGAATCTCCATCATCTTCTTCCATGGTAACCTCTCCTTCCTCCCCCCTCCTGAGCTCCATCTGCATCAACCAAGCGTTGTCTCCCACATTGTTGGAGGAAGAGGAAGACATGATGCCTGGCCTCGTGTGGCACCCCGGCTCAGAGAGACCGGAACACCCCGTATTCCAGCCCAGAGATCAAGTCTTCTGGAATACGGCACTGCTTGGCATAGAACAAATCAGCTCTTTATTGCAAACATAACGGGTACAAAGGTTCTTAAGGTACGAAGGTTACACAGGCACGGCGACACTTTGCCTGCTCAGGTAGTTCTATGCTAGCAGCAGAACATCTCGAAGCGGAACAAGTTCTAGCAGCGGAATAACGACGACGGTGATGAACTCCACTCCGCAGGGACTCTGGCTGGGACGTATCCTAGAGCGCAACCTCGGGATCCTCGACAAACAAGCAATCACGGCATCACCTGCAATCTGGCATGACACACCAGGTGAGTACTTTGAATGTACTCGCAAGCTCACAGCAACCAAAGCAATCAAGACATACAACAGCATGGCATTTACAGGTTAATCATCAAAGATGAACATGATACTACTGGAACAACATGAGCATGGCAACAACATGAGCATGGCAACAACATGAGCATGGTAACAGCCTGAGCATGGCAACAACATGAGCATGGCAACAACATGAGCATGGCATATACATATAATTCATGATATGAACATGATGATACTAACACTAGCATGCAAGGGGTTCGACATTTAAGGTCTCATGGACCAACTTACTCTGCTCGGAGATTATCTCGTAACCACAAACTTACCATTGTGATCATCACACGATCACCTCAGGATCAACCAAGCTCGGTATCAACTATACCATCGTGATCATCACATGACCACACGGAGCTTGATCTCTACCTGTGATCATCGCATGACCACATAAAGATCAACCAACCTCTTTTCTCATCGAACCGGGGTTGTTTATTATATAGATTATTATTACTGTTGACCCATAGTGTGACCTACTACGAACTGTGTCCATATCCGAGGACGCGGCTATCGATAGATTATACACTCTGCAGAGGTTAGTACACTGTACCCACACCATGGAACTCATGGCCTCGTGCTCCCATTCGGATGGACCAACGACGTTCCGACAAAACCAGTCTATTGCATGACACTCTCCCGGCCACTCCCGACAAACTCCCCTTTGGGCTATGTCCTGGGTCGCCCCGATGTCAACTCGTGACATCCGCCACCTTCGTGGCTGCCACCGTCGTGGCCCAACAAAACAAACTCGTCCCAAACGGGGACAACCGCGCGCAAACAACTCGGGCACAAGGCTTATGGCCGCCTACCTGATCAGGGTAGCGCGCGCGCATAACCTTCCCTAGTTGGAGGCACCGGCGAGAGGCATTACAATAGACCGAATCAGGTCCCCCCATAAGGCAAGTGTGGTTGCACTGGTTAGCTCGATTCGGTGGCACCATGACTCAGCCAACAGATTTGTTCAAGTTCGATTAATGTCAGGTTCAACTTGAATGGTGATGAGCTGAGTCACAATAAAATAACATGATGAAATAACAATGCATATGAGCATGATATCAGTGTAACCATGGAGGGGCAACATAACCATTTAACATCATTTATGCTACGGGATGCAAATGAGCATGGTATAACGATGATCACGAATATCACAAGTAATTTCATAATCAATCGGTAACTATTCATATGAGCATATTATTATCAATAGCATCGGGAATGATTACAAGAATAAAACATGATAAGAATATCCTTAGCAATTAATCATATCACTTACTAGATGAAAATGAACATGGCATAAGCAATGAGCATGGATTCACAAGCATATTCGAAGCATTCACAAAATAATTAAATGAGCAAACAAATATTAAATATTCAAGTGGAAACCATGGCTACTGCAATGCCATCATGCAAGTGGCTGTCGTGGCTTGCCTGGGGATGGAGGAACCACCGGGAAGAAGTGCGATGAACTCGCAGAAAGAATCGTCGGAAAAGTTTCCCTCTCGGCGGAGCTATTTTAAGGGCAAGGGCAAAATGGTCATTTACACAGTGTGACAACCTCATGAAAATGATACCATCGGAACGGGCTCAACGAACTGAGATCGTGGGCTTTGGAATCACCTGATTCGGAGTCACGGTTGAGGGGTTACGGCCGTTCGTTCGATAGATAGAAAAAGATTAAAAATCTGTCCACTTCTGCCCTTAACGGACGAACGTCCACAAAATAACAGATTCGGCCGGCTGGTTTAAACAGAAAGCGCATTTGGGAAATACGCCTTCTGCTTATAGAAAGCGTATTCTCAGACGAAATAACAGCAAAGTACGCTTTCATTTACCGAAGACGTATTTTGCAAAAACCGCCTTCACTAAAACTGTGCGGGCCCGGGGGTTGACTCCTCTGTCTGACTAATGTGCGGGCCCGAGGGGATGGCGGGGCCCACCCGGTTGGCTGGGGCAGGGCGTCGTCTTCCTCCCGTCTTCGCCCGCTCGTGGCCGAACAGAGGCCGGCCTCGACGGCGAGCCCCGGCGGCACGGACCACCTCTGGTCGAGGTCCGGCCACCGGCGTGCTCGGGATGACGAGCCGCGTCCGCCTGGCCCACGCACGGGCGCCGAGGAGGCTAGGAGCGGCGACGGCATGGAGGCCCGCGGGCGAGGCTGTCGGCCACCGTTGGCTTTGAGCACAGGGGCTTCCTGCTGGCGAACGGAGGAGATGGGGAGGACTGAGGCGACGAGGGGAAGTCGTCGGAGAGGTCCAGGTGGAGGGAGAGAGGCCGGGGCGGCCGAATTTAGGCCGAGGAGAGTGACGGCCATGGCGGCCATTGGAGCGGACTGGAGCTCCTTGAGCTTGGGCGAGAGACTAGGGAGGACTGGAGGAGTGAGGTGGAGGGCTTGGTGAGGTCGGAGGGGGTCGGGGTGGCTTAAATAGCCGAGCGACGGAGCCGTCCCCGGATGGCCGTCCCCCGGGTGTGCACGCACGCTCTGGCGTACCGCGTACGCGTGCGTTTGCAGCAGAGGGGTTGAGGGCGACGAGAGAGGGCTAGTGCAGCAGAAGAGCAGAGCAGACGCGATCTCGTTGAAGTCCTGCCAGCCACTTCGAGCGAACAGTGCCGCGGGCAGGGTCGCCGTGGAGCGAGGAGGAAGAGAGAAGAGGAGGAGAGGGCTGGGGAGTGAGCGCGTGTCCATTGCGGGGCTCGAGGACACACTAGGACGTGCGGAAACGGCTGGTAGAAGAATGCCCGAAGCAGAACGACGAGCAGAGCGCGCCCAGCGCTTGCCACCAGCGTGGTCACCGCGTGGCATGGCGAGGAAAGGGCATGATGGCCTGCAAAAAGATGTCTACCGTGTTGTCCCTCCAACCTACAGTCCCACTGATGTGATAGATCGGCCAAATACACTATGAGTTGATGGGAGAGGTCGATGGAAGTTTGCTGTTGCAAACTTAGGCATGATGTTGTGATCAAATGGGGTGAGATAAGAGATAACCAGAATGTCTCAGGGGTTTAGGGTAGGAAGGACTACCATCCTGTGGATTTTGAGGTCATTTGGACAAGGTTTGAGTGCAGTTGCTTCACAACTGCAAAAATTGGCCAGAATTTAGATCAGGAAGTAGCACTCACATGGATACTTGGATTGAGCTGAAAATTTGTGGAGGGTGATCATTTTCGCATATGAAGGTGCCATAAAAATTTCATCCCAATTGGATAAACCAAAATGGTACTTCCTTCACAATGATACCCACTGGACAGAAGCTTGGGGGGATTTTGCAGAGAAAATGGCTTGGAAAAATAATGTGAATGTTGGCATGCTCACATTATTTATGGATATTTAGGTCCTGGATTAATTTCAGAATTTTTGAAGCAATATAAAACATAGTTGCTTCACAAACTGAAATTGCGACCAGAAACCAAGATTTGAAGGTGTGCTCATATGGATTATTGTATGGAGATGAAATTTGGTGGAGCGTCATTATTTGCATATAAATGATCTACCAAAATTTCAACTCATTTGGATAGGCCTAGCTAGTACTTCCTTCACAAAGCTTCTCTCTGGTCAGAAACTTTGGGAATTTTCTGAGGAAGATTTACTAGGCAAATGAAGCTGGATTTTGGCATGTGGCAATGATTTGGATATGAGAGAGTGCCCAAAAATTTTGAGGTCAAAGAAAAAAAGATAAATAGCACTTCCTTCACAAAGTGCCCTGCTGGACAGAATAGGAAATGAATATTCCTGAATTATTTTTGAACTAGGCAAGGATGGGTTTTGGCATATTGGTGGAAGATATGACCCAAATAATTTATGAGAATTTTGTGGGAATTTTGTGGAAGGCAGAAATATAGGTTGCTTCACGACCTAAGGCAAACATGGTTATTCCTTTAATAGAAAAAGGAATATTCCCAAGAAATAAATATTGGGGTTGGGCTAAGATGGAAATGACATGGCCTTGGGATAGATTTGAGAATGACAAGCCACTAGGAAGTGGCAGGAGAGAAGATCTTCCCAGGTTTCAAGACCACATAGCCACGGAAAAAGAAATCCCAAATAAAATTCGAAGAAATCCAAAAGAAAAAGAAAGGGCCAAAAATCGGGGTGTTACACCTCGAAATCTGACAGAAAACAGCACGAAACAAGAACAGAGGATATTTCTGCGATATGGTGGTCAAAACATCCGGGAGTATATATAAAGAATTTTTATCTTGCAAAACAAGTATTCCAGAAGAAAACGGAGTTGGGAAGGCTCACGAGGGGCCCACGAGCCACCAGGGCGCGCCTGGGGGGGGGGGGGTGGCGTGCCCTGGTGCCTCGTGTGCACCTCGTGGGTCCCCTCGGCTATTTCTTACTTTTGTATTTTTTATAATATTCCAAAACTGACAGAAAGTATTTTTATGGAATTTTTGGAGTCGGTTTACTTATCATATCACGTACCTCTTCCTTTTCAGGGTTCTGGAGTGTTCTGGAAGGTCTCTCTTATGTATTCCTCTGGTGTCATAGTTTGAATAATGTTAGTCTCAACATTAATAGGCGTACCTGAGATGTAATGCTTAATTCTTTGCCCATTGACCACCTTCGGATTAGTGCCTTCGGCGTTATTGATCTTAATGGCTCCAGAGCGATAAACTTCCTCAATGATATACGACCCTTCCCATTTAGAGAGAAGTTTTCCTGCAAAAAATCTAAAACGAGAATTGTACAATAGAACATACTCACCCACTTTGAATTCCCGTTTTTGAATTCTTTTATCATGCCATCTTTTAACTTTTTCTTTAAACAATTTGGAATTTTCATAAGCTTGGGTTCTCCATTCATCTAGTGAGCTAATATCAAATAACCTCTTTTCACCGGCAAGTTTAAAATCATAATTGAGTTCTTTAATGGCCCAATATGCTTTATGTTCTAACTCAAGAGGTAAATGACATGCTTTTCCATAAACCATTTTATAAGGAGACATACCCATAGGATTTTTATAAGCAGTTCTATAAGCCCATAATGCATCGTCAAGTTTCTTAGACCAATTGTTTCTAGATCTATTGACAGTTTTTTTGCAAAATTAACTTTATTTCTCTATTGCTCAATTCAACTTGACCACTAGATTGAGGGTGATTGGGAGATGCAATCCTATGGTTGACATCATATTTAGCAAGCAGTTTACGGAATGCACCATGAATAAAATGTGAACCACCATCAGTCATTAAGTATCTAGGGACTCCGAACCTCGGGAAAATAACTTCTTTAAGCATTTTAATAGAAGTGTTATGATCAGCACTACTAGTTGGAATAGCTTCTACCCACTTAGTAACGTAATCAATAGCAACTAAAATATGTGTATGCCCATTAGAGGAAGGAAAAGGTCCCATATAATCAAATCCCCAAACATCAAATGGTTCAATAACAAGTGAATTACCAATTTTTTGACATTCATCACAAGATAAGGCAAACTTACGAGCATCCTTGAAAATAGTAGGCCAATAAAAACCAGATTGTAGTACCTTATGTGCAGTTCTGTCTCCCGCATGGTGTCCTCCGTATGCCTCGGAATGACACTTCCGTAAGATTTGTTCCTGTTCATGCTTAGGTATACAACGTCTAATAATACTATCCACTCCTTCTTTATAAAGATGTGGGTCATCCCAGAAGTAATGTCTTAAATCGAAGAAGAACTTTTTCTTTTGTTGGTATGTGAAACTAGGTGGTATAAATTTAGCAACAATATAATTAGCATAGTCTGCATACCAAGGAGTATTACGGGAAGCATTTATGACAGCTAATTGCTCATCGGGAAAACTATCATCAATAGGCAGTGGGTCATCAAGAATATTTTCCAACCTAGACAAGTTATCAGCTACGGGGTTCTCAGCTCCCTTCCTATTAGTAATATGCAAGTCAAATTCTTGTAGCAATATAACCCACGTAATGAGTCTAGGTTTAGCATCTTTCTTTTCCATAAGGTATTTAATAGCAGCATGATCAGTGTGAACAATTACCTTAGAATCAACTATGTAAGATCTGAATTTATCACATGCAAACACAACTGCTAGAAATTCTTTCTCAGTAGTAGCATAATTTCTTTGAGCACTGTCTAGAGTTTTACTAGCATAATGGATAACATTTAATTTCTTATCAACTCTCTGTCCTAGAACAGCACCAACAACATAATCACTAGCATCACACATAATTTCAAAAGGCAAGTTCCAATCAGGTGGTTGAACAACAGGTGCAGAGGTTAATGCTTTCATAAGTGTTTCAAAGGCTTCTACACAATCATCATCAAAAACAAATGGAACATCTTTTTGCAAGAGATTAGTAAGAGGCCTAGAAATTTTAGAGAAGTCTTTAATAAACCTTCTATAGAAACCAGCATGACCAAGGAAACTTCTTATACCTTTAATATCTTTAGGACATGGTATTTTCTCAATTGCATCAACTTTAGCCTTATCTACTTTAATACCTCATTCAAAAATTTTATGCCCCAAGACAATACCTTCATTCACCATAAAGTGGCACTTCTCTCAATTCAAGACAAGATTAGTTTGTTCACATCTCTACAAAACTCGATCAAGGTTGCTTAAGCAATCATCAAAGAAATTTCCGTAAACGGAAAAATCATCCATGAAAACCTCAACAATCTTTTCACAAAAGTCAGAGAATATAGCAGTCATACATCTTTGAAAGGTATCAGGTGCATTGCATAAACCAAAAGGCATACATCTATAAGCATAAGCTCCAAAAGGACAAGTAAAGGTGGTTTTCTCTTGGTCGGCTTGTGATACAGGTATTTGAGAGAAACCAGAATATCCATCAAGAAAGCAAAAGTGTGTATGCTTGGACAATCTTTCTACCATTTGATCAATAAAAGGTAAGGGGTAATGATCTTTTCTAGTGGCTTAGTTTAATTTTCTAAAATCAATTACCATCCTGTAACCAGTTACAATTCTTTGTGGAATGAGTTCATTTTTATCGTTAGGAACAACAGTAATGCCTCCTTTCTTAGGGACACAATGAACGGGACTTACCCATCTACTATTAGCTATGGGATAGATTATACCTGCTTCTAGAAGCTTTAATATTTCAGTTCTTACCACCTCCTTCATCTTAGGATTTAATTGTCGTTGGTGGTCGACAACTGGTTTAGCATCAGGCTCCATATTAATTTTGTGCTGGCATAGAGTGGGACTAATGCCCTTAAGATCATCAAGAGTATATCCAATAGCAGCACGGTGCTTCCTCGGAGTTTTTAGTAATCTCTTCTCTTCATGCTCTTAAAGGTTAGCACTAATAATAACAGGATATATCTTGTTTTCATCTAGATAAGCATATTTCAATGTATCAGGCAATTGTTTCAGTTCGAATACAGGGTCACCCTTAGGTGGAGGAGGGCCTCCAAGAGTTTCAACAGGCAAATTGTGTTTAAGGATAGGTGGTTGATCAAAGAACATCTTATCTATTTCATTTCTTTCATTCATGTGCATATCATTTTCATGGTCTAGCAAATATTGTTCTAACGGATCAGTAGGAGGTATGGCAATAGAAGCAAGACCAATAATTTCATCTTTACTAGGCAATTCTTTATCATGAGGTTGTCTACGAAACTTGAAGAAATTAAACTCATGAGATATGCCACCGAAATTAACACTAACAGTTTCTTTAGCGCAATCAATCTTGGCATTAACAGTGTTCAAGAAAGGTCTACCAAATATAATGGGACAAAAATTATCTTATGGAGAATCGAGGACTAGAAAATCAGTAGGGTATTTTATTTTTCCACACAAGACTTCAACATCTCTAACGATCCCAAGCGGCGTAATGGTATATCTGTTTGCAAGCTTAATAGTAACATCAATGTCCTCTATTTCAATAGGTGCAATATCATTCATAATTTCTTGATATAAGGTAAACGGAATAGCACTCACACTAGCACACAAATCACATAAGCCATGATAACAATGATCTCCTATTTTAACAGAGACTGTTGGAAATATACCCTAGAGGCAATAATAATTTAGTTATTATCATATTTCCTTGTTCGTGATAATCGTTTATTATCCATGCTATAATTGTATTGATTGGAAACTCAAATACATGTGTGGGTGCATAGACAACACTGTGTCCCTAGTATGCCTCTAGTTAACTAGCTCGTTGATCAAAGATGGTCAAGGTTTCCTGGCCATAGACATGAGATGTCATTTGATAACGGGATCACATCATTAGGAGAATGATGTGATGGATAAGACCCAAACTATAAACATAGCATATGATCGTGTCAGTTTATTGCTATAGTTTTCTGCATGTCAAGTATCTGTTCCTATGACCATGAGATCATACAACTCACTGACACTGGAGGAATGCCTTGTGTGTATCAAACGTCGCAACGTAACTGGGTGACTATAAAGGTGCTCTACAGGTATCTCTGAGAGTGTCTGTTGAGTGGGTATGGATCAAGACTGGGATTTGTTACTCCGTGTGACGGAGAGGTATCTCAGGGCCCACTCGGTAATACAACATCACAAAAAGCCTTGCAAGCAATGTGACTAAAGTGTTAGCCACGGGATCTTGTATTACGGAACGAGTAAAGAGACTTGCCGGTAACGAGATTGAACTAGGTATAGAGATACCGACGATCGAATCTCGGGCAAGTAACATACCGAAGAACAAACGGAACAACATACGGGATTAACTGAATCCTTGACATAGAGGTTCAACCGATAAAGATCTTCATAGAATATGTGGGAACCAATATGGGCATCCAGGTCCCGCTATTGGTTATTGGCCGTAGAGGTGTCTCGGTCATGACTACATAGTTCTCGAACCCGCAGGGTCTGCACACTTAAGGTTCGGTGATGTTTCGGTATAGTAGAGTTATGTATGGTGGTGACCGAAGGTTGTTCGGAGTCCCGGATGAGATCCTGGACGTCACGAGGAGCTTCGGAATGGTCCGGAGGTAAAGATTGATATATAGGAAGTCCCGCTTTGGTCACTGGAAAAGTTTCGGATATTTCGGTAGTGTACCGGGAGTGCCGGGAGGGGTACCGGGGACCATCGGGAGGGGTATTTCGACCCAAGGGGCCTCATGGGCTGTGGGAGGAGTCAAGCCATCCCTTAGTGGGCTGGCCAAGCCCCCCACTAAGGCCCATGCGGCTAGGGGTGGGAAAAACCCAAAGGGGGAAAGGTGGAAAGAGTTTCCAAGTGGAGAGGAGGAATCCTACTCCTAATAGGATTGGAGTAGGACTCCTCCACCTCCAATTTCGGCCAGCCCTTGAGGGTTTGAGGCTGCCTCCTCCCCTCCCTCCCTCCTATATATACTAGAGGATTTAGAGGGGAGAGCTAACCCTAATTGCCACGTGCTCCCTCTACTTCATCTAGATCGGTTTCTCCTCTAGTCTAGTTTCAACGGTGCGTAGGCGAAGCCCTACCGGAAATTGTTCCACCACCATAGCCGCCGCGCCGTCGCGCCACCGGAGAACTCATCTACCTCTCCGCCCCCTCTTGCTGGATCAAGAAGGCGGAGATCGTCCTCGAGCTGTACGTGTGCTGAACGCGGAGGTGCCGTCCGTTCGGCGCTAGATCGGAAGGACCGTGATCAGGATCGCGAGACGATTCGTGATTTGATCGCGGGACGGATCGTGATGGGATCGCGGGACGGATCGTGATTGGATCGCGAGATGGATCGTGAGGATCGCGGGACGCTCGGCGATTTGGATCACGAAGAAGTTCGACTACATCAACCGCGTTTCTTAACGCTTCCCGCTTAGCGATCTACAAGGGTATGTAGATCCACTCTCCCCCTCGTAGATGCTCATCACCATGGATAGATCTTGCGTGTGCGTAGGAAATTTTTTGTTTCCCATGCAACGTTCCCCAACAGTGGCATCATGAGCTAGGTCTATGTGTAGATGAGATCTCGAGTAGAACACAAAGGACTTTGTGGGCGTTGATATTCAGATTGCTTCCTCCCTTGGTCTTTTCTTGATTCGGCGGTATTGTGGGATGAAGCGGCCTGGACCAACATTACTCGTACGCTTACGAGAGACCGGTTCCATCAACTGACATGTAACTTCGTTGCATAAAGATGGCTAGCGGGTGTCTGTTTCTCCCACTTTAGTCGGATCGGATTTGACAAAGGCGGTCCTTGAGAAGGTTGAATAGCAATTTTTGTATCACCGTTGTGGTTTTTGCGTAGGTAAGAATTGTTCTTGCTAGATACCCGTAGCAGCCACGTAAAACTTGCAACAACAATTAGAGGACGTCTAACTTGTTTTTGCAGGGTATGTTGTGATGTGATATGGCCAATTACATGATGAGATATATGTGATGTATGAGATGATCATGTATTGTATAGAATATCACGACTTGCATGTCGATGAGTACGGCAACCGACATGAGCCATAGGGTTGTCTTTAATTATTTTCGCCGTTTTTGCTTTACTTTATCGCTATGAGTTAGCAATAGTCGTGGAAGCAACAGTCGGCGCGACAACCTCATGGCGACACATTGATGGAGATCAAGATGATGGAGATCATGGTGTTATGCCGGTGACGATGGAGATCATGCCGGTGCTTTGAAGATGGAGATCAAAAGCACAAGTTCATGGCCATATCATGTCACTTATGATTTGCATGTGATGTTAATCCTTTTATGCATCTTATTTTGCTTAGGACGACGGTAGCATTATAAGGTGATCCCTCACTAAAATTTCAAGATAAAATTGTGTTCTCCCCGAGTGTGCACCGTTGCGAAAGTTCGTCGTTTTGAGACACCACGTGATGATCGGGTGTGATAGACTCTACGTTCACATACAACGGGTGCAAGCTAGTGTTGCACGTGCGGAACACTCGGGTTAAACTTGACGAGCCTAGCATGTACAGACATGGCCTCGGAACACAAGAGACCGAAAGGTCGAACATGAGTCATATAGTAGATATGATCAACATGAAGATGTTCACCATTGAAACCACCTCAACTCACGTGATGATCGGACTTGAGTTGGTGGATTTGGATCATGTGTCACTCGAATGACCGGAGGGATGTCAATTTGAGTGGGAGTTTTTAAGTAATATGATTAACTAAACTCATTATCATGAACATAGTCAAAATGTCTTTGCAAATTATGTTGTAGATTACTAGCTCGCGCTGTAGCTCCCTTGAATTTTTATATGTTCCTAGAGAAATAGAGTTGAAAGATGATGGTAGCAATAATGCGGACTGGGTCCGTGATCTGAGGATTGTCCTCATTGCTGCACAGAAGGCTTATGTCCTTAATGCACCGCTCGGTGCGCCACCCCCTCAAGCGTCGTCTGTAGATGTTGTGAACATCTGACAGGCACGTTCTGATGACTACTTGATAGTTCAGTGCGTCATGCATTACGGCTTAGAATTGAGGCTCCAAAACGTTTTGAACGTCACGGAACATATGAGATGTTCTAAGAGCTGAAATTGGGATCTCAGGCTCGTGCCCGTGTTGAGAGGTATGAGACCTCCAACAAGATTCTTTGCCTGCAAGATGAAGGAGAATAGCTCAATCGGTGAGCATGTGCTCAGATTGTCTGGGTGCTACAATCGCTTGAATCGAGTGGGAGTTGATCTTCCAGATAAGATAGTGATTGATATAGTTCTCCAAGTCACTGTCACTAAGCTACTAGAGCCTCGTGATGAACTATAAAATGCCAGGGATAGAAATAATGATCCCTGAGCTATTCGCGATGTTTGACACCGCGAAGGTAGAAATCAAGAAGGAGCATCAAGTGTTGATGGTTAGTGAAACCACTAGTTTCGAGAAGGGCAAGGGCTAGGAGGGAAACTTCATGGATGGCAAGTCAGTTGCTGCTCCTGTGAAGAAACCCAAGGTTGAACCCAAACCCGAGACTAAATGCTTCTATTATGAGGAAAACGGTCGCTGAAGCGGAACAACCCTAGATACTTGGTAGATAAGAAGGATGGCAACGTCGATAGAAGTATATTTGACATACGTGTGTACCTTACTAGTACTCCTAGTAGCACCTGGGTATTGGATACCGGTTCGGTTGCTAAATGTTAGTAACTCGAAATAAAAGCTACGGAATAAACGGAGGCTAGCTAAGGGTGAGGTGACGATGAGTGTTGGAAGTGTTTCCAAGGTTGATGTGATCACCATCGCACGCTCTCTCTACATTCGGGATTAGTGATGAACCTAAATAAATGTTATTTGGTGTTTGCGTTGAGCATGAACGTGATTAGATCATGTTTATTGCAATACGGTTATTCATTCAAGTTAGAGAATAATGGTTATTCTGTTTACATGAATAATACCTTCAATGGTCATGCACCCAATGAGAATGGTTTATTAAATCTTGATCGTAGTGATACACATGTTCATAATATTGATGCCAAAAGATACAAAGTTAATAATGATAGTACCACATACTTGTGGCACTGCCGCTAAATGTCATATTGGTGTAAAACGCATGAAGAAACTCCATGCTGATGGATCTTTGGACTCATTCGATTTCGAATCGGTTGAGACATGCGGACCATGCCTCATGGGCAAGATGACTAAGACCCCGTTTTCCGGTATGATGAAGCGGGCAAGTGACTTATTGGAAATGATACATGTTGATGTATTCGGTCCAATGAGTGTTGTAGCGTGCGGTGGATATCATTATTTTCCTACCTTCACTGATGAATTGAGTAGATATGGGGATATTTACTTAATGAAACACAAGTCTGAAACATTTGAAAAGTTCAAACAAATTCAGAGTGAAGTTTGAGATCATCGTGACAAGAAGATAAAATATCTACGATATGATCGTAGAGGTAAATATCTGAGTTACGAGTTTGGTATACAACTTAAGACAATGTGGAAGTTGTTTCACAACTCACGCCACCTGGAACACCATAGTGTGATGGTGTGTCCGAACGTCGTAGTCGTGCTCTATTGGATATGGTGCGTACTATGATGTCTCTTATCGATTTGCCACTATCGTTTTGGGGTTATGCATTAGAGACAACTACATTCACTTTAAAAAGGGGCACCATCTAAGTCCGTTGAGATGACACCGTATGAATTTTGGTTTGGCAGAAACCTAAGCTGTCATTTCTTAATGTTTGGGGCTGCGATGCTTATGTGGAAAAGGTTTTCAACCTGATGAGCTCGAACCCAAAGCGGACAAATGCATCTTCATAGAATACCCTAACGTAACAGTTGGGTAAACCTTCTATCTCAGATCCAAGCACAAAGTGTTTGTTGCTAAAACGGGTCCTTTCTCGAGAAAGAGTTTCTCTCGAAAGAATTGAGTGGGAGGAAGATAGAACTTGATGAGGTTGTTGAACCTTTGTTTCAACCAGAGAGTAGCGCAGCGCAGAAAGTTGTTTCTGTGGAGCCTACATTAGTTGAAGAGGAAGTTAATGATGATGATCATAAAGCATCGGATCAAGTTACTATTGAACCTCATAGGTCGACAAGGACGCGTACTGCTCCTGAGTGGTACGGCAACCCTGTCTTAGAGGTCATGTTGTTGGACAACGATGAACCTACGAGCTATGGAGAAGCGATGATGGGCCCGGATTTCGAGAAATGGTTAGAGGCCATGCAATCCGAGATGGGATCCATGTAAGAAAACAAAGTATGGGCTTTGGAAGTATTACCTGAAGGGTGAAAGGCCATTCAGAACAAATGGATCTTTAAAAGGAAGACGGACGCGGACGGTAATGTCACCGTCTATAAAGCTCGACTTGTGGCAAAGGGTTTTTCACAAGTTCAAGGAGTTGACTATGATGAGACTTTCTCACCCGTAGCGATGCTAAAGTCTGTTGGAATTATGTTAGCAGTTGCTGCATTTTTCGATTATGAAATCTGGCAGATGGATGTCAAAACATCATTTCCTTAATGGTATCCGTGAGGAAAGGTTGTATGTGATACAACCGGAAGGTTTTGTCAGTTCTAAGGATGCCAAAATATATGCAAGCTCCAGCGATCCTTCTATGGACTGGAGCAAGCATCTCGGAGTTGGAATATACGCTTTGATGAGGTGATCAAAGTTTTTGAGTCTATACAAAGTTTATGAGAAACTTGTATTTACAATAAAGTGAGTGGGAGCACTATAGAATTTCTGATAAGTATATGTGGATGACATATTGTTGATCGGAAATGATGTAGAATTTCTGGAAAGCATAAAGGGTTGTTTGAAAAGGAGTTTTTCAAAGGAAAACCTGGAATAAAGCTACTTAAATATTGGGCATCTTGATCTATAGAGGTAGATCAAGACGTCTGATAAAACTTTCAATGAGTACATACCTTGACAAGATTTTGAAAGAGTTCAAAATGGATCAGTCAAAGAAAGAGTTCTTGCCTGATTTGTAAGGTGTGGAGTTGAGTGAGACTCAAAGCTCGACCACGGCAGAAGAAAGAGAAAGGACGAAGGTCGTCCCCTATGCCTTATCCATAGGCTCTGTATAGTATGCCATGCTGTGTACCGCACCTAGTGTGTGCCTTGCCATGAGTCTGTCAAGGGGTACAAGAGTGGTCCAGGAGTGGATCACTGGACAGCGGTCAAGATTATCCTTAGTAACTAGAGGACTAAGGAAATATTTCTCGATTATGGAGGTGATAAAGAGTTCGTCGTAAAGGGTCACGTCGATGCAAGATTTGACACCTATCCGGACGATTCTGAGTAGCAGTCAGGATACGTATAGTGGAGCAAACATTTGGAATAGCTCCAAGTGGAGCGTGGTAGCATCTGCAGTATGACATATAGATTTGCAAAGAACACACGGATCTGAATGTTGCAGACCATTGACTAAAGACCTCTCTCACATGCAAAGCATGATCGAACCCCAGAACTCATTGGGTGTTAGATTCATAACAATGTAAATCACATGGTGATGTGAACTAGATTATTGACTCTAGTGCAAGTGGGAGACTGTTGGAAATATGCCCTAGAGGCAATAATTATTTAGTTATTATCATATTTCCTTGTTCGTGATAATCGTTTATTATCCATGCTATAATTGTATTGATTGGAAACTCAAATACATGTGTGGGTACATAGACAACACTGTGTCCCTAGTATGCCTCTAGTTAACTAGCTCGTTGATCAAAGATGGTCAAGGTTTCCTGGCCATAGACATGAGATGTCATTTGATAACGGGATCACATCATTAGGAGAATGATGTGATGGACAAGACCCAAACTATAAACATAGCATATGATCGTGTCAGTTTATTGCTATAGTTTTCTGCATGTCAAGTATCTGTTCCTATGACCATGAGATCATACAACTCACTGACACTGGAGGAATGCCTTGTGTGTATCAAACGTTGCAACGTAACTGGGTGACTATAAAGGTGCTCTACAGGTATCTCCGAGAGTGTCTGTTGAGTGGGTATGGATCAAGACTGGGATTTGTTACTCTGTGTGACGGAGAGGTATCTCAGGGCCCACTCGGTAATACAACATCACAACAAGCCTTGCAAGCAATGTGACTAAAGTGTTAGCCATGGGATCTTGTATTACGGAACGAGTAAAGAGACTTGCCGGTAACGAGATTGAACTAGGTATAGAGATACCGACGATCGAATCTCGGGCAAGTAACATACCGAAGAACAAAGGGAACAACATACGGGATTAACTGAATCCTTGACATAGAGGTTCAACCGATAAAGATCTTCATAGAATATGTGGGAACCAATATGGGCATCCAGGTCCCGCTATTGGTTATTGGCCGTAGAGGTGTCTCGGTCATGACTACATAGTTCTCGAACCCGCAGGGTCTGCACACTTAAGGTTCGGTGACGTTTCGGTATAGTAGAATTATGTATGGTGGTGACCGAAGGTTGTTCGGAGTCCCGGATGAGATCCTGGACATCACGAGGAGCTTCGGAATGGTCCGGAGGTAAATATTGATATATAGGAAGTCCCGTTTTGGTCACTGGAAAAGTTTCGGATATTTCGGTAGTGTACCGGGGACCATCGGGAGGGGTATTTCGACCCAAGGGGCCTCATGGGCTGTGGGAGGAGTCAAGCCATCCCTTAGTGGGCTGGCGAAGCCCCCCACTAAGGCCCATGCGGCTAGGGGTGGGAAAAACCCAAAGGGGGAAAGGTGGAAAGAGTTTCCAAGTGGAGAGGAGGAATCCTACTCCTAATAGGATTGGAGTAGGACTCCTCCACCTCCAATTTCGGCCAGCCCTTGAGGGTTTGAGGCTGCCTCCTCCCCTCCCTCCCTCCTATATATACTAGAGGATTTAGAGGGGAGAGCTAACCCTAATTGCCACGTGCTCCCTCTACTTCATCTAGATCGGTTTCTCCTCTAGTCTAGTTTCAGCGGTGCTTAGGCGAAGCCCTACCGGAATTGTTCCACCACCATAGCCGTTGCGCCGTCATGCCGCCGGAGAACTCATCTACCTCTCCGCCCCCTCTTGCTGGATCAAGAAGGCGGAGATCGTCGTCGAGTTGTACGTGTGCTGAACGCGGAGGTGCCATCCGTTCGGCGCTAGATCGGAAGGACCGTGATCAGGATCGCAAGACGATTCGTGATTTGATCGCGGGACGGATCGTGATGGGATCGCGGGACAGATCGTGATTGGATTGTGAGATGGATCGTGATGGGATCGCGGGACGCTCGACGATTTGGATCACGAAGACGTTCGACTACATCAACCGCGTTTCTTAACGCTTCCCGCTTAGCGATCTACAAGGGTATGTAGATCCACTCTCCCCCTCGTAGATGCTCATCACCATGGATAGATCTTGCGTGTGCGTAGGAAATTTTTTGTTTCCCATGCAACGTTCCCCAATAGAGACAACATGCATGCCTACTACATGTCTATTTTTATCTTTAGGATCTGGTTTAGCATTTCTAGCTGCTTCATCACAGAAGTAAATAACATGCCCATCTATATTATCGACCAAGAGATCTTTAACCATAGCAACATTAGGTTTAACTTTAATTTGTTCAGAGGGTCTAGGTGCTCTAATATTATTTTTGTTAACCACAGTTGAAACTTTAGCATGTTCCTTAATCCTAACATGAAAAGGTGGTTTCTCAATATAAGCAGTAGGCACAACTGGATCAACATGGTAAACAATTGTTTCTTCTTTAACACTAATGGGTTCCTCAATCTTTTCTTCAACAGGGGGATGATATTTAAACCACTTCTCCTTAGGGAGATCAACATGAGTAGCAAATGATTCACAAAATGAGGCTACTATCTCAGAGTCAAGTCCATATTTAGAGCTAAACTTATGAAAAACATCGGTATCCATAAAAGATTTAACACAATCGTACTCAAGTGTTATACCTGACTCATTACCTTTGTCGAGTTCCCAATCTTCAGAGTTGCATTTAATTCTTTCCAGAAGATCCCATCTGAATTCAATAGTTTTCTTCATAAAGGAGCCAGTCGAAGAAGAATCGAGCATGGTTTGATCATCATGAGAAAGCCGAGCATAAAAATTCTGTAAGATAATTTCTCTTGAGAGCTCATGATTAGGGCATGTGTACATCATGTACTTAAGCCTCCCCCAAGCTTGAGCGATGCTTTCTCCTTCACGAGGCCAAAAATTATATATATAATTTCGATCACGATGAACCAGATGCATAGGATAAAACTTTTGATGAAACTCCAATTTCAATCGATTCCAATCCCACGTTCCAATATCATCACATAGCCTATACCATGTCAATGCCTTTCCCTTCAAACATAAACGGAAAACCTTCTTCTTAACTTCATCTTCGGGTAAACCTGCAAGCTTAAATAATCCACAAACTTCATCAACATAGATTAAGTGCATATCAGGATGTATTGTTCAATCTCCTGCATAAGGATTAGCTAGCAGTTTCTCTATCATACCCGAAGGAATCTCATAATAAATATTTTCAGTAGGTGCAGTAGGTTGAGGAGCAACTCTTTGTTCTTCTGGTCGAGGTGAAGATACCCCGAACAGACCCCTCAAAGGATTACTTTCCATAGTAACAAGTGACAATAAATTTCAGCACGTAATATAAATGTTTCCTTACCAAATTCCACTCGCTAAAGGTGCTTCACTCCCCGGCAACGGCACCAGAAAAGAGTCTTGATGACCCACAAGTATAGGGGATCAATCGTAGTCCTTTCAATAAGTAAGAGTGTCGAACACAATGAGGAGCAGAAGGAAATGACAAGCGGTTTTCAGCAAGGTATTTTCTGCAAGCACTGAAATTATCGGTAACAAGTAGTTTGATAGCAAGATAATTTGTAACAAGTGACAAGTAGCAATAGTAACTAAGGTGCAGCAAGGTAGCCCAATCCTTTTATTGCAAAGGACAGGCTGGAACGATCGCTTATAATAAGCTAAACGTTCTCGAGGACACATGGGAATTTTATCTAGTCACTTTCATCATGTTTGTTTGATTCGCGTTCGCTACTTTGATAATTTGATATGTGGGTGGACTGGTGCTTGGGTGCTATTCTTACTTGAACAAGCCTCCCACTTATGATTAACCCCTCTCGCAAGCATCCGCAACTATGAAAGAAGAATTAAGATAAATCTAACCATAGCATTAAACATATGGATCCAAATCAGCCCCTTACGGAATAGCGCATAAACTAGGGTTTAAGCTTCTATCACTCTAGCAACCCATCATCTAATTACTACTCCACAATGCATTCCCTTAGGCCCAAAGATGGTGAAGTGTCATGTAGTCGATGTTCACATGACACCACTAAGAGAATCAACAACATACATATCATCAAAATATCGAACGAATACCAAATTCACATGATTACTTATGACAAGACTTCTCCCATGTCCTCAAGAACAAAAGTAACTACTCACAAATCATGTTCATGTTCAAGATCAGAGGGGTATTGAATAGCATAATGGATCTGAACATATAATCTTCCACCAAATAAACCAACTAGCATCAACTACAAGATGTAATCAACACTACTAGCAACCCATATGTACCAATCTGAGGTTTTGAGACAAAGATTGAATACAAGAGATGAACTAGGGCTTGAGATGAGATGGTGCTGGTGAAGATGTTGATGAAGATTGGTCCTTCCATGATGAGAGGATCGTTGGTGATGATGATGGCTTCGATTTCCCCCTCCCGGAAGGAAGTATCCCCGACGGAATTGCTTCGCCGGAGAGCAAAAGTGCTCCTACCCAAGTTCTGCCTCGAGACGGCAGCGCTCCGTCCCGAAAGTCTTCTCCTTATTTTTTTCTAGGGCAAATGGGCTTATATACCAAAAAATGGGCACCAGAGGCTGGCCAGGGGCCCCACAAGCCACCAGGGCGCGCCTGGGGGGTGGCGCGCCCTGGTGCCTCGTGGGCACCTGGGTGGCCCCCTCTGGTACTTCTTTCTCTAGTATTTTTTATTTATTCCAAAATAAATCTCCGTGAAATTTCAGCTCATTTGGAGATGTGCAGAATAGGTATCTCTGACATAGCTTTTTCAGGTCCAGAATTCCAGCTGCCGGCAATCTCCCTCCTTATGTAAATCTTGCATATTAAGAGAGAAAATGCATTAGAATTGCTCCACAAAGTGTTATATTGATTAAAACACTATAAATAACAGTAGGAAAACATGATGCAAAATGGACGTATCAGGCGACATGTCCAACTGTTAGGTGTGGCGGAGATGCGCATGTTGAGATGGATGTGTGCCCACACGAGGAAGGACCGAGTCCGAATGATGATATACGAGATAGAGTTGGGATAGCACCGATTGAAGAGAAACTTGTTCAACATCGTCTGAGATGGTTTGGGCATATTCAGCGCAGGCCTCCAGACGCTACAGTGCATAGCCGACGGCTAAAGTGTGCTGATAATGTCAAGAGAGGTCGGGGTAGACCGAACTTGACATGGAAGGAGTCCGTAAAGAGAGTTCTAAAGGATTTGAATATCACCAAAGAACTAGCCATGGACAGGTGTGCTTGGTAGCTTGCTATTTATGTGCCAGAACCATGAATTGGTTGCGAGATCTTATGGGTTTCACCTATATCATACCCCAACTTGTTTGGGACTATGAGACTTTGTTGTTGTTGTTGTTGTTGTAAATGCCCGAGCCAGTTTCTGGAATATACAAGAAGTGTAGCTAAGAAGAGACAAAGTAAATGAAAGGGACAACAAAACCTAAGCTGGCACTAATAAGGTCTGTGGGTCGGCAATGGTAGAGTTCTTTACAAAAGATTATTATGGTTGGTTGATCCACCAAAGATGGATACATCTGTAGTTGTTCTTGAATGGTTTGAGGTAAGTTTTCTTTTGAGGAGCATTAAAATCGCAGCTCCTAAATTGCCTTGGATGTTCAAAGATTATTTTGCTGCCTGTTCTCATCATGTATCTGATCCATTTTATGAGAGCTGGAGTGTGCTGTACATGTAACTTGTTCTACGAGAAGAACCAGATGCAGTATAGAACTTTTGGGAGGTCATCAAACAGGATCTCCTACTCTTGTTTGGCTGCCTTCACGCTGGCCAACTAGAGTTGTTTCGCTTAAACTTCGGTGAAATTATTCTATTACCTAAAGTTAATGAGGCTGAAAGGATACAACAGTATCGTCCAATCCGCCTCCTTAATGTTAGTTTTAAAATCTTCACTAAGGTAGCGACGATTAGGCTAAATTCGGTTGCCGAACATGTGGTTCGTCCTTCTCAAACTGCTTTTATGCAAGGCAGAAACATCCTAGATGGGGTTGTTGTCCTTCATGAAACAGTTCACAAATTGCATCGGAAAAAACTGAATGGGGTGGTTCTTAAAATCGATTTTGAAAAAGCTTATGACAAAGTTAAGTGGTCTTTTCTTCAACAGACTCTCAGAATGAAAGGATTTTCTACAGAGTGGCACGCAATGATCCATAGTTTCGTGACTGGAGGTAGTGTTGCCATTAAAGTCAATGATGACATTGGCAACTATTTCCAAACGAAGAAATGATTGCGACAAGGTGACCCAGTATCGCCCATGCTATTCAATATAGTGGCGGATATGTTAGCGGTCATGATTGAGCGTGCCAAGGTTGATGGCCAAATTGATGGGGTAGTGAATCATCTAGTGGATGGTGGCCTCTCTATCCTTCAATATGCCGACGATACGATTCTCTTTATGGATCATGACCTCGAGAAAGCAAGAAATCTGAAATTAATTTTATCAGCATTCGAGCAACTCTCAGGGCTTAAGATCAATTTTCATAAAAGTGAATTGTTTTGTTTTGGCGAGGCTCAAGACGAGGCCCATCTGTATGCTGACCTGTTCGGATGCGGGTTGGGCCAGTTTCCGATCACTTATTTGGGGATACCGATACATTATCGGAGACTCACAAATGCTGAATGGAAACACGTCAAGGAGAGACTACAAAAAAACGTAGTAGTTGGAAAGGTAAACTGCTATCTCTAGGTGGAAGGCTGGTCCTCATAAATTCAGTACTAAGTAACATGGTACTATATATGATTTCCTTCTTCCAGTTGCCGAAAGGAGTTTTACATAGATTGGATTACTTCCGATCGAGATTCTTTTGGCAAGGAGATAGCGAGAGAAAGAAATATTGACTGGCTAAATGGAGTGTGGTTTGCCGTCCCAAAGACCAAGGCGGGTTGGGCATTCATGACCTTGAGGTTAAGAATAGGGCCCTCCTCGGCAAATGGTTGTTTAAGTTGTTGACGGAAGATGGTGTATGGCAAACCCTCCTAAGGAGAAAATATGTGGGTTCAAAGGCGGTATCCCAGGTATACTGGAAGCCTGGGGACTCTCATTTTTGGGCGGGACTAATGGCAACGAAGAAATATTTCTTCCGCTATGGTTCCTTCTCAATTAAGGATGGCTCGGAAATTAGATTCTGGGACGATAAGTGGCTAGGTAATGCTACTCTCCGGGAACAATATCCAACTCTATACAATATTGTGCGTCACAAGGGTGATACTATTGCCAAGGTTTTGGAACCATTTCCGCCGAACGTGACGTTCAGAAGGGATTTAATTGGACCTAGACTCCAATCGTGGAACATACTACTCCAACGGTTAACCACGGTATAGTTGTCACAAGGGTCCGATGTCTTTCGTTGGAACCTACATGGGAATGGGCAATTCTCAGTGGAGTCTATGTATAGAGCTTTGATCCAGTCTGACGTGCCAGTTGATAATAATAAGATGATCTGAAAGATGAAGATACCTCTTAAGAATAAAATCTTTGCATGGTATCTTCGTCGCGGAGTCATTCTTACTAAAGATAACCTTATTAAGAGGAATTGGCATGGAAGTACGCAATGTGTATTTTGTCCGCATGATGAGACAAAAAAACATTTGTTCTTCCAATGTAAATTGGCTCGTTCTATGTGGTCAGTCATCCAAATAGCTTCTGGTTTGTATCCTCCCTGTAGTGTTGCTAATATATTTGGCAAGTGGTTACATGAGATTGATCACAGGTTTAGAATTCTTCTCAGTGTGGGAGCGCTTGCCGTGATTTGGTCGCTTTGGCTATGTAGGAATGATAAGGTTTTTAACGATAAAAGTACTTCTCTTATGCAGGTTATCTACAGATGTACCGGGACGCTTCGTTTATGATCCTCTCTACAACGAGTGGAGAATCGAGACCTGTTTACGGAGGTGTGTACACGATTGAAGGCTATGGCGAGGGATACTTTTACCCAACATGGGTGGCAGCATGATCTTAGGATTGGGCCACCGACGGTTTAGGCGTTATACAGATATACATTTTCTTTGTATTTTGCCTTCTTCTTTTATTCTGGCTTGTCGTGAGGACCTTGTTGACTGTGTACATCTTTGTTATGCAGAGGCCGGGTGTAATACTCAAACCTTTTAATTAATAAAGCGCCCCTTTTCGAAAAAGTTGCAGTATAGAAGTTGGTGCCTACCTGGAGGCTCCAGTTCTTTAACCTACACGCTCTGAACGAGCGCCGTATTTTAAATTTTGACATCGCTGCACCATCGTGGATGCCAACTGTAGTCTTCGCGAGAAGCATAAAAAGAATTCAAAATCTTACCCGTGAGGAGCGGACATGCTCGACCTTATACTCAGAACAGCCATTGACATCTTGAGTTGTCTGGGGATTATCTTTCACCATCACCGAATCTCCAGCTTGTTTTTCTGCGCGAAAGGCAGGAGCTAATTTAATTAACTTGACAGCTGAGATCAGTCCCAAGCACCATGATTTGTCTTGTTGATTGATCTATTGATTCACTTGGGACGCGGAGTACTCTGTTTGGTTTGCACGTAAACAACATACAACTTTCACGGTAAAGAAAGGAAACAAGATCATCTGTTGTTGAGACTCTGTTGTTCGCAACTTGCACGGCCAGTTGTCTCTAGAGCAGAGTTTTATAGTGGCCCCGGCGCATAGTTAATACTGCTTGTCTTTGATTAATCCTGCCGTCAACGTCTCCCAGATTTCCACAATAATTCAACTTCTATCAAACCTTTACACATGTGCACATCGCGCTGTATCAACGATGTTAGCTCCGTAGAATGTGTGCCTCGTTCGTGAAACATAAGATGTAATAGTAAACTTTCTGAGAGTTAATTCACAATCGACTAGGGTTCCATAGTATCAATCAAACAATAATCGTGTCAGAAGTTGTATGTTGTTTTAGTTAGGTTTACAAATAAATAAATAACTTGGATGATTGCATGGGAAAAAAATTGTTGAGCATAGCAGTTTCAGCCGTTATAGTGCCATTTAGTTCATTCGAACGGCTACCATGATTTGCCATAGCCCACTATTTTAATTCTTGGTTTATTGTGAAATAAGAAAAGGCTTTGTGGTCTCTTAGGCAACTCAGAAGAACAATTTCTAATATAGTCATCACTAAGATTCTTTTTAGGATTTGTGCAATGCAAAAGGGATAAGTATATCTTAATCAGGAAGAAACAATTCGGTAGCATCAGTTACCATTCCAGAGCGAACAAAATCAACTACTGCATAGTAAATTATGAGGATGCCATGGTATTTTTTTTGTTGGAATGTTGTATCTTCTACATCTAAAGAACTAGCCTTACTAACCTATTTTTCTCAACATGCAAGTATGTATCTCAACATTCAACATACGTGGAAAAAGTCTATCTCAACATGCAACTATGCGTAAGAAAAAGTCACCTCAACATGCAAACATGCATGAGAATTTTCATTCTATTGTTATATATTTGTATTTAATAAACATTATAACTATACAATAATCAAACACAGTAAATCATATTTATTCTCGGTTTTAGTTCTCATATAATTACTTCAAATGTTCATGTTTCATACAACCAAATCTCAATTAAATAAATTGAAAAATATTCCCACAACAACCTGTGGTGTTTCATCTAGTTTGATATTGAACTAAGTATTTAATAGTGAGACTATCTTTTAAAGGAAAACAATTGATGTAATCTTACTACATGTAAATTTTATAGATGAATCGTACACACTAAACATTTCAAAGCCACAAAATAAAAGGCACGGAATCCTAAAAGCAGAACTTCAAAATTAGGGCCGACCATTTTCTCTCTCTTGAATGGGTCGATGACGCGCCACCGCAACCACTCCATCGCCAGATGTTGAAGTATAAGTGTGCAACCATCCTTTCTCTATCAGCTTCAGCTTTTCAGTGAAATGACCAATACATGCAATTTTACATGGTATCAGAGCATGAGGCCAATTTAGACAAAAAGGTTGTAGCTCATTTCGATCTACATTTGCCTGAGGAATCCACACTTAAGGGTGAATGTTGAAATATAAGTGTGTAACTCAACTTAAGTTTTTGGTTGAACTGACTCGTGCATGCATTCTACATGCGAGGCTGATAGATGTTATTTTATCTCTACTATTAAAGGAGAGTTGGTTCCGGCGCCTCTCCTCCCCCCACAGGTTTTCCTGAAAATGTCTCCCTCCCTCATTGGTTTTCTGTTGACTTTTTGGTACTCTGTGACACCCTGGTTTGGCAACTTTTTCTTTTCAAAACTTTTCTGGTTTTATTTGCAATTTGGATGGTTTTTGAATCTTTTAAGTTGACTTTGGACTTAGGAAACTTTTGAATTTCTCTCTAACTGATCCAAAGCCCTCAATATCTTGCCAAAATCTTGTCACATACCTGTTGGCTCAGATTCCAATTATCATTCTTTACAAAATAATTCATTTTCTCCTTTGTGAAAAGCTGACTTCACTATGGGTTGTGAAGAAACCTATAGTTTTGATGATCAGAAAAATCACAAATTAATGCCACACCTTCTTGTCATCATCTACTCCCACAAACTTCAAAAATATTTCATTGTCCGGTATAAAGTTTTGTCCAGAAAACTCCATTTATCTTCTGGACAGCATTGGCCCTTTGTGAAGCAACTCATATTTCCTCAATTCAGAAAATTCTCAAATAATTCCCTGAGATACTAGGGAACCTATCTTGCCACAATATCCAAAAATATCACCTTGTCTAGTATAAATTTTCAGCAGAAATATTCTGCCAAGTTTCTGCTCATTTCCAACCTCTGTGAAGGAAGTGCTAGCTCAAGGTGTCCATTTGAGTTGAAATTTTTATGGCATCTTGGCATTGCCAAATAACCCCCACACACAAAAATTTAGCCTCAGCAGATCACCCATGTGAGTGAAACAACCTCATCTATGTTTTTGGTTCAGTATAGCAGTTATACATGAACTACATTCAAACTTTGATGAAAGTTGCTCAAATTTAGCCAGCTTGTAGTCCTTCCAATGTAGATCACTCCAGACATCTCTGTTGGTCTCATCTCCAGCTCATGCCTTCTCCAGAACCTCACCAAGTTCCTGACAGCAAACTATAGTTGAAGCTACACTTCAGCTCAGTGGGTCTTTGGGCGTACTAGGGCCACGAGAGGGTTCTAGGGTGCAAGGACGACGCACCAGACACGGTCTGGCAGGCCAGCTCGCGCCGCGTGTGCCTGTGCACGCGGTGACCGCGTAGCCAGCCCTACCAAAACCGCGCTCTGGGCGCCGCCAGGCACGGGTCTCGTCGGAGTGAGACGCCCGTGTCGCCGTACCGTGTCCCCTTGCGCCGACTAGCTCTCCGCCGTCCACCTAGCCGCTCCAGGTTCTTCCCCTTGCCGGAGAAGCTCTCGCCGGCCGCCACCGCACGCGGCCACTGTGGCGCCCGTGCGGGTACTGTGGCCTCGCTGGCCGTCTTCTTCTCCAAGTGATGCCACTGCACGCATTTACTTCCCCTGCCCTCTCCCATCGCGTTGCCCGCGTCGCGCCAGCCAGCGCGACGTCCTAGCTCCGGCGACGTGGCCGCGGCGCGCCCGAGTCCAGAAGCTCCATCCCCTCCTATAAATAGGCCTCCCCGGCCTCCCTCCGCTCCTCACCCCACTCCCTCTGCCTCCTTGTAGGGTAACGCAGCAGAAAACAAAAAATTTCCGACCTACGCACCAGCCCAGGACCACTATGGAGACTGCATACAAGGTTTGATCTTTTTCGTTACCGACTCGTAGCGCAGCAGAAAACAAAAATTTTCGACCTACGCACCAGCCCAGGACCACTATGGAGACTGCATACAAGGTTTTTGATCTTTTTGTTACCGACTCGTAGCGCAGCGGAAGTAGAGTCGATGACGATCGGCGGTGCAGATCCCCGCAGCAAGGATTTACAACCTCCCAACCGCGAGGATGTAATCCCTCGACTGCCCCTTGGACAGCCCTCTGGGAGGCAGTCAGACAGTCCCTCGGACGGTGTCGCGGACAGCCCTCCGGGAGGACCTTCGAAACTCGGACGGTCACTCGGACAGCCCTTTGGGAGGACCCTCGAAACTCGGACGGTCACTTGGACAGCCCTTCGGGAGGCACTCTCGAGCTAAGACCGAAACTACGATCTCTCTACAGAGTTGCACACATACGGTGTCATCTATCCGGCAGGGCTTCGCCGTTCAGAACTAGTTCCCACCGGAACCCAGACAGCCTTTCGGCTCTACGAAACTATTTCGCGGGGAGGGAGAGAAGAAGCCAGATAATTGCATGGCATGTGTATGTGAGAGAATTTTTGATTTTGGGGAGCCCTCTCCACCTCTATTTATAGGAGGAGCTAGGGGTAGAGGAAAGGGGTGAAAAAGACCAAAAGGGGCTCAAGATCTTTTCACCCAAATGCCACATAAGGGTGTGTGTAGAACATATCCACCATGAGGTGGAAGGAAACCCCAAGGGGGCCCCCCAACACCACCATGGACGAAATTTGGTGCTGCCCCCTTTGGGGGGGGGGGGCACCACCTTTCACACACCTTTATCTCTCACCAAAAGTGATTTTCTTCTAGAAGAAAAAACCCAAAAAGCACTTTCACTATTCACGAAGACATTTCCGGAATTATTTCTGTGTGCCTAGAATAATTCTAGTACCCACTAAAACAATTTTGAACGCATTCCGAAACAATTCCGGAACAATGTTTTTCTTCAGCGAAAAGCTACCATAGCGGTTCCGGCTGCTCCGGAACATTTCCGGTTTTTCCTCCGAAAAAATCCCAGAAGTTTCCAGAACGATTCTGGCACCCTCCAAGAATTTCCAGATGTGTGCCAAAACCAATTTGACTTAATGGTATACCCTGAAACAACTTTTCAGTTTTACCGAAACTATTCCGGTGTTCTCTCCGGAACTTTTCCATTTTCTCTGAAACTTTTCCGATGACTTTCTCTCAGACTCCCTGTCTAGTATTCAATAGATAGATGACCCTTAAGCGTGTGACCCTATAGGTTCGGTGAAGTATAGACATGACCGGAACTCTTTCTGATCAATGATCAACATCGGAGCCGTGGACACCCATATTGACCCTTATACCCACACGAATGAATATTCGAGTGAACCTCCAGTTGCCGTGTGCTATTCCTGTTGCTTCACGATATGTTACAAATACCCGAGGTGAGAATCATCGGCATCCCCGTGGATCAACACTTGTCCACAATGCCAGTTACCTCGTTACCGGTTTTGTTCTCTTTTCTCGTTCCCGTGTTCCGGCATCCCTGTGATCAAATCACATTGTGTCTGGCCAGACGATGGTGGATACCATAACACCGAGAGGGCCCAGAGATATCTCTCCATCGTCGGAGGAGCAAATCCCAATCTTGAGCTATCAAGTTACTTGACATACTTTTCCATGAACCCGTAAGCCGCCGTAATAGCGACCCATTTACGGATGACGTTTAACAAACCCCAAAGTTCATGAAGCAAGCATGAAGAAACTCGATACTCTCATGGTCTAAGGAATTATGCAAACGTTAACTTCCTCTGTGTTATTAACCATTAACTTGTGGCGAAAGAATCTCATAGCATAACATCAATTCGGGTCGATTCAACACAAGTGTTCTCCTAACATTGTGCCCTCAAAGTTTCCGGCATAGTCATGCCCATGATCAGGAAAACAGAACCATCATGCAACACTCGAGCTAGTCTTAGAGGCCAGACTAGGAATACATTTTACCGTTTATTATTCCACACGTGCATATGAGTCTTCCTCCGAGCCTCGTGGTTATTGTAGACTCGAGAACCATAGCAGTTATAGCATGGAACATAAACATAATTATGAACAGGGAGATAAACAATAACATTTATTATTGCCTCTAGGGCATATCTCCTACAGACTCCCACTTGCACTAGAGTCAATAATCTAGTCAATGCTGATGCACTTTACACCTATGGCATACTGGTGTAAAACATGCTTCGCTTGTGGTATAGCCTGATGTCCAACTGATCTGACAACTTCAGTTCCGTGTGTATCTTTGCATGTCCTCGCATTTTCACGCTTTCATAAAATTCATATTTTGTGTGGACTTGGCTTTGTATATATGTGAATCACAGGTCAAACCTTGATTCCTCAGACTGAGCTATGGAGCAACTATCTTCAATAGTGTTCCATTGATCAAAGCCATCTTGGAACCATACTAAGTTCATGAACGAACTATACGATTCAACATCTTTTATGTCACTTTGAAAGCAGCAACATACTTAGCCTTAGTTATAGAATTCGCCACAGTAACCTGTTTGGAACGATTTCCAAACACCGTGCCACCATATCGTGTATCACACAAAAACCCTTGACTTAAATCGAAAATCGCATGGTGTATTGATGAAGACTGTATCGATGCAATTACTTACAACGAGCACTTCATAATCTCTGCTTGCGAGAAAACATGTCATCAGTGCTACTCCAGTACTCAATGACATTTTTCACTGTTGTACCATGATCAGTACTTTGATCACTTTGGTATCTATACTCGCAACTCCTTGGGAGTACTGGACATATCTGGTTGTTTTACATACCATGGAATACATGATTAATCCAAACATGAAAGTGTGTGGAATCTCCATCATGTATTTTGCTCATCAGTGTTTTGGGACACCGAGTCTTGCAACAACCCTTTCCATGTGACTTCGGCAAGAATCACTCCTTGGCGTTTTAATGCTAAACTGTTTTAGCATCTTGTCAATATGTATTTTTGGCTTAGCCTATTAGGCAATTCTATCTCATAGATAAATATGCCTAATATCAAGGCTATTTAGCCCAAGCACTTCATTGAAAAACTATTTTTAATGAAGTCCTAATTCGTGTCAAGAAATTTCCAATCAACAATGTGTCAAGCACACAAAGTTTTTAGAAATATTATTACGCTCCCACTTACTTTCTTGAAACCACAAGCATCTTCGTTATCCATTGATGAAATCAAACTCTTTTGACTATTTCATCAAAACGAAGATTCCAACTCCATTTTGCTCTCTTCTGTCCATTGCTGGAACTCTGAAGTTTGCATACTTACTAGCATCCTCTGGATTGACAAAATACTTCGGACTGTATCACATGCAAGTCCTAGGTTGCACTTCCATCGCATGGAAATCCTTTTGGCATCCATGTATCATATCTCAAGATTGAAATATGTATTAATTGCTAGTTTAACCCGATCTGACTTTAAGCATTGCTATGGTGAGACAAACTCATCGTAGTCAACTCCTTGAACTTGTTATTGCAACAAGTCGAGCTTTATGGATAAAACATTTTATCCACATCAGTTTATAGTTCCATTAATGTTCGTTAGACTCTAAGTCTTCCGAAGGGTTTATCAAGATATAATCTTGAATCTGGAAACTATCTCGGATTATATTGGCATTTAGCCAATTCCGGAGTCAGGTCCCATCAACGCTTCCTTGTGTATCGTAGGTATACTGTTGTCTAACAACAATATCTCGCTTGCGCACCTGAGAGGTTTGCACGAGTTTTGCCTACGTGGTTCAGTTGCAAGTTCGACCGAAGTCCATACATCTCATGTAGAGGCTTCCGTATCAGTAGCAGTAGGAAACTCTGGAATTACTTCCAAGGTTTCTTTTCTTTGAATTGATGACGAAGATATTGTTATCTCGTCGAGTTGCACTGTCCTCCCACTCACCTTTTTGCAAGAACTATTCTCTTTAAAAGCATACCGTTCTTGGTGGCAAACCTTTTTGCCTCGGTATAGTGGTGGAGGAATTCCCAATTACTTGGGATAACCTACAAAGTAGTACTTGTCTGATTTGGAATAGGTTTGTAAATATTTTACACAAGCCCCATATTCCAAATGGTAAGAAAAGACAAAGCATGGTTGGGCGTACCATACCATGGCGTCATTTCAACAGACCTGATGGCGCTCTTTTCAGTGTAAAAGCCGCAGTCTCTAAAGCATTACCTTTTCAAAGGGATAATGGCAAATTGATTTATGTCATCTTTGATCTGACCATGTCATAAATGGTTTGATTACATCTTCACGGACATTCCACTCACAGCGGTGTTCCGGGAGGTGTAAGTTATGAAACTCCTTTCACAACTCATCAGACATTCGCTAAACTTGTAACTCAAATATTCCTTTCTGCAATCTAGTTTGCAGAAACATAATCTTTCTTGTTACAATAATTTCTACTTCATGTTGAAAACCTTTCGAATGATTTCAAAAGATCCAGACTTACGTCTCATCAAGCAAATATCCATATATCTACTTGAGTCATTTTTGAAGATAGATAAATCCACTGCTGGCAACAACATTTATCAGACTACATACATCAAAATGTATGATCACCAATAAGTTCGTTGCTCGTTCCTTATGGCCTGTGAATGGTATTTCAGTCACTTCACTTTTTGGAGGAAAGTTGCAAGTGTCAGATGATTCATAATCAAACAACTTCAAAATCCATCATTATGGAATTTCTCCATGCGGGTTTCTCCAATGTGACCAAATGCAGTGCCACACATGTGTGGTATTCTTTTAGTCTTGCGACATTTAGCGTCAGTGTTATGGATGTATCATATTACTATCAATATTCATAACATACATCCCATCCTTGACGGAAGCATGGCCCTTATGTTATTCATGATTCCGAACAACAATTGTTCTTTCATGAACAACACTCTTGCAACAAACATTATGCAAATGGGCTAGAGTGTATAAAACTCTAAAATGAATTATGAAAGTAAATACAGAGGCAATGTATTATTATCAATATTCATAACATACATCTCATTCATAATGAAAGTATGGCCCTTATGTTATTCATAACACCGAACATCAAAAGTTCTCTTATGAACAACCTTCTTGCAAGATACCTTATGCAATGGGCTAGAGTGTGTAAAACTCTAAATGAATTATGAAAATAAATATAGACGGTAATACACCGATGGAAGGTATAGTAACATTTACTATATTCCCAGCGCGTATCTAAACCTCATTCTGGCAAGTCTTTTAGGCCGTAGTAGTTCTTGCATCGAGTCGCAACAGAATGCAATCGAGCGGGTATCTCTGTGATAAACTCACAATACCCAAGAATTAGTGATTAACATGTTTAATCATAATTCCCAAGAACTATTTCTTTGACCAGCCTTCTATACATCAATAGCTTGTACGACTTTCATACATGAGCTGGATATTCCAGTGTTCTCTCTTTTTGCCTTTATTCTTCTAACAGTTTTACTTCCAATAATTCTCCTACTCTCAGAAGAAGCACCAACTTGAAGAGTGGCGTCAGCCCCGGACTTCCTAGGTGTGTAAGTCACACTAACACCCTTCGGACATTTCCTTTCTCTTAAGTTGTTGTTTTATTCACCATCATCATATGACAGGCATTCTACTGGATCCCTCTGTTATTAGTCAAATGCATAGTAAACACTTTTACTAATAGTTTGCAAAACAAACATTGCTTTGGATATCACATATCTTTTAGCCTTTGTTTGTGTTTGAAAAATGATTTTCAGTTCCATGAATATCACATAGCTATCCCAAAACTTTTTGAAGTTCGGGTCTCATGAAAGCAAACATATTTCACTTGACCGTTACAGAATTCTAGCTTTTGGATCGAAGGACGAGAGTCACATTATCCATAGCATTAGCGGGAGAATACCAAAAGCATGCGATAGGACAAAGTCCTTCTCGGCACTTTTGAGGACAATCCTCACATTACGTTACCAACCGTAAAGTTTTAACCAGATATTTAACAGCTTATTCAATTTTAACAGGGAAGGTGGAAATGCGAGCCATTATTCTACAACTATTATGCAAATTACGCTTTAGACAAAGTTCATAATTAATTGCACTGAGAATTAAACAAGTTAATTCAATAGTGCGCTCCCACTCAAATCAATATCTCTCAAAATTGATTATGAGTGATTCAAGACCCGCATTTCAATTTAACGCCACGGTTCGAGATGAACTCAAATGGCGCGAACTTCAATCGGTAGGCAAACTTGCCGATCACATCTCTATGTGATTCTTGTTCATCTTTCGATGCGTGTGTTCCGAGCTCAGGACTGTCCTGCCTGAACGTCAAGACAACCAAGTGATCTCGCTACGAGGTCTCAACTCACCCGCCTCACACTTCTCTAATCGTTCGCACCCATGGAGATCATGTGATGCCTTGAAGAGATAGGTGCCCTGACGGTGCTACACTTGGGAGAACACTAACTACTTGTTATTTTTAAGTGAGAGATCACCCTAATAAAAAGCGACTACCGCGCAATCAAAAAGGGTGCATCATAAGGGATAAACATCTCAGGCAATTCATAATAGCATGATATGGTATAGCCCTTTCTGACGGAGAATTCTTGTATTTCTTCGTCTTCGGCATTCGCGTCGGTGTTCACCTTCGCGAAGTTTGCCACCACCTTGTCGATGCACCAGATAATATTGCTATCTCTATAGCTAATAAAATAAGTGCATTACAAAAGGTTGACACACAGGTCATTAAAGTGACAATCATATGGCTCCAGCCATCATGCCGAATCATGACACGCAGGTCATGTTAATTTACATCATATAGTCATCTCATACATAATCAAATTAATATGAGCACTGCTATACCACATCATATGCACATGCAAACCATCCTGCAAAACCAAGTTAGACGCCTCTAATCGGTTTATGCAAAATTTCATTTTACGTGGCTTTTAAGGTTTCGAACAAATCGCAGCTACCAACGTCCATCATCAAGTATGATTATTCAAGTCGCTAGATTAACTTTACGGGGTGTATGAAACACGAGATAATAAAATCTCGAGCCCCATACTGAACTTCGTCATACACATGACCCCCGTGCAGATCATATCTGCATTGCCCTTTTGTCCGCGAAATTTCATCTTTCTCTCTAACTATGGTGGAATTCAATGAACTGTTAGCACTTCGTTAATCAATCAGGATCGCGGATTGCCAGAACTTTGAAACTCCACCATGCTGTTATCAAGATCAGAAATATGCAAATTCCAGGGAAGCAATAAGAACATCGGGTAACAGATTTCATCTGCTACCCGCACAAATAATTATCAGCAGTAGAACTCATCTACTACAAATTATATTGTGCAATACCCATACATCTCTATGTATTCTAGATCGCAACCTGCATCTACGCATAGCATGGCTCATGATGCCACTGTAGGGTAACGCAGCAGAAAACAAAAAATTTCCGACCTACGCACCAGCCCAGGAACACTATGGAGACTGCATACAAGGTTTGATCTTTTTCGTTACCGACTCATAGCGCAGCAGAAAACAAATTTTTTTGACCTACGCACCAGCCCAGGACCACTATGGAGACTGCATACAAGGTTTTTGATCTTTTTGTTACCGACTCGTAGCGCAGCGGAAGTAGAGTCGATGACGATCGGCGGTGCAGATCCCCGCAGCTAGGATTTACAACCTCCCAACCGCGAGGATGTACTCCCTCGACTGCCCCTCGTACAGCCCTCCGGGAGGCAGTCAGACAGTCCCTCGGACGGTGTCGCGGACAGCCCTCCGGGAGGACCTTCGAAACTCGGACGGTCACTCGGACAGCCCTTCGGGGGGACCCTCGAAACTCGGACGGTCACTTGGACAGCCCTTCGGGAGGCACTCTCGAACTAAGACCGAAACTACGATCTCTCTACAGAGTTGCACACATACGGTGTCATCTATCCGGCAGGGCTTCGCCGTTCAGAACTAGTTCCCACCGGAACCCAGATAGCCTTTCGGCTCTACGAAACTATTTCACGGGGAGGGAGAGAAGAAGCCAGATAATTGCATGGCATGTGTATGTGAGAGAATTTCTGATTTTGGAGAGCCCTCTCCACCTCTATTTATAGGAGGAGCAAGGGGTAGAGGAAAGGGGTGAAAAGACCAAAAGGGGCTCAAGATCTTTTCACCCAAATGCCACATAAGGGTGTGTGTAGAACATATCCACCATGAGGTGGAAGGAAACCCCAAGGGGGCCCCCCAACACCACCATGGACGAAATTTGGTGCTGCCCCCTTTGGGGGGGCCACCACCTTTCACACACCTTTATCTCTCACCAAAAGTGATTTTCTTCTAGAAGAAAAACCCAAAAAGCACTTTCACTATTCACGAAGACATTTTTCTGCGGTCATTAAATCCCAAATTATTTCTGTCTGCCTAGAATAATTCTAGTACCCACTAAAACAATTTTGAACGCATTCCGAAACAATTCCGAAACAATGTTTTTCTTCAGCGAAAAGCTACCATAGCGGTTCCGGCTGCTCGGGAACATTTCTGGTTTTTCCTCCGGAAAAATCCCAGAAGTTTCCAGAGCGATTCTGGCACCCTCCAAGAATTTCCAGACGTGTGCCGAAACCAATTTGACTTAATGGTATACCCTGAAACAACTTTTTAGTTTTACCGAAACTATTTCGGTGTTCTCTCCGGAACTTTTCCGTTTTCTCCGAAACTTTTCCGGTGACTTTCTCTCAGACTCCCTGTCTAGTATTCAATAGATAGATGACCCTTAAGCGTGTGACCCTATAGGTTCGGTGAAGTATAGACATGACCGGAACTCTTTCTGATCAATGATCAACATCGGAGCCGTGGACACCCATATTGACCCCTATACTCACACGAATGAATATTCGAGTGAACCTCCAGTTGCCGTGTGCTATTCCTGTTGCTTCGTGATACGTTACAAATACCCGAGGTGAGAATCATCGGCATCCCCGTGGATCAACACTTGTCCACAATGTCAGTTACCTCGTTACCGGTTTTGTTCTCTTTTCTCGTTCCCGTGTTCTCAAATCAAATTGTGTCTGGCCAGACGATGGTGGATACCGTAACACCGAGAGGGCCCAGAGATATCTCTCCATCGTCGGAGGAGCAAATCCCAATCTTGAGCTATCAAGTTACTTGACATACTTTTCCATGAACCCGTAAGCCGCCGTAATAGCCACCCATTTATGGATGACGTTTAACAAACCCCAAAGTTCATGAAGCAAGCATGAAGAAACTCGATACTCTCATGGTCTAAGGAATTATGCAAACGTTAACTTCCTCTGTGTTATTAACCATTAACTTGTGACGAAAGAATCTCATAGCATAACATCAATTCGGGTCGATTCAACACAAGTGTTCTCCTAACATTGTGCCCTCAAAGTTTCCGGCATAGTCATGCCCATGATCAGGAAAACAGAACCATCATGCAACACTCGAGCTAGTCTTAGAGGCCAGACTAGGAATACATTTTACCGTTTATTATTCCACACGTGCATATGAGTCTTCCTCCGAGCCTCGTGGTTATTGTAGACTCGAGAACCATAGCAGTTATAGCATGGAACATAAACATAATTATGAACAGGGAGATAAACAATAACATTTATTATTGCCTCTAGGGCATATCTCCTACACTCATATAGACCCCCAAAGCACCAAGCCACGGCCGAGAGGCCCTCTGGCCTCGCCGCTCGCCGGCATTCCGCCGCCGATCCCCACACTGCCATAGCTCGATTTCCCCCACCCCAGCTCTGCCCGACCACCTAGCCAAGCTCAGTGCACTCCCACGATTCTGCCCGACCTCTTGCCTGGCCGAGACCCTGCCGGATTCGCCGCCGCCGACGACACCCGAACTAGCCGCCGCCGGAGAGGAAGAGAGTGACGCCGTCAGGCCGTCCCCGGAGACGCTGCTGGTACAGGGAGGACCGCCGTCGTGCGCTCTTTCCATCCCCGCAGTCGCCCGAGCTCGCCGTCGTCACTAACTCCGGCAATCGCCGTCGGTGAGCCGCCCGTCTACTGTTCTCCTCCTTTTCTTTTTAAATATGACAGCTAGATCCCACCCGTCAGTGACTAAGCCGCGTCCGAATCGGTATATAAGTGGAAGCGTATTAGGGAAATACGCCTTCGACGTGGCCTCTCCAGAGAATTTAGAATTTCTGTTTAAAATCCAGTTTGACCAGAAACTTTGACCACCCATAACTTTTTATCCACAAGTCCAAATCAACTGATTATTTTTGCATTGAATTTGTCTTGAGCCCCTTTATTTTCTGGTAAATTTTGGTTTTTTCTCATATGTACAGAATTTCTGGTAAACAGAAAGGTGTTATGTGACATTTTCTTTTGCCACTTTAAAATATTTTCAGAGGAAAATACTTTTGGTTTTGAAGGCCAGGAGTTTGTGGACAACCCAACAGAGCAAGGCAAGCCACATCATCCATTACATGAAGCATTGCAATAGTATTGGTTATTTAATTGAATTATTTGCATAATTTAAATAAGTGGCAATTCATAGTAAATTATATTGTTGCAAAACTAAGATTAATGGTTGATCAAGTGCCACCGACCCGGACTTATCCGTGCAGCCACATCTACCGGTATGGGACGGCCTTGACTTGGTATGATCGCGTGCTCTTTTATCGGTACCACCAAAGAGGGAGGGTTATGCGTGCGTGCTACCCTGATCAGGTAGGCGACGATTATCCTGTGAGCCAGTTGAGTTATTTTGTCGGCGTCCCCGTTTGGGACAGTTTAGTTGGCCACGACGGTGGCAGGTGTCACGGGGTGACACAGGGGCCACCCAGGACATGACCCTGGGAGGGTATGATTGTCGGTGGTACGGTGGAGGAGTCACGGGTTAGGCAAGTTTCGTTGGGGCAGCACCGGTCCGCCCAGAAGGGAAGTGTACCGAGGTACGGGACCAGGAGCTCCATGGTGTGGGAAAAGTGCGCAACCTGTGCAGAGTGTAAGAATCTATTCGAATAGCCGCGTCCACGGTATTGGACACAGTCCGCACTAGGTCACACTGAGTGGTCAACCGTAATGATAATAATGATGGAAGAACTTGTCTTATGCTCGGAAGTGCTCCGTGAATCATGAGTATTCTGAGGGTTGTGGGATAACCTGGAAGAGAGTAAATTGATGTTCAGTAACAGTAAGTGAGCAACTTAAGCACTTAATATGATCATTGCCATGCTGTTGTTTGCTGCATTGTTGTGGTTGTTGTGAGCTTGCGAGTACATTCCAAGTACTCACCTGGCGTATCATGCCAGATGCAGGAGAAGCCGAGGACGGAGGTCCCGAAGGTTCGTGCTACGCTAACTAGGCCGTGTCCCAGCAGTGTCCCTGTGGAATGGAGTTATCCGCGCTATGTTCCGCTACGCCGTAGAATCACCCAGTAGTACCGAGGCCTTGCTATGTTTCATAAATAATGTAGATATTGTCATAGCACAGGTTGTGCTTCCGGCCTCGCTATCAATGTAAATTATGAGCTTGTACTCGAAGAATATCAATAAAGATCAGTTCTGTTCTGTTCCAAGTTGTTGTGTGTTTCCAGAAGACATGATCTCTGGGTTGGAAACACGGGGTAAACCGGTCCTCTGAGCCGGGGTGCCACATACTCTCAACCAACGCCGCACAAAATTAAAAGCAACATAAATAGAGTCTCTTGGAATAATATAAACCAAATTGATATTTTCCCAAAATCACATCCTGCATTAACTCAATCAAATCAAATGAAATCTTCCCAAAATCACAACCAAATCGAAACTTCACCCCCCCCCTATGAATACCCAAATCAAATCAAATCTTACCAAAACCTTAACTAAATCAATACTTTCCTTGCATTCCCTACCCATACTCAAATCAAATTAAATCTTATCAAAATCTAGAATATGGTGGGTGTAAGGCATTAGTGTTGAACCAGTAGAATATATATACGTCTGTTGCAACGGACGGACAATTAGTTTTTTTTAGGATCGGACAGACAATTAGCTAAGGGTTTTTATCATATATGCCACCAGTTGTGTTCCACTAATCAGTTTTGCCATTAGATGTTTCAACTGCTCAAAAATGCCATCGATGCGTTAGGTGCATGCTAAAAAATGCCACTAGACGGCATTACTGTCAGCTCAAAGCCCGTTTACCATGTTATAATGGCCAAAATACCCATGGACCAACATGTCAGATCTCCTTCTATCTCACTACGATAAAGTGTGGGTCCCATTCGATCCCCAACAGCGTTCTTATTTTTCTCTAAAATTGTTCGCTTGCTTACTCCTGACAAGTGGGACCACACTTATCATTGTGAGATAGAGAGATCTGACATGTGGGTCTAGGGGTATTTTGGTCATATAACATGGTCAACGGGTTTGACCTGACAATAACGGTGTCTAATGGCATTTTTGAGCAAACATCTAACGGAATGATGGCATTTTTTAGGTATCTAATGGCATTTTTGAGCATGCATCTCACGGAACGATGGCATTTTTCAGCAGTTGTAACTTTTAATGGCAAAATTGAGTAGTGGGACACAACTAGTGGCATAAATGATAAAAACCCATTAGCTAATACTTATGATTCATTTCGGCAAACACTAAATGAATAGGAGCAACTAGGAAATGCATTGTTGGTTTAAAAACAAGATCGCCTTCCAATGTACTTGTCATATCTAAGATCTCTTCTAATACTGGTTTAAAAATAGGATCGCCTCTCGCTTCATTTGCCTTTGACTTCACATACATGATTATTCAAGCTTATCCTCGCTAGCTAATAAGCTCCATAAACTCCTTCCACTTGGTTCTTCCGGTCGATGTCAGTTTGCCAAGCCAAATCTTCGAGAGCGGCTATATAAATCCCACATCGTCCCAGTGTGTAGACATCGGAGCCACAGCTAGCAACAAGCACAGAAAAACAGTCACAAAACACCACCCATGCACATGGAGGCTTGTGCGGGCCAAGCTAGCAGCACGCACATCGTTCTGGTGCACGGCGCATGCCTCGGCGGCTGGTCCTGGTTCAAGGTGGCGACGCGTCTCAGGTCGGCCGGGCACCGCGTCAGCACGCCTGACCTGGCGGCGTCGGGCGTCGACCCCAGGCCGCTGCGCGAGGTGGCGACGTTCCGCGACTACACCAAGCCGCTGCTGGACCTCCTGGAGTCCCTCCCGCCCGGCGAGAAGGTGGTGCTCGTCGGCCACAGCCTCGGCGGCGTGAGCGTCGCCCTCGCCTGCGAGTTGTTCCCGGAGAAGATCGCCGCTGCGGTGTTCGTCGCCGCCTTCATGCCGGACCACAGGTCGCCGCCGTCGTACGTGCTTGAAAAGGTACACCACCATGAGCATGGAAGTAGTATTTCTTGAAACAGAAAACCCCTGTATTCCTGAATGTTTGCTCGATCTAATAATTTTTTCCTGTGAAAAGTTCGTGGAGGGGAGAACCCTGGACTGGATGGACACGGAGTTCAAGCCTCAAGATCCTGAGGGCAAGCTGCCTACTTCCATGCTGTTCGGGCCGCTGATCACTCGAGCAAAGTTCTTCCAGCTGTGTTCGCCGGAGGTACAGCGTCCGCCCTCCGCCTACCTGTCGCTCTGTTATTACCTGCACATGAACATTTCTAAGGTTGCATGCTGTTGGAATCATATGGCCGGCAGGACCTCACGCTGGGAAGATCCCTGATGAGGGTCAGCTCGATGTTCGTGGACGACCTGAGGCTGCAGCCGCCATACACCGAGGCCCGCTACGGGTCGGTGCGCAAGGCGTACGTCGTCTTCAAGGACGACCACGCCATCGTCGAGGGGTTCCAGCGGTGGATGGTGCACAACTACCCCGTGGATGAGGTGAAGGAAATCGACGACGCGGACCACATGGCGTTGCTCTCGACGCCGACCGAGCTGGGGCGCTGCCTCGCTGACATCGCTGTCAAGTATGCTGCCTGAAGTTGACGATGGTGTGGCGCACGTTGCTTTAGTGACCAATCCGTTTACCTTTGATACCGTCTCGTTGCCGGCATTTGTGATTGGATTTGTGACATCTCTATTGCTGTTGTTACCGCATGGTCGGGCCCGTGTTTTGTCCCGTTCAGTATGTCTCCGATACTTCTATTACACCCTATCTCAGACGGATGATGTTTCAACATCGTATCGTGGTGCATGTAACTTGTGGCTATTTAATAATTGAAGACAAATGTTGGTGAGCACCTGTGTCGATAGATACTACTCGTGGTGCCGATGCATGTAACTTGTGACCGGGAGTAATATAATATATAATCGCTCTCAACTCATTGTCGATCCATTATGATCAATGCTATATGTGGATTCGCCATTGCTGATCACCACCAACCAACTGGCCCCATATGTCATTAAGCCATAGAGTTGTCACTTGTCTATCCGAAAGAAGTATACTTAACCATTTCTATACATCTCCAGGGCTCCACGTCCACGGTGGTTCAGTTTTGAAGGGGTCTGTTTGCACTGTATCATTGTGTGTGGCAGGGTCCATGCTCTACCCCAATCGATGCAATTCCATATGAGATAATTAAGACTTGATAGGCCAGGTCAACCGGGAGCTCCTATACAGCGCGTGACGCGCTGGCGAACGGCGGATCCTATATGGCGCGTAGGGTGCCCCCTAGCGCCGTAGCGCGCGCACCCCCCCCCCCCCCCCCCCCCCCCCCCCCCGGGCTCCCCTGCGCGCCTTCTGGGCCGGCCCATGTGGGGCGCGAGGTCCCCTAGTTTTTTTTATGTTTCTTTTTTGTTTTTGTTTTGTTTTCTATATTTCCTTTTCCTTTTAATTCTTTTCTTTTTCAATTTTCGAAAATCTTTAAAATTTCTGAACATGTTTTAAAATTGTGAATATTTTTAAAATTTAAAAACATTTTTAAAAATTGTAAATTGTTTTTTACAAATTCGTGAACATTTTTTTAAATTCATGAATAATTGTTCGAAATAGTGAACATTTTTTAAATTTGTGAACATTCTCTTTAACCGTGAACATTTTTTGAATTCGCGAACATTTTTTCTGAAATCATGATTTTTTTTACAAATTGGTGAATATTTTTTGAAATCATGAATTATTTTTGAAATTGTGAACATTTTTTTAAATTCATGAACAATTTTTCGAAATAGTGATTTTTTTAATTCATGAACATTCTCTTCAACCGTGAACATTTTATGAATTAGCAAAAGTTTTTTAGAAATCGTGAATATTTTTTGAAACCATGAACATTTTTTAAATTTGATGAACATTTTTAAATTTCATGAACATTTTTTTACAATTCGTGAACATTTTTTGAATTTCTGAACATGTTTTGAAATTGTGAACATTTTTTCAATTCATGAACATTTTTTGAAATCACAAAATTTTCTTGAATTCACAAACATTTTTATGATTTCTTGATTTTTTAGTTCAAAATGCATATTTAAAAAAATCAGAACTTTTTGTAATCGCAAATTATATAAATAGAAAAAACTAAAACTGAAAATAAAAAAGAAAAAGAAAAAATTGAAAAAATAGATCGGCCAGACATGGGCCGGCCCAAAACGGGCGTGCTGGGAGCGAGGGTTGCGCGCTACCGCTGGCGAACAAGGGCGCTCCTATTTGTCGCCTTACGCGACCACAGGGGAAGCCTCGCGTCGGGGAGGTGCCCCAGATGGGCTGGCCCGCGAGGTTTTATACAGCGTAAATGCATAAAACCCCAAAACTAAAAATCCTGTTTCAAGATTCGAACCCTCGTCGCTTCGCTAAGAGCTGCTGCTGCTAGCCAACCCAGCTAGTGCTTGGAACGTGGTCTAGCAATAGATCAAGGGAACATGAACTATGTTGGCTGTAGAATATTCACTTCATGAACTCTTTTTTCATCCATGCAAGAAATTTGTACTTTTCTATATATATATATAACAAATTTTCCCTATTACCGGGTGTAGTTACTCCCACTTTGATTTCGTACGTTGTAGGTAGTATCTATTATATTGGAGAGTACGTACGTGTAGTATGTAGTATGTAAGAATGTTTGGGTAGTATATATACTATTTTGTAGGTAGTATGTAGCATATTTTGAGCATACTTCCTTTTACGTACAAATATGTACGTATTTCACAAATATGATAAAAACATGGGCTTACATGCAATTTTTTCACATAACTCGTTTTGGAGTATCTTAAATATAGTATATGAACATACTAAAAATGATAAAATATTATATATACTACCACATGATAGTATATGAGATATGGGTGTAACTACACCCGGTAGTAGGATGTATTTTGCATATATATATATATATATATATATATATATATATATATATAACAAATGTTTCCTACCACCCGGTGGTAGTTATCACCACTTGCGTTTTGTATGTTGTATGTAGTATCTATCAAATCGGAGAGTATGTACGCGTATTATGTAGTATATAATAATATTTAGGTAGTATATGTACTACTTTTTTGTTAGCATGTATCATATTTTGAGTATACTCCTTTTAGTTACAAATATTTACGTATTTCACAAATATAATAAAAATCATGGGCCAACTTGCAATTTTTTCACGTAACTCACTTTCAACTATCTTATATATAGTATATATGAACATATTTACAATGATAAAGTAGTATATATACTACCACATGTTAGTATATGAGACATGTGGGGTAACTACCCCTAGGTGATAGGATGGATTATATATATATATATATATATCATATTTGAAAAATGTTGAACAAGTGGTTGAAAAATTATTGAATAAGTATTAAAAATGTTGAACAAGTATTTGAAAAATAATGAATAAGTATTAAAAATGTTGAACACGTGTTTGAAAATTTTGAATAAGTATTAAAAAATATTGAACAAGTATTTGAAAAATGTTGAACAGGTATTTGAAAAATGTTGAATAAGTATAAAAAATGTTGAACGAGTATATGAAAAATGGTATTAAAAAATGTTGAACGAGTATATGAAAAATGGTGAACAACTATTTGAAAATGTTGAACAAAAATTTGAAAAATGTTGAACAAGTGTTTAAAAATCTTGAATAAGTATTAAAATTTGTGAACAAGTATTTGAAAAAATGTTTAAATAGGTATTAAAAAATGTTGAATGAGTATATGAAAAACAAGTATTTGAAAATGTTGAATAAGTATTAAAAATGTTGAACAATTATTTAAAAAAATATTGAATAACTATTAAAATATTGAACAAGTATTTGAAAAATGTTGAATAAGCGTTCAGACTATGTTGAACGTGTATACAAAAAATGTTTTTGACATGTAAAAAAATGTAGAGTGAAACAAAAACCAACATAAGAAAACACAAAAGAAAAACAAAAAATGGAGAAGAAAAAAGAACCCCAAAAAAAAACCAAACAAAAAATGGAGAAGAACAAAGAAGAAAAAAGAAAAAAATTGGGCACGCCTTATTGGGCCGGCCCATGAGCGGGGCTGGACGCCCACCTTGTTTTATTTCTTTTTTCTGCCTTTTTTCTGTTTCAGTTTCCTCTTCTTTAAAATAACTAGGACATCTGCCCGTGCGTTGCAACGGGAAAACAATAACTCCATACCTTTCTTTTTATGCTGACTTCACACCATCCTAGTAACGAATTTAGCATAAACGGCACGAGAATCGGGTTATCTAGATGTGATGGAGATAAAACAACTTACAAGAAAACACAAATGTGCTTAGCCGGTCATGGGGGAAGTAGTGGCTTGGACCACGATGAGGTTGGGACGCAGGCAACTGTTGTCTGATGTATTCACTGGGGTTCTATTGCTGTTTAGATGTTGCTAAAACCTCCAAGGGTGTGTGCTGGTAGCTATGGCTGCGGATGTAGTTTGCTTACAGACTTGCTTCATTTTGTTCTGTACGCTGGATGTAGTGGATGGTATGTACTTCCTGGCTGCTGTGTGTCAACTTTTAAACAAGGGTTCATTTGGTTTACCAATGATAATACAACCGAATGTGCTTAGCTGGAATGTCCGGGGACTTAATTGTCCGAACCGTCGCGCGACTGTCAGTGAGACCATTTCGGCTTCCTCCTGCCATATCGTTTGCTTGCAAGAAACTAAGCTCGGCGACGTCAACCCCTTCACTGCCAAGTTCCTGGGTGGAAACAGGCTTTGTCGCTTCGCTCAAAGGCCGGCTTCAGGGACGCGCGGAGGAATTCTGCTTCTGTGGGATGATCAGGTTGTTGACATCTCTGGCGTCTCAATCTCCACTTACTGCTTATCGGCCACGGTTCATGTTCGAGCTTCGGGCACCCTATTCAAAATCACCTGCGTCTATGGCCCTACCGCTTCTAACTTAAAGGAGGCCTTTTACTCTGAGCTTGCAATGCACAAGCCTCCCAGCGGAGCCCTCTGGCTTGCACTAGGGGATTTCAATCAAATCTGACGTGCCTGTGACAAAAACAAAAGAAACGTTGACAGAAGACGCATCAACCGCTTTCGTGCCGTGCTACATAATTGCGAACTCAAGGAGATCCATCTCCAGAATAGGCGTTTCACTTGGAGTAATGAGAGGCAAAACCCAACTCTATGCAAGTTAGACTCGTTCTTTTGCAACGCCGAGTGGGATGTCCAATTCAACACCCACATCCTCCATGCACTTTCATCATCCCTCTCGGATCATTGCCCGCTCTTGCTTGCGGATGATGCCGGCCCTAGAAGGCCACGGACTTTCAAGTTCGAAAATTTCTGGGCATCTCTTCCTGGGTTCACTGAGGTGGTCAACAAAGCTTGGCTTGAGCCCACCAACCATTCTGAGCCTCACCATGTATTTCACCAGAAGCTCAAGAAGACCGGCATCCGCCTCTCTGAATGGAGCAAAGGATTATTCTCGAAGGCTAAACTACACCACCACGCCGCCCTCCTTGTCATCCTTCATCTTGACATGGCCCAAGATGTGCGACCCCTCTCCCCGGCAGAAGCCGAGCTCCGCACTAGGCTCAAAAGAAGGGTCATCGGCTTAGCGGTGCTTGAAAGGGCAAGGAAGAAGCAATGTGCGAGGCTCTCTAACCTTAGGGAAGGGGATGCGAACACCAAGTTCTTTCACCGCCGGGTCAATGCAAGGAGACGAAAAAACCACATCCATCGGATCAAGCACAACAACGGCTGGGTAACTGACCACGCCCACAAAGAGAGCATCATCCACGACCACTTCTCCGGTGTCATGGGTAAGGGTACCCCGAGAAATAAGGATCTTAACTGGGAGGAGCTGGGCATCGAGTGCCACGATTTATCCTCTCTGGCGGCACCTATATCCATGGAGGAGGTGCGGGATGCCATCAATCTTATGCCTACCGACAAGGCGCCAGGCCCGGATGGCTACACGGGGCTCTTCTTCAAGAAATGTTGGGACATTATCAAAGATGACCTCATGCGTGTGATTTCCCTTTTTGGATCCCACCACACGACCAATCTTCACTGGCTCAACTCCGCGAACGTGGTCCTCCTTCCTAAGAAGGAGGGGGCGGAAGAGATATCCGACTACCGGCCGATTAGCCTCATCCATGCAGTCTCCAAAATTATTGCCAAGATTCTCGCCCTACGGCTCAGTCCCCACATGAATGTCCTTGTATCGCATGCCCAAAGTGCCTTCATCAAGACGAGAAGTATCCATGATAACTTTATGTACGTGCGGAATCTCGCTCGCCGACTCCATATGCTCAAGACACCGGCCATGTTATTCAAACTTGACATCAGGAAGGCCTTTGACTCGGTGAAATGGGAGTACATTCTCGACCTCCTTCAACGACGAGGCTTCCCTAGCACGTTTCGAAACTGGATTGCCGCCCTGTTCTGCACTTCTTCCTCGCGCATCCTGTTGAACGGGATTGCCGGTAACCCTATTGCGCACGGAAGTGGACTACGTCAGGGAGACCCGCTGTCTCCCCTGCTCTTCGTTTTAGCTATTGACCCGCTACAAAAAATCATGGAGGTGGCGACGGCTAAAGGCCTGTTCCACAGGATCTGCGGGCGCAAGGCGGTGCTACGAACATCTCTATATGCGGACGACGTGGCGGTGTTTATGGCCCCTATCAAAAAGGACATTGACAACCTCTCCAACATTTTGCGCCTTTTCGGTGACGTCACTGGCCTCGTCACAAATTTCAACAAGAGCTCCGTGGTTCCAATCCGATGTAGAGGCATCAACTTATCTAGTCTGCTTCAGAACCTTCCGGCGGCCCGTGCATCCTTCCCATTGAAATACTTGGGCCTCCCACTCTCGGTGTGGAAGCTCAAGGAGGCCGACTTCCAGTTCTTGGTGGATAAGGTGGCCTCCAAGCTGGTTCCCTGGGATGGTCAGAACATCACTTCCATTGGTCGCACAACACTTATCAAGTCGGTACTCTCCTCCCAGGCGCTATACTTCATCACCTCCCTCATTGTCCCGCTGGGCACCCTTCGCAATGTAAACAAGCTCGAGCGTGCCTTCCTTTGGGCGGGCACGGACAAGACCACCGGTGCAAAATGTAAAGTGAACTGGGATTCGGTGTGTCGGCCTCTTGGATTTGGAGGCCTTGGTGTGCTCAACACGGAAAAATTCGCAAGGGCTATTAGGCTGCGTTGGCTATGGTGTAGGAGATATGCCCTAGAGGCAATAATAAATGTTATTGATTATCTCCCTGTTCATAATTATGTTTATGTTCCATGCTATAACTGCAATGATTCTCGAGTCTACAAATAAAACGAGGCTTGGAGGGAAACTCATGTGCACGTGTGGGATAATAAACGGTAAAATGTATTCCTAGTCAAGCCTCTATGACTGGCTCAAGTATTGCATGATGATCCTGTTTTCCTGATCATGGGCATGACTATGCCGGCAATTTTGAGGGCACAATTGTTGGTAGAACACTTGTGTTGAATCGACCCAAAATTGATGTTATGCTATGAGATACATTCGTCATAAGTTAATGGTTAATAACACAGGAAGTTAATGTTTGCATAATTCCTTAGACCATGAGAGTATCGAGTTTCTTCATGCTTGCTTTATGAACTTTGGGGTTTGTTAAACGTCATCCGTAAATGGGTGGCTATTACGGCGGCTTACGGGTTCATGGAAAAGTATGTCAAGTAACTTGATAGCTCAAGATTGGGATTTGCTCCTCCGACGATGGAGAGATATCTCTGGGCCCTCTCGGTGTTACGGTATCCATCATCGTCTGGCCAGACACAGGGTGATTTGATCACAGGGATGCCGGAACACGGGAACGAGAAAAGAGAACAATACCGGCAACGAGGTAACTGGCATAGTGGACAAGTTGTTGATCCACGGGGATGCCAACGTGTCTCACCTCGGGTATTTGTAACATATCGCGTAGCAACAGGAATAGCACACGGCAACTGGAGGTTCACTCGAATATTCATTCGTGTGGGTATAGGGGTCAATATGGGTGTCCACGGCTCCGATGTTGATCATTGATCGGAAGGGGTTCCGGGTCATGTCTATGCTTCACCGAACCTATAGGGTCACACTCTTAAGGGTCATCTATCTGCTGAATACTAGACGAGGAGTCCGAGAGAAAGTCACTGGAAAAGTTTCGGAGACAACGGAAAAGTTCCGGAGAGAACACCGAAAAAGTTTCGGTAAAACCGAAAAGTTGTTTCGGATAAAACCATTGATCCAAAAAGGTTTCGGCAAGCACCGGGAATGTTTTGGAGGTTGCCAGATTGGTCTGGTAATTTCTGGAATTTTTTCGGAGAAAAAACCGAAAAAGGTTTTCGGAGCTGCCGGAATTGTTTACCGGGTAAACGAAGATGGTTTTAAATTAAACCACCATACCGGAAATGTTCCGGAGCGAGTCCAGATAATTTTAGAGGGTGCCGGAAATGTTCTGGGACCTTCCGGAATTTTTCAGAAGAAATAGTTTCAGAAAACATCTTGTCCCAGCGAGAGGGGACAAGATCCCACGGATCGTGGGGGTTGTTTTTGGGCTGTTTTTTGGGGCGCCCCCTTTAGGGGACAGCCCCTTTGTGGCTGGACAAAGTGTTGGGGGGGGCCCCCATGGTGGGGGGCAGCCCCCACAAATGGTGGAGAGTGTTGGGAGGAAGGTGGGGCCCCATGGGGGAACACCATGGACAAGGGAACATGTTTTCTCCATGTTTGATGGGAACATGTTTCCTTGTTTGGTGGGTGCTTGTTTTGTGGGCTGAAATTTCAGCCCCCCCTCACCCCTTCCACCACTATATAAGGAGGTGGAGAGGAGCTCTCCATCCTCACTCCAACTCTCATACACATGCCATGCATTATCTGGCTTCTTCTCTCCCTCCCACGAAAAGAGTTTCGTAGAGCCGAAAGGCTGTCTGGGTTCCGGTGGGAACTAGTTCTGGACGGCGAAGCCCTGCCGGATAGATGACACCGTATGTGTGCAACTCTGTAGAGAGATCGTAGTTTCGGTCTTAGTTCGAGAGTGCCTCCCGAAGGGCTTTCCGTGTGACCGTCCGAGTTTCGAAGGTCCTCCCGAAGGGCTGTCCGAGTGACAGTCCAAGTTTTGGAGGTCCTCCCGAAGGGCTGTCCGCGACACCGTCCGGGGGACTGTCTGACCGCCTCCCGGAGGGCTGTCCGTGGGGCAGATGAGGGTATACATCCTCGCGGTTGGGAGGTTGTAAAATCCTAGCTGCGGGGATCTGCACCGCCGTTCGTCATCGACTCTACTTCCGCTGCGCTACGAGTCGGTAACGAAAATGATCAAACCTTGTATGCAGTCTCCATAGTGGTCCTGGGCTGGTGCGTAGGTCGGAAATTTTTTGTTTTCTGCTGCATTACCCTACAGTGGCATCAAGAGCCGTGCTATGCGTAGATGCAGGTTGCGATCTAGAATACATAGAGATGTATGGGTGTTGCACAATATAATTAGGTAGTAGATGAGATCTATTGCTGAAAATTATTTGTGCGGGTAGCAGATGAAGTCTGTTACCCGATGTTCTTGTTGCTTCCCTCGAATTTGCATATTTCTGATCTTGATAACAGTATGGTGGAGTTTCAATGTTCTGGCAATCCGCGATCCTTATTGATCAACGAAGTGCTAACAGTTCATTGAATTCCACCGTAGTTAAAAAGAAAGATGAAATTTTGCAGACGAAAGGGCAATGCAGATGTGATCTGCACGGGGGTCACGCGTATGACGAAGTTTAGTATGGGGCTCGAGATTTTATTATCTCGTGTTTCATACACCCTGGAATGTTAATCTAGCGACTTGGATTATCATGCTTGATGATGGACGTTGGTAGCTTCGGTTTGTTTCGAAACCTTAGAAGCCACGTAAAATAAAATTTTGCATGAACCGATTAGAGGCGTCTAACTTGGTTTTGCAGGATGGTTTGCATGTGCATGTGATGTGGTATAGCAATGATTCATAATAATTTGATTATGTATGAGATGACTATATGATGTAAATTGATTAACATGACCTGCGTGTCATGATTCGGCATGATGGCTGGAGCCATATGATTGCACTTTAATGACCTGCGTGTCAACCTTATGTAATGCACTTATTTTATTAGCTATAGAGATAGCAATATTATCTTGTGCATCGATAAGGTGGTGGCAATCTTCGCGAAGGTGAACACCGACGCGAATGCCGGAGACGAAGAAATGAAAGACTTCTCCGTCAGAAAGGGCTATACCATATCATGCTATTATGAATTGCCTGAGATGTTTATCCCTTATGATGCACCCTTCTTGATTGCGCAGTAGTCGCTTTTTATTAGGGTGATCTCTCACTGAAATATCAAGTAGTTAGTGTTCTCCCAAGTGTAGCACCGTCACGGCACCTAACTTTTCGGGGCATTGCATGATCTCCATGGGTGCGAACGATTAGGGATGTGTGAGGCGGGTGAGTTGAGACCTCGCAGCGAGATCACTTGGTTGTCTTGACGTTCAGGCATGAAAGTCATGAGCTCGGAACACACGCATCGAAAGATGAACAAGAATCGCATAGAGATGTGATCGGCAAGTTTGCCTACCGATTGAAGTTCACGCCATGGGTGTTCATCTCGAACCGTGACGTTGAATGGATATGCGGGTCTTGAATCACTCACAATCAATTATGAGAGATATTGATTTGAGTGGGAGCGCACTATAGAATTAACTTGTTTAATTCTCAGTGCAATTAATTTTGAACACTGTCTAAGTGTGGTTTGCATAATAGTTGTAGAATAATGGCTCGCGTTTCCACCTTCCCTATTAAAATTGAATAGCTATTAAACATCTGGTTAAAACTTTACGGTTGGTAACGTAATGTGAGGATTGTCCTCTAGAGTGCCGAGAAGGAATTTGTCCTATCGCATACTTTCGGTATTCTCACACTAATGCTATGGATCATGTGACTCTCGTCCTTCGATCAAAAAGCTAGAATTCCTTTTCAGTCAAAGTGCAATATGTTTGCTTCCATGAGACCCGAACTTCGAAAGTTTGGATAGTTATGTGATATTCATGGAATCTGAAAATCATCTTCAGAGACAGACAAAGGCTAATAGATATGAGATATCCAAAGCAATGTTTGTTTGCAAACTATTAGTAAAGGTGTTTACTATGCATAAGACTGATAAGAGAGGGATCCAGGAGAACGCCTGTCATATGATGAAAGGTGAATAAAACAACAACTTAAAGAGAAAGGAAGTGTCCGAAGGGTGTTAGTAAGATTTTCACGCCTAGGAAGTCCGGGGCTAACGCCACTCTTAAGTTGGGTGCTTCTTCTGAGAGTAGGAGAATTACTGAAAGTTAAACTGTTAGAAGTATAATGGCAATAGGAAAGAAGACTGGAATATCCAGCTCATGTATGAATGTCATACAAGTTTTTGATGTATAGAAGGCTGGTCAAAGATATAGTTCTTAGGAATTATGGTTAAACATGTTAATCACTAATTCTTGGGTATTGTGAGTTAATCACAATGATACCCGCTCGATTGCATTCTGTTGCAACTCGATGCAAGAACTACTATGGCCTGAAAGACTAGCCAGGAATGAGGTTTAGATACACACAGGGAACATAGTAAATGTTACTATACCTTCCATTAGTGTATTCCCTATGTATTTACTTTCATAATTCATTTAGAGTTTCATACACTCTAGCCCTTTGCATAAGGTATTTTGCAAGAAGGTTATTCATAAGAGAACTTATGATGTTCGGTGTTATGAATAACATAAGGGCCATACTTTCATTATGAATGAGATGTATGTTATGAATATTGATAATAATACATTATCTCTGTATTTACTTTCATAATTCATTTAGAGTTTCATACACTCTAGCCCTTTGCATAAGGTATTTTGCAAGAAGGTTATTCATAAGAGAACTTATGATGTTCGGTGTTATGAATAACATGAAGGGCCATGCTTCCATACAGGATGGGATGTATGCTATGAATATTGATGGTAATATGATACATCCATAACACTGACGCTAAATGTCGCAAGACTAAAAGAATACCACACAAGTGTGGCACTGCATTTGGTCACATTGGAGAAACCCGCATGGAAAATTCCATTATGATGGATTTTGAAGTCGTTTGATTTTGAACTGCACTGCATCTATTCCAGTCCGCCAATGATTGGTGGGTGAGTCAATCTGACAACAACATTCCGAACCGGAAGGCGATGGCTTCGTTAACCATGCTTGCCTCTTGGATCATTTGGAACGAAAGAAATGCACGCATCTTCCGTCAAAAGAGCGCACCTCCGATGAGTCTGCTGAGCAATATCAAGACCGAGGCGGCGGTTTGGGTCACCGCGGGTGCCAAACACTTGGGTACTATGATGCTGGGAGAGTAACGACCTTAGTATTGATAGTCTGTTGTAATGCTCTATTGTAACACAACAAACTCTATTCTCTCTTAATTAATAGATGAGGCAAATCTTTTGCCTCCGTTTAAAAAAAAAAACAACTTACAAGAGTTTTTGAGCGTGAACATTCGTAGTCTGTCTTCCAGCGAGATGTGCTCTCGAATCGTCAGATTGCCTTGCGCATGCAGTCAATGCATTTTTATTAGATTTAGGTGTACATGAATTCTTTTGATGTGGTCGCACTTAAGATTCTGCTTTCTCGCTGCTGCTGTCCCTCTTTTGTCTCTCTGCGTCTCTCTTCATTATTCTCACAGGTTTTCTTTCTCTCACGGATATGGCGATTTCTAGTAACCAGACCAATTACCGTTTCTCTGATCCCTCCAAGAAACATTATCACCCTCTGAATATAATTAGATGATTTTGAACGCAAACATAGACCCAATAGGATAAACATAATTGAATTGGTGTGCACATAAAGAAAAGAATAATGTATGTTCAGATATGATTTGGCAATGGACAATTTTTTTCGTTCTTACTGTCATCCTCCTTGAAGTCAAGAGCAGACATACATGCATAATACCATCGGGTATGCCACATGATTATTTTATATTGACCTTTACATAACTTCCTCACGTCTCATATGTTTTATCTTTTCTTTTATGAGATGATGTTTATCCTTTTTTAGTTCCTATTGCATATGGCCATCAACCAAAATAACTGTGATCTACTCCCCTCGCTCATGGATATCCTTTAGTAGAAGAGAAAGCAAACTGCACACACATATCGTCCACTGAACATAATGTACCAAGAAAAGGTAGCTTTTTTTAGGGGTCCAAGAAAAAGTGGCTAGCCCATGTGGTTCCTCATGCTAGGATGTTCCAAGAGGTTCCAAGTTCGAGTCATATCAATGCAGAACATGTATATACGAAATCAAAGGATGACGTATGAAAAATCATGGAAGCAAATAAAACTGAAAAAACAAACCTCCCTCTACAAAAACTGGACAAAACAAACCTCCCTTTAATATTAGGTACAGATAAAATAAATAGGTAGTATAGAAAAAAAATCGTTGGACAACAAAATTGCCGCCTTCAAAAGAAGCCACTAAAACATAATAATGCCTATAATAATTATAGACATTGTAGCAGGGAGAGCAGCTATGTTGCCTCGACATCTTCAACGTTATCTCCGCCTGGTCCGATGCAACACTCCCAGACATCACTGCAAGCGAAAGCGGCACCATTTTCGGATGTCATCGATGCTTGAGGCAACACTGCTTGGCAAACTCGGTATCGTGACACGTGGTCGTGACGGAGACGATCATGTCAACCATGCACGGTTACAAAGTAACAACCTCGTCTAGCCATTGTCGATTCATCTTTGGTCGGGCATGCGTCGATGGAGGTTCCGAACTTGGGTGAGAACCTGGAGAATCCACATCGAGCTACACAATACCCGAAGCAGGCTGATTGATTTGTCTCTCGAAGCTGAATGATCTGGTATAGCTAGGTGGTCTTTCTTTTTTCTGTATTATTTCATACTCTCATCTTGATTGCTCCCAATAAACTGAAGCCAGGTAGCTTCCGTATATCCAGCTCGTTGTTGCTGGCCATCACGACCAGAAGGATCAATCCAACAGGTATCCAGTAGTCAGCTTTGTACATGTACCAGAGATCGATCAGGTTCTAACATATGTTTCTCTCTTCTCTCCACCTACAATTTTATCTCAATCGCCCACTTCCTCTCTTCAACAGCGGCACAAAAGGCAGCATCAACAGTTCACATACCCGAAGTAGCAAACAGAGAAATTCATCTCGATTGATCTCTCTTACTTTTTCTCTTATTCTCTCTCTGGTCCTTTCTTTTCACTACACAAAAGCAGTACACAAAGCAAATCAGCACAAAATCAGCAGCGCCACAAACTTGAAGGAATCATACCCTTGTAACAAGTACAATCTCGATGGGGGGAAGTTGTAACAAGGTCGCCATCTGTGCCGAGGCGACCCAGCCCGTCGACCTGACGTGGTCTCTGGATCCAGCCGGTCGTTGTGGTCTGGGGCCATCTGGCCGCTGTCGATGGCGCGTACAGCGCCGTGGCCTCCATCGTCAATCGTCGTTTCTGAGACTGCGACCTCACCGGGGCCGAGCTCGTGGTCCGCCGCCCTCCTTAGGCTCTGCACGCCGCCTTTTGCCAGGTACTGCGCCACTGTTCCTGTCCGTCCGAGCTCGCGCGTGGGTGCCGAACTACCGAGACGTGGGTGGCGCGGGGGCATGGATCCCTTGCACGGCGGAAGGCCACCACGCAGAGCTCACGTTTCTCCACAATGCGCGGCCGTGCTGTTGAATCGCAAGTTGTAGGCCAGTTTAAGCGGCGACCCGATCCTGCTACTTATTGGCGCCCGTGATGGACGGGCCTGAAACAGATTAGAGTTCATACGCCTTACATCTCGCCACGTGTTTTGATCCCGGATCCTATGTGTATTGTCTTCGGTAGCGTTTTTTTTTTTTTTTGAGAAATGTCTTCGGTAGCGTCTGATCTCTTTCGTTTCGGTTGGGACATAGGGCGAGCACAGAAGGAAATAGGCGTAGGACCTGGGCTGTTGGAGCCCAATTTACAAAGGAGACAATCAGGCGTACCTGGGCTGTTGGACATAAATCGGACGTGTAGACATGTTATATGCTGTTTTAATTCTCAGCCGTTAATTTTATGGCTAACACCGAATTAACGGATACAAATAGGAGACCGATGGAGAACTATTAAAGGTTCCTCCCTTTAATATTAGGTAAAGATTCGAGATTTCAAAAAAAAAATCCAAATATATTAGTAAATTCTGAAAATTTATTTAAGAAATCATAAAATGCATCATGGATTAAAAAAAATTCTTGACTTTGAAAAAATGTTCAAATTTTCAGAAAAAATGTTCACGATTTTAGAAAAAAAAATAACGGGAAATAAAATATGCTCATGATTTTGAAAAAATGTTTGCATATTCTGAAAAATGTTCACGAATTCAAAAAATGTTCATGAATTTCTAAAAATTGTTCACAAAAATCAAATAAATGTTCATAAATTACAAAAAAAATATTCAATGATTTAAAAGATGTTCACTGACTTAATAAATGTTCATTAATTCAAAAAATGTTTATGCGTTTCAAAAAATGTTCGTCAAAGCCAAAACATTGTTCCTGAATTGCAAAAATTGTTCCCAATTTTCAAAAAATGTTCGCCGATTCAGAAAATGTTCATAAATTTCAATAAAAAAGCATGAATTTATATAAAAAAAATCATGAATTCAGAAAATGTTCACAATTTGGAAAAATGTTCGCAAATCTGTAAAAAAGGTTCAAAATTTTGAAAAATGTTCGCAAATTTGTAAAAAATGTTCACGGATTTGAAAAATGTCATGATTTTTAAAAATGTTCATAAAATTCTAAAAAATGTTCATGATTTCAAAAAATGTTCACAAACTTGAAAGATGTTGGCAAAAAAATAAAAAAAATAAAAGAAAAAGAAAAGGAAACATAAACGATAAAATAAAACGGAAAACAAACAAGAAAAAACCGAAATGAAAACAAAAAGCCGGTTCAGGGAAGGTTCTAGAACAAAACCGGTGGTATAAAACACTATATTGGGCCGGCCGAAAACACTCAATCTGGCGCACAGGGGATACGCGCGATGTCGCTGGCGGGCGACCTATGCGCCGAATAGGGATCGCCAGGTCAACCACCCGGAGACAGGGATCTCGCGCGCCCAGCTATGCATGCTGGCCTTGTTCGGACCAGCGATACGGCCACGACAAGGCCCCCATGCCGGCCCAGAAGGTTCAAGACTACCCTGGTGTACATCCAGTCGTCGCACGCGGTTCAGAATCCCATTGCATAGGGAGCACAAGCCCCTCTTCCCCCCTCCCGGTCGCCCGGTCAAGCGACTCGGGCGGCGGCTAATAAGGTTCGTGAGCGCAGCCACCTCCATTCCTCGCCCCCTTGGGCGGCGGCTAAGGTCAGGCGACTCGGGCGGCGAATAACTATTATGGCGAAATGTGTTGAACGAAGAGGAAAACGCCTCGAGAACCATGGTGCATCAGGAACATGATCTTGTCTCCAATCTTGGATTTGGTTTGCTTGAGTACTTCTGCCCAGCTATTAATGATTACACGTTTGTCCTTATAATATGTGTATGTACATGTGAGACTCTTGTCAGCATTCAGAATAATCCTCATTAGACCCGGTTCAACTTGTAGGTTTTGGCTAGCATATATGGGTAGTTTCTGTCGTTGGAAAATAAATGTAATAGAGTAAGAATTATATTTAGTGTACAAATAGTATTTTAAGAAAATGCAGCTGAATAGAATTATTACCAGTAGTTTCTTGTTAATGTTGGACTTTGTCAAAGTATGAAGCAGTGGCACATATGAATGGTCAGTTGGTCCAGTACGATAGATGCGCGTAAACCAGCCCATATCCCTAACAAACATGATTACATGGCCAATGTCTTGCCATCCTGTTGTTGTCCCTTTCGTACTACGAATATTGTTGATTTTTTTATGATGCATGGAAGTAATAGGCTAAAATGGTATGTGTAAGTAAAATTGTTAGACAAACAACCTATTTGGAAGTAAGAAGTAGTCATCAATGTGACATTAGCACAAATAAAACTAAGTAGTAGAAAAAGACTTATGTTGTGCAAATGATATGTGAATGCATTTATGTTTGAGGATGCTTACATGGATCATGTAACATCACAAAATTAATTTTTTTGAAATGTTATATAATTAATAATAATGATTGTTTCACTTTGGTCTTATTTGAATTTCAGTAGGATTTAAAACTTTTGGAGTTAATGAATATTGAATTGAGAGGGAATAAAATGACTTTCCCGAATATTTCAAATGGATCTTATTTAGGATTTTGAGAATATTCATAAGGTTTCTAATTCAAACACGAGAGAGGATGACGTGACTTCCTCAAATAATAAATTGTAGCACAATTATTCTCTTATTTGGATTTTGTTATTTAAAACAAATTTAGCTCAAGAATAAAATAAAAGAGAGAAGATAAAATGACTTCTTCAATATAAAAAGAGTTGGAAAATGATTTTCATAATATTTTGGAGTGACCAAAGTTACTTGAGAATTAGTTTTAATACTCAAATTAATTAATTGCAAAAATAATATATTTTAAGAAAACTACATTTTGCTAGAATAAAATGTGTGTAGAGAATTTTGTGTTTTTTTGGATTTGTTTGAATCTTATTCAAATTTATTAGGACCCCTAAACCCACTCTATTTTATTAAATAAAAAGAAAATATTATTTTTTTTGGACTCAATCCGCTCCAACCGAGGCGTGATACGTCTTCGTCGTATCTATAATTTTTTATTGTTTCATGTCAATATCCTACTATTTCCACATACTATTTGCAACAATTTATATTTTTTGGGGACTAGCATATTAATCCAGTGCCCACTGTCAGTTCCTGTTTGTTGCATGTTTTTTTGTTTCGCAGAAAATCCATATCAAACGAAGTCCAAACATGATAAAATTTAGAAAGATTTTTTTTGGAATATATGTGATTTTTGGGAGAAAGAATTAATGCAAGTGTTGGGGAACGTCGCATGGGAAACAAAAAATTTCCTACGCACACGCAAGATCTATCCATGGTGATGAGCATCTACGAGAGGGAGAGTGAATCTACATACCCTTGTAGATCGCTAAGCGGAAGCGTTAAGAAATGCGGTTGATGTAGTCGAACGTCTTCGCGATCCAAATCGCAAGTCGTCCCTCGATCTAAACACGATCTAGTGCCGAACGGACGGCACCTCCGCGTGCAACACACGTACGGCTTGATGATGCCTTCACCTCCTCGATCCAGCGAGCGATGGTGAAGTAGTGGATGAGTTCCGGCAGCACGACGGCGTGGTGATGGTGGTGAGGAACAATCTCTGCAGGGCTTCGCCAAGCACTATGGAGATTGTGACGGGAGGAACTAGAGGGTTAGGGTTGCCGGCACACGGCTTGGGAAATCTTGATGTATCCCGTGTGCTAGCCCTGCCCCTCTATTTATATGTTGAGCCCTGGGGTCTAAACTTGGAGAGAAAACCTCCACAAGGTCGGTTTTGCCAGCACAAGGTCGGTTTGGCCCGCACGGAAAGAGTCCCACTCGGATTCCAGCAGTACCGCGTACAAGCGGTAGTACCGCTCATGAGCGGTAGTACCGCTTGAGCGGTAGTACCGCTTCACAGAAGCGGTAGTACTGCCTTACCAGCGGTAGTACCGCTTAAGGCAGCAGCAAAACTTCCTTTTGCATTTTCCAATACCTCGTGGGCTTTACCCCTTTGGTCCATATAAAGTGTTGCTGCACCCGAACACTTCGGTAAACATCCGGATCCCCTTCCGGTGAATTCCGGAACCCTTCCGGAGATCAAAACACTATTATCACATATATCAATCTTTACCTCCGGACTCTTCCGGAGATCCTCGTCATGTCCGGGATTTTATCCGGGACTCCGAACAACCTTCGGTCACCAACACAATAACTCAACTATACTAATCGTCACCAAACGTTAAGTCTGTAGACCCTGCGGGTTCGAGAACTATGTAGACATGACCGAGACACCTCTACGGTCAATAACCAATAGCGGGACCTGGATGCCCATATTGATTCTACGAAGATCTATATCGGTCGAACCTCTATGTCAAGGATTCAGTTAATCCCATATGCTGTTCCCTTTGTTCTTCGGTATGTTACTTGCCCGAGATTCGATCGTCGGTATCTCTATACCTAGTTCAATCTCGTTATCGGCAAGTCTCTTTACTCGGTCCGTAATACAAGATCTCGTGGCTAACACTTTAGTCACATTGCTTGCAAGGCTCATTGTGATGTTGTATTACCGAGTGGGCCCTGAGATACCTCTCCGTCACACGGAGTAACAAATCCCAGTCTTGATCCATGCCAACCCAACAAACACCCTCAGAGATACCTGTAGAGCATCTTTATAGTCACCCCGTAACGTTGCGACGTTTGATACACACAAGGTATTCCTCCGGTGTCAGTGAGTTGCATGATCTCATGGTCATAGGAACAGATACTTGACATGCAGAAAACAATAGCAATAAACTGACACGATCATAGGCTACGTTTATAGTTTGGGTCTTGTCCATCACATCATTCTCCTAATGATGTGATCCCGTTATCAAATGACATCTCATGTCCATGGCTAGGAAACCTTCACCATCTTTTGATCAACGAGCTAGTTAACTAGAGGCTTACTAGGGACACAGTGTTGTCTATGTACCCACACATGTATTTGAGTTTCCAATCAATACAATTATAGCATGGATAATAAACGATTATCATGAACAAGGAAAAATATTATAATAACCAATTTATTATTGCCTCTAGTGTTGGGGAACGTTGCATGGGAAACAAAAATTTTCCTACGCACACGCAAGATCTATCCATGGTGATGAGCATCTACGAGAGGGAGAGTGAATCTATATACCCTTGTAGATCGCTAAGCGGAAGCGTTAAGAAACGCGGTTGATGTAGTCGAACGTCTCCACGATCCAAATCGCAAGTCGTCCCTCGATCCGATCACGAACTAGTGCCGAACGGACGGCACCTCCGCGTTCAACACACGTACGGCTTGATGACGCCTTCACCTCCTCGATCCAGCGAGCGATGATGAAGTAGTAGATGAGTTCCGGCAGCACGACGGCGTGGTGATGGTGGTGAGGAACAATCTCTGCAGGGCTTCGCCAAGCACTACGGAGATTATGACGGGAGGAACTAGAGGGTTAGGGTTGCCGGCACACGGATTGGGAAATCTTTATGTATCCCGTGTGCTAGCCCTGCCTCTCTATTTATATGTTGAGCCCTGGGGTCTAAACTTGGAGAGAAAACCTCCACAAGGTCGGTTTTGCCCGCACAAGGTCGGTTTGGCCCGCACGGAAAAAGTCTAACTCGGATTCCAGCAGTATCGCGTACAAGCGGTTGTACCGCTCACGAGCGGTAGTACCGCTTGAGCGGTAGTACTGCTCACGAGCGGTAGTACCGCTTCACACAAGCGGTAGTACCGCTTACGCGGTAGTACTGCCTTACACGCGGTAGTACCGCTTAAGGCAGCAGCAAAACTTCCTTTTGCACTTTCCAATACCTCGTGGGCTTTACCCCTTTGGCCCATATAAAGTGTTGCTGCACCCGAACACTTCGGTAAGCACCCGGAACCCCTTCCGGTGAATTCCGGAACCCTTCCGGAGATCAAAACACTATTATCCCATATATCAATCTTTACCTCCGGACTCTTCCGGAGATCCTCGTCATGTCCGGGATCTTATCCAGGACTCCGAACAACCTTCGGTCACCAACACAATAACTCAACTATACTAATCGTCACCAAACGTTAAGTGTGTAGACCGTGCGGGTTCGAGAACTATGCAGACATGACCGAGACACCTCTACGGCCAATAACCAATAGCGGGACCTGGATGCCCATATTGGCTCCTACATATTCTACGAAGATCTATATCGGTCGAACCTCTATGTCAAGGATTCAGTTAATCCCGTACGCTGTTCCCTTTGTTCTTCGGTATGTTACTTGCCCGAGATTCGATCGTCGGTATCTCTATACCTAGTTCAATCTCGTTACCGGCAAGTCTCTTTACTCGTTCCGTAATACAAGATCCTGTGGCTAACTCTTTAGTCACTTTGCTTGCAAGGCTCATTGTGATGTTGTATTACCGAGTGGGCCCTGAGATACCTCTCCGTCACACGGAGTAAGAAATCCCAGTCTTGATCCATGCCAACGTAACAGACACCCTCGGAGATACCTATAGAGCACCTTTATAGTCACCCAGTTACGTTGCGACGTTTGATACACACAAGGTACTCCTCCGGTGTCAGTGAGTTGCACGATCTCATGGTCATAGGAACAGATACTTGACATGCAGAAAACAATAGCAATAAACTGACACGATCGTATGCTACGTTTATAGTTTGGGTCTTGTCCATCACATCATTCTCCTAATGATGTGATCCCGTTATCAAATGACATCTTATGTCCATGGCTAGGAAACCTTCACCATCTTTTGATCAACGAGCTAGTCAACTAGAGGCTTACTAGGGACACAGTGTTGTCTATGTACCCACACATGTATTTGAGTTTCCAATCAATACAATTATAGCATGGATAGTAAACGATTATCATGAACAAGGAAATATAATAATAACCAATTTATTATTGCCTCTAGGGCATATTTCCAACATCTAGGGCATATTTCCAACAGTCTCCCACTTGCACTAGAGTCAATAATCTAGTTCACATCACTATGTGATTTACATTGTAATGAATCGAACACCCATGCAGTTCTGGTGTTGTTCGTGTTTAGCCCTTGGAAGAGGTTTAGTCATCGGATCTGCAACATTCAGATCCGTGTGTACTTTGCAAATATTTATGTCGTCATCCTTGATGTAATCGCGGATGGAATTGAAACGTCGCTTTATGTGTCTGGTCCTCTTGTGAAATCTTGGTTCCTTGGCTAGAGCAATGGCACCAGTATTATCACAAAACAGAGTCATTGGGTTAAGCGCACTAGGCACTACTCCAAGATCTGTCATGAACTCCTTCATCCAGACACCTTCCTTCGCCGCCTCCGAGGCAGCGATGTACTCCGCTTCGCATGTAGAATCAGCTACCACGCTTTGCTTGGAACTGCACCAGCTAACCGCACCCCCATTAAGAATAAATACGTATCCGGTTTGCGACTTAGAGTCATCCGGATCAGTGTCAAAGCTTGCATCGACGTAACCTTTTACTACGAGCTCTTGATCACCTCCATAAACGAGAAACATGTCCTTAGTCCTTTTCAGGTACTTCAGGATATTCTTGACCGCCGTCCAGTGTTCCATTCCTGGATCACTTTGAAACCTTCCGACCATACTTATGGCAAGGCTGACATCGGGTCTTGTGCACAGCATTGCATACATGATAGAGCCTATGGCTGAAGCATAGGGGATGACACTCATCTTTTCTCTATCTTCTGCAGTCACTGGGCATTGAGTCTTACTCAACTTCACACCTTGCAAAACAGGCAAGAACCCCTTCTTGGACTGATCCATTTTGAACTTTCTTCAAAATCTTATCAAGGTATGTGCTTTGTGAAAGTCCTATTAAACGTCTTGATCTATCTCTATAGATCTTGATGCCTAATATGAAAGCAGCTTCTCCTAGGTCCTTCATTGAAAAACTCTTGTTCAAATATTCCTTCACGCTTTCCAACATTTCTATATTGTTTCCAATCAGTAATATGTCATCCACATATAATATTAGAAACGCTATAGAGCTCCCACTCACTTTCTTGTAAATACAAGCTTCTCCGTAAACTTGTATAAACTCGAACGCTTTGATCACCTCATCAAAGTGAAGATTCCAACTTCGAGATGCTTGCACCAGTCCATAAATGGATCGCTGGAGTTTGCAAACTTTGTCAGCATTCTCTGGATCGACAAAACCTTCTGGTTGCATCATATACAACTCTTCCTTAAGGAAACCGTTAAGGAACGCTGTTTTGACATCCATCTGCCAAATTTCATAATCAAAAAAGGCAGCTATTGCTAACATGATTCTGACGGACTTAAGCATCGCTACGGGTGAGAAGGTCTCATCGTAGTCAACTCCTTGAACTTGTGAAAAACCCTTTGCCACAAGTCGAGCTTTATAGACGGTGACATTACCGTCCGCGTCCGTCTTCCTATTAAAGATCCATTTATTCTGAATGGCCTTACGCCCTTCAGGTAATACTTCCAAAGTCCACTCTTTGTTTTCATACATGGATCCCATCTCGGATTTCATGGCCTCTAACCACTTCTCGGAATCCAGGCCCATCATCGCTTCTCCATAGCTCGTAGGTTCATCGTTGTCCAACAACATGACCTCTAAGACAGGGTTGCCGTACCACTCAGGAGCAGTACGCGTCCTTGTCGACCTACGAGGTTCGATAGCAACTTGATCCGAAGCTTTATGATCATCATCAACTTCCTCTTCAGCTGATGTAGGCTCTACAGAAACATCTTTCTGCACTGCGCTACTCTCAGGTTGAAGTAAAGGTTCAACAACCTCATCAAGTTCTATCTTCCTCCCACTCAATTCTTTCGAGAGAAACTCTTTCTCAAGAAATGTTCCGTTTTAGCGACAAACACTTTGCCTTCGGATCTGAGGTAGAAGGTATACCCAACTGTCTCTTTTGGGTATCCTATGAAGACACATTTCTCCGCTTTGGGTTCCAGCTTTTCAGGCTAAAGCTTTTTGACATAAGCATCACATCCCCAAACTTTAAGAAACGACAACTTTGGCTTCTTGCCAAACCAAAGTTCATATGGCGTTGTCTCAACGGATTTCGATGGTGCCCTATTTAAAGTGAATGCAGCTGTCTCTAATGCATAACCCCAAAACGATAGTGGCAAATCGGCAAGAGACATCATAGATCGCACCATATCCAATAAGGTTCGATTACGACGTTCGGACACACCATTACGCTGTGGTGTTCCAGGCGGTGTCAGTTGTGAAACAATTCCACATAGTCTTAAGTGACTGCCAAACTCATAACTCAGATATTCTCCTCATCGATCAGATCGTAGGAATTTAATCTTCTTGTTACGATGATTCTCAACTTCACTCTGAAATTGTTTGAACTTTTCAAACGTTTCAGACTTGTGTTTCATTAAGTAAATATACCCATATCTACTTAAGTCATCAATGAAGGTGAGAAAGTAACGATAACCACCGCGCGCCTCAATACTCATCGGACCGCACACATCAGTATGTATGATTTCCAACAAGTCACTTGCCCGTTTCATTGTTCCAGAGAACGGCGTTTTAGTCATCTTGCCCATGAGGCATGGCTCGCATGTGTTAAGTGATTCAAAATCAAGTGAGTCCAAAAGTCCATCAACATGGAGCTTCCTCATGCGTTTTACACCAATATGACCTAAACGGCAATGCCACAAGAAAGTGGTATTATCATTATCAATTCTACATCTTTTGGCATCAATGTTATGAACATGTGTATCATTACTATCGAGATTCAATAAGAATAAACCCCTCACTTCGGGTGCATGACCATAAAAGATATTACTCATATAAATAGAACAACCATTATTCTCTGATTTAAATGAGTAACCGTCTCGCAATAAACAAGATCCAAATATAATGTTCATGCTTAACGCAGGCACTAAATAACAATTATTCAGGTTCATCACTAATCCCGATGGTAATTGAAGAGCGAGCGTGCCGACGGCGATCACATCAACCTTGGAACCATTTCCCACGCGCATCGTCACTTCATCGTTTGCCAGCCTCCGTCTATTCCGCAGTTCCTGTTTAGAGTTGCAAATGTGAGCAACCGCACCGGTATCAAATACCCAGGCACTACAACGAGAGTTGGTAAGGTACACATCAATAACATGTATATCATATATACCTTGTTTGTTGTTGGCCGCCTTCTTGTCAGCCAAATACTTGGGGCAGTTCCACTTCCAGTGTCCAGTTCCCTTGCAATGAAAGCACACAGTTTCTGGTTTGGGTCCAGCCTTGGGTTTCTTCACGGGAGGAGCAACTGCTTTGCCACTCTTCTTGGAGTTACCCTTCTTACCCTTGCCATTTTTGTTGAAACTAGTGGTTTTATTGACCATCAACACTTGATGCTCCTTCTGAATTTCATACTCAGCGACTTTCAACATCGCAAACAGCTCGGCGACTGACTTGTTCATCCCGTGCATGTTATAGTTCAACACGAAGCTCTTGCAGCTAGGTGGCAATGATTGAAGAACTCTGTGAGTGATAGCCTCTGGCGGAAGGGGCATCCCTAATTCAGCCAGACGGGTGGAGTACCCAGACATTCTGAGTATGTGATCACTAACAGACCCGTTCTCCTCCATCTTGCAAGTATAGAACTTATCGGAGGTCTCATACCTCTCGATCCGGGCATTCTTCTGAAAGATAAACCTCAACTCCTGGAACATCTCATATGCTCCATGACGTTCAAAACGTCTTTGAAGTCCCGGTTCTAAGCCATACAAAATTGCACATTGAACTATTGAGTAATCATCAGAGCGAGCCTGCCAGGCGTTCACAACGTCTAGAGACTCAACTAGAGCGGGTGGATCACCAAGCGGTGCATCAAGGACATAAGCCTTCTGGGAAGCCGTAAGGATAATCCTTAGATTACGGGCCCAGTCCACAAAGTTACTTCCATCATCTTTCAACTTAGCTTTCTCTAGGAACGCATTAAAATTCAGGGGTCCTACCGCGCGAGCCATGATCTACAACATAAATATAGCAAAGACTACTTATACTATTGTTCAAGATAATGAGTTTAGTTAATCATATTACTTAAAAAACTCCCACTCAAATTGACATCCCTCCGGTCATTCGAGTGTCACATGATCCAAATCCACCAACTCAAGTCTGATCATCACGTGAGTTGAGGTGGTTTCAATGGTGAACATCTTCATGTTGATCATATCTACTATATGACTCATGTTCGACCTTTCGGTCTCTTGTGTTTCGAGGCCATGTCTGTACATGCTAGGCTCGTCAAGTTTAACCCAAGTGTTCCGCACGTGCAACACTGGCTTGCACCCGTTGTATGCGAACGTAGAGTCTATCACACCCGATCATCACGTGGTGTCTCGAAACGACGAACTTTCGCAACGGTGCACACTCGGGGAGAACACAATTTTATCTTGAAATTTAAGTGAGGGATCACCTTATAATGCTACCGTCGTCCTAAGCAAAATAAGATGCATAAAAGGATTAACATCACATGCAAATCATAAGTGACATGATATGGCCATGAACTTGTGCTTTTGATCTCCATCTCCAAAGCACCGGCATGATCTCCATCATCACCGGCATGACACCATGATCTCCATCATCTTGATCTCCATCAACGTGTCGCCATGAGGTTGTCGCGCCGACTGTTGCTTCCACGACTATTGCTAACTCATAGCGATAAAGTAAAGCAAAACGGCGAAAATAATTAAAGACAACTCTATGGCTCCTGCCAGTTGCCGTACTCATCGACATGCAAGTCATGATATTCTATACAACACATGATCATCTCATACATCACATATATCTCATCATGTAATTGGCCATATCACATCACAACATACCCTGCAAAAACAAGTTAGACGTCCTCTAATTGTTGTTGCAAGTTTTACGTGGCTGCTACGGGTATCTAGCAAGAACAATTCTTACCTACGCAAAAACCACAACGGTGATACAAAAAATGCTTTTCAACCTTCTCAAGGACCGCCTTTGTCAAATCCGATCCGACTAAAGTAGGAGAGACAGACACCCGCCAGCCATCTTTATGCAACGAGTTACATGTCAGTTGATGGAACCGGTCTCTCGTAAGCGTACGAGTAATGTTGGTCCGAGCCGCTTCATCCCACAATACTGCCGAAACAAGAAAAGACCAAGGGAGGAAGCAATCTGAATATCAACGCCCACAAACTCCTTTGTGTTCTACTCGAGATCTCATCTACACATAGACCTAGCTCTGATACCACTGTTGGGAAACGTCGCATGGGAAACAAAAATTTTCCTACGCACACGCAAGATCTATCCATGGTGATGAGCATCTACGAGAGGGATAGTGAATCTACATACCCTTGTAGATCGCTAAGCGGAAGCGTTAAGAAACGCGGTTGATGTAGTCGAACGTCTTCGCGATCCAAATCGCAAGTCGTCCCTCGATCTAAACACGATCTAGCGCCGAACGGACGGCACCTCCGCGTTCAACACACGTACGGCTTGATGACGCCTTCACCTCATCGATCCAGCGAGCGATGGTGAAGTAGTGGATGAGTTCCGGCAGCACGACGGCATGGTGATGGTGGTGAGAAACAATCTCTGCAGGGCTTCGCCAAGCACTATGGAGATTGTGACGGGAGGAACTAGAGGGTTAGGGTTGCCGGCACACGGCTTGGGAAATCTTGATGTATCCCGTGTGCTAGCCCTGCCCCTCTATTTATATGTTGAGCCCTGGGGTCTAAACTTGGAGAGAAAACCTCCACAAGGTCGGTTTTGCCCGCACAAGGTCGGTTTGGCCCGCACGGAAAGAGTCCCACTCGGATTCCAGCAGTACCGCGTACAAGCGGTAGTACCGCTCATGAGCGGTAGTACCGCTTGAGCGGTAGTACCGCTTCACACAAGCGGTAGTACCGCTTACGCGGTAGTACTGCCTTACCAGCGGTAGTACCGCTTAAGGCAGCAGCAAAACTTCCTTTTGCACTTTCCAATACCTCGTGGGCTTTACCCCTTTGGTCCATATAAAGTGTTGCTGCACCCGAACACTTCGGTAAACATCCGGAACCCCTTCCGGTGAATTCCGGAACCCTTCCGGAGATCAAAACACTATTATCACATATATCAATCTTTACCTCCGGACTCTTCTGGAGATCCTTGTCATGTCCGGGATTTTATCCGGGACTCCGAACAACCTTCGGTCACCAACACAATAACTCAACTATACTAATCGTCACCAAATGTTAAGTGTGTAGACCCTGTGGGTTCGAGAACTATGTAGACATGACCGAGACGCCTCTACAGTCAATAACCAATAGCGGGACCTGGATGCCCATATTGGTTCCTACATATTCTACGAAGATCTATATCGGTCGAACCTCTATGTCAAGGATTCAGTTAATCCCGTATGCTATTCCCTTTGTTCTTCGGTATGTTACTTGCCCGAGATTCGATCGTCGGTATCTCTATACCTACTTCAATCTTGTTATCGGCAAGTCTCTTTACTCGGTCCGTAATACAAGATCTCGTGGCTAACACTTTAGTCACATTGCTTGCAAGGCTCATTGTGATGTTGTATTACCGAGTGGGCCCTGAGATACCTCTTCGTCACACGGAGTAACAAATCCCAGTCTTGATCCATGCCAACCCAACAGACACCCTCGGAGATACCTGTAGAGCATCTTTATAGTCACCCAGTAATGTTGCAACGTTTGATACACACAAGGTATTCCTCCGGTGTCAGTGAGTTGCATGATCTCATGGTCATAGGAACAGATACTTGACATGCAGACAACTATAGCAATAAACTGACATGATCATAGGCTACGTTTATAGTTTGGGTCTTGTCCATCACATCATTCTCCTAATGATGTGATCCCGTTATCAAATGACATCTCATGTCCATGGCTAGGAAACCTTCACCATCTTTTGATCAACGAGCTAGTTAACTAGAGGCTTACTAGGGACACAGTGTTGTCTATGTACCCACACATGTATTTGAGTTTCCAATCAATACAATTATAGCATGGATAATAAACGATTATCATGAACAAGGAAATATAATAATAACCAATTTATTATTGCCTCTAGGGCATATTTCCAACAGCAAGACGGTGCCCGAGGGCCCCAGAAGGCACCAGGGCACACCCTACCCCCTGGGCGCGCCCCTGCCTTGTAGGAACCTTGTAGGTCAGTTGGAACCCTTCTTTCGCCGCAAGAAAGATAATTTCTGGAGAAAAATCCCCTCAAAATTTCATCCCAATTGGAGTTACGAATCTCCGGGAATATAAGAAACGGTGAAGGGCTCCAAAAACGGACGCGAAATAGAGAAGAAAACAGAGAGAGGGATCCAATCTAGGGGGCTCCCGCCCCTCGGGGGCCATGGCGGCCAAGGACTAGAGGGGGAATCCTTCTCCCATCTAGGGGGAAGGCCAAGCAAGAAGAAGAAGGAGGGCGGCTCTCTTCCCCTCTCTGTCGGTGGCGCCGGAGCGCCCGCTGGGAGAACCATCGTGGCGGCGATCTACTCCAACAACTCTGTCGTCTTCCTCAACACCTCCATCACCTTCCCTCATCTATTATCAGTGGTCCACTCTCCCGCAACCCGCCATACCCCCTACTTGAACATGGTGTTTTATACTATATATTATTATCCAATGATGTGTAGCCATCCTATGATGTTTGAGTAGAATCTTTTTGTCCTATGAGTTGATAGATGATCTCGATTGGTTTGAATTGCATGTTTTATTTTGGTGCTGTCCTAGATGCCTTCCGTGTCGCGCACACGTGGGGAATTCGCGCTGTAGGGTGTTGCAATATGTTCATGATTCGCTTATAGTGGGTTGCGAGAGTGACATAAGCTTAAACCCGAGTAAGGGAATTGTTGCATATGGGATTAAAGGGACTTTACAGTTAAAGCTATGGTTGGGTTTTACCTTAATGATGTTTAGTAGTTGCGGATGCTTGCTAGAGTTCCAATCATAAGTGCATATGATCTAAGTACGGAAAGTACGTTAGCTCATGCCTCTCCCTCATATAAAACTGCAATAATGCTTACCAGTCCTGTTATCAATTGCCTAGGACAATTTCGCAACTCCTACCACCACTTTTCCACACTCGCTATACTAACTTAATTCTTCTTTTATTAAAATAACACCTAACTTTTATTTTCACATTCTTTATTATCTTGCAAACTTATCCCATTACACCTATGATACGTCTCCAACGTATCTATAATTTATGAAGTATTCATGCCATGTTTACAACAATTTTATATGGTTTTGGTATGATTTGATTAGAACTAACCCGGACTGACGCTGTTTTCAGCAGAACTACCGTGGTGTTGTTTTTTGTGCAGAAATAAAAGTTCTCGGATTGGGCTGAAAATTTACGGTGATTTTTATGGACCAAAAGAGACCCCCGAAGCTTTGAGGAAGGACCAGAAGCCTCACGAGGAAGCGACAAGCCTGGGGGGCGCGCCTAGCGATCTTGTCACTTCCTCGTGGGCCCCCTTGACGTGAAACCAACGCCAAAAATTCCTATAAATACCAAAAATCCTAGAAAGAAATCTAGAACTCCCACGCCGCCGCCGCAAGCCTCTGTACCGAAGTGATCTCATCCGTAGCCCCGTTCCGGCACCCTGCCGGAGGGGGAAATCATCGCCGGAGGCCATCTTCATCATCTCGGCGGCCACCATGACAAGGAGGGAGTAGTTCACCCTCGGGGCTAAGGGTATGTACCAGTAGCTATGTGTTTGATCTCTCTCTCTCTCTTGTGTTCTTGATTTGGCTTGATCTTGATGTACCGCGAGCTTTGTTAATATAGTTGGATCATATGGTGTTTCTTCCCTTTCTATCTTTGTTGTGATGAATCGAATCTTTCCCTTTGAGGTTTCGTTATTGTCGGATTGAACACTTTGGGTTTGGGAACACTTGATGTATGTCTTGCATGTGGATACCCGTGGTGACAATGGGGTATTCTATTGAGTCACTTGATGTATGTCGGGGTACGACCATCTATGGGGCCAGCGAGGCCCCTTTGCGGTTCGGCTGAGGGGACGCAACATACAAAGAGCAGATCCAGCAACTCAACACACAAGGATTTACCCAGGTTCGGGCCGCTGTGAAGCGTAAAACCCTACTCCTGCTTTGGAGGATTGGTAATTGATTTGGAGCCCTTCCATTACAAGAGCGCAACCTCGCCGGCCGAGTGTTCGAGAGGTGCAGCTAAACAGTGTAATTGGGCAGGGACCCGACCCTTGTAAAGGTTGCCACGGGCCTCCTTTTATAGATGAAAGGGGCTACCACAATGGCAAAGTGGTAAATACAGAGGTGGTTGTGACACGTATGAAGGCAGGTGTCGATAAAGGTGTTTTCTTGAGCGGCGATCTGCCATGTGCCCCGACAAGCTTCACATAATCGTCTACCCGCTCGACACCTATTGATAGGCGACTAACTGGTCGCTGAGGTGGAGCGGTGGAGGGGCGAAGGGAGCTTGCCGGCACGGAGTTTGCCGGGTCTTCACTTGAGCTTGCTGGCTTCTGGCTTGCCGGCGCCGTCTTGATCTTCCTGGCAACTTTTTAATGACCTGTCTGGAGGCCTTGGTTTGCCGGCTCTGTCCTTGCCGGGAAGTCATACCGCTGGGAAGAAGCTTCTCCCCAATGAGCTCTTGTTCTTTCTTGGTGACACAGCGCTTGCCGGACGAAGTGCTTGCCGGAAAGACTGGTCCTTTGCCGGGCTGCCTTGCGACAACCCTAGACTGGCACAACTCCAAGTCCAGAAGGTTTGTGAGGCCCTGGTTCTCACTACACCGACAGGAGCCCCCGGGACCGCCTTTAACAGAGAACTCGAAAGATCTCGATGTTTAAGGTGGGACCAAAAACTGGCTTGGATTATGACAGTCATATCTTGCTTGCCGGGGAAGATGTTTCCCCACGGCCGCCAGCCCCCAAGCCTGCTTAGAGAGCTCGGGAGATCTTTAAAATTCCGTCAACAGAGAAGTTTTTTTTAAAAGATCTCGATGTCAAGGGTTGGCTCGCTTCTAGCGGAGAACTCAAAAGATCTCGACACTAGAGAGAAGCTTATGTGTTGTATTTCCTGTTGCGTTTCCGGGAAGATTTTTGTTGTTGTCGGCAGAGAACTCTGGGTTCTCGATGCCGGCTCATGTTTTTGGGCAGAGAACTCTAAATTCTTGATGCCAGCTCATGAGAAGTTCGTTCCGCCATCTTGTTGGCGTCTTCGTCTTTCTCACTTGTCGATAAACCAAGGATGATCCGTCCAGCCGTTATCCTCGACCACCGACAAGGCTACAAGCACCGCCGGGAAGGGAAGATAGCACTGTGAATGGAATTCTTTGGTATACCTACTGTTTCATTTGGTATGCTTCTCCCTTGAGTAACACTGTCCTTGTACATTGTTACACCCTACGCTTGCCGGAATGCTTCCCGGTGCGCACAATCCAGTCAGCAACGCTTGAGGAAACAGGTCCTTAGCAGCTCGCCGGGAACGCCGCCTCCCAAGAAGGCTTACCTTGTCACTCCTAGTGCAGCTGCTCATGTTGCCGAGCGGATTCGAGGCAACTAGGAGCGCAACTAGGCCCGAAAAAGCTCCTTCACGTGCAGGTCTACGTACAAGGATGAAATCATTCAAGGGAGAGGGATAAGAATAGCCGGAAATTAACTCAAAGTTTTCAACTTAGCTTTTTCTTCTGTCCATCCTGCCCATAGCGCGTTCAGTTTTCTTTCTTGAACGTTATTGGATTTGGGGTATCACACCCTGCTACGCTTCCGCCCTCGTCGGAGCACTTGTCTCAACGACAAGAGTGAAAGCCCCCTTGTCGGAGCGCACAGCTCATTTGCTACGCTTCCGCCCTCGTCAGAACACTTGGCTCGACGACAAGAGTGAAAGCCCCCTTGTCGGAGCGCACAGCTCAACGACAAGGTTTGCTACGCTTCCGCCCCCGTCAAAGCACTTGGCTCGACGACAATAGCGAAAGCCACCTTGTCGAAGCACACAGCTCAACGACAAGGTTTGCTACGCTTCCGCCCCCGTCAGAGCACTTGGCTCGACGACAAGAGCGAAAGCCCCCTTGTCGGAGCGCACAGCTCAACGACAAGGTTTGCTACGCTTCCGCTCCCGTCAGAGGACTTGGCTCGACGACAAGAGCGAAAGCCCCCTTGTCGGAGCGCGCAACTCAACGACAAGGTTTGCTATGCTTCCGCCCCCGTCAGAGCACTTGGCTCGACGACAAGAGCGAAAGCCCCCTTGTCGGAGCGCACAGCTCAATGACAAGGTTTGCTTGCCGGAAGCTTACTGTTTAACAGTAAATCTTCGGCTTTGCCTCTGGAAAAATCTTTCCAGGAGAGCTTCTGGTTTTGACAGAGAAATCTATGATTCTTGATGTCAGCTTCCGAGGAGGATGTTATCGGGAAGGCTTCGGCCTCCGGCAGAGAATTTCAAAATTCTCGATGCCAGCAAGATCGTTGCCTGAAAGGTTTTGATCTTAGCAGAGAACTCTGAGGTTCTCGATGCTGGCTTCCGGAAAGGTGTTTCCGGGAAGGCTTTTTGTTTTTCAGCGGGGAACTCTAGGTTCTCGATGCCGGCTTCCGGGAAAAATATTCCCGGGAAGGCTTTTGATTTCAATGGAGAACTTTGACGTTCTCGACGTCGGCTTCCGGGAAGGATGTTCCCAGGAGGCTTTTAATTGTTGGCGGAGAACTGTAAAATTCTCGACACTGTCAAGACCGTTGCCGGAAAAGCTTAGATTCAGCAGAGAACTCTAAGATTCTCGATGCTTAGTGGTAACCTCTATAAATACCAATACTGGTATTACCGTGAAACTATCTTCCACTTTTATACCTGCAACACTGATTTGGGCATGAAAATGTCGCAGCAGCGTTTTCACACAATAAGTTAATTAGCGTCTGATTCGCACTTAACTCATGTGTAAGTTCGATTTCTGCCGAAAATCCCCCTCGCTTGCTGGAATGCTCCCCGGTGCGCATGATCCAGTCAGCATCGCTTGAGGAAACGGGTCCTTAGCAGCTCGCCGGGAACGCCGCCTCCCAAAAAGGTTTACCTTACCGATCCTAGTGCAGCTGCTCATGTTGCCGAGCGGACTCAAGGCAACTAGGAGCGCAACTAGGCCCGAAAAGGCTCCTCAGCGTACGGGCTACATAAATCTTAAAAAAATAAAACTGGCTAAGCCCTTTGCTTAAATGATTGTATTTTTGCACGATTGCTCCTTACGCTTGCCGGAATACTCCTTGAGTGCACACGTTCTGATCGATGGCGCTTAGGATCAGGTCCTGGTTAGCAGCCTATCGAGAACGCCGCCCTCTCAGGAGCTTAACGCTCTAGAAACAAACGCAGCTGCATGGGCGTTGCTGGGCAGACCCAGAACAATCAAGAGCGCAGGATATTTTGAGAGCGCTCCTTCACGCACAGGTTATGCACAAAAATGCCATTCAAGGACAAGACTAAGTAACAGAAAGTAACTAAAGCACTGGAACTTAGCTCTCTCTGTAGTACGGCGAAGTCGTTGCGATTCATCAGGGTGCTGCACGGGGTGCTTGGAGTGCCCACGATGAATGTTGCTCCACCATTGTCGCCAATATGTCTCCCCTCAAGTGGTTGAAATTGCGCCTTGAAGTAGACGTGGCGGCGACGCCCTTGCTCTTCTTGGACGCCATTGATGATGAAGATGAGGATGAAGTCAATGCTGCTGGAGCAGATTCGCATGCGTGATCCCCCTACCTGGTGCACCATAGATGTCGGGGTACAACCATCTATGGGGCTAGCGAGGCCTCTTTGCGGTTCGGTTGAGGGGACGCAACATACAAAGAGCAGATCTAGCAACTCAACACACAAGGATTTACCCAGGTTCGGGCCGCTGTGAAGCGTAAAACCCTACTCCTGCTTTGGTAGATTGGTAATTGATTTGGAGCCCTTCCATTACAAGAGCGCAACCTCGCCGGCCGAGTGTTCGAGAGGTGCAACTAGATAGTGTATTGGGCAGGGACCTGACCCATGTAAAGGTTGCCACGAGCCTCCTTTTATAGATGAAAGGGGCTACCACAATGGCAAAGTGGTAAATACAAAGATGGTTGTGACATGTACGAAGGCAGGTGTCGATAAAGGTGTTTTCTTGAGCGGCGATCTGCCACGTGCCCCGACAAGCTTCACCTAATCGCCTGCCCGCTTGACACCTGTTGATAGGCGACTAACTGGTCGCTGAGGTGGAGCGGTGGAGGGGCGAAGGGAGCTTGCCGGCACGGAGTTTGCCGGGTCTTCACTTGAGCTTGCCGGCGCCGTCTTGATCTTCCTGGCAACTCTTTAATGGCCTGTCTGGAGGCCTTGGTTTACCGGCTCTGTCCTTGCTGGGAAGTCATACCGCTGGGAAGAAGCTTCTCCCCAATGAGCTCTTGTTCTTGCTTGGTGACATAGCGCTTGCCGGACGAAGTGCTTGCCGGAAAGACTGGTCCTTTGCCGGGGCTGCCTTGCGACAACCCTAGACTGGCACAACTCCAAGTCCAGAAGGTTTGTGAGGCCCTGGTTCTCACTACACCGACAATGTATGTTTTGGTAATCAACTCACGGATTCCCGTCACCTTGGGGTAATCTAGGCATATGGGTTGGTACACGTTTTCATCTTCCTTTTCTCCGATAGAAACTTTGGGGTACTCTTTGAAGTTCTTTGTGTGGATTGAATATTATGAATCTGAAGTTGTTTGATGCATATCGAATAATCAACTCACGGATACTTGTGGTGACATTGGAGTATCTAGGTGACATTAGAGTTGGTTGATGCGTATCATATGGTGTTATTTTAGTATGAACTCTAGGGCTATTTGTGACACTTATAGGTATGGCTCAATAGATTGATCGGAAAGGATAACTTTGAGGTGGTTTCGTACCCTACAACAATTTCTTTCTTATGTTCTCCGCTAATAGGTACTTTGTAGTGATTCTTTATCGCACGTTGAGGGATTGTTATATGATTCAATTATGTTAGCATTGTTGAGAGATTGCACTAGTGAAAGTATGAACCCTAGGCCTTGTTCCTAAGCATTGCAATACCGTTTGTGCTCACTTTTATTAATTGCTACCTTGCTGTTTTTTATTGTTCAGATTACAAAAACCTATTTCTACTATCCATACTACACTTGTATCACCATCTCTTTGCCGAACTAGTGCACCTATACAATTTACCATTGTATTGGGTGTGTTGGGGACACAAGAGATTGCTTGTATTTGGGTGCAGGGTTGTTTGAGAGAGACCATCTTCATCCTATGCCTCCCACGGATTGATAAACCTTAGGTCATCCACTTGAGGGAAATTTGCTACTGTCCTACAAAACTCTGCGCTTGGAGGCCCAACAGAGTCTACAAGAATAAAGTTGCGTAGTAGACATCAAGCTCTTTTCTGGCGCCGTTGCCGGGGAGGTGAGTGCTTGAAGGTATATCTTTAGATCTTGCAATTGAATCTTTTAGTTTCTGGTTTATTCACTAGTTTGGTTTATAAAAGAAAGCTACAAAAAATGGAATTGAGGTTGCCTCAAATACTTCATCTATATAATGTCTTTCTTGAAAATGATGGATCAGAAAATTGTGCTCAATTGCTAGAGGAATAATTTAATAAAATGTTTAATGTGAGTACTTTGAATGATGAGCATGATTGCAATGTTGTTAGTATGCTTTCTATGAATATCCATGATGCTAATGATATGCAAAGCCATAAGCTTGGGGATTCTATGTTTAATGAATATGATCTTTTTAGGACCCCAAGTTTTGATGAGAAAATTTATTATGATGAAAACATGCCTCCTATTTATGATGATTATATTGATGAAAGTGGATTTGGAGAGGTCATGACTTTATTTCATGATGATTCCACTATTTCGGAAGAGGTTTTAATTGATTATGATAACAAAGTTGCTATCTATGATGATTATGGTGATGACATGTATGCTATAAAGAATAATCATAACCATGAATCTTGTCATCATGATTTTAATTTTCAATTGGATTATGTCAATCAAGTATCTCATGATAGTTATTTTGTTGAGTTTACTCCCACTATTATGAATGAGAAGAAAATTGCTTATGTGGAGAGTAGCAAAAATTCTATGCTTGTGAATCATGAAAAGAATGCTTTATGTGATATTTATATTGTTTAATTAATTCATGATGCTACTGAAAATTATTATGAGAGAGGAACATATGCATGTAGGTGTTGCAATAATATCAAGTTTTCTCTCTATGTGTTGAAAGTTTTAAAGTCATGCTTGTTTTGCCTTCCTATGCTAGTTGATTATTGCTCACATAAATTGTTTGCTCACAAAATACCTATGCATAGAAAGTGTGTTAGGCTTAAATGTGTTTGCTATATGATTCCTGATGCTCCCATTATTTTCCAATTCATCACTTCCTTGTGAGCATCATTAAAATCATCATGCCTAGCTAAAAAGGCATTAAAGAAATGTGCTTGTTGGGAGACAACCCAATATTTATACCTACTGTTTTTGTGTGTTCACATGATTAAGCTACTGTAGTAATCATGTTTTGTAGCTTTTGTTTCAATAATGTGCCAAGTAAAGCCTTTGGGATAGTGTGGATGATAGTTGACTTGATTCTGTGCAAAAATAGAAACTTTTGCGTCCAGTGCAGAAATTCCTATAATTTACTGGAGCGTCAAAACCTTCTAAAATTTTACACATGAATTATATACAAATTTCCTACATTTTCCTAATTTTTCAGAATTTTTGGAGTTGCATAAGTATGGTGTTTGTTCAGATCATTACAGACTGTTCTGTTTTTGACAGATTCTGTTTTCAATGCATAGTTTGCTTGTTTTAGCGTTTCCATAGCTTATATTGAGTGATATAAATTGTGGAAATGATAGAGTAAAGTAGGAATTATATGAGAACAATTATGAATCTTGTCTTGACAGTACCAAAGTGAATGATTTATTTATTATCATACTAACCTCTCTCACGAGTTCCGTTAAGTTTTGTGTGATTGAAGTTTTCAAGTTTTGGGTGAGATATCGATATGAGGAGAATAAGGAGTAGCAAGACCCTAAGCTTGGGGATTCCCAAGCTTCCCCAGGGTAATATTAAAGTAAGACTCAAGCGTCTAAGCTTGGGGATGCCCCGGAAGGCATCCCCTCTTTTGTCTTCAAAACTATTGGTATATCTTACTTGGAGCTATATTTTTATTCGTCACGTGATATGTGTTTTTCTTGGAGCATCATTTTATTTTGTTGAGATTTGCTTGCTGTTATTTATAATCATATTTTGGATCTTTTACTTCAATAAAAGTGTCAAGTATAGCCTTTACCATGCTTAGTTCGCACGTTCATGAGTTGCTATTTTAAAACAGAAAGTTTGCTGTTAGTGCTTACATTCTCTAGAAAATTCAGAATGTGATAAAATCTTGAAATTTTGAAACAATAAGCTATTATAAATTCTATACAGTGTGGTAAATTTTCAGAATTTTTGGTGTTAAATAAGTATGGATCTTGCTTCATCCTTTACAGACTGTTCTGTTTAGACAGATTGCTGTTATGATTGCATTGTTTGCATATGTTTGCTTGTTTAATGATTCTATTTGAGGATAGGAGTATTAAATATGCAGAGGCATTTAGTATGCAATGTTTAATAATAATTTTAGTGATTTGATACAGTAGAAAATGACAAGGTTTTGCATTGATTTATACTAACTTATCTCACGAGTTCTTGTTGAGTTTTGTGTGGATGAAGTTTTTAAGATTTAGGGAAACCGTGATATGAGAGGAATTAAGGAGACACAAGAGCTCAAGCTTGGGGATGCCCAAGGCATCTCAAGTTAATATTTCAAGAAGTCTCAAGCATCTAAGCTTGGGGATGCCCCGGTAGGCATCCCACCTTTCTTCATCAACAACTATCGGTTTGTCTCGCTTGAGCCTAAGTTTTTATTTGTTCACATGATTTGTGCTATTCTTGGTGTGTCTTTTCATTTTTATTTCTATTTCAATAAAGTACTTGGATCTGAAATATTTATTTGGAGAGAGTCTTCACATAGCTACTTAATTGTTTAACTACTCATTGTTCTTCACTTAAATCTTTTGGAGTAGTTTGTCATTCACTCTCGTGCTTCACTTATATCCTAAGAGTGAATTGTTGAATGAATTGAATGTCATAAATATGAAATTATATATGATTCATATGCTTGTCCCATGGGGAGTAATGACTTCACATACAAGAAGTATAGGTGGTAAATTTTATTGAAAGTTAGCAAACACATCATTGGTCACTTGAACAATTAATGAAAGAATTTTGAGGGAAGAGAAATTTCACATATAAATATACTATCTTGGACATCTTCTATGATTGTGAGCCCCCATTAATTATTTTCAAGCTTGATCAAGTAGTTGACGTTGGACAAGAAAGACAACGTAATGGGTTATGTTTGTTTATATTCACATAGAAGTTATATTGTCATGGATCCTCTAACATGTGGTGCTTGCTTAGGATCTTTTGCTAGCCAAAAATTCGTACAAAGTAGAGATACTACTTGTGCATCCAAAGCCCTTAAACCCAGTTTCTTGTCATTAGAGTCCACCATATCTACCTATGGATTGAATAAGATCCTTCAAGTAAGTTGTCATCGGTGCAAAAAGCAATAAAAATTGTTCCTAAATATGTATGATCTTTTATTGGAAGGGAAAATAAGCTTTGCACGAACTTGTGATGGTGAAGAAATAAAAGTGACGGCCTGCATAATAAAGGGTTCTATCACAAGGGGCAATATAAAGTGACGTTCCTTTCCATTAAGAGCTTGCACATCCAAAAATAAAAAGCGCATGACAACCTCTGCTTCCCTCTGCAAAGGGCCTATCCTTTACTTTTCTGTAGTTACTTTTATGCAAGAGTCAGTAATGTTTATTCCTATTTTGCTCTATTTATTCCCTAGTGGGCAAGCATCATGTGGTAGGGAATGATCCAGGCACATATATCCAGTTGAATATAGGTGATCATGAGTTATTATTGTTGACATTATCCATGAGATAAATAAGTTGGGAGGCAAAACATTAAGCCCCTATCTTCCTATGTGTTTGACTGAAACGGGTTGTTCTTAAAATATGCTTTGAGTGTCAGCAATCATGGAAGACTAAATGATAGTTGAGTATGTGGAATTTGCGGTAACACCCCTATGTAATGAGCTACAGTGATCCACCATATTAATGCCAAGTCATCTGAGAATTGCAATGATAATCAATGTGGATTAATATCTCTTTTCAAATTCTGCCACTGAATTCAAATTCAAATGCAAGTGAAATTTGAAGTTGCTTAAAAGTTGCTGGAAAAATGTTCATCAATTAGTATATATTCCAAAACAATTTGTTGTTCAGGAAAAAAACATCACATGTTACTAAAAATGAGCAGTAGCATTTAAAACAGTGCTATACCAGCAATTTATAATGCAAATTCAATTATGAAAAATGCATTTGAATTCCTCTGCCTCCCAAAATAATTGTGGCAGTGCCTGGAAATGCAGAGTGTTTATTGGGCCAAACCCCACATTTTTCTAAAATGGTTGGGTAGCCCAATTTTTTTTCCTTCTCTGTTTTTAAATAAAAAGAGAAAGCGGAGAGAAAAGAAAAGGGGCAAGGCCTACCTGCTTACCTGGCACCGGCCCAGCCGGCCCATCTTCTATTCCCCTACCTGCTCCGGCGCTCGTGTCGACGCCGCCGTGGACAGCAGCTCGCCGCGCCGCTGCTTCTCACCGCGTGGAGCTGCAGAGATGCCGCGCGGATAAGGCCGCGCTCCACCGACCCCGAGCCCTCCCCCCTGGCCATTCCTCTCCTCGCTCGTCTCCCTCCCTCTCATTCTTCTCTAGCCGAGCACGGTCGCCGCCGCACCGCCGCGGTTGCCGTGGTCAGAGGCTTCCATGTGGGGTCCTCTGCGGGGTTCCGTATGGGCCAGACGATGCCGTAGCCCGCGGATCGAGCCGCCCTTCTCCGCCTCGGCCTCCGGCAATCTTCGACGTCTCCGGCTAATTCTGCGCTCCTAACCCGTCGAGGGCTTCCATAGCCGCTCGGTGAGCTCCCACCACTCTCCCATCTCTCTGGATGCTCGCATGTTTGCACCATTACCGAGCTCTGTCCGCCGCCGTCCCTACCTTTGCCGTGCTCCCAGAGCCGCCCGGCTCGACCCAGTAGCTCCCACGAGCTGCTGGTGGTCCACCGCTTCGAGCTAGCTACTTTTGCGCGCTCGAAACGCACCGTAGCCACTAGCCCGTGCTCGCCCGTAGCTCACCGCCGCAACGGCTCAACGTCGGCGGCCCTGCCGGCCTCCCCTGCCCGTTCCAATGCCGTAGTTAGACGTGGGGTGAAACGCCCGTTCGAACGCGACCGAAAACGCACGAAACGGTGGCCCGTAGCGAAATTCCGGTCGGCTCCGGCGAACAACCGCCGTGTTCGAGCTCGCCGGCGGCGAGTTTCTGGCGACTCCGACGTGGCTCGCCTCTGGTCGCTGGCAGCTGGGCCCCGGGGGCCCAGTTGACCGCGCTGACCAAGTCAACGCCGCTGACGTGGCAGTTACTGCCACTGACCAGTGGGCCCGTGTGGTTAATTAGTTAAATAGGTTTTAAAAATAAATCTGTTAATTAATCAGACGCTGACATGTGGGGTCTGCCCCCCTAATTAACCCAAATTAGTTTAACTAATCAGTTTAGCCTCTCAGTCGCTGACAGGTGGGTCCCACCTGCCTGTTTGACCAGTCAACTGGTCAGCCGACTGCTGACGCAATGATGACATCAGCATGACGTCATATTCCACTTTTGACAATTTCTGTTAATTTAAATAATTTCATAAAACTGTTTAAAACTTCGGAAATTCGTAGAAATTAAACCGTAGCTCGGATCGAAAAACTTTCTACATGAAAGTTGCTCATAATTTCGAGGCGAATCCGAATACGCCCTCTGTGCTCGTGTCAGATGCCCACAGCACTGCAAACATGGATCCATCCCCTCCAGTTCAGTGTACCGAAATCTGCCTAAACACCGGGAAAATATCCCAGATATTTTCCCGATTCGTCTACGACATGTAGCGATACATTAGGTCACCACTAACACTGCATACTGCCATGCCATGCATCTGTGTTGCATTATTTGCCTTTATTTATTGTTTCTTCCCCCTCTTCCTCTCTGATAGCCCCCGAGACCGACGCAGCTCAGGAGACCGACGACACCACTGACGATCCCTCCTTTGCCGCAGAGCTTCCAGGCGAGCAACCCCCCTTGACGCATGCCTATATCACCTATTCTTTCTCCCCCCTGCTTGCATTAGAATTGCTACTGCTGTTGCTTTATCCTATTCTGATGCATAGCCTGTCCTTGTAACTGTTTTGATACTATACCTGATATCCTAAATGCTTAGTATAGGTTGGATGGTAAACCATCTGTGGCCCCTCTTCCTTGCTGTAGTTGCCCCGCTTTAGTACCTGTGCCCGATCAATGTGATCGAACGGGCTGTGACCAGCACATCACCACACACCCTTAAGTTGCTCGACTCTACAGAGCTAACATCGAGTGCCGAGAGTGATACCTTTTATCTCACTCCCGATGATGCCTCTGTAGTACAACTAGTCGGTTGTGGTTATCGAGGGTGATTCCTCTTCCACCACCTCCGATGAAGCCTCTGTCGTGCAACCCCGCAAGTGTAAATTCCATCGAGGGTGATTCCTCTGGATTGACTTTGACGGGATCATTGAGTGGGAATCCAACGAGGGTGATTCCTCGGATTCCTGCTTAATGTTATGGATACACGGTTACTTGCACTTTATTACTGTTACTGGTTAAAGACGGGTCGGCCCCGAGGGGTACCCGCGAGTGATGCGATGTGGAGTCGGGTTGACCATGAGGGTGCCCGAGAGATGAATACGTGGCACGGCCGGGCATTCTTAGCCCTTGCCATAAGTCCACGAGACGGGGCGACGGGGTCACATGATCATGAGTCTCTGCTCGCTACCGCGTGCTCCTAATGCACTAAGGGTTAGGATATGTAATCTGAGTAGGCCTCTGGCCTTTTCGCGCTAACCAGCACATGGGAATAATATGGGTACTCGGCGTCGTATGTATCAGTCGAAGCTCTTCAGACGTCAGCAGTTGAGCGGCGCGCGTCGGGTTGGTCTGGTAAAGCCTGCGCTTGTATTAAGGGGGCTAGGACTGCTCACCGGCCGCGTTCGCAACGCGCAGGAGTGCAAAGGGCGATGGGCCCAAGACCCCTGAGTGCTTAGGATGTAGACCGGCGTGCTGGCCTCTCTGTTGAGCCTAGGTAGGGCTACGACGTGTCGATAGTCTGAGGCCGGGCATCGACTGAGCAAGTGTGTCCGGCCAGAGTCATCGAACGTGTTGGGTAAGTTGGTGCACCCCTGCAGGGAAGTATATCTATTCGAATAGCCGTGTCCACGGTAACAGGACGCTCGGAGAATATCCCGATCCTCTACAACTAGAAATGGGTTGAATATATTGGCTCCGGGATTGCTTTCTCGCAGGGAGTCGAGGAAGGATCTCTGGGCGATGTTGATACTTGATGCTACTACTATATTTATGTACTAATCTGCACTCTTCTAATGCTGCAAGACCCTGAAGATGCTAGTCTTCGATAGGCTAGGCCTTTTCTCTCTATTCTGGCATTTCTGCTGCCAAGTCCACATATACAGCCTTCCTTTGATAATGTTGCATAACTAGACTAGTTCTGATGTAAGTCTTGCTGAGTACTTTGGATGAGTACTCACGGTTGCTTTGCTTTCCTTTTTCCCCATACCCGATACTTGAGACCAGATGACGGAGCCCCGGAGCCAGCTGCCCCTGCTGTCGACGACGACTACTACCACTACTACCCCTCCGGATACTACTACTACGAGGAGCCCTCCGATGACCAGGAGTAGATAGGAAGCACCCAGGCAGGAGGCCTGCGCTTTACGATCCAGTGTTTTTATTTTGCCCCGCCTTCTTAAAGGCCTATCTGTTTAACTTTGTGTCTGTACTCAGATACCTGATGCTTCCGCTGATGCTTGTATGACATCGAGCTTATGTATTCGAGCCCTCGTGGCCCCTGGCTTGTAATATAAAGCTTGTATGACTTTTATTTGAGTTTAGAGTTGTGTTGTGATATCTTCACGTGAGTCCTTAGGCTTGATCGTGTGCATTTGCGTGTATGATTAGTGCACGATTAAGTCGGGGGCGTCACAAGTTGGTATCAGAGCCGACTGCCTGTAGGATCCCCCTTTCCAATTCCTTGGCCGAAGTTGAGTCTAGAATTTGCAAAATGATTTTACTAACATGGTTGTGTGGCTTACGGGCCCACGTCGCCAATGGGTGGTATTAGGATCTTTTATTCCTGACCTATGCTCTGGGACTCTGATCTCTCTTCCTTTTGGGTTAAATGATTTTACTAACTCTGACATTAGGTTCTCGTAATCACTTTCACCCGGAGAGATGGATTGTCTGCAACTAATCCTTTCCGTTGGACTGATTAATCTGATAATCATTTTTCTTTTCCATTGGTCTGTTTAACCTTTCTTTCCAAGTTATCTTATGTTTCTCACACTGTCATTTGACACTTTTTGAACCTCTCGGCAAAATGTGTTGTGATCAGCGTCAACATTTTGACTTCTTCCGAGATGTTAATCGAATTCATGGCGAGCAATGCCATCCTTGCCCCTCGCTGATATGTGTTATCATCAACAACCTCTTTGACTACCTGCCCATGTATTGCTGTTAACCCAGAACGAGTTCAGGCTATTCTTGACTGGACTCCCCCGAAGAATGTCAAGCAAGTCAGAAGTTTTCTCGGCCTCGCAAGTTATTGTCGTCGCTTTGTCGAGAACTTCTCAAAGATTGCCAAGCCTCTGACTAATCTGCTTCACAAAGGCATAAAGTTCGAGTGGACAGATAAATGTCAGGAAAGTTTCCAGACCCTCAAGGACAAGCTCACCTCTGCTCCAGTGCTTGCTCCTCCGGATTCTCGCAAGGATTTCGTGATTTATTGTGACGCTTCTCGTCAGGGATTAGGCTGTGTCCTGATGCAAGAGCGCAGAGTAATTGCTTATGCCTCGCGACAGTTGCGTCCTCACGAAGAGAATTATCCAGTGCATGATCTTGAACTTGCTGCAGTGATTTATGCATTGAAGCTATGGCGACATTACCTTCTCGGTAACCGATGTGAGATCTATACTGATCACCAAAGCCTGAAGTATTTATTTACTCAGCCGGATCTCAATCTCCGCCAACAGCGATGGTTGGAAACGATAACGGACTATGACTGTGGTATTTCTTATACCCCTGGCAAGGCTAATGTGATGGCTGATGCCTTGAGCCGCAAGTCCTATTGTAACAACCTCATGGTTCAGCGAGCTCAACCTCATCTGTATGAAGAATTGCGCCAGCTGAACCTCTGCATTGTTCCACAGGGTTCTCTTAATACCCTTGTTATACAGCCAGATCTTGAGAAGGCTGTTAAATGCGCGCAAGCTAAAGATGCTGAAGTTGATCTCATGAAAAGAGATCTTCACCTTGAAAAGTACAGGGATTTCTCGCTTGCTGAAGATGGAACTTTGTATTTCAAAGACTGCATTGTGGTACCTCGGTTCGAATTGATGACTGACAAGGTCATGAAGGAGGCACATGATACACCACTGTCTATTCATCCGGGTAGCACCAAGATGTATCGTGATCTTCGACAAAGGTACTGGTGGTCTAGGATGAAGCAGGATATTGCTCGATATGTTGCTGAATGTCACGTTTGCCGTCGCGTTAAAGCAAAACATCATAAGCCTGCTGGAATTCTGCAACCACTTCCTATTCCTTTGTGGAAATGGGACAAAGTGCAAATGGATCTTATGACTGGTCTTCCCAGATCACAGAAAGGTCATGATGCAATTCTTGTCGTCATCGACCAACTCTCCAAAGTTGCACACTTTTTGCCAGTCAAGGAGACGATCACTGCTAGTCAGTTAGCAGAGTTATATATCTCCAGGATTGTATCGCTCCACGGTATTCTGAAGGAGATCAGTTCAGACCGTGGCAGCCTTTTCACCTCAATGTTCTGGAAAAGTTTCCAAGAAGCTATGGGAACTCATATTACTTGGAGTTCAGCTTATCACCCCCAGTCCCAAGGCCAAGTCGAACGGGTTAATCAAGTGCTTGAAGATATGCTGCGAGCTTGTGTTATCTCATTTGGCAAGAAGTGGGAAGATTCTCTCCCGTATGCCGAATTCTCTTACAACAACAGCTATCAAGCAAGCTTGAAAATGGCCCCCTTCGAAGTGTTATATGGGCGTAAGTGTCGAACCCCTCTGAATTGGTCAGAAACTAGGGAACGACCGCTCATTGGTCCAGATATTATCCAACACACCGAAGAGCAAGTTCGAATTGTGCGGGAAAATCTCAAAGCTGCTCAGTCCCGCCAGAAGAGCAATTATGATCGTAAACACTGGGGATCGATCTATCAACCTGGTGAGCAAGCTTATCTGCGTGTCTCTCCTATGAAGGGCACTCACCGCTTCGGAATCAAGGGCAAGTTAGCTCCTCACTACATTGGCCCCTTCCGCATTCTCGCCAGACGTGGACATGTGGCTTATATATTGGAGTTGCCGCCGCAATTCTCCCACGTCCACAATGTCTTCCATGTGTCACAACTTCGCCGTTGCTTCAAGGAATCTCCGCACAGAGCAGTGGATCATGAAATGCTTGATTTGCAAGATGACTTATCTTATAAGGAGCATCCGATCCGCATTCTCGATCAAGCTGAACGTCGGACCCGCCAGAAGACAACCAAGTTCCTTAAAGTGCAGTGGTCGAATCATACTGAAGATGAAGCCACTTGGGAACGCGAAGATCGTCTTCGGGAAGAATACCCCGATCTGTTTCCTTCTACCTCCTAAATTCTCGGGACGAGAATTTCTTTTAGAGGAGGAGAATTGTAACACCCCTATGTAATGAGCTACAGTGATCCACCATATTAATGCCAAGTCATCTGAGATTTGCAATGATAATCAATGTGGATTAATATCTCTTTTCCAATTCTGCCACTGAATTCAAATTCAAATGCAAGTGAAATTTGAAGTTGCTTAAAAGTTGCTGGAAAAATGTTCTTCTTTTAGTAAATATTCCAAAACAATTTGTTGTTTAGGAAAACAACATCACATGTTACTAAAAATGAGCAGTAGCATTTAAAACAGTGCTATACCAGCAATTTATAATGCTAATTCAATTATGAAAAATGCATTTGAATTCCTCTGCCTCCCAAAATAATTGTGGCAGTGCCTGAAAATGCAGAGTGTTTATTGGGCCAAACAACACATTTTTCTAAAATGGTTGGGTAGCCCAAATATTTCCTTTTCCTTCTCTGTTTTTAAATAAAAAGAGAAAGCGGAGAGAAAAGAAAAGGGGCAAGGCCTACCTGCTTACCTGGCGCCAGCCCAGCCGGCCCATCTTCTATTCCCCTACCTGCTCCCGCACTCGTGTCGACGCCGCCATGGACAGCAGCTCGCCGCGCCGCTGCTTCTCACCGCGTGGAGCTGCAGAGACGCCGCGTGGATAAGGCCGCGCTCCACCTGCCCCTAGCCCTCCCCCCTGGCCATTCCTCTCCTCCTCGCTCGTCTCCCTCCCTCTCATTCTTCTCTGGCCGAGCGCGGTCGCCGCCGCACCCCCGCGGTTGCCGTGGTCAGAGGCTTCCCCGAGCCCGGCGACCGTGTCTAGGAGACGCGCCTGTCTCGGCTACATCCTCTTCGGGGTTCCGTTCGAGCCGGACGATGCCGTAGCCCGCGGATCGAGCCGCCCTTCTCCGCCTCGGCCTCCGGCAATCTTCGACGTCTTCGGCCAGTTCTGCGCTCCTAACCCGTCGAGGGATTCCATAGCCGCTCGGTGAGCTCCCACCACTCTCCCATCTCTCTGGATTCTCGCATGTTCGCCCGAAGCTGGCTAGCGCCGCCGTGCGCCATTACCGAGCTCTGTCCGCCGCTGTCCCTGCCTTTGCCGTGCTCCCAGAGCCGCCCGGCTCGACCCAGTAGCTCCCACGAGCTGCTGGTGGTCCACTGCTTCGAGCTAGCTACTTTTGCGCGCTCGAAACGCACCGTAGCCGCTAGCCCGTGCTCGCCCGTAGCTCACCGCCACCACGTCTCAACGCCGGCGGCCCTGCCGGCCTCCCCTGCCCGTTCCAATGGCGTAGTTAGACGCGGGGTGAAACGCCCGTTCGAACGCGACCGAAAACGCGTGAAACGGTGGCCCGTAGCAAAATTCCGGTCGGCTCCGGCGAAGAACCGCCGTGTTCGAGCTCGCCGGCGGCGAGTTTCCGATGACTCCGGCGTGGCTCGCCTCTGGTCGCTGGCAGCCGGGCCCCGCGGGCCCAGTTGACCGCGCTGACCAAGTCAACGCCGCTGACGTGGCAGTTACTGCCACTGACCAGTGTGCCCGTGCGGTTAATTAGTTAAATAGGTTTTAAAAATAAATCTGTTAATTAACCAGACGCTGACATGTGGGGTCCGCCCCCCTAATTAACCCGAATTAGTTTAACTAATTAGTTTAGCCTCTAAGTCGCTGACAGGTAGGTCCCACCTGCCTGTTTGACCAGTCAACTGGTCAACCGACTGCTGACGCAATGATGACATCAGCATGATGTCATATTCCACTTTTGACAATTTTTGTTAATTTAAATAATTTCAGAAAACTGTTTAAAACTTCGGAAATTTGTAGAAATTAAACCGGAGCTCGGATCGAAAGACTTTCTACATGAAAGTTGCTCAGAATTTTGAGACGAATCCGAATATGCCCTCCGTGTTCCTGTCAGATGCCCACAGCACTGCAAACATGGATCCATCCCCTCCGGTTCAGTGTATCGAAATTTCCCTAAACGTCGGGAAAATATCCCAGATATTTTCCCGCTTCGTCTGCGACATGTAGCGATGCATTAGGTCACCACTAACACTGCATATTGCCATGCCATGCATCTGTGTTGCATTATTTGCCTTTATTTATTGTTTCTTCCCCCTCTTCCTCTCCGATAGCCCCTAAGACCGACGCAGCTCAGGAGACCGACGACACCACTGACGATCCCTCCTTTGCCGCAGAGCTTCCAGGCAAGCAACCCCCCTTGACGCATGCCTATATCACCTATTCTTTCTCCCCCCTGCTTGCATTAGAATTGCTACTGCTGTTGCTTTATCCTATTCTGATGCATAGCCTGTCCTTGTAACTGTTTTGATACTATACCTGATATCCTAAATGCTTAGTATAGGTTGGATGGTAAACCATCTGTGGCCCCTCTTCCTTGCTGTAGTTGCCCCGCTTTAGTACCTGTGCCCGATCAATGTGATCGAACGGGCTGTGACCAGCACATCACCACACACCCTTAAGTTGCTCGACTCTGCAGAGCTAACATCGAGTGCCGAGGGTGATACCTTTTATCTCACTCCTGATGATGCCTCTGTAGTACAACTAGTCGGTTGTGGTTATCGAGGGTGATTCCTCTTCCACCACCTCCGATGAAGCCTCTGTCGTGCAACCCCGCAAGTGTAAATTCCATCGAGGGTGATTCCTCCGGATTCACTTTGACGGGATCATCGAGTGGGAATCCAATGAGGGTGATTCCTCGGATTCCTGCTTAATGTTATGGACACACGGTTACTTGCACTTTATTACTGTTACTGGTTAAAGACGGGTCGGCCCCGAGGGGTACCCGCGAGTGATGTGACGTGGAGTCGGGTTGACCTTGAGGGTGCCCGAGAGATGAATACGTGGCACGGCCGGGCATTCTTAGCCCTTGTCGTAAGTCCACGAGACGGGGCGACGGGGTCACAGGATCGTGAGTCTCTGCTCGCTACCGCGCGCTCCTAATGCACTAAGGGTTAGGATATGTAATCTGAGTAGGCCTCTGGCCTTTTCGTGCTAACCAGCACGTGGGAATAATATGGGTACTCAGCGTCGTATGTATCAGCCGAAGCTCTTCAAATGTCAGCAGTTGAGCGGCGCGCGCCGGGTTGGTCTGGTAAAGCCCGCGCTTGTATTAAGGGGGCTAGGACTGCTCACCGGCGGCGTTCGCAACGCGCAGGAGTGCAAAGGGCGATGGGCCCAAGACCCCTGAGTGCTTAGGATGTAGACCGGCGTGCTGGCCTCTCTGTTGAGCCTAGGTAGGGCTACGACGTGTTGATAGACCGAGGCCGGGCATCGACTGAGCAAGTGTGTCCGGCGAGAGTCATCGAACGTGTTGGGTAAGTTGGTGCACCCCTGCAGGGAAGTATATCTATTTGAGTAGCCTTGTCCACGGTAACAGGACGCTCGGAGAATATCCCGATCCTCTACAACTAGAAATGGGTTGAATATATTGGCTCCGGGATTGCTTTCTCGCAGGGAGTCGAGGAAGGATCTCTGGGCGATGTTGATACTTGATGCTACTACTATATTTATGTACTAATCTGCACTCTTCTAATGCTGCAAGACCCTGAAGATGCTAGTCTTCGATAGGCTAGGCCTTTTCTCTCTATTCTGGCATTTCTGCAGCCAAGTCCACATATACAGCCTTCCTTTGATAATGTTGCATAACTAGACTAGTTCTGATGTAAGTCTTGATGAGTACTTTGGATGAGTACTCACGGTTGCTTTGCTTTCCTTTTTCCCCATACCCGATACTTGAGACCAGATGACGGAGCCCCGGAGCCAGCTGCCCCTGCTGTCGACGACGACTACTACCACTACTACCCCTCCGGATACTACTACTATGAGGAGCCCTCCGACGACCAGGAGTAGATAGGAGGCACCCAGGTAGGAGGCCCGCGCCTTACGATCCAGTGTTTTTATTTTGCCCCACCTTCTTAAAGGCCTATCTGTTTAACTTTGTGTCTGTACTCAGATACCTGATGCTTCCGTTGATGCTTGTATGACATCAAGCTTATGTATTCGAGCCCTCGTGGCCCCTGGCTTGTAATATAAAGCTTGTATGACTTTTATTTGAGTTTAGAGTTGTGTTGTGATATCTTCACGTGAGTCCTTAGGCTTGATCGTGTGCATTTGCGTGTATGATTAGTGCACGATTAAGTCGGGGACGTCACATTTGCTAAAACAAAGCTCTTACATAGACCCTTCCTGAAAATAAGATGAATTGTAATTATTTGATGACTGAAAACATAGTTTGTTAGTTTTCAAGAAAGTTTATGATCTATACTTTAACATGGGAATAGCTTGCTACTTGATCATAAGAAGTTTTATGAGATGACCTACTGTTTATGATATATAATGATGCTGGAAAAAGTGATTGGAATTATCATTGATCAAACTTATGCACTATGCTAGCATTCACACTTCATAAATTATTTCTTTTATCATTTACCTACTCGAGGACGAGCAGGAATTAAGCTTGGGGATGCTGATACGTCTCCAACGTATCTATAATTTATGAAGTATTCATGCCATGTTTACAACAATTTTCTATGGTTTTGGTATGATTTGATTAGAACCAACCCGGACTGACGCTGTTTTCAGCAGAACTACCATGGTGTTGTTTTTTGTGCAAAAATAAAAGTTCTCGGATTGGGCTAAAAATTTACGGTGAGTTTTTATGGACCAAAAGAGACCCCCGAAGTTTCGAGGAAGGACCAGAAGCCTCACGAGGAAGCGAGAATCCTGGGGGGCGCGCCCTCCCCCCAGGGCACGTCTAGCGAGCTTGTCGCTTCCTCGTGGGCCCCCTTGATGTGAAACCAACGCCAAAAATTCCTATAAATACCAAAACCCCCAGAAAGAAACCTAGAACTCCCACGCCGTCGCCGCAAGCCTCTGTACTGAAGCGATCTCATCCGTAGCCCCGTTTCGGCACCCTGCTGGAGGGGGAAATCATCGCCGGAGGCCATCTTCATCATCCCGGCGTCCACCATGACAAGGAGGGAGTAGTTCACCCTCGGGGCTGAGGGTATGTACCAGTAGCTATGTGTTTGATCTCTCTCTCGTGTTCTTGATTTGGCATGATCTTGATATACCGCGAGCTTTGTTAATATAGTTGGATCATATGGTGTTTCTTCCCTCTCTATCTTTGTTGTGATCAATCGAATCTTTCCCTTTGAGGTTTCGTTATTGTCGGATTGAACACTTTGGATTTGGGAGCACTTGATGTATGTCTTGCATGTGGATACCCGTGGTGACAATGGGGTATTCTATTGAGTCACTTGATGTATGTTTTGGTAATCAACTCGCGGATTCCCGTGACCTTGGGGTAATCTAGGCATATGGGTTGGTACACGTTTTCATCTTCCTTTTCTCCGATAGAAACTTTGGGGTACTCTTTGAAGTTCTTTGTGTGGATTGAATATTATGAATCTAAAGTTGTTTGACGCATATCGAATAATCAAATCACGGATACTTGTGGTGACATTGGAGTATCTAGGTGACATTATAGTTGGTTGATGTGTATCATATGGTGTTATTTTAGTACGAACTCTAGGGCTATTTGTGACACTTATAGGAATGGCTCAATAGATTGATTGGAAAGGATAACTTTGAGGTGGTTTCGTACCCTACAACAATTTCTTTCTTATGTTCTCCGCTAATAGGAACTTTGGAGTGATTCTTTATCGCACGTTGAGGGATTGTTATATGATTCAATTATGTTAGCATTGTTGAGAGATTGCACTAGTGAAAGTATGAACCCTAGGCCTTGTTCCTAAGCATTGCAATACCGTTTGTGCTCACTTTTATCAATTGCTACCTTGCTGTTTTTTATTGTTCGGATTACAAAAACCTATTTCTACTATCCATACTACACTTGTATCACCATCTCTTCGCCGAACTAGTGCACCTATACAATTTACCATTGCATTGGGTGTGTTGGGGACACAAGAGATTGCTTGTATTTGGTTGCATGGTTGTTTGAGAGAGACCATCTTCATCCTATGCCTCCCACGAATTGATAAACCTTAGGTCATCCACTTGAGGGAAATTTGCTACTGTCCTACAAAAATCTGTGCTTGGAGGCCCAACAGTGTCTACAAGAATAAAGTTGCGTAGTAGACATCAACCTACAAAGTAGTTTATTACTTGTTTCTAGGTAAAGTAAACGTTAGTGTGCGTAGAGTTGTATCGGTGGTCAATAGAACTTGAAGAGAATATAAATTCTACCTTTAGCTCCTCGTTGGGTTTGACACTCGTACTTATTGAAAACGGCTACAAACGATCCCCTATACTTGTGGGTTATCAAGGCGCTAGCCAGCCAGCCCAGTAGCACTTACGACCCACAACCGTTCCTTTTTTCGAACTGGTATGGAGCTGCCCGAGCTGTCTAGTTTTACTTAGATCCGATGGCCGTCACGCCTCCTTTCTCTCTCTCTGGGTCATCGACAGGTGGGCCCCGAAACATCTTCATCCTCCTTAAGTCATGGACGAACTCCGCCGCATCCACGCGGCGCCGCCCGAGTTCAAACGAACTCAAGAATCCTATCTACACACAGCCCCTCGCGCACGCAAGCACCCCTATATAATCCCCTCGACCCCGCCATTCTTTTGTCCCATCAAACCAATCCCAAGACCATCCCGAATGAGCCCTAGCTCGAGATAATCGCTGCCGGCCGAAGCATCTCCGCCGCCAAAATTCACCGCCGGTGAGCCCCCTCGCGACTCGTCCTTCTACCCATCGTTCTCTTTTGACACGGTCCCGACTCGCAGCATCATGCCGGAGCACCCGGACGAGGAACCACTGAGCCGCTGCAGCACCGGAGCTCCGCCGCGACGCCCCATTTCGCCCCGTTGATGCCGACTACCACCTCCACCATCGTCACCGCCTCCCCGATCAGCACCTCCTAGACCACCCGCACATCGCCGAGGATCACTGAAGATGCCACCACCATCGACCACCGAAGCGATCGCCGTCGTTTTCGGCCGTGGTAAGCCTGGCCACTCTCCATCCGTTCGATCCAAAATATGGGGCCGAGATTATATCGAGTTTTTTATGTTCGAACCGGCACGCGCTAAGTCTCGTCCGTCCATCATTTAGACACCGCAATGAATGTTTCCAGCGAATAGCATTGCGCCATGTGGCTAGGAACCCAAATTCAATTATTTTCTTTACAGATTAGTCAATGGATTTTACAGAACAACCCCAAAACCTTATAATTTTTTACCCGTAACTCCGATTTAATTGAATCTTTTTACAAAATACTACTTGTGACACCATCTTTCCAATAAAAAGTAAATTTCAGAATTTGACCATGTCAAATTTATTCAAATTCAAATCTTTATTTGATCATAACTTTCAAACCGTAGTTCCTTTTTGAGTGATTCTTTTTGCATATTGAATCACTATTCAAACCTCTTCTATCATGCAACTTAGATTCAAATATCCAAGACATTTTTTCCCTGTTCAAATTTGAAATTCAACTTTGAACCATCCATATCTTTAATTCTACTAACTCTTTTGAGTTATTACTTTTTCCTATCATCCTGAAAACACTACAGGGAATCCATACTAGTTATAACCTTAGTATGTTGTGGTTCTTTTGCACTATGTCATACTTTGTTTTTGTGTTTATTTGGATTCTTTTATATGGCATGGTCGTTTATTGAATGTTGTTTGCTTATGTTAGATTAACGGAGAGCGAAACATGTTAGTATCAGACTTTATATTAATTCAAGTGAAGACCAAGGTGCTACTTGTGAGTTGCGTTGGGATTTCCTCGAAGAGGAGAGGATGATGCAGTACAGTAGAGATAAGTATTTCCCTCAGTTAAGAACCAAGGTTATCAATCTAGTAGGAGAACCAAGCAAAACCTCTTTAGCAGCACCTGCACACACAAAAGCCAACACTTGCACCCAACGCGAACAAGGGGGTTGTCAATCCCCTCGGCGATTAGTTGCAAGGATTAAATCTCGTAGTGGTAGATAAATGATAAAGTAAAACACAAAATAAAATAAAAGTAAATAAAGTGCAGCAAAGTATTTTTATGATTTTTGTTTATATAATAATGATAAATGACCCGGGGGGCATAGTTTTCACTAGAGGCTTCTCTCTCGACCGCAGAACATATGGTGGGTAGACAAATTACTTTTGGGCAATTGATAGAAAAGCGCATAGTTATGACGATATTCCAGGCAATGATCATGTATATAGGCATCACGTCCGATACAAGTAGACCGACTCCTGCCTGCATCTACTACTATTACTCCACTCATCGACCACTCTCCAGCATGCATCTAGAGTATTAAGTATAAAACAGAGTAACACCTTAAGCAAGATGACATGATGTAGACAAAGTAAACTCAATTAATATGAATAAACCCCATCGTTTTATCCTCAATGGCAACAATACAAATACGTGTGTTGTCCTTTCTGTCACTAGGATAGAGCACCGCAAGATTGAACCCATCACAAAGCACCTCTCCCATTGCAAGATAAATCAATCTAGTAGGCCAAACTAAACCAATAGATCGGAGAGAAATACAAAGCTATAACAATCATGCATAAAAGAGTTCAGAGAAGACTCAATTAATATTCATAAATATTCAGATCATAAACCCACAATTCATCGGATCCCAACAAACACACCGCAAAAGAAGATTACATCGGATAGAACTCCAAGAACATCGAGGAGAACTTTGTATTGAAGATCAAAAAGAGAGAAGAAGCCATCTAGATACTAGCTATAGACCCGTAGGTCGATGGTAAAGTACTCACACATCATCGGAAGGGTAGCAAGGTTGATGTAGAAGCCCTCCGTGATCGATCCCCCCTCCGGCAGAGTGCCGGATAAGGCCTCCAGATGGGATCGCGAAAGAACAGAAGCTTGCGGCGGCGGAAAAGTTTTCTCGTCTGGCTCTCTGTTGGTTTGGTAATATTTGGGAATTTATAGTGGAAGAATTAGGTCAAGAGGTGCCATGAGGGGCCCACAAGCCTGGGGGCACGCCCCCTGAGCTTGTCGCTCCATCGTGACTCCTCAGGTCTTCTCCCGAAGCTTCTAGGGTCTCTTCTGGTCCAGAAGAAATTAATCCAAAGTTTTTTCTCCGTTTGGACCGTTTTTGATAATGATTTTCTGAAAAGACAAAAAAAACAGCAACTGGCACTGGGCACTAGGTTAATAGGTTAGTCCCAAAAAATGATATAAAATTGCATAAAGTTGCATATAAAACATCCAAGATTGATAATATAATAGCATGGAACAATAAAAAATTATAGATACGTTGGAGACATATCAAGCACCCCCAAGCTTAATTCCAGCTCGTCCTCGAGTAGGTAAATGATAAAAATAGAATTTTTGATGTGGAATGCTACCCAACATGTTTATTATGTAATCTCTTTGTGGCATATAAGTTGTGAAGCGATGAATTAACAATAACAACGTAATAATATCCATGAACATAAGAAGCATAATCATTAACTTTCAAAATATACGATCCTTAATGAGTGTTATCCCTACTCACTTTCTCATATTAATCATGGCATGACTCTATCTTCACCGCAAATATATAAATAGTGAGCACCCCGGTGTTAAACCAGGCAATTAGATCGTACTTCTAATGCGCTTCAGCATTTTCAACTCTCACGCAATACATGAGCGCAAACCATGGACATAGCACTAGGTGGAATAGAAGGCGGTGATAGGTTTCAAATAATGAAAAAGGAGAAGAAGAAAGTCTCGCATCAACTTGGCAGATCAACGGGCTATGGAGATGCCCATCAATCGATATCGATGCGAGGAGTAGGGATTGCCATGCAACGGATGCACTAAGAGCTATAAGTGTATGAAAGCTCAAACTAAAAACTAAGTGGGTGTGCATCCAACTTGCTTGCTCATGAAGACCTCGGGCATTTGAGGAAGCACATCATCGGAATATACAAGCCAAATTCTGTAATGAAAAATTCCCACTAGTATATGAAAGTGACAACATAGGAGACTCTCTATGTGAAAAACATGGTGCTACTTTGAAGCACAAGTGTGGAAAAAGGATAGTAACATTGCCCCTTCTCTCTTTTTCTCTCATTATCTATTTTTTTCTTTCTTTTTCTTTTTTTCCTTGGGCTCTTTTTGGCCTTTTTTTTCCTTTTTTATTTTATTTATTTTTCGTCCGGAGCCTCATCCCGACTTGTGGGGGAATCATAGCCTCCATCATCCTTTCCTCACTGGGACAATGCTCTAATAATGATGATCATCACACTTTTATTTACTTACAACTCAAAATTACAACTCGATACTAGAACAAATATGACTCTATATGAATGCCTCTGGCAGTGTACCAGGATGTGCAATGATCTAGCGTAACATGTATAAAAATGATGAATGGTGGCTTTGCCACAAATACTATGTTAGCTATATGATCATGCAAAGCAATATGACAATGATGATGTGTGTCATATAAATGGAACGGTGGAAGTTGCATGGCAATATATCTCGGAATGGCTATGGAAATGCCATAATAGGTCGGTATGGTGGCTGTTTTGAGGAAGGGTAAAAGGGGTTTATGTGTGATAGAGCGTATCATATCACGGGGTTTGGATGCACCGGCAAAGTTTGCACCAACTCTCGAGGTGAGAAAGGACAAGGCACGGTACCGAAGAGGCTAGCAAATTACGGAAAGATAGGAGTGCGTATAATCCATGGACTCACATTAGTCATAAAGAACTCACATACTTATTGCAAAAGTCTACTTAATCCTCGAAGCAAAGCACTTCACCGCATGCCCGTAGGAGGAGGGTGGTAGGAGTTAACCATCGCACGACCTCGATTATAACAGCACACAAGGATTTCATTTCAGACATATAAATGCTCCAACTTCCTCACCATGCCACAACTAATATTTAGGTGAATATGTCATAACAAACTTTAATACCGATATTTCTACTAACCAATGATCATGAACCTATATTCTTTCATATTACGACATCAATAAAATTAACCATGCACTTCATTCTTAGTGATCTACATGAAGGTTTTTATTATACCCCCCTTGGATACCTTATCATATTAGGACCATTCTTTTAACATGTGCAAATTGCCATTACTATTTATTAGACTCTCAAAAAGATATAAGTGAAGCATGAGAGTGCAATTATTTCTTTAAAATATAACCACCGCCGTGCTCTAAAAGATATAAGTCAAGCACTAGAGCAACTGCCTAGCTCAAAAGATATAAGTGAAGCACATAGAGTGTTCTAACAAATCACGAATAATGTGTGTCTCTCTCAAAAAGGTGTGTTCAACAAATATGATTGTGGCAAACTAAAAAGCAAACAAAGAAAATAAAACTATAACACAAGACGCTCCAAGAAAAACACATATCATGTGATGAATAAAAATATAACTCCAAGTGAGTTACCGATAGATTGTAGACGAAAGAGGGGATGCCATCCGGGGCATCCCCAAGCTTAGACGCTTGAGTGTTCCTTTAATATTACCTTGGGGTGCCTTGGGCATCCCCAAGCTTAGGCTCTTGCCGCTCTTTATTCGTTTATCCATCATGATCTCACCCAAAACTTGAAAACTTCAGCACACAAAACTCAACAGAAACCTTGTGAGATCCGTTAGTATAATAATCAAATCGTAAACTCTAAGTACTGTTGTAAATTGATTCATATTTAATATTAGCATAATGCTACTGTACTACAACTTCTCCATGACTTATACCCCCCGATACGAACCATAAATTCATCAAAATAAGCAAACTATGCAACAAAAAGAGAATCTGTATAAAATAGAACAGTCTGTAAAGATTTGAATAAAAGTCATACTTCTGTAACTACAAATTTTTTGAAAAATTAGGAAAACGTAGGCAATTTGTATATCAAGCATTTGTAAAATTTTCAGAAGGTTTGATGCTCCGGTAAATTATAGGAATTTCTGCACTGGACACAAAAGTTTCTGTTTTTGCACAGAATCAAGTCAACTATCATCCACACTACCCCAAAGGTATTACTTGGCACAAACACTAATTAAAACATAAAAACACAATCATAAGAGTAGCTAAAACTTTGTGACACATGAAAATAAAAAGGTGCAATAAAAATAAATATTGGCTTGCCTCCCAAACTCCACCTATGTTGTCTCAACATAGCCGGTCCCAAGCCCGGATAAAGGAGGAGGGTTGTGATAGGCTTGGCGAGCCAACGTCAAAACTCAGCCACTCTTATGGAGATGAAACCCAAAAGATTTTCGTTGTGGCGTAACCCTCTCAGCGACGCGCCACATCGGAACCCGGGTGTGGTGGAAAATGGGCAAGGGCCGGGCCGTCACCCCCAGGTGGCGCGCCGTATCTTGATCTGGATACGGTGGCAAGTGAGCGAGGATCGGGTCGTCGCATCCTTAGTGGCGCGCTACATAGGCACCCGGGTGTAGTGGAAATTGAGCAAGGGTCTTCACATTTGACTCGACGAGTGCGAAGGGTAAGGAAGCTAGCCGAGCCTAGGAGGATTCGCTTAGGTAGCTGGAACGTAGGGTCTCTGACAGGTAAGCTTCGGGAGGTAGTTGATACCGCGGTGAGGAGAGGCGTTGATATCCTTTGCGTCCAAGAGACCAAATGGAGGGGACAAAAGGCGAAGGAGGTGGAGGGTACCGGCTTCAAGCTGTGGTACACGGGGACGGTTGCAAACAGAAATGGAGTAGGCATCTTGATCAGCAAGAGCCTCAAGGATGGAGTGGTAGACGTCAAGAGACGTGGGGACCGGATTATCCTGGTCAAGCTGGTAGTTGGGGACTTAGTTCTCAACGTTATCAGCGCGTATGCCCCGCAAGTAGGCCACAATGAGAACACCAAGAGGGAGTTCTGGGAAGGCCTAGAGGACATGGTTAGGAGTGTACCGATTGGCAAGAGGCTCTTCATAGGAGGAGACCCTCAATGGCCACGTGGGCACATCTAACACAGGTTTTGAAGGGGTGCATGGGGTTTTTGGCTATGGCATCAGGAACCAAGAAGGAGAAGATGTCTTAAGCTTTGCGCTAGCCTACAACATGATCATAGCTAACACCCTCTTTAAGAAGAGAGAATCACATCTAGTGACTTACAGTAGTGGGAAACACTCTAGCCAGATTGATTTCATCCTCTCGAGAAGAGAAGACAGGCGTGCATGCCTAGACTGTAAGGTGCTACCTGGAGAGAGTGTTGTCCCTCAGCATAAGCTTGTGGTTGCTGACCTCCGCTTTCGGATTCGTGTCCAGCGGGACAAGCATGCCAAAGTCGCTAGAACGAAGTGGTAGAAGCTCAAGGGGGAGGTAGCTCAGGCGTTCAAGGAGAGGGTCATTAAGGAGGGCCCTTGGGAGGATGGATGTGATGTAGACAACATGTGGATGAAGATGGCGACTTGCATTCGTAAGGTGGCCTCAGAAGAGTTTGGAGTGTCCAGGGGAAGTAGAAGAGAAGCTAAAGATACCTGGTGGTGGAACGATGATGTCCAGAAGGCAATTAAGGAGAAGAAAGAGTGTTTCAGACGCCCATATCTGGATAGGAGTGCAGACAACATAGAGAAGTACAAGATGGCAAAGAAGGCCGCAAAGCGAGCTGTGAGTGAAGCAAGGGGCCGGGCGTATGAGGACCTCTACCAACGGTTAGACACGAAGGAAGGCAAAAGGGACATCTATAAGATGGCCAAGATCCGAGAGAGGAAGACGAGGGATGTTGACCAAATCAAGTGCATCAAGGACGGAGCAGATCAACTCCTGGTGAAGAACGAGGAGATTAAGCATAGATGGCGGGAGTACTTTGACAAGCTGTTCAATGGGGAGAGTGAGAGCTCTACCATTGATCTGGACGAGTCCTTTGCTGATACTAGCAGGCTTTTTGTGCGGCGAATCCAGGAGTCGGAGGTCAAGGAGGCTTTGAAGAGGATGAAAGGAGGCAAGGCGATGGGCCCTGATTGTATCCCCATTGAGGTCTGGAGAGGCCTCGGGGACATAGCGATAGTATGGCTAACCAAACTTTTCAACCTCATTTTTCGGGCAAACAAGATGCCAGAAGAATGGAGATGGAGTATATTAGTACCAATCTTCAAGAACAAGGGGGATGTTCAGAGTTGTACTAATTACTGTGGAATTAAACTAATGAGCCATACAATGAAGCTATGGGAGAGAGTCATTGAGCACCGCTTAAGAAGAATGACAAGCGTGACCAAAAATCAGTTTGGTTTCATGCCTGGGAGGTCGACCATGGAAGCCATTTTCTTAGTACGACAACTTATGGAGAGATATAGGGAGCAAAAGAAAAAACTGCATATGGTGTTCATTGACTTGGAGAAGGCCTATGATAAGATACCGCGGAATGTTATGTGGTGGGCCTTGGAGAAACACAAAGTCCCAGCAAAGTACATTACCCTCATCAAGGACATGTACGATAATGTTGTGACAAGTGTTCGAACAAGTGATGGCGACACTGATGACTTCCCGATTAAGATAGGACTGCATCAAGGGTCAGCTTTGGGCCCTTATCTTTTTGCCTTGGTGATGGATGAGGTCACAAGGGATATACAAGGAGATATCCCATGGTGTATGCTCTTTGCGGACGATGTGGTGCTAGTCAATGAGAGTCGGACGGGGGTCAACAGGAAGTTGGAGTTATGGAGGCAAACTTTGGAATCAAAAGGTTTTAGACTTAGTAGGACTAAAACTGAGTACATGAGGTGCGCTTTCGGTACTACTAGGCACGAGGAGGAGGAGGAGGATGTTAGCCTTGATGGGCAGGTGGTGCCGCAGAAGGACACCTTTCGATATTTGGGGTCAATGTTGCAGAAGGATGGGGATATTGATGAAGATGTGAACCATCGAATTAAAGCCGGATGGATGAAGTGGCGCCAAGCTTCTAGCATTCTCTGTGACAAGAGGGTGCCACAAAAGCTAAAAGGCAAGTTCTATAGGACGGCGGTTCGACCCGCCATGTTGTATGGCGCTGAGTGTTGGCCGACTAAAAGGAGACATGTGCAACAGTTAGGTGTGGCGGGGATGCGCATGTTGAGATGGATGTGTGGCCACACAAGGAAGGACCGAATCCGGAATGATGATATACGAGATAGAGTTGGGGTAGCGCCAATTGAAGAGAATCTTGTCCAACATCGTCTGAGATGGTTTGGACATATTCAACGCAGGCCTCCAGAAGCCCCAGTACATAGCGGACGGCTAAAGCGTGCTGATATTGTCAAAAGAGGCCGGGGTAGACCAAACTTGACATGGGAAGAGTCCGTAAAGAGAGACCTGAAGGATTGGAGCATCACCAAAGAACTAGCCATGGACAGGGGTGCATGGAAGCTTGCTATCCATGTGCCAGAACCATGAGTTGGTCGCGAGATCTTATGGGTTTCACCTCTAGCCTACCCCAACTTGTTTGGGACTAAAGGCTTTGTTTGTTGTTTGTTGTTGTTTGTTGTTATTGGGTTGCCTCCCAACAAGCACTATTGTTTTATGCCCCTAGCTAGGCATAATGCATAGTTTCAAGTATTATCATCCTTAGTTTTTAATCCATAGGTGGCCCTCATAATAGATTCATATGGTGGCTTAATTCTCTTTCTAGGGAAGTGTTCCATTACCTTCTTTAGTGGAAATTGAAATCTTATATTACCTTCTTTCATATCAATAATAGCATCTATAGTTCGTAAGAAAGGCCTACCAAGTATTATTGGACAAGATGGATTGCATTCAATATCAAGCACAATAAAATCCACGGGCACATAATTTCTATTAGCAAGAATAAGCACATCATTTATTCTACCCAATGGTTTCTTAATAGTGGAATCCGCTAAATGCAAGTTAAGGGAACATTCATCTAAATCGGTAAGGCCTTGCACATCACATAGAGATTTTGGTATAGTAGAAACGCTAGCACCCAAATCACATAAAGCATTGCATACATAATCTTTGATTTTAATTTTAATAGTAGGTTCCCATTCATCATGCAATTTTCTAGGAATAGAAACTTCCAACTCAAGTTTTTCTTCATGAGTTTTTATCATAGCTTCTACAATATGATTAGTGAAAGCCTTATTTTGTTCATAAGCATTTGAAGAACTAATCATGGATTGTAACAAGGAAATACATTCAACTAAAGACCAATTATCATAATTAAAGTCCTTGTAATCCAAAGTAGTGGGCACATCACTATTTAAAGTTTTGACCTCTCCGAACCCACTTTTTTCATTTTTATCATTAAGATCATCACCCTCCGAACAATTGGGATGCCTTCTAGCTAAAGTTGACTCATCTTCAGTCCCTTTTTCATCAAGTTTTATTTTGCTAAATAAAGATTCAATAGGGGTGACACCAATCATTTTAATATCTTCATCATTAGTATGATAAAACTCAGGTTTAGCAGCCATCTTATTCACTAGCATAGTTTGTTTATCCGAAATTTTTCCTAACAAGTTTTCAGTACGGGCAAGTTGAGACAGAAGATTGACTACTTCCCGATTGACATCTTCAAGTTTTTTATTGATGGTGTCTAATAAGATTGAATGTTCTTTGAGTTCCTCAAAAAAGAATTTATTATGCTCATATTGTGAAGACATGAAACTTTTAGTGGTATTTTCAAGTTTAGACAACCTCTTGCTATAAAACCTATCACGAAATTCTTCTAGAGACATAGTGACAAAGCAAACGAACAAGCAAATAAAATATTTTTGTCTTTTCATAAAAAAAAATTATAAGTGGGGGAGATGAAAACGAGAGGCAAATGCAAATAAAAAGGCAAATAAAATAAATGCAAGTAATGGATAGTTTGTGTGAAGGTACTTCATAAGTTTTGATGATGTCTCCCCGGCAACGGCGCCAGAAATTCTTCGTGCTACTTGTGAGCTGCGTTGGGATTTCCTCGAAGAGGAGAGGATGATGCAGTATAGTAGAGATAAGTATTTCCCTCAGTTAAGAACCAAGGTTATCAATCCAGTAGGAGAACCAAGAAAAACCTCTTTAGCAGCACCTGCACACACAAAAGCCAACACTTGCACCCAACGCGAACAAGGGGGTTGTCAATCGCCTCGGCGATTAGTTGCAAGGATTAAATCTCGTAGTGGTTGATAAATGATAAAGTAAAACACAAAATAAAATACAAGTAAATAAAGTGCAGCAAAGTATTTTTATGATTTTTGTTTATATAATAAGGATAAATGACCCGGGGGCCATAGTTTTCACTAGAGGCTTCTCTCTCGAGCGCAGAACATACGGTGGGTAGACAAATTACTGTTGGGCAATTGATTGAAAAGCGCATAGTTATGACGATATTCAAGGCAATGATCATGTATATAGGCATCATGTCCGAGACAAGTAGACCGACTCCTGCCTGCATCTACTACTATTACTCCACTCATCGACCGCTATCCAACATGCATCTAGAGTATTAAGTATAAAACAGAGTAACGCCTTAAGCAAGATGACATGATGTAGACAAAGTAAACTCAATTAATATGAATAAACCCCATTGTTCTATCCTTAATGGCAACAATACAAATACGTGTCTTGTCCCTTTCTGTCACTAGGATAGAGCACCGCATGATTGAACCCATCACAAAGCACCTATCCCATTGCAAGATAAATCAATCTAGTAGGCCAAACTAAACCGATAGATCAGAGAGAAATACAAAGCTATAACAATCATGCATCAAAGAGTTCAGAGAAGACTCAATTAATATTCATAAATATTCAGATCATAAACCCACAATTCATCGGATCCCAACAAACACACCGTAAAAGAAGATTACATCGGATAGAACTCCAAGAACATCGAGGAGAACTTTGTATTGAAGATCAAAGAGAGAGAAGAAGCCATCTAGCTACTAGCTGTGGACCCGTAGGTCGATGGTAAACTACTCACACATCATCGGAAGGGCAGGAAGGTTGTTGTAGAAGCCCTCTGTGATCGATTCCCCCTCTGGCAGAGTGCCGAAAAAGGCCTCTAGATGGGATCGCGAAAGAACAGAAGCTTGCAGTGGTGGAAAAGTTTTCTCGCCTTGCTCTCTGTTGGTTTGGGAATATTTGGGAATTTATAGTGGAAGAATTAGGTCAAGAGGTGCCACGAGGGGCCCACAAGCCTGGGGGGCGTGCCCCCTGAGCTTGTCGCTCCCTCATGACTCCTCAGGTGTTCTCCCGAAGCTTCTAGGGTCTCTTCTGGTCCAGAAAAAATTGATCCAAAGTTTTTTCTCCGTTTGGACCTTTTTTGATAATGATTTTCTAAAAAGACAAAAACAAGCAAAAAATAGCAACTGGCACTGGGCACTAGCTTAATAGGTTAGTCCCAAAAAATGATATAAAGTTGCATAAAGTTGCATATAAAACATCCAAGATTGATAATATAATAGCATGGAACAATCAAAAATTATAGATAGGTTGGAGACGTATCACAAGGCAAGTAACACTTTGACCATACTCCAGTTATACCTATATTTTGTATGCATTGTAGTCCAAATTGAATATTATGCATGAATAGGATTATGATTATGGCTAGGTAGGGTTGAACCTTATTTATTTGTCACCACCATGTAGAATATAATTGATTCACTAAAAGTAGACGGGGTGGTGATCCAGATTAATCGAAGTTGTGAGAGAGTAGTAATAGGACCAACTAATTAATTCGAATTAATCATCTGGGTGGAACGGTTGCATGGTGAGGGGCATCCTGGATTAACCAGGAATTTGCCTGGGTGTCCTGGAGCAACCAATGATCACCCTTAAATGGAAAGCCATCCAGGTTCAAAGGGATCAAACAATTTTTCATAAATAGAAGCTTATGTGTGCAGCCACAAGCTACTATGGGCTCTGGCTTAATTGAGTAAGTTGTGTGGCCCTTTTCTGGGGTAGGCTAGCTGTTGTAGATATATATGTAGGTGTACTGACCTATCCATTGGGTTAAGGGGAAACACTTCGGAAAGACTTTATCTCGATATTCTAGTTCACATACCCCGAGTGTGATGAGCTACAAAGGAGGTGATCGAGTCTTGTGGGGGAAATTGCACAAATCTCTGCAGAGTGTAAACCTAATCGATTAGCCGTGTCCCCGGTTACGGACAATTTGAGCATCCAGAAGTGGGAATATTAAGTGATCTCATCACATTTATATCATTTAATGGTTTAACCAACTTTGGTAATTGATTGATTTTGAGGAACCATCTCAATCATATGATAAGCTTTGTAGTAATAAGTTGGTATTCATGGAAGTAGGAAAAAATCAGCTTTATGCAAATTGAAAACTAGAAACTTCCACCAGCCATATTGCATATAGAAGTGGGATATTTTTATTATATCCTGTGGTGTGGCTTGCCAGTACATTCCATGTGCTGACCTACACGGCTGTAACTTATCATGTTGCAGGATTTATAAGACGAGTAAGTGATGCGTTGTAGGTTTACGATGCCTACACTCAACTTTGCCGTTGGCGTTGATGGGACTCCACATCTTTATTGTTGTTTCTGCTATGTATTCTACCCCAAGGGCTATAACATAATAAATACTATAGATTCATGCTACTGTATAACATGTTATTCTATGGTATTTCATCGAGTAATGTGTGTGCTAGCTATTGATCCAGGGATAGCACAGAAGCACAGGAAACTTGGATCCTTATCAAAACCGAGTAGCTATAGATCAGTGCTAGGAGGATTGGGAAGTTCCACATGGATGTACCGATCAGGGTCGCCAGCTAAATTGATGCACAATTCCTTATGAAATTGAAGGTCGTAAAGTTCGATAAATTCAATCCAATTGTTGCCGGTCAAAGAAGTTCTTTCTTCGTCATTTGTGACATTGATAACTAAAAGTTTAGTTATGTCAAGTTTTTATACCCAATTTCTGCAAGAAATACTTTCTTGCAAAGCAGAGAATTGCTTACTCCCGTAGGAGTTGTTGGGATTCCCCAAAGAGGAAGGGTCAAGCAGAACATCATCAAAGTATTCCCCTCAGTTAAGAACCGAGGTTATCAATCCAATAGGATTCTCCCAAGCTAACAATATAAATAGCACCTGCACACAAACAGATACAAACTTGCACCCAATGTGTCAAGAGGGTTGTCAAGCCCCTTGTCTTGTTGGTTACAAGATTAAAACACAAATGATAGAGGTAAATAGTAGCAAAGTAGCACGGCAAATAAAAAGGAAAATTGTGTAGAAGAATTTAGCAATGGAGAATAGACCTGGAGGCCATAGGTTCACTAGTAGCATCTCTCTCAAAAACATGCAAATTTCATGGTAAACAAATTATAGTTGGGCAATTGAATAGATTGCAATATTCATGACTATGATCATTCATGGCATAATCTCATATAGGCATTACGTGTGATAAGTAGATCATTAATCCAACTGCATCTACTACTAATACTCCATCCCAAAACCGCTATCCAACATGCATCTCAAGGTATTAAGTTGGCAAGAAATAGAGTATCATGATAAGTAAGATGACATAATGTAGACATGAAGAAGTCAATCAATATGACAAAACCCCATCGTTTTATCCTTAGTAGCAACAATACAATGAGTGCCTTGGACCTTTTTGTCACTAGGCTAGATCACCGCAAGATTGAACCCACTACAAATCACCACTCCCTCTGAAGAAAAATCCATCAAATATGGCCAAAGAAGATAGATAGATCAAAGAGCATAAGTTGCCTAGAGGAACTTAGTTGAAAGGTGAATAAGATTATGCCAAAAATCTGTGTTGTATTTTTGCATGGCGCTTGAGCTTCTCGCTGGTCTTATGGCCTTGTCACTCTATGCACGTATACGTGTGTAAATGTGGCTTTGTCACCTTTCTTGATGTTATGTTGAGAACTCCACTGGCCACAGAACGATCCATCAGAGTTTCGACTCAGATTTCATCTATGAGTCTATTACCGTACATAGTGGCAACACTACATCGAATATTATTCATCTTTCTCCTGAATGTGTGTGTATGTGGAAATAACCGGGTACTGATCATAAGAACTCGAAAGAGACAACATATTGATCTGTAGTACTCAAAATTAAGCCACTGTGAAACCTTATGCATGATCACCTCTTTGGCATAATCCCGTCACCAGAGAACAAAAGTTTCAGCAAGCAATGATTGGAATAAAGTGCTTGAGGGCCTTGATGATGAGACACTCGTGGGTGTGTGAGCGAGTTACTCTAGAATTATGTTGTCTTTACATACCTTTCACTTCCTAATTCATGTTTTCATTGCTCAACAAAGAAAATCTCTTCTGTGCGTTCCCTGCAAGCAAATGTTAACTAGAGTAAATAGAATAAGAGCTACTTTGTTATTTTGTCTAGGTGAACAAGAGCTTTGTATTGATTATCTTTACTTCACTAACACTTGCATAATAATCATGCCACCTGATACGATCCCTTATAATTTAAATACCGATCTCATTGTTGTTTCGCCTGAAGTTGGTGTTGTCGGAAAATACACTGCATATACATTTGGAGCACCCACGACTAAGCTACGGAGATGAACAACCACTCGTAGAAGTTAAGTTCATGCACGATGATGTGTTTCAGTGCATAGGAAAAGAAGAGAAACATGTTAAAATTGAGATGACAATTTCTTCTGTGATGGACGTGCATGCATCGGAAGGAAATCAGAAAAAAGAATATTATAATTATTTTGGTAAGCCACGTTTTGAAGGGGGGCCTCAAGGAGTCCATGTTCGATCCGGAGTGTTTCCTTGCCAGGGTTACTTGCTACGTTAGGATTATTAACACAAGAAGATTATTGATGTTTCTTTTCCTGTCCAGCAAGGAAAAGATCAACGTGGATTCTGTAATTAGGGAGCAATTCAGCTTGAAGGATGTTGGGTGGGGCCCGCTAGCACTAGTGCGACGCATGCATCAAACTAGTAGTTTTTGTTTTCCTATAGATAGATCAAGTCGGTTTATCTTATGGCTAGGTGTTACCTTTTATTTACCCAAATGATAAGTGCCACACGTGTGGCATGAAGCAACATGGTCCAAACACCTCCATTACCATCCATTTTGCCACATTAAACAGATGACATCAACAGAATCTTTTGGACCCTGATATTCATCACACGTGTGGCACAATGGGCACCCGACCACACAACTCGTCCGGTCGTACCCAGGAGCCAGCCCACACGACCCTGTGTGGGCGAACATTCAAACTGCCCACATGTTTGGGCGCAGCTACGACGACCCACACAACCCTGTGTGGCAACTGCTCACCCCCACCCCGTGAGCGTGAACGCGTGTGTAATCAACTTTAGTTGCCATGTGTAGTTAACTATAGTTGCCATGTTTGCCATGTATCATTAAATATAGTTGCCATGTGTAACTAATTGGAGTTTCCACGTGTGGTCAAACCATAGTTGCCATGTATGATCAACCATAGTTGCCGTGTGTGATTAACTAGTTGCCACATATGCACAATGTGTAACTAATTGGAGTTGCCATGTGTGGTTAAACCATAGTTGCCATGTATAGTCAACCATAGTTGTCGTGTGTGATTAACTAGTTGCCACATATGCACACCTGTAGTTGCCATCTATCACCGTGTGAGCGTCGTGTGGGTGAAGAGCAGTTTCGCCCACACGTTCGGGCGAGCGTCCTGTGTCCGTTCGGGCAAGGAGCGCCCAGACGTGTGGCACTAAATGATAGCGCTCACACGACGCTGGGTGCTTACGTGGCTCTCGACCCAGATGGCAACTGCTTCAATATTCGTGCAAATGAATCGAACGGTATCGACTGCGTTTGGGCCATGTTGAATTGTGCCACACGTGTGGGCATTAACATTTAGGAATCTTTTTGGTTTTTCGGACTTCAAAATGTTTTATCTCTTAAATAAAATACCCGTTTAAAAATCCGTTTTCATCATTAAATCCATCTCAACGAGATCTTTAAAACTAGATCCCATATTGATATGTTTTGATGACTTTTTTTTGGGCCAAAAGTTGCCATGATGTTGCACTGAAGTTGCCATAGTGTTTACACTAAAGTTGCCATGATATGTTTCATCTATTTTTTTCTTCTAGATTTGAAGCTACAATTGTATTTCAACTACTTTCCACGACAAATTTTATTAATTGACCATGGCAATTTTTAGTAATTAACCACGGCAAATTTAATTCATGGATCATGGCAAATTTAGTTTATAGATCATGGCAAATTTAGTTTATAGATCATGGCAATTTTAGTATTTTGTCCATGGCAATTCTAGTCTTTGACCATGGAAATTATTTTTTTGTAAGAACCATGGCAAATTTTAGTGCATGTATCATGGCAAATTTAAGTAATTCACTATGGCAATTTTAGTTTCTGGTTCATGGCAAATTTGAGTCATTGGCCATGCATTTTTAAAGTAATTGACGGCGGATTTATTTTTAATTATGAACCATGTCAAAATTATTTCATGGATCATGGCAATTCTAGTAATTCACCATGGCAAGTTTAGTTTCTTAATTCCCTTTCTATAACATGTCAAAATTTACTTTAAACGTAGAAGAAAAAGTAGTTGAAACATATCATGGCAACTTCAGTGTAAACACCATGGCAATTTATGTGCAATAGACATGGAAACTTTTGAGCGCCAAAAAATATCGTCCAAACATATCGATATGAGATCTAGTTTTGAAGTCCTCATCGTGACGGATTTAATGGTGAAAACGGATTTTCAATCGGATTTTTCATTTAAGAGATAAAACATTTTAAAGTTTGAAAAACTCAAAAGATTCCCGCTGACAACATTTGTTTTCGTCCCTGTTTGCATGCATGTGTGGAAGAAATAAAAAGGCTGACGTGTCACAATGGGTGGTTGGAAGGGCGTTTGGCCCGACCTCCTTCAACCCACACGTGTGGCACTTATTAGGGTCCTTTATTGAAAGTACGTACCAATTACTTGCTTTCCAAGCTAGTTAGGTTGTGTGGCTATTATATAAAGCCAATTGAGACATTTGTAATAGGAGGATGTATTTTCCACAGGTTAGACAAAATGCGTATCGAATATTAAGCGGCCCTCTTTGGGTGTCATTGTTATTTACTAGCCAGGCTCGTGCGGCGGCATGCCGCGCACCATTGATACTTTATGTTTAGATTTCATACGTGGTAAGGGAAAAACTCATGTGTTGTTAATTTTTCAATTGTTTGATTGGTTGCTAGTTTGACCATCTTTTCTTTGCTTGGGTGTTCAAGTATCATTGATGTATAACTGGATTGGTCGGTTTTATGGAACCATAGCTTTTTTCTTCTTCTTTTAAGTCTGATGTGTAACTAGATTGGTTGTGAATGTAATGATGGAGAACTTTGATGGGGTATCTTATAGTGAAATTATGCTAGGATGGACGATAAGGGATCTTGAAAAGCGAGATTTTTCTTACATAAAACGTGAGATACATTTCATACAGTAGAAACTACATTTCAATACTACGCCCCAAAATTGTCGATTCCCTGATCTATGATGATTCATATCATTCTTGTACGGACATCTGCCAAACTAGTGCTAGTGATGAAGTAGTAAAGAGCTTGTGTAAACTCTTGAAAGCGTCCTGTGGTAGCTTTGGACCAATATGAGGACACTATGAGTACATATGCAATGGTATAAGATATGAAACGTTCTCACATATGTTTGATAATATGTTGGTCTTGTGAATTCTTTCTGCTAGGCGATGACTTGTTAGTGCGCCATGTTGAATTGCCATTGCTTCATGTGGGCCCTCTCACGTGTGGAAAATAAAGTTCTCTTTGTAGCATCAAAAACCTGATAGTTGCTTTTGTCACCTCAAGGATACAGAGAACAGTCTATCTACCAAATTCCCGGAAAAACACTCCTATTAGAATTGAAAACATCAAGATCAGGATATAATATTTTTGGATTTTGGGAATAACTTCTTGAACATTTGACCCAAACAAAATAAATCAAGCACAATTAGCATTATTCGGTATTGTTCATCTTGCACAGAAGGATCTTTCTTCGTTAAAAACATAAGATAATGAAAGCAATGAAATTGTTTCAAGACAAAGAGGCTAGTAATGTGTACACAACCCCATTAGTAGAGTTATTAAAGTAACCGGCATACTTTTCTAATCATTACCAGTCTTCTTCATATAACATATTGGAATTCTTTTTGCAGCTCAAAACGATTAATAATGTATTGACACGTGTGACTTATGGGAGATCTGCGGGGTGTAATATGTTGGTGCACCTAGTGAATTCGTGTGGGATGCGAGACATTCTTTTTGCATGGCTGCATGGATGTGACCACGGTTGGTGCACGTGATGTGACCTTGTGCATGTTTACTTGAATTTATACATTAATATCAACTGCCTTCTTATTTTTTGCAAGGAAAATATCAACCGCCTTCAATTGTTAGCTGACTGAACCTTCATCGCATGTCATATAAAATAAATCGATTGACTATTAGCTGACTGAACCTTCATCAGACATCATATAAAATAAGTATTGAAAAGTGATACGTCCAATTTACATCATGATTTCCTACTGTTATTTATTATATATTTGATCATATTTCACTTTATGATGCAATTCTTATGCCTTTTCTCTCTTAATTTGCAAGATTTATATGAAGAGGGGGATTACCGGCAGCTGGAATTCTGGACCTGAAATAGCTACAACAGAGATACCTATCCTACAGAGTTCCAAATGACCTGAAATTTCATGAGGATTTTTTATTGAATATATAAAAAATACTGGAAAAAAGAAATAATAGAGGGGACCCACTAGTTGCCCACAAGGCAGGAGGGCGCGGCCGCCCCAGGGCGCGCCCTAGTGCCTTGTGGGGCCCACAGCTGGCCTCTAGCCCCCTCCTTATGCTATATGAAGCCATTTTCCCTAAAAAAATATTGAGGAAGACTTTCGGGATGAAGCACCACTGTCTCGAGGCGGAACTTGGGCAAGAGCACTTTTGTCCTCCGGTGGAGCAATTCCGCTGGGGGATACTTCCCTCCGGGAGGGGGAAATCGAAGCCATCGACATCACCAACGATCCTCTCATCGTGGGAGGACCAATCTTCATCAACATTTTCATCAGCACCATATCATCTCAAACCCTAGTTCATCTCTTGTATTCAATCTTTGTCCCAAAACCTCAGATTGGTACCTGTGGGTTGCTAGTAGTGTTGATTACTCCTTGTAATTGATGCTAGTTGGTTTATTTGGTGGAAGATTATATGTTCATATCCTTAATGATATTCAATACTCCTCTGATCTTGAACATGAATAGGATTTGTGAGTAGTTACTTTCATTCTTGAGGACATGGGAGAAGTCTTGTTATAAGTAATCATGCGAAGTTGGTATTCATTCGATATTTTGATGATGTGTACGTTGTATTTCTTCTAGTGGTGTCATGTGAACGTCGACTACATGACACTTCACCATAATTGGGCCTAGGAGAATGCATTGGGGAGTAATAAGTAGATGATGGGTTGCTAGAGTGACAGAAGCTTAAACCCTAGTTTATGCGTTATTCCGTAAGGGGCTGATTTGGATCCATATGTTTCATGCTATGGTTAGATTTATCTTAATTCTTCTTTCGTAGTTGTAGATGCTTGCGAGAGGGGGTAATCATAAGTGGGAGGCTTGTTCAAGTAAGAACAACACCCAAGCACCGGTCCACCCACATATCAAATTATCAAAGTAGCGAACGCGAATCAACTAAACATGATGAACGTGACTAGACGACAATTCCCTTGTGTCCTCGAGAACGCCTTGCTTTATATAAGAGTTCGTTCTGGCTTGTCCTTTGCTATAAAAAGGATTGGGCCACCTTGCTGCACTTTTGTTAAACTTGTTACTCGTTATGAATTATCTTGCTCCCAAACTATCTGTTACCGATACTTTCAGTGCTTGCAGAAAATACCTTGCTGAAAACCGCTTATCATTTCCTTCTGCTCCTCGTTGGGTTCGACACTCTTACTTATCGAAAGGTCTATGATTGATCCCCTATACTTGTGGGTCATCAAGACTCTTTTCTGGCACCGTTGCCGAGGAGTGAAGCGCCTTTGGTAAGTGGAATTTGGTAAGGAAACATTTTTATTACGTGCTGAAATTTACTGTCACTTGTCACTATGGAAAGTAATCCTTTGAGGGGCTTGTTCGGGGTATCTTCACATCGACCGGAAGCAATAAGATTTTCTCCTCAACCTACTGAACCTACAAAAAATATTTATTATGAGATTCCTTCGGATATGTTAGAGAAACTGCTAGCTAATCCTTATGCAGGAGATGGAACGGTACATCCTGATATGCACTTGATATATATAGATGAAATTTGTGGATTGTTTGAGCTTGTAGGTTTATCCGAGGATGGAGTTAAGAAGAAAGTATTCCCTTTATCTTTGGGGGGAAAGGCATTGATATGGTATAGGCTATTGGATGATACTGGAACATGGGATTGCTATCGGTTGAAGCTGGAATTCCACCAGAAATTTTATCCTATGCATTTGGTTCATCGTGATCGGAATTTTATATATATTTTTTGACCTCATGAAGGAGAAAGTATCGCTCAAGCTTGGGGGAGGCTTAAATATATGATGCACACATGCCCCAATCATGAGCTCTCAAGAGAAATAATTATACAAAACTTTTATGCTCGGCTTTCTCATAATGATCAATCCATGCTGGATACTTCATCTACTGGTTCCTTTATGAAGAGGACTATTGAATTCAAATGGGATCTTCTGGAAAGAATTAAACGCAACTCTGAAGATTGGGAAATCGACAAAGGTAAAGAGTCAGGTATAAATCTTGAGTTTGATTGTGTTAAATCTTTTATGGAAACCGCTGTTTTTCATATGTTTAGTACAAAATATGGACTTGACTCTGAGATAGTAGCTACTTTTTGTGTATCCTTTGCTGCTCATGTTGATATCCCTAAGGAGAAATGGTTTAAGTATCATCCACCTATTGAAATAGAAGAACCTACTATAGTTAAAGACGAGATAATGGTTTACAATGTTGATCCAGTTGTGCCTACTGCTTATATTGAGAAACCTCCTTTCCCTGTTAGGATTAAGGAACATGCTAAAGCTTCAACTGTGGTTAGGGAAAGTAATGTTAGATCATCTAAACCTTCGAACAAATTAAAGTTGAAGCTAATATTGCAATGGTTAAAGATTGTTTGGTTGATAATACTGACGGACATGTTATATACTTTTGTGATGATGCAACTAGAATTGCTAAGCCAAATCCTAAAGATAAAAATAAACCTGTTATTGGCATGCCCGTTGTTTCCATTAAAATTGGAGATCATTGCTATCATGGTTTATGTGATATTGGTGCTAGTGTGAGTGCTATTCCATTTTCTCTTTATCGGGAAGTCATGAATGATATTGCACCTGTTGAGATTGAAGATATTGATGTCACTATTAAGCTTGCAAACAGAGATACTATTGAACCGCTTGGGATTGTTAGAGATGTTGAAGTCTTGTGTGGTAAGATCGAATACCCTACTAATTTTCTAGTCCTTGGATCACCACAAGATGATTTCTATCCCATTATATTTGGTAGACCTTTCTTAAATACTGTTAATGTTAAGATTGATTGCAATACAGAAACTATCAGCGTTAATTTTGGATATGTATCTCATGAGTTTAATTTCTCTAAGTTTCGTAGACAACCTCATGATAAATAATTGCCTAATAAAGATGAAATTATTGGTCTTGCTTCTATTGCTATACCTCCTACTGATCCTTTAGAACAATATTTGCTAGACCATGAAAATGATATGCATATGAATGAAAGAAATGAAATAGATGACATATTCTTTAGACAAACACCTGTTCTTAAACATAATCTACCTGCTGAAACCTTGGGAGATCCTCTTCCACCCAAGAGTGATCCTGTGTTTGAATTAAAGAAACTACCTGATACACTTAAATATGCTTATCTTGATGAAAAGAAGATATATTTTGTTATTATTAGTGCTAACCTTTCAGAGCATGAAGAAAAGAGATTACTTAAAACTCTGAAGAAGCACCGTGCTGCTATTGGATATACTCTTGACGATCTTAAGGGCATTAGTCCCACTGTATGTCAGCACAAGATTAATATGGAGGCAGACGCTAAACCCGTCGTTGATCATCAACGCCGCCTGAATCCTAAGATGAAGGATGTGGTAAGAACTGAAATATTAAAGCTTCTGGAGGCAGGTGCTACTTGTAGCTTGCTTTGGTATTATCCCCGAAGAGGAAGGGATGATGCAGCATAGCAGACGTAAGTATTTCCCTCAGTTATGAAACCAAGGTTATCAATCCAGTAGGAGAACCACGCAACACCTCGTTAGCAGTACCTGCACACAAACAACAAATCCTTGCACCCAACGCAAACGAGGGGTTGTCAATTCCTCGGCGGTTAATTGCAAGATTAAATTGTATGTGATAGATAGATAGATTGAAACAAAAAATAAAAAATAAAATAAATAAAAGAAAAGTGCAGCAATATTTTTAGGGTTTTAGTAATATGATTTAGATAGACCCGGGGCCATAGTTTTCACTAGAGGCTTCTCTCAAGGAAATAGCAAACGGTGGGTAGACAAATTACTGTTGGGCAATTGATAGAAAAGCAAATAATCAAGACGATATCCAAGGCAATGATCATGTATATAGGCATCACGTCCGAGACAAGTAGACCGACTCCTGCCTGCATCTACTACTATTACTCCACACATCGAGCGCTATCCAGCATGCATCTAGTGTATTAAGTCCATAAAAGAACGGAGTAATGCCTTAAGAACGATGACATGATGTAGACAAGATAAACTCATGTATGAATAAAACCCATCTTTTTACCCTTAATAGCAACGATACATGTGTGTCATGTCCCTTGCTGTCACTGGGATTGAGCACCGCAAGATCGAACCCATTACAAAGCACCTCTTCCCATGGCAAGATAAATCAATCTAGTTGGCCAAACCAAATCAATAGATCGGAGAAGAAATACGAGGCTATAATAATCATGCATAAAAGAGTGCAGCAAAGACTCAAATAATTTCATGGATAATCTGATCATAAACTCACAATTCATCGGATCCCAACAAACACACCGCAAAAAAAGTGATTACATCGGATAGAATTCCAAGAACATCGAGGAGAACATTGTATTGAAGATCAAAAAGAGAGAAGAAGCCATCTAGCTACTAACTATGGACCCGAAGGTCTGTGGTAAACTACTCACGCATCATCGGAAGGGCAGCAAGGTTGATGTAGAGCCCCTCCGTGGTCGATTCCCCCTCCGGCGGAGTACCGGAGAAGGCCTCCAGATGGGATCTCTCTGGAATAGAAACTTGCGGCTGAAGAAAAAGTATTTCATGGACTCCCTTGAGTGTTTCTGATTTTTCTGGAATTTATAGTGGAGGAATTAGGTCAAACGGAGCTCTATGGGCCCCACGAGGTACCAGGGCGCGCCTGCCCCCCCAGGTGCGCCCTGGTGCCTCGTGGGTACCCCCTGGGGCTTCTGGCCTCCTCCCGAAGCTTCTAGTCTTTATCTTGTCCAGAAAAAAATCTCCAAAAAGTTTCGTGGCATTTGGACTTCATTTGGTATTGATTTTCTGTAAAACAAAAACAGGACAGAAAACAACATCTGGCACTGGGCACTAAGTTAATAGGTTAGTCTCCAAAAATGATATATAATTGATGTAAATGCATATAAAAATATCCAAGATTGATAATATAACAGCATGGAACAATAAAAAATTATAGATACGTTGGAGACGTATCAGCATCCCCAAGCTTAATTCCTGCTCGTCCTCGAGTAGGTAAATGATAAGAACAGAATTTTTGATGTGGAATGCTGCCTATCATATTCATCACATATTATTTTGTTTTATAGCATGGACATTGGACTTGAATGATTCAAAGCAATAGTATTTAATTTGACATGAAGATATAAATACTCAAGCATGCTAACAAGCAACCCTGTCTTTCAAAATATCAACGCTAAAGAAAGTTATCCCTAGCCCATTATGCTCAATCATTGATCCATTCATGAAACACACTCAAATATTAGCTACATGCAATGCACAAGTATGACAATAGTGCTCTCTAGTTGGTGCTTTTGTAAGAGAAGATGGCGACTCAAATAAAAATAAAAATTGCATAAAAGTAAATAGATAGGCCCTTCACAGAGGGAAGCAGAGATTTGTCAAATGTGCCAGAGCTCAAGGCTTAAATTAGAGAGATAAAAATACTTTGAGAGGCATGCTTTTCCTGTCATAAAAAACGACCGAGAATTACCATTATTTTTCATGCTAGACACATCATAGGCGGTTCCCAAACAAAAAGTAAAGTTTATTTCCTTTCCACCATTTCTTTCACAATCCATGGCTAGTCGTATCCACGGGTGCCCTCCATACCAACACTTTCCAAGGAATTTTGTTGTTATTAATTTTTGATTTCATTGTGGGACTGGGCATCCCTATTACCAACCATTCTCTCGTGCAATGACAAGTGAATAAACACTCATCGTGAGAATAACACACCTAGCATGGAAAATAATGGCCACCCCCTGCCGCTTCATGAGCGGTACGGGCACACAAAACAGAAAAATTATTTTGAAAATTAGAGTTGGCACACACAAATTTACTTGGAACAGCATTGAAATACCGCATATAGGTAGATATAGTGAACTCATTTGGCACAACTTGGGTTTAAGGATTTTGGATGCACAAGCAGTATTTCCGCTTAGTACAAATGAAGGCTAGCAAATAGATTGAGAAGCAACCAACCAAAAAACGAAAATGGTCATAAACATGCATTGAAAATAACTAACACCGAATAATGCACCATAAGTAGGATATAATTTCATTGCATAACTATTGACTTAATGTGCATGCATAGGGAATCTCAAACCTTAACACTAATATTCTTACTAAATCATAATTACTCACTAACATGACTCACATATTATCATTTCCATATAGCAAAACTATTGCAAGTAATCACACTTATCATATCCAATGATCTATATGAAAGTTTTTATTATATACCTCTTGAATATTCATCACTTTGGGACCAAATTCATATCTTGTGCAAATTACCGTTACTATTGTCAACTCTCAAAAAGATTTAAGTGAAGCATGAGAGTGCAAATATTTCTTCAAAATTTCAATCTTATAAATTCTCAAAATAATATAAGTGAAGCATGAGAGTTTATTTCTTCAAAATATAGCCACCACCGTGCTCAAAAAGATTTAAGTGAAGCACTAGAGCAACTGCCTAGCTCAAAAAATTTAAGTGAAACACATAGAGTATTCTAACAAATGATGATAAATGTGTGGCTCTCTCAAGATAGCTGTGTTCAGCAAGGATGATTGTGACAAACTAAAAAGCAAACAAAGCAAAGACTCATATAATACAAGACGCTCCAAGCAAAACTCATATCATGTGACGAATAAAAATATAGCTCCAAGTAAAATTACCGATGGTTGGTAGAAGAAAGAGGGGATGCCTTTCGGGGCATCCCCAAACTTAGACGCTTGAGTTTTCCTTGAATATTACCTTGGGGTGCCTCGGGCATCCCCAATCTTAGGCTTTTGCTACTCCTTATTCCTTCATCCATCGTGATCTCACCCAAAATTTGAAAACTTCAATCACACAAAACTCAACAAAACCTTCGTGAGATCCGTTAGTATAACAAAATAAATCACTACTTTAGGTACTGTTGCAAACCCGTTCATATTTTATTTTACATTATACCTACTGTACTCTAACTGCACCATGGCTTATACCCCCCGATACAATCCATAGATTCATCAAAACAAGCAAGTAGTGCATCAAAAACAGAATCTGTCAAAAACAGAACAGCCTGTAGCAATCTATTTAAAATCCATACTTCTATAACTCCAAAAATTCTGCAAAATTAGGACAACATGGGAAATTCATATAAAAATACTGTGTAAAAATTTCAGATTTTTCTGACGCTCCAGTACAGAAACAAAATTCGGGCACTGGATGCAAAACTTTCTGTTTTCCAAACAACATCAATTATACTATCTTCCAAATCATCCCAAAGGTATTACTTTGCAAAAACACTAATTAAAAACACAAAAAAACAATCATACCAGTAGCATAATTGTGAAAACACACAATAACAGAAAAACTAAAAATTTATTTTATTCATTGGGTTGCCTCCCAACAAGCGCTATTGTTTTATGCCCCTAGCTAGGCATAATGTATAATTTCAAGTATTGTCATCTTTGGTTTCCAACTCCTCAATCACACATCCATTTTCTCTAATAGATTTAACATAGGTGTTTCTCACCATCACACTTCTAGGCACAAAATCAAGAATTTTACTTTTATGAATAGGTTCCTTAATTAAACCAATGAAATTGAGGTGCACGCTAATCATTTTAAGATCCTCATTTATCTTACTAGAAGTAGCACCATTGGTTTTAGGAACATACATAAACTTGCAATTCTTGCTAGGAGTAGTTTTTTCAATAATTTTAGCGGAAGAAAAAGTGGAGCCTAATTTATTAATAATTTCCTCCAACTTATCGATCCTAGCGGGACTTTGTCCCACCCTTTCATTAATTATTGGCTCTTTCTCTTTTAGCATCTTAAGAGTAATCCCTACTTTCGATCCAAATGGAGTAACATGGTTATGGATCTTTTTATCTAAATTTTCAATATGCTCAACGGTAGGCATTTTATTTTCAATAGCATCTAACCTTTGCATAACATGTTCCAAAGTCAAAGTTGTTTCATTAATAATAATAGGCGGTGATCCCACTAAATTTCCCATAGAATTAAAAGCATCCATAGAGGGACACATCAAGAAATTTCCTCCAGTGATAGTATCAAGCACAAATCTATACCAAGTAGTAATGCCCACATAAAAATTGCGAAGAAGGATGGTAGAGGATTGCTTACGAGTTGATCTATTATGAGCATCACAAATCCTATAAAAAGCATCTTTTAAATTCTCTCCTCCCCTTTGTTTAAAACTAAGTACTTCATTTTCAGGGGAAATAGTAACGAGCGAAGAACTAGCCATAATGATAGAGCGAGCAAGTAAACAGGCAAACAAGCAAACAAGAAAAAGGCAAACGAAAAATATCTTTGTATTTTTGTAAAAACGTTTTAGAAGTGGGGGAGATGAAAACGAGAGGCAAATAAAGTAAATGCAAGGAGATGAGAGTTTATGCAAAGGTACTTGATAGATGTTGATGATGTCTCCCCGGCAACGACACCAGAAATTATTCCTGCTACTTGTAGCTTGCGTTGGTATTATCCCCGAAGAGGAAGGGATGATGCAGCACAGCAGAGGCAAGTATTTCCCTTATTTATGAAACCAAGGTTATCAATCCAGTAGGAGAACCATGCAACACCTCATTAGCAGTACCTGCACACAAACAACAAATCCTTGCACCCAACGCAAACGAGGGGTTGTCACTCCCTCGGCGGTTAATTGCAAGATTAAATTGTATGTGATAGATAGATAGATTGAAACAAAAAATACAAAATAAAATAAATAAAAGAAAAGTGCAGCAATATTTTTAGGGTTTTAGTAATATGATTTAGATAGACCTGGGGGCCATAGTTTTCACTAGATGCTTCTCTCAAGGAAATAGCATACGGTGGGTAGACAAATTACTATTGGGAAATTAATAGAAAAGCAAATAATCATGACGATATCCAAGGCAATGATCATGTATATAGGCATCATGTCCGAGACAAGTAGACCGACTCCTGCCTGCATCTACTACTATTACTCCACACATCGACCGCTATCCATCATGCATCTAGTGTATTAAGTCCATAAAAGAACGGAGTAACACCTTAAGAACGATGACATGATGTAGACAAGATAAACTCATGTATGAATAAACCCCATCTTTTTACCCTTAATAGCAATGATACATACGTGTCATGTCCCTTTCTGTCAATAGATCAGAGAAGAAATACAAGGCTATAATAATCATGCATAAAAGAGATCAGAGAAGATTCAAATAATATTCATGGATAATTTGATCATAAACTCACAATTCATTGGATCCCAACAAACACACCTCAAAAAGTGATTACATCGGATAGAACTCCAAGAACATCAAGGAGAACATTGTATTGAAGATCAAAAAGAGAGAAGAAGCCATCTAGCTACTAACTATGGACCCGAAGGTCTGTGGTAAACTACTCACGCATCATCGGAAGGGCAGCAAGGTTGATGTAGAGCCACTCCGTGACCGATTCCCCCTCCGACGGAGTACCGGAGAAGGCCTCCAGATGGGATCTCTCTGGAACAGAAACTTGTGGCGGCGGAAAAAGTATTTCGTGGACTCCCTTGAGGCTTTCTGATTTTTCTAGAATTTATAGTGGAGGAATTATGTCAAACGGAGCTCTGTGGGCCCCACGAGGTACCAGGGCGCGCCTGCCCTCCTCCCAGGCGCGCCCTGGTGCCTCGTGGGCACCCCCTAGGGCTTCTGGCCTCCTCCTGAAGCTTCTAGTGTTTATATTGTCCGGAAAAAAATCTCCAAAAAGTTTCGTGGCATTTGGACTTCATTTGGTATTGATTTTCTGTAAAACAAAAACATGGCAGAAAACAGCAACTGGCACTGGGCACTAAGTTAATAGGTTAGTCTCCAAAAATGATATATAATTGCTGTAAATGAATATAAAAATATCCAAGATTGATAATATAACAGCATGGAACAATCAAAAATTATAGATACGTTGGAGACGTATCAGCAGGTATAATTTATCCCATAGCTGATAGTAGATGCGTAAGTCCTGTTCATTGTGTTCCTAAGAAAGGAGGTATCATCGTTGTTCCTAATGATAAAAATGAACTCATTCCACAAAGAATTGTAACTGGTTATAGGATGGTAATTGATTTCAGGAAATTGAATAAAGCTACTAGGAAAGATCATTACCCCTTGCCTTTTATCGATCAAATGTTAGAAAGACTATCTAAGCATACACACTTTTGTTTCCTAGATGGATATTCTGGTTTTTCTCAAATACCTATATCGAAAGAAGATAAAGAGAAAACCACTTTTACTTGTCCTTTTGGAACTTATGCTTATAGACGTATGCCTTTTGGTTTATCCAATGCACCTGCTACCTTCAAAGATGTATGACTGCTATATTCTCTGAATTTTATGAAAAGATTGTTGAGGTTTTCATGGATGATTCTTCGTTTGCGGAACTTCTTTTGATGATTGCTTAAGCAACCTTGATCGAGTTTTACAGAGATGTGAAGAAACTAATCTTGTCTTGAATTGGGAGAAGTTCCACTTTATGGTGAATGAAGGTATAGTCCTTGGGCATAAAATTTCTGAAAGAGGTATTGAGGTAGATAAAGCTAAAGTTGATGCCATTGAGAAAATGCCATGTCCCAAAGATATCAAAGGTATAAGAAGTTTCCTAGGTCATCCTAGTTTCTATAGAAGGTTCATAAAAGACTCCTCTAAAATTTCTAGGCCTCTTACTAATCTCTTGTAAAAAGATGTTCCACTTGTTTTGGATGATGATTGCGTAGAAGCCTTTGAAATACTTAAGAAAGCCTTAATTTCTGCACCCATTGTTCAACCACCTGATTGGAACCTACCCTTTGAAATTATGTATGATGCTAGTGATTATGCTGTTGGTGCTGTTCTAGGTCAAAGAGTTGATAAGAAATTGAATGTTATTCATTATGCTAGTAAGACTCTAGATAGTGCTCAAAGAAACTATGCTACTACTGAGAAATAATTTTTAGCAGTTGTGCTTGCATGTGATAAATTCAGATCTTATACTGTTGATTTTAAAGTTACTATTCATACTGATCATGCTGCTATTAAATATCATATGGAAAAGAAAGATGCTAAGCCTAGGTTGATTAGGTGGGTTCTTTTGCTACAAGAATTTGACTTGCATAATTTTGATAGAAAGGGAGCTGAGAATCCCGTAGCAGATAATTTGTCTCGAATGGAAAATGTTCTTGATGACCCACTGCCTATTAATGATAATTTTCCTAATGAACAATTAGCTGTCATAAATGCTTCTCGTAATAATCCTTGGTATGCAGACTATGCTAATTACATTGTTCCTAAATATATACCACCTAGTTTCACATGCCAACAAAAGAAAAATTTCTTCTTTGATTTAAGACATTACTTTTGGGATGACCCAAATCTATATAAAGAGGGAGTAGATGGTGTTATTAGACGTTGTGTACCTGAGAATGGACAGGAACAAATCCTACGGAAGTGTCACTCAGAGGCATACGGAGGACACCACACGGGAGACAGAACTGCACATAAGGTACTATAGTCTGGTTTTTATTGGCCTACTCTTTTCAAAGATGCACGTAAGTTTGTCCTTTCTTGTGATGAGTGTCAAAGAATTGGTAATATTGGTAGACGTCAGGAAATGCCTATGAATTATTCACTTGTTATTGAACCATTTGATGTTTGGGGTTTTGATTACATTGGACCTTTTCCTTCCTCTAATGGATATACTCATATTCTTGTTGTTGTTGATTATGTTACTAAGTGGGTAGAAGCTATTCTGACTAGTAGTGCTGATCACAACACCTCCATTAAAATGCTTAAAGAAGTTATATTCCCGAGGTTTGGAGTCCCTAGGTACTTGATGACTGATGGTGGTTCACATTTTATTCATGGTGCTTTCCGTAAACTTCTTGCTAAATATGATGTTAACCATAGAATTGCATCACCTTATCATCCTCAGTCTAGTGGTCAAGTTGAATTAAGCAATAGAGAAATAAAGTTAATTTTGCAAAAGACCGTTAATAGATCCAGGAAGAATTGGTCTAAGAAACTTGATGATGCATTATGGGCTTATAGAACTGCTTATAAAAATCCTATGGGTATGTCTCCGTATAAAATGGTCTATGGAAAATCATGTCATTTACCTCTTGAACTAGAACATAAGGCATATTGGGCAATTAAAGAAATTAATTATGATTTCAAACCTGCCGGTGAAAAGAGGTTATTAGATATTAGCTCTTTAGATGAATGGAGAACCCAAGCCTATGAAAATGCAAAGTTACTTAAAGAAAAGGTTAAAAGATGGCATGATAATAGAACTCAGAAACGGGAATTTAAAGTTGGTGATCATGTTCTATTGTACAACTCTCATTGCAGATTCTTTGCAGGAAAACTTCTCTCTAAATGGGAAGGACCATATATCATCGAAAAAGTTTATCGTTCCGGAGCCATCAAAATCAATAACACCGAAGGCACTAATTCGAAGGTGGTCAATGGGCAAAGAATTAAACATTATATCTTAGGTACACTATTGAAACTAATATTATTCAAACAATGACACCGGAGGAACACATAAAAGAGTCCTTCCGGAACGCTCCAGAACCCTGAAAAGGGGTAGGTATGTGATACGGTAAGTAAACCGACTCCAAAAATTCCATAAAAATTATTTTTGTCCGTTTTAGAATATTAGAAAAAATGCAAAAATAAGAAACAGCTGAGAGGACCCACGAGGAGGCCACAAGGCAGGAGGGCGCGACCCCCCTAGGGCGCGCCCTGGTGCCTTGTGGACCCCTCGTGTGCCTTCCCGACTCCGTTTTCTTCCCGTATGCTTGTTTTGCAAGATAAAAATTCTTTATATATACCTCCTGATATTTTGACCACCGTATTGCAAGATTATCCTCTGCTCTTGTTTCGGGCTATTTTTCTGACAGATCTAGATCGCCATGGCGCCCCCAAGTTCGTCCAAGGACAAGTTCTACGAGAAGGTTATCAACCCTTACTTACCGGAGGTGATGAAGCACCCTCAAGCCATTGAGATAAGTGAGGGGATGCTCCACATCCGGGATGTTCAAGGGCCTAAGAAGGATGGGAGCGAGAAGGCCAGGCTCGAAGCTGTGGAGCAGGAGATCTTCAAGTACCAAGGGATGGTGGAGCGTGGACTCAGTGCCAACCACTCCATGATCACAGAATTTATCCGTGAACATAAAGTGGGACAACAAGGATATTGGGGAGGCTATCTTCAAGCTTCAAGACTGAATTGATCATCTCCAGGCGCAAATCTTTGACCTCCAAAACCAAAACTATGAGTATGAGTCCAGATTTAAAAGGATGAGCCTAGCTGCAGATTTCAGGATTCCGGAGACACGTTCTTCTTTCTTTGATGGAGCACCCTTGCGTTGGAATCCGGAAGACAAGCCTTCTACCGCTTCATCACCATCATCACCGAAGAAATATGCTTGAGTACACGGGTATGGGCACCACCCTTGGTTTGTTCCAAGCTTGGGGGGAGGTGCCCCAGTATCGTATCACCATCACTCTTTTATCATCACTATCTATCTTAGTTCGATCCTTAGTTATTTCATGATTTAGAAGAATAAAAGTTTAGTATGATCTAGTTTCGAGTGCTTGTTTCGTGATCTATCTATCTATGTAATCGTGTGTGAGAGTTATATAATAAAGAGTAGTTCGAGTTTTGCTTCTTTACTTTTATGTTTCAATCTAAGCAATAAGAGAATAAAAAAGAAGGATCATATGCTAATCCCTTGGGGAGTAATGAATTTACATAAAGAAAAGTATAGTGGATAAAATTTATTGGAAATTAACAAACAAAGCATTGGTCATTGATGCAATTCATGTAAAAGTAATAAAGGAAGAGAGGATTCACATATAAATATACTATCTCGGACATCTTTTATGATTGTGAGCCCCCATTAAATATTCTATGCCAAATAGTTGATGTTGGACAAGGAAGACAACGTAATGATTTATGTTTACTTATATTAACATAGAAGTTATATTTTCATAGATCCTCTAACATGTGGTGCTTGCTCACTATCTTTTGCTAGCCAAAAATCCGCACTAAGTAGAGATACTACTTGTGCATCCAAAAACCCTTAAACCCAGTTTCATGTCATGAGAGTCCACCATATCTACCTATGAATTGAATAAGATCCTTCAAGTAAGTTGTCATCGGTGCACAAAGCAATAAAAATTGCCTCTAAATATGTATGAACTTTTATTGTAAGGGAAAATAAGCTTTGTACGAACTTGTGATGGTGAAGAAATAAAAGCGATAGACTGCATAATAAAGGTTGCTATCACAAGGGGCAATATAAAGTGATGTTCCTTTACATTAAGAGTTTGCACATCCAAAAACAAAAAGCGCATGACAACCTCTGCTTCCCTCTGCGAAGGGCCTATATTTTACTTTTATGCAAGAGTCAATAGTGTTCTTCTCTATTCCATTTTTATATTTCTTCTCTTTGCAAGCATCATGTGGTGGGGAAAGATCTAGGCACATATATCCAGTTGGATGTAAGTGATCATGAGTTATTATTGTTGACATTACCCTTGAGGTAAAATTGTTGGGAGGTGAAACTATAAACCCCCTTCTTTCTATGTGTCTAATTGAAGCTCTTGCTCCATAAAAATATGCCATGAGTGTCAGCAATCATAGAAGACTAAATGATAGTTGAGTATGTGGACTTGCTAAAACAAAAGCTCTTACATAGACTCTTCCTGGAAATATGATGAATTGTAATTGTTTCGGTGACTAAGAACATAGTTTTTTAGTTTTCAAGAAGGTTTATGCTTTATACTTCAATATTGTGATGAATTATTACTTGTCCATTAGAGGCTTTATGACGTTACCTTGCTGCTATAAAATTGATCATGATGCTTTCATGTCCGTATTTTATTTTATCGACATCTCTCTCTCTCTAAACATGTGGTCATGATTATCGATTTGGGTTTTTCGCTTGAGGACAAGCGAGGTCTAAGCTTGGGGGAGTTGATACGTCCAATTAGCATCATGATTTCCTACTATTATTTATTATATATTTGATCTTTATTTCACTTTATGATGCAATTATTATGCCTTTTCTCTCTTCATTTGCAAATTTATATCAAGAGGGAGATTACCGACAGCTGGAATTCTGGACCTGAAATAGCTACAGCAGAGATACCTATCCTACAGAGCTCCAAATGACCTGAAATTTCACAAGGATTTTTTATTGAATATATAAAAAATACTGGAAAAAAGAAATAACAGAGGGAACCCACCAGCTGCACACAAGGCAGGAGGGCGCGGCCCCTAGGGCGCGCCCTAGTGCCTTGTGGGGCCCACAGCTGGCCTCTGGCCCCCTCCTTCTGCTATATGAAGCCATTTGCCCTAAAAAATATTGAGGAAGACTTTTGGGACGAAGCGACGCCGTCTCGAGGAGGAACTTGGGCAGGAGCACTTTTGCCCTCCGGCGGAGCGATTCAGACGGGGGATACTTCCCTCCGGGAGGGGGAAATCGAAGCCATCGAAATCACCAACAATGCTCTCATCGTGGGAGGACCAATCTTCATCAACATCTTCGTCAGCACCATCTCATCTCAAACCCTAGTTCATCTCTTGTATTCAATCTTTGTCCCAAAACATCAGATTGGTACATGTGGGTTGCTAGTAGTGTTGATTACTCCTTGTAGTTGATGCTAGTTGGTTTATTTGGTGGAAGATTATATGTTCAGATCCTTAATGATACTCAATACTCCTCTGATCTTGAACATGAATATGATTTGTGAGTAATTACTTTCGTTCTTGAGGATATGGGAGAAGTCTTGTTATAAGTAATCATGTGAAGTTGGTATTCGTTCGATATTTTGATGATGTGTACGTTGTATTTCTTCTAGTGGTGTCATGTGAACGTCGACTACATGACACTTCACCATAATTGGGCCTAGGAGAATGCATTGGGGAGTAATAAGTAGATGATGGGTTGCTAGAGTGACAGAAGCTTAAACCCTAGTTTATGCGTTATTCCGTAAGGGGCTGATTTGGATCCATATGTTTCATGCTATTGTTAGATTTATCTTAATTCTTCTTTCGTAGTTGCGGATGCTTGCAAGAGGGGGTAATCATAAGTGGGAGGCTTGTTCAAGTAAGAACTGCACCCAAGCACCGGTCCACCCACATATCAAATTATCAAAGTAGCAAACGTGAATCAACTAAACATGATGAACGAGACTAGACGACAATCCCATGCGTCCTCGAGAATGCCTTGCTTAATATAAGAGTTCATTCCGGCTTGTCCTTTGCTATAAAAAGGATTGGGCCACCTTGTTGCACTTTTGTTACACTTGTTACTTGTTACTCGTTATGAATTATCTTGGTACCAAACTATCTGTTACCGATACTTTCAGTGCTTGAAGAAAATACCTTGCTGAAAACCGCTTATCATTTTCTTCTGCTCCTCGTTGCGTTCGACACTCTTACATATCGAAAGGACTGCGATTGATCCCCTATACTTGTGGGTCATCAAAAATATTTTTGTTCGCTTCGAAGTAGTGGAGAACTTCAAGCTCATATTACTTTATAATTTATTATAAAGATTCATTGGACAGTCAACTGTACTAATTAGGAAATGAACATGCAATATCTTCATATACATATTACAATCTCAAAGAGATAAAAATACATGCATGCACACATGGAATATTATTATTAGGAATGCATTTCTTCAACTACATCAACATCATTAACTCTCTTGCGTCGCCTCAATAACAACCTATCACATCAGTAAGGCCTAGGCCTTTGATACAACCTCACTTTAACACCGGCGAGCCAACAGACAGTTCGGTTGATTTTTTTCCAATAACCTACGAATGTGCAGCTTGTACAGGAGGCCGTATTGCCCAACATGCAGCTTCTACAGTGGGACAATCAAGAGGACCTTCCAATAGTCACTAGTAGAAAATAGGGCATCTGTCCCGGTTCCAGAGGGCCTTTAGTCCCGGTTCTAGAACCGGGACAAAACGATCGGGACTAATACCCAAAACCTTTAGTCCTGGTTGGCCTACGAACCGGGACCAAAGGAGCTCCACGTGGCCGCTGTGGGGCGCCCAGGCAGGAGGACCTTTAGTCCCGGTTGGTAACACCAACCGGGACTAAAGGGTCTCCACGTGGCCGCTGCGCAGCACTCAGGCAGGAGGACCTTCAGTCCCGGTTGGTAACACCAACCGGGACCAAAAGGCAGCCACGCGTCAGCAGCTCGCAGGCGCTGGGGTTTTTGTTTTTTTTTGAAAGGGGGGGTTTAGGGGTTTTGGAGGGTTTAGGGGTTTCATATTGTGTTAGCTAGCTAATAGAGAGAAGTGACCTCTTTTTCTCCGTGCTTGGTCGACGCTAGCTACTACATATAGAGAGAACTCGACGCTAGCTAGTAAGCAATGAAGGAACCATTAATTACACAACATCGTCATGCATGATCAATATATAGAGAGAAGTGACCTCTCTTTCTCCGTGCTTGTTGGTCGAACAACAAGTTTTCGTATATCTATTCGACGCTACTACAGATAGTACACGTTGATGCATATATCTATTCAACAAGTTTGCAATTCCCGATGGCATTTTCCGTCTTTAGGAATGACGTGGTCAACAAAGAATCCCGCCAACTCCTCTTGAATTGCGCGTAGGCGATCAGCTGGTAGGAGTACGTCCCACCACTGCTGCGACATGCACTTTACGAGAATAGAGTTCAATCAAAATGATAATCAACCATGATAATGGTATTGAAACTAGAATCAATGAGAGATGCACAGAACTAGCTAGTACTACTTACTCTGGGTTGTTTAAATCGCAGCTCCGGTCTCCATTCACCCTTAACCCGCGTGATGAACTTTTTCCAAACCCTGCCCGGCAAAGAAAATTCTTACTTGATATCAGGAAATGAACGAAAGTTGCCGATATAGTGCAATAATGATTGAACTTACTTCTGGAGCATTTCAATCATGTCCGCATACTCCGTAGCCTCTTTACGTCTCGAGTCCAAGACAGTTACTGCTCCCTCGTCAAGCTGAATGGCTAGCAGAATAAAGTGGAACCTGCACGCACATAACTCATCAATTACACTTAACCTCGAGTCAGCGAAACAGAATATGCAGAAGAAAGTAACACTCACTTGAAGTTGTAAGGAAAGAGTATTTCCCTTTTGTTTTGGTGCCGAAGGAACGCCATTAGCAAGATTTTCCCAGTCTCCTCGGGGATCTTCTGTACCGACCATTCATTTATGATATTTGGGTTAATGAACCCAATGTCATAGATTTGTCCTCTTTTAAATTCGACGATATTTAATCTGCATAATATAGTGAGGATAATTATATACATGCAATGAATGAGCTGAGCTAGAGACTTAATTACAGAAATAATACTTACAGACAATAACAACCACGAGACTTTTGTCGAGGGCGGCTTGATTGTATAACTGAAAGAGTTCGTCAAATTCAACGTAGATCGAGTCGACTCCAACGAAGTCGTGCTCATCCTTAATTCCCACCAAGATACTGCCCGTCCCATCCTTGCAGGTTTCCAAGTACCATTTATGTAATGTTCGCATCATCGTTGGTAGATCTCATTCCAGATCATCACTTCTGATGAGACGCTTCCCGTGCTGGTATTTAAAGGTGTCTACCTTAGCGATTTCAAAATGTACATCATCGCCTAGGTAATCACCAGGATTGAAACCAGGAGCAACGGCCGCTACCCCCGGGGTATCGGTAAACACCTTGAGCGGGGGGCACGATTGCTTTTCCTGTTCGCCGAGCTGGGGAATTGTTTTCCCACTTCTTGCACCAGTACTGCTACTTCTCGACCGACTCCTAGCTTCGTCATATGTCTTTGCAATAATGCGGTCATAGTTTGATAGCGGCGGAGGCGGAGGTGGTCGCGTAAGGGCATCCAGAGTGCGATTCGCCTTTACCGGATCTATTTTTTCCTTTGGAGGTGGAACTTTCCGTGCAAATTGGCGTTTCAAATTGGCAGCCACGACCTCATCGGTTTCCTTGTCAGTCAGCTCATATAGTAACTTCGCAAGAGGCTTGAGGCTTGGACCAAATTTGAATTTCTTCCCACCACCTCCTGTACTGCTAGCCGCCGGAGCGGCGGCGACTCTCTTCTGCCATTGCGGACAAGGCGGAGTCCGCTGACGCGGCGCAGGAGGCGGAGTCCGCTGACGCCGCGGAGGAGGCGAAGGAGGATTCTGCTGAGGGGCCTCCTCCGCCGGAGTCGGCTGACGCGACGGAGACAGCTGAGGCGGCGGAGACAGCTGACGCGCCGAAGACGAATGAGGCAGCGGAGTCTGCTGAGGGGCCTCCTCCGGCTGCGTCTGCTGAGGCGGCGTCCAGTTTGGAAGCTTGATGTTCTCCTTTCTCCATAGGCAGGTACTCCTTAAGGCATTTTCCAGAAGATTATCCCCTTCACCTGTAGGGTAGTCAAGCTCCAGCCCCTCAAATCCCTCCATTATTTCATCCACCGTGACAATAGCATAGCCATGTGGAATCGGACGGCAATGGAAAGTTCCCTCAGCTCGAGGAGGTAAAATAGAGCCGACCGCCGCCTTCAAGGTCAGGTTCTGGCATTTCGCCATTAGCACACAATGTTCAGCCTCCGTGATACTATCCACGGGGTAGCGAGGAGCCGTGATATCAGGCTGAAGGAGCTCCGTGGAAGCCACGCTGCTTCTCCGCTGAGATGGTGGGGTAGCTTCTGGGGCAGTGTCGAAGAAAGGATCTTCGTGCCGCTGAGATGGTTGGCCGGTAGCTCGCTGGCTCTCAAGTTCCTCTAGTTTCGCTAATCTTGCATTGATCTTCTGCATTTCGCTTGTTTCCGCTTTCTTCTTTCTCTCTCGGCTTCTATAACCACCGCTGTCGGCAAACCCATGCACCCACGGAACGGAGCCTGATGTGCCTCGTGTTCGTCCAGGGTGTTCAGGATTCCCAAGGGCCTGTGTCAGCTCGTCATTCTCTCTGTCGGGATGTAAGCTCCCTTCCTGCGCTGCCTGGATTGCTTCCTCAAGCTTCTTGACGGGTATTACAAGTTGAGCTTTCGTCCAAACACACTTCCCTGTGTCTGGGTCCAAAGTTCCCCAACCCCGAAGAACCAAGTCCTTGACCGATCTGGCCAGTGCAATGTCGCTGGTTGGACCCCTTTAGCAAGCAGGTCTTGCTGAGCTTTGTCCCACGTAGGCCGGGCTTTGCTGTAGCCACCTGACCCCGTAACATGGTGATACTTCTTCTTTGCAGCATTTAGCTTATTTGTTGCTGACCTTTGCTTGCCCTTGTCCGATTTCTTGTAGGCCACAAATGCGGGCCAGTGATCTTTTATCTTCTCATATGGACCGGTGAATTCTGGAGTCTTGTCTTTCTCGACAAACTTTTTGTTCAAATCTTTCTTCCAGTTCTTGAATAGTTCTGCCATCTTCTTAAGAGCAAACACCTTGACCTTATTCGGATCCGCCTTTGGCGGTAGGCTGAAATTCGTCATCAGCGAGGTCCAAAGATCATCTTTCTGTCTATCCTGGACATAAGAAACTTCAGGGTCCTTCTTCTTATTCCATTCTTGAATGCTGATCGGGACGCTGTCCCTAACAACCACTCTGCACTGATGTATAAATGTGTCCCTGCTCCGCTTGGGAGCAATCGGTTGGCCATCTCGACCGACTTCTTCGATCGTGAACCTTTCATCCTGGCGCAACCTTTTCTTTGGGCCTCGTGTCCTTACGGAAGTTTGGCTCGATCCGGAGGGCTAATTAAAAGAAGAAAGAAGCGTTAATATATGTACATACAAAACAATTAATGCATCAAGTCAGCAGAGGCTTAATTAATATATGTATATATACCTCGTCGGACTTTGCAACAGTTAAGGCTCCCTCCTCCGTTCGGTCACCGGAGCCATCATGATCTCCTTCCTCCTCCATTCGGTCACCGGAGCCGTCATGATCTCCTTCCTCCTCCATTGGATCACCGGAGCCGTCATCCTCTCTTTCCTGACCATCGGTGTCGTTGAGAAACGACAAGGTGATATCACCTCCGTCGCGGATTATATCCCCCAACAACTCTTGTTTTTCTAAGTCTCTGTCCATAGTTTCTGCAAATATTACAACATGGCAATATACAACCATGAGAGATGGATTAGTGGCAAACATAGACCTAGCTAATCACAACAAGGAATCATATGCATATATGAGCAATGGATTAGTCGCAAACATCATGCAAAGTTATCGGGGGTTATACTTTCGAGAGAGGATACTTTGTGGACCACCTCTCTCATGCATGTCCGACGTCCCCCCTCATGTCGAAGTTATCGGGGTTATACTTTCAGGAGAGGACACTTTACAAAAAATAATCGCTATGCAGGAGATCAAACTATCCATTCTACCACATTGACCTATGCCGGCCGCCTACCGAATAAATAAAGTCCCTTCGGTTCACTGAGGTAAGACCGGTGAATTAGACGCCAATATATAGTATTATACATAACAATTACGGGTAGGGGCGGGAGGGGGTAGATCGACAACGCTCTTTCTTCTAGGGTTTGGGTGGCCTCGAGAGTTGGTCGGGCGAGCGGACCGGGAGTAAATTTTGAATATATGAGTCTTTTAACTCATTTTGAATATGAGTTTTAACAGAAAACATTCATCGAACAAACTTAATATGAGTTTTAACAGAAAACATTCATCGAACAAACTTAATATGAGCTTTAGCAAGATCATCATGAACAAAAAATTCACACTAATTTCTATGAACAAAAAAAAATTCCACATGACAACATCTCATCTCATCTCCACAAAACATCTCATACATCTCATACATCTCATCTCATCTCATCTCCACATGAACATTATCTAAAAAAACAGAGCACCATACATCTCATCTCATCTCCACATGAACATTATCTATCTATCTATTCATCTAAAAAACACATTTTTAGCAACGGGGCCGGCGGCGACCATGGAGCAGTGGCAGAGCAAGGGGCTCGGGGGCACGCGGCGACGGGGAGCAGGGGACCATGGGAAAGGGGGGGATCATTGGGGGGCGCGGCGATGGCTGGAGGCCGGCGACGAGGATGGCGGGCTCGAGGGGGCACGCGGCGACGGGGAGGAGGGCACGCGAGGAGGTCCGGCGCGTCGGCGAGGGCGTCGGGGCAGGGCTCGGGGAGGCGACGGCGCGGTCCGGCAGCCTGGCGGCGTCGAGGTGGTCATCGGCGCCGTCGGGGGAGAGGAGGAGATCGAAGAAAACTGAATGGAAAACTTGTAAGTGCTGCTTATATACCCAGAGCATTGGTCCCGGTTGGTGGCACGAACCGAGACGAAAGGCCCCCCTTTCGTCCCGGTTCGTGCCACCAACCGGGACCAAAGGTGTATTTCGCCAGGCGAAAGGGCGGGAAGCCCAAACCATTGGTCCCGGTTGGTGGCTCGAACCAGGATGAAAGGGGGGCCTTTCGTCCCGGTTCGAGCCACCAACCGGGACGAAAGCGCTGTGCTGCCGCAGCCAAAAGTTTAGTCCCACCTCGCTAGTTGAGAGGGGCTCGGAGTGGTTTATAAGCGCTGCTGCCGCTGCCCTCTCGACCTCCTCTCTAATGTGGGCAGTACATGCCTATCTCATGCCCTGTTGGGCCTGCTAGCATTGCAGGCCTGCATCCTGGCCCATTTGTAGGGTTTCTAGTCGTATGCAGGCCGTGGTGGCTAGTAGGTGGGCCTTTTTTTATTTTTTGCATATGTTATGTTTTTAAATTTTTAATGTTATTTTTGCATATGTTATTTTTAGTTATATAATTTTAGTTGCATAAATTTTATATAATTTTAGTTGCATAAGTTTTATTTTTTATTGATTCTTTTTAGTTGATTCCTTTTGCTATTAGAGTTTTATAAAAGATTTTTAGTTTTCTATTAAAGTTTGTAACAAAAAATACTTTATGAAAATTCTTTTTACTATTAAAGTTTTAATAAATAAATACTTTGATAATTTTAGTTAATATTATTTTGATTATTTTTAGTTGATTCTTTTTGCTATTGAAAAATATTATATTTAATTGATTCTTTTTAGTTCATTCTTTTTGCTATGTTATGTTTTTAAATTTTTAATGTTATTTTTTGCATATGTTATTTTTAGTTATATAATTTTAGTTGCATAATCTTTATATAATTTTAGTTCCATAAATTTTATATAATTTTAGTTGCATAAGTTTTATTTTTTATTGATTCTTTTTAGTTGATTCCTTTTGCTATTAGAGTTTTATAAAAGATTTTTAGTCTTCTATTAAAGTTTGTAACAAAAAATACTTTATGAAAATTCTTTTTACTATTAAAGTTGAGAGGGTTACGACAAAAACTGGATGCACTTCGTGTACAAAATGGACAATCTCTTTCGAAGTATCAGGGTTTCGGACGAAAACTCATATGTTACAAAGGCATTCCATTTTTTTAACTTATTTCAACTCCAGACTTTTTGTGCGTTCAACATGCACCATTCAAAGCCACATCATCAATTTTCAACCCTTTCTGACTTCATTTGCTATTTTTCATGCATTTACTGATTTTTTTAGCTAAATGACCCTGAAATTGAAAAGCAGTACAAATGAACTCTGAAAAGGTTGAAAGTTGGCATGGTATCATCATTTCACCCACATAGCATGTGCTAAAAAGTTGAGAGGGTTACGGCAAAAACTGGATGCACTTCGTGTACAAAATGGACAATCTCTTTCGAAGTATCACGGTTTCAGACGAAAACTCATATGTTACAAAAGGCATTTCATTTCTTGACATGTAACTGCAGTGATATTCTAGATCAAAGCCATCATCAGAATAGTTGTGGAGAGAAAGTCTTCACTTTTTCTTTGCGTGTGTCCCTTGCTTATTGCGCCGTAACCATGGATAATCTTCATCGTTTAACAGGGTGCTTGGGCCAGCCTTCACTTTGAAGGGAGGAATTTCATGAAACTTTTCATAATCTTCAGACATGTCTGTCTTGCCCTCCACTCCCACGATGTCTCTTTTCCTTGAAAGAACTATGTGGCGCTTTGGCTCATCGTATGATGTATTCGCTTCCTTATCTTTTCTTTTTCTCTGTTTGGTAGACATGTCCTTCACATAGAAAACCTGCGCCACATCATTGGCTAGGACGAATGGTTCGTCTGTGTACCCAAGATTGTTGAGATCCACTGTTGTCATTCCGTACCGCGGGTTTACCTGTACCCCGCCTCCTGACAGATTGACCCATTTGCACCGAAACAAAGGGACCTTAAAATCATGTCCATAGTCAAGTTCCCATATGTCCACTATGTAACCATAATATGTGTCCTTTCCCCTGTTGGTTGCTGCATCAAAGTGGACACCACTGTTTTGGTTGGTGCTCTTTTGATCTTGGGCGATCGTGTAAAATGTATTCCCATTTATCTCGTACCCTTGGTAAGTCAATACAGTCGAAGATGGTCCCCTGGCCAACGAGTACAGCTCATCTCCAACAATGTTGTTACCCATGAGATGTGTTTGCAACCAACTGCCTAAAGTCCTGATGTGTTCACATGTAATCCAGTCGTCAGACTGCTCCGGGTGTTTGGAGCGCAGAAAATTCTTGTGTTCATTGACATACGGGGTCACCAAGGTAGAATTCTGTAGAACTATGTAGTGTGCTTGAGCCCAAGAATGCCCGTCCCTACATATTATTGCATCCGCTCCTAGCGTGCCTTTTCCAGTCAGTCTCCCCTCATACCGCGATTGAGGGAGACCAATCGGCTTAAGGTCAGGAATAAAGTCAACACAAAACCCAATGACCTCCTCTGTTTGATGGCCCATGGAGATGCTTCCTTCTGGCCTAGCACGGTTACGAACATATTTCTTTAAGACTCCCATGAACCTCTCAAAGGGGAACATATTGTGTAGAAATACAGGACCCAGAATGGCAATCTCGTCGACTAGATGAACTAGGACGTGCGTCATGATATTGAAGAAGGATGGTGGGAACACCAGCTCGAAACTGACAAGACATTGCACCAAATCATTCTTTAACCTTGGTAGGATATCTGGATCGATTACCTTCTGAGAGATTGCATTGAGGAATGCACATAGCTTCACAATGGCTAAACGAACATTTTCCGGTAGAAGCCAACTCAATGCAACCAGAAGCCAGACGGGACCTTCATACTCACGTGGCAGTCATGAGACTTTAGGTTCTGGAACTTTTTCTCTGCCATATTTATTATTCCCTTTATATTCGACAAGAAGCCAGACGGGACCTTCATACTGAGCAGGCATTCAAAGAAGATTTCATTCTCTTCTTTGGTAAGAGCGTAGCTGGCAGGACCTTCATACTGCTTTGGATGCATGCCGTCTTTTTCGTGCACACGTTGCTGGTCCTCCCATGCCTCCGGTGTATCTTTTGTCTTCCCATACACGCCCAAGAAGCCTAGCAGGTTCACGCAAAGATTCTTCGTCACGTGCATCACGTCGATTGTAGAGCGGACCTCTAGGTCTTTCCAATAGGGTAGGTCCCAAAATATAGATTTCTTCTTCCACATGGGTGCGCGTCCCTCAGCGTCATTCGGAACAGATTGTCCTCCAGGACCCTTTCCAGAGATTACTTGTAAATCCTTGACCATATCAAGTATGTGATCACCAGTACAGAGGGCGGGCTTCTTCCGGTGATCTGGCTCACCTTTGAAATGCTTGCCTTTCTTTCGACATTGATGGTTGGTCGGAAGAAATCGACGATGTCCCAGGTACACATTCTTCCTGCATTTCTCCAAATATATACTTTCGGTGTCATCTAAACAGTGCGTGCATGCGTGGTATCCCTTGTTTGTCCGTCCTGAAAGGTTACTGAGAGCAGGCCAATCATTGATGGTTACAAACAGCAACGCATGTAGGTCAAATTCCTGCTGTTTGTGCTCATCCCACACACGTACACCTTTTCCATTCCACAGCTGTAAAAGTTCTTCAACTAATGGCCTTAGGTACACATCAATGTCGTTTCCGGGTTGCTTAGGGCCTTGGATAAGCACTGGCATCATAATGAAATTCCGCTTCATGCACAACCAAGGAGGAAGGTTATAGATACATAGAGTCACGGGCCAGGTGCTATGATTGCTGCTCTGCTCCCCAAAAGGATTAATGCCATCTGCGCTTAACCCAAACCATACGTTCCTTGCGTCACCTGCAAAGTCCCCCCACCTTCTCTCGATTTTTCTCCACTGCGACCCATCAGCGGGTGCTCTCAACTTCCCGTCTTTCTTACGGTCTTCTTTGTGCCATCGCATCAACTTGGCATGCTCTTTGTTTCTGAACAGACGTTTCAACCATGGTATTATAGGAGCATACCACATCACCTTGGCAGGAACCCTCTTCCTGGGGCGCTCGCCCTCAGCATCACCAGGGTCATCTCGTCTGATCTTATACCGCAATGCACCGCATACCGGGCATGCGTTCAAATCCTCGTACTCACCGCGGTAGAGGATGCAGTCATTAGGGCATGCATGTATCTTCTGCACCTCCAATCCTAGAGGGCATAGAACCTTCTTTGCTTCGTACGTACTGTCGGGCAATTCGTTATCCTTTGGAAGCTTCTTCTTCATTATTTTCAGTAGCTTCCCAAATCCGTTGTCAGATACACCATTGTCTGCCTTCCATTGCAGCAATTCCAGTGTGGTACCGAGCTTTGTGTTGTCATCTTCGCAATTTGGGTACAACCCTTTTTTGTGATCCTCTAACATGCGATCGAACTTCAACTTCTCCCTTTCACTTTGGCATTGTCTCTTTGCATCAACAATGACCCGGCGAAGATCATCATCAGGCACATCGTCTGGTTCCTCTTGATCTTCAGCTTCCCCCGTTGCAGTATCACCGTATTCAGGGGGATAGTTGTCATCATCCTCTTCTTCTTCGTTGTCTTCCATCATAACCCTTATTTCTCCGTGCTTGGTCCAAACATTATAGTGTGGCATGAAACCCTTCTCAAGCAGGTGCAAGTGAAGGGTTTTCGAGTCAGAGTAATCCTTCGTATTCCCACAGACAGTACATGGATAATACATAAAACCATTCTGCTTGTTTGCCTCAGCCACTTCGAGAAAGTTATGCATGCCATCAATGTACTCGGAGGTGCGTCGGTCACCGTACATTCATTGCCGGTTCATCTGCGTGCATTATATAATTAAGTGTATCAAAAACCATTACAAAACATCATGAATAGAGAAGTGACCAAATTAATACAAGTTCATCAGCACATTAAAACCAAAGTACAGTAGAGATCAAATGTTATTACTGAAAAAATAAATACATAAAGTTCATACATACATAGTTCTCATAGAACAACATATAGCTCTCTAGAGCATCTAATTAAAACATACATTGAAACTATGAAAAACATTTAAATGCAACAACAAATGCGATCATAATCGCAACTAAGGTAACAATTGATCCAACGGCATAATGATACCAAGCCTCATTATGAATGGCATATTTTCTAATCTTTCTAATCTTCAAGCGCATTGCATCCATCTTGATCTTGTGATCATCGACAACATCGGCAACATGCAACTCCAATTCCATCTTCTCCTCCTCAATTCTTTTCAATTTTTTCTTCAAGTAATTGTTTTCTTTTTCAACTAAATTTAACCTCTCGACAAGAGGGTCGGTTGGAATTTCCGGTTCACATACCTCCTAGATAAAAACATCTATCTCACGTTGGTCGGCATAATTGTCATAAACACTAAATGAAACAAATCATAATAAAAGATAATATAACACATCTGAATCATAGACAGGACGAGGGCCGACGGGGGCGGATACCAAAGTCATGGCACTATATAATAACAAACAATAATAAAAGTAAGAAAATTATACAAGTATCTATCTAAATCATACAAGTAATTTTTTTTTCTTTTAAAAAGAAGATAAGAACAAGAGGCTCACCACGGTGGTGCCGGCGACGAGATCGGCGCGGGCGATCGACGGCGGTGAGGACGGGGACGGGGACGGCACCCTACACATGTGCAGACTCTAAGAAGTTAATTTCAGCTCAAATTGTGCATCTAAATCAAAAGAACTCCCACATACACTCCTCCACTAAAACCCACAAACCACTCTACTTATACGGCATTTGAAATGAGCTAAACTAGCAGTGAGAGATGAAACGATGAAGTTGCTAACCTTTTAGAACACTTGTGTAGTTGGTGCACCGCCAAACCTAGACAGATCTTGGGGAAAATGTAGCTTGGAGGTCGAGCTTGGAGAGGAGAAAGCTTAAGTGTGGCTCGGGCATTTCATCAAACACCTCATGTGCATAGGAGGTGAGAACAGAGTAGCACAAACCTCCCACCCTTCCACGACCAAAAAACAGAGGAGATGGGGGGGGGGGGGGGGGCTGGATATATATAGGCAAAACTTTAGCCCCGGTTTGTGTCTAAAACCGGGACTAAAGTTCAACCTTTAGTCCCGGTTCCAGCCACCAACCGGGACTAAAGGGGCTGCGCCAGGAGCGAGGCCCTTTAGTCCCGGTTCGTGTCTGGAACCGGGACCAAAGGGGTCCTGCCGAGGCCCGGCCGGCGTCCTGGCCTCACGAACCGGGACTGATGCACCCATTGATCCCGGTTCGTAGCAGAATCGGGACTAATGCTCTTATCTGGCCTGGACCAAAGCCCTGTTTTCTACTAGTGAATGCAGCTTGTACATTATGGTCATATAGCCCACTGCATCCAGCCCAAGCATCACGACTTGTAAGAATCAAGTATCGCGCAAACTAAAACAATTAAATGACCCTATCAAAAAAATCAACACGATACAACACGGGCAGTTCTTAGAGGAGCATCAAAAGAGGTGGCATAAGTAGCAGCCGTGCCGGAGGTCGCTGAACCATGCTTCGGAGGTCTCGGCGATCAAACTCGGTCTACGGTGTAGACTTGGCTCTGTTGGGCCAATTGAACGAATACCTTACAGGTGAGGTCGGCACCGGTGTCAAGAGGCGACGAACCTGGCTGCCACTCAGCCTGGACGTGGCGAGCGGGCTTCGTGGCCCGCTCGTGGCTCGCTCGGTCCGAGCCGGCTCTGTCCTGGCCCGGCAAAAATTTCAGCCGGTCCGGGCTGTCGATTTCGGCCCAAAACTTCGTCGGTCTGGTCCGGTATTTAACCGGGACCGCTCGCAGGACCGAAGAACGCAGCCGGCGGCATGGCGGGGGCGTGGCCGGGGCGCGGCGAGGGTGTGGCGGGAGCGTGGCGGAGGCGTGCCCGCAGCGTGGAGGGGCCGTGGCGGGGGTGTGGCAGGCCCATGGCGAGAGTGTGGCGACCCAGGCATGGCGGAGGCGCAAGAACTGCAGTCGAGTACGTCCGCCGGCGCGGTGGCCGTCGTCCGCGCGGCCACTGGACTCACTGGCCCCGGAGACTATGTCCATTAGATGCGCCACACTCAGATCCGTCGTCCCCGCCAAATAAATCGACCTGGGAGGTCCTACAACGCCGCATCGGCCGTCGTCTCTTTCACCGGCCGTCGTGCCAGATTCGTCGCCGATGAGCTCCCTCTGGTGTTCTTCTTGGTCATGTCTGCTCCCTCTAGTTCTTCTGAAGCTCCCAGACATCTTCTCGATGAGCTGCGCTTCCTCTAGCATTGCGTCCCCGATGAGCAGCTCTCGCCGGAGCTCCAGAGCGCGCTCTGGCCATGTCTTGACCGGTCCTGACGGTCCTCTCGGTCCGGCTCGTGGCCCGCCATTGCCGGTCCGGTCCGATCCGCCGGCGGTCGGTCCAAATGCCGGCTCGGACCGGGACCAGACCGGCTCGGACCGTGTCCACCCTGAGCTGCCACGCAGGAAGCTCGCGCGCGCGCGCACACACACACATGCAAGAAGGGCTCTAGTGCCGAGGAACGCTGGGACGCCAGTGACCCAGACGGACGCGATGTTGCGGCGCAGGCGCGCCGGGTAGCTCGAGCCACAGGCGACCTCTCGTACTCCTATTCCCCGCCCCCCTCCGTCTCCTCCACCGGTGCCATCATCACCGGCCACCTCGCCGACGCCCTCGCCGCCCCCTTCCTCAAGAAGCTGCTACACGCCACGCTCATGCGCCCCGCCGTGCACCTCCTTTCCACTCCCGCAAGCTACACACCCACTACAGGCCGACCCGATACACCAAGCGAAGCAGCAGGACGAACCGAAGCACGACGGCGGTCAACCACAGCCCCACGCAGCCGATGAGGTCGACCTGGACGCCGCAGGCCATTACGGCTAGACGAAGAATGAACAGTAGCAGCTTTCGGTGCTCAAGTAATTTCTATAATCTAGCTAGTAGATGAGAGGAAGAAGGAGACGTGGGAGAGGTAGGCTACAGAATAGGGCATGGCTGTTACAACGCTAACAGATTGCTATACATGCATGCATACGTACAACATACGTTCAACAGCCGCGGTGGAGAGCGCTGCCGTGGACTGATGGACGGTGCATCTTCGAGCAGTCGTGTGGCAGGCAGCAGTGCCGGAAGACACCGTGCTCGCGCCGCGCGGGTAGGCGCCTCCATCCAGAAGCCTCGCTGCTTCAGGAAGGCAAGCCAGTGCCGGGGGGCCACGACAGCGGGCGCCACCGGTTCGCCGTCGAGGTCCATGGAGCGGCGTGCGTCACCTCAGCTCGCACTTGAGCGCTGGGCCTCGTCCACCGCATGAGTGAAGCGGCCACGCCAAGGCCGAGGGCTATATATGGCCGGAGATGGCTGCTCCCGATGGCGTCAGCTCGTGGAGTCGAATTGGAGGACCGGCCGCGGGCCTATGTGTTGCTTCATCACCTCTCTACAGAAGACGGGCCGAGGGCTATGGCTAATAGGGGCAACGACCTTCAGCACGACCTTGCTCATCACGAAGACCAATAACGGCACCGTGAACCACAGGAGGATGACCCAGACGACGGGACCGTTCTGGCAAGGCACAAAACGAATAGATGGAGACCACCACTCACAAGGAGAAGCCCATTTATAGGCCACGAAAGCAGCACGCACGGAAAAAAAGGAAGACGCAAAGCATCGAGTGAGGCCGTTTCTCGACTGAATGAATAAAGCGGCGCCGATGAAACGATCAGGGTGTCTCGCGACCGATCACGCGGCAGTGACAACGAAGCCCATCGCATGTCAGCCCACACATGCACATGGCCACGCAAGAAGACCCGTACAATTTTTATATTTTTTGAACACAGTACAGACGCAAGCGCTCATATACACGCGCATACACTCACCCCTATAAACACACGCACGCACACCCTACCCCTATGAGCACCTCCGAGAGACTGAGCCGGCATATCATCTTGAAATTTACGAAGTCACCGTAGGCACCTCAAAGACCCGTACAATTAGGTCAACGGGAAAGGGCTGGCCCACATGCATCCAAAATCAATATGCAAAATAGCTAGACGCACACCTGGACGTGCAAATCACGTTAACAAAATTTACAACGTAAACCTACAGTCACCACGAAACTATACACCACGGAAGCCCAAACTAATACACGTGTGCACACCCCATATGTTCTCAAGTTGCAATCAACCAAGTGGTGAAACTTGAAGGCGTAAACTTCGTTAGAAATAGTGGTTTTGGTATTTTGTGTGAATTTTCTGTGTGAAAGTTGCACTTGGCTCGAGGTCCGTTGTTCTCGATGGGTTGCGTGCTGGTTATGACTACTTCGGCGGGAGGTTCCTCGTGTGTAGAGGGATTATCCGTTGGTCGTCATTACCCCTACTTCAGGTTACACGTACTGCTCAGGTAATTGGGGTATTTTTTATCAGTCGATATTGAAGGTTATTGCATCATAAAAGATCGGGTCAAATCAGCAGCACGTCTGAGGTCGTACCTTCATCAGCACCGCTACAGCTATACTAAGTTTTTAGATCAAGAAGCGGAGGGCTATCTAGGCATACTGATCGTAAGTGAACTAAAACCTTCTCATTATTTTGGTTTAAACAACAGAGTTTCTGATGACCCACAAGTATAGGGGATCAATTGTAGTCCTTTCGATAAGTAAGAGTGTCGAACCCAATGCGGATCAGAAGGAATTGATAAGTAGTTTTCAGCAAGGTATTCTCTGTAAGTGATGTAAGATAGTTTTGATAGATAGTTTGATAGCGAGATAATTGGTAACAACTAACAAGTAACAATAGTAACAAGCTGCAGCAAGGTGGCCCAATCCTTATTATTGCTAGGGACAAGCCGAAAGTACTTCTTATAGTGATTAAAACGTTCTTGAGGACACACGGGAATTGTGTCTACTTACTCTCACCACGATTCATTGACTCGCGTTCATGCTTTGATAAGTTGTCATGTGGGTGGACCGGTGCTAAGGTGTTGTTCTTACTCGAACAAACAACCTACTTATGATTAACCTCTCCATGCAAGCATCCGCAACTACAAGAGAAGTATTAAGATAAATCTAATCATAGCATTAAACATATGGATCCAAATCAGCCCCTTACGAAACAACTCATAAACTGGGTTTTAGGATTTGTAACACCCCAATTTTTGGCCCTTTCTTTTTCTTTTTATTTTCTTTGGTTTTTGCTCTGTTTTTCTTTTGGAGTGGCTCTGTGGACTTGAAATCTGGGAAGATAATCCTTTATTCTTCTTCCAAGTGGTTCCTCACTCTCAAATATTTCCCAAGACCATGTCATTTCCATTCTAGCCCAACCCCAATCTTTACTTCTTGGGAATATTCCTTTTTCTATTAAAGCAATAACCCTGTTTGACCTAGGTTGTGAAGCAACCTATATTTCTGTCATTTCCAAAATTCCCATAAAATTCTCAAAAATTCTTGGGATCATATCTTCCCCAAATATGTGAAAACCCTTCCTTGCCTAGTTCAAAAATAATTCAGGAATATTCATTTTCCATTCTGTCTAGAATGACACTTTGTGAAGGAAGTGCTATTTATCTTTTCTTGTTTGCCCTCAAAAAATTTGAGCACTCTTTCATATTCAAATAATTTCCACCTGCCAAAATTCAGCTCCATTTGCCTAGCCAATCTTCCTCAGCATATTCCCAAAATTTCTGTCCAGAGAGGACCAGTGTGAAGGAAGTACCATTTTGGCATGACCAAATGGCATGAAATTTTTACAGTGCCTCAATATGTCTAAATCATCATGCTCTACCAAGTTTCAGCCCAATCCAACACTTCATGTGAGTGCATCATCCAAATCCATTTTCTGGATCAGATTTGTAGTTGTGAAGCAACTATATTCAATTCTTGTTCAAATGACCTCAAATTACACCAGATCGTAGTCCTTCCTTCCCTAAACACCTTCAACAACATTGTTGGCCCATTGCTCAAGTCATTTGACCACAGTTTCATGCCCAAGTTTTCTACAGCAAACTTTAGCCGATCCATCCCATCATCCTGAAGTTTCCTTTGTCGAGCCATCACTTCAGAGAGGTCCCATTTGGGATGGACTACACCTTGGACATGGTCGGCCATGCTGAGCACCGTGCACGCGTCGGTGCACGCGGTGACCACGCGGCCAGCTAGTGCCTGGCATGCAGTCGGCGTGCTCTGGACGCCGGGACCCCCTCTACCGCCGCCCAAACGCCGTGCTCGTGCCACCTCTGCTCGCCACCGCCACGCCCTTGCTCCCCTTCATCCACGTAGCCGCCTCCCTGCCCCTCCCGACACCGACCGGACGCGGACACGGTGCACCCGTGCGGGAACAGTCCACTTTAGTGCGCTATTTGCCCCCACAAAGTGCACCGCACCTTTGCCCGCGTGCCTGGCCACTCCACTACCTCTCTCTCATCGCCGCCCGAGCCCTCCCATGCGCCCACGCGTGCCCAGCCTCGCCAGAGTGCCGGCGGCATCTCCATGACGGCACCCGAGCTTGGCATCTCCACTCCGCCTATTTAAGCCATCCCCGGCCCCATCCAGCCTCACCACTCGACCTCCCCCTCACCCAATCGTCCCTCAGAACTACTCCAGTAAGCCTGCGAGCTCTCCTCCTCCAACTCCGGCCGGAGCTCCACCGCTTGGCCTCCATCGCCACGAGTTCGCCTCGGTCCACCCCAGCACTAGCTGAGGGCATCAGCATGTTCCTGGCGAACCACTGATGCTCTCCAACCCCTGCCTTGCTCGAATCGTCGCCAGAATCACCAACCCCGGCGAGGCCCAAGACGCACTGCCGCCGGAGATGATGCAGATGACGCCGTCCGGCCACCATTCGATGGTCTACGGGTACAGGTGTGCTCGCCGGCGTCCTCCCATTCCGTTCCCGCCCTCTCCAAGCCCCGGTGCTGCCACCTCGCCGACGAACGGCCGCCGGTAAGCGCCGCCGCACTCTGCCTCTCTCCCTCTCTCTTAAAACTGCCCGAAGGGCCCCACCTGTCAGCCACCATGCCAGCTCCCGAATCGTTTTCAAGTGAAAATGTATTCGGGGAAGGCGCCTTCGAAGTGAGCCCCTGGAGATTTTTAGAAAATCATTTTAAATCCAGATTTGACCAGACCTTTGACCACTCATATCTCCCAAACTACAAGTCCATTTGAGTTTTTTCTTTTTGCATTATTTTTCTTTTGAGCTCCTTTATTTTTTGGTAGAAGTTGACATTTTTCTCTGCTGTCTAGATTTTCTGGACAGAGAAAAATGCATTATGTACATATTTCATTTGCTTGTTTATGTTGTTTTCAGAATGTTTGATGTGTGTGTGTGTGAAGACCAGGAGTATTCCAACCCTCTATTGGAGCAAGGCAAGCCGAACCCTCCATTTGCATGATTGCAATGCAATGCCATTGATTTATTTAATAAACTTGCTTAAAAATTGCATTAGAGTTATTCATGGCATTGCATGGAGAAATATTTGATCTTGCTACTGCCATGATGATGCTTGAATTTTCTAGGACTAATGCTTTGCAGATTGAGGATGACATGTTGCCATTGGATTACTAGGAATAGTAGTTATGCTTTCGTTATGATCATATCAGATATTATGCCTATTGGAGTATTATTGGATGTGATTCTTTGGATCTAATCAGTAGCTTCAATCTTGATATTGTCATTTGAATAGTAGCATCATTGCCTTTGGATTCATCATGATATTAGTATATGCAGTCCTTGGAGTTTATTATGCTTCATCATATTATTTTTTGGATGGATATTGTTATGACTTGGATCACAGGTTGATATATTATATTGGAGTAACAGTTATCACAGATATACCTTCGGGACAAATTCCGTCATTTCGTTGATCAGGTGCCACCGAATCGAGCTCACCAGTGCAGCCACACTTGCCTGGATGGGGAGGCCCTAATTCGGTCTATTGTCATGCCTCTCGCCGGTGCCTCCAACTAGGGAAGGTTATATGCTCGCGCTACCCTGTCCCGGTAGGTAGGCATAACCTTGTGTGCCCGAGTTGTATGGTACCGATGTCCCTTTGGGACGAGTTGTTTTGTTTTGCACGACGGTGTGATGTCTACTACGCAACTTTATTCTTGTAGACTCTGTTGGGCCTCCAAGCGCAGAGTTTTGTAGGACAGTAGCAAATTTCCCTCAAGTGGATGGCCTAAGGTTTATCAATCCGTGGGAGGTGTAGGATGAAGATGGTTTCTCTCAAACAACCCCGCAGTCTCTTGTGTCCCCAACACACCCAATACAATGGTAAATTGTATAGGTGCACTAGTTCGGTGAAGAGACGGTGATACAAGTGTAGTATGGATAGTAGATATAGGTTTTTGTAATCCGAACAATAAAAAACAGCAAGGTAGCAAGTAATAAAAGTTAGCACAAACGGTATTGCAATGCTTGAAAACAAGGCCTAGGGTTCATACTTTCACTAGTGCAATCTCTCAACAATGCTAACATAATTAAATCATATAACAATCCCTCAACGTGCGATAAAGAATCACTCCAAAGTTCCTATTAGCGGAGAACATAAGAAAGAAATTGTTGTAGGGTAAGAAGCCACCTCAAAGTTATCCTTTCCGATCAGTCTATTGAGCCATCCCTGTAAGTGTCACAAACAACCCTAGAGTTCGTACTAAAATAATACCATATGATATCCATCCACCAACTCTAATGTCACTTAGATACTCCAATGTCACCACAAGTATCCGTGAGTTGATTATTCAATATGCATCAAACAACTTCAGATTCATAATATTCAATCCACACAAAGAACTTCAAAGAGTACCCAAAAGTTTCTATCAGATAAAAAGAAGTGTCGGTGTATAAAACATGGGTATTTTATACCCTGACTTATGCACAAACAGTGGCAGCTTCCCTGCCGGCCCAGGCTTGCCGGGAACTACCAAGAGCAAGACTCAAGACCCAGTTGCAGAAGCCACTGGAGAGAAGATCAAGACGAAGCAATCAAGTTATACACCAAAGATCACCTTTGCCGGCGAAGCCGAACCGGCAAGGTGAAGGCCCGGCAAGCTCCGTGCCGGCAAGCTCTCGCTAGCTGTTCACGATCCACCTCATCGAGCAGCTAGTCGCTAATCGATGAGGTGTCGAGCCCGCAAGCAGTTAGGTGTGACTTGTCGGGCACGTGTCAGCATGTTGGAAGGAGGTTTGCCTTTAATGACACCCGTCCAGAAGGCGTGTCAAGCTAATCGGAGGTAGCTGGGCGAGCGGTGCAGAATCCTTGCCGGGGCTCTTCCTCCACATGACACCTAACGGAGCATTTATTAGTTTTGTCCTAAACTGGCAGAGTTAGGTATGATAGCACTGTTTGCTATCTAATCAACTTGTAATGACTGTTTTGCCACTGTGGTGACCCCTTAAGCTATAAAAGGAGGGCCAGGGCAACCATTACAAAGGATCGCCCCCCGATCAAACCTTTGCACAACTCGCATGCGTAGCTGCTCTCTCTGCACCTTGCCGGGAGAAGCGCTCCTTGTACTTGTGCTCATACACATCTAATACACCAAAGCAGGAGTAGGGTTTTACTCCTCATGGTGGCCCGAACCTGGGTAAAATCCCTTGCGTTCTCTGTTCATTCTGCTCTTTGTGCTCGTCGATCTCCCTAGCCGAACTGGAAAGGGGCTAGATGGCCCCATAGATGGTCGTACCCATGACATCTTTGGCGCGCCAGGTAGGGGGATCGCTTGCGCGAACCTGAATCCGCAGATTGCGCGTCAATTTCATCAGCTTCATCATCATCTTCGTCATCGCTGATGGCCCCCAAGAAGAAGGGCATCACGATGACGGCTCCTTCCACCTCCAAGGTTCCCTCGCATGTATCCGCAGGCAGTGTAGGCGGCGCGGCAGACGCAGGCGGTGCGGACACCGTGGTTGGCATGACCAGCGCGGGTGGCGCGGTCGCCATGCCCACCGTGGCCGGAGCAGGAGGCGGAAGCGCTGGAGGCGGACGACTTCCTCGACCCTCTGGCGAGCAAGGCCGCAACGGCGCGGACGGAACGGATGGGCGTCTTCCTCCTCGCCACGTCGACGAGCGCTGCCACCGAAGCAACAATGCCCGGGCCGGCGCGAGCCAAGATCCCACCACGGCGACGTCCAAAGATGCTGCATCAAAGCACACATCGCGCCCGTCGCATGATGGGCACAATGTGACTCCGAGCGGCCTCGATGACTCCGGGCGACGACATCCGCATGGCAAGACGCCTGTCGATCAAGTTCCAGATCCTCAGTCAGCTCCTCCGCCATGACAGCCCGCTGTTGAGCATGTGCCGCGGCAACAAGATCGCAATGGCGCTCCTGCTAGCTCTGCCAGGAGTAGAGCGACGTCGCGTTCTTCGCTTCCGGCCATGCCAGCCACAGCAGCAGAGGCGATGGCGCGAGCCCAAATGCTGCTGAACTTTCCTCCGGCAGCAGATAAGATGGATGAGTGGAGAGCCACCATCCAGAGCCTGATTGGATTTGCCGAGTCGAGCAAATCACTGCAAGCGGAGCCATCTCGGCGTCCACAAGCAGCACCAGTAGCTCCAGCTGGTGGCTGTGTTGAAGGTGCTGCACCAACGGTGCAATCACCTCCACGGCAACAACGTTGACAGCAACCGCGGCAAACTCAACGATCTTTTGAGCCCGACGAGATGTCGATGGCCACTTCGGATCCACGAGCGTGACAAGATCAGCGGCAAGTGCTGCAAGACAGGCGGGTAGAGGATGCCCGCACCACCATTGAACGGCGCCGGGAGGCGCGCTGTCAATTCGACGCGCGCAACCGCCCAGTCGTTGATGAGCCTGCGCCCGAGGTTGGCGAATATCTGCCTTACGAGTTTGGATGTCCAGCCTTCACTCGTGAGCTGCGACAAGTCCGATGGCTGTCCGTCCGGGCCTTCAAGCCAGAAGTACCAGAAAAGTACGACGGCAAGCTAAACCCGACAGAGTTTCTGGGCATCTACACGATCGTCGTGCAAGCTGCCGGGGGAAGAGACGAGAAGATTCTAGCCAACTATTTTCCGTTGGTGCTAAATCCCAACGTGAAATCTTGGCTGATGAACTTACCGGAGAACTCCACTTCTTCGTGGTCAGATCTCTGCAATGAGTTTGTTGGCCCTTTTACCGGAGGCCACAAGGCCCCTGGTGTGACAGCCCGAGACCAATTCTTTCCATGATTGTCATTATGTTGTTCGCTCTATGTTATTTTTTTTTGCATTGCATCATTTCATCATGCCATCATGACATTAAATTTTTTGCAACTCAACCAAATAAATTGCATGGATCTTTGATCCATTTAAATCGAGGGAGATGCACATGGTGATTTCTCTTTACAACATATAAAAGTCTCCCAATATTATTAGGGAGCTATATTAAACCATTCCATTAACTTGGAATCACCCATAACACATTTGCACTATTTTTCAACTCTCCTTTTTGTCCAACTCAACTTCCTAATCGTCCTGTAAAGCCTTTGGGTAAAATTGAGTTGCAATTTTACTTTCTCCATAAATGTTCAACTTCTGCCCATAAATCATGCTATTCATGTAGGGTTACCAATTAAATCTCATCTCATTTGGTCTCCATCTAAATCGCTTCCAAGTTCAAACAGTTTGAATTTTATTCAAACTTATTTGAATTTCTATCTTCTAGACTCTTGCCAACCATTTTTGTTAAATCCTCCATATTTTTTCTGTCTCCAAAAAAGATATGTCATTTGTTGGAATCCCAGCTCTACCCTTCGTTTTCTTTCTTTGCAAGTTTTCTGTTAGGAAATGAGAGTAGAGAGAGAGAGGGATCCCAGCCGGCGCGGCTCGGCATGCTCGCCGGTGCCCCAACCCACTAAGCCCAGCCTGCAACCCCCTATAACCCTAGCTTCCTCGATCCCCTCCCGGTCCTCCCGACACCGCCGCCATCTACCCGACCCCCTGCCCAGACCTCATCCCCGCCTCCAGCCGCTTCGGTCGCACCCACAGGAGGCTCGAGCTCCCGTAGCCACAGCGCAAGGGAGGAGCCCCGACGCTCGCGCATCCTGCATCCTCGTCCCCGCGCCGCACCCTGCAGCCTCACCTCCGGCCACGTCGGCGACCAGCCGCTGCTCGCCAGGGCATCGAGCCATCAGCAGCATCTCCCACATCTCCAGCGGACCAGGCCATGCCCTGCTCCCTTTCTCTCCCATCTCCCTTTCTTCTCTGTTCTCTCTCTCTCACGTCTCTCTCTGTCAGGTACTCCGTCGCCATGGATGCCCGTAGGAGTTTTCCCCGTCGCCGTGGCCAGCCCTATGGAACTCTGCGCCGCCCCTGCCGACTTGAACCTCGCCGGGTCCAGCCTCCTCCGCGCCTCCCGCGTCCGCCCCTTCCTTGGTTCCCGCCTGCTCGCCCGCCGTCGCCGTGACTTTGCACCACCACCACGCCATTGCCGCTGGCCAAGCCTACCACAGTGCGCCCGACTGCCTCGCCCGTCCTCTTCTCCTCCGGCCACCTCACCACCATAGCCATCAGGAAGCCATAGCAACCACCATGGCCCGCCTCCACTAGCAGCTCGGCTGCCGGCCGTCTCCATGGCCTTGGGAGCCCCCTCTTACCATCTGCACGCCTCGTTGCTCCCTGTTCTGGCTCTTTGGTCAGCCTTGTTTCGCCACCAACAGAGACCTGGACCCGTCAAATTTGTCTACGCAGAGCCCCAAGTCCAAAGACTACCGTGGCCGTGTATCTCGCCTGGTGCCACTCGGGTTCGTCATGACCGCCAAAACCCGTACCCGGATCGGCAAGCACCGTCTCCGGGGTTTTCGCCAAGTACCACAACGATGCACCAAGTACCTCTACCGACGACCCCGAACATCTAAAGAATGGGCTTGGATTCATCAAGTTCCTCTCCAAAACAAACGTGAACCACTACCTCCACTACGTCCCGTGTACAACTACACCGCACCGAACTCGATCCGGTCCGAAAACGCACGTTTCGGAGGTATAACCGCCGAGACTACCGCCCGTAGATGAATGCATGTGTTGTATGAGATGCTCGTGTTTGCACCATGTCCGAATTGTTTCGTGCATGTTCCTCGTTTGCCATGCCATCGATACGTGGGACACCCGGTAACCGGGATCACTCCCCGTCACTCTTGCACGTTCCGAACATCCTATGTTTCTTTTGCACCGGCATCTCAATGAGTTGCCGGATCACCGGAACGTTTCCGTGGCACCGTTACCGTGGCACCCAATTCTTTCCGTCATGGCGACAAATGCTCTATATCATCCTTCATGCCAACTTTTTCATAGCATTGCATATAACTTAATATGTCATCCTCATGCATATAATAACTCATGAACCATGCATCGGACTAAAATGAATCATATATGTAAAATGTTTAGAATTTCATGTAGATTCATAATATGTAACTTTCATCCATGTAAAAAATGTTTAAACTTGTTGTTTGCATTAATTTGCATAAATGACATGTTAAAATGGTTTATTTCATAACTAAATAACCGTAGCTTCGAATTAAATAAATTATATATGAAACTTGATTAGAAAAATGTGTAGATTAGGATGGTGCACTTTATTTTGCTGTCTAACAAAATTAAAATTGTGTTTAGGCCAGAACAGTACCAAATTTGAAAATTGCATATGGGGATTTCTCGGAATTGTTTTGTGTTGTTTCTGGCCTCATTTAAATTGCCTAGATAGGTAGTTTAATTGTGCTTCATCTCTTGCCATGTTAACCAACATTTAATATTGATGAGTAGCATAAACGGGAGTGAAGTAAATAATTGTTGTGAAGTTTCGTCAATATGCAACTCGTTGCATATTGAGCTTTACTTAATGTGTAGCATTTGCTTGTTGCACTCTTGCCATGCCATGCCTCATTAAACAGGACACGCATCATAATTGGTGGTGCATCATGACATGTTTTTGCTTGTTTGTTCACCATGTTGTTTGCTTCTTTTCGGTTGTGCTTCTTCTCGATAGTCCGGTTATGTTGCGATTGTGATGATACTTTCGATTACGCGTGTTCGTCTTCTTCATGGACTCGATCTTCTTCCGAGTGGGATTTCGGGCAAGATGATCATGACCTTGGATATCTTTACTATCTTTGCTTGCTAGTTGTTTCGTTGCTATCGCTATGTCGCGCTTCCTACCACATACATGTCAGCCTCCCATATGCCATGATACAGCCTCTAACCATCCTTACCCAGCAAACCGTTGTTTGGCTATGTTACCACTTTGCTCAGCCCTTTCTTATAGCGTTGCTAGTTGTAGGTGCAGTTGCAGGTTATTCCATGTTGGAACATGGATATCATGGGATATCACCATATCCCTTATTTAATTAATGCATCTATATACTTGGTTGTGGGTGGAAGGCTCGGCCTTTTGCCTAGTGTTTTGTTCCACTCATGCCGCCCTAGTTTCCGTAATACTAGTGTTATGTTCCTTGATTAGCGTTCCTAACATGCTCAGGGGTTATGGGACCCTCTTGACAGTTCGCTTTGAATAAACGCTTCCAACAAGGCCCAACTTTGGTTTTAACATTTGCCATCATAATAATACTGAATTAAATAATTAATTTGCATAGGGGGTCATGTCCCCGGGGATTCTTAATTCAACATAATATAGGTGGGCCAGTGCTGATGGTGCTGGCCCAAACTAGAGCCCCTTGTAGCGCCACCACGAGGAAACTCGAGGCACTGGTTTTAGTTGTACGGATTGCTCATCCGGTCATGGCCTGAGACGAGATACGCGCGGCTACTATCAGGGTGTCGGCATGCCGGGAGGTCTTGCTAGACTTGTTTACCATTGTCGAAATGTCTTGTGCACCGGGATTCCGAGGATACTTCGGGCTGACTCGAGGTTGATCGGGTTTTCTTGAGGTTGAGGTCTTTCCACCGCAGCTTGTGTTGGTTTGTGATGGACCAGGTTGGAACACCCTTGCAGGGTTAAATCTTACGCGAAGCCGTGCCCGCAGTTATGTGGCGACTTGGAAATTTATAACCTCCGGTTGTAGAGAACTTGAAACTAATTCTAATTAAAATACACCAACCGCGTGCGTAACCGTGATCGTCTCTTTTCGAGGGAGTTCGGGAAGAGAACACGGTGGGGTTATGTTTGAACCGTAAGTAGGTGTTCAGGATCACTTCTTGATCATTATTAGTTTGCGACCGTTATGTGTAGTTACTCTTCTTATTCTTGTACTCGTAAGTTAGCCACCATACAATGCTTAGTGCTTGCTGCAACCTCACCACCTTACCCTTCCATACCCATTTAAGCTTTGATAGTCTTGCTACCCATGGTTATGGGATTGCTGAGTCCTCGTGGCTCACAGATTACTACAACAACAGGTGCAGGTACAGGTAAAGCGATGCTTTGACATGAGAGCGATGCATGTTTGCTTTTGGAGTTCTTCTTCTGCTTCTTCTTCCTCGTCGATCATAGGATGGGTTCCCGGTTGGCAGCCTGGGACTAGCAGGGTGGATGTCGTTCTTCTTTTTTATTTGGTTTCATCCGTAGTCGGATCCTGCTCTTCTGTATGATGATTGCTATGTATTGTTGTATTGATGTATTCATGCTGTAGCTTGTGGCGAGTGTATGCCTTTATTTGGTATTCTCATCTATTCAGTACATGGTATGATGTAACGATATCCACCTTGTGAAGCGTCTCTGATATGCGCTTCTATCCTTAGTGGGATTTTCGAGTCCCTAGAGAATAGGACCGCATATTGGGCGTGACAAGTTGGTATCAGAGCCTCGATCGACCATAGGAGCCCCTTGATTGATCGAACCGTTGGCGAGTATAGAAGAAAAACTATTTTGAGCCTAGTTATATATCAGAGAGTAGGACTTCTTTTTACTCCTTATCTCCTTCGTCGCTCTGGTGAGGAATTGTGTTGTAGGTGTTTTGATTCTACTACTCTTCTCACTCAAATTTTTTTAGGATCACGCGGGTATTTTGGAATCGTTATGATATCGGTGTGACAGAATTCTGTTCTTGGTGCCTCCTGACCGTATCGATTGGACCCGGGGAGTTGAGCTCCAAGGTGTTCTTGTCACATTCGCTATTGTTTCAGTTCCTGAATACCAGAGGACGCCGACATCGAAACGCTTCTATACTTTTTGTGGTGGCAAATAGTGCCGTGACTTTTCCCCAGTATTGGAAGAGATAGCTCGGATGATCCACCGTGACTAGTATCGCTGTGTTTTCGAAGGTCTGAGGTAGACGAATTTGTGAAGTTTCTCGGTTGTGTGTTAAGGGTTGCGGATGCAGTTGCAGCTGATTAGGTTGTTGTTTGCTGAGTAGGTTCCTGGACCCGCAACCTGATCGCATAACCAAGAAGTTTTGGGAGTTCTTAGGTGGGAATTCAAGTAGTTACCTAGTATATCTTTCCGACAGATACATGATATGAGATCGGGGTTCGACATCTAGTGGTCCGCCTGCTCACGGTCGTTTTTACAGTGGGTCTCGTTGTGTCTTAAAGAGCCCTTCTAGCTTTGCTACGGTTCGGGGACGCTTCGTAAGTCATGTACACTGCCTTGTACGTGATGGTCACTGTAAAATCGAGCCCGTGTGGGCCCCACCATGAAAATTTCGGATGAAATCTCTATCATATGTTTGTTCCGGCTTATTCTGCAAGCCAAATCCTTGTTTTGTTTTGGTTGTGGTATTCGAGTTGCTTCGAAGTCAAGTGTTGATTCCATACCTTTCCTAAGCGGTGTTCTCATATTTCTATGGGAGTGCTAATCCTTCTTGTTCATCAAGATTCTCATGTTAATTCTCTTTTATCCGAGGTGCTTCTCTTTAAGTTAATTTTATGCTCTTCTCCAATTGCAAGATCTATCTTTGTTTAAGACGGGTGAAAAGAACTCCATTGGGAACCATTCCAAGTTGTCATTCTTTTTCCCACCCTCCCACCCTTTTTCTTCGCGGAGTCTAAATTCTGGAATCAAGTATCCATTTTATTCATAAGAAGTCTCTTCATTCTTTTCCTTCAATGTTCTTCTCCGGTGATTCTCGTGAAGATGCTCAGGAGCTACAAGTTCATCATTCTTCGTTCTCGTTTTCTTCCCCGGTGGTCTAAATTCAAGCTCTCGGTGTTGATCATATCCTTTTCTTTTGTTCAGATGCTTTCCCATGTTGGAAATTGTTATTCAAGCCTCTCTTGTTTATTCACCTCTCTATTCTTTTCCGGTGCGAAGAAATTATCTCAGAAGATTCGTGTTTTCATTCAAGATCCGTTCGAGCTATTTTGAGGTTCTTATTTCATTCAAACCATTTAAATCAACCAGTGCAATCTCTCTTTCTAAAGCAATCGTTCCAACGGTGTTTCTTTTGAGTGGGCCCATAACCCACAGGACTTTTCCCAAGATCTTACCTGGCTCTTCTAATTTTTTCCGGTGCTATTCTCAAATTCTTTCAAAGTTTGACGTAAGAATGGATTCCATCAGTCAATTGCCTACTCCAAGATCGCTTTCTAATTCTTTTCACCTTTGGCTCAACCTTTCTATTCTTCATTGTTCCGAACTGTCTCAACAATTTTGGTGGTGTTCCTCATCGTCATTCTCAGCGTTGAAGACCGAAGAAGAGTTTCTCTTAAAGCGTATCCGTTCTCTTGAAGATTCGTGGTTCTAGCTTCATGCAATCCTCACAATTGTTTCGATCATGAGAAATTCTTTTCATACCTATCCGAAGCATTTCATGAGTTCTTTCCATTTTCGATTCTCTGAAGGCCATCATTTCAGAAGATTTATTCTTTCTCACCGTTCATCTCCCGTTCTCAAATTCGTCCGGTGCATCGTTGAAGCATCCTCTAGTCAGCTCATGATCTCTTCGTTCTCTTGTATCTAAATTCCCTCAAGTATCATCGTTCGTTTCTAAAAAATTTCCCGGCTATTCATTCTATTTTCTTCCTTTGTTTTCAATTCTTACGGTGGTTCGTTCAAGATTCCTCTTCCTTTGTATCGTATCAATTCATTCATTCTTTCCAAATCCTACCGGTGGTTCGTTGAAGACCTTCCCAAGTTTGCGCTATATCTCTCGTCAATATTTCCAAGAAGAATAAGTAGTACGCCAAATCCATTGCTTGTCATCAATTTAATTTGATGAAGGATAGGCATATCATAATTCTTAATCTTGTTTCATCGGTATGATTAAATTCTTTCTTCCGGAGTTCATCCATGATATCAAATCCTCGGTTCTAAGTTGTTCATCTTTTCTTCCCGGAGTTCCAAGTGCTAAGCGGTTATCTCATCACGAAGCTCCATTCCTTTTCCTTGTCGGTGTTCGAAGGAAATCATTGCAAGACTTCATCCTGTTCTTTTCAACCTTCGTTTCTATCATCCTTTTGTTTACTGGAGTTCTTCTTGGTGGTTTCTAAAGAATTTAATTCATTCTCGAAGTGTTCTTCAACATTATTTCTCCAAGTTAAGATTCATCAAGCTATAATCCTAAACATACATGATGTTCAACACATGTTTTGTTTTAGGAGCTCAAGCATTCTCCATCTTGCATTCCGAAGTGCAAATCTTTTCTACCTTATCTTTTCAGGTGGTGTTATGTCCTTCTTCACAATTTGTCTTCGTGTTTCATGATTCACAGTTGTCAGGAATGAGATATTTTAAACCCATAATTTTCTCTTCGCCCAAGAGATCATTTCAACCCACCAATCTCTTCGTTGGAGTTGTCTTGGTATAGATTTCACCTAAAGCCTTTCCTAAGGATTGTTGCTATTGTGGTGCTTATCAATGATCCAAGTTTTCTCCTCTCTTCTCGGCGAAAGAAGTATTCATCCCCTCGTTAACCTCAAGCAAGCAAATTCTTTCCGTTGGTGGCAGGTTTTCACCTCAAATGTTGGGATGTTTTCCATAAGCCACAGCAAGCTCATTCTTTTCGTTGTTGATTTCCCAACAACTCCGTTCAATCCTTCTTTGTAAGGATGCTTCTAAAATTCAATTGTGGTAGAAGTTGTCATTTTCTTCAACGTTCTTTTATTTCCAATGATCTAGCTTCTATTCTTTCGTTCCGGAGGCATTGTGATGTTGCTCCCTTCGACCCATTATCTCGTTTCGCCAAGATCATGTTCTTTCCTTGCTTATCCATTTTACCGGAGTGTGTGCCCTCTTTTCAAGTCCTTTTCCTCTTATCAAGCTTTGCGTCTCTTTTCTACCGGAGTGTTGCCCAAATTCTTTTTTTTCTCATTCCTTATCTATCTCGTTTCAACCAGAGTGGTTTAGAATTCTTGCTTGCTCCGAAAGCCATTCTTCAACTCTTTGCAACCTTCGAGGTTTGTTGGTTTCACTCGTTTGTCCAAGAAGCAACTTTGTTTTACCTCTTCCTTTCTCCTCTTACTCTTCTCATGCTTAGATCTCGGGGCGAGATCTCTTGTTAGTGGGGGAGTGTTGTGACAGCCCGAGACCAATTCTTTCCATGATTTTCATTATGTTGTTCGCTCTATGTTATTTTTTTGCATTGCATCATTTCATCATGCCATCATAACATTAAATTTTTTGCAACTCAACCAAATAAATTGCATGGATCTTTGATCCATTTAAATTGAGGGAGATGCACATGGTGATTTCTCTTTACAACATATAAAAGTCTTCCAATGTTATTAGGGAGCTATATTAAACCATTCCATTAACTTGGAATCACCCATAACACATTTGCACTATTTTTCAACTCTCCTTTTTGTCCAACTCAACTTCCTAATCGTCCTGTAAAGCCTTTGGGTAAAATTGAGTTGCAATTTTACTTTCTCCATAAATGTTCAACTTCTGCCCATAAATCATGCTATTCATGAAGGGTTACCAATTAAATCACATCTCATTTGGTCTCCATCTAAATTGCTTCCAAGTTCAAATAGTTTGAATTTTATTCAAACTTATTTGAATTTCTATCTTCTAAACTCTTGCCAACCATTTTTGTTAAATCCTCCATATTTTTTCTGTCTCCAAAAAGATATGTCATATGTTGGAATCCCAGCTCTACCCTTCATTTTCTTTCTTTGCAAGTTTTCTGTTAGGAAATGAGAGTAGAGAGAGAGGGATCCCAGTCGGCGCGGCTCGGCCTGCTCGCCGGTGCCCCAGCCCACTAAGCCCAGCCTGCAGCCCCCTATAACCCTAGCTCTCTCGATGCCCTCCCGGTCCTCCCGACACCGCCGCCATCTGCCCGACCCCCTGCCCCGACCTCATCCCCGCCTCCAGCCGCTTCGGTCGCACCCACAGGAGGCTCGACCTCCCGCAGCTACAGCGCAAGGGAGGAGCCCCGCCGCTCGCGCCTCCTGCCTCCTCGTCCCCGCGCCGCCCCCTGCAGCCTCACCTCCGGCCGCGCCGGTGACTAGCCGCCGCTCACCAGAGCACCGAGCCATCAGCAGCATCTCCTGCATCTCCAGCGGACCAGGGCGTGCCCTGCTCCCTTTCTCTCCCATCTCCCTTTCTTCTCTGTTCTCTCTCTCTCTCACGTGTCTCCCTGTCAGGTACTCCGTCGCCATGGATGCCCGCAGGAGTTTTCCCCTTCGCCGTGGCCAGCCCAATGGAGCTCTGCGCCACCCCTGCTGACTTGAACCTCGCCGGGTCCAGCCTCCTCCGCGCCTCCCGCGTCCGCCCCTTCCTTGGTTCTCGCCTGCTCGCCCGCCGTCGCTGTGACTCTGCTCCACCACTGCGCCATTGCCGCCGGCCAAGCCTGCCACTGTGTGCCCGACTGCCACACCCGTCCTCTTCTCCTCCCTCCACCTCACCACCATAGCCATCAGGAAGCCATAGCAGCCACCATGGCCCGCCTCCACCAGCAGTTCGGCTGCCGGCCGTCTCCATGGCCTCGGGAGCCCCCTCTTGCCATCCGCACGCCTTGCTACTCCCTGTTCCGGCTCTCTGTTCAGCCTTGCTTCGCCACCAACAGAGACCTGGACCCGTCAAATTTGTCTACACAGAGCCCCAAGTCCAAAGACTACCGTGGTCGTGTATCTCTTCCGGTGCCACTCGGGTTCGTCATGACCGCCAAGACCCGTACCCGGATCGGCAAGCACCGTCTCCGGGGTTTTCGCCAAGTACCACAACGATGCACCAAGTACCTCTACCAATGACCCCAAACATCTACAGAACGGGCTTGGATTCATCAAGTTCCTCTCCGAAACAAATGTGAACCACTACCTCCACTACGTCCCGTGTACAACTACACCGCACCGAACTCGATCCGGTCCGAAAACGCACGCTTCGGAGGTATAACCGCAGAGACTACCGCCCGTAGATGAATGCATGTGTTGTATGAGATGCTCGTGTTTGCACCATGTCCGAATTGTTTCGTGCACGTTCCTCGTTTGCCATGCCATCGATATGTGGGACACCCGGTAACCGGGATCACTCCCCGTCACTCTTGCACGTTCCGCACATCCTATGTTTCTTTTGCACCGGCATCTCAATGAGTTGCCGGATCACCGGAACATTTCCGTGGCACCGTCGCCGTGGCACCCAATTCTTTCCGTCATGGCGACAAATGCTCTATATCATCCTTCATGCCAACTTTTTCATAGCATTGCATATAACTTAATATGTCATCCTCATGCATATAATAACTCTTGAACCATGCATCGGACTAAAATGAATCATATATGTAAAATGTTTAGAATTTCATGTAGATTCATAATATGCAACTTTCATCCATGTAAAAAATGTTTAAACTTGTTGTTTGCATTAATTTGCATAAATGACATGTTAAAATGGTTTATTTCATAACTAAATAACCGTAGCTTCGAATTAAATAAATTATATATGAAACTTGATTAGAAAAATGTGTAGATTAGGATGGTGCACTTTATTTTGCTGTCTAACAAAATTAAAATTGTGTTTAGGCTAGGACAGTACCAAATTCGAAAATTGCATATGGGGATTTTTCGGAATTGTTTTGTGTTGTTTCCGGCCTCATTTAAATTGCCTAGATAGGTAGTTTAATTGTGCTTCGTCTCTTGCCATGTTAACCAACATTTAATATTGATGAGTAGCATAAATGGGAGTGAACTAAATAATTGTTGTGAAGTTTCGTCAATATGCAACTCGTTGCATATTGAGCTTTACTTAATGTGTAGCATTTGCTTGTTGCACTCTTGCCATGCCATGCCTCATTAAACTGGACATGCATCATACTTGGTGGTGCATCATGACATGTTTTTGCTTGTTTGTTCACCATGTTGTTTGCTTCTTTCCGGTTGTGCTTCTTCTCGATAGTCTCGGTTATGTTGCGATTGTGAGGATTCGTTCGATTACGCGTGTTCATCTTCTTCATGGACTCGATCTTCTTCCGAGCGGGATTTCAGGCAAGATGATCATGACCTTGGATATCTTTACTATCTTTGCTTGCTAGTTGTCTCGTTGCTATCGCTTTGTCGCGCTTCCTACCACATACATGTCAGTCTCCCATATGCCATGATACAGCCTCTAACCACCCTTACCCAGCAAACCGTTGTTTGGCTATGTTATCGCTTTGCTCAGCCCTTTCTTATACCGTTGCTACTTGCAGGTGCAGTTGCAGGTTGTTCCATGTTGGGACATGGATATCATGGGATATCACCATATCTCTTATTTAATTAATGCATCTATATACTTGGTTGTGGGTGGAAGGCTCGGCCTTTCGCCTAGTGTTTTGTTCCACTCATGCCGCCCTAGTTTCCGTAATACCGGTGTTATGTTCCTTGTTTAGCGTTCCTAACATGCTCAGGGGTTATGGGACCCTCATGACAGTTCGCTTCGAATAAACTCTTCCGGCAAGGCCCAACTTTGGTTTTAACATTTGCCAACATAATAATACTGAATTAAATAATTAATTTGCATAGGGGGTCGCGTCCCCGGGGATTCTTAATTCAAGATAATACAGGTGGGCCAGTGCTGATGGTGCTGGTCCAAACTAGAGCCCCTTCCAGCGCCACCACGAGGAAACTCGAGGCACTGGTTTTAGTTGTACGGACTGCTCATCCGGTCATGGCCTGAGACGAGATAGGCGTGGCTACTATCAGGGTGTCGGCACACCGGGCGGTCTTGCTGGACTTGTTTACCATTGTCGAAATGTCTTGTGCACCGGGATTCCGAGGATACTTCAGGCTGACTCGAGGTTGATCGGGTTTTCCTGAGGTTGAGGTCTTTCCACCGCAGCTTGTGTTGGTTTGTGATGGACCAGGTTGGAACACCCCTGCAGGGCTGAATCTTACGCGAAGCCGTGCCCGCGGTTCTGTGGCGACTTGGAAATTTGTAGGGACAAATGCATTTTTGCCCCTAGTTGGAACCTACCCACGGGGTTTGCCCTTACTTTTCGACTCTGCTCAGTTTTGCCCTTAGATTTGCCTCCGACGTCGCTCGAATGCCCTTTGACTATTTGACCAATACTTTCAAAATTCATAACAAATTCATATGAACTCAGAAAAATGCAAATAAGATATCAAAATGTTCAGATAAACATTACCTTTATGTGCATGCCATTTGCATTCAGGACAAAAGTACCGTTTAACCTACCCGAGGTTATTAATGTTATTAATATTATTAAAAATAAAAAGTTATAAACAATAATTTTTCATTAATAAAAATTACATGCAAATGTAGGTGATGTTTTCTGAACATCCTGATATCTTGTTTGCATTTTTCTGACTTCATATGAACTTGTTATGAAGTTTCAAAGTAATGGTCAAAGTCGTTTGAACATTCATAACAAGTTGATATGAACTCAGAAAAATGCAAGTAAGATATCATAATATTCAGAAAACATCACCTACATTTGCATGTAATTTTTATTCGTGAAAAAGGTATTGTTTATACCTTTTTATTTTTAATAATGTTAATAACATTAATAACCTCGGATAGTTTAAATGGTGCTTTTATCGCGAATGCAAATGATATGCACAAAAAGGTAATGTTTATCTAAACATTTTGATATACTATTTGCATTTTTCTGAATTCATATGAATTTGTTATGAATTTTCAAAGTATTGGTCAAATGGTCAAAGGGCATTCGGGCGACCTCGGGGGCAAATCTAAGGGCAAAACTGAGCAGAGTCGAAAAGTAAGGGCAAAACCCGTGGGTAGGTTCCAACTCGGGGCAAAAATGCAATTGTCCCAAATTTATAACCTCCGATTGTAGAGAACTTGACTCTAATTCTAATTAAAATACACCAACCGCGTGCGTAACCGTGATCGTCTCTTTTCGAGTGAGTTCGGGAAGAGAACACGGTGGGGTTATGTTTGAACCGTTAGTAGGTGTTCAGGATCACTTCTTGATCATTATTAGTTTGCGACCGTTATGCGTAGTTACTCTTCTTATTCTTGTACTCGTAAGTTAGCCACCATACAATGCTTAGTGCTTGCTGCAACCTTACCACCTTACCCTTCCATACCCATTTAAGCTTTGATAGTCTTGCTACCCATGGTTATGGGATTGCTGAGTCCTCGTGGCTCACAGATTACTACAACAACAGGTGCAGGTACAGGTAAAGCGAAGCTTTGACGTGAGAGCGATGCATGTTTGCTTTTGGAGTTCTTCTTCTGCTTCTTCTTCTTCGTCGATCATAGGATGGGTTCCCGGTTGGCAGCCTGGGACTAGCAGGGTGGATGTCGTTCTTCTTTTTCGTTTGGTTTCATCCGTAGTCGGATCCTGCTCTTCTGTATGATGGTTGCTATGTATTGTTGTATTGATGTATTCATGCTGTAGCTTGTGGCGAGTGTAAGCCTTTATCTGGTATTCTCATCTATTCAGTACATGGTATGATGTAACGATATCCACCTTGTGAAGCATCTCCGATATGCGCTTCTATCCTTAGTGGGATTTTTGCGTCCCTTGAGAATAGGACCGCATATTGGGCATGACACCTGGACAGCCCAGCGACCTGCAAGTGATCCCGCAAAGAGATGGTGAATCTTTGCGCAAGTATATCCAGAGGTTCAGCCGTCTGCACCGCAATATCCCAGATGTGCACCCCGCAGTCATGATTGCCGCCTTTCACATGAATGTGCGCAATCGAAGGATGCGGGAGAAGATGAACGTCAAACTGCCGAAAACCGTCAACGAGCTCTACACGTTAGCAGACAAGTGCGCACGTGTTGAAGAAGGGAGGAGGCTCCCTGGGGAAGATGCAGGTGCAGAAGTCGATTCGGAAGACGACGATGCCGCCACCCCGAAAAAGAAAGGCCGAAAGCGCAACCGGAAGGGCAAAGGCAAGACTGTTATGGTTGTCGAGGGTTCCGGCAACTCTGAGTCCGCCAAGAAAGCCAAAACAGAGAACTCCGGCAAGGAGGCTACTGTATGCGCCGCTTGCCAGGAGGCGGCAGCAAACGATAAGGCCGGCAAGTCTGATGGGCCATATTGCAAGATTCACCGCACCAAGGGCCGTGATGTCCAAGAGTGCCGACAAGTTGAGCACCTTGCGGAAAAGCAGAAAGCTGAATATGAAACACGCGACAAGGAGAAGGGTCAGGATGGTGCTAGTGGATCCGGCAAAAAGGGTCGAGTTAGTCGAGGAGGCCGCCGCGGCAAGGCCAAGCAGCAGAAAGAAAAGCCTGCTAGAGGTCGAGAAAAGAAAGGAGAAGACGATGGAAGTGACGAAGAGGATGACGACGAATCCAGTGAACAAGAATTCCAGAAGGCAACTAAAGCCATGTGCATTGACGGGGGTGCATCTCTGCACTCCTCTCACCGCCAACTCAAACAGTGGGCGCGTGAGGTCAACGCAGCAGAACCGGCAATAGGTGCTCAAAAGCCACTCAAATGTTCACACACACCTATCATTTTTTAGGCTGAGGACCACCCTGATCGCACAACTGCAGTCGGGTGCTTGCCATTGTTGGTTTCACCGACAATTCGCAACCTCAAGGTCACGAAAATGTTAGTTGACGGTGGGGCCGGCCTAAATTTGATTTCTCCAGAAGTAATCAAGAGGCTGCAGATCTCCGACGAGGAACTCGAGAAAACTGGCACTTTTCAAGGAGTGAACCCGGGAAGAAGCCAGCCCAAAGGGAAGATCACATTGCCGGTGACGTTTGGCGGGGAATTGAACTATAGAACAGAGAAGATTGTGTTTGACATTGTTAAGATCCCCTTGCCGTATAATGGAATTCTTGGCCGCCCAGCTTTGGCTAAGTTTATGGCAGCGTCCCATTATGCCTATAACACGTTGAAGATGCCAGGGCCGATGGGTGTCATTTCCATCAATTCCGACAAGAAAGATGTAGTCATATGCGTCGACAAACTATACAGAGATGCGGTTGCAGCAGAGGCCGCCAAGGCACCAGCTCCCGCCAAGGAAAAGAAAAGCAAGAAATCCAGCAAGACCACTGGCGAGAGTTCTGGGAAGCGCGCCTCTTCGGAGTGCTGCGCGCCTGTTGAAGACTTGCAAGAATGCTCTACCGGCAAGAAATCCAAAGCTACTCCACCAGCAACGAAGAAGATGCCGGCAAGGGAGGATGGCACTGACGGTACCTTCACCATCAGTGCCACCCTTGACAGCAAATAGGAAAGCGCGCTCATTGCCTTCCTGCGGGCGAATGTCGATGTGTTTGCATGGCGACCATCTGACATCCCCGGTGTTCCCAGGGAGGTAATTGAGCACCACCTTGCTGTCTGTCCTCACGCTTGGCCCGTCAAGCAGAAAAGCAGGAAGCAAGCTTTGGAGCGACAACAGTTTATTGCCGAAGAAATCAGAAAACTTGAAGCAGCAGGCTTGGTTAGAGGTGTACTACATCCAACTTGGTTGGCAAATCCAGTTGTAGTGCGAAAAGCAAATGGAAAGTGGAGACTTTGTATCGACTACACTGATATCAACAAAGCATGTCCAAAGGATCCTTTCCCTTTGCCGTGCATTGATCAGATTATAGACTCTACTGCCGGCTGTGATTTACTCTCCTTCCTTGATGCGTATTCTGGGTACCATCAGATATTCATGGCTAAGGAGGATGAGGAGAAAACTGCGTTCATTACTCCATGTGGCACGTACTGCTTTGTACGTATGCCTTTCGGATTAAAGAGTGTTGGTTCAACATTTGCAAGAGCAGTCCAGATTGGTTTTGAACCCCAGATGCACAGGAATGTGGAGGCATATATGGAAGATATAGTGGTCAAAACCAAGGACAAATCAACCCTCATTCAAGACTTAGAAGAAACATTTGCAAACTTGCGCAAGATTAATTTGAAGCTCAACCCCGAGAAGTGTGTGTTTGGCGTTCCATCCGGCAAACTTCTCGGGTTCTTTGTATCTCAACGTGGAATCAAAGCAAATCCCAACAAGATCAAAGCAATTGAGCAGATTCAAGCACCAAAAAGCGTCAAGAATGTGCGGCGACTTGCCGGTTGTGTTGCTGCCTTGAGTAGGTTCATTTCAAAATCTGCTAAGCGCGCCTTGCCGTTCTTCAAGATCCTAAAAAAGGCAGGACCAATGAAATGGACTCCGGAAGCGGAGGCCGCGCTGCAGGATTTGAAAACATACCTCTCCTCCGCGCCAACGCTAGTTGCGCCTCACCCACAAGAGCCGCTGCTGCTGTATCTAGCGGTAACAAATCAAGTGGTCAGTGCTGCTTTAGTGGCGCAGAGAGAAACTAATGATGAAGGAGCAGCAATGGCAAGCCCGTCCAGCGACAAACCAGAATCTTCTCCGGCAAGGTGTGGTGCCGACAAATCAGAAACATCGCAAGAAAATAAAGCTGATCAGCAAGTGGTGCCGAAGAAGAAGGCGGTGCAGCGACCAGTATATTTTGTTAGTTCCCTTCTACATGGGGCTAGATCAAGATACTCTGGAGTGCAGAAGTTGCTCTTTGGCCTTCTCATGGCCTCGAGGAAGCTGCGTCACTACTTCCAAGCACATGAAATTACCGCCGTCACTCGCTTTCCGTTGCAGCGTATTTTGAGAAATTCGGATGCAACTGGCAGGATAGTGGAGTGGGCGTTGGAGTTGTCAAGATTTGCACTCAAGTTTGAGAGCACATCAACTATTCAGAGCAGAGCCATGGCGGAGTTCATTGTGGAATGGACGCCAACGCAAGATGAGGAAATTCAAGAATCAGCTCTCCCCGGCAAAGAAACAGCTAAGGAATGGATCATGTACTTTGACGGTGCCTTTTCGCAGCAAGGCGCCGGTGCCGGAGTGCTACTTGTCGCGCCCGCCGGAGAGCACCTCAAGTATGTAATCCAAATGCACTTTCCCAGGGAGAAAGCAACAAACAACACTGCTGAGTACGAAGGGCTCCTTGCCGGTCTCAGGATCACAGTAGACCTCGGAATCAGAAAGTTGATCGTTCGTGGCGACTCACAGCTTGTTGAAACAAGTAAACAAAGATTACCAGAGCCCATTGATGGAAGCGTATGTGGAAGAAGTGAGGAAATTGGAAGAGCACTCTGACAGATTGCAAACAGAGCACATCCCTCGTGCGGAAAACAGCATTGCTGATCATCTGTCGAAGTGTGCCGCTCAAAAACTACCCGTGGAACCGTGAACTATTGTGCTCCATTTGAATCAACCATCAGTCACTCCATCAACGCAGGCCAGTAAAAGAAGAAAGTTGAATACTGGCAAGTATTTTCCGGCAGAGCTCCCAGAAGCCGCCGGCAAGAAAGTTGCCGGGAACAACGACACGACCGCTGGTGAGAAGCGGCTTCGCGCAGAACCTCAGGTTCTTGCCGCTGAAGCAAGTGCTCCCACGACCGAAGAAATGCCTTTAGTTCTTGTTGTCGAGCCGCGGGCTCCATCTTGGGCACAGCAAATAGTTCATTTCCTTCAAACAGGAGAACTTCCCGATGACCAAGAAGAAGCTGAGAAAGTAGCCCGTCAGTCAAGTATGTATCAGTTTGTGGATAACACGCTATACAGAAAGAGACCAAACGGTGTGAAATTGAAGTGTATTTCCCGGGAAGATGGACTAAAGATGTTGGCGAAAATACATGGAGGCATGTGTGGCTCTCACATAGGATCAAGAGCACTTGCCGGCAAAGCTTTCCAGCAAGGCTTCTATTGGCCCACTGCCCACCTGGATGCAACTGAGCTAGTAACCAAGTGTGAAGCATGCCAGTTCCATTCGAAGAACATACATCAACCAGCTCAAGATCTTCAAACAATCCCTCTCTCCTGGCCTTTCTCAGTCTGGGGGCTTGATATTTTGGGCCCCTTCCCCCGTGCTACCGGGGGCTTTGAGTTCTTGTACATCGCCATCGACAAGTTCACAAAGTGGCCTGAAGTGGAGCCAGTGAGGAAGGTGACATCGCAATCAGCCGTCAAGTTCTTCAAAGGATTAGTTTGCCATTTCGGGGTTCCTAACAGAATCATCACCGACAATGGTACACAATTCACGAGCCGCACCTTCATGCAGTACACCCAAGACCTTGGCAGCAAAATCTGTTTTGCATCTGTTGCTCACCCGAGAAGCAACGGTCAAGCGGAAAGGGCAAATGCCGAAGTGTTGCGAGGCCTCAAGACAAGAACTTTCGACAGGCTGCGCAAGTGTGGAAGACGCTAGATTGATGAGTTGTCGGCGGTTCTTTGGTCACTCAGAACGACACCAAATCGAGCTACAGGCCAAACACCCTTCTCCCTAGTCTATGGTGCAGAAGCGGTGCTCCCCACGGAACTCATATACGGGTCACCTCGAGTGCTTGCCTACGATGAGGCAGAGCAAGAGCACCTGCGGCAAGATGACGCAACGCTCCTTGAGGAAGATCGTCTTCGGGCGGCTGTGCGAGCTGCACGCTACCAGCGAACCTTGCGCCGCTATCATAGCCGCAAAGTGCATGCCCGAAGCCTTGAGGAAGGCGATCTTGTTCTTCGGCGCGTTCAGTCCGCCAAGAAATCAAACAAGTTGACACCGAAGTGGGAAAGCCCTTATCGGGTAGTACGAGTCACCAGACCTGGCGCAGTCCGTCTGGAGACCGAAGATGGCATCCCAGTGCAAAACTCATGGAATATTGAGCATCTTCACAAGTTCTACCCATAAGGCGCAATTACCGGGCCTCCCGGCAACCCCTTTTGTACAAGCTTTGTCGGCAAGACATGTAACCCTTTGTACAAAGCCAGGCACAGATCCTGTGCATAAAATAAAGCAAAGTGTTTCGCAACTTTTTTGTACATATTCATTTATGTATAAATGCATGTGATGTTGTGATTACGCCTTGATTTGTATGAAATGGCTGATGAACCATCAAGGTTCCCAAACCACTCTTTTCTCTTCTTTCTTTTTCTCAAAGGACAGAAGGATCCCTCGCGTGCAAGTTTCCCGGGGGGGGGGGTGTGGTGATGGGGGTACCATTTAATGACGTTCAAGTGATCATTTCATGTGACAAGAGAGACAGTGCAAGGAAAAGCTAAGTTGAAAAACTTCGAAACAAATTCCTTGTCATATTTGCAATTTCCCTTGAACGATCTAGTCTTTGTATAAAAAACCTGCACGCGAAGGAACCTTGTCGTGATCATTCGCGCTCTAATTTTGCCTCGAGTCTGCTCGGCAAGGTCTGTAGCTGCACTGTGACCGACAAGTTACCTAGCCGGTGTGATCATTCGCTCTCTGATTTTGCCTCGAGTCCGCTCGGCAAGGTCTATAGCTGCACTGTGACCGGCATGTTACCTTGCCGGTGGTGGCACTTCCAGCAGGCTGCTAAGGACCTATTCCTCAAGCGCTCGCGGCAAGTGTGCGTGCCGGCAAGTTTCCAAACAGCGTAGGGAGCACAATCATACAAAGACAAAGAAAAACAAGGGGAACAACACACATTCATCTGAGCATGACAAATAATAGATATTCATTAAAAAGTGCTCGATAATAATTTTCTTAGCCCTTCCCCGCAGGGTTTACATCAAGTGCAATACAAGGGCAAAAGGGGCGCCTAGGCGAAGCCCGAGTCGCTCCCGGAAGACCAGATGATGGTGCTGCCGGCGTTCAGCTAGAGTCGGAGCCATCGTCCTCGATCTTGACGTTTGGAGCATCGTCGTTGTCGTCACCGTCGTCGTCGTCCTCGGTCTCGCTGGAGGAAGCGGTTGATAACCCACAAGTATAGGGGATCAATTGTAGCTTTTTCGATAAATAATAGTGTCGAACCCAACGAGGAGCTAAAGGTATAATTAATATTCCCTTCAAGTTCTATCGACCACCGATACAACTCTACGCGCACTTAACGTTCGCTTTACCTAGAACAAGTATGAAACTATTTTGTGGGTGTAAGGATAAGACTAGAAATACTTAACGAGAATAAAACTACGAGTAATTTGCGAGATAATAAAAGTTAGTTGTTTAGTAGAAAGTTTTTGTAACACAAGAGAATCATTTGTCCCTAGGCAATCGATAACTAGACCAGTAATCATTGTTGCAATTTTATATGAGGGAGAGGCATGAGCTAACATACTTTCCGTACTTGGATCATATGCACTTATGATTGGAACTCTAGCAAGCATCCGCAACTACAAAAGATCATTAAGGTAAAACCCAACCATAGCATTAAGTATCAAGTCCTCTTTACTCCCATACGCAACAACCCCCTTACTCGGGTGTAAGCTTCTGTCACTCTAGCCGCCCACTATAAGAGAATTATGAACGTATTGCAAACCCTACAGTGGGAATCCCTCACACTTGCGTGACATGGAGGGAACCATAGGACAGCACCAAAATAAAACATACAACTCAAACCAATCACGATCATCAATCAACCCATAGGACAAAACGAATCTACTCAAACATCATAGGATGGCCACAAATCATTGGATAATAATATGTAGCATTAAGCACCATGTTTAAGTAGAGAATTACAGCGGGAATTGAGAGGTTACACCGCTGCATAGAGGGGGAGAGAGTTGGTGTTGACGGCGGTGAAGTTGTCGGTGTAGATCGCCGTCACGATGATTGCCCCGGCGGCGTTCCGGCGCCACCGGGAGAGAGGGGTAGAGAGCCCCCCTCCTTCTACTTATTCTTCCTTGGCCTCCCCCCTAGATGGGAGGAGAGTTTCCCCTCTGGTCCATGGCTGCCATGGTGGCGGAGGGGCAGGAGCCCCTCCTAGATTGGATCTCTCTCTGTTCTCTTCTGTTTCGCGTTCCTGTTTTCTGGCCTTTCACCGTTTCTTAAATTCCCGGAGATCCGTAATTCCGATTGTGCTGAAATTTTAACATGTTTTTTTTCCGGATATTAGCTTCCTTGCACCCGAAGAAGAGCACCAACCGACCTAGGATGGCCTCACGAGGCACCACAGCGCACCGGGCCCCCCTGGTGCCTTGTGGGGCCCACGAGCACCGTCTTGCGTTGATTCCACCTCCCACAAATCACATATATTCCAAAATAATTTTCCGTAAAATTTTATTGCATTTGGACTTCGTTTGATATGGATTTTCTGTGAAACATAAAACAAGCAGAAAACAGGAACTGGCACTGGGCACCGGATCAATATGTTAGTCCCAAAAATAATATAAAATGTTGCCAAAAATATATGAAAGTTGTAGAATATTGGAATGAAACAATCAAAAATTATAGATATGACGGAGATGTATCAGCATCCCAAAGCTTAATTCCTGCTCGTCCTCGAGTAGGTAAATGATAAAAAAGATAATTTTTGATGTGGAATGCCACCTAGCATAATCTTGATCATATAGTTTAATCATGGCATGAATATTAAGACATGAGTGATTCAAAGCAATAGTCTATAATTTGATATAAAGACATCAATACTCAAGCATACTAACAAACAACCATGTCTTTCAAAATATCAATGCTAAATAAAGTTATCCCTAGCCCGTTATGCTCAGTCATTGATCCATTCATGAAACACACTCAACATTAACTACACCCAATGCACAAGTATGACAATAGTGCTCTCCAGTTGGTGCTTTATAAGAGAAGGGGAAGCATAGATTTGCAGAGGTGCCAGAGCTCAAAGCTTAAATTAGAGAGATAAAATTATTTTGAGAGGCATGCTTTTCCTGTCAACGAAAACGACCGAGAGTTCCCAATATCTTCCATGCTAGTCACATCATAGGTGGTTCCCAAACAGAAAGTAAAGTTTATTTCCTATCCACCATTCTTTCTCAATCCATGGCTAGCCATATCCACGGGAGCCCTCCATACCAACACTTTCCAAGGAATTTTGTTGTTATTAATTTTTGATTCATTATGGGACTGGGCATCCCTATTACCAGCCACTCTCTTGTGCAATGACAAGTGAATAAACACTCATCGTGAGAATAACACACCTAGCATGGAAAATATTGGCCACCCCCTGCCGCTTCATGAGCGGTACGGGCACACAAAACGAAAAATTATTTTGAAAAATTAGAGTTGGCACATGCAAATTTACTTGGAACGGCACGGAAATACCGCATATAGGTAGATATGGTGGACTCATTTGGCACAACTTGGGTTTAAGGAGTTGGATGCACAAGCAGCATTCCCGCTTAGTACAAATGAAGGCTAGCAAATAGATTGAGAAGCAACCAACCAGAAAACGAAAATGGTCATAAACATGCATTGAACATAACTAACACTGAATAATGCACCATAAGTAGGATATAACTTCGTTGCATAATTATTGACTTTACGTGCATGCATAGGGAATCACAAACCTTAACACCAATATTCTTACTAAATCACAATTACTCACTAGCATAACTCACATATTATCATATCCATATCACAAAACTATTGCAAGGAATCAAACATATCATATTCAGTGATCTACAAGGTTTATGTAGGATTTTCTGACTAACCATGTGAATGACCAATTCCTGTTGACTCTCTAAATAGATATAAGTGAAGAAAGAGAGTTTAATTCTTTCTACAAAATACCATGCTCTAATAAATATAAGTGAAGCAAAAGAGCATTCTACAAATAACGGTTTTCTAGATGAAGAGAAACAGGCATCCAAACTTCAAATGATATAAGTGAAGCACATGAAGCATTCTATAAAGCCATACTCAAAAGATATAAGTCAAGTGCAAAGAGCATTCTATAAATCAACCAAGGATTATCTCATACCAGAATGGTGCATAAAAGAAAAGTTAAAAATAAACACAAAAGATGCTCCAAGAATTTACGCATATCATGTGAACAAAACAAAAACCGAAACATACCGATATTTGTTGAATAAAGATGGGATGCCTTCCGGGGCATCCCCAAGCTTAGACGCTTGAGTCTCCTTGAATATTTTCTTGGGGTGCCTTGGGCATCCCCAAGCTTGAGCTCTTGCCTCTCCTCATTCTTCTCATATCAATACCTCCTCGATCTTTGAACACTTCATCCACACAAAACTTAGCAAAACCTTCGTGAGATCCGTTTGTATAATAAAGCAAATCACTACTTTAAGTACTGTTGCAAACCCATTCATATTTTATTTTTGCATTATAACTACTGTATTCTAAATTCTCCATGGCTTATACCTTCCGATACAATCCATAGTTTCATCAAAACAAGCAAAACAATGCATCAAAAACAGAATCTGTCAAAAACAGAACAGTCTGTAGTAATCTGAACATTGACCATAATTGTATAACTCCAAAAATTCTGAAAAATTAGGAACAAAATAAACAATTTGTATAGAAGTACTGTGTAAAAATTTCAGAATTTTTGCACATTCCAGTAAAAATTGTAAATTCACGCACTACAGCAAAAGGTTCTGTTTTTGCACCGCACACACCAAACAAGCAATTTAAACATCCTAACGGTAAATCTTGACACATTATTTTTATAATACAGTGGATTTGTACAAGGGGATAATTATTTTTGTTGAAAAGTTTCTGTAATTCAAGATTTGCAAAGTTTCCATGGGCATGAACAAAGTTCAAGGAGCTCCCCCACTTCAACGGTGCTCGTCTTTCTTACTTTCACTTTTCTTTTTGAAAAAGTTTCAGGTTCCCCTCTATATATTTTTTGTTTTTAAACTTTTTAAAAGCACACAACAGAATAAAATGACTCTCTAAAACTTCTGGGTTGTCTCCCTGGCAGCGCTTTCTTTAAAGCCATTAAGCTAGGCATAAAGTGCTCAAGTAATTGATCCACCCGGATCCCAAGGTATATCAAAGCCAATTTTAATTAACAATGATTTGTAATTTAGTAGTGAGCACAAAGCAACATATATCATGCAATGACGAAGTCTAACTCTCTTCCTATGCATCGGCATGTCATAAAAGAACAATTCATGCACATCAAGTAAAGGCCAATACATAGCATAAGCAGTTTCTTGCAATTTTATCGCATTGGAAACATAGAGAGGCCGAGATGTAGTTCATATATCATAATAATTGCAATTAGGAGCAGCAAGCACATGCATATTATATCCATCAAAATTATTATGTGCAATAGTAAAACACAACCCATCAATATAATCATGAATAAGAGCAAACTTCTCCGATATAGTGTAGTTGGGAGAATTCAAAAAGATAATAGGACTATCATGTGTGGGTGCAATAGCAACAATTTCATGTGTAACATAAGGAACTATAGCAAGTTCATCTCCATAAGCATAATTCAAATTGGCGTCATGGCCACAAGCATAGCAAGCATCAATTTCATCAAAAAGGGATATTTCAAACGAATCAAAGGGATCATAGCAATTATCATAGCATTCATCCTTCGGTAAGCACGAAGGGAAATTAAACAATGTATGAGTTGAAGAGTTACTCTCATTAGAAGGTGGGCACGGGTAGCTAATCCGCTCTTCCTCCCTTTGTTCTTCGCTCTCCTCGTCATCTTTTTCATCTAATGAGCTCACAGTGTCATCAATTTCTTCTTCCATAGATTCCTGCAAAATATTAGTCTCTTCTTGGACAACGGAGATGTCCTCAATATATTATTTAACATAAGCATTAGAAGCATAGTTTTCATAGCAATATTTAAGTATGGCAAAATTTTCAGATTTGTAAAGAGTAGCATCACACTTTTCAATCAAAGAAGCAATTTCATAAGCACCCTTAAAAGCAACAAATTCTTCAATTTGTTCAATATCATAGTAATTATAAACACCCTTGGCATAAGAAGATACAATTCCATTATCCTTAAACTCGCATTGGAAAGAAAGGTGTTTTTTAGGATCTTCAGAACAACAAGTAAAATCATGTATTTCACATAAATTCCAAGCATAGCAATTCAAATTATTAATATGATGCCGTAAAAGTTTCCCCTTTTGAGATAAGCGGTGTCGCACAAAATAAGCATGCTCATTTAATGATTTTCCCTCAACTAAGCTAGTTGGGTTTTCAGCACGAGCACATAGGGATCGAAGATGATCCAAGTAGAAAGCTTCAGCAGTATAATAGATTTTGGGTGGTTCTTCAACCATTGGTTTAGCGGGTACAACTAAATTTTTTGGTATTTTACGTTTCCTACCCATAACTAAACATAGAAAAAAAGAACACAAAATAAAATTACTTAGTGATAAAGCAAACACGCACAGATGAGAATATCAACCCCACGCTATTGCTCCCCGGCAACGGCGCCAGAAAAAGGTATTGATAACCCACAAGTATAGGGGATCAATTGTAGCTTTTTCGATAAATAAGAATGTCGAACCCAATGAGGAGCTAAAGGTAGAATTAATATTCGCTTCAAGTTCTATCAACCACCGATACAACTCTATGTGCACTTAACGTTCGCTTTACCTAGAACAAGTATGAAACTATTTTGCGGGTGTAAGGATAAGACTAGAAGTACTTAACGAGAATAAAACTACGAGTAATTTGCGAGATAATAAAAGTTAGTTGTTTAGTAGAAAGTTTTTGTAACACAAGAGAATGATTTGTCCCTAAGCAATCGATAACTAGACCGGTAATCATTGTTGCAATTTTATATGAGGGAGAGGCATGAGCTAACATACTTTCCATACTTGGATCATATGCACTTATGATTGGAACTCTAGCAAGCATCCGCAACTACCAAAGATCATTAAGGTAAAACCCAACCATAGCATTAAGTAAAAATTCCTCTTTACTCCCATACGCAACAACCCCCTTACTCGGGTGTAAGCTTCTGTCACTCTAGCCGATGCGGAGGGCACCATAGGACAGCACCAAAATGAAACATACAACTCAAACCAATCACGGCCATCAATCAACCCATAGGACAAAATGAATCTACTCAAACATCATAGGATGGCCACAAATCATTGGATAATAATACGTAGCATTAAGCACCATGTTTAAGTAGAGATTACAGCGGGGAGAAGATGTGTTACACTGCTGCATAGAGGGGGAGAGAGTTGGTGGTGACGGCGGCGAAGTTGTTGGTGTAGATCGCCGTCACGATGATTGCCCCGGCGGCACTCCGGCGCCACCGGGAGAGAGGGGGAGAGAGCCCCCCCTCCTTATTCTTCTTGCTTGGCCTCCCCCCTAGATGGGAGGAGAGTTTCCCCTCTGGTCCATGGCTGCCATGGCAATGGAGGGGCAGGAGCCCCTCCTAGATTGGATCTCTCTCTCTGTTCTCTTCTGTTTCGCGCTCCTGTTTTCTGGCCTTTCACCGTTTCTTAAATTCCTGGAGATCCGTAACTCCGATTGCGCTGAAATTTTAACACGATTTTTTTCCGGATATTAGCTTCCTTGCGCCCGAAGTAGAGCACCAACCGACCTACAAGGGCCTCACGAGGCACTACGGCGCGCCTGGCCCCCCTGGCGCGCCCTGGTGCCTCATGGGGCCCACGAGCACCGCCTGGCGTTGATTCCACCTCCCAAAAATCACATATATTCCAAAATAATTCTCCGTAAAATTTTATTGCGTTTGGACTTTGTTTGATATGGATATTCTGCGAAACAAAAAACATGCAATAAACAGGAACTGGCACTGGGCACTTGATCAATATGTTAGTCCCAAAAATAATATAAAATGTTGCCAAAAATATGTGAAAGTGGTAGAATATTGGCATGAAACAATAAAAAATTATAGATATGATGGAGACGTATCACGGACGCCGGTCGCTATTACAGCGCGCAGGAGGATCATGCTACGGAGAGGGCATTCTGGCAGCAATTCCAGGCGCCCTCGAATCCGGAACTGCTGAACAATTAAATGAAGCAGTTGGTGGATCTCCTCCGGATGGCAAAGCCGGCGCTCCTTGACCTCTACATCAAACTTTGGTTGACGGAGGCCTTGTGATAACCCACAAGTATAGGGGATCAATTGTAGCTTTTTCGATAAATAAGAGTGTCGAACCCAACGAGAAGCTAAAGGAAGAATTTATATTCTCTTCAAGTTCTATCGACCACCGATACAACTCTACGCACACTTAACGTTTGCTTTACCTAGAACAAGTATGAAACTAGATGTACTTTGTAGGTGGAGTAGGATACTTTTGCAAGAATAAAACTAGGAGTACTTAGCGAGAATAAAACTACAAGTAATTTGCGAGATAATAAAAGTTAGTTGTTTAGTAGAAATATTTTTGTAACACAAGAGAAGGATTTGTCCCTAGGCAATCGATAACTAGACCGGTAATCATTATTGCAATTTTATATGAGGGAGAGGCATGAGCTAACATATTTTCCGTACTTGGGTCATATGCACTTATGATTGGAACTCTAGCAACCATCCGCAACTACTAAAGATCATTAAGGTAAAACCCAACCATAGCATTAAGTAACAAGTCCTCTTTACTCCCATACCCAACAACCCCCTTACTCGGGTATAAGCTTCTGTCACTCTCGCCACCCACCATAAGCGAATCATGAACATATTGCAACACCCTACAGTGGGAATCCCGCACGCTTGCGCGACATGAAGGGCACCATAGGACAGCATTAAAATAAAACATACAACTCAAACCAATCACGATCATCAATCAACCTATAGGACAAAACGAATCTATTCAAACATCATAGGATGGCCACAAATCATTGGATAATAATATGTAGCATTAAGCACCATGTTTAAGTAGAGAATTATAGCGGGAATAGAGAGGTTACACCGCTGCATAGAGGGGGAGAGAGTTGGTGTTGACGGCGGCGAAGTTGTTGGTGTAGATCGTTGTCACGATGATTGCCCCGGCGGCGTTCCGGCGCCACTGGGAGAGAGGGGGAGAGAGCCCCCCTCCTTCTACTTCTTCTTCCTTGGCCTCCCCCCTAGATGGGAGGAGAGTTTCCCCTCTGGTCCATGGCTGCCATGGCGGCGGAGGGGTAGGAGCCCCTCCTAGATTGGATCTCTCTCTCTGTTCTCTTCTGCTTCGCGTTCCTGTTTTCTGGCCTTTCACCGTTTCTTAAATTCCCGGAGATCCGTAACTCCGATTGCGCTGAAATTTTAACATGATTTTTTTCCAGATATTAGCTTCCTTGCGCCTGAAGAAGAGCACCAACCGACCTACGATGTTCTCACGAGGCACCACGGCACGCCGGGACCCCCTAGCGCGCCCTGGTGCCTCGTGGGGCCCATGAGCACCGTCTTGCATTGATTCCACCTCCCACAAATCACATATATTCCAAAATAATTCTCCATAAAATTTTATTGCATTTGGACTTCGTTTGATATGGATTTTCTGTGAAACAAAAAACAAGCAAAAAACAGGAACTGGCACTGGATCAATATGTTAGTCCCAAAAATAATATAAAATGTTGCCAAAAATATATGAAAGTTGTAGAATATTGGCATGAAACAATCAAAAATTATAGATACGATGAAGATGTATCAGCGGTGTCGCCGTCGCTCGAGCTCTCCGCGCAGCACTCCAGGCGAGCGCCTGAAGCTTCGAAGAACTTCACGACGAGCGTGTCAGATTCAACCAACTTGAAGTGAAGGAGGTGTCCCTGCCCCAAGCAGCGAGAACGGATGAAGGACTTCCATCCACGCGTGAAGTACATGATGCCGTTGTTGGAGGTCTCAACGGTAACCCAGACTGGGCCATTGCAACAGCCGTCCACACGCAGCCACAAGCCGCGCAAATGACTGTCTTACATCGCCCTAGCGAAAGGACGAGGAAGCCGCAGCCAGCTCCACGGCCGATCATGCAGTTCCACAACGAACTCATGCGCCGTGTCCTCCATATGGCCTTCTGCTTGGGGTGGAGTGGCCGGAGATGAAACGGCGAGCGTGCCGCCACGGCCGCCCCGGGTGCCGCGTCTTCCACGACCACGAACCGCGGCCCTTCCTCGGGCGCTGGGGCCGGCTTCCGCAGCCGTGGCTGAGGCGTTGGTGTGGCCCCGAAGAGAAGCTCTCGTGTCAACGGCGGATGCACGAGCTCGACCTTTTCCCCTTGCCATAATGGTGGCAGATGCGGGGGGAAGGAAGAAGAAGACGATGGTGGCTGAGAGATTGGAATGGGAAGAGGTGGATGAGCATCGCCCTTTGCGGCCCCCTCTTTATAGGGGAGGCGCAAGGGCTGGCTCTTCACTGTTTTAGGCGACCGCCCAGCTTCTCCAATCCCGTGCCCTGCATTCCTGGTCGGGCACACCGCTCCAGCGACCGTCCAGTTTCGCCAATCCCATGCCCTGCATCCCTTGCCAGGCGCATCACTCCGATGACCACCCCTCTTCGCCAATCCACCGCCTCACATGTAGGGGAACGCAACAGAAAACAAAAAATTTCTGACCTACGCACCAGCCCAGGACCACTATGAAAGCTGCATACAAGGTATCGATCTTTTCGTTACCGACTCATAGCGCAGCGGAAGAAGAGTCGATGACGATCGGCGGTGCAGATCCCCGCAGCTAGGATTTACAACCTCCCAACCGCGAGGATGTATTCCCTTGACTGCCCCTTGGACAGCCCTCCGGGAGGCAGTCAGACAGTCCCTCGGATGGTGTCGTGGACAGCCCTTCGGGAGGACCTTCGAAACTCGAACGGTCACTCGGACAGCCCTTCGGGAGGACCCTCGAAACTCGGACAGCCCTTCGGGAGGCACTCTCGAACTAAGACCGAAACTACGATCTCTCTATAGAGTGGCACACATACGGTGTCATCTATCCGGCAGGGCTTCGCCGTCCAGAACTAGTTCCCACCGGAACCCAGACAGCCTTTCGGCTCTACGAAACTCTTTTCGTGAGAGGGAGAGAAGAAGCCAGATAATTGCATGGCAGTGTATGAGAACTCATGTGAGAACTTGGATGAAAATGGAGAGCACCCTCCACCCCTATTTATAGGGTGAGAAGAGATGGTAAAAATACCAAAATGCCCTCAGATATTTTCACACTATTCATAATAGTGTTTCCACTATTCATGAGATATTTTCTCCCAATAGTGTTTCCGCTATTCATGAGATATTTTCTCCCAATAGTGTTTCCACTATTCATAATAGTGTTTCCACTACTCGTGAGATATTTTCTCCCAATAGTGTTTCCACTATTCATAACACTATTCACGAAATATTTTCATCGGCTGTTTAATCCGAAAAAATTCCTGAAGGCCCAGAACATTTCCGGCACCCCCTAAAATAATTTTGGACGCGTTCCAAAACATTTCTGGATCAATGATTTTCATCAGCGAAAAGCAACCAAAGCATTTCCGGCAGCTCCGGAACATTTCCGGGTTTTTCTCCGAAAAAATCCTAGAAGTTCCCAGAACAATTCTGGCACCCTCTAAGAATTTCCAGGCATGTGCCAAAACCATTTTGACTTAATGGTATACTCCGAAACAACCTTTCGGTTTTACCGAAACTATTCCGGTGTTCTCTCTCCGGAACTCTTCCGTTGTCTCCGAAACTTTTCCGGTGACCTTCTCTCAGACTCCCTGTCTAGTATTCAGCAGATAGATGACCCTTAAGCGTGTGACCCTATAGGTTTGGTGAAGTATAGACATGACCGGAATTCTTTCCTATCAATGATCAATATCGGAGCCGTGGACACCCATATTGACCCCTATACCCACACGAATGAATATTCGAGTGAACCTCCAGTTGCCGTGTGCTATTCCTGTTGCTTCGCGATATGTTAGAAATACCCGAGCTGAGATTTATCGGCATCCCTGTGGATCAACAACTTGTCCACTATGCCAGTTACCTCGTTACCGGTTTTGTTCTCTTTTCTCGTTTCCGCGTTCCGGCATCCCAGTGATCAAATCACAATGTGTCTGGCCAGACGATGATGGATACCATAACACCGAGAGGGCCCAGAGATATCTCTCCATCGTCGGAGGAGCAAATCCCAGTCTTGAGCTATCAAGTTACTTGACATACTTTTCCATGAACCCGTAAGCCACCGTAATAGCCACCCTTTTATGGATGACGTTTAACAAACCCCAAAGTTCATGAAGCAAGCATGAAGAAACTCGATACTCTCATGGTCTAAGGAATTATGCAAACATTAACTTCCTCTGTGTTATTAACCATTAACTTGTGACGAATGTATCTCATAGCATAACATCAATTCGGGTCGATTCAACACAAGTGTTCTTCTAACATTGTGCCCTCAAAGTTGCCGGCATAGTCATGCCCATGATTAGGAAAACAGAACCATCATGCAACACTTGAGCTAGTCTTAGAGGCCAGACAAGGAATACATTTTACCATTTATTATTCCACACGTGCATATGAGTCTTCCTTCGAGCCTCGTGGTTATTGCAGACTCGAGAACCATAGCAGTTATAGCATGGAACATAAACATAATTATGAACATGGAGATAAATAATAACATTTATTATTGCCTCTAGGGCATATCTCCTACACACATGCAAATACGTGTGGTGGAAGGGCATAGGAATGGGAAAAGTAATGACATATACGGCAGTGATTCCTTGCCATGCGTGGCCATGCACCTATTCGGGTCTGGCCCAACGGCGCCTCGCGTGCGTGCGTACTCCTGGCTTGTGTGCAGGCAATAGCTTCCCACCCGACGGCAAGGTTTGCCAGAGGATGGCCAAGAGCAGACGCAAATCCAGATTAATGAAGAAGCAAAGAAGATCACAGAAGACAAAAACCATCATGACTAAAATTACAGCGGCAGTTTTCCCGCCGCGTGTCTGTGCATTGTTTGGGCCTAGCCCAACGACGCTTCGGACGCACGTATGGCCCAGGCCCGGTTGCTCCTGTCGGTGTATAAAACATGGGTATTTTATACCCTGACTTATGCACAGACAGTGGCAGCTTCCCTGCCAGCCCAGGCTTGCCGGGAACTACCAAGAGCAAGATTCAAGACCCAGTTGTAGAAGCCACTGGAGAGAAGATCAAGACGAAGCAATCAAGTTATACACCAAATATCACCTTTGCTGGTGAAGCCGAACCGGCAAGGTGAAGGCCCGGCAAGATCCGTGCCGGCAAGTTCTCGCTAGCTGTTAGCGATCCACCTCATCGAGCAGCTAGTCGCTAATCGATGAGGTGTCGAGCCCGCAGGCAGTTAGGTGAGACTTGTCGGGCACGTGTCAGCATGCTGGAAGGAGGTTTGCCTTTAATTACACCCGTCCAGAAGGCGTGTCAAGCTAATAGGTGGTAGATGGGCGAGCGGTGCAGAATCCTTGCCGGGGCTCTTCCTCCACATGACACCTAACGGAGCATTTATTGATTTTGTCCTAAATTGGCAGAGTTAGGTATGATAGCACTGTTTGCTATCTAATCAACTTGTAATGACTGTTTTGCCACTGTGGTGACCCCTTGAGCTATAAAAGGAGGGCCAGGGCAACCATTACAAAGGATCGCCCCATGATCAAACCTTTGCACAACTCGCATGCATAGCTGCTCTCTCTGCACCTTGCCGGGAGAAGCGCTCCTTGTACTTGTGCTCATACACATCTAATACACCAAAGCAGGAGTAGGCTTTTACACCTCACGGTGGCCCGAACCTGGGTAAAATCCCTTGCGTTCTCTGTTGATTCTGCTCTTTGTGCTCGTCGATCTCCCTAGCCGAACTACAAAGGGGCTAGATGGCCCCATAGATGTCGTACCCACGACAGGAAGATGAAAACATGTACCAACCCATATGCCTAGATTACCCCAAGGTCACGTAATTCACGAGTTGATTACCAAAACAAACATCAAGTGAATCAATAGAATACCCCATTGTCACCACGGGTATCCACATGCAAGACATACATCAAGTGTTCCCAAATCCAAAGTATTCAATCTGACAATAACGAAACCTCAAAGGGAAAAATTCGATTCATCACAACAAAGATAGAGAGGGTAGAAACACCATATGATCCAACTATATTAACAAAGCTCGTAGTACATCAAGATCGTGCCAAATCAAGAACACGAGAGAGAGAGAGAGATCAAACACATAGCAACTGGTACATACCCTCAGCCCCGAGGGTGAACTACTCCCTCCTCATCATGGAGACCGCTGGGATGATGAAGATGGCCTCCGGCGATGATTTCCCCCTCCGGCAGAGTGCCGAAACAGGGCTTCGGATGAGATCGCTTCGGTACAGAGGCTTGCGGCGGTGGCGTGGAAGTTCTAGGTTTAATTCTGGGGTTTTCTCTATTTATAGGAATATTTGGCATTGGAATCAAGTCAGGGGGGCCCACGAGGGAGCGACAAGCCAGGGGGCGCGGCCTGGGGGGGAGGGCGCGCCCAGTAGGCTTGTCGCTTCCTCGTGGCTCTTCTGGTCCTTCCACGAAGCTTCGGGGATCTCTTTTGGTCCATAAAAAATCACCGTAAATTTTCAGCCAATTTCGTGAACTTTTATTTCTGCACAAAAAACAACACCATGGTAGTTCTGCTGAAAACAACGTCAGTCCGGGTTAGTTCTAATCAAATCATACCAAAACCATATAAAATTGTTGTAAACATGGCATGAATACTTCATAAATTATAGATACGTTGGAGACGTATCAGCATCCCCAAGCGTAATTCCTGCTCCTCCTCGAGTAGGTAAATGATAAAAGAAATAATTTATGAAGTGTGAATGCTAGCATAGTGCATAAGTTTGATCAATGATAATTCCAAACACTTTTTCTAGCATCATTATATATCATAAACAGTAGCTCATCTCATAAAACTTCTCATGATCAAGTAGCAAGCTATTCACATGTGAAAGTATAGACCATAAACTTTCTTGAAAACTAACAAACTATGTTTTCAGTCATCAAACAATTGCAATTCATCTTATTTTCAGGAAGGGTCTATGTAATAGCTATGTTTTAGCAAATTCCACATACTCAACTATCATTTAGTCTTGCATGATTGCTAACACTCAAAGCATATTTTTAGAACAAACCGTTTCAGTCAAACACATAGGAAGATAGGGGCTTAATGTTTCGCCTCCCAACTTATTTATCTCAGGGATAATGTCAACAATAATACCTCACGATCACCTATATTCAACTGGATATATGTGCCTGGATCATTCTCTAGCACATGATGCTTGGCCACTAGAGAATAAATAGAGCGAAATAGGGATGAACATTTCTGACTCTTGCATAAAAGTAAATACCGAAAGGTAAGTACAGAAAAGTAAAAGATAGGCCCTTCGCAGAGGGAAGCAGAGGTTGTCATGCGCTTTTTATTTTTGGATGTGCAAGCTCTTAATGGAAAGGAACATCACTTTATATTAGCCCTTGTGATAGCAACCTTTATTATGCAGTCCGTCGCTTTTATTTCTTCACCATCACAAGTTCGTACAAAGCTTATTTTCCCTTCCAATAAAAGATCATACATATTTAGGAGCAATTTTTATTGCTTTTTGCACCGATGACAACTTACTTGAAGGATCTTATTCAATCCATAGGTAGATATGGTGGACTCTCATGACAAGAAACTCGGTTTAAGGGTTTTTGGATGCACAAGTAGTATCTCTACTTAGTACAAAATTTTGGCTAGCAAAAGATCCTAAGCAAGCACAACATGTTAGAGGATCCATGATAATATAACTTCTATGTGAATATAAACAAACATAACCCATTACGTTGTCTTCCTTGTCCAACGTCAACTACTTGATCAAGCTTTAAAATAACTAATGGGGCTCACAATCATAAAAGATGTCCAAGATAGTATATTTAAATGTGAAATTTCTCTTCCTTCAAAATTCTTTCATGAATTGTTCAAGTGACCAATGTTGTGTTTGTTAACTTTCAATAAATTTTACCACTTATACTTCTTATATGTGAAGTCACTACTCCCCATGGGACAAGCATATGAAGCACATGTAATTTCAACATTATGATATTCAATTCATTCAACAATTCAATCTTAGGATATAAGTGAAGCACGAGAGTGAATGACAAACTACTCCAAAAGATTTAAGTGAAGAACATTGAGTAGTTAAAAAATTAAGTAGCTATGTGAAGACTCTCTCCAAATAAAGATTTCAGATCCATGTATTTTATTCAAACAGCAAAGGAAACAAAATAAAATGACATTCCAAGAATAGCACATCTCATGCGAAGAAGCAAAAACATAGGCTCAACCGAGACTAACCGATAGTTGTTGATGAAGAAAGGTGGGATGCCTACCGGGGCATCCCCAATCTTAGATGCTTGAGACTTCTTAAAATATTAACTTGGGATGCCTTGGTCATCCCCAAGCTTGAGTTCCTTAATTCCTCTCATATCACGGTTTTCCTAAATCATAATAACTTCATCCACACAAAACTCAACAATAACTCGTGAGATAAGTTAGTATAAATCAATGCAAAACCTTATCATTCTCTACTATAACAAATCACTAAAATTATTATTAAACATTGCATACTAAATGCCTCTGCATATTTAATACTCCTATCCTCAAATAGAACCATTAAACAAGCAAACATATTCAAACAATGCAAGCATAACAGCAATCTGTCTAAACAGAACAATCTGTAAAGGATGAGGCAAAATCCATACTTATTTAACTCCAAAAATTATGAAAATTTACCACACTGTAGAAAATTTAAAATAGTTATTGTGTCAAAATTTCAAGATTTTATCACATTCTGACTTTTCTACGGAATTTAAGCAATAACAGCAAACTTTCTGTTTCGAAACAGCAACTCATGAACGTGGCAACTAAGCATGGTAAAGGCTATACTTGACACTTTTATTGAAGTAAAAGATACAAAACTTTGTCCTAAATAAGATCAAGAAAATATTAACAAAATAAAATGATGCTTCAAGCAAAACACACATCATGTGACGAATAAAAATAGAGCTCCAAGTAAGGTTACCGATAGTGTTGAAGACGAAAGAGGGGATGCCTTCCAGGGCATCCCCAAGCTTGGACGCTTGAGTCTTCCTTGAATATTACCTTGGGGTGCTTTGGGAATCCCTAAGCTTAGGGTCTTTCCACTCCTTATTCTCCTCATATCGATATCTCACCCAAAACTTGAAAACTTCAATCACACAAAACATAACGGAACTTCGTGAGATGGGTTAGTATGATAAAGAATAAATCATCACTTTGCTACTGTCAAGACAAAATTCATAATTTTTCCCACATAATGCCTACTGTACTCAATCATTTACATATTTTATATTGACCAATATAAGCCATAGAAACTATAAAACAAGCAAACTATGCATTGAAAACAGAATCTCTCAAAAGAAGAACAGTCTGTAATGATCTGAACAAGCACCATACTCTGCAACTTCAAATTTTTTGAAAAAATAGAAAAAAGTAGGAAATTTATATATAAATCATGTGTAAAAATTTCAGAAGGTTTTCACGCTCCAGTAAATTATAGGAATTTCTGCACTGGACGCAAAAGTTTCTGTTTTTGCACAGAATCAAGTCAACTATCATCCACACTATCCCAAAGGCTTTACTTGGCACATTATTGAAATAAAAGACACAAAACATGATTACTACAGTATGTTAATCATGTGAACACACAAAAATAGTAGGTATAAATATTGGGTTGTCTCCTAACAAGCACTTTTCTTTAAAGCCTTTTTAGCTAGGCATGATGATTTCAATGATGCTCGCATAAAAGTGTTGAATTGAAAAATTATGGAAGAATCATGAAGCATATGAATAGCACGTTTAAGTCTAACCCACTTCCTATGCATAGGGATTTTGTGAGCAAACAATTTATGGGAACAAGAATCAACTAGCATTGGAAGGAAAACAAGCATAGCTTCAATACTTTCAACATATAGAGAGGAAACTTGATTCTATTGCAATACCTACAAGTATATGTTACTCTCTCATAATAATTTTCAGTAGCATCATGAATGAATTCAACAATATAAGTGTCACATGAAGCATTCTTTTCATGATCCACAAGCATAAAATTTTTGTTACTCTCCACATAAGCAAATTTCTTCTCATTCATAATAGTGGGAGCAAACTCTATAAAATAACTATCATGGGATACTTGATTGACATAATCAAAATTAACATTAAAATCATGATGAAAAGTTTCATGGTCATCATTAATCTTTATAGCATATATGTCATCACCATAATCATCATAGATAGCAACTTTGTTGCCAAAATCAATTGAAACCTCTTCCGAAATAGTGGAATCATCATTAAATAAAGTCATGACCTCTCCAAATCCAATTTCATCAATATAATCATCATAAATAGGAGGCATGCTTTCATCATAGTAAATATTCTTATCAAAACTTAGGGTGCTAAAAATATCATCTTCATCAAACATATCATCCCCAAGCTTATGGCTTTGCATATCATTAGCATCATGGATATTCATAGAAAGCATACTAACAACATTGCAATCAAGCTCATCATTCAAAGGATTCACATTAAAATAATTATTAAATTCTTCCTCTAGCAATTGAGCACAATTATCGGAATCCTTATTTTCAAGAAAGACTTCATAGAGGTAAAGCATTTGATGCAACTTCAATTCCATTTTTTTTGTAGTTTTATTTTTATAAACCAAACTAGTGATAAAACAAGAAACTAAAAGATTCAATTGCAAGGTCTAAAGATATACCTTCAGGCACTAACCTCCCCGGCAACGGCGCTAGAAAAGAGCTTGGTGTCTACTACGCAACTTTATTCTTGTAGACTCTGTTGGGCCTCCAAGCGCAGAGTTTTGCAGGATAGTAGCAAATTTCCCTCAAGTGGATGACCTAAGGTTTATCAATCGATGGGAGGCATAGGATGAAGATGGTCTCTCTCAAACAACCCTGCAATCAAATAACAAAGAGTCTCTTGTGTCCCCACCAAACCCAATACAATGGTAAATTGTATAGGTGCACTAGTTCGGCGAAGAGATGGTGATGCAAGTGTAGTATGGATAGTAGATATAGGTTTTTGTAATCCGAACAATAAAAAACAGCAAGGTAGCAAATAACAAAAGTGAGCACAAACGGTATTGCAATGCTTGAAAACAAGGCCTAGGGTTCATACTTTCACTAGTGCAATCTCTCAACATTGCTAACATAATTGAATCATATAACAATCCCTCAACGTGCGATAAAGAATCACTCCAAAGTTCCTATTAGCGGAGAACATAAGAAAGAAATTGTTGTAGGGTACGAAACCACCTCAAAGTGCATCAACTAACTCTAATGTCACCTAGATACTCCAATGTCACCATAAGTATCTGTGAGTTGATTATTCGATCTGCATTAAACAACTTCAGATTCATAATATTCAATCCACACAAAGAACTTCAAAGAGTACCCCAAAGTTTCTATCGGAGAATAGGAAGATGAAGACATGTACCAACCCATATGCCTAGATTACCCCAAGGTCACGGGAATCCGTGAGTTGATTACCAAAACATACATCAAGTGAATCAATAGAATACCCCATTGTCACCACAGGTATCCACATGCAAGACATACATCAAGTGTTTCCAAATCCAAAGTATTCAATCCGACAATAACGAAACTTCAAAGGGAAAGATTCGATTCATCACAACAAAGATAGAGAGGGTAGAAACATCATATGATCCAACTATATTAACAAAGCTCGCGGTACATCAAGATCATGCCAAATCAAGAACACGAGAGAGATGTCAAGCACATAGCTACTGGTACATACCCTAAGCCCCGAGGGTGAACTACTCCCTCCTCATCATGGAGACCGCCGGGATGATGAAGATGGCCTCCGGCGATGATTTCCCCCTCCGGTGGAGTGTCGGAACAGGGCTCCGGATGAGATCGCTTCGGTACAGAGGCTTGCGGTGGCGGTGTGGAAGTTCTAGGTTTAAATCTGGGGTTTTCTCTATTTATTGAAATATTTGGCGTTGGAATCAAGTCAGGAGGGCCCACGAGGGAGTGACAAGCTAGGGGGACGCGGCCTGGGGGGGAGGGCGCGCCCAGCAGGCTTGTCGATTCCCCGTGGCTCTTCTGGTCCTTCCACGAAGCTTCGGGGGTCTCTTTTGGTCCATAAAAAATCACCGTAAATTTTCGGCCAATTCCGAGAACTTTTATTTCTGCACAAAAAACAACACCACAGTAGTTCTGCTGAAAACAGCGTCAGACCGGGTTAGTTCTAATCAAATCATACCAAAACCATATAAAATTGTTGTAAACATGGCATGAATACTTTATAAATTATAGATACGTTGGAGACGTATCAGCATCCCCAAGCTTAATTCCTGCTCGTGCTTGAGTGGGTAAATGATAAAAGAAATAATTTATGAAGTGTTAATGCTAGCATAGTGCATAAGTTTGATCAATGATAATTCCAAGCACTTTTTCTAGAGTCATTATATATCATAAACAGTAGCTCATCTCATAAAACTTCTCATGATCAAGTAGCAAGCTATTCACATGTTAAAGTATAGACCATAAACTTTCTTGAAAACTAACAACTATGTTTTCAGTCATCAAACAATTGCAATTCATCTTATTTCAGGAAGGGCCTATATAAGAACTTTGTTTTAGCAAATTCCACATACTCAACTATCATTTAGTCTTCCATGATTGCTAACACTCAAAGCATATTTTTAGAACAAACCGTTTCAGTCAAACACATAGGAAGATAGGGGCTTAATGTTTCTTCTCCCAACTTATTTATCTCAGGGATAATGTCAACAATAATAACTCATGATCACCTATATTCAACTGGATATATGTGCCTGGATCATTCCCTACCACATGATGCTTGCCCACTAGAGAATAAATAGAGCGAATTGGGATGAACATTACTGACTCTTGCATAAAAGTAAATAAAGAAAAGTAAGTATAGAAAAGTAAAAGATAGGCCCTTCGCATAGGGAAGCAGAGGTTGTCATGCGCTTTTTATTTTTGGATGTGCAAGCTCTTAATGGAAAGGAACGTCACTTTATATTGCCCCTTGTGATAGCAACCTTTATTATGCAGTCCGTCATTTCTATTTCTTCACCATCACAAGTTCGTACAAAGCTTATTTTCCCTTCCAATAAAAGATCATACATATTTAGGAGCAATTTTTATTGCTTTTTGCACCAATGACAACTTACTTGAAGGATCTTATTCAATCCATAGGTATATATGGTGAACTCTCATGACAAGAAACTGGGTTTAAGGGTTTTTGGATGCACAAGTAGTATCTCTACTTAGTACGAAATTTTGGCTAGCAAAAGATCCTAAGCAAGCACCACATGTTAGAGGATCCATGACAATATAACTTCTATGTGAATATAAACAAACATAACCCATTACATTTGCTTCCTTGTCCAACGTCAACTACTTGATCAAGCTTGAAAATAATTAATGGGGGCTCACAATTATCGAAGATGTCCAAGATAGTATATTTATATGTGAAATTTCTCTTCCTTCAAAATTCTTTCATGAATTGTTCAAGTGACCAATGTTGTGTTTGTTAACTTTAAATAAATTTTACCACTTATAATTCTTATATGTGAAGTCACTACTCCCCATGGGACAAGCATATGAAGCACATGTAATTTCAACTTTATGATATTCAATCCATTCAACAATTCACTCTTAGGATATAAGTGAAGCACGAGAGTGAATGACAAACTACTCTAAAAGATTTAAGTGAAGAACATCGAGTAGGTAAATAATTAAGTAGCTATGTGAAGACTCTCTCCAAATAAAGATTTCAGATCCATGTATTTTATTCAAATAGCAAAGGAAACAAAATAAAATGACATTCCAAGAATAGCACATCTCATGCGAAGAAGCAAAAATTTAGGCTCAACCGAGACTAACCGATAGTTGTTGATGATGAAAGGTGGGATGCCTACCACGTCATCCCCAAGCTTAGATGCTTGAGACTTCTTGAAATATTAACTTGGGACACCTTGGTCATCCATAAGCTTGAGCTCTTGTGTCTCCTTAATTCCTCTCATATCACGGTTTCCCTAAATCTTAAAAACTTCATCCACACAAAACTCAACAAGAACTCGTGAGATAAGTTAGTATAAATCAATGCAAAACCTTATCATTCTCTACTGTAACAAATCACTAAAAATATTATTAAACATTCATACTAAATGCCTCTGCATATTTAATACTCCTATCCTCAAATAGAACCATTAAACAAGCAAACATATGTAAACAATGCAAACATAACAGCAATCTGTCTAAACAGAACAGTCTGTAAAGGATGAGGCAAAATCCACACTTATTTAACTCCAAAAATTATGAAAATTTACCACACTGTAGAAAATTTAAAATATCTTACTGTGTCAATATTTCAAGATTTTATCACATTCTGACTTTTCTAGGGAATTTCAGCAATATCAGCAAGCTTTCTGTTCCGAAACAGCAACTCATGAACGTGCAAACTAAGCATGGTAAAGGCTATACTTGACACTTTTATTGAAGTAAAAGATACAAAAATTTGTCCTAAATAACATCAAGCAAATCTTAACAAAACAAAATGACGCTCCAATCAAAACACATATCATGTGACGAATAAAAATATAGCTCCAAGTAAGGTTACCGATAGTGTTGAAGACGAAAGAGGGGATGCCTTCCGGGGCATCCCCAAGCTTAGACGCTTGAGTCTTCCTTGAATATTACGTTGGGGTGCTTTGGGCATCCCCAAGCTTAGGGTCTTTCCACTCCTTATTCTCCTCATATGGATTAGTATGATAAAGAATAAATCATCACTATGGTACTGTCAAGACAAGATTCATAATTGTTCCCACAGAATGCCTACTGTAGTCTATCATTTCCACAATTTATATTGACCAATATAAGACATAGAAACTATAAAACAAGCAAACTATGCATTGAAAACAAAATCTGTCAAAAGCAGAACAGTCTTTAATGATCTGAACAAGCACCATACTTCTGCAACTTCAGAAATTCTGAAAAATTAGGAAAACATAGGAAATTTTTATATAAATCATGTGTATAAATTTCATAAGGTTTTCACGCTCCAGTAAATTGTAGGAATTTCTGCACTGGACGCAAAAGTTTCTGTTTTTGCACAGAATCAAGTCAACTATCATCCACACTATCCCAAAGGCTTTACTTGGCACATTATTGAAATAAAAGACACAAAACATGATTACTACAGTAGGTTAATCATGTGAACACATAAAAATAGTAGGTATAAATATTGGGTTGTCTCCTAACAAGCGCTTTTCTTTAAAGCCTTTTTAGCTAGGCATGATGATTTCAATGATGCTCGCATAAAAGTGATGAATTGAAAATAATGGGAGCATCATGAAGCATATGACTATCACATTTAAGTCTAACCCACTTCCTATGCATAGGGATTTTGTGAGCAAACAATTTATGGGAACAAGAATCAACTAGCATAGGAAGGCAAAACAAGCATAGCTTCAATACTTTCAACATATAGAGAGGAAACTTGATATTATTGCAATACCTACAAGTATATGTTCCTCTCTCATAATAATTTTCAGTAGCATCATGAATGAATTCAACAATATAAGTGTCACATAAAGCATTCTTTTCATGATCCACAAGCATAATTTTTTTGTTACTCTCCACATAAGCAAATTTCTTCTCATTCATAGTAGTGGGAGCAAACTCAAGAAAATAACTATCATGGGATACTTGATTGACATAATCAAATTGAACATTAAAATCAGGATGACAAGTTTTATGGTTATCATTACTCTTTATAGCATACATGCCATCACCATAATCATCATAGATAGCAACTTTGTTGTCAAAATTAATTGAAACCTCTTCCGACATAGTGGAATCATCATTAAATAAAGTCATGACCTCTCCAAATCCACTTTCATCAATATAATCATCATAAATAGGAGGGATGCTTTCATCATAGTAAATATTCTTATAAAAACTTGGGGCGCTAAAAATATCATCTTCATCAAACATAACATCCCCAAGCTTATGGCTTTGCATATCATCAGCATCTTGGATATTCATAGAAAGCATACTGACAACATTGTAATCAAGCTCATCATTCAAAGGATTGACCTTAAACATTTTATTAAATTCTTCCTCCAGCAATTGAGCACAATTATCGGAATCCTTATTTTCAGGAAAGACTTCATAGAGGTAAAGCATTTGATGCAACTTCAATTCCATTTTTTTGTAGTTTTCTTTTTGTAAAACAAACTAGTGATAAAACAAGAAACTAAAAGATTCAATTGCAAGGTCTAAAGATATACCTTCAAGCACTCACCTCCCTGGCAACGGCGCCACAAAAGAGCTTGGTGTCTACTACGCAACTTTATTCTTGTAGACTCTGTTGGGCCTCCAAGCGCAGAGTTTTGTAGGACAGTAGCAAATTTCCCTCAAGTGGATGACCTAAGGTTTATCAATCCGTGGGAGGCATAGGATGAAGATGCTCTCTCTCAAACAACCCTGCAATCAAATAACAAAGAGTCTCTTGTGTCCCCAACACACCCAATACAATGGTAAATTGTATAGGTGCACTAGTTCGGCGAAGAGACGGTGATGCAAGTGCAGTATGGATAGTAGATATAGGTTTTTGTAATCCGAACAATAAAAAACAGCAAGGTAGAAAGTAACAAAAGTGAGCACAAACGGTATTGCAATGCTTGAAAACAAGGCCTAGGGTTCATACTTTCACTAGTGCAATCTCTCAGCAATGCTAACACAATTGAATCATATAACAATCCCTTAATGTGCGATAAGGAATCACTCCAAAGCTCCTATTAGCGGAGAACATAAGAAAGAAATTGTTGTAGGGTACGAAACCACCTCAAAGTTATTCTTTCCGATCAATCTATTGAGCCATCCCTGTAAGTGTCACAAACTACCCTAGAGTTCGTACTAAAAGAACACCATATGAGACGCATCAACCAACTCTAATGTCACCTAGATACTCCAATGTCACCACAAGTATCCGTGAGTTGATTATTCGATATGCTTCTAACAACTTCAGATTCATAATATTCAATACACACAAAGAACTTCAAAGAGTACCCCCAAAGTTTCTATCGGAGAAAAGGAAGATGAAAACGTGTACCAACCCATATGCCTAGATTACCCCAAGGTTACAGGAATCCGCGAGTTGATTACAAAAACATACATCAACTGAATCAACAGAATACGCCATTGTCACCACGGGTATCCACATGCAAGACATACATCAAGTGTTCCCAAATCTAAAGTATTCAATCCAACAATAATGAAACCTCAAAGAGAAAGATTCGATTCATTACAACAAAGATAGAGAGGGAAGAAACACCATATGATCCAACTATATTAACAAAGCTCGCGGTACATCAAGATCATGCCAAATCATGAACACGAGAGAGAGAGAGAGAGAGAGAGAGAGAGAGATCAAACAGATAGCTACTGGTACATACCCTCCGCCCCGAGGGTGAACTACTCCCTCCTCTTCATGGAGACCACCGGGATGATGAAGATGGCCTCCGACGATGATTTCCCCCTCCGGCAGAGTGCCGGAACATGGCTCCGGATGAGATCACTTCAGTACAGAGGCTTGCGGCACTAGCGTGGAAGTTCTAGGTTTAATTCTGGGGTTTTCTCTATTTATAGGAATATTTGGCGTTGGAATCAAGTCAGGGGGGCCCACGAGGGAGCGACAAGACAGGGGGCGTGGCCTGGGGGGGAGGGCGCAACCAGCAGGCTTGTCGCTTCCCCGTGGCTATTTTGATCCTTCCACAAAGCTTCGGGGGTATCTTTTGGTCCATAAAAAATCATCGTAAATTTTCAGCCAATTCTGAGAAGTTTTATTTCTGCACAAAAAGCAACACCACGGTAGTTCTGCTGAAAACAGCGTCAGTCCGGGTTAGTTCTAATCAAATCATACCAAAACCATATAAAAATTTTGTAAACATGGCATGAATACTTCATAAATTATAGATACATTGGAGATGTATCACGGTGGCAGCCACGAAGGTGGCAGATGTCAAGAGTTGGCATCGGGGCCACCCATGACATAGCCCAAAGGGGAGTTTGTCGGAGTAGCCGGGAGAGTGTCATGCAATAGATTGGTTTTGTCGGAATGTCGTTGGTCCACCCGAATGGGAGCACGAGGCCATGAGTTCCGTAGTGTGGGTACAGTGTACTAAGCTCTGCAGAGTGTATAAACTATCGATAGCCGCGTCCTCGATTATGGACACAGTTTGTTGTAGGTCACACCGTTCGATCAACACTCACGATGACGGAATTACTTATAAGATGGCTTATATTTATATGTGATCAAGTAACAGTTTGATAGCAAGCCGATGATGATATTGGGATGATCTTGAGGATGATCATCGGGTTGTGATGTGATCATGCGGTGATCAAGAGGATGTATTGATCACGAGGTGATCGAGATGATATATTGCTTGGCCGGGTAGACAAGAGTGAGATGGTCCATCTGAGCCAAGATGAGGGTTCATTAGTAATTCTAGCATGTCATTATTAATATTTACTTCCACCATCATAGTAGTTGTTAATAGCTTAACCTGTCAATGCTATTTTATTGTCTTGCCTTGATGCTTTTGGTTGTTGTGAGCTTGCGAGTACATTCAAAGTACTCACCTGGCGTGTCATGCCAGATTGTTGGTGATGCCGTGATTGATTGGTTGTCGAGGATCCCGAGTCTGCGAGATAGGCCGTGTCCCAGCCAGAGTCCCTACGGAGTGGAGTCCATCACCGTTGTCGCTGTTTCGCTGCTATGAGATGTTCTGCTGCTAGCATAGAGCTACCTTAGCAGGCGTAGTGTCGTCGTGCTGATGTAATCCTTTGTAACATCAGACCCTTGTACTCGTATTATTTGTAGTAAAGAGCTGATTTGTTCTATGCCAAGCAGTGTCGTATTCCAGAAGACTTGATCTCTGGGCTGGAATACGGGGTGTTCCGGTTCCTCTGAGCAGGGGTGCCACAAGCTTTGGTATCAGAGCGGGTCTAGCTGTAGGATGCCCTAGTCAGCGCAAGCTGCAGAAACCGGTAGTATAGAGTCTAGCCCGTTTGCTGCATTTGTTTGCCGCATAGCATGCATATAGACTTATTACTTTGTCACTAATGGTTGATCTTGTGAGTGTAGATGGTATCAGTTTCGATCCACTACAACCCCGACCCTGCATCTCTCCATCTTTGCATACCTGTTCTTCGGTGTTTGACGTCATTTCTGTCCCCACGGAATGAAGCCAAGTGTTCCCAACACCGTTCGCATGAATGGTACTCAGGTATCGCACCAATATATTTTTTCTTCAGCCAAACATATCATTTCGGTGGTAGACATGGTTCTATCCCGGATCATGCCTTTCATCTTGTCGCTTTGGCAACCCTTACTGATCTTCGTTATCAGGAAAGGGCAATGCCAGCAGACCGAGCTTTCCACCGCTATCCTACCCTCTCACCTATTCCGTGGACAAATACGGTTCCCTTCCGTCGGCTTGATGATGATGTGGCCGCGGCATCCGTGTCCCGCTACATGATCACCATGCACGTCGTCACCTCCGAGCTAGTCAAGGATGCCACCTTGCTAAGCCAGCACTTGGTGTAGCTATGTTTACACCAACCCCTCTACACATTGATCCACTTTCGTGCACACCGCCACAGCATGTTAGATCGTAGTACCAGAGTTCCCATGAGATTTGTGTGCTTAAGTAGTGATGCATATTGTTGTGCATAGCAGTGAAATGTGATGTTGCTTGTGTGTATGTTGTGTGCCTCTGTTTGGTTGAGTTGTTTCTTGTGCTTTTTTTGGGCCTTCGGTGTTACCTTATTTCCCCTTATGAAAGTTGCTCATCAACCACCATTGGACTCGAAGGAGCAATGCGGATTTCAAATATTTGGAAGCTCAGCTAAATAGTATGGCATTCTCAATTGACTACATTGTATTGGGAATATCTGGTCGGAATGCAAATGGTATCTTGGATTGACCATCAGCATCAAGTCTGCATCAGTTGTGCACCCTTTAAAGCAGTAATGATCGCACCAGCAGGAAGACAAGTCAGGTGCAAGGCCAACGGTATATTTTCAGTCAAAGGTATGGCTCATATATAAAGATTTGGTTCAGCTATGAATGAAATTTGAAATATGTTATACTCCGGAAGGAAGCCAGAATGTGCTATGTGTTCAGTATTCAGCAAGGAAGACAGTCAGACATTTCTTCTCATACAAGTAACCAGCAGCAAAAATATTACGGGTATATATCTGGCATTCAGTTCGTATCACAGTGAGAAGCTTCGGGTGTAAGAAACTCAGTCTTCCTCCACACGCTACCGGAAGAAGCTTCCAATGCAAGGCTCCTCAAGTTTCCTCGGTATGCTATGTGGATAGCTTCCAGCGTAAGATGCTCGACCTTCTTCAGCAAGCTACAGTAGAAGGCTTCCGGCATATGGCACAAAATCTTCCTCAATAAGCAAACAGAGGAGAAGCTTCTATGGTATGACATCCAGCCTTCCTCAGCATGATACTCTCTATAGCTTCCAACACAAGATATCCAGTTTCGTCAGTACGACATTACAACCGCTATCGGCATTGTTACAAGATATCATAGTGAGTTGGCAGTGAATGACAGTGCAGCTCAAGAATCAGGTCTGCAATAGTTTTGTCAGATGCACAAATCAGTCGGGACACATGTCTGTCTCGGGAATCTTGTATTCAGCTACACAATTCCATATATATGGTGAGCATGCATCCCCGGTCATGCAAGTCACTCATACAAGGATACAACTATGATCGAGCGGATCTACCGAAGGAAGTTAAAAATCCAACAACCTCATGGTCATGCCAGAGGAAGAAAGTCAGATATACATCTCACGTGATGCAAGAATCGACAAGTTGTGAAGCAGACAACCCTGGATCAACCGTGGTTACCATGGTCAGTTTTCCCGCACTCGACAAGGTGATATGATGAACTCTTGTCACTATCTTGTATGAGCGGCCACAACAACGAGCTATGTACAAATACGTGCCCCTGTGTACATGTCCTGTCATGAGCAAGAACAAGGAATGATGCCGGAATATTACACCAACAACATCTATGGTCTCAAGAAGGATCGAGGACTTATGTGGCCAAGCTATTTCAGCAAGGGATTCCGACAAAGAAAATAATGACAACCAAGGAGTAAGACTGGCAACAAAGGTATGAAGATTCTTGCACGACCATTATGGTCCGGATACCCAAGTCAGCTCAAGACCATGATTCCATATGGATCAGCATGGACATACATTCAGAGGTCTACTCTGTAAGGACCCCATATCCAGCTGCCCCGCTTGTCCAACTACACATGCTTAGAATTGTCAGTGTGGAATATCCAAGTCTGTTCCGTCAGATCCAAGATTCCTTAGCCATCTCAGCAGTTTGACTTCAGCGACCGTGTTAAAACATCTCTTGACCTAGTAAAACAGATGGATATACCGATAGCATGGGTAAGACAAAAGCCGAACAACAAGCTCAGATCATGTGTTCCCACGTGTGGAACTAAGTGCAAGGACAGCCTGCCATGAAAAATATCTTCCCGCCAGAACAAATGTCAGTCCCGTCTCGAGATGCTACTGGTTGAGGTATGTTATGGCTATAAGGCCGTACCCCTTTATATTGCTCACGACAGGAGACAATTGAGTCTTTGGTACATATTTCATGCTCCAGACAAGAAACCAACCAAGATGATTCAGTACCACCTACGGGCAGTCAAATCCCGTCAAGAGAACGGTTATGATTCTTAGCATTGGTGGAACCCGGATTACATGCATCATTTGAGCAACCCGAGGGAAGGAATTAAAAGGGTTTCGTGCCCACAAGGAATTTATTCACAGATTCATTGGATATTACCATCGATAGATCGAAGAGTGGCCTGTCAATTGGAAATCACTGAGAACTTGCGAAAAGTTATTATCTCCCAGGTATGATAATATATCGCCACCCCAGCTAAGCTGGCAGATGTGAACGAATCGAAGTCATCATAAGGTTTGACATATGAGGTAAGACCCGTCAAAATTTTGGGTAAGGTGAAGCAAACCACCCCATGGCAAGGTAAACAGATCATGTGAAATTCAGGGGGAACAACATACAAAGGAAAAGGATACCCGAGTAGGAAACGGTTTCCTTAAGTCATATTCATACTGCAACCAAATCTCGAGGACTAGATTTTTGTAAGGGGGGTAGGTTTGTAACACCCCAATTTTTGGCCCTTTCTTTTTCTTTTTCTTTTTATTTTATTTGGTTTTTGCTCTGTTTTTCTTTTGGAGTGGCTCTGTGGAATTGAAACCGGGGAAGATCATCCTTTATTCTTCTTCCAAGTGGTTCCTCACTCTAAAATATTTCCCAAGACCATGTCATTTCCATTCTAGCCCAACCCCAATCTTTACTTATTGGGAATATTCCTTTTTCTATTAAAGGAATAACCCTGTTTGACCTATGTTGTGAAGCAACCTATATTTCTGTCATTCCCAAAATTCCCACAAAATTCTCAAAAATTCTTGGGATCATATCTTCCCCAAATATGTCAAAACCCTTCCTTGCCTAGTTCAAAAATAATTCAGGAATATTCATTTTCCATTCTGTCCAGAATGGCATTTTTTGAAGGAAGTGCTATTTATCTTTTCTTGTTGGGACATTCACATTTGTGCCCCTAACTCGAACCCACTACTCAAATTTACCCCTAACTTTTTGATGTGCTCAAATTTGCCCCTAAAAAGCAGTTTAGGTCGCAAGAATGCCCTTCCATCTGGTCAAAGTTGTTTGACCGAAACTTTGAAAATTCATAAGAAATTCATATGAGCTCAGAAGAATGCAAAATAAGATATCAAAATCTTCATAAAAACATCACCTATATGCACATGTCATTTACGTTCATGACAAAAGCACTCTTTAAAGCTTTTTAGGGTTTATAACGTTAAAAAACTATTTAGGGTTAATGCAAATAAATGAACGTATAGGTGATGAACGTAAATGACATGCGCGTGTAGGTGATATTTTTATGAACATTTTGATATCTTATTTGCATTCTTGTGAGTTCATATGAATTTTTTATGAATTTTGAAAGTTTTGGTCAAACAACTTTGACCAGCTGGAAGGGCATTCTCGTGACCTAAAATGCTTTTTAGGGGCAAATTTGAGCACATCAAAAAGTTAGGGGTAAATCTGAGAGTGGGCGCAAATTAGGGGCATAAATGTAAATGTCCCTTTCTTGTTTGCCCTCAAAATTTTTGAGCACTCTTTCATATCCAAATAATTTCCACCTGCCAAATTTCAGCTCCATTTGCCTAGCCAATCTTCCTCAGCATATTCCCAAATTTTTGTCCAAAGAGGACCACTATGAAGGAAGTACCGTTTTGGCATGACCAAATGGCATGTAATTTTTACAGTGCCTCAATATGTCTAAATCATCATGCTCTACCAAGTTTCAGCCCAATCCAACACTTCATGTGAGTGCATTATCCAAATCCATTTTCTGGATCAGATTTGTAGTTGTGAAGCAACTATATTCAATTCTTGTCCAAATGACCTCAAATTACACCAGATCGTAGTCCTTCCTTCCCTAAACACCTTTGACAACATTGTTGGCCCATTGCTCAAGCCATTTGACCACAGCTTCATGCCCAAGTTTTCTACAGCAAACTTTAGCTGATCCATCCCATCAGCATGAAGTTTCTTTTGTCGAGCCATCACTTCAGAGAGGTCCCATTTGGGATGGACTACACCCTGGACATGGTCAGCCACACTGAGTCACCGTGCATGTGTCGGTGCACACGGTGACAACACGGCCAACTAGTGCCTGGCATGCAGTCAGCGTGCTCTGGACGCCGGGACCCCCTCTGCCGCCGCCCAAACGTCGTGCTCGTGCCACCTCCACTCGCCACCGCCACGCCCTTGCTCCCCTTCATCCACGTAGCCGCCTCCCTGCCCCTCACGACGCCGGCCGGACGCTGACACGGCGCGCCCATGCGGGAAAAGTGCACTTTAGTGCACTGTTTGCCCCACAAAGTGCGCCGCACCTTTGCCCGCGTGCCTGCCACTCCACTACCTCTCTCTCATCCCCGCCCGAGCCCTCCCGTGCTCCCACACGTGCCCAGCCTCGCTAGAGCGCCGGCGGCATATCCATGACGACACCCGAGCATGGCATCTCCACTCTGCCTATTTAAGCCGTCCCCGGCCCCGTCCGACCCCCCCCTCACCCAATCGTCCCTCGGAACTAATCTAGTAAGCCCGCGAGCTCTCCTCCTCCAACTCCAGCCGGAGCTCCGCCGCTCGGCCTCCATCTCCATGAGCTCGCCTCGGTCCACCCCAGCACTAGCTGAGGGCATCAGCGTGTTCCTAGCGAACCACTGATGCTCTCCAGCCCCTCCCTTGCTCGAATCGTCGCCGGAATCACCAACCCCGGCGAGGCCCGAGACCCACTGCCACCGGAGACGATGCGGCTGACGCCGTCAGGCCACCATTCAATGGTCTACGGGTACGGGCGTGCTCGTCGGCGTCCTCCCGTTCCGTTCCCGCCCTCTCCAAGCCCCGGCGCTGCCTCCTCGCCGGTGAACGGCCGTCGGTAAGCGCTGCCGCACTCTGCCCCTGTCCCTCTCTCTTAAAACTGCCCGAAGGGCCCCACCCGTCAGCCACAATGCCAGCTCCCGAATCGTTTTCAAGTGAAAACGTATTCGGGGAAGGCGCCTTCGACGTCAGCCCCTGGAGATTTTCCGAAAATCATTTTAAATCCAGATTTGACCAGACCTTTGACCACTCATATCTCCCAAACTACAAGTCCATTTGAGTTGATTCTTTTTTGCATTATTTTTATTTTGAGCTCCTTTATTTTCTGGTAGAAGTTGACATTTTTCTTTGCTGTCTAGATTTTCTGGACAGAGAAAAATACATTATGTATATATTTCATTTGCTTGTTTATGTTGTTTTCAGAATGTTTGGTGTGTGTGTGTAAAGACCAGGAGTATTCCAACCCTCTATTGGAGCAAGGCAAGGCACACCCTCCATTTGCATGATTGCAATGCAATGCCATGGATTTATTTAATAATTAAACTTGCTTAAAAATTGCATTAGCTAAATATGAGTTATTCATGGCATTGCTTGGAGAAATATTTGATCTTGCTATTGCCATGATGATGCTAGTATTTTCTAGGACTAATGCTTTGCAGATTGAGGGTGACATGTTGCCATTGGATTACTAGGAACAGTAGTTATGCTTTCGTTATGATCGTATTAGATATTATGCCTATTGGAGTATTATTGGATGTGATTGTTTGGATCTGATCAGTAGCTTCAATCTTGATATTGTCATTTGAAAGGTAGCATCATTGCCTTTGGATTCATCATGATATTAGTATATGTTGTCCATGGAGTTTATTATGGTTCATCATATTATTTTTTGGATGGATATTGTTATGACTTGGATCACAGGTTGATATATGATATTGGAGTAACAGTTATCACAGATATACCTTGGGGACAAATTCCGTCATTTCGTTGACCAGGTGCCACCGAATCGAGCTCACTAGTGCAGCCACACTTGCCTGGATGGGGAGGCCCTAATTCGGTCTATTGTCATGCCTCTCACCGGTGCGTCCAACTAGGGAAGGTTATGCGCTCGCACTACCCTGGCCTGGTAGTTAGGCATAACCTTGTGTGCCCGAGTTGTACGGTACCGATGTCCCTGTTTGAGATGAGTTGTTTTGTTTTGCCATGACGGTGGCAGCCACGAAGGTGGCAGATGTCAAGAGTTGGCATCTGGGCCACCCATGACATAGCCCAAAGGGGAGTTTGTCGGAGTGGCCGGGAGAGTGTCATGCAATAGATTGGTTTTGTGGGAATGTCGTTGGTCCACCCGAATGGGAGCACGAGGCCATGAGTTCCATAGTGTGGGTACAATGTACTAACCTCTACAAAGTGTATAAACTATCGATAGCCGCGTCCTCGGTTATGGACACAGTTCGTTGTAGGTCACACCGTTCGATCAACACTCACGATGACGGAATGACTTATAAGATGGCTTATATTTATATGTGATCAAGTAACAGTTTGACAGGAAGCCGATGATGATATTGGGATGATCTTGAGGATGATCATCGGGTTGTGATGTGATCACGCGGTGATCACGAGGATGTATTGATCACGAGGTGATTGAGATGATATATTGCTTGCCCGGGTAGCCAAGAGTGAGATGGTCCATGTGACCCAAGATGAGGGTTCATCAGTAATTCTAGCATGTCATTATTAATATTTACTTCCACCATCATAGTAGTTGTTAATAGCTTAACCTGTCAATGCTATGTTATTGTCTTGCCTTGATGCTTTTGGTTGTTGTGAGCTTGCGACTACATTCAAAGTACTCAACTGGCGTGTCATGCCAGATTGCAGGTGATGTCATGATTGATTGGTTGTCGAGGATCCTGAGTTTGCGAGATAGGCCGTGTCCCAGCCATAGTCCTAGCGGACTGGAGTCCATCACCATCGTCGTTGTTCCACTGCTATGAGATGTTCCGCTGCTAGCATAGAGCTACCTTAGCAGGCGTAGTGTCACCGTGCCGATGTAATCCTTTGTAACATCAGACCCTTGTACTCGTATTATTTGTAGTAAAGAGCTGATTTGTTTTATGCCAAGCAGTGCCGTATTCCAGAAGACTTGATCTCTGGGCTGGAATACGGGGTGTTCCGGTTCCTCTGAGCCGGGGTGCCACAGGTTTCAATCACTCCCACAACCCATCATCTACAACTAATTCCACAGTGCCTTCCCCTAGGCTCAAACATGGGAAGTGTCATGTAGTCGACGTTCACACAACACTACTAGAGGAAGAACAACATAACACATCATTAAAGCATTGAACGAAAACCAACTTCACATAATTACTTATAACAAGACTTCTCACATGTCCTCAAGAACAAACTGGGCTACTCACAAATCATATTCATGCTCATGATGAGAGGAGATAAATAAGTGATAAACAATCTAAACATATAATATTTCACCAAGTAAACCAACTAGCATCAACTACAAGATATGATCAACACTATTAGCACCCCCAGGTACCAATCTGAGGTTTGATACAAAGATTGAAAGCAAGGGAAGAACTAGGGTTTGGAGATGAGATGGTGCCGGTGAAGATGTTGATGGAGATGAGTCCTCCCATGATGAGAGGAGAGTTGGTGATGATGATAGTTTCGTTTTCCCCCTCCTGGAGGGAAGTATCACCGGCCGAATCGCTCAGCCGGGAAGCAAAAGTTCTCCGCCTCTCGTTCCGCTTCTAGACGGCGGCGGCTGCTCCTGAAAGTCCTCTTACTATTATTATTTTTAGGGTAAATGGGTTCATATAGCAGAAGATGGGCATCGGCGGACCTCCGTGGGCCCCACAAGCTCAGTCGGCGCACCCTGTGGGGGTGGCGCGTCCCCTGGGCTTGTGGGCCCATGGAGGGTCTTCTCTGGTATCTTTGTCTTACATTATTTTATATATATTCCAAAACAAATCATGATCTTTAAAAAAAATCATTTACATACTTTTTTATAAAAAGTCTTAAAATATTTTCTTAAAATTGTGAACTTTTTTGAAAATCACAATTTCTTTCAAATTCCTGTTTTGACTTTTTAAAATAATAATACACTTTTTCTAAATTCATGGATATTTTTTAATTTTATGAACATTTTTTTGTATCTGCAAACTTTTTGAATTCGTGAATTTTTTCCAATTTTCTAATTCCTATCTAATTTGTAAACTTTTTAAAATTTGCTCTAATTAATCTGCATCATGTCATGTCATTCCTGATGTGATTTGTGCGAGGGACAATTTGTTTGTTCCATTGGTGCCATTCTTTCTTTCGACGGGAATCCATCTGGCCACTCAAAGTGAAGTGACACTGAAAATCCGAGGATGAAACGGGTAAAAGAAAGAAAGAGCCAGCCAGTAGTTGCTCTTTTGTTTTTCACATGAGCTCGACAGAGGGAAAGAACTGCACTGACTGAGTGGAGCTAGCACATTAATAGTACTATTCAAGTCTCGCGAGTCAGTTTCAAAAAAAAAAATCGACCCTCGCGAGTCAACGTGCCAAGTCGCCTGCATGATCGAGCATACTGTTTTTTGCCATAAGTGATGCTGCTGACATACAAAGTGACTGACAAATAAAAGTAGCTAACTGTAAAAAAAATTGCTACTAACAAATATCGTGCATGGGTCGTAGAACAAGCAAAGTGATGCTGCTGACATACGTGTGTGGCGGTGGATCCGGGCCCTTGCCGATGGGAGGGCTCTGCTTTTAGGTGCTTCTTTAAGTTTTGTTAGAGTATGTGTCCTGCTCAGGAAGACGAGACAGCGGCGGCTTCTTGAAGATGGAATAAGGCTCCCCGCCTAGCCCCCGTCCCGGTGGTGCGTCTAGCATCGTCGGAGGGCATGTGGAGGTGTGTCTCCGGCGGACTTGCGGGATCCGGTCGGTGGTTGTCTTTGGTGGATCCGTTCGGACTCCGTCTTTGTTCGTCTTTGTTCATGTGTCTTCAGGTTGGATCCTTCCGATCTAAGCTTCTCTTCAACGGCGGCGGTTGCTATTCTGGTGCATTGGTCCTATGGGGCCTTAGCACGACGACTTTCCGACTGTCTACTACAACAAGTTGTGCCCGGCTCCAGCGAGGGAGGGGCGATGATGGCAGCGCGCCTTCAGCTCGCTTTAGTGCTTGTAGTTATCGCTAGGTCGTCTACGAATCAAGATGTAGTATTTATTATTTCTTGTGCTCATTGTACTGCTATGATTGAAGATGAATAGAAAAGTTTTCCGAAAAAAGAAAAGACATATGTGTGTGGCGCGGTGCGCGAGCATACACACCAGCTAAAAAACAGGAAAAACAAACAAATAAATAGGACGCCGATAACTACCAAACGTTCGGTCTGAGAGCTCTCCAGACCGAACGAAACGTTCGTAGGGACCCATCGATTAAAACAAACTACAAACGTTCCGGGTGAGAAAGATTCCACACCGAACGTTTCTTCCCTGCAACCTTTTTTCTATTGGCCCAGCAAGCACCAATCCAGCAGGCCCAAAAAACAAAAAAAGGCCACGGTGGCACTTTTGTACTCAACGCAAAAAGAATACCCGTGGAAAAATTACAGTTTTTCATGCTGTGAATGTGTATAAAAGATGTGATATTACAATTTCGAAAACTATCATCCTATAATATATAAATTTACAAACATATATTCAAAATGCGATGATGGCAACTTCAACAGAAAAACATGGCAAATAAATGATTGCCATGGTAGACTAATTTGCCATGTGTGTTGAACAAAAAAAATCATATAGTTGCCAAGTGAGCATTAATTTGTAATTGCCACTGTTTCTGGACAAAAAAAGTAATTGGAGCTAACATGTGACCGTAAAAAACCATTCCATAGAGTTGCCATGGAGCATGAAAAAAATATTCTAAATTTTGCCATGTTTGAAGAAAAGTGTTGTGAAAAATGACATGTGACTATATAATTTTTTTCAAAATTTCCCATGAGTTGTGAACAAAACATCATAGAGTTTGCCATGTGGGTGATCAATTTTTTGTAATAGAAAAATTTGTGATGATTTGGAAAAAAATCACTAAATTTGTAATGTTGAACTGATTGACATATATATACAAAACATAATGCCCCTAGGTAAAAACAAATTTCCCATGCTACGTACGATATAAATGCCATGATGCACAAGAAAAAATTCTTGCCATCATTACAAAAATAAAATTGCCATGGGTCCATGAAAAACTAAAGTAGCCATGTCTATGAAAATAAATTTGCCATTTCTATGAAAATAAATTTGCCATGCCATGGTCCATAACGTGAAATCGTCGTGGTACATAAAGCAAATTTGCCGTAGTCCATAATTTAAAAAGTTTGACACCGGCTTCAAAAAAGAAACTTGCCATGGGCATTAAAGTGAATTTGCATGGGACATCTACTGAATTTGCCATGGCAAATTCACTAACAAATTTTTCCATGGTAAGAAAAGTTTGACATCGTCTTGAAAAAATAAAGTTGCCATGGGCATTAAAGTAAATTTTCCGTGGGACATGACAAAATCACTAAAAAAATTGCCATGGCAAGAAAAGTTTGACATCGACTTGAAAAAAGAAACTTGCCATGGGCATTAATGTGAATTTGCCGTGGGACATCTAGTGAATTTGCCATGGTAAATTCACTAACAATTTTTTCCATGGTAAGAAACGTTTGACATGATCTTGAAAAAAGAAAGTTGCCATGGGCATTAAAGTGAATTTGTCATGGGACATGGCAAATTCACTAAAAAAATTGCCATGGCAAGAAAAGTTTGACATCGGCTTGAAAAAAGAAACTTGCCATGGGCATTAAAGTGAATTTGCCGTTGGACATCTAGTGAATTCACTAACAAATTTTGCCATGTCAAACAAGTTTGACATTGCCATGGTTAACAATAAAAACATGCAACAATACCAACACTTTATCGATGCCCATGTGTCTACAAATTTGCCATGGAGATGCATCTACAGTTGCCACATCTTATCGCATAACCAAAACTAATTACGACCAGCAACGCATCCACAACACCTCAAACACATTAAAAATCGAGCCCCATAAGCTAAAAACATTCAATCCAGCACAAGGGGGAAGAGAGGATGAGTCACATTCATACCAAAATGATGCTGATTCGCTTCCTGCGACTGCCAGGAGGAATGAAGTAGCTGCCACACACGAATTCTGCAGCCGTGACGAGCTGGGTGGAGGGGAGCAAGGACATGACCAATGGTGGGCGCCGAGCATAGTATGGAGGCGGGTCGCCATGGCCAATAGAGAAAAATGGAGTGTCGTCGTCCACCACCACCACCCGAGACATCGGAGCCCCACTGGCCTAGGAGCTCCGCCCCTGAGAGCGTCATAGGAGGACGGAGGCCTCGCCACGACCGCCACCTCCTCCTCCTCATCTGGGATGCCCGCGCCGCCCAGATGCGCCATGAGCTCCCTCAGCAAAGCCACCGACGCCGCGCGGTCGCATGCGGCCATGTGGATCCGGACGAATAGCACTGCGCCGCCCAAGGGCGGGGCCAGCTCGTAGAGCGCGGCAAAGAGCAGCGGGGCCCGTCGGGCCCAGGCTCGGCTGCCCATGGGTAGCCGTTGAGCTCGCGCTCGAGCATGGAGTCGAAGTCGAGCGCGGACGGCTGGGGAGAGAGGGCGAGCTCCTCCACCGTCGCCTCCTCCTCCTCATCTGGGACACCCGCGCCGCCCAGATGCGCCAGGAGCTCCCTCGGCAACGCCTCCGACGCCGCGCGGTCACGCGTGGCCGTGTGGATCTGGTCGAACAGCGGTGATGCCACCCGCGAGCGGGGCATCTCCTAGAGTGCGGCGAAGAGCAGCGCGGGCCCGTCAGGGCCTGGCCCGGCCGCCCATGGGTAGCCGTTGAGCTTGCGCTCGAGCATGGAGTCGAATCGAGCATGGACGGCCGGGGAGAGAGGGCGAGCTGCGGCGCTGAGAAGATCGCGTGCGGTGGTGGCATACGATGGTAGGGCGCGAAGGCTGTGGCGGCGCGGCGGGTGGTATGTGATGGGTGGCGGAAGGAATGGTTGTGGGTGGGGAGAGGGTACAGTCGGTAGAAAGGAGGAGAAAGAGGATAAGAAAGACGCAGCCTCGCAGGCGTTCGCGTCGACTCGTTGTTTCTCCGAACGAAAGAAAGACGTGACGTGGCTGATCTCATTGCTTTACGATTCACGTTTGAAACTCAACGGCCCATAAGGCATTCGGCCCCAAATCTTAGAAACCTGACTTTCGGGAGTTATAGATCCCGAGTAAATAAGCATGAGGAGGTAGGCTTATTTCAGGGTGAGGTGGTGCTGATGTCATAATTAGATGTGACATACTTCCTCCGTCCCATAATATAAAAGTGTTTTTTACACGTCACATCTAGATGAGCCCTAAACACACCCTTGACATAAGGGTGGTACGACCATAACAGGGAGGAACAACAGGCGGCTATGGCAAGGAGCCGTCATCCATGAGAGTCTAGCGTCGATCACGGCGAAGGGGAAGACACCTCGTCAACCTCTTCGGGCTCAGCGCCACAGAGCTTGGCGATCCGAGCAAGAGTTGCGGTGATGTGCACTAGTTCCTCCGGGACGCTAGTGAGGCCGAAGACGTCGAGAGACTCGACAAGGTCAGCCATGGCGTGCTGGAGGTTGAAGCGGCATGCCTTGCGCTCATGGCCTTGGTGGTCATGTCTGTTAGACTAATATGTCACGTATTGTGACATATCTCCCAATCCCCTAAATTGAGGAGTATCGATATCATTGTGATCTCTCATTTATGGTTAGGATTGTAAATCTGTCTATATATTAACATGCAATAGAAAAGCCCAAGTGTGGCAAATATTCCTAAACGCTTTCATGGTATCAGTCTAAGTATCCCTCATGCTTCCGCCCTCCTCAACTCTAGCGCCACCGGCCTCAACCCTAGCGCCGCCGGCCCCCATCTCCCTTCCCTCCCTTGGCACCCACCGAGACCCCTCCTCATCCCCACGCCGCCCTTTGAGAGCAGGCCGCTGCCATCCAGAGCATCCGCTCCCTTGTCCCCGTCGTCCTCGAGTTCAAGAGTGCCGTCTTCCCCAAGTGGAGGACCTTCTTCAACATCGCCGTCAGCACCTACACCCTCGAGGATCATCTCACCACCGAGACGGTCTCCACTGACCCCGCGTGGCTTCGCCTCGATGTCATGGTGCTTCGATGGCTCTATGGCTCCATGGCCATGAACATCGTCGACCTCGTCATGCCCATCGACCCCGCCACTGCCGCGGCCTACAAGGTCTGGACCTCCGTCCTCGAGCTCTTCAATGACAACAAGATCCGCGAGATCTATCTCGCCGAGGAGTTCCATAGCATCAAGTAGGAGGATCGGTCCATTATTGATTACCTTCACCTGCAAAAGACGGCGGCGGACGCCCTTGCCGAGGTCGGTGCACCCGTATCCGATGCGGAACTCATCACCAACATCATTAAGGGCCTTCACGAGCCCTTCGATAGCGTCACCGACATCGCCCCGCTCCTCATGCAGTTTCCTTCTTTCCACACCTTCCGCAACATGTTGTTGCTCCAGGAGATGAAGGCGTCTCGACGCTCCAACAACACCTCCGCCTCTGCCTTCTACACCGCCAAGGGGCCCGTCCCCGCTCCTCCCACTGGTGGCGGCTCGTCCTCAGGGGCCGGCAGCGGCGCTCCTCCACGTGCGGGCGGTGGTCAGCCATGGAGGCTTCCTGCCTCCTCTCACAACCCCCACGTCACCGGCTATGGCAAGGGGAAAGGCAAGAACAAGGGCTACAAGGCCACCGGTGGTGCCTCTCCTATGCTGACGCCCTTCAATCCTTGCACTGGCGCCATCCAGATGTGACCCATGCAGTCCCGTTCCAACAGCACCAGCAGCCTCCTCGGACGAGGTCCATTACCACGCGCCCACGCCTACATGGCCGCCCCTCCGGCTGCCCTAGTGAGCCCTATGACGGCTACGACGCTACCCCGTATGACACTGCTCCCTACGGCGCCGTCCTGCCCGGCGCTGCTCACTACGCCGCACCCACGGCACCGACGCCAACATGAGACACCGCCGCTCTCGCTCAACACTTCACCACACATGATGCTACAACAGCCCGCCCCTGAGTGGGTCATGGACAGCGGCGCGACCGCCCACCTCTCCTCCGATGCCGGTATCTTATCCTTTCTTTCTCCCCATCCTATGTATCATCACGTGGTAGTCGGCGACGGTTCCACCGTCCCCATCACCACGTCCGGACATTCTTCCATTCCCAATAGACCCCTTCATTTACGCCATGTCTTAGTCACTCCGCGTATCATCAAAAATCTTATTTCTGTTCGTTAATTCACTACGGATAATCATTCCATTGTCGCTTTTCACCCTTTTGGTTTCTCTGTGAAGGACCTTCATTCCCGGCGAGAGATCCTTCGGTGCAATAGTATGGGGGAGCTTTACACGTTCGCATATCCTTCGCCTCCTCGAGTCCTCGCCACACTCACCGCCCCCCACGACGTTTGGCACCATCGCCTTGGTCATCCAGGACATGAAGCTTACCCTCGGCTCTCGCAGCATATTTCTCTTCCTTGTATTAGACAAATAAATCAAACCACTTTATGTCATGCTTGTCAACTAGGATGTCATGTACGTTTTCCATTTTCTTCTTCATCTACTCGTACCACTCGTCCATTCGAGTTAGTTCATTGTGGTCTTTGGACTTCACCTATTTTGAGTGTCTCTGAAAATAAATACTTTCTAGTCATTCTTGATGATTTCACACATTTTCTATGGACTGTTTCGCTCCACCAAAAGTCTGATGCATACGCCTCGCTCTCCACTTTTCGCGCGTTCGCTCTTACTCAGTTTGGTTTGGCTCTCGTGTCCATACAATGTGACAACGATCGTGAGTTCGATAATAACAAACTCCACACTCTGGCCACCACGCACGGTATTCATATTCGCTTCTCTTCCCATACACATCCCAACAAAATGGTAAAGTTGAACGCATTATTCGCATTGTTAATGACATTGTGTGTTCTCTCTTATTTCAGGCTAGCTTACCACCACGTTTTTGGGTCAAAGCACTTCACACCGCCACTCACGTCCTAAACCGTCTTCCCACAAAAACCATCAGCGCTCCCTCTCCATATTTTGCCCTACACAACACCCATCCCGATTACTCGTCGCTTCGCGTCTTCGGCTGCCTCTGCTATCCTAACACCGCTTCTACTATGTCACATAAACTGTCACCGCGTTCGAGTGCTTGTGTCTTTCTCGGCTATTCCTCTCACCATAAGGGGTATTGGTGCATGGATCTTACTACCCACCACATCATCATTTCTCGTCATGTTGTTTTTGATGAGATAACTTTTCCCTTTGCCTCCCCACAGCCTACCGTCGCTGCCACATATGATTTTCTCGACGACGACGACACCTTGCCCGTTCTCATCGCCTCTCCTACACCTACCGCACCGCCCGCCCATCCCTCACCGCGCGCTCCTCCTCGCCACCCGCCCCTCCCTCACCGCGCGCTCCTCCCTTGCCGCGCGCCCCTCCAGCACCTACTCATCGCACGCGCAGCACCTTCGGCATACATAAGGGCCCCCGCTAGCGGCTGAACATGCATGTTTCTTCTGACAGCAGGTACTCCCCGGTCCCCACCTCCGCCTGTGCTGCTCTCAATGATCCCAACTGGCTTGATGCTATGACTGCGGAATACCACGCTCTCCTCAGCAACAACACTTGGGATCTTGTGCCTCCTCCTCAGAATTCAAACATCATCTCCGACAAGTGGGTGTTTCGCCACAAGCTCAAGCCCGATGGCTCCCTCGATCGCTATAAAGCTCGTTGGGTACTTCGTGGTTTCTCTCAAGAGCCAGGCATCGACTTCGATGAGACGTTCAGTCCGGTTGTCAAACCGGCCACGGTGCGCGTCATCCTCTCCATCGCGCTCTCTCTTAATTGGGACACCCGCCAGCTCGACGTCAAGAACGCTTTTCTCCATGGTACACTTGTTGAGGCCGTCTACTGTCGTCAACCCACCAGCTTCATCGACTCTACTCGCCCTGAGCACGTCTGTCGGCTGAACCGTTCACTATACGGTCTCAAGCAGGCTCATCGCACGTGGTACCAATGCTTCACGGCATTCATCACCTCGACTGGCTTCGCGTGTTCACTCTCGGACACCTCGTTGTTCGTCCTCCGGTGTGCGGAAGGCACGGCCTTCCTCCTTCTCTACGTGGACAACATCGTCCTCACTGCCTCCTCGACTGGATTGCTCGACTGGATCATGGCATCTCTCCAAGCCGAGTTTGCCATGACGGACATGGGCCGCCTCCACTACTTCCTCGGTGCCGCAATCACCCGCGACTCCTCCGGCATGCACCATTCGCAAGCCAAGTACGCCGAGGAGATTCTCGACAGGGCCGGCATGACTGCCTGCAAGTACGCCATGACGCCGATTGACACGTCGCCGAAGCTCGTTGTTACTGCCGGCCCTCCCGTGGCTGATCCCACTGAGTATCGGAGTCTCATCGGGGCTCAATAGTACCTCACTTTTACGCGCCCCGACATCGCGTATGCCGTTCAGCAGGTTTGTCTTCACATGCACGACCCCCGTGAGCAGCATCTTGCGGCCATCAAGCGCATCTTGCACTACGTCAAGGGCACGCTTTCTCATGGACTTCAGCTCTACTCATCTTTGCCGCACTCCATGATCGCCTACACCGACGCCGACTGGGCTGGTTGCCCCGACGCTCAACGTCGGGCTTCTGCGTCTACCTCGGTGACAACCTCATTTCTTGGTCGTCCAAGCAGCAACACATGGTCTCTCGCTCTAGCGCTGAAGCCGAGTACCGCGGTGTGGCCAACGCCGTAGCTGAGGCCAGTTGGCTTTGGGAACTTCTACAGGAGCTTCATCGACCGTCCCCTCCTGCTATAGTTGTGTTCTGCGACAACGTCAGCGCTGTCTACATGTTCACAAACCCAGTTCAGCATCAACGCACCAAACACATCGAGATCGACCTACACTTCGTTCGCGATCGTGTTACCATGGGTCAGGTCCGCGTGCTCCATGTTCCCTTGTCTCGCCAGTTCGCTGATATCTTGACGAAGGGATTACCGTCGCCGTTGTTTCTGGATTTTCAGTCCAGTCTCAACGTCCGCTCTCCTCCCGTTGTAACTGTGGGGGAGTGTTAGACTAATATGTCACGTATTGTGACATATCTCCTAATAATGCCCTAAATTGAGGAGAGGGCTAGGGGGTGATTTGTCTGGTTTTTGAAAGTTGAGGGAATTAAGTAAGCCATTTTGGAGTTCAGGGGGTGATGTGGCCGAAACCTGAAAGTTTAGTGGGGTATATACATCTAACTCAAATTGAGGAGTATCGATATCATTGTGATCTCCCATTTATGGTTAGGATTGTAAATCTGTCTATATATTAAGATGCAATGGAAAAGCCCAAGTGTGGCAAATATTCCTAAACGCTTTCAATGTCCACAAACTGCCCTCCTTCCTTGTCAGCAAGGCGACAGCTGCGGCGGAGCTTGGCAGCATAAGTAGTTCTCTTGTCAGAACCTTGCAGGTGGTGCAACGTGGCCTCGTGAACATCCGAGCTATGCGCGGTGCAAGCAGTGGATGTGCAAGTAGGAACAAAAATTGGTAAGGCCAGTTCAGTCGACGGAGAAGAGGTTGGCTGGGGATCTAGATAGTTACCAGAAAGCTGAGAGCTCTCGCCGTCGTCGAGGGCCAGCGAGAAGGATTTGGACACCTCCACCATGGGCGAGAAGGTGTCGTGGTCGTCGTCATCACTGCCCTCGCTGTCGTCGGACAGCTCAGGCACCTCGACGGGCGCCGCGGCAGGAGGCAGCAGCGGGCCGCCCATGAGAGGCTAGAGGAAGTTGAGTCTTCCTTGCGTAGGCTGTGCTGGTGGCGGCGGTGGTGAGCCGCCACGTGGCGAGGGAGGAGGCATGGTGTCAGCAGTGTGAGAGCCGGAGAAAGGACCGGCGTGGTTGCAGTTCCACCTCCAAGCGCCATCAACATCCGGCTCGTGGTCGGAGTCGTCGTCATCGTCGCCATCTAGGAGGGACAGTGATGTCCTCGTAAACGGCCCAAGTTTTGACGACTCGGAGCTTGACGTCGACGACTTGTGTGGGAGGAAGACGCATGATGCACCCTTCCGGAGTGACGTGGTCGCTCTCTAACACGGAGAAAATCTTGCATCGCCGTGAAGTCGCCGGCGTTGTAGCAGTGGTGGTCGACGCAGCAAAGCACCCCAAAGTGGCCGACACAAAATTCGCGCCCTGAGGGTGCCAAAGCTCGAGGGGGTAGTTCTTGGCCTCGTCTCCACCCGGCGGTCATAGCACGTGGTGGCATGGTTGTCGGTCTCTTCCGGGCGAAGGAGGTGATCGTGATGTCGGCGAACTTGGCGGGGAAGTGGGCCATGGTTGCCTCGGTCAGCATGGGAGTCTAAGACGAGCAGAGCCGCACACCCCTTCGTTGCCGCGAAGTAGAAGGTGGGGTTTCCGGCGTAGAACTCAATGGCGTGGCGGATGAGCTCGTACGGCTCGAGCATGATGTGGTCCAGGTGCGCGAAGCAGAATTTTGCTGGATAAATTGTTTTTGCTGAAATTAAAACCAGGGCAGAAGGACTTTACTGAGTTGATCTGACGAGGAAGAAGTGGCATGGCCGATGAAGCAGGACCAACATGAACGATCGCCGAGGAAGACAAGGTACCACTATACCAGCACCGAGGGTTGGTGGAGACGCATCCAAACTGGGAGAGGTTGAGTTGTGGGTGGTTGAGGTAGTCGAGGCGCCGAGGATCAGGGCAGCCGAGACCGGCTCTGCTTCTGATGAAGAAGCAGCAACCGGGGTGATCAGGCTGACGAGCAGAGCGATGATGAGATCTCCGGCGTCAGACGGCGTGGGTCGTTGATGATCATGGCGTAGTAGTGCTGAAGAGAGGAGATGGGGGAGCAAAGCGCGATGCGACATGTGAGAGTCGACCTCTTTGCATGAGACCTTGAAAACGAAAGTCGAGGCCCTTAAGGCTGCGCTTGGATGGTCGTTTTCCAGCCGTTTACACGCGGAAAAAACGCCTGTAACGAAAACCGGGCGATCTAGTTGGAATGACGTTTTTTTTGGCATGGTAGTACGTGTCTTATTTATAGAATAAAGATCAAGTTACAAGGCATGTAAGTACCGACCTTACATGACTGAAAAGATAGAAAAATCCTATGCAAAATACCAGCGTCTGTCTTTTTCCTTCGACACCACCGAAGCGGTCACCAAAGGGGAAGAAGACAGATCACCTCTTCACCCAAGCTCGACGCGGCTCCATCGCTGATCAGCAGCTTTACGGACCTCCAAGTAGTTTGCCAGAAGCAAAACCATTGCCGTTGAAAGAATCAAACCGGGGCAACATGTCCCCGGACACGCCATTGAACTAGAGAACTGACACCCCCGCGTGACGACGATGTCAGCCTCCAACCACAAACCCAGCACAAGATGCTCCATCTTCCGGCTGTCACTTGCGTAGACAACCGTCTGCGTGTACTCCTGAACGACAAAACCTCCCTGCTCCACCATGACGTCGGAGACAACGCCACAGCAATGGGGACCGAGCAGAAGGAGAGACACACCTGATGGAGTCGCCGCCGCCGCCTCGCCAACACCATCCATGAACCCTCACGCCGTCGATCTGAAGGATCGGAAGACACACGATGCCATCAACTCCGAGACGCCGCCATGAAGGGTACCGCCGGTGTGGGAGTGGAATTGAGGCAGATTTATTCGTCCGGGCACGGCTCCCACCACCCCAACGTCGCACCACGACCTACAAATCCAAACCCTAACTACAGAGCAGAGGAACGGGGTCCCCCTCCCTCCTGCCGCCGGAGCAGCCGGAGGGAGAGGGGGCCAGCGCCCCGGCCGGTGGTGATCGGTGGAAGGAGATCGCCTCCCTAGTCGCCTGGCTCGTGGCGGCGGCTAGGGTAGGAAAAGCTCGTATCAATCTGTCCTTTGGAATGACATTTTCGGATGCTAAACTTTACGCCTGGTTCCACGATACGCTTATAATCCGCCGGTTTCCAAAACACTGCTCCGGCTTCTATGTTTTAGAGTGTTAGCTCGTATATACTCCAGCAAAATACACGTACGTACAAGCTAACTTCAACCAAGCAGCCTAGCAGTTTAATCAATTCTTGGTTAGCTGGCAGTACGTGCACGTGAGGCCGTACGTGCTTAGCAAAGCTAGCTAAGCTAACGACCGATCGGTTCGATCGTTCTTTCGGCGGAGCGTAGAGACTTCGTAACTCGGCAAGAAAACTGATCGGTAGACTTGTTTAATGGCCACAGGACCTTGTCGGTCCTGTTGTATACTTCTTGCTTTGATCTTGGCTTTGATCAGGTTGATCAGATTACACGGGGGTGTTACATATATATACTACTAGCGAAACTGCTAGGCTATACCTAACACAAACCGAGTAGGCACATGTATCCTATATGGACACGGATACTTACATGGCGGACACGGGATTACTCTAAAATTCACCCCCTAATCATGATGTCCTTACTTTCTCGACCTGGGTCCCAAATGCGACTGCTGCTACTCGTAGTCTTTACCCTCGGCATTGCTTCTTCCGTTTCTTGTAGCATCCCAGTCACCGATTTTACTACCGTCGGCTCATCGATAGCCTGATGCGAGCACTTCTCTTTAGGTGCGTCTTCAACATTCACCTGTTTTCCGGGTAGACTGTCTTTAGGATTCTCGAGGGGACATCTTTTGAACCCACGTGAGACCAAATTTTGGTCTAACCTTGAGTTCTGATGACCCACAAGTATAGGGGATCAATCATAGTCCTTTCGATAAGTAAGAGTGTCGAACCCAACGAGGAGCAGAAAGAAATGACAAGCGGTTTTTTGATAAGGTGTTTTCTGCAATCACTGAAAGTAGCGGTAATGAGTAGTTTAATAGCAAGATAATTTGTAACAAATAACAAGTAATAAGTGTAACAAAAGTGCAGCAAGGTGGCCCAATCCTTTTGATAGCAAAGGACAAACCGGAACAAACTCTTATATAAAGCAAAGCGTTCTCGAGGACACATGAGAATTTCATCTAGTCACTTTCATCATGTTTAGTTGATTCGCGTTCGCTACTTTGATAATTTGATATGTGAGTGGACCGGTGCTTGGGTGTTGTTCTTACTTAAACAAGCCTCCCACTTATGATTAACCCTTCTTGCAAGCATCCGCAACTACGAAATAAGAATTAAGATAAATCTAATCATAGCATGAAACATATGGATCGAAATCAGCCCCTTACGGAATAACGCATAAACTAGGGTTCACTCTAGCAACCCATCATCTACTTATTACTCCCCAATGCATTCTTCTAGGCCCAAATATGGTGAAGTGTCATGTAGTCGACGTTCACATGACACCACTAGAAAAAATACAACATACACATCATCAAAATATCAAACGAATGCCAACTTCACATGATTAATTATAACAAGAATTCTCCCATGTCCTCGAGAACAAAAATAACTACTCACAAAACATATTCATGCTCAAGATCAGACGGGTATTAAATATCATTAAGGATCTGAACATATTATCTTTCACCAAGTAAACCAACTAGCATCAACTACATGGAGTAATCAACACTACTAGCAACCCGCAGGTACCAATCTGAGATTTTGAGACAAAGATTGAATACAAGAGATGAACTAGGGTTTGAGATGAGATGGTGCCGGTGAAGATGTTGATGAAGATTGGTCCTCCCACGATGAGAGAATCGTTGGTGATGACGATGCCTTCGATTTCCCCCTCTCGGAGGGAAGTATCCCCGGCGGAATCGCTCCGCCGAAGAGCAAAAGTGCTCCTGCCCAGGTTCCGCCTCGAGACGGCGGCGCTTCATCCCAAAAGTCTTCTCTCTATTTTTTTAGGGCAAATGAGTTTATATAGCAGAAGAAGGGGGCCAGACGCTAGCCAGGGGCCCCACAAGGCATCAGGGCGCGCCCAGGGGGGCCGCGCCCTGTTGCCTTGCGGGCAACTGGTGGGTCCCCTCTGATAAAAAAATTCTCCAGTATTTTTTATATATTCAATAAAAAATCTCCGTGAAGTTTCAGGTCAATTGGAGCTCTGTAGAACAGGTATCTCTGATGTGGCTATTTCAGGTCCAGAATTCCAGCTGCCGGTATTCTCCCTCTTCATGTAAACCTTGCAAATTAAGAGAGAAAAGGCATAGGAATTGCATCATAAAGTGAAATAATGATCAAAAACATAATAAATAACAGTAGAAAAACATGATGCAAAATGGACGTATCAACTCCCCCAAGCTTAGAACTCGCTTGTGCTTAAGCGAAAGCCAAAATCGATAATGATGACCACATGTTTAGAGAGAGAGAGGTGTCGATAAAACAAAATACGGATATGAAAGTATCATGGTCATTATTATAACAGTAATAAATCATCATATAACTTCTCATAAATGAGTGACAATTTATTCATGAGCTTTAAAGTATGAACCATAAACCATACTGAAAACTAACAAACTGTGATATCAGTCATTGAAGCAATTGCAATTCATCATATTATCAGAAAGAGTCTATGTAAGAGCTTTGTTACATACTCAACCATCATTTAATCTTCTATGATTGCTGACACTCACGGCATACTTATGGAGCAAAAGTTTCAGTCAAACACATAGAAAGATAGGGGATTATTATTTCGTCTCCCAACGTATTTACCTCAAGGGTAATGTCAACAATAATAATAACTCATGATCGCCTATATTCAATGGGATATATGTGCCTAGATCTTTCTCCACCACATGATGCTTGCAAAGAGAATAAAATAAAAACGGAAGAGAGAAGAACACTATTGACTCATGCATAAAAGTAATTGCATAAAAATAAAAGATAAGCCCTTCGTAGAGGGAAGCAGAGGTTGTCATGCGCTTATTGTACTGGACGTGCAAACTCTTAATGTAAAGGAACGTCACTTTATATTGCCCCTTGTGATAGCAACCTTTATTATGCAGTCTCTCGCTTTTATTTCTTCACCATCACAAGTTCGTACAAAGCTTATTTTCCCTTACAATAATAGTTCATACATATTTAGAGGCAATTTTTATTGCTTTTGCACCGATGACAACTTACTTGAAGGATCTTACTCAATCCATAGGTAGATATAGTGGACTCTCATGGCATGAAACTGGGTTCAAGGGTTTTTGATGCACGAGTAGTATCTCTACTCGGTGTGGATTTTTTTGGCTAGCAAAGATAGGGGCAAGCACCACATGTTGGATGTGGCGCCCCGCCTGAATACCACTGTACCCAGACGGTCGCCGCACACGCCAGCCCAGGAAATCACTCTGGCGTGCGCGTTTACAACAAGTATCATGAACATAGGCACAACTGTAATAAGAATGTATTTATTAGCCATTGTGGCTGAAATGAATACATCATGGTTACAAAGACGGGGTAGCGGAAAAATACTAACTAAGACAGCACGGACTTGGAGAGGCTCCAATCCACAGGGATCTGACTCGGTTATTCCTCTAGCTCGTGAATGCTCCCGCTCCTCGACGGATCCTTAGTTGAACCTGGCCACGTTGAAGGCCGCTGAGTACTTTTGAATGTACTCGCAAGCAAACCAAATAACATATACACCAAGCATAGCAATCCATGGCATTCAAGCATGTACTTGTTATCTTAACAATATTAGTTATCATGTTATGGCAGAATTATCTAGCAATATTACTCCTCATGTCGTAACAGGATTACCTAGCATGGGAACTACCAAAGTAAATGCAGTAAGGTAAAGTGTAACGGTGCAGGTAACTTATTAAGTTCCTCTCATGATCCCTCTGGACCATATCCAAGTTCTTATGGTTATCCGACCATCTCCTTCATAGCCATCCCATGGCTAACATCTCAACTTCCTGACATCATCCGATGTCCAGGCATCTGTGCTGTAAATCTGACAAAGCTTACCTTATCTGGTTCGTTCTTAGAAATCATCTGGTTAACTCCTCCAGACTTGTTGGGGATATTCCCCACGACCAAGACCCGGCTCATAGGGATAAGCCGCCCTGAAGATTAAGTCATCTCTGGGCTTAAGCCACCATGACGTTAAGTCATCTCTGGGCTTAAGTCGCCCTGACGTTAAGTCATTTCTGGATTTAACCCGGCAGACAGTTGTAAGCCGGCAGATAGTTTCTAACCCGACAGACAAATGTAAGTCGGCAGACAGTTTCTAACCCGGTAGACAGTTGTAAGCCGGCAGACAGTTTCTAACCCGGCAGACAGTTGTAAGCCGGCAGATAGTTTCTAACCCGGCAGACAGTTCTAACCCGGCAGACAGTTGTAAGCCGGCAGACAGTTTCTAACCCGGCAGACAGATTGTGACCCGGCAGATTGTAACCCGGCAAGTACTTAGCCATGAAAATGAGCCGCCTAGAGATAAGAAGCCTAGGCGTTAAGAAGCCCATGGTGAGAAGCCCGTGATGGGAAGTCAGAATAGGTTAAGTCCTAATCCTACTAGGACTCTACATGTAACCCGCCCCTTCAACTTATATAAGGAGGGGCGGGGCACCCCAAGAGGGACAAGTTTTAGAGGACTAGATAGACAGATAAGTCTGGAGACAGATGTTTGAGCAGGTCTCAAGATAGACGTTTTGATAGCTCTCGAGACAGAGTCAGGGAAAGAGCACCCTTGTAATCATGACTATGATTATCAATATCAATCAAGCAGGACGTAGGCTTTTACCTCCACCATGAGGGGCCGAACCTGGGTAAAACTCGCGTCTCTCGATTCCGATCAACCCCATTCAAGCTACCACCTAGCTGCGATGGCCTCACCACTAAGTCCTTTCACGAGGACATCTGTCGTGACAAAACCACGACAGTTGGCGCCCACCGTGGGGCCGCGCACGGTGGTGTTGAGTTCTTGGAGGGAGGCCTTCCAGGGATCGAGCAGTTTGCAATTGGACGAATGAAGAAGACCCAGCTTGGAAGGATCTGCATCAGCTTCGAATTCATCAGTCCAGATTTACAATCTGTGAGATTTAAGTTTTTGAGGAATTAGGGTTCTGGACTGTCTGCTGCCACCGTCCTGTGATTTATTCGGTTGTTTCGAGTCGCCGAGACAGACAGATTTTTGAAGAGGACACGTCCGATCAACCGCTGCCTCCACGAACATCCTGTTGCATCATATATACATGCTCTGCTGCTACTCCAAACTCCAGACCAGAGTACATGGAATCAGGTCAAGCCCCGAGGGAGCCGGTGTTTTTGCTACAAACTGCAGACTAAAAAAAAGAAAGAAAGAGAGAAGATCTCGACCCGGGCAGGTGTGGATTACCCACGACCACCATGATCTGGAGGAGTCAAACCCGCTTGTCCAACCCGCCTCGCCTCCGTTGCCGCGGCTCTGCCGTGGCCGGCGTGTTGTTTCCCCCGCCGAGACCGGCCTCAAGCCGGCGTCGCCAAGCCGCCTCGCCTCCGCTGCTCACCGGGAGCCGGCCACGATGCGGTGAGCCGCCATCTTCACTGTCGCGCCGAGCCGCCTCTGCGCTGGGCCGCCTCCTGCCGCGTCGGGTCGCTACTGCCGCCTCTGCCGCGGCCACCTCCGAGTTGCACGGCCTCGAGCCGCCTCTGCTGTAGCGCCGCCGTGGCCCGTCCTCAACTCGCCTCCGCTCTGAGCTGCCCCTGCGCCGCCTCGCCGGAGACTTCTTCAGCCACAGCTGCGCAGAGTCGCCGCCGCCGTGACCCACCTTCAGCCACAGCTGCGCAGAGTTGGCGCCCACCGTGGGCCTCGCCTCCACGTTGCTCGCCTCTGCTTCACTGAGCTGTGCCAAGCCGCCATCTTCGTTGCTCGCCTCTGTCGCGGCGCGTCAAATCGGCCTCGAGCCGCCGCCTTCGAGTCGCCCCGGCCTCGCGCCATTTCAGTCGAGCCGTGCTGAGCTGCCCCGGCCTCGAACCGCCGCCTTCGCCCGCGCTGTGGCCTGTCTCCGTGAGCCGCCATGGCCTGCTCCGCAGCCGCGGGATCGTCGCGCCGAGCTACCTTTGATGGTCTTCACCGCCTCGTCGATCTGTCCCGCACTGAGCCGCCCGCCTCCGCCGCCTCGTCTTCGAGCCGTGTGGCCGCCTCCGCTCCCGCGGCCTCGGTTACCCGCCGCTGTGACTCGCCTCGCCGGGGGGCTCCTCGAGCCGCCCAGATCGCCGGCTCTGCCCCGCCTGCTCTGCCGCCGTTGGGGTCTCGCCCGGCCTCCTCGAGCCGCCCAGATCGCCGGCTCTGCCCCGCCTACTCTGCCGCCGTTGTGGTCTCGCCCGGCCTCCTCGAGCCGCCCAATCGCCGGCTCTGCCCCGCCTGCTTTGCCGGCGTTGTGGTCTCGCCCGGCTTCCCGAGCCGTCCAATCGCCAGCTCTCCACTCCAGCAGCCTACTCTGGCCGGGTGCTAAAAAAAAAGAGCCGCCCAATCGCCAGCTCCCCACCACTCCAGCAGCCTGCTCTGGCCGAGTGTTTTAACCAAAAAAAAGTGGAAGGGTCAGCACGACCTGGAGGAGGACGCGGGATGTAGGAACAGACTCGACTCCGCTGCCCTGGTCTGCCTCGCTGGTCCATTCCGAGCTGCCCAGCTCCTGTTATTCTACGGTCGCGCTGCAAGCCGCTTTGCCTCCGCCGGAGAGAGTGGCTAACTCGCTGTTGAAATTACTGGAGGGGATCCACAAACGCTATATACGAATCATCTGACATCCGGACGAATCAGGTGAAATCCATCCAGTCGATTTTTATTGATATATTTTTTCTTCCGAGAGCAATTACTCTGGGTTGCGATATTTTTTACGCAGGACAATTACTCACTGCAAGGGCGATCATCGTACCACGGATGCAGAGCTCGCGCCAACATTATCATGCGCCAGCATCCGACCGTGCAGTACTGCTCAATAAACGTGTGTGCAAACCTCCGCCCATGCGGTTTCGGTCTACATCAACACACGGCCGACTCATCTGCTCACGCCGCGGCCGATTCATCCGTCTGCGCCCGCGGTCGAATCGCCCGTCCGCGCCGACTTACAGGACCTGGTCTCAAGGATGACCCGGTCTGCTCAATAAGGGTCAAAGGAATTAAGCCGGCTATGCTGAGCATTTTTTCCATGATCATATGGTTACTTGGGGGCTTCCAACTCATCGAGTTTAGCTTACAAAACCCTTTAACCTGGCGAGATGCCTTAAGTTGGTTAAACCTGCCTGTTAGCAAGATGCTACTCCCTAAAAAACGACCCGGCGTACGTCTGATGAGTCAATCACAAAGGTGACCCTGCATTCATCGGAGTTAAAACGCTTGATTGGTTGTGTGAGAGCCGGCTTTCAGAAAGCGAGGATAAACCAACCAGCCAAACTATACTTGGTTAAACCTGCCTGTTAGCAAGATGCTACTCCCTAAAAAGTGACCCGGCGTATGCCTGATGAGTCAATCACAAAGGTGACCCTGAATTCGTCAGAGTTAAAACGCTCGATTGGTTGCGTGAGAGCCGGCTTTCAGAGAGATAGGATAAACCAAAAGAGGCCAAAAAGCCTGCTTCCACAGGAAGCGAAACTAAGACTCGAGTCTTGAAAGCCGGTCTTATGCCGTGCCTTGAAAGCCGGTGTTTTTATACTCTATTATCATACATCATCATGCATTGCATCATACATTGCATCATCATTGCATCATCATACCATGCTTCATATATGCATGGATATCCTGGTTTATATTGCAGGAGCCGGTTTTCAAACCGAGTTATATTATTCAAATCTTTAATAGCCAACATGGCTGAATTTTCATTATGATTATCATAACCAATATTGGATGATTGAGGTTTTCAAAAGCCGCTTCAGAAAAAATGGCTATCATTTCTTCATCCAAAAATACCAGCTTACAGCAAGGAGCATGGTTCAATATTAATATGCAAAGCATTCAGTAACATCATCCAGACAGTGAATATGATTTTATTCTACAATGGAAGGAATAGTCCCGAGTCGCTACAAGCATACGACCCGGCACTTGGGGGCTACATTATTCAAATCAAGATTACATCAAGTATTCAAGTCCCGTGTCGCTGCAAGCATGCACCACGACACTTGGGGGCTAATGCAAGCTGTTTTTCAAATCATCACATTGTCAGCAGACTCGGTTATTTCAGGTAGATGAGCCAGCCTCCCGTCAGTTTCTAAGTCCCAGCTCAGTATATCTTACTGAGCCGACCCTTGGGGGCTACACAAAACTCTTCAAGTCTATATAATCAGATCTGCAAAAGTCCCTGCTCATTATTGCATAATGACCTGGCCCTTGGGGGCTACACAGGTTGAAGTTTTATGAGCATAAGGCAATTACAAGTACCAGGTTGCTGCAAGCAAAGACAACCCGGTACTTGGGGGCTACATATGTGGAACATTCAACTTATGACTGGTGACTTAGATGAACAACTCGGATTTCTCCAAGCTTGCAACATTCATATTGGAGCAAGTCTTAACTATCACTACTTTCCCCTCTTAAGACTTGGGGGCTACAGGTAATATGGGGATAAGTAGAACACCTTCAAAATTTTCAGTGTTGAGCAAACCAGGTCTCATATTTTTTGATGGAGAAATTTGCAAATATTATTTATCAAGCCAAGGCATTTTTGAAGACAGTTCAAGATATCATAAGGGTTATTTTTTCTGCAAGGAACCAGCGTCAGCATATTGATATGACAGAGATTCAGACTTTTCAGGAGTTGGTCAATGAACTAAAACTGGTCTTTTTGAGTGAGCCGGTCCCTTTACATACTCTTATTTCAAGAGTTTAGCATGAATAAATTCAAAGCTAAACTGGGGGCTAATGTTGGGGATATTCCCCACGACCAAGACCTGGCTCATAGGGATAAGCCGCCCTGAAGATTAAGTCATCTCTGGGCTTAAGCCACCATGACGTTAAGTCATCTCTGGGCTTAAGTCGCCCTGACGTTAAGTCATTTCTGGATTTAACCCGGCAGACAGTTGTAAGCCGGCAGATAGTTTCTAACCCGGCAGACAGTTGTAAGCCGGCAGACAGTTTCTAACCCGGCAGACAGTTGTAAGCCGGCAGACAGTTTCTAACCCGGCAGACAGTTGTAAGCCGGCAGATAGTTTCTAACCCGGCAGACAGTTCTAACCCGGCAGACAGTTGTAAGCCGGCAGACAGTTTCTAACCCGGCAGACAGATTGTGACCCGGCAGATTGTAACCCGGCAAGTACTTAGCCATGAAAATGAGCCGCCTGGAGATAAGAAGCCCAGGCGTTAAGAAGCCCACGGTGAGAAGCCCGTGATGGGAAGTCAGAATAGGTTAAGTCCAAATCCTACTAGGACTCTACATGTAACCCGCCCCTTCAACTTATATAAGGAGGGGCGGGGCACCCCAAGAGGGATAGGTTTTAGAGGACTAGACAGACAGATAAGTCTGGAGACAGATGTTTGAGCAGGTCTCAAGATAGACGTTTTGATAGCTCTCGAGACAGAGTCAGGGAAAGAGCACCCTTGTAATCGTGACTATGATCATCAATATCAATCAAGCAGGTGTTGGAAATATGCCCTAGAGGCAATAATAAATTAGTTATTATCATATTTCCCCGTTCATGATAATAGTTTATTATTCATGCTAGAATTGTATTGACCGGAAACTAAATACATGTGTGGATAATAGACAAATACTATGTCCCTAGTATGCCTCTACTAGACTAGCTCGTTGATCAAAAGATGGTCAAGGTTTCCTGACCATGGACATGAGTTGTCATTTGATAACGGGATCACATCATTAGGAGAATGATGTGATGGACATGACCCAACCGTTAGCATAGCAAATGATCGTTCAGTTTATTGCTATTGCTTTCACTATGTCAAATACACGTTCCTCTGACCATGAGATCATGCAACTCCCGGATACCGTAGGAACACTTTGGGTGTATCAAACGTCACAATGTTACTGGGTGATTATAAAGGTGCACTACAGGTATCTCCGAAAGTGTTTGTTGAGTTGGCATGGATCGAGATTGGGATTTGTCACTCCGACTATCGGAGAGGTATCTCTGGGCCCTCTCGGTAATACAGCATCACAGAAGCCTTGCAAGCACCGTGACTAAAGAGTTAGTTGCAAGATGATGTATTACGGAACGAGTAAAGAGACTTGCCGGTAACGAGATTGAACTAGGTATTGGATACCGACGAGCGAATCTCGGGCAAGTAACATACCGCCGGACAAAGGGAACAACGTATGTTGACATATGAGGTTCACCGATAAAGATCTTCGTGGAATATGTAGGAACCAATATGAGCATCCAGGTTCCGCTGTTGGTTATTGACCGGAGAGTCGTCTCGGTCATGTCTACATCATTCCTGAACCCGTAGGGTCCGCACACTTAAGGTTTGATGACGATATAGTATTATATGAGTTATGTGATTGGTGACCGAAGTTTGTTTGGAGTCCCGGATGAGATCACAGACATGACGAGGAGTCTCGAAATGCTCGAGAGGTAAAGATTCATATATTGGAAGGCTATATTCGGACGTCGGAAAGGTTCCGAGTGATTCGGGTATTTTCGGAGTACCGGGGAGTTACGGGAATTCACCGGGAGAAGTAATGGGCCTTATTGGGCCATACGGGAAAAGGAGAGGCAGGCCACGTGAGGAGGCGCGCGCCCCCCCTTGCCCAAACCGAATTGTACTAGGGGAGGGGGCGCAGCCCCCTCTTTCCTTTCCCTCTCCCTTCCCCCTTTCCTACTCCGTATGGGAGGTGGAATCCTACTAGGACTAAGGAGTCCTAGTAGGACTCCCCACACTTGGCGCATCCCTAGGGGGCCGGCCTCCTCCCTCCCTCCTTTATATACGGAGGAGGGGCACCCCTTGGAGACACACAATTGTCCCATAGCCGTGTGCGGTGCCCCGATCTCCGTTTTCCACCTCGGTCATATTTTCGGAGAGCTTAGGCGAAGCCCTGCCGGAATCACTTCACCGTCACCGTCGCCACGCCGTCGTGCTGACGGAACTCATCTACTACCTCGACGTCTTGCTGGATCAAGAAGGCGAGGAACGTCACCGAGCTGCACGTGTGTAGAACTCGGAGGTGTCGTACGTTCGGTACTCGATCGGTGGAGCTCGAAGGATTGTTCGACTACATCAACCGCGTTGTGAGACGCTTCCGCTAAACGGTCTACGAGGGTACATAGACACACTCTCCCCTCTCGTAGCGATGCATCTCCATGGATAGATCTTGCGTGAGCGTAGGAATTTTTTTGAAATTCATGCTCCGTTCCCCAACAGTGGCATCCGAGCCAGGTCTATGCGTAGATTTGATTTGCACGAGTAGAACACAAACGAGTTGTGGGCGTGGGTGTATACATATTGCTTGCCGTTACTAGTTGATACTTGATTCGGCGGTATTGTGAGATGAAGCGGCCCGGACCGACATTACGCGTACGATTACGCGAGACAGGTTTCACCGCTACGTGCACTCGTTGCATAAAGGTGACTGGCGGGTGTCTGTCTCTCTCACTTTAGTTGAATCGGTTTCAATGAAGAGAGTTCTTTTAGAAGATCAAAAAGCAATCACTACACCACGTTGTGGTTTTGCGTAGGTAAGAACGGTTCTTGCAAACCCGTAGCAGCCACGTAAAACTTGCAACTACAAAGTAGAGGACGTCTAACTTGTTTTTGCAGGGTATGCTGGTGATGTGATATGGCCAATACATGATGTGATATAAGTTGTTGTATGAGATGATCATGTTTTGTAAATTATCAGGCAACCGGCAGGAGCCTTATGGTTGTCTCTTTATTGTATGCAATGCCAACGCTATGTAATTGCTTTACTTTACCGCTATGAGTTAGCAGTAGTAGTAGTAATAGCAATAATTGGCGAGACGACCACGACGCTACGATGGAGATCAAGGTGTCACGACGCTACGATGGAGATCAAGGTGTCAACCCGATGACGATGGAGATCATGACGGTGCTTTGCTGATGGAGATCAAAAGCACAAGACGATGATGGCCATATCATGTCACATATATTGAATTGCATGTGATGTTAATCCTTTTATGCATCTTATTTTGCTTAGGACGACGGTAGCATTATAAGATGATCCCTTCACTAAATTTCAAGATAAGTGTTCTCCCCTAGTATGCACCGTTGCGAAGGTTCGACGCTTCTAAGCACCACGTTATGATCGGGTGTGATGGATTCTTTCGTTCACATACAACGGGTGTAAGCCAGTTTTACACACGCAGAATACTTGGGTTAAACTTGACGAGCCTAGCATGTACAGACATGGCCTCGGAACACAAGAGACCGAAAGGTCGAACATGAGTCATATAGTAGATATGATCAACATGAAAGATGTTCACCATTGATAACTAATCCACCTCACGTGATGATCGGACGTGGTTTAGTTGATGTGGATCATGTTACACTTAGACAACTTGAGGGATGTTAATCTAAGTGGGAGTTCTTAAGTAATTTGATTAATTGAACTTCAATTATCATGAACATAGTCTAAATAATCTTTGCAATTTTATGTTGTAGATCAATAGACCGCGTTGTAGTTCCCCTGTTTTTATTATGTTCCTAGAGAAAACGAAGTTGAAAGTTGATGGAAGCAACTATGCGGACTAGGTCCGTGATCTGAGGATTGTCCTCACTGCTGCACAGAAGGCTTATGTCCTTAATGCACCGCTCAGTGAAATACCCCTACGGCTTCGTCTGAGGACGTTATGAACGTCTGGCAGACAAGAAAAGATGAGTACTCGATAGTTCAGTGCGCCATACTTTACGGCTTAGAACCAGAGCTCCAAATATGTTTTGAGCAACACGGAGCATATGAGATGTTCCAAGAGCTGAAAATTTGTTTTTCAAGCTCACACCCGGGTCGAGAGGTATGACACCTTCGACAAGTTCTATAGCTACAAGATGGAGGAGAACAGCTCCGTTAGTGAGCATGTACTCAGAATGTCTGAGTACTTCAAACACTTGAATCAAGTGGGAGTTAGACTTCCAAATAAAGTGGTGATTGATAGAGTTCTCCAGTCACTATCACTAAGCTACTGGATCTTCGTGATGAACTATAAACATGCAAGGGATAGAAGATCCTTAAGCTATTCGCGATGCTACAATCTGCGGATGTAGAAATCAAAAAAAAGGGAGCATCAAGTGTTGATGGTTAATAAGACCACTAGTTTCAAGAAGGGCAAGGGAAAGAAAAAGGAACTTCAAGAAGAACGGTAAAACAGTTGCCGCTCACGCGAAGAAACCCAAGGCTGAACCAAACCCGAGACTTAGTGCTCCCATTGCAAAGGGAAATGTCACAAGGAGCGGAACTTCCCCAAAGTAACTGGCAGATAATAAGACTGGCAATGTCAACAAAGATATTTGATATACATGTTATTGATGTGTACCTTACTAGTACTCGTAGGAGCACCTGGGTATTTGATACTTGTTCAGTTGCTTGCAACTTGAAACATGGAGCTTCGGAATAAACGAGGGCTAGCTAAAGAACGAGGTGACGATGTGCATTGGAAGTGTCTCCAAGGTTGATGTGATCACCATCGCCACGCTCTCTCTCTCTCTCTACCTTCAGGATTAGTGATGAACCTAAATAATTGTTATTTGGTGCTTGCGTTAAGCATGAACATTATATCTGATAGTGTTTATTGCAAGACGGTTATTCATTTTCAGAGAATCATTGTTATTCTATTTGGATAATATCATTGATGATCATGCACTTAAAATGAAAGGTTTATTGAATCTTGATCGTAGTAATACATATGTTCATAACACGAATGCCAAAAGATAATGATAGTACCACATATTTGTGGCACTGCCGCTTAGGTCATATCAGTGTTAAACACATGAAGAAACTCCATGCAGATGGGTTTATGGAATCTCTTGATTATGAATCATTTGAGAGATGTGAACCGTGCCTTATTGGCAAGATGACTAAAACTCCGTTCTTCGGAACAATGGAGCGAGCAACCAACTTATTGGAAATAATACATACCGATGTATGCGGTCCGATGAGTGTTGAGGCGCGCGGTGGATATCGTTATGTTCTCACGTTCACAGATGATTTGAGTAGATATGGCTATGTCTACTTGATGAAGCATAAATCTGAAACATTTGAAAAGTTCAAAGAATTTCAGAGTGAAGTAGAGAACCATCGTAACAAGAAAATAAAGTTCTTATGATCTGATCGTGGAGGAGAATATTTGAGTTACGAGTTTGGCAATCACTTAAGACAATGTGGAATTGTTTCACAGCTCACGCCACCTGGAACACCACAGCGTAATGGTGTGTCCGAACGTCGTAATCGTACTCTATTAGATATGGTGCGTTCTATGATGTCTCTTACCGATTTGCCACTATCATTTTTGGGTTATGCATTAATGATAGCTGCATTCACTTTAAATAGGGCACCGTCTAAATCCGTTGAGACGACACCGTATGAACCATGGTTTGGCAAGAAACCTAAGCTGTCGTTTCTGAAAGTTTGGGGATGCAATGCTTATGTCAAAAGGCTTCAGCCAGATAAGCTCGAACCCAAAGCGGATAAGTGCGTCTTCATAGGATACCCAAAGGAGACCATTGGGTACACCTTCTACCACAGATCCGAAGGCAAAGTATTCGTTGCTAAGAATGGATCCTTTCTAGAGAAGGAGTTTCTCTCGAAAGAAGTGAGTGGGAGGAAAGTAGAACTTGATGAGGTAATTGTACCTCCTCTGGATAGTAGTACGCCACATAAAGAAATTTCTGTGACACCGACACAGACCAGAGAGGAAGTAGATGATGATGATCATGAAGCTTCAGATCAAGTTGCAACAGAACCTCGTAGGTCAACCAGGACACGCTCCGCACCAGATTGGTACGGCAATCCTGTCTTGGAGGTCATGTTGTTAGACAACGGTGAACCTACGAACTATGAAGAAACGATGGCGAGCCCGGATTCCGACAAATGGCTTGAGGCCACGAAATCCGAGATTAGATCCATGTATGAGAACAAAGTGTGGACTTTGGTAGACTTGCCCGATGAACGGCGAGCTATTAAAAATAAATGGATCTTTAAGAAGAAGACGAACGCTGATGGTAATGTCACCGTCTATAAAGCACGACTTGTTGCTAAAGGTTATCGACAAGTTCAAGGAGTTGACTACGATGAGACTTTCTCACCCGTTGTGATGCTAAAGTCTGTCAGAATTATGTTAGCAATTGCCGCATTTTATGATTATGAAATCTGGCAAATGGACGTCAAAATGGCATTCCTTAATGGATTCCTTAAGGAAGAATTGTATATGATGCAACCAGAAGGTTTTGTCGATCCTAAAGGTGCTAACAAAGTATGCAAGCTCCAGCGATCCATCTATGAACTGGTGCAAGCATCTCGGAGCTGGAATACTCGCTTTGATGAAGTGATCAAAGCGTTTGGGTTTATGCAAGTTTATGGAGAAACTTGTATTTACAACAAAGTGAGTGGGAGCTCTATAACATTTCTAATAAGTATATGTGATTGGAAATGATGTAGAATTTCTGGAAAGCATAAAGAATTAATTGAAAGGAGTTTTTCAATAAAAACCTGTTTTTGAGTTATCCACGGTTTGGGCATCGAGATCTATAGAGATAGATCAAGACACCTGATAAAAGATTTTCACACACCTTGATGAGATTTTGAAGAAGTTCAAAATGGATCAATTCAAAAGAAATAAGTTCTTGGCTGGTGTGAAGTGGAGTAAGACTTGAAGATCTAGGTAAAGGTTATTTACATGTTAGGCATCAAAATCTATAGAGATAGATTGAGACGCCTCATATGACTTTCACAAAACATATACCTTGACAAGATTTTGAAGAAGTTCAAAATGGATCAGTCAAAGAAGGAGTTCTTGACTGTGCTGAAAGGTGTGAAGTTTAGTAAGACTCAAATCTCGACCACGGCAAAATAAATAGAATGGATGAAGGTTATCCCCTATGCCTCGGCCGTAGGTTCTATAAAGTATGCCAAGCTGTGTGCCTTGCCATGTGTCTGGCAAAAGAGGTACCAAAGTGATCCAGAAGTAGATCACTGGATAGCGGTCAAATTATCCTTAAGATGACTAAGGAAGAATTTCTCAGGAATAGAGATGATAAAGAGTTCGTCGTAAGGGGTTACGTCGATGCAAGCTTTAAACACTGATCCGAAAGACTATGAGTCTCAGACCGGATAAGTATAGTGGGGAAATCTTTTGGAGTAGCTCCAAACAGAGTATGGTAGCAGCATCTACATATAACATAGAGATTTGCCAAGAACACACGGATCTGAATATTGCAGACCCGTTGACTAAAACCTCTCACAAGCAAAACATGATCAGCTCTAGAACTGATTAAGTGTTAATTACATGGAGATGTAATCTAGATTATTGACTCTAGTGCAAGTGGGAGACTGTTGGAAATATGCCCTAGAGGCAATAATAAATTAGTTATTATCATATTTCCCCGTTCATGATAATAGTTTATTATTCATGCTAGAATTGTATTGACCGGAAACTAAATACATGTGTGGATAATAGACAAATACTATGTCCCTAGTATGCCTCTACTAGACTAGCTCGTTGATCAAAAGATGGTCAAGGTTTCCTGACCATGGACATGAGTTGTCATTTGATAACGGGATCACATCATTAGGAGAATGATGTGATGGACATGACCCAACCGTTAGCATAGCAAATGATCGTTCAGTTTATTGCTATTGCTTTCACTATGTCAAATACACGTTCCTCTGACCATGAGATCATGCAACTCCCGGATACCGTAGGAATACTTTGGGTGTATCAAACGTCACAACGTTACTGGGTGATTATAAAGGTGCACTACAGGTATCTCCGAAAGTGTTTGTTGAGTTGGCATGGATCGAGATTGGGATTTGTCACTCCGACTATCGGAGAGGTATCTCTGGGCCCTCTCGGTAATACAGCATCACAGAAGCCTTGCAAGCACCGTGACTAAAGAGTTAGTTGCAAGATGATGTATTACGGAATGAGTAAAGAGACTTTCCGGTAACGAGATTGAACTAGGTATTGGATACCGACGATCGAATCTCGGGCAAGTAACATACCGCCGGACAAAGGGAACAACGTATGTTGACATATGAGGTTCATCGATAAAGATCTTCGTGGAATATGTAGGAACCAATATGAGCATCTAGGTTCCTCTGTTGGTTATTGACCGGAGAGTCGTCTCGGTCATGTCTACATCATTTCCGAACCCGTAGGGTCCGCACACTTAAGGTTCGATGACGATATAGTATTATATGAGTTATGGGATTGGTGACCGAAGTTTGTTCGGAGTCCCGGATGAGATCACGGACATGACGAGGAGTCTCGAAATGCTCGAGAGGTAAAGATTCATATATTGGAAGGCTATATTCAGACGTCGGAAAGGTTCCGAGTGATTCAGGTATTTTTCGGAGTACCGGGGAGTTACGGGAATTCACCGGGAGAAGTAATGGGCCTTATTGGGCCATACGGGAAAAGGAGAGGCAGGCCACGTGAGGAGGCGCGCGCCCCCCCTTGCCCAAACCAAATTGGACTAGGGGAGGGGGCGCAGCCCCCTCTTTCCTTTCCCTCTCCCTTCCCCCTTTCCTACTCCGTATGGGAGGTGGAATCCTACTAGGACTAAGGAGTCCTAGTAGGACTCCCCACACTTGGCGCACCCCTAGGGGGCCGGCCTCCTCCCTCCCTCCTTTATATACGGAGGAGGGGCACCCCTTGTAGACACACAATTGTCCCATAGCCGTGTGCGGTGCCCCGATCTCCGTTTTCCACCTCGGTCATATTTTCGGAGAGCTTAGGCGAAGCCCTGCCGGAATCACTTCACCATCACCGTCGCCACGCTGTCGTGCTGACGGAACTCATCTACTACCTCGACATCTTGCTGGATCAAGAAGGCGAGGAACGTCACCGAGCTGCACGTGTGTAGAACTCGGAGGTGCCGTACGTTCGGTACTCGATCGGTGGAGCTCGAAGGATTGTTTGACTACATCAACCGCGTTGTGAGACGCTTCCGCTAAACGGTCTACGAGGGTACGTAGACACACTCTCCCCTCTCGTAGCGATGCATCTCCATGGATAGATCTTGCGTGAGCGTAGGAATTTTTTTGAAATTCATGCTCCGTTCCCCAACAGCAGGACATAGGCTTTTACCTCCACCGTGAGGGGCCGAACCTGGGTAAAACTCGCGTCTCTCGATTCCGATCAACCCCGTTCAAGCTACCACCTAGCTGCGATGGCCTCACCACTAAGTCCTTTCACGAGGACTTCTGCCGTGACAAAACCACGACAAGACTCGACACAGACCAAATAGTGTGACCTAGTACGAACTACGTCCCAAGACCAAGGACGCGGATATTCGAATAGATTCTTACACTCTACAGAGGTTGCGCACTTTACCCACACTATGGAGCTCCTGGCCTCGTACAACAGTACATGCTCCCATTCGGGTGGACTGGTGCTGCTCCAACAGAACTTGTCTATTACCTGGCACTCTTACGGTCCCACCGACAATCATACCCTTTCCAGGTCCTGTCCTGGGTGGCCCTTGTGTCACTCCTGACACCTGCCACCGCCGTGGCCAAACTAAACTGTCCCAAACGGGGACCCTGGTACCATATAACTTGGGATCACAATGTTATCGCCGCCTACCAGGCCAGGGTAGCACGCACGCATAACCTTCCCTCTTTGGAGGTACCAATAAGAGACAAGACAATAGACCAAGTTAGGGCCTTCCCATAAAGGCAAATGTGGTTGCACTGATAAGCTCGGTTCAGTGGCACTATGACTCGATCCAGCTGACGGAGGAGGTTGTCATTATTAAGTCACATCCTTTTATTACAATAACAATAATGATGCATGATGAAAACATAACAACCTATCTCCATACAGTATCACATATGAGTCACTAGTCATGATGATTACTAGCAAGTAATGTAAACAATAATACAAACTATCAGGAATTTAATTATTTCTAGCACAAACATATTCATTAATTAAACACGCAAGAATAACACAAGCAACGCTTTAGGGCATATATCAGATGGTCGGCTTGCCTGGGGTGAAGGAATACTCTGGGAAGAAGTGCGATGAACTTGCGGAAAGATTTTGCCGGAAAAGTTTCTCTCCCGAACGGACTGAATATAGGGCAGGGGCAATATGGTCATTTTCAGAATGTGATGACATCATCAAAATGGTACTAACAGGACGGGCTCGACGAACAGAGAACGTGGGCTTTGGAATCACCTAAATCGGAGTCATGAGTGAAAAGTTGTGGCTGTTCGTTCTTTAGGCAGAAAAATAAACAGAACCTGTTCATTTTTGCCCTTAGCCGACGAACGTCCACTATTTAACTATTTCGGCGCTGGGCAGAGACCGAAGACATATTTTGAAAAATACGCTTCCAGCGCAGGGAGATGACTTTTGCAGAAGCCGCTTCCATTTATCTGACGTGGCGGTGCTTCTCTCGCTGACGGTTGGGCCCCACGCCACCTTCTCTCTCCTCCTCCTCCTCCTTCTTCCTCCTCCTCCTCTGCTTCCCGACGCGGCGATGGGAGCGCAGCTTCGACGTGGACTCCGGCGCTCCGGTGGCCTTTCAGGGCGGGCGAGGCCACGGACGGGTGTGCCGGCGAGCACCGCGTCCGAGGGTGGGTCGCACGGGCGGCAGGGGAGGCTGGTTCGGCTCCGGCAAGGTTTCGTCGGTCTGGGGGTCCTCTGAGCGGGCGAGTGGACGAGCGAGCTCACCAGAGGACGGCGCGTCCAAGGGTGTACTCGGACGGAGCCGGGGATAGCCGGAGGGAGGAACTGGGCGCGGAGGCCGTGGGCTAACTCCAGCTAAATTGCCGTGCTCCGGGGAGGGATTCGGCCGGGCGAGCACGCTGGAGAGGACTAGAGGGAGAGGGGAGTGGCTTGGTGAGCTCGAGGATGCCCGGGGAGGCTCTGGGCCACGGCTTTTATAGCCGGCCGAGGCGAGGTGATAAGGACGGCCACCGTGGCGGCCCTATCGCCGCACTAGAGCTTGCAGGCGAGCTGGCTTGGCCGCGCACCGTGCAGACCTGATGGAGCATAGCACGACGCTACACGACGGCGAGGAAGAGGCCAAGGAAGGGAGGGAACAGGAGGAAGATGACGGGGTTCATGGGCGGAGCAGTACCGCGGCGGCGCTCGCCGTAGCGCAACGAGAGAGAAGGAGGAGGGGGAAGCTACGGGAGAGGGTGCGCATGGCCGCTACGGAGCTAGTCGGCACCAGCGGACAAGCCACGGCCGGCGGGAGCTAGCTGGCTGAGGCGACCGAAGCGCGGAGCGCCGTTTGGATGTGCTCACTGCTTGGTCACCACCGGCACCGCGTGGCCATGCTTACCTGGTGCTGTCACACCTTGTCCAACAGGTGGCTCACTGCTTAAATGGACAAGATTTGCCACTGGAGAGACCAAGAAAGGTCTAGGTTGATCAGGATGATCCAGAACAGCTTCTGGAGGGAAATTTGGAGGAGTCACCGAGGTGAAATGGTTTAGTAAATGGAGCTGAGCTATAGCCACATTGAAATGTAGTAGGAAGGTGTAGACGCTGGCAAAATTTGAAGCCATTTGGACCTGGTTTGCATATACTCCCTTCACAATGCAATATTTGGTCCAGAAACTAGGTTTTGATGATGTGCTCAAATAGCTTGCTGAATGTGACACCCTGGTTTTCGCTCCCTGAATTCTTCCTTCGCGGGATTTGACTCCAATCTTTTTTCGGTGTTATTGGATTTTCTCTCGCCTTTGGGCATATGAAGATGGTCATTTAGCCTTGCCTTTCCTATCCAACCAGAGATTATCTCCAGTCCAACCTTGCCACCCAAGATATATCCCCAGGATTTTGCCGCCGAAACCCTACCTTTCGAGTTACCGGAAGGGAAACCCTAATTTCTGCAGTTACAAAGGAACCCCAATTTCCTTTGATCTGTTGCCTCCCAAACTTTTCCCAGTGATCATCCTATCTCTGTAAACCCTGGATATGCAAAAATATTGCCAAGTCATTTGCAATATTTTTCATTTAAAATTAATTCCTTTTTCTGCCTTAAGAAGGAATTAAATCCAGGAAAATATCTATCCATCTCCAAGGTTCATGAAAACTTATGGAGATATTCATTGTGACCATATTGAGCTCTCATAAAAATATTGGCCATAATTAAATAAGGGAAATTGCATTTTCCTATTTAAAGTCAATATTGCAACTTGGGCACTTTCTAAAGGAACTACCATTTTGGTGGCCAGGAAAAATCCCAAATAATTTGTGGAGCTTCTCCTATCCACATCTTCACCAGTTCCATCAAGAACCCAAATTCCATAGTTTAAATTTTGAGTAAAGCATCCATTTGCAAATTCTGTCCAGTTGGGCAATTTGCAAAGGAAGTGCTTGAACCCTTAATCCTTTAGAGCTGAAATTTTGCATGGTGATTAACATTGACAAATCACCCATGTAAACCAAAAATAAGCTCAATTCATTTATCCAATCTCTCTCAACAATTTCCCCAATTTTCTGTCCAGCAGAAAGCACTGTGAAGGAAGTATCACTTAGGCTTATCCAAATGGTATGAAATTTTACCGGTACCTTCATATGCCTAAACCATTAACAACCACCAAAACTCAGCTCATTTCATCAAGCCAGTTGAGCACAGCTTCAAAACCTATTTTCTGGACCAATTTGGCAGTTGTGAAGCAACTATGATCAAACTGGGTCCAAATTGCTTCAAATTTTGCCAGCATCTACTCCTTCCTACCAAATCTTAGTGTGACAAGGGTTCAGCTCCATCCCTCTAGCCATTTCTCCAGAAAAGTCCATGCAAGTTTATGACCAGAATAGGTTTCTGGATGAATCGATCAGCACCCAGCCGCCCATTGCATTTCAACCGCACACGTCACCTACTGGAGGATGGTAGAATACCCCAGACACAGTTTGGCGTCGAGCAGGGCACGGTAATGTCATGTCGACACGGTGACCACGTGCAGAGCATGCCAACCGGCGCCCTGTGCATGGGGCCCCTTTGGGAAGCCATCTCCAGCAGGCCTCAGCTCGTCCGGGAGCGCCGGCGAGCTCCCCACCGCACGCGTGCCCCTCTCCCCCTCATCCCCAAGCTCCTGTCCGCGCGTGCCAACCTCCGGAGCTCCGCTGAAACGCCGCCACGGCACCACATGTCCCGGAGCTTCCACCACCGTCTAGAGGCTCTCTCGCGGCTATATAAGAGTGCTCCGAGTCTCTCCTCCACACCAGCAACCTCCCAGCACCCCCCTCGAGCTCGCGGAGCTGCCCTGCCCCTCCCATGGCCGGAGCCTTGCCATCGGCCTCCTCTCAAATTAGAGCCACCCGAGCCCCCTCTCGCCCTCTAGCCCACTCCATGGCGCTCCCCTCATCACCGCAAGCATCCCAGTACCCCACCTGGTCTGTTCCATGACCGGAGCACCGGCGGCCGTCGCTCGAGCCTGCCCCTGCCGTCTGCTACTGCCGGCGCCGTGGGCACCTCGGCCCTCTCCCGTGACCCCTGCTGGGCCCCTCCGGAGCGGCGTCTCCTCCCGAGTCCGCCGATGGCCGGACCCCGGCCGGGGTGGCCTGAGCCGCCGGGGAGTACCGGCGCACGCGCCCGGCCTCGCCCTCCTCTGTTTCCAACGGAGGTTGAAGAAGGAGACAGAGGTCAACGCGGGACCCGCATGTTAGCGACTCAGCCGGCCGGGCCCGCCACTTAAGTGAAGGCGTATTTTGTGGATTACGTTTTCTGTTAAAGAAAATGTATTCTGCTAGTGCTTCGGCTGAAAGTGCGTTTTCTGTATGTTGAAAGCGTATTTTGCCGGAGTGCGCTTACTGTTTTACATTGCCAGCCGAAAACTTTATTTTGCGGACGTTCACCAGTTAGCAGCAGAAAAGCATAGTTTTTATTTGTTTTTCTGCCCAACGAACAAACGGCCGTATCTGCGCAACCGTGACTCCGAATTAGGTGATTCAAAAGCCCACGTTCTCTGTTCGTCGAGCCCATCCCGTTGGTACCATTTTCATGATGTCATCACATTCTAAAAATGACCAAATTGCCCCTGCCCTATATTCAGTCCGTTCAGGAAAGAATCCTTCCCGGCGAATTCTTCCGCGAGGTGATCGCACCTCTCTCCGGTGAATCCATCAATCCCAGGCAAGCCGACCATCTGATATATGCCCTAAAGCATTGCTTCCATGTTATTCTTGTATGTTCAAATTAATTAATATGTTTATACTAGAATTAAATGAGTAAGTGAACTCCTGTTTTGGATTGTTGTTTACGTTACTCACTGTTGTTCATTATGAATATTATCGCACTAGTGACTCGTATGTGATAATATGTAGATAGGTTGTTTTGTTTTCATCGTGCATTATTGTTGTTATTGCAATAATAAAGAATGTGACCTAATAACAACAACCTCCTCCGTCGGCTGGATCGAGTCATAGTGCCACTGAACCGAGCTTATCAGTGCAGCCACATCTGCCGGTATGGGATGGCCCTAACTTGGTCTATTGTCGTGCCTCTTATCGGTACCTCCAAAGAGGGGAGGTTATGCGTGCGTGCTACCCTGGCCCGGTAGGCGGCGATAACCTTGTGAGCCCAAGTTATATGGATCCAGGGTCCCCGTTTGGGACAGTTTAGTTTGGCCATGACGGTGGCAGGTGTCAGGAGTGACACAGGGGTCACCCAGGATATGACCCGGAAGGGGTATGATTGTCAGTGGGACCGAAAGAGTGCCAGGCAATAGACAGGTTTTGTTGGAGCAGCATCGGTCCACCCGAATGGGAGCATGTACTTATGTACGACGCCAGGAGCTCCATGGTGTGGGTAAAGTGCGCAACCTCTGCAAAGTGTAAATCTATTCAAATAGCCACGTTCTCGGTCATGGGACACAGTTTGTACTAGGTCACACTATTTGGTCTATGTCGAGTCCGGAGGAATAAACTATATAATGTATAGCTAAGAGTGAACCAGAGAAAGGTAAGGTTTGTCAAACTTGCAGTGCAGATGTGTGGGCATTAGATGATGTCAGGGATATGAATGTTAGCCATGCGATGGCTATGAGGTGAGTGGTCGGATGACCGCAAGAGTTAGATCGGGATTGGATATGATTTGGATTAAGTCATGAGAATGTTTGGCGTATGAATTCATTACTCGATATGCTTTATCCTTGTCATGTTGTTTTTTACTTCAGTAGTAATATGGCTAGATAATCATGCTATGACATGGTAATTAATAATGCTAGATAGTTAAACCATATTAATTGACAATGCTAAAGGTATTGATACATGCTTGAATGCCATGGATTGCTTTGCTTGGTGTATATGTTATTTGGTTTGCTTGCGAGTATATCCAAAAGTACTCAGCGGCCTTTAATGTGTCCAGGTTCACCTAAGGATCCGACGTCCACTAGCAAGAAGCCGAAGCAATCGCGAGCTAGAAGAGTAACCCAGTCAGATCCCTGTGGATTGGAGCCTCTCCAAGTCCGTGCTGCCTTAGTTAGTGTTTTTCCGCTGCCCCATCTTTGTAACCATGATGTATTTATTCCAGCCACAATGGCTAATAAATATATTCTTATTACAGTTGTGCCTATGTTCATGATACTTGTTGTAAAGGCATGCGCTAGTGTGATTTCCTGGGCTGGCGTGTGCGGCGACCGTCTAGCTACAGTGGTATTCAGGCGGGGTGCCACACTAAAATGAGCTGAATTTTGGTGTAGAGAGGTGATTTGGGTGTGAAAATGCACTGGTAGAATTTCATACCATTTGGATGCTCCTGCATGGTACTTCCTTCACAGTGCTTTTCTCTGGACAGAAATCAGATGGAATTATTGGGAGAAATTGGCTTGGCAAAATGATATGAATTTTTGCATGGTCACATTATTTAGGTAGAGTGAGGTCCTAGATTAATTTCAAGAATCATGAAGCAATATAACATATAGTTCCTTCACAAACTCAAAATAGGTCCAGATACAAGAATTGGATGATGTGCTCAAAACTTGAACTGTGGAACTTGGGTTCTTTGATGGAAATGGTGAGATATGGATAGGAGAAGCTCCACAAATTATTTGGGATTTTTCCGGGCTACCAAAATGGTAGCTCCTTTGGAAAGTGCCCAAAATGCAATATTGGCTTTAAATAGGAAAAAATGCAATTTTCCTTATTTAATTATGGCCAATATTTTTGTGAGAGCTCAATATGGTCACAAATAATATCTCCACAAATTTTCATGAAGTTTGGAGATGGATAGATATTTTCCTGGATTTAATTCCTTTAACTGGCAGAAAAGGAATTAATTTTAAATGAAAAATATTGCAAATGACTTGGCAATATTTTTACATATCCAGGGTTGATGGATAAAGGAGAGTCTCTGGGAAAAGTTTGGGAGGTAACAGATCAAAGGAAATTAGGGTTCCTTTATAACCGCAAGAATTAGGGTTTCCTCTCCGGTAACTTGGGAAGTAGGGTTTTGACGGCAAAACCCTGAGAAAGCATTGTTGGTGGCAAGGTAAGATTGAAGAGCCTCTGGTTGGATAGGAAAGTCAAGACTAAATGACCATCTTCATATACCCAAGAGCGAGAGAAAATCCGGTAACATCGGAAAAAAAGACGGGAGTCCAATCCTGCGAAGGAAAAAACAAGGAGCGAAAACCAGGGTGTCACATTGGAGGATCTAAAACAATATAGCTTCTATGTGAATATAAACAAACATAACTCATTACGTTGTCTTCCTTGTCCAACGTCAACTATTTGACATAGAATATTTAATGGGGGCTCACAATCATAAAAGATGTCCAACATAGTATATTTATATGTGAGACCTCTCTTCCTTTATTATTTTTTCATGAATTGCAACAACGACCAATGCTATGTCTGTTATCCTTCAACAAGTTTTATCAATTATACTTCTTTTACGTGAAGTCATCACTCCCCATGGGATTAGCATATGATCTTTTTCATTCTTTTATTCTTTTTGATTGAAACATAAAAGTAAAGAGGCAAAAGCAAACTACTCTTTATTATATAACTCTCACACTTGATTACATAGATAGATGGATCATGAAGCAAACACTCAAAGCTAAATCATACTAAAATTTTATTCCTCTAAACTATGAAATGACTAAGGATCGAACTAAGATAGATAATGATGATAAAAGTGATGGTGATACGATACCGGGGTGCCTCCCCCAAGCTTGGCACAAGCCAAGGGGAGTGCCCATACCCGTGTGATCAAGTCTCCTTCTTCGGTGATAGTGGTGATGACGAGGTAGGCTTGTCCTTCGGCTCCAACAGGTATTTCAAATTACTATTGACTCTCCGAAGGGCACGATTTTGCTCTTCCAACAAAATAACTTCATGGGTGAGCGACGTATTCTGCGCACAAATTGCTTCCACAGCCTTTAATGCATCAATTTCAGATAAAGAGAGGTTATGCTGAAGGGTTCGGAATATATCTCCCTTTTCTAATATCACTCCCGCATGCGTGTATTGATCTTCTCCTTCTTGAACCTGATTTCCCGTGACCCCTCCAGATTCCTCCTCCACAGCGGTGTCCTCCTCTCCTGAAGACCACTCATAATATGTTTCACTGAATGGACGTTTGCTGGGTGAAGGTTGCACAATCCGGTGCTTGGTGCGAAGCCTTCGGGGTGCCATAGGGATCTAGATCTGTCAGAAAACTAGCCTGAAACAAGAACAGGAGAGAAACTTGAGATACGATGGTCAAAACATGCGGGAGTATATATAAAGAATTTTTATCTTGCAAAACAAGCATACGGGAGGAAAACGGAGTCGGGAAGGCACACGAGGGGCCCACAAGGCATTAGGGCGCGCCCCAGGGGGTGGCCGCGCCCTGTTGCCTTGTGAGCACCCCGTGGGTCCTCTCGGTTGTTTCTTATTTTTGTAATTTTTCTAATATTCCAAAACTCACAGAAATAATTTTTATGGAATTTTTGGAGTCGGTTTACTTACCGTATCACATACCTACCCCTTTTCAGGGTTCTGGAGTGTTCCGGAAGGACTCTTTGATATGTTCCTCCGGTGTCATAGTTTGAATAATATTAGTTTCAACATTAATGGGAGTACCTAAGATATAATGCTTAATTCTTTGCCCATTCACCACTTTCGGGTTGGTGCCTTCGTAGTTATTGATTTTGATAGCTCCGGAACGGTAAACTTCTTCATTGACATACGGCCCTTCCCATTTAGAGAGGAGCTTTCCTGCAAAGAATCTTAAACGAGAATTGTATAATAAAACATGATCACCTACTTTGAATTCCCGTTTTTCAATTATCTTATCATGCCATCTTTTAACTTTCTCCTTAAACAACTTAGCATTTTCATAAGCTTGGGTTCTCCATTCATCCAAAGAGCCAATATCAAATAACCTCTTTTCACCGGCAAATTTAAAATCATAATTGAGTTATTTAATTGCCCAATAAGCTTTATGTTCTAGTTCAAGAGGTAAATGACATGCTTTTCCATAAACCATTTTATACGGAGACATACCCATAGGATTTTTATCTGCAGTTCTGTAGGCCCATAATGCATCATCAAGTTTCTTAGACCAATTCTTTCTAGATCTATTAACAGTCTTTTGCAAAATCAATTTTATTTCTCTGTTAGTTAATTCAACTTGACCACTAGACTGAGGATGATAGGGAGATGCAATTCTATGATTAACATCATACTTAGCAAGCATTTTACGGAAAGCACCATGAATAAAGTGTGAACCACCATCAGTCATCAAATATCTAGGGACTCCAAACCTAGGGAATATAACTTCCTTAAGCATTTTAATAGACGTGTTATGATCAGTACTACTAGTTGGAATAGCTTCTACCCACTTAGTAACGTAATAAACAACAACTAAAATATGTGTATACCCATTAGAGGAAGGGAAAGGTCCCATATAATCAAAACCCCAAACATCAAATGGTTCAATAACAAGTGAATAATTCATAGGCATTTCCTGACGTCTAACAACATTACCAATTCTTTGACATTCATCACAAGAAAGGACAAACTTACATGCATCTTTGAAAAGACTAGGCCAATAAAAACCAGATTATAATACCTTGTGTGCGGTTCTGTCTCCAGCATGGTGTCCTCCGTATGCCTCGGAGTGACACTTCCGTAGGATTTGTTCCTGTTCATGCTCAGGTACACAACGTCTAATAACACCATCAACTCCTTCTTTGTATAGATGTGGGTCATCCCAAAAGTAATGTCTTAAATCAAAGAAGAACTTTTTCTTTTGTTGGTATGTGAAACTAGGTGGTATATATTTAGCAACAATGTAATTAGCATAGTCTGCATACCAAGGAGTATTACGAGAAGCATTTATGATAGCTAATTGTTCATCAGGAAAATCATCATTAATAGGTAGTGGGTCATCAAGAACATTTTCCATTCTAGACAAATTATCCGCTACGTGATTCTCAGCTCCCTTTCTATCAACAATAAGCAAGTCAAATTCTTGTAGCAGAAGAACCCACCTAATAAGTCTAGGTTTAGCATCTTTCTTTTCCATAAGGTATTTAATAGCAGCATGATCAGTGTGAATAGTAACCTTAGAATCAACAATGTAAGATCTGAATTTATCACATGCAAACACAACTGCTAAAAGTTCTTTCTCAGTAGTAGCATAATTTCTTTGAGCATTGTCTCGAGTTTTACTAGTATAATGAATAACATTCAATTTCTTATCAACTCTTTGTCCTAGAACAGCACCAACAGCATAGTCACTAGCATCACACATAATTTCAAAGGGTAGGTTCCAATCAGGTGGTTGAACAACATGTGCAGATATTAAGGCTTTCTTAAGTATTTCAAAGGCTTCTATGCAATCATCATCAAAAACAAATGGAACATCTTTTTGCAGAAGATTGGTAAGAGGCCTAGAAATTTTGGAGAAGTCTTTTATAAACCTTCTATAGAAACCAGCATGACCAAGGAAACTTCTTATACCTTTGATATCTTTAGGACATGGCATTTTCTCAATAGCATCTACTTTAGCTTTATCAACCTCAATACCTCTTTTAGATATTTTATGCGCAAGGACTATACCTTCATTCACCATAAAGTGGCACTTCTCCCAATTCAAGACAAGATTAGTTTCTTCACATATATGCAAAACTCGATCAAGGTAGCTCAAGCAATCATCAAAAGAAGTTCCGTAAACGGAAAAAACATCCATGAAAACCTCAACAATCTTTTCACAAAAGTCAGAGAATATAGCAATCATACATCTTTGAAAGGTAGCAGGTGCATTGCATAAACCAAAAGGCATACGACGATAAGCATAAGTTCCAAAAGGACAAGTAAAGGTGGTTTTCTCTTGATCTTCTTTTGATACAGGTATTTGAGAAAAACCAGAATATCCATCTAGGAAACAAAAGTGTGTATGCTTAGATAGTCTTTCTAGCATTTGATCAATAAAAGGCAAAGGATAGTGATCTTTCCTAGTAGCTTTATTTAATTTCCTGAAGTCAATTACCATCCTATAGCCAGTTACAATTCTTTGTGGAATAAGTTCATTTTTTCATTAAGAACAACGGTAATACCTCCTTTCTTAGGAACACAATGAACAGGACTTACCCATCTACTGTCAGTTATGGGATAAATTATACCTGCCTCCAGAAGCTTTAATATTTCAGTTCTTACCACATCCTTCATTTTAGGATTCAAACGACGTTGATGATCAATAATATTTTTAGCATCTGGCTCCATATTAATCTTGTGTTGACATAGAGTGGGACTAATGCCCTTAAGATCATCAAGAGTATATCCAATAGCAGCACGGTGCTTCCTTAGAGTTTTGAGTAACCTCTTCTCTTCATGCACTGAAAGGTTAGCACTAATAATAACATGATATATCTTCTTTTCATCAAGATAAGCATATTTAAGTGTATCAGGTAATTGCTTTAATTCAAACACAAGATCACTCTTAGGTGGTGGAGGATCTCCCAAAGTCTCCACAGGCAAATTATGTTTAAGTATAGGTGCTTGATTAAAGAATAGTTCATCTATTTCATTTCTTTCATCCATATGCATATCATTCTCATGCTCAAGCAAATATTGTTCTAAAGGATCAGTAGGAGGCACAGCAATAGAAGCAAGACCAGTAATTTCATCTTTATTGGGTAACTCTTTATCATGAGGTTGTTTACTAAATTTAGAGAAATTAAACTCCTAAGATACATCACCAAAATTAACACTGACAGTTTCCTTATTGCAATCTATCTTAGCATTTACGGTATTCAAGAAAGGTCTACCAAATATGATGGGACAAAAATTATCTTGTGGTGATCCAAGAACAAGAAAATCAGTAGGGTATTTGATCTTACCACACAAGACTTCAACATCTCTAACAATCCCAAGTGGAGTAATAGTATCTCTATTTGCGAGCTTAATAGTGACATCAATATCTTCAATCTCAACAGGTGCAATATCATTCATGACTTCTTGATAGTGTAAAAGGAATAGCACTCACATTAGCACCAATATCACATAAACCATGATAGCAATGATCTCCAATTTTAACAGAAATAACAGGCATGCCAACTACAGGTTTATTTTTATCTTTAGTTTCTGGCCTAGCAATTCTAGCTGCTTCATCACAAAAGTATATGACATGTCCCTCAATGTTATCAACCAAAAGATCTTTAACCATTGCAATATTAGGTTCAACTTTTATTTGTTCAGAAGGTCTAGGTGCTCTAATATTACTCTTATTAAGCATAGTTGAAGCTTTAGCATGTTCCTTAATCCTAACAGGAAAAGGGGGTTTCTCAATGTAAGCAGTAGGCACAACTGGATCAACATTGTAAACAATTATTTCCTCTTTAGCTACTATGGGTTCTTCTTTTAATTCAATAGGTGCGTGATATTTAAACCATTTCTCCTTAGGGAGATCAACATGAGCAGCAAAAGATTCACAAAAGATAGCTACTATCTCAGAGTCAAGTCCATATTTAGTGGTAAACTTATGAAAGGTATCAGTTTCCATCAAAGATTTAACACAATCATACTCAAGAGTTATACCTGACTCTTTACCTTTGTCGATTTCCCAATCTTCAGAGTTGCATTTAATTCTTTCCAGAAGATCCCATTTGAATTCAATAGTTCTCTTCATAAAGGAACCAGTAGAAGAAGTATCGAGCATGGATTGATCATTATGAGAAAGCCGAGCATAAAAGTTTTGAATAATTATTTCTCTTGGAAGCTCATGATTGGGGCATGTATGCAACATATACTTAAGCCTCCCCCAAGCTTGAGCGATACTTTCTCCTTCACGAGGCCAAAAAATATATATATAATTCCTATCATGATGAACCAAATGCATAGGATAAAATTTCTGGTGAAATTCTAGCTTCAACCGGTTCCAATCCCATGTTTCAGTATCATCACATAGCCTATACATGTCAATGCCTTTCCCTCCAAAGATAAAGGGAACACCTTCCTCTTAACTCCATCTCCGGATAAACCTGCAAGGTTAAACAATCCACAGATTCCATCCACATATATCAAGTGCATATCAGGATGCAACGTTCCATCTCCTGCATAAGGATTAGCTAGCAATTTCTCTATCATACCCAAAGGAATCTCATAATAAATATTTTCAGTAGGTTCAGTAGGTTGAAGAGCAACTCTTATTGCTTCCGGTTGAGGTGAAGATACCCCGAACAAGCCCCTCAAAGGATTACTTTCCATAGTGACAAGTAACAATAAATTTCAGCACGCAATATAAATGTTTCCTTACCAAATTCCACTCACCAAAGGCACTTCACTCCCCGGCAACGGCGCCAGAAAAGAGTCTTGATGACCCACAAGTATAGGGGATCAATCGTAGTCCTTTCGATAAGTAAGAGTGTTGAACCCAACGAGGAGCAGAAGGAAATGACACGCGGTTTTCGATAAGGTGTTTTCTACAAGCACTGAAAGTAGAGGTAACGAGTAGTTTGACAGCAAGATAATTTGTAACGAGTAACAAGTAATAAGTGTAACAAAAGTGCAGCAAGGTGGCCCAATCCTTTTGATAGCAATGGACAAGCCGGAACGAACTCTTATATAAAGCAAAGCGTTCTCATTCATCTAGTCACTTTCATCATGTTTAGTTGATTCGCGTTCGCTACTTTGATAATTTGATATGTGGGTGGACCGGTGCTTGGGTGTTGTTCTTACTTGAACAAGCCTCCCACTTATGATTAACCCCTCTCGCAAGCTGCTACTTGTAGACTGTGTTGGTATTTTCCTCGAAGAGGAGAGGATGATGCAGAATAGTAGAGATAAGTATTTCCCTCAGTTAAGAACCAAGGTTATCAATCCAGTAGAAGAACAACGCAAAATCCAGTGAACAGCACCTACTCAGACAAAAGCAAACACTTGCACCCAATGCGAATAAGAGGGTTGTCAATCCCCTTAGCGGTTACTTGCAAGGATTAAGTCTGATAGAGATAAATAGATAAACTGAAATACTAAATAAAATAAAAGTAAATAAATTGCAGCAAGGTATTTTTGTGTTTTTATATATGATAAGATAGACCCGGGGGCCATAGTTTTCACTAGAGGCTTCTCTCTTGAACAAATAGCATACGGTGGGTAAACAAATTACTGTTGGGCAATTGATAGAAAAGCGAATAATTATGACGGATTCATGGCAATGATCATATATATCTGCATCACAACCGAGACAAATAGACCAACTCCTGCCTGCACCTATTACTATTACTCCACTCATCGACCGCTATCCAGCATGCATCTAGAGTATTAAGTATAAAACAGAGTAACACCTTAAGCAAGATGACATGATGTAGAGGAGTAAACTCAAGCAATATGAAATAAAACCCATCTTTTTATCCTTAATGGCAACAATACAAATACGTGGCATGTCCCTTTCTGTCACTGGGATTGAGCACCGCAAGATTGAACCCATCACAAAGCACCTCTCCCATTACAAGATAAAACAATCTAGTTGGCCAAACCAAATTGATAGATCGGAGAGAAATACAAAGCTATAATAAATCATGCATAAAAGAGATCAGCAAGGACTCAAATATTTCTCATGAATAATCTGATCATAAACTCACAATTCATCGGATCCCAACAAACACACCGCAAAAGAAGATTACATCGGATAGAACTCCAAGAACATCGAGGAGAACATGGTATTGAAGATCAAAGAGAGAAAAGAAGCCATCTAGCTACTAGCTATGGACTCGTAGGTCGGTGGTAAACTACTCACACATCATTGGAGGGGCAGCAAGGTTGATGAAGAAGCCCTCCATGATCGATTCCCCCTCCAGTAGAGTGTCGGGGAAGGGCTCCAGATGGGATCGTGGAAGAACAGAGGCTTGCGGCGGCGGAAAGGTTTTCTCGTCTCCCTCTCTGGTGTAATGGGAATATTTTGGAATTTATAGAGGTGGAATTTGCTACTTGTGATCTGTGTTGGTTTTTTCCCCGAAGAGGAAGGGATGATGAAATACAGTAGAGATAAGTATTTCCCTCAGTTAAGAAACCAAGGTTATCAATCCAGTAGGAGAATCACGCAACACCTCGTTAACAGTACCTGCACACAAAATAACAAATCCTTGCACCCAACGCAAACAAGGGGTTGTCAATCCCTTGGCGGTTAATTGCAAGATTAAATTGTATGGTGATAGATAGATAGATCGAACAAAAATACAAAATAAAATAAATAAAGTAAAAGTGCAGCAAGGTATTTTTAGGATTTTTAATATATGATAGAAGTAGACCCACGGGCCATAGTTTTCACTACAGGCTTCTCTCATGAAAATAGCATACGGTGGGTAAGCAAATTACTGTTGGGCAATTGATAGAAAAGCAAATAATCATGACGATATCCAAGGCAATGATCATGTATATAGGCATCACGTCCGAGACAAGTAGACCGACTCCTGCCTACATCTACTACTATTACTCCACACATCGACCGCTATCCAGCATGCATCTAGTGTATTAAGTCCGTAAAGAACGGAGTAACGCCTTAAGCAAAATGACATGATGTAGACAAAGTAAACTCACGCATGAATAAACCCCATCTTTTTACCCTTAATAGCAACGATACATACGTGTCATGTCCCTTTCTGTCTTTGGGATTGAGCACCGCAAGATCGAACTCATTACAAAGCACCCCTCCCATTGCAAGATAAATCAATCTAGTTGGCCAAACCAAATCAATAGATCGGAGAGAAATACGAAGCTATAATAATCATGCATAAAAGAGTTCAGAGAAGACTCAAATAATATTCATGGATAATCTGATCATAAACTCACAATTCATCGGATCCCAACAAACACACCGCAAAATGTGATTACATCGGATAGAACTCCAAGAACATCGAGGAGAACATAGTATTGAAGATCAAAAAGAGAGAAAAGCCATCTAGCTACTAACTATGGACCCGAAGGTCTGTGGTAAACTACTCACGCATCATCGGAAGGGCAGCAAGGTTGATGGAGAGCCCCTCCGTGATCGATTCCCCCTCCGGCAGAGTGCCGGAATAGGCCTCCAGATGGGATCAATCGAGAACAGAAGCTTGCGGCGGCGGAAAAATTATTTCGTGGACTCCTCTGTTGGTTTCCCGATTTTAGAGAATTTATAGTGGTGGAATTAGGTCAAACAGAGCTGTGTGGGCCCCACGAGCCACCAGGGCGCGCCGTGGTGCCTCGTGGGCCACTGCTTCATCTTCTCGTCTCCTCCCGAAGCTTCTAGTGTTTGTTATGTCCAGAAAAAAATATCCAAAAAGTTTCATGGCATTTGGACTTCGTTTGGTACTGATATTCTGGAAAACCAAAAACAGGCAAAAAACAGCAACTGGCACTAGGCACTAAGTTAATAGGTTAGTCCCAAAAAATGATATATAATTACTGTAAATGTATGTAAAAACATCCAAGATTGATATTATAATAGCATGGAACAATAAAAAATTATAGATACGTTGGAGACGTATCAAGCATCCCCAAGCTTAATTCCAGCTCATCCTCGAGTAGGTAAATGCTAAAACAGAATTTTTGATGTGGAATGCTACCTATCATATTCATCATATATTCTTTTCTTTATAGCATGGACATTTGGACTTGAATGATTCAAAGCAATAGCCTATAGTTTGACATGAATACATAAATACTCAAGCATACTAACAAGCAACCATGTCTTTCAAAATATCAACGCTAAAGAAAGTTATCCCTAGCCCATTATGCTCAATCATTAATCCATTCATGAAACACACTCAATATTAGCTACACAAAATGCACAAGTATGGCAATAGTGCTCTCTAGTTGGTGCTTTGTAAGAGAAGATGGAGACTCAAAATAAAATAAAAATTGCATAAAAGTAAATAGATAGGCCCTTCGCAGAGGGAAGCAGAGATTTGCAGATGTGCCAGAGCTCAAAGCTTAAATTAGAGAGATAAAATTATTTTGAGAGGCATGCTTTTCCTGTCAACGAAAATGGCCGAGAATTCCCAATATATTCCATGCTAGACACATCATAGGCGGTTCCCAAACAGAAAATAAAGTTAATTTCCTTTCCACCATTCTTTCATAATCCATGGCTAGCCGTATCCACGGGTGCCCTCCATACCAACACTTTCCAAGGAATTTTGTTGTTATTAATTTTTGATTCATTATGGGACTGGGCATCCCTATTTCCAGCCACTCTCTCATGCAATGACAAGTGAATAAACACTCATCATGAGAATAACACACCTAGCATGGAAAATATTGGCCACCCCCTGCCGCTTCATGAGCGGTACGGGCACACAAAACGGAAAATTATTTTGAAAATTAGAGTTGGCACATGCAAATTTACTTGGAACGGCATGGAAATACCGCATATAGGTAGATATGGTGGACTCATTTGGCACAACTTGGGTTTAAGGAGTTTGGATGCACAAGCAGTATTCCCGCTTAGTACAAATGAAGGCTAGCAAATAGATTGAGAAGCAACCAACCAAAAAGCAAAAACGGTCATAAGCATGCATTGAACATAACTAACACCGAATAATGCACCATAAGTAGGATATAATTTCCTTGCATAACTATTGACTTTATGTGCATGCATAGGGAATCACAAACCTTAACACTAATATTCTTACTAAATTACAATTACTCACTAACATGACTCACATATTATCATCTCCATATCGCACAACTATTGCAAGGAATCACACTTATCATATCCAATGATCTATATGAAAGTTTTTATTATATCCCTCTTGAATATTCATCACTTTGGGACCAAATTCATATCTTGTGCAAATTACCATTACTATTATCAACTCTCAAAAAGATATAAGTGAAGCATGAGAGTGCAAATATTTCTTCAAAATTTTAGTCCTATCAACTCTCAAAATAATATAAGTGAAGCATGCGAGTTTAAATATTTCTTCAAAATTTAGCCACCGCCGTGCTCAGAAAGATTTAAGTGAAGCACTAGAGCAACTGCCTAGCTCAAAAAATTTAAGTGAAGCACATAGAGTATTCTAACAAATCATGATAAACGTGTGGCTCTCTCAAATAGGTGTGTCCAACAAAGATGATTGTGACAAACTAAAAAGCAAACAAAGCAAAGACTCATATAATACACGACGCTCCAAGCAAAACACATATCATGTGACGAATAAAAATATAGCTACAAGTAAAATTACCGATGGTTCATAGAAGAAAGAGGGGATGCCTTCCGGGGCATCCCCAAGCTTAGACGCTTGAGTCTTCCTTGAATATTACCTTGGGGTGCCTTGGGCATCCCCAATCTTAGGATCTTGCAACTCCTTATTCCTTCATCCATCGTGATCTCACCCAAAACTTGAAAACTTCAATCACACAAAACTCAACAAAACCTTCGTGAGATCCGTTAGTATAACAAAATAAATCACTACTTTAAGTACTGTTACAAACCCATTCATATTTTATTTTTGCATTATACCTACTGTATTCTAACTTCTCTATGGCTTATACCCCCCGATACAATCCATAGTTTCATCAAAACAAGCAAGCAGTGCATCAAAAACAGAATCTGTCAAAAATAGAACAGTCTGCAGAGATCTATTTAAAAGCCATACTTCTGTAACTCGAAAAATTCTGAAAACATATGACAACGTGGGAAATTCATATAACAACACTGTGTTAAAATTTCAGATTTTTCTGATTCTCCAGTACAGAACTAAAATTCCAGCACTGGATGCAAAACTTTCTATTTTCCAAACAGCATCAATTATACTATCTTCCAAATCATCCCAAAGGCTTTACTTGGCACAAACACTAATTAAAACACAAAAACACAATTATAAAAGTAGCATAATTGTGTAAACACACAAGAACAGAAACAAAAAGTAAAAATTTATTTTATTCATTGGGTTGCCTCCCAACAAGCGCTATTGTTTTATGCCCCTAGCTAGGCATAATGCATAGTTTCAAGTATTGTCATCTTTCAAGTTGATTCCATAAGTGGCCCTCATAATGGATTCATATGGTGCTTTAATTTTCTTTCTAGGGAAATGTTCCATACCCTTTTTTAATGGAAACTGAAATTTTATATTCCCATCTTTCATGTCAATAACGGCACCTATGGTTCGTAAGAATGGTCTACCAAGTATTATGGGGCAAGAAGGATTGCATTCAATGTCAAGTACAATAAAATCAATGGGCACATAGTTCCTATTTGCAAGAATAAGAACATCATTAATTCTACCCAAAGGCTTTTTAATAGTGGAATCTGCAAGATGCAAATTAAGAGAACATTCATCTATATTGGTAAAACCTAGCACATCACATAGAGATTTTGGAATTGTGGAAACGCTAGCACCCAAATCACATAAAGCATTGCACTCATAATTTTTTATTTTAACTTTAATGTTGGGTTCCCACTCATCATATAATTTTCTAGGAATTGAAATTTCTAGTTCTAGATTTTCTTCTAACGCTTTCATCATTGCTTCTATGATGTGTTTAGTAAAAGACTTATTTTGCTCATAAGCGTTGGGCGAATTTAACATGGATTGTAACAAAGAAATACATTCAATCAAGGAACAATTATCATAATTAAAGTCTTTGTAATCCATGAGAGTGGGCACATCTCTAGTTAAAGTTTTTACCTCTCCAAACCCACTTTTATCAATTTTTTCATCAAGATTTTCACCCTCCGAATTATGGGGACGCCTATTAGCTAAAGTTGACTCTTCTTCAGTTCCATTTTCATCAAGTTTTATTTACTAAACAAGGAATCGATAGATGACACACCAATCATTTTAATATCCTCATCATTACTACGTTCTAATGACTCCGGCTTAGCTGCCATTTGATTTACTAGCGTAGCTTGCGCATCAAAAAAAATTCCTAGCAAATTTTCAGTAAGAGCAAATTGAGATTGAAGACTAGCAACTTCTTTACTAACATCATCGAGTTGTTTTGCAATAGCATCCAATAAAGTAGAGTGTTCTTTGAGTTCCTCGGTAAAAAAATTGTTGTGCTCAAACTGCGTAGTCATGTAATCTTTAGTATTTTTCTCGATTTCGGACAAAATTTTATAATAAGAGGTATCATGATAATTTTCTCGGGGCATCATAATTAAACAAACAAGGTAACAAGCAAGCAAACAAGAAAAAGGCAAACGGAAAATATTTTTGTATTTTTGTAAAAACTATTTTAGAAGTGGGGGAGATGAAAACGAGAGGCAAAGGCAAATAAAATAAATGCAAGGAGATGAAAGTTTGTGCGTAGGTACTTGATAGATGTTGATGATGTTTCCCCAGCAACGGCGCCAGAAATTCTTCGGGCTACTTGTGATCTGCGTTGGTTTTTTCCCCGAAGAGGAAGGGATGATGCAGTACAGTAGAGATAAGTATTTCCCTCAGTTATGAAACCAAGGTTATCGATCCAGTAGGAGAATCACGCAACACCTTATTAACAGTACCTGCACACAAAATAACAAATCCTTGCACCCAACGCAAACAAGGGGTTGTCAATCCTTTGGCGGTTAATTGCAAGATTAAATTGTATGGTGATAGATAGATAGATAGATCGAACAAAAATACAAAATAAAATAAATAAAGTAAAAGTGCAGCAAGGTATTTTTAGGATTTTTAATATATGATAGAAGTAGACCCACGGGCCATAGTTTTCACTAGAGGCTTCTCTCATGAAAATGGCATACGGTGGGTAAACAAATTACTATTGGGCAATTGATAGAAAAGCAAATAATCATGACGATATCCAAGGCAATGATCATGTATATATGCATCACGTCCGAGACAAGTAGACCGACTCCTGCCTGCATCTACTACTATTACTCCACACATCGACCGCTATCCAGCATGCATGCATCTAGTGTATTAAGTCCATAAAGAACGGAGTAATGCCTTAAGCAAGATGACATGATATAGACAAAGTAAACTTACGCATGAATAAACCCCATCTTTTTACCCTTAATAGCAACGATACATATGTGTCATGTCCCTTTCTGTCACTGGGATTGAGCACCGCAAGATCGAACCCATTACAAAGCACCTCTCCCATTGCAAGATAAATCAATCTAGTTGGCCAAACCAAATCAATAGATCGGAGAGAAATATGAAGCTATAATAATCATGCATAAAATAGTTCAGAGAAGACTCAAATAATATTCATGGATAATATGATCATAAACTCACAATTCATCGGATCCTAACAAACACACCGCAAAATGCGATTACATCGGATAGAACTCCAAGAACATCGAGGAGAACATTGTATTGAAGATCAAAAAGAGAGAAGAAGTCATCTAGATACTAACTATGGACCCGAAGGTCCGTGGTAAACTACTCACGCATCATCGGAAGGGCAGCAAGGTTGATGGAGAGCCCCTCCGTGATCGATTCCCCCTCCGGCAGAGTGCCGGAAAAGGCCTCCAGATGGGATCTCTCGAGAACAGAAGCTTGCGGCGGCGGAAAAAGTATTTCGTGGACTCCTCTGTTGGTTTCCCGATTTTAGAGAATTTATAGTGGTGGAATTAGGTCAAACGGAGCTGTGTGGGCCCCACGAGCCACCAGGGCGCGCCGTGGTGCCTCGTGGGCCACTGCTTCATCTTCTCGTCTCCTCCCGAAGCTTCTAGTGTTTGTTATGTCTAGAAAAAAATCTCGAAAAAGTTTCATGGCATTTGGACTTCGTTTGGTACTGATATTCTGGAAAACCAAAAACAGGCAAAAAACAACAACTGGCACTGGGCACTAAGTTAATAGGTTAGTCCCAAAAAATGATATATAATTACTGTAAATGTATGTAAAAACATCCAAGATTGATATTATAATAGCATGGAACAATCAAAAATTATAGATACGTTGGAGACGTATCAGAAATAGGTCAAGGGGTGCCACGAGGGGCCCACAAGCCTAAGGGGCGCGGCCACCCCCCTGGGGCGCGCCCCCTGAGCTTGTCGCTCCCTCGTAGCTTTTCTAGTCTTCTCCTGAAGCTTCGTGGGTCTCTTCTGGTCCAGAAAAAATTAATCCAAAGTTTTTTTTGCGTTTGGACCTTTTTGATAATGATTTTCTGAAAAGACAAAAACAAGCAAAAAAAATAGCAACTGGCACTCGGCACTGAGTTAATAGGTTAGTCCCAAAAAATGATATATAATTGCATAAATTTGCATATAAAACATCCAAGATTGATACTATAATAGCATGGAACAATCAAAAATTATAGATACGTTGGAGATGTATCAAGCATCCCCAAGCTTAATTCCTGCTCGTCCTCGAGTAGGTAAATGATAAAAACAGAATTTTTGATGTGGAATGCTACCCAACATGTATATTATGTAATCTCTTTGTGGCACATAAGTAGTGGAGCGATGAATTAACAATATCAACATAATAATATCCATGGATATAAGAAGCATAATCATTAAACTTTCAAAATATACAATCATTAATGAGTGTTATCCCTACTCACTTTTTCATATTAATCATGGCATGACTCCATCTTCGTTGCAAATATATAAATAGTGAGCACCCCGGTGTTAAACCAGGCAATTGGATCATACTTCTAACGCGCTTCAGCATTTTTCAACTATCACGCAGTACATGAGCGCAAGCCATGGACATAGCACTAGGTGGAATAGAAGGTGGTGATAGGTTTCAAAGATTGAAAAAGGAGAAGAAGAAAATCTCGCATCAACTAGGCGGACTAACGGGCTATGGAGATGCCCATCAATCGATATCAATGCGAGGAGTAGGGATTGCCATGCAACGGATGCACTAAAGAGCTATAAGTGTACGAGAGCTCAAAATAAAAACTAAGTGGGTGTGCAACCAACTTGCTTACTCATGAAGACCTCGGGCATTTTGAGGAAGCCTGTCATTGGAATATACAAGCCAAGTTCTATAATGAAAAAAAAATCCCACTAGTATATGAAAGTGACTACATATGAGACTCTCTATATATGAAGAACATGGTGCTACTTTGAAGCACAAGTGTGGAAAAAAAAGATAGTAACATTGCCCCTTCTCTCTTTTTCTCTCATTAACTATTTTTTTCTTTTTCTTTTCTTTTTTTTCTCTTTTTTTTTCTTTTTTTCTTTTTTTTTCTCTTTTCTTTTTTTCTCTTTTCTCTTTTATTTTATTTATTTTTCGTCCGGAGTCTCATCCCGACTTGTGGGGGAATCATAACCTCCATCATCCTTTCCTCACTTGGGACAATGTCCTAATAATGATGATCATCACACTTTTATTTACTTACAACTCGATACTAGAACAAATATGAACTCAACAGAAACCTCGTGAGATCCATTAGTATAACAAATAAATCTTGTACTCTAAGTGCTGTAGTAAATCGATTCATATTTAATATTCGCATAATTCTACTGTACTCCAACTTCTCCATGACTCATACCCCCCGATACGATCCATAGATACATCAAAATAAGCAAACTATGCAACAAAAACAGAATCTGTCTAAAACAGAACAGTCTGTAAAGATCCAAATTATGGTCATACTTTTGTAACTCCAAAAATTCTGAAAAATTGGGGTAATGTGGAAAATTCATATTTAAATAATGTGTAAAAAATTCAGCAATTGTTGACATTCCAGAGAAAAATAAAAATTCTAGCACTGGACGCAAAAGTTTCTGTTTTCAAACAGCATCTATCATACTATCTTCCAAATCATCCCAAAGGCATTACTTGGCACAAACACTAATTAAAAGATAAAAAAACAATCATAACAGAGGCTATAATCATGTAATCACACAAAAACAGAAGGTAAAAACAAAAATTATTTTATTCATTGGGTTGCCTCCCAACAAGCGTTATTGTTTTATGCCCCTAGCTAGGCATAATGCATAGTTTCAAGTGTTGTCATCTTTTAAATTTATCCCATAAGTGGCCCTCATAATAGATTCATAATGTGGATTAATTCTCTTTATAGGGAAGTGTTCCATTCCTTTCTTTAATGGAAATTGAAATCTTATATTGCCTTCTTTCATATCAATAATAGCACCTATAGTTCGTAGGAAAGGCCTACCAGGTATTATGGGACAAAACGAATTACATTCAATATCAAGCACAATGAAATCAACAGGTACATAATATCTATTAGCAAGAATAAGCACATCATTTATTCTACCCCAAAGGTTTCTTAATAGTGGAATCCGCCAAATGCAAGTTAAGGGAACATTCATCTAGTTCGGTAAGGCCTAGCACATCACATAAAGACTTTGGAATAGTAGAAACACTAGCACCCAAATCACATAAAGCATTGCATACATAATCTTTGATTTTAATTTTGATAGTAGGTTCCCATTCATCATGCAATTTTCTAGTAATAGAAACTTTCAACTAAAGTTTTTCTTCATGCGCTTTTATCATAGCTTCTATAATATGATTAGTGAAAGCTTTATTTTGTTCATAAGCATTTGGAGAGCTAATCATGGATTGCAACAAGGAAATACATTAAACTAAAGAGCAATTATCATAATTAAAATCCTTGTAATCCAAAGTAGTGGGCACATCACTATTTAAAGTTTTAACCTCTCCAAACCCACCTTTTTTATTTTTATCATTAAGATCATCACCCTGCGAATACTTGGGACGCTCTCTAATTAAAGTTGACTCATCTTCAGTCTCTTTTTCATCAAGTTTTACTTTACTAAATAAAGATTCAATGGATGTGACACCAATCATTTTAACATCTTCATTATCACTTTGATTGGATTCAGGTTTAGCAGCCATCTTATTTACTAACGTGGTTTGTTTATCCAAAAAAATTCCCAACAAGTTTTTAGTACGGCCCAGTTGATATTGAAGATTGGCTACTTCCAAATTAATATCCTCAAGTTGTTTATGAATAGTGTCTAATAAGATTGAGTGTTCCTTAAGTTCCTCGGAAAAGAATTTATTATGCTCATATTGTGAGGACATGAAACTTTTAGGGACATCTTCAATTTCCGACAGCCTTTTGCTCCAAAGATTATTATGAAAATCTTCTTGAGACATGGTAGCAAGCAAACGAGCGAAAAATATTTTTGTGTTTTTGTAAAAAAAAAATTAGAAGTGGGGGAGATGAAAACAAGAGGCAAAGGCAAATAAAAAGGAAAATAAAATAAATGCAAGTGATTGATAGTTTGTGCGAAGGTACTTGATTAATTTTGGTGATGTCTCCGCGGTAACGGCGCCAGAAATTCTTCCTGCTACTTGTAGACTGCGTTGGTATTTTCCTCGAAGAGGAGAGGATGATGCAGAATAGTAGAGATAAGTATTTCCCTCAGTTAAGAACCAAGGTTATCAATCCAGTAGAAGAACAACGCAAAATCCAGTGAACAACACCTACTCAGACAAAAGCAAACACTTGCACCCAATGCGAATAAGAGGGTTGTCAATCCCCTTAGCGGTTACTTGCAAGGATTAAGTCTGATAGAGATAAATAGATAAACTGAAATACTAAATAAAATAAAAGTAAATAAATTGCAGCAAGGTATTTTTGTGTTTTTATATATGATAAGATAGACCCGGGGGCCATAGTTTTCACTAGAGGCTTCTCTCTCGAGCAAATAGCATACGGTGGGTAAACAAATTAGTGTTGAGCAATTGATAAAAAAGCGAATAATTATGACGGATTCATGGAAATGATCATATATATAGGCATCACGTCCGAGACAAATAGACCGACTCCTGCCTGCATCTATTACTATTACTCCACTCATTGACCGCTATCCAGCATGCATCTAGAGTATTAAGTATAAAACAGAGTAACGCCTTAAGCAAGATGACATGATGTAGAGGAGTAAAATCAAGCAATATGAAATAAACCCCATCTTTTTATCCTTAATGGCAACAATACAAATACGTGACATGTCCCTTTCTGTCACTGGGATTGAGCACCGCAAGATTGAACGCATCACAAAGCACCTCTCCCATTGCAAGATAAACCAATCTTGTTGGCCAAACCAAATCGATAGATCGGAGAGAAATACAAAGCTATAATAAATCATGCATAAAAGAGATCAGCAAGGACTCAAATATTTCTCATGAATAATCTGATCATAAACTCACAATTCATCGGATCCCAACAAACACACCGCAAAAGAAGATTACATCGGATAGAACTCCAAGAACATCGAGGAGAACATGGTATTGAAGATCAAAGAGAGAAAAGAAGCCATCTAGCTACTAGCTATGGACCCGTAGGTCGGTGGTAAACTACTCACACATCATCGGAGGGGCAGCAAGGTTGATGAAGAAGCCCTCCGTGATCGATTCCCCCTCCGGCAGAGTGCCGGGGAAGGGCTCCAGATGGGATCGTGGAAGAACAGAGGCTTGCGGCGGCGGAAAGGTTTTCTCGTCTCTCTCTCTCTCTGGTATAATGGGAATATTTTGGAATTTATAGAGGTGGAATTAGGTCAAGGGGTGCCACGAGGGGGCCACAAGCCTGGGGGGCGCGGCCACCCCCCTGGGGCGCGCCCCCTGAGCTTGTCGCTCCCTCGTAGCTCCTCTGGTCTTCTCCCGAAGCTTCGTGGGTCTCTTCTGGTCCAGAAAAAATTAATCCAAAGTTTTTTCTGTGTTTGGACCTTTTTGATAAGGATTTTCTAAAAAGACAAAAACAAGCAAAAAAAACAGCAACTGGCACTGGGCACTGAGTTAATAGGTTAGTCCCAAAAAATGATATATAATTGCATAAAGTTGCATATAAAACATCCAAGATTGATACTATAATAGCATGGAACAATCAAAAATTATAGATACGTTGGAGACGTATCACAAGCATCCGCAACTACGAAAGAAGAATTAAGATAAATCTAAGCATAGCATGAAACATATGGATCCAAATCAGCCCCTTACGGAATAACGCATAAACTAGGGTTTAAGCTTCTGTCACTCTAGCAACCCATCATCTACTTATTAATCCCCAATGCATTTTTCTAGGCCCAAATATGGTGAAGTGTCATGTAGTCGATGTTCACATGACACCACTAGAAGAAATACAACATACACCTCATCAAAATATCGAACGAATGCCAACTTCACATGATTACTTATAACAAGACTTCTCCCATGTCCTCAAGAACAAAAGTAACTACGCACAAAAAAATTCATGCTCAGGATAAGAGGGGTGTTAAATATCATTAAGCATCTGAACATATTATCTTCCACCAAGTAAACCAACTAGCATCAACTACAAGGAGTAATCAACACTACTAGCAACCCGCAGGTACCAATCTGAGGTTTTGAGACAAAGATTGAATACAAGAGATGAACTAGGGTTTGGGATGAGATGGTGCTGGTGAAGATGTTGATGAAGATTGGTCCTCCCACGATGAGAGGATCGTTGGTGATGACGATGGCTTCGATTTCCCCCTCCCGGAGGGAAGTATCCCCGACGGAATTGCTCCGCCGGAGAGCAAAAGTGCTCCTGCCCAGGTTCCACCTCGAGACGGCGGCGCTTCATCCTGAAAGTCTTCTATCTATTTTTTTAGGGCAAATGAGCTTATATAGCAGAAGGAGGGGGCCAGACGCCACCCAGGGGCCCCACAAGGCATCAGGGCGCACCCGGGTGGGCGCGCCCTGTTTCCTTGTGGGCAAATGGTGGGTCCCCTCTAATATTTATTTTCTCCAAATTTTTTTTATATATTCAATAAAAAATCTCTGTGAAGTTTCAGGTTAATTGGAGCTCTGTAGAATAGGTATCTCCGATGTGGCTATTTTAGGTCCAGAATTCCAGCTGCCGGTATTCTCCCTCTTCGTGTAAACCTTGCAAATTAAGAGAGAAAAGGCATAAGAATTGCATCATAAAGTGAAATAATGATCAAAAACATAATAAATAACAGTAGGAAAACATGATGCAAAATGGACGTATCAAGTTCCAAGCTCTTGGCGCTTGCTTCAGCCCGTAAAGTGCCTTCTTGAGCTTGTATACATTCTCTTCTTCGTCTTTCTTCTCGTAGCCGAGGGGTTGTTCCACGTACACTTCTTCTGTGATATCGCCATTGAGGAAAACGGATTTAACATCCATATGATGAACCTTCCAATCCTCTTGTGCTGCCAAAGCTAGGAGCACTCTCACCATCTCGAGTCGAGCAACCGGTGCAAACACCTCCTCACAGTCAACTCCTTGACGTTGTATGTAGCCCTTTACAACGAGTCTTGCCTTGTACTTCACAATGGCACCCTTCGTGTCCTTCTTTAACTTGTAAACCCACTTCAAACCTATGGCCTTTTGGTTCGGAGGTCGGGTTACCAAAGTCCACATGACATTGCTCTTGATCGCCTTCATCTCCTCATCCATGGCGTGCGTCCAGCTTGAACTTTTACTCGCCTCTATAAAGTTAGCCGGATCCTCAACTCCGAGCAAACATAGTCCAGAGTACTCGAGCGTAACTGGCTTTATGTACTTGTAGACTTTCTTGAGGGTCTTGTAGCGACGAGGCCCGGAAGAATCCGTTGTGGCTTGCGAAGGAGGCGACACAAATTGTGTCGGCGTCGATGCACTTTAGGAAGACGGCTGAGTCCCAGGCGTGGTAGATGCTGGGTTGTCGACATCCGCGTCGTCGGCGTAGTTGTCGTGACCGTGACCATCATCTTGATTGTCGTCATCACTATGCGCCTCGTTGTCGATGTTGTCACCGAGATCTCTGCCCGTGTCACGCGCGCCGTTGTCGCTATCACCTTGCGACCCATGCGCGTCATCGTCGGTGTTGGCACCATGGTGATCACTGCCATTGCGGTCACCTTGGTTGGGCGTCTTGCCAACCACCTGGACGTCCTCCCCTGCATCATCACCAGTTAGAAATTCAACTGTGAATATGTTACCGTTTGGAGCATCGTCGGCTACTGCGCTCCAATTCCACGCTTGGTTTTCTTCAAACACAACATCGTGCGAAATCCATAGACGCTTGGTCCGTGGATCGTAGAAGCGGTATGCCTTGGTGCTGGAAGTCCTCTCATATCCGATGAACACCATCTTGGAGCTACGATCGGCAAGCTTTGAGAGATGCGACTCCGCCGTCTTCACATGCGCCACGCACCCGAACGTCCGTAGATGAGACACATTCCGCTTACGTCCATAAATTGCTTCATACGGAGTCTTGCCGATCACCTCCTTCGTTGGAGCCCGGTTGAGAAGATAGACAGCCATCGAGACAACTTCTCCCCAAAAAGTCCCCGGCAAGTTCTTGCTCTTGAGTAGACTCCTCGCCATGTCAACGACGGTTGATTGCGCCTTTCAACAACCCCGTTCTGCTGCGGCGTATAAGGTGCTGTGAGGAACCTTTTTATGCCAATCTTCTCACAGTAGTCATTGAACTCGTTCGACATAAACTCCCCGCCGTGATCTGTCCATAGAGCGCGAACCTTCAGCTTGTGTTCCATCTCCGTTGCAGCCTTCAGCTTCTTGAATGCTTCAAACGCCTCATCTTTAGATCATAGGAGAATGACCCACATGTATCTCGAGTAGTCATCTACCACAAGGAAGAAGTACTTCTTTCCTCCGTGAGTTGTCGGGGTGATAAGGCCACATAGATCACCATGGAGCAGCTCGAGTGCACCACTTGCACGATAGGTAGACTGAGCAGGGAACGGCATGCGGTGTTGTTTTCCAACCAAGCACCCATCACATACTCGATCAACATGGTCGATAAACGGCATCCCGGATACCATCTCCATCTTCGACATCTTCTTCAAGGCGTAGAAGTTAACGTGTCCAAATCTAGCATGCCATAACCACGAGTCATCATCATTCTTGGCGAGCCAACACTCCGGTTGAGATTGATCAAGGTTGAGGATATAGAGCCTATTCTGCGTGCGATTCACACGCGCTAGCACGTTTCGGAGGTTGCCAAAGATCGTCATCACTCCGTTCTCGATATCCACCTTGCATCCATTCTCGTCAAGTTTCCCGACAGAGATGATGTTGTTGCGAAGCCTTGGGATGTAGTATACTCCGGTGAGTATGTGATGTTCTCCAGTGAGACCCTTGAAGAGGACAGAACCTTGCCCGTAAATCTCTACATTTGAACCATCACCGAACTTGACCGAGCCTTGAACATCATATTCTAGCTCGAGGAATTTCTCCTTGCACCCCGTCATGTGGTTACTGGCACCCGTGTCTAGATACCATGACACGTTCTGGTTTCCGGATAACTTTGGTATTACTTTCTTCTCATGAAGTAGCACCTTCCGGTTTGGTTTCACAACCACCGTTTGGACGAGATCAGAAACTTTGGCCATCAGAAGACCTGGACGTTCGTCTTCCTGCTTCGCCAAATTTGCCTTGATCTCCCGCTTGTTAGGCTCCGGATATTCCTTCGCAAAGTGACCCATCTCATTGCAGTTATAGCACTTGACCTCAAACATATCCAAGTTCCTTGGCTTCCGCTCTTTAGATCGGTCCGCCTTACCACGACCTTGTGGCTTGCCTTTTCCTTTGCCTTCTTCGGTTTGTCCGCCGCACTTCGCGTTACTTGAGCCTTCCTTTGCTACTTGGGGCCTACCAATCTGTGCGCCAGTACATGAGTTGGTCACCACCTCCTCGTTTGCCCTTCCGACAGCCACGAGCATTCTCTTTCCATGTCCGCAAGCGTCCGATTGCCTTCGTTATGGTCATGTCGTCGATGTCGTAAAGCTGCTCGAGCGTGCCGATGATGTACGTGAATTTATCAGTCACCGAACCGGAAAATTTCTCCACGATCTCGGCTTCCTCGAGCTTTGCACCAAGCGCGCGGATCTCTCCCACCAAAGTAGTGAGACGCATGGCGTAGTCGTTCACCGATTCAGTTTCCTCCATCTGCAACTTGTGACATTGGCGCTTCAGCACTTGTGCCCAAGCCTTCGTGACGCGGTCTTCTCCAATCCTCATCTCTTTGAGTGCGTTCCACGCCTCTTGCCGTCTCGAACTCCGTCAATGTCATCAGCACAGAATCCGGCACAGACTGGGCTATGGCGGCCATGGCACCTTCGTCGCACTCCTCGTCGACGTTGTCGTCCGTGATGGCCTGCCACACTCGAAGGGTTCGGAGAATGATCTTCATCTTCATCGCCCACACGCCGTAGTTGGCGTCGGTGAGCATCGAGTACTGGATGAGGATGTTGTGATGCGCCTGTACGTTGGCGCCGCCCGTTCCTCCACCACTGATCGTTGACTTGCCACCCTTGTTCACCTTGTCGCCGTTCTTGTTCGCCTTGGAACCGCCGTTGCCGGACTTGACGGACTCCTTGTCGCTGTCCGTCATCGTAGATCGTCGAGGCTCTAATACCAATTGTTGGTTTTAGAGTGCTAGCTCATATACTCCAGCAAAATACACGTACGTACAAGCTAACTTCAACCAAGCAGCCTAGCAGCTTAATCGATTCTTGGTTAGCTGGCAATACGTGCACGTGAGGCCGTACGTGCTTAGCAAAGCTAGCTAAGCTAGCGACCGATCGGTTCGATCGTCTTTCGGTGGAGCGTAAAGACTTCGTAACTCGGCTAGAAAACTGATTGGTAGACTTGTTTGATGGCCACAGGTCAGTCCTGTTGTATACTTCTTGCTTTGATCTTGGCTTTGATCGGGTTGATCAGATTACACGGGGGTGTTACATATAAGTTACTATACTAAAGCGGGAAGAGTTTTTTTTTATGACTTTTTTTACGTTTACTGTTCAATTATGTGGACAACATGAACAGTACTGGTGGACAGTAAACCCGCGTGAACAGCATCATGTGAACAGTATTTGGACGCGTGAACAGTGTCCATCAGTGAACAGTGCTTCTGCAGAAAAATGTGCATACTGTTAAAAAATTAGGATTTTTTTACACATTATTTCTCTCCCCCTCCTCCACCCTTGCGTCCTTATATAGAAGATTATGATTTAGGTTTTTTTGACACATCATTTCTCTCCGCCGGCGTACCAATGCAGAACCGTCATGATTGGCTACCGATCCCTTCCGGTGATGTTGCTGCCGAGGCCCAAAGCAGTAGACCGGGATAGTATATTTGCAAGAACAGTAACCCGTGGGAAAAATAAATTCTTGATCGATCGTTGTCCATCTTTACACCACGGCATCAGTGAACGGTGCACCAACAATTACTCGAACAAAAATCGGACCAGTATCCGAATAAACCCAAAACTACTAACCGAAACAATAGCCCAAATAAACCGAAACAACAAACTTGAATAAACCGAACAGTAAAACCAGTGCAATGAAACAACACCTGAATAAACCAAAAACATTAACCCGCCCGAACCATAAACTGAAACGGTAACCGAATTGTAACCGAGAGCAATACACCCGAATAAACCAGGACAACAAAAACTGTAAACCAGCACTATGCATTCACGTGAATAATAATCCATAAGGAAGCCCCACCCAAAAAATGAGACTCTTCCTCCCTAGACTCGAAACAGTAAAACCAGTGAAACGGAACAACACCTGAATTGTGACGCCCCCGGCCCGACCGTGCACTAATCATACACGCAAATGCACATGATCAAGCCTAGGGACCCACTTGAAGATATCACAACACAACTCTAAACACAAATAACAGTCATAGAAGCTTTATATTACAAGCCAGGGGCCTCGAGGGCTCGAATACATAAGCTTGCGCATACAAGCGTCAGCGAAAGCATCAGATATCTGAGTACAGATATAAAAGTAAAACAAGGGTGCCTTAAGAAGGCGAAAACAAACAACGGCTCTGATCGAAAGAGGCAAGGCCTCCTGCCTGGGAGCCTCCTAAACTACTCCTGGTCGTCGGTTTCCACGTAGTAGTAGGCTCCACCGGAAGTGTAGTAGCAGTCGTCGGCGGTAGCAGCTGACTCCTGGGCTCCGTCATCTGGTCACAACAAACGGGTATGGGAAAAAGAGGTAGCAAAGCAACCATGAGTACTCATCCAAAGTACTCGCAAGACTGACATCAGAACTATACTAATTATGCATCGGTATCAAAGGAATGGGGCTATATCTTTGGACTAAACTGCAGAAATGCTGGAACAGAGGGGGGGAAACCTAGCCTATTGAAGACTAGCATCTTCAGCGGTCTTGCAGCATTAGAAGAGAGCAGATTAGCATAATATATAATGCAACAAGAATGTAGTAGCAAAGCCTAGAGATCCTTTCTCGACTTCCTGCGAGAAAGCGATCCCGGAGCTTCCAATTAATTAAAGTATCCAGTTCAAACAGTAGTAGATCGGGATACAACACTGAGCGTCTTGTTACCGTGGACACGGCTATTCGAATAGATAACTTCCCTGTAGGGGTGCACTACTGTTACCCAACACGCTCGATTAACTCTGGCCGGACACACTTTTCCGGGTCATACCCGGCCTCGGCTGATCGACACACCGCAGCCCTACCTAGAGCTCAGCAGAGAGGTCCCGCCGGTCTACATCCTAAGTGCTCTGGGTTCTTGGGCCCATCCCCCCTTGCACTCCGGGTCGTTGCGCACATGGTTAGATCCAGGCACCACCTCTGTCATGGATGGCGCCGATCCTGCTGTGTCGCGATGCTGAACTGGACGTCTGACAAAGCTTTCGGCTGATACATACGGCGCCGAGGGCCCCATAAACCATTATCCCGCGTGGTGGTAGTGCGTATAAGGCCAATGACCCACTCAGATCAATACCCAAATCCGTTAGAGAATTATTAGGAGCTCGCGGTGACGATCAGTACTCCTGTCGTCCCGTCTCGAGGAAGTGCAACAAGGGCCAAGCCCATCCCTCTCTAGGGCGGTCTCTGCCTGCCCGGCCGCGCCTTGTAATTATCTCGCGGGTACCCTCACGGTCAACCCGACTTGACATCTCTCGCGGGTACCCCTCGGGGTCAACCCGACTTTACCCGGGGACTGTAGTAAAAGTAGGGTATCCGTGTGTTCATCACATCAAGGGGAATCCGAGGAATCACCCTCGATGGATTCCTACTTGATATAATCCGTTAAGGAGAACCAGGAGGAATCACCCTCGATGGTCCCCACTTAAAGGAGTTGCACGACAGAGTCATCATCGGGAAGGGGAGAGCGAGGAATCACCCTCTGTAATCACCTCCGATGTGCTATACTACAGAGATATCATCAGGAGTGCAGTACGAGGTATCACCCTCGGCACTCGATAGTAGCCCTGCAAGAGTCGTACAACTAAGGGGGGTGTGCGGTGCTGTGACGGTCTCTGCACATCGATCATAATGATCGAGGTACTGCTAACAAAGCGGGGCAACAGGGACAAGGGGAAGGGGTCACTGGTGAATCACTAACCAGACTATTCTAAGCAGTTTAGGATGACAGGTAAATTAACAATAGCAGGTTACAAAAGTAGGCTATGCATCAGAATAGGAGCAATCAATTACAGTAGCAAAATCTAATACAAGCATGGGGGAGAAGGAATAGGCGATATAGGAATGATCAAGGGGGTTTTGCTTGCCTGGAAGCTCTGCTGAAAAGGAGGAAGGGTCGTCGGGGACGTAGTCGATCACAGCGGCAGCGTCGGTCTCGGAGTCTACCGGAGAGAAGAGGGGGGGGGGAAGAAACAGTAAATATAAAGTACACAGATGTAACACAGATGCACGACATGAAAACACGCAGTGCTAGGGTGACCTATCGCAGTACTACACGATACCGGCGAAGGGGGAAAACATCCGGGAATGTTTTTCCAGCGTTTGGCATTTCGGACAGATGAAACAGAGGGGGACGGTTCCATGTTCGCTATGATAGAGGCATGTGACAGATGAACGGAGTGCATATTCGGAATCGTCATATTTTTCTGATCGTTTTTCATATATAAATTATTTTAATCCGAGTTACGGTTTAATTTATATGATTTTTCAAAGTTTTAAACTTTTTCTGGAATTTATTTAATTAATTAAATCCGAATTATCCAGAATAGTGTTATGTGACGTCACGTGACGTCAGCAGTCAACAGACCGTTGACCGGTCAACAGGACCAGTGGGTCCCACCTGTCATTGTCTGTTTAGGCTAATTAGGATTTAATTATACTGATTACAGATTAATTAGACTAATTAAATAATTAGTTAATTAAACAAAATTAATTAAGTTAATTAACTAATTATTTATTTATTTATTTATTTATTTATTTATGCTAATTCTTTTTATTTATTTATTTTTATTTATTTATTTATTTTTTTCGTTTTCTTTTTTTTTAACAAGGGCTGGGCCCCAGCGGTCAGTGGCCCAGGCCGGACATGTCCACGCTGTGCCTGTCCGGGGCCGGACATGTCCGCGCGCGCGCGCGGGGCCGCAGCAGCGCGGGCGGAGGCGGGCGATGGCGAGCGGCGCGCGGGCGAGGCGGCGAGCGGCACGGGGGCGCACGGGCCAGGCGGAGGCGGGGCGCGGCAGCGGTGCGGGGGCGCGCTGCCGGCGAGCGGCGGCAGCGGGCGAGGCCGGCGAGCGGCGGGAGGCGGGCGCGCGGGCAGCAGCGGGAGGCGGACGCGCGGGCGCGCGCGTGAGCGCGCGGGCAGCGGGGCGCGGGAGCGAGGGTAGGCGCGCGCGGGCGGCGGCGTAGGGATGGAGGGGGCGCGGGCGTGGGGCGCGGGCGTGCGGCGGCGGCGACATAGAGAGGGAGGGGGCGACGGGGTTCTCACCCCCGTTGCAGGGGTTCGGCGGCGAGGCTCGATGGAGGCCGGCGGGGAGGCGTCGGGGAGGCGACGAGGCGAGGACGAGGCGGCGGCGACGGCGTGGCGGCAGGGTCGGGCGCGCGCGGGCGCAAGGGAGAAGGGGGAGTGGGGGTGGTTCGGGTTAGGGTTTCGGGAGGGGGAGGCGAGGCCATATAGGCGAGAGGCAGCGGGTGGGCCGGCCGGGCCGAGGCCCAGTTGGGCCAAGGGGGGTTTTCTGTTTTTTTTTCTTTTATTGTTTTGTCTTTTCTTTTTACTCCAAATGACTTTTGCAAAATATGAGACTTAGCACAATATTTACAATGCAATATTCTCTACCACCAGAAATTGGTTTGGAGTCAATATGATTTCATTTGAATTTTAATTAATTAAAAAGGTATTAATTGTTGCTGTTTTGCTACTGTTTTAGGATGTTAGGGTCATTTAGCTAATTCAATTAATGTGGATTATAATTTTATAAATGCCTCTGGATTATTTGCAATATTATGAACATTTTGGTTTTCAAATTTGAACAACTTTTATTTTCACTTTATATTTGAATCTCAATTTGAATTGGAATTTGAAACGAGATATGATTCCAATGATGATTAAGCACTGTTATGCATGGTGACTTGGCATGATTAAGAGGTGATCACTGTGCTTAATACTTGGGGATGTTACATGAATAGACCAAAAACATTAACCCATCCGAACCATAAATCGAAACAGTACCCGAATTATAACCCAGAGCAATACACCCGAATAAACCGGGACAATAAAAACAATAAATGGGCACTATGCATTCAAGTGAGTAATCCAGAAGAAATGTCAGGAAAAAACCCCCTAAAAAAATAAGACTCCTTCTCCCTCGGTGCGTTCACCTACGCAAGGAGAATAATCGGCGTTGTTCCTGTCGTCTACCTCACCTTCTCCTTCGCTGTGGCTAACCAAATCGAGGCTTTAACCACAATGCGGTTACTGAAGTAACCTCTACGACGCGCCCCATCACAACAGTCTATAAGCAGCCAACGAGAAGAGGCAACATGAAAATAAAAACGGTCACTCGACCAACCTCTTCACTCTACTCCCTATTCTATTTCCTTGACCGATTCAAAGATAAAGAGAAAAATACAAGACAATGGATCATCCGTGGAAGGTAGTGTTTGCTCAAAAAACTATTGTCGAACCAGTTATTCCTCAGCCGCCAAAATTTCCCGAAGTATGGATATACCACTTATCCTATATCACTGTTTGAAAAGCGCATTGGGTTGAACGTTCTATTATCAGATTATATATTCATATAAAGTGTGTTAAAATAAGCTCTCCGCCAATTACTATCCATTTTTACACCGTGACAAATTTGGGGTTTAACTTACTTACAAAATTTCAAATTTAAATTATATTGGATAAATCCATGTTTGAGAGAGAATGAAAGAGTGCCGACTAGAAACTAGATATGAAATGTAGGTGAAAAAGATGCATAAACTGGACAAGAAACATTTCCCTACTATAGGGTCTACACATTGGTAAAAATCCCATTCGATCTCACTGTTGATCAAAACAGATCATATGAGAATGAATCCAAATACATATTACTACTGCGCCCATTACATTTTTTTTACTTACGAAAGGGGAAAATATGTGCTTATAAAAATATATTAATAGGCCGGCCAGTTTACTTAATTCGTTAAATCATTTAATGTTTGTTGTGCCCACACAGATCATGGGGTAAACATAGAATTCATGTTCTCCTTTTCATTTTATTTTCTCAAGTAATACATGTTATTTTCTTGCTTTTTTCGGTAAAATACAGATGAAATCGGTCACGGGCGCGGCGTGCGCCGCGCTTCTTCGGCGCTAGTATATACTACTAGCGAAACTGCTAGACTATACCTAACCCAAACCGAGTAGGCACACGTATCCTACATGGACACGGATGCTTACATGGCGGACACAGGATCCTCTATTCCTAAATAGTTGCCTCCCACTAGTGATTTTTCCTGCTCTAGGGTGAAGCCACGTCATCAATTCTTTTCATCATTTTCTTTTAATTAGCCTCCCAGTAGTGTTTTTTCCTGCTGGAATATCTGCATCAGGCTAATCATAGTGAAGAGTATATGTTACTAGTCTATGTTACTACCTTCATGGCTAGTGTCATAGTAGTAGTAACATAGACACCCTCATTTATTATTTTATAGAGTCATTTTTCATTGGGAAGCGCTATGTGATGGTAACATATTATGTTACTCTATTTGTCTCTCTTCTCTTTAATTACTTGTCACATCACATATTTTGCTTAAGTGGTATGCATGTTACTACCTATGTTATTCCCATTGTGACTAGTCTCATGGCTTCAGTTAGCCTGTCGTTTGGTGAACCCACTCCTGCTTTGGTAGAAACAAATGGATGGGAGCATTGAATCTAGGGAGGTATTCAAGCGGTCGGCCGCTCGCGTGTTTATTAGCTTCCCCACGCCACATTTGTCCACAAACGCCTTGGCTCTTCCTTTCCTTCTGGCCTCCTTATAGTTGCCCTTCCTCCACCTTCTGCAACAGGTCATGCCAACGTATGAACTTCCACTCTGGATTCAAGCGCGGGGCTTTCACCGGCAACTCCACGGGCGTATGTCATAGTGGCTACCCCTGGTCTCCTTATCTTATAGTTGCCTTATCGGTTGGTTTTCATTTCTTTTTCTGTTGTTGGAACGTTGAAAATATATATAATACAGTACGTGTTTAGTTTCTTGGATGAAAATTTGGTGCCCATGGTCATGTCGTTTGCCTACCTTGCAGATTCAGTTACTCAAAATCGACCTTAGTCTAATCTTTCCTAAACTGTATCGAACCACCACACCTGCTATAGATTATAGATCCACCTCGGACGAGGATTTGGAGCTCTCGGGTGCTCCGCACCCCTATACGAACAATTCATTCAAAAAAATACCGAGAAATTTGAAAAAAAAACTGGAATTTTGGGATATTAAACGTGGGTTCCCGATCTACTCTCGTCTGAAATTTCGTGAAAAAATACCAAGAAACGTATTCGTGGCAAAAAAGACAAAAAATTCCTATGTATAGAAAAACACTGTTTGGGTAGATTTTTGTTCGGACAGTATTTCCTTCGCCACGGATACGTTTTTTGGTATTTTTCCACGAAATTTCACACGGAAGTAGATTGGGAACCCAGGTTTGATATCCCCAAATTTCAGATTTTATTTTTATTTTTTGGGTATTTTTTATGATTATTTTTCGTATAGGGGTGTGGAGCACCCAAGAGCTCCTGTGTATTTTCCGATCCACCTCCTTTTACACTGCCTGCTATAGGAAGTGAAGATGCCACTGTCTAATTAGTTTTTTTCACTGCGTTCGTTCAAACTATATAATCATGACACTGATTTGGTGATTTATTGAATACATTGTTCAGTTTGTTGTAGCATACCAATTTGATGGAAATGCCCAGGGAAGAAAATTTGGTATCTGCTACTGATCTACCTAAATCAGCAGGTTCTCAGACCACAAAATATGAATGCCGTTTTATATTTCCATTTGTGTGTCTAAGTGGTTAGTGCATTGGGCAATGGAAAAACTTTTTGGCTCGGAGTGATGAAGTGTACAGAAACAACGAGCACAAATAAGCTCCCACTAACTGGTAACATGCAGCTGCTAGCTTGATGTACAGGTATATTTCTGCTTTTTCAGTATTAGTTTTCTCTATATATGCGTATTGGGTTGTCTATCTCTTAGTTTATATCTGCGTATTGGGTTGTCTGTTTCTTAGTTTTCAATATTAGTTTTCTTCATAGCTGCTAGCTATATAATATATTGCATTATGTCTCGATGAAGTCAGCGGAAAATTCCGCTGCAACGCGCGGGGCATCTGCTAGCTACTCTAACAGGGCCGTCGTTTTTCCTCGTATCCACAACCAACGCAAGCTCCGCAGCGGCTCGATAGGAACACACCGCCACCGCCGCCGTTCGCGGGAGCCAGCGCCGTTGCCTCCTACCATGTCGGCTCCACCACCACGGCCCGCCACCGACGCCTAGCGTCCACCTCCGTCACCATGGGTGCCCGCGCGCCGCCGAGCTTCGGGCCACCACCGCCGCCGCGCAGCCACCGGAGCACCAAGTGCCCATGGAAAGCAGCCGCGGCGGCGGCGCGCTCGCCAGCCTAAGGTCGCACATATCTTCACCACACCCTCGCCACCGACGAGGATGTTCCCGGGCTTGCTGTCCCGGTGGACGATCCTGTGGTGGTGCATCCTCCCGGCGCCGCTCAAGAGCTGCCGCATGATGTGGCGCGTCTCTTCCTCCATGAACGGCCAGCGGCGACCATGCAGAACGTGGCTGAGGCTCGGGCCGACGTGCTCCAGGACGAGGCTGCACTGCCTGGTGTGTGTGGGGAGGGGTCCAGCGCGATGTCGTGCAAGCCGACTACGGAGGGGTGGCCACGGCACGCCGGGAGGTAGCACGCCTCATGCAGCAGGTCTCGGTGGAGCACGTTGACACGGCGCCTCCTTTTGCCGCTGCCGTCGTGGGGCGTGTGGATGAGGCACTTGAGGGCGACGTCCTCTCCGGTTGCACGGTGGCGCGCCAAGCCGACGAGAAATCCGACGAACCAGGCACACCCTGTACAGGGGGAATATATGCGGTTGTATTCTACTGGTCTCCGGTAATATACAGGGGTAAATCACATACGGTTGTAAAACTATACAGGGATCCCAAGCGGGGCCTAAGGTGGAAGTGTTCGGCGTGGCCTCCGAAGGGGAATTGTATGATGGCGGCGGCGAAGAAATCATCTAGCGGTATGGTGTTTGAGTGGAAAAAGATTAACAGCTCGACGTAGGCGGAGCGGCGCACGGGAAGCGGCGGGATCTCGGTGCGAAGGTCCACGCGCACTGCGGCCTTGAAAGCACGGCCATGGCGATAGTCGAGGAGCAGCTGGTTGCGGGAGAACTGGCGAGCATGGTTGAAGCGGTCGCCGGTGTGGCAGTGTCCAAGCTGAAAGAAAGTTTGTGGTTCCTTAACTTGTGCTATTCTGTTGTCGACATAGGCGGAGCCACGCCACGGCCCCGGGGCTGTAGGTACAGTTATGAGATTCGGCTCGGGGTCCAGCAAAGTATTAGTCCACGAAGGCCCAGTATCTTGTTGTCTCAGTAAAGCAAGCACAACGAGACATCGGATAGATCGATTTGTCCCGATTCCTGAACGACGGCGGCTCGCTCGAACCCTTCCCCTCCCCGTCTCGCTGCGACACTGTAACGCCGCGCAATCGCCGAACTTGGCCCCACCGACGTGCTACCCTTTAATCTTCAGCTGCTGCACATCCCGGCCTCCACCCATCGCAGCTGCCATGACGGGCGCTGTTCTCTGCCTACAGGTTGTGCCAACGAGCACCAAGGGTCGAGCTGCTGGCTGGTGGCTCAGTTGCGCAGGTAAACTACTGCTGTCTGCCTCTTCTGGACTCCTTAAAACTGAACTGGGGTTAAGGACTTAAGGTGATTTTTCTGGTTTACATACCCATCCATATTCATTGTGTATGTCTTGAATGAGCCCTTTCTTGAATTGAACCCTTGAAGTGATTCATCTTGTTGTCAATTTGATATATATAGAAATAAAGATATCCGTCGTAGATGTCAGATCTGATCCGGACCATTAAGCATTGTGTTTAATTTCTAGAGGACAATAAGTGTGCAATTGAGCTATACTCCCTCGTTGTTGACGTCAACAAGTTTTCAGATTGTTCTCTGCTGGATAACAATATTTATTTATTTTGTTCTAAATAAGAATGTTTGGTGTGCCCTCACGTGAGCGAGTTGAGAAGCTCCCGAGTCAAACATCAGGCGACTGCACCGAGTGCCAGTAGTATCGCCCGACAACCAAAAACGTACACCGGATTATCATGCAAGTAATGTAAATCAAAAGAAACAGCCAAAACAATAAACAGCCAGCACCTCTGCCTGACTTAAACGTGTACGAGATCAATCTCCTGCAACCAAACGCCACCCATGGTGAGCTGTGAGAGCACCGGCGAGAAATTCCATCGGCCACTCTGTGGAACTCTTCGGCCATCTCATGGGATTTTGTATTCAGTACCGGGTCTAGCACATGATAATCCATTCCAGACAAGTCCAATATGTAGCAAGAATATGATTGTACCTGTAGAATTCAACGAGTTGATCATCTTCAAAGGCATCAGGCCAAATCTATACAGATGCAGGCAGAAATTCAAAGAGGAGACCAATCTTTTGGTACATAGAGCTAATAGAAAGGCTTATGCAGGCCTATCTGCTTGGGTAGCGACCTTTAGATAAACTTTGTGCGCCTAGCTCTTGTGTGTATATTTGGCTAGATATAGTTTAAGCTTTAGCTTCTCTTTTTGTATACTTAATTTTTAATGAAAATACAGCTCTTCAGCTTCAACAAAAAGAGAATTATCAGTGAAGGAACTATGCTCTCACCAACTTTTCCCCGCCACAAATAAAGCATGACAAGGTTGTTGTTTACCTTGCGTCAGTGCTCTTCAAATGTTCGCAAATCAAAATCTCCTTTATCCCTTCACCATCAACGTAATTTGCTCTGCTGAAAACGATGATCTGTTTGAATAAATAAAGATACACTCTTATCATGTTCTCTTGTCAAGAATTAATACTGCATGCATGTTCATAGATTGTATATAAAGCAGACTGTTTTTTCAGTTTAAGGGCTGAACTGACATGTTTCAAAATTATAATGTATTGACAGGGTGACGTATTATTGCTAGATATTCATTTCAGAATTAAATGAAAATATCAGCAAAGTACATTTTCATGATGGTTACTAGAATATGTGGATTTGGTAAAGCAAAGAGCAAAGCATTTATATTATAGAAAAATTATATATGTCTTTAAATAGGGACTCACTGGTTCTGTGTCATCCTATACAGCAAAGAATATGTCTTAAAAATATAACTCCGTTGACTACTGAATCACTGGTTCTGTGTCATCCTAATCGGAATGGCTAGCCTTGAAATTCATAATCAAACATTTTGCCGTCCTCAAACTGGAGCTGGCTATCTAAAACAAATCTTTTTCGGAAGCATCCTCGCAATGGTCCATAGACTCCAAACTGATTGGTTGGGAAAACAGCATATACTATAACAGATTGTGAAACATACTTTACAAAATTTAAAGATGGTAATGCGGATTTTGCTTACCTCCCTGTAAATCCATCATCCCCTGATGTTTGGTTGGACACTTGTTGATACTCGGACACTGGCAAATGAATCAAACATTGTATCATCTAAAACCAAACATCGGGATTGGCATTTTGTTACTGAAAACGCAAAAGCATAACGCGCCGCTTATGTTCATCTACTTCAGCAGGATCCATCGACTGCAACTCCTCCTCAGAACAAACGAATGGATCATCCCTGACATGCTCGGGGAAGAGCAAATTTTAGTTTGCATAGATTTTACATTTCATATCAGAAGAGTTATTAGCAGGTGGAGAAAGTACCTGATATGAGATTGGTACATTTGGGTGCATTCAGACATTTGATAAGTTTGTTTACAGTTTGCCTGACTTTGTTTACTGGGAAGAACCAAACATTAGTGGCAGAAGTACAGATCGATCGCAGTCATCTGATCAGGCTACCGGTAAGAGCTTGGCTTGGTTAAACAGGAAATACAGTCAATGTTGAAGCTAAATATGGTACATCGCCTATGTCCTGCCTCCGAAGATACTTCTTACACAAATAACAATAGTTCTAGATAGATATATGAAATAGGACAACACTGATCCAGAGCTCATTCATTGCGGTGGGCAAAACAAAACCAGATAACATGAGAATGGCTGCTTGTTCTGGGCACCTGCACAGTCAAAAATCCATTTCCACTTAGTTCAATCCTATACCCTGATGGTACGACTATCTCCAAAATCAATAGTTGACTGAAATCTTTCAACGAATGAAAATTAGCTATTATGTTAAAATAAATCGACCAGTTAACTATTACACCCACCTGCTTGGTTATCATGCGCGCTTCAACATCTTCAGGACAGTCAATGTAAATGATCAAACATGCACATAGCCCTTTTTCTAGGTTTAAAACAGGTTATTGTCATTGAACTCGACTAGCCACACAAATAAAATTCAGCACCTGCCCAGGTGTACGTAAAAGCCTGCTTATGGGTGATGTGCCTATGTCAAAAACCATCAATAAAAAACAGTGACCTGGTTTAAGTTCTTTGAAGAGAGGTCATTTCCATTTGGTCTGCAACAATCAGATGCTTAAAAGCTGCTGCAGACAGTACAAACTACAACCCAAAGTTCTTAAACACCCCCAGACTGAATTTATCCTTGACTGTTCTGATTGATTGAGACTCCAATAAAAGGGAATAAAAAAAGCAGGCGTGTGCGTTACCCACAAAATTTGACCACACCAATCAGACAGATCAATTGCACAACATCAGTTATCTTTCGAAAAAAAAAAACAAGAGTGTTTTAGCTCTAGCCATTATAGAACTCATGAATTTGTACATGCCGCACTAAAATATGCAATGGTACAATACCCCTGTAGTAAAAGATTTGAATGCCACTACAGCCACATGATTAACTTCAGTATGCTAATAAATATTGACATCAAATGGATTTGAAGACCTTTTATCCTCAGTTTCAACATGTAAACAGCAGAAAGAAATGAAAATATACAATTACCAAATTCATTAAAAAAAACATACTTAGCATGCAGCAAAATAAGACCTTTTTGACTTGACTACCAGAGTAGACGATCCTATGGCTTATTTTCGCATTACAAAATTATTAACGAAAATGTGGTACCTTTGAATGAGTTGCGTCAAGAGCTTCACCAAATTTGAGAATTATCCTAATAATCTTGATCATATCCAATTCATTGAGGTTGCGGAAATGCCTTTGACCTGCGAGGATCAAATAGCTGCAAGGACAACAAAAATCCTTCTATAACCGTGGCAACAAAAATCGTTCAAAACCGTGTTCTCACATGCATGTCAATGACACAACAGAACTGAAATCACTTAAGAGGCCATGAACCAACACCAAAGGTTAGTAGACCATATGATAAAAGATATACAATAACGTTCAACATGACATAATGGACGAACACTAATATCACGAATCAAACATTAAGGTGTCTACATGTCCAATTTCAGAATATACCGAACATCACAGAATTGACAGATTAAGAAACATCTAAATTTGAACTTGAGTTCACGAAGGATGCAATGCATAATTGTGACTTGACAAATTGTGATCAATCTCCTGCAGATAGATGCAGTTGGCACAAAGATAGAAATTGTGATCAAGCTCCTGCAGATTGAAATCCTCCATACACTTGCTGCCTAATTGCAGATTATCGTCACTTCACTAGGAATTCCTAGATGTTCTGGCTGCAGTATGATGTAACTATGTCAGTTAGCTATAAACGAAGCTTGCTATAAAATTGATCGCAATCTCAATATACACTTACATATCAAGACATTGGCCGGGTTGTCCATTGAAGAAAAGGAAACACTCCGGCCGTAGAGCTGTAATGTTCTCATCATCGTCCTCTAAACTCAAGAGCTTCACACTTAGTGTATTATCCACCTTGGTTGTGGTCACATCCTCCATTGATGAGTGATAGATAATCCTCAGTTTCCTCTCTCTAGCAGAGATGAGAATGCCCTTCGTTGCTGCTACCTCATAGCCTTCACCAACTGCACGCTTCTCAAATTTAACAAGCATTTGTTTGAACAGCTTGCTCAACTCCTCTCCCACTGCTTGGGCTTCTTTTTCAGTTCTAACCAACACCTCTATGCTTTTGGGGCGCATCCCCATAACTACATTTCGCACTGCGTCCATTTTTCTTGATTCTTCCTTCACATTGACTTTATATGCATGGTGCAGAACAAGGTTTCCTCGATTTCCTCCAGCATTTTTTTTAACTATATGACAAAAGAAACAGTTTAGAACTCATCCATATGAATCAGCAGAGGTAGTGGACACTATTTAAAAATGTTGTAAGGTAGAGATAAATGCATACCAATGAAAGCATTAGCAGCTTTTCTTGTTTGATGGATCCGAAAAACCGGCAGTCCAAGCAAATGTGGTGACCAAATGTCCAATAAACCTTCAAACATAGATGCATGTGACGAGGATGAGTTCCTCCAGAGCTTGATAAGAGAATCAGGGAACATCAGCTTCTCCCTTGGTTCTAATTGACAAAAGACATGGTCGAACTTCGCCTTCAAGCCAGCCACCAACATGGACAATGCTGCATACTTATCGTTGGGCTGCACTATTTTCACTTCCCTCGCAACCTCATCACAATGGCTGCAGTCCGTAAATATCAACAAGTTATCAACTTTTAAACCCACAGCCCGGCGCATCAACATGAACATTGACAACAGCTCAGCCTCAATGTTATCACTGCATTGGATATTCTGACAGATTAAGCAGTCGGTGACTTGATTGCTATCATTCCAAATAATAGAGCATAGAGATGCCAATTTGGTCTTGAACTTGAACGATGCATCAGTCTGCCCCCTGTAGAGTGATATAGTATCTAAAGGCAGTTTCCAACCTAGATTAAATATCATCGACTCCACTGTTGAAAGTGACAAATCCCATTTTTCAATCACAATTATCTTAGTGTCTCTAAGATAGTCCAATAAGTGACTCCATTTATGATCTTTTAGTCCGATCAAAGTCCGCATGACGTCAAGACTCGATAGGTAAAGTGGCCCCCTTTGTTCAGAGACTTCTTCCTCCCAAACAGCTGATAATCCTTTATCTAGTGAGCTCAAATATGTGTCATCTAATGAGCCATCCACATGAATACCATTGGCCACCAAAATGTGTCTGACATGTTCATAGTATAAGCTCTCCAAGCGCTTCAAATCGAATTGAACCTTCACTATGCCAATATCTTTTGCTACAGTACTACGAATTTGAGAAGACTGCACCTCTCCTATTGGAAACTCTTCTAATTTTGCATATAACTGTAGCTTGTGTGACTGCACAGAGCTGGGAGGAACATAAGGTTCCAGTGGATCGAATTCAAGCGTATCCGGGGCACTTGTAGTGAAGTCTCTTGAGAACAAACCTCCCACTAACATCTGACTGGTCGTTGATGTTGATCTCAGCCCCGCGCGCCATGTGACGGCGTCCCGCGGAGGCAGCATGACGCCGATGTGCGGTGGTGGTCCTCTTGACCGACACCATGGAGCGTACGGTGGCCGAAGGCAGTTGCCTGTCCCCATGCTGCTGCCTTCAGGGTTCGCCTGCGGTGACGGCGGGAAGCAGGATCCCGTCGACGGACTGAGCTGGGCGGTTCCCACGCGGCTGCACGCGGGGCACGCCGGCGGGAAGCAGGCGCGCAGCATGGCAACTGTGGACGGGCTCAGCGGCGACGGAGACGATAGACCGGCGTCCGACGCAGGCATGAAAGCCGTGCTTGATGGACAGAATGCCTGTCGTGGGCGAAAGAGCTGCGAGGTTCCGACGCGGCTGCGCGCGCTGCACTACGGCGGGGACGGCAGCGGCACACAGGTGGTCAGAGAAGGCAGCGGGACGCCAGAAGACGGAGGGTCCAAGATGGTCGAGGAGGGTAGCATGTCGCCGGCGCTCGGATAAGCGTAGCAGATGGTGGGTAGTGCCGGTGAACCGCCGGACGCTGGCGAAAGGAAGGAGGCATCTTTCTGCCCGTGAACCTCCCTATGCATTGCCGACCAACGCCTGCCGACATTGGACAGGGAGCCGGTGGACGGCGGAAGGCCTAACCACGGCGGATCAAGGCGCGCCGCCACCTGAAGGCTCCTTCCGCGGAATCGGAGCATGGAATTCTTGGTTGATGTGGACAGGAGCAAGGGTTTGGGTTGTGGGGAGAGTGGGGAACAGGAGAAAGGTGGTTCTTTGCTGATGGCGGAGCGACTTGCGATTTCGCGGAAATATCCTCCCTCTCGATCTCAAATTCGTAAATTCCATGCCCCCTCAGTTCGCAATTGCACAAATGCCCCCTCAAACTGTAATAAGTCGTATTTGGTACGTCCAATGATTTGCAGTTCATTTCTCGTTACACTTGGCTCCTACTACCATGTGCTAGTACTACATTGGCTTTTGTTGTTCTTGCTTTTTTTTTCTCCTTATTCGTCTTGAATTGCTCCCGTACCATTTCTTCTTTGTGCCTCGTACACATCCAAAATGGCCCACTCCAAATTTCTTCGGGTCTAATTCTTTGTGGGTACATGTTAAATTACCATGTAACACCATTAACAAAAATAGTAACGCCACCGCCATCCAAAGCTCTATGCCACAGTTTCTAAAAGGGTATCATGCTAGATAAGTCAACCACAAACATGCCAAGGTGAGCTCGTCAGTGTTATCCTTTATCGCTAACTAGCCACATGGCGAACATCAACGACGACCCAAAAGCGATGACACCAACACCATATCATTACTGATGGGCCGGCAAACCACCCGTCAAGGGTTGTTGGCGCGGGTACCTTTGGGTGACATAAAAATTGTCTTTCGATCAACATTTGGACTAGATCAACAATGAGTACTGCTAGACAACTAACGCTTTGGGTGTTCATGCAACACTAAGGACTCGCCAGAGACGACTTATTAGTGATAATGCAATCATCAACCCTAACAGACCCCATAATTCACCGTTGCGGCTATGTATGGTGGCCCATCAGTGGTGACTTTCTTGCTTAAGTTGCTGACATCAACTACCAAGACCAAAACCTTGCAGGCAGACAATTCTACCAACTAGAGGGGGTGTTGGAGCTAGGTTAACTACTATGCCTTGATTACTGCCTTACTCCCTCGGCCGACCCCTCCCCCCTTTCCCCAAAGCTCATCTCATCTCTGCATCCTCTCCTTGAAGTTGCCCTCCTCCTCCCTCAAGCTCACGATCTAGATCTAGTTACAGATCTAACTTCTCCTCCTCTTCCTCATTCCAGAAATGCACTCAATCCTCCTCTCACCCCGTAGGTACGTGATACAATCCTCACCTACCGAATTGATGATTTACTTGTGTTGTTGCTAGAAAAAAGACTAGACGTTAAAAGTGGTGACTTTTGACTTGTAGGGATCGAAGTTGGATGTATAGAGATAGGGAGAGAAAGAGTTGGGTTAATTCATTGGAAGAGTTTCTTGGAGTTGTTGTTGAAGATATGACGAACAAGGGAAGCAATTGCATGTGTTATCCATGTCGTAAATTTGGTAACACCAAAATGTTGCCATCACGGCGGGAGTTGAAGCTAAATTTGCTGGTACCGATGCAATCTTAGGCCCTGTACAATGTTGGGTGCTTATGCACCGGTGCTTGAAGAGAGGCATCTTAAAATAATATGTGTGCAAAGTGCTTCACATAGGTGTTTACTAGCGTCTGGTTGTAGCATCTGTAAAATCAGGACACCAGTCCTAAGGACCAGCTAGCATTGGAAGCTAAAGTTTGCTTCTAACCCCTTCCAAAGCACCTGTGCAAACGTATTTCATAGAAAAACCTGGGTTTTTTAGGCACCTGTGTTGTACAGGGCTTTAGACACCCGATCGATGCTTGGCAGTGGAGGGCAATAGATTTTGGCTGAAAGTCTCCTTAAAACCTGCTTGCTATGCGTGACAAGTGAAAAATAATAATTATATTTTTTTGGTGGGAAAAACAATTATAATTTGCTAAGCCTTTTTTGGCGGGTAATAATTTGCTAAGATGGCTCCCCAAAACACTAGTTCTTTCTCAACTAGGATCACGACAAAAACCCCAATAATTGACGCTAAAGCTTGCTAAAAAAGGAGTATTTCTTTCTAAAATTTGGCCTTTTGTTCATTTTTTGTGAGGGTATTTAGTTCAAAGCTGAAGCCCAAATTTCACCATCCTTATAAGAATCTCCTAGTGGTGATGGAGCCAAGTCGCTGTTAGGGTGCACGCTGTAATCCCAACCCAGAGACAATAAACATCGTGGAAAACTTCTCAAGAAGGAAAACAATCATCATCCTGCTAATATTAAATCTAAATTCGACCCACAGACGTGTCTGAATTAGTTAGCAGTTGATTTATCAGTTTTCTTCCTCTAGCATTGAATCAAATTAGAACCTTGATTTTGTGATACATCAGACATCTATTTACACGACTTTTGGGAAGTGGATGTTTCAAATGGATTCGGGAGTGACCGTTGCGCCATGTGAGGAGAAGAGCATGCAGACGTGATGGCTCGCTTAACTCACACGCAACCTCTGCACGTACAACACTGCGCTCTCTCTCTCTCTCTTCCTGGTCTCCACCTCCCTTCCCCCCCCCCCCTCTCCCTCTCTCCAACAGTCCAGATAACTCACATGCCGCTGTGACTTCTCGTGAAATCCTTGTTTCAAAAACAAATGGTACATGCGTACGATGGTTGAAGCCGTTCTTTGGAGTTCTCGTGGAAGTATAACGTCCTTTTTTTTTGGCAACTTCTCTTCCTCTTCCTCTTCCTTTTTTTTGAACAATCCTCTTCATTTCCTTTCATGGAACAATAACGTTCTTTTTGTGCTAGAAAACCGGAAACTTTATTAAGTTAAAATAGGATTACAATCTGCAGCTAGTAGAACTGCTACATCACTTGGGACATCCTGAAACCAAACATTGGTTAGATGATCTCTCCTTGAAAGTTTTTTTTTTCGAGAGTACGCCTAGGCTTATCATAGCTTTATAGAAGGCAGAATTGTAAGTACAAAAAAACTACCACTCGCTGCGAACAACAAGCGTAACACGAACACCACACCCAGGCATGTCCAGGGACAACCACCAATGACCATACAACACTACAAAGCACAATCGCCTGCCCTAATAGATAACAACACCGCGTCTCAACCCCATGCCAAGCACCTCCGAAGACCAACCGCAACCACTGAACTTCGCTTGTCGACGCACCGTCCACCCTGAATGCCTAAGAGAAGGTGGCAAGTAAATGGCAGAACTTGATCCGCTCCGAGGAAGACACCGTCTTGGACGCACTGGCGACTGCCATGCATAGCGCCGCCGAGAATCAGAATAGGACCACGACAAACACCGGAGGAGAGCAACGAGGAACCAAGCCGTGTCTCCAAACACGATGCTCCCAACAGAGGAGCGACGTTGAGTACGCCGCCATCGTGCCGATTTGACGGAATCAAGGCTTTCGCCCGAAGACAACAACCAACTCCACACGAGCAAGGGAAATGTCGAATACACCTCGGCGACGCCTCCAAGGAGGGGGACGACACCCACGGGCGCTATCGCCGCCGGCCCGAAAAGAGTCGTGCAAGATTTTCATTCGATCATGGCACATCTCCACACCTCGAACGAATTGGGCAGCACCGTCCAAGACGCTTCGTACCGCTGCCACCGCAGTGCCTCGTCATCGTAGATGCATAGCCGAGGACTGCCGACAGACCGACGCCGCCCACCAAACACCTACACCCTGGTCGAGGAACCGCAGCCACCCAACTCCTCCACAAAGGGCCAGGACCGCCACCGAAGGCTATCATCCGCACCAAGTGACAGCCTTGCGACGATCCAACACCTAGCGCGGACAACTCCCACGCCGGCACAACTGGGAGAGCACCGCCGCTCGCCACACTGCCCAGAGGTGGCCCGGACGCTCGCTGATCGCCAGGAACTCCATCCTAGCTGAGCCATCGCAGCTCCGCCACCAACATGGACGGTTGTTCGCACCGCCGCCACCAGTCCGCCTCACCACAATGTTGTAGTCCCCGTCAAGACCACCACAACTCCACGCCTCCCGTAGTGCTCTGTCAACGGCTACCACCACAGCGAGCCCCCAACGCAACCGCCAGCACCACCACCATGCCTAGAAGCCGAGGAGGCCCGCCGTCACCACGCCTGCCGGCAGGCACGCCTGAGTCCCAGCCGGCCAGATACAGATCCAGAGATGGGGGTCGGGACGGAACCGAGACCTCTGGACATCGCAGCCGCAGGCAGCACCGCCGGACGGGGCTCACACCACCCCCGCAGCCACTGCGCCAGGCCGCCACCGCGCCTTCGCAGCACAGCACCATGCCGCCAAGCGCCGCCACCAACTGGGCATTGCGCCATGGCCATGAGGTGAGGAGTCAGGGCCGTCCTAAGATTTCGGGGGCCCAGGGTGAGACTAGAATCTGGGGCCTCTTTGTATAAGTATAATCATCAAAATAGTAATATGTATATAGAGAATGTTACTAATAAACACTTACATGCTTTTGAAATCAATATTAATAATTAATAACTTATACTCCCTTCGTCCCAAAATAAGTGTCTCAACTTTCTTATTTTGGGATGTTGGCAGTATATATTATCTTAAAAAAATCTTCTAACATTCATATATGCAAAGTCCTTGTCCGTGGTATCAATATTAATCTCATCTAACAATTCCATATGAAATATGAACTTTTGTTAAGGCACCTTTAAATTAAATCTCCCAATCCTAGAAAGTGGTAGAATTATGTAACACAGTAATTAGAATATAGAAGTAGACATACATTTTCTACATGTGGTACATATCCATTCAGTGGATAGAAATTACACACCTTGATGGCTTGATTGTAGTTAGAGCATCTACAGTTGGGCGCCCTAAACCCGTCTAAAACGCCCGGACGGGCGGACCGGTCACTGACCGGTCACAAAAAGTCGACCCTAATCTCCATCGTATCTACTTTTCCAAACATTTTTGCTCTTGTTTTGGACTCTAATTTGCATGATTTGAATAAAACTAATCCGGACTGACGCTGTTTTCAGCAGAACTACCATGGTGTTGTTTTTGTGCAGAAATAAAAGTTCTCGAAATTGGAAAAAACTTTTTGGAGATTTTTTATGGAATATATAAAAAATATTGGCGCAAGAATCTACTGGAGAGGGGCCACCTGCTGCCCACAAGGCACCAGGGCGCGCCCAGGTACCTTGTGGGGCCCACAGAAGGCTTTTTGACCTAATTCCAACGCTATAAATTCTCTTTCGCCGAGAAAAAAAAATAGGAGAAGAAGTTCCATCGCGTTTTACGATACGGAGCCGCTGCCACCTCCTGTTCTTCATCGGGAGGGCTGATCTGGAGTCCGTTCGGGGCTCCGGAGAGGGGGATTCGTCGCCATCGTCATCACCAACCATCCTCCATCACCAATTTCATGATGCTCACCACCGAGCGTGAGTAATTCCTCCGTAGGCTTGCTGGACGGTGATGGGTTGGATGAGATTTATCATGTAATCGAGTCAATTTGTTAGGGTTTTGATCCCTAGTATCCACTATGTTCTGAGATTGACGTTGCTATGACTTTGCTATGCTTAATGCTTGTCACTAGGGCCCGAGTGCCATGATTTCATATCTGAACCCTTTATGTTTTCATGAATATATTTGTGTTCTTGATCCTATCTTGCAAGTTGTATGCACCTATTACGTGTTATGATCCGCATACCCCAAGGTGACAATAATTGGGATTCTTTCCGGTGATTACCGTAATTTGAGGAGTTCATGTATTCACCATGTGTTAATGCTTTGTTTCGGTTCTCTATTAAAAGGAGGCCTTAATATCCCTTAGTTTTCCTTATGGACCCCACTGCCACGGGAGGGTAGGACAAAAGATGTCATGCAAGTTCTTACTATAAGCACGTATGACTATATACGGAATACATGCCTACATTACATTGATGAATTGGAGCTATTGTGTATTGCCCTAGGTTGTGACTGTTATATGATGAATGTCATCCAACATAATTATCCATCACCGATCCAATGCCTACGCTTTTCGCATATTGATCTTTGCTAAGTTACTTTCGTTGTTGCTGCTATTACAATTACTACAAAACTGCTACTGTCACTGTTCCTGTTACTATTGCTACTGCTATCAAAACCATCATACTACTGTGCTACTAAATACTTTGCTACGGATATTTTGTTCTCCAGGTGTGGTTGAATTGACAACTCAACTGCTAATACTCACAAATATTCTTTGGCTCCCCTTGTGTCGAATCAATAAATTTGGGTGAAATTCGTAGGCTTGCTAGACGGTGGTGCGTTGGATGAGATTTATCATGCAATCGAGTCAATTTGTTAGGGCTTTGATCCCTGGTATCCACTATGTTCTGAGATTGATGTTGCTATGACTTTGCTATGCTTAATGCTTGTCACTAGGGCCCGAGTGCCATGATTTCAGATCTGAACCCTTTATGTTTTCATGAATATATTTGTGTTCTTGATCCTATCTTGCAAGTTATATGCACCTATTACGAGTTATGATCCACATACCCCAAAGTGACAGAAATTGGGATTCTTTCCGGTGATTACCGTAGTTTGAGGAGTTCATGTATTCACTAAGTGCTAATGCTTTGTTCCGGTTCTCTATTAAAAGGAGGCCTTAATATCCCTTATATTTCCTTATGGACCCTGCTGCCACGGGAGGGTAGGACAAAAGATGGCATGCAAGTTCTTACTATAAGCACGTATGACTACATACGGAATACATGACTACATTACATTGATGAATTGGAGCTATTGTTTATCGCCCTAGGTTGTGACTGTTACATGGTTAATGTCATCCAACATAATTATCCATCACCGATCCAATGCCTACGACTTTCTCATATTGGTTTCTGCTAAGTTATTTCCGTTGCTACTGCTGTTACAACTGCTACTGTTACTGTTACCATTACCACTGCTATCAAAACTATCATACTACTGTGCTACTAAATACTTTGCTGCAGATATTTTATCTCCAGGTGTGGTTGAATTGACAACTCAACTGCTAATACTTACAAATATTCTTTGGCTCTCCTTGTATCAAATCAATAAATTTGGGTGAAATACTACTCTCGAAGACTGTCACGATCCCCTATACTTGTGGGTTATCAAGACCTTTTTCTAGCGCTGTTGCCGGGGAGCATAGCTCTATTTGTTGAGTCACTTGGGATTTATATCTGTTGATCACTATGAAGAATCTGAAAGACTCTAAGACCAAAATCGTCCCCTCTATGACTAGAGGAGGTAAGGAACTGCCATCACACTCTGCACTTGATTCATCTTTTGTTTTGAGTAGGCTTGCGACACCACCACCTGTTATGCATTCTGATATGTCGCAAGTAATTGATGATACTACTTCTGCTATAAATGAAACTATTGATGATGCTAGTACTATGCTTGATGATACTGTGCCACTAGGTGAATTTCTTGATGAACAAATTCCTAAAGTTAAAGAAATTGAAAATGCTGAAACTTCTGAAAATTATGATTCACCTATTATGCCTAGTCCTCCTTTTAGAGATGAAATGCCTAAGACACCTGATGAGTATGTCTTTGATAGGGAGACAGCTAGGGCAATTCTTGGTTGTAATGATAGAGATGAAGTTAGAATATTGCTTGCTGAGTTGAAAGAAAAATCTATGAAGGAGAGAATGAAATATGATCCTAAGTTTGCTACTTCTCCTATATTTGTTACTGATAAGGATTAGGAATTCTCTGCTGATCCTGAGCTAATTACTTTGGTTGAATCTGATCCTTTTCATGGTTACGAAAATGAAACTGTTGTGGCACACCTTACTAAGTTGAATGATATTGCCACCCTATTTGCTCATGAGGAAAAAATTCGCTATTGATATATTCTTAAGTTGTTCCCTTTTTTGTTAAAGGGTGATGCTAAGATATGGTTTAATACTCTTGCTCCTGGTTGTGTGCGTAGTCCCCAGGATATGATATATTACTTCTCTGAAAAATATTTTCCTGCCCATAAGAAACAAGCTGCTTTACAGGAAATATTTAACTTTGTGCAAGTTGAAGAAGAGAATCTCCCTCAAGCTTGGGGGAGGCTTCTCCAATTACTTAATGCTTTGCCTGATCATCCCCTTAAGAAAAATAAAATACTAGATATCTTTTACAATGGACTAACCGATGCTTCTAGGGACTACCTAGATAGTTGTGCTGGTTGTGTTTTCAGGGAACGAACGGTTGGACAAGCTGAAGAACTATTGACTAATATGTTGAAGAATGATAATGATTGGACACTTCCTGAGCCACCACCTAAGCCAACTCCGAAGAAGAGAGGTATTCTATTCCTCAGTCCAGAAGATATGCAAGAAGCTAAGAAATCTATGAAAGAAAAAGGTATTAAAGCTGAAGATGTTAAGAATTTACCACCTCTTGAAGAAATACATGGACTTGATATCCCGACACAGGTAGTAGAGGTAAATTCTCTTCGTAGATTCAATGCAAGTGATATCCCCTATAATAAATCTCCTAGTCAATGCTTGGATGAATTTGATAACTATATTGGTAAGCAAGAGAATTTCAATATGCATGTTAGCAATCAATTAAAAAGAAATACCATCATGATTGATCGCTTGAGTGATTTGATGTTTAGAATTGCTAATGATGTTAAAGGTTTAAGTAAACATGCTTCTATGGTTCAGACTCAGTTAGAACAAATAGCTAAGTCACAAAATGATTTGCTTAATGAGATGGATAATAAAATGAATGATCATGCTGTTAAAGTTGTTACTAGAGGAGGTAGAATGACTCAGGAGCCCTTGTATCATGAAGGTCATCCTAAAAGAATTGAACAAGATTCTCAAAGAATTAATATTGATGCACCTAGTCCATCTAAAAAGAAAAAGAAAAATAATAAAACTTTGCCCACATCTAGTGAACCTGAGATAGAAAAACCTTCTGAGAATCATAATGATGTTTCTATTTCTGATGCTGAGACACAATCTGGTAATGAACATTCACCTAATGATAATGATAATGATGTTCATGTTGATGCTCAACCAGGTAATGATGTAGAGATCGAACCTGTTGTTGATCTTGATAGCCCACCTCCTAAGAATAAAAGATATGATAAAAGTGATTTCATTGCTAGAAAACATGGAAAAGAGAGAGAACCATGGGTTCAAAAACCTATGCCTTTTCCTACTAAACCATCTAAGAATAAGGATGAAGAAGACTTTGAGTGCTTTGTTGAAATGCTTAGACCTGTCTTTTTGCGCACTCGTTTGACTGATATGTTGAAAATGCCTCCTTATGCTAAGTATATGAAAGATATTGTCACAAATAAGAGAAAAATACCTGAAGCTGAAATCTCCACCATGCTTGCAAACTATTCTTTTAAGGGTGGAGTACCTAAGAAACTAGGAGATCCAGGAATACCTACTATACCATGCTCCATTAAAAGAAATTATGTCAAAACTGCTTTATGTGATTTAGGAGCCGGTGTTAGTGTTATGCCTTTCTCTTTATATAAAAGACTTGATTTGAATAAGCTCACACCTACTGAGATATCTTTGCAAATGGCTGATAAATCAACTGCTATACCTATTGGAATTTGCGAGGATGTGCCCGTTGTTGTTGCGAATGTTACTATCTTAACAGACTTTGTTATTCTTGATATGCCTGAGGACAACAATATGTCGATTATCCTTGGTAGACCCTTTTTGAACACTACAGGTGCTGTTATTGATTGCAACAAAAGCAAGGTTACTTTTCATGTCAATGGTAATGAGCATACGGTTTATTTTCCGAAGAAACAAACTTCAGTGAATGGTATCAATATTATTGAAAAAACTGCTACAATCACTATTGGACGTTTCGAATTCCCTCTTCCTTCAGTTAAAAAGAAATATGAAACCCTTATTGTTGGGGAAATGCTTATCCCCATTGAGGTAACCTAGTGCTATACGAAAATTCTTCGGTTTCATCTCACTCAGAAATCGTTTGTTAATAAGACTTGATCAACCTTATTAATTGATTCTTTTTGAGGGGTATGTGGTCGATGAATTTAGTAAGCACAACTTTCTGTACCTACCTTTTGTTCTCTATTATTTGTAATTTAATAAAGTTTAATGCCATGATTATCCCGTTTTCTTAATTTTCTGTGCAATAAAAAATGGCCAAAATAAAAGTTCTCAGAATGCCATGAAAATTTATTATGATTTAATATAGAATATTTAAGAATTTTTGGCACTGAACACACCCCAGGGGGGTGCACCCAGGCGCCACAAGCCTGAGGGGCGCGACCACCCCCCCAGGGCACGCCATGCAGGGTTGTGGGTCCCACTGGGACCCACTCACTTATCCCAACCACCCACACCCTTCTTCTTCCTCCAGAAAAAATCAAACTTGCTCCCAAGCTCATGTTCTTGCTCATTTTGCTGTGATTTTTGATCTCCTTGCTCGGAACTCCATTTTCGAAACTGTTTTAGGAGATTAATCCTTGGTATGTGACTCCTCCAATGTTCCAATTAGTTTTTGTTCTAGTGCTTTATACTTTGCAAAGTTTTGCTGCTGTGGTGACCATGTTTATGAGCTTGCATGTTGAATTGGTATGGTCCAAAGTAGTTTTGATGCATGATATAGCCTCTAGACACTTGTGGGAGTAGTTGCTATCAATTTTGTTGAGTTTTGTTCACTTTCATTTTGAGTCACTAAAAATTTCAGAAATACTACCCTCGAAGACTGTCGCGATCCCCTATACTTGTGGGTTATCACCGTCGCAGTAGCACACGCCCGAGCCACCGCCGCACCACGCCAGCGACCCGCGAGGAGCGGCCTTCGTCTTCCTCAGCAGCATCGTCGCCGCTCCCACGCCCACGCGATGGCTTGGCCAAAGGGTTCGTGGGAGGGCTCGGATGTGACGGAAGAGGACATCGAGTACCTCCGCCGCATGCGGAGATTGCCGTCGGTGAGTGAGGTGGAGGCACGCTCGCCGGGCGAAGAGCGCGTCCCGGCGCCGCGGGGCGGCGAGGCCATCGTCTTCTACTCCCACTTCGTCTGCGGGTTCAGGCTCCTTGCTAGTGAGTTCTGCCGCCAGTTCTTGGATTTCTTCGGGCTGCAGCCGCACCACCTCGGAGCCAATGCCATCGTGCAACTCTCGACCTTCGTGGCCTTCTGCGAGGGCTACCTCGGCCTTCTCCCCTACATCGACCTCTGGTGTCGATTCTTCTACCTCAAGCAACAGGGGGCGGCAGCCGGTGCCATGTCTGCCTGCTGGGCGGCGGTGATCTACGGGAGGCCGGGTGGAGGCTACCCCAAGGTGCCCCTCGAGGACTCGGCCAAGAAGTGGCAGAGGTCGTTCTTCTACGTGAAGAACGCCAACCCAGAGAGAGACCGCATCAACCTACCCCACTTCGACAACGTGCTGCCGCGGGAGAAACTGAACTGGGGCCGCAAGCCCAGGCAGCCATCTAGGGAGATCTTGAATATCTGCGCCCGGCTGAAGGCGCTCACCGAGCGTGAGGGGCTCGTCCCCTCTGACCTTATCGCCGCCTTCACCGCCCATCGGGTGCTGCCGCTGCTGCTTCCCTCTTGATGCTACCTGACTCGCCGGGCCGGCTTCAGCTCTTCTCCAACCAACAGACCGATGACAGGCCGAACCCTCAGAACCTACAGCTAGACTGGGACGGCTCTAACAAGGAGGAGGACGGCACGGCGAGGGTGGGCGACGGAGACGGCGAGCGCTCGGGGGATGCGAAAACCGGCGGATGTAGCCAAGCCGGTGAGTCTTCAACCCGTAATCCACTGCGTGAGTGGTCCGATGATGACGTGGATGACCCAAGCGATGTGCGTGGTGCAGCGCGACCATCCGCGGAGGCGAAAGCCGGTGCCGTCCCCAGGAAGCGGCTGCGGAAGAGGGGTGAGGCCTCCTCATCCGAAGGGCAGACGGCCACGGTGCCGCCACACGGAAAGCAGCCGGTCGAGGAGCGGCCGGCTGCGAAGCGACCGGCTGGAGGGAAGCCGGCAGGGGCGAAGAAGACCATCAAGAAGATGCGCCGGCTGCCCCCGTCGGTGGGTCCGAAGCGGGCGGTCCCTACGGCTATCGGGTGAGTGCTTTTTTCTTGTGCTGATTCTGTTCTTCTCGAGACTGCGCCATCTTCCTTCCCCCCTTATCCACTTCGTGCGCCAATCAGGAGCACGCTCGAGCTAGCAGAGGCGGCCACGGCCATGAAGAGGGCAGATCAGCAGGAGGGCCGGAGCGGCAGGCGCGAGCAGGCCAAGGCCGCGGAGGAGATTGCGGCCGACAGGCTAGCGGGACACTGTCGGAGGAGGAGCGCGCCGCATGGAGGGCGAGGGCAGAGGCCGAGAAGGAGGTGCAAGAGGCCTCCGCCAGGGTGTGGGCCACCGTCATGACCGAAGCCATGGGGCGGCGGGGGAACACCGCCGAGAAGCCCGCCTGACCGGCCTGGGAGGAGCCTGCCTGGCCGGCCTGGGAGACGCCCTCGCCGCCGCTGTCGCCGGTTGCGGAGCATCGCTCCAAACTGGTGCACGACCCGGCCCGCCAAGCAGAGGCTGACGCCCGGGCCGCCGCCGAGGCAGCCACCTGCGGAGGGGTGGACGATCGCGAGCCGGCCGCTGACCAGACGGCCGATCCGGGAACGCCACCAGCTGCCGACCCGGCCGACAAAGGAAAAAGCGGGCCGGGACCCACGCCAGCTGGAGGAAAAGCACCACCACCAAGCATCGAGGCCGCGCCTGGGGGATCCGGGGCCATGGTGGTCATGCATCCGCAGGCCACGGGGCGCGATGGCGATCCGACGCCGTCAGGCAGCGGGACCAGCACCGACCCCGCGGTGCACCTGCAGGTGGATTGGGCGAGCGTCGGCGAGGCCGCCAGCGGAGCGCAGCTGGGCGACATGGTCATGGCGGTGAACGCCCTGCGCCAACAGTTCACCGACCACAGCCGTCAGCTACGGAGCGACGCCCATGCGGAGCTGGACCGGCTACGGCAGCTGGAGTTGGCCGTCGCGGTGAGTACTTTACATTTTTTCAAAACTTGATTTTCTCTTCTACTCTTTCTCTTTCTTTTTCTTTTGACCAGCTTGGTCGCTCTCCAGTGGGGGCGTGCCAGCGCACCCACTGGGTGTAGCCCCCGAGGCCCGGGCCGGCTGCACAGCAGGCGGGTCGGGCCTTTTTCAGGCGTTTGGCTTGCTGACTTTTCTTCTACACAGGCCGTCAACGACCGGCGCGTGGTGGCGTACAACCGCCTCGTCGGCGCGTACCGCGGGGCGAAGGCCCAGCTGGAGGCCAAGGAGGAGGAGCCACACCAAGCCAAAGGTACGTCTTGCTTTCTTTCCAGTGGGGGCACATTAGCGCACCCACTGGGTGTAGCCCCCGAGATTCGGGTTGGCTGCGCAGCAGCCAGGTCGAATCTTCTTGCTTCTTTCTTTCTGCTTCAAGTTCGGCTGCTGACCGATGCTTCTATCCGGCTGCGCAGCCGCCGCCATCGACCCGACCGAGGTGTGGGAGCTCCGGCGCCAGCTGGCGGAGGCCGGCCGGCTTCGCGACGAGGCGGCCACTGAGCGCGACCGGCTGCGGGAGGAGGCGGCCCGGCTGGCCCGCGAGGCGGACGAGACGACACCCGCTCACAAGGCCGAGCTGGACCGGCTGGCGGAGGAGCCCCATCGGACGGCGAGTGAGAAGGACGAGGCGGTGAAGAAGGCCGTTGAGGAGGTCGCCCAGCTCAAGGCGGACCGCGATCACAGCGCCGGCATGTGGGCGACGAAGGAGCTTAGGATGTTGCGGGAAGCACAGTACATCGACGAGCTTCTCACCCGTAAGTGCTTTGTTTGCTTCTGTGTCTTTATGATTCCAGCCGGCGACGTGGTCGACCGAGTCCTTGGCTCTTTGACCGATCTTCTCCCTTTCTTCACCAGGGGTCTTTCCTGAGACCCAAGCGCCAGCCGAGGCAGCCGTGGACGCCCATCGGCAGGAGCAGAGGGCGGAGGGGGCCAACGTTGAGGAGTACACCGCCTGGACAGTGGCAGAGATCGCCATTGCCGCCAAGGCCCGCCTAGAGGCGGTGGAGCACGACATGAACTGGCTCTTTGAAGCCGTCTTGTCGATGGTGAGCACCCTCTAGCCGAACGCGGTGGTGCCCACCACTGTTAGCCAGTTGGGGCGGTGGCTTGAGGCTGGCGCGGCGCGGCTTGGTGTGTGGAGGGCCTCTGCGGCTCGGGCCGGCGCGGAGATGGCACTCAGCTTTGTGTTGTCCTGGTATCCGAGCGTCGACCTGGACCGGTGATAACCCACAAGTATAGGGGATCAATCATAGTCCTTTCGATAAGTAAGAGTGTCTAACCCAACGAGGAGCAGAAGGAAATGACTAGCGGTTTTCAGCAAGGTATTCTCTGCAAGCACTGAAATTGTAGGTAATAGATAGTTTGATAGCAAGATAATTCCTAACAAGTAACAAGTAGTAACGGTAACAAAGATGCAGCAAGGTGGCCCAATCCTTTTTATAGCAAAGGACAAGCCGGAACAATTTCTTATAATAAGCAACACGTTCTCGAGGACACATGGGAATTTCATCTAGTCACTTTCATCATGTTTAGTTGATTCGCGTTCGCTACTTTGATAATTTGATATGTGGGTGGACCGGTGCTTGGGTGCTGTTCATACTTGAACAAGCCTCCCACTTATGATTAACCCCTCTCGCAAGCATCCGCAACTACGAAAGAAGAATTAAGATAAATCTAACCATAGCATGAAACATATGGATCCAAATCAGCCCCTTGCGGAATAACGCATAAACTAGGGTTTAAGCTTCTGTCACTCTAGCAACCCATCATCTACTTATTACTCCCCAATGCATTCTTCTAGGCCCAAATATGGTGAAGTGTCATGTAGTCGACGTTCACAAGACACCACTAGAAGAAATACAACATACACATCATCAAAATATCGAACGAATACCAAATTCACATGATTACTTATGACAAGACTTCTCCCATGTCCTCAAGAACAAAAGTAACTACTCACAAATCATATTCATGTTCAATATTAGAGGGGTATTCAATATCATTAAGGATCTGAACATATAATCTTCCACCAAATAAACCAACTAGCATCAACTACAGAGAGTAATCAACACTACTAGCAACCCATAGGTACCAATCAAAGGTTTTGAGACAAAGATTGAATACAAGAGATGAACTAGGGTTTGAGATGAGATGCTGCTGGTGAAGATGTTGATGAAGATTGGTCCTCCCACGATGAGAGGATCGTTGGTGATGTCGATGGCTTCGATTTCCCCCTCCCGGAGGGAAGTATCCCTGGCGGAATCGCTCCACCGGAGAGCAAAAGTGCTCCTGCCCAGGTTCCGCCTCAAGACGGCAGTGCTTCGTCCCAAAAGTCTTCTCTATAAATTTTTTAGGGCAAATGAGCTTATATACCAGAAGGAGGGGGCCAGACGCCAGCCAGGGGCCCCACAAGTCATCAGGGCGCGCCCAGGTGGGCTGCGCCCTATTTCCTTCTGGGCAACTGGTGGGTCCCCTCTGGTATTTCTTTTCTCCAGTATTTTTTATATATTCAATAAAAAATCTCCGTGAAATTTTAGGTCAATTGGAGCTCTGTAGAATATGTATCTCTGATGTGGCTATTTCAGGTCCAGAATTCCAGCTGCCGGTATTCTCCCTCTTCATGTAAACCTTGCAAATTAAGAGAGAAAAAGCATGAGAATTGCATCATAAAGTTTAATAATGATCAAAAACACAATAAATAACAGTAGTAAAACATGATGCAAAATGGACGTATCAAGTCCCCCAAGCTTAGACCTCGCTTGTCCTCAAGCGAAAAACCGAAATCGATAATCATGACCACATGTTTAGAGAGAGAGGCGTCGATAAAAATAAAATACGAACATGAAAGCATCAAGATCTTTATTATAACAGCAATATGTCATCATAAAACTTCTCATAAATAAGTGACAATTCATTCACAAGTCTTAAAGTATGAACCATAAACCATATTGAAAACTAACAAACTATGATCTCAGTCACTGAAACAATTGCAATTCATCATATTATTAGAAAGAGTCTATGTAAGAGCTTTGTTTAGCAAGTTCACATACTCAACTATCATTTAGTCTTGTATGATTGCTAACTCTCACGGCATACTTATGGAGCAAAAGTTTCAATCAGACACATAGAAAGATAGGGGCTTATCATTTCGCCTCCCAACAAATTTACCTCACGGGTAATGTCAACAATAATAACTCATGATCACTTATATTCAACTGGATATATATGCCTAGATCTTTCCCCACCACATGATGCTTGCAGAGAGAATAAAATAAAATGGAATAGAGGAGAACACTATTGACTCTTGCATAAAAGTAATTGCATAAAAGTAAAAGATAGGCCCTACGCAGAGGGAAGCAGAGGTTGTCATGCGCTTTTTTATCTTGGATGTGCAAACTCTTAATGTAAAGGAACGCCACTTTATATTGCCCCTTGTGATAGCAACCTTTATTATGCAGTCTATCGCTTTTATTTCTTTACCATCACAAGTTCGTACAAAGTTTATTTTCCCTTACAATAATAGTTCATACATATTTAGAAGCAATTTTTATTGCTTTTGCACCGATGACAACTTACTTGAAGGATCTTATTCAATCCATAGGTAGATATAGTGGACTCTCATGGCATGAAACTGGGTTCAAGGGTTTTTGATGCATGAGTAGTATCTCTACTCGGTGCGGATTTTTGGCTAGCAAAGATAGGGGCAAGCACCACATGTTAGAGGATCTATGACAATATAACTTCTATGTGAATATAAGCAAACATAACTCATTACGTTGTCTTCCTTGTCCAACGTCAACTATTTGGCATATCATATTTAATGGGGGCTCACAATCATAAAAGATGTCCAAGATAGTATATTTATATGTGAGACCTCTCTTCCTTTATTACTTTTCATGAATTGCAACAATGACCAATGCTATGTTTGTTAACCTTCAACAAGTTTTATCAATTATACTTCTTTTATGTAAAGTCATCACTCCCCATGGGATTAGCATATGATCTTTTTCATTCTTTTATTCTTTTGATTGGAACGTAAAAGTAAAGAAGCAAAAGCAAACTACTCTTTATTATATATCTCTCACACTCGATTACATAGATAGATGGATCACAAAGCAAACACTCAAAGCTAAATCATACTAAGATTTTATTCCTCTAAATCACAAAATAACTAAGGATCGAACTAAGATAGATAATGATGGTAAAAGTGATGGTGATACGATACCCGGGCGCCTCCCCCAAGCTTGGCACAAGCCAAGGGGAGTGCCCATACCCATGTACTCAAGTCTCCTTCTTCGGTGATGGTGATGATGATGGGGTAGGCTTGTCCTCCTTTTCCAAGGCATAGGCTCTCCGTCATAAAAGGATGAATGTGTCTCTGGAGTCCTGAAATTTGCAGCTAAACTCATACCTTTAAACTTAGCCTCATACTCAAAGTTCTGGTTTTGTAGATCATAGATTTGGGCTTGAAGAAAATCAATCCAGTCATTGAGCTTGAAGATGACGTCCCCAATTTTCTTGCCATCCACCTTGTGCTCACGGATAAACTCCGTGATCATGGAGTGGTTGACACTGAGTCCATGCTCCACCATCCCTTGGCACTTGAAAATCTCCTGCTCCACCGCTTCCAGCCTGGCCTCCTCGCTCCCGGTCTTCTTAGGTCCTGGAACGTCCCGGATGTGGAGCACCCCCTAACGCATCTCAATGGCTTGAGGGTGCTTCATCACCTCCGGTAGGTATGGGTTGATGACCTTCTCATAGAACTTGTCCTTGGATGAGCTTGGAGATGTCATGGCGATCTAGATCTGTCAGAAAAACAGCCCGAAACAAGAACAGAGAAGAAACTTGCGATACGGTGGTCAAAACATACGGGAGTATATATGAAGAATTTTTATCTTGCAAAACAAGCATACAGGAAGAAAACGGAGTCGGGAAGGAACACGAGGGGCCCACAAGGCATCAGGGCGCGCCCCGGGGGGTGGCCGCGCCCTGTTACCTTGTGAGCACCCTATGGGTCCTCTCGGTTGTTTCTTATTTTTGTAATTTTTCTAATATTCCAAAACTGACAGAAATAATTTTTATGGAAATTTTGGAGTCGGTTTGCTTACCGTATCACATACCTACCCCTTTTCAGTGTGCTGGAATGTTCCAGAAGGACTCTTTGATGTGTTCCTCCGGTGTCATTGTTTGAATAATATTAGTTTCAACATTAATGGGGGTACCTGAAATATAATGCTTAATTCTTTGCCCATTCACCACTCTCAAGTTGGTGCCTTCGGAGTTGTTGATTTTTATGGCTCCGGAACGATAAACTTCTTCGATGACATATGGCCCTTCCCATTTAGAGAGGAGCTTTCCTGCAAAGAATCTTAAACGAGAATTGTATAATAAAACATGATCACCTACTTTGAATTCCCGTTTCTGAATTCTCTTATCGTGCCATCTTTTAACCTTTTCTTTAAACAACTTAGCATTCTCATAGGCTTGGGTTCTCCATTCATCTAAAGAAATAATATCAAATAACCTCTTCTCACCGGCAAGTTTAAAATCATAGTTAAGTTCTTTAATTACCCAATATGCTTTATGCTCTAACTCAAGAGGTAAATGACATGCTTTTCCATAAACCATTTTATATGGAGACATACCCATAGGATTTTTATATGCAGTTCTGTAAGACCATAATGCATCATCAAGTTTCTTAGACAATTCTTCCTAGATCTATTAACGGTCTTTTGCAAAATTAATTTTATTTCTCTATTAGTTAATTCAACTTGACCACTAGATTGAGGATGATAAGGAGATGCAATTCTATGATTAAGATCATACTTAGCAAGCAATTTACGGAAAGCACCATGAATAAAATGTGAACCACCATCATTCATCAAATATCTAGGGACTCCAAACCTAGGGAATATAACTTCTTTAAGCATTTTAATAGATGTGTTATGATCAGCACTACTAGTTGGAATAGCTTCCACCCAATTAGTAACATAGTCAACAGCAACTAGAATATGTGTATTCCCATTAGAGGATAGAAAAGGTGCCATATAATCAAAACCCAAAACATCAAATGGTTCAATAACAAGTGAATAATTCATAGGCATTTCCTGACGTCTACCAACATTACCAATTCTTTGACATTCATCACAAGAGAGGACAAACTTACGTGCATCTTTAAAAAGAGTAGGCCAATAAAAACCAGATTGTAATACCTTGTGTGCAGTTCTGTCTCCTGCATGGTGTCCTCCATATGCCTCGGAATGACACTTATGCAAGATTTGTTCTTGTTCATGCTCAGGTACACAATGTCTAATAACACCATCTACTCCTTCTTTGTATAGATGTGGGTCATCCCAAAAGTAATGTCTCAAATCAAAGAAGAACTTTTTCTTTTGTTGGTATGTGAAACTAGGTGGTATATATTTAGCAACAATGTAATTATCATAGTCTGCATACCAAGGAGTGTTACAAGAAGCATTGATAATAGCTAATTGTTCATCACGAAAATCATCATTAATAGGTAGTGGGTTATCAAGAACATTTTCCATTCTAGATAAATTATCTGCTATGGGATTCTCAGCTCCCTTTCTATCAATAATATGCAAGTCAAATTCTTGTAGCAGAAGAACCCATCTAATAAGCCTAGGTTTAGCATCTTTCTTTTCCATAAGGTATTTAATAGCAGCATGATCAGTGTGAATAGTGACTTTAGAATCAACAATTTAAGATCTGAATTTATCACATGCAAACACAACTGCTAAAAATTCTTTCTCAGTAGTAGCATAATTTCTTTGAGCACTGTCTAGAGTTTTACTAGCATAATGAATAACATTCAATTTCTTATCGACTCTCTGTCCTAGAACAACACCAACAACATAATCACTAGCATCACACATAATTTCAAAAGGCAAGTTCAAATCAGGTGGTTGAACAATAGGTGCAGAAATTAAGGCTTTCTTAAGTATTTCAAAGGCTTTTATACAATCATCATCAAAAACAAATGGAACATCTTTTTGCAAAAGATTGGTAAGAGGCCTAGAAATTTTAGAGAAGTCTTTTATAAACCTTCTATAGAAACCAGCATGACCAAGGAAACTTCTTATACCTTTGATATCTTTAGGACATGGCATTTTCTCAATAGCATCAACTTTAGCTTTATCAACTTCAATACCTCTTTCGGAAATTTTATGCCCAAGGACTATACCTTCATTCACCATAAAGTGGCACTTCTCCCAATTCAAGACAAGATTAGTTTCTTCACATCTCTATAAAACTCGATCAAGGTTGCTTAAGCAATCATCAAAAGAAGTTCTGTAAACGGAAAAATCATCCATGAAAACCTCAACAATCTTTTCACAAAAATCAGAGAATATAGCTGTCATACATCTTTGAAAGGTAGCAGGTGCATTATATAAACCAAAAGGCATATGACGATCAGCATAAGTTCCAAAAGGAAAAGTAAAGTTGGTTTTCTCTTGATCTTCTTGTGATACAGGTATTTGAGAAAAACCAGAATATCCATCTAGGAAACAAAAGTGTGTGTGCTTAGACAATCTTTCTAACATTTGATCAATAAAAGGCAAAGGATAGGGGTCTTTCCTAGTAGCTTTATTTAGTTTTCTGAAATCAATTACCATCCTATAACCAGTTACAATTCTTTGTGGAATAAGTTCATTTTTATCATTAGGAACAACGGTAATACCTCCTTCCTTAGGAACACAATGAACATGACTTACCCATCTACTATCAGCTATGGGATAAATTATACCTGCCTCCAGAAGCTTTAATATTTCAGTTCTTACCACATCCTTCATTTTAGGATTTAAGCGATGTTGATGATCAATGACAGGTTTAGCGTCTGGCTCCATATTAATCTTGTGCTGACATAGAGTGGGACTGATGCCCTTAAGATCATCAAGAGTATATCCAATAGCAGCACGGTGCTTCCTCGGAGTTTTAAGTAATCTCTTTTCTTCATGCTCTGAAAGGTTAGCATTAATAATAACAGGATATGTCTTCTTTTCATCAAGATAAGCATATTTAAGTGTATCAGGCAATTGTTTCAATTCAAACACAAGATCACCCTTAGGTGGTGGAGGATCTCCCAAAATTTCAACAGGCAAATTATGTTTCAGAATAGGAGCTTGTTTAAAGAATAATTCATCTATTTCATTTCTTTCATTCATATGCATATCATTCTCATGCTCAAGCAAATATTGTTCTAAAGGATCAGTAGGAGGCACAACAATAGAATCAAGACCAATAATTTCATCTTTATTGGGTAATTCTTTATCATGAGGTTGTCTATGAAACTTAGAAAAAATAAATTCATGAGACATATCACCAAAATTAACACTAACAATTTCTTTATTGCAATCTATCTAAGCATTTACTGTATTCAAGAAAGGTCTACCAAATATAATGGGACAAAAATCATCTTGTGGTGATCCAAGAACTAAGAAATCAGTAGGATCTTTGATCTTACCACACAAGACTTCAACATCTCTAACAACCCCAAGCGGTGTAATAGTATCTCTGTTTGCAAGCTTAATAGTAACATCAATATCTTCAATCTCAACAGGTGCAATATCATTCATGACTTCTTGATATAAGGAAAAAGGAAAAGCACTCACACTAGCACCAATATCACATAAATCATGATAGCAATGATCTCCTATTTTAACAAAAATAACAGGGATGCCTACTACAGGTTTGTTTTTATCTTTAGGATCTGGCTTAGCAATTCTAGTTGCTTCATTACAGAAGTATATGACATGTCCATCAATGTTATCAACCAAGAGATCTTTAACCATTGCAACATTAGGTTAAACTTTAATTTGTTCAGAAGGTCTAGGTGCTCTAATATTACTCTTATTGACCACAGTTGAAGCTTTAGCATGTTCCTTAATCCTAACAGGAAAAGGTGGTTTCTCAATATAAGCAGTAGGTGCAACTGGATCAACATGGCAAACAATTGTTTCTTCTTTAACACTAACGAGTTCTTCTTTTAATTCAATAGGTGGATGATATTTAAACCATTTCTCCTTAGGGAGATCAACATGAGCAGCAAAAGATTCAGAAAAGGTAGCTACTATCTCAGAGTCAAGTCCATATTTAGTACTAAACTTGTGAAGAGCATCAGTTTCCATAAAAGACTTAACACAATCAAACTTAAGATTTATACCTAACTCTTTACCTTTGTCAATTTCCCAATCTTCAGAGTTGCGCTTAATTCTTTCAAGAAGATCCCATTTGAATTCAATAGTCCTCTTAGTAAAGGAACCAGTAGAAGAAGAATCGAGCATGGATTGATCATTATGAGAAAGCCGAGCATAAAAGTTTTGAATAATTATTTCTCTTGAGATCTCATGATAGGGGCCTGTATGCAACATATACTTAAGCCTCCCCCAAGCTTGAGCGATACTTTCTGCTTCACGAGGCCAAAAATTATATATATATAATTTCGATCATGATGAACCAAATGCATAGGATAAAATTTCTGGTGAAATTCCAGCTTCAACCGGTTCCAATCCCATGTTTCAGTATCATCACATAGCCTATACCATGTCAATGCCTTTCCCTCCAAAGATAAAAGGGAATACCTTCCTCTTAACTCCATCTCCAGATAAACCTGCAAGCTTAAACAATCCACAGATTTCTTCAACATATATCAAGTGCATATCAGGATGTATAGTTCCATCTCCTGCATAAGGATTAGCTAGCAGTTTCTCTATCATACCCGAAGGGATTTCATAATAAATATTTTCAGTAGGTTCAGTAGGTTGAGGGGCAACTCTCAGTGCTTTCGGTTGAGGTGAAGATACCCCGAACAAACCCCTCAAAGGATTACTTTCCATAGTGACAAGTAACAATAAATTTCAGCATGCAATATAAATATTTCCTTACCAAATTCCACTCACCAAAGGCGCTTCACTCCCCGGCAACGGCACTAGAAAAGAGTCTTGATGACCCACAAGTATAGGGGATCAATCGTAGTCCTTTCGATAAGTAAGAGTGTCAGACCCAACGAGGAGCAGAAGGAAATGACAAGCGGTTTTCAGTAAGGTATTCTCTGCAAGCACTGAAATTGTAGGTAACAGATAGTTTGATAGCAAGATAATTCGTAACAAGTAACAAGTAGTAATGGTAACAAAGGTGCAGCAAGGTGGCCCAATCCTTTTTATAGCAAAGGACAAGCTGGAACGATTTCTTATAATAAGCAACACGTTCTTGAGGACACATGGGAATTTCATCTAGTCACTTTCATCATGTTTAGTTGATTCGCGTTCGCTACTTTGATAATTTGATATGTGGGTGGACCGGTGCTTAGGTGATGTTCTTACTTGAACAAGCCTCCCACTTATGATTAACCCCTCTTACAAGCATCTGCAACTACGAAAGAAGAATTAAGATAAATCTAACCATAGCATGAAACATATGGATCCAAATCAGCCACTTGCGGAATAACGCATAAACTAGGGTTTAAGCTTCTGTCACTCTAGCAACCCATCATCTACTTATTACTCCCCAATGCATTCTTCTAGGCCCAAATATGGTGAAGTGTCATGTAGTTAACATTCACAAGACACCACTAGATGAAATACAACATACACATCATCAAAATATCGAACGAATACCAAATTCACATGATTACTTATGACAGGACTTCTCCCATGTTCTCAAGAACAAAAGTAACTACTCACAAATCATATTCATGTTCAAGATCTGAGGGGTATTCAATATCATTAAGGATCTGAAAATATAATCTTCCACCAAATAAACCAACTAGCATCAACTACAGAGAGTAATCAACACTACTAGCAACCCACATGTACCAATCTGAGGTTTTGAGACAAAGATTGAATACAAGAGATGAACTAGGGTTTGAGATGAGATGGTGCTGGTGAAGATGTTGATGAAGATTGGTCCTACCACGATGAGAGGATCGTTGGTGATGTCGATGGCTTCGATTTCCCCCTCCCGGAGGGAAGTATCCCCGACGGAATCGCTCCGCCGGAGAGCAAAAGTGCTCCTGCCCAGGTTCCGCCTCGAGACGGCGGCGCTTCGTCCCGAAAGTCTTCTCTATAATTTTTTTAGGGCAAATGAGCTTATATACCAGAAGGAGGGGGCCAGACGCCAGCTAGGGGCCCCACAAGGCATCAAGGCGCGCCCAGGGGGGCCGCGCCCTGTTGCCTTGTGGGCAACTGGTGGGTCCCCTCTAGTATTTATTTTCTCCAGTATTTTTTATATATTCAATAAAAAATCTCCGTGAAATTTCAGGTCAATTGGAGCTCTGTAGAATAGGTATCTCTGGTGTGGCTATTTCAGGTCCAGAATTCCAGCTGCCGGTATTCTCCCTCTTCATGTAAACCTTGGAAATTAAGAGAGAAAAAGCATGATAATTGCATCATAAAGTTTAATAATGATCAAAAACACAATAAATAACAGTAGTAAAACATGATGCAAAATGGACGTATCAACCGGCTGGCCGGGGCGGATGGTGACTTGGTGCAGCGGGCGACGCCGATTGCCGTGCGGGCCAGCGACATCGCGTCGTTCACCCCCCACGAGGAGTTCATGCCAGAGCGGGCGTCGGATGGCACGACGCTTCCCGCCCAGGACTTCTGCCTGGCGCTCGAGGACCCGGAGGGCAGCTCGGCCAAGACGGAAGCCGGGGCGGATGACGATGCTGCCGAACTGGACGACACTAGTGCCACGGAGGAGCCGGCACAGACTGACGCTGAAGTGGCTGCCGCGTAGGGCCTTTATCTTTCCTGTTTTTTGTTTTAGCACTCAAACTGTTGGTTAGTCGGCAAGTCCACCCACTGGGGTGTAAGTTTATGTATATATGCATGTTTCCATCTATATATATATATATATATATATATATATATATATATATATATATATATATATATATATATATATATATATATATATATATATATATATATATACATAAACACTATTCTGATCACGGGATCAGAATAATATTCTGATTCTTAGTTGAACTGCCTGAGTTGTTCGACCTGAACTTCACTTGGTGACAGGTTGAACTTCCCGCTAACATTGTCCAAATGAGGCTTGCAATATACCGTTGGAAAGCTGTGGACACGAGGGTCACGACCTAAGTTGAATTTTTGTCAAAATCTAAACGGTTTAAGAGCAGTTTTGAAAATCGTTTTTCTTCACAAAAAAAACGTGAATCGTATTTTTGAGCCCATTTCTAAACCGTTTATCGGAATGAGGCAAATGATATGGCGTTGGAAATCTGCTGCAAATACGCTCATTCCACATATAGAAAGTTTTCCCAAATTCCCTACGGTTAAAGAGCAATTTCACAAATGGCGGAATTTTTCAAACCGAATAGCCAAGCTCGTATTTTTGGCGCCATTTGAAAACGGCTAATCTGATTGAGGAAAATGATACGGTGTTGGAAAGCTTATGAAAATGCGCTTCTTTTTCATATAGAAAGTTTTTCCTAATTTTATACGGTTTAAATGTAATTTAGAAAACGGCCGAAGTTCCACCGAGATGGTATTTTCACGTCAATTTTTAAATGGTATGTCGGAATGCAGCAAACGATATGGCGTTGAAAAGCTTGAACTAATGCGAAACTTTCATGTATAGAATGTTTCTCCTAATTCTTTACGGTTTTATGTCAATTTTGAATATGGCCGAAATCATTTTTTCGCTGTAATTTTCGCAAACTTCATCGGAATGGGGCAAATAATATACCGTTGGAAAGCTATGGAAAATGCAAAACTTTTTCATATAGAAAGTTTTCTCTAATTCCCAGCCGTTTTTATGTAATTTTGAAAACGGCGAGATCATGCGTTCTGCCTTCATCGCGATACAGAGTCTTCGAAACTGCACTCTGTGAAGAAGTTAGACTTCTCGTACATCTCAGCTTGAACTTCACTCTGTTTTTTACGTGCTGTTTTTTGCCCGTAACTTCCCAACCGCTTGTCGGAATTGAGCGAATGATATATCGATGGAAAGCTGTTGAAAACGCGCAACTTCCATGTGTTGATCATTTTTCATATTTGCGAAGGTTCAAGATATTTTTTTGAATACACAAAAACTTGTTTTTAACGGTATACATGAAACTTTTAACCCGTTCATCGAAATGAATCATATAATATATCGTTGGAAAGCTTATGAATAGGAGCAACTTTTTCATGTAGATAGTTGTCACAAATTCATTGCCGTTTGCGAGCAGCTTTAAAAATGGCCAAAACAACGTTGTTTTTGCCTTTTTTTTATCATGTAAATGAATGCCGGACTTCTCTCACTAGAAATTTTGAACCATGCAGGGAGAAGCACGTGAACTTCTTGCAACAACACTTTTAGGCTTTTAGTTTTGTTCCTTTTATTCTCTTCTGAAATGCATTTCGTATAGTAGTTGAACTGCTCGCTGTTTCCACGTTGAACTTCGGTCTCGTATTTTTGTTCGTAGTTCCTCACCCGTTTCCCGGAGTTCCATAAATGATAAACCTTTAGAAACCTATTGAAAAGACTCAACTTTTTTCTAATATGGTTAAACTTTTGCTTCGAACAACATACACCAATTTGTTTTAACCGTTTTTTGGAATAGAGCATACGATATACCATTTGAAGTAGAGCATACGATATACCGTTTGGAAAGTTTTTGAATACATGGTGAACCTCTCTCACACGAATTTCTGAACTTTTCCGGGCCGAGCACTTGAACTTCTAGCAACAAATTTTTTACCTTTTTATTGTATTTTTTCTCATATGAAACACACACCATGCAGTACGTGAACTTCCGGTTGTTATCACTTTGAACTTCTCTCTGGTTTGATAGTATTATTTTAAAACACCAAAAACAACATATTTTTATGTGTTTTGGACATTTAAATACATGTTGAACCTCTTTCACAAGAATTTTAGAACTTTCCCGGGCCGACCACTTGAACTTCTAGCAACAAAATTTTTAGACTTTGCCTTTTTATTGTATTTTTCTCATACGAAACACACACCATGCAGTACATGAACTTCCGGTTGTTATCACTTTGAACTTCTCTCTGGTTTGAGAGAATTATTTTAAAACACCAAAAACAACATATTTTTATGTGTTTTGGACATCTAAATACACGGTGAACTTCTCTCACAAGAATTTCTGAACTTTTCCTCGCCGAGCACTTGAACTTCTAGCAACCATTTTTTTTGGTTTATGAGTTGTTTTTAAAAGTGCAAAAAATGGCGTTGTGTTTTTTATTTTTTGAACAGGTAAATCCTAGGTTTTAATAAACTCCGAACTTCTGTGTTATTTCATTTTGAACTTCACCTTTTTATATTTTTGAGTAAAGAATTGTTTTCGATTTTTAAATAAACATCAAATTTGACTACTTTTTCAATTTGAACTTCATCGTTGATAATTTAACAAAAACGGATATCTGTGAAATCCTAGGTTTTTTAATAAACATCAACACTTTGTAAATTTTTTTTAGTTGTTCCTTTATTTTAATTTTGAAGTTCTTCATTTTATTCTTTAGTAGCGAGAAAAATCTGAGCTTTTTATATAGTTCGAACTTCTCTGTTATTTTAATTTGAACTTCTTAGTCTTTTTTTAGAAAAAATATGTTTTCAAATAAGCATCAAACAAATTTTTAAAAATTGAACTTTCATAGTTTTATTTTTCCTAGAAACGGAAATAATTTGATTTTTCCATATACATTGAACTACTCCGTTTTTTTTTATTTTGAACTTCTCGATTTTTATTTGTTTAGCAGCCAGGAAAATCTGAGTTTTTAAATTCACACTTCTTAGGTTCCTTAAACTGAACTTCTCGGGTTTTTTTGAAACGGTGAAAATCAAATGATCTGTTATTCTAAATTGAACTTCTAGGTTTTTATTTTTTTGAAAAGCGATTTTTTGGATATTTTTTAACTTTGAACTACACCGTTATTTTAATTTGAACTTCTATATTTTTTTGAATGGGGGAAATCATTCTTTGCTCAAAATCCTTTTTTTACAGACATCGAACTTCACCATTTTATTAAATTTGAACTTCTTGGTTTTATTCTTTTAATAATAAGAAAAAATCTGAATTTTTAATAGACATCGAACTTTACCATTTTTTAAATTTGAACTTCACCGTTTTTTACCATTTTTTAAATTTGAATTTGAGTTTTCCGCATACATCGAACTACTCCGTTAATTTTTAATTTGAACTTTTTGTTTTTATTCTTTAGTAACAATGAAAATCTGAGCTTTTTATAAATATTGAACTGTTCTATTTTTGTAATTTGGACTTCTTGGTTTATTTCTTTTAGTAACGAAAAAAATCCTAGTTTTGTAATAAATATTTGAACCGGTCTGTTATTTAAATTTGAACTTCTAAAGTTTATTTTATTTACAAAGGATGAAAATCTTTTTTTATGAATTTTGAACTGCTCTATTTTTAAAATTTGAACTGCTTGTTTTTTATTTAGAAATGGTGAAATATCCGCTTTCAAAGTGCTCTGTTGAACTGTTGTGTTATTTTTATTTGAACTTCTTATGATTTTTATTTGAACTTCTTGTTTTATTCTTTAGTAACGAGGGAAATCTGAATTTTTTATAAACATCGACTTGCTCCAGTTTTTAAATTTGGACTTCTTGGTTTTATTTTCAATTTACAAAAAAAATCCAAGTATTGTGATTAAAAAATATCGAACCGCTCCATTATTTTAATTTGACCTTCTAGGTTTTTTTAGAAATAGTGGAAATCCTTTTTTTACAACTTTTCAACAGCTTTTTGTTTTTAGTTTGAACTTCTTCGTTTTCAAATTTAGTAATGGGGAAAATTCGAGTTTTTGTAATAAACATCAATGAATCTCTTTTGACAACAATTCATGAACTTTCTTGAACTTGTCATTCATAAACATCAATTTTGTTTGTGCTCTTTTTAAATTTGTTTTTCACTTGAAATTCTAAAAGAATCGCAAATCTCCCATGTTTTTCCTTGTGTGTTAAACTTTTTTGAACTTGCTGTGATACACATAACACACTTGACCTTCTCGAACACAACTTTTGACCTTCACGAAATAAAAAATAAAATACACAGTTGTACAAGCACAAAAACGAAACAATTTCTTTCTGTTTTTATATGGCATCTCATTCCCATATGACAAAGTAGTGCCTCAGCTTAGATTCATTTTTTAACAAATGATAAATTCTTTTTCAGTTCTTTGGTGGAATTTCACTATACAAATGGAGGGCGTCAAAGTATTTCACACACACACACATAGTTTGAACTCTTAGAATCAATATTTGGACTTCCATAGTTTCTTTCTCTGAAAAAAGGATCACACATAGTTGAATCGCAACTCAATTTTTATATTTGTACATTTGTAGTTTGCAGAAAAATACCATTTTCAACCGTAGCACATACTCTGCAACATATGTTAGATGCCATCTTTTTCTCCACTGAGGCATAAACACAAACAGGTGCGGTGCACCATAGGCAACATCGGTGGAGATCAAGAAGGAGGCAAAGGATTGGCAGGGAGTAGTAACCGACAGGGAAAGGTGCGGAGGTGGAGCACGCAGGACCGCGGCGGCACCACTGACAATGCTGGTCGAGGGGGAGAAGGAATTTCCGTGATGGAGTAGTTAATGCAAGGGCGACGATGGAGATTGACTGAGCCGATGCACAGGCGATGGATCTGGCCGAAGCAGTTGGCACTGAACTTCGTGCCGCGGTGTAGTCGACCTGCAGGAGCATGGGAATTGCTCTGCATTAGGAGGTCCGGCCGGGGGAGGCGCGTCGGGGATGGGGGGACGGCGGGAGGCGCGTCTGGGCCGGCGGGCAGGTGGCAGGAGACGCGTTGGGGTCGGCGGCGTCGGGGCCCGAGGGACCGGCGTCGGGTTCAGAGAACGGCGGCGGGAGGTGCGTCGGGGCCGGGGGCGGCGGCGGGTGGCACGTCGTGGCTGAGGGGACGGCGGCGGGAGGTGCGCCGGGACCGGGCGGGGCGGCGTCGGGAGGCGTGGTCGAGGCGGAGGCGGGGTCCAGCCGCCGCGACGGTAGCGAGGTTGGGTCGGGGCGCGGCGGTGGGGGTCCGGGATGTGGCGCGGCGGCGGGGATTCCGGTAGGCGGTGCCGCGTGCCGGGAGGGGGGGGGGTTCCCGGCTGGGCGGTCCGGGCGGTGATTGGATCGGGGGATGGGGGGAGGTTGTGGGCAGTTCGTGTTTTTTTTTTCTTTTTCTTTCCACCGATTCGGGAGTTCGGGAGGATCCCGTCGCCCCTATATAGGCACGTTGGATCAGAATAGTTATTCTGATCCTGGGAATAGAATTGTGCTACTATATATATATATATATATATATATATATATATATATATATATATATATATATATATATATATAGGGTGGGTCTATTCTGCCAATACCCTTAAGACCTTATTCTACCATCTTTTTACTTATTCTGCCAACACCCCCACCTGAGCGCCGCCGCCCCTCCCCTCCCTGCCTCCTACCGCAGGAGCGGCCTGTAGCTCCGCCGCCCCTCCCTAGCTGTTGGAGGTAAATCCGGCGGATCTCGGGGTAGGGGGTCCCGAGCTGTGGATCTTGAATCGGTGGTAACAGGAACGAAGGAGACGATGTTTACCCAGGTTCGGGCCCTCTTGATGGAGGTAAAACCCTACGTCCTGCTCTTGTTTATATTGATGGAGATGTATCGAGTACAAGCTTGATCTACCTCGAGATCGTAAGTTGTGGTCTAAACCCTAGGGGTGATGATGAATATCATAATCATCTATCGACAAGCCTAGCCTCGGCTTATATAATGTACCAGAGGCCTAGGATAACAAGAGTCCTAGTCAGCTACGCCGGTGGAGAGGAGTCCTTGTCTTGATCACCAAGTCTTGTGGAATCTTCCTCGTATATGTCATGGGCTGCCCGAAGTGGCCCATTAGTGAACTGCCATGGGGGTCCTCGGCCCGACCCACTGGTCGGGAGACGACGTGGTGAGTACCCCCTAGTCCAGGACACCGTCAGTAGCCCCCTGAACCGGTCTTCAAGTAGGGGACGCTCCTCGGTTCTTCCGAACTGTTCTTCGTCTTCGGTCGTCGGTCTTGAAAACTGGTTCATCAAATCTTCCCATCTCCGGTCTTGAGGATCACCGAGGTGTATCCGAAGAGTTCATACGTCGGGTATCCGAGGAGCCCTTTAAGTTTTCGGCCTTTATCAATGCCTTGTTATTTTTATGCCGCACCTCGGGTTCAAAGTTTTTCCCCGTGCAGTGGTGTCCTCTTGCAACCGAGCTCGAGCGCCGGACTGCATCCGAGGTGTCTTTTTGTAGCCGAGCTCTAACGCCGATCGGCATCCGAGGTGTCTTCTTGTAGCCGAGCTCCAACGCCGGTCTGCATCCGAGGTACATTTTACCAGCCGAGCTCCAATGCCGGTCTGTATCCGAGCTCCAGCGCCGGACTGCATCCGAGGAGGCATAGAGTACCTCGTCTTTGAAAAAGTTTGAAGGAGGTTATCCGAGATTAACGCCGAAAAAGTTCTCTATGGAGCCAGCCACTCGCAGCTGAGCTTTATGCCGAACTGCTTCTGAGGTATCTTTTTATAGCCGAGCTCCAACGCCGGTCTATATCCGTGGTGTCATAGATTACCTCGGTCTTGAAAAAGTTTGAATGAGTTCAGCCGAGCTTAATACCGGAAACGTCCTCTAGGGAGCTAGCCACTTGTATCCGAGCTTCATACCGGACTACTTCCGAAGTGGTGCACCACCTCGGGCTTGGGCTGATTTTTTGCGGATATATTTTCGATTGGTGCAATTTATTCTCTGCCGAGATATATAGCCAGTAGCCCTCAAGGTGTGTGTCGGCCCAAAATCCGAGATGCACCTGAAGGATAAGATAAAACCACTGATCCCAGTAGCCCCTGAGACTCAGGTCGATTCGCGAAATTGGCCTGAGGATCAACTCCTAGCTCGGCATAAAACTTAGGATCGTAATCTCCTCGGAACTGTTTTGCACTTTTGTTTAAAGTGTCTGCATTGAATAGGCAATGTAGTAGCCCCCGAGCCACTGGTCGGGTGGCAACACCAGATCAGGGGATCAATGTAACCCGTTAATGTTTTTTAAGTGAGAGGCGCGAAGCCTAGTAGCCCCCGAGCCTTAATTTGGGCAAGGGTGGCCGAATTAAGGATCGACATCCGGAGTAAATTGACTTTAGTCATAATTTATGTGTAATGATTCTATGTATCCAAGTACTTTACATCATTAATGCTCGGATCCGTATTGTACAAAACTTTGTTGACCGACCATCGGCTTGAACCTCCTCGGCCAGTAGCCGAGGAGTGTTTGTCCTACTTTATAAAGCCTTTATAAGGGCAAAGATTTACGGCAAACAAGGCAATCCGGCCATATGGTTTTATAAACAAAGGTACACGGAGAGATATGTTATATTACTATTTAACATAAGAAACATCTTCTGGGAAAAATAGTTCCTTTATAAGTTCCTTTTCCCAGGCTATCATGTTGACCATGATCGTGAAACCTCAACTCCAATCAATGTGGGAGAAAAATATTGAGGATTTAGTTTGGGAAAAGTTCCCGAACTCTGTGGTCTTTAATGAACCAAAATTTTCACTTCCGTCGTTGCCGACCAATTATATTCTTAAGATGGCTAGCTTTCGGCTTCACCCAGTCTGAGGTACTAGCCCGGATGACCCGGAAGTAACAATCACAGAGGTGCTCCCTTTACCCCCTAGCCGAACAATCGGGAACGTAGGGTGTAAACACAGGAGCCAGGCAACCTAGCTTGGCCAAAATCTTAAGTCAAATTGATGCATATTTATGGCTTTATAACGATGATTACGGAAGGTAGCACCCGTATATTGAATACAAACGCTTTTATGCTATATGCTATTTTGACTCCTTTGTGCCATTTATCATTTGAGAGTGGTCCATCGTCGGCTTCTACCCCTTTGTAGATGCTACGCAGGGTGTTTCCGCAGTAACAAGACAACCCTTAGCCGACATCTCGGTGCACGGAGGCGGTTGTGTTAGCGGAAACGAGGCAATCAGATATCCAGGCTTTATAACTTTCACTTAGTCATAGGAGCATAAAGTTGGGAGGCCAGTTACTAGCCCCCGGTTAGTGTTCGGCGTCAGCCGAGGTCAAGCCACTAACACTTCGGCCAATTTTATGAAAGGCCCACGGGGTAACCTCTGTCGATCTATAGTTTGACACAGTCATCAGATCGCTGACCAGTTTGCGCTCATTGTGACAGTCAGTTTTCGGCTTTCTCCACTGAGGTACTTGACCAGTTAAATCGGAAGTTCAATCGCAGTGGTTCTCCCTTTGCACACCTAGCCGAACAAAGCGGAACGTAGGAGGCAAGCACAGCAGCCGGGCAACCCCACTATTGACCGAAGACACAATTCGAAACTGATGCATATAAAGCAATATCCGAGAACGTTTTGCCGAGGACTCCTCGGAGTACCTTGGCTTTTGGTGGGTTCGGCTCTAGTCGCAGCCCCCCATTTGATATTGCCGATGCTTTAAAGGCATCCGACGTTGTACTGCGAGAGTTATGCTGGAGACACACAGTATCCCCCGAGACTCAGGTTGGGTGCAGCCGACCAACCTGAGGATCGAATCTCCTCGGAAATTAGTCCAGATGTCATGTGCATTTCGCCAACGCCGAGGTGTAGGTCGGCAGGAAAGATGCCGAGCTGCGGGTCGGAAAAGATCTCCCGAGCTGAATTATTATGCAGGGCACCTCGGTTATGAGGATGTCCCGCCTCCTGAAAAAAAAACATACAAATAGCTTAAAAGTGCCATAAGCTCGAAAAGCCAAAAAACTTATGTAAAAACTTGACATCTGAACTAAATCAAGTTTTTTGGTGCCAATCCGAAAAGTGGTCTTAAAATTAGTTTGTGCTTCCATCGTGCTTTAACATGACACATCCGATCTCAAGACTTCAAGCGGGTCAGCCTTCGGCTTCAACCTCCTATTCCTGAAGGCGGAGTGCTTCTCAGGCCAGTTTAGTGAACCAAACTCGAGCGGCTTTAGAGAGAAACCAGGCTATCCAGCTATTGACCGCACACTCGTGTCGAGAAAGGAGTGGTAGAAAAAGACTTTGTAACGACTTAGAAGAAAACACTTATTATAACGGCTCATATAAATTTAAGAGCCCCCAGTTAACATGGGTAACGGAAGTGGTTTTTAACGAACCTCGTTTTTAACAAACAGATTTTAACATAGATATAATGCTTGGTCGAACTGAACAAAAAATTTAAAATTTAAAATTTTTGAGTATGAAAGCGACTTAGCTAGTTAATGTGCTCGGTGTTGATGACGTGGTCCGAGCATGTGGCGGGTCGAGGTCCCAGCCCCCAAGCCGGTCCCGAGGTGGCCGAGCGAAGAGCTCGGCTGATGAAGTGGCAGCACAACACTGCCGATGTGCCGAGACGATGCCCCTGGTCTAGCCGAGGAGGCAGAGCAGGTCGGCAGGGTGACGCCGGAGTAGGTCGATGAAGCGATGGCGAAGCCCCCGGTCCAGCTAACGTGACGAAGCTGGCTGGCTGGTGACGCCGAAGTCCCCGGAGTAGATTGATGAAGAGATGGTGAAGCCTCCGGTCTAGCTGAGGTGACAGAGCAGGTCGGTAAAGTGATGTCGGAGCCCCCATGCCAGCCGATGTATCGAAGCCTCCATGTCAGCCGAGGAGTCGAAGCAGGTCGGTGTGTTGGATGTTGGCTTGAAGAAAGGTGGCATGGCGATGCCGACGCAGGTCAAAATTTGTGACGCGGTCGATGCCAGCTTAATGAAGTAACCACGCGGTGATGACAGTGTGCCCGCCCCGTGTAATCTATGGGGCGACGATGTTGGTGATGATTAAGCCTTCGCAATGCCGAACTCTAGGTCGGCTCGCCGAGGTGATGATCCGATGAGTTTGACCTTGGCACAGCGAAGTGATGATCTGTCTAGCGCAGGTCGGCAGCCGTGGGGCAACGTTGTCGGGCTAGTTTGACACCAACGCGATGGTGAAGATTAGCTCCGAAAAGTCATTAAAATTTATGGGCACGTGTGTGCGAACAACACACAATACCCTAAGAAAAAACTTCTCCAAAAAGTATGTCCAATATCCCATTCACGAAGAAAGATGAACTCGGGTCGGATTCATTTTCGCGCAGAAAACAGATCCGAAAATTGATGCACTCATCGGACGATTCCCGGAGTTGGAACGGTCGGATCGAGCTGAAATTTTGAGGGGGGGGTAGATATGGGAATTCCGCAGCCGATGAACTGTTGGATCTTCCAAAGGACATCCGAGCTGACTGCTGGACTCCTCGCCCTAAACTCGTCCAGATTCCCGTCCAGATTCGACAGGGCTCCGGTATATCGGAGATCGCCGGAGATTCCTTCATCGGAACGCGATGAAATTTTACAGGGTTGTTCTAGACTCAATTCCGCACAATTCCACTGAAGCAATCGTCAAAGCGATGCTCGAGGAGGCAGGGACGGCGAACACGAATCCGTTGTCCAGAAAAACTGCACAATCGCGCGAGGGCAATGTTGACGTTGAGCCCTCGAGTTCCATGGACGATTTTCCATGATCCCGGATGAGATCGGGGTTGATGATGATGAAGACATCTGTCCGATCTTGACGATCCAAAGAGAAGCCCAGTCCTTGGTCCAGCCAAGGTGACCAGTCGGGCCGGCGATGGAGATGCCGACATCGCAGTTGATCTGCAGGCGAGCCATTGACCCTTCGTCGATCACACAGTGGAACTCTCAATGAAAGCACCAGTGTCGGAGGTAAATCCGGCGGATCTCGGGGTAGGGGGTCCCGAGCTATGGATCTCGGATCGGTGGTTACAGGAACGAAGGAGACGATGTTTACCCAGGTTCGGGCCCTCTTGATGGAGGTGAAACCCTACGTCCTGCTCTTGTTTATATTGATGGAGATGTATCGAGTACAAGCCTGATCTACCTCGAGATCGTAAGTTTTGGTCTAAACCCTAGGGGTGATGATGAATATCATAATCATCTATCGACAAGCCTAGCCTCGGCTTATATAATGTACCAGAGGCCTAGGATAACAAGAGTCCTAGTCAGCTACGCCGGTGGAGAGGAGTCCTTGTCTTGATCACCAAGTCTTGTGGAATCTTCCTCGTATATGTCATGGGCTGCCCGAAGTGGCCCATTAGTGAACCGCCATGGGGGTCCTCGGCCCGACCCACTGGTCGGGAGACGACGTGGTGAGTACCCCCTAGTCCAGGACACCGTCACCAGCCCACCACCACACGCCTCCACACAAACCCCACCCCCCACTTCCCAGCCTCCCTCCCGACCTCCTTCCATGCGCGCCGCTGTGGTGAGCCACCACCAGCGCCGCCACCCTCCTCCTCTCTCTTTGCTGCGCCCCCGCACAAGTCCCCACCTCACTGCGCCCGCACACTCCTCCCCCTGCACCGCCACCCTTCCTCCCCCCCGACCACCACCGCAACCCTCCCGGCGCCAGATCCGGGAGGATCTACATCCCGCGTCGTCGTCCCGCCTGGACCCGGACCGCCGTGGCCCAGCCTTCCTCCGTCCCCCCACCTCCCGTAGACTCGCTGGATCTGCGAGGGGACACCATGTCTTGCGCCGTCCCAGAGCTCAACCGCCATGGATCCGTGCCGCCACAAGCTTTTCGACCCGCCCTGAGCTCCTCCCGTGCAGCTCGGAGATGCTCACCATGCGGTTCGCGGCTCGCGTGCGTGCAGTCCGGCGAGGTCAACGGCCGAGGCCGTGGCGACCACACGCGTCCGCAACAGCGAGATTCCACCCCCCAATGCACTGCAGTTCGGTTTGGTGGGCGCCACCGTCCTCCGACTGGCACGCGTGTAGTGCAGTCCGGTGGCGGGGCAGCCATTCCCGCTGCTCTCCGCCCCTGCTGACGAGGACATATACTAGGGATAGGGTAACAGGCCTGACCTACAGACCCTACCCTAGGACTCCACGCACCTTATACTGGGCCCAGGGCCAGATCAGCAGTCAGGAGTTCTGCGCACTGACATCCACTCGGAGTTCAACGAACCACTCGGGAGGCAGGAGTTCACTCGACCGGCTTGTTTCACTCGGAACACCCGACAGCCACTCGACCAGAGAAGACCAGGAGACTCCAGGAACACAATGGTCGGGACGTGCGCTCGCCTGTATTAATTGTAATCAATGCGCTCGTTACCTGGCGCCCTTAAACCCCCTCTTTAACCCCTGGTAATGGCGGCATTCACGGCGGACACTATATAAGCCACCCCCAGCTCCATTCCAAGGGTTGACAACCTTTGTAATCATACACTCAAGCAATCTAGCTCCTGAGCACCGAGACGTAGGGCTGTTACCTCCACCGCTAAGGGGCCTGAACTCGTAAATCCGAGTGTAACAAATGCGTCATAGGTAGGCTCTGCCCTCTCATCTGTACCCCTACACACTACTGTCAGGGTTGCACCCACGACAGTTGGCGCCCACCGTGGCGCAGGCATCTAGCGACTTCCGGCGTAGTTGCATTTTTTCCATCATCACCATGGTTTCCGGCGGCGGACTGACTCTGGGCGGCGAGATCCGTTTCGGCATCCTCAGCTTCATCGCTGACGATTCGGCGTGGCTCCAGGAAGCCCCGCTGGATGTCGAGGCGCTGCCCGTCCGCGGCGCAGCGCACTTCTGCGCGAGTGCCTTCGGCGTCCTTCTTTGACAACCGTCGAGTCCATATCAGTCGGCCCCTTCGCTCTCCCCCAGCCATCATCGCAAGCGCGCCGGGCGCTCGCGGCTTCAGCGGTGGATCAAGCACGCGGTGGCCCTTCAGGTCGCGGCCTCGCAGATTGCAGCAATCGAGCCCGATGAGCCCACCTTCGATTTGTTCGCTTCCCTGCATGAGTACTCGAAAAGTTTATCCGAGTGCGAGAGCAGCGATCCCGCTGCAGAGGTGCTGATGGCCGATTCCCCGCCCAGTTCGCCTGGGTACGGCTGCGGCGGCGCGGAGAACGGTGACCCATCGCGCGCTGATCTTGGCGGCGGCGGAGACCGTCACGATGACGAGTACTACCCCCGACCTCTCACTCGACAGCAGAGGGAGGAGGTGCAGCACAGAACCGAGCAGACCCTCTAGACGCCCATTATTGGGACGACCCCCGAGGCTCAGGCTTTGGAGGCCGCGCACCTGGCCAACTTGGCTGAGCGCAGTCGTCTGGAGGCGCTCCAGAAATCACTCGACGACCGCGCCCAGCGGCAACATCGGCCCAGTTCCAGTCGGCGGCAGCGGCAGTTGTTCTCTTATGACCAGTCGCAGAATTTCCAAGTATTCCGCACTCCCGTCCAGAATCTGGCGGCGGCCACTCGGATAGCGGATTCCATTGAGCCGTCCCGATTCGAGGCGGGAGAAGGTCTTCGGCAGATCTGAGCCCTGCTCAAGGCGGCTAAGGAGCAAAACTCGGCAGTGTCCCAGTCGCGCAACAGGATTCACAGCAGATCCATCAGGGCTGACACCGTTCAGTCGACCCACAGCCCGGTGTCCCCAAGGAGAAACAGGCACTCGCCTCCACGGTGAAATGACCGAGACCCCCACCGAGACCAGTACTCGGGGCAGGGTCGCAGTCGGAATACGCCTCCGCGGCGTCAAGATGATCGTCGCCGCATGCAGTCGCCCCCCTCCGCGGGATGGCTCGTACGCGCCCCGGCCGTATGACGCCAGGCGCCCTTACGGCAATGATCAGAGGGCCAGCCCTCCCCGCCATGGTGACAGTTATCGCTAGAGAGAACCGGTCGACTATCGTGACCCGCAGTTCAACGCGAGATCCGTTCTCGCTCAGAAGCTGGTTGACAGAGGCAAAGCTCTGAGGGAGAACTTGGACAGAGATCGTCCGAGTGGAAGTGGAGCATTCGTCTCCGGGCCCGAGTGTTTCAGCGGAGCCATCAGGGCCGCCGAGATTCCGCCAAACTTCAGATTGGTGGCTGGAGTAAGCAAGTTCACCGGTGAGTCCAAGCCAGAAACTTGGTTAGAGGATTACCGAGTGGTTGTGCAGATTGGAGGAGGAAATGACTATGTGGCTATGAAGCATTTGCCATTGATGCTGGAAGGGTCCGCCCGTGCCTGGCTTAATCATCTCACTCCGGCCAGCATATACTGCTAGGAAGATTTGGCCCGAGTGTTCATCAAAACATTCGAGGGCACGTGCAAACGCCCGACCGGATTGACTGAGCTGCAGCATTGTGTGCAGAAGCCGAATGAAACCTTGAGGGAGTACATTCAGTGGTGGACAACCTTGCATCATGTGGTGGAGAATGTCACGGAGCATCAAGCAGTCTGTGCCTTCAAGGCAGGAGTCAGATATCGGGAGCTCATCCTGAAATTTGGTCGGTCAGGATCTTTGACCATGAGCCGAATGATGGAGATTGCCACTCGGTATGCGAACGGAGAAGAGGAAGACCGTCTCCGTAATGGCAAAGGGAAAACCGGTGAGCCCAACCCTGGAAATAGTAATCCCAGTCGAAAGCCGAAGTGCAAGGCTGATGGTTCGGCTCAGGCTGAGGCTGCCGCACCGGCCGGCCAAGCCAAAAACAAGGGGAAGGCTAAGGAAAAATGGATCCCGAAGAAAAAGAGAGATCAGTCAGGCCAAGATGTCCTCGATTTGCCGTGTCACATCCACACCAGAAAGGATGAGGAGGGCAATCTGATATTGCCCAAGCATACCACTCGACTGTGCAGACTGTTGATACAACAATTCCGAGAGGGCCAGTCGAGTGAGAAGAGCCCAGAAGACGCTGATGATGGGGACAAAGATGAACCTTTCCCCAGTGTCAACGCAACCCTAATGATCTTTGCAGACGTGGAGAGCAGGAGCCGGTTGAAGGTTATCAACTGATAAGTGAACATGGCCATGCCGGCGACGACAAAGTTTCTGAACTGGTCGAAGACTCCGATCACCTTTGATCAGTCGGATCACCCAGCCTACATTGCCACCCCTGGGCGCCAGGCGCTGGTGGTTGATCCAGTCGTCGGAGGCGTCCAATTGCGCAAGGTGCTCATGGACGGTGGAAGCGGACTGAACATACTGTACGCTGATACTCTGAAAGCGATGGGCATTCTGATGTCCCGTCTCAATGAGAGCAGCATGCAGTTCCACGGAGTGATCCCCGGCAAGAAAGCAAAGTCACTCGGGCAGATCGCCCTGGATGTGGTCTTTGGAGACGACAAGAACTTCAGGAAGGAAAGGCTGACCTTCGAAGTGGTCGACTTCCGCAGCGCCTACCATGCCATCCTTGGTCGGCCAGCCTACGCACGATTCATGGCCTGCCCATGTTATGTGTATCTCAAGCTGAAGATGCCTGGCCCCAAAGGTGTGATCACAGTCACTGGCAGTCGGCAGCGTGCGGAGGAGTGTTTGCAACAAGGGTCCAAGATCACTGATGAACAGATGGCCATGGTGGAGTTGGAGGAGTACAAGAAAAATGCCGATCCGAGTGATCTGCTATGCTCCAAGAAGCCAGCTGCAGAATCTGCATTTCAGTCGGTCGGAGATACGAAGCCTGTACACATCCACCCGGAGGATCCCAATGCTACGCCCACCAACATCTCAACGACACTCGATAGCAAATAGGAAGAAGCGCTCATCCAGTTCCTCCATGAGAACTAGGACATCTTCGCATGGAAACCATCCGACATGTCGGGTGTACCCAGGGAGCTGGCTGAGCACCGTTTGCGAGTCGACCCGAAGGTGAAACCTGTGAAGGAGCACCTTCGTTGCTCTGCTACACAGAAGAGGAAGGCCATTGGCGAAGAAGATGCTCGACTCCTGGCAGCCGAGTTCATCCGTGAGGTGTACCACTCCGAGTGGCTCGCCAACGTCGTCATGGTCCCTAAGAAGGACAAGTCTCTCCGAATGTGCATTGATTTCAAGCACAGCAATCGGGTCTGCCCCAAGGATCATTTCTTTCTCCCCCGCATAGATCAAATCATAGATTCCACCACGGGTTGTGAACGACTGTCTTTTCTGGATGTGTACTCCGGGTACCACCAGATCCGACTGTATGGGCCAAATGAAATAAAAACTGCCTTTATCACCCCATTCGGGTGTTTCTGCTATATCACCATGCCATTCGGTCTTAAAAATGCTGGCGCCACTTTCATGCGTATGGTGCAGAAGTGTTTGCAAAAACAGATCAGCCAGAACATTGAGGCGTACATGGATGACATAGTGGTCAAGTCCAGAAAAGGTTCCGACCTACTGGCTGACCTAGCTGAGACTTTCGCAAATCTGTGGAAGTATGATATCAAGCTGAATCCAGCGAAGTGCACTTTCGGAGTTCCTGGGGGCAAGTTACTCGGCTTCCTCGTTTCCGAACGAGGGATAGATGCCAATCCTGAGAAAATCAGGGCGATTGTATGAATGAAACGTCCAGAACGTCTTCATGATGTACAGAAGCTCACGGGTTGCCTCGCAGCTCTGAGCCGATTCATCTCCCGTCTCGGTGAGAAGGCACTGCCCCTGTACCGATTGATGAAGAAGTCTGACTCGTTCGAATGGACTGTTGAAGCACAAGCAGCGTTTGTTGAGCTCAAAGCCCTGCTTTCCACCCAGCCGGTGCTCGCCGCTCCGAACAGCAACGAACCATTGCTCCTGTACATCGCGGCCACTGGTCAAGTTGTCAGTACCGTCCTCACAGTCGAGCGAGAAGAACAGGGCAAAACTTACAAAGTTCAGCGCCCAGTTTATTACATTTCTGAAGTCCTGACTCCATCCAAACATAGACATCCTCATTATCAGAAGCTCGTCTATGGCATCTATCTAACTGCAAAGAAAGTAGCCCATTACTTCCAAGAACACACCGTGTCAGTCGTCAGCGACGCCCCGCTGTCTGAAATCATGAACGATCGGGATGCGACTGGTCGAGTGGCGAAGTGGGCTATCGAGCTCCTGCCCCTGGACATCAAGTTTGAGGCCAAAAAGGCAATCAAGTCCCAAGCATTAGCTGATTTCTTAGCCGAAAGGACTGAACAGCCACAGCCGACTCAGAGTCACCCGAAACACTAGACCATGTTCTTTGACGGTTCCAAGATGCTGAATGGTTCAGGAGCTGGAGTTGTGTTAGTGTCTCCGAAGGGTGATCGACTCAGATATGTTCTGCAAATTCACTTCGATTCCTCCAACAATGAGGCCGAGTACGAAGCGCTCCTTTACGGTCTACGTATGGCCATCTCACTCGGCGTCCGTCGCCTGATGGTCTACGGGGACTCGGATCTAGTTGTGAACCAAGTGATGAAGGAGTGGGATATCAGAAGCCCTGCCATGACAGGATATTGCAACGCGGTGAGAAAGTTGGAGAAGAAATTTGAGGGTCTGGAGCTGCATCACGTCCCCCGAGCCAAAAATCAGGAGGCGGATGATCTGGCAAAGATCGGGTCCACTCGGAAATCCATACCCAGCAATGTGTTCCTCGAGCATTTACGTTCTCCGATGGTGAAAGAAGATCCCTTCATGGAAGAGCCCCTGCAAGTGGTCGGTCCATCTGATCCGACTGAAGTCGAGGTCCCGCCAATCATTGATTTGGTCATGGAGATCCTAGCAATCATGCCCGAGTGGACGGTGCCTTACATCGCATACCTGCTCAGGCAGGAGCTTCCAGAAGATGAAGCCGAGGCCCGCCAGATTGTTCGCAATTCCAAAGCCTTTACAGTGATGGGTGATCAGTTATACAGAAAGAGCGTCACCGGTGTGACTCGGCACTGCATCTGTCCAGAGGAAGGTCGATTGATCCTGGAGGAGATTCACTCGGGAACTTGTGGACACCACGCGTCCTCTCGGACAATCGTGGCTAAAGCTTACCGAGCCGGCTTCTTCTGGCCACGTGCCAATGAAGCTGCGCAGGAGATAGTCCAACACTGCGCCGGGTGCCAGTTCTATGCAAACTTATCGCACAAGCCTGCGTCTGCTCTGAAGACAATTCCACTCGTCTGGCCGTTTGTAGTCTGTGGACTTGACATGGTGGGACCCCTCCGGACAGGGGCGAGTGGATTCACCCACTTGCTGGTCGCAGTCGACAAATTCACCAAATGGATTGAGGCCAAACCCATCAAGAAGTTAGACTCTCGTACAACGATCAAATTTATGAAGGAGATAGTCTTCAGATATGGCGTGCCCCACAGCATTATCACTGACAACGGCTCAAACTTCGACTCGGAAGAGTTCAGGGCGTTCTGTGCCGCACAAGGCACTCGAGTCGACTATGCATCCGTGGCGCACCCGCAGTCGAATGGACAGGCTGAGAGAGCAAACGGAGTGATCCTTCAGGGGTTAAAGCCGCGACTCATGCGCGATTTGGAGCACGCGGCTGGAGCCTGGGTCACCGAGTTGCCATCAGTTCTTTGGGGCTTGAGGATGACCCCCAATTGGTCTACAAATCGTACTCCCTTCTTCATGGTGTACGGAGCTGAAGCCGTCTTGCCGAGTGACCTGCTTCACAATTCACCCCGAGTGGAACTATACTCAGAAGCTGAAGCTGAACAGGCATGGCAGGACGCAGTTGATCTCCTGGAGGAAGAGAGAGAGAGATGGCTCTTATCCGCTCGGCAACTTATCAGCAAGATCTACGACGATTTCACAGCAGACACGTCCGAAGTCGGACCTTTCAGGAAGGAGATCTTGTGCTTCGAGTGGATCAGCAGCGACCTCACAAGCTCGCTCCTGCGTGGGAAGGTCCCTTTATCGTGTCAAAGGTTCTGCACAACGGGGCATACCACCTGTACAACCTTCAGAAGCAAGCAGACGAGCCCCGTGCTTGGAATGCGGATTTGCTGTGACGTTTTTATACTTGATGTCGAGATGTAATAAAAGTACTCGAGTGATGTTTGATGAATAAAAGCATGACTTTTCCAGTTCCACATTGAGTTCACTCGTACGCATTCTCTGTCTTACAACCCCCAGTGGGTGTACGCCTTTCAACTTGGCTGCGAACCAGCTTTCGCCCAAGTTAAAAACCTACTCCGAGTGAAGAGCGTTCCTCTCACTCGGGGGCTTGGCCGCGAACCAGCTTTCAGCCAAGTTAAAAACCTACTCCGAGAGAAGAGCGTTCCTCTCACTCGGGGGCTTGGCTGCGAACCAGCTTTCACCCAAGTTAAAAACCTACTCAGAGTGAAGAGCGTTCCTCTCACTCGGGGGCTTGGCTGCGAACCAGCTTTCGCCCAAGTTAAAAATCTACTCCGAGTGAAGAGCGTCCCTCTCACTCGGAGGCTTGGCTGCGAACCAGCTTTCGCCCAAGTTAAAAACCTACTTCGAGTGAAGAGCGTTCCTCTCACTCGGGGGCTTGGCTGCGAACTAGCTTTCGCCCAAGTTAAAAACCTACTCCGAGTGAAGAGCGTTCCTCTCACTCGGGGGCTTGGCCGCGAACCAGCTTTCGCCCAAGTTAAAAACCTACTCTGAGTGAAGAGCGTTCCTCTCACTCGGAGGCTTGGCTGCGAACCAGCTTTCGCCCAAGTTAAAAACCTACTTCGAGTGAAGAGCGTTCCTCTCACTCGGGGGCTTGGCTGCGAACGAGCTTTCGCCCAAGTTAAAAACCTACTCCGAGTGAAGAGCGTTCCTCTCACTCGGGGGCTTGGCCGCGAACCAGCTTTCGCCCAAGTTAAAAACCTACTCCGAGTGAAGAGCGTTCCTCTCACTCGGGGGCTTGGCCGCGAACCAGCTTTCGCCCAAGTTAAAAACCTACTCCGAGTGAAGAGCGTTCCTCTCACTCGGGGGCTTGGCCGCGAACCAGCTTTCGCCCAAGTTAAAAACCTACTCCGAGTGAAGAGCGTCCCTCTCACTCGTTGGCTTGGCCGCGAACCAGCTTTCGCCCAAGTTAAAAACCTACTCCGAGTGAAGAGCGTTCCTCTCACTCGGGGGCTTGGCTGCGAACCAGCTTTCGCCCAAGTTAGAAACCCACTCCGACTGAAGAGCCTCCCTCTCACTCAGGGGCTTGGCTGCAAACCAGCTTTCACCCAAGTTAAAAAGTGATCCCGAGTGGAGAGCGTTCCTCTCACTCGGGGGCTTAGCTGCGAACCAGCTTTCGCCTAAGTTAAAACCCACTCCAATGATTCAAAAGACTCGAAAGAAAGCATTCAGATGACTTGAGCAGTTCGAAAGCAAACATGAGTACGTGGGCCCAAAGCCCGTAAGAGTTTAACGAATACAGTTCCACTCGGCATACCTAGGATAATGGGTAGAAATTTAAGTTTTTTTTCTCACGCCCCACTAGGGCTGGCTGGCTCGACGAAGTCGTCCAAGTCTATGCCGTCTGCAATCCGAGTGGCAGCCTCTATGAACGTCTCCACGAAGTCTTCAAACTTGAGTTTCTTCGTGTTGGCGACTTGGAGAGATTTCAGCTTTTCTTCCTTGGCGTCCTTGCAGTGCACTCGGACGAGGGAGAGCGCCACATCGGCCCCGCAGCAAGCAGCCGACTTCTTCCACGCTTGCACTCGGCTGGGAATCTCGTTGAGGCGAGTCATCATCGCTTCCAGATCGGTGTCGAGGGTGTCTTCAGGCCATAGCTCCTTGTCGATTCTCGTGAGTGCACCCCGCAAACGGATGATGTACCCTTGGACGTCTTCAATGCGAGATTCGACCCGCAGGACACCTAGAGCAGCCTTGTCACCGACGAGTGACCTAGAAGGATCCAGATCCCTCTCGATTCTGTCAGTTTCTAGCTCGAAGTCTCGGCAGTACTCTGCGGACAAGAAAATAGGAGAGTTGAAGATCAGCATGCATGAAGTTCACTCGGATAAAAGTTCACTCAGGTGTTACGGGTTACCTGCAAGCTTGGTGTACATTTCCTCCGTGAACTCTTCTATGTACCTTTCCAGAGCGTTCTTCTTCTCAATCAGCTGGGTGATCTTCTCGTTCAGAGTCTTCTTCTCTTGCTCATAGACTTCCGCCTGGGCCTTGAGCTTGCTGTCCCACTCGGTCTGCTGCTTCCTGAGCTCGATCACCTCCTTCTTCAGCAACTTGTTCTCTCCTTCAAGCTTCTCGAGTGAGGCCAGCTTCTCTTCGGTGGCTTTGGTCTTTTCCTTTGCTAATTTCTGCGCTCCCGCCAGCTCGTTGTCCTTGTTCTCGAGTGCCTGCTTCATAGTTTCTAAAGAGACAGAGGTTCTGAGCCGCACTTGGAGTCGATGGTTTTCACTACGCACATCTGTTCTAGTGAAGTCACTCGGTTCAAAGAATGGAAAAAGGTGAAAGCAGAATGCTCAGTAATTGAGGCTTACCTCCCATGGTCTTGAGCTCTGCTTGAGCGCGCGTTGTGTCCCTTCTCTCCACCTCCAAATCCAGTCGGAGCTGGGCTGTCTCCTTCTCCAGTGCCACGTACTGAATCCCAAGCTCGCAAGTTTTCTGAAACACAAGAAAGAGCAGATCAGTTAACGTTAATAAATATTCCGAGTAGCCAAAGACCAGTGCTCCTGGAAGGAACAGGCTTGACCAGTATCAGATCCTGAAGTACCCTCTATCAGGGAGGAGCAAGCTTGACCAGTATCAGATCCTAAAGTACCCTTTGTCAGGGAGGAACAAGCTTGACCATTATCAGAATAAAAGTTCTAAGACTCCCGCCGACTGCCCGTAGTCGACGACAGTCTCGGGGACTACACCCAGTGGGTGCACTCAGCGTGCCCCCACTGGAACGGTATCCACTCGGAACAGTCCGCCCAATCCGAGTGATGGCCAAACACAAAAAAAAGCAAGACAAAAAGTTCTAAGACTCCCGCCGACTGCCCGCAGTCGACGGGAGTCTCGGGGACTACACCCAGTGGGTGCACTCACGTGCCCCCACTGGAATGGTATCTACTCGGAACGGTCCGCCCGATCCGAGTGATGGCCAAACAAAAAACAAAAAACAACAACAACAACAACATAACAGGTTTTAAGTTCTAAGACTCCCGCCGACTGCCTGCAGTCAACGGCAGTCTCGGGGACTACACCCAGTGGGTGCACTCAGTGTGCCCCCACTGGAACGGTATCCACTCAGAACGGTCCTCCCGATCCGAGTGACGGCCAAACAAAAAAAACACCCATTGGGTGTACCGGATATTTTCCGACTGAAATTCCTACTGAAGAAAAATGACTTGGAGATCAACTTACAAGGGTACTTACTCGAACGTTCTCCTGGAGGGCAGCACTGGCATCGTATGCCAGCTTGCTAGCTGTGCTAATCTCCTTGAGTTGTTGGGTCATCAGCTATGCCTGGATCATTGCCTCCTTGCTAGCTCCAGTTTGGTCCTCCGGCACCTTGTACAGACTGAAGATATTGACGAGAGGAGTCAGAACCGAAGCCAGAGCAGTCGACGGAGCCACGGCAGAACTAGCTCCAGCCTGAGAAGAACCCTGCCCCAGAGGCACGGTCACGGCAGGTGCAGGGGGAACTTGAAGCACTTTGCTCGGCGGCGTCCTCCGCGTGGTAGTCTGAGAAGCAGTCGGAGCTGCGGTCCCCTTCTCGGTGTCCTTCCGCGGCGGCTCTTCATCGTCGTCCCCGACGTGGATGACCTCTGCAAGCACTACATTCACTCGACGCAATCAGTCGCAGTGCACAATTCAATCGGATGAAGACATTTCAGTCGAATGACAGACTGAAGTAAAAGTGAAGTCGTTGTTACCTTTTCGAGAAGTGGCCGCGTCTGCCGACTCGGCTTCGGTGCGGTCCCCATCAATCTGCATGGGAGACGTCGTCGAGGTTGCAGCACTGGTTCATAAGATTCACTCGGTCAGAAGAATTCCGAAAGTTGACGAAGACAGAAAATAAATGCGTGGCACTTACGTTGAGGCGACGGGCACGGTGACCTTGATCCTCGGCAGAGGCTTCTGAGGCTTGGGGGAAGCAATCTTGAGCTGCTTGGCGGTCTTCTCCGTCGGTTCCGGTGTCGGTGTCCGAGTGCGCTTCGGAGCCTTCGCACACGGAGCCGCCGCCTTCCCCGAGTCAGCACTCGGATCGTGAGTCTGTTTAGAGCAGCGCTCAGAGCGCAACTCTGGAGACTGGGAAGACTCGTCCTCATCACTCCCTCCTGATTCGTCGCTTTCATCCAAGATATCTTCCACATAACTGTCCTCGGCGCTGCCATGTTCACTTTCCACGTCCCCGGCGAGGTGTTCGCCATTCGGCTTAGGCGAAAGCATCTTCTGGAACTCCTGCAAGACACGAAGAGTGTAAACAGCCAGTTCAGTCAGTTCACTCGGATTATTAAGTTCACTCGGATTATTAAGTTCACTCGGATAATTTGCACATGAGTAATTCACTCAGAAATGGGTGTCATACCTGCAATGGTTGGTTATTGGCGTCGTAGGGCGGGACCCGTCTCGACCCCCGCGGATTGTCGCGCGCGCCGGTGATGCACTTGAGCCACTCTTTCACGGTCTTCTCATCGATGTCCTCCGGGTGCACTCGAGTCGAGTCGTCAGTGCCAGTATACTGCCACATCGGGTGAGCTCACTCCTGCAGCAGCTGGATTCGTCGACTGAGGAAGACCTCCAGCAAATCCAAACCCGTCAACCCGCCCTGGACCAGGCTGACTACCGCAGTTACCAAGATCCCCACGTCGGTCTTCTCCTCCTTGTCCACCGTCAGGGATGGAGGCACATTGACTCTCTCAAATGTATAAGGGGGGAGACCAGTTGACGAGCCAACACAAGGGACGTCGTTACAATAAAACCAAGTCGACTGCCAGCCCCTAACTGAGTCGGGGAAAGTCATCGCGGGAAAAGCGCTCCTACCCCGCATCTGAATACCCAAGCCGCCGCACAGCTGGGTCACATGGGTTCTCTCCCCCTCGGGGTTGGCCTTTTTGACCGACTGAGAATGGCACGTGAAGATGTGCTTGAATAACCCCCAATGCGCGGACAACCCAGGAAGTTCTCACACAAGAAAATGAATGCGGCAAGATACACTATGGCATTCGGAGGCAGGTGGTGAAGCTGGGTGCCGAAAAAGTTCAAAAAACCACGAAAAAGGGGTGGGTGGCATGGAGAAACCTCGCTCCACGTGTGTGGTGAGGAGCACTCGCTCTCCGGGGCGCGACGCGGGCTCGATCTCCCCTTCCTCCGGCAGTCTCCACGTCCTGTCGCGGATCAGCCCGTCTACGACGAGCCCGCTGATGTCGTCGACCATGGTGGTCGGCGGAAGCCAGTTGCCTTGGATCCACCCACGCGGGGGCGCGGCTCGGGAGCTCAAAGCCTTCTTCCCCTTTGCTGCCTTCTTGGCCCGCTCCAGCTTCGCCGTCTTGTCCTTCGCCATCGCCGTGGAGCGCTCCGGCGCCGCAATGGGATCGCGCAGAGTGCAGTGCAGGAGCATAGATTGGGAGATTGGAAGAGACGAGGAGGAGGGGATCTGGCTCTCTCCCCCTCTCCGACGCGACGGCTTCTTATATCACCGCCCGCTCCGCTCCCCAATCCGCGCCACTGATTCGCGGGCCCGTGGATCTTCTCAAATCTCGCTGGCAGAGTTGCAGCTATACGTGGTGAAAAGTGGGGGGAAAATCGAGGCGTCACGCCCCACTTTCCCCACTCACCGCGCCGTGACCGTTCGCGCGCGCTCTTATCCGATTTCAAATCCCGCAAGATCCGGATCCCAGCGATCCGATTGCTCACCTTTGAAGACCTTCCATAAACGCTCGGATCTGTTCCGTCACTCAGATGGAGATTACTCATTTCACTCGGATGGAGACTTCCCATTCCATTCGGATGGAGACTTTCACTCGGGCGTCATATGGTCCAGAATCCGTCAAGGTGCTACATGGAGACAAGGCCGTCTAAAGACCAGTAATAGTTCTTGAGCGCCCCCGTAGCGCTCAACGCACCTGGGAATTCGCCTTGGCTCGACCCGCTCAACCTCGACCGATTTGAGGGCTAATGACGAGGACATATACTAGGGATAGGGTAACAGGCCTGACCTACAGACCCTACCCTAGGACTCCACGCGCCTTATACTGGGCCCCAGGGCCAGATCAACAGTCAGGAGTTCTGCGCACTGACATCCACTCGGAGTTCAACGAACCACTCGGGAGGCAGGAGTTCACTCGACCGGCTTGTTTCACTCGGAACACCCTACAGTCACTCGACCAGAGAAGACCAGGAGACTCCAGGAACGCAATGGTCGGGACGTGCGCTCGCCTATATTAATTGTAATCAATGCGCCCGTTACCTGGCGCCCTTAAACCCCCTCTTTAACCCCTGGTAATGGCGGCATTAATGGGAGGACTGGCGGACACTATATAAGCCACCACCCAGCTCCATTCCAAGGGTTCGCAACCTTTGTAATCATACACTCAAGCAATCTACCTCCTGAGCACCGAGACGTAGGGCTGTTACCTCCACCGCTAAGGGGCCTGAACTCGTAAATCCGAGTGTAACAACTGCACCGTAGCTAGGCTCTGCCCTCTCATCCGTACCCCTACACACAACTGTCAGGCTTGCACCCACGACACCTGCTACCGTTGACGGAGCGGCCTCCAACCGGCCGTCGAAGCGCCTAGTGTTGATCCCCGTGGGTCTCCCTCCTGTCCTCCACTTCTGATGGATCTGGTTCATCTTGGATTCGCAGGAGATACAATTGCTCCTCCCGTGCAGTTCGCTGACCTCCATTCCTTCGTTTTTTCTTGTGCAGCTCGGCGGCGTGCCACGTGCAGTTCGCTGCTCATCACCATCCAGGCAAAACACGCAAGCGTCGAGATTGTTCTTGCAGTTCACCATTTTGACTTTGGGAGGAAAACACCCACTGTAGTTTGGTATATCATGTTCTTGCGGTTTGGATTGCTGCTTTTTTGCTGGAGAGCAATGAACATCAAAAAGAAAAGAAAGGAAAAAAAGTGAACTGCGCTCCTGGGCGACCAGTGCGGATCACTGCAGCAACGACGCCGGTGCCCTGGGCTCCAAGCCCGGCGGTTCACTTCTCCCCGACGAGAGGCTCACTTGTCTCCACCGCGAGCAAAAAGTGTGGTGTTCACTCATGTAGCTCAGTACTACAGTAGTTCACTAGTGAAAATTATAGAAAGGAAAAAACGCATGAATGCAGTACACTCGTGCACAAAACACTTTGAATTTCTACTGCGAATTTTTTTTGTAGAAAAATGCATGTAGTTCACTTCACCGTCGCGTGGCGGTTCAGTTTTTTCGAATACGCGGTTCACTGGTTGCATTTTTTGTACGAAGATCAGTCTTTCAACCTTTCATCGTGTGCAAATCAGAAAAACACATAAAAAAATATAGAAAAAATAATGTTGTTCACTCGGCCATGTCATGCAGTGTTAAAAAAAGCATTGCAGTTCACTACAAGGAAAACTCAAAAAACTCAGAGAAAAAGAAGAGGGAAATGCAGTGCAATCCGGCCTTAAAAAAGTCCACTTCAAAGAACTCTGCGGGTGCACTTTTATTTGAAAATTATGTATTCAAAAAAGTTTGTGCTGTTCACTTTCTTGTTCGATTGAAAAAGTTTGAATACGGACACAATTTGACACAAATTGATGTGGTTCACTTGCCCTCGTCTCTGTGGTTCACTCTTGTTCATAAAAAAGTTAGAAAAATGACAACAAAAAACTCATGCGATTCACTTTCGGTAGTGTCACCATTCACTTTCCATACTGTCGTGGTCCACTTACGCACAATGTGAAGTGCAGAAAAATTGTTAAGAAAATGAAAAAAAGTAATGCGGTTCACTTAAACTTATGTCGCGGTTCACTTCTTCTTCGATGTGATCTGCACCCACCTCGTGCACTCGCCTCTTATCACAAAAACAGTAATAGGAAAATGCATGCAATCCTCTCTGTCCGACATTGCAGTGCAGTTTTCTGTCTGATTCAGTTCACTTCGTCAATTTTGGGTCCGCGAAAAACAGAGTGTCCGCATTTCGGTAAAATCAAAACTCCTCTTAAACCGTAAGGAATTAGAGAGAGTGTTCTACATGAAAAAGTTGCGCCTCATCGATATCTTCCCAACAGCGTATCATTTGAATCATTCCGACCAGCGGTTTGTAAAAATTCGTGAAAAAATGCCACTGCCACCCGTCATCCGCTGCACCATTTTCAAAATTAATTTAAAACCGTAAGGAATCTCAAAAACATTTCTACATATGAAAGGTGTGCCTCGTCCGTAGCTTTCTAACGGCGTATCACACGCCTTGTTTCGACAAACGGTTAAAAAACTGGAGTGAAAACAGTACTGAAAAATTGCAAAAACTTGAAAAAATAGAATTCCCCGGTTTTTAAAAAACTAGAAGTTCAAAATAAAATAACTAAGTGGTTCAATGTTCATTAAAAAATCTAGGATTTTAACATTTAAAAAACTCAGATATCCGTTGTTATTAAAGAACCAACCATGAAGTTCAAATTGAAAACATAGTCAAATTCCATGTTTGTCTTAAAATAAAAAACAAATCTTTACTGAAAAACAAAAAAATGTGAAGTTCAAATTTTAAAAACATAGAAGTCCAAAGTTTATTAAAACCTAGGATCTACAAGTTCAAAAAATAAAACAAAAAAACTAACGTCATTTTGGACATTTTTAAAGACAACTCTTTAACAAAAAACAAAAAATGAAGGTGTTTGATGTTTATAAAAAACTCAGATATTCCCCAATACTAAAGATTAAACCAAGAAGTTCAAATTTAAAAAACGGAGTAGTTCAATGTATATAAAGAACTCAGTTTTTTCTCGTTACTAAAGAATAAAACCAAGAAGTTCAATTTTAAAAAGTGGAGCAGTTTGATATTTATTTAAAAACTTGGATTTTTTCCGGTTTCTAAAGAATAAAACCAATAAGTTCAATTCAAAATAAGTAAGAAGTTCAATGTTCCTAACAAAACTCCAATTTTCATATTTCAAACATACAGAAAGGAGTTCAAATAAAAAATTTAGAGCGGTTCAATGTCTATAAAAAACTCAGGTTTTTTTGTTAATAAAAGCAAAACAAAGATAAGTTCAAATTGATAACTGCCAGAAGTTCACGTACTGCATGGTGCGCATTTCATATGAGAAAAAAGAATAAAAAAGGCAAAGTCTAAATTTTTTTTGCTAGAAGTTCAGGTGCTCGGCCCGGGAAAGTTCAAAAATTCTTGTGAGGGAAGTTCATCGTGTATTTAGATGTCCGAAACACATAAAAAGATGTTGTTTGGGTGTTTTAAAATAATACTCTCAATCCAGATAGAAGTTCAAAGTGATAACCGCCGGAAGTTCACGTACTGTACGGTGTGCATTTCGTATGAGAAAAAAAGAATAAAAAGAGAAAGTCTAAAAATTTTGTTGCTAGAAGTTGAAGTGCTCGGCCTGGGAAAGTTCAAAAATTCTTGTGAGAGAGGTTCAAAAATAAACCTAGAGGTTCAAAACTTAAACAACACAGAAGTTCAATTTTTTTTTGAGATCAGAAGTTCGATTTTTTTTAGGTAAACAAGATGGTCAAATTTACAAAACCAAGAAGGTCAAATTTAATAAACGAATTTTCCTCGTTTCTAAAAAAACCTAGAAGTTCAAATAAAAATAACGGAGTGTTTCGATGCTTACTACAAACTACTGAGATGTTTTTAATTACTAAAGGAAATAAAACCTGAAAATGAGATTTTCTCGTTAAAAAAAAACCTAGAAGTTCAATTTTAAAATGCAGAGTAGTTTGATATTAATTTAATAACTTGAATTTTTTTCGGTTACTAAAGAATAAAAACTAGAAGTTTAATTGAAAAAGTGAAGCAGTTAGATATTAATTTAAAAACTCAGATTTTTCCGGTTACTAAAGAATAAATCAATAAGTTCAATTCGAAATAACAAACAAGTTCGATGTTTCTAACAAAACTACAATTTTCATATTTCTAAAAAATACACAAAGAAGTTCAAATAAAAAAGTTAGAGCGGTTCGATGTCTATAAAATGTCAGTTTTTTTGTTACGAAAACGAAACCGAGAGAAGTCCAAATTTATAACTGTCGGAAGTTCACGTACTGCAAGGTGTGCATTTCGTGTGGGGAAAAAAGAAGAAAAAGGCAAAGTCTAAAAAATGTGTTACTAGAAGTTCAAGTGCTCGGCCTGGGAAGTTTAAAAATTCTTGTGAGAGAGGTTCACCATGTATTCAACAACTTTCCAAACGATATATCGTATGCTCTATTCCAAAGGGTATATCATATGCTCTTTTCCAAAAAAACGGTTAAAACAAATTGGTGTATGTTGTTCGAAACGAAAGTTTAACCATATTAGAAAAAGTTGTGTCTATTCAACAGGTTTCTAAAAGGTATATCATTTGTGCAACTCTGACAAACGGGTGAGGAATTACGAACAAAAATACGTGACAGAAGTTCAACGTTAAAACAATGAGCAGTTCAACTACTACACGGGATGCGTTTTCACAAGAGAATAAAAGAAAACAAAAATAAAAGCCTAAAAGTGTTGTTGCAAGAAGTTCACGTGCTTCTCCCTGCATGGTTCAAAATTTCTAGTGAGAGAAGTCCGTCATTCATTTACATGTTAAAAAAAAGGCAAAACAACATTGTTTTTTGCCTTTTTTAAAACTGCTCGCAAACGGCAACGAATTTGTGACAACTATCTACATGAAAAAGTTGCCCCTAATCATTAGCTTTCCAACGATATATTATATGGTTCATTCCAATGAACGGTTTAAAAGTTTCATGTATACCGTTAAAAACAAGTTTTTGTGTATTCAAAAAAATATCTTGAACCGTCGCGAATATGAAAAAATGATGAACACATGGAAGATGCGCGTTTTCAACAGCATTCCATCGATATATCATTCGCTCAATTCCGACAAGTGGTTGGGAAGTTACGGGCAAAAAACAGCACGTGAAAAACAGAGTGAAGTTCAAGCTGAGATGTACGAGAAGTCCAACTTCTTCATAGAGTACAGTTTCGAAGAATCTGTGTCGCGATGAAGGCAGAACGCATGATCTCGCCGTTTTCAAAATAACATAAAAACGGCAGGGAATTAGAGAAAACTTTCTATATGAAAAAGTTTCGCATTTTCCATAGCTTTCCAACGGTATATTATTTGCCCCATTCCGATGAAGTTTATGAAAATTACAGCCAAAAGACAATTTCGGCCATATTCAAAATTGACATAAAACCATAAAAAATTAGGAGAAACATTCTATACATGAAAGTTTCGCATTTGTTCAAGCTTTCCAACGCCATATCGTTTGCTGCATTCCGACTTACCATTTAAAAATTGACATGAAAATACCATCTCGGCGGAACTTCAGCCGTTTTCTAAATTACATTTAAACTGTATAAAATTAGGAAAAACTTTCTATATGAAAAGAAGCGCATTTTCATAAGCTTTCCAACGCCGTATCATTTGCCTCAATCGGATTAGCCGTTTTCAAATGGCGCCAAAAATACGAGCTTGGCTCTTCGGTTTGAAAAATTCCGCCATTTGTGAAATTGCTCTTTAACCGTAGGGAATTTGGGAAAACTTTCTATACGTGGAATGAGCAGATTTGCAGCAGCTTTCCAATGCCGTATCATTTGCCTCATTCCGATAAACGGTTTAGAAATGGGCTCAAAAATACGATTTACGTTTTTTTGTGTGAAGAAAAATGGTTTTCAAAACTGCTCTTAAACCGTTTAGATTTTGACAAAAATTCAACTTAGGTCGTGACCCTTGTGTCCATAGCTTTCCAATGGTATATCGCAAGCCTCATTTGGACAAAGTTAGCGGAAGTTCAGCCTGTCACCATGTGAAGTTCAGGTCGAACAACTCAGGCAGTTCAACTTAGAATATATATATATATATATATATATATATATATATATATATATATATATATATATATATATATATATATATATATATATATATATATATATATATATGCATGTTTCCATCTATCCGTGTCTCTTGTTTATGTGTGTGTTTTGCCGGTTGGCGGCTCGCCCTTGCTCCTTCCTTCGACCTTTTACTTGCGCCCAGCCGGTCTGTAGCTGGGACGGGGAGTCGGACTTGAAAGAGAGCGCATAGTATTTAGGTTCTTAGGACGTGAGCGCAAGCGAACCACCCACTAGGTCGGCTGGCTGCAGGCGGCGAAGCCGGCTAGAGCGCAGCCGGTCTGTGCAGCGACGAGTGAAAGTGAGGGCCGGGTCGACCGAGCCGGACACTCCTCCATAGCCTTTTTTTCATGTGGGGGGCACTTTCGGCCTTTGGCTCTTGCCAGCCGGACAGCTGGGTGCCGGACTGTGGCTTGCGGCGAAGAGAGGGCTTTAGGCGGTGCACACGCTACTTAGCCGACTGTGGAAAAGCAAGGCGCGGGCTAGCCGGCGAGCCCCCGAGCCCCTGATCCGGACGTGCCGACCCGGCAGGAGGGAGGCGTATGCGTTTCAAGTGCGCAAGAGATAAAAAAACTCGATAGAGATTAAAAGGTAGCCCCCGAGTGTCATTCGGGGGACCTGCTGATTTCATTAACTTCAAAAGGTAGCGATACATACATACACTGGTTCGACTGTAAAATGGGCAGAGGAGCTCTGCGTTCCAAGGTCGTTCCATCTCCTCGCCGGAGGCGTTTCTCTTGCACTTGTTCGCCTTCTGCGTGTCGATGAGGTAATACGCGTTGTTGCGCAAGGCCTTGCTTATGATGAAGGAGCCCTCCCACGGGGAGGACAGCTTGTGCTGGCCGGCTGTCCGCTGGACCAGCCGAAGCACGAGGTCGCCCTCACGGAATGCGAGGGGTTTGATCTTCTTGCTGTGGTAGTGGCGCAGGTTCTGCTGGTAGATGGCTGACCGGCTAAGGGCCAGCAGGCGCGCCTCCTCGAGGAGGTCGATGCCGTCTTCGTGCGCGGCCTTTGCTTCCGCCTCCATGTACAGGGTGACCCGAGGCGAGTCGAACTCGATGTCCGTGGGGATGACCGCTTCAGCCCCGTAGATGAGGAAGAAAGGGGTGAAGTCGGTTGACCGGTTCGGCGTGGTTCGGAGGCTCCATAGGACAGCCAGCAGCTCGTCGATCCAGCTACCGGGTGAACGTACGAGCGGCTCGACGAGCCGGGGCTTGATGCCGGATAGGATGAGGCCGTTTGCCCGCTCCGCCTGACCGTTCGGCTGGGGGTGCGCAACGGAGGCCAGGTCAAGCCGGATGCCGGAGACGGAGCAGTAACGAGCCAGAGCGCCCTTGGCGAAATTGGTGCCGTTGTCGGTGATGATGCTGTTGGGGACGCCGTAGTGGACTCTGATGTCTTTGATGAACTTGACGGCTGTGGGACCGTCGAGCTTCTTGATCGGTGTTGCCTCGATCCACTCGGTGAACTTGTCGATGGCCACCAACAGATGCGTCATGCCGCCTCGAGCGGTCTTGAATGGTCCCACCATGTCGAGGCCCCAGACGGCGAAGGGCCACGTGATGGGGATGGTTTGGTGAGCCAAAGCCGGCTGGTGGCTCCTAATACGTCTCCAACGTATCTATAATTTATGAAGTACTCATGCCATGTTTACAACAATTTTATATGGTTTTGGAATGATTTGAATGGAACTAACCCGGACTGACGCTGTTTTCAGCAGAAGTACCGTGGTGTTGTTTTTTGTGCAGAAATAAAAGTTCTTGGAATTGGCTGAAAATTTACGGTTATTTTTGATGGACCAAAAGAGACCCCCAAAGCTTCCAGGAAGGACCAAAAGCCTCACGAGGAAGCGACAAGCCTGGGGGGCGCGCCCTCCCCCCTGGCTGCGCCTAGCAGGCTTGTCGCTCCCTCGTGGGCCCAACTGACCTGATTCCAACGCCAAAAATTCCTATAAATATAGAAAACCCTAGAAGGGAGACGAGAACTTCCACGCCGCCGCCGCAAGCCTCTGTACCAAAGCGATCTCATCGGAAGCCTTGTTCCGGCACTCTGCCGGAGGGGGAAATCATCGCCGGAGGCCATCTTCATCATCCCGGCTGTCTCCATGACGAGGAGGGAGTAGTTCACCCTCGGGGCTGAGGGTATGTACTAGTAGCTATGTGTTTGATCTCTCTCTCTCTCTCTCTCTCTCTCTCTCTCTTGTGTTCTTGATTTGGCACGATCTTGATGTATCACGAGCTTTGTTAATATAGTTGGATCATATGGTGTTTCTTCCCTCTCTATCCTTGCTGTGATGAATCGAATCTTTCCCTTTGAGGTTTCGTTATTGTCAGATTGAATACTTTGGATTTGAGAACACTTGATGTATGTCTTGCATGTGGATACCCGTGGTGACAATGGGGTATTCTATTGATTCACTTGATGTATGTTTTGGTAATCAACTCACGGATTCCCGTGACCTTGGGGTAATCTAGGCATATGGGTTGGTACACGTTTTCATCTTCCTTTTCTCCGATAGAAACTTTCTGGTACTCTTTGAAGTTCTTTGTGTGGATTGAATATTATGAATCTGAAGTTGTTTGATGCATATCGAATAATCAACTCACGGATACTTGTGGTGACATTGGAGTATCTAGGTGACATTAGAGTTGGTTGATGTGTATCATATGGTGTTATTTTAGTACGAACTCTAGGGCTGTTTGTGACACTTATAGGGATGGCTCAATAGATTGATCGGAAAGAATAACTTTGAGTTGGTTTCGTACCCTACAACAATTTCTTTCTTATGTTCTCCGCTAATAGGAACTTTGGAGTGATTCTTTATCGCACGATGAGGGATTGTTATATGATTCAATTATGTTAGCATTGTTGAGAGATTGCACTGGTGAAAGTATGAACCCTAGGCCTTGTTTCCAAGCATTGCAATACCGTTTGTGCTCACTTTTGTTACTTGCTACCTTGCTGTTTTTATTATTTCAGATTACAAAAACCTATGTCTACTATCCATACTACACTTGTATCACCGTCTCTTCGTCGAACTAGTGCACCTATACAATTTACCATTGTATTGGGTGTGTTGGGGACACAAGAGACTCTTTGTTATTTGATTGCAGGGTTGTTTGAGAGACACCATCTTCATCCTACGCCTCCCATGGATTGATAAACCTTAGGTCATCCACTTGAGGGAAATTTTCTACTGTCCTACAAAACTCTACGCTTGGAGGCCCAACAGAGTCTACAAGAATAAAGTTGCGTAGTAGACATCAAGCTCTTTTATGGCGCCGTTGCCGGGGAGGTGAGTGCTTGAAAGTATATATTTAGATCTTGCAATCGAATCTTTTAGTTTCTTGTTTTATCACTAGTTTGGCTTATAAAATAAAACTACAAAAAAATGGAATTGAGGTTGCCTCAAATACTTCATCTATATAATGTGTTTCTTGAAAATGATGGATTGGAAAATTGTGCTCAATTGTTAGAGGAAGAATTTAATAAAATGCTTAATGTGAGTTCTTTGAATGATGAGCATGATTGCAATGTTATTAGTATGCTTTCTATGAATATCCATGATGCTAATGATATGCAAAACCATAAGCTTGGGGATACTATGTTTGATGAAGATGATATTTTTAGTCCCCCAAATTTTGATGAGCAAATTTATTATGTTGAAAGCATGCCTCCTATTTATGATGATTATATTGATGAAAGTGGGTTTGGAAGAGTGTCAACTTTAGGCAATAATTATCCCACTATTTTGGAGGGTGTTCAATCTTATTATAATGATAAAAGTGGATTTTGGAGAGGTCATGACTTTATTTAATGATGATTCCACTATTTTGGAAGAGGTTTCAATTGATTATGAAAACAAAGTTGCTACCTATGATGATTATGGTGATGACATGTATGTTATAAAGAGTAATGACAACCATAAAAATTGTCATCATGATTTTAATGTCCAATTTGAATATGTCAATCAAGTATCTCATGATAGTTATTTTGTTGAGTTTGCTCCCACTACTATTGATGAGAATAAATTTGCTTATGTGGAGAGTAACAAAAATTCTATGCTTGTGAATCATGAAAAGAATGCTTTATGTGATAGTTATATTGTTGAATTCATTCATGATGCTACTGAAAATTATTATGAGAGAGGAACAAATGCATGTAGGTATTGCAATAATATCAAGTTTCCTCTTTACATGTTGAATGTTTCAAAGTTATGCTTGTTTTGCCTTCCTATGCTAGTTGATTCTTGCTCCCACAAATTGTTTGGTCACAAAATCCCTATGCATAGGAAGTGGGTTAGGCTTAGATGTGCTAGTCATATGCTTCATGATGCTCTCTTATGTGTTTCAATTCTTATTTCTATGTGAGCATCATTGAAATCATCATGCCTAGCTTAAATGGCATTAAAGAAAAGTACTTGTTGGGAGACAACCCAATATTTATACCTACTATTTTTGTGTTTTCACATGATTAAGCTACTGTAGTAATCATGTTTTATAGCTTTTGTTTCAATAATGTGCCAAGTAAAGCCTTTGGGATAGTGTGGATGGTAGTTGACTTGATTCTAAAAACAGAAACTTTTGCGTCCAGTGCAGAAATTCCTATAATTTAATGGAGCGTCAAAACCTTCTGATTTTTTTTAAAATGATTAATATACAAATTGCCTATGTTTTCCTAATTTTCAGAATTTTTGGAGTTGCAGAAGTATGGTTTCTATTCAGATCATAACAGACTGTTCTGTTTTGGACAGATTCTGTTTTCAATGCATAGTTTGCTTGTTTTATAGTTTCTATGGCTTATATTGGTCAATATAAATTGTAGAAATGATAAATTACAGTAGGTATTGTGTTAGAACAATTATGGATCTTGTCTTGACAGTACCAAAGTGAATGATTTGCTCTTTATAATACTAACCTATCTCACGAAGTTCCGTTAAGTTTTGTGTGATTGAAGTTTTCAAGTTTTGGGTGAGATATTGATATGAGGAGAATAAGGAGTGGCAAGACCCTAAGCTTGGGGATGCCCAAGGCACCCCAAGGTAATATTCAAGGAAGACTCGAGCGTCTAAGCTTGGGGATGCCCCAGAAGGCATCCCCTCTTTTGTCTTCAACATTATCGCTAACCTTACTTGGAACATCCCCGGGACTGGAGCGGCAGTCCCCGAGTTGGAGCCGGTAGCCCCTGGGGCTGGGTCGAAACCAGCAGTCCCCGAGTCGGAGCCAGTAGCCCCCGGGACCGGGCCCGCAGCCCCCGAGCCGGAGGCAGGGGCAGTCGGGTCGGCTGGGACGAAGATGGACTCCGAATCTGGAGACGACTTGATGGAGGGCTTGCGCAGGTGCTTGAGGGAGACGCCGGCTGGGATGGCCTACCGGGAAGAGCCAATCTTGGCTAGCGTGTCGGCCGCCTCTTTCTCGGCTCAAGGGATGTGAAGGAACTCGCAGTCGGTGAAGTGGATCTGCAGCACGTACCGGAGCCGGTCGCCTTTGGGGGAGGAGAGCACAATGCCGGCTCCCAAGCCAGTGAGCATCTTCGAGCCGTCGAAGTGCATGTGCCAGTGCATCGATTCGGGGGCCGGCGGCAAGTACTAGGTCTCCGCCTAGTCGACAAGGAAGTCAGCCAGGGCCTGGGAGTTGATGGTCGTGCGGGGCTCGTAGAGGATCGTGTGGCTAGCCAGCTTGATGGCCCATTTGGCGACCCGGCCGGAAGCGTCCCGGCAGCCCATGATCTCTCCGAGGGGAGTCGTGCTCACCACAGTGACAGTGTGCTCCTGGAAGTACTGCTTCAGCTTCTTGCCGGCCAAGTACACGCCGTAACACATCTTCTAGTAGTGGGGGTAGTTCTGCTTGGAGAGGGAGAGCACCTCGCTCAGGTAGTACACAGGGCACTGGACCGGCTGCGCCTTGCCCTCCTCAGGGCGCTCCACCACCATCACCATGCCGACCACGCGAGTGGTTGCCGTGATGTACATCAGGAGCGGCTTCTTCTCAGCCGGCGCAGCCAGGACGGGTGCGGTGGAGATCATGCGCTTGAGGTCGCGGAAGGCTTCGTCCGCCTGGTCGTTCCACTCGAATGGCGCCGTCTTCTTCATCAGCTAATATAGGGGTACGGCCCTCTCTCCCAGCCGGCTGATGAACCGGCTAAGAGAGGCCAAGCAGCCGGTGAACTTCTGGACTTCGCACAGCCAAGCCGGCTTGAGCATGCGCTCGATCGCCTTGATGTTCTCCGGATTGGCCTCAATACCGCGCTCCGAGACGAGGAAACCAAGGAATTGGCCAGCCAGCACGCTGAAGACGCACTTCTCCGGGTTGAGCTTGATTTGGAACCAGCGCAGGTTGGCAAATGTCTCCTTGAGGTCCTCCAGGAGGGTGAGGTGCTGCTTGGTCTTCACGACGATGTCGTCGACGTAGACGTGCACGTTCTTGCCAATCTATGGAAAGAGACACTTCTGCATGCAGCGCTGGAAGGTGGCACCGGCGTTCTTCAAGCCGAACAACATGGTGATGTAGCAATACACCCCAATGGGGGTGATGAAGGACGTCTTGAGGGCGTCGGCCGGGTCCAGCTTGATCTGGTGGTAGCCGAAGTAGGCGTCGAGGAAAGACTGGAGCTCGCAGCTGGCTGTGGAGTCGATCACTTGATCTATCCACGGCAGAGCAAACGGATCTTTGGGGCACGCCTTGTTCAGGCTGGTGTAGTCGATACACATGTGCCAAGTACCATTCTTCTTCAGGACGAGGACTGGGTTGGCCAGCCACTCGGGGTGGAACACTTCCATGATGAAGTGGCTGCGAGTAGCCGGGCGATCTCTTCACCAATTGTTCTTTACTTCTCCTCAGAGAAGCGGCGTAGCGGCTGCTGGACCGGCTTCGCATCCGGCCGGACGTGGAGTTTGTGCTCGGCGAACTTCCTCGGAACACCCGGCATGTCTTTGGGGGACCACGCAAAGATGTCCCGGTTCTCACGAAGGAAGTCGACGAGCTCGCCTTCCTATTTGCTGTCGAGGCTGGTGCCTACGACAATGTACTCGCTGGAGTTGGGGTTGGCCGGGTCGAGCGAGACCCTCTTCGTGTCCTTGGACGGCTTGAAGGACGCTTCATCAGCCGACTTCTTGAGCGCAGCCAGCATGGGTGACTGCTCGCCGGCCAACGCCACGAGACAGTCGAGCTGGCGCCTCTCCTCGGCAATGACCAGCGACTCGGCCAACTTGGAGCCGGCTTTGGCGCACTCTATGGACTTCTTATAGTCGCCGGTGATGGTGATGATGCCCTTAGGACTCGGCAGCTTCATCTTCAGGTAGGCATAGTGGGGGACCGCAATGAACTTGGCCAGGGTGGGCCGGCCCAAAAGCGCGTGGTGGGGCTGGCCAGGTTGACTACCTCGAACCAGATAGGCTCGCGGCGGAAGTGGGCGCTGGTGCCAAATAGCACGTCCATCTGGAACTTGCTGACCGGGGAGCAGGAATGGCCAGGCACGATGCCGTCGAACACCGTCCGGCTGGGCTGCGGGTCTTTCTCCTCAAGGCCCAGCTTGAGCATGGTGTCGCGGTAGAGGATGTTGATGCTGTTGCCGCCGTCGATCAGCACCCGCGAAAAATGGTAGGTGCGCCTTTCGGAGATGATGGTGGGGTCGAGGACGAGAGCGTAGCCGCCTGGCATGGGCATGACGGCCTGGTGGTCCTCCCAGGTCCAGCTAACTGGCCGGTCGGACCAATGCATATACTGAGGAACTGGGGGATGATAACCCACAAGTATAGGGGATCGCAATAGTTTTCGAGGGTAGAGTAATCAACCCAAATTTATTGATTCGACACAAGGGGAGCCAAAGAATATTTGCAAGTATTTGCAGTTGAGTTGTCAATTCAACCACACCTGGAAACTAAATATCTGCAGCAGAGTGATCAGTAGCACAGTAGTATGATAATTTGATAGCAGTAGCAATAATAGTAACAGTAGCAGTAACGGTAGCAGCAATAGTATTGTAGCAATTGTGACAGTAGTAGCAACAGTAGTAACTTAGCAAAAGCAATATGTGAAAAACTCGTAGGCATTGGATTGGTGATTATGTTGGATAACATTCATCATGTAGTAGTCATAATGTAGGGCGACACAGAACTAGCTCCAATTCATCAATGTAATGTAGGCATGTATTCCGTATATAGTCATACGTGCTTATAATAAGAACTTGCATGACATCTTTTGTCCTACCCTCCTGTGGCAGCGGGGTCCTTAAGGAAACTAAGGGATATTAAGGCCTCCTTTTAATAGAGAACCGAACAAAGCATTAGCACATAGTGAATACATGAACTCCTCAAACTACGACAATCACCGGAAAGAATCCCAATTATTGTCACCTTGGGGTATGCGAATCATGACAAGTAATAGGTGCATATAACTTGCAAGATAGGATCAAGAACACAAGTATATTCATGAAAACATAATGGGTGCAGATCCGAGAACCCTGCTGCCTTGTGAGCAGCAGGTGGCCCCCCTTCTGTTGATTCTTGCGCCAATAGTTTTTATATATTCCATAAAAATTCTCCAAAAAGTTTTGTCCAAATCCGAGAACTTTGATTTCTGCACAAAAACAACACCATGGCAATTCTGCTGAAAACAGCGTCAGTCCAGGTTAGTTTCATTCAAATCATGCAAATTAGAGTCCAAAACAAGAGCAAAAGTGTTTGGAAAAGTAGATACGACGGAGACGTATCAACTCCCCCAAGCTTAACTCATTGCTTGTCCTCAGGCAATTCAGTTGACAAACTGAAAGTGATAAAGAAAAACTTTTACAAACTCTTTTGTTCTTGTCTCCGTATATAAGCTTAAATAGTACCCAGGTTTTCAGCAAAGATCATGAACTAACCATGCTCATAATAACACTTAAAAACTACATTTACTCATATCAATGGCATAATCAACTAGAGAGCAATAATAACATATCTCAAATGCCAACAATTTGTCAAAACAATCATGATATAATATGATAACATGGTATCTCGCTAGCCCTTTCTGAGACCGCAAAACATAAATGCAGAGCACCTCCAAAGTTCAAGCAGCGACTAAACATTGTAATTCAGGGTAGAAGAGATCCAGTCATGATGCACACAACATTAACTATACTCCATGCATAAGGATGACAATAGTGCTCTCAGGATTGGCGCTTAGTGCAAGAAGATGAGACTCAACAATAAAAGTAAAATAACATAGAAGTAAATAGATAGGCCCTTCGCAGAGGGAAGCAGGGATTTGCGCGGTGCCAGAGCTCGAAGCTTAAATCAGAGATGAAAAATAATTTTGAGAGGTGTACTTTTCCTGTCAACGTCACCACCGAGAGTTTTCAATATCTTCCATGCTAAACACATTATAGGCGGTTCCCAAGCGGAAAGGTAAAGTTTACTCCCCCTCCACCATACCAACACAAGCCATGGCTAGCCGAATCCTCGGGTGCCCTCCATACCAACAACTTTTCGGGGGAGTTTGTTTGCATTATGTATTTTCGATTTTGAGCATAGGACTGGGCATCCCAAATACCAGCCTCTCTCGTGCAATGACAAGTGAATAAACACTCATCTCGAGAATAACCCGCTTAGCATGGAAGATACTGACCGCCCCCTGTTGCTCCATGAGCGGTACGGGCACACAAAACGGATGTTTATTTGAATGATTAGAGGTGGCACATGCAAATTTACTTGGAGCAGCAGGGTAATACCGCATATAGGTAGATATAGTGGACTCATTTGGAACAACTATGGTTTAAGGATTGTGGATGCACAATCAGAATTCCCGCTTAGTACAAGTGAAGGCTAGCAAATAGGTTGAGAAGCGACCAACTAGAGAGCGAAAACGGTCATGATCATGCATTGAGAATAATTAACATTGAATACTAGCATGAGTAGAATATAATCACCCTGAACATAAATATCATGGAGGCTATGTTGGTTTTGAATCAACTACATTCATGAACATGTGCCAAGTCAAGCCACTTGAAACATTCAGAGGAGGATACCATATTAACATACTACATCATAACTATTTTAATGCATGTTGACTTCCAAGATAAATCATTATCCAGTCCTAGCTACTTAAGCATGGCATGAGCAACGATAATCTCTAATTGTCATCACAAACATATTTACTCATAATATGCTGAATCATGGATACTGAGTTAAACATATTTACAAAAACAAAAACAAAAAGAGTTCATACCAGCTTTTCCTTGCCACAGTCACTTCATCAAATCATCATCATTATTGCCTTTCACTTGCATGACCGAATGATGTGAAAATAATAATAGTGCAAGTGTGCGGTGGACTAAGCTGGAATCTGCAAACATTTTATTCAAGGGAGAAGACAAGGTAAAATTGGCTCCTCGTTAGATCAACAATAAAGCATATCAGAGCCACTCAACATTTTCATCGTGGTCTTCTCCTTACGATGACTCAACAAAAAGAAAAGAAATTCAGAGAAACACACTGAAATATTTTTGGAGGTTTTAGTTTTTCTGAAAAAAGCAAATTAAAGAAGAAAAACAAAAAGCAAGAAAAACTATTTACACGGGAGAACTCCCAACAAGCAAAAGAAGAAACGAGAAATCTTTTTGGGTTTTCTTTTAATACTACGAACTAACAAATAAGAAAGAAAAACCGAAAAGAAGTGAGAAATATTTTTGTATTTTTGAAGTTTTTCAAACACACAAGAAGAAAGCGAGAATAAAACTAACATGGATATACAATGAAAAAGTATGAACACCGACAACTGGAATGAATGTGTGAACATGAATGTAATGTCGGTGAGAGATACGTACTCCCACAAGCTTAGGCTTTTGGTCTAGCTTGGTAATCACCACCCGTAGTATCCATCAGGACCGGGCGGATAGTACTGGGGCGGAGGCACCTGAGGGTCCCACTGCTGGACCTCGTTCTCCGCTGCTGCCAGCTCGTTCCTGTAAGCTGTGATGTCCGCCGGCATGATGGTGTATCCGTTCCTGGCATGATAGTCAAACAAAGAGGGTGCAGGCAACGTAATAATATCGCGAGTTGTCTCGCTAAAAACTAGATTATAACGAATATATTGAGGAGGTTCAGATGCATCTATAAAGTGGTGATCGATCATGCACTGTTGGTCTAAATAAGCCTTGGGCAGCAGGTAGTCATTCGGGCGGATAGCAACATTAAAACATTTCGCAAGACGCGAAGCATAAATACCACCATGGATTTTACCCTTAGTTCTGTTGGTGTGTAACTGACGTGCAATGATAGCTCCCAAGCTAAAAGTGTTATCGCCGTAAATAGCATAACGCAAGATGGCGAGGTCAGGGGCACTGAGTGTACCACCTTCCTCCCTAGCAGTCAAGCATTTCCCTATGAATAAAGCAAAGTAGTGCACAGCAGGAAAGTGCAAGCTAGTAACACGGGCTTTTGAAACGCCCCTAAATTCCCCCACAGTCAAAGTGCGAAGGAAGTCCTCGAACTCCTCAGGCCGAGGCTCCCTCAAATCCCCATCAGAAGGGATCAAGCATATCTCACAAAACTCATCTAGCGTTAACTCATGATGTTCAGCATATAAATCGAAATGCACCATGGGGATATCGAGCCTAGGCATGAAATAAAATTTTTGAACAAAGGAATTTGTAAGGATGTGGTGCTGGTCACACTCATCTGCGAGGAAGTTGGTCAGCCTGGCGTTCGCAACAAATTGTGCGAACTCTTGATGGAACTCGGCTTCGTTCATGAAGGTGTTGTGCGGCCACTCGCACGGTCGGGCCTCCGTCCTGCGCGGGATGTTGAGGTCGTGGTCATGGGCATCCCCAAGGGCACCCTTGGAGCTCCGACGCAAAGAACTCCTCCGAAGAAAGTTCATTTTCCTAAGAACAAATTTCTGAAAATTTTTGGACCACAAAAAGATGTTAACAAAACTTCACAAGATTGATAGCAACTACTCATACAAGTGCCTAGAGGCTATATCAAGCATTCAAACTACTTAGAACTCAAAGAATTTAACATGCAAGCTCATTTTCAGTAGCACCAATAGCAGCAATTTATGCAAAATATAATCCACTAAAGCAAAAACTAATTGGAGCAATGGGAGAGTCACATACCAAGGAGCAATCCCTCAAAACATTTTCGAAAATGGAGCTCCGAGCAAAGAGATCGAAAATCTCAGGTTTGGAAGCAAGAACACGAGAGAGAGAGAGAGCTACAAAGATTTTTTTCCTAGAGGTAGGAGATGAAGTGGGTTGAATTGATAAGTGAGTGGGTCCCTGTTAGACCCACAAGGCACCTTGGCGCGCCCTGGGGGCGTGGCCGCGCCCTATTGCCTTGTGGGCAACAGGTGCACCCCCCTGGGTTGTTTTTAGTGCCAAAAATTCTTATATATTCCAGAAAAAATCATGTCAAAATTTTATTGCATTCTGAGCACTTTTATTTTTGGGCCATTTTTTATTGCATGGATAATTCAGAAAACAGGATAATCATGGCATTTTATTTGATTAAACTAAGAATAACAGAGGGCAAACTAAGATTACAAAAAGTTGTGCTTACTAAATTCATCGACCACAAGCCCTTAAAAAAGAATCCATTAATAAGGTTGATCAAGTCTTATTAACAAACTGTTTCCGAGTGACATGAAACCGAAGAATTGTCGTATAACAATAAGTTACCTCAACGGGGATATGCATCTCCCCAACAATAAGAATTTCGTATTTCTTTGTGACAGTAGGGAGAGGAAATTTGCATTCCCCAATAGTGATGGTCGAAACCTTCTCAATACAATTGATACCATTCACTGAAGTTTGTTTCTTCGGGAAATAAACCGTATGCTCATTACCATTGACATGAAAAGTAACCTTGCTTTTGGTGCAATCAATAACAGCCCCTGCAGTATTCAAAAAGGGTCTACCAAGGATAATCGACATGTTGTCGTCCTCGGGCATATCAAGTATAACAAAGTCCGTTAAGATAATAACATTTGCAACAACAACGGGAACATCCTCACAAATTCCAATAGGTATAGCAGTGGATTTATCAGCCATTTGCAAAGATACTTCAGTAGGTGTGAGCTTATTCAAATCAAGTCTTCTATATAAAGAGAAAGGCATAACACTAACACCGGCTTCCAAATCACATAAAGTAGTTCTGACATAACTTCTTTTAATGGAGCATGGTATAGTAGGTATTCCCGGATCTCCTAACTTTTTAGGTACTCCACCCTTAAAAGAATAATTTGCAAGCATGGTGGAAATTTTAGCTTCAGGTATCTTTCTTTTATTAGTGACAATATCTTTCATGTATTTAGTATAAGGAGACATTTTCAACACATCAATCGAGCGAGTGCGCAAAAAGACAGGTCTAAGCATTTCAACAAAGCGCTCAAAATCTTCATCATCCTTATTTTTAGATGGTTTAGTAGGGAAAGGCATGGGTTTTTGAACCCATGGTTCCCTTTCCTTTCCATGTTTTCTAGCAAGAAAGTCTCTTTTATCATATCTTTTGTTCTTAGGAGGTGAGTTATCAAGATCAATAGCAGGTTCTATTTCTACATCATTATCAGGTTGAGCATCAACATGCACATCATCATTATCATTATCATTATCACTAGGTGTATGTTCATTACCAGATTGTGTCTCAGCATCAGGAATAGAAGCATCATTATGATTCTCACGAAGTTTTTCTATCTCAGGTTCACTAGAAGCATGCAAAGTCCTATCATTTTTCTTTTTCTTCTTAGATGGACTAGGTGCATCAATATTAATTCTTTGAGAATCTTGTTCAATTCTTTTAGGATGACCTTCAGGATACAAGGGCTCTTGAGTCATTCTACCTCCTCTAGTAACAACTCTAACATCATGATCATTCTTTTTATTATTCATCTCATTAAGCAAATTATTTTGTGACTTAGCTATTTGTTCTAACTGAGTCTGAACCATAGAAGCATGTTTACTCAAGCATTTAACATCATTAGCAGTTCTAAACATCAAATCACTCAAGCGTTCAATCATGATGGCATTTCGTTTTAGTTGATTGCTAACATACAAATTAAAGTGTTCCTGTTTGATGATGTAATTATCAAATTCATACAGGCATTGACTAGCAGATTTATTATACGGAATATCACCTTCATCAAATCTAGTGAGATAATTTACCTCCACTACCTGTGTAGGGATATTGAGACCATGTATTTCTTCATATATGCGGTAAATTCTTAACATCTTCAGATTTAATACCTTTTTCCTTCATAGATTTCTTGGCTTCTTGCATATCTTCAGAACTGAGGAATAGAATACCCCTCTTCTTCGGAGTTGGCTTAGGTGGTGGTTCAGGAAGTGTCCACTCATTATCATTCTTCAATATATTATTCAGTAGTTCTTCACCTTGTCCAACAGTTCATTCCCTGAAAACACAACCAGCACAACTATCTAGGTAGTCCCTAGAAGCATCGATTAGTCCATTATAAAAGATATCAAGTATTTCATTTTTCTTAAGAGGATGATCAGGCAAAGCATTAAGTAATTGGAGAAGCCTCCCCCAAGCTTGAGGGAGATTCTCTTCTTCAATTTGCACAAAGTTAAATATTTCCTGTAAAGCAGCTTGTTTCTTATGAGCAGGAAAATATTTTTCAGAGAAGTAATATATCATATCCTGGGGACTACGCACACAACCAGGAGCAAGAGTATTAAACCATTTCTTAGCATCACCCTTTAACGAGAAAGGAAACAACTTTAAAATATAGTAATAGCGATTTTTTTCCTCATGAGCAAATAGGGTGGCAATATCATTCAACTTAGTAAGATGTGCCACAATAGTTTCAGTTTCATAACCATGAAAAGGATCAGATTCAACCAAAGTGATTAACTCAGGATCGACAGAGGATTCATAATCTTTATCAGTAACAAATATGGGAGAGGTAGCAAACTTAGGATCATATTTCATTCTCTCCCTCATAGATTTTTCTTTCATTTCAGCAAGCAATTTTATAACTTCATCTCTATCATTACAAGCAAGAATGGCTCTAGCCGTCTCCCTATCAAAGACATGTTCATCAGGTGATTCAACTCTAGTAGGAGAGCTAGGCATAATAGGTGAATCATAGTTCTCAAGAGTTTCAACATTTTTAGTTTCTTTAGCTTTAGCAATTTGTTCATCAAGAAATTCACCAAGTGGCACAGTATTATCAAGCATAGTATTAGCATCATCATAAATATCATTCATAGCAAAAGTAGTATCATCAATAACTTACGACATATCAGAATGCATAACAGGTGGTGGTGTCGCAAGCCTACTCAAAACAGAATTTGAATCAAGTGCGGAGCTAGATGGCAGTTCCTGACCTCCCCTCGTCTTAGAGGAAACGATCTTGGTCTTAGCGTCTTTCAGATTCTTCATAGTGATCAACAGATATAAATCCCAAGTGACTCAACAAATAGAGCTATGCTCCCCGGCAACGGCGCAAGAAAAAGGTCTTGATAACCCACAAGTATAGGGGATCGCAACAGTTTTCGCGGGTAGTATTTCACCCTGATTTATTAAATCTAGTTGGCCAAACCAAATGGATAGATCGGAGAGAAATACAAAGCTATAACAATCATGCATAAAAGAGTTCAGAGAAGACTCAAATATTTCTCATGAATAATCTGATCATAAACCCACAATTCATCGGATCCCAACAAACGCACCACAAAAGAAGATTACATCGGATAGAACTCTAAGAACATCGAGGAGAACATTATATTGAAGATCAAAGAGAGAGAAGAAGACATCTAGTTACTAACTATGGACCCGTAGGTCGGTGGTAAACTACTCACACATCATCGAAGGGGCAGCAAGGTTGATGTAGAAGCCCTCCGTGATAGATTCCCCCTCCGGCAGAGTGCTGGAAAAGGCCTCCAAATGGGATCGCGGAAGAACAGAAGCTTGCCGTAGCGGAAAAGTTTTCTCGTGTGGCTCTCTGTTGGTTTCTCAATATTTGAGAATTTATAGAAGTGGAATTAGGTCAAAAGGATGTGGCACCCCAGCTCAGAGTCACCGGAGCACCCCGTATTCCAGCCGAGAGATCAAGTCTTCTGGAATACGACACTGCTTGGCATAGAACAAATCAGCTCTTTATTTCTAATAGTTGAGGTACAAGGGTTACAAAGAGTTACAAATGGTTACATTGATACCACTACTGCTAAAGTAGCTCTAAACTAGCAGCAACACAACTCCTAGTAGCGGAACCACGACATCGGTAATGGACTCCACTCCGCAGGGACTCTGGCTAGGACAAGTCCTAGCTCGCAACTCGAACACCTCCGCTATGCAAATAGGGCAGCACCTGCAAACTGGCATGACACGCCAGGTGAGTACTTTGAATGTACTCGCAAGCTCACAACAAACACAAGCATCAAGGCACGACAACGTCATAGTAAATCATGATTATATTAGATCCAAATGTAATAAAAAGGGTGGAAGAAAATAATAATATATTATTGCCAAACTATCCACCGAGAGTTACCTATGCTAAAATCACAGGAACCATAATACTCGGCGTTACTCGGTTGAAACACTTACTCCTGTGACCAACTCTTGGTCACCTCAGAAACCTCGGACAATCATCCCTGAGATTGCCTACCAACGTTGCCAGTGGTTCTTTCACCAAGTAAATACCTCACCATACTGGAACGAGTTCTTCCATCATTATCAAGTCATTCCATCATGGGTGTTGATCAGACAGTGTGACTTAGTACGAACTGTGTCCAATACCGTGGACGCGGCTATACGAATAGATTCTTACACTCTGCAGAGGTTGCGCACTTTACCCACACTATGGAGCTCCTGGTCCCGTACCTCGGTACACTTCCCTTCCAGGTGGACCGGTGCTGCTCCAACGAAACTTGCCTAACCCGTGACTCCTCCACCGTACCACCGACAATCGCTCCCCTTTCCGGTCATGCCCTGGGTGGCCCCTGTGTCACTTCTGACACCTGCCACCGTCGTGGCCAAACAAACTGTCCCAAACGGGGACCTGAGCTCAATAACCAAACCGGGCTCACAAGGTTATCGTCGTCTACCTGATCAGGGCAGCACACACGTATAACCTCCCCTCTTTGGTGGTACCGATAAAAGAGCACGCGGTTGGACCAAGCCAAGGCTGTCCCATTCCGGCAGGTGTGGCTGCACTGGAAAGTTCGGTTTAGTGGCACTTGATCAACAATGATGGAATTTATCCCCAAGCAACTATAGTTATTACTGACACTCCGGTATTACAATGATCCAAGTTACAACAATGACCAACTAGAAATCCAATGAGCAAAATGATCACTACCACTATTGATTTCATATATGAGGTACCAGTCGGAATCACAAAATAATCATAGACGGTAATCTCTTAATCCACCCGTGTCATATCCTCATCAAACTTGAAATCCACTACTGACTATAATCTCATCATCAACATGACAGTAGCCTACTCAATATTTTCAAAGTGTTGCATGAATTAACTTATTCACAAATAAATCATATTTAACATTAAAATAATTATCTAACCATGATATTGCAATGCAATTATGCAAATGAGAGTTGTGGCTTGCCTTGCACCAAGGAAGTGTAGCGGTACTCCTAGTCTTCACCCACTACTCAAATCAATCTGAAAAACATTTTTGAAAACATTTTCAAATATCACATAAAGCATTTTCTTCTGTATAGAAATTCTAGACAGCAGAGAAAAATACCAAAATTTTACAGCGAATAGAGGGGCTCATAAGAAAAATAATGCAAAAAGAATGAACTCATTTGGACTTATGGTTTAAAAGATATTGATGGTCAAAGTTGAGTCAAACTATTGGAATTATTTGAATTTAACAGAAAAACAGAAAAACCAGGGGGCGGCCACGTCGAAGGCGTAAAGTGGAAATGCGCTTCCGCTTACGTACCACTTCTGCGTGCCCAGAGTCGCTGACATGCGGGGCCCGCTGTCAGTTTTAAATAGAGAGGGAGAGGGAACAGAGGACGGCGGAGCTCACCAGCGTGGTTCACCGGCGTAGAGGCCATGTCGGAGCTGGGCGGAGGCAGGGATGGATCGGGCGTACGACGGTGAGCAAGCCCGTACCCGCAGCTCCCCGAATGGTGGCCGGACGGTGTCACCCCCTTCGTCTCAGGCGGCGGCGAGCTTCCATTGTCTGTTGGATCCGGCGATTCCGGCGAGCTCTCGAGCAGAGGAATGGTTGGGGACAGCCAGTGGAGGGCCACAAGCTCGGGGGTGGGCTTGGTTGAAGCTGGAGTGGATGGAGGCGAGCTGTAGAAGCAGGGGTAGAGCGGCGGAGCACCTTGCCGAAGATTGAGCAGAAGAGCTTTCCGGCTTGCTCCGGTGCTGCGAGGCGATGATTAGGAGAGGAAGAGCTCGAGTGGTGGGGAGAGACGGGGCCGGGGGCGGATTTTATAGCCGGGCGGAGCCGCTGTGGCCGAATGCCGCCATCGATGTGCTGGCATGGCAAGGACGGCGAGCTGGCGGCTGTGCTGGCCGTCGCGGCATGGCTGGAGTGGACGTGAGCGCGCAAGAGTGACGGGACGTGAGCGGAGCTATTAAGAACGTGAGGACAACGGCGACGACCGCGGCGCCTTGTTCGGCCCGTGCATGAACTTGGCCGTGTGCGGCGGCGAGCTTCGCTAGAGGTGGGAGAGGGTTCTGGAGTGGGTACGTGGGTGGTGGCAACGACGTCGGCACGACCGAACAAGGAGGGGCAGCGCGAGGTGGCCGGAACGGTCGTGTCCGACGCGGGCGGCGCGCAGAGCGCGACTTTGGCTCGGGCAGACGCGTGGTCACCGCGTGCATTGACGCATGCGGTGCGCTCTGGCCCGAACGGTCATGTCTACGCGGTAGTCCTCTCATCCAGTGATCTCCCTATGCCCTTGGTGTGACAAGAGATGGCCTGGACTGCTGGCTAGCTTCCACACAAGTTTCTGGTCAGAAACTTGGGCAGCAAGCTGAGGAGAAATGGCTAGGGATTTGAGAGGGAGAGTTTGTCAAAATGACTTGTGGTAGGAAGGTGCCCATTCTGGACAAATTTCAGGCCAAATGGATAAGCCTTGGAGATAGTTGCTTCACAACTACTCCTCTGGTCCAGAAACTTATAGATGATGATGCACTCACATGGATGGGCTTCTAAATTTAAAACTTGGTATAGGTTGGTTATTTGGTGATGCCAAGATGCCATAAAAATTTCATAGCATTTGGATAAGCATAAGTGGTACCTCCTGCACAAAACTTCCTTCTGGACAACAACTTGGAGGAATTTTATAGAACAAATAGCTGAATGAAATGAGCCAAAAATTGGTGGAGACTGATAATATGAATAGGAGAATCTCCTGGATTAATTTCAAAATTTTTGGAGCAATATAAAATATAGTTACCTCCCAAACTGAAATTATGACAAGAAGCAAATATTGGATGCTGTGCTCACCATGAAGAATGAATCTTGAATATTTTCACATATCCAAGGTTTATATGGTCCAAAAAATTTATGAGAATTTTCCTAGAATTTTTGGAAGGACAGAAATATAGGTTGCTTCACAACCTAGAGCTCAAAGGGTTATTCCTTTAATGAAAAAGGAATGTTTAATTGGAAGAAAAATTGAGATGTGGCAAGAATGGAAATGACATGACTTGAGGAGAGTTTTTGGAAGCTTTAGTTCACTTGGGAAAGAAAATCAAAAACATTCCCAAGTTATAAGTCCATAGAGCCATTCAAAACAAAATCCATACCCAATTCCAAATGAAATTTCAAATGGATTTTTGAAAAGAAAAGTTGATAAAAACAGGGTGTCACAAACCTACCCCCCTTAAGATAAATCTTGTCCTCGAGATTTGGTTGCTCAGGGAAGAAATATATGAAATCTTAAGGAAACCGGCTCCAGCTCAGGTATCCCTCTCCGTGTATAATGTTCCCACTGAATTTCGTATGACCTGACTGTCGTGACCGGGGTGGTTTGCTTCCCCTTGCCCATATTCCGACAGTTCTTTCCTCATATGCCCATTATTATGCTGACTCCAATCCTATCACCTCTGCTGATTCACTTAACATGTTATCAAGACTGGAATGTGCCTGCTCCCCATACGTTCGCGAGAGGTTCCCGATCGTCACGCCTTTCTTTTACTGATAGTATTCCGTGAAGTTGTGAACCATTGCCTTTCGTGGACACAAAACCTTTAGTCTTCGCATCGAGATACTTGATGCATGCTTCCCGGGTTTGAAGCAGTGCTGAGAACTGCAGCGTTCCTTTCTCGGCGGAGTCTGACTACTTGCAGGAAGTCTGAATCTTCCAGGCTGATTTCTTTGTCTTGAATCCGCACTAGCAACTTGGTTGCCACTTGTAACCGAGTACCATTTTTCGATATATCCATACGCCATGCGATACATTAACGTGGTCGTTGGAGTCACATTGCTGAGCTGGCCCAGAAGTTTTTGATCTGACTCAACAGGCTTGAGTACGTGCTACTGACAATTTCGAGCGTGTGCAGTTGGACGAGGGTTACGGTGATATGAAACTCTTACAACAGGTTGGTCCCCCTTGGATGTATACTCATAGTGACCAATTCGGAATCAGGCTGTCTTGGGTACCCACACCACTTTTGTTCCAGTACTGTAGCTCTTGTTTCTTCACTGCTGCCCTCCTTTCTGAGCCCTTTGCCAAGAGAGCTTGGCTTAATACGTCCATAGGTACTGTTAGGTGCCATGTTTGGGTAAGCCTACCTTATCCTTATCCTTATCTTAGTGCAAACACCTTTCACCGGCAAATTTATCTCACCACGAACCTTAACCGTAGGGCAATGATTCTCTGAACCCTTGCATGAAATCGGTGAATAAATCAGTAGCCACCAGAACGGTCTTTACAACTCAGATCTGGGACATCACTGAAATGACTCAATCATGGCTCAAGACGGCTAGAAAACAGCTCAGAGCATGAGACCATGTTGATAAGAAGAATGTAGCAGTTCCCTAAGACGGCCGAAAAACAGCTCAGAGCATGGGGTCACTACTACAAAAAGAAACTCCACAGCTGCTCGAGACGGCCGACAGCAGCTCAGAACACGGGACAATCATTGAAAAGAGAAACATAACGTCGGCATCCACCCCGGACGGCTGAAAGCAGCTCAGAACACAGGCGTGGTGCCGTTACCAAGAGACGACAAGCAAGGGTTCATCAGGACCACCTACCAGGTTCTCGAGTGTGAGAAGACTTGCCTGGTCCACTATTGCCAAGATTGGCATCCCGAATTGTCTTTTCCTCATAGCTTATCAGTACTTGCAATGTGCTGAGGTGTATATGGGTCTTCTTCCTCTTGCATGGCTTATAAAGCTGTCGGATCCTTACCTTCCTTTGGTAGGCCTGCATGAACATGGTTGCTCCTTGTATAGTGACTTGTGTGACCTGGGTAACATGCCTACCATATACGGAAGTATATATATAGCTGAACATCTTATTCCCGGGGCTTGACCCTTATGATGCACTGCCAACGCATTGTATAATTGCGGGTACTACTATTGCCAGCTGTGTGGTGGTGCCGTACTGACGAAGGTTGGATAGCTTACGAGAGAAGCCATCGAGAGTATCGTGCTGAGGAAGACTGGGTAGCTTATGCCCGAAGCTTCTGCTGGGATAGCGTGCTGAGGAAGGCTGGGTGGTGTACCTCCGAAGCCTCCCTTCCTGGTTGCTTATGCGGGAAGACTCGGTGCCTTATCCCGGAACCTTTCTACGGTAGCCTACTGAAGAAGCCAGAATAGCTTATGCCGAAAGCTATCCACATATTCCAATACCAGGTAGTCCATTAATAATTTCATAAGGTTCAGCGGAGCTTCCAATTATTAAAATCCTCATTAACTCTTTGAATCCATTGGGGTTGATGAGCAACTTCCATAGGGGAGAGTAAAGTGACACCGAAGAGCCAAATAAAAGGGCAAATGAAAACTGCTCAATAGAATGCACTAAGCTTACAAGAAAACCACACTTTATTGCTACTCAAGGCAATTTACAACACTCAGTACTATCACAACTCATGCAACATGAACCTCGCAAGCACTTAAGTACTATGATCGGAAGGCAGGTTACTGGAGAGCGAAGGGGCTGGCGGAGAGGTTGACGGAGCCAAAGCCATACCAAGCGCTCTCCGGGCGCGAGTTGCGTCTCGGGCCAGTTCAGCGATGAGGACGTATTTGGCAGTCATGTATCAGGACATGTATGCCACAGCGGGGTCGTCATCCGAGCGAACAGGAGGAAATCTAACCCGTCTGGGGGTGATGGCCATGGTGGGATAGTAGTGGAAGGCACGATTCTCTTGCATCGTGCTCTCTTGATGATGAAGAACAGTGAGGCCTGCCAGAGCTGCAAGCTGGATGGCGCGCTCTGGGGTAGAGGCATAACCACCATGGAGGCTATAGGTGCGCTTCCCCAAAGGTAGGTCAACTGACAGAATGACATTGGCATGATACTCAAGCACCAGTCCTGCAAGCGGGGTCTGGAACACTTGGTACCTTGGCATCTCTCCGCTGGGATAGAGAAGACGCCAAACATCCCGAAGCAAGGATGCGAAGCTGAGTAGTGCAGGGGCTGAGTCGTAGTTAATCGGAACGGATGCCATCTACAAAATCAACTGATTAGTGAGCCAAATATATATGCATGCTATGCGACAAACAAATGCAGCAGCTCAATTGCAACACACAAGCAAGCTGGGCTCTAGACTAACGGTTTCTAACCCTCGGGTTGACTGGGATGTCCTATAGCCAGACCGGCTCTGATACCAAACCTTGTGGCACCCCGGCTCAGAGTCACCGGATCACCCCGTATTCTAGCCCAAAGATCAAGTCTTCTGGAATACGGCACTGCTTGGCATAGAACAAATCAGCTCTTTATTTCTAATAGTTGAGGTACAAGGGTTACAAAGAGTTACAAACGGTTACATTGATACCACTACTGCTAAAGTAGCTCTATGCTAGCAGCTGCACAACTCCTAGCAGCGGAACCATGACATCGGTAATGGACTCCACTCCGCAGGGACTCTGGCTGGGACACGTCCTAGCTCGTAACTCGAACACCTCCGCTATGCAAATAGGGCAGCACCTGCAAACTGGCATGACACGCCAGGTGAGCACTTTGAATGTACTCGCAAGCTCACAACAAACACAAGCATCAAGGCACGACAACGTCATAGTAAATCATGATTATATGAGATCCAAATGTTATAAAAAGGGTGGAAGAAAATAATAATATATTATTGCCAAACTATCTACCGAGAGTTACCTATGCTAAAATCACAGGAACCATAATGCTCGGGGCTACTCGGTTGAAACACTTACTCCTGTGACCAACTCTTGGTCACCTCAGAAACCTCGGACAATCATCCCTGAGATTGCCTACCAACGTTGCCAGTGGTTCTTTCACCAAGTAAATACCTCACCATACTGGAACGAGTTCTTCCATCATTATCAAGTCATTCCATCATGGGTGTTGATCAGACAGTGTGACTTAGTACGAACTGTGTCCAATACCGTGGATGCGGCTATTCAAATAGATTCTTACACTCTACAGAGGTTGCGCACTTTACCCACACTATGGAGCTCCGGGTCCCATACCTTGGTACACTTCCCTTCCAGGTGGACCGGTGCTGCTCCAACGAAACTTGCCTAACCCGTGACTCCTCCACCGTACCACCGACAATCACTCCCCTTTCCGGGTCATGCCCTGGGTGGCCCCTGTGTCACTTCTGACACCTGCCACCGTCGTGGCCAAACAAACTATCCCAAACGGGGACCTGAGGTCAATAACCAAACCGTGCTCACAAGGTTATCGTCGTCTACCTGATCAGGGCAGCACGCACGCATAACCTCCCCTCTTTAGTGGTATCGATAAAAGAACACACGGTTAGACCAAGCCAAGGCCGTCCCACTTCGGCAGGTGTGGCTGCACTGGAAAGTTCGGTTTAGTGGCACTTGATCAACAATGAAGGAATTTATCCCCAAGCAACTATAGTCATTACTGACACTCCGGTATTACAATGATCCAAGTTACAACAATGACCAACTAGAAATCCAATGAGCAAAATGATCACTACCACTACTGATTTCTTATATGAGGTATCGGTCGGAATCACAAAATAATCATAGACGGTAATCTCTTAATCCACCCGTGTCATATCCTCATCAAACTTGAAATCCACTACTGACTATAATCTCATCATCAACATGACAGTAGCCTACTCAATATTTTCAAAGTGTTGCATGAATTAACTTATTCACAAATAATTCATATTTAACATTAAAATAATTATCTAACCATGATATTGCAATGCAATTATGCAAATGAGAGTTGTGGCTTGCCTTGCACCAAGGAAGTGTGGAAGTACTCCTAGTCTTCACCCACTACTCAAATCAATCTGAAAAACATTTTTGAAAACATTTTCAAATATCACATAAAGCATTTTCTCCTGTTCAGAAATTCTAGATAGCAGAGAAAACTACCAAAATTTTACAGCAAATAGAGGGGCTCATAAGAAAACTAATGCAAAAAGAATGAACTCATTTGGACTTATGGTTTAAAAGATATTGATGGTCAAAGTTGAGTCAAACTACTAGAATTATTTGAATTTAACAGAAAAACAAAAAAACCAGGGGGCGGCCACGTCGAAGGCGTAAAGTGGAAATGTGCTTCCACTTACGTACCGCTTTGGCGCGCCCAGAGTCGCTGACATGCGGGACCCGCTGTCAGTTTTAAATAGAGAGGGAGAGGGAACAGAGGACGGCGGAGCTCACCGGCGTGGTTCACCGGTGTAGAGGCCACGGCAGAGCTGGGCGGAGGCAGGGATGGATCGGGCGTACGACGGTGAGCAAGCCCGTACCCGCAGCTCCCCGAATGGTGGCTGGACGGCGTCGTCCCCCTTCGTCTCAGGCGGCGGCGAGCTTCGGTTGTTGGCGGATCTGGCTATTCCGGTGAGCTCTTGAGCAGAGGAAAGGTTGGGGAGAGCCAGTGGAGGGCCACGAGCCCGGGGGTGGGCTTGGTTGAAGCTGGAGTGAACGGAGGTGAGCTGTAGAAGCAGGGGCAGAGTGGCAGAGCACCTCACCGGAGATGGAGCAGAAGAGCTCTCCGGCTTGCTCCGATGCTGCGAGGCGACGATTAGGAGAGGAAGAGCTCGAGTGGTGGGGAGAGACGGGGCCGGTGGCGGCTTTTATAGCCGGGCGGAGCCGCTGTGGCCGAATGCTGCCACTAATGTGCTGGCACGGCAAGGACGGCGAGCTGGCGGCTGTGCTGGCTGTCGCGGCGTGGCTGGAGTGGACATGAGCACGCAGGAGTGATGGGACGCGAGCGGAGTTATTAAGAACGTGAGGACAACGGCGATGACCGCGACGCCCTATTCGGCCCGTGCATGAGCTTGGCCGTGTGTGGCGGCGAGCTTCGCCGGAGGTGGGAGAGGGTTCTGGAGTGGGTACATGGGTGGTGGCAACGACGTCGGCACGACCAGACAAGGAGGGGCAGCGCGAGGTGGCCGGAACGGTCTTGTCCGACGCGGGCGGCGCGAAAAGTGCGACTTTGGCTCGGGTAGACGCGTGGTCACCGCGTGCATTGACGCATGCAGTGCTCTCTGGCCCGAACGGTCATGTCTACGTGGTAGTCCTCTCATCCAGTGATCTCCCTATGCCCTTGGTGTGACAAGAGATGGCCTGGACTGCTGGCTAGCTTCCAAACAAGTTTCTGGTCAGAAACTTGGGCAGCAAGCTGAGGAGAAATGGCTAGGGATTTGAGAAGGAGAGTTTGTCACAATGACTTGTGGTAGGAAGTGCCTATTCTGGACAAATTTCAGGCCAAATGGATAACCTTGGAGATAGTTGCTTCACAACTACTCCTCTGGTCTAGAAACTTATAGATGATGATGCACTCACGTGGATGAGCTTCTGAAGTTGAAACTTGGTATAGGTCGGTTATTTGGTGATGCCAAGATGCCATAAAAATTTCATAGCATTTGGATAAGCATAATTGGTACCTCCTTCACAAAGCTTCCTTCTGGACAGCAACTTGGAGGAATTTTATAGAAGAAATGGCTGAATGAAATGAGCAAAAAATTGGTGGAGACTGATAATATGGATAGGAGAATGTCCTGGATTAATTTCAGAATTTTTGGAGCAATATAAAATATAGTTGCCTCCCAAACTGAAATTATGACCAGAAGCAAAGATTGGATGCTGTGCTTACCATGAAGAATGAATCTTGAATATTTTCATATATCCAAGGTTTATATGTACCAAAGAATTTATGAGAATTTTCCTGGAATTTTTGGAAGGACAGAAATATAGGTTGCTTCACAACCTAGAGCTCAAAGGGTTATTCCTTTAATGAAAAAGGAATATTTAATTGGAAGAAAAATTGAGATGTGGCAAGAATGGAAATGAATTGACTTGAGGAGAGTTTTTGGAAGCTTTAGTTCACTTGGGAAAGAAAATCAAAAATATTCCCAAGTTATAAGTCCATAGAGCCATTCAAAACAAAATCCATACCCAATTCCGAATGAAATTTCAAATGGGTTTTTGAAAAGAAAAGTTGATAAAAACCAGGGTGTCACAAAGGAGCCACGAGAGGCCCACAAGGCATCAGGGCGCGCCCCCCTGGGGCCGCACCCTGTTGCCTTGTGGCCTCCTCGTGAGGCTTCTGGCCTCCTCCCGAAGCTTTGAGGGTCTCTTTTGTCCATAAAAAAATTGTCAAAAAGTTTCGTGGCATTTGGACTTCGTTTGGTACTGATTTCTTGAAAAACCAAAAACAAGCAGAAAACAGCAACTGTCACTGGGCACTAGGTTAATAGGTTAGTCCCAAAAAATGATATATAATTGCATATAAAAGATCCAAGATTGATACTATAATAGCATGGAACAATCAAAAATTATAGATACGTTGGAGACGTATCAAGCATCCCCAAGCTTAATTCCTGCTCGTCCTTGTGTAGGTAAATGATAAAAACAGAATTTTTGATGTGGAATGCTACCTAACATGTTTATTATGTAATCTCTTTACGACATATAAGTTGTGAAGCGATGAATTAACAATATCAACATAATAATATCCATCAACATAAGAAGCATAATCATTAAACTTTCAAAATATACGATCCTTAACGAGTGTTATCCCTACTCACTTTCTCATATTAATCATGGCATGACTCTATCTTCACCGCAAATATACAAATAGTGAGCTCCCCGGTGTCAAACCAGGCGATTGGATCATACTTCTGACGCGCTTCAGCATTTTCAACTCTCACGCAATACATGAGCGCAAGCCATGGATATAGCACTAGGTGGAATAGAATGCGGTGGTAGGTATCAAATAATGGAAAGGAGAAGAAGAAAGTCTCGCATCAACTCGGCGGATCAACGGGCTATGGAGATGCCCATCAATCGATATCAATGCGAGGAGTAGGGATTGCCATGCAACGGATGCACTAAGAGCTATAAGTGTATGAAAGCTTAAACTGAAAACTAAGTGGGTGTGCATCCAACTTGCTTGCTCATGAAGACCTCGGGCATTTGAGGAAGCCCATCATCGGAATATACAAGCCAAGTTCTATAATGAAAAATTCCCACTAGTATATGAAAGTGACAACATAGGAGACTCTCTATATGAAAAACATGGTGCTACTTTGAAGCACAAGTGTGGAAAAGGATAGTAACATTGCCCCTTCTCTCTTTTTCTCTCATTTATTTTTTTCTCTTTTTTTGTTCTTTCATCCAGAGCCTCATCCCGACTTGTGGGGGAATCATAGCCTCCATCATCCTTTCCTCACTGGGACAATGCTCTAATAATGATGATCATTACACATTTATTTACTTACAACTCAAAATTACAACTCGATACTAGAACAAATATGACTCTATATGAATTCCTCTAGCAGTGTACCAGGATGTGCAATGATCTAGCGTAACATGTATCAAAATTGATGAATGGTGGCTTTGCCACAAATACTATGTCAGCTATATGATCATGCAAAGCAATATGACAATAATGATGTGTGTCATATAAACGGAACAGTGGAAGTTGCATGGCAATATATCTCGGAATGGCTATGGAAATGCCATAATAGGTAGGTATGGTGGCTGTTTTGAGGAAGGTAAAAGGGGTTTATGTGTGAAAGAGTGTATCATATCACGGGGTTTGGATGCACCGGCAAAGTTTGCGCCAACTCTCGAGGTGAGAAAGGGCAAGGCACGGTACCGAAGAGGCTAGCAAATTACGGAAAGATAGGAGTGCGTATAATCCATGGACTCACATTAGTCATAAAGAACTCACATACTTATTGGAAAAGTCTAGTTAGCCCTCGAAGCAAAGCGCTAACCGCATGCCCCTAGGAGGGAGGTTGGTAGGAGTTAACCATCGCGCGCCACCGATTATAACATCACTCAAGGATTTCATTTTAGACCTATAAATGCTCAAACTTCCTCGCCATGCCACAACTAATATTTAGGTGAATATGTCATAAAAAAATTTAATACCAATATTTCTACTAACCAATGATCATGAACCTATATCCTTTCATATTACGACATTAATAAAATTAACCATGCACTTTATTCTTAGTGATCTACATCAAGGTTTTATTATATCCCCCTTGGATACCTTATCATATCAAGACCATTCTTTTAACATGTGCAAATTGCCATTACTATTTATTAGACTCTCAAAAAGATATAAGTGAAGCATGAGAGTGCAACTATTTCTTTAAAATATAACCACCACCGTGCTCTAAAAGATGTAAGTGAAGCACTAGAGCAACTGCCTAGCTCAAAAGATATAAGTGAAGCACATAGAGTATTCTAACAAATGACGAATAATGTGTGTCCCTCTCAAAAAGGTGCGTTCAGCAAAGATGATTGTGGAAAACTAAAAATCAAACAAAGAAAATAAAGCTATAGCACAAGACGCTCCAAGCAAAACACATATCATGTGGTGAATAAAAATATAGCTCCAAGTGAGTTACCAATAGATTGTAGACGAAAGAGAGGATGCCATCCGGGGCATCCCCAAGCTTAGACGCCTGGATCTTCCTTGAATATTACCTTGGGGTGCCTTGGGCATCCCCAAGCTTAGGCTCTTTCCACTCCTTATTCCTTTATCCATCATGATCTCGCCAAAACTTGAAAACTTCAGCACACAAAACTTAACAGAAACTTCGTGAGATCCGTTAGTATAATAAATACATCCAAACATTTAGGTACTGTTGTAAATTGATTCTTATTTAATATTGTCATAATGCTACTGTACTCCAACTTCTCCATGACTTATACCCCCTGATACAATCCATAGATTCATCAAAATAAGCAAACTATGCAACAAAAACGGAATCTGTCTAAAACAGTATAGTCTGTAAAGATTGAATATTTGACTATACTTATGTAACTCCAAAAATTCTGAAAAATTAGGGAAATGTAAAAAAATCATATTACAATACTGTGTAAAAATTTCAGCAATTATTGACGTTCTAGCAAGAAACTAAAAATCCCGCACCTTGCGCAAAAGCTGCTGTTTTCAAACAACATCAATAATACTATCATCCACATCATCCTAAAGACATTACTTGGCACAAACACTAATTAAAATATAAAAACACTATCATAACAGTAGCTAAAATTGTGTGATCACACAAAAAGGAAAAAAGCAAAGATAGCTATTGGGTTGTCTCCCAACAAGCTCTTTCTTTATAGCCATTAACATAGGCTTGAGATTTTAAATTATACTCACATGAAAGACAAGAAATGAAGCACAAAGAGAGCATCATATAACATGTGAAAAACACTTTTAAGTCTAACATACTTCCTATGCATAGGCATTTTATAAGAAAACAAATTATAAAGAAAAGAAATATCTAGCATATGCAAATAGGAAGAATGAAGCATTAATAATTTCAGCACAAAGAGAGGTAATTTAGTGACATGAAAGTTTCTACAGCCATATTTTCCTATCTCATAATAATTACATGTACGATCATAATCAAATTCAACAATATATCTATCATATAAAATATTATCTTCATGATCCTTATGCATAAAAGTTTTATAATCTTCCAAGATAGTGGGATCAACATCAACTAAAGTCACGACCTCTCCAAACCCACTTTTATCCAAACATTCATATGATTGATAATTCTCCGAAGTAGTGGGATTATTTTTACCTAAAGTTGACACTCTTCCAAACCCACTTTCAATATTATTGCAAACATTATTATCAATAACATATTCGTCATGAAGCTTAAATAAATTTTCAAGATCATAAGAAGCATTATCACCCCAATGATGATCATTGCAATAAGTAGTGGACATGACAAAATTATCATCCCCAAGCTTGTAGCTTTGCATAACATTATTACAATTGACATTAATAGAATTTATAATAAAATCATTGCAATCATGCTTTTCATTCAAGGAGTTATCATGAATCACTTTATAAATTTCTTCTTTTAACACTTCATCATGATTTTCAGATTCATGATTTTCAAGCAAAACTTCACAAAGATAATCAAGTGCACTCATATCACTAGCAATTGGCTCATAATAATTAGATTGTTTGAAAATATTAGCAATTGGATGAGGATCCATATGTCTATATTTTTATTTTCATTGAGTCACACAATTTTAGCAAGCAAGCAAACGAGCAAAGTAAAATACTTTTGTGTTGTTGTAAAATATTTTAGAAGTGGGGGAGATGAACACGAGAGGAAAATGAAAAATAAAAAAGGCAAATAAAATAAAAGCAAGTAAAGGATAGTTTGTGCGAAGGTACTTGATAGGTTTTGATGATGTCTCCCTGGTAATGGCGCCAGAAATTCTTCCTGCTACTTGTGAGCTGCGTTGGGATTTCCTCGAAGAGGAGAGGATGATGCAGTACAGTAGAGATAAGTATTTCCCTCAGTTAAGAACCAAGGTTATCAATCCAGTAGAAGAACGAAGCAAAACCTCGTTAGCAGCACCTGCACACACCCAACGCGAACAAGGGGGTTGTCAATCCCCTCGGCGGTTGATTGCAAGGATCAAATCTCGCAGTGATAGATAAATAGAAAAAGTAAATTGTAAAATAAAATAAAAGTATTTCATAAATTGTAGCAAGGTATATTTAGGATTTTTGTTTATATAATAATGATAAATGACCCGGGGGCCATAGTTTTCACTAGAGGCTTCTCTCTTGAGCACATAGCATACAGTGGGTAAACAAATTACTATTGGGCAATTGCTAGAAAAGTGCATAGTTATGACGATATTCAAGGCAATGATCATGTATATAGGCATCACATCCGAGACAAGTAGTCCGACTCCTGCCTGCATCTACTACTATTACTCCACTCATCAACCGCTATCCAGCATGCATCTAGAGTATTAAGTATAAAACAGAGTAACGCCTTAAGCTAGATGACATGATGTAGACAAAGTAAACTCAAGCAATATGAATAAACCCCATCGTTTTATCCTTAATGGCAACAATACAAATACGTGTCTTGTCCCTTTCTGTCACTGGGATATAGAACACCACGAGATTGAACCCATCACAACGCACCTCTCCCATTGCAAGATAAATCAATCTAGTTGGCCAAACCAAATGGATAGATCGAAGAGAAATACAAAGCTATAACAATCATGCATAAAAGAGTTCAGAGAAGACTCAAATATTTCTCATGAATAATCTGATCATAAACCCACAATTAATTAGATCCTAACAAACGCACCGCAAAAGAAGATTACATCGGATAGAACTCCAAGAACATCGAGGAGAACATTGTATTGAAGATCAAAGAGAGAGAAGAAGCCATCTAGCTACTAACTATGAACCCATAGGTCGGTGGTAAACTACTCACACATCATCGGAGGGGCAACAAGGTTGATGTAGAAGCCCTCCGTGATCGATTCCCCCTCCGGCAGAGTGCCAAAAAAGGCCTCTGGATGGGATCGCAGAAGAACAGAAGCTTGCGACAATGGATTTTTTTTTCGTGTGGCTCTCTATTGGTTTTCCAATATTTTAGAATTTATAGAAGTAGAATTAGGTCAAAGGGAGCCACGAGGGGCCCACAAGGCATCTGGGCGCCCCCCTAGGGCCGTGCGCTGTTGCCTTGTGGCCTCCTCGTGAGGCTTCTGGCCTCCTCCCAAAGCTTCCAGCGTTTCTTTTGTCCAAAAAAAAATCATCAAAAAGTTTCGTGGCATTTGGACTTCATTTGGTACTGATTTCCTGCAAAAAACAAGCAGAAAACAACAACTGACACTTGGCACTAGGATAATAGGTTAGTCCCAAAAAATGATATATAATTGCATATAATTGCATATAAAACATCCAAGATTGATACTATAATAGCATGGAACAATAAAAATTATAGATACGTTGGAGACGTATCACGCGCTCGCCTCACTCTACGGCGGCACCTCCATCCTGTCCTTCGAGGGCCACCGCGTCGCCGGCGCCGTGGAGATTGGCCTGAAGCTGGCCCAGCTGCCCTTCGAGCAATGCCGACACTCCATCTGCACCATCGACTGCCAGCCCATGTTATCCTTCCCCGGCGGCATCCTCCTGTTCGTCAGCGACAACCTCCAGCTCGCCGGCAAGGAGCACCAGCTCAGGTTCAGCCAGGTAAGAAACCCATCTCTTCTCAGTCACACCTACTTTGGCATTTGGAGATGGCGTTTTGATGTTGATCTGGTCTATGTTGCACAGATGTTTCAGCTAGTGCCCAACGAGCAGGGAAGCTTCTTCGTGCAGAATGACATATTCCGGCTCAACTACGGGTAGCAGAGCAGAGCAGGGTCGTGTGGGGTTGCCGAAAGGATGTGGATGCTTGGATGCTTTCACCCCGTGGATGGACGCCCTTGCTTTCTTGCTTTCATTCATTTCTTTACTAGATGACCCGTTGCGCCAAATGGTGCAGAGTCCCATTTAAAACCATGTGCGCGTTGAAAATATTTGCATTTTTTCAATAACTTAAGGTTATAGTCCACATTTCAAATGAGTATTTTTAAAAGGTTTGTCTGTTTTTTTGGTAAATTAAGTTTTAACATCTACTTAGGGTACCAATTCATACCCTTCTAAATGAAAAATTAAGGGGATGGGCAACCCAACACCACAACCAACTCCCAGATTGGGCGCTTCCCTTAGGTCCCCTTGGCCATTCAATTTTAACTACTCATTTTACCTCGTCTTTTGTTTTAATGGAGAATGATTGGTGACCCTCTTCACATGTGTGTTACTAAAGGAGAGTCACTCCTGCTTGATTCTTTTTCGGTGAAATGAATGAAGTACAACACTTTTCATCGGTTGATACCAAATTCAAACCAAGAACTAAATGCAAGTAATTTGCTTAACTTTGCAAATGAATGTTTATCATGATAGAGAATATTTTTTGTCCTATAACATATATCAATGGTACCAAGTTATTTCTTATATTGTTGTTTTGTTAGATGTTCTATATTGCATAAAAGAATGGAAATATTTATTTGAAAATATATACCAAAGCTTTCAACATATTTCATATCCAACATATGTTCAACCATCATTGCATAATTGGCATCACAATAGCACCATATGAACTAGTACCAAGATATAAAAGCACCAAATTAAACAAGTATCACTTCACATTCGACATATAAAACCTTCCAAATGTAGCATCACATGTCGTGAACATACAAACGAAGCTCATTCGACAAGTTGTAAAAGCGGAAGGCCCATATTGTGCCTTGCTGGATGTTGAAGGTCAGCACGACTCAAGTACCAAGCCTGTGACGGATCGACCGCCCACTCTTCACCCTCTCGAGGAAGCCCGCAACATTATAAATGGGTGTTATATGGATATTTTCCTTGTCTCATGATCATACATGTGATTTGCAAAGTAATCATCAGTGAACTATATTGGAAAGCACTGAAAATGGAAAATATACAGATTTTTTTTCAAATGTTAAATATATATTGTGCATAGGAAAAGAAGACAAGGTAAGCAAATTAGTACCATCTTATAGTTGATTGTTGCCTTCTTCGTTGTGCAAACAAAAAGTTTGTTGTTTTTTGTGGCTAGTCTCTTTGTCCTAACGATCTTTCTGGGTTTTGTTTGAAACATTTCCTTGAACATCTCATTGCCCCATATGAAAAAAAGGGTCAAAGTATGGGTCTAAATATCTGACATAAGGACAACCTGCAAGAAGTAAAATATTTTTAAGTCTTATGTGATTGCAAAATTATGTGCTATGAGCCAAAGGGTCAAGCAAACCTTGATGGTAAACCATAGTCTCTCCCATTGTCACCGTGTTATAAGAATTGGTGTACTATCAGTAATAGCTTCATGCAGAATAATCACACTAGTAAACCCACATATATCAAAATGAAAAAGCTTGTTAACTACAATAGGCTTAACAACCAACAAAAATAGCAATTCAATATGCTTTTTACATAGTATGACTAGGGTTTAACAACCCATTGAGCAGCAAGGTTGGTGAAGATAACTCCAGCAGCAATTTGCCCCTCTGGTGGAGTACCCAAAAAGGTCTTCAAATTGGATCGCCTCAGAATGTGTACATGTGGTGGCGTAAAAATTCCTCGATAAATATGACTAGAGTTTTTAGGGTCATATAGAGCCATGGGGACAAAGAGGCGACGGAGTGAAGGGTTGTGGGCCCCACGTGTCCAGGTGACGCGGCCAGGTGTTTGGCTGTGTCAGTCAGCCACGTGGAGGCCTGGGGACCTCCACCCAGGTGCTCCTCTGGCCCCTCATGACGACCTCCTAGTGATGTCCAGCAACAACGTATTATAGGAGCATGAATTAAATAAAATTTCATGAATTTTAAAAAAGTTCACGAATTCAAAGAAGATCATGAATTCAAAAAATGTTCACGAATTTCATAAATTGTTCATGAGTTCAAAAATTACAACTAATTCAATAAATGTTCAGCAATTTCAAAAGTTGTTTGTGAATTTTAAATAAAATTTATGAATTTAAAAACATGTTCGTGAATTCAAAAAATGTAGCAGTTCACAATTGTTCGCAAATTTACAAAATATCCGTGAATTTAAAAATCAGAAATTTGAAAAAGTTTAAAATTTTGTAATTCGTTCATGAATTTCAAAAAATCCACAAATAAAAAAATAGGAAAAACAAAAATAAAAAACCAAAAGTAAATAAAAAACAAACAGAAAACCAAGAAAGAAATAGTGAAAGGAAAAAAGGTTAGAAGCTTGCCAAAACCGATGGAAGCTTCCAAAACCTGTGGAAACCATCCCGAAGTCACTAGTTGAGGAGCGCTCCCCGCAAAGGTTAGTCGGGTAGCGCTCCGCGCGCGACAAGTGTCGCGCGCGGAGCGCTCCTGAGACTTTTCGGGGGCGCTCCGCGTGCGACACTTGTCGCGCGGAGGAGCCCTCCTATGATTTCCGGTTTCCAGTTTTCCTTTCTGGTTTTCCCTTTTTTCACTTTAGTCCTTAAACTTTTACTATATTGTAATATAGTTTTGATCTGTTTCTGAGATCTGTTTCTCTCTCGCGTCACCATCCCCGTAGCCGCCTGGGGTTTTGTGCGTGGTTTCGTTTTTCCCTTTCATTTGCCGTCCTCGTCTCCCGTCGTCGCTGTTACCGACTGCCTACGGCGGCCTTTGTTCGCCGTGCACGGCTCCGTCCCCGTTCTTGCCATCGTCGTTGCCTTCCGCCTGCCTGCCGGCTGCCTTCGTTGGTTCCCTGTTTCCAGTTTGTTTCTCTTTAATTTCCCATTATATTTTCGGGAAATGGAGATTTATGGGGTAGTTACGGGTGGGGGCTTCCAACACTATCAAATGTCAACTTTCAACTATGTTGTGCAATAAGTTCTTAATAATCACTGTGTTCTTTGTAGGTATGGCTTGCCCTTTTTGCCGTATGCCAAGTGGCCCTTGTTCCTCTTTTAACTCTTCTGCGGATGTTTTCACTGTGGTGCTGGATCGGCGCTGTTCGAGGCGTGTTGTAAGATTAACATTGTTTACTTGTTCAAATTTTGGTTTCAAAAATTGTTGTTGCACACATACCTATTTCTTTTGGTGCTGCTGCTGTTGTTTTAAATGGAAATTATTCTGATTTATGGTTTTGTTTTGGTTCGTTTTGCAGTATGTTCTGTGCAGTGTTAGAGATCATCTTGCTCGGCACATTGAGCAGTGCAGGGTTTTAGCTATTCGGAAGGGTGACAAATATCCTGAGCTTGCTTTTCACAGCAGTGAGGGTGAATTATATGGTGTTCTGTTTAGTCATGGTCGGGTGAGCAGCAAATTCCATGGTTCTTCCTGGGAGCAACTGGTGGCTGATTATGGTCTCCGTCGTCATGATATAATGACTGTTAGGCTTGAGCACTATGGAACGTTGATTGGTGTTGATTTTTATCGGGGTGGAGATATGCTGTTCCCTTTACCCTGTGTTGGTAAGGTTTGTTTTCAAAGAAGTTTTTACCCTGTTTGACGTCACATGATTTGTTGTTCTCTTGATCCTGTGAAATTTCTTTTTTAGCACTCGAAGGTCTGAGTGAGTCTGAGAAGGATCTTGTTGGCAGCTGTTTTTACACTCGTGGTGTTGATCTCAATTATCATCAATTGTATTTCATGTCGCGACGACTATTTGATAACAACTACATACTCTGTTGTCCTTTTGTGCACAGGATTACTTCCATGAATGTTAATGGTCATCATATGGTTAGATTTATTTTTCTTTGTTTTTGTCAGTTTCTATATTTATTTTTTGCTCTTTTATAGCTTTTCAATTTTGTTTATTCTAATATCTTGATGTTTTCGTCAGGTTATTCCGAGCATGGTTGTGAGGAGTTTGAAAGAACTTGTGTCAGTTCCTAGTTCTAGTGTTTTAACTCTTGAAGTTACTTTGGAGTATCGTGATGATGACATATATGTGAGCATCCCTTGTCCCTATTTCATTGGCTTGGGTGGTAGAATGGTGTTCAAGAAGGAAGGTTTCAGTGATTTTCTTCAAGCATCATCTATTGAAGTAAACAGCTTGGTGCTCATAACCTTCAAGGAGCGTGATGGGGGGCTTGCTGTTATCTTCAGCTTTCTGCCGTAGTGATGTTAGTTATAGACTGTGAAGTAGAACAGATGTTATTTAAATATATGGTAGAATATAAATGTTATTCAGATATATAAAACTGGTATGCATCTGTGTTTTAATTTTTTTTTGGACAAATGTGATACTATGAGAGGCACGGTTATATGTAAATCATGGGTATTGGCGTGCCTTTGCGTTCCGTATGCCTGGCATGGAGACTCAAGGAGGCACGGTCCGTGCAGCTGTTGGAGGCACGATTATGTATAAAAATGGGAGGCACGGTTCTGCTTGTTTGTTTCAAATGTTTCCGTTGGTGCTTACACTCGGAGATGCATGGTCATGAATATACCAGAGGCATGGTTACTTATAAATTAGTGGCACGGCCGTGCTTTTATTTTTGAAACGTATACAGTGACAAATGTTTTTGTTTAGTGGTGGTGCTTGTCCGTTGCACCCATGGAGCAGAGTCACGTTGGTACCCGCAGCAGAGTCATTGTTTGTGGTTCTGTGTTCCAAATGTTTTTTCTGTTAACATCTCTGCTGAGAGATTGGCTGTTGTGATGCTACTGGATGCGCGCTTGTATATTAATGAGAGCCACGTCGGCGCGTCTTTGTTTCCAATGTTTTTGCGCCAACAGGTTTACTCGAAGAGGCACGGTCCGTCAATCTAGAGGATGCATGGTCCTATATTACGTAGAGGCACAGTCATGCCTTTGTGTTTCGGTTATTTCAGGGGACACTCTTACTGAGAGAGGCACTGCCCTGAACCTAGTCGAGTCACAGTGGTACATGCAGCAGAGTCACGGTCGTTGTATTTTTTTTGTTCACATGTTTATTGAGAGAGTCAGTGGTGTGATGCTAGTGGAGGCGGGCTCCTACATTAAGACAGTGTTTGATGTCAATGGTGTCTGCGTGATTTATTTTGTCTCAACGCGCTTAAGAGCCTGAAAGTGCTTCCAATGCTTTGTGCACTGGAATACCAAAATTTGTGGAAGTACTAATACTGTTTCTGAAAGCTGGAGATGCATATATTGAAGTTCCTTACAAATATTTCTGAAATTGCTGACACCAATCATGAAAAAGCATTTACAGAAATAGTTAACAAGGATACAAATAATATTTTTTATTACATAAGCACCATGAATCCTTATTATAAGTATAATAAGTAAGTACTATAATACAATAACACACAACATCTTTGACGTACTATAATCATAGTTAGAAACATATGTTTGCTCAATTTAAATCAACTTACTAATTAAATATAGATATCCAAAGACGTAGCAATTCACCATCCGTGGTTTCCCTTGTGGCGCTTCCAGCCGGTCGAGGATCGGTCTTCTGTCTTCTTACGGGGACGGAGTCGTTCTTTTAGTGGTGGTTGCAGTAGGTGACGTAGCCCGTCTTGAATGATTAGGATCCTTTGGTACAACTCATAGCTAACATACCCGTCTTTTGCTGCGTACTCGAGGTGTAGCGGGGAGAGCGGCTTCCACTCTCCCAGTACTGGTGCTTGTCCTTCGGGAATGATTTCTTCATGTTCTTGTAGGAGGGGTCGATGATGGCCGTTGCAAGGTCACCCATCCCTTTCTCCACCACCTTTGATACAGAACTGTCTTTGGATGTCGACGTGGTGCTCGTCTGGAATTCTGATCCATGCACAGGCAAGCATCATCTTGTCGCCCTGGTGTCGACGCTAGCGAAAGTGATCGCTTTGCGTTGCAGGAATTCAAGCAACGCCTGGCACCGCTCGGACCTGCAGTAGTGGTACATGAGGACATGCTGGCGCATGGCAAGTTGCACGACGGCGACCCCTTGGCGTGTGTAACTGCTCTTACGCGTGTACTCGAGGTCGAGGCCGACGAACTTGTTCTTCTCCTCCTGGAGCCATTGCTCGTACATCTTGATGATTCGCTCCACAGTCTTTGGCTTGTTGGTGTACACCACCTCCAGCACGGTTGTGCCATGGGCAGTGATGTGTTTGGTCTCTGTTGTTAGTTTCTCGTCGTTCATGGCTGCAGGGAGGCTGTGTGGGTTTGTGGCTGCTGATGAGGAACGGCCTAGGAAGATGAGGCAGATGGGTGCGGTACAAAAGGAATGGGGTCGTTACTTTGTCGTGTCAAAAGGGTAACCGAGAGGAGCAGTTGCGACGTCATCTGGCGGTTCCAGGCAGTTATGGGAAACAGGCGTCTGTTAGAGTAATTTTTTTAGCGGTTTGAGCAATGTATTTTGTATCGTCGTGACACCACAAGCTCGATATGCCTGTCTGTGCATGCTGTTGATATGGCACGCTCCACTTGTTTTGTTGAATGAAATGTTTTAATCGTGACGTGCGTCTGTATTTCCAGCTGTTTCGGATGGACGCGCTTTCTTGGGGAGACATGCACGCGAAGGTAGTCGAGACACAGTTGTACACGCAGCCGAGCCATGGTCGTGCCTCTGTGGTCGAAGTGTTTTTTGCATTAACAACATCTCTCCTGAATGAGTCACTGTAGTTATGTTACTGGGTGCACGCTGGTATTTTAAAGAAGAAACGCTCTGTTAGCGGAGGCACGTTTCGAGAAAGACTGTGTTATGCTGAAAAGAAAACATAGCGTACTTGGTTATAGTTTGGAGTTATGTCTGGGGATTATTTAGGATTCTTTTGAAAAGAGAGGTTGAAGAACTTTAATAACTTGCTTACTTGGTTATAGTTTTTGATGCAAAAACTGTGTCGTATTTGTTTGGATTTTGATTTACAGTTGAAGAAAATTGTTTTCTTTGTTGTTTGATTTATTTAATTCTAATAATTCAAAAAAGATCATTCATAAAAGGATCATTGCCATACTTCAAAATAGCCGGTTGGTCCATAACAACTACATTAGTACCATTTCAAGAACCAAACAAACAGCAAGCATGCATTTTCCCTGGATTATGATCAGCACGAAACGTTCACTGAACACCCCAGAAGTCTATTCCAACTACCAAACAAACAAATCCTTAAGAAACACCGTTGCTTCCAACTGCTGGTACTAACAGAATCTAAGGAATGCGCTGGAGGATGATGGACACGGAACGATCACTGTGCTCTTTGAACGTGATTAGAACAATGTTCTCTTCAACAAAAGATGCAGCTGATAGGAAGTCTCTGAAAGAAGACTTTTCAATCACCATCCTACCGTCTTTTTTGCAGATCGAGTATGACGAAGGAGTGATGACATGTTTAGGTTCATCAGGAGCTTCAAGGGTCACCTTGGCATTGGTTGGCACATCCACCCATCTCTTCAAGGTTGAAACAACACTCTTTGGAATTTTCTAAAAGAAACAGAGATAAGAGAAGAATAAATAACGATTAATTTGTCATTTGAACATTCAAAAGAAAATACTGAATAAACTGCGTGTGCAAACAACAAATTTTATAATATTGAATCTAACATATGTAGAATTTCTTATGAAAACAGCAAGTTAAAATTTATAGAGAATACAGCAAAATTAACATATATAGAGCACGTAATGAGAGTAACACCAAAGTGGCATGCATTGAGGTTAATTTGCGACTGAAGATAATTCAGCAAACTATTTTTTTATGACAACGTTTGAATAATAGAAATACAGAATTTGTAGTATGAGATTGTCAGCATGTTCAAGTTCATAATTAAGTACATAAAAAAAGAGGGCTACCAAAGTATTGTTGGTTTAATGAATTATTCAATTTTATGTGATAATACACTTCATACTGAATGGTAAACATTAAATACTAGGAACGAATAATCAAATTTTATCAACATTTTGGGTGTTTAAGGTATAATTTATTTATAATATTATATGTAAGCAAAATTAATTCGACATCATAGAACAGTAATTGTAGACGTATGATTGAAAGTGTGTTGGGTGTTTTAACAAAGAGAGAGTTAACTAACCATGATGCTGTCTCTGGTGTTAGTGGTAGTCACCACATGGACAAACGGGCGGCAACGGATGAAAATGTCTCCAAAAAGGCGTTGTAGTAAGAAGCGTGTCTGGTCATAGGTAAGCTCAATATCCCGAGAGTATACACAACTCTGAACGTGGTCGAAATCAACAGAAGAAAGATCGTCGAGAGCTAGAAAAACACCCAGCATGTAAAATTAGAACAAGATATATAATCCATCAGGAGGTAAATAGCATACAACATCAGGCATTTTTTATAAAAAAAGCAGCGACAAAAAATAACTTAGAAATTGAATATGTACCAACATGAGGTAATGGAAGCAACCTATTGTCACCGCGATATGTTTTGATTGCCCGATTCAGTCCCACATCAGGCAGTGCAAATTCTATGCGGTCTCCAGCACAAAGATCATAATCTCAGCAAGGTTGCACCAAACATCACCATAGAACTTGGTGTAGTTAGGCCTGTGCTTAAACAAAGCATTGTAAGACCTTCCTTCATGGGTAACAAGTGCTGGCTCAACCTGCTTGTTAAGCAATATCCTTGCATGCTCCTTCCTCTCATCAATGTATTCAGCGAGAAAAGCTCTGTCATTACAAGGTACATACTATGGAAAATATAAAAAATAAAGAGCTGTAAATATAAATTCAAACTTATTGAACATCAATTTGAAAAATAGGCGTAAAGTGCACCCAACTGTGACACTAAAAGATAACAAACATAGTACTTTGATGGATTAATGACTAGAGATTTGGCATGAAAATAGTTAAGGTATAAACAGGCAAGGTAGTATAGATAATGAAAGTGACAATAGTAGGGGAACCTAGTACAGATACAAAGGGATACCAAAAGTTCAACAGTTGCGATTTCAAACGTGTTTTAGCCAACTAATATGTTCACAAACCATGCGTCTCCAGCAATTCTCATCAAGAATAACCTCAAACTCCTGGAGAGCTTCTGGATGAGGTTGACAAGGGCCGTCTGGATGACGGCAAGTAGGGCAAACCATACCTAGATAAATTAATAACAAAAATCATGGAATAACTAAAAGATGGCATACAAAAGCACACTAGGTTTAACAGATAACAATAGCAACAGGAATAGCAGATCTGAACAAGTAGGTCAAACCAATCAGAGTATCATGATTTAAAAGAAGGTTCATTGACAACCAATTTAAGCTATGAAAAATACTAACATTTCATAGTTTACTTACCTAGAAGGATGTTAGAACAGTGAATACATCAGTATTATAGCTAAACGAGTTTAATTAGGCATCCCTCAAAAGAGAAAAGCAGCGGATTTGGGGTTTTTGCTCATGGTTGGGGTAAAAATCTGGGGAGATAGGTAGCTACGAAGCTAGACAAATAGAAATTGACCACAATTGTAAACCCTTAAACATGAAATAAAGAATAATTAAAAGAACATGATCAAAACATAAACACGGACTGGAGCATGGCAGACACATATATTTTATACCTGCAGAAGAAGACCAGCAGCCGGCGACGAACGGGGATGGAGCAGAGGAACTTTAGTAGAAAGCACCGCAGACCAGTATCTGAAGAAAAACAGCTTAAAAATTATTGTAATCTAGAAACCCAGTCAAATTCGTAGGATAACTAAAGGGGAAATCAGAACGGGAGCGCCAAGAACCACGAACCCTAGATGCAGACGATTGCACACGCAGAGAGGGAGTGAGGTGCCTGAGAGTGGCTGACTAGAAAATAAAATATAAGGGAACGCGAGACACCAAGGGACGGAATGAATGCTCGATTTTTCTTTTCACCAAATCGAATGAATGCTTATTGTACATGGGCGTGCATTCCGACTGGTTACGGGGACACGAGACGTTTGAGTCGTCCAGCTGCCTCCCACGGGATTAGTCCACCTGCTCACCGTGCCTCCCAGAGCTATACGAGGCATGTTTCTACTAGCCGAAAATGCATGGTCGTGTCTGTCTAATCGAAATGTCTTTAAACTCAAAGTCAATCAGAGAGGCACGGATGTGACTTTATGAGAGACACGTTCCTGACGATAGGATATGCACGGCCATGACGTCAGGAGAGGCATGATCATTTCGTTAGGGGAGGCAAATTCAGTGATATACTCTTCCTTTCTTTGAAGTGCAAAAACTCGAAAGAGTCTCAGCTGCAAAAACTTTTCAAGAACTGCCGAGTCACGGCTGTGTATCCAGCAACATCATAGTCGTGGCTCTTCGTTTGCAATCTATGCATTCAAATGTTCACCCAGAGATCCACGGTTGTGTTTCTATTTTTCAAATGTTCCTTGGAATAGCCGTGGAGCTATTAGAGTAGAGTCCATGTTTGTACCTAAGTCAGGGGCATGGCCGTGCCTTTGCGTTCCAAATGTTTTCGATGGCATGCACACCCATTGAGGCACGTGCGTGAAGATAAGAGAGTCATGGTTACGGGTAAGTCAAATTGACACTCGTGCTTTTTGTGCCTACATAACCGTGCCTCCATAGGCTTCACGCTCGTAGAGGCACTGATAGCTTTAATTGCATCCATTCATTCGTTTACTGATAGATTCACCGCCGTGAAGATACGAGACGGACGTATTATTGTGGACCAGATGCACGGCTTCGTTTCAGATGTTCTCTAACAGACGCACGGCGGGTTTGGTTGCGACTGTTGGAACTGCAGCATGGCCGTGCTATGAGAGACCACTGTTATAGCTGATTCAGAGGCATGGTCGTGCCTAAGTCAGATGCACACACACTGAGAGAGTCACGGTTGTCTAGATACAAGAAGCACGGCTTCGTTTCAGATGCTTGAGGTTCCTCTCTGTGAGCGCTGCTCTACTATATGTATTCGCCGTCGATTCTAAGATGGATGATAGGGTCGTTGTTTGCTTCCTCGCATTCTTCTCTCGCTTGTCATCGGTCAAAAGGCGATCTGATGACCGATCGGACGGCTGTTCGATGTGACTATTCAGTGTGTCAGTTACCGTGCTAGAATTAAGTTAGAGCCTCCTCGATTTCTGCACGCCATCATCATTTTACGTAGGCGTGACTCTAGTAGATGCATGGTTCCGCAAGCTGCAGAAGCAGAACCATCTGTTCAGGGTTCCCAATTCACATTAATGGGCATGGTAACTGAGTCATCTTTCTCCCTGGTTAAATACTCGTCGATTCGTGCAAGCCACCATGTCGCATTCTCGCCACAGAACCGCAGGCAGTTCCCATCGGCCTCGCCATGTCCCAGCCTTGCCACAGAACCACAGCCAGTCTCAATTGTCGCCCTCCTCCTCGCTGCCATGGATGACGGGAGGAACACTACTGAGCATCTCGAGATATCGGCCGACGGGAACACCAAGCTTGACGTGTGGCACACCAATGAGCCCTACAAGGTGGAGGAGATCATTGCCAAGTATGAGCAGTGGTTGCGGGAGGACAGGTACAAGTTTGTTGGTCTGGACCTGGAGTACACACGACCAAATTATTATGGGTATAGGAAAGTCGCCATCATGCAACTGGCAATGTGGAAGCATGTTCTGGTCTATCAGTTCTGCAAGGCCAGGATGGAGTGCCCTGCCCTGAAGGATTTCCTTGAGAACAGAGGTATAACTTTCGCTAGTTTAGACGTGAGGAACGACAGAGAGGTTCTTTTAGAAGATCCCATTAAAATTCTGAGAGAGTGCCACATCGACATTCAAGAGAAGTTCATGATCAAAGGTGGCGAAAAAAGGAACTCCAAGGTAGACCTAGCAGGAGCCATCGTACACGAATCCTACTCGAAGATGAAGTCAGCATTGCCACTAGGAGCGCATGACTACTGGGATTGGAAGCCACTTTCCTTTGATCATGTTAAATATGCCGCAATTGTAAGTGAAAATTTCATTTTTGTTAATATCTGTCTTGACTTTGTTTGTTTGATTGCAATAACAGCGTGCTTGTCATTTTTCAAAATTTTCATTCTCTTGCGCTTTTCATTTTAGGACGGGTATGTGAGCTACGAGCTTTATCGCCGGTATCTGTCGATGTGGGACATCATGCATTGTTGTTCTCTTGCTGACCGCAGACGTCGAGGACGTTTCTGAGTAGGACTCCATCTGCAAGGGCTGCGAAGAGATATACCTGGTGGTTAAATGTTAACAGCTTGGAAGACAACTAGTACTTTTCTATGATAAATAGTAAATGTCACTGTTTTTGTTGAGTCGAACGGAGTGCTAGTTTGGAAATTTGCTTTTATTTTCAGAGTTTTGTGTTGTCTTGTTTGTATGCTATAAGAATATAATTTTTTATGTTTGGTCGTATAAGATTGTGCTTTTAACTATCCATGGAAAAAGGCTTAAAAGCAAACTATCCATGCAAAGCTTAAGCATGGATGTGAGAGAGGCATGTATGTACATTTAGGAGAGGCACTGCTTGTTTGTGGGGAAAAGGCATTGTCGTGCGTCTGGGTTTCGATTGTTGTCATTCACGCATTCACAAAGAGAGGCACTGCCGTGAACCTACGATAGGCAATATTACAGATGAATCAGATGCACGGCCATGCTTTTCGAGTTTTAAGTGTTTTCTTCTTTCGTTCATTCTCAAAGGCGCGGCCGCGAATACACAAGAGGCACGTATCAGTGTGGGGAAGAAGCATGCATGTGCTTCTATGTTTCAGATGGTTCAGTTTCCTCTATTTGTTTGCTTCTCTTATAGTGTATTCTTCTTCTTTATGCGACTACAATTTCAGTGTATCATTCTTGGAGAAAGGAGAATAAAAAGAGAAACGAGATGAGAAAACGGATTGATCTGGAGGTTTGCAGCTGTGGCGTCCCCTATGATAGTAAGATCGTGGGTGAGCTGTTTCCTTTGTTTGTGCAGATCGAGCTCGAAGAAAGTGGGGGAGGTGCTTCGACTGTTCATTGCACCTGTGTCTGATCCATAGAGTATATAGTTGGCTAGGTGCCTCAGTTCTTCTATGACCTTTTGTTCATTTTGAAACTAGGACCACACACATGAGTCGACGGTTGCGTCACTACTATGCCTTTCAGACCCTAGTTCACGAGGATGTTATATGACGTCAGGGGTCACAGCAGCAACTTTCTTGAGTAATGAAGTTTATTGCAGGTGATGTGAAATTTTAGTTTTCAGGCAAACGTTGCTCCGAGAGGCACGGCCTTGAAGGTGGAGGTGGCACGGTTCCATGAGAGGCAGAGGCATGTCTGTGTCGATGTGAAATTTTAGTTTTTAGGCACACGTTGCTCCGAGAGGCACGATCGTGAATGTAGAAGATGCATGGTTCCATGAAAGGCAGAGGCATATATGTGCCTCTGTCACCACGGTAGCATATTTTGAGTCCCTTTGTTCGTTTTGAAACAAGGATCATTCACATGAGTCTGCGGCTGCATATTCGGACCCAAGTTCAGGAGGATGTTCTACCATGTCAGGGCTTACGGCAACAACTATATGTGAAATTTTAGTTTTCAGGCACATGTTGGTCCGTGAGGCACGGCCGTGAAGGTGGAAGAGGCACGGTTCTATGAGAGGAAGAGGCATGTCCGTGCCTTTGCGATCGAAATTTTTCGACATCGCATGGTTTCCTAGGGAGGAACCGTCGTGATTTTAGTAGAATCATGGTTTCTCATGTAGTATATTCTCGTGCCTCTATTTTTATCGTCTGCCAGTCACATGTTCTCTAACAGACGCACGGCGGGTTTGGTTGCGACTGTTGGAACTGCGGCGCGGCCGTGCTATGAGAGACCACTATTATAGTTGATTCAGAGGCATGGTCGTGCCTAAGTTAGATGCACGCACACTGAGAGAGGCATGGTTGTCTAGATACGAGAAGCACGGCTGTGTTTCAGATGCTTGAGGTTCCTATCTGTTCGCACTGCTCTAGTATATGTATTCGCCGTCGGTTCTAAGATGGACGATAGGGTCGTTGTGTGCCTCCTCGCATTTGTCTCTCGGTGGTCATTCGGTCAAAAATGCGATCTGATGACCGATCGGATGGCTTTTTGATGTGACTATTCAGTGTGTTACTTACCGTGCTAGTATTAAGTTAGGGTCTCCTCGATTTCTCCACACCATCATCATTTTGCACAGCCGTGACTCTAGGAGGTGCATGGTTCCACAAGCTATAGAAGCAGAACTGTCTTTTCACGGTTTCCAATTGACATCAATGGTCATGGCAACCGAGTCGTCTTTCGTCCTGGTTAAATACTCCTCGATTCTTGCAGTTCACCACGTCGCATTCTCTCCACAGAACCGCAGGCAGTTCCCATCGGCCTCGCGGCGTCCCAGCCTTGCCACAGAACCACAACCAATCTCCATTGTCGCCCTCCTCCTCGCTGCCATGGATGACGGGAGGAACACTACGGAGTGTCGCGAGATAGCGACCGATGGTAACACCAAGCTCGACGTGTGGTACGCCAACGAGCCCTACAAGGTGGAGGAGATCATTGCCATGTATGAGCAGTGCTTGCGGGAGGACAGGTACAAGTTTGTTGGTCTGGACCTGGAGTACACACGAGAGGATTGTTATGGTTATAGAAAAGTCACCGTCATGCAATTGGCGATGCGCAATCATGTTCTGGTCTATCACTTCTGCAAGGCTAGGATGGCGTGCCCTGTTCTGAAGGATTTCCTTGAAAACGGAGGTATATCTTTCGCTAGTGTAGATGTCACCAAGGATAGAGAAGTTCTTTTTCAAGATTTCATCAGAATTCCAAGAGAGTACCACATCGACATTCAAGAGAAGTTCATTATCAAAGGCGGCGAAGAAAGGGACTCTATGGAAGACCTAGCGGCAGCCGTCATAGACGAATCTTACTCGACGATGAAGTTAGCTTTACCAGCAGGTCACCATAACTATTGGGGTTGGAAGCCACTTTCGTTTGAGCATGTGAAATATGCAGCAATTGTAAGTGAAATTTCATTTTTGTGAATTTCTGTTTTGAATTTTTTTTTGTTTTATTGCAAGAACAGCATGCTTGTGCTTCTAAATTTTCATTCACTTCCGGTTTTCCTTTTAGGACGGATATGTGAGTTATGAGCTTTACCGCTGGTATCTGTCTATGAGGGACATGATGCATTGTTGCTCTCTTGCTAATCGGAGACGTCGAGGTCGTTTCTGAGTAGTTCTGCAACTTGAAGGGCTACGAAGATCAGCATCACAGCTGGAAGGTTTTAGTGGGGAGACTACAGTAGCATAATTGAGTATTTTGGAACTGTGCTAGGTTATGTATAATTTTGTGTTTACTTTTCTGAATTAATGTGTTTGAGAACTGTGCCAGGTTTGCATTTCATGTTTTGAGTAATGTTTCTATTATTGTGATTTGAAAATTCTGTGCTTGAAATGTTTCGTCTGACACGGTCGCTCAGAGAAGCACGTCCTTGAATCTAGTGCGGGCACGATTATGTTAAGAGGAGTCACGGTCGTGCCTCTGTTCTATCATTATATGTGTTGAGTCACCTACTTAGTGAGGTGCCTCTCTGTTCGAAATGTTCCAAATGCTTGTGCGTCTGACGAGGCACAGTTGCCAGTGTAGAAACTAGTGGGCAGATGTTTAGTTAGGGAATTCACAAGTGGTTTTTCGGTTCACTGTTTTATGTATGAAAAAACAGAGATGGACGATCCTATGTTAAGAAGGGTCACCATTGTGCCTGTGAGTTTCCGTTTATTTCAGATGACTCGTCTACTTAGAGAGGCTCAACCGTGAAGCTAGTGGTGGCACGGTGCTAAATTTAGAGAAGTCACGGTAGTGCCTAGTTGTCTACTCAGAGAGGCACGTCAATCCAGCTAGTGGATGCACGGTCCCATATTAAGAAGAAGAGTCATGGTCGTGCTCTCTTTTCCAAATGTTTCTGCTGAGATGTTTATTTTGAGGAAGCGATTTCAAGCACGGCCGTTCGAAAAAATTGACCTTTACAAGTTCTATTGGGAAAATATGATTTTAAGTAAAACAAACGCAATTGTGATTCATGATTCGAAGATTTGAAGTACGGTCGTGAAGATGCCAGAGCCAATGTTCAATGAGTGGCAGAGGCATGTATGTGCCTCCGTGTTTAAAATTTTTAGATATCATTTGGTTTCTGAGGGAGCAACGGCCGTGATTCTAGTAGAGGCACGGTTCCACGTGTAGTAGAGACACCTGCCTGTATTTTCATTGTCTCGGAGTCACATGTTCTCTAATTTCCCGTGTTTCGCGTCTAAGGTACATTTAGACAGGCACGGTCCTATGTTATGAAGAGGCACGGTCGTGCCTCTCTGTTTGCATTTTTTCAGCTATGTTATGAAGACTCGTCTAGTCAGAGAGGCACGTCCGTCAAGCTAGTGGAGGCACTGTCCTTTGTTTCGAAGAGTCACGGTCGTGCTTCTGTTTTTGCAAATGTTCCTTCCACGTGTACTCCAAGGAAGTGATGTTCTAGTGCAATATAGTGATGTTCTGAAACTTCACTTTTTCAAGTTCCGTTGGAAAATACTATTTAATGTAGAACAAACACAACTTTGATTCATGATTTCAAGACTTCAAAATTTAAATGCACAGCTCTATTTAACAGGAACACCACAAGGTATCTGGTCTTGCAACGACATTAGTTAAAAAAGGTGAAACCGTGTTATTCCTACAACTCCAGGTAAAATAAGCTATAGCATGGTAGTAGTCATTTTCTGTTACTTGCTCTTGGGCGCTCTATATTGTATTGTCTGAAGACGTCCCTCAGTGCTTCAAATATTGGCCCTGTATTGTGGGTAGATGTCATGATTTTGAAAGTTAGTTGTTCCCTCATCGGCTTCACATAGATCTGGAAACACAGAAAAAAGGAAATTAACAAAAGTTATTGTAAAACACAATGAACACAACTGGCTTGTTTTAACATATAGCGACATCTTGTCCGTGGGAGCAAGCTTACCTTGTTGATAAAAAGGAAGTCTTTAAATCAATGAGCGGCATCAAATGCATGATGTAAATACTGTCGTCTTCCCTGTTAATTGACATCAATATGTCACAAGAGGTTGAATACATATTACAACAAAAAGAAGAGGTTGATGTAGAGCTGCAGTAACAAGAAACTCACTCTCTCTCTGAGTTACATACACTCTACACAGGTTGAACACTGAAGTTGTTGATGTTATGCGGAGAATTATTATAAGCTGATTGGTAAGCTCTTTTGAAGTTTTGAATAACGACATCCGAATGTTCTTTTATACCATCGCAATTGATGTAAGGACACATTATTTCGAAGCGAGTCATATCGAAATTCACGACGATCAGGTAGATGAAGTGTTCTTTTTTTCTCACATGAATTAATATCTAAAACAATGAATAGCATCATTTATTAGAATAATAACAACAATTCGAGAAACAAAGACCAACACTGGACAGTAGAGTAAGTAAGATCAACTCACAAATCTACATTTGTTGGGCAGTCTGTACCCAACAATTTTTTCGATGATGTGCTCCTTTAGAAGTTCAGTGCTTGCACCTTCAACCGTGAATTTTTCCTGGAAAAAGGAGAAGCCGTTTCACTCAACATTTTTTTGTTTCTAGTTTTTTATTATTATTTAAAAAATTCAAGAGTATGGAAATCAGAACTTACGGAAGCTTCATATAACCGTAGATCTTCATCGATAAACCGAAGGTTCGATGATCAGCCCAGCGTTGTTTGATTTGAAATATCCTTAGGCTGCCTCCCCCCCCCCCAAAAAAACATCTGTTAACTTCCATGATTTTCTGATTTAACATGAGAGTTGGCGAGTGTTGAAAATGCAAAAATACTGTCTCCCCGTAATCTGCTGCCATCAGAAGAACATGTAGCGCAAACAAACTATGAGGACAGGTATATTTATATATTACAAAACCGTAACAATAATTTCTTGGCAAAAAATATTAAAATAATAAAATAAGGGACCAAAGCTTTACTAATTCAAGAACAGCTAACCTATTACCTCTTATTTACACCAATATGTGGCGTATTATCGACAACTGTTTCATACACATGTTTCTCTATGATTGAGGAATCTCTTATTTCCAAGACTTGAAGGCAATCTTGATAGTCATTCCTTGTATCAGTGAACCGAGGCTGCTCTAGCTGAGAAGGATGGTGATGATGTTGGAAGACAGGTCCATGGGAGCTCATTTGACCTTCACTGATACGCTGACGGCCCTCATTATACTGCTTGTTTCTTTGGAGCACTGGCCCTTGTGGTTGCTGCTGCATGTGCATTGCTGACATACCGACAGCTGGATGGCTGGTTGAACTCGAAGGAATGTCTTTGGAAAAATGTCGTACAGGAGGGCAGAAAGAGTTTATATCGTTTAACTGTGGTTCTGAGGCACTGTAAATTTGCCCATGAGACTGGGTTCCATGTGTATGATGTTGGTTCAGCTCATCAGGTGGTCGTTGGTGGCTTTGCAAACGTATGTTATTTTGAACATCATTGTGCTGGGTGAAGTGGAAATTATAGTCAGCAGGTTGCTGCTGGCACTGTTGATGGTAAGTCTGGTTGTTTATTCCATATGGTGAGCGTTGGCTACTCTGTGAACCACTGTTCTTCTGAACATCAGGACGTTGGGAGAAGTGGAGATTAAAATCAGGAGCTGGCTGCTGGTAGTGTTGGGACAAAGCAGTTGCTGTGAAACTTTCAGACAAGGAAGTTTGAGTTAAACCCACAGAGTTTGATGTATCAAAGAGCTGTGAGAGGTGACTACTGCTTGACAATGACTTGGAGCCTGATCCTCTGGGCATGGATGACCCCGGACAATAAGAAAATGTAGATCTCGCTGATGAGCTTGAATGCTTGGACAAGTGCATCACAGTATCAGGTTGGCATTCTTGAGAAATGGCTTTCCTTTTCTTTTGTTCAATGTCCTTGTCAACTTGTTCATAGATAGCTGGGTCAGACCATATTGCATCATTATCAATGAAGTCACAATGAAGCAGTGCTTTGCGATTATGAACAAGTACATGTTGATTGGTTGCACCTTTGGGTGACTTTTCTACAGGTTCTAGTATCCTAACTCTTTTTTTAGCAGGTGACATACTTTCGTTTGTTGCATTGACTGACTCTGGTAAGGACCTCTTGTCAGTAGGCATCTGTACGTCCATTTGATTCAGATGGTCGCTTCTGGTAACAGCAGCGCTGACGCTGGGAACAATAGCTCGATGCTCGGTACATGGTGCATGTACTGTTGAAATGACATTGTCGTTTGTATTGATAGGTGCGGCATCAACATATGGAGTATTACTACTGGATGCAATTGTTTTTTCCGTATTCAGTGCAGTGCCAGAACCGCAGGGGATGGCTACTGTGTGGGCAGGGTAGCAACTAACCTTGGATTCAGATCCACTAATCTTCTCCTCGTCTTCCAAAATCGAAAGAACATCGACTTGAGCATTTGTCTATGAAGAAGAACATTGTTCAATAATAGTGTCTATCTTGGGTGCAGCTTCGGATACAGTGAGCTCCTTTATGTCTTTTGAAAAGATGTTAATAGTGGTGTCAGGGCCACTGGATCGTTCAGTAATAGCTGACGTTTGCGCAATCAGAGAAGCAGATGATTCAACATTCTCATGTGACAATGGACCGTGAAGTTGTTGTTTCACAATGACTGATTCTGAGTTGGATTCTTCAGTGGCAATAGCTTTGCCTGCTTTCTCCAATAGCTTATCCAGTGGGTATGTCGCACAATTCTGGTCTGCATGAGCTCCAGAACCATGGGTTGCAGCTGGTACAGTAATCTCGGAGGAATTTTCACCAGTTAAGATGATTGCTTCATTCTTCAACATTTCAGACGTTGACACGAAATGCTCATGGACAGGTATGCAATCAAGGCAGTTGTTCAGGAAGTTATTCACACCTGCCAGATGTGACCTGAGATCAGCATCAATATCCTCATTGTTGTAGTCGATCTCATTCACTTCCAACATCAACTTGAACTCAGTAGATGTTTTACGTTCTGCAGATAGACGACTATGGAACTGCTCCTTGTTGTACTTATCCATGGAGTCTGACTCCTCAGGAGTGTTACAACAGCCCTTTAAATTTTCTAAAGAATATGACGTGGCGCCAATAGCATTGGTTGAGCCGCTGCTATAGGAAGTTTGACTAATTTTCTTGCGATAAGACGGAAGTGATGAAAATGAATAAGGAAGCGATGACAAAGTTTCTTTCCCATTCGATAAGTCTTGCTAGAAATTACAATAAACTCCACGGTCACAGATCTTGACTTCTTTGGCACCAAAATCCCTGCCGAGAGAGAGAGAACCTTCTCCAATTTTTCCTCGATGATGGGTTGAATCTGAGAAAAAAGTTCTTTGTACATTTCATTAACAAGTTTGCCAAGATTCGCCTTAGCCTGCAAATGTAACAAAAAAAACATCAGACATATTTAATACCCATAATTAAGAAGAAGAATGCCTGGCTTACTGCGTGAAGCACAGGTAACATATTCAAGCAAGCACAACAAACCTATTGGAGGAAGGACACCCAACCTATAATTAAGAAGAAGAATGCCTGGCTTACTGCGTGAAGCACAGGTAATACAGCATGATGAGCAAGCACGGGGAAGCACGGCTTAAGTACCGCAGGGATTGGCACAGCTATAATGATCATAGAAGCACACCTGACATACATAGTTAACACATTCGTGCAAGCACAACAAATCTACTGGACAAAGCACACCCAACCTATTGAATGAAGCACGGCTAACCTAGTGTAGGAGCACAGGTATAATTAAGGCCGAAGCACAGCTACCCTGTGTCAAGTAGCAGAGCTATATTGATTATGGAAGCACACCCAGCCTACTGTAGGGAGCACAGGTAATATATTCCAGCAAGCACACGAAACCAACTGTAGGAAGCACACCCAACCTACTGTATGAAGTACATCTAACCTACCATAGTGAAGCACACGTACAACCATGATGGGAGCACACATAATAACGCAAGGAGCACACGTATGTGTTTCCTAAAAACCTAGAGAATATAATTTGAAACAAAATAGAGGGGCACAAGCTCGAAATCACTTACTGAAGGTAATTTGTCTTCAGGCACAAACTGTTGTAGGTATGCATCTAGTTTTGGACTCATTTGAAAAAATGCCCCTTCAAAGGTAGTGGATGGGTGGAAAGGCGTGCGCCTAATATCCTTCAGCTGAGATGGGAAAAAAAATTAGCATCAAGCCAAATTAATGTATGGCAGCTAAATCATTTTGTTGAGGTAAAGAGTTGACCAAAGAAAAATAAAATAAAAAGTACACTCACTGAGTGCTTCCCAAAATTTCCGAGTTCTGTTGACAGTCTGTCTAGGTTAGCATAATTCTTAACACTGTATGTATCCTAGATAATAAGCCTTGCAGCTAGATCAGGTTTCAAATCCATAACCTTTATATCCAGGTACTCAAAATAGCTTATCTGCCAGAGACAAAAAGGCAAAAATGAACCACAAACTCGGGAAGTCTGAGCTGGAAGGTAAAGAATTAAAAAAGGAAGTGAACGAACCACTGAAATGAGGAGGCAGCCACACAATGCGCCTATGAATCCCTTGTCCTTGAAGGTCTGTAGTGATGTCACCAACTTGTCTAGGATAGCCCCACACCAATCATAGGATGAGATATCAGCTGCTGGTCCTTCGAGAGCTGCTAGCTAGTCCGGGCTGACACAGTCGTAAGTCGTTGGGCATAGAAAGACAGCTATTGCAAACATCACAAAAACCCGTTGAAACACCTCTCCCAGTAGGTCCGGGGTCAACAGATCAGTCAGCTCTCTGATGTTTGGAGCATGCGCAGCACACTGAGTCTCAGTTTTAATCTGACACCTGAAAGCATCTGAACACTTTTTAGGGATAATTTGACCTCCCAGTGGTATCCCCAGGATGCGGTGCACAGTGTAAGAATTGACAGAGAATCTGAATCCACTAGGCAAGATGAAACTTCTAGAGGGGCCATCAAAGTAGCGGACAAGCCACCGAACCAAACACCTCGGAAGCTCCCGGCAGCACAGGTCCAGAAGGTATCCAAAGCCAATATCTCTGACTAGTTGCTTCTGAGCTTCTGTCAGCTTCTCACAGACAGTAATGAACTTCTGCAGGCTCAGCTTTGTGCTAAACTCTTCCTCATACTCAGCCATTGTAACACTCCTGCGAAGGAAAATAGGAAATGACTTTTGAACAGATGTATTTATAAAACATACATGAGTATCAAAATACTTTTGTAAGAGAAGCTTAGATGAAAACTTATGGGAAGTACTTATTAAGTGCAGATGAAAAAGTAATGTAGAATGAGAAGTACTTATTTGTAAACCAAATGCATCAACACATATGGGAAGCACGAAAAAAACACCTACTTCCAGCCAGAAAGGTGCTTCTTCCTCCTGTACTCGTCAACGAGATTTTCGTGCGCTGCACGTTTTGACTCAATCCTTAACCTCTCCGTCTCTAGTTGGTCAGTGACCATGAAATCTTGTGTGACAATCTTTGTGCCATCCACAGACTGAGACTGAGTCTCTGACAGCTGTGGAGTGGAGCCCATCTCATCCATCACTACATAATAGGTCATGTGACATCGTCATTAACACCTCAATTAGCGATAAGACAGATGTTAACTCCGAGTTACTAACTGCTAGTATTATATTTGTATTAATAGACAAATGAATAGGGATGGCATACAGTGCTGCCACGTACTTAAGGTGATGGACCAAACAGGCATGGTCGAACATCTTCCAAAATCTTTCATCAACCCCAGATGGACCAAGAATGTATCAGAGAGCTTGAAAGTCCTGGCTACAAGTCATGATAATAGCATGACCGGACAAGATGATGAAACTATGAGATTCGGCCTTGCTTACGCTAAGTTGTCGGATATCTGTTCACATGCTTGCAGAAAAGACAAAGCATACAATGTGCTACTGGAGTGTATTCAAGATATGAAAATAAAAGTCATGATGACACTTGCTGAGGAACCAGACACAGGCATCGTTGCCACAACTCTCAAAAACCCTCCCATGAGTGTCTCAAAGGGCACGAAAAAAGGAGATCGAATCAAAGCTGGTTCTGAGAAGAAAGGAAAAGGCTGCAAAGCCAAACCCAAGTGCGGCCGTTGCGGACTAAAGGGTCACAAGAAAACAAACTGCCCCACAAATCCAGAAGTCCAGGAAAGGATGAGGATTGAAGAGGAGAAGAGGAAAATGCAGCAGGAGAAGAGGGCAAGGTCAATGAAATGGCCCACAACACCGACAGCACCATCGAGGACATCAAACGGAGCAGGAGAATGCACTCCAAGCCCAGGAGCAAGATGGCAAACACCAGCAACTCCAACAACCCCATTGACAACAGCTAGCATTAACCGAAGTCCTCCATCTACAGCAGAATCCAATATCACACAAGCCAGACAGACATAATGCGTGTAGGCAAGCCCGGAACAGGGTACAGAATGTGCTCAACCTTCCTTAAGAAAAGAAAGAACCAAATGGAGACTGTTTGGTACCGGAGAAGAGTTCGAATAAAAAATTAAAAGGTAATAACGCAGCTTAAACACCAGGACTTAAGGAATAGATCCATGACCGCCATATTTCTAATTTTTTTCATTTTTTGGTGTTTATGGATAATAATATTACAGGGAAGGTGGTTGCAAATCTATGCACAAAGGTGGAGAAAGAAGAATGGATTGGTGAAGATACAAAAACAAGACCGTCTGTGGAGGGATGAAACATCAAGTGAGGGGTGTGGGGCTGTTGGCAAAGTTTTATTTTTCCCGTGTCGTGGTAATAAAAATGGCTTGTAAGTTAGTTTCGTGCAACTATAGAAGCAAAACAAAGTTAAGAAGAACACATTTTGCTTCTCTAGGTAATTTTACTCAGCGGAGCAGACTAGAAGAGGCACAGGTTTCCTTATAATTTTATGTGGCCGTGGGTCTCTCAACGTGCATGTTCTGGATGTAGAGTTGAAAAGAACTGAAACACAGACAGCCACAACCATGGCACTGCTGCGTGTTGAACCGTGAGTCTCATGGCTTCATGGTGGTGCCTACCGTCGTTGCACGGAAACATTTGAAACACAGAATCAGGGCCGTGCGTCTGGAGAACGTATAACCATGGCTCTCTTGGTCTCACGGCCGTGCTTCTGTTGTGAATGCGTGTCTGGAAGTAATTGAAACATAAAGCGGATAACCGTGGCTGTGAATGTTGTCTTTCCGCACAAAGAAGCTAGCTAACTAATTGTTACAATAAAAATAATCTAGTAGCAGAGCCACGGATTTTGTTTCTCGTTTGCTTCTCTAAAAACATTTGGAACACAAAGGCACGGCCGTGACTCTGGTTCTCATGGAACCGTGTCTTTCGTCACCTGACGGTCGTGGCTCTCACAGTTACCATGCCAGTAGAAACATTTGCACACCATGCGTCTGCTACCTGTAAAACTGTGCGTGCCGTCGTAGTTTCACATCATTGCCTCTATGGGTGAACGTTGCGGCTGAAACATTTGGAACACTGAGGCACGACCATGGCTTTGCTTTATGTAATACCGTGCCCCTAGTGACAATCACGGCCATGCCCTCTGACACTGAATATATCCATCTAAAATTTTCAAACACACAAAGGTACGACTGTGACTCTTGTTTACACTGAACGTGTCGGTGGAATTTTTGCAACCCACAGAGGCACGATGCATGTAGAAGCGTGAGTCCATCGTCCAACAGATTCTACTGATGAACGTATGCCTGTAAACAATTTAAACACATAGGGTCACGCCCGTGCCTGGGTTGCGTGTAGAACAGTGCATCTCGTACCTTCAAGGCCGTGCTTCCATTTAATCTTGTGCAGCGGTGGATCTGGACCCCTCGCCTTGCCCTCTCGACTTAACCTTTTTTGTATGAGCACAGTGAATACCAAACATCTAACCCACTTTTCCGGACCCACCGCACAGAGCACTGGTTGTAGGCGGCGCAACATCCCAGCAATGGATATGGAGTTGGAGATGGATTCCGATGCCCCTAGTACGAAGAGAACGAGGCTCGCCTCATCGGCGACGCCGTCCTATGGAATGCATTAGCGATCTCCTGGACGCTATCCTTGGTGAGATCATTCGGTGGACAGTAAAATGTTTTCACTCACTCGGTGGCTCGACTTCAAGGTAGCTTCTTGGTGCAGAAAGAGCACATTCACAACAGTGTGTCTGATTTGTGTGCTGTATGAAGTGTGAAGTTTTTGGCATTTCCACAGGGCTAGAGACTATAAAATGTTGTAGCATCAAGATAAAAAGACATAAAGTAGATTGATCTTAGCAGTTGCGAGCTCCTCCATGGGTCCACAGCACAATTACAATGTTGTTTACAAGCTTACAGATGGTGCAAAAGGTACAAGCATTGTTTCATCGCGTCGAGGTAAAACCTAAACTGGAAAGGGGACAACAACTTGTAACCCCAACACTGTTTTCAGCACTCACAAATGAATGGATCCGTCAAATCCAGGTACTCAACGCGTGCGTGCCTTAAATTCAAGTGCATGTGGTCGCAACTTGATGATAATCTAATGGAAGCATGATTAGAAGCCTTATTGTCCCACTGAAGCACCTTTTCTTGCTGTTTGTAAAATGCTTCGGTGAAGTCTTCGGGGAAGCGAAACTTAAGCGTGATAGTCTCCAGCTTCCTTGCATTGAGAATAAAGAATGTCGCAAAATGAATGTTCTTCTCGCAGTGTTCATAGCCTTGCAGCGTCACTATCTTCAAATGAATGTCGTGATGGTGCCCACAAGAACAATCATTCGCAACACTCTCTTCATTAGAGACTCCTCCCTAAGTATACAAGAAGTTTGAAAATGCTTAAGGTCGAAACAGAAAATAAACGATTAACTCTATTACGTTCGTCCTAGAAAGTTTCTCTTAGATTTGCCTAGATGCGGATGTATATAATACTAGAACAAGTATATATACAGGTGTATCCATTACAGACAAATGTAAGATAATCTTTTTCATACGGATGGGCTTTCATATAGTACACTATGCTTGCTATGGGCTTTCAATATGTGTGAGAATCATCACCTCGATAAACAAGTTCTCCAGGCTCTGAAGGCATTGCATCAACGCACAGACTACGTGCAGATTATAATCCATGCTGATAAGCAACGTCTTGACAGATTGAAGCGTTGTTGATGTCCTCACTGATGGCAAACACTTCATGGAGAATATACCATGATATTAATAGAATGAAGGTTGTATTACATGGAAATTGTTTGTTTGAACAAATGCAGTTGAAAGTATTGTGGAAAGTCAGTACCTGAATAACTGTACGTTGATGTGCGGTGCTCGATTCATTAAAAATATCACATAATTTGCCCAGGGTCTCCAGTTTAGGTGCAGAGATGATAATTATCCGCAAGTCCATGCTATAATCATCGCAAAGCAACCATTGAAGTGAGGGAGCATCGTCTATAATGAGTTTCCTGTGGTGACCATGAATGCCAATGCTTATAAGGTTAGGTGAGTTTATTCTGATGCAGTGGCTCCTGACATTCCAAACAAGCAGCAGGCATCTGAGTGTAGGGAAGCTAGTGTGGATCATGCTTTGTAACGAGACGTCTGATGTATCAACATCCACAAGCGAAGGTCTCTTAAGGAGTGGAAGTTCAAGCATTCGTACATAATTGTCTGGTATCTAGCAAAGAGCAAAGGCAGCGGTGTGGAGAGAGGAGGAAAACCGAGAGATGGACGCCGGTGGTGATGGCATACGTGAAGGGCATGTGATTGGTAGTATGGCATCTTGCCTCAGATTATGTGGGAACAGGTAGTAGAACTCAAGCACCTGGAGATTGTCGAGATATGGGGATCGGAGCCAGGCATCGACGATAGAGGATCTACACTGGAGATAGCACACCGGCATGCATAGGCGGTGAACTGGGCCGTCATGGCCGGATACGATGGCTTCCGAAAGGTTGGAATCATCATCAACGATAGGTTCTGCACTAAGAAAAGTTCCAGAGTACGTTATGCGGATGAGCTCCTCCGGTGTGGCGGAAGACGCGGTGATGATCTCGAAATAAACTTTTTCTAGAATGTTAAAAAGACGAGCGACAGGTATCTCACGGCAGTCCAGATTCAGAGGAGCGGTGCGCCAAAGAGGGCGCCACCGAGTTGCAAGGATTTGTGTGCGTATGCCCTCCTTGGTGGTGAGACGGGACATGATCTCACCGAGGATGATGTCCGGGAGGCCGCTGATGCGGTCTGGACCAGATTCCTCCTCGCCCTCCTTGGATCCAGTGGGCGCACCACCGTCACTGCTTCTCGACCCCTCGACCACCACCGCACTACCAGAGGACGGTGTCGCCGGTGGTGCGACCCTCGCCCTCTTGGTGCTAGGGGCACCGGACTCCATCTCCATCTCCATCTCCATCTCCAACTCCATTGCCGGGGTCGCGCCGCCTACGACCAACGCTCTGTGCGGTGTGGAACTGGAAAGACAGTTAGGTCTTCACCGCGCGCAGATACAAAAAGGTTAAGAGGATAACTGGGGATGGGAGGGGACGGGAGGGGTCGGGGGCCAGTTGGACTTGGAGGACAACTATTTTTTGTCTTTTCAAACATGGAAGAAAACGAAGGCAGGACTGTGACTCTGCTTAATCTAAAACCATGCTTCTCATGACCTGACGGCCATGCCTCTCACAGTGAACGTGTAAGCGGAACTATTTGGAACACCGTGGAACGACCGTGCATCTTCTTTATTTAAAACCATGCCCCAAGTAGCTACAGTGTCGTCCGCTCACTAAGTAAACATGTTTGTGGAAAAACATTTCCAACACAGATGCAGGGCTGTGGCTTTGCTGCGTCCACACCATGTGCATCTGCTTAATCTAAAACCGTGCTTCTCCTGACATCACGCCCGTGCCTCTCACTGTGAACGTGTCACCGGAAAATTTTGGAATACAGGGAAGCACGATGCATGTAGTACCGTGCTCCTGCCAGACTGATCGACGCGTGCCTTGAAACCATCGAAACACAGGGAGGCACTCCCGTGCCTGTGTTGCATGTTCAACAGTCCCTCCCATATCTACAAGGTCGTGCCTCTTTCTCTTCTTAAATTAAAATGAATGTAGGAAAGAAAAAATACTGTCTGTCGACCCATCCCCTGCCGTAGTTTTCCTCAATGGAGACCTAACCGTCTTTCCAGATCCACCGCACACAGAGCTTCTCGGGGTCGGCGCGATCCCGGCAATGGAGATGGAGATGGAGTCCGCTTTCCCTAGCACCAAGAGGGCGAGGCTCGTGCCACCGGCGACGCATTCCTTTGGTGGTTTGGCGGTAGTGGCGGGAAGCGGTGAGGGTCCGCCCACTGGATCTGAGGAGCAGGAAGAAGAATCTCGTCCGGACCGCATCAGCTACCTCCCGGACACCATCCTAGGTGAGATCATCTGCCATCTCCCCACCAAGGAGGGCATCCGCACACAAATCCTCGGATCTCGGTGGCGCCCTCTATGGCGCACCGCTCCTCTAAATCTCGACTGCAGTGAGATCCCTACCGCTCGTCTTTTTAACCCTCTAGAAGCAATTCATATCGAGATCATCTCGATGCTCGGCACCAAGAAGCTCATCCGCACAAGATACTTTGGGACTCGGTGCCGTGGACAATCTGTCGTTGTTGATTTGAGCCTTCCGGAAGCCATCCTGTCCGGCCACGAGGGTGTAGTTGACCGCCTTTGCATCCCCGCGTGTTACCTCCAGTGCAGATCGTCTATGGTCGATGCCTGGCTTCGATCACCCAGACTGGACAATCTCCATGTGCTTGAGTTCTATTACATGTTCCCACAGTTCGTGAGAAAAAGTGTGACAGTACCACACAAATGCCCTTCATCTATGCCTTCACCACCGACCTCCATGTTGAGGTTTTCCTCCTCACTGCACACCGTCACCTTTGCTCTTTGCCACATACCAGACAATTTTGCAGGAATGCTTGAACTACCACTGCTCAAGAGGCTTTCGTTTGTGGAGGTTGATATATCAGATGTCTCGCTGCAAAACATAATCCAATCTAGTTGCCTTGCTCTTGAGTGGCTGCTTCTTGTTTGCAATAACCTAGACCATTACATCAGAATAAACTCACCTAAACTTGAAAGCATTTGCATCCTTTGTGAGAATGGTGAACTCATTATTGAGGATGCCCCCTCACTTAAACGGTTGATCCATGATATTCAAAGTAGGCACTTGCAGATAACTGTCATTTCAGCACCTAAACTTGAGGCGCTAGGCAAATTTTTTGAAGGATTTCCTAAATCGAAGATTTCATTTGGCTCTACATTTCTTTAGGTACCAAGTTCCCCGAATACTGTGAGTTGCATTTGTTCTAGACCACAAGTTTCATGTCACCCAACCTTTTATTCTATTTTTGGATTTTATGATCTATGCTCAATGCAGTCTTTGTCCGTAGTCAGCTTATCAACAGTGCTTCAATCTGTCAAGACCTTGCTTATCTACATGTCATTTAACCTTGACAAGGTCGTTGCCTTGATGCGATGCTTTCCAAGCCTGCAAAACTTCCTTATCGAGGTGATGATTTTCACACATATTGAAAGCCCATACCATGCATAGTGTACTAGAATTAATCGTTCATTTGCTCTTTCGGCAGTATCTCTCTTTATAGACCTTAAGTATATCTTCATGTCTTTTAGGGAGGAGTCTGCTATGAAGAAGGTGTAAGAAATAAGTGGCGTCGTAAGCACCGGCTGTTTGTCAAAGATCACAATATTCACTTGAAGATAGTAACGCTGGAAAAATATGAACACTGCAAGAAAAACATTGAATTTGCGACATTCTTTATTCTGAATGCAAAGGAGCTAGAGACCATCAGGTTTAAGTTTTGCTACCCCCCAGACTTCACGGAGGAATTTTACAAACAGCAACAAGAGGATCTTAAGTGGGACAACAGGGCTTCTAGACGTGCTTGCATGAAATTATCAACATATTGCAACCACATGCAGTTGCTTTTAAAAGTGCATATCTGGACAAAACAGTGCCCAGGCTTTGATTTGCCAGACCCATTCACCTGTGAATGCTGAAATGAGTGCTCGAGTTTACAGAGTTAGATGTTGTTGTGCCCTTTCCAGTTTGGGTTTTGTCTAGACGTGATCAAGGAATCCTTGTACTTTTTGCACTGTCTGTAAGGTTGTTACAACATTGTTATTGTGCTGCGCTGCCATCAAGAAGCTCGAACGTGCTACGACATTTTATAGAGTCGCCAACCCTGTTGAAATGCCCAAAACTACGCATTTCATAGAGCACAAAATCAGACACATGCTGCTGTGAATACCCTCTTTCTCGACAAAGAATCTAGCTAGTAGTTGCATATCCATAGATTTGGTTCTCGGTGCGCCTCTCCGAGTGAAGGTGTGGCTCCCTGTGTGAACTGAACAAGCAACCGAAAACATTTGCAACATACAGAGGCACGACCGTGCATCTTCTGCACATACAACCGTGCACTCACGACCTCAGGGTCGTGCCTCTCACAATGAATGAGTCAGCAGACGCGTTTGTAATACCGAGGGTCGATGGTGCTTCATCTGCACGTAGAACCGTACCTCTCGCGACCTCATGAGCGTGGCACTCGCGACCTCACGATAGTGCCTCTGACATTGAACCGCTACCTGTAAAACCGTGCCTCTCTCATGGCTTCACGTCCTTGCCTCTGTCGCTGAGTGTTTCAGCAGAAACAATTGGTAGGCAGAGGCAGCACGTTTTCAGTACCACGTTTAACTATGATAGGCATGGGCGTGAAGTCTCTACAGCCACCGTTCTGTATTAACTAGCTTCACCGCCGTGCCTCTATGTTCCAAATATTTTTCTGTGACTCATTCAGTCATAGAGGTATGGACATGGACATCGTCGTGCTGCTTTTTTTCATGTACACTAAGAGGGAACCTGACGTGAAGCCAAGGTTGCCACGTCTTCAAGGCCAGCACACGGTTGGGCCCACCTGCCATACACCCAAAGGCGAGCGGCTGTTCAAGGGCAACTGTCAGCCCCTCAAAAGAGTTTACTTGGAGATGCACGGACGTGAGGTCACTACCTGCACGGTAATTCATAAAGCAGATACACGGTCGTGCCTCTCTGTGTTTTATAATTTTACAGGTCCCAGATGCACGGTCGTGCTTCTGTGTGCTGCAAATGGTTCCGCCGACAATTTCATTGTCAAAGGCACGGCCGTCAGGTAACTAGAGTCACGTTTATTCAGTTCACACAGAGAGACGCACACGTTTATTCCAGAATTTCCGCAGGATTGGTCACTATGACATGTTGTAGCATCAAGATAAAAAGACATAAACTAGATTGATTGATTTTAGCACATGTGAGCTGCCTCATGTCTGCATAGCACAAAAACAAACAAGCTTACACACGGCGCAAAACATACAAGGGTTTCATCATGTTTAAACAAAACCGAAACTCAAAAGGTCGCAACAACAACTAACTCCGTAAGCTTGAGCAACTAACTCCACACCTGTTTTTCAGCATCCACACCTGAATGGATCCATCAAATCCAGGTATTCAACTCTTTTGTCTTCTAAATCCAAACTCGCGTGGCAGTAACTTGATGATAATCTAAGGCGGGCGCATTTAGAAGCCTTATTGTCCCGCTTAAGATCCTTTTGTTGCTGTTCGTAAAATAGTTCCGTGAAGTCTTGGGGGGGAGATAAATTTAATAATGATGGTCTCCAGCTCCTTTGCATTCAGAACAAAGAATCTCGCAAATTCAATGTTTTTCCGGCAGTGATCATAGTCTTCCAGTGTTACTGACTTCAGACAAATGTGGTGATGTTTTGAGAAACAGCCGGTGCTTACGATGCCAATTTTTTTTTCACCATGACGAAGGAATGCTCCCTAAAGTATACATGAAGGTTGAAAATACTTAACGTCTGTAGAGAGAGAGATTCTGACAAAAGAGCAAGTGAACGATTAATTGAATCACCTCCGTCCCAAAAAGTTTGTCATACCTTTCTCTAGATACGGATGTATCTACCAATAAAGCATGTGTAGATACGGGTGTATCCATCCAGACAAAAGTAAGACAAGCTTTTTGAGACGTAGGGAGGAGTACTACACTATGCATGTTTGTGGAAATCATCACCTCGACAAACAAGTTCTGCAGGTTTGGAAATAATTGCAACAAGTGAACCACCACGTCCACTCTATAAGACATGCAAATAAGCAAGGTCTTGATAGATTGCCGCATTGTTGTTAGCCTGTCTGCCGCCAAATCCTACATGAGAATTAACAGAACATAGAACATAAAATTATTAGAGTAAAGGTTGGATGACATGAGACTTGTTTCCTTGAACAAAATGCAGCTCAAAGTATTGTAAAAACTCGGTACCCAAAGATATGTCAGGTGAGACGCATCCAGTTTAGGTGCAGGGATGCCGGTTATCTACAAGTTCTCGCTCTGCATGGACCATACGACATACATCATAAAATTAATAGAATAAAGATTGGATGACATGAATCTTGTTTCCTCGAACAAATGCAGCTGAAAGTAATGTGGAAAGTCAGTACCTCAAGACCAGTGGGGCCAGATGAAACCACAAAATTACCCAATGTCTCCAGTTTAGGTGCAGATACGGCGGTTATCTTCATGTCCTTGCTCTGAATCTCATGGATCAACCATTGAAGTGAAGGGGCATTCTCGATAATGAGTTGGCCTTTATCACAGTGGACGCCGATGCTTACAAGGTTAGGAGAGTTTATTCTGATGCAATGGCCTTCTCTATTGCAAACAAGCATTAGGGACTCTAGTGCAGGGCAACTAGAGTGGATTATGCTTTGCAACGAGACATCTGATATGTCAACAGATACAAGCGAAAGCCTCTTGAGCAGTGGTAGTTCAAGCATTCATGCAAAATTGTCTGGTATTTGGCAAAGAGCGAAGGAGGCGGTGTGTAGAGAGGAGGAAAACCGAAAGACGGACGTCGGTGCTTAGGGCGTATATGAAGCGCATGCGTCTAGTACTGTCACCTCTTGATTCACGAATCGTGGGAACATGTAGTTGAACTCAAGCACCTGGATATTGTCGAGATATGGGGATCGGAGCTAGGCGTCGATGATAGAGGGACTACACTGGAGATAGCACGCCGGCATGCATAGGCGGTGAACTGGGCCATCATAGCCGGACAGGATTGCTTCCGGAAGGCTGAAAACATCAGTGACAGATTTTTGACAGCGCCAAGTTTCGAAGTAGCTTTTGCGGACTAGCTCCTCGTTGTGGGTGAAGAGGCACTTCATGATCTCGATATGAATTGTTTCTAGATCGTTAAAAAGACGAGCTGCAGGGATCTCGCGGCAGTCCAGATTTAGAGGAGCGGTGCGACATAGATGGCGCCAATGAGATGCAAGGACTTTAGTACGGATGCCCTCCTTGGTGGGGAGACGGGAGACGATCTCACCTAGGATGGCGTCCGGCAGGTTGCTGATGCGGTCCGGACTACATTCGTCTTCGTCCTCCTCGGATGCAGTGGGCGCACCACCCTCGCCGCTTCTCGCCCCCTCCACCACCACCACACCCCCAGAGGAAGGCGTCGCCGGCGGCGCGAGCCTTGCCCTCTTAATGCTAGGGGCACCGGACTCCATCTCCATCTCCATCTCCGTTGCCGGATCACGCCGACCCCGAGCAGTGCTCTGTGCGGTGTGGATCTGGAAAGACGGTTAGCTCTTCACTGTGCGCAGATCCAAGAGGGTTAAAAAAAGTGTAACTGAGGAGGGGAAGGGAGGGGAGGGTACGGGAGGGGTCGAGGTGCAGTTGGAAGACAGCTATATTATTATTTTTTCTTTCCTGACGTGGAAGAAAATGAAGGCACGGCCTCTCAGATATGGGAGGCATTGTTCTACATGCAACAGAACGACAGCAGCACGGTTCTACATGGATCGTGTCTCTCTGAATTCCAAAATTTTCCACCCTTGTGGATATGATCGAGTGAATGTGTGGCTCTCCGTGTGAAGTGAACGAGCGACGAAAGACATCTGGAACACGGAAGCACGGGTGACCTGACGGCCGTGCCTCTCACAACGACCTTAGGGCCGTGACTCCGTGGGTGAATGTTTCGGCCAAAATATCTGGGACACTCACGCACGGCCGTGACTCTGCTTAATGTAAAAGCATGCTTCTGCTGACGGCTAGCTTCATGTCCGTGCTCTTACAGCAAATTGAGACGTGCTTGTCGTGGAATCTCCGTGCATGTGTTTTATTTAAAAGTGTGCCACGGCTAGCTTCACAGCCGTGGCTCTCCAAGCAAACATGTTCGCGGAAAAGAATTTGGAGCATAGAGGCAGGACCGTGGCTCTACTTCGTCTACACCCGTGCAACTGCTTAATCTAAAGGAGTGCTTCTCTTGACCTCACAGCCGTGGCTCTCACAGTGATCGTGTCAGCGGAAAATTTTGGAATTCAGAGAGACACGATCCATGTAGAACCGTGTTGCTATCGCTCTGTTGCATGTAGAACAATGCCTCCCGTATCTGAGAGGCCGTGCCTTCGTTTTCTTCCTCGTCAGGAAAGAAAATAATAATAATATAGCTGTCCTGCAACTGCCCCTCGACCCCTCCCGTCCCCTCCCCTCCCCCCTCCTCAGTTACACTTTTTTTAACCCACTTGGATCTACGCGCAGTGAAGAGCTAACCGTCTTTCCAGTTCCACACCGCAGAGTGCGCTGGTCTTAGGCGGCGCAACCCCGGCAATGGAGATGGAGTCCGGTGCCCCCAGCACCAAGAGGGCGAGGCTCGCGCCGCCGGCGACGCCGTCCTCTGGGAGTGCGGTGGTGGTGGTGGGGGGGGCAAGAAGCGGCGAGGGTGATGCGTCCACTCCATCCGAGGAGGATGAAGAGGAATCTGGTCCGGACCGCATCAGCGAACTCCCGGACGCCATCCTCGGTGAGATCGTCTCCCGTCTCCTCACCAAGGAGGGCATCCGCACACAAATCCTCGCAACTCGGTGGCGCCCTCTTTGGCGCACCGCTCCTCTGAATCTGGACTGCCGCTAGATCCCTGTCGCTCGTCTTTTTAACGCTCTAGAAACAGTTCATATCGAGATTATCTCTAGGGTCTCCCCCTACACCGAGGAGCTCATCCGCATAAGATACATCGGAACATTTTTTTAGTGGACATGTCGCTGATGATGATTCGAACCTTCCAGAATCCATCCTGTCAGGCCATGAGGGCTCGGTTCACGGCCTATCCATCCCGGCGTGCTACCTACAGTGCAGACCCTCTACCGTCGACGCCTGGCTCAAATCCCCAAAACTCGACAATCTCCGGGTGCTTGAGTTCTACTACCTGTTCCCACGATTCGTGAAACAAATGGTGAAACAAACACACACATGCGCTTCATCTACGCCCTCACTACCCACGTCCGTCTTTCAGTTTTCCTCCTCTCTTGACACCGCCACCTTCTCCTGTTGCCAGATACCAGACAATTATGTACGAATGCTTGAACTACCACTACTCAAGAGGCTTTCACTTGTTGAGGTTGATATCAGACTTCCCACTGCAAAGCATAATCCACTCTAGTTGCCGTGCACTCGAGTGTCTGCTGCTTGTTTGCAATAGAGAAAGGCATTGCATCAGGATAAACTCGCCTAACCTTGTAAGCATTGGCATCCGTGGTGAGAAAGGAGAACTCATCATCGAGGATGCCCCCTCACTTCAACGGTTGATTCACAATATTCAGAGCAACAACATGCAGGTAACCGTTGTCTGTGCACCTAGACTGGAGACCTTGGGCAAATTCAGGGTCTCGCATGGCTCCACAGGTCTTATGGTACTTACTTTTCACAATACTTTCGGCTGCATTTGTTTGAGGAAACGAGTTTCATGTCATTAAACCTTTATTATATTAATATTATGAAGGATTTGGAGACGGTCAGCCTAACTACAATGCGGCAATCTATCAAGACCTTGCTTATCAGCATGTCTTATGAAGTGGACATGGTCGTTCACTTGTTACAATGCCTTCCAAACCTGCAGAACTTGTTCGTCGAGGTGATGATGATTTTCACAGACATTGATGAAAAGCTTGTTTTATATTTGTCTGTAAATTAGATACACTCATTTCAATACATGTTCTATTGTTAGATACATCCGTATCTTGACAAATCTGCGACAAACTTTTTGGAACAGAGGTAATAGAAATTATCGTTCAATTCCTCTTTCTATAGACCTTAAGCATTTTCAACCTTTATGTGTTTTCAGGGAGGATTCATTGCTGATGATGTAAGAAGTAATTGGCGTCGGAAGCACCGGGTGTTTCTCAAAGAACACATCATTCATTTGAAGACAATAATGCTGGAAGATTATGAACGCAGCGGGAAAAACACTGAATTTGTGAGGTTCTTTATTCTGAATGCAGCAAAGCTAGAGGCCATCAGGATTAAGGTTTGCTTCCCCCAAAACTTCACGCAAGAATTTTACGAACAGCAACAGAAGTTGTTCCATTGGGACAATAAGGCTTCTAATTGCGCCCATCTTAAATTATCAGCATCTTGCGACCATGCGCGCTTGGATTTGAAACACAGGCGTGTTGAATACCTGGATTTGAAGGATCCATTCAGCTGTGACTGCTGAAAACAGGCTGGAGTTAGTTGTTCAAGCTTACAGAGTTAGATGTTGTTGCGCCCTTTTGAGTCTATGTTTTGTCTAAACATGATCAAACAACCCTTGTACTTTCTTGCACCGTCTGTAAGCTTGTCATAACAATCATTGGATAGAAAGTCTTCTAATCATGCTCGTCTTCTAATTGCTATGGTTTATATTACTAGATTGGTTCTGTGATGTGGAGCTGTGCGCAGCTGCACGGGAAAAAAATATTATAATTGTTGTTAGATCAACCAAAATGCCCAGACCTACGCATTTCATACGACCTGGAGAACTGTATTTGCCTCAACCAGATAGTCGTTGCCGTATAAAAACCATTTAGAAGAAGAAGAGTTGTAGACTTGGTTGTAAACTCGTGGATCCGCTGCTTGTAAACCCGTGGCTCTGCTTAATGTAAAACCGTGCATCGTGCTACCCCACGTCCGTGCCTCTCACAGTGAATGTTTCATCGGAATCTTTTGGAATACTTAGCCCTGACCGTGACTCTTCTTAGTGTAGGACCGTGCTCCTGACAATGAATGTGTCAATGGAAACATTTGCAATACCGAGGCACGATCATGCTTCGTCTGCCCGTATAACCGTGCCTCCTCGTGACCATTCGGCCGTGCCTCTGACAATTAACGTGTCACCGGAAACATTTGTAATACAGAGGCAGGACCGTGCCTCTGGTACCTCAAGAACCATGTGTCTATCGGTGAGCGTTTCAGCAGGAACATTTGGAAGATAGCGGCAGGACCGTAAATCTTTTTAATGTCAAAATGTGCTTCCAGTGATCTCAGAATGAACGTTTCCGTGGAAATTTTTGGAACATACAGAGGCACGATGCATACTGAACCGTGCTCCTGGTAGATTCACGCGGTTGCACACACACATCTCGAATGAGTTATGTGTGATTGCAAACATTCGAGACGCGGTTGCACAGCCGTGCCTCTGCTTCAGGAGTAGCCGTGTCGCCTCAAGGTCACGGCCGTGCCTCTCTGTAGATTCAATTTTTGTCGATGGTAGTGCTATGCCCCTGCATCGCGTAGAACCGTGCCCCGCTAGACGCTAGTAATGCATGTCATGTGGAACCGTGCCAGCCGAAAGATTCACGGGTGCGCCTTGCCAGCAACACGTGTCATTTGAAAAGAAAAACATTTAGAAGATCAGGTACATATTCAAGTGAGCATACATATCTAATAGAGCATACATATCCAGTAGCTTGCATGCAGGCCACTAGACGGCCTTTTGGAGGTTCATTACAATGCAATAGAGCATTCGTATCTAACAGAATACATGTAGACCACCACTTGGCGTTTGAAAGATTGCGAAAATAAGATTGGCACCTGTATCAATGTCCAACCTCAAAGTTATACTAGACGAGTATTCCTCTCAATGTTGCAACAGAAAATAATTCTTAATGATCAGTCATCAAGAATTTCCTTGATCATCAGGAGCTCATCATTGTTCGCAAACCCTTGCACCAAGAGATCATAGATGACGCTTTGCACCTTCTTCTTGTTCTCCTTTAGCATGTGCACCTCCTCTTTCAGAAAATCCCTCTCCAGCTTAATCTCATCCCTCTCCTGCTTGAGATTCCGAATGGCACGTGTGAGAGACACCTGAATGCGCTTGAGGTCTTTATCATCGATACCCATTTGCTTCTTCTGCCTGTCAATCTCCATGGTAGTTACACTAGTTCTTTCCACATCTGCAATAAGGTTCTTGAGCTTAAGGTTCACTTGTTCATTGTCCATTTTAAGCTTGCTTATCTCTTCATTCTGTGCTTGCCTATCATCATTGCTCTCATGCAACATCTTCTAGAGCTTGAGTAGGCACCTCTGCATAATGATAGGCCAAGGGTGGACAACCCATTCCACGACTCCACAGTTCACACCTCTCTGCGGAAAAAAGGCTCGTCAATGGTTAGGCACTCGCACCACTAATTCTGTACCTCCACCCCCTGCTGTGCTTCCTATGTCCACGGAGTTACTAACTTTCTTCTAAACCAGCGTAAATTAATATGGAGCTACCTCTTCAGCCAACTTATTTAGAGAATTATTTTAAGAAACTAGTGATCATTAAACAGTAGTATCTAGAACTATCTAAATGAAGCAAGCTAGGTATAATAAGCAGTGACCTTTAGATTTTATGGAAACTAAAAAGAGTACACAATGATTTCTGTAAAATACAAGAAGTGATCAGTCTTTTTCGTAAACTACATCTCCTATCATTTAAAAATTAGTACAGATTTCGAAAGTGACTAAATTTCACAGCACAGCCGTAGAACCTCCTCCCCGTGTCACTTCCTTCAAAGGCCACACACCTTAGAGGCTTGGTATCGTGGAGCACGCAGTACAGAGGAAGGTCCACCTCTTTACCAGTAAAATCTCGGTCTTCAATGGTATCAGGGTTCTCCTACAAAGAAACATCTACGTTTAGAGCTCAAATCAATTGTTCGCAAAACAAAAGCCCTGTTCAACACTGCGTATGTAACCGGAAATCACTTACATAGAAATCAAAATCCAGCTCAAGGAAGTTCAACTGTTCGTTCTTCCTCTCTTCTCCGATCTTAGATGTCGACATGACACGGCGGATGTGAGCAGAGGCGGCGCCGTCGGCGTCGTCTAATTTGTGAGGAGAGAGGGGGAGGGCAAATGAAAGCGAGGGACGGAAACAGAGATAGAAGGCCTCGGGCAGGTGGTTTTGACATGGTCCGACTCGACCAAATGACTGGTCCGGTTTGTTCTGGCCTGGCTCGAGAAAGATCCCACCTACTCCCTTTTAATTTATTTTTATTTTTTATATTTTTTTGTGCGCTATGAGCAGTTGGGGGTGACGAATAGTCTTCTACTTTTTGCAGGCGCGAGACTCACAAAGCTGCCTCTATAACTTCCCAAATTTATCTCTTTGCTCTGCCTCGCTCCATGGTTCGTCCATTTCCGAGTCACTTGCTCTTCCGACGATAACTCTGGTTCTCATCCCTTACCTCCTTGCTGTGCCTCACTCCATGGTTCCTCCATTTCCCCTGAAATACAGTATTTTTCATAATCCAGGTCACTTGAAAACACTTGGAACACAAAGGCACGTCCGTGCCCTTGGTGCACGTAGAACCGGGGCTCCATAAATTTTGCTTGTGTGCGAAGGGTGAATGAACGTGTCAGTGGAATTACTTGAAGCGGAAAGGCACGGGCGTGCCTCTGCTTCAGTGGAACCATGCGTCTTCCACCGTCAAGTCCGTGACTGGTGCACCACCCCACTGAACCCTTTTAGTTTAGGTATATATATATATACTTCGAGAAAAAAGGTGAATCGTGAAACCCTAGCCCTCTTTCCAGATCCACCGCACAGAGAGCTGCAACGGAGGCGGCACGACCACGGTAATGGAGATGAAGACGTGTGCCTCTAGCAACAAGAAGACGAGGTTCATGGAACGGGCGACGCCGGTTGTACATCTGCCCGCTAAGGTCATGGAGAGGAGCGGCGAGGGTCCGCCCACTGGATCCGAGAAGCACGTTGAATCTCGTCTGGACCACATCAGCGACCTCCCGGACGCCATCCTTGGCGAGATCATCTCTCGTCTCCCCATCAAGGCTGGCATCCGCACCCAAGTCCTCGCATCTCGGTGGCGCCACCTATGGTGCACCGCACCTCTAAACCTCGACTTCCGTGTGATCCCTGACACTAGGTCCTACTAATGCTCTAGAAACAATATGTTGCGAAATCGTCTGCATTCTACCCAACAAGCAGGTCGTGCAGAGAACATACGTCGGAACTCAATGCCGACCTCTTAGTCACGACTAGCATGGAGAATCTGTCGCTGATGATTTCAGCCTTGCTGTGGCCATCCTCTCTGGCCATGAGGGCCCGGTTCACCGCATGTGCATCCCGACAAGCTACCTCCAGTGCCAACCTTGTGTAGTCGATGAGTTACTCCAGTCTCAAAAACTGGACAAACTCCAGGTGCTAGAGTTCTACTACCTATTCCCGAATTTCTTCTACCCAGGCTCCAGACAACCACGTAGATGCCCTTCATCTATGCCCTCGCCACCGGCATCCATCTTGAGGTTTTACTCCTCACTTCACACCGTCACCTTCGCCATGTGCAAACTACAAGACAATCTGGTACAAATGCTTCGCCTCCCACTGCTCAGAAGACTTTCACTAGTGGAAGTTTACATATCGGATGTCTCTTTGCAAAACGTCATCCATTGCAGTTGCCCAGCCATGCAGTGCCTGCTGCTTGTTTGCAATAAGAAATTCTGCTGTCTGCGAATAAACTCGCCTAGCCTTGTAAGCATTGGCATTCATTCTGATAGAGGAAAGCTCATCATTGAGGATGCCCCTTCACTTCGAAGGCTACTCCACGACTCTGTAGATGCACAACTAGAAATAACCGTTGTCTCTGCGCCTAAATTGGACACCTTGGGAAAATTTTCTGATTTATCTGATGAATCAAAGATCGTCATTGATTCTACAGTTATACAGGTACTGCCTTTGCATGGTACTTTACTTTGAGCTGCATTATTCGAGCAGACAAGATTGACATCCACAAGCTAATAATATAATGTTCTGTGCTCAATGAAGGGTCTGTCCGTAAGCAGCCCATCCGCGGTGTTGGATTCTGTCAGGACCTTATTTATCTCACAGACATGCTTTAATCTGGATGAGGTCGTAGGCTTGTTGCGATGCTTTCGATGCCTGCAGAACTTGTTTATTGAGGTGATGATTTCACACATGTTGAAAGCCCATACCATATATATATATATATATATATATATATATATATATATATATGTGTGTGTGTGTGTGTGTGTGTGTGTGTGTGTGTGTGTGTGTGTGTGTGATATTAGCATCAACCGTTCAGTTGCTCTTCATGTGTATTATTATGAGTTTGTAGAGCCATGAATAGCTCCACGAAACAAAATAAAAACAGCTTATGTGTGCTGAAAAAAAATCAAATACCTACTATGCAATGCTTTATAGACCTTAAGTCTTTTCAGTTTTCATGTGTATTTAGGGAGGAGGATGGGATCAACGAGGTTTAACAAATGAATGGCGTCAGAAGCAGCGGGTCTTTCTCAAGGATCATGACATTTGTTTGAAGACATTAACGCTGGAAGATTATGAAGTCACAGAGGCAAACACTGAATTTGTGACATTCTTTATTCTGAATGCGAGGATGCTACTGTGTATCAAGCTTAAGTTTGGATTCCACAAAAATTTCACGGGTGAATTTTACAAGGAGCAACAAAAGGTACTACAAATGGAGAAAAGGGCTTCTAAATGTGCTCAGCTTAAATTAACAACAACTTGCAAGCATATGCACATGGATTTAAAAAACACAACTGCTGAATATCTGGAGTTGTCCGATCCGTTCAACTGTGAATGCTGAAAACAGGTGTGGACAGATATACTTGCCATATTCAGTGTGGGTCTTGCGTAAACATGGTCAAACAATTCTCATTCTTTTTGCACCGTACCGTTTGTAAGCTATTTTTAGGCGATAAGTTCATATTTAAAAACGTGAATATTTATGATATCAATGTTGTGGTTCCTGTTTCCAATTTCTCATTATGTGTTTGTAGAGCCGTGAACAATTTCACATAACACAAAGAAATCACCTCATACGTGCTAGAAAGAAACATGGATCACAGAGGCATGCCTATCACGCATGCGGGAATGTGCGTCTGCTGCAGGTAGTCCCTCCAGAGTCACGGTCGTCCCTTTCACACTCGACGTGTCAATCAAAACATTTGGAACACAGAGGCACAGTCATGAAACCATTTACCACTGAGTGAAAGCAATGTTTGCACAACAGTGCTTTAGAAGCAGAAAACGCACAACTGTGATTATTCATAACATACAACCGAGCCTCACGTGTCAGTGAAGTAGAGAGGTAAAAATCGAAAGAATAAAAGCACGGTCGTGCGTCAATGACATGTACAACCGTGCCTCAACTGCTTAAACACCGCGCCTCTCTGACTGAACGTGTCACTGAAAACATTTGGAAAAACAGACGCACTTCCGTGCCTCGTATCCTTATAGAACCGTGCGTACCGTGGCTTCACGTCCCTGTCCCTCCGAGTGACCGCGTCAGGTGAAAACATTTCCGAAAACAGAAGCACGGCCGTGAGTCAGGAACATGTACAACCGTACCCCAACTGCTTAAAGACCGCGCCTCTCTCTGAGTGAACGTGTCAGGGAAAACATTAGGGAAACAGAGGCACGGCCGTGCTTTATGTGCTTTTAAAACCGTGCCTCATTAAAACCACCACGTCCATGCCTCTCTGACTCATCACGTTCGTGCCTCTGTTTGCCAAATCAGCTGCATCTAGGAAGAGCATTGCGTCTCATTGTGCACTTTTTCTGGAACTAACATCGTTTTCTGCCAACCTCTAGATCCAAAGAGCAACATGCGTTCCTTCAAAAAAAAAGCGCATCATCTTCTTTGTGGCCCCATGCCAGTGAGCAAGCGCGTAATATAACTCTCTGTTTTCTGCAAACCTGTATACCTGCTCCGACTCAGCTGTTGTACAGTTCACCCTCTTTTCTCTCTCACTTCTCCAACTCGATCTAGGGTTAGTACATTTTGTCTTCATTTCCACATCAGTTTTACGGTGTGATCCATTTCAATCTCTTTGGTTTGTTTGTTTGAGTTTTAAAGCGATACATCTACGCTATTATGCTAAGAATTGCCTGGAAATTTGTTGTGAACTCAGCCAAATTCGTGCAGTACGAGCCCGAACCTGTGCACGGCCCGAGTGTCCGACACTTTTCCAACGACCTCGCCAGAGAAAGGAACGATGCTACGAGCGGCAGCGAGCTATGGCGTCCAAGTTCTAGGTGAGAAATAAACTTCACCGAGGGAGGTGTCGAGTTTAAAGTGAAGCCTGATAGGGCTTGCCAGCAACGGTGGTAGGCGGAGGTCGAAGGCAATGGGGAGACGTTGCACGGTATTGCTAACCGGCCGCGGGGTGCTGGAGGACGGAAGTTTGGGCGGTGTAGGCTGGGGGCGTGGTTGACCTTGCTGGATCACATGTTTCAGAGACGCCGTGTGGTTGGCATTGGCGACAGTAGGCTAGGGGTGTGGATGACGCTGCTGGATGCAGATCTGACTGACTAGATGTAATTTTAATGTTACAAACACTTTTTGAGCCGCCTGATTAACATACTATTACCTCTACTCTCTGTTTATCTTGTGTCGAAATATACATTTCGTAATGCTGCTGCTTTTATAACTAACTAGAGATCCTTTCATTGAGTGAGAGTGACATTGCAACAATGTGAACCGCTGTCAATACTGAATTGTCATAAATTAAGCAACCCTGTTGAACAATTAACACTGATTTAATTATTTCATATGTCGTTCATTATTACTACCGCTGTAAAACTGTCATGCTGTGCGCATGACTTTTTAGGAATATGTCTTTGAACGACTATTTATGAAAATACCCCCTTTAGCCGAATAATTTTTCAAGATAACTTAAGATTGCTTCTGTCGAGAATTTCATATATACCTTATTTTGCTACATATTGCAGGGAAAACCATGTCTTGTGATGTATGTAGCAACTTCAGTTGCCCTGGATTGGAATCAGGCGTTCTGCACACTACAATAACACTACCCCTTCCACGTTGCTACAAGACATGCCTGGTAAGGAGAAATGTTTGGCACCCCATGCCCATCACTTACTACCAACTACTGTATGTTTCTGACGGCACGAAATTCAAGTTTCTCCCATAACGAAATGATTTCAATTTTCATTGTTTTATGTTTTATGAGATGCTACATCTTGAAACAATTTGTAGAAATCAGAAAACCCTTGTCTGTGTTGATTATACATATCGGTCTCAGAACTTGAAGGGTTTTTTTTGCAGTGTGTGCCATGCTATTGCAGGCAGCAAGTCACTTCTTCAATCAACCAGTGGAAGCAGGAAGCATTTCAAGAACAACGAAAACAAAGGAACCCAGTACTGATCACCAATGAAGATCTGTCATATGAGATCTACATCACCGATGAACCTCACCGATCTAAAATTCATGGACCTGGCTGGGAAAAGTTAATGAGCGACTATGATCTTCGTTATCGAGATCTAATCATCATAAACCTGGATACTGGGAGTCTGTCCATTGAGATAGACCTGAGGCTCAGTGAATCTCGAGGAGGTCACAGACCCCTTCCCAAGCCATCACTGGGTAAGTGCATCAACTTCTGTCCTGCTTTATCAACTTTCTTTATCAGCTTACTTTGTTTGCACTACCAAGCTGCTCCTACCTACCTCTGTCCATGAAATGTATGTTATAATTATAATCATAGTTATTTTCAAAACATTTTGCAATACTGTTGATTGTCAATTTAACTGGATCACCTGGATTCAAATTTTCTTTCTCGGTATAATAACTATACTTTTTCACCCGTTCAAAATGAGTTTATTTCTTCAAGCAAACTGGTTTAAAATGAGTTTTTTTCCCTGTAGCGCTTGATTATCTAAATGCTTCGGAGAAAGAGTACATTGGGAATACAGTGTACGGTCCAGGCATAAACCTATCCTTCAGACAAATGGGAGAGTTAATATACTTTGTCTTTGATGCCGACGAGTTCCCCACCATACCCTTTGTCCACCGTCTGAATGTCACCAACGTCATAAATGGTCGTTTGGTTAGTCATTTAATCTTTTTTTTGATCTACTCATCGTTTCATTTGGTAATTACGTTACGATGTTTTATGTCCTTGCATAAATATTTTATTTATTTATATCGCTACAATTTGCAGAGAATCCCAACTTCTGTTGTGAGACGTCTCAAGCAAAACCTGGGATACCTACCTGAGAAGGGTGCAATCAACCTATCACAGTTGTACGATGCAATTGACATGGCCACGACATACTCGATAAAAACAGATGGACGAATGCAGGTGACCGGTTTTTCAGATTATGCCCGTGAAGCTCAGCTAAGGGTTGGTTCAACTGTCCTTATCACCATTGAAAAGCGCTGGCCAAGTTTAGGAAACATGAAGCTACTGCGGTTGATAATCAATGACCTTTCCTGATAATGTTTTGCTAGTAGCTGTAGGTCCTATCTATATTTGGTTTTTGAACATGCCGTACATTGCACTTTTGCTATTTAGGTATGTCACGGTATATAACTGAGCATATAATTATATCCAAGAGGACGATGTTGTAAATTCTCAATCAAAAAGGTGAATTACTATCAAGGATTACTTTATTTATCTGTCGTAATAATAAATGGATTTGCTGAATAATAACGGAGAATGAATGGGTGTGGTGAAGTATCTTTTTGCATAGTTTAGCGATGTTCCTTGCTTACCACATGAGTTGTTTACATATTCACTACGGAATTACCGTGCTCTGCAACAGAGCAACATGCTAAGTTTTTTGTTGCAATTAACTCAAAAATACCCCTGTGTATACTGCACAACAGTGATCCTACCTGAGACAAGGTAGTGCACCAGCTTCACAAAAACTGGTGCCTCCACCCGTGCCTCTATTTCCTTAAACATCCATGCCTTTACGAAGTGAATCTGAAAATAGAGGTCCATGTCTTTATGAGTGAACAAGTCAGAGAAAATATTTCAAACACAGTGAGGCACGCCCGAGACTCGTGTCAGTGAAAACATTTGGAACATAGAGGCACGAACGTGGCTCTTATGCTACTAAAACTGTACCTTTCAAAGTGAAACGTGTCACTAAAAACATTTGACAAACAGAGGCACGGCTTCACGTCCGTGCCACACATAGCTTCACGTGGCGTCACACCGGTGCCTCTCATTGTTTCACGTCCGCGCCTCTCATTGCTTCAGGTCCGTGCCTCTCATGGCGTCACTTCCGTGCCTCTTCATAATACGGGATCGTGCCTGCCGTAATGTCAATTTGGACACGGACGATCGACCGTGCCTCCTAGAAACACACGGCCGTGCTTCTCTCAGTGAACGTATCATTGAAAACAATTGCAACATAGAGACACGGTTTGTCCCTATATCGATTTAAAGCGCGAACATATGCTTGTAAAACCGTGGCTACCTTGGCTTCACGCCAGGATCCCTCTTAGTGTACGTGAAAAAAGCAGCACGACATTGTCTATGTCCATGCCTCTATGAGTGAACGAGTCATAGAAAAATATTTGGAACACAGAGGCACGGCTGTCAAGCTACTTAATATTGAACCGTGGCTGTAGAGACTCCACGCCCGTGCCTCTCATAGTTAAACGTCGTACAAAAAACGTGCTTGTTATCCTTTAAAAAGCATGCCTCTAGATGCTTCCCTTCCGTGCCTCCGCATGCTTCCCTTCCGTGCCTCACAAGGTAAAAGGTTAAAATAGACATCTGACAGTGTTGCAATACCCAACCCCATATACCAACAATTCCGAGGAATATAATGAGAAAAATTTAAGAAAATTAACGCCATACATGAAACCAAACTACTACATTTCTTAACAAAGTTCCTGACAACCAAATTACGTAAGACAAAATAAGAAACTTCAGTCCACTGCTTAAAAACTACAGACGCAGACAACAATCAGGGGCGCTGCTCTCTGCTTACTCCCCCAACGACCTTCTCTTTTTCTCTTTGGGTTGCTGGGCGCGGAGATCCTCAATCTCCTTCTTCATCACCTCCACGACCTTCATATCCTCATCACGTTGCTTGACAGCAGCCACGGAGTACTCCAGCAGCCGGTCACGCTCGACGAGGAGCTTCGCCTTCTCATCCATAAGTTCTGTGATCATGGACTTCGTCTTCTTCACCTCGGCATCGCTATCCTTGAAGAGCTTCTTCCAGCCTTCGATGACCTCCAACGCCTGGTCGAGATCAGAGCGGACCTTCACCATGTTACTGATAAGTTCATTGATGAGATCAGAGCGGAGCTTCACCTTGTCACTGATAAGTTCCTTGATGAGGCTGAACGCATTCGAATCCGAGGCAGGCATCTGATCGCGCACCTTGTTGAGATTAATTAACAAGGAACTCTTGGTCTGATCTCCTCCAGAACTGCTACCTAATCTGATAGAAGACACACCCTCATGCTGCTGGCTTCCTACTGTAGGGGGTTTATTTTCAAGTTAGCGAGGCAGCCTAAGCCTAGCTCCAAATGACTTTGATCCAGTATCAGGAAGACACATCCTCATCGTATTAGGAGGAACCTGACAACAATAATTCAAAACTAAATCAACTATCAAGAAGAGAGAGAAAACGCAAGAAGTAGAAGCATAGTCAACTTACAGATGAGGAACCCTCGCTAGCCCGGATCTCCTCCTGCTTCTAGAAGAGGTGCTCCGGAGTAGTCTTCTTCTGCCCGGCCATGGCGTAGGGGGTCAGGAGCGAGAAGAGCAGCAGATGGGCTGGCAGAGGGCAAAGGGAGGAAGATGATGTGGCTAGGGCTGGGGGACACGGACGAAGGCGGTCAGGAGCAAAAAGAGGAAGAGAAATGGATTGGCTCTGTCTGGCGGCGGGAAGAGGGAGGAACAAGATGTGGCTAGGGTTGGGGGACGCCGTCCGCCTTCAATAGCCGGACCTTGGCCTCGGGCAAGGAGCTGGAGCGGCACCACGCGGCGTTCACATCCCCACCGGAGGAGACGCCCGTCGGACCTTTGGGCTTCCACAGAGGCGCCACGCCACGTTCACAACCCCACCGGAGGAGACGCCCGTCGGACCTTTGGGCTTCCGCAGCGGCGCCACGTGGCGTTCACATCCCCATCGAAGGAGACGCCCATCGGACCGTTGGGTTTCCGGAGCGGCGCCACGCGGCGTTTGCACACCCACCGGAGACGCCTCATATTCTCACCATCTCTCTTAAATACCTCGACCTCTGCTTGCCTGGATGTAATTTTGTGTCTCCACAAGGGTCACACCCGTGCCTCGTTTGCTTGAAAAACATGCCACCTACACCTTAACGTCCGTGCCTCCAATGCTACTTAAACATTTGGAACACAGAGGCACGAACATGCCTCCTATAATACTAAAATCATGCCTCTCAAAGTAAACATGTCACCGAAAAACATTTGACAAACATAGGCATGGCTTCACGTCCGTGTCACACGTAGCTTCACATTCTAGAAGGCACGGCTCCCTATGTCCATGCCTCTGTAACTGAACGAGTCAGCGAAAAATATTTGGAACACAGAGGCTCGGCCATGACGCTACTTAGTACAGAACCGTGGCTGTAGAGACTTCTGACAATGTTGTTTTAAAAACCTGCATCTTATTGTTTTAAAAACGTGCCTCTTATGCTTTTAAAAGCGTGCCTCTGGGTGCAGCCCTGACGTGCCTCACAAATTAAACGATTAAAATTGACATCTGACACTGTTGCAATACCCGACCCCATAAACCTCTAGTTCGCACAAATATAATGAGAAAAACTAAGGACAATCAACGTGACATATAGGATACCAAATTTCATTTGTTAACAAAGTTCCCCACTACCAAAGTACACAAGAAAAAATGAGAAACTTCATTCCACTCCTTAATAACATTTGACTAATTAAGGAAAATTACCGCGATAAAGGAAACCAAATTACATTTGTGAACAAAGTTACTGACAATGAAATTACACAAGACAATATAAGAAACTCCAATACACTGCTTAATAACTTTAGACGCAGACAACGATCAGGGTCACTGCTGTCTACTTAGTCCCCAGCGACCTTCTTGTTGGGTTGTTGGGCGCGCAGTTCCTCAATCTCCTTCTTCATAGCCTCCACGAGCTTCCTCTCCTCTGCAAGATGCTTGTCAACGGCCACGGATTCCTTCACCAAACGGTCGTTCTCAACGAGGAACTTCGCCTTCTCTTCGGTAAGATCTGCGATGGAGGGATTGCTCTCCTTGAAGAGCTTCTTCCAGCCGTGGATGATCTCCCCCAGCTTCGCCTTCTCAGCAATGCTCTTCTCGAAGAACTTCTCCCAGCCGTCGATGATGTTCACCAAGTTGGCGGTCACCTTCGAAACCAAATCACTGATCCCCTCGAGCCGCTCATGCATGGAGATCTCGGTCTGATCGCCTCCGAGACGAATGCGCTTGTGAGAGCCGTCGCCTGCCCGTGATGCCTTCCCGTCACGACAGGACCTCTTACCTTTTTCCGCCGTCGCCTTGGTCACCGCTCCCTGCTTTTTTCTCGACCCAGAACTACTCCCTAATCCGCTGGAAGATACACCCTCATGCTGCTGGTATCCTACAGTAGGGGGTTTCTGTTCAAGTTCGCGACGCAACCTAAGCCTAGCTCCAATTGACTTTGATCCAGTATCAGGAAGACACATCCTCATCATATTAGGAGGAACCTGATCACAATAATTCATAACTAAATCAACTAGCAGGAAGAGACAAAAAACAAATAAAGTAGAAGCGGGGTCAACTTACAGATGAGGAACCCTTGCCAGCCCGGATCTCCTACGGCATCTGGAAGCGGCACTCCAGAGTAGTATTATTCTTCCCAGCCATGGCGAAGGGGGTCAGGAGCGACAAGAGCAAAAAAAATTGATTGGGCTCGTGGCGGGCAAAGGAAGGACGAGGATGTGGCTAAGGCTGGGGGACGCGGTCCGGCTTAAATAGCCGGACCTTCGCCTCGGGTGACGAGCCCCGAGCGGCGTCAAGCGGTGTTCACACCCCCACCGGAGGAGACGCCCGTCGGACCGTTAGACTTCCGGAGCGGCGCCACGTGGTGTTCACATCCCAAGCAGAGGACACGCGCGTCGAACCGTTGGGTTTCCAGAGCAGCGCCACGCGGCATTCACACAATCTCCGGAGGAGACGCCTCATATTCTCGTGGAGCTAAAACCATGCCTCATGGTACTTCACTTCCGTGCCTCCCATGCTACTAAAATCGTGCGTCTCGCAGAGACAACGTGTCAGTGAAAACATCTGGACAACAGAGGCACGGCTTCACGTCCGTGCATCACGCGCCTTCACGTCTGAGGCTGCCGTTGCTTCATGTCTGTGCCTCTTTCATGCCTCTCACAGTTAAACATGGTACTTAAAACTTTTGGGACACAAAGAGGTTAGAACGTGCCTCTTATGCCCTTAAAAGCATGCGTCTAGATGCTTCCCTGCCGAGCGTCACAAAGTAAAATATTAAAATTGACATCTGATAGTGTTGGAATACCCGACCACATAAACCTCCAATTATACCATGAATATAATGGAAAAAATCAAGGAAAATTAACGCGATACAGGAAACAAAAATACACTTGTTAACAAAGTTCCTGACAATAAAATTACACAAGACAAAACAAGAAACTTCACGTCCGTGCCTCATATTCTCGTTGGCTAAAACCATGCCTCATGGGGCTACACTTCCGTGCCTCTCACAGTCACTCATGGCAGTGAAAACATTTGGAGCACAGAAGCACGAACATGCCTCCCATCCTACTAACATCGTGCATCTGGCAGAGAAAACGTATCATCGACCGTGCCACCTAGAAACACACGGCCGTGCTTCTCTCAGTGAACGTATCATTGAAAACAATTCGAATATAGAGACACGGTTGTTCCTCACAAAGTAAAAGATTAAAATTGACATCTGATAGTGTTGGAATACCCGACCGCATATAAACCTCCAATTATACAATTAAAATAATGGGAAAAATCAAGGAAAATTAACGCGATACAGGAAACAAAATTACACTTGATAACAAAATTCCTAAGAACAAAATTACACGAAACAAAACAAGAAACTTCGCTCCACTTCTAAATAGCTTTGATTAATTAAGAAAAATTAACGCGTTACAGTAAACCAAAATACATTTGCTAACAGAGTTCCTGACTACCATATTACACAAGGCAAAATAAGAAACTTCAGACCACTGCTTAATAAACCATGCGAAGCAAACATCTAACAACAAGACTACACTACTCGCCATCGTCGGAGATGTGCACTATCTCCATTCTAGGGTCGGCGTCGGCTTCCGCCTCCTCCTCCGCATCCAGCTTGTCGAAAAGCGCATCGGTCTTCGCCTGTTCTTCCTTGAGGAAGCGCCGGTTGGACTCCACATACGCCTCATCCTGGATGGACTCCAGGATGGCGGTCTGCTCCGCCATCAACGCGGCTTCGCCGAGCATGAACTCCTCCTCGTTATCCTCCATGACGAAGCCCGAAAACGACACCGGCTCCTCCTCCGGCTCCACCGCGTCTTCCTCCACTGGATCAACCCCCTGCATGAGCTCCAACACGTCACCCTCATCTTCCTCCTCCTCCTCATTCTCCTCCGGCTCCGGCAAATCCGGAGGCAGGCCGGCTGCGACCCGCGCGGCGCGCCTCGAACGGATCTCCTCCTGCAACTGGAAGCAGCCCTCCGGAGTCAGCATGGCGTAAGTAGTCTTCTTCTGCCAAGCCATGGTGAAGGCAGTCAGGAGCAAAAAGAGCAAGAGAAATGGATTGGCTCGGTCTGGCGGTGGGAAGAGGGAGGAACAAGATGTGGCTAGAGTTGGGGGACGCCATCCGCCTTAAATAGCCGGACCTTGGCCTCGGGCAAGGAGCAGGAGCGGCACCACGCGGCATTCACATCCCCACCGGAGGAGACGCCCGTCGGACCTTTGGGCTTCCGCAGCGGCGCCACGCGTCGTTTGCATCCCCACCGGAGGAGATGCCCGTCGGACCTTTGGGCTTCCGCAGCGGTGCCACGTGGTGTTCACGTCCCCACCAAAGGAGACGCCCATCGGACCGTTGGGTTTCCGGAGCGGCGCCACGCGGCGTTCGCACACCCACCGGGGACGCCTAATATTCTCACTATCTCTCTTAAATACCTCGACCTCTGCGCGTTGTGCAGAGGTCAAAGCCGTGCCTCGTTTGCTTGATAAACATGCCACCTACACCTTCACGTCCATGCCTCCAATGCTACTAAAACATTTGGAACACAGAGGCAGGAACATGCCTCCCATGATACTAAAATCGTGCCTCTCAAAGAAAAGTACGTGCCTCCCGTTGCTTTACGCCTGTGCTTCTAAATAATCCGGGGCAGTGTCTCCCGCAGTGAAAACGTGTCACTGAAAACAACTGGTAAAAGAGGCACTTCATGTCCGTGCATCACGCGGCTTCACGTCTGTGCCTCCCGTTACTTCAGGTCCGTGCCCCTCGTTGCTCGTCCGTCACTGTCGTGCCTCCACATATTATGCGACCGTACCTGTCATAGCGTCACGACCGTAACTCCACATAATATGCAGACAATTGGAACACAGAGGCACGAACATGCCTCCAATGATACTAAAATCGTGCCTCTCAAAGTAAATATGTCACTGAAAAACATTCGACAAACATAGGCACGGCTTCGCGTCGGTGCCTCACGTAGCTTCACATTCGTGCATCACGCGGCTTCACATCTATGGCTCTCATTGTTTCACGTCCGTGCCTCCCGTTGCTTCACGCCCGTGCCTCTACATAATCCGGGGCAGTGCCTCCAAGAGACACACAGCCATACATCTCTCAGTGAAAGTATCATTGAAAAAAATTGGAACATACAGACACGACCGTGCTCATATCGATTTAAAGCGCAAACATATGCTTGTAAATCCGTGCCTACCTTGACTTCACACCAGAGCACCTCTTAGTGTACGTAAAAAAAGCTACACGGCGGCCTATGTCCATGCCTCTATAACTGATGAGTCAGCAAAAAAATTGGAACACAGAGGCTCGGCCGTGATGCTAATTAGTACAGAACCGTGGATGTAGAGACTCCACGTGCGTGCTTTTCAAAGCGTGCCTCTTATGCTTTTAAAAACGTGGCACTTATGCCTTTAAAAGCGTTGGGCTTCCGGAGCAGCGCCACATGGCATTCACATCCCAACAAGAAGAGATGCCTCATATTCTTGTGGGGCTAAAACCGTGCCTCGTGGGGCTTCACTTCCGTGCCACCCACAGTCACTCGTTTGAGTGAAAACATTTGGAGCACAGAGACACCAACGTGCCTCCCATGCAACTTAAATCGTGCCTCTCGCAGTGAAAACGTCTCACTGAGAACATCTGGGAAAAAGAGGCACGGCTTCACGTCCGTGCCTCGTGCGCCTTCATGTCCGTGCCTCCCGCGGGTTCAGGTCCGTGCCTCTCGTCCGTCACTGTCGTGCCTCTACATAATATGCGACCGTGCGTGTCGTAGCGTCACATCCCTAACTCTCTGAGTGAACGTGCCAATATGCAGACAGTTGGAACACAGTTGGAACATGCCAATTACATTTGTAAACAAAGTTCCTGACACCAAAATTACACAAGACAAAACAAGAAACTTCGGTCCACTGCTAATTAGATTTGACTAACTAAGGAAAATTAAGGCGATACAGGAAACGAAAATACATTTGCTAACAAAGTTCCTGACAACCATTTGACACAAGACAAAATAAGAAACTTCAGTCCACTGCTCTCTACTTAGTCATCAGCGACCTTCTTCCTGGGTTGCTCGGCGCGGAGTTCCTCGATCTCCTTCTTCATCGCCTCAACTTGTTGCTCGACCGTAGCCGCGGAATCTTCCACCAGCCGCTTGTGCTTGGCGAGGAGCTTCGCATTCTCGTCCATAAGTTCCTCGACGATGGCTTCCAGCTTCGTCACCAAGGCACAGCTCTTCTCGTGTAGCTTCATCTAGCGGGTGGCCTCCTCATTCTTCTTGTGGAGCTCGTTGGCAAGACGCGAGATGAGACCGGTTGCCTTCTCAACCGAGGCATCTCTCTTCTCCAGTAGCTTCTGCAAGCGGGCGATCAGCTCCTGCTGCTTAATTAGCTCAGCGAGCACATCGTCGCTATCCAAGGAATTCAGCACTGCCGGCTCGTCGAGATCGCCTCCAAGACGAATGCGCTTGTGAGAGCAATCACCTGCCCGTGAGAGATCGTTCGAGACCTCGGCAGCGCGGCATGACACCTCTGCTGCGGCTACCACCTTACGGCGGGCCCTCTCTCTTGCTTCCGCGGCCTTGGTCCTTGCTTCCTGGTTACCGGCCATGGCACACGCAAAGAGCTACGAACAAGAAACTCTTGTTTTTCTGTAGAGAATTGGGGACGAGGAGGGATGGGGATGTGCAGTGTTTTTGGAGTAGGTGCCCTTTATATACTACAAATTCGGAACACGTTTAGGTTTGCAATTAATTTGGAATACTACGGAAAATAAGGTAGAAATTTATTGATGGTTCTGGTTTCGAAGCCCGAAACGCACCCCGTCGCACACACCCGTCAGATGGTCAAACTTAGCAAAGCGACGCCTCGTATTCCCACAATCTCTCTTAAATACCTCGACCTCTGCGCGCACTGGAAACCACTCCTCTCCTATCGTCTCCCCAACTGCTCATCCACACTACGGCCACTCCACTTCCACACGAAGGAATTACCATGCCTCTGCTAGATGTTTATTTCGTGCCTCCACAACGAGAACCCAGAACCTCGAGTCTGCCTCTTTTGCTTGGAAAACGTGCCTCCAATACCATCACCCCCATGCCTCTTATACTACTAAAACCGTTCCTCTAGACGCTCTACTTCCGACATCTCACAATGAGTAGTGTCAGTGAAAACATCTACAGCACAGAGGCACGAACGTGCCTCGTACGCCGCAAAACCGTGCCTGTAGCAGTGAAAACGTGTCACTAAAAACATTTGGAAAACAGAGGCACGGCTTGACCTCCGTGTGTCACGGGCCTTCATGTCTGTGCCTCCATTTCCTGCACGTCTGGGCCTCTTCGTAATATGCGACCGTGGCTTTGGTACCGTCACGTCCATGACTCTCTGAGTGAACGTGACAGTGGAAAGAATTGGAACACAAACGGACGACCTTGCATTCGCGGGATGTAATTTTGTGCCTCCCTCAGTGAACGTAAAACTGAAAACAATTGAAACATAAGAGACACGATCATGCCTGTTGCGGGTGAAAATGCCATCAGGTCCGTGCCTTAACGAGTCAACAAGTCAGTGAAAAATATTCGGAAAACATAGGCATGGACTTAATAAGTAAACGTGCCATTTTTAGAGACGTTTGGAACACACGCACACGACCGTGCCTCTTTTTGCTACTGTAACCCATGACTCCCATGCTTGAAAAATGTGCCTCCAATAACGTCACCCCCATGCCTCTTATACTACTAAACCGTGCCTCTAGAGTCTCTACTTCCGACATCTCACAATGAGTCGTGTCAGTGAAAACATCTCGACCTTAGAGGCACCAACGTGCCTCTCATGCAACTAAAATCGTGCCTCTCAAGGTGAAAACGTGTCACTGAAAACAGAGGCACGGCTTCATGTCCGTGCGTCTCGTGCCTCCCGCGGCTTCAGGTCCGTGCCTCTCGTCCGCACTGTCGTGCCTCTACATAAAATGCGACCGTGCGTGTCATAGCGTCACGTCCGTAACTCTCTCAGTGAACATGCCAGTATGCAGACAACTGGAACACAGCCGGACGACACTGCAGTTGAGGCAAAATTGTACTCCACGCCTCAGTAGCAACAACACACCCGTGCCACTGAGAGTAAAAGATTAAAATTGACATCTGATAGTGTTGCAATAACCGACCGCATAAACTAATGACAATCAAAGTTACTGAGAGGCATGATTTGTTCAAAAATATACATGACAGAGAGGTCGCTTGTTCAGTTCACACTGGGAAGCACACGTTTATTCGCGCACAAATAACTGCACACCTGTTTTCAGCATCCACACCTGAATGCATCCGTCAAATCCAGGTATTCAACTCTTTTGTCTTCTAAATCCAAACTCGCGTAGGAGCAACTTGAGGATAATCTAAGGCGAGCGCATTTAGAAGCCTTATTGACCCACTCAACTGCACCTGCCTTTGTGTGTATATGAGAGGTAGATACGAGAGGTACTGTTCTAAATGCAACACAGGCACGATTGTACATGCATCGTGTTTCCTTGTATTCAAAAATGTTCCACCGACACGTTCACTGTAAGAGGCACGGCCGTAAGGTCACGAGACGCAAGATTCCATTTGAAACAGAGTCACGGTCATGCCTTTGTGATCCAAATGTTTTCTAGGCCACTCATTCACACAGACTATTTTTTATCGCAACTACTAGTTAACACACGACGCAAAAGCACAGTGATTGTTTGTGACCAGATGTAGACAACAACAGTGGATCTGTCGAAAATGATTGAGAGAATCTAACCCGGGTCCTGCGTACTACTTTCCATAAGTGGAAGACGAGCACATCTAGAACCGTTTCTATCCAAGCTTACAGACGATGCAAAAACTAAAAGCACCGTTTGATCATGTTTACACATCAGCCAACCTCAAAAGGGCGCAACGACACTGGAACCTGTAAGCTTAAGAACAACTAACTCTAGCCCTGTTTTCAGCATCCACAGCTGAATGGATCCGTCAAATCCAGGTATTCAACACGCCTGTGTTTCAAATCCAAGCACGCGTGGTGGCAGCTTGCTGATAATATAAGGCGAGCATGATTAGAAGCCTTTTTGTCCCATAGAAGCACCTTGTGCTGCTGTTTGTAAAATTCTTCCGTGAAGTCTTTGTGGAAGCGAAACTTAAGCCTGATGGTCTCTAGCTCCCGTACGTTCAGAACAAAGAATGTCACAAACTCAATGTTTACCCGGTACTGTTCATAGTCTTCCAGAGTAACTGTCTTCAAACGAATGTCATGATGTTTGAGAAACACCCGGCGCTTCTGATGCCACCTATTTGTTACTCCATAACGGACACCTCCCTAGAAAAACTTGAGCATTGAAAATACTTAAGGTCTATAAAGAGAGAATATGTCGAAAGAGCAACAGAACGATTAATTCAATCACCTCCATCCCAATAAAGTTTTTCTTAGTTTTGTCTAGATACAGATGTATCTAACACTAAAACATGTCTGTGCACAGATGTATCTAAACAAATGTAAGACAAAGATTTTTGGGACGGAGGGATTAGTACACTATGCTTTGTATGGGCTTTCAAGGTGTGTGAGAATCATCACCTCGATAAACAAGTATTCCAGGCTTTGAAAGCATCGCATCAAGGAAACGACCGTGTCCACTTCGTAAGCCATGTGGATAAGCAAGCTCTTGACAGATTGCAGCACTGTTCATAGGCTGACTGTCGGCAAACCCTGCATGGTGCATGGATAATAATATTAAAAATGGAATAAAGGTTGGATTACATGAAACTTGTTTACTCGAACGAATGCAGATGAAAGTGAGTACCTGGATAACAGTAGGGTGATATGTGACCTTTGATTCAGAGAAAAAATCAGGGAATTTGCCCAAGGTCTCCAGTTTAGGTGCAGAGATGATAGTTATCTGCAAGTCCCTAGTATGAATATCGTGAATCAGGCGTTGAAGTGTGGGGGCATCCGCTATAATGAGTTCGGCAATGCTGTCGCAACGAATGCCAATGCTTACAAGGGTAGGTGAGTTTATTCTGATGCAATGGCTTTCCATATTCAAAACAAGCAGCAGGAATCTGAGTGCAGGGCAACTAGAGTGGATCATGCTTTGCAGCGAGACGTCTGATATATCAACAGATACAAGCGAAAGTCTCTCGAGCAGAGGTAGTTCAAGCATGTGTACATAATTGTCTGGTATTTGACAAAGAGCAAAGGTGACGGTGTGGAGAGAGAGGACGCAAACCGAAAGATGGACGTCGGTGCAGAGGGCGCAGATGAAGGGCATGTGTGTGCTAGTCTTTCCTCTGGTTAGAAGAACTCTAGCACCTGGAGATTCTCGAGTTTCGAGGATTGGGGCCAGAAGTCGACGGCATAGGGTCTGCACTGGAGGTAGCACGCCGGGATGGAGAGGCGGTGATCTGCGCCCTCATGGCCGGAGAGGATGGCCTCCGGAAGGTTGAAATCATCAGCGTCAGATTTACCACGGCACCGAGTTGCGAAGTATCTTTCGCGGATGAGCTCCCAGGTGGGGGGTTCACCACCGGAATCCACGGAGATTATCTCAATCTGAACTATTTCTGGAAGGTTAAAAACACGAGCGGCAGGGATCTCGTGGCAGTCGAGATTCAGAGGAGCGGTGCGCCATAGAGGGCGCCACCGAGATGCAAGGACTTGAGTGCGGATGCCCTCCTTGGTGGGGAGACGGGAGATAATCTCACCTAGGATGGCGTCCGGCAGGTTGCTGATGCGGTCCGGATGAGATTCCTCCTCGCCCTCCTCAGATCCAGTGGGCGCACCACCGTCGCCGCTTGTCGCCCCATACACCACCACCACACCCCCAGAGGACGGCGTCTCCGGTGGCGCGAGCCTCGCCCTCTTGGTGCTAGGGGCACCGGGCTCCATCTCCATCTCCATTACTGGGGTTGCGCCGCCTACAACCACCGCTCCGTACGGTGGATATGGAAAAATTAGCAGAGGCTGGGCATTCACTGTGCTGATACAAAAAGGTTAAGTGGGGAGGCGAAGGGGAGGGTTTTAGATTAATTATTAACAAGTCAAGGGTTGCACAAGATTAAATAAAAGCACGACCTTGAAGGTACGAGATGCACTGTTCTACACGCAGCCCAGGCACAGGCGTGACCCATTGTGTTTTACTTGTTTACAGGCAAACCTTCGTCGCTGGATTCTGTTCGACGTCGCACGCACGCTTCTACATGCATCGTGCCTCTATCGGTTGCAAAAATTTCCACGGGCACGTTCACTGTGAAAGCACCGTTTCACATTAAGGAGATTCAGGGTCCTCCCTCCGTCTTCCAAATGTTTCCCCTGCAAGGACGTGAAGCCACGACAGATGCACGGTTTCACAGATAGCGGAAGCACGGTCTGCAAATATTTCCTCCACCGCGTTCACCGTTAGAGCCATGGCCGTGAGGTCACGAGATGCACGGTCCTTCTTGGTGTTCAATCAACCGTGCCTACCTTGACTTCACGCCAGGGCCCCTCTTAGTGTACATGAAAAAAGCAGCACGGCTGCCTACATCCCATGCCCCTAAACAGGAAGATTTGCAGACCATGCCTCCCGTTGCTGCACAACCGTGCCTCTTTGAAATACGCGACCATGCCTCTTCGAAATACGCGACCGTGCCTTTCGTAGCGTGACGTTCGTGACTCTTTGAGTGAAAATGTCAAAGCGTGATGCTAATTAGTACAGAACCGTGGCTGTAAAGACTTCACGAACGTGGTTTACAAAGCGCGCCTCTCATGCTTTTAAAAATGTGGCACTTATGCTTTTAAAAGCGTGCCTCTGGATGCGTCCCTTCCGTGCCTCACAAAGTAGACGGTTAAAGTTGACATCTGACCCGGTAAACCTCCAATTCCCACAAAAATAAAAAAAACTAAGGAAAATCAACGTGACGCAGGAAACCAAATTACATTTGTTAACAAAGTTCCCCGCAACCAAATTACTCAAGAAAAAATGAGAAACTTCATTCCACTGCTTAATAACATTGACTAATTAAGGAAAACTACCGCGATACAAGAAACCAAAATACATTTGTTAACAAAGATACTGACAACGAAATTACACAAGACAAAATAAGAAACTCCAGTCCACTGCTTAATAACTTCAGACGCAGACAACGATCAGGGTCGCTGCTGTCTACTTAGATCCCAGCGACCTTCTTGTTGGATTGCTGGGCGCGGAGTTCCTCAATCTCCATCTTCATAGCCTCCACGACCTTCATCTCCTCCGCACGTTGCTTCATAGCGGCCACGGATTCCTCCACCAGACGGTCACGCTCGACGAGGAGCTTCGCCTTCTCATCGAGAAGATCTTCGATAATCGCGTCCATCTTCTCCACCTCGGCATTGCTCGCCTCGAAGAGCTTCTTCCAGCTGTAGGTGACCCCCAAAAGCTGCTCGTACGACGTGTCATCCTCCAGCTTTGAAACCGAGGCACTGATCTGATCGAGCAGCTTATTAAGATTAATTAACATGGAACTCTGAGTTTGTTCGCCTCCAACATTAATTTCCTTGTGAGAGCCGTCGCCAGCCCGTGAGGCCTCCGCGTCACCACGGGACATCTTACCTTTTTCCGCCGCCGCCCTGCTCACTACCCTCTTCTTTTTTCTCAACCCAGAACTCCTCCCTAATCGGCTGGAAGATACACCCTCATGCTGCTGGTATCCTACTGTAGAGGGTTTCTGTTCGAGTTCGCGAGTGAGCCTAAGCCTAGCTCCAATTGACTCTGATCCAGCATCAGGAAGACACATCCTCGTGGTATTAGGAGGAACCTGACAACAATAATTCACAATTAAATCAACTAGCAGGAAGAGAAAAAAAACGCAAGAAGTAGAAACAGAGTCAACTTACAGATGAGGAACCCTCGCCAGCTAGGATCTCCTCCTGCATCTGCAAGCGGCACTCCGGAGTAGTCTTCTTCTTCCCGGCCATGGCGGAGTGGGGCAGGAGCGAGAAGAGCAAGAGAAATGGATGGGCTGGCGGTGCGCAAAGGGAGGAAGAGGATGTGGCTAGGGCTAAGGGACACGGTCCGGCTTAAATAGCTGGACCTAGGCCTCGAGCAAGGAGCCGGAGCGGCGTCACGCGACGTTCACACCCCAACCGGAGGAGACGCCCGTCGGACGGTTGGGCTTCCATAGCGGAGCCACGCGGCATTCACATCCCCACCGGAGGAGACGCCCGTCGTACCATTGGGTTTCTGGAGCGGCGCCATGCGGCGTTCACACAACGTCCGGAGGAGACGCCTCATATTCTCGTGGGTCTAAAACCATGCCTCATGGTGCTGCACTTCCATGCCACTCACAGTCACTCGTGTCAGTGAAAACATTTCGAGCACAGAGGAACGAACGTGCCTCCCATGCTACTAAAATCGTGTGTCTCGTATTGAAAACGTGTCACTGAAAACATCTGAACGGCTTCACGTCCATGCATCACGCACCTTCACGTACGTGCCTCCCGTTGCTTCATGTCCGTGCCTCCTTCATGCCTCTCAGAGTTAAACATGGTACTCAAAACTTTTGGGACACAAAGAGGTTAGAACGTGCCTCTGATGCTCTTAAAAGCGTGCGTCTAGATGTTTCCCTTCCGTGCCTCACAAAGTAAAAGATTAAAATTGACATATAAACCTCCAATTATACCATTAATATAATGGGAAAAATCAAGGAAAATTAATGCGATACAGGAAACAAAATTACACTTGTTAACAAAGTTCCTGACAACAAAATCACACGAGACAAAACAAACCTCTGCGCGCCTGGATGTAATTTTCGCAGTGCTTGGTGCCCCCCTCCACAGTTCCGTCCCTCGGTCATATTTTCACAGTGCTTGGGCGAAGCCCTGCGGAGATAGCATCACCATCACCGTCACCACGCCGTAGTGCTGCCAGAACTCATCCACTACCTCGCCGTCTTGCTGGATCAAGAAGTCGAGGACGTCACCGAGCTGAACGTGTGCTGAACGCGGAGGTGCCGTACGTTCGGTACTCGGTCGGTTGGATCGTGAAGTTGTTCGACGACATCAACCGCGTTGTTCTAACGCTTCCGCTTACGGTCTACGAGGGTACGTAGATACACTCCCCCTCTCGTAGCTATGCATCTCCATGGATAGATCTTGCGTGTGCGTATAATTTTTTTTGTTTTCCATGCAACATTCCCCAACAGCTCGGTCTCGATTCTAAAGAAGGAGACCTAAGAGAATTCGACTAGGTCGAAGCACTAAACGCATTTGGAACCCTTGTGAAAGGAAAAAACCTTCTAAAAAATAAGATGGTAAGTTTAGAATTATTACCGAATAAAAGTATGCACACATGATTTATTCTCCTCAAGCTTGAACAATTGCATGAAATTTAATTTTTCCAACAACCATGACCTTTTTCAACTATCTCTCTGACACACAACGCAGATCATGATACCTCATTACACGGCACATCACTTCATGCTGTATGTGCTGAACAAGTACATGAGTACCATCGACATACTTGACTCATTGAATTACATACTCAAAAATGATACGACTTGGAAGGAACACCATAGGAATCGTACAGAACTGGTATGTCCTTTGAACCTTGCTTTACTTTTTTTCTGACGATAATACAATATGATTACTTTTCTCAACTGCGCATCCAAACGACAAAACCAAAATGTAATCATAGATTAAAAGGATGTACGTACTGATGAAGAACCATTACGGAGAATCAACACTAAAAGCCAGCAATGAACTGAATTGGGTCAGGATAGCAGACAGACCTTACAGAGTTTGGACGCCGAAACAAGAGGGTACGCAATGCGGACACTTCATGGTCCAGTTTGTAAAATACTGGAACGGCATTGATCTGACCAAGGACAGAGAGGATTTTCATGTAAGTCAGTACTACGCGCAACAATTTACTTAAATAGCGTAATTACTTGATTTCTTCAAAAAAAATCAACATATACGGGGAGACCTTGAAAAAACAAAACATCCAATGACATGCCTGCAGCCTACCAAGGTGGATGCCGAATGGAAACCAGAGTACGTATTCATAGTCATATTCGGTAAAACCAACCAAATAAAGTGGGATGAGCTTCCAGGAAAAATCAAAGATTTCAAACCAGAAACTACAAACTTTTTTTCGACCAGGAAAGGTAATATAACTATTTTCTGTTTACTCTTTTCAACAACTCATGGTTGGTCTATCTTTTGAGCATGACAAAAGCTTGCATATTACTTTTAATAGTAACAGCTATAAATTTTTACCTGATTTGACAGAACCAAGGAGAAAAAACAAGGATGAAGCAGGAAGCACCATGAAATATCCAGAACATGAATACTCCTTTGAACACATGGACAAGGCGTCTCAGCTCTACCAAATAGTCATGAGTGAGAGCTGGCAGAAAAAATTCAAAAGGTGAGTTGTTTCCTTATGCAACTCAAATTAGTTGGAGTGAGCACACAGTCAGAGGAAGAACACACCAAACTAAAAACATTCTTAAATTCTTGTTTATCAATTTGTTTGTCACTGAATCTCACAAGGAAAAATTCTTTTACTGTCCTGTCAACAGAACACAGATATATAGCCGGACACGTACACACGGCGAAAGCACGAATTTAACTGGAGCCAGCCTCAAGGCAGTATTTGGTCCAAGACCAGCACAGAAGAACAAACGTGACCACATTGAAAAGAGGGTGCTCGATGAGATAGCAGAAATCTGGGAAAGCAGACAGGCTTCAAAGGAAAGCCATAGACTAATATTAGGCCCAAGCTTCGCAGAGGTAAATTTCCAAAAACCACAAACATAACATGAATTTGTCTATTTGCAACGACTATTTTATCTATTGTTACCAAATTATTTTTTCTAACTCCTTTATCTCATATTAATTGTCTGTAGCATATACTGGATATAAAGAATACATCTACATCTGCTTCCAACTTTAAAACTAATTTCGAGGATAGGATGCATCAATTGGTTCCCATATATCTTCAAGACCATCAAAAGAAGAAGCTCTCCAGAGCAAAAATGCTATTACCGTTTTCCCTACAACAAAATCAAAATATGTGTTTTAACATATTCCTTTATACTAAACTCTCATCTAACATATTTTTTTTTTGTACATAGGTATTCATACCACTCGAGAAGGAAGACCGGTACATACTATTTATGCTGGACAGATATATGAGGAAACTACACATTATTGAACCTCAAGAAACCTCTCTCAAAGAATTCAAGAAGGAACAAGCATTAATAAAACTACAAAATCAGCGCACTTATCAAACAAATAAAGCACTTGATGACATGGCAGCCATTCAAAGGAAAAAAGAGAAGGACCATGATAAATACCACAACCATAAAAACAAAGTGGTAAGTGTTGTAAAAAACACTATTTCAATTTACGAGTTGCACTGCATGATTATCTAAAACCAAAACTAAATGCAATTGCAGGTACCGAGGTTCAAAGAAGTCTTCAACATCATATTCAAAAACCAAATGGAAAACGAAAAGAGCAAATGGGACGTTCACTTTGTACAAGGTGTTCCAAAAGTTGAGAAAGGTGAATCACCGTTCGTTGTTCTAAGGTTTGCATTTCTCTACGATGGCAAGGACTTCATTGAAGACATAGATAATTTTGACGTAAGTTTTTGTTGAAACAATTCTAGACGCACTATATAAAAACTTTGGAGTATATTTTACTTCTGCTACATATAATAAACCTGCATGCACTAATTCAAAGATATATTTTTTCTTGTTTTGCTGAACTTTTCATAGGATGAAACGGAGCAGTGGAGAGTAGAAGCACTATACATGCTGTTACTCAGCGAATAGAATGAAGTGAAACCCACTAATATGGGTGATGAAATTAGAAAGATCTTCAACAACAATGCAAACTAAAACTTCTTGATTAGCAAGTAAGGCTAATTCCATCAAAACCTCACAAAACGGTTTAATCATGCCTCGTATTGTGACCATGTACCTACTAAATCTTTTATTCATGTAATTCCTCTGTGCCTCTACAAGCTTAACCATGGCTCTTACGGTGCATCTCCCGACTGCGCCACTAGTCTATGTACAACCGTGCCTCTACAAGCTTAACCATGGCTCTTATGGTGCATCTCCCGACTGCGCCACTAGTCTATGTACAACCGTGCTTCTCTAACTGAACTAGGCACAAAAACATTATGAAGAAACCGTGCCTCTATAAATGAGTATTCGGACCCATGCCTCTGGTGCCACACGCCCATGCCTCTACAGACTTTACACCTGTGCACGCAGAGGATTCATACCAATGCCTTGCCTCGAGAAACCCCACGTCCATGCCTGTAGAGGTTTCACTCTCGTGCCTTTGGAGGCTGTAGAGACGTGCCTCACGTGCCACGTGCCGTGACTCTACGTGCTGCACACACGTGACTCCGGATTCTCATCGCATGTGCCTCTTTATCCTGCACACCAGTCCCTCTGGATTCGTATGCATCTGCATGTACCTGTAGAAGCTACACGACTGTGCCACTCGCCTATGTATAACCGTGTCTCTCTAACTGAGTATTTGGACCAATGCCTCTGCTGCCACACGCCCGTGGCTCAAGAGACTTCACACCCGTGCACGCAGAGGATTCATACCAATGCCTCTGGTGCCACACGCCCGTGCCTCTGAAGACTTTACACCTGTGCACGCAGAGGATTCATACACATGCCTGTAGAGGCTTCACTCCCGTGCCCCTTGAGGTTGCACAACCGTGCCTCACGTGCCACGCGCCGTGACTCTAGGTGCTGCACACACGTGACTCCAGAAGCTGGTCCCCCGTGCCTCTTGGTGCCTAGAGGAGCCACAGCCGTGTGCTGCTGGGCGCAGCAAGCTACAAGGCTGTGCCACTGCCGCCTATGTACAACCGTGCCTCTCTAACTGAGTATTCGGACCCATGCATCTAGTGCCACACGCCCGTGGCTCTGGAGACTTCACACCTGTGCACGCAGAGGATTCATACCTATTCCTACAGCAGCCCCACGTCCGTGCCTGTAGAGGCTTCACTCCCATGCTTCCGGAGGTCGCACGGCCATGCCTCTGGAGGCTCCTCACCGTGACTCTAGGTGCTGCACACACGTGACTCCAGACGTTGGTCCCCCGTGACTCTTGCTGCCTAGAGGAGCCACAGCCGTGTGCTGCCGGGCGCAGCAAGCTACAAGGCTGTGCCACTGCCGCCTATGTACAACCGTGCCTCTCTAACTGAGTATTCGGACCCATGCCTCTGGTGCCACACGCCCGTGGATCTGGAGACTTCACACCTGTGCACGCAGAGGATTCATACCCATGCCTACAACAGCCCCACGTCTGTGCCTGTAGAGGCTTCACTCCCGTGCTTCCGGAGGTCGCACGGCCATGCCTCTGGAGGCTCCTCACCGTGACTCTAGGTGCTGCACACACGTGACTCCAGACGCTGGTCCCCCGTGCCTCTTGGTGCCTACAGGAGCCACAGCCGTGTGCTGCCAGGCGCAGCAAGCTACAAGGCTATGCCACTGCTGCCTATGTACAACCGTGCCTCTCTAACTGAGTATTCAGACCCATGCCTCTGGTGCCACACGCCCATGGCTCTGGAGACTTCACACCTGTGCACGCAGAGGATTCATACCCATGCCTATAGCAGCCCCACGTCCGTGCCTGTAGAGGCTTCACTCCCGTGCTTCCGGAGGTCGCACGGCCATGCCTCTGGAGGCTCCTCACCGTGACTCTAGGTGCTGCACACACGTGACTCCAGATGCTGGTCTTGCCTCTTGGTGCCTACAGGAGCCACAGCCGTGTGCTGTCGGGCGCAGCAAGCTACAAGGCTGTGCCACAGCCGCCTATGTACAACCGTGCCTCTCTAACTGAGTACTAGGACCCATGCCTCTGGTGCCACACGCCCGTGGCTCTGGAGACTTCACACCTGTGCACGCAGAGGATTCATACCCATGCCTACAGCAGCCCCACGTTCGTGCCTGTAGAGGCTTCACTCCCGTGCTTCCAGAGGTCGCACGGCCATGCCTCTGGAGGCTCCTCACCGTGACTCTAGGTGCTACACACACGTGACTCCAGACGCTGGTCCCCCGTGCCTCTTGGTGCCTACAGGAGCCACAGCCGTGTGCTGCCGGGCGCAGCAAACTACAAGGCTGTGCCACTGCCCTATGTACAACCGTGCCTCTTCTAACTGAGTACTAGGACCCATGTCTCTGGTGCCTGTGGAGGCTTCAGTCCCTTGCTTCTGGAGCTCGCATGCCCATGCCTCTGGAGAATCCACACCATGCCTCACGCGCTTCGCGGATGACTAGGTGCTGCGCACCCATGCCTTGAGATGCTTCTCGCCGGTGCCTATCACGTGCTTCTTTTTTTTAGTTGTGTCACTACACTAAAATCAAAAAATGCTAGCGTCCCACCGCGAACTTACTGTTTAGTAAGAAGCAAGCAAACGAAACAAGCACAGCAAGGCCTCGCCAACCTTGATGCCCAAACGGTCGGTAGAAGATTGGAGACGGTTCGATCATTTCCAACCCTCCCTCCCTCTAATACTACTCTCTTGCTACCGCTCTCCACCCGAAATCTCCAAACCTTCGCCACTCCCGCATGCTCTCCTCTTTCATTCTGCCCCCTCCTCCAAACCCGCACACCAACCCAAATTCAAAATCGAGTTTGCCTCACCGGACAACCGCCACCGCGCTTCGCCAACCACCGTCCACTTCGAGATACAGACCGTCAAAAGGTGCCCGCGACAGCACCAAAATCCCCTCCCGGCGGTGGCGACTGACGTCAACGACCTACGCTCTCAAGAACGGCAACGGAGATCGCAAAAAAAAACAGCAACGACAGAATCAGCCGATGGATGCGAGAAACCCCACACCCACAACCGAAGGTAACAATTCATCAACTTCATTCCAATCCACAAGGTCACTCCTAGTGATTTCGCCCCTTCCACGGACAGAAACCCTAGTCGGCGCAACAACTTAGTTATCGAATAGCCTATTTCAAATTCCCTAACAAATAGGAATAGCGTGGACAAGAGTGAAATAGAAATGCTACTCCTCCCCGCGTAATTATCTTGGTCGGAGGATACTGCTTAAAACGTACCTGCCATCACTAACAAGGCCACCACTGTAGATTCAAACCCTGGGAGCATCCTGAGGTATCAAATGTGATAATTACACGAGATTTTCCCTGCCCCTTGATTGTATCTGTTTCAAATTAAGTGCCTCTCATATTAAAAACCGTGCTCCAGGAATAGGTGCACCTGTGCTTCTGTGGTGAAACAACCTGTGCCTCACTAACCATACATTTATTTTTCACGCGTTGTATGTCCTCTTTTGCTTTGAGATAAAACTATCTTTCTAACACCTGGCCATTTTTAAAATGCAGCAATGACTGGTGTAAAGGAAAACAGGAAGCCTGAGGAAGAGCCTGCCATCCAGCAAGGTCCTGTCAAAGGTTTAACCAAAGTGTCCACTGTCCATCTAACAAAAACTATATAGCGACATAAATAAGTTAATTGTCCTCCTTAACACAATCATAAAAAATTATATTCTATTCTGCAATTAAAACTACCTGTTTGTTTTTTTATAAGTCTTGAAAACATTCAAAATGTTCACACAGTATCTAAATTTCTATTTCAAAAACATTTTATCTTATCCACTAAAATCTTCCACTCTGCTAAATAATATTCCTCCCATTATGGGATATCAATTCCAGTGTGTATTTTCCATCTCAAAAAAGGCCTTCGCCCTAGCTTCACTAAACTTATTAGAAGTACATAGGACAGAATACATTCACTTGCCAAGCAACACCACTCCTTATAGTTAATCCTAATTTCTATCCCTAATTGACTCAATCAGGAAAAGGACTAATTACCTTTTTTAAGCCAAGGAAAGGAAGGAAAAGGCTCTTTTAAGACTTTCAGATTCTTTATGTATAATCCTGGAAGATATATTTTTAAAACTGTATCCCTTTTATTTCGTGAACGAAACTATAACCTTTTTTGCTACCTGATCATTATGCAGCGCACGAAGACGGTGATATTGAAAAGACATTGTCTGAAATTAATATTGAAATTGCAGAAAGAGACAGCATCTCTCCTCACCCATCAGAAAAAAGCACGCAATAACAAAACATGCAGAGCAAAGCACCTGCCGTACCACTGGTAACTTACAGCAGGCTGGCTAAGAGCAAACAGGTATCAACAAGCAAAATAAAGAGGCAATCGGATACCAAGTCTGTTGTTACTCCTGGAGCAAAAAGGCAAAAGCGAAAAGACAACACCCAACTCATCGTCGACAGTAGTACTTTGCAGCAATAGCCAAAGCCTCTAATGGTACTCCCGCCACTAGCACCATCGGCCACCAATAAACAAAGTGAAAGCAAGAAGGAAAACAAATGACGACGGGTGCAAGAAGAACAGGATGATGCCAGCAAAGATTCAGAGCCTGATGGTGCTAACAATGACACAGAACAAGACAGCGATTTCATTAATACAGACAGCAATGATGCCGAAGAGCACAATAGTGATGCCGAAGAGGACGACAACGATAAGGTAAAAACACATTTATCTACAAAATTATGTTGCCACTGTTCACCACTGAAAATCAAACGATCCTTTCTAACAGAGCACTTTTTTTCTGTAACAGCCAAAATCAAACCAGAAGCGCGCAAAGAGGACAAAGACAAGCGGAAAAGAATTGGCAGCACCAATAGATCATGAAGGAGAGCCAACAACCGATGAAGACAAATGTAAAATCAAAGCAGGAGCATCATTCATTCAAGTCAAGCAAGCATGGAAATTACTTAAAGACCGTCACCCACAAGATGTTAGGACGGCAGGATTTGGCAGCATAGAGCACTGCCAAATAACAGGATCCATCTCCAGACCACTTGCAGCACACATCTACCAAAATTTGAACACGGACAACATGACAATAAGCTTCGGTGACGCTGATGAAGACAAGCAAATAAAGATTACCAAGGATGGCATCCATAAGGTTTTTCAATACCCAAACGGCAAACAGAAGACAGCACCAAGGCCATAGACTTCCAAGACTTCAATGAACGAACTGAGGTTAGACCTTGACTTAGAAACTCCGGATTTCTCAGCCGGAACACTGCTTGGGAAGCTAGCAAAATTGGTCAAAATAGACAAGCCAGAAGCAAACAGGAAAGCAGTTAAAATATTTTTCCTCATTCTTTTCCACAAGGTTGTCTGTGGGACAACCGCTCCTATCTTCAACAAACAAGCAATAATGGTCAAAGACATGAAATACGAAGATATGACACAGATGGATTTCTACCAGGTCATCATCGAAAGGATAAAGGCAGGAGCTATCGAATGGGAAAATCACACCATAGATCAGAAAATTAAGAACCAAAAGCACCTCAATGGTTTGGCACAGGGACCAGTAATCATGTACCTCGACTCCCTGCTGCTACCCAACACCAGTGAAATGAACAAAATTGCTATGAGAATGGACAAGACCTCACTACCATGAGCAAACTATCTCAAAGAGAACGACCTAGCAAAAATAGCTAGAGCAGACATGAAGAAGGATGGGAAAGCACGGCCGGATGACTATGAATTTGGCAACATACAGGTATGGCTCTGTTGTCTATAAATTCCGTGTACCTTGCAAAAACATAATCCCCATCCTAACAAATTTCATTATACTGAAACAATGGCAGACATGGAAAGGAACAGAAGAGAGGATCTTCTATACGAAAGAAAGAAACAAAGAATCACCTTCATCTTCATTGCAACTCATAGCAGCACAGCATCAAAAACATCACGAGCACACGACCAAGCTGCTACCACCCCCACCCAAGGTCCGGCGTCAAGCAACGGGCAGCACCAGTGGAAGCAAGGAACTTCACACAAGCACAAGCAAAGGATCAGAACAAGGATTCGAAAGGATCAATGAAATGTTGGAAAGTGTGCTTAACGAAGCAGCACTATTATCCACGATAACCAGCAGGGCTGAACACCAATGCACTGATGGAGAGGAAAATTTCAATCAACAAGCCAGGGAATCACTGATCGAGCAAACAAAGTCCCTGATGAAAGCTTTCAAAAAACACAGTCTATTTCAGAACATGATATGCAAGGCAAGAAAGATCAAAACAAACGAGGGGACCCTGAAGGTGGTAGAGCAAGTAGACGCAGGAGCCACGACTACACTAGTGGATGACAACCGCACAGAAGAAGTTGTAGCCACAACGGAAGCCGGACAAACGCGAAAAAGAAAGACTGCAGAAGAAAACCAACAGAAGAGAAGAACAAGGACAAGGACAGAGAACACGGAAATTAACAAGGCAGAGACAAAGGAGCAGAAAAAGGTACAAAAGAAGCAGAAGGAGAAGCACATACCAACTAACACAAGCTTAGAAGAACAGCAAAGCCAAGGAAGAAAAGTAGCAGCAGAAATAATAGATGCAGAGCAAGAACAAGAAAAACAGGGAAATAATTACAATACACGATGTATTCTCACTCTAAACCGCAGTTTTCATACTTGATCTAAAAAAAATGTGTGTTCCGTACTCGCAGACACATGACAACAGCACAGCAGCCCAAGATGAACGCCAACAGCAGGACGATGTCAACAACACCAAGCACGAGGATGCAAGCAACAAATCAAGCAACCTCACGACAGATAATGCTCCCTCAACCATGACCCCAAAAGCACTACAAGATACGATCGGGATCGGAACCAGCAAACACGTAAGTATAAACATCCATTTTTCTTTATAAACAGGATACGACTCTAGGTTAACTCACAAACCTGCAACGAATTATACTCAGATGGACAACAATCAACCTAGCAGTCCTGCCAACGAAGCACAAGATGACCCACCACCGACTGTCAACATCACACAAGATAAACAAGAAGAAAACAATGAAGAGGAGGTAAACTTCCACAACCCACTACGCCCCATACCGGAAACCATCATAAGCGGAGAAAATGCACCGAAAACTCATCATGTTCCATCTACAGGTCTTACAAGAACACCAAAAACAAGAGGCAACCCATGTCAAACCTGAATCCCACGATGAATCTCAGACGCAAGAAAGCGACACTGAATAGGAAGGTTGTCTACAAGAGCTTTCCACTGCCACAACATTGCAGATGACCAATGCACAGGAGAAAGCCTCGGACATCTGAATTGATTACAGACTAGAGAATGTTATACCTGAAAGAGAAACAAAGAACACAGACACAAATATCGCAACCACTAACACAAAGGTAAAATTCAACAACAACCTTTTTCAAAGGTTTAGCTAGTACACCCTGTCACAAGAAATATAAGAAATGAATCACCCTTTTCTCTTAACAGATGCAGGAATCAAACAAGAACACGGATCTCAAAGAACAACAAGGAGCACAACCAGAGGAAGGCCAAAAAGAGAGACAAGTTGCCATTCCAATATTAGTCAGTGCTCCAACTAAAGAGCAACCTTCAACTGACGAACAAAAAGTAGAAGACATCCCACCAGCGTCAACGGCTGAAGAGGTGAAGTTACATAACTTGTTTCAGTAACATAAAAATAATATTTGTTACATAGACACAAATGAAGTCCATTCTTTATTTACATTTTTTCCTGAACAGAAAAAAGAAACAAACGAAAGCACTGGCATAGAGAGTCAACGCACAAAACAAGAGGACAACAAGAAACAAGGAGAAGACGTCTTTCCAACAGTACACAGTCCTGCCACTGGAGAGAAAGGGGTCTTACAAAACCTGTTTCTATAACATATAAAAAAATAACTGCATAGGCAGAAATACAGACCCACCTAATTACTTTTTGTGTTGGAACAGGGGCAAGAAACACAGGAAAGCACCAACATTCAAGACCATCAAACACAACCAGAAGAGGGCAATGAACAAGGGGAACATGTTTTTCAAACGATACACAGCGATGCCACCGAAGACAAAGTCCAAAAACATTCACTCACCGTACAAGAAGTACAAGAGACGGCAGCAGCGACAACAACTGAAGAGGTAAAGTTACGAAAGCTACTTATATGAAATTAGAAAATAGCTGAGCTCAAATGCACCACCACTTACCGACCTCTATGTTTGAATAGCCGCAATAGAAAAACAAGGACAATGGCGATGAACAGCAAAACAAAGAACAAGAGGAGGCCCAAAAACCTCCACTCAACAAAGAACAGGTGGAAGAGACGAGAGTGGCAACAACGACTAAAGAGGTGAAGTTGCATAAATTGATTCTATAAAAATTATGCTTAGCTTCCACAAACACAACCACAAATCCCCATGAAACAATACCTCTCCACGTTCACATAGCTCAAAGACGCACTAGACGTTTCGCTATTTTCCTAGCGCATATGCGATAAGTACAATCAAATTAAAGTTGTGAATTTATTTGTTTTTAACTATGCTTTTCCATGACAACGTAGAAACCTGAACAAGAAAAGGACACGCGTGCAGGCAATGAAGCAAACCCTCAGAGTGTTCTGGAAAAACAAGGGGATGATATCTCAAAGAAAGAATCAGACACCATCCACGAAAACCCTGCACCGATGTACAAGGGCGATTGTCCTCTCAAAGAGGTTGCTGCGACAAACACGACAGTGAACCAAGGCGACACTGAAAAAGAAGACAGAAAAGTCCATCAACAATACACAGCGGACTCAAACGAGGATGAAGTAGAAACTGCACGGAAGGGTACTGATGAATCCAGCTTCAAATGTACACCCCAAAAGGGACATCAATACATGGAAGCACAAGAGGAAATAGAACAAGAAAGGAACGACAAAGGACAAGGTGTCGTGGTACGACCATCTATGGGGCCATGCAGCCCCTTGTGGTTCGGCAGGGGAGATCGACATGTACAAAGAGCATGAACAATGGATGGCGCGAGGGATTTACCCAGGTTTGGGCCACTGAGAAGCGTAAAACCCTACTCCTGCTTCTGATGTATTAATGGTGTAGGAGCACAGTACAAGGAGCGCTTATCCCGGCAAGGCACGGGGAGGAGCAGCTACGAGAGACGTGCTTGTGTTTAAAAAGGGGTCCAAATCCCTCTCACTGTTGCCTTGGCCCTCCTTTTATAGCTCAAGGGGTTACCATAGTGGCAAAACAGTAATTACATCGTGATTAGATAGCAAACAGTGCTATCATACCTAACTCTGCCAGTTTAGGACAAAGGCATTAAATGCGTCGTTAGGTGTCATGTGGAGAGGTAGTCCCGGCAAGGTCTCTGCACCGCTTGCCCAGCTACCTCATATTATCCTAACACGCCTCCTGGACGAGTGTCATTAGGGGCGAATCCTGTCCCAGCATGCTGACACGTGCCCGACAAGCCTCGCCAACCAGCCCGCGCGATCGACACCTCGCCCATTGGTGAACACCTGTGCGGTGAGGTGGAGCGCTGGGGGACTGGCACAAGCTTGCCGGCACGGAGCTTGCCGGGTGTCCTCCTTGCCGGTTTAGCCTTGCAGGCAAGGAATGTCTTCTTCTTCAGCATTAGTTGAGTGTTGTGTCTTGAGCTTCTTTTTGGTAGCTTCTGCGACTGGACTCTGAATCTTGGTCTTGGTGGTTCCCGGCAAGGGTTGGCCGGCAAGGAGGCTACTACTGTCTGTGCATAAGTCAGGGTATAAAATACCTATGTTTTATACACCGACAGGAGCCCCGAGCCTGGGCCATACGCGCGTCCGAAGCGTCGTTGGGCTAGGCCCAAACAATGCACAGACACGTGGTGGGAAACTGCCATTGTAATTTTCGGTCATGATGATTATCCTGACGCACGTCCAATCCATGCATTAAATGCAGGTCGTGGGGACTTGGACTGTTGCGGTTATTTTGCAGTAGTGCGCCTGTAAAAGAACGTGGCTGGGGTAAACAGTGAAGAGCCGGCCTCCCCTCATGCCTTTCCCATAAAAAGGCAACCGCGAGGAGGCGCTGCTCATTCACCCCCGCTTTCCCCTGCTTCATCTTCCTCCTCACGCCAGAACCGCTTCCGCCGCCGCCGATCCACATCTTGTCTCGGCCACCTTCCTTCCTTCCCAATCCTCGATGGCGCCCAAGAGAGCCGACGCGGTGAAGAAGAAGAAGCCCACCAAGCCGCTCGACCCCAAGGCAGAGGAGAAGAAGAAGGCGCTGGAGGAGTTGGAAAAGCGGCGGAGGGAAAATGCAATCTTCTCGCCGTGCTCCTTGGATGCCAACGAGCTGATCAGGAGATATGCGTACATGTGGGGGAGAGATACCAAGGATCACAGGGCGCCTGTGGTGCTCCCCGAAGGCGACAAGGACCCCGCAGATTCTTATCCGTTCTTCTGCGCGTACTTCTTCTGCGGTCTGGTCCCTCCCTACTCAGATTTCTTTAGTGCTATGATGTTCAGCTATGGATTCAGGTTGCTGGACTTCACTCCAAATGCGATGACCTGCATGGCGGTCTTCGCCCATCTGTGCGAGAATTTTGTCGGAGTGGCGCCTAATGTGGATCTGTTCCGGCACTTTTTCATCCCCCGGATCGAAGACAAATCCTTCTCCGGCAGCATTGCCTGGATTCCCAGGACGAAGATGAAGGGCGAATACCTTGCCGGACAGCTCCACCTTAAGTGGGAAGAGTGGAGGGCTGAGTGGTGCTGGATCCAAGAGAAGGATTTCCCCAATTTTGCATACCGCGCACAGTGAGGGTCGAGCGCGGCAAGAACTGGAGCAGCATAGGTGCTACGGACGCCAAGCTTCGCCCGGCACTGAACAGGATCGCCCGCCTTAAGGCCGCCAAGCTGACCGTAGAGATGGTTGGCGCTGATTTCCTCCGGCGACGCATAGCACCGCTGCAGAAGGGGGAGAGGTTCTCCCGGGAGTACCAGAATGCCACCGACATCATGAGGCTATACCCTGGGACCGGCAACAACATGTCGGTTATGGAACACGCCAGCCTCTGCGAGCAGTTGTTCCAAAAAACCGGCGTATTTCACTTGCCGGACCAGATCATCCCACTGCATATCAACTCCGCCAAGGACTCCATCTTGGCGGTGATGCCAGATTGTGACGCCCATGGGGTAAAAGCAGACTGGGATCTGCCCACCTTGGAGTTCGAGATGGAGTGGGCCTCCAATCTGACGGAGGTGGCTTCCCGGAAGGAGACGGACCTCATCCGGGCTACCACTGCAGAAGAATTGGCGTACATCGCCAGCAAGGCCGCAGAGACCGCGAGGATCAACGCGGCAGGCGGTTCCGGTGCCACGGCAGCTGAGGATGAAGAAGAGGAGCAGTCTGATGAAGAGGCCTCCAAGGAGCATCAAGAGGAGCTTGCCGTGGATGAGACGGCCGAAGCTGACGTTGTCGGGGCCGAGGCTGTCGGGGATGAAGTTGCCGGGACTGAAGCCGCCGGAGGGCCCGAGGAAGAAGAGGACCCTCGGGCCCCGAAGAGGAGGCGCCGTCTTCGGAGGGCGGTCAGCCAAGAGCCGGTGCGCGCTTCTTCGCCGAGGGCTGGCCCCACGGTGAAGAAGACGACCACGAAGGCCGGCCGCCAAGAGGAAGTACGCCGGCAATCTTGCCGGCGTCCCCGAACCCAGCCCTCATCCCCCTGGCAAGAGGTTGCCGAGGAAGTCGAACCCTCTCTGCCGATGGGTTCACCTCCCCCGGCACTCAAGAGGGCGAGGGGGTCGCCTCCGCCAGTGATGTACGACTTCGACGTCCTTGGCGAGTCCGAGGAGGAGGAGGAGTAAGTACTCTGCTTATTCCTGCCAAGCCTTGATTCCAATTGATTGTCATTTTAACTTGATTTCTTCTGCCTTGACAGGGATCCAGAACCGCTCATGCATCGGTCGAAGCGGCCCAAGCCTGCAATAGCGCGGGATCCCGTGATGAGTGTTGAGCAGGGGTATGTGACGACCGAAACCACTGTCATCAGTCCCCAGCTCAGCCCCTAGCGTGAGGATGCGGGGCAGATCCCGCCCACCGACACCGGCACTAAGGTCCCTCCCCCTGAGCTTGACAAAGAGGTGGGGGAGTTCCGCCAATAAGAAGACCGGCAGGAGGTGGACCCCGCCGTGGTTCCTCCGTCAACCAGCGTTCCGGGGAGTGCCTCTCCGACAAGGGCCTCCACCGATGAGTCTGTCCGCACGGAGGTCATCCCGCCAAGCGGGGCTGAAGACGACCATGCGCCGGCAACGCATGGTGCCAGGGGAGGAGACGCCCCTTCTCAACAGACGCCAACGGGTAATCCTCTTGTCTTCGAGTATCTTCCATGGAACATTTCTCTTTTCTCTTTTTTTTGTCTTCTTGAACTTGACTTGTTATTCTGGATTTTATCTCACCCTTGTTTTCGCCTTGATCAACAGCTCAAACCTCCCCTGACGAAGGCGAAGTCCTTGTGGAGGTGGCTGATATTGCAAGGGATGCTGCCGAGGAAGCCGCCAAGATCGCCGCTGAAGAAGGCCCCACACAGGTTGCCAAGGAGACCGGAGCACTACCCGACGAGCCCGAATGGGCCACCGGCAGCACGTCCGACCCCGCCAGGATGGATGCAGAGAAGACGCCCGTCAATGCCGATGCACCAACTCCCGGCAACAAGTTAGTGGTGCCAATCCCGCCAGCTCTGTCAAGCAACTTGGCGTTGATCGCTTCTCAGCACGAGTCCGGAGCCTCCAGTTCCTCTGGCATCACGGGGCCAAGCTTCGATGAAGAGATAGCTCGGATCTTGCTCCCCTTGGTCCAAAGAACCGACGAATCCACCGACACGGCCGACAACGCCGAAGACCTTGCTTTCATGGAAATCATGGCCATCGGGTTCAAGGGTGTCCAGGAACGGTACAGTTGGAGGTGGGACAAGGTGCACGAAGAGCGCAAAGCTACGGACTTGGTTGACCGGAAGCTGAGGGAGAAGGCGGACGAGCTGCGCGCATGGTACGATCAGCAGGCCCGCAATCTCAATGCCGCCACTGAAAGAGCAGCGACCCGCGACGACAAGCTGACAGAGCGCGAAACGCTGCTCAACGCCAAGGAGAAGGACCTTGCCGCACGGGAAGAAGTCCTTGCCGCCACTCTTCACGGCAAGGATGAAGAAATCGAAGCGCTCCTTAAGTAGCGGACCCAAGGGCTGGAGGACGGGCATAAGAAATCCATCGAAGCCCAGGCTTTGGAGAACGCCGCCAAGCTCAAGGAGGTTGCCGATGAGGCTGCCGCTGTTGTCTCCGTCAATTAGAACTGGAATCCCAGGTGGCCAAACTGAAGGAGGATCTTGTCGGCAGCGGCAAGGAGATCGAGGCTCTCAAGGACGAAGCGTTGAAAGCAGCCCGCACTCTCGGGGACTTGCAAGCACAGCTATCGTCCAAGAACCAAGATCTCGATGCCGCCGCCAAGGCAATCGGGGACCTGAAATCTCAACTGGCCACCGTGGTGACGGCTTCAGAATCCGCCAAAGAGAGGGACAGGGTCTTGACGGAGAAGCTGGAGAAGGAAGAGGCCTCAAAGAAGGAGGCCGAGAGCAACTACGACCAACTGCACGAGAACCTCTCCCTCTGGACCGGCAGGCTTGTTAATGCTGCCGAGCGCATCTGCCTCCAAATTGCGGGGATGGATATGAAGAGCTGGGGGTTCACCGTCAATGACAAGGAGGCCACCAGCGTCAGATTGACCAAGTTCTTCGAGGGTCTTATTGACGCCTTGAAGACGTATCATGAGGACAGGTCTACTTCCTTCGCCGATGAATCCCAGAAATTTGCACGCGAGGTCGTGTACAGGGTGCTGCTCCAGATCGCTCACCGCAATCCCGGCCTTGATCTCTCCGGGGTCTTCAGGAGGTTGCCGGATAGCAGAGACGCCACCGCAGCCGACAAGATCGCCGCTCCTCTTGCCGACAAGGTTCTCCAAATCCCCAGGGTTCAAGGCAATCATCAAGATTGAGCTTGTCGCTATATCCATCATCGTGCTGCCATGTACAAGATCCATTTGATCTTTTGTTAGCTCTGCACTATTTCTGTGATGTAATATAACTTGTGCTGATTGAATGTATGTGTGCTGTTTCCCTTGTCTTATTTTGCCTTTGTATGAATGTGCTCCCTACGCTTATCGGAAGCTTGCCGGCGCGCACACTTGCCGCGAGCACTTCAAGGAACGGGTCCTTAGCAGCCTGCTGGAAGTTCCGCTGCCGGCAAGGTAACTTGCCGGGCCAGAACGCAGCCGCCAAGCTTGCCGAGCGGACTCGAGGCAACTTAGGGCACGGACTGATCACGACAAGACTCCTCTCGCGTGCAGGTTTCTCATACAAGGCGCAGAATCATTCAAGGGAGAATGCGGATGTAACAAAGGAAAAATTTCAAAGTTTTTCAACTTAGGTTTTCCTTGCGTTGCTTCTCGCGTTGTATGAAATGATCTCTTGAACGTCATTGAAATGGACCCCATCTCCACTCCCCCCGGGAAATTTGTACGCGAGGGATTCCCTTGTCCTTTTAATGAAAAAGAAAGAAGAGAGAAGAGCGGTTTGGGAACCTTGACGGTTCGTTAGCCACTTTATACAAACTAAGGTGTAGAACACAACATCACAAGCATCCACATATAAATGAATATGTACAAGGAGTTGCGAAATACTTAGCTTTATTATGCACAGGATCTGTGCCTGGCTTTGTACAAAGGGTTACATCTCTGGCCGACAAGGCTCGTACAACAGGGGTTGCCGGGAGGTGTCCCGGCAACTGCGCCTCATGGGTAGAACTTGCGAAGATGCTCAATATTCCATAAGTTTTGCACTGGAGTGCCATCTTCGGTCACCAGACGGACTGCGCCAGGTCTGGTGACTCGTACTACCCGGTAAGGGCCTTCCCACTTCGGCGTCAACTTGTTTGATCCCTTGGCAGACTGAATGCGTGTAGGATCGAAAGTATGTCTGGAGGGGGGGTGATTAGACTACTTGACCAAATAAAACCTAACCTTTTCCCAGATTTTAATTGTGGGCAGATTTTAGCAATAGTACATGTCAAGCACCACCCTACACATGCGATTCTAAGAGTATAGCAGCGGAACATAAATAATTGCATATGTAAGTAGAGAGGGGATTGGAGATATCAAACGCAATGAAGACACGGTGGATTTTTGGCATGGTTCCGATAGGTGGTGCTATCGTACGTCCACGTTGATGGAGATTTCAACCCACGAAGGGTAACGGCTGCGCGAGTGCACGGAGGGCTCTACCCACGAAGGGTCCACGAAGAAGCAACCTTGTCTATTCCACCATGGCTTACGTCCACGAAGGACTAGCCTCACTCGGGGTAGATCTTCACGAAGTAGGCGATCTCCTTGCCCTTACAAACTTCTTGGTTCAACTCCACATCTGGTTGGAGGCTCCCAAGTGACACCTAACCAATCTAGGAGACACCACTCTCCAAAAGGTAATACACGGTGTGTTGTTGATGAACTCCTTGCTCTTGTGCTTCAAATGATATTCTTCCCAGCACTCAAACAACTCCTCACAGGTTTGGCTATGGTGGAAGAGGGATTTGAGTGGAAAGCAACTTGGGAAAGGCTAGAAATCAAGATTCAAATGGTAGGAATGGAATGGCTTGATCTCAACACATGAGTAGGTGGTTCTCTCTCAGAAAATGTATGGTGGAAGTGTAGGCACGTTCTGATGGCTCTCCTTACTGAGAAGGAGGAGGTGGAGGGGTATATATAGCCTCCACACAAAATCCAACCGTTACACAGTTTTGACCCAACTCGGTGGCACCAAAACGATCATCTCGGTAGCACCGAACTGTGTAAAAGATATGAACTTTAGGAATCTCGGTGGGACCGATACGAACAACTCAGATGGACCGAAGTGCAATGGCTAGGGCAACCCTCATCTCGGTGGCACCGATTGCATCAACTCGGTAGGACCGAAGTGAAGCAATAAGGCAACAGAGACTTGGCAAGCCATCTCGGTGAGACCGATTTGCAAAACTCGGTGAGACCGAAGTGAATGCAAACGATTACAGAGAGTTGGCAAGTCCATCTCGGTGGGACCAAGATCCATTTCGGTGGATCCGATTTGTTAGGGTTTTGGCAGTGGCTAAGTCTTGGATGAACTCGGTGGGGCCGGATAGAGATTTTCGGTGGGGCCGAGTTGGAATGTAGGTTTAGGACATATTTGGGTAGAGAGAGTGGTTGAGGGTTTAGGAGTACTGTCACTAAGCACTTGAGCAAATAGATCATTAAGCAACACCTCATCCCCTTTTAATAGTATTGGCTTTCCTATGGACTCAATGTGATCTTGGATCACTAAACCAAAGATGTAGAGTCTTGATCTTTTGCCAATCCTTGTCCTTAGCATTTTGAGGGGTCCACGTCTCTAGTCCATGCCATGCCAATCATTGAACATCCTGAAATCTTTATCTTGAATGGACATTAGTTCAATGAGATATATGTTGTTATGAATTACCAAAACCACCAAGGGAGCAAATGTGCTTTCAATCTCCCCCTTTTTGGTAATTGATGACAACATATAGATCAAAGCTTCGACAAATGATTAAATGAATGAAATACATCGTCGCTTTGAGAAGTATGTGATAAGCAAGAGCTCCCCCTAAATTTGTGCATTATTAAAAATTTGCGTTTGAATGCAAATGCACAATCGATTAGGCTCATGGGTTACTCTTCCATGTCACATACAACTTGGTGGAGCGCGCAAAATGATATGATAGGAATAGTAAGCATGCATCACCAACATAAATGAAATGATCATACAAGATAGCGATAAAGATAAGCATTGATCACCACAATAAGCATAGTATGATCATCACATGAGGTAGCTCACAAGTAAGCAACGTAATAACTGTAGCAAGCACACACATAACAAAGTATCAACCAACAAGCAAACAAGTAGCAAATGAACTCGAGAGAAAAACCAACAAAACACTCTCTCTCGAAGCCTATGATCTATACAAATTCTCCCCCTTTGGCAACAAGTACCAAAAAGATCGAATCGTATAGGACTAATCGGCACTCTAGGCACGATCCTCCGAAGCTCCTGAAGGTGATCTTCTGCTGGCTGCTCCGGTGTGCGTAGACGGCATTGAGATAAGAGCGTCCGCGAATGCTTCTGCTGATGACTGCTGGACTGGTGGAGTGGAGACCTGCGGTGGCACTGCGGCAGTAGCGGCTGGTGCAGATACTGTGGTCTGTGGATCCACAACTGGTATCGCAGCAGACCTGGCTGCTCTGGGCACTGATTGAAATTGCTCTGTGGTTGGTCGATCATCTCCACTGTCATCTGATCTGGCTATCTTGACAGCATCAACATCATTCTGCAGCTGCTCAACTGTGGTATGAATCTCTGTCACCTTGACATCCAAATCATGAAATTTGGTCTCAATGATCCGCTCAAAAGTAGCCTGGGTCTGGGTGAGGTTCGCCAAACTTCGCTCAATCCTCAGAGTGGCTTCAAGCAGATATTGCATTTGGTCCTTGGGTGTCTTGAGATTTGTGATTGGAGCATTTGGAGCAGATGCCTCCTGAGCTGCTTTTGCTTCATTTGCTATGCGGATCTTCTCCTGAGCTAGTGCTGAAGTGGGATGCGAAGGATCCATCACTATTACATTGTCCTCAAACTCTGGATGCAAAGGCAAATGATCTCGATCAAGAAGATATGTGCTGGTTCCAACCTTGGAATTGATCAACAACTGAATATGTGGGGCATAACCACACGATCTCTTCTGATCTACTGTTGTCCTCTTGATAGTCTCTACTATCAGGCTCATCACCTTGAATTTCTAAGGTGTGTCAAATAAATGCAGCAAATTGATGGAGTGGCCACGAATTATTTTGTCATCTCCTGACTTGGGTAGCAAAGTGATTCTCTCTGCAGTCTCAAGAATCTTAATAGGATTCTCCTCATAAGTCAAATCCTTCTCCAACTAAATTGCCTCCAGTGGCACTGTATCTCTCAAAGGAATATTTGTCATCTCTGCATGACACTTCTTCAGCTGGGAAACATGAAACACATCATGAACTCCTGACAAAGCCTCTGGTAACTCCAACTGGTATGCAACCTCTCCTCTGTGTTCCAGAACTCTGTATGGCCCCACAAATCGTGGTGCTAACTTTCCTTTGACTCCAAATCTCTTAATACCTCGAAGTGGAGACACTCGAAGATATGCTATGTCTCCCACTTCATAAGTCACTTCCTTGCGTTAGCATCGGCATAACTCTTCTGTCTGGACTGAGCTATCTTAAGTCTGTCACGAATCAACTTGACCTTCTCCTCAGAATCTTTAATCAAGTCCGGTTCAAACAATTTGCGATCTCCAACTCCATCCCACATCAAAGGTGTCCTGCATTTCCTCCCATACAATGCCTCGAAAGGGGCCATCTGCAAACTGGCTTGATAGATGTTATTGTACGAGAAGGTAAATTGTCATCCCAACTAGACCCATAGTCTAGCGCACAAGCTCTCAACATGTCCTCCAAAATCTGATTGACTCTCTCGGTCTGCCCATCTGTCTGCGGATGGAAGGCTGTACTGAACTCTAGCCTGGTACCCAAAGTTTCGTGTAACTGATGCCAAAACTTTGAGGTAAATTGTGTTCCTCTATCTGGTACGATGGTCCTCGGAACTCCATGCATACATACGATCTTGGTCATATATATCTTTACCAGCTTAGCACTTGTATAGGTGGTTTTCACTGGAATGAAGTGAGCAACCTTCGTCAAATGATCAACTTTTACCCAGATGGAATCATAACCTGAACGGGTCCTGGGTAATCCCGTGATAAAGTCCATACCAAGTCTGTCCCATTTCCAATCAGGTATCGGCAATGGCTGAAGTAAACTTGTTGGTTTCTGATGTTCTGCCTTTACTCTCTCACATACATCACATATTGCCACATACTTAGCAATTTCCCTCTTCATACCGGTCCACCAAAAACTTTCCTTCAAGTCCAAATACATCTTGGTTTTTGTAACACCCTAAAAATATTTTTCTTTTGAGTTTCAAAATATTTTCTTTAAAATAAAATACTTTGGATTCCTATGGCTCTATTTCTCTTTTTCTTTTGTTTTGAAAGCCATTTTGAAGTTTTCAATTGGGTTTCTAAAATTTTAAAATGGTTTCTGATTTAATGGTTTCTTACTTGAGTAAATATTTTGTAGGATAAAAAATCTTTTATTTTAGAAAAGTTTTTGTATAATCAATTATTTCAAAGAAATGGTCCATTTCATCTTTTTCAAACTCTTAGAAAATTCTCAAAAAAATTCTTCTGTCATTTTCAAATTATCATCCAAGCTATCCTCTCACCCTAGGACAGTAACCAATACTTCCCCTTTCCAAAAAAATATTATTTAGCATATTTAGCAAATTCCAAAACTAGAATTTCATTTATTCCTAGTTCCTTTGATTTACAAAGGAACTATATTTTTCCTAGCTCTTCTGCACCCACAAAAATTACCCCAACTACATGACAGTACCCACACTCCATTTCTCCAAAAATATTCTGTTCCACAGTTCAAAAATTTCAAATTTCAATCAACTAAAATTTGGACCAGATTCAATCTCCTTGCTCAAAACCTAATCTAAACTACTCCAAAAATTCTGGAACTTTGCCAGCACCTTTGTTATGCATCAGTACCTCACAACAAAAAAATTCAGAAATTCCAAAAATGCCCAGGGCCAGCTAGCATTTCATCGAACACCCCATGTGCACTGTTCACCGCTGTCGAAAAATTCAGAGAAAGGTTCAGAGGGGAGATCAATGTCGTGCACTCCACTTCTTCTCCTCTCCTCCACGGCGTCGCTGCTGATCATCAATGTCTCGCCACCGGGACCCTCCTGCCAGCCGCTCACCGTCGCCTGGCCGGTGGCAGGCTGGTGGAACAGCCGCCGTCCTTAGCCGCGGTGGATCGAGGCGATCAGTACGGCCACCAACAGGCCATCACTCCCCCTCAACACTCTCTCCTACCCCTCTCCACGCGGCATCCTCTCCGGGATGCCCAACCACCATCCAAATCGCCCCAGCCCCGCCTGTCAGTCGCCGGAGCTGCGTGTCGCCCGCCATGGCCGTACGGGAGCCCAGCGTCGGGATAAGGCGATAGAGCTCGAGGACGTCGCGCTGGCGATTCGAGAAGACTCGACCAACCTCACTGATGACCACCGTCTAGGCCGACCACCCCCAACCGACCTCACCGGCCGGAATTACTCCGCCATGATCCACCTCGCCTCGGTCATCTCCGCCTCGCCTATAAAAGGGGCCCCCGAGCTCCGTTCTGCACCCACATCGCCTCCACCCATCCCCAATCGCCACCCAGAGGAGTCGGACGACCTCGGGGAGGTCTTCTTCCCCGACTCCAGCTGCCCGATCCACCACTGTCACTGAGATCCACCACCACCCGACAGTGCCGTCCGCCGGAGTTGACACCGCCGTCACCACGGTGCTCGTCGGCGACCACCACCACCACCCCCCGACGCGGAACACTCCCCCGAGCACGTTCATATCATCGCCGTCCCCTGAAACGCCGGCGATCGCCGCTGGTGACCACCGCACCCTCTCTGTACTCGCGCGCGAGGCGCGTTCAAAATTCAAACCTGACGGGTGGGGCCCACCCGTCAGTGTTTTATTCTTTTCTGTTTTATTTCCAAAGCGTTTTTGCCTCTGTACATTTTCTGAACTGGAAAATGTATTCCTGCCCGAGGCGCTTTCTGTTATAACAGCAGGGACCCGAAAGTAACTATTTTATTTGCAGAAAGGTCCCTAGTTTTAAAACCATTATAACTTTTTAACCACAAATCATTTTCACCTGATTCTTTTTCTAAAAAAAATTCTTTTTCACTCTAGTTTTTTTAGTATTTATTTAAAAATATTTGGAGACAACTTTTTGTGTTGTCACAAAATTTTGATCGAATTTTGAATTCTTATCTTATAGAAAACGAGGAGGGAAACATTGCCGAAAATTTTGAGGGATCACCTTCTACCTACTTTGATCAAGGGAAGCATTTTCAAACTTGGGATATGGTGTTTGCATAAGTTCGAAATGATTACCGGAAAAGTAGTGGATAGCAAGTGCCTGCATGGTCATATCTCTTTTGTGCATTTCTTGCATATATTTAAGAACCATTCTAACTTGGATGAAATTGTGAGAAACCAGGGGTATACCCCCCGTCCATGTCGTGCCGGTTAGCACGAATCCTGTTGTGACACGATGGTGTCACTGTGGCATGTGAAGCGTGCCAGTCATGATAATAAAACCTCCTGAGGCGACCTAGATCGAGTCTTGTTCCGTCATGCCTAGCTAAAAGTAGTGCTGCCACTTGTCTTCCCGCGAGGGGAGTACGGCTTAGTAAGTTGCTAACCCCCTTTCCAAGTACACACCACATAGAGGGGCCGTGATGAGGGTTCCATGGCCATGGACTAATGCCAGTCATCGGGTCAGGGGGAATGGGTGTATCCAGCTGGGCCGAGAGGGGGCACCCCTTGTATTCCGCGCGTTGTAAATTGTGATCCCATGCTATTTGAGACGGTGGTCTCCCCGTCTTAGAGTTTTTCTTGAGCGATGCTTTGGGTGATTCCTAGCATCAGGAAAGTTAATCTGGTGTGTGCTGGTTAGGTATGTTTGCAACCTAAAAACCGTGATTGGAATTAGCCAACGTCTCGGGGTTGACTAAAGAAATCCTTTACTTGTGGGCAAAGAGTACAACCTCTGCAGAGTTAGACCTATTCAAATAGCCGTGTCCACGGTCAAGGACGTTAGCTGGGAAGGGTCAAGTGTCGGTCCCGGTGTCGGTCTTCAGAGTAAATAATATAACTGATCATGATCCACTTTTAATGTATGATTATTGTCACTACTGATGCTATCATGAATATTATTGTTAACATGAATATTACTGTGGACTAACCATTTTCTCTTCTGTGTAACTTTGAGTATCTCTTGGGATGGTTGTGCCACCTGGATACTCATTTCTATTATTTTTTTGAGTATCTCTTGGGATGGTTGTGCCACCTGGATACTCATTTCTATTTTTTGAGTATCTCTTGGGATGGTTGTGCCACCTGGATACTCATTTCTATTTTTTTGAGTATCTCTTGGGATGGTTGTGCCACCTAGATACTCATTTCTATTTTTTTGAGTATCTCTTGCGATGGTTGTGCCACCTGGATACTCATTTCTTTTCAAGACCTCTCGAGGCGTCGCATTCAGACACCCGTTTGGCATTTCTTTTCAAGACCTCTCGAGGTGTCGCATTCAGACACCCGTTTGGCATTTTTCTTGGAAATCCTCGGGCGGTCCAACGCCCGATGTTCCATTTTATTTTCTTGGAATCCTCGGGCGGTCCAACGCCCGATGTTCCATTTTATTTTTTTGGAATCCTCGGGCGGTCTAACGCCTGATGTCCCATATTATATTTCTTGGTTTATTATAAAAATGATATATTTAGCCATCCACACCGTATTGATATTTATCATGCCATGCTTTAATTTCGGTCAGCATATGCATATAAACTAGTCCATCATGATCATATGCACTCTATTGCATTCGGTATATCTTTTGTTCATAATATTTGCGAGTACATTCAAACAAACTCATTGGCTTGTCCCTGGCTTGTTAATTTGGCCAGACCTGAATGAAGACGATCTTATGGAGGAAGAGTGTGCGAGCGAGCCCGACGCTTAGAGGTGTTCCCAGTCAGTCACCTTGTGGTCTTGGAGTCTACCACGTGTATCATCCGCAGTGCTTCCACCCCACTAATAAATTAGTCAAGCCTCACACTGACGCTTGACTTTACTTTATTGTATCAGTGTTGTAATATCACCACACCACTATCTTGTACCGCCACCATCATATAATGACAAGTCTGTAATAAATGTTGAGCAGTCTGGCTCAACCTTGTGTAATATTATGTATGTACTGGATATCTGTATCAAGGGAGTCCACCAGTTGTTCTGATCTTGGGGCTAGTGTGACTTGAGGCTATTCCGAAATTTATTCCGGAAACATGCTTGACAAACCTTGGTATCAAAGCCAGGCTAACTGTAGGAAGCCCTAGGTGCGATTGCTAGTAGTAGATTCAGTTCTAACAAATTTTAGCACCATCCCATGCATTGTAACAAATTTTCCTTAGTCATCATATATTTATGATATGACTATTTGGATTTTTTGTCTACTGTTGTAGATGTCTGGCGGCAACTGCCCGACCCAGGTTTTCGCCAACAAGCCTGAGGGGTTTTCCTGCCTTCTCGTCTACATCGCCAGGGTTGCGATGGGATCTCCGAGCCGTCCGGAGTACACAGTCTTTCCCGACAGGATCTCAGACACCCTGACTATTTACCAGGCCTCGGTATATATTCGGGGTGGAGATGCCGTGCCTCATCGCAACTATCGGTTTGTGGAGAGAGTCATGCCTACTGAGAGGCATGCTATCCAGATGGCTGCCTGAGAGGCCATTGCTCGTCTTAGGGACATTCTTCCAGTCATGCAGACACGTCCCTATCATTATCTCCCATGCCATGTTCCATACACTAGTCACTATGCTTTCTCTTGCACCACGGGAGAAAGGGACGAGGCGATTGAGCCCCTTGTCCAGTACATCATGGCTCTAGAGTCGGTCTTCACCTCACTGGTGGACGACTATCTCGCCGCACAGATGGACTTGGCTCGTGCGAGGGTTCCTTGCAGGAGTGAGTTCCGTTCTCCTTCACCACGCGCTCCTCGCATTCCGACTCCACCATACGAACCTCCTGCCCGTTCCGCGATTCGACACACATCCCCGAGCGATGAGTCTAGCCGCTTGGCTACCCCCACTCCGGTTAGAGCTTCACCGCCTACGAGCACAGTACCACCATGGGCAGGCATGGCATCGACAGCTGCCCGACTGGAGACCATACCCGAGGAGGAGGAGGTCGAGTCTTCAGCACCCCGTCTGGGACTTACCCTCAGCAGGGCCTACGATGTTCCAGACACTCCGTGATAGCAGACTAGGCATCAGCACCGCAGTCGCCTTTTATGAGAGTGTAGCTGTAAAATATCCATTTTCTGTTTTTTTTCTTCTTTGTAAGATGGGGAGTAGTAGACCTTGGATCGGAGCATGCTAAGAGGATGGAGAAGTGCACTAGTCTAAATAAGCTGTCATGTAAGCATCACGACTATGACGAGAGTAATGTATAATTAAGTCATGCATGTATAATATGACTCGCTACTTATATGTACCTACGTTTTTGGGGGGGTTTATTTTTAGTCTCTTAAAAATTTTCCTTTATAATTTCTTTCTTCATCGGTGTTACACCAATACCCCAGAAAGAAAATGCATCGTCCCTGGACTCGTTCTATGCCCAGTCCACCAGAGGACAACTTTGCACAAATGGGAAATAACTTCACACCAGGACAGACAAGTCAGCATTTTCACAAGTATGCCGTCTTTATGAACAAAGTCAGCAGCAACATCAGGAAATGATGCAGCATTTGATAAATATGGGAAATCACCAAGGACGGCATCAACCCAGATCAAAGCTATCTGAACTTTAGAGAACCAATCTGACTGTCTTTTCTCACACAGACAAACCTTTGGAGGCAGACAACTGCCTGCGTGATATTGAGAGAAAATTGGTCATAGCTCAGTGTACGGACTAGGAAAAAGTACTATACGCTCCGCATTATTTTTTTGGAACAGCAGCATCATGGTGGGAAAATTTATGCCACATGCATCCCAATGGAGAAGACATCACCTGGGAGCAATTCAAGGAAAGCTTCCGAGGAGCACATATTCCAAACATCATCATGAAATTGAAGAAAAGAGAATTTGAGGATCTCAAGCAACGGGGCGCAACAGTAACTCAGTACCTCGACCAGTTTACTCAGCTAGCCTGGTATGCCAATGATGAATATATGACAGAAAGCAAAAAAATGGAGAAATTCCTCGACGGGCTTGTTCCATCTTTAAAGTGCCAACTAGTAGTCCATACCTTTCCGGATTTCAAGACACTGGTAGACAAGGCTATTATCCTGGAAAATGAGCACCGCAACCTAAATGTGATTCGCAAGCGCCGCATGCACCAGTCAGTACAAGTTCGTAACAACAGGCCCCGAAATGAACCCCAGAGGCCTGTGGCACCCCGACCAGCAATTCCAACACCACGACCGCAACAAAACCGCAATTCCTACAACAACAGGGCCAAGGAAGCAGTATACCGTCCTAGCATCACCTGTTATGCTTGTGGAGCAAAGGGGCATTATGCTAGGCAATGCCCAAAACAGGGGAATAATGCCCCCAAACCCATCAACGATGGTTGCAGTACTAGTGCAGCTCCGCGACACAACAACCTCAACACCAACAACAATCACAGAAAGGGGCAGGTTAACCACGTGACATTTGAGGAAGCATAGAATGCACCGGACATCGTGTTTGGTACGTTTCCTGTCAACACCATTAATGCTGCAGTTTTATTTGATTCTGGAGCTTCCCATTCATGCATCTCTAAAAGATTTTCCTTGAAGAACCAATTTTCTTTTTCGCCTTTGAAAAATTCGATGGTTATTCAGTCCCCGAGATCAAAGCAAAGCACACAATGGTACTGCCAGTATGTGAACATTGAAACAAAAGGAATGAAGTTTTTAGCAAATCTTATTGTACTGGAAGCGGTCAATTTGGATGTTATTTTGGGAATGGACTGGTTGACCACAAATAAAGGCTTTATAGACTGCTACAATCATACAGTGGCTCTCACCAATTGTCAAGGGAAGACAATAAAGTTTGGAACAAAGGGGATTTCTACCTCGCAAGGAAAGCTAAATCAAGTGAACATGACATAACTAAGCAAGGTTCCTGGGGTATGCGAATACCCCGATGTATTCCCTGAGGAGCTACCAGGTATGCCACCAGATCGTGAAATTGAATTTGTTATTGAACTAGCACCTGGAACAGCACCCATGTACAAGAAGCCTTATCGACTGGCTCTGACAGAATTGGTTGAGCTGAAGAAACAAATTAAGGAATTACTAGAAAAGGGTTATGTCCGACCTAGCTCATCACCATGGGGATCATCGGTTTTATTTGCCAAGAAAAAGGATGGAACCCTAAGGTTATGTATTGATTACAGGGCACTCAATATGGTTACTATCAAAAATAAATACCCACTACCAAGGATCAACGACTTGTTCGACCAACTGGCAGAAGCCAAGGTTTTCTCAAAAATAGACTTGAGATCAGGCTACCATCAGTTAAGAATCCGATCATCAGACATACCCAAGACCGCTTTTACCACCAGATACGGATTATATGAGTTCACTGTGATGCCTTTCGGATTGATCAACGCTCCTGCTTATTTTGTACATCTCATGAACAAGGTTTTCATGAAATATTTGGACAAGTTCATGGTGGCGTTCATTGATGATATACTTATCTATTCCAAGACGCCAGAAGAACATGAGCAACATCTTCGAATAGTCCTGGAAGAATTATGGAAAAATCAACTATATGCCAAATTCAGTAAGTGTGAATTTTGGTTACGAGAAGTTGGTTTTCTGGGACATGTACTGACAAAGGATGGAATAGCAGTAGACCCAAGTAAAGTAAAGGATGTCTTAGGATGGAAGCAACCCACCAACATGACTAAGATCAGGAGTTTTCTTGGTTTGGCTGGCTACTATCGACGATTTATTGAAGGGTTCTTCACCATAGCCAAACCCATGACTCAGTTACTCAAGAAGGATAAAAAGTTTGAATGGACTGAAGCATGTGAGAAAAGTTTCCAAGAATTAAAAAAGAGGTTAACAACGGCACATGTTCTGACTGTGCCAGATGTGCACAAGAATTTTGAAATATACTGTGACGCTTCCAGAAAAGGCCTTGGGTGCGTGTTAATGCAGGAAGGAAAGGTCGTAGCTTATGCTTCAAGACAGCTATGATTACATGAAGAAAATTATCCTACCCATGACTTGGAACTAGCAGCTGTAGTACATGCACTCAAGGAATGGCGACATTACCTTCTTGGTAATCGATGTGAGATATACATGGATCATAAAAGTCTTAAGTATATCTTCACCCATCCAGAACTAAACCTACGACAACGTCACTGGCTTGAGCTAATTAAGGATTATGATGTGGGAATTCATTACCATCCGGGTAAAGCAAATGTTGTGGCAGATGCCCTCAGCCGAAATCCATGCACCGACAATGACAGTGTGCAATTCTCACAACTTGAGTTCAACCGAGAATTTGCCAAACTTAACATGGTTCTAGTCATGGAAGGAAGCATTCTCGCCTGGAAGTAAAACCAACATTGGAGGATCAGATCAAAGAAACCCAGAAAGGACACCCTAGTATCGAAAGAATTAAAAGGAAAGTAAATTCAGGCAAGGCATCCGAATTTACCATTGACACCCAAGGAATCCTATGGTACGGGAAAAGATTATGCGTACCCAATAAGGAAGAGCTAAAGCAACAGATTTTGGAAGAAGCCCATACCACCCCATACTCCATTCACCCAGGGGGAACCAAGATGTACAAAGATCTTCAGGACAAATTTTGGTGGCACGGGATGAAAAGGGATATAGCCCTATATGTCGCACGCTGCGAGTCTTGTCAGCACATAAAGGCAGAACACCAGAGGCCAGCAGGATTGTTACAGCCACTCAGAGTGCCTGAATAGAAATGGGATGAGATAGGGATGGATTTTATTGTCGGATTACCAAGGTGACGACACGGGAATGATGCAATTTGGGTTATCACAGACTTATTAACCAAGGTGGCACACTTCATTCCGGTAAAGACGATATATTCGACACAGAAGCTTGCTAAGTTATACCTCTCTCGAATTGTTTACCTACACGGGGTACCCAAGACCATAGTCTCTGATAGAGGCACTCAGTTTGTCTCTAGGTTTTGGGACCACTTGCAGCAAGCCTTAGGAACGCAACTGGTATTCAGTATAGCGTACCACCCATAAACAGGAGGGCAGACTGAATGGATAAATCAGATATTGGAGGACATGCTAAGAGCTTGTGTCCTTACCTATGGAGTCAGCTCGGAGGACAGTTTGCCATATGCAGAATTTTCATATAACAACAGTTATCAAGCCAGTCTAAAGATGTCACCTTTCGAAGCCCTATACGGACGGAGGTGCCGTACCCCCACTCAATTGGTCTAGATCCGGAGATATCCGAATCTTCGGCCCGAAAGTTCGCAAAGAAGCAGAAACAAAAGTAAAACTTATCCGAGACAGACTGAAAGCAGCTCAGAGCCATCAGAAGAGCTATTATGACTAGAAACACCGTCAGATCAGCTTTGAACCCGACGAATATGTGTATCTCAGGGTATCCCCTATGAGGGGACCACAATGATTCAAAGTTAAAGGGAAACTGGCACCGCGGTTTATTGGACCATTTAGAATAATTGCAAGGAGAGGCAAGGTTGCCTACCAACTGGAGCTGCCAGCAGAATTGTCAAATGTTCATGATGTGTTTCACGTATCGCAACTGAGGAGATGTGTCAGTAATCCAGACAAACAAGTCCAACATCAGAACCTAGATATCCAACCAGACCTTACATATAAGGAACGCCCTATAATTTTTTTGGAAGAGTCAGAACGGAGAACCCGTCGAAATGTGATAAAATTTTACAAGGTCCAGTGGAGTAATCACACCGAAGAAGAAGCAACATGGGAAAGAGAGGATCACCTAAGGACTGATTACCCGTACCTATTTGAGGGACAGCCGAAATCTCGGGGACGAGATTTTTCTTAAGGGGGTAGGTGTTGTAACACCCCAAAAATATTTTTCTTTTGAGTTTCAAAATCTTTTCTTTAAAATAAAATACTTTGGATTACTATGGCTCTATTTCTCTTTTTCTTTTGTTTTGAAAGCCATTTTTAAGTTTTCAATTGGGTTTCTAAAATTTTAAAATGGTTTCTGATTTAATGGTTTCTTAATTGAGTAAATATTTTGTAGGATCAAAAATCTTTTTTCTTTTAGAAAAGTTTTTGTATAATCAATTATTTCAAAGAAATGGCCCATTTCATCTTTTTCAAACTCTTACAAAATTCTCAAAAAAATTCTTCTGTCACTTTCAAATTATCATCCAAGCTATCCTCTCACCCTAGGATAGTAACCAATACTTCCCTTCTCCAAAAAAAAAAAAATTAGCAAATTCCAAAACTAGAATTTTTCCTAGCTCTTCTGCACCCACAAAAATTACCCCAACTACATGACAGTACCCACACTGCATTTCTCCTAAAATATTCCGTTCCACAGTTCAAAAATTTCAAATTTCATTCAACTGAAATTTGGACCAGATTCAATCTCCTTGCTCAAAACCTAATCTAAACTACTCCAAAAAGTCAGGAACTTTGCCAGCACCTTTGTTATGCATCAGTACCTCACCACAAAAAATTTCAGAAATTCCAAAAATGCCCAGGGCCATCTAGCATTTCATCGAACACCTTATGTGCATTGTTCACCACAGTCGAAAAATTCAGAAAAAATTCAAAGAAAGGTTCAGAGGGGAGATCGATGTCGTGCACTCCACTTCTTCTCCTCTCCTCCACGGCGTCGCTGCTGATCATCAATGTCTCGCCCCCAGGACCCTCCTGCCAGCCGCTCACCGTCGCCTGGCCGGTGGAACAGCCGCCGTCCTTAGCCGCGGCGGACCGAGGCGATCAGCACGGCCACCGACAGGCCATCACTCCCCTTCAACGCTCTCTCCTACCCCTCTCCACGAGGCATCCTCTCCGCGATGCCCAACCGCCGTCCAAATCGCCCCAGCCCCGCCTGTCAGTCGCTGGAGCTGTGCGTCGCCCGCCATGGCCGTACGGGAGCCCAGCATCGGGATAAGGCGATAGAGCTCGAGGACTTCGCGCTGGCGCTTCGAGAAGACTCCACCGACCTCACTGATGACCACCGTCCAGGCCGACCACCCCCAACCGACCTCACCAGCCGGAATTACTCTGCCATGATCCACCTCGCCTCGGTCATCTCCGCCTTGCCTATAAAAGGGGCCCCCGAGCTCCGTTCTGCACCCACATCGCCTCCACCCATCCCCAAACGCCACCCAGAGAAGTCAAACAACCTCGGGGAGGTCTTCTTCCCCGACTCCAGCCGCCTGATCCGCCACTGTCACCGAGATCAACCACCACCTGACGCCGCCGTCCACCGGAGTTGACACCACCGTCACCACGGTGCTCGCCGGCGACCACCACCACCACCCCCTGACGCGGAACACTCTCCTGAGCACGTTCATATCATCGCCGTCCCCTGAAACGCCGGTGATCGCCGCCGGTGACCACCGCACCCTCTCTGTACTCGCGAGCGAGGCGCGTTCAAAATTCAAACCTGACGGGTGGGGCCCACCTGTCAGTGTTTTATTCTTTTCTGTTTTATTTCCAAAGCGTTTTTGCCTCTGTATGTTTTATGAACTGGAAAACGTATTCCTGCCCGAGGCGCTTTCTGTTATAACAGCAGGGACCCAAAAGTAACTGTTTTATTTGTAGAAAGGTCCCTGGTTTTAAAACCATTATAACTTTTTAACCACAAATCATTTTCACCTGATTCTTTTTCTAAAAAAAATCTTTTTCACTCTATTTTTTTAGTATTTATTTAAAAATATTTGGAGACAGATTTTGTGCTGTCACAAAATTTTGATCGAATTTTGAATTCTTATCTTATAGAAAATGAGGAGGGAAACTTTGTCGAAAATTTCGAGGGATCACCTTCTGCCTACTTTGATCAAGGGAAGCATTTTTGAACTTGGGATATGGTGTTTGCATGCATGTTTGCATAAGTTCGAAATGATCACCGGATATGTAGTGGATAGCAAGTGCCTACATGGTCATATATCTTTTGTGCATTTCTTGCATACAATTAAGAACCATTCTAACTTGGATGAAATTGTGAGAAACCAGGGGTATACCCCCTGTCCATGTCGTGCCGGTTAGCACGAATCCCGTCGTGACACGATGGTGTCACTGTGGCATGTGAAGCGTGCCAGTGATGATAATAAAACCTCTTGAGTCGACCTAGATCGAGTCTTGTTCCGTCATGCCTAGCTAAAAGTAGTGCTGCCACTTGTCTTCCTGTGAGGGGAGTATGGCTTAGTAAGTTGCTAACCCCCTTTCCAAGTACACACCACATAGAGGGGCCGTGATGAGGGTTCCATGGCCATGGACTAATGCCAGTCATCGGGTCAGGGGGCATGGGTGTATCCGGCTGGGCTGAGAGGGGGCACCCCTTGTATTCCGTGCGTTATAAATTGTGATCCCATGCTATTCGAGACGGTGGTCTCCCCGTCTTAGAGTTTTTCTTGAGCGATGTTTTGGGTGATTCCTGGCATCAGGAAAGTTAATATGGTGTGTGCTGGTTAGGTGTGTTTGCAACCTAAAAACCGTGATTGGAATTAGTCAACGTCTCGGGTTGACTAAAGAAATCCTTTACTTGTGGGTAAAGAGTACAACCTCTTCAAAGTTGGACCTATTTGAATAGCCGTGTCCACGGTCAAGGACGTTAGCTGGGAAGGGTCAAGTGTCAGTCCCGGTGTCGGTCTTTGGAGGAAATAATATAACTGATCATGATCCACTTTTAATGTATGATTATTGTCACTACTGATGCTATCATGAATATTATTGTTAACATGAATATTACTGTGGACTAACCATTTTCTCTTCTGTGTAACTTTGAGTATCTCTTGGGATGGTTGTGCCACCTGGATACTCATTTCTATTTTTTTTAGTATCTCTTGGGATGGTTGTGCCACCTGGATACTCATTTCAAAAAAAAATTGAGTATCTCTTGGGATGGTTGTGCCACCTGGATACTCATTTCTATTTTTTTGAGTATCTCTTGGGATGGTTGTGCCACCTGGATACTCATTTCTATTTTTTGAGTATCTCTTGGGATGGTTGTGCCACCTGGATACTCATTTCTTTTCAAGACCTCTCGAGGCGTCGCATTCAGACACCCGTTTGGCATTTTTCTTGGAAATCCTCGGGCGGTCCAACGCCCGATGTTCCATTTTATTTTCTTGGAATCCTCGAGCGGTCCAATGCCCGATGTTCCATTTTATTTTTTTGGAATCCTCGGGCGGTCTAACGCCCGATGTCCCATATTATATTTCTTGGTTTATTATAAAAATGATATATATAGCCATCCACACCGTATTGATATTTATCATGCCATGCTTTAATTTCGGTCAGCATATGCATATAAACTAGTCCATCATGATCATATGCACTCTATTGCATTCAGTATATCTTTTGTTCATAATGTTTGCGAGTACATTCAAATGTACTCACTGGCTTGTCCCTGGTTTGTTAATTTGGCCAGACCTGGACGAAGACGATCTTATGGAGGAAGAGTGCGCTAGCGAGCCCGACGCTTAGAGGTGTTCCCAGTCAGTCACCTTGTGGTCTTGGAGTCTACCACATGTATCATCCGCAGTGCTTCGACCCCACTAATAAAATAGTCAAGCCTCGCACTGACGCTTGACTTTACTTTATTGTATCAGTGTTGTAATATCACCACACCACTGTCTTGTACTACCACCGTCATATAATGACAAGTCTATAATAAATGTTGAGCACTCTGGCTCAACCTTGTGTAATATTATGTATGTACTGGATATCTGTATCAAGGGAGTCCACCAGTTGTTTTGATCTTGGGGCTGGTGTGACTTGAGGCTATTCCGAAATTTATTCCGGAAACAGGCTCGACAGTGTTGCCTGGGTGTATCGAGTATGGTGAGTCATGAGCCTCCAGAAGAATCAACTTCCTGATCTCTGGATCATTGGGTACACAAATACGCTTCTCAAACCATATGGTTCCATGTTCATCCTCACGAAATCCTTCCGCTTTCCCTTTGCTCATTCATTCCTTTATCTCAGCAATACCTTTGTCCAACTTCTGGGCTTCTCTGATTCTTCCCAACAAGGTGGACTGAACCTCAAGTGCAGCAACATAACCTCTTGGAACTATTTCCAACTGAAGGTCTCTAAGCTCGTCACATAACTCCTGAGGTAAACCTCCTGCTGTAAGGGTGTTAACATAACCCTTACGGCTCAAAGCGTCCGCCACTACATTGGCTTTTCTGGATGATAATGCACACTCATGTCATAATCCTTTATAAGTTCCAACCACCTCCTTTGCCTAAGGTTCAACTCCTTCTGCGTGAAGATATACTTCAAACTCTTGTGATCCGTGTAAACATCACAATGATTTCCAATAAGATAGTGCCTCCAAGTCTTGAGTGCATGCACCATGGCTGCTAACTCCAAATCATGCGTGGCATAGTTCAACTCATGAGGTCGAAACTGTCATGAGGCATAAGCTACAACCTTTCCCTCTTGCATAAGAACACCTCCAAGTCCCTGACATGAAGCATCACAATACACCTGAAAATCCTTGTGTATGTCAGGCAGAACTAGCACTGGGGCTATAACCAACCGCTTCTTCAACTCTTGAAAGCTGGCTTCACACTCTTCGGTCCAAACAAACTTGGTGTCCTTCTTCAACAACTCTGTCATGGGCTTTACAATCTTGGAGAAATTCTCAATAAACCTCCGGTAATATCCTGCAAGTCCAAGGAAACTGTGAATCTCACCGACTGAGGTGGGTGCCTTCCATTCTGTGACGACTTCAACCTTGGAAGGGTCCACTGCAATCCCTTCACCTGACACAACATGTCCAAGAAATCCCACTTCCTTTAACCAAACTCACTTGTAACACCCCCTGTAGTATGCTACAGTGATCCCACATCATAATGCTAAGTCATTTTGTTAAGAAATGCTTGATCATGCCATATACATATCTCATTTCTAAATTCCATCACTAGATTCAAGTCAAATCAAAGGTGGAATCAAAAGTTGCTCAAAACTGAGAACTAAAAAGTTCATGTTTTAGTAAATATTCCATAACTATTTATGTTCAGGAAAACAACATCACCTAAATTCCCTAGATGACTCTAACATCATGAAAACAGGGCCAACAGCACCATTTTGACTCTTTTAAATGCAATACAAAATCCAAATGAAAATATATTGCCCCAAACTTTTTGGGGCAGTGAGGTATATTGCATACTAAATATTGAGACCAGCCACACATTTTACAAAAGTGAATTACCAGTTAAAGAAAATGTAAAAAGAAAGCAATAAGTAAAATAGGGAAAAGAAAAAGGAAAAGGGCCTAACCTACTGTGCACTAGAGCCCATACCCCTACAGCCGCGGCCCAGCCCAGCTCGCCCGGTCATCTCCCTACTCCTGCTCACCCTCTCTCCTCGCTGTCGACCCCAGGGCACGCGCATGCCCTGGCCCCCCTCGCGCGCGCTCGACAGCGCGCAGCTGCAGCTCTGTGGGCGCCTGCAAGACCTCCCCTCTCTTCCCGCAAACCCTAGCCGCCCCCATTCTTCCCCTCTCGCATCTTCCCTCTCTGCCCGCAGCAGAGAGCGCCTCCATGGCCGCTTCACCGTGATTCACGCGGCAACCGCCTTCCCCGCGTCCCCGGAGCGTGTCCTGGAGATCCGTGGAGCTCATCCTCATTGTCGTGGTTTTGTCACGGCAGATGTCCTCGTGAAAGGACTTAGTCATGAGGCCATCGCAGCTAGGTGGTAACTCAAACGGGGTTGATCGGAATCGAGAGACAAGGGTTTACCCAGGTTCAGCCCCTCGCGATGGAGGTAAAAGCCTACGTCCTGCTTTGATTGTTATTGATGATGATGGTGATCTCGATTACAAGGGAGCAACTTGGCTAACCTAGTACTCGAGAGCTTGTAACTTAGTCTTTCTGCCTCGGGGGCTCGCCTTTATATACAGGTCGAAGCCCTGGGTTTACAACAGAGTCCGGGTCGTAACATGACCCGTGATCTAGTCTATTTCCTACTCATCGTCCTCCTCAAGAAAGGAAAACATATCACGTCCTTGGATTAGCCGCCTCGTTGAGTCACCGATCAATGTGATCAACTTGATATCCTTTGAAGTGTCCGGCCACATTGGTTACCGCTTGCCGATAAGCCGCCATAAGCGGGTCCTTAGAATCCCACTTTCCTGAAACTTGTTGAGCAACCAAATCTGAGTCACCCAAACACCTGACCCGGCTGAGATTCATCTCCTTAGCCATCTTTAGACCGTGGAGGAGGGCCTCATATTCAGCTGCATTGTTAGTACAGGGAAACATAATCCTCAAAACATAACAAAATTTATCACCTCGAGGGGAAGCAATGACCACTCCAGCCCCCGAGCCCTCCAACTGTCTGGAACCATCAAAATGAATGGTCCAATATGTGTTATCCGGCTTCTCCTCCGGAGCCTGGAGTTCAGTCCAATCGTTGATGAAATCCACGAGTGCCTGGGATTTGATGGCCGTGCGAGGCACATATTTAAGATGATGTGGGCCAAGCTCAATCGCCCACTTGGCAACCCGACCTGTAGCTTCCCTGTTCTGGATGATGTCTCCAGGAAATAATGCCTGAGCTTGCAACTAGCCATGAAGACGCCAAAAACCAACTTCTGCCAATGTGGATATCTCTGCTTAGACTCAGACAGAACTTCGCTGACATAATAGACTGGCCTCTGCACTGGATATTCCTTTCCTGCCTCCTTTCTTTCTACAACAACTGCAACACTTACCGCGCGATTATTAGCAGCAATGTACAAGAGCATAGGCTCTTTAGCGATAGGAGCAGCGAGGGCAGGCGGCTCAGCCAGCTGCTTCTTAAGGGCTTCGAAGGCAGCATCAGCAGCATTGCTCCAGACAAAGTCATCAGTCTTTTTCAGCATCTGGTATAGGGGGATAGCCTTCTCACCAAGGCGGCTTATGAACCGGCTTAGAGCCGCACTATGGCTCGCCTTGCGATGAACGTCATTGATATTCTTTGGCTTGGTGAGCGAGGTGACTGCCTTGATTTTGTCTGGGTTGGCTTCAATGCCTCGCTCCGATACTAGGAAACCCAGCAACTTGCCTGCAGGAACACCAAAAACACACTTATCCGGGTTAAGCTTCATCTGGTAAGTCCGAAGATTAGCGAAAGTTTCCTTGAGATCATCCAGCAAGGTCTCCTTCTTCAATGACTTGACCACGATATCATCCACATAAGCATGAACGTTGCGCCCAATCTACTTGTGGAAGCAATTCTGGACACACCGCTGATAAGTCGCTCCTGCGCTCTTGAGCCCGAAAGGCATGGAGACATAGCAAAAGGCCCCAAAGGGCGTGATGAAAGCCGTCTTCTCCTGATCCTCGACGGCCATCTTTATCTGATGATAACCGGAGTAAGCATCCAGGAAACACAAACTCTCACACCCCGACGTGGCATCGATGATCTGATCAATGCGAGGGAGGGCGAACGGGTCTTTGGGACAGGCCTTGTTGACATCTATGTAGTCAACACACATGCGCCAAGTGCCATTTTTCTTTAAAACAAGCACTGGATTAGCCAACCACTGAGGGTGAAAAACTTCAACGATGAACCCGGCAGCTAGGAGCCGGGCTACTTCTTCCCCAATAACCTTGCATCTCTCCTCATTAAAACGACGGAGGAACTGTCGAACAGGCTTCATTTTCGGATCCACATTAAGGTGGTGCTCAGCGAGTTCTCTCGGTACACCTAGCATGTCAGAAGGTTTCCACGCGAAGATGTCCCGATTCTCACGGATGAACTCGATGAGCGCGCTTTCCTATTTGGGATCCATACCAGTCCCAATAGTGAAAGTCTTGGACGGGTCGCCAGGGACAAACTCAACCTACTTGGTGTCATCGGCCGACTTAAACTTGAGAGGCGGGTCAGACTCTGCGGTGGGTTTCTTCAAGGGCGTCATATCGGCCGGGTCAACATTTGCAGTGTAATATTTCAACTCTTCCGCAGCGCAAGCCGTCTCGGCGTAGGCTGCATCCCCTTCCTCGCACTCAAGGGCGATCTTTCGATCTCCATTAACTGTGATAGTGCCTTTTGGTCCAGGCATCTTGAGTTTGAGGTAGACATAGCAAGGTCGAGCCATAAAGCGAGCATAAGCCGGCCGCCCAAACAGGGCGTGATACGAGCTCTTGATTTTGACCACCTCAAAGGTCAAAGACTCACACCTGTAGTTATCATCAGTGCCAAACACGACATCCAGCTTGATCCGCCCGATAGGATATGCAGACTTTCCAGGAACAATCCCATGAAACACTGTGGAAGATGACTGGAGCTGTTTTTCAGACAGATTCATCCGTCGGAAAGTGTCGTAATACAAGATGTTTATGCTGCTTCTTCCGTCCATGAGCACCTTTGTGAGTGAATAACCGCCGACTTGAGGTGCCACCACCAAAGCCAAGCAACCTGGACTGTCGACCCGGGGAGGGTGGTCCTCTCTGCTCCATGTAATGGGCTGTTCCGACCAACGTAGATATTCCGGGACTGCCGGCTTGACAACACTGACGGCTCATTTCCAAAGTTTGTGATCTCGCTTGTCAGTATGGGTCGTGAACACGTGATACTGCCCACTATTCTACTGCTTGGGATCGCTCTGGAAACCAGACTGATTGCCCTATTGCTGATTGCCCTGCTGGTGATATCCTTACCCCGAATGCTGATTGCCTCCGTTGTTGCCAGAAGTTTGGTAACCTGCCCCTGAGCCGCCCGGGCCATGGGATCCCGGGTTGTGAAAACCACCGGATGAGCCGGCTCCAGGCTGCCCCGGGTTGCCTCCTCCGCCGCCCTGACGGTTCTGAAAGAATTGTTCTCCGAAATCTTGCATTATGTGACAGTTCTCCCAAGAGTGGGTTGACGGCTTATTAGGGAGGCTGTGCTTTGGGCATGGGCCTTTGAGGGCTTCCTCCAAATTACGGGGCTTGTTGCCACTGTAGGATCTTCCCGAATTATTCCCCCTCTGGTATTTATGACCAGTGTTGGTGTTAGCAACCAAGTCTGATCCTCCTTCCAGGTTCTTACGCTTTCCGCCATTGCCATGATTTCCATTGTTCCCTGAATTATTCTGCTGGTTGCCCTTGCCACCATTGTTTTTCTTTCCCTTGCTAGTCTGGTCATCGTCTGGGTTAGGATCCTTCGTGGTGTCTGACTCGGCATACCTAGTGAGGACGTCCATGAGCTCGCCCATATCCTGAACCTTTCGCTTAAGCCGGCCAAGTTTCTGCACGAGGGGCTCGAAGTGACAGTTCTTCTCCAGGATCAGAACCGCCTGAGCCGCCGTGATGCTATCAGAGGCGTGAATAATGTCTGCGACCCGGCGCGTCCAGTGATGGGCCGACTCACCCTCACGTTGGATCCAGTGCTGAAGATCGACGATCGTCATTGGGCACTTGTAGGTTCCTTGGAAGTTCTTGATGAAACGGTCCTTCAACTCCGCCCCGGTGTTAATGGAGTTAGGGGGCAAGTTTTTCAACCATGTACGAGCCGGCCCCTCCAACATCATCATCAGGTACTTGGCGCAGACAGCATCGCTGACATCTAGCATGTCCATGGCTATCTCGTAGCTCTCAATCCAAGCGGCCGGCTCAAGGTCAGCCGTGTAATTTGGAACCTTGCGGGGGCCTTTGAAATCCTTGGGCATGCGCTCGTTGCGTAAGGCTGGCACCAAACACGGTATCCCAATGGTCCTGCTACTGGAAGTTAATTGGGTTGTGACAAGCGGTGCTTGAGCCGCCGCATTTGCCGCCTCCGCCGCTCGCTGAGCCCGAGCCGTGTCAACAATCTCTTGGGTGTTAAGGGGCCCAAGGCGTGGCGGGTCATGAGGCTGCTCACGATGTCGACGAGCGCTGCTAGAGACGGCTGGCGACTCATCGTGGCAGCTCCTACTATGGCTTGGGAGCGGGGTAGAGTGGAGTCGCTGCCGACTGTAGGAGTAGTTCGCCTGCTGGGCGACCGCAGTTTTTAACATCTTAATGGAATTCCGGGCTTCGATTTCAACCGGTGAGTTTCGTGATTGGGAGCGTGGCCAAGTTGGTCGCTGCTGCTACCAAGTTGTCCAACGGATTGGAGAAGTGACCCGCCGGCGTGAGAAAACGATGCGGAGGCGTCTGAACCGGCGGGAACCACTGGGCCGGCTGCTGCGGGCGCTGCTAAGCCGGTTGATGTGGTTGACCCGGTGATGGCTGCCCGCCTCTACTCGGGGGTACAAGCGGTGCTTCCGGGGTGCCTGCCCCGGTCCCCTGAACAGGCGTGTCCTGCGGCGTGTTAAACAGACGCATGGGCCCGTAGTTGGGCGGTAGACGGCTCATATGGCACCTCTGATGAACCACCTCTAAGGCACTCTGACGGAGCTCCATGCGCCAGGCTTCGGCTTTCAGGCGCTCTACCTCGGCTTGGACTTGAGACTATAACTCCGCCATACGAGTGTTTTCTGTGTTGATATCTGCCTGTACCTTAGCCATTTGCTCGCGGAGTTTGGTCACATCCGTGCTGCGTTCCGCCTGGTTCTCTGCGGTCACTGGCGTCGCAAGGAGAGTCGCCAGGGCGGTTGCCAATTCTGTCAAGGCCTGAGCCGGCGGTACGGCTGAGCCGGCCCCTGAGGTACCGGTTCCCGTCGCGGCGCCGGCCGCCGTGGAATTAAGGGCCGGGGCTGAGCTGGCCATGTAGACAGCAGCCCGGGGGGCGTGTTGGAGGAGTCCTGGGCCGGCTGGTCGTCGGAGTAGCCCCCAAGCCCGCCATCGTAAAGCGGGAGGATCGACTCGGTCTCGCCTACCGAGGACTCACCATCAGAATAGACGAGGGTATCGCCGCCGGACACAGAGTTATCTGCGAGGTCCACCCCCTGGGTGAAACCGACGAAGACGTGCTTCCGGCTGGCTTGAGCCTGGGCGGGTTGCGCGCGCCGAGCTGGCTCGACGATGTCAGTGTAGATGTCCGGCTCGGGTTCAGATCCGCCGGCTTTGCCGATGAAGACGTGGATTTTGCCGAAGGGGACCCGGTACCCGTACTCGATTGAGTCGGCCTCGGGACCCCAGTTTGAATCTTCAATGTAGAGCTTGCCGCGGCGACTCTTGGTCATGCGGCCGATCGCGTATCCCTTGATCCCTGCGGGAGTTCCCTTCAAGTACTCAACACCACCGAGCGATAGCCCCACGGTGGGCGCCAACTGTCATGGTTTTGTCACGGCAGATGTCCTCGTGAAAGGACTTAGTCATGAGGCCATCGCAGCTTGGTGGTAACTCGAACGGGGTTGATCTGAATCGAGAGACAAGGGTTTACCCAGGTTCGGTCCCTCGCGATGGAGGTAAAAGCCTACGTCCTGCTTTGATTGTTATTGATGATGATGGTGATCTCGATTACAAGGGAGCAACTTGGCTAACCTAGTACTCGAGAGCTTGTAACTTAGTCTTTCTACCTCGGGGGCTCGCCTTTATATACAGGTCGAGGCCCTGGGTTTACAACAGAGTCCGGGTCGTAACATGACCCGTGATCTAGTCTATTTCCTACTCATCGTCCTCCTCAAGAAAGGAAAACATATCACGTCCTTGGATTAGCCGCCTCGTTGAGTCGCCGATCAATGTGATCAACTTGATATCCTTTGAAGTGTCCGGCCACATTGGTTACCGCTTGCCGATAAGCCGCCATAAGCGGGTCCTTAGAATCCCACTTTCCTGAAACCTGTTGAGCAACCAAATCTGAGTCACCCAAACACCTGACCCGGCTGAGATTCATCTCCTTAGCCATCTTTAGACCGTGGAGCAGGGCCTCATATTCAGCTGCATTGTTAGTACAGGGAAACATAATCCTCAAAACATAACAAAATTTATCACCTCGAGGGGAAGCAATGACCACTCCAGCCCCCGCGCGCCCGTCCGACCGGAGCTGCCCCAAATCGACGCCATCGGCCCCGTCTTCAACCTCGGTCACCGCCACTACCCACCTGCGATTCGTGCCGCCCCGAGCTTCTCCGGATTCCTCGAGACCTCCCTCGAGCTCCGCTCTGAGCACCACGCCGAACCCCCTCTCTTTTTCCTCGCGCCCGAGCCCTGTTTTGCCGCTGCCATTGCCGGAGCTCCGCCGCCGCGTTTGAGCTCCCTGCCGTCCTCCTAGTGCCCCTCGGGCTCGTCCAAGCACGCCGTCGTGCTAGTGGTGCTGCGTAGGTGCTGCTGGCGTGCTTACTTTGTCGAACGCGCGGCCGTGGCGTCGAAACCGACGAGGCCCAAACTCCGGCGCCGCCTCTGCTCGTCGCCGGCGTCGTCTCGGTCGTCCCCGGCACCAACCGTTCGCACCATCGTGTGTGCGACATCGAGCCACGCCCATAGAGCCTTCCCGCACGCCGAACCATGGCCGGTAGCCATTTTCTGGCGAGCACCCGAGCGCGCCGCCGCGCGATTTGGTCGCCGGAGCCGCTCCGGTCGCCGGTGATGACGTGGACCGACAGGTGGGACCCCGGTGAGTCACTGCCACTGGGTCCCGTGGCCCAGTTGACCAGTCAACCTTGCTGACTGGGCATCCCCAGCCGCTGACGTGTGGGACCCCCTGGGCCCAGTTGACCAGTCAACGGTCACAGTTGACTGCTGACTGGGCAGTCAACTAGGACCCACCTGTTAGCCTAATAAGCACTTTGCTGGGTACACTTCTATGTACCCGTACCAATTTAGCTATTTAATTTTCGAATTTAAATTAATTCAAGAAAATCCAGAAAATACTTAAAACTTTGAAAAATCATATAAAATAAACCGTAACTCGGATGAAAATAATTTATATATGAAAAATGATCAGAAAAATATGATGAATCCGAATATGTGATCAAAATGCTTGACCATCACTCCTAACTAGATGAACATGGAACCTTCCCCTCCGGATCAAATTACCGATAAGCACCTGGAGCTGGGAAAATATTCCCCGATATTTTCCCGCTCCATTTAAAATACCTAGCAGTGCATTTGGACACCCCTAGCATAACCTACCGGCATGTCGTGCACCTGTGTTACATCTGTGTGCTTTATATTTACTGTTTCTTCCCCCTCTTCTCTCCGGTAGACCCCGAGACCGACGCTGCCCCTGTGATCGACTACATCACCGATGACCCTTCTTCCTTTTCAGCAGAGCTTCCAGGCAAGCAAAACCTCCTTGATCATTCCTATATTGCCCATTCTTTCTCTCCCATGCTTGCATTAGATTTTGCTACTGTAATCGATTGCTCCTATTCTGAGGCATAGCCTGTTTTTGTAACTGCTGTTGATACCTTACCTGCTATCCTAAATGCTTAGTATAGGGTGGTTAGTAATCCATCAGTGGCCCCACACCCTTGTCCGTGTTGCCCTGCTTTGCTACCGGATGACTTGATCAGTGTGATCGATGTACAGAGACCTACACAGCACCGCACACCCCCTTAGTTGTACGACTCTGCAGAGCTACTATCGAGTGCCGAGGGTGATACCTCCTACCTCACTCCTGATGATATCTCTGTAGCAAAGCTAGTCGGTTGTGGGTTACCAAGGGCGATACCTCTTTCACCACCTCTGATGATGCCTCTGTCGTGTAACCCCTCAAGTGTGAACCCATCGAGGGTGATTCCTCCAAGTTCACCTTGACAGTTACATCGAGTGGGAATCCATTGAGGGTGATTCCTCGGATTCTCCATGATGTTATGGACACACGGGTACTTTGACCTTCACATCAGTCCTTTAGGAAGTTGGGTTAACCATGAGGGCACCCGCGAGAGATTATTGTGGCGGAACGACAAGACAGGTGGAGACCACCTAGGAGAGAGGTGGGCCTAGTTCTTGGTCGTTGGTCCGCGGGTTACCAAGTCGGCGCGACAGGGTGTCGGAGGTGAGCCTTGAGCCCTGTTCGTGTTCGCGAGATGCTAATAACATGCTTAACGGATTTGGGTATTTGATCTGAGTTGGCCACTGGCCTATACGCACTACCACCACGCGGGATAATGGTTTAATGGGCCCCTCGGCACCGTATGTAGCAGCCGAAAGCTCTGTCAGACATCCAGTTTAGCATTGCGGCATGGTTGACAGCAGATACCCACAGGCACAACGTGGTGAGGCTAGCCCTGCTCGCAACAACCCGGAGTGCAAAGGGCGATGGGCCCAAGACCCCTGAGCACTTAGGATGTAGACCGGTGGGGACCTCTCTGCTGAGCCTAGGTAGGACTACGTTGTGTCGATCAGCCGAGGCCGGGCATGACCGAGAAAAGTGTGTCCGGCCAGAGTTAATCGAGCGTGTTGGGTAACAGTAGTGCACCCCTGCAGGGAAGATTATCTATTCGAATAGCCGTGTTCACGGTAACAGGACGCTCAGTGTTGTATCCCGATCTACTACAACTAGAACTGGATATTTATGTACTTAATAAAATGTTAGCTCCGGGATTGCTTTCTCGCAGGGAGTCGAGGAATGATCTCTGGGCATTGCTACTATATACTTCCCAGTATATGTTATGATACTAATCTGCACTCTTCTAATGCTGCAAGACGCTGAAGATGCTAGTCTTCGATAGGCTAGGCTTTCTCTCTATTCTGGCATTTCTGCAGTCTAGCCCACAGATACAGCCCCTTCTTTGATACCGATGCATACTTAGAATAGCTCTGATGTAAGTCTTGCAAGTACTTTGGATGAGTACTCACGGTTGCTTTGCTACCTCTTTTCACCATACCCGATTGTTGTGATCAGATGACGGAGCCCCGGAGCCAGCTGATCCCGTCGACGACTACTACTACCCCGATGGAGCCTACTATTATGTGGAGACCAATGACTAGGAGTAGTTTAGGAGGCTCCCAGGCAGGAGGCTTGCGCGTTTTCGATCTATATGTCATTGTTTTGCTCAGCCTTCTTATGGCGACCTTGTCTACTTATGTCTATACTCAGATGCTGATGCTTCCACTGACTCTTGTGTAACTCGAGCTTATGTATTCGAGCCCTCGAGGCCCCTGGCTTGTAATATAAAGCTTGTATTATTTTATTTTGTGTCTAGAGTTGTGTTGTGATATCTTCCCGTGAGTCCCTGGGCTTGATCATGCGCATTTGCGTGTATCATTAGTGCACGGTCGGGCCGGGGGCGTCACAAGCTGGTATCAGAGCCGACTGCCTGTAGGAAGCCCCTTTCCAACTCCTTGGCTGAAGTTGAGTCTAGTCTTTGAAAAAACTATTTTACTAACATGGCTGTGTGGCTTACGGGCCCATATCGCCAATGGTTGGGTTAGGATCTTTTATTCCTCTCCTTTACTCTGGGACTCTGATCTCTCTTCTTTCGGGTTAAAGATTTTACTAACTCTAACTCTAGGTTCTCGTGATCACATCCACCCAGAGATTTGAATTAACCCTTCTTTGAATTCTGGGCCAGGTTCTGCTTCACAATGTTCACGGACCGCAGGATCCTTTTATCGAGGGCACCCTGCGTTGTCACTTGCAGGTTCCTCGCTCCAGTAGTTTTCTCCAGCATTGAAGTAGCCTTTGCTATGTCTCATTATTGTATCTCTCCACCGCGTGCCTGCGTGCCGCCAAGTTTGTCTAGTTGCGAGTGCTTCCGAACTCGTGCTATCCGTTTGTATCCAACTCTGTGCATGGATCTGTATGTCTTTAATGACTACTAATATATATCTAATGCACTTCTTGTTCATTGCTCATGTTACATTATGAATGACTCCATACACTTGCAGTTGTTCTTGCTAAACTGCCCCTATTGTTTTTAGCAGGATGGATGACGATCCTCCACCTCCACCCTATATTGCCGCAATGATGCAGCAGTTTGAACTGAACCGACAGCTCAATGAGAGTCTGGTAAATGGATTAGAACGCAACGATGCTCGTCAGGAGCCTGGCCCGATATCACTTCAAGATTCCGTGCGCCTGAACCTGTCTATTTTTCGCAACTCCACCAATCCTATGGATGCTGATGATTGGCTTCATGACATCCTATTTGAAATGGAGTCAGGTAATGTTGCCCCTGCCAGTTACGTCACCTTTGCGGCATTTCACTTGAAGGGTCCAGCTGCTCAATGGTGGGAAAGTCACAGGGGTATGCTGCCTACTGGAACTATAACCACTTGGCAGGAATTTCAGTCAGCCTTTCGTGCACGGCACATTCCTCAAGGTCTGATGGACCAGGAGAAGAAGGAGTTCACAAACTCACGCAGGGCAAGATGACTGTGGATGAATATCAGAGGAAATTTCTCAAATTATCCCGCTATGCTGAAGATGACGTCTGCACTGACTCTCGCAAGCAGGAGAAATTCCGTGAAGGACTGCGTCCTGATATAAAGCTCGCACTTGTTGTCTATGATTGCGCAAACTTTGCGACGCTTGTCAGCCAAGCTTTCCGAGCTGAAACTGGTCTGACTGAGTACCAGGAGTCGCTCAAGTGCACTCGTGACGTTGGCTCGTCTTCAGGTCAGCCTGCTCAGAAACATCAAGTCCGGATCCCGCACAATGTCTATCACCGACCTGCTCCAACACCAAGGCCGTCTTATGTTGCACCTCGTCTGCCTTCGCCGCCGAGACAACTCAGAGTTCAGCCCAATGTTGTGGTCCCTCCTCGTCTGCCCGCATCGCCAAGACAACCCAGTGCTCAAAATAGACAGCCCAATACTATGGCTCCTTGCCCCGCATGTGGAGTCTGTCGTAAATCTGGACTGCCGGGTCATCATTCCAGGTTTTGCACACGGAGCCAAAATGTCAGACCGACTATTGTTGCACTTGGCCATGTCAACCATGTTAATGCTGAAGAAGCTCGTGAGACCCCAAAAATTGTGATGGGTACCCTTCGCGTTAATTCAGTGCCAGCCTCTATTCTCTTTGATTCAGGAGCATCGCATGCCTTTGTGTCCCAGCAATTTGCTCAGTTACATGGGTTAGGCATGGAAAAATTATCCACTCCTTTAGCGGTTCAATCTCCAGGATCCAAGTGGCAAACCACAATGGTAAGCCCTCACAACCAAATCAAAATTGGAGGTCTACATTTTCCAGCTTCTCTCACTGTGCTCGGACCTTCCAACATAGATATCATTCTTGGTATGGAATGGTTGACAGCCCATAGTGCTTTGATTGACTGTGCCGCCAAGACCGTCCAGCTCACACACCCGTCTGCCCAGGTGATCAAATACTCAGCCCAGATAGTCCAGAATGCCGAGAGCCATATATATGCTCTGAATGCATTGAATGCTTCACCTCTTGAAGTGATTTTCAAGATGTCTTTCCAGAGGAACTTCCAGGAGTACCCCCTGCTAGAGCTGTTGAATTTGTCATAGACTTGAAACCAGGCACCACTCCTATTGCCAAGCGCCCATACAAGATGTCGCCGCATGAACTCCTTGAGCTTAAGGAGGAAATCGACAAGTCACTTCCCAAGGGTTTCATTAGCCCCAGTTCTTCTGCTTGGGGAGCACCTTCTCTTTTTGTTAAGAAGAAGGATGGAACGAATCGGTTGGTTCAAGATTATCGACCTATCAACCAAGCAACAATTCAGAACAAGTATCCGCTTCCCAGAATCAATGATCTGTATGATCAACTTGCTGGTTCCTCAGTATTCTCTAAACTTGATTTGAGATTGGGATACCACCAGATCCGAGTTCGTAAAGAGGACATTCCGAAGACAGCCTTCGTTACTCGCTATGGTTCTTACGAGTACACTATTATGTCCTTCGGCTTAACCAACACTCCAGCAACCTTCTCTCGGCTAATGAACTACATCTTCATGGATTACCTCGACAAATTCGTCATGGTTTATCTGGATGATATCCTTGTATATTCGAAGAATGAAGAAGAACATACCGAACATCTTCAGCTTGTACTGGAGAAGCTGCGTGAACATCAACTGTATGCCAAGTATTCCAAGTGCGAGTTCTGGTTATCTGAAGTGACATATCTTGGCCACGTGATTTCCAAAGATGGCATTGCTGTTAACCCAGAACGAGTTCAGGCTATTCTTGAATGGACTCCCCCAAAGAGTGTCAAGCAAGTCAGAAGTTTTCTTGGACTCGCCAGCTATTGTCGTCGTTTTGTTGAGAACTTCTCTAAGATTGCCAAGCCTCTGACTGATTTGCTTCACAAAGGCGTTAAGTATGAATGCACAGAAAAATGTCAGGAGAATTTTCAGACACTCAAAGACAAGCTGACATCTGCCCCAGTGCTTGCTCCTCCAGATTCTCACAAGGACTTCGTTATTTATTGTGACGCATCCCGTCAAGGATTAGGCTGTGTCCTAATGCAAGATCGCAAGGTGATTGCTTATGGCTCTCGATAGTTGCGTCCTCATGAAGAGAATTATCCAACGCATGATCTCGAACTTGCAGCAGTTATTTATGCATTGAAGTTATGGCGACATTACCTACTTGGTAATCGTTGCGAGATCTTCACGGATCATCAAAGTTTGAAGTACTTGTTCACTCAACCATCTCTGAACCTCCGTCAGCAAAGATGGATGGAGGCCATTATAGACTATGACTTGGGTATTTCTTATACCCCTGGCAAGGCCAATGTAATGGCTGATGCTTTGAGCCGTAAATCCTACTGTTGTGAACTTGAGGTTCAGCTACAGCAACCACTCCTGTATGAAGAGCTTCAAAAGCTGAACCTCGAGATAGTTCCTCAAGGATATCTAAATAACTTGGTTGTTGAACCAGATCTCGAGCACAACATCAAGACAAGGCAGAATTATGATTCTGAAGTCAAGAAGATTAAGAGCTATCTCTCCAAAGGAAATTCATCGTTCTTCACTGTTGATGATGATGGTGCCTTGTTCTTCAAAGGCCGCCTAGTGGTCCCCAGAAAGAAGAATCTGGACTCGCGTCCGGATGTCATGAAAGAAGCACATGACACACCTTTGTCTATTCATCCAGGTAGTACTAAGATGTACCAAGACATTCGTCAACGGTACTGGTGGCCTGATATGAAACGAGACATTGCTCGCTATGTTGCCGAGTGTGACATTTGCCGTCACATCAAAGCCGAACATCAAAGACCTGCTGGAACTCTGCAGCCACTTGCTATTCCCGAATGGAAATGGGACAAAGTTGAAATGGATTTCATTACTGGATTTCCCAGATCACAGAAGGGTCATGATGCTATTCTTGTCATCATTGACCAATTCTCAAAGGTTGCTCATTTTCTGCTAGTCAAGGAGACAATCACTTCTAGTCAGTTAGCAGACTTGTATGTTTCCAGAATTGTGTCACTCCACGGTGTTCCGTTGGAGATCAGTTCCGACCATGGCAGCCTCTTTACCTCAAGGTTCTGGGAATGTTTCCAAGAAGCTATGGGAACTCATCTGTCCTTTAGCACTGCTTTTCACCCCCAGTCCCAGGGTCAAGTTGAACGAGTCAACCAAGTGCTAGAAGATATGCTTCGCGCATGTGTCATCTCCTTTGGCAAGAAATGGGAGGAATCTCTCCCGTATGCTGAATTCTCTTACAACAATAGCTATCAAGCTAGTCTGAAGATGGCACCATTCGAAGTTCTTTATGGGCGTAAGTGCCGAACTCCTCTGAATTGGTCAGAAACTGGGGAACGGCCACTCTTTGGTCCGGATATTATCCAACACGCTGAAGAGCAAGTCAGTATCATTCGTGAACATCTGAAGACTGCTCAGTCTCGTCAGAAGAGCAATTATGATCGTAAACACAAGGTAATGGTCTATAAACCTGGCGAACAGGCTTATCTTCGTGTCACCCCGATGAAGGGCACTCACCACTTCGGAATCAAGGGCAAGCTAGCTCCTCGCTACATTGGCCCCTTCCGCATTCTCGCAAGACGTGGAGAAGTGGCTTATCAATTGGAATTGCCATCGAACCTTTCTCAGGTTCACGATGTTTTCCATGTGTCGCAACTCCGCCGCTGCTTCAAGGATCTGATCCGAGCAGTGGATCATGAAGTGCTTGAATTGCAGGATGACCTGTCTTATAAGGAACATCCGATCCGTATTCTTGATCAAGCTGAACGTCGAACCTGTCAGAAGACAATCAAGTTCAGTGGTCGAATCATTCAGAGGATGAAGCCACTTGGGAATGCGAGGATCGCCTTCGTGATGAATACCCCGGTCTCTTTCCTTCTACCTCCTCAATTCTCGGGACGAGAATTTCTTTTAGAGGAGGAGAATTGTAACACCCCCTGTAGTGTGCTACAGTGATCCCACGTCATAATGCTAAGTCATTTTGTTAAGCAATGCTTGATCATGCCAAATACATATCTCATTTCTAAATTCCATCACTAGATTCAAGTCAAATCAAAGGTGGAATTAAAAGTTGCTCAAAACTGAGAAACAACATCACTTAAATTCCCTAGATGACTCTAACATCATGAAAACAGGGCCAACAGCATCATTTTGACTCTTTTAAATGCAATACAAAATCCAAATGAAATGATATTGCCCCCAAACTTTTTGGGGCAGTGAGGTATATTGCATACTAAATATTAAGACCAGCCACACATTTTACAAAAGTGAATTACCAGCTAAAGAAAATGTAAACAGAAAGCAATAAGTAAAATAGGGAAAATAAAAAGGAAAAGGGCCTAACCTACTGTGCACTAGAGCCCATCCCCTACAGCCGCGGCCCAACCCAGCTCGCCCGGTCATCTCCCTCCTCTTGCTTACCCTCTCTCCTCGCTGTCGACAACAGGGCGCGCACACGCCCTGGAACCCCCCTCGCGCCACTCGACAGCGCGCGGCTGCAGCTCCGCGGGTGCCTGCAAGACCTCCCCTCTCTCCCCGTGAACCCTAGCCGCCCCATTCTTCCCCTCTCACGTCTCCCCTCTCTGCCAGCAGCACAGAGCGCCTCCATGGTCGCTTCGCCGTGATTCACACGGCCACTGATACGTCCATTTTGCATCATGTTTTGCTACTGTTATTTATAGTGTTTTTAATCAATTTAACACTTTGTGGAGCAATTCTAATGCCTTTTCTCTCTTAATATGCAAGATTTACACAAGGAGGGAGATTGCCGGCAGCTGGAATTCTGGACCTGAAAAAGCTATGTCAGAGATACCTATTCTGCACATCTCCAAATGAGCTGAAATTTTACGGAGATTTATTTTGGAATAAATAAAAAATACTGGAAGCAAGAAGTACCAGAGGGGGCCACCCAGGTGCCCACGAGGCACCAGGGCGCCCCACCCCCCCCCCCCCCCCCCCCGCCCCAGGCGCGCCCTGGTACCTCGTGGGGCCCCTGGCCAGCCTCTGGACCCCATTTTCTGGTATATAAGTCCATTTGCCCTAGAAAAAATATAGAGAAGACTTTCGGGATGGTGCGCCGCCGTCTCAAGGCGGAACTTGGGCAGGAGCACTTTTCCTCTCCCGCGGAGAGATTCTGCCGGGGATACCTCCCTCCGGGAGGGGGAAATCGTCGCCATCGACATCACCAGCGATCCTCTCATCGTGGGAGGACTAATCTTCATCAACATCTTCACCAGCACCATCTCATCTCAAACCCTAGTTCATCTCTTGTATTCAATCTTTGTCTCAAAACCTCAGATTGGTACCTGTGGGTTGCTAGTAGTGTTGATTACATCTTGTAGTTGATGCTAGTTGGTTTATTTGGTGGAAGATTATATGTTCAGATCTATTATGCTATTCAATACCTCTCTGATCTTGGACATGAATATGATTTGTGAGTAGTTACTTTTGTTCTTGAGGACATGGGAGAAGTCTTGTCATAAGTAATCATGTGAATTTGGTATTCGTTCGATATTTTGATGATATGTATGTTGTTGATTCCCTTAATGGTGTCGTGTGAACGTCGACTACATGACACTTCACCATCTTTGGGCCTAAGGGAATGCATTGTAGAGTAGTAATTAGATGATGGGTTGCTAGAGTGACAGAAGCTTAATCCCTAGTTTATGCGCTATTCCATAAGGGGCTGATTTGGATCCATATGTTTAATGCTATGGTTAGAGTTATCTTAATTCTTCTTTCGTAGTTGCGGATGCTTGCGAGAGGGGGTAATCATAAGTGGGAGGCTTGTTCAAGTAAGAACAGCACCCAAGCACTACTCCACCCACATATCAAATTATCAAAGTAGCGAACGCGAATCAAACAAACATGATGAAAGTGACTAGATGAAATTCCCATGTGTCCTCGAGAACGCTTTACTTACTATAAGAGATCGTTCCGGCTTGTCCTTTTCTACAAAAAGGATTGGGCCAACTTGCTGCCCTCTTTGTTACTATTGCTACTTGTCACTTCTTACAAATTATCTTGCTATCAAACTACTTGTTACCGATAATTTCAGTGCTTGCAGAAAACACCTTGCTGAAAACCGCTTGTCATTTCCTTCTGCTCCTCGTTGGGTTCAACACTCTTACTTATCGAAAGGACTACGATTGATCCCCTATACTTGTGGGTCATCAAGACTCTTTTCTGGCGCTGTTGCCGGGGAGTGAAGCGCCTTTGGTGAGTGGAATTTGGTAAGGAAACATTTATATTACGTGCTGAAATTTACTGTCACTTGTTACTATGGAAAGTAATCCTTTGAGGGGTTTGTTCGGGGTATCTTCACCTCGACCGGCAACACAAATAGTTGCTCCTCAACCTACTGCACCTACTGAAAATATTTATTATGATATTCCTCCGGGTACGATAGAGAAACTGCTAGCTAATCCTTATGCAGGAGATGTAACGGTACATCCTGATATGCACTTGATCTATGTGGATGAAATTTGTGGATTGTTTAAGCTTGCAGGTTTATCCGGAGATGGAGTTAAGAAGAAAGTATTCCCTTTATCTTTGGAGGGAAAGGAATTAATGTGGTATAGGCTATGTGATGATACTGATACATGGGACTGGAACCGATTGAAACTAGAATTCCATCAGAAATTTTATCCTATGCATTTGGTTCATCGTGATCGGAATTATATATATAATTTTTGGCCTCGGGAAGGAGAAAGCATCGCTCAAGCTTGGGGGAGGCTTAAGTACATGATGTACACATGCCCCAATCATGAGCTCTCTAAAGAAATTATCTTACAGAATTTTTATGCTCGGTTTTCTCATGATAATCGAAACATGCTTGATTCTTCTTCGACTGGCTCCTTTATGAAGAAAACTATTGAATTCAGATGGGATCTTCTGGAAAGAATTAAACGCAACTCTGAAGATTGGCAACTCGACAAAGGTAATGAGTCAGGTATAATACTTGAGTTTGATTGTGTTAAATCTTCTATGGCCACCGATGCTTTTCATAAGTTTAGCACTAAATATGGACTTGACTCTGAGATAGTAGCTTCCTTTTGTGAATCATTTGCTACTCATGTTGATCTCCCTAAGGAAAAGTGGTTTAAATATCATCCCCCTAATAAAGAAAAGATTGAGGAACCTATTAGTGTTAAAGAAGAAACAATTGTTCACCATGTTGATCCAGTTGTGCCTACTGCTTATATTGAGAAACCACCTTTTCCTGTTAGGATTAAGGAACATGCTAAAGTTTCAACTGTGGTTAACAAAAGTAATATTAGAACACCTAGACCCTCTAAACAAATTAAAGTTGAACCTGATGTTGCTATGGTTAAATATCTCTTAGTCGATAATATAGATGGGCATGTTATTTACTTTTGTGATGAGGCTGCTAGAATTGCTAGACCTGTTAGAAATGAACGAGATATGTTAGACAAGAACAAGCCCGTAGTTGGCATGCCTGTTGTTTCTGTTAAGATTGGGGATCATTTCTATCATGGTTTGTGTGATATGGGTGCTAGTGTGAGTGCTATCCCATTTACCTTATATCAAGAAATTATGAATGATATTGCACCTGTTGAAATAGAGGACATTGATGTTACTATTAAGCTTGCAAACAGAGATACCATTACACCACTTGGGATCGTTAGAGATGTTGAAGTCTTGTGTGGAAAGATAAAATACCATACTGATTTTCTAGTCCTCAGTTCTCCACAAGATGATTTTTGTCCCATTATATTTGGTAGACCTTTCTTGAACACTGTTAATGCCAAGATTGATTGCGCTAAAGAAACTGTTAGTGTTAATTTTGGTGGTATGTCTCATGAGTTTAATTTCTCCAAGTTTCGTAGACAACCTCATGATAAAGAACTGCCTAGTAAAGATGAAATTATTGGTCTTGCTTCTATTGCTGTACCTCCTACTGATCCGTTAGAACAATATTTGCTAAATCATGAAAACGATGTGCATACGAATGAAAGAAATGAAATAGATAAAATGTTCTTTGATCAACCACCTATCCTTAAACATAATTTTCCTGTTAAAACTCTTGGAGGCCCTCCTCCACCTAAGGGCGATCCTGTATTTGAATTGAAGCAATTGCCTGATACATTGAAATATGCTTATCTTGATGAAAAGAAGATATATCATGTTATTATTAGTGCTAACCTTTCAGTGCATGAAGAAAAGAGATTACTAAAAACTCTAAGGAAGCACCGAGCTGCTATTGGATATACTCTTGATGATCTTAAGGGCATTAGTCCCACTCTATGTCAGCACAAAATTAATATGGAGCCTGATGCTAAACCAGTTGTTGACCACCAATGACGATAAAATCCTAAGATGAAAGAGGTGGTAAGAACCGAAATATTGAAACATCTGGAAGTAGGTATAATCTATCCCATAGCTGATAGTAGATGGGAAAGTCCCGTTCATTGTGTTCCCAAGAAAGGAGGTATTACCGTTGTCCCTAATGATAAAAATGAACTCATTCCACAAAGAAGTGTAACTGGTTATACGATGGTAATTGATTTTAGAAAATTAAACAAAGCTACTAGAAAAGATCATTACCCCTTACCTTTTATTGATCAAATGTTAGAAAGATTGTCTAAGCATACACACTTTTGTTTCCTAGATGGTTATTCTGGTTTTTCTCAAATACCCGTATCACAACCCGATCAAGAGAAAACCACCTTTACTTGTCCTTTTGGAACTTATGCATATAGACGTATGCCTTTTGGTTTATGCAATGCACCTGCTACCTTTTAAAGATGTATGACTGCTATATTCTCTGACTTTTGTGAAAAGATTGTTGAGGTTTTCATGGATGATTTCTCCATTTACGGAACTTCTTTTGATGATTGCTTAAGCAACCTTGATCGAGTTTTGTAGAGATGTGAAGAAACTAATCTTGTCTTGAATTGGGAGAAGTGCCACTTTATGGTAAATGAAGGCATTGTCTTGGGGCATAAAATTTCTAAAAGAGGTATTGAAGTTGATAAATCTAAGGTTGATGCTATTGAGAAAATGCCATGTCCTAAAGATATTAAAGGTATAAGAAGTTTCCTAGGTCATGCTGGTTTCTATAGGAGATTTATTAAAGACTTCTCTAAAATTTCTAGGCCTCTTACCAATCTTTTGCAAAAAGTTGTTCCATTTGTTTTTGATGATGATTGTCTAGAAGCCTTTGAAACACTTAAGAAAGCCTTAACCACTGCACCTATTGTTCAACCACCTGATTTGAACTTGCCTTTTGAAATTATATGTGATGCTAGTGATTATGTTGTTGGTGCTATTCTAGGACAGAGAGTTGATAAGAAATTAAATGTTATCCATTATGCTAGTAAAACTCTGGACAGTGCCCAAAGAAATTATGCTACTACTGAAAAAGAATTTCTAGCAGTCGTGTTTGCATGTGATAAATTCAGATCTTACATAGTTGATTCTAAAGTAACTGTTCACATCGATCATGCTGTTATTAAATATCTTATGGAAAAGAAAGATGCTAAACCTAGACTCATTAGGTGGGTTTTATTGCTACAAGAATTTGACTTGCATATTACTGATAGGAAGGGAGCTGAGAATCCCGTAGCAGATAATTTTTCTAGAATGGAAAATGTTCTTGATGACCCACTACCTATTAATGATGATTTTTCTGATGAACAATTAGCTGTCATAAATGCTTCTCATAATACTCCTTGGTATGCAGACTATGCTAATTACATTGTTGCTAAATACATACCACCTAGTTTCACATACCAACAAAAGAAAAAGTTCTTCTCTGATTTAAGACATTACTTCTGGGATGACCCACATCTTTATAAAGAAGGAGTAGATAGTATTATTAGATGTTGTATACCTGAGCATGAACAAGAACAAATCCTACGGAAGTGTCATTCCAAAGCTTACGGAGGAAACCATGCGGGAGACAGAACTGCACACAAGGTATTACAATTTGGTTTTTATTGGCCTACTCTTTTCAAGGATGCTCGTAAGTTTGTCCTATCTTGTGATGAATGTCAAAGAATTGGTAATGTTGGTAGACGTCAGGAAATGCCTATGAATTATTCACTTGCTGTTGAACCATTTGATGTTTCGGGATTTGATTATATGGGGCCTTTTCCTAAATCCAATGGGTATACTCATATTTTAGTTGTTGTTGATTATGTTACTAAGTGGGTAGAAGCTATCCCAACTAGTAGTGTTGATCATAACACTTCTATTAAAATGCTTAAAGAAGTTATTTTCCCAAGGTCTGGATTCCCGAGGTATTTAATGACTAATGGTGGTTCACATTTTATTCATGGTGCATTCCGTAAATCGCTTGCTAAGTATGATGTTAACCATAGAATTGCATCTCCCTATCACCCTCAAACTAGTGGTCAAGTTGAATTGAGCAATAGAGAAATAAAATTAATTCTGCAAAAGACCGTCAATAGATCTAGAAAGAATTGGCCTAAGAAACTTGACGATGCATTATGGGCTTATAGAACTGCTTATAAAAATCCTATGGGTATGTCTCCTTATAAAATGGTTTGTGGAAAAGCATGTCATTTACCTCTTGAGTTAGAACATAAAGCATATTGGGCAATTAAAGAACTCAATTACGATTTTAAACTTGCCGGTGAAAAGAGGTTATTTGATATTAGCTCATTAGATGAATGGAGAACCCAAGCTTATGAAAATGACAAATTGTTTAAAGAAAAAGTTAAAAGATGGCATGATAGAAGAATTCAAAAACGGGAATTTAAAGTAGGTGAGCAAGTTCTATTGTACAATTCTCGTTTGAGATTCTTTGCAGGGAAACTCCTCTCTAAATGGGAAGGACCGTATATCATCGAAGAAGTTTATCGCTCCGGAGCCATCAAAATGAACAACTCCGAAGGCACTAATCCGAGAGTGGTGAATGGGCAAAGAATTAAGCATTATATTTCAGGTACTCCCATTAATGTTGAAACTAATATTATTGAAATAGTTACACCGGAGGAATACATAAGCGAGACCTTCCGGAACACTCCAGAACCCTGAAAAGGAAGAGGTATGTGATACGGTAAGTAAACCGACCCCAAAAATTCCATAAAATACTTTCTGTCAGTTTTGGAATATTAGAAAAAATACAAAAATAAGAAACAGCCCGGGGGACCCACCTGGTGCCCACGAGGCACCAGGGCGCGCCACCCCCCCAGGCGCGCCCTGGTGGCTCGTGGGCCCCACGTGAGCCTTCCCGACTCCGTTTTCTCCTGGATTACTTGTTTTGCAAGATAAAAAATCTTTATATATACTCATGTATGTTTTGACCACCGTATCACAAAAATCTCCTCTGTTCTTGTTTCGTGCTATTTTTCTGGCAGATTCGAAAGTATGTCGTCCCAGGACTCAGATGGAGAAAGTCTCATATCCCATTATGTTACAAATCCAAGGATCTATGGGGATATGGATCCCTATGGATGGTCCGCGGAGGAGGAGCGAGAGGTCAACATGAAGGGAACAAAAGATGCAAGCTCGGATGATGACGATACTCCTCTACCTCAACTCGGGGTTATGCATGTGGAGTTCAAGAAGTCGAGCCTACCAAGCACAGTAAACAAATCTACGATCAAATTTATTCCTTTCCGTCTTCTACAGGAAAACAAGAACGTATTGTGTGAGAAGATAGTGGAGCTTGAACAAGAAATTAGCAAGTTGAAGGAAGAAAACTATGTTCTCAAGTGGAAACTGAAGGACAAGCCCACCACTTCATCACCACCACCATCACCGAAGAAGGAGACTTGAGCACATGGGTATGGGCACTCCCCTTGGATTGTGCCAAGCTTGGGGGAGGTGCCCCGGTATCGTATCACCATCACTTTTATTATCATTACCTATTTTTAGTTCGATCCTTAGTTATTTCGTGATCTAGTTGACTAAAAGTTTAGTATGATCTATATTCGAGTGTTAGCTTCGTGATCTATCTATCTATGTAATCGAGTTGAGAGTTATATAATAAAGAGTAGTTTGAGTTTTTGCTTCTTTACTTTCATGTTTCAATTCTAGCAATGAAAATAATGAAAAAGATCATATGCTAACCTTATGGAAAGTAATGACATTACATAAAGAAAAGTATAAGTGGTAAAATTTATTGGAAGTTAACAAACATAGCATTAGTCAATGATGCAATTCATGAAAAAGTTAATAAGGGAAGAGAAGATTCACATGCAAATATACTGTCTTGGACATCTTTTATGATTGTGAGCCCCCATTAAGTATTTTATGCCAAATTGCTGACGTTGGACAAGGAAGACAATGTAATGAATTATGTTTGTTCATATTCACATAGAAGCTATATTGTTATAGATCCTCCAACATGTGGTGCTTGCCCAATATCTTTGCTAGCCAAAAATCCGCACCAAGTAGAGATACTACTTGTGCATCCAAAACCCTTAGACCCAGTTTCATGTCATGAGAGTTCACTATATCTACCTATGGATTGAATAAGATCCTTCAAGTAAGTTGTCATCGGTGCAAAAAGCAATAAAAATTGCCTCTAAATATGTCTGAACTTTTATTGTAAGGGAAATAAGCTTTGTATGAACATGTGATGGTAAAGAAATAAAAGCAATAGACTACATAATAAAAGTCGCTATCACCAGGGGCAATATAAAGTGACGTTCCTTAGCATAAAGAGCTCTTGCATCCAACAACAAAAAGTGCATGACAACCTCTGCTTCCCTCTGCGAAGGGCCTATCCTTTACTTTTATGTATTTACTTTTTATGCAAGAGTCAATAGTGTTCTCCTCTACTTCCTTTTTATTTTTCTCTTTTGCAAGCATCATGTGGTGGGGAAAGATCTAGGCATATATATCCAGTTGGATATGAGTGATCATGAGTTATTATTGTTGACATCACCCTTGAGGTGAATAGGTTGGGAGGCGAATTCACAAGCCCCTATCTTTCTATGTGTCTGGCTGAAACTTTTTGCTCCATATATATGTCGTGAGTGTTAGCAATCATAGAAGACTAAATGATGGTTGAGTATGTGGACCTGCTAAATAGCTCCTACATGAGACCCTTCCTGAAAATATGATGAATTGCAATTGCATTGTTGACTGAGAACATAGTTTGTTAGTTTTCAAGAAAGTTTATGCCTTATACTCCATTGTTGTGATGAATTGTTACTTGCTCATGAGAAGTTTTATGATAATAAATATTGCTGTTATAATAATGATCATGATGCTATTATGTATGTATTTTGTTTTTATCGACACCTCTCTCTCTAAACATGTGGACATGATTATCGATATCGGCTTTCGCTTGAGGACAAACGAGGTCTAAGCTTGGGGGAGTTGATACGTCCATTTTGCATCATGTTTTGCTACTATTATTTATAGTGTTTTTAATCAATTTAACACTTTGTGGAGCAATTCTAATGCCTTTTATCTCTTAATATGCAAGTTTACACAAGGAGGGAGATTGCCGGCAGCTGGAATTCTGGACCTGAAAAAGCTATGTCAGAGATACCTATTCTGCACATCTCCAAATGAGCTGAAATTTTACGGAGATTTATTTTGCAATAAATAAAAAATACTGGAAGCAAGAAGTACCAGAGGGGGCCACCCAGGTGCCCACAAGGCACCAGCGAGCGCGGGCCCCTGGCCAGCCTCTGGCCCCCATTTTCTGGTATATAAGTCCATTTGCCCTAGAAAAAATATAGAGAAGACTTTCGGGACGGTGTGCCGCCGTCTCAAGGCAGAACTTGGGCAGGAGCACTTTTGCTCTCCGGCGGAGAGATTCTGCCGGGGATACTTCCCTCCGGGAGGGGGAAATCGTCGCCATCGACATCACCAGCGATCCTCTCATCGTGGGAGGACTAATCTTCATCAACATCTTCACCAGCACCATCTCATCTCAAACCCTAGTTCATCTCTTGTATTCAATCTTTGTCTCAAAACCTCAGATTGGTACCTGTGGGTTGCTAGTAGTGTTGATTACATCTTGTAGTTGATGCTAGTTGGTTTATTTGGTGGAAGATTATATGTTCAGATCTATTATGCTATTCAATACCTCTCTGATCTTGGACATGAATATGATTTGTGAGGAGTTACTTTTGTTCTTGAGGACATGGAAGAAGTCTTGTCATAAGTAATCATGTGAATTTGGTATTCGTTCGATATTTTGATGATATGTATGTTGTTGATTCCCTTAGTAGTGTCGTGTGAACGTCGACTACATGACACTTCACCATCTTTGGACCTAAGGGAATGCATTGTGGAGTAGTAATTAGATGATGGGTTGCTAGAGTGACAGAAGCTTAAACCCTAGTTTATGCGCTATTCCGTAAGGGGCTGATTTGGATCCATATGTTTAATGCTATGGTTAGAGTTATCTTAATTCTTCTTTCGTAGTTGCGGATGCTTGCGAGAGGGGGTAATCATAAGAGGGAGGCTTGTTCAAGTAAGAACAGCACCCAAGCACCGGTCCACCCACATATCAAATTATCAAAGTAGCGAACGCGAATCAAACAAACATGATGAAAGTGACTAGATGAAATTCCCATGTGTCCTCGAGAACGCTTTACTTACTATAAGAAATCGTTTCGGCTTGTCCTTTGCTACAAAAAGGATTGGGCCAACTTGCTGCACTCTTTGTTACTATTGCTACTTGTCACTTGTTACAAATTATCTTGCTATCAAACTACTCGTTACCGATAATTTTAGTGCTTGCAGAAAACACCTTGCTGAAAACCGCTTGTCAGTTCCTTCTGCTCCTCGTTAAGTTCGAAACTCTTACTTATCGAAAGGACTACGATTGATCCCCTATACTTGTGGGTCATCAGCCACCGCCGTCCCCGCATCCCCGGAGCGTGTCCTGGAGCTCCGTGGAGCTCGTCCTCATCGACCCCGCGCGCCCGTCTAACCGAAGCTGCCCCAAATCGACGCCATCGGCCCCGTCTTCAACCTCGGTCGCTGATACGTCTCCAACGTATCTATAATTTTTTATTGTTCCATGCTTTTATAATATCAATCTTGGATATTTTTACAATCATTTACAGCAATTTTATATCATTTTTGGAGACTAACCTATTAACCTAGTGCCCAGTGCCAGTTGCTATTTTCTGCCCTGTTTTTGTTTTACAGAAAATCAATACCAAACGAAGTCCAAATGCAACCAAAAATTTTGGAGATTTTTTATTGGTCAAGATAAACATTGGAAGCTTTGGGAGAGGGCCAGAAGAAGAAGAGGTGGGCCACGAGGCACCAAGGCGCGCCCCAGGGGGGTGGCACGCCCTGGTACCTCGTGGGCCCACCCCAGCACCGTTTGACCTAATTCCAGCACTATAAATTCCCAAAAAATCAGAAACCCTCAGGGGGGGTCCACGAAATACTTTTACGCTGCCGCAAGCTTCTGTTCCAGAGAGATCCCATCTGGGGTCCTTCTCCGGTAATCTGCCGGAGGGGGAATCGATCACTGAGGGGCTCTACATCAACCTTGCTGCCTCTCCGATGATGCGTGAGTAGTTTACCACAGACCTTCGGGTCCATAGTTAGTAGCTAGATGGCTTCTTCTCTCTTTTTGATCTTCAATACAATGTTCTCCTTGATGTTCTTGGAGATCTATCCGATGTAATCTCTTTTTGCGGTGTGTTTGTTGGGATCCGATGAATTGTGACTTTATGATCAGATTATCCATGAAATTATTTGAGTCTTTGCTGCACTCTTTTAGGCATGATTATTATAGCCTCGTATTTCTTCTCCGATCTATTGATTTGGTTTGGCCAACTAAGTTGATTTATCTTGCCATGGGAAGAGGTGCTTTGTAGTGGGTTCGATCTTGCGGTGCTCAATCCCAGTGACAGAAAGGGACATGGCACGTATGTATCATTGCTACTAAGGGTAACAAGATGGGATCTATTCATTGGATTTATTAATTCGTGAGTTTGTCTTGTCTACATCATGTCATCGTTCTTAAGGCATTACTCCGTTCTTATGGACTTAATACACTAGATGCATGCTGGATAGCGGTCGATGTGTGGAGTAATAGTAGTAGATGCAGGCAGGAGTCGGTCTACTAATCTTGGACGTGATGCCTATATACATGATCATTGCCTTGGATATCATCATGATTATTTGCTTTTCTATCAATTGCCCAACAGTAATTTGTCTACCCACTGTATGCTATTTTCTCGAGAGAAGCCTCTAGTGAAACCTATGGCCCCCCGGGTCTATCTATCTCATATTATTAAAACCCTAAAAATATTGCTGCCATTTCTTTTTATTTATTTTATTTTGTATTTTTGTTTCAATCTATCAATCTATCAAATACAATTTAATCTTGCAATCTTACCGCCAAGGGATTGACAACCCCTTGTTTGCGTTGGGTGTAAGGATTTGTTGTTTGTGTGCAGGTACTGCTAACGAGGTGTTGTGTGATTCTCCTACCTTGGTTTCATAACTGAGGGAAATACTTATCTCTACTGTGCTGCATCATCCCTTACCAACGCAAGCTACAAGTAGCAGGAAGAATTTCTGCCGCCGTTGCCGGGGAGACATCATCAACATTTATCAAGTACCTTTGCACAAACTCTCATCTCCTTGCAGTTACTTTATTTTCCATTTGCCTCTCGTTTTCATCTCCCCCACTTCTAAAACGTTTTTACAAAAATACAAAAATATTTTCCGTTTGCCTTTTTGCCTTTTTCTCGTTTGCTTGTTTGCTTGCTTGTTATCTTGTTTGCGTAGTCACGATGTCTCAAGAAAATATCTAATTGTGTGATTTTTCCAATACTAATAATAATGATTTTATTAGTACTCCGATTGCTCCTCCCGCCGCTAGTGCGGAGACTTGTGATATTAATGCCGCTTTGCTAAATCTTGTTATGAAAGATCAATTTTCCGGTAGTCCTAATGTAGATGCCCCATCCCATCTTAATACTTTCGTAGAATTGTGTGACATGCAAAAGAAAAAAGATGTGGATAATGATATTGTGAAATTAAAATTATTCCCGTTCTCATTGCGGGATCGTGCTAAAATTTCATTTTCATCTTTACCACGAAATAGTATCGATTCTTGGGATAGGTGTAAAGATGCTTTTATTACTAAGTATTTTCCTCCCGCGAAAATTATTTCTCTAAGAAATCAAATTATGAATTTTAAGCAACTTCATCATGAACATGTTGCCCAATCTTGGGAGAGGATGAAATTAATGATAAGAAATTGCCCTACTCATGGTTTAAATTTATGGATGATCATACAAATTTTTTATGCGGGATTGAATTTTGTTTCTAGAAATCTTTTAGATTCCGCCGCGGGTGGTACGTTTATGGAAATTACTTTGGGTGAAGCTACTAAATTGCTTGATAATATTATAGCAAATTATTCACAATGGCATACTGAAAGAACTCCTACTAGTAAAAAGGTGAATTCTGTTGAAGAAATTATTACTTTGAGTGATAAAGTTGATGCGCTTATGAAATTGGTTGCTCGTAAAAATGCTCCTATTGATCCTAATGATGTGCCTTTGTCAACTTTGATTGAGCAAAATAATGATCTCGTAGATGTGAATTTTGTCTCGCAAAACAATTTTAATAGTAATGCTTATAGAGGTAATTTCAATGCTAGACCGTTTCCTGGAAATTCCTCTAATAATTATGGAAATCCTTATGGTAATTCCTATAATAATAATAGGATACCTTCTGATCTTGAAAGTAATATTAAAGAATTTATTAATGCTCAAAAAGTTTTCAACACTACGATAGAAGAAAAATTGAGTAAAATTGATGATATGTCTAGGAGCATTGATAGAATTATTCATGACGTGGAAAATCTTAAGACTAGAATTTTGCCACCTAAAATTGATATTAGTGAATCAATCAAAGCTTTATATGTCTCCATGGATGAGAGTAAGAAAAGAACTGCCATGCTAAGAGCTAAACGAGAATTTTTAGAAAAAGCGATTCCTCCCGGTTTCTATCGTAGTAATGATGAGGATATTAAAATGATTGGTGTTTCATCTATTGATTCTTTGTTTAGCAATATTAAACTTGATGAAAAATGGACTGAAGAAGAGTCAACTTTAGTTAAAGAGCGTCCCCATAATTCGGAGGGTGAAAATCTTGATAAGAAAATTACTAAAAGTGGGTTTGGAGAGGTAAAAACTTTAAGTAGCGATGTGCCCACTCTCTTGGATTACAAAGATTTTAATTATGATAATTGTTCTTTTATTGAGTGCATCTCTTTGTTACAATCCATGTTAAATTCACCCAACGCTTATGAGCAAAACAAAGCTTTTACTAAACACATCGTAGAAGCAATGATGAAAGCGTTAGAAGAAAAGCTTGAACTAGAAGTTTCAATTCCTAGAAAATTATATGATGAATGGGAACCCACCATTAAAGTTAAAATTAAAAATTATGAGTGCAATGCCTTATGTGATTTGGGTGCTAGCGTTTCCGCAATTCCAAAATCTCTATGTGATGTGCTAGGTTTTACCAATATAGATGAATGCTCCCTTAATTTGCATCTTGCGGATTCTACTATTAAAAAGCCTTTGGGTAGAATTAATGATGTGCTTATTCTTGCAAATAGAAATGATGTGCCCATTGATTTTATTGTTCTTGATATTGAATGCAATTCTTCTTGCCCCATAATACTTGGTAGACCGTTCTTACGAACTATAGGTGTCGTTATTGATATGAAAGAAGGGAATATTAAATTTCAATTTCCATTAAAAAAGGGTATGGAGCATTTCCCTAGGAAAAGAATTAAAGCACCATATGAATCAATTATGAGGGCCACTTATGGAATCAACTTGAAAGATGACAACACTTGAGATTATGCATTATGCCTAGCTAGGGGCATAAAATAATAGCGCTTGTTGCGAGGCAACCCAATGAATAAAATAATTTTTTGTTATAAGTTTCTGTTATGGTGTGTTTTTGCTGTTATACTACTGGTATGATAGTGTTTTTGTGTTTTTAATTAGTGTTTGTGCCAAGTAAAGCCTTTAGGATGATTTGGAAGATAGTATAATTGATGCTGTTTGAAAACAGAAAGTTTTGCGTCCAGTGCTGGAACTTTTTTTTTTCACTGTAACATTGGAACCTTCTGAATTTTTTACACAGTATTGGTATATGAATTGTCCACGTTGCCCTAATTTTTCGAAAAATTTAGAGTTACATAAGTATGACCATAATTCAGATCTCTACAGACTGTTCTGTTTTTGACAGATTCTGTTTTTGATGCACTACTTGCTTGTTTTGATGAATCTATGGATTGTATCGGGGGGAATAAGCCATGGTGAAGTTAGAGTATAGTAGGTATAATGCAAAAATAAAATATTAATGGGATTGCAACAGTACTTATGGTAGTGATTTGTTTTGTTATACTAACGGATCTCACGAAGGTTTTGTTGAGTTTTGTGTGATTGAAGTTTTCAAGTTTTGGGTGAGGTCACGATGGATGAAGGAATAAGGAGTAGCAAAAGCCTAAGCTTGGGGATGCCCGAGGCACCCCAAGGTAATATTCAAGGAAGACTCAAGCGTCTAAGCTTGGGGATCCCCGGAAGGCATCCCCTCTTTATTGTACCAACCATCTCTAATTTTACTAGGAGCTATATTTTTATTCGTCACATGATATGTGTTTTGCTTGGTGCGTCTTGTATGATATGAGTCTTTGCTTTGTTTGCTTTTTAGTTTGTCACAATCATCTTTGCTGCACACACCTATCTTGAGAGAGCCACACGTTATCATCATAATTTGTAGAATACTCTATGTGCTTCACTTAAATTTTTTGAGCTAGGCAGTTGCTCTAGTGCTTCACTTAAATCTTTTTGAGCACAGTGGTGATTAAAATTTTGAAGAAACGAACTCTCATGCTTCACTTATATTATTTTGAGAGTTGATTGAAATTTTGAAGAAATGAATTCTCATGCTTCACTTATATCATTTTGAGAATTGACAAGATTAAAAATTTGAAGAACTGAATTCTCATGCTTCACTTATATTATTTTGAGAATTGATAAGATTGAAATTTTGAAGAAATATTTGCACTCTCATGCTTCACTTAAATCTTTTTAAGAGATGATGCTAGTAACGGTAATTTGCACAAGTTATGAATTTGGTCCCAAAGTGATGAATATTCAAGAGGGATATAGATAAAAACTTTCATATAGATCATTTGATATGATGAGTGTGATTCCTTGCAATAGTTTTGCGATATGGAAATGATGATATGTGATGCCATGTTAGTGAGTAATTGTGCTTAAGTAAGAATATTAGTGTTAAGGTTTGTGATTCCCTATGCATGCACGTTAAGTCAATAGTTATGCAATGAAATTATATCCTACTTATGGTGCATTATTCGGTGTTAGTTATGTTCAATGCATGTTTATGACCGTTTTCGTTTTTTGGTTGGTTGCTTCTCAATCTTTTGCTAGACTTCATTTGTACTAAGCGGAAATACTGCTTGTGCATCCAAAATCCTTAAACCCAGTTTTGCCTTATGAGTCCACTATATCTACCTATATGCGTTATTTCAATGCCGTCCCAAGTAAATTTGCGTGTGCCAACTCTAGATTTCAAAATATTTTTTTCTGTTTTGTGTGCCCGTACCGCTCATGAGGCGGAAGGGGGTAGCCAATATCTTCCATGCTAGGTGGGTTATTCTCACGATGAGTGTTTATTCACTTGTCATTGCACGAGAGTGTGGCGGTAATAGGGATGCCCAGTCCCGAAATGTGAAATGAAATGAAATGAAAAATCTTATATGATCACAATAATAAATTCCTTGGAAAGTGATGGTATGGAGGGCACCCGTGGATACGGCTAGCCATGGATTGTGAAAGAATTGGTGGAAATGAATAAACTTTATTTTCTGTTTGGGAACCGCCTATAATGTATGTAGCATGGAAGATATTGGGAATTCTCGTTCGTTTTCGTTGACTGGAAAAGCATGCCTCTCAAAATATTTTTATCTCTCTAATTTAAGCTTTGATCTCTGGCACATTTGACAAATCTCTGCTTCCCTCTGCGAAGGGCCTATCTATTTACTTTTATGCAAAAAAAAATTCTTGAATCTCCTTCTTCTCTTACAAAAGCACCAACTAGAGAACACTATTGTCATACTTGTGCATTGGATGTAGCTAATATTCGAGTGTGTTTCATGAATGGATCAATGATTGAGCATAATGGGCTAGGGATAACTTTCTTTAGCATTGATATTTTGAAAGACATGGTTGCTTGTTAGTATGCTTGAGTATCTATGTTTTCATGTCAAATTATAGACTATTGCTTTGAATCATACAACTCCAATGTCCATGCTACAAAAGAAAAGAATATGTGATGAATATGTTAGGCAGCATTCCACATCAAAAATTCTGCTTTTATCATTTACCTACTCGAGGACGAGCAGGAATTAAGCTTGGGGATGCTGATACGTCTCCGCAAGCTTCTGTTCCAGAGAGATCCCATCTGGGGTCCTTCTTCTGTAATCTGTCGGAGGGGGAATCGATCACGGAGGGGCTCTACATCAACCCTGCTGCCTCTCCGATGATGCGTGGGTAGTTTACCACAGACCTTCGGGTCCATAGTTAGTAGCTAGATGGCTTGTTCTCTCTTTTTGATCTTCAATACAATGTTCTCCTTGATGTTCTTGGAGATCTATCCGATGTAATCTCTTTTTGCGGTGTGTTTGTTGGGATCCGATGAATTGTGAGTTTATGATCAGATTATCCACGAAATTATTTGAGTCTTTGCTGCACTCTTTTATGCATGATTATTATAGCCTCGTATTTCTTCTCTGATCTATTGATTTGGTTTGGCCAACTAAGTTGATTTATCTTGCCATGGGAAGAGGTGCTTTGTAGTGGGTTCGATCTTGCGGTGCTCAATCCCAGTGACAGAAAGGGACATGACACGTATGTATCGTTGCTACAAAGGGTAACAAGATGGGATCTATTCATTGGGTTTATTAATTCGTGAGTTTGTCTTCTCTACATCATGTCATCGTTCTTAAGGCATTACTCCGTTCTTATGGACTTAATACACTAGATGCATGCTGGACAGCGGTCGATGTGTGGAGTAATAGTAGTAGATGCAGGCAGGAGTCGGTCTACTAATCTTGGACGTGATGCCTATATACATGATCATTGCCTTGGATATCGTCATGATTATTTGCTTTTCTATCAATTGCCCAACAGTAATTTGTCTACCCACCGTATGCTATTTTCTCGAGAGAAGCCTCTAGTGAAACCTATGGCCCCCGGGTCTATCTATCTCATATTACTAAAACCCTAAAAATATTGCTGCCATTTCTTTTTATTTATTTTATTTTGTATTTTTTATTTCAATCTATCAATCTATCAAATACAATTTAATCTTGCAATCTTACCGCCAAGGGATTGACAACCCCTTGTTTGCGTTGGGTGCAAGGATTTGTTGTTTGTGTGCAGGTACTGCTAACGAGGTGTTGTGTGATTCTCCTACCTTGGTTGCATAACTGAGGGAAATACTTATCTCTACTGTGTTGTATCATCCCTTCCTCTTCGGGGAAATACCAACGCAAGCTACAAGTAGCAGTCGCCGCCACTGCCCACCTGCGATTCGTGCCGCCCCGAGCTTCTCCGGCTTCCCCGAGACCTCCCTCGAGCTCCGCGGTGAGCACCACGCTGAACCCCCTCTCTTTTACCTCGCGCCCGAGCCCCATTTTACCACTGCCATTGCCGGAGCTCCGCCGCCGCGTTTGAGCTCCCTGCCGTCCTTCTAGTGCCCCTCGTGCTCGTCCGAGCACGCCGTCGTGCTAGTGGTGCTGCGTAGGTGCTGCTGGCGTGCTTACTTTGTCGAATGCGCGACCGTGGCGTCGAAACCGATGAGGCCCGAACTCCGGCGCCGCCTCTGCTCGTCGCCGGCGTCGTCTCGGTCGTCCCCGGCACCAACCGTTGGCACCATCGTGTGCGCGACGTCGAGCCACACCCGTAGAGCCTTCCCGCGTGCCGAACCATGGCCGGTAGCCGTTTTCCGGCGAGCACCCGAGCGCGCCGCCGCGCGATTTGGTCGCCGGAGCCGCTCCGGTCGCCGGCGATGACGTGGACCGACAGGTGGAACCCCGCTGAGTCACTGCCACTGGGTCCCGTGGCCCAGTTGACCCGGTCAACCTTGCTGACTGAGCATCCCCAGCCGCTGATGTGTGGGACCCCCTGGGCCCAGTTGACCAGTCAACGGTCACAGTTGACTGCTGACTGGGCAGTCAACTGGGACCCACCTGGCAGCCTAATAAGCACTTTGCTGGGTACACTTCTGTGTACCCGTAGCAATTTAGCTATTTAATTTTCGAATTTAAATTAATTCTAGAAAATCCAGAAAATACTTAAAACTTTGAAAAATCATATAAAATAAACCGTAACTCGGATGAAAATAATTTATATATGAAAAATGATCAGAAAAATATTACAAATCTGAATATGTGATCAAAATGCTTGACCATCACTCCTAACTAGATGAACATGGAACCTTCCCCTCCGGATCAAATTATCGATAAGCATCTGGAGCTAGGAAAATATTTCCGGATATTTTCCCGCTCCGTTTAAAATACCTAGCACTGCATTAGGACACCCCTAGCATAACCTACCGGCATGTCATGCACCTGTGTTACATCTGTGTGCTTTATATTTACTGTTTCTTCCCCCTCTTCTCTCCGGTAGACCCCGAGACCGACGCTGCCCCTGTGATCGACTACGTCACCGACGACCCTTCTTCCTTTTCAGCAGAGCTTCCAGGCAAGCAAAACCCCCTTGATCATTCCTATATCGCCCATTCTTTCTCTCCCATGCTTGCATTAGATTTTGCTACTGTAATCGATTGCTCCTATTCTGAGGCATAGCCTGTTTTTGTAACTGCTGTTGATACCTTACCTGCTATCCTAAATGCATAGTATAGGGTGGTTAGTAATCCATCAGTGGCCCCACACCCTTGTCCGTGTTGCCCTACTTTGCTACCGGATGACTCGATCAGTGTACACAGCACCGCACACCCCCTTAGTTGTACGACTCTGCAGAGCTACTATCGAGTGCCAAGGGTGATACCTCCTACCTCACCCCTGATGATATCTCTGTAGCAAAGCTAGTCGGTTGTGGGTTACCGAGGGTGATTCCTCTTTCACCACCTCCGATGATGCCTCAGTCGTGCAACCCCTCAAGTGTGAACCCATCGAGGGTGATTCCTCCAAGTTCACCTTGACGGTTACATCGAGTGGGAATCCATCGAGGGTGATTCCTCGGATTCCCCACGATGTTATGGACACACGGGTACTTTGACCTTCAAATCAGTCCTTCGGGAAGTCGGGTTGACCATGAGGGCACCCGCGAGACATTATTGTGGCAGAACGACAGGACAGGTGGAGACCACCTAGGAGAGAGGTGGGCCTGGTTCCTGGTCGTTGGTCCGCGGGTTACCAAGTCGGTGCGGCAGGGTGTCGGAGGTGAGCCTTGAGCCCTGTTCGTGTCCGCGAGATGCTAACAACACGCTTAACGGATTTGGGTATTTGATCAGAGTTGGTCACTGGCCTATACGCACTACCACCACGCGGGATAATGGTTTAATGGGGCCCTCGGCGCCGTATGTATCAGCCGAAAGCTCTGTCAGACGTCCAGTTCAGCATTGCGGCACGACTGATAGCAGATACCCACAGGCACAATGTGGTGAGGCTGGCCCTGCTCGCAACGACCCGGAGTGCAAAGGGCGATGGGCCCAAGACCCCTGAGCACTTAGAATCTAGGCCGGCGGGGACCTCTCTGCTGAGCCTAGGTAGGACTACGTCGTGTCGATCAGCCGAGGCCGGGCATGACCGAGAAAAGTGTGTACGGCCAGAGTTAATCGAGCGTGTTGGGTAACAGTAGTGCACCCCTGCAGGGAAGATTATCTATTCGAATAGCCGTGTCCACGGTAACAGGACGCTCAGTGTTGTATCCCGATCTACTACAACTAGAACTGGATACTTATGTACTTAATAAAATGTTAGCTCCAGGATTGCTTTCTCGCATGGAGTCGAGGAAGGATCTCTGGGCATTGCTACTATATACTTACCATTATATGTTATGATACTAATCTGCACTCTTCTAATGCTGCAAGACGCTGAAGATGCTAGTCTTCGATAGGCTAGGCTTTCTATCTATTCTGGCATTTCTGCAGTCTAGCCCATAGATACAGCACCTTCTTTGATATCGATGCATACTTAGAATAGCTCTGATGTAAGTCTTGCGAGTACTTTGGATGAGTACTCACGGTTGCTTTGCTACCTCTTTTCCCCATACCCGATTGCTGCAATCAGATGACGGAGCCCTGGAGCCAGCTGATCCCGTCGACGACTACTACTACCCCGACGGAGCCTACTATTACGTGGAGACCGACGACCAGGAGTAGTTTAGGAGGCTCCCAGGCAGGAGGCCTGCGCCTTTTCGATCTATATGTCATTGTTTTGCTCAGCCTTCTTATGGCGACCTTGTCTACTTATGTGTGTACTCAGATGCTGATGCTTCCGCTGACTCTTGTGTAACTCGAGCTTATGTATTCGAGCCCTCGAGGCCCCTGGCTTGTAATATAAAGCTTGTATTATTTTATTTTGTGTCTAGAGTTGTGTTGTGATATCTTCCCGTGAGTCCCTGGGCTTGATCGTGCACATTTGCGTGTATGATTAGTGCACGGTCGGGCCGGGGGCGTCACATCACACTTGCTGAACTTGGCATAAAGTTGGTGTTCTCTGAGCTTCTCCAGAACTAAGCGTAGATGTTCGGCATGTTCCTCCTCATTCTTGGAGTAAACGAATATATCATCAATGAATACCACAACAAACTTATTCAAGAACTCCATGAATACCTTGTTCATCATACTCATAACATAGGCAGGGGCATTAGTCAAACCAAAGGACATGACTATATACTCATAAAGCCCATACCTCGTGGTAAAAGCTGTCTTGGGTATATCCTTCTCACGGATCTTCAACTGGTGATAACCCGATCGAAGATCGATCTTGGAGAAAACACTTGCTCCCTCTAGCTTGTCAAACAAGTCATTGATCATTGGTAGAGGATACTTGATCATGATGGTCACCTCGTTCAAAGAGCGGTAATCCACACACATCCTCAAGGTTCCATCCTTCTTCTTCACTAAGAGTACTGGGGCTCCCCAAGGTGATGAACTTGGGCGAATATACCCTTTTTCTAGCAACTCCTTAATCTGTTTCTTGACTTCTTCCAAATCATTAGCAGGCATCTGATATGGCCTCTTGGAGATAGGTCATGTGCCTGGCAGCAGCTCAATCAAAAACTCAATCTCCCGATCTGGTGGCATACCTGGTAAATCCTCTGGAAATACATCGGGATAATCCTTCACCACTGGTACTTCCTCCTGGAAAACTCCCGTAAGAGTTTTCACCTGAGTCCTCCTAGGTTTAAACCTGGACACATACTTGATCCTTTTTCCCGCTGGGGTGGTGAGAAAAATCGACCTACTGGCGCAATCAATACTTCCCTCATACTTGGACAACCAATCCATGCCTAAGATTACATCCAATCCTTGTGATTCAAGTATGATCAGATCTGTGGGGAAGACATGTCCCCCTATATTCAGAGGTAACTAAAAACATCCCTGACTAACCATAGACTCTGCTACCGGGGAACTCACTAGGATGGGTGACTTAAGAGCTACGGCAGGCAAGTTATGCTTATCCACAAATCTCCTTGATATGAATGAATGCGATGCACCAGTGTCAAAAAGAATGAGTGCTGGAAATGAATTAACCAAGAACTTACCAATCACTGCATCAGGCTGCTCATAGACTTCTTCCACATTGACATGATTCACATGCCCCTTAGTGAAAGGATTGGGCTTCTTGCCTCCAGAACTCCCATTGCCATTTCCATTCTGCAGCTCGGGACAATCGTTGGAGTAGTGAACTGTCTTCTTGCACTTGAAGCAGGTGATGTGACTTAGATCCTTCCTCACTGGGGTAGCAGGGCTGGAACGCTGGTGATTGCCGTTTCCTCCATTCCCATTGCCATTCTTGTGGCCATTGTGGTTGTGTCCATTGCCTCCATGCTGGAAATGACCACCATGGTTATGATGGTTGTGCCCTCCAAACTTACTGGATCCTGAACCAGCATATCCCGGGTGCGGGGTGTATCGAGGCTTCTGTTGAGCTCCAGACTGAAACTTGCCCTGACCATATTTCCTCTTGCGGCTCTCTATCTGTTGATGCTTGCCCTCGAGAATTATAGCCTTGTCAACCAACTCTTGATAGTTATCAAAAGTCGCTACCATCAACTGAACTCACAGCTCGTCATTCAGCCCCTCTAGAAATTTTTCTCCTGCTTGATCGGCTGCATCTGTGGCCACGTCTCCTGGAGCATAGCGCGCCAACTTGCTGAACTCATCAACATACTCTCCCACTGAACGGTTCCCCTGGCGTAAGTTGCGGAATTCCCTCTTCTTGAGAGTCATAGCTCCAGCTGAAACATGAGCAGTGCGGAACGCCTGCTGGAACTGAGTCCACGTCACACTCTCCATGGAGTACGTGGTGGTGTAGTTCTCCCACCATGAAGCTGCCGGTCCATCCAGCTGGTGAGCGGCAAACCTCACCTTCTCTGCATCACTGCATCCTGCTGTGGTGAGCTCCCTCCCTATCTTGTGAAGCCAGTCATCTGCGACGATCGGCTCCGTGCTGCTTGAGAACACTGGTGGGTTCAACCTCAGAAAATGGGTAAGACTATCAACTGGGGGTGGCGGCGGTGGGTTGTTGTTGTTGTTGTTCTGGTTCTGGTTCTGGATAAACATCTGCATAAGAGCATTCTGGTTCTGAATCAACTGAGTGAGTTCCGGTGGAAAGTTGGATCCCGGGTCACATCTCGGAGGCATCTGATGGGTTTAGAGTGGATGAGAAATTAGAATAGAGCAAGGGCCTAGTGAGGAAAATCACACTACCCATATGCAAATGATAGCAATAAAACTTCAAATCACACCAATTCAATTTCAATCAAAGAGGTTCACACAAATCATCAACCTAAGATAAGCCATGTCACAAGATTTGACATGGTCTCACAAATGAATAAAACTAATCGAATAATGAAATCGAATTCCTAAACTCTCATGGTGGACTAAAATCTAACTCTCATCGGATGAAGACAACTCAATCATGTTGATGTCGGCTCCTGCTGCATCGCTCTCTGTGTCGTCATCTCCAAGCTCGTCATCCCGGTCCTTGTCCTGGCTGACGTAAACACCATAGGAGTGATCCTTCTGAATGTTTTCCCCTTGATCCAGCTTCTCCTCGGCCTCCTCAAGCAGAAGCTTCAGGTCGTCGTACTTGTCTTGCAGCACATCGATCTCCTCCTCGTGTTCGGTGCGGGCGTCCTGGAGCTCCTCCTCAAGCCCTGCCTTGCGGGTCATGAGATTCTTGGTGACGATCAAAATGTGATTCATCTCTACCTTCATCCTGCGAATGTGCTCCTCCAAGTCCTGGATATGGGATGCTATCGTCTCGTCCTCCAGAGTACGCACCACTTCCCCATCCGAGTCGCGGCGCCCATACATGACAAAGCAGGTTTTCTTGAGTTCCTCGTCGTACTCCTCCCGAATGCGTCCAAGAGCAATATGAGCAGCAATGCCCTTGCCCAAGCCCCATGATGCAACATCCAGATAGAAGTCAATGGGCTCGGTGGGGACTCCGACGGTGCGTCCGGGGATATGGACATCAATCCTCCAGCGTGTCTCCTCGGGCAAGGTGGCCGTGAAAGTCCCAATGAGTGTAGGCATCGTGATCCTCAGGTGCTTCACGATCTTCATCAGCTGCCGTCCAAAGGGCATGGTCTCATCGGGCTGCTCAAACTCGACAATGGCGGTCGACATCTACATTTTGAAAGAGAGGAGAAATTAGTAATGAAGTAGAGAGAAGTACGAGACCAACAGATATATAGGGAAATCTTAAAATATAATTTTCATCCTATGGCTTTTCCATTTTTTAGGGGTCGCGTCCTACAGTCAACGTGTGCTCTGATACCATCTTGTAGCGACCCGACCCAAAAAGGATCGAAGTCTCTGTGCTTATCGTGCTAGTCCCTGGGTCGACTTGCTAGCACACACAGTACTCGATGAAATAACAGAAATAACACACATCTTTATTACATCGATAGTCCAGGAGTAATACAATTATTACAAAGATATGGCTTAAAGCCAATAAACAAATACTGTGGAAGCAAAGAAGTAAATGAGTCCATCAACTACACGAGCAAAGCTGAGTGTAGAACATCGACCTATCGCACCTTAATCCTTGTCGGATATATCTGCAACATGATAGGTTGCAGCCATGTAGGTCAGTACATGGAATGTACTGGCAAGTCACATCACAAGCGTATAATGAACCTATTTGTACATGCAATTTGGCTGGTGGAAAGATCTAAGTTTAACTTTGCATAAAGCTGATTTTTCCCTATTATAAAATAAATTATTCTACCACTACAAAAATAGCATAAGATTGAGATGGTACCCCCAACTCAATCCATTCCCAAAGTTTATTTAAACCCAACTGATTAAATTAAGGGTGATGAGATCTCCCGGCATTTCCACTACTAAAAGCTCAAATTGTCCGTAACCGAGGACACGGCTAATCGATTAGATTTGACACTCTGCAGAGGTTTGCACACTTTTCCCCACAAGACTCGACCACCACCTTGATCGGAAGATCGAGACATAGTCTTTCGAAAGTATTCCCTCTTAACCCACGGATAGGCCGGTACACCTACACATTCTACATCTGCTAGCCTATCCCGGAAGAGGTCACACTAACTACTCAACTAAGCCAGAGCCCATATTGGCTTGTGGCTGCACACGTAAGCTTCTAGACATGAAAACACGTTTGATCCCTTTGATCCTGAGCAGACAGACCACTAGTGTGCACTCCCATGGATTTCCCATGAATGCTCCCACTGTACTTCGCCACCATTCAAGCCAATTCCGCCCAGGTAGTTCATTTAAAAGTCTTGGTCCTGATTACTACTTTGTCACTCACGTCTCACCATGAACACTCCCCAATCCACGTATACATTAGCGAGGCAATATAATAATACACGGTGGTGACAAATGTTGTATAGTTCAGAACTACCTCAAATGAACTACTAGGTATAAGCATAGCCATCCAGCATAAATTCCTACCATGCAATTCCTACCGCAAAGGACTAAGTGCATAATAAAAACATAGGAAGATAAAAGTATGGTCAAATGTGAACTTGCCTTGGTACTGGTGGTTCAACTCTAGAGAATGATAATAATCTGCCTCGCACTCCGGACAATCTATCGCCAAAATAAATAAACGCACATAAGCAATCATTTCAGAGAACCAAAAGAATACGCACAGCAAAAAGACTCAGAAAATCCAAATGAACATACAACACACTTAACTATCACAAAAAAATTCTAAGTGCAAAAACAACATGTGACATGGGGTTCAAAAGTTGTGATGTGAACTAAAGTATATACATGGCATAGGGGTAAAATTTACTCATGGACAGATCCTAATTGTGTGAAAATACCGTGACAAAGTTCAAGTCTTAGGATTTGGCTAGGGTGACACAGTGCAAAAAAAATTAATTCAAACGGAGCTACGGTTTAGAAGATATGGCCAAATAGAGTTTGAATTCAAATCTGAATAAATTCAACTTTGAAATTAGCAAAGGTTTGCAAAGATGGGTTCACTGGATAGATCTATTCGATATGAAGAATTTCCGCTGGTTTCATCTAATTTGGATCTACAGTTAAAAAATTGTGGCTATACAAAGTTTAGGGACTAATCAGCTAAATTCAGGGACTAATCAGTGAAGAAAATAAATGCGAATAGACCCTTGGCCACATGGCGGATTCCTACTGGCTGAAAAGTGTCTACTGCGTAGCTAAAACGGCGGACGGCCGGCGATTAACAGAAACTCTACGCGGCGGCTAAACTAAAAGAAAACCGACGTTCGGTTTAAATAAAACCGCACGATTTAATAAAAATCGTGGTTAACCGTACCGGTTCGATCTAAAAGAAAAAAAACACCTACTCTAAAATGAACGAGGGGACGGGCGGTGGCTCACAGTGGCAAAGGCGTCGGCGACGGCAGGTGACTCGGCGTCGGCGGGGCGGCGGCTGCGGCGGTCCTCGGCGGCGGGGAAGTAGACGGCGAGGTCGAGCACGACGCGGGCGCTCGGGTGGTGGTGGCGCCGGTCGTCGGAGGCGTCTGGACGGAGCGGAGCGAAGACGACGGCACTCCGGTGAACTGCGCGAACTCCGACGGCTCGGGGTCGAACGTGCGGATGCTCCGGCGAGACCTAGGGGCCAAAAGCATGTCAGTGAGATGCGCATGGGCACGGGCAGAAGATTTGACGAAGAAATGGAGGCCGGGGTGGCTCACTGGCGACGGAATGCTCCGGCGGAGTCGGCTCGGCCGGCGAGATCCAATCGACGAGGGCGGCGGCTATGAGCGGCGTGGGCGAAGCAAGACGGCAAAGTGAGAAGAGGGGGTCTCGGGGTTTATATAGGCGAGGAGAGGGGGGCGGGGCTGCGGGATAAGCCTCATCCCAAGAGGGCTTCGCCGGCGGTTGTCGGCGGGCGCGGCGCAGTGCTTATCCCGCGGGTTGCAGGAGGTTAGGGACGACCTGAGGCTGGGCCCCACTAGTCAGTGGCGGCGGCGGGAGGCGAGCAAGGGCGGGCGGCCGACGCGAAAGAGCTTCAGGCGCGGGGCTGCCTTGGGCCAAAAGCGTAGCTGGGCCGGCGGCTGGCGTTGTGTGCGTGCGTGTTTTTTTTAACAGAGAACAATTTGTGGCCCTAATCAAATTCAAATGAATTTCTAAAAAATACCACAAAAACTCCTAAAATCACTAATGATAATATAGAGCATAATGAACATCAAATCTAGCACAGGAAATTTTGAAAATATTTTCCTAATACAATTAATGCACTTTTTGCCAATAAAATAAACTCCAAAAACTCCAAATAATATTCTAATACTTTTTTCAGCTCTGTAATATTTGAGGAAGTCATTTTATCCTCTCTCTTTTATTTTTCTTGAGTGGAAAAGAATATTTGAATATTTCAGAAAACTCCAAAAATGCAATAAAACATGAGATGCAAATGATGATTCTATTAACATCCAAATTTAATAAAATTGAGATGTTACATATTTAAAATATTTCCAAATTTTATAAAAATATTCACGAAAATTTATTTAGGATTTCAAAAAATAAGAAAAATAAAAGGAAAAAAAGCAGAAAAAAAAAATCAGAAGAAAAACCAAAAAATACAACTTATACACAGACAAAACAAGGTCTGCGGCCGCGCCAGACAACAGAAAAACAACGCAGGCGGGCACCTGTGCGCACCATAATATGGTTTCATTGACCCGTGCCACTGCCTTGAGAAAAAGATGCAGCCCAATCCATAAAATACATAACAAACTAGCGGGCCATGAAAAAGAGAAGCAAACATGGACAGTTCCACACAAAACACAGCGACAACCATCACAAACACAGGAGCGACGACCCACCACGAGCGTAGGTAGGCGCTGTCCTTCCGCACGAATCTTGCAGAAGATTGATCGTGTGGTAGGAAATTTAGATGCGACATACTTTTTTTTTCTTGAATACGCACGAGCATACGTATCATTCATTAGAGAAGGTGGGAGAGACTCCCAAAGTGTACAAGGTTACAAATATTTACAATTAGGCTTTGCCCAACTCCACCCCGAGCTCTCTAGCTAACTACTCGCGATCGCTCCACGCTGGGTCCTCTCCCTCGCTAATTAGGCCGGCCTTGGCCCAAAGTCCACCCTCCTCCTCAATCTGGTCGATGCAGACCGAGACGGATGGCGTTGCACCATTGAAGACGATATCGTTGCGATGCTTCCAAATCATCCACAAACCCAGGAGACACTTGGCACGTGTGGTTCTCCGATGCTCCAGGTCCTGGTCCTGTCTGATGCACCAATCTTCGAGTGTCTCATCAATCCTTGGCTCAAATCCGATCTTTCCGGTGTCCACCCTGAACCAGTGCCATATTTGCTTGGCGAACACACAATTGATCAGCAGGTGTGTTATGGTCTCATCGTGCTGGTCACATAGCGGGCACGCATCTTGGTGGGGCAGTCCACGCCACGCTAACCTGTCGGACTTCCAGCAACGGTCTTTGATGGCAAGCGAAACAAAGAAGCGGCACCGGAGGGGTGCTTTTGACTGCCACGTGAAGGGCGCTGTTGGTGAAGGCTCCAGTCCCATGAACATGGCCGCATAAGCGGATCTCGCTGAGAAGCGCCCATCAGTCTCCCAGGCCCATCGCATCTTATCATCCATACCATCCGTGAGCTGGACCTGAGATATCCACTGCCAGATCCTGAGAAATTCTTCTAGGGTGGCCGCCGCTAGGTTTGGCCATACTTATTTCTCATCTAGATGTGATTTAGCAAATCCGTTATGAAATTCTCTAACATCTTTGACAATCACGCATTGACAGGGATTTGGGCTGCTCGCGCTAGGTATGCCCGTAGAAAGGGAAGTTCGTTTTTGACCGAAAGGAATCCGACCCAAGTTTTTTCAGTTATTATGAACACAACTTTAGGTGCACAACTGCACATGTGCATTCCCTACAAAAAAACTCACATGTGCTGTCCCATTTGGTTCGGTCGCCGAAATGCCTGCGGCCACGCAAGGATCACATTTCACTCACCGAAAGCAACCACCGGCTGGGTAAATCCAGCTAGCGGTTGAGGTTTATATACCATATGTCTTCTCGAGCTCAACCTGATCGAGTGACTGGGAAAATTCATGGACTATTGGCAGTCAGTACTTTTCTTGCAACCACGACATAGACTCGACTCAAAAAAAAAAAGTTAAGCTATCTAGAGAAATGGAAAAACAGTTAACACACAAAGCTGATTCCTTGTGTGAGTGAGCGTGCGGCATTCAGTTAACGACATGGCCTCCACGCACGCACTGGGAGCGGGCGTGCGATCTACGCGATCGGGATAAAGGCAAAGCGAAGCAGGAGTTTTTCATTCCGACTGCACAAAATGGTTCATCCCATACGGCGCCGCGCCTACAAATATCCGCGCGGAGTGCTCGTGCCCCGTTGCAGCCGCGGCAGTCCAGAGCACGAGAGGTCGAGCCGCGCCAGCGAGTAGCTACGCGGAGCACATGGATGGGCGGGGGAAGGAGGGCGGCAGCGGCGACGGGGGAGCGGGGAGCGAGTGCGACGTGGTGGGCAGGGCCTTCGTGGAGTACTACTACCAGACGTTCGACGCCAACCGCGGCGCGCTCGCCTCGCTCTACGGCGGCACCTCCGTCCTGTCCTTCGAGGGCCACCGCGTCGCCGGCGCCGCGGAGATCGGCCTGAAGCTGGCCCAGCTGCCCTTCGAGCAATGCCAGCACTCCATCTGCACCATCGACTGCCAGCCCACGCCGTCCTTCCCCGGTGGCATCCTCGTGTTCGTCAGCAGGAACCTCCAGCTCGCCGGCGAGGAGCACCAGCTCAGGTTCAGCCAGGTAGTAAGAAACCCATCTCTTCTCAGTCACGCCTACTTTTGCGTTCTGGGATGGGGGTTTGATGCTGATTTGGTCTGTCTGCCCAGATGTTTCAGCTGGTGCCCAACGAGCAGGGAAGCTTCTTCGTGCAGAATGACATATTCCGGCTCAACTACGGATAGCAGAGCAGAGCAGGGTCGCGTGGGGTTGCCGAAAGGATGTGGATGCTTGGATGCTTTGGCCCCGTGGATGGACGCCTTTGCTTTCTCGCTTTCATTCATTTCTTTATGTTACGTTCATGTAGCAGCATCCTGAATAATAAAGTTGGTGGTGGCCGTGGTGCACTTCGAGCTGAAATTTGAAATTTTCCACTCTCGTCCGAAGAGAATGACTGCGTTAAACTTGGGGAAATGTTCATGTGCTGTCGGATTACTGCCCCTGCAATTTTTTATGAAAATAATGATTGTGTTATACTCCCTCCGTAAACTAATATAAGAGCGTTTAGATCACTACTTTAGTTATGCCGATGCCAATGCCAGATGCCAGGTGCTGTTAGATTCGATGTTGTGTAGAATGTGCTAGTTATGCCAATGCCTGATGCCAATAAAATGCAGCTCACAGAAAATGCCACTATAATCCAATGTTAACACAAAGATCAGAAAATAAGCAATAACCAACCAATGATGTTGCAAGTATATAGATCAAGCGCATTAAATATTCTGATAATTTCTAGAATAAATCTGAAAGGCCTAGTGGGCTCATTCATGCATGACACCAAGAGGGTGAGTTAGAGGAGAGCTCCTCCTATAGCACGCCTAACGCACTGGGTAAGTAGGCAATCACACACTCCCTCCCTGCATGAATGCTAAATGGCCGGCCCAGTGTGCGCTAACGGTATGAGAGATTTCAAAAAATGTTCGTAACTTACAAAAATAGTTCCAAATTTGGAGAAAATGTACATTAATTCAAAAAATGTTCATCGATTTGGAAAAATGTCCGCAAGTTCAAAAATGTTTGTGAATTCAGAAAATGTTCACAATTCAAAAACTATTCATGAATATGAACAATGTTTTGAAATAAAAAGGTTCGCACACTCAAAAAAATTGTAATTTTCAAAAATGTTTGCAAACTAAAGAATGTATGAGATTTTGAAAAAATGCTTGCGGACTTGAAAAAATGTTCATGAATTTAAAAAAATGTTCATGAATCTAAAAAATGTTCTTGAATTTGAAAAAATGTTTGTGAATTTGACAAATGTTCAAGAATTTTTAAAAATGTTCATGATATTGAATATTTTTGCAAATTCAAAAAGTTTTAGAATAGGTTTTTCCCGTGAAATTAAAACAATGTTCATGAAATAAAAATTGCTCATGAATTTATAAAATGTTCTAGAATAAAAACAGGAATTTGGGAAAATATTCCTGGCTTAAGAAAAAAGTTTATGAATTTAAAATGAAAATAAATTTGAAATTAAAAGGAAAATGAAAAAAAGGGTGAAAAACAAAAGTAAGAATCCCTTTTGATAATTGCTTTTCAATACAATGATTTTTTTTTCTAAAACGGTTTCTATTTGATGATGAAATTGAAATGGAATATTACAAAAGGCCTTTTTGGATTTTTGAAGAAACGAAAGGAAAACACAAAAAAACAATTGGTGGTGGGGGGGGGGGGGGGGGGGGGGTCTAGAACTCTAGAACATTTCCAAAATCGGTGGGAAAGATGGAAGTATTGTGCCAGCCTAATAGTGCATGCAGTACGTTGCCGAGGTGTGCATTGGGTTGCTAAGCGCCAAATAGGATTGTTGAGTTAGACCAATGTAGAAGTTTTGGTCTTCTACACACCCCTAGGAGTGACAAGAGGATATATATACACATGCTCCTCCTCCACCACCCCTCTTGCCTTACGCACGCATTTTCGTGCCTTGAGGAGCATGTGCTAATTTCAACTATCTGACTTGAATCGTCAGTTTGACTGTGTGAACGTGTACATGTGGTAGACTTTGTCTACGTTTGTATTAATTTTTTATAAAAGAATTCAAAAATAGACGCTGAACCGGACATGGAGTTTCTGCTCCCAGGTGCACATGCGTCCAGATGAATAGTAAAACAAAAATAATTATTTTTTGGAATTTTAATGTGACAAACATTGTTAAGTGTTTCACCAACATGCAAAGCTTCATTTTAAAAACATTTGTGATGCTTTGGGCAAAAAAACGATGTTCAAAAACGCTACTTTCGAAATCATTTTGGAGCACTATTTTTTTCTCTAACCGCGATGAATGTCATTCCATCACGAAAATGTGCAAGTAGGTAGAGAACTAACCAATGTTTGTTGCAAAAAAAGACAAAATTTTTGAATGATTTTTTTCAGTTTTATAGATTTTACTGTTCATGTCAGGTGCATATGCACCCGAGATCAGAATGGCAGTTCAGCGTTAAACCCCTCTCCTTTTATGGCATCATATGTTACCTCCATGTCGGGTACTCTCTCCTTTCCTAATTTTATGGTGTTCTAGCTTTGTCCAAAGTCAAAATTTTAAGGTTGACTAAATTATAGAAACAAAATGCTAGTATTTACAGCATCAAATATATATATGGTTGCAAATATATTTTATGATGAATCTATTGAAACTAATTGTTGTTGTAGATGTTGGCATTTTTTTTATAGACTTGGTCGAATGTAAAGAAGTTTGACTGAGGACAAACTTAAAACTTCAAACAATTTGAGATTGAAAGAGTAATAACTAATTTTACTCAAGGTTCTATCTAGTCCTAGTCATCATCTATGTGGTCAAGCGAAGTTAATAAAAGTCCAAGCAATTAGTGTCAACATATCAAAGATGATAGGGGAATAAAACACAAAAGTCAATTTAAGCAGCCCAACAAGAAAAAGCCCCCTTAGTGGTAAGGATAATGGCCCTAGTGCACCATGGATTATGCACCACGTCCACTCATTAGTCCACTGTGGACTAGTGGACCACAAATGATCTTATACTAAATGATACCATGTGTGTTGCTGCAGGAATCGGTTGTAATATAGTTCGATAAGGTTTTGTGTATGGTACATTAACATTTGGATTAATAATTTGAGAACAAAAACTGGAAATGCATATGATATTTATTTTGTATATGAGTATTGTATAGTGGCAATGTATTAGGTGCAAACCTCAAAACATTATTCCTAGGTCGTTGGATCATGGATGGACAACTCAGACACTAAGTGGGATGTGCCTGATGTCACTTAATCGTGTTTTGCGGAAAACAAACCTACACTATACCCTTTTATAGTTGTAAAATATTTATTGAATATATTCCTACTCATGTTTGCATGTTGAGATGCCTTTTTCTGCGTGGTTGCATATTGAGGTGGCTCTTTTCCTACACATGGTTGCATCTTGAGGTGGCATGTTTGCATGTTGACAGAAATTGAGGATCAACTATTTTATTATACGAGATGATACTTTTTTCTAATTGGATGCAATATAATTTTCAAGAGATATGGTTGTAATAAACATTAATATTCATATTAATAATATAGGAACTAAAATCTAAATATATACAATTTATTGTATTTAATTATTGTGTCGTTGTAAAATGTTTAGTAGATATTAGTAGCATAATAGAGTGGTAATCATTTTTTCATGCATTGTGGCATGTTGAGGTGATCATTTTCTCATCCATGAACGATGACGTGTGGTTAGTGATTTTGTAAAAAAAATGTCCATATGTTATTTTTACATGTTGCAAACTCAAGTGAGTTGTAATGCAAACACACGAACAATACGTTGCGAACATTCTGAAAGCCTGCGGCGAATGTAGCATTCTTGATGCAACTGTTTCTTCTGTTGCTGCGAGCATTGGCTATATATGTGAATGTTTTTCCTCGACAACTTCGCTGCCACTAATGAAGATTTTTCACATATTTTTTGCTGCATTGACATATTTAAAATGTTGCGATGTCATTTTTCCTATTTTCTACATACCGCATGAGAAAATGCTTCAATGATGCTGCAACATGTAACAAATGTTGCTCGTAGGGATTTTTTTGCAAGGATCAGACGGTGGGGGAGACGGCCGATCTGGGGATGCCTCCACCTGACCGAGTGGCCGACACATAGCATTGGCCAATATTTGTGAAAAAGTGAACATTTGCCCTTGGACTTTTATAAGCCATGCTCCCTCCGTTCACAAATATAAGATGTTTTGGATATTTTAACATGCACTGCATACAAATTGGTATGAATGAACAAACATACTAAAACGTGTCTATATATACATTCCATTCAAAAAAAGTTAGAACATCTTATAGTTGTGAACGGAGGGAGTACATGCTTGCAACATGGTCCTTTCCGGATATTGCACAGTTCTACAGTAAACCATGCGTTGGGGCGACTGCTGAGCGTAGAGAGCTCCTCGCATGATCCAACGGGGAATGTATCTGGTGCACCGGTGCTTGTGGTGCTACCGGTGCATTGGATGCCCGTAGCGCATTTTAAAATATTCGGGTTTTTTGAAGAAAAAAAATAGCACATTCACACAACATCGGTCTATGTTTTAGCAAAATTTCAAATCAAAATCCGAAACATTGCTCGAGGTACAATTTTTTTTAAGCAAGCTCGAGATACAAAAATAACAAATTCGACATTGAATAGTACATAACAAAAGTTGAGCTTTAGATTTGGCCCATTATCACATTGATGTCAAAATTTTCATTTTTGTATCTCGTGCAATGTTTCGAATTTTGATATGAAATTTCGTGACAATATACATTGATGTTGTGTTAATGTGCTAGACTTTTTTCAGATTTTTTGAAACATTTTAAAATGCGATACGGCGTCCGGTGCACCAGATACATTCCCTGATCCGACGAGTTGTGCACCAGGTACATCCCACAATCACAACTCTTATCCAGAGCAAATTCATCAAAGCAGTAGAGCTGTTAGGCTGGCCAGATCATGCACTTGCGTATATATAACCCACTAACACAGACTCGGCACGAACCACCGTCTCACAAGTGCATTTCCAAGTTCTATAATCCGTTACACAATAATCGCCATGGCTCCGATCAACGAGCCTCTTCTCTCTTCTCCGCCACAAAGAAACTGTTCCCCGAGCAAAGCTCTCTTGGTCACACCGATCTTCCTATCTACTCTGCTTTGCTTTTGCTTCGCCGCCTTCCTCCTCCTCATCCCTCCCACGGTGGACCTCTGCACGAACTCCCCGGACCCGGCCTCGTGCCACGCCATCGTCGCCGACGCCGTCCTGACGTCTCCGGATTCCCGCCCGAGCCGACCGTCGCAAGTGCTTCGCGCAATACTCGACAGGTCCCTCCACCAGCATGACGCGGCCGCCGTTGCGGTGGCCGACATGCACGGGCGCGCCAGCGACCCGAGGCAGCGCGCGGCGCTCGCGGACTGTGTCCAGCTGATGGAGCTCGCGCGCGACCGTCTCGCCGGCGCGGCGGACCACGCCTCGGTGGCGCCCGAGGACGCGCGTACGTGGCTCAGCGCGGCGGTCACCGACCACGTGACCTGCCTGGACGGCCTCGACGACGGGCCGCTGCGCGACGCCGTGGGGGCGCAGCTGGAGCCACTAAAGTCCCTCGCGAGCGCGTCGCTCGCCGTGCTCAACGCCGTCGGCTCTGGCACGGCCGCCGACGACATCGCTCGGGACGTGGTCGCCGAGGTAGCAGCAGACGAGCTTCCATCCTGGTTACCGACTGCAGACCGTGCGCTGCTAGAAGGAGCGCGCGCCGTTCAGGCGGACGTGGTGGTGGCCAAGGACGGGAGTGGCAAGTACAAGACGGTGCAGGCGGCGGTGGACGCGGCCCCGGACGGCGGCAAGAGCCGGTACGTGATCTACGTGAGGAAGGGGGTGTACAAGGAGAACCTGGAGGTGGGGAAGAAGAAGCGCGAGCTGATGATCGTCGGGGACGGCATGGATGCGACGGTGATCACCGGCAGCCGCAACGTGGTCGACGGCGCCACCACTTTCAACTCGGCCACTCTAGGTAAGGATGCTTCTTGCCCTCTCTTAACTTTGCGCCTTTCCGAGATTCGCACTAATTTCCCCATCTACGATCGCGATTGCACCTTTAGTTTCTTTCTTTCTTTGCATTGCCACGTTCTAGGGCAGTAGAGACGATCTCTGGAATCACAAAAGCAATCTGTTTGGCAAAGAAGATGCATACAAGATGTACGGTGTGCGTACGTTTAGGTCAGTCAATACACTGATTGCTGGCCATAAACCAGTCACCTAAATTTAGTTGGATGAGTTTGGTACCTGTTCTTACGAGATGGAGTAAGTATAAAGAATCAAGCTGCCGGTGCTACGTGCTAGGTGCGCCATACAGTTACGATTAGTACCGGTTATTGCCCAAAAAGAATCGACAGCGGGGTCTAGATCACAAACACAATGATGGAAGAAACGGAGAAAAATAGGAGTAGTTATCAAAAGCGCTAGCTTTTATTTCCGCCACCACCTAGCTAGCTCTCCTAAGCGCGCCGGTGATGGATCGCATAATGCGCACAATTAATTTTGCACGTGCACGTACGTACGTATGTACAAGTATATACGTACTGAAAGGTCGTTCCTGTAAAAAAAAACTCTTTGGTAGGAAGCAAGCAAGCATGTGATCGCCTTGCACCCATGGATGGCTCGCATTTACAACAGTATGCACGGACGTTAATGGCGTCCTGAATTACTATGTGTCGTCAAGGATTAACTGTTGTGTGTGTCGAACTGGAATGTTGCAGCCGTGGCGGCCGACGGGGTCATCCTGCAGGACCTCAAGATAGAGAACACGGCGGGGCCCGAGAAGCACCAGGCGGTGGCCCTGCGCGTGAGCGCCGACCGCGCCGTCATCAACCGCTGCCGCGTCGACGGCTACCAGGACACCCTCTACGCGCACCAGCTGCGGCAGTTCTACCGCGACTGCGCCGTCTCCGGCACCGTCGACTTCGTCTTCGGCAACGCGGCGGTCGTGCTCCAGAACTGCGTGATCACCGCCCGCCGGCCCACGCGCGGCCAGAAGAACGCGGTCACAGCCCAGGGCAGGACGGACCCGAACCAGAACACGGGCACGTCCCTGCAGCGGTGCCGCGTCGTGCCGGCGGACGACCTGGCGCCCGTGGCCGAGGCGTCCCCCACGTTCCTGGGCCGGCCGTGGAAGGCCTACTCACGGACGGTGTACATGCAGTCGTACCTCGGCGCGCACGTCCACCCGAGGGGGTGGCTCGAGTGGGACGGGGACTTCGCGCTCAGCACGCTATTCTACGGGGAGTACGCGAACGAGGGGCCCGGGGCCGGCACGGCCGGGCGCGTCAAGTGGCCGGGGTACCGCGTCATCACGGACCGGAGCGTGGCCGCGCAGTTCACCGTGGGCCAGTTCATCCAGGGCGCCTACTGGCTCAAGGGCACGGGCGTGGCATACGACGATGGGCTCTGATCCGTGGTTGCTGGCCCTTCGTTTGATGTTTGTTTACTCGCTCAAATCTTCAATGGCAGTTCTGTTGATTGGCCGTTCGACCACCACGGCATCCTAAATAAAAGTGATTTATCGGTGTCACTCGTGTTACCCGTAATCTTGTGGCCTTAGTAAGTACAAGCATAAAACCTCAGGTGCTTAAGTTGATCTGACTGGATGTTGCATTTCATGCGTGACAATTTTGTAGCTGCGGTTTGTTTTTTTAAAACAATCTCCTGGGAGCATTTGCTCCTGGATGAACAGTACCGCAAAAAAAAGTGTTAAAATGTTTTCAAAGAAATTCTGATTTTTTTGTAGATGTTCGTATTAGTGTCATAAGCATGCTTGACAATTTTCATGCGGAACAGAACAGTAGTGTTTCGTCGGTTAAAAAAACAAATTTGGGATGACATTTTGGGGTAACATTTGATGTTCAAATTTCTTTTGTTTTTTGGACATGCCAAAATGTTTAACTTTTTTACCTAAAACTTTGCAGGTAGCATTTGGATGTGACTATAAATACATAAAACAATTGTTGAGATTTTTTTTTATATTTTAAAAATTATTTTCCGTGCCCAGGAGCTAAATTGGATTTGTGAGAACAACTGCAGTTTTACAAGTGAAGACCCATCGAAGACAGTAAAACTTTTTTTTCAGGAAACTAACCTCCTCACACCCGCTAGCAGCCGGTGACAAGGCTCACCCATACGGAAAAGGACGTCACCACAAAAGGGACTCATAAATCCCGCCACGAGGTGTCCACCCCGGGGAATCCTCCTTGAAGATTTGTTTTCAAGAGTACGCAACCCCGTAACATAGCTTTGTAGAAGGCAGAAAATTATTTACAAGACAAGAGAAAACGGAAATTACACCGCCACGAAGTGGCATGCAACGGCTCTCCAACTCCTTCTAACACCTGCCGCGACTACTCACAGAATTGCTGGACTCCTGTAGCTCCAACACTAACCCACATACGAAGCTCATCGAATATGTGAGAGGCAAGATCATGCGAGGTCCGAATTTTAGCTTTACCAAAAATACACCCATTACGTTGGTTCCATAACATCCAGCATACTAGAGTAACCATGGAGGCCAAGCATTTCCTATCTGCCTTGGGGATCCGCTTCTGTTTAGTGCACCACCAGTCTTCTATTCGGTCATCCACGGTCGGCAGCAGAGACAGATCAAGGTTCACCTTGCTGAAGCAGAGATGCCAAACTTTTCGCTAGTGTTACACAATCCCGGATCCGCTAACACCAGCGTTCCAACCCACATGCGTCAACCAGGCCCAACAGAGAGCTACACCGACTTATGAGAGGCCTTGGGCCCTCTTCCCCCAAAAGACTAGGCTATTAGGAGGGGACACCCCACCCTTATAAGTCGTGTTATGTCTCCTCCCACAACCGATATGGGACTAAACCCAACAATCTCCCCCTCACACATCGGTCACCCATGGGCCCGCTAACACTAGTGTTTTCAGCCCACCAACCATGACCGACCACTCGTGAGTCCACCGAGATTTATTCCGGGCACCTGGTCTCCGATACCACTTGTTACGCAACCTGGGTCCACTAACACCAGCGTTTTCCGACTCACATGCGTCAACCAGGCTGAACCGGAGAGTAACACCGACTTATGAGAGGCCTTGGGCCCTCTCTCCCCAAAAGACTAGCCTATTAAGAGGGAACACCCCCCACCCTTATAAGTCGTGTTTTGTCTCCTCCCACAACCGATGTGAGACTAAACCCAACAATGAGTACACACATTGGAGAAGAATGTGATCAACCGCATCCTCTTCCTGGTCACACAAGTAATAAGGCGAGCTCTGACCCTGAAGACCATGGCTTTGCCGCCTACCAGAGGTTCAGATCCGGTATTGAAGTGTCACCGGCATAAAAATCTTGCATTTGAGGGGAGCCCAACACTTCCAGATTGCATTGGAGCATGCAAACCTGATGCTCCCTTCCCAGAGCATCGCGTAAGAAGGGGCAGCGATGTATGTGCCCGAGGAGTTCCACTTCCAAATAGCCTCGTCCATGCGATCCGGAGTCAACTTAAACACCAACATGATCTCCCAAAGTCTGATGAATTGCATGAGACCATCAGTCGGCAGCTCGCCCACAATGTCGGAGGCCCAACAATGCAAGTGGGTACCCTCCTTAACCGACCTCCTGTTGATTTTTTTTGTTCTGACCGTGGCATGCACAATCGGCAAGATCTCCGTGGTCGTCTTCCTGTAAACCCAGCTATCCTTCCAAATAAAGCAACGTCGCCATCGCCCATACGCTTGTGAACCAGACTGTTAAAATCTCCTTGAACTTGCTAATCAGTGGCCATTGGAAGCCCTTGTCATGGTCGAGAAACATCCATGCGCAGCACCCAAGCCCAACGTAGTCTCGACGTGATTCTTCGGCCGGCATACGCGTTGCCAGGCCACCAAGCATTTGCCTCTGCGGATATCGCCCGATCCCGCCCAAAAGAAAGCCTTGTATCCTTTGTCCACCCTCTCCAAACCCCACTTAGGCGCATCATGAACAAGCTGATGGTGGGTGGGCCTAGCCCTAACCACATTGTTGATCAAGATCAAACTCCCGGGTATGGTGATCATGCCTCGCTGCCAGCCAGACAAGAAGTGGAGAACCCTATCGTTGGTCGATTGCCATTCAGACCCGGTGAGTTGCTTGATCGACAGCTTGAAGCGTAGGTACTTGCAGGGAAAATTCTCCATGTGCCAAGGTAGAGCTGCAGCTACCCTTTCCTCATCAGCCACCTCACTCTGTATCATAATTGTCGACTATTTCTCGAAGTTCACCATAAGTTCAGATGCAGTGCCGAAGACTCTTAGTGCCCCCCTTGATGAACACCAGATCTGAAGTCGAAGGTCTGATAAACATCACGACGTCAGCCGCATAAATGGATAAGCGTTGCAGTGGCGAGCATCCAGGCATTTTTACTGATGGTGCCGAATGAAGGTGTAGATTTTCGTCAGTATCCTCTAGGCAATCATCTTGATCCTTTAGTATGGATATTACCTCCATCAAGGGGGCCCGAATCTAGGTACAACTTGTATCTCGTGTTCATCTGATGACTTGAGGTTACACACTACCAAAGAAATCTACGTGTGACTACCATACTGTCCTTAGGTATCTATTGAATTACCTTGACGGGTGGTTTTACTCAGTTTTACCTCCTTGTAGATCTATATTGACGAATGTGGAAGACATTGCAATGAATATATTGGATATGGAAAACTAGGTTATGGGAGAATGGATTCCCGCTATGTATGATCTCTTAGCGAGAGTCGTTGAGACCTTTATTGTGACGCCCCCGGCTTAATCGTGCACTAATCATACACGCAAATGCACACGATCAAGCCTAAGGACTCACTTGAAGATATCACAACACAACTCTAAACACAAATAAAAGTCATACAAGCTTTATATTACAAGCCAGGGGCCTCGAGGGCTCGAATACATAAGCTTGTGTCTTACAAGCATCAGCGGAAGCATTAGATATCTGAGTACAGACATAAAGTTAAACAGATAAGCCTTCAGAAGGCGGGGCAAAATAAAAACACTGGATCGAAAGGCGCAGGCCTCCTGCCTGGGTGCCTCCTAACTACTCCTGATCGTCAGAGGGCTCCTCGTAGTAGTAGTATCCCCCAGAGAGGTAGTAGTAGTCGTAGTCGCCGGCTGGGGCAGCTGGCTCCGGGGCTCCGTCGTCTGGTCGTAGCAATCGGGTATGGGAAAAAGGGGAGCAAAGCAACCGTGAGTACTCATCCAAAGTACTCAGCAAGACTTACATCAGATCTATTCTAAATATGCATCGGTATCAAAGAAGGTTGTATTAGTGGACTGAACTGCATCATTGCCAGAATAGAGAGAGGGGCCTAGCCTATCGAAGACTAGCATCTTCAGCGCCTTGCAGCATGAGAAGAGTGCAGATTAGTACATAAATATAGTAGTAGCAACAAGTAACAACAACGCCCAGAGATCCTTCCTCGACTCCCTGCGAGAAAGCAATCCCGGAGCCAATATATTCAACCCATTTCTAGTTGTAGAAGATCGGGATATTTTTCCGAGCGTCCTGTTACCGTGGACACGGCTATTCGAATAGATATACTTCCCTGCAGGGGTGCACCAACTTACCCAACACGCTCGATTAACTCTGGCCGGACACACTTGCTCGGTCCATGCCCGGCCTCGGCTGATCGACACGTCGTAGCCCTACCTAGGTTCAACAGAGAGGCCAGCACGCCGGTCTACAACCTAAGTGCTCAGGGGTCTTGGGCCCATCGCCCTTTGCACTCCTGCGCGTTGCGTGAGCGGCCGGGAGCAGACCTAGCCCCCTTAATACAAGCGCGGGCGTTCCCAGTCCAACCCGGCGCGCGCCGCTCAATCGCTGACGTCTGAAGAACTTCGGCTGATACATACGACGCCGAGTACCCATATTATTCCCATGTGCTGGTTAGCGCGAAAAGGCCAGAGGCCTACTCTGATTACATATCCTAACCCATTAGTGCGTTGGGAGCTCGCGGAAACGAGTAGAGATCCACGATCATGTGACCCCGTCGCCCCGTCTCGTGGACTTACGGCAAGGGCTAAGAATGCCCGGCCGTGCCACGTAATCATCTCTCGGCTACCCTCATGGTCAACCCGAATTCACATCTCTCGCGGGTACCCCTCGGGGCCGACCCGTCTTTAACAAGTAACTGTAGTAAAATCAATGTATCCGTGTGTCCAAAACATCAAGAAGGAATCCGAGGAATCACCCTCGTTGGATTCCCACTAGATGTATCCGTCAAGGTGAATCCGGAGGAATCACCCTCGTTGAATTCACTCTTGCGGAGTTGCACGACAGAAGCTTTGTCGGAGGTGGTGAAAGAGGAATCACCCTCGGTATCCCACGACCGGTTAGCTATACCACATAGATCACATCAGGAGTGAGATAAGAGGTATCACCCTCGGCACTCGGTGATAACTCTGCAGAGTCGAGCAACTTAGGGGGGGTGTGGTGATGTGCTAGACTCAGCCCGTTCGATCACATCGATCGGGGCACAGGTACTAAAGCGGGGCAACTAGAGCAAGGAAGAGGGGCCATAGATGGTTACTAACCAACCTACACTAAGCATTTAGGATATCAGGTAAAGTATCACAAGCAGTTTACAAAAATAGGCTATGCATCGGAATAGGATAAAACAGAGCAGTAGCAATTTCTAATGCAGGCAGGAGGGAGAAAGAATAGGTGATATAGGCATGCGTCAAGGGGGGTTGCTTGCCTGGAAGCTCTGCGGCAAAGGAGTGGTCGTCGGGGACGTAGTCGGTCTCCGGAGCTGCGTCGGTCTCGGGGGCTATCGGATAAGAAGAGGGGGAAGAAACAATAAATAAAAGCAACAGATGCAACACAGATGCATGGCATGGCGATATGCAGTGCTGGTGGTGACCTAATGCAATGCTACATGTCGCAGACGTAGCGGGAAAATATCTGGGATATTTTCCCGGCGTTTAGGCAGATTTCGGTGTACTGAATCGGAGAGGAGGGTTCCATGTTCAGATAGATAGGAGTGATGGTCAAGCATTTTGACCACATATTCAGATTCGTCTCGTTTTTCTGATCAACTTTCATGTTGAAAACTTTTCGATCCGAGCTACGGTTGAATTTCTACGAATTTTCAAAGATTTAAATTATTTTTCTAAAATTCCTGGAATTATTTTAATTAATTAATTCGCATTATCCAGAACAGTTCATGGGTGACGTCAGCATGATGTCATCATGACGTCAGTGGTCAACCGCAGCTGTTCAGGTCAAACCTGACAGCTGGGTCCCACTGGTCAGTGTCTCTGGGCTAATTAGGGTTAAATTAAACTAAACCTGGTTAATTAGGGAGTGGACCCCACCTATCAATGACTATCTAATTAGATTAAATTTAAAAATCTAATTATTAATTAAGCACAGGGGGCCCACTGGTCAGTGACAGTAGCTGCCACGTCAGCGCGTTGACTACGGTCAACTGGTCAACTGGGGCCCCTGGGCCCACTGGTCAGTGACCCAGGGTGCCCCACATGGCGGCCAGCGTGGCGTTGGCCGGCTTTGCCGCCGGCGACGCCGAAACACGGCGGCGACGCACTGGCCGCGTCGGGATTTCGCTACGGCGAACCAAAAGGCGCGCGCGATAGCTCGTTCGAACGAGCAGATGACGCCGCGTCGTCTGGTGGTGGTGGCTTGGCCAGAAACGGCTGGAATCGACGCCGGCGAGCGGCGGAGGCGGCGGCGCTCTCGGGCACTTCTCGGAATCGGCTAAACTACGCGCGCGCGAGCGATTAAACGGGCTAGGCCGCATCTCTGGGGTGCCCCGAGCACATTGGCGTGCTCGGACGGCCATGATAACGACGGCAACGACGACGACAAGCAGCACGGCGGAGCTGAGCTCTGCCACGTCGAGAGCGGCGGCTAGAGGCAGCGAGACGAGGAGGAAAAGGAGGGAGGAGGTGCGGGGCTCACCATGCAGGCACAAGGAGGCCCGGCGACGGGTTAGGAGCCGCAGAGCTCGCCGGAGATCGTCGGAGAAGAAGACGCGGCCGAGAACGAACTCGAGCTCGATCTGCTCGGGATAGAGCTCCCCGGCTCGGATGGCTCGGCGTAGAGGCGTAGTCGAGCACGGCGAAGATGGTGGACACGGCGGCGCGGCTCGGAGACGACGGTGGCCGCGGGATCTCGGCGGCGCGGCGACGAGCGCGTACGAGCGTCGGTGTGAGAGAGCGAACGGAGCTAGGAGAGGGGCAGGGGAGTGGATGAGGCGTCCAGGGGGGAGGGACGGCTCGACCTTATCCCCTCGCCCGGGCTGTGGCGTCGCGGTGTCGCCGGCTGGCCGGTGCGCGCGCGCCCAGCCACGGCGCGGCTGACACGGCGAGGGAGAGAGAGGGAGACAGGCCGGCTGGGCTGGGCCGAGTGCACTGTGCACTCAGGCCCAGTCGGTTAGGCCTTTTATTTCTTTTTCTGTTTTTTCTTTTTACAGAACTTTAGAAAAAGAAGATGAGCTGTCCAAATGCATTTTGTAAAATGTGAAATTGATCCACATAAATACTTTGCATTATTCTGCTCTGCCACAAAAAGTTTGGGCAAATTTGGAATCCATTTGAATTTTTCAAAAATGGAAATGGCATTAAAGTTGCTGTTTTTGCACTGTTTTAATGCTCTAGCCCATTTTAGGAAAATAGGTGATGTTGTTTTCCTGAACATTAATTTGTTTTGGAATATTTGCCACAACATGAACTATTTTCCAGCAATTTTTGAGCAACTTCGAATTTCACTTTGAATTTGAATTGAATTCAGTGAAGGAATTTGAAATGAGATATTATTCCAACATGATCAAGCATTGCAAATCACAGTGTCTTAGCATTAATCATGGTGGATCACTGTAGCTCATTACATAGGGATGTTACATTTATATAGGTCGATGATGCCAGTATCGATGTAGCCAACTTATGAAGATACAATATGATCTCTAGGCGAGAGTCGTTGAGACCTTTATATAGGTTAATGATGCCAGTATCGATGTAGCCAACTTATGGGGACACAATATGATCTAACCATGTATGATTAGCAAAGAACTCCCCTTCGGGTGTCTACTCAGGCACAACTAGGTGCGGCCCCGGAAGTCCCTAGTTCGACACTTGTTAGTTGACTCGGCATGTCCATGTCGCTCTCTGATAATATACCATCACTCTCGAAATAGGCTTTCGTCCCGTTTTATAAATAAAGCAACGGTCCAACATACAGCATCCGACCAACATCTGAAAACGACGGCTGGGGCCACAGCACATTCAAGCCCAAGAAAACATGAGAGAAAATAGAAAAAAAGCCATCTAGTGGCAGCCGCCAAGCGGCACTACGAAGATGATAATCGACGCGCTGAAGCCAGAAGCGCATCCATCATGAGGTCGAGCCGGTCGCGATCACGCTGCCTCGAGAGCGGGTGCCAGTGCTGCAAAAAAGCAAGGAATTTGAAGGAGTCAGACGCCTTCCTCGGAAAGACCTTCTCAATCACCATCTTGTTACGAGTCGTCCAAAGAGTCCAGGTCATCGCCGCAAAAATAAGCCAAAATAGGCGACGATGTCTCGATTGTTGCATAATATACCATCACTCACTTGGCAATTCTCTATGTGTTTTAGGATCCTAGCTAGCATACATTAAGGACTCCACAAGAAGCACTCCATGCAAGCACTCACTAAATAGCCCTTTAGATCGAACATGATGTAGGAATCTAGTTGGCAAATAACTGGCACAATACGAATTAGCATGTCAATACAAGAAACATTGTAAATTATTACCAAAAGATAAAATAAATTAAAACTCATAGACTGATGCAAGTGCATGTAGTACTTCAATTTTGGCAATCATTTCCCCTACCATGATGATGACAAAAGTCTCATGGTTGGCTCATCGTTATTTTCTTCGTGTTCTAGTATTGGTTACATCTGTACATTCCCTTCCTTTGTCGTGTTGTCTCATCCAAAACAAGAAGGAAAGTGGCACCACCTAGAATCGATTAGCTTTTCATACTTTATGTTACTTAATCTTTTCCTCTATAGCGCTCACACTACCTACTCTGGGGTAGTAAATGATATATAAGACGCCATCGTTCCCCTACATTCGCAAAATATCTCCTTCTCCTCCTCCCTCTCCAAGACACATTCACAATGACATCCCACCAACGGGAACACAGATCTAGTGATGAACCCAAGGTTGGCGATGGTGGTGGCGATCGCGATGATACAAGCAAGAAGAGGTGCATCACCAACGAAATCTCGTCCTTCAATTGTACAAGACACGATTTGCATCTCCTCGAGTTCAAGAGTGGAAACCAAAAGAATGGAGATGAAGATGAGGCCGAGGTGGAGATTCAACTAACTCAAGTGGATGGGAACGAGACTGGTAGGTCATCCAAGAGCCCCACCACATTGCTGGAGCTAGGGGTTGATGCCTCACCTCAGCAACAGGGGCAGCTATGGGGAAAGGACCAATCAGGCACATGGTGGAAGCAGTGCATTAGCCCTGACTACCCTGAGGAAAAATTCCGCAGCCACTTCCGGATGGGTTGGGGCACCTTTGACATGATTTGTGATGCATTGGCTTCCTCTATTTCCAAAAAAGACACCCCACTCCGTCCTGCCATCCCCGTGCGCCAACGTGTTGCTGTCTGTGTCTGGCGCCTCGCCAGTGGTGAGCCCCTCCATGTCGTCTCTCAACGCTTTGGCGTTGCAATCTCTACCTGCCAAAAGATCTTCCACGAAGTTTGTGCCGCTATCTGACACATACTTATGCCCCGCTTTATCCAGTGGCCTAACCAGACCGTCGCCTTGAAGGACAACTTTAAGGCCATCTCCGGTATCCCAGACGTTGTTGGTGCCATCTATACCACCCATGTCCAGATCATCCAACCGATATTTTGGGCCAGTGATTACATCGGTTGGGGTCGCGGCAATTACAACAAGAATCCCAACTACCTCTCAACCACTATCCAAGGAGTTGTCAACCCATTCGGCACTTTCACCGATGTATGCATCGGTTGCCCTGGGGCCCTGCGTGATGATGAGATCCTCTGCATTTCGGGTCTACAACAGCGTGGCAGACCCCAGGTGATGCCTAGTTCCCGGGTGGTCGGCGGCCCTAGCTACCCACTAATGGAGTGGCTTCTCGTCCCATACCCACACCAAAACTTATCAAGGGAACAACATTCTTTCAACAAGAAGGTCATGAAGGTTCATCGTGTGGCCGTGGATGCCTTTGCAAGGCTCAGGGGGCGATGGGCATTCTTGCAAAAGCACATAGATGTGAATATCTCACACGTCTCTATCGTGATCGGTGCGTGTTGTGTGTTGCACAACATATGTGAGGTCAAAGGGGAGGTGATGAGCCCAGAGTTGCGGTGTGATGTCATCGACTTTGAGACCGTGCCAAAAAACCTTGTGCATTCTGAGAGCGCTAGCAAGGCCAGAGACAAGATCGCGCACACAGTCTTCTAGTGCATTTGGTGGCACCAGCTTTTGATGCTCATTATCAAATTATCATTATTACCATTTTTTTTCAATCAATTGGACAATCAGTTCACCGCTCCTTCCCCTTCCTTTCTTGTTAACTTTATCTGCATTGAAACCAATCCATTAAGGATTCCCATTTTTATTTTTACTTGCTCATTGTATCGAAAGAGAGGTTTTGGTGAGGTGGTTGAGATCCCAAGATATCATGTAAAAAAGTATACCGGTGAAGAAAACATCTCCATTGCTATTCTTTTTCTCTTGACATTGTTTGTTTTGAGATTGTTTACCACGTACACCATGTGGTTCTGGTTTTGGTTAATTTACATCAATTCGATCAATTGCATCTGGGACATGATTTATTTCAAAAGCCCATGGTAATTTCTACCCCCTCTCTTTCTTTTTTTTAATTATGCACACAACCTTGGTCTGGCGGAACTCGCCACCTCCCAAATCCCGATTAAAGGCAACGCTAGAATCAGGAATTCTAGATTGCAGCAACTCGAGGTATGTACATCGGCGCCCGTGAGTTCATCATGTCATCACAGCTTGCAACTAGGTTTTCTTTCCATTTTTAGTAAGTCTAAAATCTGTGATCTATCACTGTTAGATTTTTAGGGATTGTCGATTGCAATTTGCAGCAGACGGGCAGAGCACGCAGGGAAAGAAGCGATTGGTTAGCTGCATCAGCCATCAGCCGTGCTGCATACAGATTTGGATCGAGGCTCGGTTGGTACCGGCAAGATATTCATACCAACACCTGCCGATCTCCGCTACGATCCATTCATCAGATGTGCATTCGTTCAGTCCACACAAAAACGAAAGCATAATCTCCCAGAAGAAAAGGAGGATGACAGAAAGGGCATATCCCTGAATTCAAACATCTGACAGGCACCACTGTGCAGATCTCAAACTAGAATGATGATGCATCTGAAGGGCATATCAATCCCTGAATTCAGTGACTGATCAATACCAAGCATCTTTTTTGAAAAGTATAAAAAGGGGGTGGAGTAAACCTGTTTTTATTTTCTTCGCAGAGAAAGGCCTATCGAATGCCAGACGCAAAGCCCGGCATAAGTGAGGGAAAATGCATCTCTGAAATTTTGGGCCAACATAGTACAGAAAAACTGAATTCACTCAAATGTATGTCTGAACAGTGGCTCGTAAGATGCTTTGACCTCATCGTCATCCCACTCCAACCCATCGAACCAGTCCCTCGCGCATTGTATCTCCTTCAGTCCCGCGGCAGCGAGTTTAAGCTTCTTGAGGCTTAGACAATCGACGATCTTGAGGCTCTTCAGTGACGGGAACCGCAGCAAGCATGAGCTACTGCTCAGCGCCCTCAACTTTATCAGGCCATGGAGATACAGCTCCTTAAGTTTAGGGAAGGGCGTGATCACTTTGCAAGTCCCTGCAGCTTGTTCATCTTCGTTCGCCGCTGCTTCTTGTTCTCCGTCGCCGAGTGTGATCAGCTCCTCCAGTCCTGTTAGAATTAATCTTGACATGTACCGTGTACACGTGCATGTGTGCACATGGGGTGAGTGTTAGCCGGACAATGCGTATGTCCATGGCCGAGTAGTATAGGTTGTTAGCTGCATGCACTACTAGTCTTTGGGATCGTGGAGAGATTCTAGGAGAAGATAAGGCCACACTAGTGCATGCATGGGTTAGTTGGTTAGTGGCTGAGTGTGCCGGCCAAGCTAGCGTGTGCGTACGCGAGTTAGTGGGCTAGAGAGGTGGCTGGCTGTGTGTGCGTGCGTGTGTGGCACAAGTGCCTTCTCCTGTGTATATAACTAGTATTGAGTTAATGAGAAAGCAAGGCCGTGAGGGCTGGTGGAAAAATGTAGCCGGTGTGTACACACCAAGGAGCAGAGACTCAACGCAAAGCTTTTGTGCTCTTCCTTGGTGCGTCTGTGTGTTGAGTTCTCCTATTCCCCTGTGTGTGTTCTTGTGTGAGACAAACCACGAGAGAGATGAATTGCGAGGAAGAAGAAGAGCGGCGCTGCGAGAGAGGCGGCGCCAACAATTGGTATCAGAGCCTAGCTGTCTTGGGGCGTGGTTCGCCGTGCCGGAGGCGTGCCGGCGATGGCGGCGTTCGTCGGCGGCCGCGCGAAGCTCCGGGCCGTGTGTCGGCCTATGGAGGTGCGCGGCGGTGGGGTTGTTATGACGGACGCGGTGGTGGCGGCGCGACGGACTCCATTTGAGGTGGGGGTCATCGGCGCGAGTTGGACGCCGTTGGCGGCGCGATGCTGCTAGCGGCCGGTGCGTGTCTCCATCGATCATCGTCGAGCTGCGTCACGAGCGATGGAGAACGGTATGCTGCCCGGTAAGTTGCGTCACCGGTGGCAAGGAGGTGATGGCCATGGAGCGGAGGCCATTGCCATAAGGAGTTCCATGTGCGAGTCGTCGACAAGGTGCGTCATCGTCGACAACATGAAGGCGACCCACCGGCGAGTTGTGGCACCGGTGGCAAACAAGAGACGGCAGTGCGAGGCTGCCACGACGACGGTGCGAGGCCGTTACAAGGATACGCGGTGTGATGCCGCTATGAAGATGGATGATGGCGCGATGCCATCACTCGGGTCGGTGCGATGCCGACAGCAGTGGTGTGATGCCACCGTCATCATGGGGAGTTGGTGTGAAGCCAACAAATGTTCTAGTGCCATGCTATGACAAGGTGAGCCAATATGTCAAGATTAGGAGGGAAAATGTTAGAATTAATCTTGACATGTACCGTGTACACGTGCATGTGTGCACATGGGGTGAGTGTTAGCCGGACAATGCGTATGTCCATGGCCGAGTAGTATAGGTTGTTAGCTGCATGCACTACTAGTCTTTGGGATCGTGGAGAGATTCTAGGAGAAGATAAGGCCACACTAGTGCATGCATGGGTTAGTTGGTTAGTGGCCGAGTGTGCCAGCCAAGCTAGCGTGTGCGTACGCGAGTTAGTGGGCTAGAGGAGTAATGCTACACATACATAGGTTTACAGGCAGGTGGATTTTGATTGGAGATTAAGGGGATGAGGGGCCCCACCACCACGAAAATCGGGGGGGGGGGGGGGAGGTTAGTTAGAAAGAAAGAATCCTAGTCAGCGTGTAACTGTGTGTAACTCTTTGTACGTTTAGCATTATTGGGGCTAGAGAGGTGGCTGGCTGTGTGTGCGTGCGTGTGTGGCACAAGTGCCTTCTCCTGTGTATATAACTAGTATTGAGTTAATGAGAAAGCAAGGCCGTGAGGGCTGGTGGAAAAATGTAGCCGGTGTGTACACATCAAGGAGCAGAGACTCAACGCAAAGCTTTTGTGCTCTTCCTTGGTGCGTGTGTGTTGAGTTCTCCTATTCCCCTGTGTGTGTTCTTGTGTGAGACAAACCACGAGAGAGATGAATTGCGAGGAAGAAGAAGAGCGGCGCTGCGAGAGAGGCGGCGCCAACAAGTCCTTGGCAGTACCAGATGAACAACGACGACAGATTCTCGACGCACCCACCTCTGTAGACGATCTTTACCTTCAGAAGGCTCTGCAGGATGATACCCTGCAGGTTGTGAAGGGCGGGCTGTTCACACTCGATAACATCACCCTTCCGCATGAAATCATAGGGTTGTAACATGCCGCAATCAGTTTCTTAGCTACTGTCAATGATCACCTCCGCTAGATTGCTGCAGCTTGCGATCCACACTCTTTTCAGGTTTGTCATGTTCTTCCAAAGGTGGCTTGAAGCGAGCTCTATCTTTGTCAGGCTAGCACACGCCTTTATCAGCAGATTTCTTGTTGAACCGGCGAGGCGATATGACCGCGCCAGTCGCTCTAGGGCCTCGACCGACTGTATTGTGATGTCGATTGCCTTGAGCCTGCGTAGGCTCTCCAGCTCCTGAAAATCAACACCATTTCCGCTCTCACCGACTTTCCAGTCTCCGTAACTGAGGTCCATGTACAGAACTTGCAGCATTTTGAGGCTATCTATGACACCACCTGGGATCATTTCAAGTGGCATATTTGAGAGGAGCAGGAACCGCAGAGTGACCAGTGATCCTACCTCCCTTGGCAGTGATTTGATGTTTGTGTTGTACAAATCAAGGTACTGCAACTCAACCAATGCACTGATTCCTGAGGGTAATTCACTGATAGAGGTGTGCGCGAGATCTAATACCCTGAGAGATGGCATGAACTGGAAGAAGCCGTCACATATCATCTCCAACGCAGGGTTGCCTTGTAGCATCAAGGTCTTCAACAGAGGGCAATTAGGTCTCTCAGACAGCTCAACGATGTTGTTCTTCATGAAACAAATCCGCTCGGCCTCGCTCCATTTCTCTGCACCGGGTGCTTCCTTCAGCCCAACCCCGGCACGGACAAGCCATTTGGTCTCTTTTGTGCCAAATTCTGATGCTATCCACAGGGCCATCGCGCGGACCATGGGATGCATACTGATGTGTTCCTCGTCTTTACCTTTCTCCAGCAAAGATGCAATCTTGAGATCACCCAGAAGGTCATGCCCTTTGTTGTATATCTCATCCATCTCAGTGTACAGATCATCTATGAAACCTTCACCGATGCAGTAGCCTATAATCCAATCCTTGGAAATGAAGAAGTCCTGTGGAAACAGCGAGCAATACAGCAGGCAGAGCCTTAGCTTGTCACTGGGCAAGTTGTCATAGCTGCTCTTGAGAGGCATAAGAACGTCCATCTCCATGCCAAGAAGCTGCCATGGGGCAATATTTAGAACAGTGATGGCGTGCTTCCATTCTTTTGCAGTGTGCTTGCTGGCCATCGCCCGGCCGACGGTGATGAGCGCGAGGGGCAGCCCACCACATTTCATGGCCAGTCCCTTTGCCGGGTGCACGATCTCTGGGCCGGCACGCACGAGGTGCTCTCCGACCTTCTCACAGAAGAGCTCCCAGGCGGGCATCGGTGGCAGGCACTCCATCTTGAGCTTGCGACGGACATCCATTCGGTCGCACACGTCCTCGATCCTCGTCGCCACGATGATCTTGCTCTTGGAGTTGGGCTTGGGAACCGGAATGCCGAGCATCCGGAAGTTGAGTGGCTCCCAGAGGTCGTCCAACAGCAACACAAAATTCATCTTGGTGAGCACCCTGTAGAGCACCCCAGCGCGCTCCTTGGGCGTCCTGTTCTCCCAGCTTAAACAGAGCCGGTCGCCGATGACCTTCTGGATGTCGTCGAGGCTGAACTCCTTGCCAACTTCGATGTAGATGACGACATTGATGTCCTGCAAACCGATGAGGAACTCGTTGTTGAACTTGTTGAGCAGAGCGGTCTTGCCGATCCCAGCCATGCCGTAGATGCCGACGACGCCGACGCCGCCGCCCCGGACGCACGCGTGGAGCTCCTGGAGCAGCGCGTCCATGCCGACGACGGGCGCGCTGGGCATCTCCTCGAAGCGGACCTGCACGAGCTCGTCGGCGACCTTGTGGAAGTCGTCCTTCTCCTTGAGGCCGGCGGCCTCGGCGAGCGTCTCGTCCGCCTTCTGGCTGAGGCGGTAGGTGGCCCTGAGGCCGGGCGCCTGGTCGGACGGGAGCTGCAGGCGCGCCTGGTACTCGGCGTGGATCCGGGCGGCGGCGTCCTCGAGCCTGGCGACGCACTCGAGCCACCACTTGACCTGGCTGGTGGCCTCCATCCCCTGGCGCTCGGCGGTGTCCACCATGCGCTTGACGTCGTCGCGCTTGCTCTTGAGCTCGTCCATCTCGAGGCGCAGCGCGTCGATGTAGTCGCCGCAGGACATGACGTACCCGAACGTTCGCGCGAAGTAGTCCTTGAGCGGCCGGAACGCCGTGTCCATGATGGACGCCACGAACTCCATCGCCGCGAGAGCGAGGCCTGGATTTGGTCGGCCAAGAACCTGATTTGGGCACGGACTGAAGGATCTGTGCGGCGACGGGAGAGGGGCTGAGCAGAATGGGGGGGCTAATTACTGAAGGGACGCGCGGCGCGAAGGAACCCGACAAGCTGCAATTGGTGCTGGGGGAAATCAGTTGGCGCTTGTGGGTGAAGCCATGGGAAATGGACAAATTGGTAGCTGGGGGGCGGAGCTCAGAGTAGGAGTATCCTTAGCGAAGAAGAAACACACGGAGGTGGAGGAAACCGAGAAATGCACACCCGCGATGTGGAGGAAGATGGACGGGGGCGGGCGAAGACTTGGACTGCGCACTGTTGGAGTCCCCGGCTCACTGCGACTGCGAGGAAGGTGGCGACTGGCGGGGCGAGTGTGGTGCTGGTGACTTGACTGCGCCATGGCGTCGGGCGGGTTGTTTTTTTCTTTTCTTTTCTTTCGTCAGGCGGGCTGTTTGTTCCACGGAGAAACGTGGCCACTGTCGAGCATGTCTGTACGGTTTTATGTGCAAACAAGACAAGATGCGTGCGTAGTGACTGTGCAGACTTTTCAACGTTGATCTCCGATGTCTTCGAGGCGGTCAATGGCAGGTGTCTGGAAGCGGTAGCACAGTGTGGTTTTTAGTTTTCTTTTTCAGGATACGTCACGGAACAAACACATATACTCTAGTAGAGTCGTTATATAGCCTATAAAGCACGCTTCATATATGAAGAGTGTAATCATTGTGCGCAAACAAAGAGTCGTCGTCATAATATGGTCTCCATATTTTATTTTTTATTTTATGTCTTCTTATCATTTTCTTCAACTTTGTAGGGCAATTTTAAGCTCATACTAGCAGGCGGAAGGCGCGGCGACACGCCGCGCCCGCAGTTGAGCCCATGCGTGTATGTGTGTTTTTTATTTAAAAGTGAAAGAAGATGTGGTAGTATATTTGTGGTCGAGCTGTTTACGTAGAAGTAATGTCGCACATCAGCATCCAGTACAACATAACCTTGACGCCAGAAGCCAAGTCCTGTTTTCTTTTAGAAAAGGAAAGGTGGCGTGGCCTTTAAAAGTAATATGTTGAGGCATTGTTCATCCATCCGTTCCTTCAGTTTTAGACAAACCGATATTACTGCATATGGCAAGAAAACAAACATGATGATAACCTCCAGTGCAGTATGCCACCCAAAGATGGTCAGTGAGCAAACAGACAATTAACTTTATGATTCCGAATTAGCACGCCAATCACCGAGCTCACGTTCAAAGGGAGATAACATATAGAAAACAATATGGCAAGAAACATACCGCCAAAAACATATAAGAAATAATTGCAAGAATCATACTTAGAAACATTAAAGGGAGGCACTATCATGTTATATCTTTCTGGTCATTTTCTTTTACACAATATATTTGTTAGTTTTCGTGAAGTAATACTAATTTCTAATCAGAAAGTCCAACGATGAACCGAAACATGATGTTGTATATGCATAAACAAAAATAGATCAGATTATATATACATATAATCATCTTAATAAAGAGTTGTAGTGCTTACAGATTAACAAATAAAATTATCTGAACCCAAAGTGCCATGAATACTCTGAATATTTATTGCATTTTTAACTACCAAAGCAACCTGCATGACCTATAAAATTCCTTCCGGTGTGGCAATCAAATCTCATCTTGTGTTCTATATGGGAAAGAGAACAGTATATGATCAACACATTCTTCTATAGAGATACGGGACTTATCAATTGGTAGTTAAGTGGAAATTTTAGCATATCTTTGTTGTACTGTTAAATTTGGCGTTGCTATCTACCTGTCCTTTGCGCTAGATAAACTTAACAGTTTTGTTTCGTCGAATAAGATTAGAAAATATCTTCTGCCTGACAGAGTACATGGCTTTTGCTAATAGGAAAAGATGGACCTCCAGCCTTTGATGCCCATATTATCTAAAAATAGTCTGCAGACCTGGATGTATGGTAATACCATCATTCATCGTTGCCGAAGGTGCTTTCCGCCCCTATTACTCTGGTGATTCTTCCATGTCTGTTTCGTTTGGGGATGGCATGAAACTTCCTTTTCCATACCACAGAGAGCATCTGATCCTGTCCCATATCAATGGATCAATCTTGTGGATTAATGGTATTTTTGTCTATTTCATTAGAATCCATATAGTTCCCTTGTATGATCGAAACATTCAACATGGCTTCTATCTTGGACCCGGGAGCAAAAACCCAACTTATTTGCATTAGCATGATGCAGAAGAGAGGAAAAACAACCTGCATATATTGTTATCTGATCGCCATCTACAGCATTAAATTGGCATTGACAGATGTCGCCAAAGTTGTTATTGTACCATGCGACTGGCATCCGTGTTTAAAGAAAAATGAGCAGAACTAATATACTTAATTAAGTTCCAAATAATAAACACTGAAATATAGGTAAGAGTACAAAGAACAAAAAATCACTGATCTGAACACTCATATCCTGGTCCACATTGAACTGAAACAACCGAAGTTTCTTCTGCTCTACATTTCACAAAATAGACAAATGTAGATAGATGCAGTGGGTGAAGTGTGTAACCTACAGTAGCTATAGCACATACAGTCAGCATGAGAAATTAAGAGTCCATTCATCTTGCGCAAAATCCTTTTTGTTTGCTTCACTCTAATGATTCCCAACCATTAGCCATACTAAGCAAAACATATCTTAAATTCTGAATCTATATGTTCATTGGAAGGAACGAAAAACATTTACTACCAAATATTATTAGAGTCAGTCTCTCCAAGTTCAGAACTACTAAATGGCAATGGAAATTATCGATACAAATTTTTTACAGAGCAAGATGACGTACCAGGAAAGCGGACAGGGGTATTTCAAAGAGAATAATGTAAAAACAATATGGATGGAGCTATTGGGTGGGACACTAAAAAACTAAAATATGTGCACCATATTTAGAAGGCACTCTTGAGTACGGTTTTGCAACAATCAATTCATTAATCACAGGTTGAACCATCTAAAGGCATATGGAAAAAACAAAACTAACAGGTCCAGAGTTCCTCCGGTGTGTATGAGATCGCACGTTCCTTCAAAGTTGAACAAACTAATGATGTATAAGCATTCCAGTGTATCCAAAGAAATCTTAGAGAAGGGGAAAAACTAACTGGGGTGACATACATCACCACTCATCTTCTTATTTTTAGCAACAACAATAAATTTTTAGTGTGGCGTGCAACAAATAAGTAAACCGTTTCAATCAAGTGAAATACATTAGAAGTATATTATCGTTTTCTTCCGTGGAACTTTGGTAGCTGCACCGAACCTTTCACTTCACTGGAGTGAATGATTACCTCTGATAGGCTCAGTTTCCAGTGATCCTTCCAGCTTGCACGGCCCAGATAATACATGCTTGTTCGGTAGCTCCCTCTCAGGCATAAGCTTTGCCAATATATGAAGAATACATATTTAGATGTCACATCCCTGCAAATTGACAAACCTCGTTCCGACGGTGATGGAGTTTGCTGGAAACAGGGTCAGTAGCATGAGGAATATGATGCGGGGAGAAATACACCAGGGACACATCAAAGTGGCCGGAAGAACGGAGTATGAAATTTAGTACAACAATCCAGTTGGAAATACTAATCAATGGATTAACCTTGCAGCTGCGTCAATGGTGTCGAAACCACCTGAAAAAATTAATCAGCATCAATGGACAACGTACATAATCAAAAATCAAAATTAATAACAGAGAGATTAGAGCTGGAGATAGGATTTGAGATCATCTAAGTAAAACTCTCTCTGCGTATGCATTCTTCATGTACAAAGCTGCTTGTATATCAAATTAAATATGAACGTAGTAACCCAGCAGTGAGAAATGTACAATTGAATTAACATAGAAATTTCTCAGCACATGGATCATCTTTTGAATTGAATGGGCTTGCTCCTTCACAACATGCATCTCTCTCCTTCTCCTTTAATAACTCTCTTCAAGCGAGTGATGCAGGTCAAACTAAACTCTAAATATATAGCAGGCGAGAGAGCACCATCACGATTTCAAACAAAATAGATTTATTGTAACTGCAAAAGCATAAATAACAACAAAGTAAATACCTATGTGGTAGAAACTTGTTACCTAATGTCTGAGGGATAGAATTAGGAGGATTTGCATGTGAGCGAATCAGGACATGTTTCTTTTTACAGCATAGTCTTAGTTTCTAAACCTTATATTAACCTGCAAATAAGAACATGTAATAATCGAGGTCCATCAACTTTATTTGAATGAGTTCTTAATTTGGAGGAGATAATAACATGCAGGATGTACAATACACGTTGTATCTTGGACTATGAAAGTAGAATTCAAGCATTGCACATCGCCATTGTATCAGGGACTCAATTTTTGTTGCTACCGTTACTGTAGTTCTTGCTTATGTCTGCCGACAGGCATTAAGGGACAATGGGAGGTCCCCAATACTAACTTTTCTATCTCTTTTCACTATAAATCGATCAATCTCATATTAGCATATTATGAGCGGATCAGTCTAGTTCTGTAGTTTTTTTTGAGGAATCTATTTCATTTGCCTTACAAATGACAAACTATATCTGACCTCAGAGCAAACAAAAAGTAAGCGACTCAAATTTGAGGGATTATATATCGATATGCAGAAGAACTCGTCTGACAACCTGCAGAAAACTACAATATCTGAAACCCAAATATATCGGTGCACAGTAGACTACTAAAACAAAGAATATGACATGTGCATAATTCAACAATGAATCTTTGTTAGAAAAGATCCCAAACAAAAGCAAAGCACCTTCATAGTTAATTTGTTTTGGGGATGGCAGAACTAAAATTGCTTGGTGAAATAATAAATAACTATCTAACATTAACATATTGTTCTGTGCTAATTGTTTAGAGAACATAACTAAAACTAATGAAGAAGTATAGGTAATGAGAATTTATTTGAAAGTACTAAGTCACACAGGGGAACAAGTTTAAAAGCACATTCAGCTTTCAGATGTTGGATGAAGTAAATAAAAAGCAGAAAATGTTGGATATTCCAAACTCCTATACATGTGTGTTGACGTAGTTTGCCGAGTTCAAGTTGTAGCCAGTGTTAGAATGCTTAGTCGGCAAGTCCTAATCTATGTAATCTGCAACTATAAATAAAAGAAAATTAACCTATATAAATCCTAGTGTCTGAGGAAAATAATCTGGTGTTCGGCCATGTTGTGATGCATATGAACAATTGAATCAAGAGTATGTGCATCTTTTGTTTCGGCCAAGGCCATCGGCAGCAGCAATCAGCAAATCGGTCAAACGTATGTGCTTGTTTCGTCGACAACTCAAGTCAGGAAATGATCTGGCATATGGCAAACAGCGCAGAACTAACACACAGTGTATACATACCTTAAAATTTAGAACAGAAATTATAAGGGGGCAGTCTGTAATAATTCCGTACGGAGCTTCCTTTGCTTGGCGTGTGTTGTGCTACACCAGAACAATCAATCAGTTGATCTAGTAGCTAGCTTGTACGCGTCTTGGCTACAGGCATGGGCAAGCAGCAAATCAATTTGGCGTATGACAACTCATCTATTAAGCAACTGATTTGATCTACGCAAGTTGGCAAATGGCGCACACCTAGCTAACAGAATTTCTAGCAAAAAGAGTAATGGAGCAATCCACATATAGTTTTGTTGTCGATATTCCTTTGCTTGGTCGGCGTCGCAATCCCTGATGAAATTTCATGGAAACAATGATCTTCCAAGCATGTACTGTATGCAAGAAAAAAAATGTGACAGGAGAGAACCTTGGTTAGAGAAGGCACCACCATGGTTGCAGTTGTGCTCAGCAGCTAAGATTGCTACAGGTATAAGGAGAGAGGGGGGGAGGAAGGGAGGGAGCGCCGCTAGTCGCAGAATCGGCGCCGAAGCGCAGCCATGCCCACGGAGGAGGCCGACCAAGCCGAGGAACCAGGCCTAGGGTTTGTGCCTGCTACCCCGTAGCCACACCGAGGTGGAGGAAAGGCGGGATGAGGAGGGAGCTGCGGCAATGACGGCGTGGAGGCCAGCCGGCCGGCGGCGACGTGGGTGCGGGGCGGCGAGCACAGACCTGTGGAGGAAGCGGCGGCGGCTCCTTTCTCGATGTCTATCTCTCTAGAAGAACGAAGAGGTTCCAGATATTTGTGGCCTTCCACGGTAATTTTTTAGAGGTGTAAAAAAAATAAAAAATAAGGAAAATGAAGCCAACACGTGTCGATCTAGTGGACCAACGTCGCTAGCACTGGGATTGCACGGCGTGAGGCGTAGCTTAGTAGCTTTAATTCTTTTACATATTAGTGCAACCATACGCATGTACCAGCACAATAACTATATTCATTGGTAAAAAGGCGCCACTTTACATATAATTAATGATTCGAAATGTCGTTTAACGACATATTTAAAATAAGCAATGTATCTATTCAAGCGACATTGCTACCTACTAATACCTACACTCGTCGGTGGTTGGTGGCGACTAGTCGTCGTGCCCTCCTCCTCCTCTTCTCTCCCCTCCTCGTCCTCCTCCGAGAGATCCTCGAAGTAGGCGTATGGGTCGGACTCACGAGCGGCAACCGCGAGTAGCCATTGCTCCTCCTTGTGGGTCAGTGTGGGGACGGACTCTCGGAGGATGCACTCCTCGTTGCGAGCTTCGAGGGCGGAGCAGCAGAATCACGCCGATTGGGTCCTCGCGCTCCAACTGGGCCTCGACGGGGACAACATCGTTCACCAGGATGAGGGAGCCAGCAGGAGATGATGTCTTCCTCCTCCTTCACCCATACGAGGGGTTGGATCCCTCACGGCCGCAGATCCGTCGCCGCCGCTGGAGAAGGGTCCAATGACTGATGCAGCTAGTGCATCAGGGGGAGAGTTTGCACCGGTGCGCGGCGTCTGGGATGGGAGGTCATGCTCCGCCGCCAAGTTGAGCCAATAGGTTGCGTTCTTGTCCGGCCGCATTGTCCCGGACGGTGGAGGAGAGAAGACAACTAGGGCTTTGGTTATGGGGGCGCCTCTCCCGAAGATCATCTATGAGCGTACTGGCATGTCGGGTTTTGACAACCACATCGTCCATGTATGCTTGTACTGTTTTGCCGATTTGTGGTTCCAGGCACGTCTGAATCATTCGCTGATATGTAGCGCTGGCGTTTTTTAAACCGAAGGGCATTGTATTGAAACAAAATGGCCCATAGGGTGTTATGAAAGTTGTGGCGGCCTGGTCGGACTCTCTCATCTTTATTTGATGGTATCCTGAATAGGCGTCCAGGAAACACGGCAAGTCATGTCCGGCTGTGGCATCGATTATTTAGTCGATCCGAGGTAATGGGAAGGGATCCTTTGGGCAAGCCTTATTAACATCCTTGAAATTAACACAAAGGCGCCATGATTTGTCCTTTTTCCGCACCATTACCAAGTTTGCTAGCCATTCAGGGTGCTTAATTTCATGGATAAATCCGGCCTCCAATAGCTTCGCCAGTTCCTCCCCCATAGCTTGTCGCTTAGTATCTGAGAATCTGCGGAGTGCTTGCTTAACAGGTTTAAATCCTTCGATAATGTTAAGGTTGTGCTCGGTCAGATTTCTTGGGATGTTCCAGCATGTCTAATGGATGCCAGGCGAAGATGTCCCAATTCTCCTGGAGGAATGCGCGTAGCGCCTCGTCAAGTGACGGGTCCAGACGTGCTCCGATGGAAGCCGTTTTAGACGGGTCCTCGGGATGTACTTGGAATTTTATTATTTCGTCGGCTGGTTTAAATGACGTGGATTTCGGCCTTTTGTTGAGAATAACGTCATCCTTGTCCACGGCTGCGCGTAGTGTTGTTAATTCTTCGGCCGCGAGGGCCTCGGTCTCCGCCTCTAAAGCGAGGGCCGTCATTTTATTTTCTGCCTTGAGCGACCTATCTCGTTGCTTGCAATAGTAATCCCTCCATTTGGTCCCGGCATCTTGATCTTCATGTAAGCATAGTGCGGAACGGCGTGAAACTTAGCGAACACGTCCTGGCCGAGAAGTGCATGATAGCCACTTCGGAATGAAACGATAATTGAAGATTAACTCTTCCAGTTGGTAGTTGTCGGCAGTTCCGAATACTACGTCAAGCGTAACTTTACTCCTGCATCACGCCTCCCTTCTAGGGATTATTCCTTTGAACATGGTTCTGCTTGGCTCGATGCGAGATTTGTCGAGCTGCATCTTTTGTAGAGTGTCCTCATAAATGATATTTTGGCTGCTGCCACCATCCATCAGGACTTTAGTCAGTCTGTAGTCGTCAATGATGGGATCGAGGACCAGAGCTGCAACTGGATGTTGGCTAATCCCCGTGCCCGAAGGTGATTGGGGTATCTAACCACCTGTTGTCCGAGACTGCCATGTGATAAACATGGTTTATTTCTCGGAGAGCTCTCTTCCGCTCGTTCCTCGAGGGGGGAGTCTTGTAGATCATTAGGCTTTCGTCCTCGTCGAATGACTCTTCTTCCTAGCTTGGAGATTTTCCTCGGGCTTTCGGAGTTCCGAGGTTGTCTAGGAGATCGATTCCTCCTTTTGCTACCTGTCTAACCACCCAACACGCTTGAAGACCGTGAGTTGGGTTTGTGTTCAATGAGACAGAGTGTGTTGCGCATGGCTCGTCTAGGATTGCATCCGGCGCGGTCTTGGGTCTTTTTTCTGACTGCTTCTTTCGGTGCACACGTCGAGTGGCCCGATCATCGGTTTTGGAGCGCTTCTGCCATCGGCATCTGCGCCTTTTGTCGGCGGAGTCTAACAGATCCTGGGTTGAATCCTTCTGTTCTTTTTCTGCAACCACGCGTCTTCCATAACGCAGTATCTTGAAACTATGTCCGATAGCTCGGGGAACATTCTAATGCATCTTCGTGCCAGGACATTGGAGATTCCTTCATCATGACAATTATGACGGAACACCGCTAGGGCTTCCGCGTCGCAATCTAGGATCTTATTTATGAACAAGAATCTCATCCAGAATTGCTGAACTGTTTCTCTAGGTTTTTGCTTAACGTAAGTTAGATCCCAGACGTCGGTTGGTCCCGAACTATCGGGGCAATACGCGATGTGGGGGGGGGTGTGGGAGAGCAAATCTAATTCCGGCTCGATCTGACATCGGTTTTCCCAGGAAGTTTCCCTGTCGATGGTTTAAGGGCACCATCAGGGCGGGCTGTGTGGCGACGTTTTCAAAGTCGTCTTGATGGTAGTTCGGATCCGAGCTTCAGGCCCGATCCGATCAGTCGCAGCCGTGGCCTCCAGAAAGGACGGGAACCAGTTCCTCGGTCGTGATTGTGTTAAGGTCCTTGACCAGATCCGGGGATGCGGCGAGGGGTTCGACCACTAGTTTTAATCCGTCGGGTTTTAGATCCTGACGGCGGATAGGGGCTTCACAGCGCTCCTGTGCTTCGGTTGATCTGAAGTCTTGGGTTTCCGGCGTAGGGGTTATGCCAGAACGGATCTGATTGTTAGAAGATGCTTCCATCGATCCTTGGCGATCAAGCGGCGGGACCTGCATGGGCCATCAATGTCAGTGCTAAAACCGGCGGATCTCGGGTAGGGGGTCCCAAGCTGGTGATCTTGGAACGATGGTAACAGGAAGAATAGGGACATGGTGTTTTACCCAGGTCCGGGCCCTCTCAAGGAGGTAAAACCTTACGTCATGCTCTTGTTATATTGATTGTGATGGAGTACAGAGTACAGTATGATCTACCTCGAGATCGTATGAATGAGTTCTAAGCTCTACACCTCTCAATCCCGCCCCTATGGCCTACAACCTCTCGGATTATATAGGCACCATGGGTATCTAGGGTTTACATATAGTCGGTTACAATCTGGGGATAAACATGCCTTGAAGTGTACGGCAAGTCTTCGAAGGCCTTCATCTTGATTACGCCGAGGGTCAAGGCATGTACGACCCATTCTTCAATTGTAGACGGGTCGTCGGCTCGGCCCATAAATGGGGGACCGACGTGGTGTGCACCCCCTAATCCAGGACACCGTCACCATGCCAATGTTCTTACCTCCAAAGATAAAGGGAATAATTTCTTCTAAACTCCATCCCCTGATAAACCTGCAAGCTTAAACAATCCACAAAGTTCATCCATATAGATTAAGTGCATATCAGGATGTATTGTTCCGTAGGGATTAGCATGCAATTTTTCCATAATACCAAAAGGGATTTCATAATAAATAATTTCAGTAGGTTGAGGAGCGGTTCTTACCACTTCCGCTCGAGGTGAAGATATCCCGAACAAGCCCCTCAAAGGATTATCTTCCATAGTGATGCTACTTGTAGACTACGTTGGTATTTCCCTGAAGAGGAGAGGATGATGCAGTATAGTAGAGATAAGTATTTCCGCAGTTAAGAACCAAGGTTATCAATCCAGTAGGAGAACCACGCAAAATCCCTTTAGTAGCACCTCCACACATAAAAGCAAACACTTGCACCCAACGCAAATAAGAGGGTTGTCAATCCTCTTAGCGGTTATTTGCAAGGATTAATTCTGATAGTGATAGATAAAAAGTAAATTGCAAAATAAAATAAAAGTAAATAAATAAATTGCGGTGAGGTATTTTTGGATATTAAGATATGATAAAGATAGACCCGGGGGCCATAGTTTTCACTAGAGGCTTCTCTCTCGAACACATAGCATACGGTGGGTAAACAAATTATTGTTGGGCAATTGATAGAAAAGCAAATAATTATGATGGATTCATGGCAATGATCATGTATACAGGCATCACGTCCGAGACAAGTAGACCGACTCCTGCCTGCATCTACTACTATTACTCCACCCAACGACCGCTATCCAGCATGCATCTAGGGTATTAAGTATAAAACAGAGTAACGCCTTAAGCAAGATGACATGATGTAGACAAAGTAAACTCAAGCAATATGATTAAACCCCATCTTTTTATCCTTAATGGCAACAATACAAATATGTGTCATGTCCCTTTCTGTCACTGGGATTGAGCACCGCAAGATTGAACCCATCACAAAGCACCTTTCCCATTGCAAGATAAACCAATCTAGTTGGCCAAACCAAATTGATAGATCGGAGAGAAATACAAAGCTATAACAATCATGCATAAAAGAGTTTAGAGAAGACTCAAATATTTCTCATGAATAATCTGATCATAAACTCACAATTCATCGGATCCCAACAAACACACCGCAAAAGAAGATTACATTGGATAGAACTCCAAGAACATCAAGGAGAACATGGTATTGAAGATCAAAGAGAGAGAAGAAGCCATCTAGCTACTAGCTATGAACCCGTAGGTCTGTGGTAAACTACTCACACATCATCGAAAGGGCAGCAAGGTTGATGATGAAGCCCTCCGTGATCGATTCCCCCTCCGGCAGAGTACCGGAAAAGGCCTCCAGACGGGATCGCGGAAGAACAGAGGCTTGCGGTGGCGGAAAGGTTTTCTCTTCTGTCTCTCTGGTATATTGGGAATATTTGGGAATTTATAGAGCTGGAATTAGGTCAGGATGTGCCACGAGGGGCCCACAAGCCTGGGGGGCGCGCCCTACCCCCAGGGCGCGCCTCCCGAGCTTGTCGCTCCCTCGTGGCTCGTCTGGTCTTCTCCCGAAGCTTCGAGGGTCCCTTCTGGTCTAGAAAAAATTAATCCAAAGTTTTTTCTTCATTGGACTCCGTTTGATAATGATTTTCTGAAAAGGCAAAAACAGGCAAAAAACAACAACTGGCACTGGGCATTGGGTTAATAGGTTAGTCCCAAAAAATGATATATAATGGCATATAATTGCATAATAACCATCCAAGATTGATACTATAATAGCATGGAACAATAAAAAATTATAGATACGTTGGAGATGTATCAAGCATCCCCAAGCTTAATTCCTTCTCGTCCTCGAGTAGGTAAATGATAAAAACAGAATTTTTGATGTGGAATGTTACCTAACATGTTTCATCATGTAATCTTTCTTACGGTATGAATAATAAGATCCGAATGATTCAAAGCAATAGTCTATAGTTTGACATAAAGACATTAATACTCAGGCATACTAATAAACAATCATGTCTTTCAAAATAAAAATGCTAAAGAAAGCTATCCCTACAAAATCATATAATCCTGTCATGCTCCATCTTCTTAACACAAAGTATTTATCATGTACTACCCTGATGACAAGCCGAGCAATTGGTTCATACTTTTAACGCCCTTCATCTTTTTCAACCCCCACGCAATACATGAGCGCAAGCCATGGATATAGCACTATGGGTGGAATAGAATGATGATAGAGATTAATAAGGGGAAGTCAAAAATAAGAAGATTGTCTCACATTGATGAGGCTAATCAACGGGCTATGGAGATGCCCATCAATTGATGTCAATGCGAGGAGTAGGGATTGCCATGCAACGGATGCACTAAGAGCTATATGTGTATGAAAACTCAACATGAAAACTAAGTGGGTGTGCATCCAACTTGCTTGCTCATGAAGACCTCAGGCATTTGAGGAAGCCCATCATCGGAATATACAAGCCAAGTTCTATAATGAAAAATTCCCACTAGTATATGAAAGTGACAAAATAGGAGACTCTCTATGAAGAACATGGTGCTACTTTGAAGCACAAGTATGGAAAAGAATAGTAACACTGCCCCTTCTCTCTTTTTCTCTCATTTTTTTCTTTTTTTTTCTTTTTTTTGTGGGCTCTTTTTGGCCTCTCTTTTTTTTACTTTTTTTCCTCACTGGGACAATGCTCTAATAGTGATGATCATCATACTTCTATTTACTTACAACTCAAAAGAAAATTACAACTCGAAACTAGAACAAAAATATGACTCTATATGAATGCCTCTGGCGGTGTACCAGGATGTGCAATGATACTAGCGTAACATGTATAAAAATGATGAACGGTGGCTGAGCCACAAATACTATGTCAGCTATATGATCAAGCAATATGACAATGACGATGTGTGTCATGTAAAAAGAATGGTGGAAGTTGCATGGCAATAAATCTCGGAATGGCTATGGAAATGCCATGATAGGTAGGTATGGTGGCTGTTTTGAGGAAGATATAAGGAGGATTATGTGTGACAGAGCGTATCATATCATGGGGTTTGGATGCACCGGCGAAGTTTGCACCAATTCTTGATGTGAGAAAGGGCAATGCACAGTACCGAAGAGGCTAGCAAATTGCGGAAAGGTGAGAGTGCGTATAATCCATGGACTCACATTAGTCATAAAGAACGCATATACTTATTGCGAAAGTTTATTAGCCCTCGAAGCAAAGTACTACTACGCATGGCCCTAGGGGGATAGATTGGTAGGAAAAGACCATCGCTCGTCCCCGACCACCACTCATAAGGTAGACAATCAAGAATAAATCATGCTCCAACTTCTTAGCATAACGACAGATCATACGTGCATGCTTCGGGAATCACAAACCTTAACACAAATATTCTTACTAAACCACAATTATCTACTAGCACCTCCCACATATTACCATCTTATTATCGCAAAACTATTGCAAGGAATCAAACTTATCATATTCAGTGATCTACATGGAAGTTTTTATTATATCCCTCTTGAATACCTATCATATTAGGACCAAATTCATAACCCGTGTATATTACCATTGCTATTCATTAGACTCTCAAAAATATATAAGTGAAGCTTGAGAGTGCAACTATTTCTTTAAAATATAACCATCACCGTGCTCTAAAAGATATAAGTGAAGCACTAGAGCAACTGTCTAGCTCAAAAGATATAAGTGAAGCACATAGAGTATTCTAACAAATCACGAATAATGTGTGTCCCTCTCAAAAAGGTGTGTTCAGCAAAGATGATTGTGACAAACTAAAAAGCAAACAAAATAAAACAAACTATAGCACAAGACGCTCCAAGTAAAACACATATCATGTGTTGAATAAAAATATAGTTCCAAGTGATATACCGATAGATTGTAGACGAAAGAGGGGGTGCCATCCGGGGCATCCCCACGCTTAGACGCTTGAGTCTTCCTTGAATATTACCTTGGTGTGCCTTGGGCATCCCCAAGCTTAGGCTCTTGCCGCTCCTTATTCCTTTATCCATCGTAGTCTCACCCAAAACTTGAAAACTTCAGCACACAAAACTCAACAGAAACCTTGTGAGATCCGTTAGTATAACAAATAAATCTTAAAATTTAGGTACTATTGTAAATTGATTCATATTTAATATTAGCATAATTCTACTGTACTCCAACTTCTCCATGACTCATACCGCCTGATACGATCCATAGATTCATCAAAATAAGCAAACTATGCAACAAAAACAGAATCTGTCTAAAACAGAATAGTCTATAAAGATCTGAATTAACGTCATACTTATGTAACTCCAAAAATTCTGAAAACTTAGGAAAACGTGGGAAATTCATATTCAAATACTGTGTAAAAAATTCATAAGGCTATGACGCTCCATAAAAGAAATCAAAATTCTAGCACTGGACGCAAAAGTTTATGTTTTCAAACAGCATCAATCATACTATCTTCCCATTCATCCCAAAGGCATTACTTGGCACAAACACTAATTAAAAAATAAAAAAACAATCATAACAGAGGCTATAATTTTGTAAAAACACAAAAATAGAAAGTAAAAAATATATTTTATTCACTGGGTTGCCTCCCAACAAGCGCTATTGTTTTATGCCCCTAGCTAGGCATAATGCATAGTTTCAAGTGTTGTCATCCTTTAAATTAATTCCATAGGTGGCCCTCATAATTGATTCATATGGTGGCTTAATTCTCTTTCTAGGGAAATGTTCCATCCCTTTCTTTAGTGGACATTGAAATCTTATATTAGCTTCTTTCATATCAATAATAGCACCTATGGTTCGTAGGAAAGGCCTACCAAGTATTATAGGACAAGACAAATTGCACTCGATATCAAGAACAATAAAATCCACGGGCACATAATTTCTAATGGCAAGAATAAGCACATCATTTATTCTACCCAATGGCTTTTTAATAGTGGAATCCGCTAGATGCAAATTAAGGGAACAAGGATCCATATCGGTGAGACCTAGCACATCACACAAAGATTTTGGTATAGTGGAGACGCTAGCACCAAGATCACATAAGGCATTACATTCATAATCTTTAATTTTGACTTTAATAGTAGGTTCCCATTCATCTTGTAATTTTCTAGGAATTAAAACTTCCAACTCAAGTTTTTCTTCATGAGCTTTTATCATAGCTTCTACAATATGTTTAGTGAAAGCTTTATTTTGTTCATAAGAATTTGGTGAATTAATCATGGATTGCAACAAGGAAATACATTGAATTAAAGAACAACTATCATAATTAAATTCCTTGTAATCCAAAGTAGTGGGTACATCACTATTTAAAGTTTTGACCTCTCCAAACCCACTTTTATCATTTTTATCATTAAGATTATCACCCTCCAAGCAATTGGGACTCCTTCTAATTAAAGTTGACTCGTCTTCAGTCCCTTTTTCATCAAGTTTTATGTTACTAAATAAGGATTCAATAGTTGAGACACCAATCATTTTAATATCTTCATCATTACTACGATAGAAACCGGGTGGAATAGCTTTTTCTAAGAATTCTCGCTTAGCTCTCAACCTAGCGGTCCTTTCATTACTTTCATTAATGGATACATAGATAGCTTTAATAGACTCATTTATATCATGCTTGGGTGGCAAAGTTTTAATTTTGAGAGTTTCAACATCATGAGCAATTCTAGCCAATTCATCAACTCTATTCAATTTTTCTTCTATCATAGCATTGAAATTCTTTTGAGAATTAATAAATTCTTTAATATTACTTTCAAGATCAGAGGGTATCCTCTTATTATTATTATTATTATTATTATTATTATTATTATTATTATTATAAGAATTACCATAGGGATTACCATAATTGTTAGAGGAATTTCCAGGAAACGGTCAAGAATTGAAATTACCCCTATAAGCATTGTTGTTGAAATTATTTCTAGAGACAAAATTCACATCAATAGCATCATTATTTTGCTCAATCAAAGTAGACAATGGCACATCAATAGGATCAATATGAGCATTTTTACTAGCAACCAATTTCATAAGAGCATCCATCTTATCACTCAAAGTATTAATTTCTTCAACAGAATTTACCTTCTTACCAGTTGGAGTTCGTTCTGTGTGCCATTGAGAATAATTTGTCATAATATTATCAAGAAGTTTTGTAGCTTCTCCCAATGTAATTTCCATAAAAGTACCACCTGCGGTAGAGTCTAGCAAATTTCTAGAAACAAAGTTTAGCCCCGCATAATTTTTTTGTATGATCATCCATAAACTTAAACCATGTGTTGGGAAATTTCTTATCATTAATTTCATTCTCTCACAAGATTGCGCAACATGTTCATGCTCAAGTTGCTTAAAATTCATAATTTTATTTCTTAAAGAAATAATCTTAGTGGGAGGAAAATACTTGGCAATAAAAGCATCCTTACACTTATCCCAAGAATCAATACTATTTCTAGGCAAGGATGAAAACCAAGTTTTGGCACGATCTCGTAGTGAGAACGGAAATAATTTCAATTTGACAATATCATTATCCACATCTTTCTTCTTTTGCATATCACAAAGTTCAACAAAAGTATTTAGATGGGATGCAGCATCTTCATTAGGACTACTAGAAAATTGTTCTTTCATAACAAGATTAAGCAAAGCAACATTAATGTCACATGACTCCGCACTAGTGGTGGGAGGAGCAATAGGAGTACTAATAAAATCATTATTATTAGTATTGGAAATGTTACACAATTTTGTGTTTTCTTGAGACGTCACGACGAAGCAAGCAAACTAGCAAACAAGCAAATAAAATATTTTTTTGTGTTTTTGTAAAATTGTTTTAGAAGTGGGGAGATGAAAACGAGAGGCAAATGCAAATAAAAAGGCAAATAAAATAAATGCAAGTGGATGATAGTTTATGCGAAGGTACTTGATAAATTTTGGTGATGTCTCCCCGGCAACGGCATCAGAAATTCTTCCTGCTACTTGTAGACTGCGTTGGTATTTCCCCGAAGAGGAGAGGACGATGCAGTATAGTAGAGATAAGTATTTCCCTCAGTTAAGAACCAAGGTTATCAATCCAGTAGGAGAACCACGCAAAATCCCTTTAGCAGCACATGCACACACAAAAGCAAACACTTGCACCCAACGCAAATAAGAGGGTTGTCAATCCTCTTAGCGGTTATTTGCAAGGATTAATTCTGATAGTGATAGATAAAAAGTAAATTCCAAATAAAATAAAAGTAAATAAATTGTAGCGATTAATATTTGGATTTTAATATATGATAAAGATAGACCCGGGGCCATAGTTTTCACTAGAGGCTTCTCTCTCGAACGCATAGCATACGGTGGGTAAACAAATTACTGTTGGGCAATTGATAGAAAAGCAAATAATTATGACGGATTCATGGCAATGATCATGTATATAGGCATCACATCCGAGACAAGTAGACCGACTCCTGCCTGCATCTACTACTATTACTCCACCCATCGACCACTATCCAGCATGCATCTAGGGTATTAAGGGGCTGTTTGGTTGCCAGCCTTACCTTGCCACGCCAAAGGTGCGGCGCGCCACAGCTCTCTAGGCAGCTGTTTGGTTGCTGACGAAGGTTAGGCTTGCCACAGATGCAAAGAGTCTTTTGCAGTAGAATTTTTCGCCACAGGTGTGGCGTTGATTTTGCCCGCCACACTCTTTGGCGTGCCACAAGTGTGGCTAAACAAGTGTGGCATTTTGAGTCTCCAACCAAACAGCCCCTAAGTATAAAACAGAGTAACTCCTTAAGCAAGATGACATGATGTAGACAAAGTAAACTCAAGCAATATGATTAAACCCCATCTTTTTATCCTTAATGGCAACAATACAAATACGTATCATGTCCCTTTCTGTCACTGGGATTGAGCACCGCAAGATTGAACCCATCACAAAGCACCTCTCCCATTGCAAGATAAACCAATCTAGTTGGCCAAACCAAATCGATAGATCGGAGAGAAATACAAAGCTATAACAATCATGCATAAAAGAGTTCAGAGAAGACTCAAATATTTCTCATGAATAATCTGATCATAAACTCACAATTCATCGGATCCCAACAAACACACCGCAAAAGAAGATTACATCGGATAGAACTCCAAGAACATCGAGGAGAACATGGTATTGAAGATCAAAGAGAGAGAAGAAGCCATCTAGCTACTAGCTATGGACCCGTAGGTCTGTGGTAAACTACTCACACATCATCGGAAGGGCAGCAAGGTTGATGAAAAAGCCCTCCGTGATCGATTCTCCCTCCAGCAGAGTACCGAAAAAGGTCTCCAGATGGGATCGCAGTAGAACAGAGGCTTGCGGTGGCGGAAAGGTTTTCTTTTCTGTTTCTCTGGTATATTGGGAATATTTGAGAATTTATAGCGCTGGAATTAGGTCAGGATGTGCCACGAGGGGCCCACAAGCCTGGGGGGCGCGCCCTACCCCCAGGGCGCGCCTCCCGAGCTTGTCGCTCCCTCGTGGCTCGTCTGGTCTTCTCCCGAAGTTTCGAGGGTCCCTTCTGGTCCAGAAAAAATCAATCCAAAGTTTTTTCTTCGTTTGGACTCCGTTTGATAATGATTTTCTGAAAAGGCAAAAACAGGCAAAAAACAGCAACTGGCACTGGGCACTGGGTTAATAGGTTAGTCCCAAAAAATGATATATAATGGCATATAATTGCATAATAAACATCCAAGATTGATAATAATAGCATGGAACAATAAAAAAATTATAGATACGTTGGAGACGTATCAAGTGACAAGTGAAGATAAAATATAGCATGTAATATAAATGTTTCCTTACCAAATTCCACTTAACAAAAACGCTTCACTCCCCGGCAACGGCGCCAAAAAAGAGTCTTGATGACCCACAAGTATAAGGGATCGATCGTAGTCCTTTCGATAAGTCAGAGTTGTAGGATCAAGAAGATAGGTCTAGAGGGGGGGTGAATAGACACTTAACAAGCCAAAGGTGTAGTTTTTAGTTTTCTTGAAGTTTAGGCAGATTTTGGCACTAGTTAAGAAACAACCAATACTTTCTACACATGCATATCTAGAAATAGAGTAGCAGAAATAGTAAATGCTACTTGTGTTGGGATTTCCTTGAAGAGGAGAGGATGATGCAATACAGTAGAGATAAGTATTTCCCTCAGTTAAGAACCAAGGTTATCAATCCAGTAGGAGAACCACACAGTACCTCGTTAGCAGCACCTACACACACAAAAGCAAATACTTGCATCCAACGTGAACAAGAAGGTTGTCAATCCCCTTGGCGGTTACTTGCAAGGATTAATTCTGATAATGATAGATAGATAAGTAAATTGCAAAACAAAATAAAGGAAATAAAATTGCAGCAAGGTATTTTTGGATTTTATATATGATAGATAAATGACCCGGGGGCCATAGTTTTCACTAGAGGCTTCTCTCTCGAACACATAGCATATGGTGTGTAAACAAATTACTGTTGGGCAATTGATAGAAAAGCGCATAGTTATGACAAATTCATGGCAATGATCATGTACATAGGCATCACGTCGGAGACAAGTAGACCGACTCTTGCCTACATCTACTACTATTACTCCACCCATCGAATGCTATCCAGCATGCATCTAGGGTATTAAGTTAATGAAAACAAAGTAACGCTTTAAGCAAGATGACATGATGTAGACAAAGTAAACTCAAGCAATATGAATAAACCCCATCGTTTTATCCTTAATGGCAACAATACAAATACGTGTCTTGTCCCTTTCTGTCACTGGGATAGAGCACCGCAAGATTGAACCCATCACAAAGCACCTCTCCCATTGCAAGATAAATCAATCTAGTTGGCCAAACCAAACGGATAGATCGGAGAGAAATACAAAGCTATAACAATCATGCATAAATAAGTTCGGAAAAGACTCAAATATTTCTCATGTATAATCTGATCATAAACCCACAATTCATCGGATCCCAACAAACACACCGCAAAAGAAGATTACATCGAATAGAACTCCAAGGAGATCGAGGAGAACATTGTATTGAAGATCAAAGAGAGAGAAGAAGCCATCTAGCTACTAGCTATGGACCCGTAGGTCTGTGGTAAACTACTCACACATCATCGGAAGGGCAGCAAGGTTGATGTAGAAGCCCTCCGCGATCGATTCCCCCTCCGGCAAATCGCCGGAAAAGCCTCCAGATGGGATCACGGAAGAACACAAGCTTGCGGCGGCAGAAAAGTTATTCGAGGTGGCTCTCTGGTATATGGGGAATATTTTAGAATTTATAGGCTTGGAATTAGGTCAAGAGGTGCCACGAGGGGCCCACAAGCCTGGGGGCGCGCCTACCCCCTGGGCGCGCCTCCCGAGCTTGTCGCTCCCTCGTGGATCTTCTGGTCTTCTCCCAAACCTTCTAGGGTCCCTTCTGGTCCAGAAAAAATTAATCCAAAGTTTTTTCTCTGCTTGGACTCTGTTTGATGTTGATTTTCTGAAAAGCCAAAAACAGGAAAAAACAGCAACTGGCACTGGGCACTAGGTTAATAGGTTAGTCCCAAAAAATGATATATAATTGCATATAAAACATCCAAGATTGATACTATAATAGCATGGAACAATCAAAAATTATAGATACGTTGGAGACGTATCAAGCACCCCCAAGCTTAATTCCTGCTCGTCCTCGAGTAGGTAAATGATAAAAACAGAATTTTTGATGTGGAATGCTACCTAACATGTTCATCATGTAATTCTATTTTATGGTATGAATATTAAGATCCGAATGATTAAAAGCAATAGTCTATAATTTGATATAAAGACATCAATACTCAGGCATACTAACAAACAATCATGCCTTTCAAAATAAAAATGCTAAAGAAAGTTATCCCTACAAAATCATATAATCATGTCATGCTCCATCTTCTTAACATAAAGTATTTATCATGCACAACCCCGGAGACAATCAAGCAATTGGTTCATACTTTTTAACGCGCTTCAGCTTTTTCAACCCCCACGCAATACATGAGCGCAAGCCATGGATATAGCACTATGGGTGGAATAGAATATGATGATAGGGATTATTAAGGGGAAGTCAAAAAAAGAAGATAGTCTCACATCGATGCGGCTAATCAACGGGCTATGGAGATGCCCATCAATTGATGTCAATGTGAGGAGTAGGGATTGCCATGCAACGGATGCACTAAGAGCTATAAGTGTATGAAAGCTCAAAATAAAAACTAAGTGGGTGTGCATCCAACTTGCTTGCTCATGAAGATCTCGGACATTTGAGGAAGCCCATCATCGGAATATACAAGCCAAGTTCTATAATGAAAAATTCCCACTAGTATATGAAAGTGACAACATAGGAGACTCTCTATATGAAAAACATGGTGCTACTTTGAAGCACAAGTATGGAAAAGGATAGTAACACTGTCCCTTCTCTCTTTTTCTCTTTTTTTTCACTGGGCTCTTTTTGGCCTCTTTTTTTCTCATTGGGACAATGCTCTAATAATGATGATCATCATACTTCTATTTACTTACAACTCAAAATTACAACTTGATACTAGAATAAATATGACTCTATATGAATGCCTCTAGCAGTGTACTAGAATGTGCAATGATGCTAGCATAACATGTATGAAAATGATGAACGGTGGCTGAGCCACAAATAGTATGTCAGCTATATGATCATGCAAAGCAATATGACAATGATGATGTGTGTCATATAAACGGAACGGTGGAAGTTGCATGGCATTATATCTCAGAATGGCTATGGAAATGCCATAATAGGTAGGTATGGTGGCTGTTTTGAGGAAGATATAAAGAGGCTTATGTGTGATAGAGCGTATCATATCACGGGGTTTGGATGCACCGGCAAAGTTTGCACCAACTCTCGAGGTGAGAAAGGGCAATGCACGGTACCGAAGAAGCTAGCAAATTGCGGAAAGGTGAGAGTGCGTATAATCCATGGACTCACATTAGTCATAAAGAACTCACATACTTATTGCGAAAGTTTATTAGCCCTCGAATTAAAGTACTACTACGCATGCCCCTAGGGGGAGGTTGGTAGGAGTTAACCATCGCGCGCCCCCGACCGCCACGCAAAGGAAGACAATCAATAATAAATCATGCTCCAATTTCTTAGCATAACGCCAGACCATATGTGCATGCTTCGGGAATCACAAACCTTAACACCAATATTCTTACTAAACCACAATTATCTACTAGTACCTCCCACATATTACCTTCTTAATATCGCAAAACTATTGCAAGGAATCAAACTTATCATATTCAGTGATCTACATGAAAGTTTTTATTATATCCCTCTTGAATACCTATCATATTAGGACCAAATTCATAACCCGTGCATATTACCATTGCTATTTATTAGACTCTCAAAAATATATAAGTGAAGAATGAGAGTGCAACTATTTCTTTAAAATATAACCACCGCCGTGCTCTAAAAGATATAAGTGAAGCACTAGAGCAACTGCCTAGCTCAAAAGATATAAGTGAAGCACATAAGTATTCTAACAAATCACGAATAATGTGTGTCCCTCTCAAAAAGGTGTGTTCAGCAAAGATGATTGTGGCAAACTAAAAAGCAAACAAAGAAAATAAAACTATAGAACAAGACGCTCCAAGTAAAACACATATCATGTGATGAATAAAAATATAGCTCCAAGTGATACACCCATAGATTGTAGATGAAAGAGGGGATGCCATCCGGGGCATCCCCAAGCTTAGATGCTTTGGATCTTCCTCGAATATTACCTTGGGGTGCCTTGGGCATCCCCAAGCTTAGGGTCTTGCCGCTCCTTGCTACTTGTAGCTTGCGTTGGTATTATCCCCGAAGAGGAAGGGATGATGCAGCACAGCAGAGGTAAGTATTTCCCTCAGTTATGAAACCAAGGTTATCAATCAAGTAGGAGAACCATGCAACACCTCGTTAGCAGTACCTGCACACAAACAACAAATCCTTGCACCCAACGCAAACGAGGGGTTGTCAATTCCTCGGCGGTCAATTGCAATATTAAATTGTAAGTGATAGATAGATAGATTGAAACAAAAATACAAAATAAAATAAATAAAGAAAAAGTGCAGCAATATTTTTAGGGTTTTAGTAATATGATTTAGATAGACCTGGGGGCCATAGTTTTCACTAGAGGCTTATCTCGAGAAAATAGCATACGGTGGGTAGACAAATTACTGTTGGGCAATTGATAGAAAAGCAAATAATCAGGACGATATCTAAGGCAATGATCATGTATATAGGCATCACGTCCGAGACAAGTAGATCGACTCCTGCCTGCATCTACTACTATTACTCCACACATCGACCGCTATCCAGCATGCATCTAGTGTATTAAGTCCATAAGAACGGAGTAACGCCTTAAGAACGATGACATGATGTAGACAAGATAAACTCACGTATGAATAAACCCCATCTTTTTACCCTTAATAGCAACGATACATATGTGTCATGTCCCTTTCTGTCACTGGGATTGAGCACCGCAAGATCGAACCAATTACAAAGCACCTCTTCCCATGGCAAGATAAATCAATCTAGTTGGCCAAACCAAATCAATAGATCGGAGAAGAAATACGAAGCTATAATAATCATGCATAAAAGAGATCAGAGAAGACTCAAATAATATTCATGGATAGTCTGATCATAAACTCACAAGTCATCGGATCCCAACAAACACACCGCAAAAAGTGATTACATCGGATAGAACTCCAAGAACATCGAGGAGAACATTGTATTGAAGATCAAAAAGAGAGAAGAAGCCATCTAGCTACTAACTATGGACCCGAAGGTCTGTGGTAAACTACTCACGCATCATCGGAAGGGCAACAAGGTTGATGTAGAGCCCCTCCGTGATCGATTCCCCCTCCGGCGGAGTACCGGAGAAGGCCTCCAGATGGGATCTCTCGAGAACAGAAACTTGCGGCGGTGGAAAAAGTATTTCATGGACTCTCCTGAGGGTTTCTGATTTTTCTGGAATTTATAGTGGTGGAATTAGGTCAAACGAAGCTCTGTGGGCCCCACAAGGTACCAGGGCGCGCCTGCCCCCCCCCCCCCAGGCGCGCCCTGGTGCCTCGTGGGCACCCCCTGGGGCTTCTGGCCTCCTCCCGAAGCTTCTAGTGTTTATCTTGTCCAGAAAAAAATCTCCAAAAAGTTTCGTGGCATTTGGACTTCGTTTGGTATTGATTTTCTGTAAAACAAAAACAGGGCAGAAAACAGCAACTGGCACTGGGCACTAGGTTAATAGGTTAGTCCCAAAAAATGATATATAATTGCTGTAAATGCATATAAAAAACATCCAAGATTGATAATATAACAGCATGGAACAATCAAAAATTATAGATACGTTGGAGACGTATCACTCCTTATTCCTTCATCCATCGTGGTCTTACCCATAACTTGAAAACTTCAACACACAAAACTCAACAGGAACCTCATGAGATCCGTTACTATAACATACAAATCTTAAACTTTAGGTACTGTTATAAATTGATTCATATTTAATATTGACATAATGCTACTGTACTCCAACTTCCCCATGGCTTATACCCACCGATATAATCCATAGATTCATCAAAATAAGCAAAGTATGGAACAAAAACAGAATCTGTCTAAAACAGAACAGTCTGTAAAGATCTATTTAAAATCTGTACTTCTGTAGCTCCAAAAAATCTGAAAAATTAGGAAAACGTAAAAAATTCATATACAAATACTGTGTAAAAATTTCAGATTTTTCTGATGCTCCAGTACGGAACCAAAAATCAAATACGGGGAGCAAAACTTTCTGTTTTCCAAACAACATCAATTATACTATCATCCAAATCATCCCAAAGGCATTACTTGGCACAGACACTAATTAAAAGATAAAAAACACAATCATAACAGAATCTAAAATTGTGTAAACACACAAAACAAAAAATAAAGCAAAAAATTTAAGATAACTATTGGGTTGTCTCCCAATAAGCTCTTTCTTTATAGCCATTAAGATAGGCTTGGGATATTAATGATGCTCATAATAAAGACAAGAATTGAAGCACAAAGAGAGCATCATATAGCATGTAATTAACACATTTAAGTCTAACCCTCTTCCTATGCATAGGCATTTTATAGAAAAACAAATTATTAAGACAAGCAATATCTAGCACATGCAAATAGGAAGAATGAAGCATTAATAATTTCAACACAAAGGGAGGTAATTTTGTAACATGCAGATTTCTATAACCATATTTTTCCTCTCTCATAATAATTACATGTAGGATCATAATAAAATTCAACAATATAGCTATCATATAAAATATTCTCTTCATGATCCACCTGCATAAAAGTTTTGTAATCTTCCAAAATAGTGGGATTAACATCAACTAAAGTCATGACCTCTCCAAACCCACTTTTATCATAAAATTCATAAGATTGATAATTCTCCAAAGTAGTGGGATCATTATTACCTAAAGTTGACACTCTTCCAAACCCACTTTTAATATTATTGCAAACATTATTATCAATAACATATTCATCATGAGGATTAAATAAATTTTCAAGATCATAAGAAGCATTATCACCCCAATCGTGATCATTGCAATAAGTAGTGGACATAACAAAATTGTCATCCCCAAGCTTGTAGTTTTGCATATCATTAGCACAATTGACATTAATAGAATTTATAATATCATTATTGCAATCATGCTTTTCATTCAAGGAGCTACCATGAATCACTTTATAAACTTCTTCTTTTAGCACTTCATCACAATTTTCAGATTCATGATTTTCAACCAAAACTTCATAAAGATAATCAAGTACACTCAACTCACTAGCAATTGGTTCATCATAATTGGATTGTTTGAAAAGATTAGTAAGAAGATGAGGATCCATAAGTCTATATTTTTATTTTCATCGAGTCACACAATTTTAGCAAGTGATGACCCACAAGTATAGGGGATCAATCGTAGTCCTTTCGATAAGTAAGAGTGTCGAAACCAATGAGGAGCAAAAGGAAATGACAAGCGGTTTTCAGCAAGGTATTCTCTACAAGCACTGAAATTATTGGTAACAGATAGTTTGGTAGCAAAGTAATTCATAACAAGTAACAAGTAGTAACGGTAACAAAGGTGCAGCAAGGTGGCACAATCCTTTTTATAGCAAAGGACATACATATCATCAAAATATCGAACGAATACCAAATTCACATGATTACTTATGACAAGACTTCTCCCATGTCCTCAAGAACAAAAGTAACTAATCACAAATCATATTCATGTTCAAGATCAGAGGGGTATTGAATAGCATTAAGGATCTGAACATATAATCTTCCACCAAATAAACCAACTAGCATCAACTACAAGATGCAATCAACACTACTAGCAACCCACAGGTACCAATCAGAGGTTTTGAGACAAAGATTGAATACAAGAGATGAACTAGGGTTTGAGATGAGATGGTGCTGGTGAAGATGTTGATGAAGATTGGTCCTCCCATGATGAGAGGATCGTTGGTGATGTCGATGGCTTCGATTTCCCCCTCCCGGAGGGAAGTATCCCCGGCGGAATCGCTCCGCCGGATAGCAAAAGTGCTCCTGCCTAGGTTCCGCCTTGAGACGGCGGCGCTTCGTCCCGAAAGTCTTCTCTTGATTTTTTCTAGGGCAAATGGCTTCATATAGCCGAAGGAGGGGGCCAGACGCCAGCCAGGGGCCCCACAAGGCATCAGGGCGCACCCAAGGGGGCGCCCTGTTGCCTTGTGGGCAACTGGTGGGTCCCCTCTGGTATTTCTTTTCTCCAGTATTTTTTATATATTCAATAAAAAATCTCCGTGAAGTTTCAGGTCAATTGGAGCTCTGTAGAATAGGTATCTTTGATGTGGCTATTTCAGGTCCAGAATTCCAGCTGCCGGCATTCTCCCTCTTCATGTAAATCTTACAAAATAAGAGAGAAAAGGCATAAGAATTGTACCGTAAGGTGAAATAATGATTAAAAACATAATAATTATCCATAGTAAATCATGATGCAAATTGGACGTATCAACTCCCCCAAGCTTAGACCTCGCTTGCCCTCAAGCGAAAAGTCGAAATCGATAATCATGACCACATGTTTAGAGAGAGAGAGAGAGAGAGACGTCGATAAAAATAAAATACGGACATGGAGCATCATGATCTTTATTATAACAACAATATATCATCATAAAACTTCTCATGAAAAAGTGACAATTCATCCACAAGTTAAAGTATGAACCATAAACCAAATTCAAAACTAACAAACTATGATCTCAGTCACTGAAACAATTGCAATTCATCATATTATCAGAAAGAGTCTATGTAAGAGCTTTGATTAGCAAGTTCACATACTCAACTATCATTTAGTCTTCTATGATTGCTGACACTCACATCATACTTATGGAGCAAAAGTTTCAGTCGAGCACATAGAAAGATAGGGGCTTACAATTTCCCCACCACATGATGTTTGCCAAAAGAGAAAATAAAAACAGAATAGAGGAGAATACTATCGACTCTTGCATGAAAGTAAATACATAAAGTTAAAGATAGGCCCTTCGCAGAGGGAAGCAGAGGTTGTCATGCGCTTTTTGTTTTTGGATGTGCAAGCTCTTAATGTAAAGGAACGTCACTTTATATTGCCCCTTGTGATAGCGACCTTTATTATGCAGTCTGTCGCTTTTATTGCTCCACCATCACAAGATCGTACAAAGCTTATTTTCCCTTACAATAAAAGTTCATACATATTTAGGAGCAATTTTTATTGCTTTTGCACCGATGACAACTTACTTGAAGGATCTTATTCAATCCATAGGTAGATATGGTGGACTCTCATGGCATGAAACTGGGTTTAAGGTTTTGGATGCACAAGTAGTATCTCTACTTGGTGCGGATTTTTGGCTAGCAAAAGATAGGGGGCAAACACCACATGTTAGAGGATCCAAAACAATATAACTTCTATGTGAATATAAGCAAACATAACCCATTACGTTGTCTTCCTTGTCCAACGTCAACTAATTGACATAGAATATTTGATGGGGGCTCACAATCATAAAAGATGTGCAAGATAGTGTATTTATATGTGAGACCTCTCTTCCTTTATTACTTTTTCATGAATTGCTACAATGACCAATGCTATGTTTGTCAGCTTCCAACAAGTTTTATCAATTATACTTCTTTTATGTGAAGTCATCACTCCCCATGGGATTAGCTTATGATCTTATTTTTATTCTTTCTTTATTTCTAAGATTGGATCAAGAAAAGTAAAACAACTCAACTCAAACTACTCTTTATTATATAACTCTCACACACGATTACATAGATAGATGGATCACAAAGCAAACACTCGAAACTAAATCATACTAAAATTTTATTCCTCTACGAAATAACTAAGGATCGAACTAAGATAGATAATGATGATGAAAAAGTGATGGTGATACAATACCGGGGCGCCTCCCCCAAGCTTGGCACAAGCCAAGGGGAGTGCCCATACCCGTGTACTCAAGTCTCCTTCTTGGGTGATGGTGGTGATGGTGAGATGGTGGGCTTGTCCTTCATGACATTAATTAGGATCTCCTTTAGGCTCTGAATTTCCCGGAGCACATGCTATATCATCTCTGCATTCTTTTGGACTTCGGCCATGCTTATTCTCTGGCCCCCAAGCATTCTTTCCTGCATCACTTTCACTTGGATGAGAGATGTCCCAATTGGAGGGTATGTGCATACGAGGAGTATTTTCAACCCCATAATTGTGAAACAAATTATGAAAGTTGGTCCGATGTAACCTGTGTAAGGGCCTCCTAGGAGGAAGCCCTTCTTGTACCTCTGGACTCACATGGCTTGTAGTGCTTCTCACGGCTTGATGAGGATTTGGAACTGTGGAGATGCCGGCAAGGGTGCCCCTCTCAGAAGCCAGAGGGTGGACCTCAAGCGAATCTCCATCATCTTCTTCCATGGTAACCTCTCCTTCCTCCTCCCTCCTGAGCTCCATCTGCAGCAACCAAGCGTCGTCTCCCACGTTGTTGGAGGAATAGGAAGACATGATGCCTGGCCTCGAAATCTGAAAGAAAACAGTACAAAACAAGAACAGAGGAAAAACATGCAATACGGTGGTCAAAACATATGGGAGTATATATAAAGAATTTTTATCTTGCAAAACAAGCATACGGGAAGAAAACGGAGTCGGGAAGGCACACGTGGGGCCCACAAGGCATCACGGCGCGCCCCGGGGGGTCGCGCCCTGTTGCCTTGCGGGTGACTCGTGGGTCCCCTCGGTTGTTTCTTATTTTTTGTAATTTTTTTAATATTCCAAAACTAACAGAAATAATTTTTATGGAATTTTTGGAGTCTTTACTTACCGTATCACATACCTACCCCTTTTCAGGTTTCTGGGGCGTTCCGGAAGGACTCTTCTATGTGCTCTTCCAGTGTAATTGTTTCAATAATATTAGTTTCAACATTAATGGGAGTACCTGAAATATAATGCTTAATTCTTTGCCCATTCACCACTCTCGGGTTGTTGCCTTCGGAGTTGTTGATTTTTATGGCTCCGGAACGGTAAACTTCTTCGATGACATATGGCCCCTCCCATTTAGAGAGAAGTTTTCCTACAAAAAATCTTAAACGAGAATTGTATAATAGAACATGATCACTTATGTTGAATTCCCATTTTTGAATTCTCTTATCATGCCATCTTTTGACCTTTTCTTTAAACAACTTAGCATTTTCATAGGCTTGGGTTCTCCATTCATCTAGAGAGCTAATATCAAATAATCTTTTTTCACCGGCAAGTTTAAAATCATAATTGAGTTCTTTAATTGCCCAATAAGCTTTATATTCTAGTTCAAGAGGTAAATGACATGCTTTTCCATAAACCATTTTATACGGAGACATACCCATAGGATTTTTATATGCAGTTCTGTAAGCCCATAATGCATCATCAAGTTTCTTAGACCAATTCTTTCTGGATCTATTAACGGTCTTTTGCAAAATCAATTTTATTTCTCTATTAGTTAATTCAACTTGACCACTAGACCGAGCATGATAAGGAGATGCAATTCTATGGTTAACATCATATTTAGCAAGCAACTTACGGAAAGCACCATGAATAAAATGTGAACCACCATCAGTCGTTAAATATCTAGGGACTCCAACCCTCGGGAAAATAACTTCTTTAAGCATTTTAATAGAAGTGTTATGATCAGCACTACTAGTTGGAATAGCTTCTACCCACTTAGTAACGTAATCAACAGCAACTAAAATATGAGTATATACCCATTGGATTTAGGAAAAGGTCCCATATAATCAAAACCCCAAACATCAAATGGTTCAATAACAAGTGAATAATTCATAGGCATTTCTTGACGTCTACCAACATTACCAATTCTTTGACATTCATCACAAGAAAGGACAAACTTACGTGCGTCTTTAAAAAGAGTAGGCCAATAAAAACCAGATTGTAATACCTTGTGTGCAGTTCGGTCTCCCGCATGGTGTCCTCCATATGCCTCGGAGTGACACTTACGTAGGATTTGTTCCTGTTCATGCTCAGGTACACAACGTCTAATAACACCATCTACTCCTTCTTTATATAGATGTGGGTCATCCCAAAAGTAATGTCTTAAATCAAAGAAGAACTTTTTCTTTTGTTGATATGTAAAGCTAGGTGGTATGTATTTAGCAACAATGTAATTAGCATAGTCTGCATACCAAGGAGTATTACGAGAATCATTTATCACAGCTAATTGTTCATCAGGGAAATCATCATTAATAGGAAGTGGGTCATCAAGAACATTTTCCATTCTAGACAAATTATCTTCTACGGGATTCTCAGCTCCCTTTCTATCAATAATATGCAAGTCAAATTCTTGTAGCAAAATAACCCACCTAATATGTCTAGGTTTAGCATCTTTATTTTCCATAAGGTATTTAATAGCAGCATGATCAGTGTGAATAGTAACTTTGGAATCAACAATGTAAGATCTGAATTTATCACATGCAAAGACAACTGCTAAAAATTCTTTCTCAGTAGAAGCATAATTTCTTTGAGCACTGTCTAGAGTTTTACTAGCATAATGGATAACATTTAATTTCTTATCAACTCATTGCCCTAGAACAGCACCAACAGCATGATCACTAGCATCACACATAATTTCAAAGGGTAGGTTCCAATCAGGTGGTTGAACAATAGGTGCAGAAATTAAGGCTTTCTTAAGTACTTCAAAGGTTTCTACACAATCATCATCAAAAACAAATGAAACATCTTTTTGCAAGAGATTGGTAAGAGGTCTAGAAATTTTAGAGAAGTCTTTTATAAACCTTCTATAGAAACCAGCATGACCAAGGAAACTTCTTATACCTTTGATATCTTTAGGACATGGCATTTTCTCAATGGCATCAACTTTAGCTTTATCAACTTCAATACCTCTTTCAGAAATTTTATGCCCAAGGACTATACCTTCATTCACCATAAAGTGGCACTTCTCCCAATTCAAGACAAGGTTAGTTTCTTCACATCTCTGCAAAACTCGATCAAGGTTGCTCAAGCAATCATCAAAAGAAGTTCCGTAAACGGAAAAATCATCCATGAAAACCTCAACAATCTTTTCACAAAAGTCAAAGAATATAGCAGTCATACATCTTTGAAAGGTAGCAGGTGCATTACATAAACCAAAAGGCATACGACGATAAGCATAAGTTCCAAAAGGACAAGTAAAGGTGGTTTTCTCTTGATCTTCAGGTGACACAGGTATTTGAGAAAAACCAGAATAACCATCTAGGAAACAAAAGTGTGTATGCTTAGAGAATCTTTCTAACATTTGATCAATAAAAGGCAAGGGGTAATGATCTTTTCTAGTAGCTTTATTTAATTTCCTGAAATCAATTACCATCCTATAACCAATTACAATTCTTTGCGGGATAAGTTCATTTTTATCATTAGGAACAACGGTAATACCTCCTTTCTTAGGAACACAATGAACAGGACTTACCCATCTACTATCAGCTAGGGGATAAATTATACCTGCTTCCAGAAGCTTTAATATTTCAGTTCTTACCACATCCTTCATTCTAGGATTCAGCCTTCTTTGATGATCAACAACGGGTTTAGCATCAGGCTCCATATGAATTTTATGCTGACATAAAGTGGAACTAATGCCCTTAAGATCATCAAGAGTATATCCAATAGTAGCACGGTGCTTCTTCAGAGTTTTAAGTAATCTCTTTTCTTCATGCTCTGAAAGGTTAGCACTAATAATAACAGGATACATCTTCTTTTCATCAAGATAAGCATATTTAAGAGTATCAGGTAATTGCTTCAATTCAAACACAGGATCACCCTTAGGTGGTGGAGGATCTCCCAAGATTTCAACAGCCAAATTATGTTTAAGGATAGGTGCTTGTTTAAAGAACAACTCATCTATTTCATTTCTTTCATTCATATTCATATCATTCTCATGCTCAAGCAAATATTGTTCTAAAGGATCAATAGGAGGCACAGTGATAGAAGCAAGACCAATAATTTCATCTTTACTAGGTAATTCTTTATCATGAGATTGTCTAAGAAACTTAGAGAAATTAAACTCATGAGACATCTCACCAAAATTAACACTGACAATTTCTTTAGTGCAATCAATCTTAACATTAACAGTATTCAAGAAGGGTCTGCCAAATATAATGGGACAAAAATCATCTTGTGGTGATCCAAGAACAAGAAAATCAGTAGGATATTTGATCTTACCACACAAGACTTCAACATCTCTAACAATCCCAAGTGGTGAAATAGTATCTCTATTTGCAAGCTTAATAGTAACATCAATATCTTCAATCTCAACAGGTGCAATATCATTCATGACTGCATGATAGAGAGTAAATGGAATAGCACTCACACTAGCACCAATATCACATAAACCATGATAGCAATGATCTCCAATTTTAACAGAAATAACAGGCATGCCAACTACAGGTTTGTTTTTATCTTTAGTGTCTGGCTTAGCAATTCTAGTTGCTTCATCACAGAAATATATGACATGTCCATCAATATTATCAACCAAAAGATCTTTAACCATTGCAACACTAGGTTCAACTTTAATTTGTTCAGAAGGTCTAGGTGCTCTAATATTACTCTTGTTAACCACAGTTGAAACATTAGCATGTTCCTTAATCCTAACAGGGAAAGGAGGTTTCTCAATATAAGCAGTAGGCACAACTGGATCAACATGGTAAACAATTGTTTCTTCTTTAACACTAACAGGTTCTTCATTCAATTCAATAGGTGGATGATATTTAAACCATTTCTCCTTAGGGAGATCAACATGAGCAGCGAAAGATTCACAAAAGGTAGCTACTATCTCAGAGTCAAGGCCATATTTAGTACAAAACTTATGAAAAGCATCAGTTTCCATAAAAGATTTAACACAATCAAACTCAAGATTTATACCTGACTCATTACCTTTGTCGATTTCCCAGTCTTCAGAGTTACATTTAATTCTTTCCAGAAGATCCCATCTGGATTCAATAGTTCTCTTCATAAAGGAACCAGTAGAAGAAGTATCGAGCATGGATCGATCATTATGAGAAAGCCGTGCATAAAAGTTTTGAAGAATTATTTCTCTTGAGAGCTCATGATTGGGGCATGTGTGCAACATATACTTAAGCCTCCCCCAAGCTTGAGCGATACTTTCTCCTTCACGAGGCCAAAAATTATATATATAATTCTAATCACGATGAACCAAATGCATATGATAAAATTTCTGGTGGAATTCCAGCTTCAACCGGTTCCAGTCCCATGTTTCAGTATCATCACATAGCCTATACCATGTCAATGCCTTTCCCTCCAAAGATAAAGGGAATACTTTCTTCTTAACTCCATCTCCGGACAAACCTGCAAGCTTAAACAATCCACAAATTTCATCCACATAGATCAAGTGCATATCGGGATGTACCGTTCCATCTCCTGCATAAGGATTAGCTAGCAGTTTCTCTACCATACCCAAAGGAATTTCATAATAAATATTTTCAGTAGGTTCAATAGGTTGAGGAGCAAATCTTATTGCTTCCGGTCGAGGTGAAGATACCCCGAACAAACCCCTCAAAGGATTACTTTCCATAGTGACAAGTGACAATAAATTTCAGCACGTAATATAAATGTTTCCTTACCAAATTCCACTTACCAAAGGCGCTTCACTCCCCAAGAACGGCGCCAGAAAAGAGTCTTGATAACCAACAAGTATAGGGGATCAATCGTAGTCCTTTCGATAAGTAAGAGTGTCGAACCCAACGAGGAGCAGAAGGAAATGACAAGCGGTTTTCAGCAAGGTATTCCCTGCAAGTACTGAAAGTAGCGGTAACAGATAGTTTTGATAGCAAGATAATTCGTAACAAGTAACAAGTAGTAACGGTAACAAAAGTGCAGCAAGGTGGCCCAATCCTTTTTGTAGCAAAGGACAAGCCGGAACAAACTCGTATAATAAGCAAAGCATTCTCGAGGACACATGGGAATTTCATCTAGTCACTTTCATCATGTTTGTTTGACTTGCGTTCGCTACTTTGATAATTTGATATGTGGGCGGACCGGTGCTTGGGTGCTATTCTTACTTGAACAAGCCTCCCACTTATGATTACCCCCTCTCGCAAGCATCCGCAACTACGAAGGAAGAATTAAGATAACTCTAATCATAGCATGAAACATATGGATCCAAATCAGCCCCTTACGGAATAGCGCATAAACTAGGGCTTAAGCTTCTGTCACTCTAGCAACCCATCATATAATTACTACTCCACAATGCCTTCCCTTAGGCCCAAATATGGTGAAGTGTCATGTAGTCGACGTTCACATGACACCACTAAAGGAAGCAACAACATACATATCATCAAAATATCGAACGAATACCAAATTCACATGATTACTTATGACAAGACTTCTCCCATGTCCTCAAGAACAAAAGTATCTACTCACAAATCATATTCATGTTCAAGATCAGAGGGGTATTGAATAGCATTAAGGATCTGAACATATAATGTTCCACCAAATAAACCAATTAGCATCAACTACAAGATGTAATCAACACTACTAGCAACCCACAGGTACCAATCTGAGGTTTTGAGACAAAGATTGAATACAAGAGATGAACTAGGGTTTGAGATGAGATGGTGCTGGTGAAGATGTTGATGAATATTGGTCCTCCCACGATGAGAGGATCGTTGGTGATGTCGATGGCTTCAATTTCCCCCTCCCGGAGGGAAGTATCCCCGGCGGAATCGCTTCGCCGGAGAGCAAAAGTGCTTCTGCCCAGGTTCCGCCTCGAGACGGCGGCGCTTCGTCCCGAAAGTCTTCTCTTGATTTTTTTTTCTAGGGCAAATGGCTTCATATAGCCGAAGGAGGGGCCCAGACGCCAGCCAGGGGCCCCACAAGGCATCAGGGCGCGCCCTGTTGCCTTGTGGGCAACTGGTGGGTCCCCTCTAGTATTTCTTTTCTCCAGTATTTTTTATATATTCAATAAAAAAATCTCCGTGAAGTTTCAGGTCAATTGGAGTTCTGTAGAATAGGTATCTCTGATGTGGCTATTTCAGGTCCAGAATTCCAGCAGCCGGCATTCTCCCTCTTCATGTAAATCTTGCAAAATAAGAGAGAAAAGGCATAAGAATTGTACCATAAGGTGAAATAATGATTAAAAACATAATAATTATCCATAGGTAATCATGATGCAAATTGGACGTATCAGCAAGCAAACGAGCAAACAAGCAAATAAAATATTTTTGTGTTTTTGTAAATTTGTTTTAGAAGTGGGGGAGATGAAAATGAGAGGCAAATGCAAATAAAAAGGCAAATGAAAATAAGAGCAAGTAGATGATAGTTTATGCGAAGGTACTTGATAGGTTTTGGTGATGTCTCTGTTGGAAATATGCCCTAGAGGCAATAATAAATTGGTTATTATTATATTTCCTTGTTCATGATAATCGTTTATTATCCATGCTATAATTGTATTGATTGGAAACTCAAATACATGTGTGGGTACATAGACAACACTGTGTCCCTAGTATGCCTCTAGTTGACTAGCTCGTTGATCAAACATGGTTAAGGTTTCCTAGCCATTGACATGAGATGTCATTTGATAACGGGATCACATCATTAGGAGAATGATGTGATGGACAAGACCCAAACTGTAAACGTAGCATTTGATCGTGTCAGTTTATTGCTATTGTTTTCTGCATGTCAAGTATCTGTTCCTTTGACCATGAGATCATGCAACTCACTGACACCGGAGGAATACCTTGTGTGTATCAAACGTCGCAACGTAACTGGGTGACTATAAAGGTGCTCTACAGGTATCTCCGAGGGTGTCTGTTGGGTTGGCATGGATCAAGACTGGGATTTGTTACTCCGTGTGACGGAGAGGTATCTCAGGGCCCACTCGGTAATACAACATCACATTGAGCCTTGCAAGCAAAGTGACTAAAGAGTTAGCCACAGGATCTTGTATTACGGAACGAGTAAAGAGACTTGCCGGTAACGAGATTGAACTAGGTATAGTGATACCGACGATCGAATCTCGGGCAAGTAACATACCGAAGAACAAAGGGAACAGCATACGGGATTAACTGAATCCTTGACATAGAGGTTCGACCGATAAAGATCTTCGTAGAATATGTAGGAGCCAATATGGGCATCCAGGTCCCGCTATTGGTTATTGATCGTAGAGGTGTCTCGGTCATGTCTACATAGAACCCGCAGGGTCTACACACTTAACGTTTGGTGACGATTAGTATAGTTGAGTTATTATGTTGGTGACCGAAGGTTGTTCGGAGTCCCGGATAAGATCCCGGACATGACGAGGATCTCCGGAATAGTCCGGAGGTAAAGATTGATATATGTGATAATAGTGTTTTGATCTCCGGAAGAGTTCCGGAGTTCACCGGAAGGGGTTCCGGATGTTACCGAAGTGTTCGGGTGCAGCAACACTTTATATGGGCCAAAGGGATAAAAGCCCACGAGGTATTGGAAAGTGCAAAAGTAGTTTTGCTGCCGCGTAAGCGGTACTACCGCTTGGTGAAGCGGTACTACCGCCCGAGCGGTACTACCGCTTGTGTGAAGCGGTACTACCGCCCAAGCGGTACTACCGCTTGTGTGAAGCGGTACTACCGCTTGTGTGCGGCTGTGCACGGTTCGGCAGGGATCCGAGTTGGACTCTTTCCCTGCGGGCCAAACCGACCTTGTGCGGGCAAAACCGACCTGGAGGAGGCTTTTACTCCAAGTTTAGACCCCAAGGCTCAACATATAAATAGAGGGGCAGGGCTAGCACACGGGACACATCAAGATTTCCCCAAGCCGTGTGCGACAACCCTAACCCTCTAGTTCCTCCGTCATAATCTCCGTAGCGCTTGGCGAAGCCCTGCAGAGATTGTTCCTCACCACCATCACCACGCCGTCGTGCTGCTGGAACTCAACCACTACTTCACCATCGCTCGCTGGATCGAGGAGGTGAAGGCGTCATCAAGCCGTACGTGTGTTGAACGCGGAGGTGCCGTCCGTTCGGCGCTAGTTCGTGATCGGATCGAGGGACGACTTGCGATTTGGATCGCGGAGACGTTCGACTACATCAACCGCGTTTCTTAAACGCTTCCGCTTAGCGATCTACAAGGGTATGTAGATTCACTCTCCCTCTCGTAGATGCTCATCACCATGGATAGATCTTGTGTGTGCGTAGGAAAATTTTTGTTTCCCATGCAACGTTCCCCATCAGTGGCATCATGAGCCAGGTCTATGCGTAGATGAGATCTCGAGTAGAACACAAACGAGTTGTGGGCGTGGGTGTATACATATTGCTTGTCGTTACTAGTTGATATTTGATTCGGCGGTACTGTGAGATGAAGCGGCCCGGACCGACATTACGCGTACACTTACGCGAGACAGGTTCCTTCAACTGACATGTAACTTCGTTGCATAAAGATGGCTAGCGGGTGTCTGTCTCTCTCACTTTAGTTGAATCGATTTCAATGAAGAGGGTTCTTTTAGAAGATCAAAAAGCAATCACTACACCACGTTGTGGTTTTGCGTAGGTAAGAACGGTTCTTGCAAACCCGTAGCAGCCACGTAAAATTTGCAACAACAATTAGAGGACGTCTAACTTGTTTTTGCAGGGTATGTTGTGATGTGATATGGCCAATTACATGATGAGATATATGTGATGTATGAGATGATCATGTGTTGTATAGAATATCACGACTTGCATGTCGATGAATACGGCAACTGGCAGGAGCCATAGAGTTGTCTTTAATTATTGTATGACCTGCGTGTCAATCATTAAGCGCTATGTAATGCTTTACTTTATCGCTAAACGTTAGCAATAGTCGTGGAAGCAACAGTCGGCGCGACAACCTTATGGCGACACGTTGATGGAGATCAAGATGATGGAGATCATGGTGTCATGCCGGTGACGATGGAGATCATGCCGGTGCTTTGGAGATGGAGATCAAAAGCACAAGTTCATGGCCATATCATGTCACTTATGATTTGCATGTGATGTTAATCTTTTTATGCATCTTATTTTGCTTAGGACGACGGTAGCATTATAAGGTGATCCCTCACTTAAATTTCAAGATAAATTGTGTTCTCCCCAAGTGCGCACCGTTGCGAAAGTTCGTCGTTTCGAGACACGCCGTGATGATCGGGTGTGATAGACTCTACGTTCACATACAACGGGTGTAAGCCATGTTGCACGTGCGGAAACACTCGGGTTAAACTTGACGAGCCTAGCATGTACATACATGGCCTCGGAACACAAGAGACCGAAAGGTCGAACATGAGTCATATAGTAGATATGATCAACATGAAGATGTTCACCATTGAAACCACCTCGACTCACGTGATGATCGGACTTGAGTTGGTGGATTTGGATCATGTTACACTCGAATGACCGGAGGGATGTCAATTTGAGTGGGAGTTTTTAAGTAATATGATTAACTAAACTCATTATCTAGAACAATAGTCTAAGTTGTCTTTGCTATATTTATGTTGTAGATCATGGCTCGCGCAGTAGCACCCCTGAATTTTAATGCGTTCCTAGAGAAAGCTAAGTTGAAAGATGATGGAAGTAACTTTGTGGACTGGGCCCGTAATCTAAGGATTATCCTTACGGCTTCCCAGAAGGCTTATGTCCTTGATGCACCGCTTGGTGATCCACCCGCTCCAGTTGAGTCTCTAGACGTTGTGAACGCCTGGCAGGCTCGTTCTGATGATTACTCAATAGTTCAATGTGCAATGTTGTATGGCTTAGAACCGGGACTTCAAAGACGTTTTGAACGTCATGGAGCATATGAGATGTTCCAGGAGTTGAAGTTTATCTTTCAGAAGAATGCCCGGATCGAGAGATATGAGATCTCCGATAAGTTCTATGCTTGCAAGATGGAGGAGAACGGGTCTATCAGTGATCACGTGCTCAGAATGTCTGGGTACTCCACCCGTCTGGCTGAGTTAGGGATGCCCCTTCCGCCAGAGGCTATCACTGACAGAGTTCTTCAATCATTGCCACCTAGCTACAAGAGCTTCGTGTTGAACTATAACATGCACGGGATGAACAAGTCAGTCGCCGAGCTGTTTGCGATGCTGAAAGCCGCTGAGTCTGAAATTCAGAAGGAGCATCAAGTGTTGATGGTCAATAAAACCACTAGTTTCAAGAAAAATGGCAAGGGTAAGAAGGGTAACTCCAAGAAGAGTGGCAAAGCAGTTGCTCCTCTCGTGAAGAAACCCAAGGCTGGACCCAAACCAGAAACTGTGTGTTTTCATTGCAAGGGAACTGGACACTGGAAGCTGAATTGCCCCAAGTATTTGGCTGACAAGAAGGCGGCCAACAACAAACAAGGTATATATGATATACATGTTATTGATGTGTACCTTACCAACTCTCGTTGTAGTGCCTGGGTATTTGATACCGGTGCGGTTGCTCATATTTGCAATTCAAAACAGGAACTGCGGAATAGACGGAGGCTGGCAAAGGACGAAGTGACGATGCGCGTGGGAAATGGTTCCAAGGTTGATGTGATCGCCGTCGGCACGCTCGCTCTTCGATTACCGTCGGGATTAGTGATGAACCTAAATAAGTGTTATTTGGTGCCTGCGTTAAGCATGAACATTATATCTGGATCTTGTTTATTGCGAGACGGTTACTCATTTAAATCAGAGAATAATGGTTGTTCTATTTATATGAGTAATATCTTTTATGGTCATGCACCCGATGTGAGGGGTTTATTCTTATTGAATCTCGATAGTAATGATACACATGTTCATAACATTGATGCCAAAAGATGTAGAATTGATAATGATAATACCACTTTCTTGTGGCACTGCCGTTTAGGTCATATTGGCGTAAAACGCATGAGGAAGCTCCATGCTGATGGACTTTTGGAGTCACTTGATTTTGAATCACTTGACACATGTGAGCCATGCCTCATGGGCAAGATGACTAAAACGCCGTTCTCTGGAACAATGGAACGAGCAAGTGACTTATTGGAAATCATACATACTGATGTGTGTGGTCCGATGAGTATTGAGGCGCGCGGTGGTTATCGTTACTTTCTCACCTTCACTGATGACTTAAGTAGATATGGGTATATTTACTTAATGAAACATAAGTCTGAAACATTTGAAAAGTTCAAACAATTTCAGAGTGAAGTTGAGAATCATCGTAACAAGAAGATTAAATTTCTACGATCTGATCGAGGAGGAGAATATCTGAGTTATGAGTTTGGCAGTCACTTAAGACAGTGTGGAATTGTTTCACAATTGACACCGCCTGGAACACCACAGCGTAATGGTGTGTCCGAACGTCGTAATCGAACTTTATTGGATATGGTGCGATCTATGATGTCTCTTGCCGATTTGCCACTATCGTTTTGGGGTTATGCATTAGAGACAGCTACATTCACTTTAAATAGGGCACCATCGAAATCCGTTGAGACGACGCCATATGAACTTTGGTTTGGCAAGAAGCCAAAGCTGTCGTTTCTTAAAGTTTGGGGATGTGATGCTTATGTCAAAAAGCTTCAGCCTGAAAAGCTGGAACCCAAAGCGGAGAAATGCGTCTTCATAGGATACCCAAAAGAGACAGTTGGGTATAACTTCTACCTCAGATCCGAAGGCAAAGTGTTTGTCGCTCAAAACGGAACATTTCTTGAGAAAGAGTTTCTCTCGAAAGAATTGAGTGGGAGGAAGATAGAACTTGATGAGGTTGTTGAACCTTTACTTCAACCTGAGAGTAGCGCAGTGCAGAAAGTTGTTTCTGTGGAGCCTACATTAGCTGAAGAGGAAGTTAATGATGATGATCATGAAACTTTGGATCAAGTTGCTATCAAACCTCGTAGGTCGACAAGGACGCGTACTGCTCCCGAGTGGTACGGCAACCCTGTCTTAGAGGTCATGTTGTTAGACAACGATGAACCTACGAGCTATGGAGAAGCGATGATGGGCCCGGATTCCGAGAAGTGGTTAGAGGCCATGAAATCCGAGATGGGATCCATGTATGAAAACAAAGTATGGACTTTGGAAGTATTACCTGAAGGGCGTAAGGCCATTCAGAACAAATGGATCTTTAAGAGGAAGACGGACGCGGACGGTAATGTCACCGTCTATAAAGCTCGACTTGTGGCAAAGGGTTTTTCACAAGTTCAAGGAGTTGACTACGATGAGACCTTCTCACCCGTAGCGATGCTTAAGTCCGTCAGAATCATGTTAGCAATAGCTGCCTTTTTCGATTATGAAATTTGGCAGATGGATGTCAAAACAGCGTTCCTTAACGGTTACCTTAAGGAAGAGTTGTATATGATGCAACCAGAAGGTTTTGTCGATCCAGAGAATGCTGACAAAGTTTGCAAACTCCAGCGATCCATTTATGGACTGGTGCAAGCATCTCGGAGTTGGAATCTTCGTTTTGATGAGGTGATCAAAGCATTCGAGTTTATACAAGTTTACGGAGAAGCTTGTATTTACAAGAAAGTGAGTGGGAGCTCTATAGCGTTTCTAATATTATATGTGGATGACATATTACTGATTGGAAACAATATAGAAATGCTGGAAAGCGTGAAGGAATATTTGAACAAGAGTTTTTCAATGAAGGACCTAGGAGAAGCTGCTTTCATATTAGGCATCAAGATCTATAGAGATAGATCGAGACGCTTAATAGGACTTTCACAAAGCACATACCTTGACAAAGTTTTGAAGAAGTTCAAAATGGATCAGTCCAAGAAGGGGTTCTTGCCTGTATTGCAAGGTGTGAAGTTGAGTAAGACTCAATGCCCAGTGACTGCAGAAGATAGAGAAAAGATGAGTGTCATCCCCTATGCTTCGGCCATAGGCTCTATCATGTATGCAATGCTGTGCACAAGACCCGATGTCAGCCTTGCCATAAGTATGGTCGGAAGGTTTCAAGGTGATCCAGGAATGGAACACTGGACGGCGGTCAAGAATATCCTGAAGTACCTGAAAAGGACTAAGGACATGTTTCTCGTTTATGGAGGTAATCAAGAGCTCGTCGTAAAGGGTTACGTCGATGCAAGCTTTGACACTGATCCGGATGACTCAAAATCGCAAACCGGATACGTATTTATTCTAAATGGGGGTGCGGTTAGCTGGTGCAGTTCCAAGCAAAGCATGGTAGCAGATTCTACATGCGAAGCGGAGTACATCGCTGCCTCGGAGGCAGCGAAGGAAGGTGTCTGGATGAAGGAGTTCATGACAGATCTTGGAGTAGTGCCTAGTGCACTTAACCCAATGACTCTGTTTTGTGATAATACTGGTGCCATTGCTCTAGCCAAGGAACCAAGATTTCACAAGAGGACCAGACACATAAAGCGACGTTTCAATTCCATCCGCGATTACATCAAGGAGGACGACATAAATATTTGCAAAGTACACACGGATCTAAATGTTGCAGATCCGATGACTAAACCTCTTCCAAGGGCTAAACATGAACAACACCAGAACTGCATGGGTGTTCGATTCATTACAATGTAAATCACATAGTGATGTGAACTAGATTATTGACTCTAGTGCAAGTGGGAGACTGTTGGAAATATGCCCTAGAGGCAATAATAAATTGGTTATTATTATATTTCCTTGTTCATGATAATCGTTTATTATCCATGCTATAATTGTATTGATTGGAAACTCAAATACATGTGTGGGTACATAGACAACACTGTGTCCCTAGTATGCCTCTAGTTGACTAGCTCGTTGATCAAAGATGGTTAAGGTTTCCTAGCCATTGACATGAGATGTCATTTGATAACGGGATCACATCATTAGGAGAATGATGTGATGGACAAGACCCAAACTGTAAACGTAGCATTTGATCGTGTCAGTTTATTGCTATTGTTTTCTGCATGTCAAGTATCTGTTCCTTTGACCATGAGATCATGCAACTCACTGACACCGGAGGAATACCTTGTGTGTATCAAACGTCGCAACGTAACTGGGTGACTATAAAGGTGCTCTACAGGTATCTCCGAGGGTGTCTGTTGGGTTGGCATGGATCAAGACTGGGATTTGTTACTCCGTGTGACGGAGAGGTATCTCAGGGCCCACTCGGTAATACAACATCACATTGAGCCTTGCAAGCAAAGTGACTAAAGAGTTAGCTACAGGATCTTGTATTACGGAACGAGTAAAGAGACTTGCCGGTAACGAGATTGAACTAGGTATAGTGATACCGACGATCGAATCTCGGGCAAGTAACATACCGAAGAACAAAGGGAACAGCATACGGGATTAACTGAATCCTTGACATAGAGGTTCGACCGATAAAGATCTTCGTAGAATATGTAGGAGCCAATATGGGCATCCAGGTCCCGCTATTGGTTATTGATCGTAGAGGTGTCTCGGTCATGTCTACATAGTTCTCGAACCCACAGGGTCTACACACTTAACGTTTGGTGACGATTAGTATAGTTGAGTTATTATGTTGGTGACCGAAGGTTGTTCGGAGTCCCGGATAAGATCCCGGACATGACGAGGATCTCCGGAATAGTCCGGAGGTAAAGATTGATATATGTGATAATAGTGTTTTGATCTCCGAAAGAGTTCCGGAGTTCACCGGAAGGGGTTCCGGATGTTACCGAAGTGTTCGGGTGCAGCAACACTTTATATGGGCCAAAGGGATAAAAGCCCACGAGGTATTGGAAAGTGCAAAAGTAGTTTTGCTGCCGCGTAAGCGGTACTACCGCTTGGTGAAGCGGTACTACCGCCCGAGCGGTACTACCGCTTGTGTGAAGCGGTACTACCGCCCAAGCGGTACTACCGCTTGTGTGAAGCAGTACTACCGCTTGTGTGCGGCTGTGCACGGTTCGGCAAGGATCCGAGTTGGACTCTTTCCCTGCGGGCCAAACCGACCTTGTGCGGGCAAAACCGACCTGGAGGAGGCTTTTACTCCAAGTTTAGACCCCAAGGCTCAACATATAAATAGAGGGGCAGGGCTAGCACACGGGACACATCAAGATTTCCCCAAGCCGTGTGCGGCAACCCTAACCCTCTAGTTCCTCCGTCATAATCTCCGTAGCGCTTGGCGAAGCCCTGCAGAGATTGTTCCTCACCACCATCACCACGCCGTCGTGCTGCTGGAACTCAACCACTACTTCACCATCGCTCGCTGGATCGAGGAGGTGAAGGCGTCATCAAGCCGTACGTGTGTTGAACGCGGAGGTGCCGTCCGTTCGGCGCTAGTTCGTGATCGGATCGAGGGACGACTTGCGATTTGGATCGCGGAGACGTTCGACTACATCAACCGCGTTTCTTAAACGCTTCCGCTTAGCGATCTACAAGGGTATGTAGATTCACTCTCCCTCTCGTAGATGCTCATAACCATGGATAGATCTTGTGTGTGCGTAGGAAAATTTTTGTTTCCCATGCAACGTTCCCCATCAGTCTCCCCGGCAACGGCGCCAGAAATTGTTCCTGCTACTTGTGAGCTGCGTTGGGATTTCCTCGAAGAGGAGAGGATGATGCAATACAGTAGAGATAAGTATTTCCCTCAGTTAAGAACCAAGGTTATCAATCCACTAGGAGAACCACACAGAACCTCGTTAGCAGCACCTACACACACAAAAGCAAATACTTGCACCCAACGCGAACAAAAGGGTTGTCAATCCCCTTGGCGGTTACTTGCAAGGATTAATTCTGATAGTGATAGACAGATAAGTAAATTGCAAAACAAAATAAAGGAAATAAAATTGCAGCAAGGTATCTTTGGATTTTATATATGATAGATAAATGACCCGGGGGCCATAGTTTTCACTAGAGGCTTCTCTCTCGAACACATAGCATACGGTGGGTAAACAAATTACTGTTGGGCAATTGATAGAAAAGCGCATAGTTATGACGGATTCATGGCAATGATCATGTACATAGGCATCACGTCCAAGACAAGTAGGCCGACTCCTGCCTGCATCTACTACTATTACTCCACCCATCGACCGCTATCCAGCATGCATCTAGGGTATTAAGTTAATGAAAACAGAGTAACGCTTTAAGCAAGATGACATGGTGTAGACAAAGTAAACTCAAGAAATACGAATAAACCCCATCATTTTATCCTTAATGGCAACAATACAAATACGTGTCTTGTCCCTTTCTGTCACTGGGATAGAGCACCGCAAGATTGAACCCATCACAAAGCACCTCTCCCATTGCAAGATAAAGCAATCTAGTTGGCCAAACCAAACGAATAGATCGGAGAGAAATACAAAGCTATAACAATCATGCATAAATAAGTTTAGAAAAGACTCAAATATTTCTCATGAATAATCTGATCATAAACGCACAATTCATCGGATCCCAACAAACACATCGCAAAAGAAGATTACATCGAATAGAACTCCAAGGAGATCGAGGAGAACATTGTATTGAAGATCAAAGAGAGAGAAGAATTCATCTAGCCACTAGCTATGGACCCGTAGGTCTGTGGTAAACTACTCACACATCATCGGAAGGGCAGCAAGGTTGATGTAGAAGCCCTCCGTGATCGATTCCCCTCCCAGCAGATCGCCAGAAAAGGCCTCCAGATGGGATCGTAGAAGAACAGAAGCTTGTGGTGGCGGAAAAGTTATTCGAGGTGGCTCTCTGGTATATGGGGAATATTTTAGAATTTATAGGCTTGGAATTAGGTCAAGAGGTGCCACGAGGGGCCCACAAGCCTGGGGGCGCGCCTCCCGAGCTTGTCACTCCCTCGTGGCTCTTCTGGTCTTCTCCCAAGCATTCTAGGGTCCCTTCTGGTCCAGAAAAAATTAATCCAAAGTTTTTTCTCCGTTTGGACTCTGTTTGATATTGATTTTCTGAAAAGCCAAAAACAAGCAAAAAAAAAGCAACTAGAACTGGGCACTAGGTTAGTCCCAAAAAATGATATATAATTGCATATAAAACATCCAAGATTGATAGTATAATAGCATGGAACAATAAAAAATTATAGATACGTTGGAGACGTATCAGTACAACATGCAAGTGTGCGGAAAGTAATGGGGTAGAGATGAGAAGATCAAACGCAATGAAGACACGGTGATTTTTGGCATGGTTCCGATAGTTGGTGCTATCGTACGTCCACGTTGATGGAGACTTCAACCCACGGAGGGTAACGGCTGCGCGAGTCCACGAAGGGCTCCACCCACGAAGGGTCCACAATGAAGCAACCTTGTCTATTCCACCATGGCTTACGTCCATGAAGGACTAGCCTCACTCGGGTAGATCTTCACGAAGTAGGCGATCTCCTTGCCCTCACAAACTCCTTGGTTCAACTCCACATGATCTTGGAGGCTCCCAAGTGACACCTAACCAATCTAGGAGACACCACTCTCCAAAAGGTAATATACGGTGTTGTTGATGATGAACTCCTTGCTCTTGTGCTTCAAAAGATAGTCTACTCAACACTCAATCACTCTCTCACAGATTTGGCTTGGGTAGGAGAAGGATTGGAGTGTAAAGCAACTTGGGGAGGCTAGAAATCAAGGTTCAAATGGTTGGATTGGAATGCCTTGATCTCAACACATGAGTAGGTGGTTCTCTCTCAGAAAATGCATGGTGGAAGTGTAGGTTTGTTCTGATGGCTCTCTTAGAGAGTGAGTGGTGGTGGACGGGTATAAATAGGCAGCACCAAAAATCCAACCGTTACAATCTTTTAGTACAACTCGGTGAGACCGACCTGTGTAAAAGATTCGAACGTTAGGCATTTCGGTGAGACCAATTCATACAACTCGGTGGCTCCGATATGTGATGACCTAAGCAAGACTGCGTTTCGGTAATTCCGATCGGTTCAACTCGGTGATTTTGAAATGAACAAATTGGGTTACAGAAACTTGGTCAGTGCCAATCGGTGGGACCGATCGTCATCTCAGTGGAACCGAGTTTCTAGGGTTTGGCTCTGGCAGTGTATAGGATCAACTCAGTGAGTCCGGATGGGATGGTTTCGGTGGGACCGAGTTGGCTGTTTAGGGTTTGGACAGATATGATTATGGGAAAGTGGTTGAGGGTTTTTGGAGCAATATCTTCAAGCACTTGAGCAATTGAGTCATGATCAAAACCTCATCCCCTTTTAATAGTATTGGCTTTCCTATGGACTCAATGTGATCTTGGATCACTTAACCAAAAATGTAGAGTCTTGAAGCTTTGCCAATCCATGTCCTTAGCATTTTGAGGGGTCCACAATCTCATGTCCTTGCCATGCCAATCATTGAACTTTCCTGAAATATACTGGATGAAAGTGTTAGTCCAACAACATGTATGTTGACATGAATTACTAAAACCACCATGGGAGCAAATGTACTTTCAAGAGTGTCAAACCCAACGAGGAGCAGAAGGAATCAATAAGCAGTTTTCAATAAGGTATTCTCTGCAACTGCTGCAAAGTAGTAGTGACAAATAGTTTGATAGCAAGATAATTCGTAGCAAGTAATAAGTAACCAAAGTAATAAGGTGCAGCAAGGTGGCTCAATCTTTTTATTGCAAAGGACAAGCCTGAAGTGCTTCTTATAGTGAGCAAACCATTCTCGAGGACACATGGGAATTTCGTCTAGTTAACTTCATCACGTTTAATTGACTCGCGTTCACTGCTTTGATAAGTTGTTATGTGAGTGGACCGGTGCTAGGGTGTTGTTCTTACTTGAACAAACAATCCACTTATGATTACCCTCTCTCGCAAGCATCCGCAACTATGAAAGAAGAATTAAGATAAATCTAACCATAGCATGAAACATATGGATCCAAATCAGCCCCTTACGGAATAGTGCATAAACTAGGGTTTAAACTTCTGTGACTCTCGCAACCCATCATCTACTTACTAATCCCATAATGCCTTCCCCTAGGCTCAAACATGGTAATGTGTCGTGTAGTCGACGTTCACACGACACCACTAGAGGAAGAACAACATAACACATCATCAAAACATTGAACAAAACTCAACTTCACATGATTACTTATAACAAGACTTCTCTCATGTCCTCGAGAACAAACGGAACTACTCACAAATCATATTCATATTCATGATCAGAGGAGATAAGCATATGATTAACAATCTGAACATATGATCTTCCACCAAGTAAACCAACTAGCATCAACTACAAGATGTAATCAACACTACTAGTAACCCACATGTACCAATCTGAGGTTTTGAGACAAAGATTGAATACAAGAGATGAACTAGGGTTTGGAGATGAGATGGTGCTGGTGAAGATGTTGATGGAGATGAGTCCTCCCACGATGAGAGGAACGTTGGTGATGATGATAGCTTCGATTTGCCCCTCCCGGAGGGAAGTATCTCGGCGGAATCGCTCCGTCGGAGAGCAAAAGTCACTAATAGGGAAAACCCTAGTAGTAGCGCGGGGATAGGGCCTAGCAGTAGCGCGGGTGCCGGCGCTACTGCTATGGCGCTACAGCTAACATTTAGCAGTAGCGCTCGTTTCGCCGCGCTACTGCTAAGTCTGTTATCAGTAGCACGTTCCACAGCCCGCGCTACTGATAGTTACTAGCAGCGCGCCTGGACCCCACGCTACTACTACTATTACGTATTCTATTTCTATTTTATTTTATATCGTATTTATACACCGTTATACAAGTTTTCATACAATAGCAATTTAGAGATTGTTATATCATTATGATCATGATGGGTTATTATATCATTAGGTGGAAGAACCGTGGATTAGATTCAAGTGGATGGATCCAAAGTGACCAAGTTGGAATTTTTCCAACTTCGTCACTTTGGATCCATCCACTTGAATCTAATCCGCGGTTCTTTCACCCAATGATATAATAACTCATCATCATCATAATAACTCATCATCATAATAATAATAATAATAATAATAATAATATTAACAACTCATCATCATCATCATAGTCATATAACAACTCCTCATCATCAACACTAACTAATTGTTCTTAATACCTAGGACCTACTCCTCTCTCCTAGGTAAAATAGCATAAAAGAGGTAAACCAGTCCATCTCCAAAATGGAGAATGGAGATCCACCTATCGCCAACTTCTGACTTGCGCACACGCATGTTGTCTCCAATCGGTTGCGTGCGCGCCTTCATTACTTTGCTCCAATCTTTGATATTGAGCCTTCCATCTTTCAAAGAAATAGAGTATGCACTTTGGTAAGCCGTCGGTGGAAACGGTCGTAAGCTAACCATGTACATACTCCCTTCGGTAAGCATCATGTGAGGCACAACCTCGCTAGGGAGCTTCTGTTGAACAATATAGTAACATATATAGTTAGCAATGTAGTTTACTTAAGAAGAATGTATGCAACGAAGTTACCATCATTAACAAAATCATACCAAGTTTTTCGCAATGAGGTTGCCATCAAGCAACTGATGGACTAGTGGCACGTATCCAGTATAATTTGGGCTGATAAACTGATTGGTCTTAAAATTCTCAACATCATCTATAAATGAGACAAGATATCCTTTCTCCTCACAATTAAGCTCGGAGCCATAACTGTAGTACGTCATGTCCACAGCTTTCCGAGTATTTTTTGAAGATAAGAAATAAGCTGATAATTATAAATAAACAAGTTTAGTAGCGATGAACACCAAATATTTTTAAATAAAAAAATATAAATTACTTAACAAATTAGTTTGACAAACTCACATTTAGGCAAAACAGGAGGCATATCCACATCGACCCAAATGTCGATATTATCTTCAATATCTTCATCTTCGGGACGAATATCAAAAGTTATTTGCATATTCTCCTCAAATCCATAGGCCTTGTAGAAAGCTTCCCAATTAGAGCAGCCGAAATGTGAGTGATTAAGCGCATTGTAGAGCTTAACCCGAAAAGCATAACCGTGTTTAGTCCTGAGGTGAGCCCTCCTCGTCTCCATATTCTCAAGGTCTTGGAAACCGAGCTTCTGCAAGAAAAACGGTCTTGCATGGCACGGGATGTACTAGTCGAATTGAAAAAAAACGGAAATTGCACGTTGAACCAAAGAATCACAAGTCATGATTAATTACGATGAAATACTTGTCGTTGCGTACCGTACAAACATCGAAGGTCTCTTCCAACTTCACGGTGAAGAAACTACCATTTTGCAGGTGAGGCTCCCTGTCGCACAAACCCCGGTCATCGCAGCAGTAGTCGCACTCCGGGATCTTATCATCGTCGGACATTTCCTGTGTTCAAAATTCAAAGATTATAAATCGACGGCAACTAACAGGAACTCAACACATAGATCATTATTATTCATCATGGGTTGACTGTCGGTCTGTCGAGTCTTTCCTTGAAAACTCTCATCTCACGTGGTGTATATGGTGGGCACTCCCTCTCTGACATTTTCGACCGTCGGTGATGGTCGCTACTCCTCCTTCCCCTAGTGCATAACAAAGGTCTAGCACAAGGAGAAGAAGGAGAAACGACCCCCACGACAACAGTCGGCATTCTTCTTCTCTCATATATGGTGGACACTCTCCCTCATGTATGGAGCCCCGACAGACTTAAAGTCAACCCGAAATGTCATTTAATTCTCTTTCCGGCAAATCCAGGGCACTCGATATTTCCTATATATTCTAGCAGAAGTCATGCTAAAATTCACGGAAAAATCCGGCATGACCTTCGCTAAAATAGGTTATATCGAGCGCCTGAAATTTGCCGGAACGGAAATGAATCAACACTCCGGCAAAACATAGGCCACTTGGATTTTCCCTGCGATACAAAGATGTCCATACACATACAAAGATGTTTAAACTTGAAATTCTATCCGGATCAATTATCATTTAAAAAAAACTAGCTTCACATTGTCACGGCTACTCATCTACTACTACTACATCTTACTAAAAATTTTATTACTAAATTTGATACCAAAATTTTTCTGAAATAGCATTCCAATACATTTCTATTACTAAAACTTTTTTATATTCAAAAAAATCTATTCACTAGTTTTCTATTCTATTCAAAAGACCATTCTACGTACCTATCTACATTCTACAAGAAAATTCTACCTATCTATTCTATTCAAAAAACCTCCATTCTACCTATATTTTCTATTTTATTCTATTCAAAATACCTACATTCTATTCATATAACTTATATGTTCTATTTGATTCAAAAAAACATAGATGGGGGAGGGAGGAAGGGAGGAGGGAGGGAGGGAGGCAAGAGGGAGGAAGGGAGGGAGGGAGGCAGGAGGGAGGAGTGAGGAGGGCAGTGGGAGGAGGGAGGAGAGGGCGGCCGGCGAAGGAGGGAGGAGAGGGCGGCCGGCGAAGGAGGGAGGAGTGAGGAGGGCAGTGGGAGGAGGGAGGAGAGGGCGGCCGGCGGAGGAGGGAGGAGGGCAGTGGGAGGAGTGAGGAGTGAGGAGGGCAGTGGGAGGAGGGAGGAAGGCGGCCGGAGGAGTAGGGAGGGATGCAGATACCTCAGTGGCGACAGCTGCGGCGGGCGACGGCGGGCAGCGGCGGCGGCAGAGAGAGCGAGAGTGTGAGGGGGAGAGTGAGGGAGAGAGGAAACGACGGGGTGGATAAGGTGCGCATAGTAGTAGCGCGGGTAAGGGACCCGCGCTGCTACTACTCACAATACCTGTAGCGCGGTCCTGGAGCAGGCGCTACTGCTAGGCGGTGCATGGGAGCCGGGCCCGTGTAAAAACAGTAGTAGCGCATGTACGGAAGACAGCGCTACTGCTACTTCCTTAGTAGTAGCGCGTATTTGTGGGCAGGTACTGCTACTATAGCCTGGCCTGAGGGACATGGTGGGGCCCATCTAGCAGCAGCGCCTGAAAGAAAGCCCGCGCTACTGATATAAGTGTAGCAGTAGCGTCGGTTCCTGACACGCGCTGCTGATAAATACCAGTAGCGCCTTGTCTCTAGCCCGCGCTACTGCTAAGGTTCTACCTATAAGCTTTCTCCTAGTAGTGAGTGCTCTTGCCCAGGTTCCGCCTCGAGACGGCAGCGCTTCGTTCCGAAAGTCTTCTTCTAATTTTTTCTAGGGAAAATGGCTTCATATAGTAGAAGATGGGCCACAGAGGCCTGCCGTGAGCCCCACAAGCTTAGGTGGCGCGCCCAGGGGGTGCGCCCACCCCCTGCACTTGTGGTGCCCTGGTGGGTCCCCTCTGGTAGATTCTTCTTCCAGTATTTTTTATATATTGCAAAATAAATCTCCGTAAATTTTCAGGTCATTTGGAGCTCCGGAGAATAGCTATCTCCGTTGCAGCTCTTTTCAGGTCCAGAATTTCAGTTGCCGACAATCTCCCTCTTATGTTGTAACTTGCAATTTAAGAGAGAAAAGGCATTAGAATCTCACCTAAAAGTGAAATATAACTTTAAAACAATGAAAATAACAGTAAAAAAACATGATGCAAAATGGACGTATCAGCCCATTGGCAGTTCCGACCCGTTAACAGTCCGCTATGTATATGGGTCCAATTACGATCCGGTGTGTTTTCGGCCTGTTAGCGCGGCCTCTGCTAGAATTGCTAGAATTGGGTCGTTTTCTGCCACGTCTGCCTTTCGGCCTGTTAGCGGCCCGTTAAAGAGTTGAGCCATTGCCTGGCCTGTGTGACTTTCGGCCTATTAACGGTTGACGATACACTTAGACTATTTGTAGTCCGACGTGACATTCGACCTATTAACGGCCCATGTTCTCTATAGCACAACTACAGTCCGCCCTCACTTTTGAGAGCTCCTCTTCGGCGCCCTCAGCGCCGCTTACGCTAGTGGGCGCTCGAAGGCGAGCTATAGTGGGCCGGCCCAGCTTTGGTCGCCTCCAGCAATACGATCAAAAAACAAAATGGGAAGGAAAAATATATTCACCGCTATTAATTTGCGAGACGTGAGAGTCGAACCCGTATGCCCAGGTCGACGGGCTTGGCGCAGTAACCACTGCACCACGGCCACTTTAATTTATCACAACCGAAAACAGCGCTACTTGATCCTGCTATCAGTCCCAGTATAAATTATTCGAAAAAAAGAAACATAAATTGGAAAAAGTAGTCACGAATATTAAAAAAATTCATCGATGTTGAAAAAAAAATCACGAATTTCCAATAAAAATTTCACCAAAAAATAAATTCACCGGATTTGAAAATAAGTTCACGAATTTGAAAAACGTTCACTGGATTTTGAAAAAAGTTCATCGATTTTGAAAACAGAAGTTCAGAAATTTGAAAAAAGTTCATCGGATTAAAAAAAAGTTCACATATTTGAAAAAAGTTCATCGATTTTGATAAAAAAAAGTTCATCGCTTTTGAAAAAAGGTTCACGGATTTTCAAAAAAAGTTCACCAATTCAAAAAAAGTTCACGAATTCGACAAAAGTTCACTGGATTTTGAAAAAAGTGTTCATGAGTTTGATAAAAGTTCATTGATTTTGACAAAAAAAATTCACTCATTATGAAAAAACGCAAAAAAAAGAACAAGAAAAATAAAAAGGGAAGAAAGGAAGAAAAAATGAAAAGGGTTGTAGGAAATCACCAGACGTGAGGTGTCCAGTTGGCTATGGTAGCTAGCTCTAAACCAGGAGGTCGCGGTTCGAATCTTACTAGTGAACAGTTTTTTGCAGTTTAAAAACAGGAAATAAAGGATAAACGGGCCGGCCCAGCGTGGAAGGGGAGGTGTGCGCCCGTTTGTGGAAAGCGAAGTAACGGGCGCCGAATAGGATTTAGCCTCACTTTTGGCATGTTAAAGGCCCGTACAGGGAAGACAGAGCCGAGCTCGTCGGGCGGCGTAGCAGCTGTGGGGATGGATTTAATTGATGCGAAAGATCTTGACGGGGCTAGGTGGTGGTGATAGTAGAGGATTGGTTGTCTAGGACGCGCAAGGGGCCTTCTACGGCATGCCGCTACAGCAGGGGGTCTTCGCTGCGCGTACTCGATGTACCAGACGGCTCCCGTCGTAACGCAGCTGACAGCGTGGGCCAGAGGGGCCAACAACGTGGGCTGGAGGCGCTACTCGCAGATTGCCAACGATTTCTAGTCCGCGGATCAGGTATGCGCCTGATTGTGTGTCGACTAGTAATCCGAGTTGAGATGGTTAGTTGAAGCAGCGTCTACAATTTCATTTGCTCGTTTGTATTTATAAGTAGATCGAAACAACGAATTGGCACGCAAGTCCCTAGTTTTCCATCTTAGGATTCCAAAGAGTTCATGATGCTCCATTAGCTAGTCCTCCTTCATCAGAACGAGATCACGAAATTAAACTCGTGATCCAACCACCAATTTACTGAAGTTGTCATATGACCTTTTTCTACAAAAAAAGTAAAATTTTCCATTATTTTTAGAAAAAGAAATTCCTAATATTGTAATGTGACCACTACAATTTTTTCTTCAATTGCCATGTTCTAGCGAGCATATTTTTATAATTTGCCATGTGACCTTGTGACTATTACGAAAGTTTTGCCATGATATAGGCTACACACATTTGCCATGGTAGAAGTAGTTTTTTCTAATTTGCATTATTCTTAGAAATTTGACATCATTTTAGAGAAAAGAAATCCCTAGTTTTGCCATATGACCAGTACCATTTTTTCCCTATAATTGATATGAACTAGGGAGCAAAACTTTTATGATTTGCCACGTGACCTTGTGGCTATTAACAAAAGTCTTTCCATGATATAGGGTACAAACATTTGCGATGATACAAGCAGTTTTTCTCCTTATTTGCCATGCAGAGAGACGAGGACGCGGGCGGAGAGCCAATGGGCTGCATGGGGCATTTATAGCTGCCTGCTCCCCGTCCATGTGCGCAGGGGCATTTCTGTCCATAAAGCATGCAGCAAGCCCACGTCTTGGTATGCGGGTCTGTTCTTATGCGCAGACTAAAAAGAATCGGAGGGAGTAACTTTTTGCCATTATTTTACGTAGTTGCCATGATACAATTACATTAATTTGATGCAAGTTTTGTTAGGGAACGCAGTAGAAAACAAAAAATTTCTGACCTACGCACCAGCCCAGGACCACTATGAAGACTGCATACAAGGTTTGATCTTTTTCGTTACCGACTCGTAGCGCAGCGGAAGTAGAGTCGATGACAATCGGCGGTGCAGATCCCCGCAGCTAGGATTTACAACCTCCCAACCGCGAGGATGTATACCCTCATCCGCCCCCCGGACAGCCCTCCGGGAGGCGGTCGGACAGTCCCCCGGACGGTGTCACGGACAGCCCTTCGGGAGGACCATCGAAACCCGGACGGTCACTCGGACAGCCCTTCGGGAGGCACTCTCAAACTAAGACCGAAACTAAGATCTCTCTACAGAGTTGCACACATACGGTCTCAACTATCCGGCAGGGCTTCGCCGTCCAGAACTAGTTCCTGCCGGAACCCAGACAGCCTTTCGGCTCTACGAAACTATTTCGCTGGGAGGGAGAGAGAAGCCAGACAAGTCTATGGCATGTGTATGAGAGCAAGGATGAGGTTTGGGCAGCCCCCTCACCTCCTATTTATAGGAAAACCAAGGGGTATGATGGGCATTCAAAAATACCAAAAGTACCCCCACTTTATGTCCCACATAAAGGGCATAAGAGGGAAAGGAAGTGCCATGTGGAGCTCCATGAGGGAGCCCCTCCTTTGGCCGGCCAACCCCTAGGCCCCCCCCCCAAGGGGGTTCCTTGGTCCTCACACCTTCTAGAAACCTTTTGGAAAATATCCCAAAAGGTGGTTTCCCATAAATATCCCAAAAAGCACTTTCACTATTCACGACAACATTTTTCAGCGTCCGGTCGAACTGAAAATATTTATGTGGGCTTAGAACATTTCCAGTATCCACTAAAATAATTTTCAATGCGATCTGGAACAATTCCGGATTAGTGATTTTCATCTGCGAAAAGCATCCGAAGCGGTTGCGGCAGCTCCGGAACATTTCCGGTTTTTCTTCCGGAAAATTCCCAGAAGTTTCCAGAATGATTCTGGCACCCTCCAAGAATTATCAGGCATGTGCTGAAACCAATTTGACTTAATGGTATCCCCTGAAATAACTTTTCAATTTTACCGAAACTGTTCCGGTGTTCTCTCTGCGGAACTTTTCCGCTGTTCGAAACTTTTCCGGTGTCCGAAACTTTTTCGGTGATTTTCTCTCAGACTCCCTGTCTAGTATTCAACAGATAGGTGACCCTTAAGCGTGTGACCCTATAGGTTCGGTGAAGTATAGACATGACCCGGAACCCCTTCCGATCAATGATCAACATCGGAGCCGTGGACACCCATATTGACCCCTATACCCACACGAATGAATATTCGAGTGAACCTCCAGTTGCCGTGTGCTATTCCTGTTGCTTCGCGATATGTTACAAATACCCGAGGTGAGACATGTTGGCATCCCCGCGGATCAACAACTTGTCCACTATGCCAGTTACCTCGTTACCGGTATTGTTCTCTTTTCTCGTTCCCGTGTTCCGGCATCCCCGTGATCAAATCACAAAGTGTCTGGCCAGACGATGATGGATACCGTAACACCGAGAGGGCCCAAGAATATCTCTCCATCGTCGGAGGAGCAAATCCCAATCTTGAGCTATCAAGTTACTTAACACACTTTTCCGTGAACCCGTAAGCCGCCGTAATAGCCACCCATTTATGGATGACATTTAACAAACCCCAAAGTTCATGAAGCAAGTATGAAGAAACTCAACACTCTCATGGTCTAAGGAATTATGCAAACATTAACTTCTCTGTGTTATAAACCATTAACTAGTGACGAATGTATCTCATAGCATAACATCAATTCGGGTCGATTCAACACAAATGTTCTACTAACATTGTGCCCTCAAAATTGCCGGCATAGCCATGCCCATGATCAGGAAAACAGGATCATCATGCAATACTTGAGCCAGTCTTAGAGGCCAGACTAGGAATACATTTTACCGTTTATTATTCCACACGTGCATATGATTCTTCCTCCGAGCCTCGTGGTTATTGTAGACTCGAGAACCATAGCAGTTATAGCATGGAACATAAACCTAATTATGAACAGGGAGATAATCAATAACATTTATTATTGCCTCTAGGGCATATCTCCTACAGACTCCCACTTGCACTAGAGTCAATACTCTAGTCAATGCTAATGCACTTTACACCTATGGCATACTGGTGTAAAATATGCTTCGTTTGTGGTATAGCCTGATGTCCAACGGACCTGACGACTTCAGCTCCGTGTGAAACTTTGCATATCCTTGCGTTTTCACGCTTTCACAAAATTCATATTTTGTGTGGACTTCGCTTTGCATATGTGTGAATCATTGGTCGAAACCTGATTCCTCAGACTGAGCTATGGGGCAACTATCTGCAATAGTGTCCCATAGAGCAAAGCCATCTTGGAACCATACTAAGTTCATGAATGAACTATATGATTCAACAACTTCTTTGTCGCTTCTAAAGCGTCAACATACTTAGCCTTTGTTATAGAATTCGCCACAGTATCTTGTTTGGAACAATTTCCAACTACCGTGCCATCATATTGTGTATTACACAAAAACCCTTAACTTAAATCGAAAATCGCATGGAGCATTGATGAAGACTGTATCGATGTAATTACTTACAATGAGCACTTCATAATCTCTGCTTGCGAGAAAACATGTCATCAGTACTACTCTAGTACTCAATGACATCTTTCACTGTTGTCCTATGATCAGTCCTTTTGATCACTTTGGTATCTATACTCGCAACAACTTTGGAGTATTGGACATATCTGGTTGTTTTTACATACCATGGAATACATGATTAATCCAAACACAAGAGTGTGTGGAATCACCATCATGTATTTTGCTCATCTGTGTTTTGAGACACCGAGTCTTGCAAAACTCTTTCCATGTGACTTCGGCAAGAATCACTCCTTGGCGTTTTGAGACCCCTATACCCACACGAATGAATATTCGAGTGAACCTCCAGTTGCCATGTGCTATTCCTGTTGCTTTGCGATATGTTACAAATACCCGAGGTGAGACATGTTGGCATCCCCGTGGATCAACAACTTGTCCACTATGCCAGTTACCTCGTTACCGGTATTGTTCTCTTTTCTCGTTCCCGTGTTCCGGCATCCCTGTGATCAAATCACAAAGTGTCTGGCCAGACGATGATGGATACCGTAACACCGAGAGGGCCCAGAGATATCTCTCCATCGTCGGAGGAGCAAATCCCAATCTTGAGCTATCAAGTTACTTGACATACTTTTCCGTGAACCCGTAAGCCGCCGTAATAGCCACCCAGTAACGGATGACGTTTAACAAACCCCAAAGTTCACGAAGCAAGCACGAAGGAACTCGATACTCTCATGGTCTAAGGAATTATGCAAACATTAACTATCTCTGTGTTATAAACCATTAACTAGTGACGAATGTATCTCATAGCATAACATCAATTCGGGTCTATTCAACACAAGTGTTCTACCAACATTGCGCCCTCAAAATTGCCGGCATAGCCATGCCCATGATCAGGAAAACAGGATCATCATGCAATACTTGAGCCAGTCTTAGAGGCCAGACTAGGAATACATTTTACCGTTTATTATTCCACACGTGCATATGAGTCTTCCTCCGAGCCTCGTGGCTATTGCAGACTCGAGAACCATAGCAGTTATAGCATGGAACATAAACATAATTATAAACAGGAAGATAATCAATAACATTTATTATTGCCTCTAGGGCATATCTCCTACAGACTCCCACTTGCACTAGAGTTAATAATCTAGTCAATGCTAATGCACTTTACACCTATGGCATACTGGTGTAAAAAATGCTTCGCATGTGGTATAGCCTGATGTCCAACGGATCTGACGACTTCAGCTCCGTGTGTAACTTTGCATATCCTCGCGTTTTCACGCTTTCACAAAATTCATATTTTGTGTGGACTTGGCTTTGCATATGTGTGAATCATTGGTCGAAACCTGATTCCTTAGACTGAGCTATGGAGCAACTATCTGCAATAGTGTCCCATAGACCAAAGCCATCTTGGAACCATACTAAGTTCATGAATGAACTATATGATTCAACAGCTTCTTTGTCGCTTCTTAAGCGTCAACATACTTAGCCTTTGTTATAGAATTCGCCACAGTATCTTGTTTGGAACAATTTCCAACTACCGTGCCATCATATTGTGTATTACACAAAACCCTTAACTTAAATCGAAAATCGCATGGAGCATTGATGAAGACTGTATCGATGTAATTACTTACAACGAGCACTTCATAATCTCTGTTTGCGAGAAAACATGTCATTGTAGGAGATATGCCCTAGAGGCAATAATAAATGTTATTGATTATCTCCCTGTTCATAATTAGGTTTATGTTCCATGCTATAACTGCTATGGTTCTCGAGTCTACAATAACCACGAGGCTCGGAGGAAGACTCATATGCACGTGTGGAATAATAAACGGTAAAATGTATTCCTAGTCTGGCCTCTAAGACTGGCTCAAATATTGCATGATGATCCTGTTTTCCTGATCATGGGCATGGCTATGCCGGCAATTTTGAGGGCACAATGTTAGTAGAACATTTGTGTTGAATCGACCCGAATTGATGTTATGCTATGAGATACATTCGTCACTAGTTAATGGTTTATAACACAGAGAAGTTAATGTTTGCATAATTCCTTAGACCATGAGAGTGTTGAGTTTCTTCATACTTGCTTCATGAACTTTGGGGTTTGTTAAATGTCATCCATAAATGGGTGGCTATTACGGCGGCTTACGGGTTCATGGAAAAGTGTGTTAAGTAACTTGATAGCTCAAGATTGGGATTTGCTCCTCCGACGATGGAGAGATATTCTTGGGCCCTCTCGGTGTTACGGTATCCATCATCGTCTGGCCAGACACTTTGTGATTTGATCACGGGGATGCCGGAACACGGGAACGAGAAAAGAGAACAATACCGGTAACGAGGTAACTGGCATAGTGGACAAGTTGTTGATCCGCGGGGATGCCAACATGTCTCACCTCGGGTATTTGTAACATATCGCGAAGCAACAGGAATAGCACACGGCAACTGGAGGTTCACTCGAATATTCATTCGTGTGGGTATAGGGGTCAATATGGGTGTCCACGGCTCCGATGTTGATCATTGATCGGAAGGGGTTCCGGGTCATGTCTATACTTCACCGAACCTATAGGGTCACACGCTTAAGGGTCATCTATCTGCTGAATACTAGACGGGGAGTCTGAGAGAAAATCACCGAAAAAGTTTCGGACGAAACGGAAACGTTCCGGAGAGGATATCGGAATAGTTCCGGTGAAACTGAAAAGTTGTTTCAGGGTATTCCATAAAGTCAAATTGGTTTCGGCACATGCCTGGAAATTATTGGAAGGTACCAGAATTGTTTCGGTAACTTCTGAGATTTTTCAGAGACAAAAACCGGAAATGTTCCGGACTGCCGGAACCGCTTTAGTTGCTTTTCACAGATGAAAATCACTAAACCGAAAAGTTGTTTCGGAGTAGACCATAAAGTCAAAATGTTTTCGGCACATGCCTGATAATTCTTGGAGGGTGCAAGAATCGTTCTGGAAACTTTCTGGAATTTTTCGGGATGAAAACCGGAAATGTTCCGGAGCTGCCGGAACCGCTTCAGATGCTTTTCGCAGATGAAAATCACTAAACCGGAATTGTTTCGGATCGCGTTGAAAATTATTTTAGTGGGTACTAGAAATGTTCTAAGCCCACATGAATATTTTCAGTTCGAACGGACGCTGAAATATGTCGTCGTGAATAGTGAAAGTGCTTTTTGGATTACTTTTTGGAAAGCCACCTTTTTGGGCTTTTGCTCCAAAATATCTTGGAGATGACATGGATGGATGTGGCTGAAATTTCAGCCCCTCCACCCCTCCTTCTCCTATAAATAGAGGTGGAAGGGGCAGCCCAAATCTCATCCTTGCTCTGATACACATGCCATAGACTTGTCTGGCTTCTCTCTCCCTCCCAGCGAAATAGTTTCGTAGAGCCGAAAGGCTGTCTGGGTTCCGGCAGGAACTAGTTCTGGACGGCGAAGCCCTGCCGGATAGTTGAGACCGTATGTGTGCAACTCTGTAGAGAGATCGTAGTTTCGGTCTTAGTTTGAGAGTGCCTCCCGAAGGGCTGTCCGAGTGACTGTCCGAGTTTCGATGGTCCTCCCGAAGGGCTGTCCGAGTGACTGTCCGAGTTTCGATGGTCCTCCCGAAGGGCTGTCCGTGACACCGTCCGAGGGACTGTCCGACCGCCTCCCGGAGGGCTGTCCGGGGGCGGATGAGGGTATACATCCTCGCGGTTGGGAGGTTGTAAATCCTAGTTGCGGGGATCTGCACCGCCGATCGTCATCGACTCTACTTCCGCTGCGCTACGAGTCGGTAACGAAACAGATCAAACCTTGTATGCAGTCTCCATAGTGATCCTGGGCTGGTACGTAGGTCGGAAATTTTTTGTTTTCTGCTGCGTTACCCTACAGTGGCATCAAGAGCCGTGCTATGCGGAGATGCAGGTTGCGATCTAGAATACATAGAGATGTATGGGTGTTGCACAATATAATTAGGTAGTAGATGAGATCTATTACTGAAAATTATTTGTGCGGTTAGCAGATGAAATATGTTACCCGATGTTCTTGTTGCTTCCCTGGAATTTGCGTAGTCCTGATCTTGACGGCATGGTGGAATCTCACAAAGTTCTGGCAATCCGCGATCCTTTCATGCTGCTCGTGAGTATGCTGATTGACAAATCAACGAAGTGCTAACAGTTCTTTGGGTTCCACCATAGTTGAGAAAGATGGATGTTTCGCAGACGAAAGGGCAATGCAGATATGATCTGCACGGGGGTCACGCGTATGACGAAGTTTAGTATGGGGCTCGAGATTTTATTATCTCGTGTTTCATACACCCTGGAAGGTTAATCTAGCAACTTGGATTATCATGCTTGATGATGGACGTTGGTAGCTTCGGTTTGTTTCGAAACCTTAGAAGCCACGAAAAATAAAATTTTGCATGAACCGTCACAGCATCCTTCCTTTCGAGGTGCGCCATGATCTATATGGGTACGAACGATTGTACGGGTGTAAGGCGGGTGAGGTCAGACCTCGCAGCAAGATCACTTGGTTGTCTTGACGTTCATGGCAGGATCGTCCTGAGCTCGGAACACACGCATCGAAAGATGAACAAGAGTCACATAGAGATGTGATCAGCAAGTTTGCCTACCAATTGAAGTTCGCGCCATCGGTGTTCATCTCGAACAATGGCGTTGAATGGAAATGTGGGTCTTGAATCACTCACAATCAATTATGAGAGATATTGATTTGAGTGGGAGCGCACTTTAGAATTAATTCTTTTAATTCTTAGTGCAATTAATTTTGAACACTGTCTTGCATCATAGTTGTAGAATAATGGCTCGCGTTTCCACCTTCCCTATTAAAATTGAATAGCTGTTAAATATCTGGTTAAAACTTTACGGTTGGTAACGTAATGTGAGGATTGTCCTCAAGAGTGCCGAGAAGGATTTTGTCCTATCGCATGCTTTCGGTATTCTCCCGCTAAAGCTATGGATCATGTGACTCTCGTCCTTCGATCCAAAAACTAAAATTCCGTTACGATCAAGTGAAATATGTTTGCTTCCATGAGACCCGAACTTCGAAAGTTTGGATAGTTATGTGATATTCATGGAATCTAAAAATCATTTTCAGAGACAAACAAAGGCTAAAAGATATGAGATATCCAAAGCAATGTTTGTTTGCAAACTATTAGTAAAGGAGTTTACTATGCATTAGACTGATAAGAGAGGGATCCAGAAGAACGCCTGTCATATGATGAAAGGTGAATAAAACAACAACTTAAAGAGAAAGGAAGTGTCCGAAGGGTGTTAGTAAGATTTTCACGCCTAGGAAGTCTGGGGCTAACGCCACTCTTAAGTTGGATGCTTCTTCTGAGAGTAGGAGAAATACTAAAAGTTAAACTGTTAGAAGTATAAAGGCAAACGGAAAGAAGACTGGAATATCCAGCTCATGTATGAATGTCATACAAGTTTTTGATGTATAGAAGGCTGGTCAAAGATATAGTTCTTGGGAATTATGGTTAAACATGTTAATCACTAATTCTTGGGTATTGTGAGTTAATCACAAAGATACCCGCTCGATTGCATTCTGTTGCAACTCGATGTAAGAACTACTATGGCCTGAAAGACTAGCCAGGGATGAGGTTTAGATACACGCAGGGAACATAGTAAATGTTACTATGCCTTCCATCGGTGTATTCCCTATGTATTTATTTTCATAATTCATTTTAGAGTTTCACACTCTAGCCCTTTGCATAAAGTATCTTGCAAGAAGGTTGTTCATAAGAGAACTTTTGATGTTCGGTGTTATGAATAACATGAGGGCCATACTTTCATTATGAATGAGATGTATGTTATGAATATTGATAATAATACATAACCTCTGTGTTTACTTTCATAATTCATTTTAGAGTTTCATACACTCTAGCCCATTGCACAATGTTTGTTGCAAAAGAGTTGTTCATAAAAACAACAATTGTTGTTCAGTATTATGAATAACATGAAGGGACATGCTTCCATCCTAGATGGGATGTATGTTATGAATATTGATGGAAATATGATACATCCATAACACTGACGCTAAATGTCGCAAGACTAAAAGAATACCACACAAGTGTGGCACTGCATTTGGTCACATTGGAGAAACCCGCATGGAAAATTCCATTATGATGGATTTTGAAGTCGTTTGATTTTGAATCATCTGACACTTGCAACTTTCCTCTGAAAAGTGAAGTGACTGAAATACCGTTCACAGGCCATAAGGAACGAGCATAGAACATGTTGGTGGTCATACATTATGATGTGTGTAGTCCAATAAATGTTATTGCAAGTAGTGGATTTATCTATCTTCAGAAATGACTCAAGTAGATATATGGATATTTACTTGATGAGATGTAAGTCTGGATCTTTTGAAATCATTCGAAAGGTTTTCAAAATGAAGAAGAAAATATTGTAACAAGAAAATTATGTTTCTACAATTCGATTGCAGAAAGGAATATTTGAGTTACAAGTTTAGCGAATGTCTGATGAGTTATGAAAGGGGTTTCATAACTTGCACCTCCCGGAACACCACTGCAAGTGAAAAGTCCGTGAAGATGTAATCGAACCATTTATGACATGGTAAGATCAAAGATGACATAAATAAATTTGCCATTATCCCTTTTATAGAGTGATGCTTTAGAGACTGTGGCTTTTACACTGAAAAGAGCTCCATCAGGTCTGTTGAAATGACGCCATGGTGTGGTACGCCCAACCATGTTATATCTTTTCTTAACATTTGGAATATGGGGCTTGTGTAAAAGGTTACAAACCTATTCCAAATCAGACAAGTGCTACTTTGTAAGGTTATCCCAAGTCATTTGGTATTCCCCCACCACTATACCGAGGCAAAGGGTTTTGCCACAAAACGGTACGCTTTTAAAGAGAATAGTTCTTACAAAAGGTGAGTGGGAGGACAGTGCAACTCGACGAGATAAACAGTATCTTTGTCATCAGATCAAAGGAAAGGAACCTTGGAAATGATTCCGGAGTTTCCTACTGCGACTGATACGGAAGTCTCTGCAATAAAATGTATGGACTTCGGTCGAACTTGCAACTGAACCACGTAGGCAAAGCTCGTGCAAACCTATCAGGTGCTCAAACAAGATATTGTTGTTAGACAACAGTATACCTACAATACACAAGGAAGCGTTGATGGGCCCTGACTCCAGAATTGGCTAAATGCCAATACAATCCGAGATAGTTTCCATATAAGTGATTCAAGATTAAAATCTTGATACACCTTTCGGAAGACTTAGAGTCTAACGAATATTTATGGAACTAAAAACTGATACGGATAAAATGTTTTATCCATAAAGCTCGACTTGTTGCAATAACAAGTTCAAGGAGTTGACTACGATGAGATTGTCTCACCGTAGCGATGCTTAAAGTCGGTTCGGGTTAAACTAGCAATTAATACATATTTCAATCATGAGACATGAAACATGGATGACAAAAGGATTTCCATCTGATAGAAATGAAACCTAGGACTTGTATGTGATACAGTCCAAAGTAATTTGTCGATCCAGAGGATGCTAGTAAGTATGCAAACTTCAGAGTTCCAGCAATGGACAGAAGAGAGCAAAATGGAGTTGGAATCTTCGTTTTTGATGAAATGATCAAAAGAGTTTGACTTCATCAAATCGGTATCGAAGATGCTTGTGATTCAAGAAAATAAGTGGGAGCATAATAATATTTCTAAAAACCTTGTGTGCTTGACACATTGTTAATTGGAAATAAATTTCTTGACACGAATTAGGACTTCATTTGAAAATTGTTTTCGATGAAGTACTTAGGCTAAATAGCATCAATATTAGGCATGATGATCTATGGAGATAGATTTACCTAATGGGGCTAAGCAATGAATACATATTGACAAGGTGCTAAAACCTTTTAGCATTTAAAACGCCAAGGAGTGATTCTTGCCGAAGTCACATGGAAAGAGTTTTGCAAGACTCGGTGTCTCAAAACACAGATGAGCAAAATACATGATGGTGATTCCACACACTCTTGTGTTTGGATTAATCATGTATTCCATGGTATGTAAAAACAACCAGATATGTCCAATACTCCAAAGTTGTTGCGAGTATAGATACCAAAGTGATCAAAAGGACTGATCATAGGACAACAGTGAAAGATGTCATTGAGTACTAGAGTAGTACTGATGACATGTTTTCTCGCAAGCAGAGATTATGAAGTGCTCATTGTAAGTAATTACATCGATACAGTCTTCATCAATGCTCCATGCGATTTTCGATTTAAGTTAAGGGTTTTTGTGTAATACACAATATGATGGCACGGTAGTTGGAAATTGTTCCAAACAAGATACTGTGGCGAATTCTATAACAAAGGCTAAGTATGTTGACGCTTTAGAAGCGACAAAGAAGTTGTTGAATCATATAGTTCATTCATGAACTTAGTATGGTTCCAAGATGGCTTTGCTCTATGGGACACTATTGCAGATAGTTGCCCCATAGCTCAGTCTGAGGAATCAGGTTTCGACCAATGATTCACACATATGCAAAGCGAAGTCCACACAAAATATGAATTTTGTGAAAGCGTGAAAACGCAAGGATATGCAAAGTTTCACACGGAGCTGAAGTCGTCAGGTCCGTTGGACATCAGGCTATACCACAAACGAAGCATATTTTACACCAGTATGCCATAGGTGTAAAGTGCATTAGCATTGACTAGAGTATTGACTCTAGTGCAAGTGGGAGTCTGTAGGAGATATGCCCTAGAGGCAATAATAAATGTTATTGATTATCTCCCTGTTCATAATTAGGTTTATGTTCCATGCTATAACTGCTATGGTTCTCGAGTCTACAATAACCACGAGGCTCGGAGGAAGAATCATATGCACGTGTGGAATAATAAACGGTAAAATGTATTCCTAGTCTGGCCTCTAAGACTGGCTCAAGTATTGCATGATGATCCTGTTTTCCTGATCATGGGCATGGCTATGCCGGCAATTTTGAGGGCATAATGTTAGTAGAACATTTGTGTTGAATCGACCCGAATTGATGTTATGCTATGAGATACATTCGTCACTAGTTAATGGTTAATAACACAGAGAAGTTAATGTTTGCATAATTCCTTAGACCATGAGAGTGTTGAGTTTCTTCATACTTGCTTCATGAACTTTGGGGTTTGTTAAACGTCATCCGTAAATGGGTGGCTATTACGGCGGCTTACGGGTTCATGGAAAAGTGTGTTAAGTAACTTGATAGCTTGGGATTTGCTCCTCCGACGATGGAGAGATATTCTTGGGCCCTCTCGGTGTTACGGTATCCATCATCGTCTGGCCAGACACTTTGTGATTTGATCACGGGGATGCCGGAACACGGGAACGAGAAAAGAGAACAATACCGGTAACGAGGTAACTGGCATAGTGGACAAGTTGTTGATCCGCGGGGATGCCAACATGTCTCACCTCGGGTATTTGTAACATATCGCGAAGCAACAGGAATAGCACACGGCAACTGGAGGTTCACTCGAATATTCATTCGTGTGGGTATAGGGGTCAATATGGGTGTCCACGGCTCCGATGTTGATCATTGATCGGAAGGGGTTCCGGGTCATGTCTATACTTCACTGAACCTATAGGGTCACACGCTTAAGGGTCATCTATCTGCTGAATACTAGACGGGGAGTCTGAGAGAAAATCACCAAAAAAGTTTCGGACGAAACGGAAACGTTCCGGAGAGGATATCGGAATAGTTCCGGTGAAACTGAAAAGTTGTTTCAGGGTATTCCATAAAGTCAAATTGGTTTCGGCACATGCTTGGAAATTATTGGAAGGTACCATAATTGTTCCGGTAACTTCTGAGATTTTTCAGAGACAAAAACCGGAAATGTTCCGGACTGCCGGAACCGCTTTAGTTGCTTTTCACAGATGAAAATCACTAAACCGAAAAGTTGTTTCGGAGTACACCATAAAGTCAAAATGTTTTCGGCACATGCCTGATAATTCTTGGAGGGTGCCAGAATCGTTCTGGAAACTTTTTGGATTTTTCCGGGATGAAAACCGGAAATGTTCCGGAGCTGCCGGAACCGCTTCAGATGCTTTTCGCAGATGAAAATCACTAAACCGGAATTGTTTCGGATCGCGTTGAAAATTATTTTAGTGGGTACTGGAAATGTTCTAAGCCCACATGAATATTTTCAGTTCGAACGGACGCTGAAATATGTCGTCGTGAATAGTGAAAGTGCTTTTTGGATTACTTTTTGGAAAGCCACCTTTTTGGGCTTTTGCTCCAAAATATCTTGGAGATGACATGGATGGATGTGGCTGAAATTTCAGCCCCTCCACCCCTCCTTCTCCTATAAATAGAGGTGGAAGGGGTAGCCCAAATCTCATCCTTGCTCTCATACACATGCCATAGACTTGTCTGGCTTCTCTCTCCCTCCCAGCGAAATGGTTTCGTAGAGCCGAAAGGCTGTCTGGGTTCCGGCAGGAACTAGTTCTGGACGGCGAAGCCCTGCCGGATAGTTGAGACCGTATTTGTGCAACTCTGTAGAGAGATCGTAGTTTCGGTCTTAGTTTGAGAGTGCCTCCCGAAGGGCTGTCCGAGTGACTGTCCGAGTTTCGATGGTCCTCCCGAAGGGCTGTCCGAGTGACTGTCCGAGTTTCGATGGTCCTCCCGAAGGGCTGTCCGTGACACCGTCCGAGGGACTGTCCGACCGCCTCCCAGAGGGCTGTCCGGGGGCGGATGAGGGTATACATCCTCGCGGTTGGGAGGTTGTAAATCCTAGCTGCGGGGATCTGCACCGCCGATCGTCATCGACTCTACTTCCGCTGCGCTACGAGTCGGTAACGAAACAGATCAAACCTTGTATGCAGTCTCCATAGTGATCCTGGGCTGGTACGTAGGTCGGAAAATTTTTGTTTTCTGCTGCGTTACCCTACAGTCATCACTACTACTCTAGTACTCAATGACATCTTTCACTGTTGTCCTATGATCAGTACTTTAATCACTTTGGTATCCATACTCGCAACAACTTTTGGAGTATCGGACATATCTGGTTGTTTTACATACCATGGAATACATGATTAATCCAAACACAAGAGTGTGTGGAATCTCCATCATGTATTTTACTCATCAGTGTTTTGGGACACCGAGTCTTGCAAAAACTCTTTCCATGTGACTTCGGCAAGAATCACTCCTTGGCGTTTTAAATGCTAAAAAGTTTTAGCATCTTGTCAATATGTATTCATTGCTTAGCCCCATTAGGTAAATCTATCTCCATAGATCATCATGCCTAATATTGAGGCTATTTATCCCAAGCACTTCATCGGAAAAACTATTTTCAAATGAAGTCCTAATTCGTGTCAAGAAATTTATTTCCAATTAACAATGTGTCAAGTACACAAGGTTTTTAGAAATATTATTATGCTCCCACTTACTTTCTTGAATCACAAGCATCTTCGATACCCATTTGATGAAGTCAAAACCCTTTTGACCATTCCATCAAAAACGAAGATTCCAACTCCACTTTGCTCTCTTCTGTCCATCGCTGGAATTCTGAAGTTTGCATACTTACTAGCATCCTCTGGATCGACAAATTACTTTGGACTGTATCACATACAAGTCCTAGGTTTCATTTCCATCACATGGAAATCCTTTTGTCATCCATGTTTCATATCTCATGACTGAAATATGTATTAATTGCTAGTTCAACCCGAACCGACTTTAAGCATCGCTACGGTGAGACAATCTCATCGTAGTCAACTCCTTGAACTTGTTATTGCAACAAGTCGAGCTTTATGGATAAAACATTTTATCCGTATCAGTTTTTAGTTCCATAAATATTCGTTAGACTCTAAGTCTTCCGAAAGGTGTATCAAGATCTTAATCTTGAATCACTTATATGGAAACTATCTCGGATTGTATTAGCATTTAGCCAATTCCGGAGTCAGGGCCCATCAACGCTTCCTTGTGAATCGTAGGTATACTGTTGTCTAACAACAATATCTCGTTTGCGCACCTGATAGGTTTGCACGAGCTTTGCCTACGTGGTTCAGCTGCAAGTTCGACCGAAGTCCATACATTTTATTGTAGAGACTTCCGTATCAGTCGCAGTAGGAAACTCTGGAATTACTTCCAAGGTCTCTTTCCTTTGATCTGATGACGATGATACTGTTTATCTCGTCGAGTTGCACTGTTCTCCCACTCACCTTTTTGAAAGAACCATTTTCTTCAAAAAAGCATACCGTTCTTTGTGGCAAACCTATTTGCCTCGGTATTGTGGTGGGGAAATACCCAATGACTTGGGATAACCTACAAAGTAGCACTTGTCTGATTTGGAATAGGTTTGTAACCTTTTACACAAGCCCCATATTCCAAATGTTAAGAAAAGATATAACATGGTTGGGCGTACCATACCATGGCGTCATTTCAACAGACCCGATGGAGCTCTTTTCAGTGTAAAAGCCGCAGTCTCTAAAGCATCACTTTAAAAGGGATAATGGCAAATTTATTTATGTCATCTTTGATCTTACCATGTCATGAATGGTTCGATTACATCTACACGGACTCTCCACTTGCAGTGGTGCTCCGGGAGGTGCAAGTTATGAAACCCCTTTCACAACTCATCAGACATTCGCTAAACTTGTAACTCAAATATTCCTTTCTGCAATCGAATTGTAGAAACATAATTTTCTTGTTACAACAACTTCTACTTCATTTTTGAAAACCTTATGAATGAATTCAAAAGATCCAGACTTACGTCTCATCAAGTAAACATCAATATATCTACTTGAGTCATTTCTGAAGATAGATAAATCCACTACTTGCAACAACATTTATTGAACTACACACATCAAAATGTATGATCACCAATAAGTTTGTTGCTCGTTCCTTATGGCCTGTGAACGGTATTTCAGTCACTTCACTTTTCGGAGGAAAGTTGCAAGTGTCAGATGATTCAAAATCAAATGACTTTAAAATCCATCATAATGGAATTTTCCATGCGGGTTTCTCCAATGTGACCAAATGCAGTGCCACACATATGTGGTATTCTTTTAGTCTTGCGACATTTAGCGTCAGTGTTATGGATGTATCATATTACCATCAATATTCATAACATACATCCCATCCTGGATGGAAGCATGGCCCTTCATGTTATTCATAACACCGAACATCAAAAGTTCTCTTATGAATAACCTCCTTGCAAGATACCTTATGCAAAGGGCTAGAGTGTATGAAACTCTAAATGAATTATGAAAGTAAATACAGAGGTAATGTATTATTATCAATATTCATAACATACTTCTCATTCATAATGAAAGTATGGCCCTTTTGTTATTCATAACTCCGAACATTAAAAGTTCTCTTATGAACAACCTTCTTGCAAGATACTTTATGCAATGGGCTAGAGTGTGTAAAACTCTAAAATGATTTATGAAAGTAAATACATAGGGAATACACCTATGGAAGGCATAGTAACATTTACTATGTTCCCTGCGTGTATCTAAACCTCATTCCTGGCTAGTCTTTCAGGCCATAGTAGTTCTTACATCGAGTAGCAACAGAATGCAATCGAGCGGGTATCTTTGTGATTAACTCACAATACCCAAGAATTAGTGATTAACATGTTTAACCATAATTCCCAAGAACTATATCTTTGACCAGCCTTCTATACATCAAAAACCTGTATGACATTCATACATGAGCTGGATATTCCAGTCTTCTTTCCTTTTGCCTTTATACTTCTAACAGTTTAACTTTCAGTATTTCTCCTACTCTCAGAAGAAGTACCCAACTTAAGAGTGGTGATAGCCCCGGACTTCCTAGGCGTGAAAGTTTCACTAACACCCTTCGGACACTTCCTTTCTCTTTAAGTTGTTTGTTTTATTCACCATCATCATATGACAGGCGTTCTTCTGGATCCCTCTCTTATCAGTCTAATGCATAGTAAACTCCAATACTAATAGTTTGCAAACAAACATTGCTTTGGATATCTCATATCTTTTAGCCTTTGTCTGTCTCTGAAAATGATTTTCAGATTCCATGAATATCACATAACTATCCAAACTTTCGAAGTTCGGGTCTCATGGAAGCAAACATATTGCACTTGACTGAAACGGAATTCTAGCTTTTGGATCGATGGACGAGAGTCACATGATCCATAGCATTAGCGGGAGAATACCGAAAGCATGCGATAGGACAAGTCCTTCTCGGCACTCTAGAGGACAATCATCTCATTACGTTACCAACCGTAAAGTTTTAACAAGATATTTAACAGCTATTCAATTTTAATTGGGAAGGTGGAAACGCGAGCCATTATTCTACAACTATTATGCAAATAACACTTAGACAGTGTTCATAATTAATTGCACTGAGAATTAAAAGAATTAATTCTACAGTGCGCTCCCACTCAAATAAATATCTCTCATAATTGATTGTGAGTGATACAAGAGCCGCATTTAAATTGTTCGCCATTGGTGTAACACCACTGATGACGAAAATCTCAACCGGTAGGCCAACTTGCCAATCACATCTCTATGTGACTCTTGTTCATCTTTCGATGCGTGTGTTCCGAGCTCATGACGGTCATGCCTGAACGTCAAGACAACCAAGTGATCTCGCTGCGAGGTCTCAACTCACCCGCCTCACACTTCTCTAATCGTTCGTACCCGTGTGACACGGCGCACCCCGAAAAGATAGGTGCCGTGACGGTGCTACACTTGGGAGAACACTAACTACTTGATATTTTTGTGAGAGATCGCCCTAATAAAAAGCGACTACCGCGCAATCAAGAAGGGTGCATCATAAGGGATAAACATCTCAGGCAATTCATAATAGCATGATATGGTATAGCCCTTTCTGACGGAGAAGTCTTTCATTTCTTCGTCTTCGGCATTCGCGTTGGTGTTCACCTTCGCGAAGATTGCCACCACCTTGTCGATGCACCAGATAATATTGCTATCTCTATAGCTAATAAAATAAGTGCATTACTGAAGGTTGACACGCAGGTCATTAAAGTGACAATCATATGGCTCCAGCCATCATGCCGAATCATGACACGCAGGTCATGTTAATCAATTTACATTATATAGTCATCTCATACATAATCAAATTATAATGAGCACTGCTATACCACATCACATGCACATGCAAACCATCCTGCAAAACCAAGTTAGACGCCTCTAATCGGTTCATGCAAAATTTTATTTTACGTGGCTTCTAAGGTTTCGAAACAAACCGAAGCTACCAACGTCCATCATCAAGCATGATAATCCAAGTCGCTATATTAACATTGCGGGGTGTATGAAACACGAGATAATAAAATCTCGAGCTCCATACTAAACTTCGTCATACGCATGACCCCCGTGCAGATCATATCTGCATTGCCCTTTCGTCTGCGAAATTTTATCTTTCTTTTTAACTACGGTGGAATTCAATGAACTGTTAGCACTTCGTTGATCAATCAGGATCGCGGATTGCCAGAACATTGAAACTCCACCATACTGTTATCAAGATCAGAAATATGCAAATTCCAGGGAAGCAACAAGAACATCGGGTAACAGATTTCATCTGCTACCCGCACAAATAATTTTCAGTAATAGAACTCATCTACTACCTAATTATATTGTGCAATACCCATACATCTCTATGTATTCTAGATCGCAACCTGCATCTATGCATAACCTGGCTCTGATACCACTGTTAGGGAACGCAGTAGAAAACAAAAAATTTCCGACCTACGCACCAGCCCAGGACCACTATGAAGACTGCATACAAGGTTTGATCTTTTTCGTTACCGACTCGTAGCGCAGCGGAAGTAGAGTCGATGACAATCGGCGGTGCAGATCCCCGCAGCTAGGATTTACAACCTCCCAACCGCGAGGATGTATATCCTCATCCGCCCCCCGGACAGCCCTCCGGGAGGCGGTCGGACAGTCCCCTGGACGGTGTCACGGACAGCCCTTCGGGAGGACCATTGAAACTCGGACGGTCACTCGGACAGCCCTTCGGGAGGCACTCTCAAACTAAGACCGAAACTACGATCTCTCTACAGAGTTGCACACATACGGTCTCAACTATCCGGCAGGGCTTCGCCGTCCAGAACTAGTTCCTGCCGGAACCCAGACAACCTTTCGGCTCTACGAAACTATTTCGCTGGGAGGGAGAGAGAAGCCAGACAAGTCTATGGCATGTGTATGAGAGCAAGGATGAGGTTTGGGCAGCCCCCTCACCTCCTATTTATAGGAAAACCAAGGGGTATGATGGGCATTCAAAAATACCAAAAGTACCCCCACTTTATGTCCCACATAAAGGGCATAAGAGGGAAAGGAAGTGCCATGTGGAGCTCCATGAGGGAGCCCCTCCTTTGGCCGGCCAACCCCTAGGCCCCCCCCCAAGGGGGTTCCTTTGTCCCCACACCTTCTAGAAGCCTTTTGGAAAATATCCCAAAAGGTGGTTTTCCATAAAAATCCCAAAAAGCACTTTCACTATTCACGACGACATTTTTCAGCGTCCGGTCGAACTGAAAATATTTATGTGGGCTTAGAACATTTCCAGTACCCACTAAAATAATTTTCAATGCGATCCGGAACAATTCCGTATTAGTGATTTTCATCTGCGAAAAGCATCCGAAGCGGTTGCGGCAGCTCCGGAACATTTCCGGTTTTTCTTCCGGAAAATTCCCAGAAGTTTCCAGAATGATTCTGGCACCCTCCAAGAATTATCAGGCATGTGCCGAAACCAATTTGACTTAATGGTATCCCCTGAAACAACTTTTTAGTTTTACCGAAACTGTTCCGGTGTTCTCTCTGCGGAACTTTTCCGCTGTCCGAAACTTTTCTGGTGTCCGAAACTTTTTCGGTGATTTTCTCTCAGACTCCCTGTCTAGTATTCAACAGATAGATGACCCTTAAGTGTGTGACCCTATAGGTTCGGTGAAGTATAGACATGACCCGGAACCCCTTCCGATCAATGATCAACATCGGAGCCGTGGACACCCATATTGACCCCTATACCCACACGAATGAATATTCGAGTGAACCTCCAGTTGCCGTGTGCTATTCCTGTTGCTTCGCGATATGTTACAAATACCCGAGGTGAGACATGTTGGCATCCCCGTGGATCAACAACTTGTCCACTATGCCAGTTACCTCGTTACCGGTATTGTTCTCTTTTCTCGTTCCCGTGTTCCGACATCCCTGTGATCAAATCACAAAGTGTCTGGCTAGACGATGATGGATACCGTAACACCGAGAGGGCCCAGAGATATCTCTCCATCGTCGGTGAAGCAAATCCCAATCTTGAGCTATCAAGTTACTTGACATACTTTTCCGTGAACCCGTAAGCCGCCGTAATAGCCACCCAGTAACGGATGACGTTTAACAAACCCCAAAGTTCACGAAGCAAGCACGAAGGAACTTGATACTCTCATGGTCTAAGGAATTATGCAAACATTAACTATCTCTGTGTTATAAACCATTAACTAGTGACGAATGTATCTCATAGCATAACATCAATTCGGGTCTATTCAACACAAGTGTTCTACCAACATTGCGCCCTCAAAATTGCCGGCATAGCCATGCCCATGATCAGGAAAATAGGATCATCATGCAATACTTGAGCCAGTCTTAGAGGCCAGACTAGGAATACATTTTACCGTTTATTATTCCACACATGCATATGAGTCTTCCTCCGAGCCTCGTGGTTATTGCAGACTCGAGAACCATAGCAGTTATAGCATGGAACATAAACCTAATTATGAACAGGGAGATAATCAATAACATTTATTATTGCCTCTAGGGCATATCTCCTACAAGTTTTTTATAGAATAGTTTAAATTCAATATTGTAGATGAGTTCTTCATATGATTCTTCGGACGAAGAATTTGATATTCAAGAGGAGGAGGATCTTGCAATGATCCTAGCTATGCACGTCAAAAAAAAGCCGAAGCACGGTGGTTCGGTTATGGGTCGGCAGAAAATTTGGAGGGATAAGATCGATGCCGACAACAGATTGATGAGGCACTATTTTGTGGATAATCCCGTGTACCCCGAGTCGTACTTCCGGCGCCGGTTTAGGATGAGCACCGGGTTGTTCAGGCGCATTGCAGAGAAACTGGCGAGCCATGATCTGTTTTTTCAGCAAAGGAGGAATGCCGCCGGAGAACTCGGGCATAGCACCTTTCAAAAGGTGACAGCCACTTTGCGTATGTTGGCATACGGTATTCCGGCTGATCTAGTTGATGACCACTTGGCCATGGGTGAGAGTCAAGCCATCATGTGTGTCAAGCGCTTCGCAGTCGGAATTGTGCAAGTGTTTGGCCCGGAGTATTTGAGATCTCCCACTGCTGAAGACGCCGCAAGGCTTTTGGAGATGAACAAAGCTCGTGGGTTCCCAGGTATGCTTGGCTCAATAGATTGCATGCATTGAAGTTGGAAGAATTGCCCTAAGGCATGGCATGGGCAATTCCACGGCCAAAAAAAGGGTTCCACTATAATCCTTGAAGTGGTGGCCGATCACGAGACTTGGATTTGGCATGCTTTTTTTGGAATGCCTGGATCTTTGAATGACATCAACGTTGTTAATCGGTCACCACTCATGAATAAGATTGCAAATGGTGAACTGCCACCGGTGCAGGTTGTAGCAAATGGCCATACATACAACTATGGCTACTATCTTGCGGATGGCATCTACCCAAAGTGGCAGACATTTGTGAAGCCGTTGAAAAAAACGGAAGGTAAGAAAAATCTTGATTTCCACAATGCTCAGGCGGCGGCTAGGAAAGATGTGGAGAGAGCTTTTGGGATTTTACAAGCCCAATTTGCTATTGTGAGAGGACCGGCTAGATTTTGGGATCAAAAGATCCTTTGGTATATCATGCACGCTTGTGTGATCATGCATAACATGATCATCGAAAATGAGCGTGGGCAAGATTTAGACTACTCCCAGTATGAGCTATTGGGACGTCCAGTTCGAGTGCGACGGAGGGCAGAGAGGTGGCCCGATTTGTTGCCTCCTATCATGCCATTCGACGTGCCGAAACGCATGATGATCTTCAAAAGGATCTAATCGAGGAGTGGTGGGCATGGAATGGCCGACAAAACGCATGATGATTTGTATGGTTGATGTTGTATGTTTGATGTTGTAGTGTCGAACTATTTGTTGTATTGGCAAATAAACTATTTGTCTGGGCTGTAATAAAATCGAACTATTTTATCTTGATTTATTATTGTTGTGTTTGATCTTCTTAGTTTTCTTTTGGGTGTATATGCTGCTTGTGCTGGGCGCGCGCGCCGTTTTTTTGCAGCGCCTGCTGGAGCGGCGCGCGCGCTGTTTTTTGCAGCGGCCGCTGGAGCTAGCACTCCGCGGCTCGCAAAAAACGGCTGCGGCCGCGTTGTAAACTGGTTTTTAGCGCGCTGCGCGTTGCTCGCCTGTTGGAGATGCTCTTAGGTAGTACCTTGCCATGACCCTACTATATAAACCATGGCTAATTTCTTTAACATCCCATGGCAAAAAAAAATTCTAAAAATAGCACGGCAAATCCATATATGCACAGTTGCCATGATCTTACAGAGCTACTTTGCCATGGTATTTACAGTTTTTACATTTTTTTTAAGGAAGAAATAGATGCATGGGCAAAAATATTTTTCTGGTACCATGGCAATTTTACCTTTAGACCATGGGAATTTAGTTGATGATTTTTTAGCATCACGGGAAATTGGTTTGTATGCACAATGGCGGTTTTACACTAATCTTGCCATCATGGCAAATTTACACTAAATTTGACATCATGGTAAACTTACATGCATTTTTTCCATTAATGTTCTTTATGTAACCATCATGGGAAGCATCTCATGTGTATCATGGCAAATTTACACTATATTTGCCATCATGGCAAACTTACACACATTTAATTTGCCATTGATGTCATTTTTGGGCCCAAAGGCAAGTAGTTCGTATGCAACCTCACATTTTTATTGTACATCATGGCAAATTTCTTTCTTTGCAACATGGCAAATTTAGTTCATGGATCATGGCAAATTGAGCTCATGGATCATTGCAATTTGTTGGGACCATGGCAATTTTATTCTTACCATGGCAAATTTTATATTTGGACCAATTCAAAATTTAACTTAAACTGTCAAATTTATTTTTTGCACCATGGCATTTTATTTGTTAGACCATGGAAAATATTATCCATTATTTTTGGAACATGGCAATTTTTATTGAACAATCCATGGTAAATTCCTTATTTTATACACATTTGTTGAACAAACCATGGTAAATTCCTTTTGTACACCATGCCATTTTTTAAAAAATATTTATTGTTTTTGTTTTTTTACATCATGGTAAGTTTGCCATGATTTAGGGTTTTCTTTTTATGTTTTTAATATATCGCATATTTAGTTTCTCATGCATGGCAATTCTTAAATTGCATGTATGCATTTTAGATAAGGCAAACTTATGTTCAAACATACCCCCCACTATCATGGCAAACTTACGCCTTTTTGGTGTTTCTTTTTATTTTGCTCTACGTCGTGGCAATTTTTCTATAAGTTTGTCTTTCCACATTGGTCATGGCAATTTACTATGCATGATTTTTTTGGTAATGTACTAGACGTTGGCAAAAAATTTGTATACAACATGGCAATAAAATTTTGTACACTCCATGGCAATAGTTACTGCATGTGTCATTGTGATTTCTCTAACTTTGTATATTAAATAGTTTTGGACAGTTTTTTTACATTTTCTATTGTTTGGTAAAAGGGAATTATGTTGGATCAGGAGGCCTAGCAAAAGGCCTGGGCGACGTGGGTTTCCGGCTGAAAGGGATTCAGATCGGGAACTCCTATATACCGCGTGTTGCGTCCGATTGGCGCACCGCACATGGGGCAGCCCCCGACTAGGTCGGACCATTATCGCACGGAAACAGTGAAAAAATCACCCAAAAAGGCATGCGCATGTCTGAGGGATCGAGCCCTGGAACTCCCGCAAGCGCGCATCGCTAGCCACAAGAGTTGATGAGCATCGGTGTCTAAATTGGCAGTGCGGTGTATAAGAACTATCAGCAGCGACATATCTGATTTTTTTTCAATTTTGAAATGCAATTATTTTAATAAAAAAGTGAATTTTTTTAAAACGCGAACATTTTTTAAAAAGGCAACAATTTTGAAACACACAAACATTTTTTAAATTCTCGAACATTTTTTCAGAAAACGCAATTTTTTTAATTTGCATATTTTTATAATGTGAACAATTTTTGAAATTCCCAAATATTTTTTGAGTTTGTGGGAAAAAATTGGAAATGGGAACATTTTTTGATATTCTGAACAATTTTGAAAAACACGTTCATTTTTTGAAAATCCCAAAAACTTTTTTAAAATTCGAATATTTACTAAATTTATGAAAAGTATTTGTAAACACAAACATTTTTTGAAATTTATGAACATTTATCAGAAACACGAAAAAAAGGAAAAATAAAAATAAACTTGATAAAAAAAGAAACAAAAAAAGGAAAAGGAAAAGAAACAAAAAAAGGAAAAAATAAATAAATAACCAAATGAAACAGAAAACCAGTAAAATTAACAAAAAACTGGTTCCCACAACCGGTTGCCTTGTTCGGGGGCTTCACCTGTGCGTGCGCTTTGACGCAGAGAGCGTCAAAGAGGGTATTCCATTCAGATTGAACTAAAACGTTCCCTCGGGGAGTTCCCTCTTAGTGAACCTTTTGTTCGCTCGCTGTAGATTGAACGTCAAATCGATAGTGAGGTTCCAGAAAAAAAAACTACGATAGCCGGCCGAGACAGATTCCACAGACCTCTCCCGAAAAGTCGCGAATCCTCCCTTCTTTTTGGCACTATTCAAAATATAGGGCTCACTGGAGCTCGTACTCCAAAGTAACTTTTTGTTTTATGGGCTCCATATGGAAGTGAATAAGAGAATGAATTTTATGTGCAATTTAATGCCTCGTATTCTTTTTTCATTTGACATAATCATTGTGTAAGCACTACGAAACACGATTAGACCTCTAACCATAATGTCATAAACACCAAACCCTCATAAAGGGCATAAATATACTTTCAATTTATCTGTTTGTTCTATTTTTATTTCATGTTAAAAATTTATTATAATTTTATTTATTTTGTAGTTACGTTTCTTTCTTTTTTCATTTTGTGTTTTGTGTTTCTTTTATGCCCTTCATTTTATTTTTTATTATACTTATTTTTTACATGTTCTCCTTTTTTTCATTGTATTTTATAAGTACATGAATATTGTTTGAGATATATGAACATTTATTTTGACAACCGTGTACATTTATTTAACTACATGCACAGATGTTCAGTTATACATGAACATCTCTTTTGAAGATATGTAAATATTTCTTTTGAAAGTCATGCTTACTGGTTTTCAAATACATGAACATTTTCAATAGATGTTAGTATTAAAAAAACTATGGTACAAAATAGTTGTACGGACATTTTTCGAGTAGAGTGAACACTCTCTATTTCATATACTCCCTCCGATCCAAATTAATTGACGCTCTCTTAGTACAACTTGTACTAAGAGTCCGATTCAAATTAATTGACGCTCTCTTAATACAACTTGTACTGTGTCTCAAAAAAAAATACAACTTGTACTAAGAGTCCGATCCAAATTAATTGACGCTCTCTTAGTACAACTTGTGCTAAGAGAGCGTCAATTAATATGGATCAGAGTTGTACTAAGAAAGCGTCAATTAATATGGATCAGAGGGAGTACATGATTTATTCTCGTAAACTGTATGAAAAATATATAACAAGATGGGACCCTTTTTCTCGTGATCTACAAAGCGTTTTTAATGTTTTAGTAAGCATATTTAAATTGTATGAATAAAATGCATTTTTTTTAGCAGTAAACCACACTTTATTGAATAATGTTAAGGTTTACAGGAATAATTAGGGGATCATGGGGATCACCTAGCCACACATGTCGTCCAACATCTAATGAACTCGAAAATTTAGCTAAGCTATGAGCTTCCCAGTTGGAAGCCCGGCCTTCGAATTTGATATCACATGTGGAGAACTCCCTCGAACGTAACACAATTTCTTTGACAATGGCTGAATATCCTTCAGTGCCTTTGCTAATATCTGCTACCACCGATTTTGAATCACAAGCGACAACAATTCTGTCCTCCATAAGATCAAGGGCTAATGAAAGAGCTTCCCTGCAAGCCAAGGACTCAAGTGTAGCCGCATCGTTAATACCTTCAAAGACCATTGCCGATGAGCCCAAGAAGGTACCATTATTGTTTCTGCAAACCGCTGCTGCTGCCCCTCGTTCTCCATTCCTCGAGAATCCGCCATCAACATTGATCTTAACAAAGCCTTCACTGGAGGTCTCCAGTTCTGGCGAGAAGTGTTCCCGGCCATGGCTGCTCGCACCCTCTCACCTTGTGATCTCTCTGTGTTTTGTAAAGACTCCAGCTCGGCTATGAAACTGATTACGAAAGAATGAGTTGCATGTGGACTCTGCAGGTTACCTTCATGAATTGCCTTCCGCCTTGCCGTCCAGATTGCCCAAAGCGTGACAAACAGCTCTGTAAGTTTTTTGTGGGATAAACTCTCAATCATAGCGAAAATCCAGCTCTTGGCGTTCGGCTCCCTAGTGGTCTCCATATGATCAACAATATCCCCATCAGCTAGAGCCCACACACACCTTGATGCTGAGCACTCCATCAGTGAGTGCCGCCATGAATCTTGTGCACCGCATAGTTGGCAATTCTCACTATCAGCCATGTTTCTGCTATGACGAACGTCCTCAGTCGGGATAGAACATCTAGCAAGTCTCCACAAAAAATTCTTGATTTTTCCGGGTACCCCAACAGACCATAGCGAGGACCACTCCCTTGCTTCTTCTTCATAGTTTGATCTCCCGGCATTATTTTCCAGCCAATCCTCTCTCCTTCTCTTTGTATCCACTAGCATACGATACGCTGATCGGACCGTGAAGATGCCATTTTTCTCAAAATTCCAAGACCACGTATCCTCCAAATTTCGGGTACATAAGGGGATGCTAAGTATAGTGTTCACATCCGGAGCCAAAAACACTTGATGTAGCACGTCCCTCCTCCAAGAAGCACTAGTGGCATCAATTAGCTCATTTACTCTTACTGGCGGATCGTTTGCCAAGCAGGCAATCGGTCTCATCATGGCATTATTTGGCAACCAGTTCTGCTCCCAAATCATTGTTGTTACTCCGTTCCCTATTCTCCTTATTAAGCCTTGATTCAAAACATCTCTGCCTTCTAGAATAGCACGCCATATCTGAGATGGCCTGCCTCCCAATTCTGCATTAAGGATGGTTCCATCTGGATAGTACACTGCTTTAAGCAAGCGGGCACACAAAGAATTTGTATTCTGAAGCAGACGCCATGATTGCTTTGCAAGAAGAGCCAAATTAAAAAGCTCAAAATCTCGAAAACCTAAACCACCCATGAATTTTGGTTGAGTCATAGTCTTCCAAGACACCCAACTTGGTTTTCGTTTTCCTTCCTTGCTTCCCCACCAAAATTGCCTGATTAGCTTGTTCAAGTGTTCACATAATCCTCTTGGTAACTTAAAACAAGACATAGAGAAAACTGGCACTGCTTGGGCCACGGATTTGACCAGGACCTCCTTGCCCTGAAAGGATATCGTTTTCTCTATCCATCCTTTCACCTTGCTCCACAATCTATCCTTCAGATATTTAAAAGCTCCAAACTTTGAAGTACCTATATCAGAAGGCATACCTAGGTACTTTTCATTCAAAGTTTCATTTGGGACATTCAGAATTCCCTTGATCTCATCTTTTGTATTAGCTGGGCAACCCTTACTAAAAAATATTGATGACTTACTTGGGTTGATTCTCTGGCCAGAAGCTTGACAATACCTCTCTAGCAGGTTTGATACCTCTCGAGCCCCATCACCACTCGCTTTGAAGAACAGCAGGCTATCATCCGCAAACAAAAGGTGATTTACAGGTGGTGCCGACGGCGCCACTTGAACCCCACCCAGCTGGGTTGACTGGTCTAAACTTTTTAGGAGGCACGAAAGGCCCTCCGCTGCCAACAAAAACAAGTAAGGGGAAATCGGATCTCCCTGCCGGATACCTCTGCTCGGCTTAAATTCCTCAAGTTTTTTCCCATTGAACAGAACTGAATATGACACAGAAGTAACAAGATTCATCACAATGTCGACCCATCTCTGAGAGAAACCCATCTTAGTCATAATGGCTCTCAGGTAATCCCATTCCACTCTGTCGTAGGCCTTCATCATATCGAGTTTGAAGGCACAATGACGATGCTTGATGGCTCTGTTTCTTTTCATAAAATGTAAGCATTCATAGGCAACTATAATGTTATCCGTTATCAGTCTACCTGGGACAAACGCTGACTGCTCTGCTGATATGATGTCTGGTAACACCAACTTTAATCTGTTGGCCACCACTTTCGAAGCAATTTTATATAACACATTACAAAGGCTGATAGGACGGAACTGAGAGAGCATTGATGGATTTTTTACCTTTGGGAGTAGCACCAAGAAAGTCTGGTTCATGCCTTCAGCACTCTCCTGTCCCTCTATAATTTTTAAAACCACTGCCGTAACCTCGGCTCCACAAACGCCCCAATGTTGCTGGAAGAAATGTGCTGGAAATCCGTCCGGACCAGGCGCCTTTGACGGAAACATTTGATATAAAGCAGTTTTCACTTCGGCCTCCGTATATGTAGCATCCCGGAGGACTTGCATGTCGTTTGTGAGCTTTCTAGGGACCGCATCAATGACCTCTTGCATGTTCTGGCAGCCCTCCGACGTGTACAAATTTTTATAAAACTCCGTCGTCATCTCCTCTAACTCTGCCACATCCTCCGTCAACTATCCATCAGGTTTAGCAAGCGATTTAATGCGATTTTTCCTCCGTCGCATGGAGGCCCTCATCTGAAAGTAATGGGTATTTTTGTCACCATGGGTTAACCAATCCACCCTCGAACGTTGCCGCTGCAAAATTTCTTCTGTCTGATATAGCTCAACGAGGCGGTCGGTGATCTTGATTTCCAGTCTACTCGGGCCTGTACGCCCTTGCATGTTTTTCAAAGCTTCCAATTGGCGTTTTAGTTGCTTGATCTCTCCCTTAACGTTCCCAAAGGTATATCTGTCCCAGTGCCGCAAGTTTTCACCCAGCGCTTCAAGCTTGCCGTGAATTTCCTCTACTGATGATGCAACGGGCCTTCCCCCCCACTCCGTGTGCACAAATTCCTCCCACTGTGGGTGGCGCTCCCACATTAGCTCGTATCTGAAGCATCCACTTGGCCTTCCTTGATTCTCTTCATCCGTCAGTTTTAGTAAGATGGGGCCGTGATCAGAACAAACAGAAGATATATTCTCAACTTCGGCTGCAGGGAAAATTGCATTCCAGGCCGCATTAGCAACAGCCCGGTCCAGCCTTACTCTGGTATATGTCCCCCCTGCCACTTTCTTTTCGAAGGTCCACATCCTTCCCTTGTAACCTAGATCAGCAAGCCCGCATGTATCCATAGCATCTCTGAACCCCTGCATTTGTAACTGAGCTCTTGGGTTGACACCATCATGTTCTGCTTGGTTGAGGACCTCATTAAAATCACCTAGTACCACCCAAGGCAGGCTAGAGACACCCACGATGGAGCAAAGGGTGTCCCACGTTTTGTAACGTTCAGAGACCTGGGCTTCACCGTAAAATGCATTTATTAGAAATATAAGCAAATACATTATGTGTTAATGGGCAGTGACAGTGGGTGGCCCATTTAGTTCGTGGGCGGCTTCCCTCTCGTTTAACAGGCCAATTTTATAATACTCACTTTCGTTTTAGTTCAAATTTGAACTGAAACAACGACAAGTATTATGGAACGGAGGGTTCCTATTGGGCTATAGACGACCAACCATATGTCGGCCGGCGAATTGTTCTTAAAAAAAACCTACGGTAGCCTGTCGAGACGCACTCCACAGACCTCTGCAGAAAAGGCGTGAATCCTCCCTTCTTTCTGAGAAAAGGGATCGTGAACTTGTTGCGTCGAAAAGAAAAGTAAGAGACGTTGTGAACTACTAGCTCCCATGCAAGGCACGAATATTTCACAGCACGTAGGAAGGGAGGCATCAAGCATAGCTTCCAAAAGCTCTCATGGCAACAGCAAAAGAAGGTGGGAAAAGCGAGCTCAAGTTCGTTCACATCATGGGCGTCCAGCGGAAATATGCCTCTCCCCGGCGGTCACGTCCCCTAACTTTCACGAAACGAACAGCCTCCCTGCGTCCCTCTAAGGCGCACGGAAAGAACATTCGCTCGATCACAATCGCACTCTGCACGCGCGCGTTATATATAACCATCTCGATCGATCGAGCCCAAACAACAACAGCCTTGATCGTTCGTCAATCACCAGCAAACCCACACCAACAAAAAATTCGAGTTTCCCGCGGCGCGATGGCACGGGTGCAGCAGGTTTTGGCGTGCCTGGCGCTGGCCATGTCCGTGTGCATGCCCGCCGCGTCCGCGTTCGTGTTCAAGGCCGGGGGCACGGGCGAGTGGCGCGTGCCGGGCAACGGCAACGCCGCCTCCTACAACACGTGGGCCGAGCACACCCGCTTCCGCGTCGGCGACGCAATAGGCAAGTTACACACTCCTAATCCAATCTCATCCACTAATGCGTGCATATCCGTGGACGCGGGGCTCCGCCTCTCGCCCGGATAGCGCGCACTACTCGTAGCACTGATCGACAGCACACCGCACTAATGCATGGGTATCCGGCCGGTGATCCCATCCCAGCCGTCCCTCGTTGGACCGTCGTCGTCCGCAAGGAGCCAAGCTGGGGATATATGGAATTGCATCGCCCGCATTAGCACGCGATATATGCGTATATTTGGTGAGCTTGCCGCGATATATCTGCACAAATGCTCTGCATTAATCGATATATTCGGCGCGGATGCATCTCATTAAGTGCACAAACGCGTCTGATTACTAGTACAAAGTACGCGGTCGCGCCGCCCGCGTTACTTTATATCTTTTGTTCAACCTGAAACGGCTATCGCTATGGCTTCAAGATAGATGTGACGATGGCCTCGCTATCTCGAACGCACTGGCAAGATAGAACGGCGAGGGCGCCTCCCTGGCCGCAGCCTCGCTTGTCCGCATCGGGCATGCCGCAAATGACCAAACTGGACACCCGACTGTGTCAATATTACCACCGCTGCCACTTGATTAGCACTAACTAATGAAGCCGTAACAACATTGCATTAATTAATTACTCTCCATTTTCAACCGGAGTAAATTAAATTAACCGCGTCTGTGCATGCATGCAGCGTTCACGTACCAGCCCGGCAGCGACTCGGTGCTCATCGTCGACAAGAAGGCCTACGACGGCTGCGACACCGGCTCGCCGGTGGACACCTTCTCCGACGGCAACACCGTCTTCACCTTCACCGCCTCCGGCCCCTTCTACTTCATCAGCGGCAACAAGGACAACTGCAACCGCGGCGAGAAGCTGGTCGTCGTCGTTATGGGCCCCCGCGCCGCCACCAACGGCACCTCCACGCACGCAGGGGCGCTGGCCCCCTCGCCAGCTGCCGACAACGGCGGTCAGTTCTCGCCGCCGTCCCCGCCGCCTCCCTTCGGCATCAACATCTCGCCCACGGGGAACCCCGACCAGCAGAACGCCGCGGCCGGCAAGGCGGCCGGCATCGCCGGCACGGCCGCGCTCATCATCGGGACCATGCTCTACTCGCTTGTTTGAATAATCACGGCTTTGTTTTTACTGTCCAAATTATGTACCATTGGTTTGATTAAGCTTGTTCTTAATACTATGTTGTATCAACATTTCATGTAAACAGTGTGGCTGAACCATTGCAATTGATCTATAATATGTAAATGCTGGTACTGTTTTTTTACCATTGACAAAGTGATGAAATACAAAGATGATTATGTGTATTGAAAATATTAATGATCATTGTGATATAACAAGTGTATGCAATACCGCAAATGTTCATAATGCACAACTAACCCTAGAAAACACGGCGGCTTATCGGTCCACATTTAAGCATGTCAATATATATGACACATGCCGGTTGTGTTTGTACAAGTTTTTTTTTCACGATCAATTTATATAAGTAAATATATAGTACATTCGAATATAAAATTATCAAAAACAACACGCTTGGTTTTACAGCGTAGCCCAACTAGGTAGCATTTTTCCGCTCAAAGCCACACTAAATAAAAGCCATTGTAGTATGTCTGGCAGAAATATTTGTGACATACTATATTTGACATTGCATGCTTGATGTGAATATTGCGTCTTCCTTAAATTGTAGCCCAATTATTACGGCACTCTGCATATAGTACTCTTTCTAGCGACTAGCCCAACTGCAAGAAAATTTTCATATGCACCTTTGTTAGCCCCTTCCTACTCTCCCTTCCCTCCCCCGGCCTCCCGGGCCCCTCCTCCGCACCCCACATTAGCCCCTTCTGAACCCCCCATCGCAGGCCCCACACTGGCCTCCCTCCGACTCACCCCTCGGCCTCCGCTCCCCCTTCCCGCCCCTCCCCTGCGGCCCACATTAGCCCCGTACGAATCCCCCATCCCAAGCCCCAAACTGGCCTCCCTCCGAATCACCCCTCGGCCTCCGCTCCCCCTTCCTGCCCCCACCCCTTGCGGCCCACATTAGCCCTGTTCGAATCCCCCAGTCCAAGCCCCACACTGACCTCACCCCTCGGCCTCCCCCTCCCCTCTCCCCGGCCCCTCTGCGGCCCACATTAGCCCCGTCCGAATCCACCCTCCCCCCCCCCCCCCCCCCCCCCCCGCCCTCGCGCGTCGGCGCGCCCACACCGGGCCAACCCCAACAACTTTCTAATATCACCGTGCTATGGTGGCCTGGAGCAACTCTATCATATCATAGCCATGCTAACGTGAATTAAAATTATAACAAAATAGGACTATGTTATGATCAATAAATCTAGATTTATCGATGAAAGTTTGTTCGTGTACCATAGCAGGCAACAATCAAAAATTCTGTTATCAATGGGTTATAAGTACATAAATATGTGGTGTCATTATCGATATAATGTGCATATCACCTTTTTCCTTTGCTTGATCAATTTGGATATTTTGATTGAACATATAATCTCCTTCCATAACATCGCATGTCATGTGTACACAATTTTCCCACTCAGGCGTGAATGTAAACATGGGCCAGAGGGTTAGGATAGTGGAAAGTGTTTATGTAAACCATCTTCTATTGCAAATATGGATGTTATCCTATGGTTGAAGTGGGGCTAGCTAATCATTCCCTAATTGTTATATTCAATAAGTGTGTCTACATTAGTTTACTTCTACTGACTACAAAGTCTGCTTTTGTTAACCATTGCATCTCAGCATTCACAAATTTATGTGTTGAAGGTCAAATGGACGTTCATGAAATAATAGAATGTACCCCGCCTTGTGTGCCTTTAATGTGTAATATATCCTCAGAACTCCTAAAATCTACTACATATGTCCTGGTTTACTAGTCCCCTTGTTTGGGTCATATTTTAACCATGATTTTAACTAATAAAATATAATATACGTAGCAAAAATATATCATTGAAAACTACATTCAAATATGAATCCAACAATATAATTTTTGGTGAGATGCATTAACATTTTGCTAGTCAAATATGTGGTCAAACTTTGACCCAAAATAGGATGGGGATTAATAAACCCAGAGGTAGTAACCGTCTAAGCTATTTTCATCCTTTTTGCTTACCCTGCCCACTCCCTCACCCTGTATTTTAATGGGGTAGGGGTATATTTGGAAGCAATTAATTGTTTTCCTTATATTATATCTCATGCAAGGTTGTGTATTTATAAGCACACTTATTGATTGTACAAAAATTAAACCAAAAGATTTCCATATATTCGCTTTATTTAGGAGCATTGTATTAGCTACTCTTTTTACAGTCGTTAATAGCTACTGAAGCCAAAAAAAAAAGTGCGCACCCAGGGGTAAGGCCCATATGAATCGCTATATATAGGTGGCAAAGCCAAGGGGAAACAACACAGCGGTGCTCCACATTTGAGTGAAGTAGACACTAGAGAAACTTATAAGCCGTGGATCGACTCTGATTTGGTCGATAGATCAACTTGGCGAGGGTGTCCAATCTTTCGTGGCCAAGATGACTGGCAATCGTGGTGGGCGTAGGAGAAAGGCGGTATAATTGTTTCCCTCATCTCTAATACTAGTTGAAAGTTTTCTTGCATGCTTTCTTGCTACTCCAAAGAGTGGTAAACATGTCTTGTTCTTAGAAAAATTATCTAACCAAATATGAGTACGCAAGGGCTTGAATTTCTTAGGAGATGTTGAAATATATCTTGCAAATCCGCCGTCTAGTTTCGCAGAAGTGCTACCTTGGATTATCTGTTATTGTATTTTACATTAACTCAGACATGTTTTTCATAGATCTACATAATATGAATGAAGTTCTTCTGGTTAGTGGTGCAACCCGCTCGTTACACCAAATTACCATCATCTGTTTTGACATGCATTCATATTCTAATCCAGGTTCTTCATGTTCACGTACTTTTTTCTGAGAATCGTTCATGTAACCAATTCACTAATTATGTAAATTCCTTGATCCAGTCATCGAGGTTATCGTAGCCCATTAGTTATTCTAACAAGTTCTTAATCAAGAGTTTTTCCATTGGAGACCCTTTACAGATCCGGTAATCTACATGCATGGAATGGAAAAGGCGGTACATAAAAATTACATCCAAACATAACGGCGTATCTTGTCTGCACCCTTTGCAATTATTTGCTCATATATTGTAGTACTGAAGAAATAACAAATCAATAATATTCATCCTAGATTTTTTTTGGGAAATTTGCCTTTCCGTATTGGGCTTTGCTTGTGTTTTCCTTGCTTCGTTCACCGTTCTCCCTACGAGCCAAAGTCAACTTCATTCTTGGTTTTTGCCTTTATGCAAGGATGAAAAGGGTGTGGGTAGATACTAGATGCACTATGCATGCGTTGCGGATGTTTGAAACATAAAGACGTGTTTCTTTTTTTGATCATCAAACACATAAAGACGTGTTTGTATACACGTATGCCCGGATCTTGGGCCCACTTGCTCTCTTAAGATTAGCGGTACTGTAGAGCATATTTCATGGTCCTGTGCCACCTGAAAATTCCAAGGCAATTCAAAGCATGATGGGCCCCACATAGGACAAAATCCTCTCTCCCCCCTGCGTCGCCTAAGAAATACTAATGAGCATCTTCCAAATTTACTTTTCAAGCTATTTAATATTTACAACGGAGCGTAATTTTTTGCCATTTTGAATGTGATATGCCACAGCCACAACAGAGCTGTCGAGCACGCGACAATGACTTGGACATATCACAAAGCAACTCCGATGGACAAGATGGTGATGAGGGATCACAACCCAAGAGGCGCCTGCAGAGACTCACCCCCCAGCAAACCCAAGTGCTTGAAGGGTATGGTTCCCACCAAAGAATTTATTTAGTTTAATGAATTTAACGCATCCCTCCTTTTTTCATTTTCGTCGCTTGAATGAACAGGTTTTTCGGCATATGTGCACACCCTGACGAAAATCAAAGGATGGGGTTGAGTGAGTCAACAGGTCTTTCAATGCAGCAAGTCAAATTTTGGTTTCAAAACAAGAGGACACATGTGAAGGTCTGTTCTAAAACATTCCAACTTGTGAAATCTCAGTGACATGTCTTTCAAGTATTACCACATTGTCATATCTTCACATCTTTAGTTACAGACATACTGTATGTAGCACAGTATGGAGGATCTGACATGCAAAAAGCTTACGGCGGCAATCGTTCTAACTGCTTGTTCCATGCCACAAATTGCAGCATCTGACTGGAAAAGAAGAGAGCTATAGGATGAAAGCGCAGAATGAAATGCTTAGGGAGGAAAACAAGAGGCTTGCATCGGCAATGAAGACTTCATTTTGCCCCTCCTGCGTTGCTTTACCAGGACTGAATCCCTCTGGGGAGGTGCAAAGGCTAAAGCAGGAAAACGAGTCATTGAAGCAACAGGTAAAACCTATAAACAAGCCCTTCCAGCCTTTTCAATCAGCTCAACTCTCTCTAAACTTTGAAACATTTGGCAGATTGTGTTCCAGTTTTAGTATCTTAAAAGCAATGCTAGACGTACCTATATACTCCCTCCGTCCCAAAATAAGTGACTCAACTTTATACTATCAAAACTAGTACAAAGTTGAGTCACTTATTTTGGGACGGAGGAAGTATGAAGTAACTTTGGTGGAATTATTGTAGCACTAAGTTGCCAGTCATACAAAGATTGTATCTCGAGTTAATTTTCCCTCCTCTTTTGGGATAATTGTACCTCGATTTACACTGATGTCGTATTCTTCGTTTGGCAGATTTCACAGATGCTTACTGAAGCACATCCAAGTTCAAGCCGTCCTTTTCAACTTGACCCATCCACAGAAAATATCATTGGAAGAGAAAATGACATAGATGCGATTGCTGAACTAGCTCAAAATGCAATGCACGAGTTTGTTGTTTTGGCCGAATCCGGTGGACCTCTGTGGATGCCTGTCCCTGGTGGTTCCCTTGACTTGCTGAACAAGATGGCTTATGCTCAAACATTTGGCGCAAGAAACAGTGCAAATGCAATAGGATTCATGACCGAGGCTACTCGTGCTGATGACATGGTCATGATGGATGCCAAACAGATTGTGGACTATATCATGGATTCTGTAAGTTGCCTATAAATCTTGTCATTGATGATATTTCAAGTCACACACACAATTTGATCCCATTGTCGAATGACTGCAGGAGTGCTATACATCTTTCTGTCCTGGAGTTCTGACTAGTGCAAAAACCACCAAGGTTTACAAGTGGCCTACTAGTGCAGGCTACAATGGGGCTATGCATTTGGTATGTATGCTTTTATCTCTCTATGTTTTAGCCAAAAGATGTTTGGCATGAGTGTCCAAAAAAATACAAAATTATACTTATTACTGACAAAACAAGCATATCCTAAGAAGAAATCAGTTTGCCTCGTTACTCACAGTTTGTTTGCCTTCTTTTTGTTTGCTTGAAAACAATAGATGACCGTCGAGACGGTGTTCCCATCACCTCTGGTACCATCAAGGAAATGCACATTCGTGAGGTACTGCAGGGAGATGCAAAATGGGACAGTGATCATTGTTGACGTGTCTTCGGACAACGGTGACAGCACCTTCTTCAAATGCCGCAAAATGCCATCAGGAGTACTAATTCGGAGCTTGAATCCCGACGCCAGCCAGGTATGGTAAAAAAGACTTGAGTAGTAAATGAATTTCTACCAGTATGATATCGGCACCTTACCCAGTGTTTGATTCGCTCCGAAACCTTCTTGGCAGGTCACTGTCATAGAGCATGTCCAAGTGAATGATACTGGTGTTCACGAGCTCTACCGCCCAAGCTTGAGCGGACTGATGTTCGGAGCTAGGCGCTGGGTATCGAGCATCGTGCGACAGTGCGCACGCATGAGAGACCTTTTCGTTGTCAGCAAAAGCGCCTCGAGCGGTAATTAGCTAGAACCTGCAAATATTCAGTCCTGAAACTCTGAACTGGACATGTCCTGAGAAACTAGTTTTTTACTGGTTTGTTTCAGGCAACGCGAATGGGAGGAAGACCCTCATGAAGATAGCGGACAACCTGCTTGCGGGCTACGCCAGCGGCATTGTCGCCGTCCCTGGGAGCGGATGGACCATTCTACGTGGCGCCGGCACGGAAGACGACATCAGAATCACGTACAAGAGGATCAACGGCGACAGCAACACCGCCATCGTGTCCGTGTGCGCGTCGTTCCATCTGCCGGTGCCGCTCAGGGTGACGTTTGATCTGCTCAAGAACATCTTGTTGCGCCCAAAGGTATGTACTCATGTCATGTTTGGCATGTGCAGTTCTCCTCTCTCAGCGGCTAGCCATGTATGTAGTGTACTCATGCTATCTTTTACTCACACAGTGGGATGTGCTGGTGAACGGTAATTCGGTGAGGGAGGAAGTCGCTGTTTGCAAAGGCGTAGGAGCAGGAATTGATGATGTTGTCTCCATACTGCATATCAAGGTACCAAACACATCCCATTTCAGCTCCTCCAAGAATCACCACTTCTCCTCCGGTGATCTTGCATATCTCACTCGACTAACTCGAGTATATATGTGTATGAATGATCAGCCCACCCCAGATAAAAGGGAGAACATCATGATCCTCCAGAACAGCGGCTACGACATGTCGGGCGCATTCATGGTCTACTGCCCAGTCGACATCCAACTGATGAACGAGATCATGAGCCCTAGCGACATGGCGGAGAGCAAAAAGGTGTCCCTCTACCCCACCGGCTTCTACCTTCTCCCTGTCGAGGACACTGCCCTTGGCCTCGGCAAGGGTGGAGCAACTCTTGTGACCGTGGGGTTCCAGATTCTGCTCAAGCTCGCTCGTGGCACCGGCCTGTATCCTAGGTCCGTGTCCACGGCCGTCGGTCTGATGACCGAAAACATTGCTACCATCAAGAAGACTCTGACCAACAGCCACCCCATCTTCTATAGGAGGCAGGCCCCCAACAATCTCAGCTAGAATGTACCCAGGTAATTCTACTTCCTGTTAAACTCCACTAATAATCCTCACCGAGTTCCCAGTAATTTGGTGATGACGGCCTGTTATTTGCACAGGGACAAAAAGGGGAGAAGCGATGCTGGTGGAAGTCTTTCAAACTGCATTTCGATCTCCTGGCGTTACTGCAATATACCCCCTCCGTTTCATAATAAGTGGCGTGGTTTTAGTTCAAATTTGAACTAAAACCACGACACTTACTATGGAACCGAGGGAGTATATTGTTATATTTACTTTACTATACTTGCGACTTTCTATTTACAATAAGAACCTGTAATAATGGTTTAAGAACTAGACCTGTCTTTATCGAGAAAAGAACCCGACCTATATATGGTCAGGTTTTCTTTACTCTTTGCGACTTTCAGCTTATAATAAAAACTTGTTGTAATAATGGTTCAAGAACTAGACCAATGACATGTTGTTGTTGTTGTTGTTGTTGTATGCTATACTCCTATAATAAAAACTTGTTATAATAATGTGTTGATGAAATTCTTATTGACAAGTTAAAACTTCAGTTGAGTGAATGTGCTGGATTTTCAAAAGAACATGATACAGATCAAGCATAATGGTTCTCTTTCGGTTGCTACAGACTAAGGCTTAGGTTTTTCATATACCAACATAAAAGAACCCAGCACGGTAGCACATTGTTACTACCACTGCATATCAGATCAAATATACCACCAGTTCAATAAAACGGAGGGACTGAAGCAAAATCCAATAAAATGGAGGACTGAAGCAAAGTCGCCGTCTATTTTAAGGCGGGCACCAAGTGTATCACATATTATTTGCATCTACTCCACTATTCAAGCTGCCAGCATTTCTACATTCTTCAAAGTCCAGTACATTTGCAGCTCCCCAAAGGATAGCAAGTAATTTTTCTGGCAATATATATACATCCATATTTATGTATGTATAGGTTCTGGCGTTGTCACAAGATTCACAATTCCGTATATGAAGATCATGGATGCAAGATTTGACATGGTAGCTTGAGGGAGAGAAAGATAGATTAATCAAGGAAGAAAATAATGGAAACTCATCGACATTCACGGAGCAGTTGATCATGTCCTTTTGTAGGCATGAAGCGACCCTTAGTTTGTTTTGCAATTGCAGCCATTGGAGGCAAAGGTGGATGAGTGTAGAATAGTCATTACCTCTTGGATCAACGAGGCATTGTTTCAAGCCATCAACGATACACAACAACTGTTCATACTATTAACATTTTCCAAGGAATTAATAGCACTAGGATGCTGGTATATTTGGAAAGCCCGTCTAATATATGTCAACTGATTTAGCAAATGAGTGTACAATGCTTACTTTTACTCTCTAGCTCTTTTGTAAATTTTTGGATCATTTGGGTCCTACTTGGCAAAGCAAAAGTTAAACATTAAGTCTTAATAACACACACTTATAAGCTCGTTGCACTACTTGTCAGGAAGGGTTATCTTGTAAAGATTTATCAACAACTTGAACACCCTCTTATGTGATGTGCACTGTGTTCCTTCTGTTCTACAATTGTGTCTGGTACTATAGGTGTATTCCGTGTGAAACTGCTCAAAGTCAACATTATCCTTAAAAGATCCAACATTAGCGAAGCAATAGAAATTGTGATGACCTCAAGCATACAATTAAGGGGATATTAATTATTCAGTATCAGAACAGTGCAGTTGGTAATCCTACAAAAAAATTGCTTAGCACAACTTCAACATCCTAAAGGCACTGACAAAAGGTTTATATATGCTTTCTCAAAAATGAAGTAGCAAATTCTTATATTCTTAGGAAAAGATAGGTGCCTTCAGAGAGACTCTGCCTTCCAAAATGCAGAAGGATTCATGTCTTAAAAAGCTAGTAGACCTTTGGACATGGGAAGATGCAGGGTGATTGGCATGTTTGCTAGGCCCTCATTGTCTTGCTCATCCCCGCGACATCCGTAGGATCAATTTTTCCTACAATCAATACATGTTCAAATGTTTCGACAACATAGAACTGAAATCGAAATAGCCTAGTATCACAGGCATCAGAATATGCTAGAAAAGCTAAACATTTAAACATTTATCAATTTATTCCAAATCCAGCTCAAACTCTGCAGAAGCACCGTAGTGCATGCACAGGATGGTAATCTAAGTTGGAAGAACAAAGCACCAACGCAAGAAATTATGGCCATCCAAACAAACATAGCCAAGCTAAGCTGACTTTACATAGCAAGAAAGTGCATAATACAAGAGTAGTACTCAGACGAGGCAGGCTTTACCACTTTGGCTTGTCATGATGAAATGCAGCGAGGAGCGGTTCAACGAGGCAGGCATAGGTGGTGAGCACGAGGGCAGGCGCGGTCAGGTTCAGGGTGAGCCTCCTATGAGAAGGGCTCGCCATGGCGAAGGAAGTTGGTACGGAGCTGCCCTCCTTCATGCTGCAGCTGCAGACGCCTCCACCACGCATCATATGGCGCCTCACTTTTCTCCTGCGCCCACCCGACGCTGCCTCGCTGCCTGCACGTGTCCCCCAGCTGTATCGCCCGCAGTCATCACCAGGGGAGTACGTACATACAGCTAGAGGGGTGCACGAGAAAATGGGAAGAGGAGCAGCACTCCTCTGCCCAATCACATAAACAACAGAAATCAATGTGGCATAGTAGAGAGAGAGTGCCCCTTCTTTCGAGTTTAACGGTTCAAATGGGTGCCATTTTATAACCTAACTTGCCTTTTATTTGATGGGTGCTGTTTTTAAACCCCCACTTTTCCTGTTGATTTAGCATTGCAAAATACTGTTTTAGGGTTTTGAGAACCTTTAACTGCACAAAGTTGGCATACAGCTCCCCTGCTAGATGTACTATAGAGAAATCCCAATCTCATAAGTTCTACCGCTGACCCGTATATGCTTCACAGGACTTCAGTTTTAGAATAAACTCAAATTTTAATATCGTAGTGTTTTGTCAACTCTGGCAACTTCAAGTTTGAATAATCACCATTTTAATATCAGGTTGTTTAACTAATTCTGATTTCTGGTAATTATTCCTGCCTTCACGTTTCCGCACAAAGGGAGATCCCAGTTCTCAATTGCACTACAGTCTGTACTTATAAGAACTATTTTGGGCAGGAGGATGAATAACAGATTTGAAGTAACAAAGCTCGCTTGCATGTAATGGAAAGCGGGAGTGAAAACATTACAAGGGTAGCTCAATGGACCAAACGAACATAATTTTTTTCAGAAAATATCATATTTTTATAACCGCAGCAGATAATTTATTCAATGAGAAGCATTTCAGGAGAAACTTGTTATTCACTGACTTAAGAATCTTACATGGGATTTGGAGGTTAGAACAGGCTAGTTAAAAAAGTAGTACAAAGTCAAGTTAGCCCGTAAAGTAAAATATCTATGCCTAGAAACAAAATAAGAGGACAAAAATGCACCAGCTTCCCTAACCTTGTTGCAAACTTATCAATGATCACATATTGGCATATCGCCTACACTTGTTCATCTCTGAAGGTTCGCTGCTTGCTACAGTTTCAAATTATTTGGAATGACATCTCACAAAAGCATGTGTGATGAAATTCAGTGAGGAATCGCATGATAGGTTGCAATGTTATGAATTAAGACCAGCTCAGTTCTTGAACGCGATCAGAGCTTCCATTTTCCTGAAGTTGCGCTTTCTCAGCTTCGCCACTTTGAAGTTTGAACTGCCACAAATTCAGCAAGGAATCACATGATAGGTTGAAATGTTATGAGTTAAGACCCGCCCAGTTCTTGAACGCGATCAGAGCTTCCATTTTCCTAAAGTTGCGCTTTCTCAGCTTCGCCACTTTCAGCTTCTTGTGGGTTTCCATGAAGGCTTGTTTGTGCCTCCACTTATCCACAAATATTTTCAACTCTTGTGCCTTTTCAATCACCTGCATTGCCATATCAAAAAATCCACCCTTGACCAAAGCATGCAGAAAGGCATCAATCAACTCGTGGTTAAAATCAGCCCCCTTCCTCCTCACTTCTGTCCATAGTATGAGCACATTAAAGTACTTCTCTGCTGAGAGATACCCATTGATGAGTGAGAGGTATGTCTGATTGTTTGGTTCATATAACAGGAAAAGCATCCTTCGGTATGTTCTTCGAGCATCCTCTAACCTCCCAACTTTGCAAAAGGCATGTATTATAGAGTTCCAATCATGTGTAGCAATCTCTATTCTCGGGTCATCAACCACTGCGTCCAAGAATGATGCCATGAGCTCAGGCCGGTTGTTCTCCGTCAAGCCTGTCATTATAGTAAGATAGCTTGTCCTAAGATCTGGTAGCCTTGCCTCCCTCATATCTTTGAAAAGTGCAAATGCAGACTGGAAATCATGGGCTGTCATAGAAGCATCAATAAGAGCATCATAACTGCCAGCATCAAGCTGTAGTCCTGCTGCGCTAATCTCCGCCACAAGCTGTGCAGCCTCTGCAGTCTTCTGCTCCTTGCAATATGCTTTCAAGATTGGGGAGTATATAGCTAGCCCCACAGAGGCTCCTTGAGCAGTCATTTCATCAAGTATGTTATGAGCCTTGTTCAATAGACCAAGTCCGACACAAGCATTGACAATCCCAAACCCAACAGAATCATGAACTACGGGCAATTGATGTGTCGACTCAATCTCTTGTGCTTGGAAGATCAACTGAGCCAATTCCCTGATCCTTCCATTATCAACAAAGCATTGTGTGACCTCAGTATAGCACTCATCATCGAATGGATTGCCATCCCCAACTCTTCTCTCCTCCACCGCACGAAGTATGATCGAGGAAACAGATTCAAAGCTGCAAGACTTCAAATACCCACTCACTAAATTCTTGAAAAATCCTTTCTTGCTGAAGCCCAGAGCTTCCAGCAACTTATCGAGCTCATCGACCCGGCTTGGAACAGCCCTCCACGCATACAAGAAGGCAAGATGTCCAAAGCTCTCCACGTCTGGCGACACCCCAACAGCTGACATAATCTCCAAGACCTTCTCAGCATCTGCGACTGAGCCGAGCCTGCGGCAGCATCCATCAAGAACAGCATTGCAGGCAGCGAGATCAGGCCGCATGACCGCTACCACAGACGGAGACTTCTCCTCCGCCATGAGCTTGCAGGCTTCTTCAAACACCTTCAAGAAGGCCGCAAAGGAGCCCGTGTCAGCGCGGGTGAGCTCTATCAGCGGAAGGCCCCAGGCAGAGAAAGCCGGCAGGCGGCGCCCGCAGCCGAGGAGAGCACGCGCGAGGGCCAGCGCCGGGGCAGCGGAGCCCGACGCGGCGAGGGAGGAGAAGAGGGCCTCGAGCGCGGCCTCCGGGAGGGGAGAGGCATGGGGGCTCTTCTCCAGCAGGAAGACGGCGGCGGCAAAGGCGCGCTTGAGGCCGAGGCGGTGGTTGTCCGCGACGAGGTGGGATATGAGGGCCGCCGCGGCGGGAGGCGACGGCGAGAGGGAGGCCGCCGCCAGGGACTTGAACGCGAGCCACGCGTCATCCGAGCGGTCCTCGGAGGCGGCGGCGAGCAGGCTTTCTTCGAGCGCGACGGCGTCCGCGACGGGCAGGGCTTTGGGCGCGGGGCCCAGAGCGGGGGGTGACGGCGGCGGCGGCGGTTGGGGCCTGGGGCGCGGCGCGAAGATGTTAGGCTGGAGGAAGGAGTAGACGGTGGGGATCTCGTGGGTTCCGGAGGAGGAGGAGGAGGGCCTCGCGCTTAGGGGCAGATAGAGCAGGCGCCGGAGGCGGACGCAGAGGAGGGCGCGCATCGGCGGAGAGGTTTTGCCGTTGAGGTGTTCGAGCGTTTGCCAAGGAAGCCAGCGAAGTTGCAGCTCGCGTGGGATTGGCGTGGGATTTTTACATGAAAACTCTCTTGGAGTCAGTTTTGCAAGAAGAAAGTGTTGAACATGACAAATTATTTTTGGTGAAATCTAAGTGACGAACGGAAGGTTTTTAGCCTTAAGCCCACATACATCGCGCGTCGTTTGATTGTGATTGAGCGCACCCAATTTAGCAAGAGGAGAAAATCACTGGTCTACTGGTGCTTCTCCTCGCATGCCTTGAGAAAACCACCGCTTTACTCTATTTCTCTCTACATGACTGAGTAACCACAGGTCCAACCGTTGAATCATCGGTTTTTTTGCTTGAAAGTGGCCAATAAAATACAATAACATAGGGCAGAAAACGGAATTAGTCCTCTTGGCAGGGTAGTACGCTACACTTTGCCCCAATAGTCATCCTAGCCCACACGAATTGATGTTCAAAAGCATGAAAAGAGTCATCAACTTGAGAGCGGTGATACGGTTCACGGGAGCATCTGATCCCAAAATCTTGATCGTTGGTACAGCCATATGGATCCGTGAAAATAGACCTGGTGGGGCAGATCGATGCGATGGAAAATTCGTTACATGGGACAAATACGCGGTGGAGAGAGGGAGACAACGGGCGGCGATTTGGGAACTAGGGTTCCAGGCAGAGAGGACGACCAGACTAGGGTCAGGCGTGGCACGGTCCGACGTAGACCAGGCTAGGCGTGGTTCGGTGTTGTGCAGGCCAGACCACGCGCACGGTGCGGCTCGGGCCGGCCTGAACCAGTTTTATCGCAGAAAAAATCAGACTAAATCAAGACAAAAAGGAAAACGGCCGACGTGGCTTGCCTAGTCACAACTCGTTTGCGGGAAAATTCTAATGAGGGCAAAATATGGAAGAAATCTTTAAATTAGGGGTAAAAATTTGACCTTTACTCATTTTGGGGGTCATTTCTGTCATTTCGGCTCATTTGGGGGTAAAAAATGGAATTAACTCAAAATTTAATAATAGAGTTGCAATTAAGGACCAATGTGGCAGAAATGTTTTTTCTCAGTAGACTGAGCTTAAGTCAGAATCTAAGTTTATATCAATGATAATGTGGAAACCAAGTAGCTAGTATGAAAACAATGGTATATATTACCATCTCTTAAAATTCGAATAAGAAGAAAAAATTACTGCTTTCGCACATTGATGAACTAGTTTTGCATTGGCTTTGTAATCCAAGCAGATCTCTTGTCTCAATCATACATGGCGCTCAGTAGAGGAGTTTGTATTGATTCGGTCCGCGGGGTGGTGGCGATCCGAATCACGGCGGGGGACAAGCTCGGCTTCTCCACCATTATTTTTCGAGGAATCTTCTCCAGCATAATGGCGGCAGGGGGCAAGCTCGGCCTCTCCACCACAATAACGGCGAGGCGGCACCGAACAATGAGGCGATCGTCCATGGCCAACATGCTTGGCTCCAGCTTGCATCTATATAAGTACCTATCGTTGGCATGGTTGAACGTGTGAGTCATCTTTTCGGACTCAAAATTTACCACCCCCTTGAGCTCAAAACTGAACTCCGCTGTTGCCGGCGTGTTGCCACTACTCGCGCGGACGAGGGCAATAACCCCAATGGGGCAGAACTGGAAGTACCATCTGCACCCTGCCACAGCGAAGTGCATGGAGTAGGTGCACTCTCCGTTCCGGAGCGCCGCCTTGAGCTTGGAGAAGCTGCCGATGGTGATCATGTTGGATCCGGCCATGGCGACCAGCGGCTCCAACACCGCGGGCTCGTTAGGTTTGGAGAAGAGGCACCACCATGTTGCCTGCTGCTTCGTTAGAGTGCACCTGACGGTGAAGCTGTCGTCGTGGACACACGACGATGCCTCCAGCTCCCTCCTGTACAGGACCATAACCAAGATCCTATGGGATTCCAGCATCCCATGGGTCTCCTCGTGGAAGACGGTGTTCTCGCCGGTCTCGTCCAGGACTTCCATGGAGATGTCGATACCTTCAAGCACCAAGTCTGGTTTGTACCTGTACATGGTGTCGAGGAGGACCAAAACATGGATGCGATCTGCTAGGCCCTTGTTGCTTTATATATAAAACGGGGCGAAAGCCTTTTTCGGTAATTGCCTCGGCTCCACCGTGATGTTCCACGAGATGTCACCGAAGGAGAATGTGCGGACAGTCTGCGGGTGAAGCAGAGGCACCCGCACCAGGTTGGAGTAGTCGGAGATCCTCACGTGGAGCGGCATCTCGTCCCTCGGCGACAAGTGGCTGGCGGTGGCACCCATTGGCCGAGAGACGACGAGAGATCCAACAAGCTCTCCGACAAGTAGGTAGGTACGTTATGTATGTCAAGATGCCTGTGTATATGTAGCATGTAGTAATCGATCCCCGATCGAGTCCGGACTCTGGAGTCTTCTAAAAAGAACTGCGAGCTGCAACTGCATAACTGATGGGAACGGGTCTCCTTCATGCCAAACCACGAAACTGATGCACAACAGAGATTCACAAGTCACAAGTCAGCATGTAACTGCTTAAATTGGTTGATTTCTTTTCCTTGTGCTAAACCAGGAGAGGAATAAGATGAGATGGCCAACCCAGGAGGCGCACCCCAGCCTCTTGCTCCAATTAAGGTCTGTCCAACTGAAAATTTGAAGATACGAGTATTAAAAAAACAAACATATCAGGTGCGCCAGGTTGAAATACATAGACGTCTGATCGCAGATCAGAACTGCCTTTCGCGCTTTTTCTGCTCCATACATTTACAGCACCAGATCGATCAGTGTGCAAACATCGGCCCTCTCCCGCCCAGGCACTGCGCTCCACAGTAAAAACAGTTCAGGCGTAAAAACAGTTCAGGGCGTCGAAGGGCCGTCAGGCAGCTTTGTCTTCCTCTTCCTTCCAAGAATGGACGCCTTCTGCAGCCTCGCACCCCCCACGCGCCACTTCCTGAAGGCGGACATCGACTCCCTAGCAGATTCGAACACTTCACGGCGAAAAGAACCAAAGTTAACCCGAGTTGGAGTTGTTGGTATGGTAGGGGAAACAAACAGGGGAATGATCAAGTGCACGAGGGAGATGTTTGTACCCTGAGCTTCTTCTTTTGTTAGGCGTGTTGCGAACTTGGGCACTGCCATCGTCGAAGAGCTGTGTGCCTTGCTTAGTATCTCCTTGTACCTACTGGCGAACGCGTAGCGCAAGAACTGGCCAATGCTCTTGTCACCCACCCTGTTGATGCAGCCATGCAAACTTCATAAGTCGGTGAGGAAAATAATTTATTCTGACCATTATAGTAGGGAATTAATAACTCAAGTAAAAAAATTGAGCAGCAGTCCTGATACAACTTCAAGTTTTTAATAATCATCCAGCTATGTGAAATACTCCAGTAAAGCAAGTCAGCAACTTATGTATGTGTGCCAATATTTTGGTCAAATTTGAAGTTAAGAGCCTACACATCTAAGGTTTAGCCGCTTAGGTATCCGCCCCTGTTCGGACAGTCCAATTCAGTACTGGACCCATCTGTGTACACATGCATCATATCTCATCCCAATGATTAAGACACCTGACTAGACTACGAGTCAACACTTGGCTCTCAGATGGACATCTTCGACCCAACTTACCGGGCTAGCAACGTTAAATATCTATGGAACCGTGTCCTGAACTTAAACTCCTAACTCCTAGTCCACGTCGGATGTTGTTTGCTATGAATTCTGAAATCTGTTATGCAGACATGTTCTACAGGCCTACTCCTAGTTCGCTGCTGGGTGTGGGCCCAGCCTGTAAAGAGAGTGCTTCGGTAATCGAGTGTGGGTGCAGGCTGGCTGTTAGAGGATGAAAGATCAAATGCCAAAGAAAGGTGGGGAAAATATTCCATTACAATGTATGAAAGGGCAAATGATCATAGTACCATCAAAGGCGGGGTTAAAGATCAAACTCCCCCTCTATTACACCACTTATTACCTTTCAAGGTTTTGTGCTAGTCACATAGTCTAGTCCATACAAATTAATGGGATTGGGAATAGAGAAAAGGGGAAAATGGTGTAAAGTTACCTCAAATAGTAGAATGATCTGCATTTATGAACAAACTTTGAATGCTACAGTGGAATGTATTAAGAATGTGGGGAGTAATATATAAGATGCCCAGACATCACTACATAACAACTTCATGGGATCCCTAGCTTCATTGTACGAACTACAAGGGCAACACCTAACGATATTTCACATGACTGACAAAATTGGAATAGCAGTGAGGACTCCCTCCTGCAGGGGGTCTTTCAAACTGAATGTGGACAGTAACCAGATGGGTTGGGTGACTTGGGTGAATTTTGTCACCTGCATATAGAAGGTGAGCAATTCAGAGCCTTTCCTGGTCTGCTTACAAGGAAATTCAGAGCTCTAAACTGACCACAAAGGAATGTGTCACACAATGCATGTCATGAAATGACACATTGGCACTGTGATTGGCATAGATCATATCTAATCTGAGAATAGGTACACCTTTTCAACCAAATCACCTGAACCACCAGGAGAAACTCAAAACCCAAATAGGATCACTCAGAGTATAAACAATTCACTGTCAAGTGGCACCTCTACATGTTGACCCAGTTTCTCACAACACGTACTACAGGCGGCTAGCCGGCTACTAAACATTTAATTATTTCTGTTCTAGTGCGCACTAAAATTGAAGGCAAACCACCATTGAGATCTATATCTGGGTCCTTGAAATTTTCAGATTACGATGATTATAGTCAGCTCTTGTCCTAATTAAGTACATCGTCCAGGGTATGCCTTTGAAAAGGGACAAACCTCAAATAATTATAACTTATTTACTCAGGAAAACTTAGTTACACACTGTCGCAACGCGGCAAAATTATGCTAACGCTGGTGGCCAGTGAATTTTTTCATCGGAGGCAGGGGTGGGGTCCAATGGTCCTACGTATTGAAGGTGCCTGAGGAGTGAGCAATGCAGTAGAAGCACCTGAGTGTGGCTCTTTTTAGCTGCAGTATTTTGAACTGGTTCATGTTCTGTTCTAGTGTTTTTTCTAGTGACCTGATAGTAAGTAATTTATGTGCTGAGAGCTGCGTTTCCAAGTTGAACCTTTGCATCTTAGTACTTGCAGTAGATGTGCTACCTTACTGTGGTTGCATGGTTGGTTTTGGCCATGACCGCCTTGTGTGACTCAATTCGGGTGATGTATTATCGGTTTCATTTCTATGAAATTGGGGGACTGGAGCTCCTTGAATAAAAAAAGACTTAGTTATGGTGTATTCTGTTTGTATCACCATATGTCAACACAGAATCAACACATGTCCAGAGCACAAATTGACCTGGTGGCATCAGAGGTTATTTGTCAGGTATGTGATTAATTTTCCTAGAATGATGGTTTGATCTCGGCAACAATGACAGAATCAGCAGGGAATATACTTGATCATTTCGAAGCGACCATATACTACAATCAATCACATTTCAAGAAGGTGCAGTTTATTTGAATCTTGTTAGAAGCAAAACTGAAACTAAAAAGCTAAAGCAAAAAGGCATGTCTCACTATGACTTCATTTGTTGGAGCAGACAAAGGGGAGCTTGCTTCCAAGTGCCAAATTAGAACAGTACAACATGCTCAGACCATGAGGCTGGAAATTATAATCACTTGTATTAAACACCGATTTGAACATAGTTTGGTTAAATTGAGATGGGAGATAACACTGTGAATGTGGTTAAAAGCATGTCTTAGTCTGGGCCCACAGTAAAGAAAACCATATGATTGCATTTCTGTTCGCAAGCAGTCAACTTGCATATGCACAATTCATAGTATTAACTTCATCTTCTACCCAAGATTACAGCTACTTGGAACTTACAGAAGTTCTTCCTATTTTAACTTAATACGCGAATGCAATTATATTTGTTATAGGCAATTAAGCATTTAAATGTTTACAAAAACAGAATACATGTAGAAAGGATAATGCATTGTAGTGTTGTAGCCTACACAATTACCCGGTTATTGTAACTGAGAATATAACATGTCTAAGGCTTATCAAAGTTCTGCAAAGCATGGAGTGAGTAATCTATTTCTAACAAAGATCGTATAGAGACATTTTAATGAGAATTTACGAATTTAAGATTGCACAGAGAAAGGTAATGAGATAGAAAAAAATGGAAATAAAATAGAATGTGTAACTGAGGTCGTTCAGAACTTACAGAGGAACAATCTTGCATCCAAGCTCATAAAAGTAAGGGCACCGAACCCTCAAATCAACACAGGCTGCATCAGCTTGGATCTCCTTCCGAGTTCTGCATGCAAATTACGTGACACAAGCCACAAAACTCAACCAATGGGTATTTCAATTTCATTCAGTTAAAAAGGGTATTTTACTGAAAAGCGTCATTAAGTTGACAAGAGGAACTTCCATGTAAATTTCTTGAAATGAGAACGGTAACTACATACTACTGTTGTGTTCTTGTGTGCTGTTGCCCACAGCTAGACTTATTGTGCTCTCCTCTCTTGTGTTCCCCGTTTTTTCTTTTGTGGACCTCCGTTCTCGGTTGGCTTGTATCGTGGTTTTGCTTTATCTATAAAGCGGGGCGTGGAGCCTTTTTCGGCAACTACATACTACTGCATCCAGTATATATTGGTGTCCCTCTCAAGAATTTCTACAAATAAAAAAAACAGATTACGAAGAAACCTACTTCTGGGTGAAGCAAGGAGGTACATTTATTGACACTGCTTGTTCCAGAGACAGCATTCCATGCGCAAGCCAAAATGGAAGGTCTACTTTAGCACCCTTTTCAACCTGAACATAAAGAATATAAGCAATTAAGAACCAGATAAATACGCCGTTTCATTGTCCACAGTAGCAAGAAAAGGTGCTACAAAACCAAAGCATCAAACTCCCAGTTGGTGCTCGCTAACAAATATGGCAGAGGGACAAAAGAAAGCATCTAGCATTCCATATCAATTTTGCAAACTAAAATACGACGCTCTATCTCAGGTAAATATCATTCAACTAGTCAACGTATTTGAAAAGTAATTTTCTCAAGAACAAACAGATCAGAGAAGAATTGGCAGCAGTTGCCCAACAGCAGGTTTAACATAGCAGTTAAACATAAATACAGAAATGCCATTGGACAGATTCTTACACTAAGGGTCAAAAAAGATGCTTACACTGTTTCTCTCAGCGCCAGGATCTAGCAGACCAACGCCATTTGCAGTTACTTGGAAAACAACCGAAATAAGCTGCAATTACAGTAGAGTATTCATGCCACCTGAGCAAGCATAAATGAAGCAGAGGATAACACGAGCATGGTTACCTCCTCCTCCATGAGGATGTCGGCAACGTCGTAGTAACAAGGCATTTCGCCAAGTGGGACAGATCACTGCTTCTTATTCTCAACCCTGCATGAACAATTTGCAGTATGCCGATGAGAGGAGGTCCAACTCACTCACCAAATTTGGCCCCTATATATTCTCATGTGTAGTAATATTCTAAGGCTCCATTTGGATGTTGGTGTTGATATTGAGGGCCATGGAATTGAATTGGTCCAAACCTCAAATCTCGCAGACATTGATATTTAAATTGAACCTGAATTATGTTGTTTGGATGTTCAAGAATAGACACTTGGAATTCACATGAGAGACTCAGTTCTGAATATTGTTTGGATGGTCATTGGCCAAAATGGAATCGCTCATTTGTAATAGGATGAACATTGTACTTCGATGTAATGTTTAAAACTAACTTCTGTGCAACATGTGAATATATCTGTGGATGATTATATGTCAAGAATACAACTGCAGCACTTGTACAGAAATAACAGCACTTTTTTTTTTCGCGGTAAGAAATAACAGCACTTACACAGCAGCGCTTACACAACAGCAGCCGCCATGGAGATGCCGGCCATGGGGGCGAGGGGAAAAGGCTCGGTCGCCATGGGGACCAGGACAGCGGCCGCCACGGGATCCCGGCCGTGGTGGGTGAGGGGGCGACGCGGCGGTCGCCATGAGTGGCAGGAGGCAGCGGCCGGCATGGGCTGCTGGCCGTGGTGGCCGAGCCGCATCCGAGATGGAGGCCGCCGTCGCGAGGGGCAGAAGGGCTGACGCGTAACGCCGCAGAGAGGGAGGAAGGCGGGGGGTGGGCGGGGAGATAAGAGGAGGAGGGCGGAGAGAAGGAAGAGGGGGAGGCTGACCTGCGCCGCCGCCGTCGAGGCCTGCTTCCCGGCGCCGCTCCTCGTCTCCTCCCGCGCGCGCTTCGCTTCTGTTTTTCGGGGAGCGCGGGCGAAAGGCGGAACGAATCTCTCCAGTGCAAGCAGATAATTTCGGCAAAACAGCAGGTGCGAAAATCACAGCTATGCTCAAGTAGTGCAAATGCTTACAGCATATACAGATAAGATTTGCTGCTCCATAATCCAGCATTCACCAAGTTTCAGAACATAATGATAAAAGGAAGGATCCAAATGAAGGTCTCATGCAGAACAAAAGGGAAACTAATGGCTGGGTAAACCTTAACCCTACAGAGCTCTAGAGATCATCATGGTCAGATTCATCGCTGCCAAAGCCAAGCTCCTCAAAAGTCATCAGGATCATACTCGTCACCGCTAGGATCATCAGGGTTACTCTGTTCGTCGGAGTCATCATCTTCCCAGTCTGGATTTTTCTTCGCCCTCTTCTTCTTTGGACGCTCCACTTCGGCGCGTGTCTCCTCGGCAAAGGTCCTCTTTTTGATATCTTCGTAGGAAGTAACACTTATCTTGTCCGAACTGATACCATTCGCTACCAGGACATCCACCAGCTTGTCAATTCCATCGTCACCCTCTGAATACTGTATGATGACACTTTTAAGGAATGGACACTGGAAGGTCATTCCATCGGTAGGCATGCCTTCTGTTTCTTCTGCTTCGTCAAGCTAGAGACAAACAGGAAGAGAAAAAAAAAGGTCCTACATGTCAGCGAACCTTTTCAAAAAAATTCAATTCAATAATATTACATGCAGCGTACCTGTTTATGCATCAGAGTGAGCTCTTCTAGTCTTGGTGAAAGCTGGAGGAAGCGAAGCAAAACGTAGAAGTCCTTGGTCAAGTGCCATTCACCAATTTCAAGAGTTACAAGGTTCTCAAACACCGAACATGTAGGCAGCTCATTTTCCAACATAACCTTGCATTAAGTGAGTAGGCAAGCGAGTTATAACTATGCCGAAGCAGAAACAGGCATGATAATATATAATAATTGAACAAAAATGGGAAAAGACCAAATGACCATTGCCACACAAGACATCATGAAAATGTAGCACTACCACTACAAGACTTTCACACCACAGCTGACAACTAATGTTGAAAGCTATAAGAAGCCAACAGACAAAATGTCACACTATGAAAACAAACAAATGAAATATTGCCCAATGTTTCTACAACAGCTGCACCTTGAACTTATCAAACACAATCTCTCAAGTTCATGTTTTTTCTGCCATTTGCTTACACACAGCAAATCAGTAAGTGCTTAAAATATCCATATCAAACAGAATGACGTTTGATATCTTAGCTTTCATATTCTGAATGTTTCCTTCATATGTGATGCACTTTTACTAAAATTGAAAGTTTGCTCTGTTCTAGTGTAAACGACTGATAGAAGAAAAGTAAATCACAAAACAGATCAGTATAGAAAAATATTATGAATCCAACAGTTGTTTGTTAGAACTTAGACCAACATGAATTATCAGAACTGGGTCAGAATTAATGGATCAACTCATGGCCTCATATATATTGCTTTGCACATTCACATCCATTTCAGCAGCAAGAATTTTAAAAAAGGTATACACACAACATTAAGCCTACCACGCTAGAATTAAACTTCAACAAACATAACTTGCGAAGAACCTCCTAGAAAGGAAACAGAGAACTTCTGATTCAAATACACCTCAGTAAATACATGCCTGCACACCGGCAATGTAAAGGCAACCAATATTCAATCATCACCGATCTCAACAAACATAACACATGAAGAGCCTTTAAGAAAGAAAACAAGCTACTGATCTCAAATAGACAAATACGCCTTGAAAATAGGGTAAAATCCATTGCTGCACTTTGAAAATGTAAGGGCACCAATATTCAATCCATCAGGGTAGGAAAATTAAGCAATACATGTGATACATGAGTTTGTTTTGCAGGCACTTCCCTATATGGATCTTAATATCTCCAGAACATCATCAGCGAAAAAGTAAAATAACCAATATTGACAACTTACAGGAGGTAAATTAAGCAAAGCATGAAAAAAATGTACACTGACAAATTAGTCAATCACATTATATTTGCCTTTTAGTTGCAGCAGAAGTGTTTAAATTTTAAGTAAAACCACTTTATTGACTTCCATTTTGCTTTCGGGAAATATGGCAATACACGTGCTGACGTGCTACTATCAACTACAAGCAACAGCAACCATGCACCACAGCTCTAGATACAGAGCAGAGAGCATATAGTTTTATTAATACCTTCTCCATATAGAATTTATGACAAAAGAGAATTCATATTTTCGCAAGAAAACTAAGTAGAAAGATACCAAACAGAACAACAGGCCTGTCTTCTGATAAGCATACCTTTATGTCACAACCAAATAGTGCAAGTTTTTTGGCATGCACAAGAACTCCTGTAAACCTAGATTCACCACCAAATGTACGCCCACAAGTATCTATGTGTGCGCTCTCTAGCGATGGCTGGTCTCTCCAAGAAATATCTTCCAGTGAAAAACCAGTGCACTCAAAGCTAATGAGATGAGGAGCCGAAATTGTCATTCTCTCCGGTCCATACATGAAACCATCAATGGTTAGCCTTTTTAGCGCTTTTGATTTTATGTGCTCAAGACACACTGCAGAGTCTATCAGATGCAAGTCTTCTAGGCCAGGGCTCCGGGCAATGAAACTCTCCAGAGGAAGCTCATGCACTTCTACATCGCGTAGAGTCAGTTTTTTAAGAGAAGGAAGCTTGATTATGTCAGGCAGCACAAGTCCCTTATGCTCATAATCTCGAAAAGGAGATCCACCCCACTGCAAATTTAGCTCCTGAAGTGAGCGGCATGTGAAAATGCCAGGAGGTAAATTAGTCTTATCATACATGCAAAGCTCCACGTCAAGCACTTTAACTTTATGATTCACGGCATAGCGAATCCACTTTTTGACGTCATTGCAGTTCAGGGGAACATGAGGATCCCAATGCAGACGGAATGTGTGCAAGTCAACATTACGACGGGCGAGCAATAGGTTGTCAACATAACGAGCAAATTTTTCGACCTTCCAACGCCCAGAGTCTCTGTAATCAAGGTGTATGATCTGATCACTGTCACTTCTCATGGCCTTCTTATCACCTGACTTCATAGCAACCCTACCTCAGATTCCTTACCACAAAGGCTAGAAAACCTGCAATATATATACACATTCCACGATTAATACATCAAGTAATGAGGCCCCAGCAAAGAAGTTCAATTATCTCAAGAGTGTCCATGTTACCATGCTACATCAATATTCAATAGTATGAAGATTTTATTTGTTTAGTGGACTCTTCACACTAAGTATTGCAAGTCTTCGTTAGTGCTCATAATTGTTATGACTTCAGCATCAAACTGGGGGTCGTGGAGCAGAACGATTGCCGCCACCCTGGGTAATCGACCAACCGAAAAATGCGTGCCACAATAGGGCATCAAAATATTTATTGACAAGTAAGAAATCTTGCTTGGCATTGAGCATATCCTTAGTCAGCTATGGACACAGATCCAGAACATGAAACTTCCTGTAATACTACGCCAGTAAGGAGAGTACCTAAAAATTTCAGAAAATGTAAATGAAAAAGGAGACCGTCACTAATGCAGTAATGCTTGGTCTAAAGGACCACCATCATCGTAGGATGGGTTTGGTCTGGTCAATCATAGGTTATCAGTATAATGGGAAACCATTTTTTATTTACTTTTGGGCAGGGCTAATCTGGGCACTGACAGTCTGACACACACACCCTAAGCGGTTCGGCAAGCAGGCGTGCATAGATTTTCAGTGAACCTGCAAAACTATTATGGATTCCAAAGGGAAAACGTGTGTCTTTACAAAGAGAGATATCTTGGTCTCATCCGAGAAGCTTGAGCACGCAGAGTACAACAAACGGGGGTGAAATGAGAGCAAGAACCAGATCTGGGATGGTACCAATGTATGCTTATGCTTGCAATAAAATGCAAGAAGAAGCTGTGTTCTCACTGGCGACGAAGAGGAGCGCTCTCGCTGAATCGCCAGCGCAGTAGCCAACCGCACCCGCGAGGTTTCCTAGGGTTCAAGGCGAGGCACTTTGAGTTCTTTTTTTGAGAGGCCATATCTGGATTATATTAGCAAGGAAAACAGTACAACACTGAGGAAACATCCAGACACAGGACAGCTGTCCCAAATTACAGAAACCACCCTAGGCACTTTGAGTTCTGAGTTTGGATTTGGCTTGCCCCCCAACCGGCCAACCTGCTACATCCCCACGAAGGCACAAACGGAGGGACCGAGGGAGCAACAGTTGGAGGTTTTTTTTTTTTAGCTGAAGCAACAGTTGGAGGGTGCCTCCGCCAAACCTGGCCTGGGCCGGCACGGTCTAAACAGGCCTAATACACGGGTCATGCCGGGCCGGCACTCGTCCTGCGCTCGCGAGCGCTATTTCTCGCATTAAGCGAGAGAAATAGCAGCTCTCGCTGAAGCATTTTCCCCCTCGCGTCATACTGGGCCGGCCCATTCACACGTGCTTAATCATAAAAAAGGAAGCGAGGTAATGCGAGGAGGTGGAGTCGATCCCGCGAGGTTTCCTAGGGTTCAAGGCGAGGCACTTTGAGTTATGAGTTTGGATTTGGCTTGCCCCCCAACCGGCCGACCTACTACATCCCCACGAAGGCACGAACGGAGGGACCGAGGGAGCAACAGTTGGAGGTTTTTTTTTTGAGCTGAAGCAACAGTTGGAGGGTGCCCCCGCCAAACCTGGCCTGGGCCGGCACGGTCTAAACGGGCCTAATACACGGGTCATGCCGGGCCGGCACTCATCCTGCGCTCGCGAGCGCTATTTCTCGCATTAAGCGAGAGAAATAGCAGCTCTCGCTGAAGCTTTTTCCCCCTCGCGTCATACTGGGCCGGCCCATTCACGCGTGCTTAATCGTAAAAAAGGAAGCGAGGTAATGCGAGGAGGTGGAGTCGATCCCACGAGGTTTCCTAGGGTTCAAGGCAAGGCACTTTGAGTTCTGAGTTTGGATTTGGCTTGCCCCCCAACCGGCCGACCTGCTACATCACCACGAAGGCATGAACGGAGGGACCGAGGGAGCAACAGTTGGAGGGTTTTTTTTTAGCTGAAGCAACAGTTGGAGGGTGCCCCCGCCAAACCTGGCCTGGGCCGGCACGGTCTAAACGGGCCTAATACATGGGTCATGCCGGGCCGGCACTCGTCCTGCGCTCGCGAGCGCTATTTCTCGCATTAAGCGAGAGAAATAGCAGCTCTCGCTGAAGCTTTTTCCCCCTCGCGTCATACTGGGCCGGCCCATTCACGCGTGCTTAATCGTAAAAAAGGAAGCGAGGTAATGCGACGAGGTGGAGTCGATCCCTGGTCTCCAGGATGATCGAGCGCTGCGCTAGTGTGACGCCCCCGACTCAATCGTGCACTAATCATACACGCAAATGCGCACGATCAAGCCCAGGGAAGATATCACAACACAACTCTAGACACAAAATAAAATAATACAAACTTTATATTACAAGACAGGGGCCTCGAGGGCTCGAATACATAAGCTCGAGTACAAGCGTTAGCGGAAGCAACAGCGTATGAGTACAGACATAAAGGTTAAACAAGTCTGCCTTAAGAAGGCTGAGCAAAACAACGACATCTAGATCGAAAAGGCGCAGGCCTCCTGCCTGGGAGCCTCCGAAACTACTCCTGGTCGTCGGTCTCTACGTAGTAGTAGGCGTTGTCGGGGTAGTAGTAGTCGTCGACGGGATCAGCTGGCTCCGGGGCTCCGTCATCTGATCACAGCAATCGGGTATGGGGAAAAAGAGGTAGCAAAGCAACCGTGAGTACTCATCCAAAGTACTCGCAAGACTTACATCAGATCTAAGCTAATTATGCATCGGTATCAAAGGAAAGGGGTTGTATCTGTGGACTAGACTGCAGAAATGCCAGAATAGAGGGGAAAAGCCTAGCCTATCGAAGACTAGCATCTTCAGCGTCTTGCAGCACTAGAAGAGTGTAGATTAGTAACATAACAGATAGTAATAATTAATTAGTAGCAATGCCCAGAGATCCTTCCTCGACTCCCTGCGAGAAAGCAATCCCGGAGCTAACATATTATTTAAGTTCCACAAGTATCCAGTTCTAGTTGTAGAAGATCGGGATACTTTCCGAGCGTCCTGTTATCGTGGACACGGCTATTCGAATAAATATACTTCCCTGCAGGGGTGCACCAACTTACCCAACACGCTCGATTAACTCTGGCCGGACACACTTACTCGGGTCATGCCCGGTCTCGGCTGATCGACACGTCGTAGCCCTACCTAGGCTCAACAGAGAGGCCAGCACGCCGGTCTACATCCTAAGCGCTCAGGGGTCTTGGGGCCATCGCCCTTTGCACTCCTGCGCGTTGCGTGGGCGGCCGGGACCAGACCTAGCCCCTGTATACACACGCAGGCTTTCGCGGTCCACCCGGGTGCGCGCCGCTCAGTTGTTGACGTATGAAGAATTTCGGCTGAAACATACGACGCCGAGTGCCCATACTATTCCCGCGTGGTGGTTAGTGCGAAAAGGCCAAAGGCCTACTCAGATCACATATCCTAACCCATTAGTGTGTTGGGAGCTCACTGTGACAATCAGTGATCCACGATCTGTGGTCCCGTCGCCCCATCTCGCGGACTTACGGCAAGGGCCGGGAATGCCCGGCCGTGCCGCGTAATTATCTCGCGGGTACCCTCACGGTCAACCCGACTTCCCAAGAGACTGTCGGGAACTCAGGTCCACCTCTACCGGGGTGGTACCGCCTGTCCCTTCAGTCCCGCGGTAACAGTACATGGGGGGGCAACAGTTAAAGGTAACCGTGTGTCCGTAACATAAAGAGGGTAATCCGAGGAATCACCCTCGATGGATTCCCACTCGATGCAACCGTCAAGGTGAACCCGGAGGAATCACCCTCGATGGAGTCACACTTGAGGGGTTGCACGACAGAGGCATCATCGAAGGTGGTGAAAGACGAATCATCCTCGGTAACCCACAACCGACTAGCTATACTACAGAGGCAACATCAGGAGTGAGGTAAGAGGTATCACCCTCGGCACTCGATGGTAGCTCTGTAGAGTCATACAACTAAAGGGGTGTGCGGTGATGTGTCGGTCTCAGCCCATCGATCACGCTGATCGAAACATCCGGAACAAAGCATGGCAACACGGACAAGGGTGCGGGGCCACTGATGGATCACTAACCAACCTATACTAAGCATTTAGGATAGCAGGTAAGGTATCAACATCAGTTACAAAAACAGGCTATGCATCAAAATAGGAGCTATCAGACAATAGTAGCAAATTCTAATGCAAGCATGGGAGAGAAAGAATGGGCAATATAGGAATGATCAAGGGGGTTTTGCTTGCGTGAAAGCTCTGCTGAGAAGGGCTGGTCGTCAGAGGTGTAGTCGTACTCTGGAGCAGCGTCGGTCTCGGGGTCTACCGTATAGAAGAGGGAGAAGAAACAATAAATACAAAGCAAACAAAAGCAACACAGATGCATGGCACGGCAAAAAGCTGTGCTGGTGCGACCTAATGCAGCACTACACGTTACAGGCGGAGCGGGAAAATATCTGGGAATATTTTCCCGGCTTTAGGTGATTATCGGACAGATGATCCGGAGGGGAAGGTTCCATGTTTGCATGGTTGTGGGCATGTGACAGGTATGTGGATGGCATATTCGGATTCGTCTCGTTTTTCTGATCAACTTTCATGTAGAAAACTTTTTCATCCGAGTTACGGATTAATTTCTATGAATTTTTGAAGTTTTAGCAATTTTCTAGAATTCCTGGAATTAATTTTTAATTCAAAAATAACTTTATTGCGTCAGCAGTGCGTCAGGGTGACGTCAGCAGTCAACCCAGCCGGTCCAGGTCAAACCTGGCCGCTGGGACCCACATGTCATACACAGAGGGCTAAACAGGGTTAATAATTAACTAAAAGAGGTTAATTAGCAGGTGGGCCCCATCTGTTAGTGACTAATTAGATTAACATATTAGTTTAATTTATAAAAAACGGTTAATTAGAGAGTGGGTCCCGCCTGTCAGTGACTGGGGTTGCCCAGTCAGCATGGTTGACTGGTCAACCCAGTCAACTGGGCCCCTAGGACCCACTGGTCAGTGACCCAGGGAGGCCCACGTGGCAAGCCAGGTCAGCGGCGCCGGCATTTAAACGCCAGCGACCTCATTTCACGGCGGAAGGACGCGGGCGGCCATTGGGATTTGCCTACAGGGCACAGTTTTGCGCGCGCGGGGGCGCGTTCGATCGAGCGGACGACGCCGCGTCGATCTGTGGCGGTGGTGTCGGCTGGGGTGGTCGGGTTTGACGGCGATGAGCTCGCGGGCGGGCGCCGAAGTTCGGGTGAGGTGGGTTCCGGTGAAGCAGGACACGGCAAGTGGCATGGCTAGGTGCGTTGGGTTCCTCGGGAGCTCAGGAACTCGACTGTGAGCTCAGACGCGAGCTTGGGCTGCGGTGGCCACGGCGGCAAGCTCAACCACGGCGACGCGAGCACGGCAATAGCACGGCGAGCTACGGCATGGGAACGGCAGCGAGAGCAGAGGGGAAAGGAGGCGGAGCTCACCGTGGAGCACAAGGAGGCTCGTCAGGGGCTTAGTAGCGCAGCACGGTGCCGGAATCGCCGGAGTCGTCACGGTGGCCAAAGGAGGAAGACGACGTCGTGGGGCTCGATGCAGGGGCTCCCAGCTCCAACGGGTGGCCCCAGGCGATGGAGTGGTCGACGGCGGAGCGAACGGACATGGCTGCGCGGTGCGGAGATGACTGTGGCCGCGGGATCGACGGCGACGACGACGGATGCGCTCGGGCGAGGAAGAGAGAGAGAGAGCGAGCGAGGGAGAGAGGGGAAGGAGTGGATGAGGACGACGAGGAGGCCGAGGGGCTCCCTCTTATCCACTCGGCGGCGCTGTAGCGTCGCCGTGTCGACCGGTCGCCGGAGCGCGCGCGCGCGCCCACGGGCGCGGCAACACGCGGGGAGAGAGAGGCGGGAGGAGGAAGGAGAGAGATAGTGGGCTGGGCCGGTGCCACTGTGCACTTAGGCCCAGTTGTTTTAGGCCTTTTCCCTTTTTCCTTTTTGTTTTCTTTTTACAGAATTGTTTTGTAATATTTTGAGATGTCAATTCACTTTTGTAAAATGTGTGACTAGGCCTCAAAAATACATTGCAATATTCTGCACTGCCACAAAAAAGTTTGGGAGGCTTTTGAATCCATTTGAATTTTTCATAAATGAAATAGCATTTAAATATGCTGACAAGGCACTGATTTAATTGCTATAATCCATTTTAGCAAATGACTGATGTTGTTTTCCTTAACAAATAATTGTTATGGAATATTTGCTAAATGATGAACTATTTTGCAGCAAATTTTGTGCAACTTCAAATTTCACTTATAATTTGAATTGAATTCAGAGGTGGAATTTGAAATGAGATATGAATCAAAGATGATTAAGCTTTGCAAAACAAAGTGACTTGGCTTAATCATGAGGGATTACTGTAGGGCATTACCCAGGGGTGTTACAATTCTCCTCCTCTAAAAGAAATTCTCGTCCCGAGAATTCAGGAGGTAGAAGGAAGTAGATCGGGGTATTCTTGGAAGTTCTTCTGGAAGTACCAATTAGAAGTCGCGAACGACTAGAACGTTTTAACTCATCATATTTAATGCCAAGCATGTATGCAAAAGCTTATGCCATGAAGGAATACGATGCTCCTGAATCAAATAGAACAGAAGCTAGTACTGAATTGACAAGAAGAGTACCCTTCACAGTATCTGGCTGACCTTGAGCTTCATTCAGATCAACATGGTAAGCTTGACCACGACCATAAGAAGGTCTGGCATTGTTGTTGCGGGGCTGGTTGTTGCCACGGCCATTACCACGGCCAGCAGAGGGAAGTGCAAGCTGATTCTGATTCTGAGGGCATTCTTTGGCACGGTGACCTGGACGACCACACTTGAAGCAGAGCCCATCATTGGGACGGGGAGCAGGAGCTCGAAGCAGTGGAGCCTGAGGTCTTGGCTGCCCCGACGGTGGAGGAGGTGTAGCTGGATGGTACATGCTGTGAGGAATCCAGATACGGCGCTTCTGCGATGATGAGCCCGAAGATGAGCCCGCATCATGGGTGCGCTTGAGAGCGTCCTTGTGTTCCTTCAGTCCAGTCTCAACTTGAATGGCCTTGTTCACCAGGGTGGCGAAGTCAGCAAAGTCTTGAACAAGGAGTGCTAGCTTGATATCAGGGTTGAGCCCTTCACGGAACTTCTCCTGTCTGCGGGCATCAGTAGCAATATCCTCCTCAGCATAGTGAGATAAATCAAGGAACTCCCACTGGTAAACCTCGACAGTCTTGCTGCCCTGGGTAAGGTTGCGGAACTCACGCTTCTTCCGGTCCATGACTCCTTGAGGAATGTAGCGGGCACGGAAGGCGGCTTGGAACTCCACCCAAGTGATGATAGTTCCAACAGCTAGGGTACGCCTGTGACTGTCCCACCATTGAGCAACGGGGCCCTTCAGGAAGTAGGATGCAAACGTGACATAGTTGTCAGGGGCAACATTGGCCGACTCCATCTCATAAGTGATGTCACAAAGCCAGTCATCAGCATCAAGCGGCTGAATGGAGTTGCGGAACACAGCAGGGTTGAGGCGAACAAAGTCTTGCAAGGTTATTGGAAGTGGCTGCTGATTCATGTTCGGACGTGGAAACTGGTCCATTATCCCTTGCATGAATTGACGATTCATTTCAAATTGTTGCATCATTGCAGCCATATAGTCGGGCGGTGGTGGATTGTTTGCACCACGACCACGACCTGCGGGTCTAACCATCCTGCTAAAAATTTAACAGGGGTAGTTTAGCAGCAAATATTGCAGGTGCATGGAATCGTTCATGAAGTAACACGCACAACAAAGGAAGTGCAATAGATACAACACAATAGTCAAACATGACATACAGATCCATACATAGAGTTGGTTACAAACCAGCGGTACAAGTTTGGAAAGGAAAGCTAGACACACTAGGCGGCACGCAGGCACGCGGTGGAGGGATACAACAACGGGACATAGCGATACCTACATCAACATCGAAAAGAACCACTGGAGCCAGGCAGCTGCAAGTGACGATGCAGGGTGCCCTCGACACGAGGATCCTGCGCTCCGTGAACACTCTGGTGCAGAACCTGGTCCCGAACTGGAAGAAGAGGACCACGTGGAGGAGTAAAACCTCCAACGGCAAGCCACTCAAGACCTGGTGGCATCTCCGCCCTGCGCGGGTAAAGGATATACTGGGGATGTATCCCTGCACTGACTGCTGGCAGCAACTGTGTCAGAGCGTCGTAAAGACGAGCACGAGTGGCGTACAACTCGACAGCAAGAGCTCGGGAAGTGCGATCCAGAGCCTCGGTATAATGTACCAAAACCTGCGGGTCATAACGACGTCGCACGTAAGGGGTATAGACAGCAGGGTAGTATCCATTCTCATCCCCAGCAGGGGCATACGGGATATATCTGAAAGCATTAAGCCCCTATCTTCCTATGTGTTTGACTGAAACAGTTTGTTCTAAAAATATGCTTTGAGTGTCAGCAATCATGGAAGACTAAATGATAGTTGAGTATGTGGAATTTGCTAAATCAAAGCTCTTACATAGACCCTTCCTGAAAATAAGATGAATTGCAATTGTTTGATGACTGAAAACATAGTTTGTTAGTTTTCAAGAAAGTTTATGGTCTATACTTTAACATGTGAATAGCTTGCTACTTGATCATGAGAAGTTTTATGAGATGAGCTACTGTTTATGATATATAATGATGCTAGAAAAAAGTGAATGGAATTATCATTGATCAAACTTATGCACTATGCTAGAATTCACACTTCATAAATTATTTCTTTTATCATTTACCTACTCGAGGACGAGCAGGAATTAAGCTTGGGGATGCTGATACGTCTCCAACGTATCTATAATTTATGAAGTATTCATGCCATGTTTATTATAGTTTTGTATGATTTTGGTGTACTTTTATACGGCTTTTATATGATTTTTATGGACTAACATATTGACCTAGTGCCCAGCGCCAGTTGCTGTTTTCTGCTTGTTTTTCATTTTCCAGAAAATCCATATCAAATGAAGTCCAAATGCAGCGAAACTTTTTGACGATTTTTTCTGGAAGGAAACAGACCCAGGAAGCTTCGAGGGAGCAGCAGAAGAGCCACAGGGGCCCCACAAGCCACCTGGGCGCACCACCCCCCCCAGGCGCGCCCTGGTGCCTCGTGGGCCCCCTGTGGCACCTCTTTGCGTGATTCCAACACTGAAAAATCCTATATATTCAGAAACCCCCGAAAGTTTACCTAGATGAGTTTTTACGCCGCCGCAAGCCTCTGTACCTCCACGATCTCATCTACAGCCCTTTTCCGGCACTCTGCCAGAGGGGGAAATCATCACCGGAGGCCATCTTCATCATCCCGGCGGTCTCCATGACGAGAAGGGAGTAGTTCACCCTCGGGGCTGAGGGTATGTACTAGTAGCTATGTGTTTGATCTCTCTCTCTCTCTCTCTCGTGTTCTTGATTTGGCATGATCTTGATGTACCGCGAGCTTTGTTAATATAGTTGGATCATATGGTGTTTCTCCCTCTCTATCTTGTTGTGATGAATTGAGTTTTTACCTTTGAGGTTTCACTATTATCGGATTGAATACTTTTATGGATTTGAGAACACTTGATGTATGTCTTGCATATGAATACCCGTGATGACAATGGGGTATTATATTGATTCACTTGATGTATGTTTGGCACTCAACTCGCGGATTCCCGAGGGGACATTGGGGTAATCTATGCATAGGGGTTGATGCACGTTTTCATCCTACTTTCTCCGGTAGAAATCTTGGGGCACTCTTTGAAGTTCTTTGTGTGGATTGAATATTATGATTATGAAGTTGTTTGATGCATATCGTATAATCAACTCACGGATACTTGTGGTGACATTGGAGTATCTAGGTGACATTAGAGTTGGTTGATGTGTATCATATGGAGTTATTTTAGTACGAACTCTAGGGCTATTTGTGACACTTATAGGAATAGCTCAATAGATTGATCGGAAAGGATAACTTTGAGGTGGTTTCGTACCCTACAACAATTTCTATCTTATGTTCTCTGCTAATAGGAACTTTGGAGTGATTCTTTATCGCACGTTGAGGGCTTGTTATATGATCCAATTATGTTAGCACTGTTGAGAGATTGCACTAGTGAAAGTATGAACCCTAGGCCTCATTTTCAAGCATTGCAATACCGTTTATGCTCACTTTTACTACTTGCTACCTTGCTGTTTTTATATTTTCAGATTACAAAAACCTATATCCACTATCCATACTACACTTGTATCACCATCTCTTCGCCGAACTAGTGCACCTATACAATTTACCATTGTATTGGGTGTGTTGGGGACACAAGAGATTTCTTGTATTTGATTGCAGGGTTGTTTCAAAGAGACCATCTTTATCCTACACCTCCCACGGATTGATAAACCTTAGGTCATCCACTTGAGGGAAAATTGCTACTGTCCTACAAAACTCTGCGCTTGGAGGCCCAACACGAGTCTACAAGAATAAAGTTGCATAGTAGACATCAAGTACTCATCCAAAGTACCCGCAAGACTTACATCAGATCTAAGCTAATTATGCATCGGTATCAAAGGAAAGGGGCTGTATCTGTGGACTAGATTGCAGAAATGCCAGAATAGAGGGGAAAAGCCTAGCCTATCGAAGACTAGCATCTTCAGCGTCTTGCAGCACTAGAAGAGTGTAGATTAGTAACATAACAGATAGTAATAATTAATTAGTAGCAATGCCCAGAGATCCTTCCTCGACTCCCTGTGAGAAAGCAATCCCGGAGCTAACATATTATTTAAGTTCCATAAGTATCCAATTCTAGTTGTAGAAGATCGGGATACTTTCCGAGCGTCCTGTTACCGTGGACACGGCTATTCGAATAGATATACTTCCCTGCAGGGGTGCACCAACTTACCCAACACGCTCGATTAACCCTGGTCGGACACACTTAATCGGGTCATGCCCGGCCTCGGCTGATCGACACGACGTAGCCCTACCTAGGCTCAACAGAGAGGCCAGCACGCCAGTCTACATCCTAAGCGCTCAGGGGTCTTGGGCCCATCGCCCTTTGCACTCCTGCGCGTTGCGTGGGCGGCTGGGACCAGATCTAGCCCCTATATACACACGCAGGCTTTCGCGGTCCACCCGGGCGCGCGCCGCTCAGTTGCTGACGTCTGAAGAACTTCGGTTGAAACATACGACACCGAGTGCCCATACTATTCCCGCATGGTGGTTAGTGCGAAAAGGCCAGAGGCCTACTCAGATCACATATCCTAACCCATTAGTGTGTTGGGAGCTCGCGGTGACAATCAGTGATCCACGATCTGTGGTCCCGTCGCCCCATCTCGCGGACTTACGGCAAGGGCCAGGAATGCCCAGCTGTGCCGCGTAATTATCTCGCGGGTACCCTCACGGTCAACCCGACTTCCCAAGAGACTATCGGGAACTCAGGTCCACCTCTACCAGGGTGGTACCACCTGTCCCTTCAGTCCCGCAGTAACAATACATGGGGAGGGTAACAGTTAAAGGTAACCGTGTGTTCGTAACATAAAGAGGGTAATCCGACGAATCACCCTCGATGGATTCCCACTCAATGCAACCGTCAAGGTGAACCCGGAGGAATCACCCTCGATGGAGTCACACTTGAGGGGTTGCACGACAGAGGCATCATCGGAGGTGGTGAAAGAGGAATCACCCTCGGTAACCCACAACCGACTAGCTATACTACAGAGGCAACATCAGGAGTGAGGTAAGAGGTATCACCCTCGGCACTCGATGGTATCTCTGTAGAGTCGTACAACTAAAGGGGTGTGCGGTGATGTGTTGGTCTCAGCCCATCAATCACGTTGATCGAAACATCCGGAACAAAGCATGGCAACACGGACAAGGGTGCGGGGCCACTGATGGATCACTAACCAACCTATACTAAGCATTTAGGATAGCAGGTAAGGTATCAACAGCAGTTACAAAAACAGGCTATGCATCAGAATAGGAGTTATCAGACAATAGTAGCAAATTCTAATGCAAGCATGGGAGGGATAGAATGGGCGATATAGGAATGATCAAGGGGGTTTTGCTTGCCTGGAAGCTCTGCTGAGAAGGGCTGGTCGTCAGAGGTGTAGTCGTACTCTGGAGCAGCGTCGGTCTCGGGGTCTACCGTATAGAAGAGGGAGAAGAAACAATAAATACAAAGCAAACAAAAGCAACACAGATGCATGGCACGGCAAAAAGCTGTGCTGGGTGCGACCTAATGCAACACTACACGTTACAGGCGGAGCGGGAAAATATCTAGGAATATTTTCCCGGCTTTAGGTGATTATCGGACAGACGATCCGGAGGGGAAGGTTCCATGTTTGCATGGTTGTGGGCATGTGACAGGTATGTGGATGGCATATTTGGATTCGTCTCGTTTTTTTGATCAACTTTCATGTAGAAAACTTTTTCATCCGAGCTACGGATTAATTTCTATGAATTTTCGAAGTTTTAGCAATTTTCTGGAATTCCTGGAATTAATTTTTAATTAAAAAATAACTTTATTGCGTCAGCAGTGCGTCAAGGTGATGTCAGCAGTCAACCCAGCCGGTCCAGGTCAAACCTGGCCGCTGGGACCCACATGTCATACACAGAGGGCTAAACAGGGTTAATAATTAACTAAAAGAGGTTAATTAGCAGGTGGGCCCCATCTGTCAGTGACTAATTAGATTAACAGATTAGTTTAATTTATAAAAACGGTTAATTTGAGAGTGGGGCCCGCCAGTCAGTGACTGGGGTTGCCCAGTCAGCACGGTTGACTGGTCAACCCAGTCAACTGGGCCCCTGGGACCCACTGGTCAGTGACCCAGGGAGGCCCATGTGGGAAGCCAGGCGACCTCATTTCACGGCGGAGGGACGCGGGCGACCTCATTTCGCGGCGGAGGGACGCGGGCGGCCATCGGGTTTGCCTATAGGGCACCGTTTTGCGCGCGCGGGGGCGCGTTCGATCGAGCGGACGACGCCGCGTCGATCTGTGGCGGAGGCGTCGGTTGGGGTGGTCGGGTTTGACGGCGGTGAGCTCGTGGGCGGGTGCCGGAGTTCGGGTGCGGTGGATTCCGGCGAAGCAGGACACGACAAGCGGCATGGCTAGGTGCGTTGGGTTCCTGGGGAGCTCAGGAACTCGACTGTGAGCTCAGACGCGAGCTTGGGCTGCGGTGGCCACGACGGCGAGCTCAACCGCGGCGACGTGAGCACAGTGAGCTATGGCATGGGAACGGCGGTGAGAGCAGAGGGGAAAGGAGGCGGAGCTCACCGTGGAGCACAAGGAGGCTCGTCGGGGGCTTAGTAGCGCAGCACGGTGCCGGAATCGCCGGAGTCGTCGCGGTGGCCGAAGGAGGAAGACGATGTCGTGGGGCTCGATGCAGGGGCTCCCAGCTCCAACGGGTGGCCCCAGGCAATGGAGTGGTCGACGGCGGAGCGAACGGACACGGCTGCGCGGCGTGGGGACGACTGTGGCCGCGGGATCGACGGCGACGGCGACGGATGCGCTCGGGCGAGGAAGAGAGAGAGCGAGCGAGCGAGGGAGAGAGGGGGGAGGAGTGGATGAGGACGACGAGGAGGCCGAGGGGCTCCCTCTTATCCACTTGGCGGCGCTGTAGCATCGCCGTGTCGGCCGGTCGCCGGAGCGCGCGCGCGCACCCACGGGCGCGGCGACACGCGGGGAAAGAGAGGCGGGAGGAGGAAGGAGAGAGAGAGTGGGCTGGGCCGGTGCCACTGTGCACTTAGGCCCAGTTGTTTTAGGCATTTTCCCTTTTTCCTTTCTGTTTTCTTTTTACAGAATTGTTTTGCAATATTTTGAGCTGCCAATTCACTTTTGTAAAATGTGTGACTAGGGCTCAAAAATACATTGCAATATTTTGCACTGCCACAAAAAGTTTGGGAGGCTTTTGAATCCATTTGAATTTTTCATAAATGAAATAGCATTTAAATATGCTGACAAGGCACCGATTTAATTGCTATAATCCATTTTAGCAAATGAATGATGTTGTTTTACTTAACAAATAATTGTTATGGAATATTTGCTAAATGATGAACTATTTTGCAGCAAATTTTGTGTAACTTCAAATTTCACTTATAATTTGAATTGAATTCAGAGGTGGAATTTGAAATGAGATATGAATCGGAGATGATTAAGCTTTGCAAAACAAAGTGACTTGGCTTAATCATGAGGGATTACTGTAGGGCATTACCCAGGGGTGTTACAATTCTCCTCCTCTAAAAGAAATTCTCGTCCCGAGAATTCAGGAGGTAGAAGGAAGTAGATCGGGGTATTCTTGGAAGTTCTTCTTGAAGTACCACTTAGAAGTCGCGAACGACTAGAACGTTTTAACTCGTCATATTTAATGCCAAGCATGTATGCAAAAGCTTATGACATGAATGAATACGATGCTCCTGAATCAAATAGAACAGAAGCGGGTACTGGATTAACAAGAAGAGTACCCTTCACAGTAGATGGCTGACCTTGAGCATCATTCAGATCAACATGGTAAGCTTGACCACGACCATAAGAAGGTCTGGCATTGTTGTTGCGGGGCTGGTTGTTACCACGGCCATTACCACGGCCAGCAGAGGGAAGTGCAAGCTGATTCTGATTCTGAGGGCATTCTCTAGCATGGTGACCTGGACGGCCACACTTGAAGCAGAGCCCATCATTGGGACGGGGAGCAGGAGCTCGAAGGAGTGGAGCCTGAGGTCTTGGCTGCCCTGGCGGTGGAGGAGGTGCAGCTGGATGGTACATGCTGTGAGGAATCCAGATACGGCGCTTCTGCGACGACGAGCCCGAAGATGAGCCCGCATCATGGGTGCACTTGAGAGCGTCTGATACGTCCATTTTGCATCATGTTTTGCTACTGTTATTTATAGTGTTTTTAATCAATATAACACTTTGTGGAGCAATTCTAATGCCTTTTCTCTCTTAATATGCAAGATTTACACAAGGAGGGAGATTGCCGGTAGCTGGAATTCTGGACCTGAAAAAGCTATGTCAGAGATACCTATTCTGCACATCTCCAAATGAGCTGAAATTTCACGGAGATTTATTTTGGAATAAATAAAATATACTGGAGCCAAGAAGTACCAGAGGGGGCCACCCAGGTGCCCACGAGGCACCAGGGCGCGCCACCCCCCCCCCCCTAGGAGCGCCCTAGTGGCTCGTGGGGCCCCTGGCCAGCCTCTGGCCCCCATTTTTTGGTATATAAGTCCATTTTCCCTAGAAAAAAATATAGGGAAGACTTTTGGGACGGTGCACCACCATCTCGAGGCGGAACTTGGGCAGGAGCACTTTTGCTCTCCGGCGGAGCGATTCTGTCGGGGATACTTCCCTCCAGGAGGGGGAAATCGGAGCCATCGACATCACCAACGATCCTCTCATCGTGGGAGGACCAATCTTCATCAACATCTTCACCAGCACCATCTCATCTCAAACCCTAGTTCATCTCTTGTATTCAATCTTTGTCTCAAAACCTCAGATTGGTATCTGTGGGTTGCTAGTAGTGTTGATTACATCTTGTAGTTGATGCTAGTTGGTTTATTTGGTGGAAGATTATATGTTCAGATCTATTATGCTATTTAATACCCCTCTTATCTTGGACATGAAGATGATTTGTGAGTAGTTACTTTTGTTCTTGAGGACATGGGAGAAGTCTTGTCATAAGTAATCATGTGAATTTGGTATTCGTTCGATATTTTGATGATATGTATGTTGTTGATTCTCTTAGTGGTGTCATGTGAACGTCGACTACATGACACTTCACCATCATTGGGCCTAAGGGAATGCATTGTGGAGTAGTAATTAGATGATGGGTTGCTAGAGTGACAGAAGCTTAAACCCTAGTTTATGCGCTATTCCGTAAGGGGATGATTTGGATCGATATGTTTAATGCTATGGTTAGAGTTATCTTAATTCTTCTTTCGTAGTTGTGGATGCTTGCGAAGGGGGGTAATCATAAGTGGGAGGTTTGTTCAAGTAAGAACAGCACCCAAGCACCGGTCCACCCACATATGAAATTATCAAAGTAGCGAACGCGAATCAAACCAACATGATGAAAGTGACTAGATGAAATTCCCATGTGTCCTCGAGAACGCTTGCTTATTATAAGAGATCGTTCCGGCCTGTCCTTTGCCATAAGAAGGATTGGGCTATCTTTCTGCACTTATTGTTACTATTGTTACTTGTTACTTGCTACAAATTATCTTGCTATCAAACTACTCGTTACCGATAATTTCAGTGCTTGCAGAAAATACTTTGCTGAAAACCGCTTGTCATTTCCTTCTGCTTCTCGTTGGGTTCGACACTCTTACTTATCGAAAGGACTACGATTGATCCCCTATGCTTGTGGGTCATCAAGACTCTTTTCTGGCGCCGTTGCCGGGGAGTTAAGCGCCTTTGGTGAGTGGAATTTGGTAAGGAAACATTTATATTACGTGCTGAAATTTACTGTCACTTGTCACTATGGAAAGTAATCCATTGAGGGGTTTGTTCAGGGTATCTTCACCTCGACCGGAAGCACCAAGTGTTGCTCCTCAACCTACTGCACCTACTGAAAATATTTTTTATGAGATTCCTCCGGGTATGATAGAGAAACTGCTAGCTAATCCCTATGCAGGAGATGGAACGGTACATCCTGATATGCACTTGATCTATGTGGATGAAATTTGTGGATTGTTTAAGCTTGCAGGTTTATCCGGAGATGGAGTTAAGAAGAAAGTATTCCCTTTATCTTTGTAGGGAAAGGCATTGACATGGTATAGGCTATGTGATGATACTGATACATGGGACTGGAACCGATTGAAATTGGAATTCCACTAGAAATTTTATCCTATGCATTTGGTTCATCGTGATCGGAATTATATATATGATTTTTGGCCTCGTGAAGGAGAAAGCATCGCTCAAGCTTGGGGGAGGCTTAAGTACATGATGTACACATGCCCCAACCATGAGCTCTCAAGAGAAATTATCTTACATAATTTTTATGCTCGGCTTTCTCATGATAATCAAACCATGCTCGATTCTTCTTCGGCTGGCTCCTTTATGAAGAAAACTGTTGAATTCAGATGGAATCTTCTGGAAAGAATTAAACGCAACTCTGAAGATTGGGAACTCGACAAAGGTAACGAGTCAGGTATAATACTTGAGTTTGATTGTGTTAAATCTTTTATGGCTACCGATGCTTTTCACAAGTTTAGCACTAAATATGGACTTGACTCCGAGATAGTAGCTTCCTTTTGTGAATCATTTGCTACTCATGTTGATCTCCCTAAGGAGAAGTGGTTTAAATATCACCCATCTATTGAATTAAAAGAAGAACCCGTTAGTGTTAAAGAAGAAACAATTGTTTACCATGCTGATCCAGTTGTGCTTACTGCTTATATTGAGAAACCACCTTTTCCTGTTAGGATTAAGGAACATGCTAAGGTTTCAACTGTGGTTAACAAAAGTAATATTAGAGCACCTAAACCCTCTGAACAAATTAAAGTTGAACCTAATATTGCTATGGTTAAGGATCTCTTGGTCGATAATATAGATGGGCATGTTATTTACTTCTGTGATGAAGCAACTAGAATTGCTAAACCAGATCCTAAAGATAAAAAACAGACCTGTAGTAGGCATGCCTGTTGTCTCTGTTAAAATAGGAGATCATTGTTATCATGGCTTATGTGATTTGGGTGCTAGTGTGAGTGCTATTCCGTTTACCTTATACCAAGAAATTATGAATGATATTGCACCTGTTGAAATAGAGGACATTGATGTAACTATTAAGCTTGCAAATAGAGATACCATTACACCACTTGGGATTGTTAGAGATGTTGAAGTCTTGTGTGGAAAAATAAAATACCCTACTGATCTTCTAGTCCTTGGTTCTCCAGAAGACGATTTTTATCCCAGTATATTTGGTAGACCTTTCTTGAACACTGTTAATGCCAAGATTGATTGCGCTAAAGAAATTGTTAGTGTAGATTTTGGTGGTATGTCTCATGAGTTTAATTTCTCCAAGTTTCGTAGACAACCTCATGATAAAGAATTGCCTAGTAAAGATGAAATTACTGGTCTTGCTTCTATTGCCGTACCTCCTACTGATCCGTTAGAACAATATTTGCTAGACCATGAAAACGATATGCATATGAATGAAAGAAATGAAATAGATAAGATGTTCTTTGATCAACCACCTATCCTTAAACACAATTTTCCTGTTGAAACTCTTGGAGGCCCTCCTCCACCTAAGGGTGATCCTGTATTTGAATTGAAGCAATTGCCTGATACATTGAAATATGTTATCTTGATGAAAAGAAGATATATCATGTTATTATTAGTGCTAACCTTTCAGAGCATGAAGAAAAGAGATTACTTAAAACTCTGAGGAAGCACCGAGATGCTATTGGATATACTCTTGATGATCTTAAGGGCATTAGTGCCACTCTATGTCAGCACAAAATTAATATGGAGCCTGATGCTAAACCAGTTGTCGACCACCAACGACGATTAAATCCTAAGATGAAAGAGGTGGTAAGAACTGAAATATTAAAACTTCTGGAGGCAGGTATAATCTATCCCATAGCTGATAGTAGATGGGTAAGTCCCGTTCATTGTGTCCCTAAGAAAGGAGGTATCACCATTGTTCCTAATGATAAAAATGAACTCATTCCACAAAGAATTGTAACTGGTTATAGGATGGTAATTGATTTTAGAAAATTAAACAAAGCTACTAGAAAAGATCATTACCCCTTACCTTTTATTGATCAAATGTTTGAAAGATTATCTAAGCATACACACTTTTGTTTCCTAGATGGTTATTCTGGTTTTTCTCAAATACCTGTATCACAACCCGATCAAGAGAAAACCACCTTTACTTGTCCTTTTGGAACTTATGCTTATAGACGTATGCCTTTTGGTTTATGCAATGCACCTGCTACCTTTCAAAGATGTATGACTGCTATATTCTCTGACTTTTGTGAAAAGATTGTTGAGGTTTTCATGGATGATTTTTCCGTTTACGGAACTTCTTTTGATGATTGCTTAAGCAACCTTGATCGAGTTTTGCAGAGATGTGAAGAAACTAATCTTGTCTTGAATTGGGAGAAGTGCCACTTTATGGTGAATGAAGGTATTGTCTTAGGGCATAAAATTTCTGAAAGAGGTATTGAAGTTGATAAAGCTAAGGTTGATGCTATTGAGAAAATGCCATGTCCTAAAGATATTAAAGGTATAAGAAGTTTCCTAGGTCATGCTAGTTTCTATAGAAGGTTTATTAAAGACTTCTCTAAAATTTCTAGGCCTCTTACCAATCTTTTGCAAAAAGATGTTCCATTTGTTTTTGATGATGATTGTCTAGAAGCCTTTGAAACACTTAAGAAAGCCGTAACCACTGCACCTATTGTTCAACCACCTGATTGGAACTTGCCTTTTAAAATTATGTGTGATGCTAGTGATTATGCTGTTGGTGCTGTTCTAGGACAGAGAGTTGATAAGAAATTAAATGTTATCCATTATGCTAGTAAAACCCTAGACAGTGCCCAAAGAAATTATGCTACTACTGAAAAAGAATTTCTAGCAGTTGTGTTTGCATGTGATAAATTCAAATCTTATATAGTTGATTCTAAAGTAACTGTTCACACCGATCATGCTGCCATTAAATATCTTATGGAAAAGAAAGATGCTAAACCTAGACTCATTAGGTGGGTTTTATTGCTACAAGAATTTGATTTGCATATTACTGATAGAAAGGGAGCTGAGAATCCCGTAGCAGATAATTTGTCTAGAATGGAAAATGTTCTTGATGACCCACTACCTATTAATGATGATTTCCCTGATGAACAATTAGCTGTCATAAATGATTCTCATAATACTCCTTGGTATGCGGACTATGCTAATTATATTGTTGCTAAATTTATAACACCTAGTTTCACATACCAACAAAAGAAAAAGTTCTTCTATGATTTAAGACATTACTTTTGGGATGACCCACGTCTTTATAAAGAAAGAGTAGATGGTATTATTAGACGTTATATACCTGAGCATGAACAGGAACAAATCCTACGGAAGTGTCATTCCGAGGCTTACGGAGGACACCATGCGGGAGACAGAACTGCACATAAGGTATTGCAATCTGGTTTTTATTGGCCTACTCTTTTCAAGGATGCTCGTAAGTTTGTCTTATCTTGTGATGAATGTCAAAGAATTGGTAATGTTGGTAGACGGCAGGAAATGCCTATGAATTATTCACTTGCTATTGAACCATTTGATGTTTGGGGACTTGATTATATGGGACCTTTTCCTAAATCCAATGGGTATACTCATATTTTAGTTGCTGTTGATTACATTACTAAGTGGGTAGAAGCTATTTCAACTAGTAGTGCTGATCATAACACTTCTATTAAAATGCTTAAAGAAGTTATTTTCCCAAGATTTGGAGTCCCTAGATATTTAATGACTGATGGTGGTTCGCATTTTATTCATGGTGCATTCCGTAAACTGCTTGCTAAATATGATGTCAACCATAGAATTGCATCTCCCTATCACCCTCAAACTAGTGGTCAAGTAGAATTGAGCAATAGAGAAATAAAATTAATTTTGCAAAAAACCGTCAATAGATCTAGAAGAATTGGTCTAAGAAACTTGACGATGCATTATGGGCTTATAGAACTGCTTATAAAAATCCTATGGGTATGTCTCCTTATAAAATGGTTTATGGAAAAGCATGTCATTTACCTCTTGAGTTAGAACATAAAGCATATTGGGCAATTAAAGAACTCAATTATGATTTTAAACTTTCCGGTGAAAAGAGGTTATTTGATATTAGCTCATTAGATGAATGGAGAACCCAAGCGTATGAAAATGCCAAATTATTTAAAGAAAAAGTTAAAAGATGGCATGATAGAAGAATTCAAAAACGGGAATTCAAAGTGGGTGAGCAAGTTCTATTGTACAATTCTCGTTTGAGATTCTTTGCAGGAAAACTTCTCTCCAAATGGGAAGGACCGTATATCATCGAAGAAGTTTACCGCTCCGGAGCCATCAAAATAAACATCTCCGAAGGCACTAATCCTAGAGTGGTGAATGGGCAAAGAATTAAGCACTATATTTCAGGTACCCCCATTAATGTTGAAACTAATATTATTGAAACAATTACACCGGAAGAATACATAAGAGAGACCTTCCGGAACGCTCCAGAACCCTGAAAAGGAAGAGGTACGTGATACGGTAAGTAAACCGACTCCAAAAATTCCATAAAAATACTTTCTGTCAGTTTTGGAATATTATAAAAAATACAAAAATAAGAAACAGCCGAGGGGGCCCACCTGGTGCCCACGAGGCACCAGGGCGCGCCACCCCCCAGGCGTGCCCTGGTGGCTCGTGGGCCCCTCGTGAGCCTTCTCGACTCTGTTTTTCTTCTGGATTACTTGTTTTGCAAGATAAAAATTCTTTATATATACTCCTGGACGTTTTGACCACCGTATCGCAGAAATATCCTTTGTTCTAGTTTCGTGCTGTTTTCTGTCAGATTTCGAGGCCAGGCATCATGTCTTCCTCTTCCTCCAACAACGTGGGAGACGACACTTGGTTGCTGCAGATGGAGCTTAGGAGGGAGGAAGAAGGAGAGGTCACCATGGAAGAGGATGATGGAGATTCGCTTGAGATTCACCCTCCGGCTTCCGAGAGGGGCACCCTTGTCGGCATCTCCACAATTCCGGACCCTCATCAAGCCGTGAGAAGCACTACAGGCCATGGGAATCCAGAGGTACAAGAAGGGCTTCCCCCTAGAAGGCCCTTACACGGGTTACATCGGAACAATTTTCATAATTTGGTTCACAATTATGGGATTGAAAATACTCCTCATATGCACATACCCTCCAATTGGGACATCTCTCATCCAAGTGAAAGTGATGCAGGAAAGAATGCTTGGGGGCCAGAGAATAAGCATATTATGGCTAAAGTCCAAAAGAATATAGAGATGATACAGTATGTGCTCCGGGAAATCCAGAGCCTAAAGGAGATCCTAATTAATGTCATGAAAGACAAGCCCGCCACTTCATCACCACCACCATCACCGAAGAAGGAAACTTGAGTACATGGGTATGGGCACTCCCCTTGGCTTGTGCCAAGCTTGGGGGAGGTGCCCTGGTATCGTATCACCATCACTTTTGCTATCTTTACCTATTTTTAGTTCGATCCTTAGTTATTTCATGATTTAGTTGAATAAAAGTTTAGTATGATCTATTTTCGAGTGCTAGTTTCGTGATCTATCTATCTATGTAATCGAGTTGAGAGTTATATAATAAAGAGTAGTTTTAGTTTTTGCTTCTTTACTTTCATGTTTCAATCTTAGCAATGAAAATAATGAAAAAGATCATATGCTAATCTTATGGAAAGTAATGACATTACATAAAGAAAAGTATAAGTGGTAAAATTTATTGGAAGTTAACAAACATAGCATTAGTCAATGATGCAATTCATGAAAGAATTAATAAGGGAAGAGAAGATTCACATGCAAATATACTATCTTGGACATCTTTTATGATTGTGAGCCCCCATTAAGTATTTTATGTCAATTTGTTGACGTTGGACAAGGAAGACAACGTAATGAATTATGTTTGCTTATATTCACATAGAAGTTATATTGTTATAGATCCTCCAACATGTTGTGCTTGCCCAATATCTTTGCTAGCCAAGAATCTGCACCAAGTAGAGATACTACTTGTGCATCCAAAACCCTTAAACCCAGTTTCATGTCATGAGAGTCCACTATATCTACCTATGAATTGAATAATATCCTTCAAGTAAGTTGTCATCGGTGCAAAAAGCAATAAAATTGCCTCTAAATATGCCTGAACTTTTATTGTAAGGGAAAATAAGCTTTGTACGAACTTGTGATGGTAAAGAAATAAAAGCGACAGACTGCATAATAAAGGTTGCTATCACAAGGGGCAATATAAAGTGACGTTCCTTTGCATTAAGAGCTTGTGCATCCAACAACAAAAAGCGCATGACAACCTCTGCTTCCCTCTGTGAAGGGCCTATCTTTTACTTTTATGTATTTACTTTTTATGCAAGAGTCAATAGTGTTCTTCTCTACTTCCTTTTTATTTTTCTCTTTTGCAAGCATCATGTGGTGGGGAAAGATCTAGGCATATATATCCAGTTGGATATGAGTGATCATGAGTTATTATTGTTGACATCACCCTTGAGGTGAATAAGTTGGGAGGCGAAATTATAAGCCCCTATCTTTCTATGTGTCTGGCTGAAACTTTTTGCTCCATATATATGTTGTGAGTATTAGCAATCAAGGAAGACTATATGATGGTTGAGTATGTGGACTTGCTAAAAAGCTCCTACATGAGACCCTTCCAGAAAGTATGATGAATTGCAATTGCATTGTTGACTGAGAACATAGTTTGTTAGTTTTCAAGAAAGTTTATACCTTATACTGCATTGTTGTGATGAATTGTTACTTGCTCATGAGAAGTTCTATGTTAATAAATATTGTTGCTATAATAACGATCATGATGCTACTATGTCCGTATTTTGTTTTTATCGACACCTCTCTCTCTAAACATGTGGACATGATTATCGATATCGGCTTTCGCTTGAGGACAAGCGAGGTCTAAGCTTGGGGGAGTTGATACGTCCATTTTGCATCATGTTTTGCTACTATTATTTATAGTGTTTTTAATCAATATAACACTTTGTGGAGCAATTCTAATGCATTTTCTCTCTTAATATGCAAGATTTACACAAGGAGGGAGATTGCCGGCAGCTGGAATTTTGGACCTGAAAAAGCTATGTCAGAGATACCTATTCTGCACATCTCCAAATGAGCTAAAATTTCATGGATATTTATTTTGGAATAAATAAAATATACTGGAGCCAAGAAGTACCAGAGAGTGCCACCCAGGTGCCCACGAGGCACCAGGGCGCGCCACCCCCCCACCAGACGCGCCCTGGTGGCTCGTGGGGCCCCTGGCCAGCCTCTGGCCCCCATTTTCTGGTATATAAGTCCATTTCCCTAGAAAAAATATAGGGAAGACTTTTGGGACGATGCGCCGCCGTCTCGAGGCGGAACTTGGGCAGGAGCACTTTTGCTCTCCGGTGGAGCGATTCTGCCGGGGATACTTCCCTCCGGGAGGGGGAAATCGGAGCCATCGACATCACCAACGATCCTCTCATCGTGGGAGGACCAATCTTCATCAACATCTTCACCAGCACCATCTCATCTCAAACCCTAGTTCATCTCTTGTATTCAATCTTTGTCTCAAAACCTCAGATTGGTACCTGTGGGTTGCTAATAGTGTTGATTACATCTTGTAGTTGATGCTAGTTGGTTTATTTGGTGGAAGATTATATGTTCAGATCGATTATTCTATTTAATACCCCTCTGATCTTGGACATGAAGATGATTTGTGAGTAGTTACTTTTGTTCTTGAGGACATGGGAGAAGTCTTGTCATAAGTAATCATGTGAATTTGGTATTCGTTCGATATTTTGATGATATGTATGTTGTTGATTCTCTTAGTGGTGTCATGTGAATGTCGACTACATGACACTTCACTATCATTGGGCCTAAGGGAATGCATTGTGGAGTAGTAATTAGATGATGGGTTGCTAGAGTGACAGAAGCTTAAACCCTAGTTTATGCGCTATTCCGTAAGGGGCTGATTTGGATCCATATGTTTAATGCTATGGTTAGAGTTATCTTAATTCTTCTTTCATAGTTGCAGATGCTTGCGAAGGGGGGTAATCATAAGTGGGAGGTTTGTTCAAGTAAGAACAACACCCAAGCATCGGTCCACCCACATATCAAATTATCAAAGTAGCGAACGCGAATCAAACCAACATGATGAAAGTGACTAGATGAAATTCCCATGTGTCCTCGAGAATGCTTGCTTATTATAAGAGATCGTTCCGGCCTGTCCTTTGCCATAAGAAGGATTGGGCTATCTTGCTGCACTTATTGTTACTATTGTTACTTGTTACTTGCTACAAATTATCTTGCTATCAAACTACTCGTTACCGATAATTTCAGTGCTTGCAGAAAATACCTTGCTGAAAACCGCTTGTCATTTCCTTCTGCTCCTCGTTAGGTTCGACACTCTTACTTATCGAAAGGACTACGATTGATCCCCTATACTTGTGGGTCATCAGCGTCCTTGTGTTCCTTCAGTCCAGTCTCAACTTGAATGGCCTTGTTCACCAGGGTGGCAAAGTCAGCAAAGTCTTGGACAAGGAGTGCTAGCTTGATATCAGGGTTGAGCCCTTCACGGAACTTCTCCTGTCTGCGGGCATCAGTAGCAATATCCTCCTCAGCATAGCGAGATAAATCAAGGAACTCCCGCTGGTAAACCTCGACAGTCTTGCTGCCCTGGGTAAGGTTGCGGAACTCACGCTTCTTCCGGTCCATGACTCCTTGAGGAATGTAGCGGGCACGGAAGGCAGCTTGGAACTCCACCCAAGTGATGATAGTTCCAACAGCTAGGGTACGCTTGTGACTGTCCCACCATTGAGCAGCGGGACCCTTTAGGAAGTAGGATGCAAACGTGACATAGTTGTCAGGGGCAACATTGGCCGACTCCATCTCATAAGTGATGTCACGAAGCCAGTCGTCAGCATCAAGCGGCTGAACGGAGTTGCGGAACATAGCAGGGTTGAGGCAAACAAAGTCTTGCAAGGTTATTGGAAGTGGCTGCTGATTCATGTTCGGATGTGGAAACTGGTCCATTATCCCTTGCATGAATTGACGATTCATTTCAAATTGTTGCATCATCGTAGCCATATAGTCAGGCGGTGGTGGATTGTTGGCACCACGACCACGACCTGCGGGTCTAACCATCCTGCTAAAAATTTAACAGGGGTAGTTTAGCAGCAAATATTGCAGGTGCATGGAATCGTTCATGAAGTAACACGCACAACAAAGGTAGTGCAATAGATACAACACAATAGTCAAACATGACATACAGATCCATACATAGAGTTGGTTACAAACCAGCGGTACAAGTTTGGAAAGGAAAGCTAGACACACTAGGCAGCACGCAGGCACGCGGTGGAGGGATACAACAACGGGACATAGCGATAGCTACATCAACGTCGGAAAGAACCACTGGAGCCAGGCAGCTGCAAGTGACGACGCAGGGTGCCCTCGACACGAGGATCCTGCGCTCCGTGAACACTTTGGTGCAGAACCTGGTCCCGAACTGGAAGAAGAGGACCACGTGGAGGAGTAAAACCTCCAACAGCAGGCCACTCAAGACCTGGTGGCATCTCCGTCCTGCGCGGGTAAAGGATATACTGGGGATGTATCCCTGCACTGACTGCTGGCAGCAACTGTGTCAGAGCGTCGTAAAGACGAGCACGAGTGGCGTACAACTCGACAGCAAGAGCTCGGGCAGTGCGATCCAGAGCCTCGGTATATTGTACCAAAACCTGCGGGTCATAACGATGTCGCACGTAAGGGGTACAAACAGCAGGGTAGTATCCATTCTCATCCCCAGCAGGGCATACGGGATATATCTGAAAGCAGTCTCCTCCAACTGGGTGTGCTCCCCACGGAGATGGGCAATAGCAGCATAGGCAGCATCATGGACTGCCATATCAACAGTTACTCCAACACCATGAAAGGTGTGCAACTCAGTGGTGGAGTTATTCTGCCGATCAAAGATACGAACCACAGCGTGGTACTGCTCCTGGTTGAACTCACGGTAGTCCTCGTAAACAGAGTACTCGGGGTACCAGCGATATTCCAGCCTGGTCAAGAGGTCGACCAGGATAGCAGGGAACCCAGTCGCATCAACAGCCATAGTATGGCGTACGAGCTGTCTTGCGGGACGCATCTGAAACAAAGGAGTGCAAGATGTCAAATGACAGTGTGAGAAGCATAAGATAACTTTGAAAGGAATGGTTGCAGATAATCCAGCTCTCCGGGTGAATGTGAACACGAGAACCTAATGTTAGAGTTAGCAAAATCTTTAACCAGAATTGAAGAGAGATTAGAGTCCCAGAGTAAGGAAGAGGAATAAAAGATCCTAACCCATCCATTGGCGACGTGGGCCCTTAAGCCACACAACCACGTTAGTAAAATAGTTTTTCAAAGACTAGACTCAACTTCGGCCAAGGAGTTGGAAAGGGGGTTCCTACAGGCAGTCGGCTCTGATACCAACTTGTGATGCCCCCGACTCAATCGCGCACTAATCATACACGCAAATGCGCACGATCAAGCCCAGGGACTCACGGGAAGATATCACAACACAACTCTAGACACAAAATAAAATAATACAAGCTTTATATTACAAGCCAGGGGCCTCGAGGGCTCGAATACATAAGCTCGAGTACAAGCGTTAGCGGAAGCAACAGCGTCTGAGTACAGACATAAAGGTTAAACAAGTCTGCCTTAAGAAGGTTGTGACGCCCCCGACTTAATCGTGCACTAATCATACACGCAAATGCACACGATCAAGCCTAAGGACTCACTTGAAGTTATCACAACACAACTCTAAACACAAATAAAAGTCATACAAGCTTTATATTATAAGCCAGGGACCTCGAGGGCTCGAATACATAAGCCTGAGTCATACAAGCATCAGCGGAAGCATCAGATATCTGAGTACAAACATAAAAGTTAAACAGATAAGCCTTAAGAAGGCGGGGCAAAACAACGACACTGGATCGAAAGGCGCATGCCTCCTGCCTGGGTGCCTCCTATCTACTCCTGGTCGTCGGCGGTCTCCACGTAGTAGTACTCTCCATCGGAGGGGTAGTAGTAGTCGTCGACTGGGGCAGCTGGCTCCGGGGCTCCGTCATCTGATCGCAGCAATCGGGTATGGGGAAAAAGGGGAGCAAAGCAACCGTGAGTACTCATCCAAAGTACTCGCAAGACTTACATCAGATCTATTCTAAGTATGCATTGGTATCAAAGGGGAGGCTGTATCTATGGACTAGGCTGCAGAAATGCCAGAATAGAGAGAAAGGCCTAGCCTATCGAAGACTAGCATCTTCACCGTCTTGCAGCATTAGAAGAGTGCAGATTAGCATAATATAAAGTAGCAAGTAAGTAGTAACAACGCCCAGAGATCCTTCCTCGACTCCCTATGAGAAAGCAATCCCGGAGCTATCATATTATTAAGCATCACAAGTATCCAGTTCAAGTTGTAGTAGATCGGGATACTTTTCGAGCGTCCTGTTACCGTGGACACGGCTATTCGAATAGATATATTTCCCTGCAGGGGTGCACCAACTTACCCAACACGCTCGATTAACTCTGGCCGAACACACTTGCTCGGGTCATGCCCGGCCTCGGCTGATCGACACATCGCAGCCCTACCTAGGCTCAACAGAGGGGCCAGCACGCCGGTCTACCTCCTAAGCGCTCAGGGGTCTTGAGCCCATCGCCCTTTGCACTCCTGCGCGTTGCGTACGCGGCCGGTGAGCAGACCTAGCCCCCTTAATACAAGCGCAGGCTTTCCCAGTCCAACTCGGCACGCGCCGCTCAACTGCTGACATCTGGAGAGATTCGGCTGATACATACGACGCTGAGTGCCCATACTTATTCCCGTGTGGTGGTTAGTGCGATAAGGCCAGAGGCCTACTCAGATCACATATCCTAACCCGTTAGTGCTCTGGGAGCTCGCGGTGACAATCAGCGATCCACAATCTGTGGTCCCGTCGCCCCATCTCGTGGACTTACGGCAAGGGCCAGGAATGCCCGGCCGTGCCACGTAATTATCTCGTGGGTACCCTCACGGTCAACCCGACTCCACATTACTCGCGGGTACCCCTCGGGGCCGACCCTACTTTAACAAGTATCTGTAGTAAAAGTCATGGTAACCGTGTGTTCATCACATCAAGAGGGAATCCGAGGAATCACCCTCGTTGGAATCCTACTTGATGTAATCCATCAAGGAGAACCAGGAGGAATCACCCTCGATGGTCCACACTTGAGGGGCTTGCATGACAGAGTCATCATCGGGAAGGGGAGAGCGAGGAATCACCCTCTGCAATCACCATCGATGTGCTATACTACAGAGATATCATCAGGAGTGTAGTACGAGGTATCACCCTCGGCACTCGATAGTAGCCCTGCAGAGTCGTACAACTAAGGGGGGTGTGCGGTGATGTGGCGGTCTCTGCACATCGATCACAAAGATCGAGGCACTGGTAACAAAGCGGGGCAATAGGGACAAGGATGAGGGGTCACTGATGGATCACTATCCAACCTATTCTAAGCAGTTTAGGATGACAGGTAAAGTAACAATAGCAGGTTACAAAAATAGGCTATGCATCAGAATAGGAGCAATCAATTACAATAGCAAATTCTAATGCAAACACGAGGGAGAAGGAATAGGTGATATAGGAATGGTCAAGGGGGTTTGCTTGCCTGGAAGCTCTGCTGAAAAGGTCTGGTCGTCAGGGGCGTAGTCGTTCAGCAGCAGCGTCGGTCTCGGGGTCTACCGGAGAGAAGAGGGGGAAGAAACAATAAATAAAAGCAAACAAATGCATCACAGATGCATGGCATGGCAATATGCAGTGCTGGTGGTGACCTATCGCAGTGCTACACGTTAGAGACGGAGCGGGAAAATATCTGGGGATATTTTCCGGCTTCGGGCATCTGTCAGACAGATGAACTGGAGGGGAAGGTTCCATGTTTGCATGGTTGTGGGCATGTGACAGGCAAACGGAGGGCATATTCGGGTTTGTCTCGTTTTTCTGATCAACTTTCATGTAGAAAACTTTTTCATCCGAGGTATGGTTTATTTTCTATGATTTTTCAAAGATTTAAACATTTTCTGGAATTATTTTAATTAATTAATTCGTAAAACAGTAAACTGAAAATGCTACGGTTACCCAAAAAGGTACCCTGCGGACCAGCACAGGGGCTGACCAGTGGGCCCTGTTGACTGAGTCAACAGTCCAGTCAGCAGAGGCTGACAGTGGGACCAGAGGGCCCAGTCAGCAGTTGACTAGGTCAGCGCTGACTGGTCAACTGGCGGGTGCGGCCCAGGTGTCAGCAAGTTAGTTAATTAAACCGATTTTTAGCAGAATATTTAACCCGCGTGGGGCCCGCGTGTCGGTGGTGGTTAGCAGCTAATTAGTCGGGTTAATTAGTGGCTAATTGTGCCATGTCAGCGGCATCACGCCGGCGGCAAGGCCGAACGCCGGCGATGGCCGTCTGGCGGATTCCGGCGACCGTTCGAGGTGGGGTTTGGTCCTACGGAACATGCGCGATGAACCGCACCCGATGGTGGCATGGGCGCGAACTAAAACGGCCAAAAACAATGGCGTCGACGACGTCCGACGGCGGCCGGAGCGGGCTATGAGCTAGGAGAGGCTACGGGCCACGAGGAGGAGTACAGATTAGTACATAGTAAAGTAGTAGCAGCAAACATAACAGTAGCCAAGCCCAGAGATCCTTCCTCGACTCCCTGCGAGAAAGCGATCCCGGAGCTAACATATTTTAAACATCACCAGTATCCAGTTCTAGTTGTAGTAGATCGGGATATTTCCTGAGCGTCCTGTTACCGTGGACACGGCTATTCGAATAGATATACTTCCTTGCAGGGGTGCACCAACTTTACCCAACACGCTCGATAAACTTTGGCCGGACACACTTTTATCGGGTCATGCCCGGCCTCGGCTGATCGACACATCGCATCCCTACCTAGGCTCAACAGAGAGGCCAGCACACCGGTCTACCTCCTAAGCGCTCAGGGGTCTTGAGCCCATCACCCTTTGCACTCCTACGCGTTGCGTACGCGGCCGGTGAGCAGACCTAGCCCCCTTAATACAAGCGCAGGCTTTCACGGTCCAACCCGGCGCACGCCGCTCAACTGCTGACGTCTGAAGAGCTTCGGCTGATGCATACGACGCCGAGTGCCCATACTATTCCCGCGTGGTGGTTAGTGCGATAAGGCCAACGGCCTACTCAGATCACATATCCTAACCCATTAGTGTGTTGGGAGCTCGCGGAAACGAGCAGAGACTCACGATCATGTGACCCCATCGCCCCGTCTCGTGGACTTACGGCAAGGGCTAAGAATGCCCGGCCGTGCCACGTAATTATCTCGCGGGTACCCTCACGATCAACCCGACTCCACATCACTCGTGGGTACCCCTCGGGGCCGACCCGACTTTATCAAGTATTTGTAGTAAAGTCAAAGTGTCCGTGTGTCCATAACATCAAGAAGTAATCCGAGGAATCACCCTCGTTGAATTCCCACTCGACGTATCTGTCAAGGTGAACCCATCACCCTCGATGGATTCACACTTGAGGAGTTGCATGACAGAAGCTTTATCGGAGGTGATGAAAGAGGAATCACCCTCGGTAACCCACAACCGGCTAGCTATACTACAGAGGCAACATCAGGAGTGAGATAAGAGGTATCACCCTCGGCACTCGATGGTAGCTCTGCAGAGTCGAGCAACTTAGGGGGTGTGCGGTGATGTGCTGGTCTCTGCCCATCGATCACCTCGATCGGGGCACTGGTACTAGAGCGGGGCAACTGGGACAAGGATGAGGGCCACTGATGGTTCACTACCAACCTATACTAAGCATTTAGGATATCAGGTAAGGTATCAATAGCAATTTACAAAAACAGGCTATGCATCAGAATAGGTAATTCGGAACAACAACTGTAGCAGTTCTAATGCAAGCATGAGGAAGAAAGAATAGGCGATATAGGCATGTTCAAGGGGGTTTGCTTGCCTAGAAGCTCTGCGGGGAAAGAGGGGTCGTCGACGGTGTAGTCATACTCCGGAGCTGCGTCGGTCTCGGGGTCTATCGGATAAGAAGAGGGGGAAGAAACAATAAATAAAAGCAACAAATGCAACACAATGCATGGCATGACGATATGCAGCGCTGGTGGTGACCTAATGCAATGCTACACGTTGCAGGCGGAGCGGGAAAATATCTGGGAATATTTTCCCGGCCTTAGGCAGTTTTCGGTATACTGAACTGGAGGGGAAGGTTTCATGTTTGCAGTGTTATGGGCATGTGACAGCTACATGGAGGGCATATTCAGATTCGTCTCATTTTTCTGATCAACTTTCATGTTGAAAACTTTTCGATCCGAGCTACGGTTGAATTTCTACGAATTTCCGAAGTTTTAGCAATTTTCTGAAATTCTCTGGACTAATTTTAATTCCGAAAATCAGTTTATTGCGTCAGCATGATGTCAGCGTGATGTCAGCGGTCAACCCAGCCGTTCCAGGTCAAACCTGGCGGCTGGGACCCACCTGTCATACACAGTGGGCTTAACAGAGGCTAATTTAAACCAAACCGGAGTAATTAGGGAATGGCCCCCACATGTCAGTGACTATTTAGCTAATCAAATTAAGTTTTAATTATAAAACGGTTTAATTAGTTTAGTTAACAGAGGGGGGCCACGTGTCAGGGTCAACCGTGCACAGTCAGCACAGTTGACCCCGTCAACTGGTCAACTGGGCCCGCGGGACCCAGCTGCCAGTGACTCGGGGTGGCCCACCGGTCAGGCCACGTCGGCGGCCGGCTGCCGGAGTAACTCCGGCGAGCCGTTTTCGCGGCGGAGGGCACCGGCGAGCTTCGGGTTTTCTCTACGGTGGACCGTTCGACGCGCGCGAGGTGGCGTTCGAAAGCTGGCGGCGTCGCGCGTCCCGTGGTGCTACTGACCGGCCTCGGGGAGGCCCTGGCTGTCGACGGCAACCTCACCAGCGGACGCTGGAACTCGGTGATGATCGGGCTCGAGCAAAACGGAAACGAGGGGAGGCGAGACGAAGTGCATTCGACTCCAGGAAGCGCACTGAGCACGTTGATGTGCTCAGCTGCTCGCGACAGCGACTATGGCGATGGCAGCATCAACTGCGGCGGAGCTCTGTTCGGGCAGCCATGGCGATAGCAGCTAGCGACGGCAAACCGAGCGGGTAGCAGGGGGAAAATGTTGCGCGGCTCACTAGAGGAGCACACAACGGCTTGGCGACAGTTTTGGAGCAGTAGAGGCGGCGTATTCGTCAGAGGAACTCGCCGGAGCCGAGGAGGAAGACGTAGACGTAGCACTCGATACACCGGCCCCCAGCTTGAAAGGATGGCACCAGTCGACGGAGGCGGGCGTGGCGGAGCTCGTGGGCGCGGAGAGACGTCGTGGCGGGCACGGTGGCCACGGGATCGAGGCAGCGCGGTCACTGCAGCGCTCGGGCGCCGTTGAGAGAGGGGAAGAGAGCGATGGAGAGGGGAAGGAGAGTGGCGAGGGTGACCAGGGGGAGCGGCTAGGGGCCGCCCTTATCCCCTCGCCCACCAGCCCCGGCGCCGTGGCGAGCTAGGGACGGTGCCGCGCGCGCCGGGCGCGGGGACGGCGACATGGAGGGAGGGAGCAGGTGGAAGAAGGCCCTATGGGCTGGGCCAGGTACTGTAGCAGCAGGCCGGTAAGTGCACAGGTGAGTTTCTTCTTTTTCTGTTTTCTCTCTTTTTCCATTTAATTAATAAACAGAGAGGGTTAGGGATTTATTTGGGCATCCAAATGGCTTAGGAAAATTATGGGACTTGGCCCATTAAATCCAGTGCATTTTTAGGCACTGCCATAAATATTTGGGATTTATTTGAATCCATTTGGAATTTTCAAGAATGAATTTGCATTTTAAATTGCTGGAATGACACTTTTTTAAAATGCTCTAGCCCATTTTAGGAAAATAGGTAATGTTGTTTTCCTGAACATTAATTTGTTTTGGAATTTTTGCTACAACATGAACTGTTTTCCAGCAATTTTTGAGCAACTTCAATTTTCACTTGCATTTGAATTTGAATTCAGTGGAGGAATTTGAAATGAGATATGATTTCACTGTGATCATTCTTTGCAAAACAAATTAGCTTAGCACTAATTTGAAGATCACTGTGGCTCATTACTCAGGGGTGTTACAAAGGCTGAGCAAAACAACGACATCTAGATCGAAAAGGCGTAGGCCTCTTGCCTGGGAGCCTCTGAAACTACTCCTGGTCGTCGGTCTCTACGTAGTAGTAGGCGCCGTCAGGGTAGTAGTAGTCGTCGACGGGATCAGCTGGCTCCGGGGCTCCGTCATCTGATCGCAGCAATCGGGTATGGAGAAAAAGAGGTAGCAAAGCAACCGTGAGTACTCATCCAAAGTACTCGCAAGACTTACATCAGATCTAAGCTAATTATGCATCGGTATCAAAGAAAAGGGGCTGTATCTGTGGACTAGACTGCAGAAATGCCAGAATGTTTAACAACTCTAGACACATTTTTTTGTTTCTTTTCTTTTTTTCTTCTCCGTTTTTATTTCATTCTTTTTCATTCATTTTGTTTTTTATTTTATTTTCCTTTTGTTCTTTGTTCTTTTTCCTTATCCATTTTTTGTTTTTCCTTTGTTTTTTCTTATGTTTGTTTTTGTTTTCACTCTAGATTTTCGAACATGTCAAAAACATTTTTTGTAACAAGTGATCAACATTTTTTGTATACATGTTTAACCTTGTCCGAACGCTATTTCAACATTTTTCAAAAAGTTGTTCAACATTTTTATAGTTAATAAAAAACATTCAAATACTTGATCAACATTTTTTATACTTGTTAAACATTTTTCATATACTCGTTCAACATTTTTTAATTCCTATTTAACATTTTTCAGATACTTGTTCAACATTTTTCAGATACTTGTTCAACATTTTTAATACTTATTCAACATTTTTCAAATACTTGTTCAACATTTTTCAAATTCTTGTTCAACATTTTTTAAGACATATTCAACATTTTTTCAATTGTGTTTTTGAAGAGTGTTTTTTGTAATATATATATTTAGAATATTTTAAAGTATAAACAAAAGTAAAAAAAATAAAAAACATGAAAAAAACAAAACAGAGAAACATGCTGGTGTTGCCTGCGCGGTGGGCCGGCCCAGACGTTCGCGCGCTTCAGCGAGTCGGACGCCTCGACTCGCTGAACGCGAGGAATAGCGATCCCCATCTCTAGCAGCGCGAGAGCTATTTATCGCCTTAAGCGAGCACGGGGGGGACGTCTCGCTAAAGGGATCTACTACTTGGGCCGGCCCATTCGCGTGGAGTTAATGAACAAAAAAGGAGAAGAGCATCTCTAGCAGCGCGAGAGCTATTTATCGCCTTAAGCGAGCACAGGTGGAACGTCTCGCTGAAGGGATCTACTTCTTGGGCCGGCCCATTCGCGTGGAGTTAATGAACAAAAAAAAGGAGAAGAGAAATGGGGTGCCGATGGGAATCGAACCCTGCTCTCCCTGTTCACAGGGATTGCGGCTAGCCACCTGTGCTAGGCCGGTGTTTGTGATATATAAGTAGGGCGACAGTTGTTAACGCGAAACAAGCCGCGTTATTCATTGTTTATTCTCCGTTTTATTTTCAGTTTTTTTGTTTTTCTCCGTTTTTCTCTGTTTTCATTGGTCTTTTTCTTTTTCTTTCCATCTTTGTTGTCTTTATTTAGTTTTTTTTTTCTTCTCCATTTTTTCTTTGGCCTTCTTTTTTCTTCTCAATTTTTGGTTTTTCTTTTTTTTTTATGTTTGTTTTCGTTTTCACTCTACATTTTCATATATGTCAAAAACATTTTTTTAATAAGTGATCAACATTTTTTGTATACACGTTCAACATAGTCCAAACGCTTATTCAACATTTTTTAAATACTTGCTCAACATTTTAATAATTATTCAACATTTTTCAAATACATGCTCAACATTTTTCTAATACTCGTTCAACATTTTTCAAATAGTTGTTCAACATTTCAAATACTTATTCAACATTTTCAAATACTCGTTGAACATTTTTCAAACACTCGTTCAACAATTTTTAATACTTATTCAACATTATTCAAATACTTGTTCAACATTTTTAATACTTATTCAAAATTTTCAAATACTTGTTCAACATTTTAAAATACTTGTTCAACATTTTTCATATACTCGTTCAACATTTTTTAATACTTATTCAATATTTTTCAAATACTTGTTCAACATTTTTACTACTTTTTCAACATTTTCAAATACTTGTTCAACATTTTTAATACTTTTTCAACATTTTCAAATACTGGTTCAACATTTTTCAAATTCTTGTTCAACATTTTTCAAATGTTTTTATAGAGTGTTTTTTCTAATATATATATATTTAGAATATTTTGAAGTATAAACAAAAGTAAACAAAAAAAAGCAAAGAAGGAAAACATAAAACAGAGAACAGAAAGAAAAAAAGAAAAAAAAGAGGCTGGAACTTCCCGCGCGGCTGGGCCGCGGCCCATGTATAGCTCCGCGACGCGAGAGGCTGCCCTATTCACCCCCCCCCCCCCCCCCCCCTCTAGACGACTTCTCAAGCCTCTTTGATCCTTTAGTTGCTATCAGAGCAACAGATGAAATTCCCCAAGACTATGAGTTGAGGATTTTGGAGTTAGAGGCAAAGCTTGCTGAACTTCCCTCCCGCTTGTGGCGCGAGGAGGAAGACACTAAAACTTCCATCCCGCGCTGGCAGTTGGGTTTGGAGCGAGCGCCAAACGAGGCCTCCATGGCCTCCAAATATGAAGGTTGTGAGGCCACATATGGAGGGAGCTCCAAAAAATATGGACATCGAGGGGTGGATGGTGACTCTGGTAGAGCTGGTTTTTTGCCAACATGCTCCATATGACAGTTATTATGAGTTATGGTAGAGTTGCTCTTAGATTCTTGGCTTAAGCAAGTCCCGCTCTCTCTCATGGGTCGAATGGCACAACAACGACTGCTCCAGGGCGCGTGGCGGCGACGGTTTAAATATGGGTTGTACATAAGTTTAGATTTGATCTAGTACTCTATGTTCAAATGGAACGTTGAACTATGGGAAATAGTTGCAACTTGTCTAAGTAAAGAAGTTCAAGTTTAGCACGTATTATTGAAGTATTGTTGTTCAAATGTTTAAGTACGAATGTAATGCCAAAGTTTAGTTTTATTTTCCAAATCATTATCGTTCATATCGTATTGGATTGCTTAATTTGAAAAAAATCGAAGTTGTGGAAGTAATCTTACCACCTAGACCAAGAAGCTCAGTACAATTCCTATCACCACTTATCTCTAAACTAAAACATAATTGGCTTATTTCAAACCATCTTTTATTCTTCCAACTGAACAAAAACTCAACTCATCCTACCTACCTAACCAAACAGAAAAAGTGACTATTCTTAGCCAGGTGGATAGGGAACCGGTTCCTCTGACTTATGGGAGGGAAGGCAGGGATGCTACAGTTTTTTTCTTGTGTAAAATAGAATAGGCAAGTCAGAGAGGTGCAGCAGGCACCGTAGACAAAAGATTATAGATGATCACTGTAGATACAGTGATGTGCCAATTCATTTTCGGAGGCAAGTCAGGGAAGTGTAGCTCCACCTGACTTTGCTTCGTATGTCAGAGGATCTGGATGCGGTGGATACACGCGCTCTCGACCATCCGAACCTATCTCCCGAACAAAACGCACAAAGAATGTCGACCAATAGGACGAGCCGCTTTCTTAGGATCGAGTTATCCTTTGAACAAAAGGTAAAATTTTAAAAATCTACTTATCCTCCACAAACTATCTCTCATTTATTAAACACCTCCAATGAGAATGAATTCAATGCTTTTGAACAACCATCCCTGTATGATTCCAAAATATAAAGGATGCATGGGTCAATTATTTGAGCAAGAAAAAAAATCAATTATTATTCTCAGGTGCTCATTTTGTGCTTTGATCATGCTAGCCCCGATGATCCAAGAACAAAGCTTAGGAAGCAAAAAACTCCGCTCTCGACTCGATTAACCAAAAGGCCTCCCATCATACGCGAACTCTAGAGCATGGGGCAACGCTAACCATCAGTGACCACACGGCTAACTACTCCCTCTGTAAAGAAATATAAGAGCGTTTAGATCACTAAAGTAGTGATCTAAACGCTCTTATATTTCTTTACAGAGGGAGTACAAAGTAATTGCAAAAACAACAGGTCAAGATTTATTGGCGAAGATCAAACTTGGAGCAAAGACATTACACAACTATGCTCAGACAGTACAAACGCTCGGAGCATAAGATTTTCGACTCCATAACCCACAAGTCACCAAGTTTCAGAACGCAGTAAGCGGAAGGACCCAAGAGATGAAGGTCTCATCTAGAACAAAAGGAGCGAATATTGGATGGGCGAACAGAAACCCACCCCGCAGAGCTCTCGCGGACGTCAAACTCTCAAATTCATCGCTGTGAAAGCCATACCCCCTCAATAGTCATCAGGATCATCATATTCGTCGCTGAACCCATCATCCCTCTGTTCGCTGTCAGGCTCACTCAGTGCATAAGGATCATCATCTATCCATTCTGGATTTTTCTTTGCCATCTTCTCAAAGATGCTCAGCTCCTTCGACCGTTCTTCGTCGGCACGTGTCCTCTCCACCCGGTCCCTCCTTTCAATATCATCATAGAAGGCAATATCTATCTTGTCTAGACTAATCCCATTCACTACCAGAACATTTACCAGCTTATCGATTCTTTCATCACCCTCTGAACATTGTATGACAACACTTTCAAGGAGTGGACACCGGAAGGTCATCCCGTCAATTGGCATGCAATCTATTTCCGCTCCTTCATCAAGCTAGAGACAAACAGAAAGCAAAAGGAAAAGATATATTTTAGCAAACCTTCTCGATATAATAAATGCAATAGATATTACATGCAGCGTACCGGCCTATTCATCAAAGTGAGTTCTTCTAGCCTCGGTGAAAGCTGGAGGAAGCGAAGCACAACGAACAAGTCCTCAGTTAAATACCATTCGCCAATCTCAAGAGTTGTGAGGCTTTCAAACGCTGAACATGTTGGCAGCTCCTTTTCCAACATAACCTTGCATTGAGTGAGCGAGTGAGTTATGACTAGGACAAACCTAAAGCAATTATAATACCGATAACACCGTATCATTAACTTGAACGAAAGAGTGCAAACATCAAATTAGCATTGCAACACAAGACATCATGAAAGTGTAGCAATACAAAACTGTTGCATCATAATTGATAATTGATATTCAGCTATAAGAAGCCAACAGACCAAATCTCCCACTATGAAAATTGTGAATTTTGTTACAGTTGAGAAAACATGCAAGTGGTTAAAGCCTTCCAAATAACTAAGTGTAAGCTCATCAAAAACGAAAACTGCCAATTTTGTTACAGTTGAGAAAATATGTAAGCTTATCAAACACAATGTCTCAAGCTCATTTTTTTTCTCTTCCATCTGCTTACGCACAGCACGTAACTAAGTGATTAAAGCTTGAAAGTATCCATATCAAACAGAATTACATTTCATATCCAGGTTTCACACTCTGAATGCTTCCATCATATCTGATCCACTTTTACTTCTACTGAAAGTGTGCTCGATTTTGGTGGACATAACTAAGGTAAGAAAATCAAATTGTGGAACAGATCAGTACAGAAAAATACTGAACCAACTCCAATAGTTGTTTGTTAGAATTTAGACCAACATAAGAGCATCTCTAGCAGATCCCGTAAAAACGGTCAAACCTTCAGATTTACGGTACAGGTTGAAAAAAACGCACCGAATAGATCCTGTAAAATAGATATCCCGTAATTTTTTTTACAGGTTCCCGTATATTAGAGCAACCATCCGTCATATATGGAGGATTCAAGCCGTTTTTTGAGGATCCCGTAAAACCGGTCAACGCCGGAGCAGGGGGCCTGGCGACGCCGCGCGCAAGCAGCGAGCAGACGGAGGAGCTTGGCAGCGGCCGGCCGGAGTATCGCCGGAGCACGCGGTGGGCCGGAGCGTTGCCGGAAAGTCGCCGGAGCAGGCGGCAGGCCGGAGCGGCGCCGTTCTGGCCGGCCGGAGTTCGAGTTCTTCCATGCATGCGTCCCGGGGAAGAAGAAGAGTGAGGAGAAAAAAAGAAACTTTTATGGTACGGGTTTACGAGATCTGTTCCGCCCGATGTCTCGCGGTACCATGAATTCGATTTAAGGGGACCTGTATACTGTTTTTACAGGTGGTGTTTTTACGGGATCTACTAGAGATGCTCTAAATATTAGTACTAATTCAAAGTTAATGGAGCAATATGATGAACTCATGGATATTAGGTTTTGCATTCAAAATGATCAGATCCACTTTAGCAGCAAGAATATAACAAAATGTACACCCAAATCATTGAGCACCAGCACTTAGATTTTACCTTTTTTGTTGCAGCAGAAGTGTTTCAACTATTAAGTAAAACTACTTTGTTTACTTCCATTTTGTTCTGGAAACATGGTAGTAGTAAATTTTACACTAACGACTACAAACAACAGCAACTGTTGAATAATGTAAGAAGTTTTATAATTCATTTTTCATACAGTTTACCAAGAATAATAAAAGAGAATGTGTGTTCTAGCAAAAATAAAGATAAAAAACAACAGATAGAACCGCAGGCTTGTCTTTTCAAAAGCCATACCTTTATGTCAGGACCAAATAACGCAAGCTTCTTGGCATACGCAAGAACTCCAGTGAACTTTGATTCACAATCAAATGTATACCCACAAGTATCTATGCGTGCGCTCTCTAGAGATGGCTGGTCTCTCCAGGAAATAGCTTCCAGTGAACATCCCGTGCACTCAAAGCTAATGAGATGAGGGGCAGCAATTGTGAATCCATCGCACCCATCTAGGAAGCCATCAAGGGTTAGCCTTTTTAATGCTTTTGAGGCTATGAGATCAAGATGCATCGCAGAGTCTATCAAATTCAAGTCTTCTAGGCCAGGGCTCAGGGCAATGAATCTGTTCAGAGAAAGCTCGTCCACTTCCACGTCGCGCAGAGTAAGTTTCTTGAGAGAAGGAAGATTGATTATGTCAGGCAGTACAAGTCCCGTGTGTTCATAATCTCGGTAGGGAGCATTACCCCACTGCAAATTTAGCTCCTGAAGCGAGCGGCAGGTGAAAATGGCAGGAGGTAAAACAGTCTTATCATACAGACAAAGTTTCACGTCGAGCACTTTAACGTTATGCTTCACCGCATAGCCAATCCACATTCTGACATCATTGCAGTTCAGGGGACCACGAGGATTCCAATGCAGCTGGAATGTGTGCAAGTCTACTTTCCGACGGACAAGCAATAGGTTGTTAACGAAACGAGCAAACTTCTCGACCTTCCAATGTTCGAAATCTCTGTAATCAAGGCGTATGAACTGCAGGCTTTCACACAGTTCCATCCACTTCCTAGACAGCCTGCGCATGCGCACAGCAGTTCTAATCCTCACGCACGACAGGATTTTCTGGAGGATGTCTTCAGGCAGCTCCTTGATTAGATCACTTTCAGTCTCAGTATCACTCTCCATGGCATGCTCGTCACCTGACGACTCCATAGCAACCCTACCTCAGATTTCTTACCTAAAGGCTTCAAAACCTGCCATGTGTGTACATATTCCACGATTAGTACATGAAGTAATGAGGCCTGACCCAGGGCAGATATCAATTGCCGCAAAGAGTGTCCATGTTATCAATGCTGCATCGGTATGAAGGTTTTACTTGTTTAGCTGGGTTGTTCGCACAAAGCAATGCAGGTTTGGTTAGTTCTTATAACGGTTAAGATCTTATCATATCACCAAATTAGGGAAGCAGAGCAATTTCCAGCCTCCCCTGTGTATTGCGTTCCTACCAAAACTTTTCTGCATACCACATAGGGGCAGAGCTACAGGGTGGCCAGAGAGAAAAAGAAAAGCACAATAACACTTGACCCAACAAGCAACAACGCACGCATCCACCCCTTCACGTCTGCACCACATCGAGCCTTCCCGTCCATGATGCTCAGCCGCCTCCGTCCCCGCCCGCCTCGCCACTTCCCCGCGACCCTGTCAGCCTCGCCGCTCGCCCGGACACCCACAAGCCTCTTCTTCTCTCCCGCTTCTCCGTCCATCCACCCGGCCCTCGGAGCCAGCCTCACCCTCCGCGCGTCCGCGCTCCCCCTGCGGGCTGCAGCCTTGCCCCTGGCCGCCCGGCGCTCGGAGCAAGCCGCCGCCCGCCGCCCAGACCACATCTCAGGTCTCCAGCACTCCCGGTGGTTGTCAGATTTGAGGTCGCCCACTGCCAAATCCCCAATTGATTTAGGGTTTGTTCTTTGTTGTGCTATCCACTGTCCAGAACACGAATCGACAAACACATAGTACAAATAATTTTGCACATCATTTGTGTTCAATTATGTCATTATGTTTGATAAAGAAAGTTATTATTGCAAAATTATTGAAGAATGAAGAGGACCACGGACACTGCTTTTGTAGACATGCTATGAAGATATGAGCATACGGGATTTCTATGTGGGATTGATAATTAGTTAGAACATTCACATGTCATAGATGTCAAACTTTTTTAGGATCACCCTTTCTTCAAATCCTAGATCCGCCACTGGTTGTAATACTAGCACCAATAGGGATTATCTAAGAACCTGGAGGGGAAATAATAGGACTATCACTAGAGCTCACCGTAGGACGAGTTTGGCATGCCAGATTTAAGCAGTTTGGCATGCTGTTGCGCATAGATTAGCAGGGGAAACGCAACGTGTTTACAAAGAGGGGGAAATGGGATCTCCGAGCACGAAAAAGATCTGAGATGCTTACGAGAAATATCTGGCAGAGAGATGTTCCGTTCTCACCGGCAAGGGAAGAGGAGAGCTCCCTCGGAGTCACCGACGGCGGCAGCGACCCGAGGCCGAGGGCTTTTCTAGGGTTAGGCGGGTTGGGGGCTTGGGGCTGGCGTGCCACTGCCAGGCTTCAAGAACGGAGTTTATTATCCTTTGGATAAAACACAATATAGAACCTACATCATTTAATTTCCAGCGAGACCTATGCAATTTTTTCCCCTTTTTCTTTTCTTCAATTAATCTGTTTTTTTCGAAAAAACCCCTCAGATCTATTAGCAACACCAGCAGTACAAACAACCCCAACAAAGTAAAAAATTACAATGAGGTCCAAAGGGAGTCAACCGCCTTCATCTTCCAGAACGGGCCGGTGGCGCGCCTCCACCACTGCTCCATTGCCGGAGCCAGCATGTCCTTGTTGATGGCTGGGAAGTCGTCGGTCCCCGATCCTGTTGGATCCACCCCGGAAGAAAGAATCGTCGATGCCGGAAGTGCCACAAATCCAGAAGAGCTCCATCCCTGCCCAAGCGGATCACGTTACCGGCAGAAGCACCCTAACCTCGCCACCCCCATGGAATGGCAAGAATCTGCGCCGAGGATCCGACAATTCCGTCTGAATCGACGAAGTCGTGGTGGATTGGATCCCAGCAATAGAACTCGATGTCGCGTCGCCGCCATCCTCCAAGCGTCGAGGCCACGAGAGACAAATCTCGCCGTCGCGCACGAGCATCAAGAAGACGGAGCAGTGAGATCCTTCGCGCCGCCCGAAGAGATGCCATGGTGGAGGTGGATCCGCTGCAATTTATTCCGACATAGCGCCGTCGCCGCCACCCGAACGGCGACCAGAAACCTAACCCTAACCCTATCTACAAGTTGGAAGCAGAGAACCGGGGTTCCCCCACCCTCATGCCGCCGGAGGCGGATGGAGGGGAGAGGAACCACCGGCCTCGTCAGCACTGGACAGGAGGGACGCAGTAGCGTGCAGTTTCGCCTCGCACGCTCCCTACGAAGGAGGGGATTTTTTTTTTTTTGATTAATCAATGATATAGAAGTTCGATGAGACATACCAAATCCGATAGAAATAACACACCCTCCTCCCACAACCTTCCTCCCACAACCTATGGCTCGTTTATTGAACCCATCGATGAGAATGAACTCAAGTATGGAAAAATAATGGCAGGCGCTCATTTTGTGCTTCCAACTTGCTCGCCCTAGCCTGACTTGATTCTAGGAACAAAGCTTAAGAAGCAAATAATGCCTTGATCCACTCGATTTCGATCAGCAATCAGCTGGATCTATTCCCAAATTATAAGACCCAAATTATAAGTAAATATTACCTCCGTTCCAAAAAGCTTGTCTTAGATTTATCTAGATACGGATGTATGTAGCACTAAAATGTGTCTACATACATCCGTATCAAAGCTAAGACAAGCTTTTTGCCAAGGAGGGAGTATGAGTGTATACAATTAAATCCTTTGGAATGTGAGAGTATTTGTAGACTTCAACTGCTGACGTCTCAAGACTAGCCAACATCTGTAGTCTGCACTCAACCTCCAAACGGCCTGATTCTCTCAGAATTAGTACATAGCTGCAAGAATATGTACACTGGCATGCGGTTTTTGCCCTCCAGCAATTTGATAGCTATTCTTGAGCAAAAAATACAACAAATTCTACAGCTTTATACTCTAGTCAGTGGCTACATGTGTGAGGAACTAGACTAATTGACTACTTGGAAGAGGTCCTAATATAGCAAACATCTGCTGCTTTCATTTTTAGAAACTGCACTACCCTTCCATTTCTTCACATTTGGACGGTCCGTGAAAATCTCACAAATAAATGCCGAATTCACCAGTCGTAATCTGGCTGGTATTTAACATGCTGTTGTAAAATAGGTGATCACGACTTCACGTAATTCTGCGCCCGAAGACATGTATGTCACAGATGTGTTCCCATTAGCAGCAGCAGAGTTAGGCATGAGAAGGAAAAATGCAGGCAACAGCAATCATCATGTCCTTGGTCTTATCTGATAGTATTTCACACCATAACCTACTGTGGATGCCATTGTTGTAGTAGCAACCAGCCAACTGCAGTTATAAAACAAAAATATTTAGCAAGAAACACTGCAAGCACAATACTCTATAATGTTTAATATAAACTATGTGTTTTTACAATCATCACTTATTGATGTTAAAGTATTCTTCTGTTTCGGTATTATTTTCTTGAAATTATCAAATTCACATAGGAGATGCTTCTGAGTTATGACTGATAAATAGTGGTTTGACTGGTTCAACATAAAAGTATAATTTCATTGAATTTTTTTTTTTACCAAACTACAAACACCAGGGAAGACAAAAGTTTGAAAAACAGATTACCCCAAGTATGTAATGTAATTCTGAGTCTCCTCTGTGCCGAATTCTGGCTGAAGGAGTGCACCAGCAACCAACATCAACTGAAATACTGTATTTACCTGCATTAAAAAGTTATTGTCATGTGTGTCAAAGGTCCACAGGATCAAATAATGTGAGAACATAGTGACATACCTTGCTGATGAAAAGAGGTTGAACCTTCTCACGCTGAATTGCATCTAAGTTACAAAAGTCTGACCAACTGTTCCACTGGCGCAAGGATAATCAGGGTGAGAATTCATTTAAACACTTCAAATATATACCTAATTTTGTGTAAGTAGTACCTTCCATCCCAAGCTGGATGCTCGTTTGTAGAAAGCCCCACCCACCAGGAGAAAGTCTCTTGCAACCACCAGGCCAACAAGGCCAGCTTCAAGCAGAGCAATCAAAGTGCAACATCATTGATTGATTCGTCAAATTATTCAGTTAAGGGCAAGAATAGCAGGACAACATAATGAGCTATCAGCAATCACCATCACTGTATTTTTACTTAGATGAAGCTGGTGAATGGTTTTAGACATTCAGAGTATCACACAATGTCTCTGGTTGGGATTGACATTATACACGGGGATGCAAGCAAGCTGTGTAGCAAAGATACAAAAATGAAGAGAATATGTGTTGAGCTACTCACGATGTAAGAGCTCCTTCTCAACCATTGCTACAGCAACACAGCAAATCAACACCTAACCAACACAACAAATACTGCAGGTCAGCTTAACAGCACAGATATAATTTTATAAAGAAACATAAAGTTTATAAATATTGATTTGAAGTTTGAACCTAGTCAGCCAATGGGTCCAGATATGAACCAATTACAGAATTGATGCCCATCTTTCTTGCTAAAAAACCATCCAACTATTGTCAGAGAAGAAATGGTGAGTAAGGTTTTTAACATATGGTGTTAGTATGGTCGAAATATTAGAAGGGTGTAATCTTACCCAATCACTTGCACCAGACAAAGCTAATGTGCCAAAAGCAGGAAGATACCATTCATTCATAATCATCCTACATAGCATATGTAGATCATCAGAACCAGAACTGTAGATAAGAAAGATATACTCCCTCCGTTTCTAAATATAAGTCTTTGTAGAGATTTCAATATGGACTACAAACAGATGTATATAGACGTACTTTAGAGTGTAGATTCACTCATTTTGCTCCGTATGTAGTCCATATTATAGAAGCTCTAAAAAGGCTTATATTTAGGAACGGAGGGAGTAGATAATCATGGCCCTATATGTCTAAAATATTACTCCCTCCGTCCCAAAATATGTGGCAAGACAACATATCCAAAACCGCAAATTAATCAAACATATACAAAGTACAAACATGGGCATCCTTTATTTGACAGCAATTGCATGCTCTGATACACTGGCGGAGCTTAGTGAGGGCAAAACAAGGCCGTGGCCCGCCCAGCTCCAGAGAAGAATAATAATTGTATACATGTAATAGCCCAATCCAGTAGCTGGCCGAAGCAGTGCATGTCTCCTTCGCATCCATCCAGCAGCAATGCGCCGACTCGACTCGCATCCATCCACGGCCCAACACTGCCTTGCATCCAACTCTTATCTGCCCCTGATTGAGCGCTGAGCGGGCACAGCAGCTCAAAGTACTGCGGAGAGTAGGCGGAGAGGTCCCCATGCGGCGGCGATGCGGCCAAGCCCTAGGCGGCGGCCAGCGACAGGCGACCCAGGCAACCAACACAACAAATTTCCTTTCGTTCTCGAAGTTTTACTGTACAACATCATCACAATAGCATCATATAGGCTGTATCGCTGTTAGCATCCTCAAATTTCACTGACTAATAGCTACTTAATTGTATGGTTTAGAATCAAAAAATATTTGGCCCGCCCAACTTATTTGTTGTAGCTCCGCCACTGCTCTGATACCTAGAGACTGAGTAATTCGAAATCACTGTTAGAACATCCAAAAAAACTAATTTGACATTAACCACAATTTCAAACCTCCTGCAATGAAGCGAAACAACACAAAAACTAACAGGAGGATGGTGCAGTGTTGAAGTATGGAATGATAAGTCTATGGCCTGGCAACTTCTTCAGATTTGACACTAACACGCAGTGCTGGTTAAGCAATACATCTGATTCTAATGTGAAGAACAAAAAATAGGTTTACTCAGCCCTTTAAGTTATGTCATGTCACATAGACACAAGAACAAAACATTTCAGTATCTTTTGTCTGACATGGTTCAAAGCTACCTGGTCAAACATGTATTTACATGACCAAAGAGAACATGAAGAAAGGTTCAATGATTGGTTAACATGTTTTGACTACAAGCCCGCAACCTTGGTGACAACTAACAAGTTCACACATCATATTTAATATCCTGTCTCAATTTGTAGCCTGGCAGCCTCTCCCTCTCTCCTGAAATGTAAATATTTCGAGTTCTCGGTTCCTTAAGATATGACATACAAAAGCAACTCAGTCATGCCTATGTAAAACTTGAAATACAATCAATTATAAGACATGCATAAAGCCTCAACAATACATAACATCAATGCCTATGTAAAACTTGAAATACAATCAATTATAAGACATGCATAAAGCCTCAACAATACATAACATCAAATGTTCGACTTATATTATGAGACGGAGGGAGTAATTTTAAATAGCTGGTCTGCGGAGAAATAAATGCTAATCCAACAAGTATGCATGAGACTAATTTTTTCATGAGGTGCTCACGCACAAGCACAGAACTACCTATGAAAAATAACAGGGCATGGTAATTTATGGCCTCAAACCTGCACACCTTTCCAATTTGATTTAACTGGCATGCCTCTAAAGTCTAAACAAACTAACTATTAACACGGTGAGTACTGAGTACAGTTCTACTGAATGCAGTACTAAGTAAACACCAGAGGAGTATCATTTTGATCAACGGAGACCAACCATCAAACTTAAGCACTTACACCAATGCATCCAGTCCGATAGCATAGTGATACCTGAAGGTAAGAACTCACCATCCAATGAGCGGACCAGACGCCATGCGCCCGATCGACACCAAATTGGGCAGATTCAGAAACTTCTCACCTCCACCCGGACCCGCAGCATCGCCTCCGTAGACCCGCTTGGGCTCCCACCGCACCGCGTCCGCGACAGCCTGCGCACTGCCGCTGGCAATGGCGCGAGCCCTGTGGAGCTTCGAGCGGAAAGCGGCGGCGGTGGTGAACGGCGTGGCGGACCGCGAGAGCGTCCATGGGGACGAGGAGGGGAACAGCGGTCCGCTGCGGGGGCGGGCGAGGACGCGGGGGCGCGCGGCCGCTGCGGCGAAGGGGGCGGGGGCGGGGGCGGGAGGGACGGCGGCGCGGAAGGGGGCGGAGAGGGGGTAGTGGGAGAGGAGAGGCCTCGGATTCAGGAGGGCGGGGTTCCTACGGAGGAGAGGGTTTAGGGTTCTGAGGAAGGCCATGTCCGTGGACCGTGGAGCATTGGAGGGGGGCTCGGGCCGTCTGTCGGGATCCTTGGGGAGGGGGAGGGGGAGGAGAGCTTCTTGCGCTTGGGGTTGGTGGTGTTCTCGAGGAAGGTGACGGACGGGGAGTGGAGCGGTAGTACGGATTCTCTACCTTGCCGTGGCAAAGGCACTTTGCCAGAGGATCAAGAATGGAAGGCTGAGATCACCAGTGAGCACTGTTCATGGTACTGTATATAGGGAGTCACTGTTCGGTTGTCCTGTAGCAAGTACTGTTTACATCCACCGTAGGATTCAATCTGGGGTGTTGGTTCGCGATCCGACGGGTGAAAGTAAGCAAAGGTAGAGGTTACTGTTCACCTCTGCCTTCGCCACAGCAAGTCAGAGAATCCACAGCCGTGGAGCGGCGGGCGGCGGTTGGTAGGTGGGGCCGCCGTCTGTGTGACACGCTCTTTCTTCTCCGGCCCATGGAGGTGGACTGATACGGCACCGAAGCAGCGTCCCATGGAGGAGGTGTACAATCATAAGGTTTTGCAAGTTCTAATTTAACTGAGATGCCGCGTCACATTAAGATCGCCACAAAAAGTTTCTTCTATCAGGAGAAGCAAAAAACAACACCCCCGCCCCCGCGTCGCCTCCGTAGGCGACGCGGGCGGATCTCAGTTCGACCGGAGGATGCCGTCGGCCTAAGCCCGGGCGGCGGGGCTCCTTGCCTCAATCACGGCGGGATCTCGGGTGGCGAGGCTCGCCCCATCCGGCTGCCCTGTGCGGTGACGCGGCTTCCTAGCAGGGCCTTCCGACGGGTGGCGGACGCGGTGGCTTCGCCGGCAGTGGCCCGGGTCGGTGGCCTATTTGCTCCTGCTCGGCGAGGTAGGGTGGCGGACCCCCTTCCTGTCTTGGGTGGCTCTTCCCCGTGCGGGTTGGCTGCGCGCGACCGGTGATGGCCGTCGTCGCGGCACTGCGGGGGTGGGTGCTGGATCTGGCCGCTTTCGGGCGGCTGTGGCCTGGCACCTCTAGTGTAGCTAGTGGCGAGGGGATGAGGTGGCTCTACGCAGCGGCGTCGTGTTTGCCGCGTCGGGGGTGTGCGGGCCAGTGGAATGCTCCTGCGTGCGGGTGGTGATTGTGGCTGCTCTAGGCGAAAGCCTTGCCGGCGCTTGACGGACGGCAGCGGCGTCCGTGGGCGTCGATATCCTTCTTAGAGGAGCCGTCGAGGAGATACGTGCTTCCTCAACTCTTGGGTGAAGATCTGGGCAACAGTCATGATTGTTGGGGAACGTCGCATGGGAAACAAAAAATTTCCTACGCACACACAAGATCTATCCATGGTGATGAGCATCTACGAGAGGGAGAGTGAATCTACATACCCTTGTAGATCGCTAAGCGGAAGCGTTAAGAAACGCGGTTGATGTAGTCGAACGTCTCCGCGATCCAAATTGCAAGTCGTCCCTCGATCCGATCACGAACTAGTGCCGAACGGACGGCACCTCCGCGTTCAACACACGTACGGCTTGATGACGCCTTCACCTCCTCGATCCAGCGAGCGATGATGAAGTAGTAGATGAGTTCCGACAGCACGACGGCGTGGTGATGGTGGTGAGGAACAATCTCTGCAGGGCTTCGCCAAGCACTACGGAGATTATGACGGGAGGAACTAGAGGGTTAGGGTTGCCGGCACACGGCTTGGGAAATCTCGATGTCTACCGTGTGTTAGCCCTGCCCCTCTATTTATATGTTGAGCCCTAGGGTCTAAACTTGGAGAGAAAGCCTCCACAAGGTCGGTTTTGCCCGCACAAGGTCGGTTTGGCCCGCACGGAAAGAGTCTAACTCGGATTCCAGCAGTATCGCGTACAAGCGGTAGTACCGCTCACGAGCGGTAGTACCGCTTCACATGAGCGGTAGTACCGCTTACGCGGTAGTACTGCCTTACCAGCGGTAGTACCGCTTAAGGCAGCAGCAAAACTTCCTTTTGCACTTTCCAATACCTCGTGGGCTTTACCCCTTTGGCTCATATAAAGTGTTGCTGCACCCGAACACTTCGGTAAACATCCGGAACCCCTTCCAGTGAATTCCGGAACCCTTCCGGAGATCAAAACACTATTATCACATATATCAAACTTTACCTCCGGACTCTTCCGGAGATCCTCGTCATGTCCGGGATCTTATCCAGGACTCCGAATAACCTTCGGTCACCAACAAAATAACTCAACTATACTAATCGTCACCAAACGTTAAGTGTGTAGACCCTGCGGGTTCGAGAACTATGTAGACATGACCGAGACACCTCTACGATCAATAACCAATAGCGGGACCTGGATGCCCATATTGGCTCCTACATATTCTACGAAGATCTTTATCGGTCGAACCTCTATGTCAAGGATTCAGTTAATCCCGTATGCTGTTCCCTTTGTTCTTCGGTATGTTACTTGCCCGAGATTCGATCGTCGGTATCTCTATACCTAGTTCAATCTCGTTACCGGCAAGTCTCTTTACTCGTTCCGTAATACAAGATCTCGTGGCTAACACTTTAGTCACATTGCTTGCAAGGCTTATTGTGATGTTGTATTACCGAGTGGGCCCTGAGATACCTCTCCGTCACACGGAGTAACAAATCCCAGTCTTGATCCATACCAACCCAACAGACATCCTTGGAGATACCTGTAGAGCATCTTTATAGTCACCCAGTTACGTTGCGACGTTTGATACACACAAGGTACTCCTCCGATGTCAGGGAGTTGCATGATCTCATGGTCATAGGAACAGATACTTCACATGCAGAAAACAATAGCAATAAACTGACACGATCATATGCTACGTTCGTAGTTTGGGTCTTGTCCATCACATCATTCTCCTAATGATGTGATCCCGTTATCAAATGACATCTTATGTCCATGGCTAGGAAACCTTCACCATCTTTTGATCAACGAGCTAGTTAACTAGAGGCTTACTAGGGACACAGTGTTGTCTATGTACCCACACATGTATTTGAGTTTCCAATCAATACAATTATAGCATGGATAATAAACGATTATCATGAACAAGGAAATATAATAATAACCAATTTATTATTGCCTCTAGGGCATATTTCCAACAATGATCCTATTGTAGGATCGGGCGGCGGCGGCGTCTCCAGCGTCGTATTCCCTCTTTGGGGCGCGATCTTGGAGATATTGATCCAGTTGTGCTTCCGGCAGGCTGGACGTACACAACATTGCGACCGGCAGGTGTTCATCCGGCGTTGTGGATGTTTGTGCGGCTTCTTGTGTGGAGACGATGGCGGCTTCGAACGAAGTTGGGTTGCAGCTGTGGTTTGATAGTCGGTTTCATCCGGCGTGTTCAAGGGGTCGCCATGCTTCACTTTGTCTTTTCTAAAGTCTGAGCTGTTGAGGAGGAGCCTTCGCGGTGATGATGACACGAGGCGGGTAGTTGGTTGCGGCGTTGGCTCGGCGCAGGCCCAACGCTTTTTCACCTGCAATGCTCGTCGACAGAGTCGGAGCTGCCTGATCGCCAGCGCGTGCGGTTGACTATTTGGCATTGGCCGGCGTAGGCCTAGGTGCTTGTTTGTGGTGACAGCTACGTTGGTGGTCGTCGATGGTGGAGCCGGAGTTGCCCTCGCGGGGGAGTGATGACGATGACGTCGGTTTGTAACCTCGATAGCGTGTGTGTGATCTTGTGTGAGTTGCCAGGTCGCCCAATGTGCCTTGTTTTGCAAGCATGTTGTGGTGGTTTTCGCCCGGTTTTTCGTTAATTAACCGGACAACTTTCTTAATGAATTCGAGATCCTTTGGGGTCGACTTAAAAAAACTGGGATTTTGTAAACCTCGAATTTCTCTTAACTTAGATATAAATATGGGTCTAAATTATATGTTCAAGATTATAAGTTTTAACAACACAAGTGAGTTTGCGAATTCTTCCTCTAGATACTAGCTATAGATGCACTCCATCAAAAACAATAAGGGCCTCTTTGATTCATAGAATAGTGGAGGAAAAAATATGTAAGAATAGGAAATTTTCCTATGGTAACAATATTCATCCATTTGATTGAAAAATGAATGGGATGTAGAAAAATGGAGAAATCGTTTCTATGGTTTGGGTTTTAGAGGAAAAACAAAGGATTTTTACAATCCACTCAAACCTCATTTTTAGATTCATATGCACAAAGAACAAGGCAAAGACCATTATAAGTATAATATGAGTATGATCTTATCTTTGCATGTCTTTCATATTCACACAAATGAAACACACAAATTTGTAAATTCTTGTGTATTCACAATTCTCTGTTTCTGTTCCCGTGTTTTTTAAGTCCTGTAAATTAAAGAGGACCTAAGAAACTGGAGCCCGCATGATGGCCTCTTGCTCTTTCACAAGAGAACATATTGTCATCTTCTCATGAAACTCAATTTGCATACTTCCATTGCGCCTATTTGGCTCACGAATGAATTGTCAACTTGGTTGCTTGAATATATACATGGTACAACAACGACCTTCAACGAAAGCCTAGAATGTGATTGGCATGCTAATCTGGTGGATGATTTGGAAATAACATGATGCTCATGTCTTCGGCGACAAGGCAACAAATGAAGACTAACTAACTACCCAAATTCTGGACTTATTGAACTACTAGAACCATGTGAATATCGTGGGGTGGCTAGTTTCTACATCCATGACTCTCCTTGAGCTTTTATAAACTAGTTATATTTCCGTTGTCATTGCATACCGTAACTGGCTCTGAAGGTTCGTCTTAATGCTTTTTTCGGTTGACATGGTTTGAAGGGGATTGACAGGGATTGAGGGTGATTAAATCCCCCTACAAGCCAAAATCCCATCCAATCCCCTTGGGAGGAGGATTAACCGAACAAGGTCTAACGGATGAAAATAAGTGTTGGTACATGATGGCTTTTGGGTTTGGGTAGTGCTAGGTGTGATCTTGTTTAGATCATTATGTGGCTCCTTCCTCAAGCATTCTTCTCAATGGCTTCACCAAAAAACTTTATGCATTTGTGTGGTCTCAGGTAGAGGAACCCCATATCCACCATGCTATATATTCTTGTTGTGGAGCCCCTTCAAAAGCTATTGCATCTTGCTATTAAAAGTGGCATTCTCTCAACGCTAGCCTCTGGTATTGCTAGATTAAGAACTAGTCTTTATGACAATGATGTTGTACTTTCTGTCAATCATGTCAAGCAAGAAATCTTGGGTGTCAAGGAAATTCTGGAGTGTTTTGGGGTGCATCAGGATTGAGAGTGAACGTTATCAAATGTGTTGCATATCCCATCAGGTGCGGTCAGCTGGAGTTTGAGGGTATCATTCTAGATTTCGATGGGACCATCAGATATTTCCCGTACAAAGGCTGCCTATGAACTTTGAAAAGCCGAGACGAGTTGAAATGCAAACCTATTGTTAATGAGATGGCAAGAAAGCTAAGAGGGTGGAAATGGAAGCTCTTATACAGTTCTAGGAGCCTAATTTTGAATAACTCAACACTAACCTCTACTACAACATATTTTCAAGCTTCACCGCTAACAAATGGGTTGCAGGGAAGATGGATAAAATTAGGAGAGATTTTATCTATAATGCTAATGAGGACGCTCGTCGTGGAAAATTCCTAGTCAATTGGAAAAGGATTTGCGTGCAAAAGAAACTAGTAGGGATTGGTATTAAAGACGTCTCGTGCTACAGCAAAGCCTTGCGTTTCGCTGGCCTTGTTTGGACTGTGGGGTGATCTGCACCCATTATCTGCCACTGGTCTACCATGTGATTAGATGGAGTTTTTCTTTGTATGTACCGAGATTGGAGCTCGACGATGATGGTCGGGACAAATTATGGGTTGGCCAATGGATGTAGGAGATATGCCCTAGAGGCAATAATAAATGTTATTATTTATCCCCATGTTCCTAATTAAGTTTATATTCCATGCTATAACTGTTGTGGTTCCCGAGCCCGTATATCCATAAAGGCTCTGAGGAAAACCCATGTGCACGTGTGGAATAATAAAACAATAAAAAGTATTCCTAGTCATGCCTCTAAGACTAGCTCAAGTGTTTGCACGATGATTATGTTTTCCTGATCATGGGCATGCCTATGCCGGCAACTTTGAGGGCACAATGTTAGAAGAACATTTGTGTTGAATCGATCCGAATTGATGTTTTGCTATGAGATACATTCATCACAAGTTAATGGTTTTATAACATAGAGAAAATTAATGTTTGCATGATTCCTTAGACCATGAGAGTATCGAGTTTCTTCATGCTTGCTTCATGAACTTTGGGGCATAAAACAATAGCGCTTGTTGGGAGGCAACCCAATGAATAAAATAATTTTTTGCTTTTTATTTCTGTTATTGTGTGTTTACACAATTATGCTACTGTTATGATTGTGTTTTTATGTTTTAATTAGTGTTTGTGTCAAGTAATGCCTTTGGGATGATTTGGAAGATAGTATAATTGATGTTGTTTGGAAAACAGAAAGTTTTGCGTCCAGTGCTGGAATTTTAATTCTGTACTGGAGCATCAGAAAAATCTGAAATTTTTACACAGTATTGGTATTTGAATTTCCCACGTTGTCCTAATTTTTCAGAATTTTTGGAGTTACAGAAGTATAGATTTTAAATGGATCTTTACAGACTGTTCTGTTTTAGACAGATTATGTTTTTGTTGCATAGTTTGCTTATTTTGATGAATCTATGGATCATATCGGGGGGTATGAGTCATGGATAAGTTGGAGTAAAGTAGCATTATGCCAATATTAAATATGAATCAATTTACCACAGTACTTAAAGCTAAAGATTTATTTGTTACACTAACGGATCTCACGAAGGTTTTGTTGAGTTCTGTGTGATTGAAGTTTTCAAATTTTGGGTGAGATCACGATAGATGAAGGAATAAGGAGTGGCAAGAGCCTAAGCTTGGGGATGCCCAAGGCACCCCAAAGTAATATTCAAGGAAGACTCAAGCGTCTAAGCTTGGGGATGCCCCGGAAGGCATCCCCTCTTTCTTCTACCAACTATTGGTAATTTTACTTGGAGCTATATTTTTATTCATCACATGAAATGTGTTTTACTTGGAGCGTCGTGTATTATATGAGTCTTTGCTTTGTTTGCTTTTTAGTTTGTCACAATCATATTTGCTGGACACACCTATTTGAGAGAGCCACACGTTTATCATGATTTGTTAGAATACTCTATGTGCTTCACTTAAATCTTTTGAGCTAGGCAGTTGCTCTAGTGCTTCACTTAAATCTTTTTGAGCACGGCGGTGGCTATATTTTGAAGAAATATTTGAGCTCTCATGCTTCACTTATATTATTTTGAGAGTTGATAAGATTAAATTTTGAAGAAATATTTGCACTCTCATGCTTCACTTATATCTTTTTGAGAGTTGATAATAGTAATGGTAATTTGCACAAGATATGAATTTGGTCCCAAAGTGATGAATATTCAAGAGGGATATAATAAAAACTTTCATGAAAGATCATTGGATATGATAAGTTTGATTCCTTGCAATAGTTTTGCGATATGGAAATGATAATATGTGAGTCATGTTAGTGAGTAATTGTGATTTAGTAAGAATATTGGTGTTAAGGTTTGTGATTCCCTATGCATGCACATAAAGTCAATAGTTATGCAATGAAATTATATCCTACTTATGGTGCACTATTCGGTGTTAGTTATGTTCAATGCATGTTTATGACCATTTTCGCTTTTTGGTTAGTCACTTCTCAATCTATTTGCTAGCCTTCATTTGTACTAAGCGGGAATACTGCTTGTGCATCCAACTCCTTAAACCCAAGTTGTGCCAAATGAGTCCACCATATCTACCTATATGAGGTATTTCCATGCCGTTCCAAGTAAATTTGCATGTGCCAACTCTAAATTTTCAAAATAATTTTCCGTTTTGTGTGCCCGTACCGCTCATGAAGCGGCAGGGGGTGGCCAATATTTTCCATGCTAGGTGTGTTATTCTCACGATGAGTGTTTATTCACTTGTCATTGCATGAGAGAGTGGCAAGAGTGGCAGGTAATAGGGATGCCCAGTACCGAAATGAAAAAAATTAATATGATGATAATAATAAATTCCTTGGAAAGTGTTAATATGGAGGGCACCCGTGGGTACGGCTAGTGATACGTCTCCAACGTATCTATAATTTTTTATTGTTCCATGCTGTTATATTATCAATCTTGGATGTTTTTATATTCATTTACAGCAATTATATATCATTTTTGGAGACTAACCTATTAACTTAGTGCCCAGTGCCAGTTGCTGTTTTCTGCCCTGTTTTTGTTTTACAGAAAATCAATATCAAATGAAGTCCAAATGCCACGAAACTTTTTGGAGATTTTTTTCTGGACATATACAACACTAGAAGATTTGGGAGAAGACCAGACGCCAGAGGGGGTGGCCACGAGCCACCAGGGCGCGCCTGGGGGGGGCAGGCGCGCCCTGGTGCCTCGTGGGCCCACCCCAGCTCCGTTTGACCTAATTCCACCACTATAAATTCAGGAAAAATCAGAAACCCTCAGGGGAGTCCACGAAATACTTTTTCCGCCGCCGCAAGTTTTTGTTCCAGAGAGATCCCGTTTGGAGGCCTTCTCCGGTACTCCGCCGGAGGGGGAATCGATCACGGAGGGGCTCTACATCAACCATGCTGCCCTTCCGATGATGCGTGAGTAGTTTACCACAGACCTTCGGGTCCATAGTTAGTAGCTAGATGGCTTCTTCTCTCGTTTTGATCTTCAATACAATGTTCTCCTTGATGTTCTTGGAATTCTATCCGATGTAATCTCTTTTTGCGGTGTGTTTGTTGGGATCCGATGAATTGTGAGTTTATGATCAGATTATCCATGAATATATTTAAGTCTTTGCTGCACTCTTTTATGCATGATTGTTATAGCCTCGTATTTCTTCTCCAATCTATTGATTTGGTTTGGCCAACTAGATTGATTTATCTTGCCATGGGAAGAGGTGCTTTGTAATGGGTTCGATCTTGCGGTGCTCAATCCCAGTGACAGAAAGGGACATGCCACGTATGTATCGTTGCTATTAAGGGTAAAAAGATGGGGTTTATTCATACGTGAGTTTATCTTGTCTACATCATGCCATCGTTCTTAATGCGTTACTCCGTTCTTTATTGGACTTAATACACTAGATGCATGCTGGATAGCGGTCGATGTGGGGAGTAATAGTAGTAGATGCAGGCAGGAGTCGGTCTACTTATCTTGGACGTGATGCCTATATACATGATCATTGCCTTGGATATCGTCATGATTATTTGCTTTTCTATCAATTGCCCAACAATAATTTGTCTACCCACCGTATGCTATTTTCTCGAGAGAAGCCTCTTGTGAAAACTATGGCCCCGGGGTCTATCTAAATCATATTACTAAAACCCTAAAAATATTGCTGTCATTTTCTTTTATTTATTTTATTTTGTATTTTTGTTTCTGTCTATCTATCTATCTATCACATACAATTTAATCTTGCAATTGACCGCCGAGAGATTGACAATCTCTCGTTTGCGTTGGGTGCAATGATTTGTTGTTTGTGTGCAGGTGCTGCTAACGAGGTGTTGTGTGATTCTCCTACTGGTTCGATAACCTTGGTTTCATAACTGAGGGAAATACTTATCTCTACTATGCTGCATCATCCCTTCCTCTTCGGGGAAAATACCAACGCAAGCTACAAGTAGCAGGAAGAATTTCTGGCGCCGTTGCCGGGGAGACATCATCAACATCTATCAAGTACCTTTGCATAAACTCTCATCTTCTTGCATTTATTTTATTTGCCATTTGCCTCTCGTTTTCATCTCCCCCACTTCTAAAACATTTTTACAAGAACACAAAAATATTTTTCGTTTGCCTTTTTCTTATTTGCTTGGTTGCTTTATCATCATGGCTAGTTCTTTGCTCGTTACTATTACCCCTGAAAATGAAGTACTTAATTTTAAACAAAGGGGAGGAGAGAATTTAAAATATGCTTGGTATAGGATTTGTGATGCTCATAATAGATCAACTCGTAAGCAATCCTCTACCATCCTTCTTCGCAATTTTTATGTGGGCATTACTACTTGGTATAGATTTGTGCTTGATACTATTACTGGAGGAAATTTCTTGATGTGTCCTTCTACGGATGCTTTTAATGCTATGCGAAATTTAATGGGATCACCACCTATTACTATTAATGAAACAACTTTGACCTTGGAACATGTTATGCAAAGATTGGATGCTATTGAAAATAAAATGTCTACCGTTGAGCATATTGAAAATCTAGATAAAAAGATTCATAACCATGTTACTCAATTTGGATCAAAAGTAGGGATTACACTTAAGATGCTAAAAGAGAAAGAACCAACAGTTAATGAAAGGGTGGAACAAAGTCCCGCTAGGATCGATAAGTTGGAGGAAATTATTAATAAATTAGGTTCCGCTTTTTCTTCCGCTAAAACTATTGAAAAAATTACTCCTAGCAAGAATTGCAAGTTTATGTATGTCCCTAAAACCAATGGTGCTACTTCTAGTAAGGGAAATGAAGATCTTAAAATGATTAGCGTGCACCCCAATTTCATTGATATAATTAAGGAACCTATTCACAAAAGTAAAATTCTTGATTTTGTGCCTAGAAGTGTGATGGTGAGAAACACCTATGTTAAATCTATTAGGAAAAATGGATGTGTGATTGAGGAGTTGGAAACCAAAGATGACAATACTTGAAACTATGCATTATGCCTAGCTAGGGGCATAAAACAATAGCGCTTGTTGGGAGGCAACCCAATGAACAAAATAATTTTTTTCTGTTATTGTGTGTTTTCACAATTATGCTACTGGTATGATTGTGCTTTTGTGTTTTTAATTAGTGTTTGTGCCAAGTAAAGCCTTTAGGATGATTTGGAAGATAGTATAATTGATGCTGTTTGGAAAACAGAAAGTTTTGCGTCCAGTGCCCGAATATTTTTTTGTACTGGAGCATCAAAAAAATCTGAAATTTTTACACAGTATTGGTATATGAATTTCCCACGTTGTCCTAATTTTTCAGAATTTTTGAAGTTACAGAAGTATGGCTTTTAAATAGATTGCTACAGACTGTTCTGTTTTTGACAGATTCTATTTTTGATGCACTACTTGCTTGTTTTGATGAATCTATGGATTGTATCGGGGGGGTATAAGCCATGGTGAAGTTAGAGTACAGTAGGTATAATGCAAAAATAAAATATGAATGGGTTTTCAACAGTACTTAAAGTAGTGATTTATTTTGTTATACTAACGGATCTCACGAAGGTTTTGATGAGTTTGTGTGATTGAAGTTTTCAAGTTTTGGGTGAGATCACGATGGATGAAGGAATAAGGAATAGTAAAAGCCTAAGCTTGGGGATGCCCGAGGCACCCCAAGGTAATATTCAAGGAAGACTCAAGCGACTAAGCTTGGGGATGCCCCGGAAGGCATCCCCTCTTTCTTCTACCAACCGTCGGTAATTTTACTTGGAGCTATATTTTTATTCGTCACATGATATGAGTTTTGCTTGGAGCGTCGTGTATTATATGAGTCTTTGCTTTCTTCCCTTTTTAGTTTGTCACAATCATCTTTGCTGAACACACCCATTTTGAGAGAGCCACACGTTTATCATCATTTGTTAGAATACTCTATGTGCTTCACTTAAATTTTTTGAGCTAGGCAGTTGCTCTAGTGCTTCACTTAAATCTTTTTGAGCACGGTGGTGGCTATATTTTGAAGAAATAAACTCTCATGCTTCACTTATATTATTTTGAGAGTTGATTAAAATTTTGAAGAAATAAACTCTCATGCTTCACTTATATTATTTTGAGAGTTGATTAAAATTTTGAAGAAATGAATTCTCATGCTTCACTTATATTATTTTGAGAATTGATAAGATTGAAATTTTGAAGAAATATTTGCACTCTCATGCTTCACTTAAATCTTTTTGAGAGTTGATAATAGTAATGGTAATTTGCACAAGATATGAATTTAGTCCCAAAGTGATGAATATTCAAGAGGGATATAATAAAAACTTTCATAAAGATCATTGGATATGATAAGTGTGATTCCTTGCAATAGTTTTGCGATATGGAAATGATGATATGTGAGTCATGTTAGTGAGTAATTGTGATTTAGTAAGAATATTAGTGTTAAGGTTTGTGATTCCCTATGCATGCACGTTAAGTCAATAGTTATGCAATGAAATTATATCCTACTTATGGTGCATTATTCGGTGTTAGTTGTGTTCAATGAATGTTTATGACCGTTTTCGTTTTTTGGTTGGTTGCTTCTCAATCTATTTGCTAGCCTTCATTTGTACTAAGCGGAAATACTGCTTGTGCATCCAAACTCCTTAAACCCAAGTTGTGCCAAATGAGTCCACTATCTACCTATATGCGGTATTTCAATGCCGTTCCAAGTAAATTTGCGTGTGCCAACTCTAATTTTCAAAATAATTTTTCCGTTTTGTGTGCCCGTACCACTCATGAAATGGCAGGGGGTGGCCATTATTTTACATGCTAGGTGTGTTATTCTCACGATGAGTGTTTATTCACTTGTCATTGCACGAGAGAGTGGCTGGTAATAGGGATGCCCAGTCCCACAATGAAATAAAAAATTAATAACAACAAAATTCCTTGGAAAGTGTTGGTTTGGAGGGCACCCGTGGATACGGCTAGCCATGGATTGTGAAAGAAATGGTGGAAAGGAAATAAACTTTACTTTCTGTTTGGGAACCGCCTATGATGTGTCTAGCATGGAAAATATTGGGAATTCTCGGTCGTTTTCGTTGACAGGAAAAGCATGCCTCTCAAAATATTTTTATCTCTTTAATTTCAAGTGTTGAGCTCTGGCACATTTGACAAATCTCTGCTTCCCTCTGCGAAGGGCCTATCTATTTACTTTTATGCAATTTTTATTTTTATTTGAGTCTCCATCTTCTCTTACAAAAGCACCAACTAGAGAGCACTATTGTCATACTTGTGCATTGGATGTAACTAATATTTGAGTGTGTTTCATGAATGGATCAATGATTGAGCATAATGGGCTAGGGATAACTTTCTTTACCGTTGATATTTTGAAAGACATGGTTGCTTGTTAGCATGCTTGAGTATTTATATCTTCATGTCAAATTATAGACTATTGCTTTGAATCATTCAAGTCCAATGTCCATGCTATAAAAGAAAAGAATATGTGATGAATATGATAGGCATCATTCCACATCAAAAATTCTGTTTTTATCATTTACCTACCCGAGGACGAGCAGGAATTAAGCTTGGGAATGCTGATACGTCTCCAGCGTATCTATAATTTTTGATTGTTCCATGCTGTTATATTATCAATCTTGGATGTTTTTATATTCATTTACATCAATTATATATCATCTTTGGAGACTAACCTATTAACTTAGTGCCCAGAGCCAGTTGCTGTTTTCTGCCCTGTTTTTGTTTTACAGAAAATCAATATCAAATGAAGTCCAAATGCCACGAAACTTTTTGGAGATTTTTTTATGGACATATACAACACTAGAAGCTTCGGGAGAAGACCAGACGCCAGAGGGGGTGGCCACGAGCCACCAGGGCGCGCCTGGGGGGGCAGGCGCGCCCTGGTACCTCGTGGGCCCACCCCAGCTCCGTTTGACCTAATTCCACCACTATAAATTCAAGAAAAATTAGAAACCCTCAGGGGAGTCCACGAAATACTTTTTCCGCCGCCGCAAGTTTCTGTTCCAGAGAGATCCCATCTGGAGGCCTTCTTCGGTACTCCGCCTGAGGGGGAATCGATTACGGAGGGGCTCTACATCAACCTTGCTGCCCTTCCGATGATGCGTGAGTAGTTTACCACAGACCTTCGGGTCCATAGTTAGTAGCTAGATGGCTTCCTCTCTCTTTTTGATCTTCAATACAATGTTCTCCTTGATGTTCTTGGAGTTCTATCCGATGTAATCTCTTTTTGCGGTGTGTTTGTTGGGATCCGATGAATTGTGAGTTTATGATCAGATTATCCATGAATATATTTGAGTCTTTGCTGCACTCTTTTATGCATGATTGTTATAGCCACGTATTTCTTCTCCGATCTATTGATTTGGTTTGGCCAACTAGATTGATTTATCTTGCCATGGGAAGAGGTGCTTTGTAATGGGTTCGATCTTGTGGTGCTCAATCCCAGTGACAGAAAGGGACATGACACGTATGTATCATTGCTATTAAGGGTAAAAAGATGGGGTTTATTCATATGTGAGTTTATCTTGTCTACGTCATGTCATCATTCTTAAGGCGTTACTCCGTTCTTTATTGGACTTAATACACTAGATGCATGCTGGATAGCGGTCGATGTGTGGAGTAATAGTAGTAGATGCAGGCAGGAGTTGGTCTACTTATCTTGGATGTGATGCCTATATACATGATCATTGCCTTGGATATCGTCATGATTATTTGCTTTTTTATCAATTGCCCAACAGTAATTTGTCTACCCACCGTATGCTATTTTCTCGAGAGAAGCCTCTAGTGAAAACTATGCCCCCCGGGTCTATCTAAATCATATTACTAAAACCCTAAAAATATTGCTGCCATTTTCTTTTATTTATTTTAATTTGTATTTTTTGTTTCTATCTATCTATCTATCTATCTATCACATAAAATTTAATCTTGCAATTGACCGCCGAGAGATTGACAACCTCTCGTTTGCGTTGGGTGCAAGGATTTGTTGTTTGTGTGCAGGTGCTGCTAACGAGGTGTTGTGTGATTCTCCTACTGGTTCGATAACCTTGGTTTCACAACTGAAGGAAATACTTATCTCTACTGTGCTGCATCATCCCTTCCTCTTCGGGGAAAATACCAACGCAAGCTACAAGTAGCAGCTAGCCATGGATTGTGAAAGAATGGTGGAAAGGAAATAAACTTTATTTTCTATTTGGGAACCGCCTATAATGTGTCTAGCATGGAAGATATTGGGAATTCTTGGTCGTTTTTGTTGACAGGAAAAGCATGCCTCTCAAAATAATTTTATCTCTCTAATTTAAGCTTTGAGCTCTCGCACATTTGCAAATCTCTGCTTCGCTATGCGAAGGGCCTATCTATTTACTTTCATGCAATTTTTATTTTTATTTGAGTCTCCATCTTCTCTTACAAAGCACCAACTAGAGAGCACTATTGTCATACTTGTGCATTGTGTGTAGCTAATATTGAGTGTGTTTCATGAATGGATCAATGATTGAGCATAATGGGCTAGGGATAACTTTCTTTAGCATTGATATTTTGAAAGACATGGTTGCTTGTTAATATGCTTGAGTATTTATATCTTCATGTCAAACTATAGACTATTGCTTTGAATCATTCAAGTCCAAATGTCCATGCTACAAAGAAAAGAGTATATGATGAATATGATAGGTAGCATTCCACATCAAAAATTCTGTTTTTATCATTTACCTACTCGAGGACGAGCAGGAATTAAGCTTGGGGATGCTTGATACGTCTCCAATGTATCTATAATTTTTGATTGTTCCATGCTATTATAATATCAATCTTGGATGTTTTTATATACATTTACAAGTAATTATATATCATTTTTTGGGACTAACCTATTAACTTAGTGCCCAGTGCCAGTTGCTGTTTTTTGCCTGTTTTTTGTTTTCCAGAATATCAGTACCAAACGAAGTCCAAATGCCACGAAACTTTTTGGAGATTTTTCTTCTGGACATAAGAGACACTAGAAGCTTCGGGAGAGGGCCAGAAGACAGAGGAGGTGGCCACGAGCCACCAGGGTGCGCCCCAGGGGGGTGGCGCGCCCTGGTGCCTCGTGGACCCACCTCTGCTCCGTTTGACCTAATTCCACCTCTATAAATTCTCTAAAATTGGGAAACCAACAGAGGAGTCCACGAAATACTTTTTCCGCCGCCGCAAGTTCCTGTTCTCGAGAGATCCCATCTGGAGGCCTTTTCCGGCACTCTGCCGGAGGGGGAATCGATCACGGAGGGGCTCTACATCATCCTTGCTGCCCTTCCGATGATGCGTGAGTAGTTTACCACAGACCTTCGGGTCCATAGTTAGTAGCTAGATGGCTTCTTCTCTCTTTTTGATCTTCAATACAATGTTCTCCTCGATGTTCTTGGAGTTCTATCCGATGTAATCACTTTTTGCGGTGTGTTTGTTGGGATCCGATGAATTGTGAGTTTATGATCAGATTATCCATGAATATTATTTGAGTTTTCTCTGAACTCTTTTATGCATGATTATTATAGCTTCGTATTTCTCTCCGATCTATTGATTTGGTTTGGCCAACTAGATTGATTTATCTTGCAATGGGAGAGGTGCTTTGTAATTGGTTCGATCTTGCGGTGCTCAATCCCAGGGACAGAAAGGGACATGACACGTATGTATCGTTGCTATTAAGGGTAAAAAGATTGGGTTTATTCATGTGTGAGTTTACTTTGTCTACATCATGTCATCTTGCTTAAGGCGTTACTCCGTTCTTTATGAACTTAATACTCTAGATGCATGCTGGATAGCGGTCGATGTGCGGAGTAATAGTAGTAGATGCAGAATCGTTTCGGTCTACTTGTCTCGGACGTGATGCCTATATACATGATCATTGCCTTGGATATCGTCATGATTATTTGCTTTTCTATCAATTACCCAACACTAATTTGTTCACCCACCGTATGCTATTTTCAAGAGAGAAGCCTCTAGTGAAAGCTATGGCCCCTGGGTCTACCTTAATCATATATTGAAAATCCTAAAAATACCTTGCTGCAATTTTACTTTATTTATTTTGTTTTGTTTTTTTGTTTGATCTATCTATCTATTACCACACATTTTAATCTTGCAATTAACCGCCAAGGGATTGACAACCCCTTGTTCGCGTTGGGTGCGAGGATTTGTTGTTTTGTGTGCAGGTACTGCTAACGAGTTGTTGCGTGATTCTCCTACTGGATTGATAACTTTGGTTTCATAACTGAGGGAAATACTTATCTCTACTGTACTGCATCATCCCCTCCTCTTCGGGGAAATCCCAACGCGGCTCACAAGTAGCACTTGCCCACTTGCCTTCCCCTTTATGCCCTTGTGAAGGACACCTTTCATGGGCATTTTGGTACTTTCAAGTGCCACCCTACCCCTTGGGTTTTCCTATAAATAGAGGTGGAGAGGCACTCTCCACACTCACTCTTTCTCACATACAAATGCCATGCATGATCTGGCCTTCTCTCTCCCTCCCCGCGAAATAGTTTCGTAGAGCCGAAAGGCTGTCTGGGTTCCGGTGGGAACTAGTTCTGGACGGCGAAGCCCTGCCAGATAGATGACACCGTATGTGTGCAACCCCATAGAGAGGTCGTAGGTTCGATCTTTTTGCCCGAGGGGCTGTTCGAGAGTGCCTCCCGAAGGGCTGTCCAAGTGACCGTCCGAGTTTCTGTGAGTGCCTCCCGAAGGGCTGTTCGTGACACCGTCCGGGGGACTGTCCGACCGCCCCCTGAAGGGCTGTCCGAGGGGCTGACGAGGGAGTACATCCTCGCGGTTGGGAGGTTGCAAATCCTAGCTGCGGGAATCTGCACCGATGATCTACATCGACTCTACTTCCGCTGCGCTACGGGTCGGTAATGATCAGATCAAACCTTGTATGCATCTCCATAGTGATCCTGGGCGTGATCGCAGTACCGAATTTTTTTGTTTTCTGTTGCATTCCCCTACAGTGGCATCATGAGCCATGCTATGCGTAGATGCAGGTTAGGATCTAGAATACATAGAGATGTATGGGTGTTGCACAATATAATTTGTAGTGGATGAGTTCTATTACTGAAAATTATTTGTGCGGGTAGCAGATGAAATCTGTTACTCGATGTTCTTGTTGCTTCCCTGAAATTTGCGTATTTCTGATCTTAATAATGGCATGGTGGAGTTTCAAAGTTTTGGCAATCCGCGATCCTGATTGATCAATGAAGTGCTAACAGTTCGTTGAGTTCCACCATAGTTAAAAGAAAGATGAAATTTCGCAGACAAAAGGGCAATGCAGATATGATCTGCACGGGGGTCATGCGTATGACCAAGTTCAGTATGGGGCTCGAGATTTTAGTATCACATGTTTCATACACCCTGCAAAGTTAATCTAGCGACTTGAATAATCATGCTTGATGATAAACGTTGGTAGCTGCGGTTTGGTTGAAACCTTAGAAGCCACGTAAAATAAAATTTTACATAAACCGATTAGAGGCGTCTAACTTGGTTTTGCAGGATGACATAAGATGTGCATGTGATGTGGTATAGCAGTTCTCATATTTAATTTTATTATGTATGAGATGACTATATGATGTAAAATTAATTAACATGACCTGCGTGTCATGATTCGGCATGATGGCTGGAGCCATATGATTGTCACTTTAAATGAACTACGTGTCAACCTTAAGTAATGCACTTATTTTATTAGCTATTGAGATAGCAATATTATCTGGTGCATCGACAAGGTGGTGGCAATCTTCGCGAAGGTGAACACCGACGCAAATGCCGAAGACGAAGAAAATAAAGGCTTCTCCGTCAGAAAGGGCTATACCATATCATGCTATTATGAATTGCCAGAGATGTTTATCCCTTATGATGCACCCTTTTTGATTGCGCGGTAGTCGCTTTTATTAGGGTGATCTCTCACTTAAAATATCAAGTAGTTAGTGTTCTCCCAAGTGTAGCACCGTCACAACATCTTTCCTTTCGGGGTGCGCCATGTCCACATGGGTACGAACGACTGTACGGGTGTAAGGCGGGTGAGGTCAGACCTCGCAGCGAGATCACTTGGTTGTCTTGACGTTCATGGAAGGATCGTCCTGAGCTCGGAACACACGCATCGAAAGATGAACAAGAGTCACATAGAGATGTGATCGACAAGTTTGCCTACCGATTGAAATTCTCGTCATCAGTGATGTCCACATCAATGGTATTAAAATTGAAATGCGGGTCTTGTATCACTCACAATCAATTATGAGAGATATTGATTTGAGTGGGAGCGCACTGTAGAATTAACTTGTTTAATTCTCTGTGCAATTAATTATGAACATTGTCTAAGTGAAATTAGCATAACAGTTGTAGAATAATGGCTCGCGTTTCCTCCTTCCCTATTAAAATTGAATAAGCTGTTATTTATCTGGTTAATCTTTACGATTGGTAAACGTAATGTGAGGATTGTCCTCAAAAGTGCCGAGAAGGACTTTGTCCTATCGCATGCTTTCGGTATTCTCCCGCTAATGCTATGGATGATGAGACTCTCGTCCTTCGATCCAAAAGCTAGAATTCCGTTACGGTCAAGTGCAATATGTTTGCTTCCATAAAGACCCGAACTTCAAAGTTTGGGATAATTATGTGATATTCATGGAACTAAAAATTGTTTTCAGATGCAGACAAAGGCTAAAAGATATGAGATATCCAAAGCAATGTTTGTTTGCAAAGTATTAGTAAAGTGTTTACTAAGCATTTGACTGATGAGAGAGGGATCCAGAAGAATGCTTGTCTTGTAATGAAGGTGAATAAAACAACAACTTAAAGAGAAAGGAATTGTCCAAAGGGTGTTAGTGTGACTTACACCCCTAGGAAGTCCGGGGCTAACGCCACTCTTAAAGCTGGGTGCTTCTTCTGAGAGTAGGAGAAATACTGAAAGTTAAACTGTTAGAAGTATAAAGGCAAAGAAAGAGAGAAGACTGGAATGTCCAGCTCATGTATGAAAGTCATACAAGTTATTGATGTATAGAAGGCTGGTTGCTACTTGTAGCTTGCGTTGGTATTTTCCCCGAAGAGGAAGGGATGATGCAGTACAGTAGAGATAAGTATTTCCCTAGTTATGAAACCAAGGTTATCGAACCAGTAGGAGAATCACACAACACCTCGTTAGCAGTACATGCACACAAACAACAAATCCTTGCACCCAACGCAAACGAGAGGTTGTCAATCTCTCGGCGGTCAATTGCAAGATTAAATTGTATGCGATAGATAGATAGATTAAAAAAAGAAAAGAAAATGGCAGCAATATTTTTAGGGTTTTAGTAATATGATTTAGATAGACCCGGGAGCCATAGTTTTCACTAGAGGCTTCTCTCGAGAAAATAGCATACGGTGGGTAGACAAATTACTGTTGGGCACTTGATAGAAAAGCAAATAATCATGACGATATCCAAGGCAATGATCATGTATATATGCATCACGTCCAAGATAAGTAGACCGACTCCTGCCTGCATCTACTACTATTACTCCACACATCGACCGCTATCCTGCATGCATCTAGTGTATTAAGTCCATAAAGAACGGAGTAACGCCTTAAGAACGATGACAGTATGTAGACAAGATAAACTCACATATGAATAAACCCCATCTTTTTACCCTTAATAGCAATGATACATACGTGTCATGTCCCTTTCTGTCACTGGGATTGAGCACCGCAAGATCAAACCTATTACAAAGCACCTCTTCCCATGGCAAGATAAATCAATCTAGTTGGCCAAACCAAATCAATAGACCGGAGAAGAAATACGAGGCTATAACAATCATGCATAAAAGAGTGCAGCAAAGACTCAAATATATTCATGGATAATCTGATCATAAACTCACAATTCATCGGATCCCAACAAACACACCGCAAAAAGTGATTACATCGGATAGAACTCCAAGAACATCGAGGAGAACATTGTATTGAATATTAAAAAGAGAGAAGAAGCCATCTAGCTACTAACTATGGACCCGAAGGTCTGTGGTAAACTACTCACGCATCATCGGAAGGGCAGCAAGGTTGATGTAGAGCCCCTCCGTGATCGATTCCACCTCCGACGGAGTACCGGAGAAGGCCTCCAGATGGGATCTCTCTGGAACAGAAACTTGCGGCGGCGGAAAAAGTATTTCGTGGACTCCCCTGAGGGTTTCTGATTTTTCCTGAATTTATAGTGGTGGAATTAGGTCAAACGGAGCTGGGGTGGGCCCACGAGGCACCAGGGCGTGCCTGCCCCCCCCAGGCACGCCCTGGTGGCTCGTGGCCACCCCCTCTGGCGTATGGTCTTCTCCTGAAGCTTCTAGTGTTGTATATGTCCAGAAAAAAATCTCCAAAAAGTTTCGTGGCATTTCGACTTCGTTTGGTATTGATTTTCTGTAAAACAAAAATAGAGCAGAAAACAACAACTGGCACTGGGCACTAAGTTAATAGGTTAGTCTCCAAAAATGATATATAATTGCTGTAAATGAATATAAAAACATCCAAGATTGATAATATAACAGCATGGAACAATAAAAAATTATAGATATGTTGGAGACGTATCAGCATCCCCAAGCTTAATTCCTGCTCGTCCTCGAGTAGGTAAATGATAAAAACAGAATTTTTGATGTGGAATGCTGCCTAACATATTCATCACATATTCTTTTCTTTTATAGCATGGACATTGGACTTGAATGATTCAAAGCAATAGTCTATAATTTGACATGAAAATATAAATACTCAAGCATGCTAACAAGCAACCATGTCTTTTAGAATATCAACGCTAAAGAAAGTTATCCCTAGCCCATTATGCTCTATCATTGATCCATTCATGAAACATACTCAAATATTAGCTACACACAATGCACAAGTATGACAATAGTGCTCTCTAGTTGGTGCTTTTGTGAGAGAAGATGGAGACTCAAGTAAAAATAACAATTGCATAAAAGTAAATAGATAGGCCCTTCGCAGAGGGAAGCAGAGATTTGTCAAATGTGCCAGATCTCAAAGCTTGAAATTAAAGAGATAAAATATATTGAGAGGCATGCTTTTCCTGTCAACGAAAACGACCGAGAATTCCCAATATTTTTCATGTTAGACACATCATAGGCGGTTCGCAAACAGAAAGTAAAGTTTATTTCCTTTCCACCATTTCTTTCACAATCCATGGCTAGCCGTATCCACGGGTGCCCTCCAAACCAACACTTTCTAAGGAATTTTGTTGTTATTAATTTTTGGTTTCATTGTGGGACTGGGCATCCCTATTACCAGCCACTCTCTCGTGCAATGACAAGTGAATAAACACTCATCATGAGAATAACACACCTAGCATGGAAAATAATGGCCACCCCCTGCCGCTTCATGAGTGGTACGGGCACACAAAACGGAAAAATTATTTTGAAAATTAGAGTTGGCACACGCAATGTTACTTGGAACGGCATTGAAATACCGCATATAGGTAGATATAGTGGACTAATTTGGCACAACTTGGGTTTAAGAAGTTTGGATGCACAAGCAGTATTTCCGCTTAGTACAAATGAAGGCTAGCAAATAGATTGAGAAGCAACCAACCAAAAAACGAAAACGGTCATAAACATGCATTGAACACAACTAACACCGAATAATGCACCATAAGTAGGATATAATTTCATTGCATAACTATTGACTTAACGTGCATGCATAGGGAATCACAATCCTTAACACTAATATTCTTACTAAATCACAATTACTCACTAACATGACTCACATATCCTCATTTCCATATCGCAAAACTATTGCAAGGAATCACACTTATCATATCCAATGATCTATATGAAAGTTTTTATTATATCCCTCTTGAATATTCATCACTTTGGGACCAAATTCATATCTTGTGCAAATTACCATTACTATTATCAACTCTCAAAAAGATTTAAGTGAAGCATGAGAGTGCAAATATTTCTACAAAATTTCAATCTTATCAATTCTCAAAATAATATAAGTGAAGCATGAGAATTCATTTCTTCAAAATTTTAATCAACTCTCAAAATAATATAAGTGAAGCATGAGAGTTTATTTCTTCAAAATTTAAATCAACTCTCAAAATAATATAAGTGAAGCATGAGAGTTTATTTCTTCAAAATTTCAATCAACTCTCAAAATAATATAAGTGAAGCATGAGAGTTTATTTCTTCAAAATATAGCCACCACCGTGCTCAAAAAGATTTAAGTGAAGCACTAGAGCAACTGCCTAGCTCAAAAAATTTAAGTGAAGCACATAGAGTATTCTAACAAATGATGATAAACGTGTGGCTCTCTCAAGATAGGTGTGTTCAGAAAAGATGATCGTGACAAACTAAAAAGCAAATAAAGCAAAGACTCATATAATACAAGACGCTCCAAACAAAAACTCATATCATGTGACGAATAAAAATATAGCTCCAAGTAAAATTACCGATGGTTGGTAGAAGAAAGAGGGGATGCCTTCCGGGGCATCCCCAAGCTTAGACGCTTGAGTCTTCCTTGAATATTACCTTGGGGTGCCTCGGGCATCCCCAAGCTTAGGCTCTTACTAATCCTTGTTCCTTCATCCATCGTGATCTCACCCAAAACTTGAAAACTTCAATCACACAAAACTCAACAAACCTTCGTGAGATCCGTTAGTATAACAAAATAAATCACTACTTTAAGTACTGTTGCAAACCCATTCATATTTTATTTTTGCATTATACCTACTGTACTCTAACTTCACCATGGCTTATACCCCCCCGATACAATCCATAGATTCATCAAAACAAGCAAGTAGTGCATCAAAAACAGAATCTGTCAAAAACAGAACAGTATGTAGCAATCTATTTAAAAGTCATACTTATCTAACTCCAAAAATTCTGAAAAATTAGTACAACGTGGGCAATTCATATACCAATACTGTGTAAAAATTTCAGATTTTTTTGACGCACCAGTACAGAAACAAAATTCGGGCACTGGACACAAAACTTTCTGTTTTCCAAACAGCATCAATTATACTATCTTCCAAATCATCCCAAAGGTATTACTTGGCACAAACACTAATTAAAAACACAAAAACACATTTTTACCAGTATCATAAATGTGAAAACACACAATAACAGAAAAAATTATTTTATTTATTGGGTTGCCTCCCAACAAGCGCTATTGTTTTATGCCCCTAGCTAAGCATAATGCATAGTTTCGAGTATTGTCATATTTGGTTTTAGTAATCTTTATAGGAGTTTTCTCAAACACGGGAGGTTCTTTACGCTTCCCATTATTCTCAGAAAAAGTGGCAATTTTAAGATCCAAAATATCCAATCGCTTATTGCATAAAGAAATCAAAGTATTCGTGCGATTGAGATTTCCACTAATATTTTTAAGAGGCTCGTTAGACTTTTGCAACTCAACCAAAATTTTCTGCATATCACCCAATTTGTCTAATATTTGAGCCCCCTCTTGAGTAAAAGCAAAACCCTTTTGTGGTGGTGGAATTCCCAATATGCCTTCTATTATTTTATAGGCAGTATTGGCCTCACTCTCAATAAAATTCCCCTTTGCGGCAAAATCCAAAAGTTGTCTATGATGCATGGTTAAACCTATATAGAAATTGCGAAGCAAAATTTTTAAATCCCCTTTTATAGAGCAAACACGGTAGGATTCCATTAACCTATACCAAGCATCTTTAAGATTTTCTCCTTGTTTCTGTTTGAAGTAAAGCACTTCAAAATCCGGTGACAAAGGAGGGATAGTTACGCTAGTCATGATGACAAGATGAGCAAATCAAAGAGGCAAACAAGAAAAAGGCAAATGAAAAATGTTTTGTATTTTTGTAAAAATGTTTTAGAAGTGGGGGAGATGAAAACGAGAGGCAAATAAAGTAAATGCAAGGAGATGAGAGTTTATGCAAAGGTACTTGATGGATGTTGATGATGTCTCCCCGGCAACGGCGCCAGAAATTCTTCCTGCTACTTGTAGCTTGCGTTGGTATTTTCCCCAAAGAGGAAGGGATGATGCAGCACAGTAGAGATAAGTATTTCCCTCAGTTATGAAACCAAGGTTATCGAACCAGTAGGAGAATCACACAACACCTCGTTAGCAGCACCTGCACACAAACAACAAATCCTTGCATCCAACGCAAACGAGAGGTTGTCAATCTCTCGGCGGTCAATTGCAAGATTAAATTGTATGTGATAGATAGATAGATAGAAACAAAAATACAAAATAAAATAAATAAAAGAAAATGGCAGCAATATTTTTAGGGTTTTAGTAATATGATTTAGATAGACCCGGGGGCCATAGTTTTCACTAGAGGCTTCTCTCGAGAAAATAGCATACGGTGGGTAGACAAATTACTGTTGGGCAATTGATAGAAAAGCAAATAATCATGATGATATCCAAGGCAATGATCATGTATATAGGCATCACGTCCAAGATAAGTAGACCGACTCCTGCCTGCATCTACTACTATTACTCCACACATCGACCACTATCCAGCATGCATCTAGTGTATTAAGTCCATAAAGAACGGAGTAACGCCTTAAGAACGATGACATGATGTAGATAAGATAAACTCATGTATGAATAAACCCCATTTTTTACCCTTAATAGCAACGATACATACGTGTCATGTCCCTTTCTGTCACTGGGATTGAGCACCGCAAGATCGAACCCATTACAAAGCACCTCTTCCCATGGCAAGATAAATCAATCTAGTTGGCCAAACCAAATCAATAGATCGGAGAAGAAATACGAGGCTATAACAATCATGCATAAAAGAGTGCAGCAAAGACTCAAATATATTCATGGATAATCTGATCATAAACTCACAATTCATCGGATCCCAACAAACACACCGCAAAAAGTGATTACATCGGATAGAACTCCAAGAACATCGAGGAGAACATTGTATTGAAGATCAAAAAGAGAGAAGAAGCCATCTAACTACTAACTATGGACCCGAAGGTCTGTGGTAAACTACTCACGCATCATCAGAAGGGCAGCAAGGTTGATGTAGAGCCCCTCCGTGATCGATTCCCCCTCCGGCGGAGTACCGGAGAAGGCCTCCAGATGGGATCTCTCTGGAACAGAAACTTGCGGCGGCGGAAAAAGTATTCCATGGACTCCCCTAAGGGTTTCTGATTTTTCCTGAATTTATAGTGGTGGAATTAGGTGAAACGGAGCTGGGGTGGGCCCACGAGGCACCAGGGCGCGCCTGCCCCCCTAGGCGCTCCATGGTGGCTCGTGGCCACCCCCTCTGGCGTCTGGTCTTCTCCCGAAGCTTCTAGTGTTGTATATGTCCAGAAAAAAATCTCCAAAAAGTTTCGTGGAATTTGGACTTCGTTTGGTATTGATTTTCTGTAAAACAAAAACAGGGCAGAAAACAGCAACTAGCACTTGGCACTAAGTTAATAGGTTAGTCTCCAAAAATGATATATAATTGCTGTAAATGAATATAAAAACATCCAAGATTGATAATATAACAGCATGGAACAATCAAAAATTATAGATACGTTGGAGACCTATCACTGGTCAAAGAAATAGTTCTTGGGAATTGTGATTAAACTGTTAGTCACTGATTCTTGGGTATGGTGATTAAAAGTTGATCACAGAAATACCCACTCGATTGCATTCTGTTGCGTCTCAATGCAAAAACCACTATGGCCTAAAAGACTTGCCAGTAATGAGGTTTAGATAAGCGCTGGGAACATAGTAAAAGTTGCTATACTCGGTACATTTCCTATGTATTTATTTTCATAATTCATTTTAGAGTTATTATACACTCTAGCCCATTGCATAAAGTATCTTGCAAGAAGGTTATTCATAAGAGAACTGTTGATGTTCAGTGTTATGAATAACATAAGGGCCATACTTTCATTATGAATGAGATGTATGTTATGAATGTTGATAAAAATATATCACCTCTGTATTTATTTTCATAATTTGTTTTAGAGTTTTTATACACTCTAGCCCATTGCATAAAGTATCTTGCAAGAAGGTTGTTCATAAGAGAACTTTTGATGTTCGGTGTTATGAATAACATAAGGGCCATACTTTCATTATGAATGAGATGTATGTTATGAATATTGATAATAATATAATACATCCATGACACTGACACTAAATGTCGCAAGACTAAAAGAATACCACATATGTGTGGCACTGCATTTGGTCACATTGGAGAAACCCGCATGGAGAAATTCCATAATGATGGATTTTTTAAGTCATTTGATTATGAATCATCTGACACTTACAACTTTCGTCCAAAAAGTGAAGTGACTGAAATACCGTTCACAGGCCATGAGGAACGAGCAATGAACTTATTGGTGATCATACATTATGATGTGTGTAGTCCAATAAATGTTGTTGCTAGTAGTGGATTTGTCTATCTTCAGAAATGACTCAAGTAGATATATGGATATTTACTTGATGAGACATAAGTCTGGATCTTTTGAAGTCATTCAAAAGGTTTTCAAAAATGAAGTAGAAATTATTGTAACAAGAAAATTATGTTTCTACAATTAGATTGCGGAAAGGAATATTTTGAGTTACAAGTTTAGCGAATGTCTGATGAGTTGTGAAAAGAGTTTCATAACTTACACCTCCCGGAACACCACTGTTAGTGGAATGTCCGTGAAGATGTAATCAAAACCATTTATGACATGGTAAGATCAAAGATGGCATAAATAAATTTGCCATTATCCCTTTTAAAGTAATGCTTTAGCTACTGCGGCTTTTACACTGAAAAGAGCGACATCAGATCTGTTGAAATGACACCATGGTATGGTACACCCAACCATGTTATATCCTTTCTTAACATTTGGAGTATGGGGCTTGTGTAAAATGTTTAAAAACCTATTCCAAATCAGACAAGTGCTACTTTGTAGGTTATCCCAAGTTATTGGGTATTCCTCCATCACTATATCGAGACAAAAATGTTTGCCACAAAGAGCGGTATGATTTTGAAGAAAATGGTTCTTGCAAAAAGGTGAGTGGGAGGACAGTGCAACTCGACGAGATAACAGTATCTTCGTCATCAGGTCAAGGGAAAGAAACCTTGGAAGTAATTCCAGTGTTTCCTACTGCGACTGATACGGAAGCCTCTACATGAGATGTATGGACTTCGGTCGAACTCGCAGCTGAACCACGTAGGCAAAACTCGTGCAAACCTCTCAGGTGCGCAAACGAGATATTGTTGTCAGACTCCGGAATTGGCTAAACCCTAAGCATTGATGGGCCCTGACTCCGGAATTGTCAGACTCCTACGATACACAAGGAAGCATTGATGGGCCCTGACTCCGGAATTGGCTAAATGCCAATATAATCCGAGGTAGTTTCCATATAAATGATTCAAGATCATATCTTGATGAACCCTTTGTTAGACTTAGAGTCTAATGAATATTAATGGAACTACAAACTGACACGGATAAAAATGTTTTATCCATAAAGCTCGACTTGTTGCTTATAACAAATTCAAGGAATTAACTACGGCGAGATTGTCTCTCCGTAGCGATGCTTAAAGTCGGTTCGGGTTAAACTAGCAATTAATACATATTTCATTCATAAGATATGATACATGGATGCCAAAAAGGATTTCCATGAGATGGAAATACAACCTAGGACTTGCATGTGATACAGTCCAAGGTATTTTTTCATTCCAGAGGATGCTAGTGAGTATGCAAACTTCAGAGTTCCAGCGATGGACAAAAGAGAGCAAAATGGAGTTGGAATCTCCGTTTTTGATGAAATAGTCAAAAGAGTTTGATTTCATTAATGAATAATGAAGATGCTTGTGGTTACAAGAAAGTAAGTGGGAGCATGATAATATTTCTAAAAACCTTGTGTGCTTAACACATTGTTAGTTGGAAATAATATAAATTTCTTGACACGAATTAGGACTTCATTAAAAAATAGTTTTTCGATGAAGTGCTTGGGCTGGGTAGCCTTGATATTAGGCATAATTATCTACGAGATAGAATTGCCTAATAGGACTAAGCCAAAATACATATTGACAAGATGCTAAAACAGTTTAGCATTAAAAACGCCAAGGAGTGATTCTTGCCGAAGTCACATGGAAAGAGTTTTTGCAAGACTCGGTGTCCCGAAACACTGATGAGCAAAATACATGATGGAGATTCCACACACTTTTGTGTTTGGTTTAATCATGTATTCCATGGTATGTAAAACAACCAGATATGTCCGATACTCCCAAGCTGTTGCGAGTATAGATACCAAAGTGATCAAAGTATTGATCATGGGACAACAGTGAAAAATGTCATTGAGTACTAAAGTAGCACTGATGACATGTTTTCTCACAAGCAGAGATTATGAAGTGCTCGTTGTAAGTAATTACATCGATACAGTCTTCATCAATTCTCCATGCGATTTTCGATTTAAGTTAAGGGTTTTCTGTAATACACGATATGGTGACACAGTAAGTTGGAATTGTTCCAAACAGGTTACTGTGGTAAATTCTATAACAAAGGCTAAGTATGTTGACGCTTTAGAAGCGACAAAGAAGATGTTGAATCATATAGTTCATTCATGAACTTAGTATGGTTCCAAGAAGGCTTTGGTCAATGGGACACTATTGTAGATAGTTGCTCCATAGCTCAGTCTGAGGAATGAAGGTTCGACCAGTGATTCACATATATACAAAGCCAAGTCCACACAAAATATGAATTTTGTGAAAGCGTGAAAACGCGAGGATATGCAAACATACACACGGAGCTGAAGTTGTCAGATCCGTTGGACATCAGGCTATACCACAAGCGAAGCCTATTTTACACCAGTATGCCATAGGTGTAAAGTGCATTAGCATTGACTAGATTATTGACTCTAGTGCAAGTGGGAGTCTGTAGGAGATATGCCCTAGAGGCAATAATAAATGTTATTATTTATCCCCATGTTCCTAATTAAGTTTATATTCCATGCTATAACTGCTGTGGTTCCCGAGCCCGTATATCCATAAAGGCTCTGAGGAAAACCCATGTGCACGTGTGGAATAATAAAATGATAAAAAGTATTCCTAGTCATGCCTCTAAGACTAGCTCAAGTGTTTGCATGATGATTATGTTTTCCTGATCATGGGCATGTCTATGCCGACAACTTTGAGGGCACAATGTTAGAAGAACATTTGTATTGAATCGACCCGAATTGATGTTATGCTATGAGATACATTCGTCACAAGTTAATGGTTTTATAACACAGAGAAATTTAACGTTTGCATGATTCCTTAGACCATGAGAGTATCGAGTTTCTTCATGCTTGCTTCATGAACTTTGGGGTTTGTTAAACGTCATCCGTAAATGGGTGGCTATTACGGCGGCTTACGGGTTCATGGAAAAGTATGACAAGGGACTTGATAGCTCAAGATTGGGATTTGCTCCTCCGACGATGGAGAGATATTCTTTGGGCCCTCTCGGTGTTACGGTATCCATCATCGTCTGGCCAGACACAATGTGATTCGATCACGGGGATGCCGGAACACGGGAACGAGAAAAGAGAACAAAACCGGTAACGAGGTAACTGGCATAGTGGACAAGTGTTGATCCACGAGGATGCCGATAAATCTCACCTCGGGTGTTTGTAACATATCGTGAAGCAACAGGAATAACACACGGCAACTGGAGGTTCACTCGAATATTTATTTTTGTGGGTATAGGGGTCAATATGGGTGTCCACGGCTCCGATGTTGATCATTAATCGGAAAGTGTTCCGGTCATGTCTATACTTCACCGAACCTATAGGGTCACACGCTTAAGGGTCATCTATCTGCTGAATACTAGACAGGGAGTCTGAGAGAAAGTCACCGGAAAGGTTTCGGAGACAACGGAAGAGTTCCGGAGAGAGAACACCGGAATAGTTTCTGTAAAAACCAAAAAGTTGTTTCGGAGTATACCATTAAGTCAAAATGGTTTCGACACATGCCTGGAAATTCTTGGAGGGTGCCAGAATTGTTCTGGGAACTTCTGGGATTTTTCCAGAGAAAAAACCCGGAAATGTTCCGGAGCTGCCGGAACCGCTTTGGTTGCTTTTCGCTGATGAAAATCACTGATCCGGAATTGTTTCGGAACGCGTCCAAAATTATTTTAGTGGGTACTGGAAATGTTCTAAGACCTACAGAAATATTTTCGGATTTAACGGTCGCGGAAAAATGTTTCTGTGAATAGTGAAAAGCACTTTATGGTTACTTTTTGGAAAGCCACTTTTTGGGCTTTGCTCAAAAGATCTAGGGGATGACATGGATGGATGGGAACCCCTTTTGGGGGGGACCCACAAGGGGGTGGCCGGCCAAGGTGTGGCTCCTCCATGGACCCCCACTTGCCCACTTACCTTCCCCTTTATGCCCTTGTGAAGGACACCTTTCATGGGCATTTTGGTACTTTCAAGTGCCACCCTACCCTTTGGGTTTTCCTATAAATAGAGGTGGAGAGGCACTCTCCACACTCACTCTTTCTCACATACAAATGCCATGCATGATCTGGCCTTCTCTCTTCCTCCCTGCGAAATAGTTTCGTAGAGCCGAAAGCCTGTCTGGGTTTCGGTGGGAACTAGTTCTGGATGGCGAAGCCCTGCCGGATAGATGACACCGTATGTGTGCAACCCCATAGAGAGGTCATAGGTTCGATCTTTTTGCCCGAGGGGCTGTTCGAGAGTGCTTCCCGAAGGGCTGTCCAAGTGACCGTCCGAGTTTCTGTGAGTGTCACCCAAAGGGCTGTTCGTGACACTGTCCGGGGGACTGTCCGACCGCCTCCCGAAGGGCTGTCCGAGGGGCTGACGAGGGAGTACATCCTCGTGGTTGGGAGGTTGTAAATCCTAGCTGCGGGGATCTGCACCGACGATCTACATCGACTCTACTTCTGCTGCGCTACGAGTCGGTAATGATCAGATCAAACCTTGTATGTATCTCCATAGTGATCCTGGGCATGCTCGCAGTATCAAATTTTTTTGTTTTCTATCGCGTTCCCCTACAATGGATTCATGGTCACGCGCTGAAAGACCTCACCCTTAGTTTATGCTCTGACTAGGAGAAGAAAAAAACATGTCAGTTAAGGAGGCCCTAGTTAAGAATAGATGGATGTGTGGTCTTCATAAAATCTCGTGGTGCTTATGGATGGATTCATCTCCGTCTGGGAAAAGGTGCAGAAGTTGCTATTATCCGCCGAGCCCATAGGATCCGCTGGAAGATCACAAGAGATGGTTGCTACTCAGTAGCTTCGACATATGACTTCTAGTTTTTGGGCATATTGCCTAAGCCTCTCCTAAACATGATGCGGAAGATTAAGGATGATCCCAAAGTCAGAGCGAACATGTGGTTGCTGATCCAAAAATGGAATTAGGACCTGCATCATTTGCAGGCTAGAGGTTAGCCTCATGATGTTACATATACTCCGTTCGAGATAGCTCATGAATCTGCCACCCATATGCTCCTTGATTACCCTTTCACTAAGAATGTTTGGGATTTGTTCCTGGCCACTAATGATAGAGATACTGGTGTTGGTGCTAATTCCACTTCGATCAAATCCGGTGGAGGAAAACTTGGGCTTTGACTCGTTATGCTTCTTCAAAGAAACAAGTAACCACTGCTTGCTACATTGCTTGGAAACTAGGGAAAGACTGGAAGCACATAACTTTTGAAGGAAAAGGGGCCTTGCGACCATGGCTAGAGATGAGGTTCATTCCTTTTGGGAGGGAAAAAGTTAGTGTTTTGGAGTTCTAGCTAGTGAATAGGCTTGTGTCTCTGAGTTATCTTCCCCATATATGATGAACAAACATGTAACTTGGTTCCCCTTCTTTAATGAAAAAGCAAAGCTCATGCTATTGCCCATCAATAAAACATCTCGTCAAAAAATGAATTTTGTATTAGTGTTTGATTTGACATGAAAGATAAATAGTTTACACATGATCATGGTCGTACCTCCACAAAACTATAGAACAATGGAACCACCATTGTCATCAATAAAACAACAAAGCGGCCTCACTCACTCATCGAAAGTCCACGTGACTTTCTCTATTAACTAAGAAAAGGAGAATTGTCTAGTTAATTGGAAAAAATCACGCAAAAACATTACCTGCCACCTATCATTGTCACTGCCTAGACGATGATGCGATAACTTCAGCTTTATAGCACCAGAGGGGAACAAAAAAAAAGACCCAATGGGAATGATAAAAAACCAACTATCAAAACCTCGTTGTGATCCAAATATTCTCATAATTGTCACGCAAGCTTACTATGAACCTTCAAACAACGTTCACATGCCCCCTCCCCCCCACTAAATACCAACTCCAATGAAGAAGACCCCAAGACGGGCACAACTTCTAAGTGTGACAAACGTCCGATCCATAGGGTTTCCTCTCGATAGGAGGAGTAAATCGCATTGCCTTGACTATGCACTTGAGATGAGGATTTTGGCTTGTTGTGGCGTTAGTTCTCATCATAAAAGAGAGCTTTTTTATGATGACGGGCAACGTTGATTCCTACTCTGCAGACTAGAGACATTGTGTTCGCCCTGTACCTTTGCAAACCTCCATAGTCTAGGGTAGTCCACGAATTTTCACAAGTCACAGTCGTAGAGATCAAGGGCTTGAAACCAATGCTAGGAAATAGGCGAGAAGCACCACCGCACCATGTGGAGACATCGCTGCTCAGTACTACCAAAACTAGGCAGTCTCAATGCCCCAACAACAACCTATTGCAGCAAACTTGCAACCCACCGTTGAAATTGGCGAGTGTTGCATCGAGGTATCGTGAAGTAGGTCTGTCATAGCCAGCCAAGAGCGCCCTCACTCGATGGCATAGATCTAGCGGGATGACAACGCCCTCGCAGACAAACAATCCACACCATTGCAGTGCTGCTTCGCTCGTAGAGAAGTTGCCTCGTCGGAGATCGAGCCGCTGAAGACCTTCGCATCGTCGACATGGCTGCACCACCACCAACATTGAACATACAGGAAAAGATAACATATCCCGCTTCGTAGATGAGCCATGACGCCACTTGGCGCATGCTCACGCGACACGGAAGTAAAGGGGTCGAGGGACAATTTTGGTTGTAAGATTCAAATCTAGGTTCTTACGATTAAATTCAACAAGAACCTAGTGAAAGTTGCATATTTGTCTCGAGACTCCCTTGATTGCACAATGTAGGCACCGGTTTTAAATGGCAAGACAATCGAACATTTTGGTGCGTGCCGATTCTTTTGTTGTCCAAACCAGCTCCTTGGCGTCATTGCACATTTGCTCCTCAGAGTGGGATTGGTATGCTTAGGAGGCCGGATATTCTTGTGAGGGGATTCAAGAGTATAGTCTCCTAAGAATATAACAAGTGTGGATAAGATCACAAGACAAGGAGTGCCAAATTGTTCAAAAAAAGTATCAACTTTGTGCCCCATTTAATTGGAACAAGGGAATGTTTTCTCACGAAAAAAGTTATACAAATTTCCATGTAATTGCCAGGATAAGGTATTAGGCAAATGAGAATGAAACATAGAGTGCCAAATCATCAAAAGAAAGGAAAACATTTTATGGCCCAAACTGGAATGCAAATGGGAATTTCCTTCTTTCTTTGAGGGGTTCCTAGAATGTCTAGGGTGTCAACTCCGCCATCCCAAACTGGGTCTCAGCGGCAGGTCACCATGCGTCCGCTCCCTATTCCTAGTGCTAAAGTTGACGCCGTGGCAGGAACCGGAACCAAGAGCGCACACTTTGCCAAATTTGGGTCCTCGCTTCCCGAGGGCAAAATAAGCTGCACCATTCCCGTCCACAGATCCTTCCATGCGTGTCTGTTCAAGTATATATTCCCAAGGAATTCCTCCAACCGCACCCCGCGGATCGGTACAAGGGGGTCCTCGGCCACTCTCGCGTCGATCTGTGATGGGGCTGTTGTCGTCCGCCGTGAAGAAATGTAACAGCAAGACGCTCCTCGGCGGTGGCTCTTCATCTCCGTGTGGTGTGCACAACAAGGGACAACCATCGACGCCCGACAAGCACAGGCGGTTGAGGAAGAAGCGCTTCTGGAGGAAGAAGAAGTCGAGCAAGAAGTTCGGCTGCGTCCCCTGCGTCAGCCTCACCGAGCTCACGAGGCGCGCCGAGTGCGAGGCCATCGCCGACCTCGTCAACAACATCTCGGCCAAGTCAGGTAACCAAGACGACACCAGGATTTTACGCGAGGCCGCCGATCGATTGGTTTGATGCATGCCGATATTTGACGTGCTGCAACATGCGCCTGCGTACGTGCTGCAGACGTTACCAGCCACGTGTACGCGGCTGAGGAGATCCTACGGAACACCAACCAGAACATCCCCAGCAGGGTGCTCACCTTCCGTGAGCTGTCCGCGGCGACCAACAACTTCAGCTGCAACAACCTGGTGGGCGAGGGCGGCTTCGGGATGGTGTACAAGGGGCACTTCAAGGACACCAAGGAGGTGGCTACTGCAACAACCCGATCAATAATCTGCAGCAGATTGTATCACTCCCATCTCATGTGACGTGGATGAGTCTATCTTTGTCACATATAGGATATCGCCGTGAAGCGGCTCGACAAGGAAGGGTTCCAAGGGAACCGCGAGTTCCTGGTGGAGGTGCTGATGCTGAGCCTCCTGAGCCACCCCAACCTCGTCAATCTGCTCGGCTACAGCACCGACCTCGACCAGCGGATCCTCGTCTACGAGTACATGCCCAACGGCTCGCTGGAGGATCATCTCCTGGGTAAGCTGTTGCATGCGTTCGAGTACGATTGATCAATCAGAAGGGTTCATTCCTTCCTTCCTTCTCGTCGGCTTGGCTGATCGATCGATTCGATCAATGGCGCAGATCTCCCGGAGAACGCCAAGGCGCTCCCCTGGCAGACACGGATGAAGATCGCGGTGGGCGCGGCCAAGGGCATCGAGTACCTGCACGAGGTGGCCAACCCGCCGGTCATCTACCGGGACCTCAAGGCCTCCAACATCCTCCTGGACAAGGACTTCAACTCCAAGCTCTCCGACTTCGGGCTCGCCAAGCTAGGCCCCGTCGGCGACCAGAGCCACGTCAGCACCAGGGTCATGGGCACCTACGGCTACTGCGCCCCCGAGTACGCCATGACCGGCAAGCTCACCAAGATGTCCGACATCTACAGCTTCGGCGTCGTGCTGCTCGAGCTCATCACCGGCAGGCGAGCCATCGACCCCTCCAAGCCCACGGAGGAGCAGATCCTCATCCACTGGGTAAGCATATACTCACTCCAATCCAACGTTTAATCCTTTGCAAATTAGTACTACTAACAAGCTCGAGACCACCTCTGTATGTAGGCGGCGCCTCTGATCAGGGACAGGAAAATGTTCGTGAGGCTGGCGGATCCGTTGCTGGGGAAAGACTTCCCGCTGAAGGGGCTGTACCAGGCGCTCGCCATCGCCTCCATGTGCCTGCAGGAGGAGCCCAGCAAGAGACCCAAGATCGGCGACGTCGTGGACGCGCTCACCTTCCTCGCCGAACAGAAATACTACCCTCAGCGAGACCGGGAAGCTGCTCAGGCGAAGGGCGGAGACGGGGACTGCAGCGCTCCTCCCAAAAAGGACATGGTTTCTGAGATTAAAGCCGATAACGAAATGAAGCAGAGATGAGCCAGACGACCATAGGATTAATTATAAGAGATGCATAAGGGAGGAGATGCAGCAGAACTATATCTCTGCCCCCTCACATTTCTTGTGTACCGTACACCACATAGGCAGGATGTAAGAGCAGCAACAAGTCATCTTGACTGATGATACTGATTTGTTAGTCAAGACCTCAAATTCCAGCAGCAAAAGCCAAGAGTTGAGCCGTCTATTCCTGATCAGCTGTTCCAAGGACTGTCACGATCATTATTAGCTTCTAGATCAACATGCAACAATCATCCTTTTTCCATCATTCTGGTCTGCATTGTAATCTGAAATCTATGCCGCCAAGGATTTGCGGAATTGATAACTCTAGTAGAACACTAAAAAACAAAAGGTAATCGAAGTTGCAAATAATTCTTGGATGCGACGAACTGTCATTGAATAATGAAAAGACTTCCAATTCTACCCCCTATGTCTAATATAGCGCGCATTGGTTTCGCAAAAGTCCAACTTCATAAACTTTGACTAAGTTTATGGAGAAAATTATCTGATCTACAATACCCGGCATATATCATATCAAAATATATTTCATGATGAATCTAAATATATTGACTTAGTAATCTCGATATTGATAATTTTCTCTAAAATCTCGGTCAAAGTTTATATGTGTTGACTTAAAATGTGATACACACTATTTTGGGATGGACAAAGTAGCAAGTATTGTTAATCTTTTTGTGTTGGGATGAAGCATTGTTAACATTGTTTTTCTTTCCTGATTGCTACTCTCTCCGTTCACTGTTATAAGATGTTCCAACTTTTTATGAATTGGATGTATGTAGACGAGTTTTAATGTGTTTATTCACTCATTTCAATTTGTATATAGTCCATATTGAGATATCCAAAACATCTTATAATAGTGAACGAAGGGAGTATTTTAAAACGGCTGAAATTTACATATTTCATCAGAGCGAGAATTTAGCACAACGCTGAAGACCATCGCCAGCTCATGGCGGACGACTCATCAATATCACATTTACATTTGCCGCGTGCATCTGACCACGCCTCCGCTAGCTAAAAACAAAGATCACATCAATCGCAAAAACAAAGATCACATCAATCGCACCGGGACTCATGGCGCCCCTTCCATTAGTTATATTTACAAGTTTTGGAAATTCTGAACGAAATCCATGCATATATATGGACACAACATATATATACTACGTTGCAACATTTTAAAATCCAAACTCAAGCACAACTTTATAAACATACAAGATAAGTCTTTTTGTAAATATAGGCAATAGCTACTAAAATTAGGCTATGAATTCGGTCAACTTCCACAGCTAGTATTGAATTTCTTATATCAATGAAACGTTTTTCTTCTCCATGAGCAAACTCCCAGGCGACAAGGGCTTCTTCGCCTCCCGCCGGCGCCGCCGCCGGTCTGCCTCATCTCTTGTGTCTTTAGGACCATGGAGGTGCAGTGGATCCCAGCCCTTGCCGGCGGGAGGGCTCTTGCTTCGTTTCAGGTGTTTTTTTAGTTTGTTTAGAGTTTGTGTCTTACTTTAGGAAGGCAAGGCGGGGGCGGCTCCTTGAATATGGAATGAGGTTCCCCCGCCTAGGCCTGGTGCCGGTGATGCATCTAGCGCCGTCGAAGGGCGTGTGGAGGTGTGTCTCCGGCGGATCTTCGGTTGGTGTTTGTCTTCGGTGGATCTGTTTGGATCCGGTCTTTGTTCGTCTGCGTTTGTGTGTCTACAAGTTAGATCGTTCTGATCTATGCTTCTCTTCATAAACGACGGTTCTGTTATGGTGCGTTGGCCCTTTGGGGGCTTAGCAAGACGACTTCCCAGCTATCTACTACAACAAGGTCTGCCCGGCTCCGGTGAGGGATGGGCGATGACGGTGGCGCGTCTTCGGCTTGCTCCAGTGCTTGTAGTCGCTGCTAAGTTGTCTATGAACATGGATATAACTTATGTTATTTTTGGTGGTCTCTGTACTACCATGATGTTTGATTAATAGATCAAAAAAATCCGCCAAAAAATACTATTGATTTTTTTTTAAATCGCTTGCTATGTTTCGAGTTTGAATTTGTAATGTTGCAAATACATGTTAATTTTTAAACCTAATGTTTTTTCAAAACCTATTAACATTTAGAGCATCTCCAGTAATACTCCTTAAAACACCTACAAAAAATATACCTCAAAATAATCCCTCAAAAGCAAACCAACATGTGCTTGGATAGTTAGGAGGACAGTGGTATCCCCAGCCCACCAGGGTTGAAGTCCTGGTGCTCGCATTTTCCTGGATTTATTTCAGGATTTTCGGCGATGCGTGTTCAGTGGGTGGAGACGTTCCCGTCGACTACGAGACGTCTATGGTGACTTCGTAAATCTCAAGATGATATGCCGGCTCAGTCTCTCGGGGTTGCTCATAGGGATAGGGTGTGCGTATGTTTGTTTATAGGGGTTAGTGTATACGCGTATATATGAGCGCTTGCGATCTGTACTGTGTTAAAAAAAATCCCCCAAAAAGCTATTTGAGGGCTCCTCTACTTTGATAGCCCTCAAAGTTTACCCTCAACTGTAGTTATAAACTTATACCCCTATTCTTTTACAACACAATGACACGTGAGATCACCAATAGGAAAACGTTTGGGGCCGGAGCGCCGGCCGAACGCTCGGCCGGACGCTCCACGCACGTGCGCCTCTGATTGGTTGCACCAACGCTGGAAAGAGCCACGTTTGCTCCCCTATCCACCACATATTCGCCTTATCTTCTCCCGGCCTCTTTCTTCCCCTCTCCCAAATCTCTCTGCTCCTCACCACACCTCATGCCACTCCTTGCTATGGATGACATGGCCGTCCTCCTCCTCCTCCGATTCCAGCTGCCACGGGCACGACGCCATCCGCCAATCGCTTGCTACAAGCCGCTGCCACATGCTTTGTCACCTGCGGCCGACGAGCTACATCCATGGTGACCGCAGTGACCACGCCCGCTAGATGCTGCAACCGCTGTCGCTAGATGTTGGAACCGGCAGAAATTTTTCCTACTACGGGAGGTGACCGCGGTGACCACGTCTGCCACATGCTACAAGCGCTCTCGCTAGATGCTGGAACCGGCAGAATTTTTTGCTACTACTGTCGGGCCCGTGGAACCAAGGGTATCCCGGCCCGTCAGCCTGCAGCCCAGGGCGCAACGCCTGGCGGAGGCCCAACCAGCGGCCACCAGCGGGCGTCTCAAGCAAGACCCCTCGCGAGGTTCTTGCCTCCCGAGGACCCCTCCTCAGGGAGCGGGCAAATAAGACTCAGCCGCAACTTCATCAAGAGCCTCGTGAGGCCTTCTCGCGAGGCGGCCTCCTGAGGTTGCCTCCCGAGGCACCCTCCCAAAGGCATGCAAGACAAGTGCTGTTCAGCTCGGTCGCGCGGTCTCGTGCCCACCACATGGGTGACGCGCACGGCGACGAACGGCGGCAGAGGCCATGCCAGCAGGCGCGGATGGAGAGGTTTTCCCCCTTTGTGCTAAGGGAGCAAGGCCAGCAGTCTGTTTCCCAAAGCAACCCCGAAAGGTTGCCCGATCGGTGAAAGAAGGCCAAGACGGCGGGCGCGCAGGGCGGAGGTCATCCCCGAGCCCACCGGCGCGTCATGGATGGTCACTTTGCAGGTGAAGACTACCTTTTGTCAGGATAGACTGCGCCCATGTCCCCCTTCAAACTTGCCGTTGTGTGGCAACCCTTCCCGCCAATGTTTTCGGGGGAAGAGGACCAAGGCAGATATAAAAGGAGGGCAGGGTGCCGCTGTAGAGGGGAGCTCGAACCAATTCCGGGAGCCCCGAACCTTGTACTCTCTCTCTCGCGCTAGAGTAATCACAACCAAGCAGGAGTAGGGTTTTACACCGCAAGGTGGCCCAAACCTGGGTAAACCGCTGTGTCTTCGGCCCGCTCCAGCTAGCGCGCTCTCGCCGTAGCTTCACCGTAGTTTAGCTGTGGTAGGGGACGAGGAGGTAGGAATGAGCTCACCCCAATGTTCGAACCTTTGGGTCCCCGGAGCCCGACTTTCGACATTTGGTGCGCCAGGTAGGGGTGCTCTACTGTTCTTCCACTCCGTCCTCCACTCCACCAGCTTCATGGCCGACGCTCGCCGCGAGCGCGCCTAGCCCAGGGAAGGTCGCGTGGCCCAGACGGAGCTGGTGGGCCGCGGCAACCGCCGCCACCCTGTCGAGTTCGCAGCCGCTGCCGCCACCGACCCCGCTGCTCGTGAGCAGCGGGACTCCTCCCTGCACCCCTCCGTGCAGGCAGACGGCCGCACCGCCACGGCATCCTCCTCCCTCGCCCGCCGTGGGCCGCCGAACGCGCATGCCGCGCTACTCATGGCGCGCGAACTGCTCCGCTGCCGTCCAGCTGACGCCGGCTACGACGCCTGGCTTGGTCGCATCACCGAGCTCGTCAACGCCGCCGGGGACGGTCCGGCGCCTTCCCACTCGCTCCGCCCTCCGCCGTCTCGCGCTGGGGACGTAGCGCATGGTGCTCCCCCGCCACCTCCTCTGCGCAATGAGCTCGCTGATCCCCAGGGCAACGCGCGGGCGCCTGAGCCGTCCCGCGGCCCGTCCTCGCCGGTCCGAGACAAGGCCAGCTGCCAGATCATCCGCCGCGCACCGCCTGATGCGCGTGTGCTCCTCGAGTAGCAGCGCCGGCGCCAAGACCGGGTGGTTCAGGAGGTTGCGGCGGCTGGGCGCCAGAACCGCGCTGCCCTCGCCGGCGGTGTGCCTTCGAGCGGTGTGGGTTGCCGCGCCTTCACCCGCGAGCTGCGTCAGGTGGTGTGGTCCGTGAAATTCAAGCCGGAACTGCCTCCACGCTACGACGGCACCCCCAACCCCGCAGAGTTCCTTCAGCTCTATGCGCTGAGTGTCGAGGCGGCGAACGGCGATGACAAGGTCATGGCGAACTGGTTCCCCATGGCCCTCAAGGACGGCCCGCGCTCTTGGCTCATGAACCTCCCTGAGGCGTCGATCTCGTCGTGGGCCGAGCTCTGCAGCCAGTTCGTCGCCAACTTCAAGGGCACGCACGACCGCTCCCTCACGATCAACGACCTGCAGCATGTGCGGCAGCGCCCGGACAAGACCCTCCGCAAGTACATCCAGCGCTTCAGCCAGGTGCGCAACAAGATCCCGCGTGCCTCAGACACGGCCGTCATCTCTGCGTTCTCCACTGGCATCGCGGATGTCAAGATGCACGAGAAGCTCTCCATCAACGACGAGCTGGACTCAGTGCTTGAGCAGTTCGACCTCGCCGACAAGTGCGCCAAGGCTGAAGAAGGTCGCCTCTTCGTCCACAATGATCCCGATGCGGCTCCTGACGCCGCCAAGGCCAAGAGCAAGGACATCAAGCGCAAGGGCCCTGCCGTGCTTGCGACAGAGCCTGAGCAGAAGCGCGGCCGTGACTGCGACGAACCCAGGAAGGACGGCCGCCCGCTCTGTGTCTACAACAACGTGCGCTCCCACAGCACTGAAGACTGCCAGGAGCTCAAGCTGCTCCGCGACGAGCGACTGGGCCACCGAGGCGACCGCAACGACCGCGGCGCCGGTCACGGAGGTGGCCGCGGCGGCAACCGCTGGGATAGCCGCAACGGCAACGGCAACTTCCGCCAGGGCTGGAGCGACCAGCCTCATGAGGCTGCCTGGCGCGATCAGCCTCGTGAGGCAAACCCTCAGGCCAACGCCGCTCTCCCGCTGCTACCGCCGCCACCCCAGAGGAACGACGTCAACCAGCCTGATGAGGGCACTGGGGGCTACCAAGAGCCACGTGCGGTTGCCTGCATCCTTGGCGGAGCTCAGGCTCCCGTGTCCAACCGCCACTTCAAGCAGCTCTCTCGCGAGGTGAACGCCGCCCTCCCGAAGCCTGAGGTCGCGAGGCCCCTCAAGTGGTCACAGTACGCCATCACCTTCGACTCCAAGGACCACCCCAAGTCCACGGCCACCGCAGGCGCGCTTCCCATGCTGTGCATCCCCACCATCAGCAACAACGCAGTCACCAAGACCCTCATCGACGGAGGCACCGGCCTAAACGTGCTCTCCATCGAGACCTTTGAGCAGCTCCAGGTGCCTTACGAGCAGCTCATGCCGACGAGGCCCTTCTCGGGCGTGACCGATGGCTCCACGCTGCCTCTGGGGCAGGTGCGCCTCCCCATCACCTTCGGCACCCGCAAGAACTACCACACTGAGCTCATCGACTTCGACGTCGCCCACCTCGGCCTGCCCTACAACGCCATCTTGGGCTACCCCGCGCTCGCCAAGTTCATGGCGGTGTCTCATCACGCCTACAACGTCCTCAAGATGCCTGGCTGCAGCGACATCATCACCGTCACCTACGACGAGAAGGACGCGATCTGCTCCCTTGAGCACGCCTACAAGGCTGCCGCTGCCGCGCATCCGGCTGACGAGGACGCGGTTGAGCCTCCTGAGGCCGTGCCCACGAAGAAGAAGCAGCTGTTCTCTCAGGACCGCGCCGAGACAAAGAAGGTGTCGATTGACGGCAGTGGCTCAGGCCCTGCCTTCACCATCGGCACCTGCCTCCCTCCTGCATAGGAAAGCGCGCTCGTCGCCTTCCTTCGGGCAAACTCGGATGTTTTCGCCTGGAAAGCATCTGACTTGTCCGGTGTACCGAGGAAGGTGATCGAGCACCACTTAGCGGTGTGCCCCAACGCACGCCCCATCAAGCAAAAAGCACGGCGCCAGGCGCCCGAGAAGCAAGAGTTCATTGTCCAAGAAGTACACAAGCTGCAAGAAGCTGGAGTCGTCCGTGAGGTGTGCCATCCCGAATGGATCGCTAACCCAGTCGTCGTCCCCAAGAAGGGTGGCAAGGAACGTATGTGCGTCGACTTCACGAGCCTCAACACGGCCTCCCCTTAGGACCCCTTTCTGCTGCCGTGCGCCGGCCAGGGCGCGAACTCCGCCACCAGCTACGCCCGCATGCCCTTCGGCCTGAGGAACGCCAGTGCCACCTTCCAGTGGCTGGCGCGCTTCGTGCCAGGGCCTCGGGCGGGGAGGGATGCGAAGGTCGCGGGATGACCCCGGTGCGGCGCTTCCTCAGACCTCCCCCTCCGAGTCTCGCGAGCCCCCTGGGCCTCAGGAGCCCTCGGTCCTTGAGGAGCAAGCTTCCGCGGCAAACCTCGCTGAGCGACCCGCGCACTTCTCCAGCACAGTCCTACCAGGTGATTTTTGTTTTGTTTAATTGAGGGCGCCCTACGGGCCGCACCAACCTCAAGCTGATCCGTGCCGGACACAGCAGCCTCACCCCTCTCCGCTTTTGGTTGTGTAATGAACCTTGCTGATTATGCTCTAATGAGTTTATGTTGCCTACATAATTGTGTATTTGGTACCATGCCGTCTTGAGAGCGCCGCGCGCTCGCGACTCCTCTCCTGACCGTTCCATGAGCGGGGGCTAGGCACAGCGCCTGTGCTCGGGTCCGTCCCTGCAGCGCTGCTAAATCCAAGTGACTGAGCTCTGTCTCGCGGGCCTGCTCCCGTGCACGTTACCTCACCAAGGTCCTTGGTGCCTTATCTCCTCACGCAATGGCCACGAGCAAGCTAGCGAGTGCGCGTCGCTCCCCCATTGTGAGATTTTTCGACATGCAGTTGTCTCAGGAGCAAGCCGCTCGGAAGCCTCGCGGGCGGCGTCTCGTGGGCCGGCCTGCGGTGGTCACCTAATCGGAAGACCTCACGAGCAGAAAACTTCGAGGGCCAAGCCTCGTGAGGCATGCCTCGTGAGCCGCATGCACTCCTCATGAGCTGTGGCTCGCCCGACGCCACTCTCCGCAAAAGCTAAGTCTAACCACCTCGCGAGACGCCCTCACCATCACTTGAGTTCCCTCCTTTCGCGATCTCGCTAAGTGCTGGCGTTTTTTCCTTCGCGTGAGCCGCTTGCACATTAAAGGGGGGCTCCCTGAGCATCGCGCCTCAGGAGCCCTCACTAGCTCCCAGTGCCCCTCACCTCCTGGCCTTGTCCAAGCATCGCGACCTGACATACCAGCGACGGCTGTGGCCCGCTCGGGGGCTGGGTCCTAATGACATAGAGCACATAGGCGAGCAAGAAAAAAAAAGGCAAGCCTCGCGAGAGGACTTCAGGAGGGAACATATATTCCAAACCGCAAAAGCATTAAGTTAAAATACGGAAGCCATCATTTTCACGTCCCAACGGGACTGCATTGTTCTCGTACAGGGCAAGGAAGGAATATGCGCGGAGCGCGGCTCGCCCCCAAGATCCGACTCGAACGCGCGCGTGCCTAGTCGGAGTCTTCATCTTCGTTCTTGACGCGTGGGAGCTGTCGTCGCTTTCGCTTCCACCGGAGGAGGCGGCACCGTTGTCGCTGTCGTCCTCGCTGGAGGAGCCACTGTAGCTGCCGTCCTCGCTCTCCGCGCAGCACTCCAGACGACTGCTGGAGATCCCGAAGATCTTCATGAAGAGCGTGGCGGCCCCGTCGTACTTGAACTGGAGAACGTGGCCCCACTTCAGGCCGCGAGCGAGGGAAAATGACTTCCACCCCTGCTTCAAGAACATGAAGCCCGAGGGGGTGAACTCCGTTGCCACCCAGGAGGGGCCATTGCAGTAGCCATCCGCCTGCACCCACAAACCCATGGGCGCATGGTCCTCCATCGCCTCCGCGAAGGAGTCTGGAAGCCGAAGCCAGGTGCAGGGCCGGCGATGCATGCTCACTATGAACTCATGAGCCGCCTCTGCTGAGTGGCTCCCTGCCTGGGGAGGTAGGGCGGCTGCCCCGCCGCGGCCACCTCGGCCGCGGGCACCGAGCCCTCCGCGCTCGCGGGCGGCGCCCCTTCCACAGGCACTGGGACCGGTGCCGGCAGCCGCCGGCGAGCGGCCTCGGCCCCGGGAGGGGGGGGGGACCTTGGATGCAGCAGCAGAAGCACGGGCTCGGCCTCTTCCCCTCGCCATCGCCGCGAAGGCCCGCCTGGATTGTGGATTAGGGGAGGGGAGCTGATGGATAAGATGGGCGGGGAGTCCTTCCCCCCCATCTTTATAACACTCGAGGAAGGCTCGCTCCGCGCTGCCCTACCTTCGACGCGCGTGGGGAGTCAGGATGCGCGAAGGAAGGCAATGATGGCATCGCGTCGCGCGCGGGTAGGCTTTATGTCAGTTACCGAGGCGTCGTGGGAGAAGTGGGGGCGTCCCCCGTCACGTCGTGCGCCACGCGTCGCGCCTGGCCCGCAGGCGGTTAGGACCCGTGCTGTTTCGCCCCCGAATAGGCGGGAACGTGCGCGCCACAGGCCCGGGGGCTACTATCAGGCCCGTGGAACCCAGGGTATCCTGGCCCGTCTGCTTGCGGCCCAGGGCGCAACGCCTGGCGGAGGCCCAACCGGCGGCCACTAGCGGGCGTCTCAAGCAAGACCCCTCGCGAGGTTCTTGCCTCCCGAGGACCCCTCCTTAGGGAGCGGGCAAGCAAGACTCAACCGCAACTTCATCAAGAGCCTCGTGAGGCCTTCTCGCGAGGCGGCCTCCTGAGGTTGCCTCCCGAGGCACCCTCCCGAAGGCATGCAAGACAAGTGTTGTTCGACTCGGTCGCGCGGTCTCGTGCCCACCACGTGGGTGACGTGTGATACGTCCATTTTGCATCATGTTTTCCTACTGTTATTTATAGTGTTTTTAATCAATATAACACTTTGTGGAGCAATTCTAATGCCTTTTCTCTCTTAATATGCAAGATTTACATAAGGAGGGAGATTGCCGGCAGCTGGAATTTTGGACCTGAAAAAGCTATGTCAGAGATACCTATTCTGCACATCTCCAAATGAGCTGAAATTTAACGGAGATTTATTTTGGTATAAATAAAAAATATTGGAAGAAAGAAGTACCAGAGGGGGCCACCCAGGTGCCCACGAGGCACCAGGGAGCGCCACCCCCTAGGCGCGCCCTGGTGGCTTGTGGGGCCCCTGGCCAGCCTCCGGTGCCCATTTTCTGGTATATAAGCCCATTTGCCCTAGAAAAATAAATAAGGAGAAGACTTTTGGGACGGGGCACCACCTTCTCGAGGCGGAACTTGGGCAGGAGCACTTTTGCTCTCCGGCGGAGCGATTCCGCCGGGGATACTTCCCTCCTGGAGGGGGAAATCGGAGCCATCGTCATCACCAACGATCCTCTCATCGTGGGAGGACCAATCTTCATCAACATCTTCATCAGCACCATCTCATCTCAAACCCTAGTTCATCACTTGTATTCAATCTTTGTCTCAAAACCTCAGATTAGTACCTGTGGGTTGCTAGTAGTGTTGATTACATCTTGTAGTTGATGCTAGTTGGTTTATTTGGTGGAAGATTATATGTTCAGATCCATTATGCTATTCAATACCCCTCTGATCTTGGACATGAATATGATGTGTGAGTAGTTACTTTTGTTCTTGAGGACATGGGAGGAGTCTTGTCATAAGTAATCATGTGAATTTGGTATTCGTTCGATATTTTGATGATATGTATGTTGTTGATTCTCTTAGTGGTGTCATGTGAACGTCGACTACATGACACTTCACCATCTTTGGGCCTAAGGGAATGCATTGTGGAGTAGTAATTAGATGATGGGTTGCTAGAGTGACAGAAGGTTAAACCCTAGTTTATGCGCTATTCCGTAAAGGGCTGATTTGGATCCATATGTTTAATGCTATGGTTAGATTTATATTAATTCTTCTTTCGTAGTTGTGGATGCTTGCGAGAGGGGTTAATCATAAGTGGGAGGTTTGTTCAAGTAAGAACAGCACCCAAGCACCGGTCCACCCACATATCAAATTATCAAAGTAGCGAACGCGAATCAAACAAACATGATGAAAGTGACTAGATGAAATTCCCATGTGTCCTCGAGAACGCTTTGCTTATTATAAGAGATCGTTCCGGCTTGTCCTTTGCTACAAAAAGGATTGGGACACCTTGCTGCACTCTTTGTTACTATTGCTACTTGTCACTTGTTACAAATTATCTTGCTATCAAACTACTCGTTATCGATAATTTCAGTGCTTGAAGAAAATACCTTGCTGAAAACCGCTTGTCATTTCCTTCTGCTCCTCGTTGGGTTCGACACTCTTACTTATCGAAAGGACTACGATTGATCCCCTATACTTGTGGGTCATCAACACGCGCGGCGACGAACGGCGGCAGAGGCCGTGCCAGCAGGCGCGGATGGAGAGGTTTTCCCCTTTTGTGCTAAGGGAGCAAGGCCAGCAGTCCGTTTCCCAAAGCAACCCCCAAAGGTTGCCCGATCAGTGAAAGAAGACCAAGACATCAGGCACGTAGGGCGGAGGTCATCCCCGAGCCCACCGACGCGTCATGGACAGTCACTTTGCAGGCAAAGACTACCTTTTGTCAGGATAGACTGCGCCCCTGTCCCCCTTCAAACTTGCCGTTGTGTGGTAACCCTTCCCGCCAATGTTTTCGGGGGAAGAGGACCAAGGCAGATATAAAAAAATGGCAGGGTGCCGCTGTAGAGGGAAGCTCGAACCAATTCCGGGAGCCCCGAACCTTGTACTCTATCCCTCGCGCTAGAGCAATCACAACCAAGCAGGAGTCGGGTTTTTGTAGGATCGAAAGTATGTCTAGAGGGAGTGTGATTGGACTACTTTACCAAATAAAAACCTAACCTTTTCCCACTTTTAGTTGTAGGTAGATTTTAGCAAGTATGACAAGTCAAGCATCACCCTACACATGCAATTCTAAGAGTATAGCAGCGGAATGTAAGTAATTGCACATGTAAGTAAAGGGAAGGGTTTGGAGAAGGCAAACGCAACGGGGACACGAAGAATTTTGGCGTGGTTCTGATAGGTGGTGCTATTGTACGTCCACGTTGATGGAGACTTCAACCCACGAAGGGCAATGGCTGCGCGAGTCCACGGAGGGCTCCACCCATGAAGGGTCCACGAAGAAGCAACCTTGTCTATCCCACCATGGCTTACGTCAACGAAGGACTAGCCTCACTTGGGTAGATCTTCACGAAGTAGGTGATCTCCTTGCCCTTACAAACTTCTTGGTTCAACTCCACATCATGTCGGAGGCTCCCAAGCGACACCTAACCAATCTAGGTGACACCACTCTCCAAAAGGTAATAGACGGTGTGTTGATGATGAACTCCTTGATCTTGTGCTTCAAATGATAGTCTCCCCAACACTCAACTCTCTCACACATATTTGGCTGTGGTGGAAGAAGGATTTGGGTGGAAAGCAACTTGGGGAAGGCTAGAAATCAAGGTTCAAGTGGTAGGAATGGAATCTCTTGATCTCAACACATGAGTAGGTGGTTCTCTCTCAGAAAATGTATGGTGGAAGTGTAGGCACGTTCTGATGGCTCTCTCCACTCAGGAAGAAAGGGTGGAGGGGTATATATAGCCTCCACGCAAAATCCAACCGTTACACACTTTTGACCCAACTCGGTGGCACCGATCAGAAATCTCGGCGGCACCGACCTGTGTAAAAGATATGAACGTTAGGAATCTCGGTGGGACCGACTGGAACATCTCGGATGGACCGATGTGCAATGGTTACGGCAAACCTCGTCTCGGTGGCACTGATTGCATCAACTCGGTGGGACCGAAGTGAAGCAATAAGGCAACAGAGAGTTGGCAAGCTATCTCAGTGGTACCGATTGCAAATCTCGATGGGACCAAAATAATAGCAACTAGTAACAGAGAGTTGGCAAGGCCATCTCGGTGGGACCGAGATCCATATCGGTGGATCCGATTTGTTAGGGTTTGGCAGTGGCTAAGTCCAGATGAACTCGGTGGATCTGGATAGGAAATTTCGATGGGGCTGAGTTGGAATGTAGGATTTGGACATATTTGGATGGAGAAAGTGGTTGAGGGTTTTGGAGCAATGTCACTAAGCACTTCAGCAAAAAGATCATTAAGAAACACCTCATCCCCTTTTAATAGTTTTGGTTTTCCTATGGACTCAATGTGATCTTGGATCACTTAACAAAAATGTAGAGTCTTGAGCTTTTGCCAATCCATGTCCTTAGCATTTTGAGGGGTCCACAATCACTAGTCCTTGCCATGCCAATCATTGAACATCCTAAAATATTTAACTTGATTGGACATTAGTTCAATGAGGTATATGTTGTTATGAATTAGCAAAACCACCCGGGGATTAGTTGCACTTTCAATCTCCCCTTTTTTGGTAATTGATGACAACATATAGATCAAAGCTTCGAAAAATGATTAAATGGATGAAATACATCGTCGCTTTGAGAAGTATGTGATAGGCAAGAGCTCCCCCTAAATTTGTGCATTATTAAAAATTTGCGTTTGAATGCAAATGCACAATCGATTAGGATCATGGGTCACTCTTCCATGTCACATACGACTTGGTGGAGCGCGCAAAATGATATGAATGGAATAGTAAGCACGCATCACCAAAAACACAAGTGAATGATCATACACGAATAATGATAAGGATAAGCATTAAGCATCACATGAAGCATAGTATGATCAATCACACACATAGTATCTCACAAGCATATCAAACCAAAGTAGCATAAACCAAATAGTAGCAAAAGAACTCGAGAAAACCAGTGAGCAAAAGTGAGACACTCTCTCTCTCTCGAAGCCTAATGATCTATACAAATTCTCCCCCTTTGGCAACAAGTACCAAAAAGTTCGAATAGGTATAGAGCTATACGTCTCTCTAGGCATGATCCTCGGCAGCTCCTGAAGGTGATCTCTGGCTGGCAGCTCCGGTGTGCGTAGATGGTGTTGAGAGAAGTGCATCTGCAAAGGCTTTAGCTGACGTCTGCTATGCTGGTGGAGTAGAAACTGGAGGTGGCACTGTAGAAATAGTAGCAGGTGCAGAGTGAGTAGTCCTCGTATCTGCAACGGGCACTGCAGCAGACCTGGATGCCCTAGGCACTGTCTGGAACCTGTCAGTCGTCAGTCTATCATCTCCACTGTCCTCTGCATCAATCCTAGCAGAATCAACGTCATCCTTCAGCTTCTCCACAATGGTCTGTACATCTGTGATCTTCATATCAAGATCATGTATCTTAGTCTCAAATATCCGCTCTAAGCTCTCCTAATTCTTGGCAAGGTTGGCCAGACTCTGTTCAATCCTCAGGGTTGCTTCCAGCAGATGTGTCATTTGAGCATTCTTTGTCTTGAGGTGAGCAAATGGATTACTAGGACCAGATGCCTCCTTGGTTGCTTTAGCTGCCTCAGCTGCTCGGATCCTTTCCTGTGCCTCAACTGAAGTAGGATGAGAAGAATCCATCACCACTACATTGTCTTCGAACTCTGGCAATAGCGGGAGATGCTCACGGTCTAGAAGATAAGTGCTCGTTCCAACCTTGGAGTTGATGAGCATCTGAATGTGTGGAGCACATCCACAAGATCTCTTCTGATCAGCGGCTGTCCTCTTGATGGTTTCAACAATCAAGCTCATCACCTTGAACTTCTGAGGTGTATCAAAGAGGTGCAGCAAGTTGATGGAATGGCCACGTATCATCTTGTCATCTCCAAACTTGGGCAAAAGAGTGTACCTCAAGATTGTATTGGTGGTGGCCAAACCAGGTAGCAAATGCTTCACAGATCCAAGTTTGTGTGTCTCAATGTCTTTCTCTGGAATTGCCTTGTACATGTTAGCCATGGAATTGTGGTCCATCTTGAGCTTGGCATATACATCAATATCTCTCTCGTCTTCCTTGGGAGCACCAAGAAGAGCAGCCCACTCAGAGATAGTTGACTGGTATCTGGATCCCTCAGTCATCCACACAATTCTACCATCTGGATAAAAATGAGCTGTAGAATAGAATTGCATGATCATGTCATCATTCCATTTGGTAAGCTTCTGTCCAACGAAAGCATCAACACCAGCTAATCTGAAGCTCTCATGAACATGGGGGAAGTAGTGTTGGGGATATTCACCAGCAAGGAGACCCGGCAGAGTGTTAACCCGGCCATAACGCGAGCTTAGCGGGCCAACTCACTGCGGGGCTGAAGACTATATGGGCCGGCTTAGCAAGTCCTGGTAAGGATAGGTCGGCTTACATAATGGGCCGGCTCACGACAAGGTCAGATGGCAAGGAGAGCCGTCTTGGAGAACAAGTAGGAAGGAATGAAGAGATGGGTCAAAGAACGACCCGGACTCTCATGTAATCTAGGGTTTCACCTGTGTATATAAAGGGGAGCACCTATACGAAAAAGACTAAGTTGCAATCCCCTCGAGAGCTAGGTTAGCGAATCCGCATCCTTGTAATCGAGATCCACAGCAATATAAACAAGCAGGACGTAGGCTTTTACCTCCACCGTGAGGGGCTGAACCTGGGTAACCCGGCGTCTTCTCGTTCCCGCTCAACCCCGCTAAGCTTCCACGTTAGTGCGATGGCTTCATCTCTTAGTCCAACCAGGACATCTGTCGCGACAAAACCACGACAGTTGGCGCCCACCGTGGGGCTCATGCACGGTGGAGTTGAGTTCTTAGAGGGATCCCTTCCAGGGTTCGGGAAGTACGCGCTTGGCATGATGACCAAGAGCCACCACGGAAAGCTCTACATCGACGATTCACACTGGGGCCCCGACGCCGACTCAATAGAGTATGGGTACCGGGTCCCCTTCGGCAAGATCCATACTTTCATCGGCGTGGTCGGCGAGCCGGCCGCCGGGTTGGAGAGCGTCGCTGGTGTCGAGACGGCGCGCCGGCTCGGTCAGCTCCCGGCGAGACCCGGCCCGCGTCAAGCCGGCCCAGATCACGCTTTCGTGGGTTTCACCCAAGGGGTGGCCCTATCTGAGAACTCCCTGTCTCAAGACGATACGCTGGTCCAGTCTGACGGCGAGTCCTCGATGGGGGAAACTGAGTCAATTCTCCCGCTGCATGATGGTAGGCTGGGGCACACGGACGACGTCTTCCCGGAGAGCCCTGATCCGCCTCGCTATGCGGCGGTGTACATGGCGGGTAGGCAAGATCTAGCGTGAGACCCGGCCAATCCGACGGCGGGACAGAACAACCTCCTGGCTGGCTCAGGAGGGGCTGGCGCCTCGGCCTCCGGCTCTCAGAAGACCGGGGTTCAGGCACTCGCGGATTTGATGAATACGCTGGCGACCCTGTTGGCTGAGCTGGTCACTGCAGAGAACGCAGCGGCGCGCAACACGGAGATCGTGAAGTGTCGCGAGGAGATGGCCAAGATCCAAGAGGACATCAACGCAGAGAACGCCCGCATGGTACAGGAGCAGGCACAGATCGCCGTGGAGAGATAGCGCCTTGACGAGGAGACACGGTACCTGAGCCGTCGGCAGGCTGAGTCCGAGCTTGTTCATCGGAGGCGTCGCGAGAGCCAGCTTCCGGCTGATCTCGAGCCAACTCAGCTGTTCACAATGCCGCCGGCTCCGACAACCCTGGGGGCTGGAGTTATCCCCCCGAGAGAGCCGCTACAGCAGCTCATTCAGCAGCGAGAGCCGGCCCGACTTCGTACACCAGATCAGCAGTAGCAGTCGCCGTCTCACCGGTTCCAAACCCCAATTGGACACTACTCCAACCCGGTGGATAACGTGCTAGCAGCAACCCACAACTTGGCATCTATTCCGATTGAGGGGGACGGCCCGATTCAGACAGAGGCTAGGAATGCCATTGCGATGCTCAAGACGGCAGTGGTGCAGCAAGCCAATTACTCGCATAGCCAGCATCGGCTTCACTCAACCCCTCATCAGAGCCGCTCCAGGAGTCAGCGCCCTGAGTCGCCCGCGGTCTCCAGCGGCGCGCACCGCCGGAGGGCCGCCCAACCACTGGCGGAGCAGCAGCAGCCCAGGATCCCGCAGGACGTGGCTGACGCAGCCCGGATTCTGCGAGCATGGGAGGAGGAAAACACGCGGGCAGGGCGTGACCCGCCGGCACACGTCAGCGTGCCGGCGCGCGTTAACCCGCTGCCGAATGCTAACCCGCCGGAAGTACGTCGTTCGCCTGAGATAACCCGGCCTGACGGCCGGCCTGAGAGTTCGTCGAGCCGCCTGGTTGGAACCCCCTGCTTGGTGCCGGCGCTGCGAGAGGCGCGCATTCCCTCAGATTTCAAGGGGCCTCGCAAGGTTCCTAACTACACAGCGAATTTAGAGCCTACGGAGTGGGTCGAGAGCTAAGAGCTAGCGATGGACTTGTTGGGTGCAAGCGAATCAGCCCTGGCGTGCTACTTGCCGTTGATGTTGGAGGGCCCTGCACGTACCTGGATGAAAAACTTACCGGCAAATTCTATCAACACCTGGCAGGAGCTGAAAGAGCGTTTCATCAAGAACTTCCAGGGGACCTGCAAGAGGCCAACCACAATTGTGGACCTTGAGCATTGTGTCCAGCGCGAGGATGAGTCAGCACACCATTGGGCTCGCCGGGTTGCAGAAGTTATGCACAGTTCTGACAGCATCACGGCGGCTCAGGCGGTGCTTGTTCTGGAACGAACATGTAAGTTCTAGCCGCTGGTTCAGAAGCTTGGGCGGCTCAAGCGAAAGGTTCAGGACATGGGAGACCCCATGGATGTCTTAACCCGATATGCGGAGTCGGATAACACCAAGGATCCGCTGTCAGACGAGGAAAAATCTGGCAAGGGAAAGAAGGCTAGCGGTAAGGGTCAGCAGCAGAACAACGACAACGGTCAGAGCAACAACTGTGGGAAGCGCAAGGGTCACGATGGTAGCTCGGATTTGGTGGCGAACATGAACGCAGCAAACAAGGGTCTGCGTCAGGATGACGGTTCCAGGAAGCCGCCCTCCGGCAATCGCCCTCTCACTTATGAAGAACTCCTCAAAGCTCCTTGTCCGAAGCACAGTTATAATGGTAAACCGTCCACTCACTCCTGGGAAAATTGCTACGTAATGCAAGAGTTCGCCAAGCGTGCCTTCCAGCATCATCATCATGGTGGGGGCAACGGCGGACAACCCGCCAACCCAGGACCCGGCTTCTCAGGAGCCGGCTTGCAGGGGCCTTTTGCCGGACCCGGCTTCCAGGAAAATGGTGGCCAAGGCGGCGGGTTCCAGGGGGCTGAGAATCCGGGAGGCGGCAATCGGAGAGGCAACCAGGGAAACCAGCACCAGGCTGGCGCGGCAGGATTTCAGAGTAACCCGAAGCAGTTAAATAGCGGACAGTATCACGTCTTCACCACCAGCACCTGTAAGCGGGATCGGAAGGTGCAGCGAAGAGCTGCCCACATGGTTGAGCCGGCAACCCCATACTACCTCAACTGGTCGGAGCAGCCGGTCACCTGGAGCAGGGCGGATCATCCAGTCATACTCGATCACCCGGGCCACTTGGCTCTGGTGGTTGCGCCACAAGTCGGTGGTTATACCTTGACAAAAGTGCTCATGGACGGGGGCAGCAGCATCAACATCCTGTATTATGACACGTTCAGGCGGATGAATCTGTCTGATAAACAGTTAACTCCGTCTTCTACAGTTTTTCACGGCATTGTTCCTGGCAAGTCGGCATATCCCATGGGAAGAATTTCCCTTGAGGTGGCCTTTGGCTCAGAAGATAACTGGCGTTCTGAGTTCCTGTCCTTCGAGGTGGTCAAGCTCAAGAGCCCATACCACGCCCTGTTTGGCCGGCCGGCTTACGCGCGGTTCATGGCGCGCCCATGTTATGTCTACCTGAAAATGAAGATGCCAGGGCCAAGGGGAACCATCACAGTGGAAGGAAACCATAAAATCGCACTCGAGTGCGAGGAAGGAGATGCAGCTTACGTGGAGACGGCTTGCACCGCGGAGGAGTTGCGGTATTACAAGGATAATGTTGACCCGGCTGACAGGACGTCTCTAAAGAAGCCCACTACGGAGTCTGACCCCCTGCTCAAGTTTAAGTCGGCCAGAGATACAAAGCAAGTTGACTTCACCCCGGGCAATTCTTCAGAGCAGTTCACCATCGGGGCGAGTATGGACCCCAAATAGGAAAGCGCGCTCATCGAGTTCATCCGTGAGAATCGGGACATGTTCGCATGGAAACCTTCTGACATGCCAGGTGTACCGAGAGAACTCGCTGAGCACTCCCTTAATGTAGATCCCAAGTTTAAACCAGTTCGCCAGTTTCTCCGTCGCTTCAACGAGGAGAGGCGGAAAGCTATTGGAGAAGAAGTGGCCCGGCTCCTAGCTGCCGGGTTCATCGTCGAAGTCTTTCATCCCGAGTGGTTGGCTAACCCAGTACTTGTTCTGAAGAAAAATGGGACTTGGCGGATGTGTGTTGATTACACAGACCTGAATAAGGCTTGTCCAAGTGACCCCTTTGCCTTACCCCGTATTGACCAGATCATCGATGCTACGGCTGGTTGCGAGAGTCTATGTTTCCTCGATGCTTATTCTGGTTATCATCAGATCAAGCTGAAGCCGGAAGACCAGGCAAAGACGGCTTTCATCACTCCCTTTGGGGCCTTCTGTTATACAACAATGTCATTTGGTCTGAAGAGCGCCCAGGCGACTTACCAGCGTTGTGTTCAGAACTGTTTCCACAAGCAGATTGGGCGGAATGTTCATGCTTATGTGGACGACATCGTGGTTAAGTCGCGGAAGAAAGAGACTCTATTGGAGGATCTCAAGGAAACATTTGACAATCTCCGTGTCTACAAGATGAAGCTTAACCCGGAGAAGTGTGTTTTTGGTGTCCCTGCAGGAAAGCTTCTGGGGTTCCTTGTCTCTGAGCGTGGCATTGAAGCTAACCTGGAAAAAATCAAAGCAATCATGACCCTGGCTAAGCCGGCCAAGCTAAATGATGTGCAGAAGCTGGCTGGGCGGGTTGCGGCTTTAAGCCAGTTCATAAGCCGGCTTGGTGAAAAAGCAATTCTGTTATATCAGTTGCTCAAGAAATCGGATGACTTCGTCTGGAGTAAGGAGGCAGATCAGGCTTTTGAGTCCCTTAAGAAGCAGCTATCTGAGCCGCCTGTCCTTGCTGCCCCTCACGAGAAGGAGCCGATGCTATTGTATATTGCTGCCAATAACAGGGCTGTAAGTGTGGCGGTCGTTGTTGAGCGCAAAAAGGATGGCAAGGAATATCCTGTCCAGCATCCTGTGTATTACATCAGCGAAGTGTTAAGCGAGTCTAAGAAGCGATACCCACATTGGCAGAAGCTGGTCTACGGAGTGTTCATGGCTAGCCGCAAATTGAAGCATTACTTCCACGAGCATCCAATCACGGTGGTTAGTTCAGCGCCCCTTGGGGACATAATCCAGAACCGGGAAGCCACAGGCCGGGTTGCTAAGTGGGCTATTGAGCTTGGTCCACATAATCTAAAGTACCTGCCTCGTACAGCAATCAAATCTCAGGCGTTGGTTGACTTTATCAATGATTGGACAGAGTTGCAAGCTCCCGAAGAGAAGCCCGACACAACATACTGGTCTATACACTTTGACGGCTCGAGGCAGCTCGAAGGCTCGGGGGCTGGAGTTGTGATTACTTCCCCACGAGGAGAAACGTTCTGTTACGTCTTGAGAATCATGTTCACTTGCACCAATAACGCAGCTGAGTATGAGGCGCTGCTTCACAGACTTAGGATGGCCAAAAAAATGAATCTGAGCCGGGCCAGGTGCCTGGGTGACTCAGACCTGGTGGCTCAGCAAGTTTCAGGTACATGGGACTCCAAGGATCCGCTTATGGCGGCTTACCGACAGGCAGTCACCAATATTGCTGGACACTTCAAAGGTTATCAGGTCGACCATATTGATCGCCGGCAGAACGAGGCGGCAGACGCACTCTCTCGTTTGGGTTCTCAGCGTAAGCCAGTGCCACCCAATGTGTTCCTGGACGTCTTGCACAACCCGTCTATCAGGTTGCCAACGGAGGAGGATTTGGCTATTCCTGACCCGGAGGCGGCTCTCGTGGCAGCTATCCATGCCATCCCTGATTGGACGGTCCCCTACTTGGCTTACCTAAGCCGGGGAGAACTGCCAACAGAGAAACTTATCGCTCGACAGATCATCAGACGATCCAAGTCTATGATGATTGTCAATGGCGAGTTACACACGCGAAGCGTCACTGGTGTTTTCCAATGTTGCGTTTCACCTGACGAAGGCCGCGCAATTCTCAATGAGATTCACTCTGGCGATTGCGGGCACCACGCCGGCTCAAGATCACTGGTCGCAAAGGCTTTCCGGCACGGGTTCTACTAGCTTACAGCTCGTGCTGATGCAGAGGGCATTGTCCGTAAGTGCGATGGTTGCCAGAAATACGCTCGTCAGGCCCATGTGCCGGCTCAGGAGTTAAGGATGATCCCAATCACCTGGCCGTTCGCGGTCTGGAGGCTTGACATGGTGGGACCCTTCAAACGTTCCAAGAACAAACATACGCACCTCCTGGTTGCTGTGGATAAGTTTACCAAGTGGGTGGAAGCAGAGCCGGTCAGCAACTGCGATGCAGCAACGGCTGTCAAGTTTCTGAAAAAGCTGATATTCTGATTTGGTTACCCGCATAGCATCATTACAGACAATGGAACCAATCTCTCCAAGGGGGCTTTGGAGCAGTTCTGTCAACAGGAGCACATCCGGCTCGATCTGGCATCGGTTGTGCATCCTCAGTCCAACGGACAGGCAGAAAGAGCGAACCAGGAATTACTGCGTGGTATGAAACCCCGGCTCATGGTGCCTCTGGAGCGCACGCCGGGTTGCTGGGAAGAAGAGTTACCTTCAGTACTTTGGAGCATACGGACTACTCCCAACAGGTCAACAGGCTATACGCCGTTCTTCCTGGTCTATGGTGCAGAAGCCGTGCTTCCAAGCGATATTCGTCACGACTCCCCTCGAGTGGCGGCTTATGTGGATGCAGATAATGAGCTGGCTCGCCAAGACGCTCTTGATGCTTTGGAAGAGGAGCGCGACCTTGCTGCATCCAGGTCCGCAATCTATCAGCAAGACCTCCGCCGCTATCACAGCCGTAGAGTTCGAAGCCGTGCTTTCCAGGAAGGTGACTTAGTGCTCCGTCTGATTCAAGACCAGACAGGCATGCACAAGCTTTCGCCGCCTTGGGAAGGGCCCTTTGTGGTCAGCAAGAATCTCAACAACGGGTCATATTACCTGGTTGATATACGTGAAGCAGAGAGGTCACACACGTCTGAGGAGGAAACAAGCTGGCCCTGGAACATTGCCCAGCTCCGGCCGTATTACACCTAAGTCATTGGCTAGGTTACACCTTGTACATATCTTTTATCATGTATATACCTCTTTTTGATCAAATATAATATCAACCAGCAGCACTGTATGAAGGTGTGGTTTTGCCTCAAAACTTGTGTACTGGATCTTTATTTGTTGATCTTGGTTACTTGGGGGCTTCCAACTCAATTGAGTTTAGCTTACAAAACCCTTTTAACCCGGCGAGATGCCACAACGTTGGTTAAACCTGCTTGTTAGCAAGATGCTACTCCCTATAAAAGCAACCCGGCGTACGTCTGATGAGTCAATCACGTCTGTGACCCTGAACTCGTCCGAGTTAAAACGTTCGATTGGTTGTGGAGAGCCGGCTTTTAGAAAGCGAGGACAAACCAGCAGGCCAAGTGACAGCTTTCTGACAGCGGATCCCGGCTTGTGTTTCTTAAGCCGGCCGTTTCAAGCATAGTCCGACTTGCAATTTTTTTCTATACATACAGTGTTGCATACATACTTATATTCAGGCATATGATCTCTGCATACATGCCTGCATCCATGCATATCATTCATTTAGGTCCATTTGAGCTACTTCATTTGTTGAAAACAGTAACAAAGATTACTCGTTCAAAGTGGCATCGTCACTATCACATACGGTTATGTTGTTCCGGCAGAATCATTCCATTACAGGCCGGCTCTCAAGGCCAACAGGAGGATTCACAAAAGTGCAAAGTATTTACACTGATATTAGAAGTTTATGCTACCCTATTACTAGCCGCCCATCAGCTGCGGCCTTGGCACGCAAAAAGATTTTCAAGGATCGGCCTACTACGACAAGCCGGCGTTTATGCTGCCGGGTCAGAGCTGGCACCCATGGCTGATGGATCACCATGAGCCGGCTCGTCCTGGCCGTCGTCATCCTCCTCTTCTTGGCTTGAGTCGCCGGTCGACCACTGAATGGAGCGCAATGCTTCAAATAGGGCGTCTTCGGATATCAGGGAGGAAGGGTCGACGTCAGGAGCAAAGGATTGCTTACGTGTACGGGTTAGAGCCACCGGCTGATGATTTGGGGCCTCGATCCGTTCATTGTTCTTTGAATAAGGCGCCTGATATCTGCTCAAGTCAGCTTCTTCTGCAATGGCGGTGGCCGCAACCCGGGTTTCCTTGAGGCAGCGTTGGAAGTCCTTCTTTGAGAATGGCGTGTCATCGATATTGAACTCTGGGTATCCGCCTGCCACCTGAGCCGGGTCAAGCTCCGGCACATATGCCTTGGCCCACGCAAGCGCGATCAGAGCTCCCATGCGGCAACATGCTCTTTTCCAGTTGTCGAACCACCTGGGCACGATTGACAGCTCTTTTAGTGTATCCGCAATCAGCTGAGGCGGTGCCTTGGTATTTTTGGCGGCCATTATGCAACGGCAGCTGCCTATATACAGTTGTTCTACCAAGGTATAGACCGCCTTCAGTTTCACCACTGGTAGCTGCACAAGAGTTTGATTTTTTCGGCCTGCAAAGCACAAGTCTGCACGATCAGTTAAGCCGGCTAAGGATGATAAGCCGGTCCGATGAATTATGCTCAGTTTTGCTTACCAAATATGGCTCGACACATGGCGGTAATTTGACCTTTCAGAGTTGTCAGTTCTTGGGTTACCGGCTCAAGCTTGGCCTCTGCTTCTTCGGCTCTCGTGGCTTGGGCGGCTCTTGCAGCCTCAGCCTCTTGCAAGGTGGCCTGTACAATCGCCAAAGCTTTCTTCGCCTCCGCGGCGGCTTCCTCATATTCTTGGCGCAATTTCTTCTCTTTTCTGGCCTCCTTTCGAAAGCCGGCGGCCTGGGTTTCTACTTGGTCCAGCATCTCTTGCAGGGCAGACTGTTATACATGACATGCATATGACCCGGACCGCCCTGAAGGACAGCCCGGCTCATGGGGGCTACATATTATCGAGCTTCACAATAAGCAAGGATGTCCCATGCAGTTGCGGGCAATCTACATGGCACTTGGGGGCTAATGCATGAGTTGATTTTTCTGCTTAGTTATGCAGACCCGCCCATCATGAATGATGAGCCGGCCTTTGGGGTTACTGATTGAAGTTGAGCTTACAAATTATCATACTTTGGAAGTTCCTGGTCATTATTGCATATTGACCCGGCCCTTGGGGGCTAATGCATCCATGGATCTATTCTGTTACATTATGGAGACCCGCCCGTCGTTTATGACGAGCCGGTCTTTGAGGGCGCCAGTGGACGGTTCTACGTACAAGTTTCAATTGGAAGTCCTGGATCGTTATTGATAATGACCCGGCCCTTGGGGGCTACATATATATATGGTACAAGAGGAAGGGTGCGGCTCACCTCATATTTCCGCTTCAATGCAGTGACCATGGCGATTTCTGTGTCCCGGCTTTCAATTAACCGGGTTAATACAGCCCGATGGAGGGTACTGGCGTCTTGGTCTTCAAACTTAGGAAGCTCAAGAGCCGTCCTCTCTTTATCCTTTGATGCCGGTTCAGGTTTGGTTGGGACTTTGGTAAGGGCGGTGGAGGGCTCTGGTGCAGCAGTTTGCCGTACACTCGTCACCGCTACTTCTTCGTGAGCCGGCGCTTCTTCTTGAGCCGGTGCATCGGGCTGCGGAACGGGTTGATCTTCAACTATATTCTCCCTCTCTTGAGCTGGTGGGGAGGCGTGAGCCGGACTTGTCATGATCAACGGTGGCGGGCTGTTTCGGACGGCCGGCTCGTCCTGGGCCGCCAAGGTGGTTTCCTCTACTTGAGGGCCTGTCTGAATGGCCGGGTCAGATGATTCGGCAGCTGTTTTCTTCTTAAAGGCTTTGGCACTGTACAAGGGATGAGGGAGTTGCTTATTTACAGGGATGAAAAATAAGAGGTCAATATACATTACAGGAACGTCTGCTTACCCAAGATTGATATTGAAAGCCGGCGCCTGTGTGGCGCTTGACTCGCCTGAGGAGTGCGACGTCTGATAGGCCGAGTTGTTAAAGGGTAAGGGTTCTTTATAAAGGCCAGCTAGAGGAAAAGAATCAGTTGGGCTAAGAGGCACCTCAGCTCGAGCTTTGCGGGATGGCGGCTCATATGGAAGCCCGCTGCTTAGTTCGCCTTCACTGCTCCGGGTCTTCCTTTTGGAGGCCCCGGCTCGACGATTTTTCTTCAAAATAAATTTGGGATCTAAATGAGCATCCTGATTGGAAAAGGGCACCTTACGGACGCCAACCCGGGGCTTCCTTCGAACCTTGCGGATCACAGCCCGGGTTTTCTTCCGAATAGGTATTGGAGAGTCAGAATCAGAAGAGATCAAGGTTACCTCTGGCTCGTCGGTATGGCTAATTTTGGTTTCGTCCTGAAGAGAAGAGGCGTCAGCAAGTTGAATGAAAAGACGGCCAAGTGAGTCAAGTTCTACCTCATCCTCGTCCTCTGCAGCCGACTTATCAGTTTCAACCGGCTCATCCTGCTGTTCCGCTGGAGCAGGGGCGGGTTGTTGGGGCTTCTGCTTCTTCCAAAATTTGTCCTTTGCCCGTGTTGAGACGAGTTGGCAGTTGAAAATGCGAAAAAGAGGGCGAGTTAAAGAACAAAGTAAAAAGGGGCAACACTTACTGAAGGCACCGGGTTGGTTAAGCAGAAGGGGGCCAGCCCGGATTTGTTGCATTTCTCCTGAGGCTCTCCCAATAGCTTCTTGATGGTTTTGTTGATATCACTCACTGATAGATTGACTTGACTGAACCATTGAGCTTCAGCCGGTTCGCCAGTATAATTACACATCAGGTCGCGTCTGTGGCTAAGAGGCTGGATTCGCCAGCTTACCCAGCACCGGGTTAGATCAACCCCAGTAAGGCCATTAGCGACCAAGGCCCTTAGTTTGGAGTAAACAGGGGCGAACTGCTTGCGTTCTTCTGTTGAAGGCCAACCCGGAAAGGCCACTGTGGCATTGAGCCGGTCCGGTCTGTAACCCGGCAGGGGATTTTCACCTTGAGGGGCAGTACTCTTGCAGTAAAGCCAAGTCTTGTTCCAGCCCTTGGGGTGACTTGCCAGCTTAGCCTTAGGAAAGGGAGTGTTTCTTCACCTTTGAATGGAGACGCCGCCAAGTTCTATGCTGGGGCCGTTAGTGAACTCAGTCTGATGATTGATATAGAAAAATTCACGAAAGAGCAGGACAGTTGGTGCTGTTTGAAGGTACACTTCACAGAAAACATGAAATTGGCAGAGGTTGGTAATTGAGTTCGGTCCAGGATTTTGCGGTCAGAGGTCGAAAAAATGGAGAACGTCACGGAATTTTTTTGACCCGGGCGGTCGAAACCCCTTATGCAAATGGTCGGCGAAAACCACCACCTCATCTTGTTGGGGCTGGGGGGTGCTTTCCTCCTCAAGTGCCCTCCAGTCGATTGTGGTTTGAGCCGGCAAAAGGCCTTGCCCTACGAGCTCGTTCAGCATCAAGGTTGAAACTTGCGACCTGAACCAGTTGCAGGATTTGTCGGTCTTGGGGGCCATGGCGACTTATGAGTCTAACTGCAAGGACAAAAAAAAAGACAAGCCGGTGTGTTAGTTTAAAGGGGACAAGCCGTCAGAATATAAGACCCGGCCGAATGATGCAAGTCAGGATGTCTAAGTTCATAACCCGGATTCAGGCGCGCCGTCTCAGGCAATCATAAGCCGGTATTGTCAACAGTGGAGGTTTGAATTTCTCTAAGTGTTGAGCTAGTGACAAACAGGAATCTAACGGAGCGATTATTATTACGGATCTGAAAATATCTCAGAAAGAAAGTTCAAAACCTAGGTGGAGATAGAAATAGAGGCCTGTGTTCAATGCGGGCTTATGGAGGTTGATTCAGACGATCTAGATGCGAAAAATGGTACTACCGCGATAAATCAAATGCTTATACGGTTCATTTCACTGATTCTAATCTACTAAAGGAAGAAGAACATCGAAGAACAAGAAGAACACTGATGAACTACAGAGAATGGGTGTCATAGATCCAGAGGAGCAAGGGTTGGAGTGTACCTGATTGTGGCGAATGTGGCCGCGGTGTCTCGTTGAGCTCCGGCGATGATGGGTGTCGGAGAAGGCGCGGTCGAGGTCGTCGGAGAGCTCTAGGGCGGCGGCGCTTCGGGTCCGACGAGTAGGCGCGAGGAGGAAGAAGATGAGAAGTAAAAAGTGAAAATGGGGATAAGCTGGCATATTTATGGGTGCAGTAAAGGTTAAAACGGCAAAGGCGATACCCCAGGCGGCGCAGTGATTTTCGGTGGCGTGGCGCCTCGATTCTCGCGCCTGACAAGACAGGACGTACCCACTCAAGGATTTAAAATGATATCGTCCCAGATTTCACGGAAGTGGATCGTGACGTCATGAGGGACAAGAGTTGAACATGCTAAGTTTGGATCTGAGGGGGCGAACCCGATGATCGCCTAACCCGGCAACTTGAGCCGGTCCGCGATGGCGACTTAAAAAAGAAAGGGGGGCAGCTTGGGGGCACTTGGAAATGTGCTACTAATGATTTGTTTTTTTAGGATGGAGTTTAACGTGAATAAATTCAAGTCAAACTGAGGGCTAATGTTGGGGATATTCACCAGCAAGGAGACCCGGCAGAGTGTTAACCCGGCCATAACGCGAGCTTAGCGGGCCAACTCACTATGGGGCTGAAGACTATATGGGCCGGCTTAGCAAGTCCTGGTAAGGATAGGTCGGCTTACATAATGGGCCGGCTCACGACAAGGTCAGCTGGCAAGGAGAGCCATCTTGGAGAACAAGTAGGAAGGAATGAAGAGACGGGTCAAAGAATGACCCGGATGTTGGAAATATGCCCTAGAGGCAATAATAAATTGGTTATTATTATATTTCCTTGTTCATGATAATCGTTTATTATCCATGCTATAATTGTATTGATTGGAAACTCAAATACATGTGTGGGTACATAGACAACACTGTGTCCCTAGTAAGCCTCTAGTTGACTAGCTCGTTGATCAAAGATGGTTAAGGTTTCCTAGCCATTGACATGAGATGTCATTTGATAACGGGATCACATCATTAGGAGAATGATGTGATGGACAAGACCCAAACTGTAAACGTAGCATTTGATCGTGTCAGTTTATTGCTATTGTTTTCTGCATGTCAAGTATCTGTTCCTTTGACCATGAGATCATGCAACTCTCTGACACCGGAGGAATACCTTGTGTGTATCAAACGTCGCAACGTAACTGGGTGACTATAAAGGTGCTCTACAGGTATCTCCGAGGGTGTCTGTTGGGTTGGCATGGATCAAGACTGGGATTTGTTACTCCGTATGACGGAGAGGTATCTCAGGGCCCACTCGGTAATACAACATCACAATGAGCCTTGCAAGCAATGTGACTAAAGTGTTAGCCATAGGATCTTGTATTACGGAACGAGTAAAGAGACTTGCCGGTAACGAGATTGAACTAGGTATAGTGATACCGACGATCGAATCTCGGGCAAGTAACATACCGAAGAACAAAGGGAACAGCATACGGGATTAACTGAATCCTTGACATAGAGGTTCGACCGATAAAGATCTTCGTAGAATATGTAGGAGCCAATATGGGCATCCAGGTCCCGCTATTGGTTATTGGCCGTAGAGGTGTCTCGGTCATGTCTACATAGTTCTCGAACCCGCAGGGTCTACACACTTAACGTTTGGTGACGATTAGTATAATTGAGTTATTATGTTGGTGACCGAAAGTTGTTCGGAGTCCCGGATAAGATCCCGGACATGACGAGGATCTCCGGAGTAGTCCGGAGGTAAAGATTGATATATGTGATAATAGTGTTTTGATCTCTGGAAGGGTTCCGGAGTTCACCGGAAGGGGTTCCGGATGTTTACCGAAGTGTTCGGGTGCAGCAACACTTTATATGAGCCAAAGGGATAAAGCCCACAAGGTATTGGAAAGTGCAAAAGTAGTTTTGCTGCCGCGTAAGCGGTACTACCGCTTGGTGAAGCGGTACTACCGCCGGAGCGGTACTACCGCTTGTGTGAAGCGGTACTACCGCCCGAGCGGTACTACCGCTTGTGTGAAGCGGTACTACCGCCCAAGCGGTACTACCGCTTGTGTGAAGCGGTACTACCGCTTGTGCGCGGCTGTGCACGATTCGGCAGGGTCCGAATTGGACTCTTTTCCTGCGGGCCAAACCGACCTTGTGCGGGCAAAACCGACCCGGAGGAGGCTTTTACTCCAAGTTTAGACCCCAAGGCTCAACATATAAATAGAGGGGCATGGCTAGCACACGGGACACATTAAGATTTCCCCAAGCCGTGTGCGGCAACCCTAGCCCTCTAGTTCCTCCGTCATAATCTCCGTAGCGCTTGGCGAAGCCCTGCAGAGATTGTTCCTCACCACCATCACCACGCCGTCGTGCTGCTGGAACTCAACCACTACTTCATCATCGCTCGCTGGATCGAGGAGGTGAAGGCGTCATCAAGCCGTACGTGTGTTGAACGCGGAGGTGCCGTCCGTTCGGCACTAGATCGGAAGGATCGTGATTGGATCGCGGGACGCTCGGCGATTTGGATCGCGAAGACGTTCGACTACATCAACCGCGTTTATTAACGCTTCCGCTTAGCGATCTACAAGGGTATGTAGATTCACTCTCCCTCTCGTAGATGCTCATCACCATGGATAGATCTTGCGTGTGCGTAGGAAAATTTTTGTTTCCCATGCAACGTTCCCCAACAGTGGCATCATGAGCTAGGTCTATGCGTAGATGAGATCTCGAGTAGAACACAAACGAGTTGTGGGCGTGGGTGTATACATATTGCTTGCCGTTACTAGTTGATACTTGATTCCGCGGTATTGTGAGATGAAGCGGCCCGGACCGACATTACGCGTACGCTTACACGAGACTGGTTTCACCGCTGCGTGCACTTGTTGCATAAAGGTGACTGGCGGGTGTCTGTCTCTCTCACTTTAGTTGAATCGGTTCAATGAAGAGGGTTCTTTTAGAAGATCAAAAAGCAATCACTACACCACGTTGTGGTTTTGCGTAGGTAAGAACGGTTCTTGCAAACCCGTAGCAGCCACGTAAAATTTGCAACAACAATTAGAGGTCGTCTAACTTGTTTTTGCAGGGTATGTTGTGATGTGATATGGCCAATTACATGATGTGATATATGTGATGTATGAGATGATCATGTGTTGTATAGAATATCACGACTTGCATGTCGATGAGTACGGCAACTGGCAGGAGCCATAGAGTTGTCTTTAATTATTGTATGACCTGCGTGTCAATCATTAAGCGCTATGTAATGCTTTACTTTATCGCTAAACGTTAGCTATAGTCGTGGAAGCAACAGTCGGCGCGACAACCTTATGGCGACACGTTGATGGAGATCAAGATGATGGAGATCATGGTGTCATGCCGGTGACGATGGAGATCATGCCGGTGCTTTGGAGATGGAGATCAAAAGCACAAGTTCATGGCCATATCATGTCACTTATGATTTGCATGTGATGTTAATCCTTTTATGCATCTTATTTTGCTTAGGACGACGGTAGCATTATAAGGTGATCCCTCACTTAAATTTCAAGATAAATTGTGTTCTCCCCAAGTGTGCACCGTTGCGAAAGTTCGTCGTTTCGAGACACGCCGTGATGATCGGGTGTGATAGACTCTACGTTCGCATACAACGGGTGTAAGCCATGTTACACGTGCGGAACACTCGGGTTAAACTTGACGAGCCTAGCATGTACAGACATGGCCTCGGAACACAAGAGACCGAAAGGTCGAACATGAGTCATATAGTAGATATGATCAACATGAAGATGTTCACCATTGAAACCACCTCAACTCACGTGATGATCGGACTTGAGTTGGTGGATTTGGATCATGTTACACTCGAATGATCGGAGGGATGTCAATTTGAGTGGGAGTTTTTAAGTAATATGATTAACTAAACTCATTATCTAAGAACAATAGTCTAAGTTGTCTTTGCTATATTTATGTTGTAGATCATGGCTCGCGCAGTAGCACCCCTGAATTTTAATGCGTTCCTAGAGAAAACTAAGTTGAAAGATGATGGAAGTAACTTTGTGGACTGGGCCCGTAATCTAAGGATTATCCTTACGGCTTCCCAGAAGGCTTATGTCCTTGATGCACCGCTTGGTGATCCACCCGCTCCAGTTGAGTCTCTAGACGTTGTGAACGCCTGGCAGGCTCGTTCTGATGATTACTCAATAGTTCAATGTGCAATGTTGTATGGCTTAGAACCGGGACTTCAAAGACGTTTTGAACGTCATGGAGCATATGAGATGTTCCAGGAGTTGAAGTTTATCTTTCAGAAGAATCCCCGGATCGAGAGATATGAGATCTCCGATAAGTTCTATGCTTGCAAGATGGAGGAGAACGGGTCTATCAGTGATCACGTGCTCAGAATGTCTGGGTACTCCACCCGTCTGGCTGAGTTAGGGATGCCCCTTCCGCCAGAGGCTATCACTGACAGAGTTCTTCAATCATTGCCACCTAGCTACAAGAGCTTCGTGTTGAACTATAACATGCACGGGATGAACAAGTCAGTCGCCGAGCTGTTTGCGATGCTGAAAGCCGCTGAGTCTGAAATTCAGAAGGAGCATCAAGTGTTGATGGTCAATAAAACCACTAGTTTCAAGAAAAATGGTAAGGGTAAGAAGGGTAACTCCAAGAAGAGTGGCAAAGCAGTTGCTCCTCTCGTGAAGAAACCCAAGGCTGGACCCAAACCAGAAACTGTGTGTTTTCATTGCAAGGGAACTGGACACTGGAAGCGGAATTGCCCCAAGTATTTGGCTGACAAGAAGGCGGCCAACAACAAACAAGGTATATATGATATACATGTTATTGATGTGTACCTTACCAACTCTCGTTGTAGTGCCTGGGTATTTGATACCGGTGCGGTTGCTCATATTTGCAACTCAAAACAGGAACTGCGGAATAGACGGAGGCTGGCAAAGGACGAAGTGACGATGCGCGTGGGAAATGGTTCCAAGGTTGATGTGATCGCCGTCGGCACGCTCGCTCTTCGATTACCGTCGGGATTAGTGATGAACCTAAATAAGTGTTATTTGGTGCCTGCGTTAAGCATGAACATTATATCTGGATCTTGTTTATTGCGAGACGGTTACTCATTTAAATCAGAGAATAATGGTTGTTCTATTTATATGAGTAATATCTTTTATGGTCATGCACCCGATGTGAAGGGTTTATTCTTATTGAATCTCGATAGTAATGATACACATGTTCATAACATTGATGCCAAAAGATGTAGAATTGATAATGATAATACCACTTTCTTGTGGCACTGCCGTTTAGGTCATATTGGCGTAAAACGCATGAGGAAGCTCCATGCTGATGGACTTTTGGAGTCACTTGATTTTGAATCACTTGACACATGTGAGCCATGCCTCATGGGCAAGATGACTAAAACGCCGTTCTCTGGAACAATGGAACGGGCAAGTGACTTATTGGAAATCATACATACTGATGTGTGCGGTCCGATGAGTATTGAGGCGCGCGGTGGTTATCGTTACTTTCTCACCTTCACTGATGACTTAAGTAGATATGGGTATATTTACTTAATGAAACACAAGTCTGAAATATTTGAAAAGTTCAAACAATTTCAGAGTGAAGTTGAGAATCATCGTAACAAGAAGATTAAATTCCTACGATCTGATCGAGGAGGAGAATATCTGAGTTATGAGTTTGGCAGTCACTTAAGACAGTGTGGAATTGTTTCACAATTGACACCGCCTGGAACACCACAGCGTAATGGTGTGTCCGAACGTCGTAATCGAACCTTATTGGATATGGTGCGATCTATGATGTCTCTTGCCGATTTGCCACTATCGTTTTGGGGTTATGCATTAGAGACAGCTGCATTCACTTTAAATAGGGCACCATCGAAATCCGTTGAGACAACGCCATATGAACTTTGGTTTGACAAGAAGCCAAAGCTGTCGTTTCTTAAAGTTTGGGGATGTGATGCTTATGTCAAAAAGCTTCAGCCTGAAAAGCTGGAACCCAAAGCGGAGAAATGCGTCTTCATAGGATACCCAAAAGAGACAGTTGGGTATACCTTCTACCTCAGATCCGAAGGCAAAGTGTTTGTCGCTAAAAACGGAACATTTCTTGAGAAAGAGTTTCTCTCGAAAGAATTGAGTGGGAGGAAGATAGAACTTGATGAGGTTGTTGAACCTTTACTTCAACCTGAGAGTAGCGCAGCGCAGAAAGTTGTTTCTGTGGAGCCTACATTAGCTGAAGAGGAAGTTAATGATGATGATCATGAAGCTTTGGATCAAGTTGCTATCGAACCTCGTAGGTCGACAAGGACGCGTACTGCTCCTGAGTGGTACGGCAACCCTGTCTTAGAGGTCATGTTGTTAGACAACGATGAACCTACGAGCTATGGAGAAGCGATGATGGGCCCGGATTCCGAGAAGTGGTTAGAGGCCATGAAATCCGAGATGGGATCCATGTATGAAAACAAAGTATGGACTTTGGAAGTATTACCTGAAGGGCGTAAGGCCATTCAGAACAAATGGATCTTTAAGAGGAAGACGGACGCGGACGGTAATGTCACCGTCTATAAAGCTCGACTTGTGGCAAAGGGTTTTTCACAAGTTCAAGGAGTTGACTACGATGAGACCTTCTCACCCGTAGCGATGCTTAAGTCCGTCAGAATCATGTTTGCAAACTCCAGCGATCCATTTATGGACTGGTGCAAGCATCTCGGAGTTGGAATCTTCGTTTTGATGAAGTGATCAAAGCGTTCGAGTTTATACAAGTTTACGGAGAAGCTTGTATTTACAAGAAAGTGAGTGGGAGCTCTATAGCGTTTCTAATATTATATGTGGATGACATATTGCTGATTGGAAACAATATAGAAATGCTGGAAAGTGTAAAGGAATATTTGAACAAGAGTTTTTCAATGAAGGACCTAGGAGAAGCTGCTTTCATATTAGGCATCAAGATCTATAGAGATAGATCAAGACGCTTAATAGGACTTTCACAAAGCACATACCTTGATAAGATTTTGAAGAAGTTCAAAATGGATCAGTCCAAGAAGGGGTTCTTGCCTGTTTTGCAAGGTGTGAAGTTGAGTAAGACTCAATGCCCAGTGACTGCAGAAGATAGAGAAAAGATGAGTGTCATCCCCTATGCTTCAGCCATAGGCTCTATCATGTATGCAATGCTGTGCACAAGACCCGATGTCAGCCTTGCCATAAGTATGGCCGGAAGGTTTCAAAGTGATCCAGGAATGGAACACTGGACGGCGGTCAAGAATATCCTGAAGTACCTGAAAAGGACTAAGGACATGTTTCTCGTTTATGGAGGTGATCAAGAGCTCGTCGTAAAGGGTTACGTCGATGCAAGCTTTGACACTGATCCGGATGACTCTAAGTCGCAAACCGGATACGTATTTATTCTTAATGGGGGTGCGGTTAGCTGGTGCAGTTCCAAGCAAAGCGTGGTAGCTGATTCTACATGCGAAGCGGAGTACATCGCAGCCTCGGAGGCGGCGAAGGAAAGTGTCTGGATGAAGGAGTTCATGACAGATCTTGGAGTAGTGCCTAGTGCACTTAACCCAATGACTCTGTTTTGTGATAACACTGGTGCCATTGCTCTAGCCAAGGAACCAAGATTTCACAAGAGGACCAGACACATAAAACGACGTTTCAATTCCATCCGCGATTACATCAAGGAGGACGACATAAATATTTGCAAAGTACACACGGATCTAAATGTTGCAGATCCGTTGACTAAACCTCTTCCAAGGGCTAAACATGAACAACACCAGAACTGCATGGGTGTTCGATTCATTACAATGTAAATCACATAGTGATGTGAACTAGATTATTGACTCTAGTGCAAGTGGGAGACTGTTGGAAATATGCCCTAGAGGCAATAATAAATTGGTTATTATTATATTTCCTTGTTCATGATAATCGTTTATTATCCATGCTATAATTGTATTGATTGGAAACTCAAATACATGTGTGGGTACATAGACAACACTGTGTCCCTAGTAAGCCTCTAGTTGACTAGCTCGTTGATCAAAGATGGTTAAGGTTTCCTAGCCATTGACATGAGATGTCATTTGATAACGGGATCACATCATTAGGAGAATGATGTGATGGACAAGACCCAAACTGTAAACGTAGCATTTGATCGTGTCAGTTTATTGCTATTGTTTTCTGCATGTCAAGTATCTGTTCCTTTGACCATGAGATCATGCAACTCTCTGACACCGGAGGAATACCTTGTGTGTATCAAACGTCGCAACGTAACTGGGTGACTATAAAGGTGCTCTACAGGTATCTCCGAGGGTGTCTGTTGGGTTGGCATGGATCAAGACTGGGATTTGTTACTCCGTATGACGGAGAGGTATCTCAGGGCCCACTCGGTAATACAACATCACAATGAGCCTTGCAAGCAATGTGACTAAAGTGTTAGCCACAGGATCTTGTATTACGGAACGAGTAAAGAGACTTGCCGGTAACGAGATTGAACTAGGTATAGTGATACCGACGATCGAATCTCGGGCAAGTAACATACCGAAGAACAAAGGGAACAGCATACGGGATTAACTGAATCCTTGACATAGAGGTTCGACCGATAAAGATCTTCGTAGAATATGTAGGAGCCAATATGGGCATCCAGGTCCCGCTATTGGTTATTGGCCGTAGAGGTGTCTCGGTCATGTCTACATAGTTCTCGAACCCGCAGGGTCTACACACTTAACGTTTGGTGACGATTAGTATAATTGAGTTATTATGTTGGTGACCGAAAGTTTTTCGGAGTCCCGGATAAGATCCCGGACATGACGAGGATCTCCGGAGTAGTCCGGAGGTAAAGATTGATATATGTGATAATAGTGTTTTGATCTCTGGAAGGGTTCCGGAGTTCACCGGAAGGGGTTCCGGATGTTTACCGAAGTGTTCGGGTGCAGCAACACTTTATATGAGCCAAAGGGATAAAGCCCACAAGGTATTGGAAAGTGCAAAAGTAGTTTTGCTGCCGCGTAAGCGGTACTACCGCTTGGTGAAGCGGTACTACCGCCGGAGCGGTACTACCGCTTGTGTGAAGCGGTACTACCGCCCGAGCGGTACTACCGCTTGTGTGAAGCGGTACTACCGCCCAAGCGGTACTACCGCTTGTGTGAAGCGGTACTACCGCTTGTGCGCGGCTGTGCACGATTCGGCAGGGTCCGAATTGGACTCTTTTCCTGCGGGCCAAACCGACCTTGTGCGGGCAAAACCGACCCGGAGGAGGCTTTTACTCCAAGTTTAGACCCCAAGGCTCAACATATAAATAGAGGGGCAGGGCTAGCACACGGGACACATTAAGATTTCCCCAAGCCGTGTGCGGCAACCCTAGCCCTCTAGTTCCTCCGTCATAATCTCCGTAGCGCTTGGCGAAGCCCTGCAGAGATTGTTCCTCACCACCATCACCACGCCGTCGTGCTGCTGGAACTCAACCACTACTTCATCATCGCTCGCTGGATCGAGGAGGTGAAGGCGTCATCAAGCCGTACGTGTGTTGAACGCGGAGGTGCCGTCCGTTCGGCACTAGATCGGAAGGATCGTGATTGGATCGCGGGACGCTCGGCGATTTGGATCGCGAAGACGTTCGACTACATCAACCGCGTTTATTAACGCTTCCGCTTAGCGATCTACAAGGGTATGTAGATTCACTCTCCCTCTCGTAGATGCTCATCACCATGGATAGATCTTGCGTGTGCGTAGGAAAATTTTTGTTTCCCATGCAACGTTCCCCAACACCGGACTCTCATGTAATCTAGGGTTTCACCTGTGTATATAAAGGGGAGCACCTATACGAAAAAGACTAAGTTGCAATCCCCTCGAGAGCTAGGTTAGCGAATCCGCATCCTTGTAATCGAGATCCACAGCAATATAAACAAGCAGGACGTAGGCTTTTACCTCCACCGTGAGGGGCTGAACCTGGGTAACCCGGCGTCTTCTCGTTCCCGCTCAACCCCGCTAAGCTTCCATGTTAGTGCGATGGCTTCATCTCTAAGTCCAATCAGGACATCTGTCGCGACAAAACCACGACAAGTAGTCTTCATTTGAATCAATATATTTCCAATCCACCCACTTCATGTCACTGACAATTGGCTTCTTATCTAGCAGCATAGTCTCATAGAAATCCTGTTGCTCTTTGGTGTGGAAACGGTAATCACAAGCAGTCCTCCTCCTAATAGCATAGGGATCTGTCAATCTCCACTGATGCGGTCCTTTGTCCTTTCTAAGCATCGTGTTCTCGGCTACTGGGTGTGCATTGTCATGATCTGGAATCTTGGGTTTCAATCTCCTGAGCACTAGTGGCTCATCATCTATCTCAGCTTCAGGCACTGGGGCCTTGTTCTTCTCACTAGCAGATATGTTTCTTGTGGACCTCTTAGGTGCTGGAGCATTAGGCTTGGACTTGGTGGGGGCAACAGACTTCAAAGCATCAGACATGTGCTTCTGAGTCTTGGCAGGAGGTGCATTAGCTGCTGGTTCCTCCTCCTCCTCCTCATCAACCATCATGGAGGGTTTGCCAACAACATAAGCAGTTGTCTTCCTTGCCCTCTTCTTCTTCTTCTTTCCTGCAGCTGCTGTCCCTGAGTCACTTGGCTCCTCAAGTGTAATGTCATGCGCTCCCTAGGAGCTGTGGCCTTGTCTGCCTTGGAGAGTGTGACTTTCCTCACTGCAGTTCTCACCTTAGCACTTCCTGAAGGTCTTGAGCTAGCTGCTCTGCCATACTCCTTAGCAATCACTTTGTTTTTCTTTGATGTGGCCTCACTAGCCACAAAATCCTCATCCTCATCATCTGAGGTTCTCTTCTTCCTAGTTTTGGTGGCAGCTTTTGGAAGATCTGGAGAACTTCTCTCTCCCTCATAAAAACTTTCTTCAGGACCGGATCCTTCACTGAGATCTGCATGCTGTTCTGACACATTCTGGCTGTCACTATCATCTGACATCTTGAAGACTGACCCTATGAATAGATGGGTATGGGCAGAGTAGATGAGTTTTCACAAAAAGCAGATTGTTTTGATGAAAATTGAGTTCAAATCTTAGTTTCAAGTTTTCACAAAAGGCATTTCGGATGGGCCGAGTTGATGATCTCGGTGATACCGAAGCACTCAACAGAAACCTGGCACACCATTTCAGTCAGACTGAAATTGTGGCTCGGTGTCTCCGATATGCTAGGGTTTCACACAGACTTTACTTTCGGTCTCACCGATTCGTACAACTCAGTGGCACCGAGACGTACTAGTGCAATGGCCTGGGGCCAAATCGGTGACTCCGAAAATCTCAAATCGGTCGGTCCGAGATGCGTTCGGCGGAAACTTAAACCTAAATTTTTTGCTCAAATCTAATCTATGGAATTTGTTCGTGGAACATGCATTGCAATCTGTGGCAAGAATACTAGCAATCCATCCGTGCATTGAATCAGAAAGAGGAACACGGAGGGGGTCGAATCTCACCCTAACTTGGCGGAGATTCTCTACGGCGGCAATGGCGGAGCAGATTTCCGTTGACAGCGGCGGAGTCTAACGGCGAAGGCGCGTTGGACGCAACGGCAACTGTCCGGAGACGGGACTATGGCAGCTGTGGGGCGCGAGGTCGTAAGGGGGTTGAGAAATTTCAATCGTACGGTCTCGCCAGATATATATACCCACGAGCTGTCGGTGGCTCCGAGTTAAACAACTCGGTGGCACCGATATATGTAACTGCTAGCAGTATAGCACATCGGTGGCGCCGAAACAGTTCAACTCGGTGATACCGAGAAGGAGAAACAGATCAATCTATATGATTTCGGTTGGACCGAGTGTGAGTGAATTGGTTCAGCCGAAATCATGTAGAAGGTTTTGGAGGTTCAGTCCTTCTCAGATCGGTGGCTCCGAGTGCGCCTCACCCGGAGGGTCCGAAAATGACTTGTTCAATTTTTCTGATATAGCAAGAATAGAATTTGAGACAAGAAAGCATAGATAGCTAAAGGTGGTTCTTAGGCATTCTTGTACATCCACTTGGCCAGAAAAACAAATCACTCAAAACAACAAATGGATGTGCTCGAATGAAGAAAACACGCAAACCAACATGCTCACACAATAAGATAGCAAATGAAATATGTGTCAAACATGCACAACCAATTCTAGCATCTATCAAGCAATTGGCGATGACATGGGTTAGTCCCACACAAGGAACTGTTGGAAATATGCCCTAGAGGCAATTAATAAAGTGTTTATTATCATATTTCTCCGTTCATGATAATGGTTTATTATTCATGCTAGAATTGTATTGACTGGAAACTTAATACATGTGTGGATAATAGACAAATACTGAGTCCCTAGTAAGCCTCTACTAGACTAGCTCGTTGATCAAAAGATGGTCAAGATTTCCTGACCATGGACATGAGTTGTCATTTGATAACGGGATCACATCATTAGGAGAATGATGTGATGGACTTGACCCAACCGTTAGCATAGCAAATGATCGTTCAGTTTATTGCTATTGCTTTCACTATGTCAAATACACGTTCCTCTGACCATGAGATCATGCAACTCCCGGATACCGTAGGAATACTTTGGGTGTATCAAACGTCACAACGTAACTGGGTGATTATAAAGGTGCACTAAAGGTATCTCCGAAAGTGTTTGTTGAGTTGGCATGGATCGAGATTGGGATTTGTCACTCTGACTATCGGAGAGGTATCTCTGGGCCCTTTCGGTAATACAGCATCACAGAAGCCTTGCAAGCACCGTGACTAAAGAGTTAGTTGCAAGATGATGTATTACGGAACGAGTAAAGAGACTTGCCGGTAACGAGATTGAACTAGGTATTGGATACCGACGATCGAATCTCGGGCAAGTAACATACCGCCGGACAAAGGGAACAACGTATGTTGTCATATGAGGTTTACCGATAAAGATCTTCGTGGAATATGTAGGAACCAATATGAGCATCCAGGTTCCGCTGTTGGTTATTGACCAGAGAGTCGTCTCGGTCATGTCTACATCATTCCCGAACCCGTAGGGTCCGCACACTTAAGGTTCGATGACGATATAGTATTATATGAGTTATGTGATTGGTGACCGAATGTTGTTCGGAGTCCCGGATGAGATCACGGACATGACGAGGTGTCTCGAAATGGTCGAGAGGTAAAGATTCATATATTGGAAGGCTATATTCGGACGTCGGAAAGGTTCCGAGTGATTCGGGTATTTTTCGGAGTACCGGGGAGTTACGGGAATTCACCGGGAGAAGTAATGGGCCTTATTGGGCCATACGGGAAAAGGAGAGGCAGGCCACGTGAGGAGGCGCACGCCCCCCCTTGCCCAAACCGAATTGGACTAGGGGAGGGGGCGCAGCCCCCTCTTTCCTTTCCCTCTCCCTTCCCCCTTTCCTACTCCGTATGGGAGGTGGAATCCTACTAGGACTAAGGAGTCCTAGTAGGACTCCCCACTCTTGGCGCAGCCCCTAGGGCCAGCCTCCTCCCCTCTCCCTCCTTTATATACGGAGGAGGGGCACCCCTTGGAGACACACAATTGTCCCATAGCCGTGTGCGGTGCCCCGATCTCCGTTTTCCACCTCGGTCATATTTTCGGAGAGCTTAGGCGAAGCCCTGCCGGAATCACTTCACCGTCACCGTCGCCATACCGTCGTGCTGACGGAACTCATCTACTACCTCGACGTCTTGCTGGATCAAGAAGGCAAGGAACGTCACCGAGCTGCACGTGTGTAGAACTCGGAGGTGCCGTACGTTCGGTACTCGATCGGTGGAGCTCGAAGGATTGTTCGACTACATCAACCGCGTTGTGAGACGCTTCCGCTAACGGTCTATGAGCGTACGTAGACACACTTTTCCCTCTCGTAGCGATGCATCTCCATGGATATATCTTGCGTGAGCGTAGGAATTTTTTTGAAATTCATGCTCCGTTCCCCAACAGTGGCATCCGAGCCAGGTCTATGCGTAGATGTGTTTTGCACGAGTAGAACACAAGTGAGTTGTGGGCGTGGGTGTATACATATTGCTTGCCGTTACTAGTTGATACTTGATTCGGCGGTATTGTGAGATGAAGCGGCCCGGACCGACATTACGCGTACGCTTACGCGAGACAGGTTTCACCGCTACGTGCACTCGTTAAATAAAGGTGACTGGCGGGTGTCTGTCTCTCTCACTTTAGTTGAATCGGTTTCAATGAAGAGGGTTCTTTTAGAAGATCAAAAAGCAATCACTACACCACGTTGTGGTTTTGCGTAGGTAAGAACGGTTCTTGCAAACCCGTAGCAGCCACGTAAAAACTTGCAACAACAAAGTAGAGGACGTCTAACTTGTTTTTGCAGGGTATGCTGGTGATGTGATATGGTCAAGACATGATGTGATATAAGTTGTTGTATGAGATGATCATGTTTTGTAAAGTTATCAGGCAACCGGCAGGAGCCTTATGGTTGTCTCTTTATTGTATGCAATGCCAACGCTATGTAATTGCTTTACTTTACCGCTATGAGTTAGCAGTAGTAGTAGTAGCAATAGCCGGCGAGACGACCACGACGCTGCGATGGAGATCAAGGTGTCACGACGCTACGATGGAGATCAAGGTGTCAACCCGATGACGATGGAGATCATGACGGTGCTTTGCTGATGGAGATCAAAGGCACAAGACGTTGATGGCCATATCATGTCACATATATTGAATTGCATGTGATGTTAATCCTTTTATGCATCTTATTTTGCTTAGGACGACGGTAGCATTATAAGATGATCCCTTCACTAAATTTCAAGATAAGTGTTCTCCCCTAGTATGCACCGTTGCGAAGGTTCGACGCTTCTAAGCACCACGTGATGATCGGGTGTGATGGATTCTTTGGTTCGCATACAACGGGTGTAAGCCAGTTTTACACACGCAGAATACTTGGGTTAAACTTGACGAACCTAGCATATACAGATATGGCCTCGGAACACAAGAGACTGAAAGGTCGAACATGAGTCATATAGTAGATATGATCAACATGAAAGATGTTCACCATTGATAACTAATCCACCTCACGTGATGATCGGACGTGGTTTAGTTGATGTGGATCATGTTACACTTAGACAACTTGAGGGATGTTAATCTAAGTGGGAGTTCTTAAGTAATTTGATTAATTGAACTTCAATTATCATGAACATAGTCTAAATAATCTTTGCAATTGTATGTTGTAGATCAATGGCCCGCGCTGTAGTTCCACTGAATTTTAATGCGTTCCTAGAGAAAGCTAAGTTGAAAGATGATGGAAGCAACTATGCGGACTAGGTCCGTAATCTGAGGATCATCCTCATTGCTGCATAGAAGGCTTATGTCCTTGATGCACCGCTAGGTGTCGCGTCCCCTCCCTCGTCTGTTGACGTTATGAATGCCTGGCAGACACGTGTTGATGACTACTCAATAGTTCAGTGTGCCATGCTTTACGGCTTAGAACCGGGACTCCAAAGACGTTTTGAGCATCACGGAGCATATGAGATGTTCCAAGAGCTGAAACTTGTATTTCAAGCTCATGCCCGGGTCGAGCGATATGATGTCTCTGACAAGTTCTTTAGCTGTAAGATGGAGGAGAATAGTTCTGTCAGTGGGCATATACTCAAGATGTCTGGGTTGCATAACCGCTTGACTCAGTTGGGAGTTAATCTTCCAGATGATTCGGTTATTGACAGAATTCTCCAATCACTGCCACCAAGCTATAAGGGCTTTGTGATGAACTATAATATGCAAGGAATGGAAAAGTCTATTTCCGAGCTCTTCGCTATGCTCAAAGCTGCGGAGGTAGAAGTCAAGAAGGAGCATCAAGTGTTGATGGTAAAGAAGAGCACTAGTTTCAAGAAGGGCAAGGGGAACTTCAAGAAGAGCGGCAAATCAGTTGCTGCTCCCACGAAGAAACCCAAGTCTGGACCCAAACCCGAGACTGAGTGTTTCTACTACAAGGGGACTGGTCACTGGAAGCGGAACTGCCCTAAGTACTTGGCAGATAAGAAGGATGGCAACGTCAACAAAGGTATATTTGATATACATGTTATTGATGTGTACCTCACCAATGCTCGTAGTAGCACCTGGGTATTTGATACTGGTTCGGTTGCTCATATTTGTAACTCGAAACAGGAGCTACGGAATAAACAAAGATTGGCTAAGGACGAGGTGACGATGCGCGTCGAGAACGGTTCAAGAGTTGAAGTTATCGCCGTCGGCACGCTACCTCTACATCTACCTTCGGGATTAGTTATGAACCTAAATAATTGTTATTTGGTGCATGCGTTGAGCATGAACATTATATCTGGATCTTGTTTATTGCGAGACGGTTATTCATTTAAATCAGAGAATAAAGGTTGTTCTATTTTGATGAATAATATCTTTTATGGTCATGCACCACTTGTGAATGGTTTATTCTTGTTGAATCTCGATCGTGGTGATACTCACATCCATAATATTGATGCCAAAAGACGCAAAATTGATAATGATAGTACCACATATTTGTGGCACTGCCGCTTAGGTCATATCGGTGTTAAACGCATGAAAAAACTCCATGCTGATGGACTTTTGGAATCACTTGACTATGAATCATTTGAGACGTGCGAACCGTGCCTTATTGGCAAGATGACTAAAACTCCGTTCTCCGGAACAATGGAGCGAGCAACAGACTTGTTGGAAATAATACATACCGATGTATGCGGTCCAATGAGTATTGAGGCGCGCGGTGGATATCGTTATGTTCTCACGTTCACAGATGATTTGAGTAGATATGGTTATGTCTACTTAATGAAACATAAGTCTGAAACGTTTGAAAAGTTCAAAGAATTTCAGAGTAAAGTAGAGAACCATCGTAACAAGAAAATAAAGTTCTTACGATCTGATCGTGGAAGAGAATATTTGAGTTACGAGTTTGGCACTCACTTAAGACAATGTGGAATTGTTTCACAGTTAACGCCACCTGGAACACCACAGCTTAATGGTGTGTCCGAACGTCGTAATCGTACTCTATTGGATATGGTACGTTCTATGATGTCTCTTACCGATTTGCCACTATCGTTTTGGGGTTATGCATTAGAGACATCTGCATTCACTTTAAATAGGGCACCGTCTAAATCCGTTGAGACGACACCGTATGAACTGTGGTTTGGAAAGAAACCTAAGCTGTCGTTTCTGAAAGTTTGGGGCTGCGATGCTTATGTCAAAAGGCTTCAGCCTGATAAGCTTGAACCCAAAGCGGATAAGTGCGTCTTCATAGGATACCCAAAAGAAACTGTTGGGTATACCTTCTACCACAGATCCGAAGGCAAAGTTTTCGTTGCTAAGAATGGATCCTTTCTAGAGAAGGAGTTTCTCTCGAAAGAAGTGTGTGGGAGGAAAGTAGAACTTGATGAGGTAATTATACCTCCTCTGGATAGTAGTACGCCACAGAAAGAAATTTCTGTGACACCAACACAGACCAGAGAAGAAGATAATGATGATGATCATGAAACTTCGGAGCAAGTTGCTACTGAACCTCGAAGGTCAACCAGGACACGTTCCGCACCAGAGTGGTACGGAAATCCAGTCTTGGAGGTTATGTTGTTAGACAACGGTGAACCTTCGAATTATGAAGAAGCTATGGCGAGCCTGGATTCCGAGAAATGGCTTGAGGCCATGAAATCCGAGATAGGATCCATGTATGAGAACAAAGTGTGGACTTTGGTAGACTTGCCCGATGAACGGCGAGCTATTGAAAATAAATGGATCTTTAAGAAGAAGACAGACGCTGATGGTAATATCACCGTCTATAAAGCTCGACTTGTTGCTAAAGGTTATCGACAAGTTCAAGGAGTTGACTACGATGAGACTTTCTCACCCGTAGCGATGCTAAAGTCTGTCAGAATTATGTTAGCAATTGCCGCGTTTTATGATTATGAAATCTGGCAAATGGACGTCGAAACGGCATTCCTTAATGGATTCCTTAAGGAAGAATTGTATATGATGCAGCCGGAAGGTTTTGTCGATCCTAAAGGCGCTAACAAAGTATGCAAGCTCCAGCGATCCATCTATGGACTGGTGCAAGCATCTCGGAGCTGGAATACTCGCTTTGATGAAGTGATCAAAGCGTTTGGGTTTATACAAACTTATGGAGAAGCTTGTATTTACAAGAAAGTGAGTGGGAGCTCTGTGGCATTTCTCATATTATATGTAGATGACATATTGTTGATGGGAAATGACATAGAATTTCTGGAAAGCATAAAGGGTTATTTGAACAAAAGTTTTTCGATGAAGGATCTCGGAGAAGCTGCTTACATATTAGGCATCAAGATCTATAGGGATAGATCAAGACGCCTCATTGGACTTTCACAAAGCACATACCTTAACAAGATTTTGAAGAAGTTCAAAATGGATCAGTCAAAGAAAGGGTTCTTGCCTGTATTGCAAGGTATGAGATTGAGTAAGACTCAATGCCCGACCACGGAAGAAGATAAAGAGAAGATGAGTGTCATCCCCTATGCTTCAGCCATAGGCTCTATTTTGTATGCCATGCTGTGTACTAGACCTGATGTATGCCTCGCTATTAGCTTGGTGGGAAGGTACCAAAGTGATCCAGGAGTAGATCGCTGGACAGCGGTCAAGAATATCCTGAAGCACCTAAAAAGGACTAAGGAAGAATTTCTCGGGAATAGAGGTGATAAAGAGTTCGTCGTAAAGGGTTACGTCGATGCAAGCTTTAAACACCGATACGGAAGACTATGAGTCTCAGACCGGATACGTAAAGTGGGACAGTCGTTTTTGGAGTAGCTCCAAGCAGAGTGTGGTAGCAGCATCTACATATGACATAGAGATTTGCCAAGAACACACAGATCTGAATATTGCAGACCCGTTGACTAAAACCTCTCTCACAAGCAAAACATGATCAGCCCTAGAACTGATTGGATGTTAATTACATGGAGATGTAAACTAGATTATTGACTCTAGTGCAAGTGGGAGACTGTTGGAAATATGCCCTAGAGGCAATTAATAAAGTGTTTATTATCATATTTCTCCGTTCATGATAATGGTTTATTATTCATGCTAGAATTGTATTGACCGGAAACTTAATACATGTGTGGATAATAGACAAATACTGAGTCCCTTGTAAGCCTCTACTAGACTAGCTCGTTGATCAAAAGATGGTCAAGATTTCCTGACCATGGACATGAGTTGTCATTTGATATCGGGATCACATCATTAGGAGAATGATGTGATGGACTTGACCCAACCGTTAGCATAGCAAATGATCGTTCAGTTTATTGCTATTGCTTTCACTATGTCAAATACACGTTCCTCTGACCATGAGATCATGCAACTCCCAGATACCGTAGGAATACTTTGGGTGTATCAAACGTCACAACGTAACTGGGTGATTATAAAGGTGCACTACAGGTATCTCCGAAAGTGTTTGTTGAGTTGGCATGGATCGAGATTGGGATTTGTCACTCTGACTATCGGAGAGGTATCTCTGGGCCCTCTCGGTAATACAGCATCACAGAAGCCTTGCAAGCACCGTGACTAAAGAGTTAGTTGCAAGATGATGTATTACGGAACGAGTAAAGAGACTTGCCGGTAACGAGATTGAACTAGGTATTGGAGACCGACGATCGAATCTCGGGCAAGTAACATACCGCCGGACAAAGGGAACAACGTATGTTGTCATATGAGGTTCACCGATAAAGATCTTCGTGGAATATGTAGGAACCAATATGAGCATCCAGGTTCCGCTGTTGGTTATTGACCAGAGAGTCGTCTCGGTCATGTCTACATCATTCCCGAACCCGTAGGGTCCGCACACTTAAGGTTCGATGACGATATAGTATTATATGAGTTATGTGATTGGTGACCGAATGTTGTTCGGAATCCCGGATGAGATCACGGACATGACGAGGAGTCTCGAAATGGTCGAGAGGTAAAGATTCATATATTGGAAGGCTATGTTCGGATGTCGGAAAGGTTCCGAGTGATTCGGGTATTTTTCGGAGTACCGGGGAGTTACGGGAATTCACCGGGAGAAGTAATGGGCCTTATTGGGCCATACGGGAAAAGGAGAGGCAGGCCACGTGAGGAGGCGCGCGCCCCCCTTGCCCAAACCGAATTGGACTAGGGGAGGGGGCGCAGCCCCCTCTTTCCTTTCCCTCTCCCTTCCCCCTTTCCTACTCCGTATGGGAGGTGGAATCCTACTAGGACTAAGGAGTCCTAGTAGGACTCCCCACTCTTGGCGCAGCCCCTAGGGCCAGCCTCCTCCCCTCTCCCTCCTTTATATACGGAGGAGGGGCACCCCTTGGAGACACACAATTGTCCCATAGCCGTGTGCGGTGCCCCGATCTCCGTTTTCCACCTCGGTCATATTTTCGGAGAGCTTAGGCGAAGCCCTGCCGGAATCACTTCACCGTCACCGTCGCCACGCCATCGTGCTGACGGAACTCATCTACTACCTCGACGTCTTGCTGGATCAAGAAGGCGAGGAACGTCACCGAGCTGCACGTGTGTAGAACTCGGAGGTGCCGTACGTTCGGTACTCGATCGGTGGAGCTCGAAGGATTGTTCGACTACATCAACCGCGTTGTGAGACGTTTCCGCTAACGGTCTACGAGGGTACGTAGACACACTCTTCCCTCTCGTAGCGATGCATCTCCATGGATAGATCTTGCGTGAGCGTAGGAATTTTTTTGAAATTCATGCTCTGTTCCCCAACAGGAACATACAAGGATATCCATAGACATAGAGTGAAATACACATATGATGATGTCCATGAATGCATTGAATACCTTGTCCCTTGCCTTACCAACAAGAGGGTTTGTGACTCCATGAACTAGTGCAAGATGTTGAAGTTGGTTGCACAAGTTCTTGCCATAAATGAATGTGAGTGAAGTTTGTTGGCGGAGTCACCCTCAAGAACACTCTAGTTCTTCTTCTTTTGGACCCACATCAACTTGATGGGAATCCTTGGAGTTATAGTTGAACTTGATGAAGTCTTGGGAACCCACTTGACCAAGGCTTGAGGTGCTTCTTCAAATGAGTCAATCTCCTCTTAAAGCTTGTCCTTGCCTTTTAGCTTGTGGTCTTGTGGTGGAAGATCTTCTTGAGCTTGTGTTCCCTTGAAGGAAGTAGGGTCATACTTCTCTTGTTGAGGAACAAACTTCATCTTGGGGTATTGATCTTCTTCCCACTCAACTCCATTGGCATTGAACTTTCGTTCAAAACCAACACCTTGGTTCTTCCGGTGCCTTCCTTGCTTGCATACAATTTCGTCAAATTGCTTACTCCTGGCAAGGCTCTTGTAGACACCTTTTTCTATAATTCCTTTCAATAGATTGTTTTCTTGCTCAAGTGTAACTTGGCTAAGAGAATCATTAGTGGAATCAATAGAACTACTAAAAGTAACAACATTGGATTTAGCATGGTTATTGTTACTACTAGAGGTAGAACCCTTTTTACCCTTGTTACTAGTTTGCTTAGGTTTAACTTGTGGCATAAAGGTAGACAAGAGTAAACGTTTGGCAAGATATGAAGAACTCTTCTTTCAAAGATCATCATTGATAGCTTTAAGAAACTCATGCTCTTGCTCTAAATTTAGCTTCTCGAAGCGTAGCTTCTCATGAGTTCTTATAAGTTCTCTATGATCCTCTTGAGTTGTTTCATGAGCTAACTTAAGAGCATTTAGTTCTTTAGTTAGATGCTCAATCTCCTTCATAGCATTGTCATTCGTTTCCTCTTGACTATCATGATTACTAGCATTTTCATTATAGCTCACATCACTAGCCTTATCAACAAGTAAATCATCATCACCTGGCAAATCGTCCTCATCACTATTGAAGTCAAAGTATTCGAGGTGTGATACCTTGGGGCCTTTTGCCATGAAGCATCTTCAATTCCTTCATTTGGTGAATCAAATAGGTCATTGGAGTTGGATGACACAAGAGCAAGTCCGGCAACACCTTCATCTTGACTATAGTCGGAGTTGGAGTGATAGCTTCTCTCGGAGTGGTTGTCGGAGTCGGAGCCGGAAATCCATTCACCAACATGAGCTTGATGTCTTCTTCTTGTGTAGCTCTTGGATGACTTGTCCTTCCTTTTCGAATCCTTGCTTCTCCGAGAGGGTCTTCGTTCATAACGATCATCTCTACTCCTTCTCTCCTTATGAGGTGATTCATCTCTTCTATATTTTCCCCTTGGTGATTCGTCTCTTTTCTTGTGAGGTGCCGTACACTCATTGGAATAGTGTCCGGGTCTTCCACAATTGTAGCAATTTCGGTCACGACTTGATGATCTTCTCTCATAGTGTCTTGAGCTAGAGCTTCTTTCTTTTCCTTTGTTCTTGTAAAACTTGTTGAATCTTTTCACCATTAGGCTTATCTCTTCATTGGATACTAGCTTGTCACTTGAAGTTGTGGGAGCATCGGTTGAGGCTTTGTAAGCACCACTTGATTTGTTGTGTAGCTCCTCTTTGTCCTCGAGTGAGATCTCATGAGCAACAATTCTACCAATGACTTCCGTGGGATTGAGATCTTTGTAATTGGGCATCATTTGGATCAATGTGCACATGGTATCATATTTACCATCCAAAGCTCTAAGGATCTTCTTGATGATGAACTTGTCGGTCATCTCTTCACTTCCTAAGCCGGCAATCTCATTTGTGATGAGAGCAAACCTAGAGTACATTTTAGCGACTCCTTCACCATCCTTCATCTTGAACTTGTCAAGTTGACTTTGAAGCACATCCAACTTAGATTCCTTGACGGACTTGGTACCCTCATGCATATCAACCAAAGTATCCCAAATTTCCTTTGCATTCTCGAGGCGGCTGATCTTGTTGAACTCCTCGAGGCACAAACCGTTGAAGAGAATGTCGCAAGCTTGAGCATTGTATTGCAATATCTTCAATTCTTCCACGGTTGCTTCACGATCCGGTTCCTTGCCATCCTCAAAGAATTCACCTTGCAAGCCAACACGAACAACAGCCCAAACGGCGGGGTTATGACCAAGAATATGCATTTTCATCTTTTGTTTCCAACTAGCAAAGTTTGTACCATCAAAATATGGACCTCTACGGTGATAATTACCCTCACTAGACGCCACACTCTCCTAGGTTGTGAAACCAAGGCTATGATCACCAAAGCAATGGAAATCAAGGCTTACGGAGACCAAAGCTCTGATACCACTTGTAGGATTGAAAGTATGTCTAGAGGGGGGGGGGGGTGATTAGACTACTTGACCAAATAAAAACCTAACCTTTTCCCACTTTTAGTTGTAGACAGATTTTAGCAAGTATGACAAGTCAAGCATCACCCTACACATGCAATTCTAAGAGTATAGCAGCGGAATGTAAGTAATTGCACATGTAAGTAAAGGGAAGGGTTTGGAGAAGGCAAACACAATGGGGACACGAAGATTTTGGGCGTGGTTCCGATAGGTTGTGCTATCATACGTCCACGTTGATGGACACTTCAACCCATGAAGGGTAACAGCTGCACGAGTCCACGGAGGGCTCCACCCACAAAGAAGCAACCTTGTCTATCCCACCATGGCTTACGTCCATGAAGGACTAGCCTCACTTGGGTAGATCTTCACGAAGTAGGCGATCTCCTTGCCCTTACAAACTTCTTGGTTCAACTCCACATCATGTCGGAGGCTCCCAAGCGACACCTAACCAATCTAGGAGACACCACTCTCTAAAAGGTAATAGACGGTGTGTTGATGATGAGCTCCTTGATCTTGTGCTTCAAATGATAGTCTCCCCAACACTCAACTCTCTCACACAGATTTGGCTATGGTGGAAGAAGGATTTGAGTGGAAAGCAACTTGGGAAAGGCTAGAAATCAAGGTTCAAGTGATAGGAATGGAATCTCTTGATCTCAACACATGAGTAGGTGGTTCTCTCTCAGAAAATGTATGGTGGGAGTGTAGGCATGTTCTGATGGCTCTCTCCACTCAGGAAGAAAGGGTGGAGGGGTATATATAGCCTCCACACAAAATCCAACCGTTACACACTTTTGACCCAACTCGGTGGCACCGATCAGAAATCTCGGTGGCACCGACCTGTGTAAAAGATATGAACGTTAGGAATCTCGGTGGGACCGACTAAAACATCTCGGATGGACCGATGTGCAATGGTTACGGCAAACCTCGTCTCGGTGGCACCGATTGCATCAACTCGGTGGTACCGAAGTGAAGCAATAAGGCAACAGAGAGTTGGCAAGCCATCTCGGTGGTACCGATTGCAAATCTCGGTGGGACCGAAATAATTGCAACTAGTAACAGAGAGTTGGCAAGGCCATCTTGGTGGGACCGAGATCCATATCGGTGGATCCGATTTGTTAGGGTTTGGCAGTGGCTAAGTCCAGGTGAACTCGGTGGCTCCGGATAGGAAATTTCGGTGGGGCCGAGTTGGAATGTAGGATTTGGACATATTTGGATGGAGAAAGTGGTTGAGGGTTTTGGAGCAATGTCACTAAGCACTTGAGCAAAAAGATCATTAAGAAACACCTCATCCCCTTTTAATAGTATTGGCTTTCCTATGGACTCAATGTGATCTTGGATCACTTAACAAAAATGTAGAGTCTTGAGCTTTTGCCAAGCCATGTCCTTAGCATTTTGAGGGGTCCACAATCACTAGTCCTTGCCATGCCAATCATTGAACATCCTGAAATATTTAACTTGAATGGACATTAGTTCAATGAGGTATATGTTGTTATGAATTACCAAAAGCACCCGGGGATTAGTTGCACTTTTAGTTTTACACCGCAAGGTGGCCCGGACCTGGGTAAACCGCTGTGTCTCTGGCCCGCTCCAGCTAGCGCGCTCTCGCCGTAGCTTCGCCGTAGTTTAGCTGTGGTAGGGGGCGAGGAGGTAGGAAAGAGCTCACCCTAGTGTTCGAACCTTTGGGTCCCCGGAGCCCGACTTCCGACAACTACGGGCGGTGACCGCGGTCACCGACCATCGATGGAGCTGGAACGAGAGAAAGCGAGATGCTACGACCGGCGTGCTGTGGAGTTGCAACCCGCAACACCATTTGTTACAACCGTAATCCGTTTTTGCTGGAACCAGAGAAAGCGACGGGGTTGCGTTTGGCGACGGCGGAAGCTGCTACATGCGGCGGAATGCTACGACCGGCGTGCTGCGGAGCTGCAACCCGCAACACCATTTGTTACAACCGTCGTCTGTTTTTGCTGGAACCAGAGAAGATCGTGGCTACGAACGGTGCACAACGAGCTTCAACCAGCGACTTGAAATGCTACAACCGGTGAAATTGTTTGCTGGAACCATATATAGTGATTTTTTGGAAGTTACTTCGTCGTCTCCATCGGTCCATCGACGGCAGAGCTGAGCTGCAATTAGGGGACGGTGGCGGAGCTGAGCTGCAAGCATGGGATGATGGCGGAGCTGCAATCATCGATGGGGCGGGAGCTGCATCTCGTGGCGTGGGAGCTGCAGCTGTTTTCTCGAAACATACAACGTCCTGAGACTGCTGCGGCTATAGGGGGCGAGGCCAGGATGGCGCCAGAGGTCCCTCATCGGCCGGCAGTCCACGCGTTGAGGCCGGGAGTTGTGCGTCGCGCACCGATGGAGGCGGAGCTTGACTCGGTGTCGCGTTTTTAAACGAAAGCTTTTCTGTGTGGGGGCAGATCAAACGGCTTGGTTTGCAGTAATCGGGCGGTGCAGGTGCGACCGGCCCAAAGTTTGGGCCGGCGCGCCGGTGCCTAGCGTTGCCCTCACCAATATTGTTCCTTTATTTATTTCGTCCATTTGTTTCTATATCTAGGCTGCTAGTGCTTGCGACAAGGCCTCGCCTCCGCCTTCTTGCCTCTTTTCTATGGAGCCCATGATAGACAAACCTCAGGATGGATAGCAAACGACATATGAGGCAACATGCCTACAGTGCGAAGCCACTCCGTGGAAGGTCGATGCATGTAAAGGGATCTAAATGAACCTAGAGGGGTGGATAAGTCTCTATAAAATGTAACACTTTTTCTTGACAAGTTTAGTCCTTGTGGAATATAATGGTGTCCCTGATGTAGCTATGGCGAGTAACAATAGACAACCAAATACACGGAGAGACAAATATGTATCTAAATGTTCACTTCCTTGAAGGAAACCTAGTCGACATGGGAGAGAGAGGTGGGAAACCACACAAAGGCTTCCTACACCACAAAGGCTCACATTATTATCCTTGAGATATAAACAGAAAGGCGATTCCTAGCCACTCGTGGTAGACCTTGAGGTGGTCTTCAAATCTTTACAAACGACGGGGCAAATCACAACTTGATTCCTCACATGTGACTCTTATCGCCCAGGAATCTCCAATCTCCAAGAGTAACAGGATTGAAGGGAACAACTCAAAACTTGCTCAAATCATGAAATCAGTTGGTCATGAGAGAGATGAAGGTTGAATCTTGGCTACGGTGATCCTCTCTCAAATACCTTAAAATCTCTCAAGGAATAAAATTTTTAGGGTTGGGGAGTGTGGGAACCGTTCTTCTCAAATCTAGAATGTTTGGGATGGATTGGTCAACCTACTCCCCATGGGGTAGGTGACTTATATAGTGTGGAGAAGAGCTAGCAATTTTTGGGCAGAATTACACAACCAGACAGTCTGACCAAAAAGTGACCGAACAATCCCGCTGAAAATGCTTGGCCAGAAGCGGCAACCGAGCCAATAGGCAGTTGTTGGGATCTACGGTAGGGTGCGTCGACTGCAAATTTAAAAATTCCTACCCATAGAACATCCAGGAACATGCTAAGGGAGGTGGATCACAAATCATTACCACTAGATGCGCAGTGCCGTGCAGCGGAAGTAGAGTTGGGGCAGCGCGTCTTCGGAGTCGTCTCCTCCTCGTCGATCTCCCACATAGCCGATCGGATCCCATGAACAGGTTCGCCGGAGAGGCGCAAGTGCACCGCCTCTAACGGTATCCGTGCGTGCAGGAGGAACACCGTGCGGCGGACTGCTAGGTCCGGTCACACAACCCGCGGTGAGTGGAGGTGGCTAGTTGCAACACATGCAAAGCCCTAATGACGGCGCTGAGGCGATTAAGCCTAATGAGTTTGCCGTACCTCCACTTATATAGGCATCCATCGCGGGCTCAACACTTGGACCCCGCATGGGCCCTAAAGCCCAAAGTCTACTCAGTCACGATCCAAGTCCAGCTCGGATCACATCCGACCAGTGTCTGCGGATCCAACCTCGTAGGTTCCTTCCCTTAAGCGCGCGACCCCTTAGGTTCAAGTCGGCTTGGTCGCAGGTCGGATCACCTCCGACCTGCCCGGTTGGTAGCGGCCTCTAGCAAGGCGTGCAGACCACCAAGTAGACAATGAAGCTGGTTAGGCAAACCTGTACATCACACTTCTGTTCCCTTTGCCACATGATATATGTTGTCGGGCTCAAGACGAGTCTATCATCACTAGCACTTTCAACAATAACTTTATCAAACACTGGTACCGTTACGTGCTATACAAACGGTTTTTACCGCCTTTTCGTGACATAGTTTTAAACCGTCGCCTTGCCTGTGTATGCGATAGGGGGGTCTATCCCACACGACCTAGAAAACGTCTATGATAGGGCGACCCAGTGCTGACGATTTTTGTAAAGTAATCGTATGCGCAGTCGCGGACTATCCCACAGGTTAGAGACGGGCACTACGTTTGTGATCCGGGAGACATCCGAAATGATTTCGCAGATATCCACGTGTGCAAAATGTGGATATCACAAACATTTATTTCTACCGGTCTGTTTGCGATACATACACTATCACACGCAGTTCAAAAATATAAAATGTGTGCGGTGTCTCTACTATCGCCAATGTTTCCATTTTCATAAGTGTGTGCGATAGGTATACATATCACACACAGTCTCCAAATGTGAACTGTCTTTTTTTTATCCAATATTACTCACGCATACAGGTTTGAAACGTTTGTGGTATGACCAAGAATCGCACACGCACATCATACGGAAACGTGTGTGATACTTATGGCAATCCCACACGTGTATGAAAATAAACCATGCGTTCGACCGCTGAGTATTGCATACGTTTTCTGTGAAAGAACAGTGTGCTCTTTATTTTACCATCACACACGCTGTTTTCTTTCTAACCGTGTGTACGGTGTTTTAATCCCTATTATTTAATTTTATTTTTTCCTGTAATTTATTATTCGAATTGGAAAATTTCAAATTTTGAATAGTGTGGAATTTAAATATTTCATATTTTCATCACAATGGTTCAACAACCAATCCATAAATCAAAATCTCAGTACAATGTGTTCAGTAATTACAGAATTAGGCGGCAGATTAACTATGATGAACCACAATATTTAGAGGTGGTAAAGGTAAAGAGAGAATTATATATCATTTTGGCTGCCGATAGTGTTGAAGAAGCGGAATGACCATAATGTGCCCTCCTCCATGCCAAAGGCGCACACAACTTTTGTCCAACCCCTTGTGACGATCGCCATCCCATCCTTCACTGCTTTCAGGAAGACTTCTAGACCATTATCATGGTAGTATGAATTATATAGTTTAACCTTAGTTGCCTCCACTCTGGTCATGTAGTTTGCAAGGTAATCATGAGTAAATTGCTTCGGAAACCACTGAAAAGAGAAAACTTTCAGAAATTCATGTCTAATAGAGTAACTCGTTGTGGGCAGAGGGAAAAGGCAACAGATTACTTACCATCCTAAAGTTCACTGTTGTCTTGGATAAATTGTAAATAAAGAGTTTAATTCCCATCACCCGTCTCTTCCGCCTAACAATCTTTCTTAGTTTCCTCACTTGACGCTTGTTCATGAATATCTCATTGCCCCATACGCAAAAGGGGTCGAAGCGTGGATCAGTACCGCTTATATATGTACGTACAAGCAACCAGTAAATCTTAGAAGCTAAACTTCAATTGCACAAATGATGTAAAAAACTATAAGACATGGGATGCAACTAACCTCGACGGCAAACAGGAGCATCACCCATTGCGGCCTTGCATAAGTACATGGAAAGGCATGTTAACTACATCCACCAAAAATAGCAAATGGTAATAAAACGACAACATCTCTAGTGATATCTCCATTGCGAAGAGTAGCACGGTAGTAAAGGGACAGATTAAAAAATGGATAGAACTGTTTGCTACAACAGACTTAACATCAACCTAAGTCAGGCATTGTAAGTTTCTAGCTGGTATTGGTGAAATTGAACTGGACAGTTGAAACTTGACATGACAGTGTACATTACTGAAATAAACAAGGCATGTGTTAAGTACAGACAACCTAATATAGCCATTGAAACTGGTACTGATGAAATTAAAATTGATAGAGTTAAACATCGCAAGGCAAGTGCTGCTAGAGCAGAGAATGGCCCAGTTGTCTATAAAAAGGTAGGGAAAATAGCTAAGAATGGTTAGGCATGTTTACTACAACAGGCTTAATACATCAACTGTACAAAACATAGTCATTGCAACTGGTATTGGTAAAATTGAACTGAACAGTTCCTACTTGGTAAATCCCGAGGGGTAGTTGGTGGGGCACATCATCTAGGCCAGAGCCCACCCCAAGTCGGCGGCGGTGGAGGCAAGGTGTTCTTCCAGATTGAAGCGTGGATCAGTGTCGCTGACATGTGTACATATAAGAAGCAAGTAAATGCTACAAGCTAAACTGCAATTGCACAAATGATGTAAAATCCTATAAGACATTGGGATGGAACTAACCTCAACGATAAACAACAGCATTTCCCATTGTGGCCCTGTGTAAGTACATGGAAAGGCATGTTAACTACAACAGGGTTAACATCCACCAAAAATAGAAAATGGTAATAAAACGACAACATCTCTAGTGATATCTTCATTGCGAAGAGTAGCACGGTAGTAAAGGGATAGATTAAAAAATGGATAGAAATGTTTGCTACAACAGGCTCAACAGCAACCTAAGTCAGGCATTGTAAGTTTCTAGCTGGTATTGGTGAAATTTAACTGGGCAGTTCATACTTGAACATGCCAGTGTACATTACTGAAATAAACATGGCATGTGTTAAGTACAGACAACCTAATATAGCCATTGAAACTGGTACTGATGAAATTGAAATTGACAGAGTTAAACATCGCAAGGCAAGTGCTGCTGGAGCAGAGAATGGCCCAGTTGTCTATAAAAAGGTAGGGAAAATAGCTAAGAATGGTTAGGCGTGTTAACTACAACAGGCTTAATACATCAACCGTACAAAACATAGCCATTGCAACTAGTATTGGTAAAATTGAACTGGACAGTTCGTACTTGGTAAATCCCAAGGGGTAGTTGCTGGGGCACTTCATCTGGGCCAGAGCCCGCACCAAGTCGGCGGCGATGGAGGCGAGGTGTTCCTCCGGGTCGACACGCACAGCGACCACCGCGCCATCGACCACCATCAGCTCCTCGACCTCCCGCGTGATATGTGGTGACGCTTACGCGGTGATGCTCTGGAGTAGGGGGTGGGGATTTGGAGGCATGAGAATGTTTAGCGAGCGCCATCTAAGCAATCAGGCCAGGGCGGTGATGGAGATCGGTGGGTTACCTTACTGGATCGATGAGGCTCGGGCAAAACGTAGATGTGGTTGAAGTTGTGGTTGCGGCGGCGGCGGTTTGAGCTGCCGGGAGGGGGGAAGGGTGGGGAGATACTACGGAAATGTGATGGGTGGGGATGGGGGTAATTCTGAAATCCCGCGCCTACCAAAAATTTAGCTGCGAAACTCAAAACTTACGCGGGTGAAACACACAACGCAGACGGAGCGCATAATATACTCGTGTGCGAGAAAAGAGGAAATTGGCGGATCCCGTATTCAAAAAATTGTACACGTGTAGTTGATTAAATCAGTCACGAGCGGTCGTGATGGTATGTGTGCAATGTTTTCTAACTGACTTATGGATCATTAACGCACACAGTACGCCATAGCAACCGTGTGTTTTGTGGTCTTCTAAAAATTAAAATATCTATCAGCATCTAGAGCCGCAGCCTGCAAATTTAAAAATCTCTTTAATTGTTGTAGGGCTATCAACGTACATGAACGAGGCGAAGTTGACACTCGATGAACAATCATAAGTTTATGAAATGCAATCAAGTGTCAACCTGCCTCGCTCACACAGCGAGAATTGATCGATCTATGCAACAAGAGAGATGCTTGCTGCCTCCCGCCGGCACTGCTATTTAAGCCGGTCTGCGTCCGCCCCGCGCAGTGAGGTGGGACTAAAGACCAGCTCCGACGAGCTCGTCTCTGACCCGGTTGTGCAGAGATGAGAGAGGAAGGAGCTCCGGGGTGGCTGCGGGTTGGACCGCTATGACTCGGTTGAGTCATCTTGTTTTGACCGGGCACTAATTTGCTCTAAAAAAAGTGGTAAGTAGTACTGGTAGATGCTCATAATTAATTAAACAAACGTACGGGCGACACGCACACACACACACACACACACACACACACACACACACACACACACACACACACACACACTAACTACTTCTCGCATGCTGGCCAGACCCAGACGCCGTTGTACTCCTTACCGGCCTTGTCGGCGGTAGCCCACCATGCTTGAATCTCCGCCCGGCTCTCCTCAGCAGCGCGTGCGGCCGCTTCTTTCTTGCAGCGGCAGGACTCTCCTTTCTTGAGTGCTTTCTGCTTTTTTCGCTCCTTTTGTGCAGCTTTGGCCTCCTCTTCCTCCACCGCCCATTCGGCCATGGCAGCTTCAAAGTCTGCCCACGTAGGTGTGCGGTCGCGGGCGGTGATGAACTCGGCGCGACGGGATGCCATCGCTTCCTTACCAGTTAGTGTGTGGTCGCAGGCGGCGATGAACTCGGCGCGCCGGGATGCCATCCCTTCCTTACTAGTTAGTGTGCGGCGCGGTAGCATGGACGGCGACGCTTGGAGAGAGCTCTGGGACGGAGTGGCCGGACAACCGCGTATAGTGCGGTAGTTTTTTAGAGCACTCGGGATCTGATTGCCTATGAGAACCATGTGCACTAACCCTATTGTGCGTTGTGTTCTGATTGGCCGGAACCCCAGCCACGCGGATCGCGCGTGTGCACCGTAGGATGCACCGCGATCGTATGGCAATCCACATCCCTCCCATCACACCCGTGTAGCTGCAGCTGGGATTTGACTTATATGCGCTAAATGTCAGGTAAATGCTATAAAGTGCTTAAATATATCAAACGAGTCCTGAAATGTGCAAAAAATCAAATATAGCGGCTGATGGTGCTTGCGCACCGTGTAAATAGTTTGGACGCGAAACGATGTCAGGTATCATCTTTTTCAGGCATGTTTTTCAATTTTCTAGAGTTGGAAAACCAATAAACGACATGTTTCTGGTTGACTCTTGCCACACATCTCCTTGAAATCTCTCCCCATTCCTCATAAAAGGCATGAAAATTTACTAAATAACACAAGCATGATTTTCCAAACCTTTTTTTGCACTTTTCATGGACCGATTGTGCGAAATTGAATTATGTGCATTAATGCCTAGAAAATGCACATAATGACCCAAATATAGTAAATTAGCCCGGAAAAGTGCCAAATTTGAACACGGTGCATTCTAGGGTGTATGTTGATCGTAGAAAAAAAACTCAAGGACAAACGATGACGGAAGTTTGGATCCCCCCTTCAAACTTGGTGATTTCCCTCTCGAAACCACGAAACTTCCTTTTGTGATGGTTCGGTTTATGAAGAGCGTGTACAATGACATTAGCCGAACCTTCTAAAAAAATTACCACGCTTTGCTGAGGCCACACCATGGCACCATGCCAGGCTTCACCTATTTCAGGTATGTTTTTCAATTTTCTAGAGTTGAAAAACCAACAAACGACACGTTTGTGGTTGACTCTTGCGACACATGTCCTTGAAATCTCTCCCCATTCCACGTAAAAGGCATGCAAATTTAGTAAACACCACAATCATGATTTTCCAAACCATTTTTGTGCACTTTTTCATGGACAGATTGTGCGAAATTGAATTATGTGCATTAATGCCTAAAAAATGTAGGTAACGACCCGAATATAGTAAATTAGCCCAGGAAAGTGCCAAATGTGAACATGGTGCATTCTAGGGTGTATGTTGATCATAGAAAAAAACTCAAGGACAAACGACGAAGGAAGTTTGGACCGCCCCTTCAAACTTGGTGATTTCCCTGTCGAAACCACGAAACTTCCTTTTGTGTTGGTTTGGTTTATGAAGAGCGTGTACAACGACATTAGCCGAACCTTCTCAAAAAATTACTACGCTTTGCTGAGGTCATACCATGGCACCATGCGAGGCTTCATCTTTTTCAGGCATGTTTTTCAATTTTCTACAGTTGAAAAATAAATAAACGGTACGTTTGTGGTTGACTCTTGCGACACATGAAATCTCTCCCCATTCCCCGTAAAAGGCATGTAAATTTAGTAAACACCACAAGCATGATTTTCCAAACCGTTTTTGTGCACCTTTGCATGGAACGATTGTGCGAAATTGAATTATGTGCATTAATGCCTAGAAAATGCAGATAATGAACCAAATATCGTAAATTAGCCCGGAAAAGTGCCAAATTTGAACACGGTGCATTATAGGGTGTATGTTGATCGTAGAAAAAAACTCAAGGACAAACAATGAAGGAAGTTTGGATTCCCCTTCAAACTTGGTGATTTCCCTCTCAAAACCACGAAACTTCCTTTTGTGATGGTTCGGTTTATGAAGAACGTGTACAACGCCATTAGCCGAACCTTCTCAAAAAATTACCATGCTTTGCTGAGGTCATAACATGGCACCATGCTAGGTATCATCTTTTTCAGGCATGTTTTTTCAATTTTTTAGAGTTGAAAAACCAATAAACGTCACTTTGTGGTTGACTCTTGCCACACATATCATTGAAATCTCTCCCCATTCCCTTGTAAAAGGCATGGAAATTTAGTAATACCACAAGCTTGATTTTTCATACTGTTATTGTGCACCTTTTCATGCACCTATTGTGCCAATTTGAATTATGTGCATTGATAACCCACAAGTATAGGGGATCGCAACAATTTTCGCGGCTAGTATTTCACCCAGATTCATTGATTCGACACAAGGGGAGCCAAAGAATATTTGCAAGTATTAGCAGTTGAGTTGTCAATTCAACCACACCTGGAGATAAAACATCTGCAGCAAAGTATTTAGTAGCACAGTAATATGATAGTTTTGACAGCAGTAGCAACAGTAACAATAGTAACAGTAACAGTAACAGTAGCAGTTTTGTAGCAAATGTGAAGCAGTAGCAACAAAGTAACTTAGCAGAAACCAATATGAGAAAGTCGTAGGCATTGGATCGGTGATGATAATTATGTTGGATGATATTCATCATATAACAGTCACAACCTAGGACGATACACAATAGCTCCAATTCATCAATGTAATGTAGGCATGTATTCCGTATATAGTCATACGTGCTTATAATAAGAACTTGCATGACATCTTGTGTCCTTCCCTCCCGTGGCAGCGGGGTCCTTAAGGAAACTAAGGGATATTAAGGCCTCCTTTTAATAGAGAACCGGAATAAAGCATTAGCACTTAGTGAATACATGAACTCCTCAAACTACGGCAATCACCGGAAAGAATCCCAATTATTGTCACCTTGGGGTATGCGGATCATGACACATAATAGGTGCATATAACTTGCAAGATAGGATCAAGAACACAAATATATTCATGAAAACATAAAGGGTTCAGATCTGAAATCATGGCACTCGGGCCCTAGTGACAAGCATTAAGCATAGCAAAGTCATAGCAACATCAATCTCAAAACATAGTGGATACTAGGGATCAAAGCCCTAACAAATTGACTCGATTACATGATAAATCTCATCCAACCCATCACCGTCCAGCAAGCCTATGAAGGAATTACTCATGCCCGGTGGTGAGCATCATGAAATTGGTGACGGAGGATGGTTGATGTTGACGACATCATCGAATCCCCCTCTCCGGAGCCCCGAACGGACTCCAGATCAGCCCTCCCGATGAAGAACAGGAGGTGGCGGCGGCTCCGTATCGTAAAACGTGATGAAACTTCTTCTCTTATTTTTTTCTCGGGGAAAGAGAATTTATAGCATTGGAATTAGGTCAGACGGCCGCCTGTGGGCCCCACAAGGCATCAGGGCGCACCCTAGGGGGGTCGCGCCCTGTTGCCTTGTGGGCCACAGGTGGCCCCTCTTCTGTTGATTCTTGCGCCAATAATTTTTATATATTCCATAAAAATTCTCCAAAAAGTTTCGTCCAAATCCGAGAACTTTGATTTCTGCACAAAAACAACACCATCGTAGTTCTGCTGAAAACAGCGTCAGTCCGGGTTAGTTTCATTCAAATCATGCAAACTAGAGTCCAAAACAAGAGCAAAAGTGTTTGGAAAAGTAGATACGATGGAGACGTATCATGCATAAATGCCTAGAAAATGCAGATAATGGCCCAAATATAGTAAATGTGCCCGGGAAAGTGCCAAATTTGAACACGGTGCATTCTAGGGGCTATGTAGATCGTAGAAAGAAAAAACAAGGGCGGATGACCAAGGAAATTTGGATTCCCTTGAAATCCTGGTGATTTATTATCACACATGGTTCATTTTCGCTAATTATGAAAGCCGTGTGGGCTGACTCTATTGTGCGATGTGTTCTGATTGGCCGGAACCCCAGCCACGCGGATCACGCGTGTGCACCGTAGGATGCACCGCGATCGAACGACAATCCACATCCCTCCCATCGCACCCGTGTAGCTGTAGCTGGGATTTGACTTATATGCGCTAAATGTCAGGTAAATGCTATAAAGTGCTTAAATATATCAAACGAGTCCTGAAATGCGCAAAAAAATCAAATCTAGCGGCTGATGGTGCTTGTGCACTGTGTAAATAGTTTGGATGCGAAATGATGAAGTCACCGTAATTCAAGTCCAAATTGCCATTTTATCATTTTGGAAACAGTGATTTTTCTTGTGAGATGCTCTCGTTTTCAAGGAGTTATCATTACAACTTGTGCCAGAATTTGCCATTTTTTTACCACAGAATACTGAGGTCAAACCATGGCACCATGCCAGGTATCATCTTTTTCAGTCATGTTTTAAAATTTTATAGAGTTGAAAAAACAATTAAACGACATGTTTGTGGTTGACTCTTGCGACACATGTCCTTGAAATCTCTCTCCATTCCTTGTAAAAGGGATGAAAATTTACTAAATACCACAAGCATGATTTTCCAAACCATTTTTGTGCACTTTTTCATGGACCGATTGTGCAAAATTGAATTATGTGCATTAATTCCTAGAAAATGCACATAACAGCCCAATTATAGTAAATTAGCCTGAAAAAGTGCCAAATTTCATCACGGTGCATTCTAGGGTGTATGTTGATTGTAGAAAAAAATCCAAGGACAACCGACGAAGGAAATTTGGACCCTCCTTCAAACTTGGTGATTTCCCTCTCGAAACCACAAAACTTCCTTTCTGATGGTTCGATTTATGAAGAGCGTGTATAATGACATTAGCCAAACCTTCTCAAAAAATTACCACGGCATGCTGAGGTCATACCATGGCACCATGTCAGGTATCTTCTTTTTCAGGCATGTTTTTTCAATTTTCTAGAGTTGAAAAACCAATAAACGACGCGTTTGTGGTTGACTCTTGCCACACATATCCTTGAAATCTCTCCCCATTCCATTGTAAAAGGCATGGAAATTTACTAAATACCACAAGCTTGATTTTTCAAACCGTTATTGTGCACCTTTTTCATGCACCGATTGTGCGAATTTGAATTATGTAAATAAATGCCTAGAAAATGCAAATAATGGCCCAAATATAGTAAATGAGCCCGAAAAAGTGCCAAATTTGAACAAGGTGCATTCTAGGGTCTATGTTGATCATATAAAAAAACTCAAGGACGAACTAACAAGGAATTTGGATTCCCTTCCAATCTTGGTAACATCAATCATGCACGGACTGTGTTTACGAAACGTTGCCTCCGCAGCGCATTATTTTGGCGCAAAACACCCTCACCAACACGTCAATAAAGAAAAGAAAACCCTCACTCCTCCCCCTTCGTCCCCACTCCTCACTCGCATTGCACTCCTTCGCAACTCTACATGTCAACTTCTATCGCCGCGGCCACCCCTTAGGCGACGGATTCAGCCACGTGCCAAACGTCATAGGATTTCGCCGCTGCCGCTTGCCACCGCCTGTCTGCACCAACTTGCGCAGACGTAGTCATTGCTCGTTCTTGATAGGTCTGCCCAAATCTTTGATCTCGACGGCGCCCCTCGCAGCTGGCTGCCACCAACAAACGCCATCGCATTTTGTTTCTTCCCCTCGCCAACGCCTATCGGCACCGACTTTCTCGACTCTGGTCAATTGTTGTTTTCTGCGGGATTTTCCGCGGGCTTGGGTCGGGGTTTCTCTCTTTCTCTCTCATGGAGAACAAGGTAATTAATTTAGTGAAATATTCGTTCATCTCTTATCGTAGTCCGTCTGTCATTGTTAATCACCCGGCGGAAATCACCGTGGATTCATTTTTCTTATAGCTGATTCGAGGTTTTTCATTCTAGTGTCCACAGTGCAAGCACAAATCAGGCCACTGTGGTCGTGGCCAGTCGGACAAGAAGTTCTATCTCACCATACCAGATGACTTCAGGGAGCGCACGGTATGTTCAATCTCATCCTACCACTGTTGGCATGTCCCAATTTTATGAATATATACCATATATTGCTATATTTGGATAAAAGGTGCGACATGCACCGTAGACATCAAAGATGATTTTTTCTAAATTAGGCAAATTAATGATGTATTTGTTCCCTTAAAAAATGATGTATTGTTCTTTATGTTACTCTCATATTTGCATGAAATCTTGGTTACATTATTTGTTTAATTATATATTTTTGTACTTTGCTTTCAGCTATTGTTCTGTTCTCTGAATTATTCCCATATTTGCATGTAACGATCTTAATTTTCATTTCCCGCAGTACATCCCTTGCTTTGCAAGAACACGTGTACAAGGAAATCTTGGCCTTTACTTTGTTGATGACTCCATGGATGTCATATTGACCATGCAGCATGGATTTACAATGACAGTTAGGGTAAAAGTTGATAAAGATGGTTACTCCTATTTTGATGCAGACCTTTGGAGAAAATTTTCTAAGTTTTATGTACTGAAAGCTGGCAATAAAATTCTAGTGCGTGCACCACATTCTGGTCAAATAAACATGGATATTTACTGCCCCGGTGTCATCAGCCGACCATAGTCTGATCGAGGTTAGTGTTCTTTCAACTTTCTCCATGTCGGCTTATTACTTATTAGCAAAATTAAAGTAATTGTTCTGACTAAATGATCACTATTTTAGCAACCAATTGGGATTTCATTTTTTGACTCTGTTACTAGCCAGTAACAACTTCCAATTACCAATTTATGCCCACTATTCTTCTGCCATGTTCTGAATAAATAACCCCTTTCCACCTTTTAGGCAGGATATGTTGGATGCATAGTTAACAGACTGTATGTTACTCGGCATACCAAATTTCACTGGAAAGAGTTGGAGCATGTCATACAATTTGTTGCTAATCTAGAAGACCTAGCACAGCATATGAATGCTGGATTTGGGATGGGAATAAATCTACCACTGGTGCACTCATTGAACAAGACCAATTGTGTGAACAAAATGCTGGTACAAAGTCTATTTGTATGTTGTTGTTCATAAACTATATATAGCTTCAACGATATGTTACAATTGGTTTATATTCTTCATTGCAGCAGAAATTGCCCGCTGCAGTTGTTCCTGAATTGATTTCCCGACGTGGTCGAATTACACTTGTGCCTGCTAAGAACGCCAAAGTGATTGCAAGGTACTGCATTTCCCGCACAAATGGAACCATTCAAATTAATAGGTTCTCGGTTGTCATGGCAATGCATCCACATTTGAAAATCGGAGACACTGTTATACTCATGCTCTACCAAGGCACAAGAGGGATCTTCCTTTTCATTGACGAGATGCCGAGTCACCGTCATCAAGCTGCTTCCAGTGGACAGTTGTGGTTGTTGGCCTATCTTAAGTATGTAGATATGAACCATATGGTTGTCAAAATTGTTCAGTTCGGGATTTTCATGGAAAGTATTAGTATCACCTTTTGTTAAATAGTGTCACCACTATATGTTACTCAAATGATGTTTTTCATGTTCTTAAATTTTCCATATTGCAAAATGAGATAATATATAGATAGGCCAGCCCATACAATTGACATATTTGACACGCATGAACAAATAATCAATCGAGCATATATATGCCTAAATGGTCCAGTGCCTAGTTCGAGGAGTAATTTACAAACCATTATTAGCTCCCTAATTTGCATCAACATAACGAACCGCACGCGCACAAAAGAGTTACCGCCCCTGACGCGGACCCAGCACGCACAGATGCCATCGTCCATCATCGTGTCTATCCTACTGGGCTCAGGAGGAGAGGAGGTCGCCAAGTCGATGACCTACACCTTGATCGATCGAGGCTGGGGCAGCCTCGACATCGGTGATCGCCGGTACTGCCTCGAGCGCAGCTCTCAACAGGGCTGCCACGACCGCCGACTCTGCGTACATCATCTCGGCGTCCAACAAGACGTTGGCTCTTGCCATAGCTGCCATCACTGCCCCCAGGCCTGCCCCGGCAACGCCCGGCGCTGCGCCCTCCTCCATCTGGGACATAAGCTTGCGCCTCGTGCGGCGGCCGCCACTGCCGCAGTTGTCCTTACATCGTCGCACTTCCTGCTCCACCGCCCGCACCATCCGCCGCACTCTGCACCGAGCCCGTAGTATCACCCGCTGGCAATCCCTAGCCGCTTTTAGGACGACCCTGGCTAACCTGGTGGCTTGCTCGTACCGCGTTTCCTGCCTCGTCTGGCTATCGTTGGGAGAGGCGGCGGCATGGTCGTCGACCGCAAAGCCGACCATCGTGCCGGCAGCCTTGATTCCGCTATAACCCAACTCCATCCGGTCGTCGGCCGTTGGGGCCGGGTATATGCCAGTATGTGTGGGTCACTAGCTGGCAAGGGGATCAGTAGTGAGTCGCCACCGCCGGCCATTGTTGTGGTTATTTATAGCTAGCAAGCAACTGGCTAGGGGATTGGGGATTTACAAGTTACCACTGTGGCTGGCGCTTGCACGGGAAGACTAAGTGGCGCACTCAATTCCCAGCACACAACCGTATGCGGTGTCACGTGTTATCATACACGTGTTAACATAAGGAAACGTATGTGTAACTTACAAATCATCACTCACGAGTACTCACACCACGCATCGTGTGCGATGCTCCTACCATCGCAAACAACTCGTTTGCATTTTCAAAGGTTTTTGTACACACATAATCGCACACAAAACAACTGTACTCCTTCTGTCCAGGTGCGTAGGGCGCCTAAGAGAATTCAGATTTTTCAAAGGTCAATTTTTTTGCCTTGCCCACTCCCTGTTCACCTTGGTTGCGCTACTCCTCCTTCGCTCTCTATCCTCTCTTCGCTCTCTATTGTCTCTTTCCTCTCGTAACCCCCAAAGCTGGCCTTCCGCGCTCGCCTCCCCACCTCACCCATCGGATTTCGCCATGGATAATGTGATGCCCCCGGCTTAATCGTGCACTAATCATACACGCAAATGCACATAATCAAGCCTAAGGACTCACGTGAAGATATCACAACACAACTCTAAACACAAATAAAAGTCATACAAGCTTTATATTACAAGCCAGGGGCCTCGAGGGCTCGAATACATAAGCTCGATGTCATACAAGCATCAGCGGAAGCATCAGGTATCTAAGTACAGACACAAAGTTAAACAGATAGGCCTTTAAGAAGGCGAGGCAAAATAAAACACAGATCGAAAGGCGCAGGCCTCCTTCCTGGGTGCCTCCTATCTACTCCTGGTCGTCGGAGGGCTCCTCGTAGTAGTAGTATCTAGGGGGGTAGTAGTAGTGGTAGTCGTCGGCTGGGGCAGCTGACTCAGCAGGCTCCTGGGCTCCATCGTCTGTTGCAGCAATCGGGTATATAGGAAAAAGGGAGATAAAGCAACCATGAGTACTCATCCAAAGTACTCAGCAAGACTTACATCAGAACTAGACTAGTTATGCAACATTTTCAAAGGAGGGCTGTATATGTGGACTTGGCTGCAGAAATGCCAGAATAGAGAGAAAGGCCTAGCCTATCGAAGACTAGCATCTTCAGGGTCTTGCAGCATTAGAAGAGTGCAGATTAGAACATAAATATAGTAGTAGCAGCAAGTATCAACATCGCCCAGAAATCCTTCCTCGACTCCCTGCGAGAAAGCAATCCCGGAGCCACAATTAATCCAGTTCTAGTCGTAGTAGATCGGGATATTTTCCGAGCGTCCTGTTACCGTGGACACGGCTATTCGAATAGATAACTTCCCTGCAGGGGTGCACTACCGTTACCCAACACGCTCGATTACATCTGGCCGGACACACTTGCTGGGTAATACCCGGCCTCGGGTAATCGACACGACGCAGTCCTACCTAGGCTCAGCAGAGAGGTCAGCGCGCCGGTCTAAATCCTAAGTGCGAAGGGGTCTTGGGCCATCGCCCTCTGCACTCATGCACGTTGCGTGGGTGGCCGGGGCCCAGGCGCGACACTGTATACACAGTGACGTAACCAGCCCACCCCAGCAATCCGCCCGCATCTTTGAGCTGTGACGTCTGAAGAGCTTTCGGCTGATACATACGACGTAGAGGGTCCCATAACCATTATCCCACGTGGAGGTAGTGCGTATAGGGCCAACGACCCACTCAGATCAAATACCCAAATCCGTTAGGCGTATTTAGTAACTCGCAAAGACGATCAGGAACCCGGTCGCTCCGACTTGGTAACACACGACTCGCGGGTGCTCTTGGAGCCGACCCGTCTTTATCAAATGACAGTAGTAAGTCAAATTACCCGTGTGTCCAAAGCATCAAGAAGGAATCCGAGGAATCACCCTTGATGGATTCCCACTCGAAGTATCGGTCAAGGTGAATCCGGAGGAATCACCCTCGATGGATTCACACAGGAGGAGTTGCATGACGGAAGCTTTAGCGGAGGTGATGAAAGAGGAATCACCCTCGGTAATCCACAATCGGATAGCTATTCTACAGAGTCATCATCGAAAGTGAGATAAGAGGTATCACCCTCGGCACTCGGTGGTAGCTCCGCAGTGTCGAACAACTTAGGGGGAATGTGCGGTGTTGTGTTGGTCTCAGCCCGACGATCACTATGATCGGGGCACTGGAAACTAAGCGGGCAACTAAGACAAGTTAGAGGGGCCAAAGGTGGTTTACCACCATCCTATACTAAGCATCTCGGATAGCAGGCAGGTATCAATAACAATTACAAGGACAGGCTATGCATCAGAATAGGATAAAACAATAGCAACAGCAAATTCTAATGCAAGCAGGAGGAAGAGAGAATAGGTGATATAGGCATGCGTCAAGGGGGGTTGCTTGCCTAGAAGCTCTGCTGAAAGGGGCTGGTCGTCTGAAGGCTGCTCGTCCAGAGCGTAGTCGTACTCAGCTGCGTCTGCGGCGGTCTCGGCGTCTATCCGGAGAGAAGGAGGGGGAAGAAACAATAAATTCACGGCAACTATGCAACAGCGATGCATGACATGCCTAAATGATATGCAGAGGTGATATATTGCCTATCTAATTGTTTTAGATAATTTAGGAATTTATCTGGAATTATTTTATTAAGGTCAAGCACTATTCATTTATCGAAATCGGGCAAAAAGTTCCATGTTCGGTATGTTAGAGGGGTGTGGCAGGTATGTGGGTAGGATATTCAGATTCTTCACATTTTTCTGATCGTTTTTCATATATAAATTATTTTCATCCGAATTATGGTTTATTTTATATGATTTTTCAAAGTTTTATTGATTTTCTGGAATTTCTGAAATTATTTAATTCCGAATTATCCGAAACAGTAGTTGTGACGTCAGCATGACGTGGGGGTGACGTCAGCGGTCAACTCGGCTGACCAGAGTCAAACCTGACCAGTGGGTCCCACTGGTCAGTGACTGTTTAAACTAACAGAGGTTAATTTAATTAAACTAACCTAATTAACTAGCGGGACCCAGATGTCAGTGACTAACCTAATTATAGATTAAGTTTAAATTGAAATTAGTCTAATTAATCGAGGGGGCCCCACATGTCAGTGGCCCACGGGTGCCCAGTCAGCAGTTGACTGGGTCAACCCAGTCAACTGGGGCCCGTGGGGGCCCGCGGTCAGTGACCCAGAGGCGAGCCCGGCCGTCCACGTCGGCATCGGCCAGCGACTTGTCGCCGGCGACCAAAACGACGGCGGCGCGCACTGGTGTGGCTCAGGATTCGCCGTCCGGCGACCGTTTCGCGCGCGGTTTGCTCCATTCGAACGTGCGTTCGACGCCGCATTGATCTAAGGCGGTGCTGTGGCCGGGGAGGCAGCGTAGCGACGCCGGCGGGCGGCGAGGCGGACGCCGGAGTTCGGCCATGTTCGGGTAAGGCTCTACGGGGTACGGCGAGGCGCGTGTGGGGGTGCGTTGGGTCCGTACGGGCGAGCTGAGCACGGCTATGAGCTCGGTTGAGCTCAACGGCGATTGTGACCGCGACGACGAGCTCGTCGGCGGCGTGGGGTTCGGCCATCTCCAATGCGGCGTCTACGGCGACGGAAACGCGCGGGAGAGAGAGGGGAAAAGACGCGCGGGCTTACAGTGAGCCTGCAGGTGTGCTCAAGCCTGCTCGGGGAGGCTCGTCGGCGGTGAATCGACGACGGAGAAGAAGAAGCCCGAGGAGGAAGAAGAAGAAGTAGCGCTCGCAGTGGGGGCTCCCGGCTCCAATGGCGTGCACCAATCGACGTAGCGGACGACGGCGATGCCCTACGACATCTCGGCGAGGCTTGGGGACGACGGAGAACGCGGGATCAAGCGGTGGCAGCGACGGCGTCTCGGGCGAGGTGCGAGACAGAGAGAGGCAAGGCGAGTGGGGGCGAATGGGGGAGGCTAGGGTTTCGGGGAGGACGAGAGAGGCTCGAGGCTGGCCTTATCCACCCGGGGGAGGCGACGGATTGCCGACAGCGAGGCGATCCGCGCACGGGCGCATGCGCGCATCGACACCTGCCCGAGGAGGATGACGACCTGCGAGGCGGGCTGGGCCGGCTACTGTTTGACTAGAGCCCAGCCGCACAGTAGGTTTTTACCGCTTTTCTTTTTCTTTTTCTGTTCTATTCTTTTCACTGCTGTTTTGCAAATAGATAGGCCACAAAAATACTTTTATAAAATATGAGTATTGTCCATTTAAATAGTAGACAATATTTAACACTGCCAGAAATTGGTTTGGTGAATAAATGATTTCACTTGAATTTTTATTAAATGAATTGTCATTTTAAAGTGCTCTTTTGGTACTGTTTTAGGTTGTTAGACTCATCTAGGTAATTTAGGTGATGTTGTTTTTCTTAACATAATTAGTATGGATTATTTGCTATTTAATGAACATTTTAGTTTCCAAATTGGAACAACTTTTATTTTCACTTTAAATTTGAATTTCAATTTGAATTGGAATTTGAAATGACATATGATGCAAATGAGGATCAAGCACTGTTAAGCATGGTGACTTGGCATTATCAAGAGGTGATCACTGTAGCTATTACATGGGGATGTTACAGATAATCCCCTAGATCCCAGCATCCCGCGGGATTCCCTCTTGCTGCGGCCCGCGGCACTGCCGCCGTTGAGCGAAACCCACGTATCTATCAGAGGGGATCCATTGCTCTGGACTCACAGATCGGTGGCGCCGGAGGACATGCCGGGGCTACGTTGGAGGTGGTGGGCAGCAAGGGCAAATCGGATCGAGGAAGCGAGTCATCGGTTGCAGACATGTTCAAAGAAGTTGCGCATGGCGAAGCACAAGGCGGAGGCGCAAGTCGATCTCAGGGCAGAGATGCTAAGGGATGTTAGCATCTGGCAGCGTCACGTCGACTTGGAGGTGGCGCTAATGGCAGAGATCAATTTTCACGGAGTCGACTGCAGAGGAGAGAACGCGCATGCCTGCGGAATGCTATACGAACCTGGTGCGGCTGTTCAGATGGGCGGTAGAAGAAGCCAAATCGCCCAACCTGCTGCAGCGGCGGCGCTAGGCATGCATCCTAGGCGAGGTGACCTGCCCTCCTTCCCCGCCAGATACTGGATGAAGAACACCTCAAGTACGCGGCCATGGACGCGTACACATGCTACGAGATATACAGGCGGATTGTTGACATGAGGAGTGCCTCCTTCCTGTAGACGACGAGGGATCGAGCCACAAGCAGAGCATTGGAGGCAAGCATCACAACAAGAAGTAGTACTTGATTTTATGATCGTTTCTCCTACTTTATTATGCATGTAATTGTTTACTTAGATGTGCAAACGCTATCTGTAGTGTAACAGCCCGGGACCGACGCTCCAGAAGATTCCCCTTTTATTCCGTTGTCGTCGTGTGGTTCGAGTGGTTGTCGCATTTATCATCGCATCATTCGCATCATCTGCATAGCTTCGTCACTCGTTTTTGAAAACTTGCATCCGTTCGTAGTTGCCGGTTCGCTCCGTTCGTGTCGTCGACCGTTTCGAGACCAGCCACACACGCACGTGCCCGCGGCATCGGTTTATTATCGGACGCTTCCGGTATTTAAAAATCATGTCACGGGCCGCAACCTCCCTCTCTACTTGGCCCAACCACTTCTCCACAGCCCACTGGCCCAACTTAGCCCCCCTCCGTTCGTGGTCATCGGATCGCGATCGGACGGACGAGGTCCAACCCCAACCCTAGTGCCTTCCCTATTTAAACCCTCATGGAGAGAGAGCCCCTCACTCTCTAGGGTTTCCCCCTTGCCAAATTGCAGCCACACCCCTAGAAAACCCACCTGCTAGGCCTCCTCCTCCAGATCCCGCAGCCCCAACCATCTGCCCATTTTCGGCCCTCGGATCGCGATCTAGAGGCTGAAAATCACCCAAATCCCACCTACCGGACATGTCCGCGGCCAATCCGGACATGTCCGGGCGACCACAGAGCCCCGAGCTCCACCGCAGCCCGCAGGCGCCATGGTCGAGCCCCCCCGAGCCGCGCCATCGGGTAGCCCTTCGCCGGCGCCCCCAAGACGCCGCCCGCCGCCGTTGAACGCCGGCCCGGACCGGATCCGGCCGCCGGAGGCCAGATCCGCCCTCCCCTCGCCGGAGCTTCTCCATCCCGGCCGCAGGTGCTGCCCGCCTCTGCCGCAGCTTGCCCCGCCGCCATGGAGGTCGCGCCGCCCACCTCGTCGCCGGGGTCCGCCAGATCCGACGAAGCCCGTCGTCGCCACCTCGTTCCCAGCCCCGTTGGAGCCCGAGACGCCCCGTCGCCGGCGCACTTTGCCATCGCCGCCCCCTGCTCGGGGTCGAGCGAGGAGCACGACGCGCGCGGCGCCCCCGTTGACCGAGCGCTCGCTGGGCCAGCCTCTCCTCCAGCTCCGCCGGCCCAGCACCACCTCCCCACCGACCGGCCCATGAGGCTTGGTGAGCATCAGATCCAGCCCATCGCCCTATGCGCTATTTTGTTATCATGCACCCATGTGCTACTGTTGGACCTCTAGTCAGATTCAGCCCGTTAGTGTGTTTTTTTTCCTGTCTAGCGAATTTTGTAATTATCCACGAATTAATAGAATTGCAGGAAAACCCCCTGTTTTTGAATTGCTAATATCTAATTAACCGTGCACCGGATCGTAATGTTTTATATATGAAAAATGCTTAGAAAAATGCATAGATTGTGAATATGTCGTTTTCATCCATGTTTAAAATTCCTAAGCTCGCTGTTTGCATCATTTGCATAATTGCCATCATTTTTGCATTGCCATATTTATTTATCCATGCATTGAAATTAATCCAACAATATATTAAAAATGTTCATGTTATCGGCATCGCATTTTCATACATGACAAAATGGTTCATTGTAATATTTGCATTTAACTTGCATTTATAATTGCTAAAAGGGGATTAGGCCATAAACTTGCATAATTAATTGTGACATATTTCCCTACATGAACCTATGCATATTATATGTGTTTTCGGGGTAGGAAAATCCATAGAAATTAACTGTGCATTTAGTTTTGTCATTGGAGGAAGTTTGAGTGCATGTCGTTTTTGCCATGATGCCCTTTTGTCTATTTCGTGTGATTTAATCCATGCATGATATGAAATAATTTTGAACATGAGATATGCCCTTGAACATGTATGCTAGGCCCTGGTGTTTTTGGTTGTCATAGAAATGCATGTTTAGGTGTTGTTTCCTTGTTGCCATCATGCTATAAAAATCTGATGTTTTGAGGGTCCAAAATATTTCTAAGTCTGGAAATCTGTTATTTTGTTGCTGTGTTGCGATGTGATTTGCTAGTGTTCTAGGAGTCTTTTGGTGATGCCACCAAGGAGTCTTTTGTTAAGCATGTTATGCTCTTTCATGTTGTGCCATTAGTTTGCATAAATAGGTTTTGCATCATAATTATTTCTGTTGCTCAATATGTCAATCTGTTAAAACTGCTGCACATGACTATCCTAATTTTCACCAAGTCTGAGAATCTGTTTTCTTCAATATGCCATGTTGTGTTGATGGTTGCCATGAATCTGAGCATAATTTGATGTTGCTATAAAGTAATGAATTGTAATGCATCATGTCTACTACCATGCTGTTAATTTTCATGTCATAATATGCCCTGTAGCATATAGTTTTGCTGCTGCCAATATGCCTCCGTGAAATCTGCTATGCTAAAAACTTGTTATTTTCACTAAGTCCTAATCTGCCATATTTTGTTGCCATGTTGTGAGCTTCCTACCATGTGTTCCATAACTATTTTGAGTATGATATGTGAAGATGAAATGAAGTGTATGTTATATGCTACTGCCCCATGCTTAGTTTGTGCATTTTAGTATATTGTAACTTGTTGTTTTCATGTGTGCAAAATGCTATCTTGCTGTTTTGGGCAGATTTCATCTAAAACTTGTGTTGCTTGTTATTGTTGAACCGTAGTTCCGTTTTGAACATGTTGCATATGTAACTTGACTAGAATTTCATGTAGTTTCATAATATCTTGCTGCATTCATGTTTTGAAGTGTTTGTGATTGTCTTTTCCATGCATTTTGCATTCATGTCATATGCATCTTGCGAATGTCATATCTTTTAGACCGTAGCTCCGTTTGAGATGTTCCATATATGTAAATCGACTAGAATGACGTGTAGAATTGCATGGTTCACTTTATTTTGCTGTTTAACAAATATAAAACATGATTAATTCAGATCTGGACCAATTTCGAAATTAACATATGGGGTCGTTTCGGAAATGCTATATGTTGTTTCCGGCCTCATTTAAACTTGCCTAGGTGTGTAGTTTACTTATGCTTCACCTCTTGCCATGTTTAACAACATTTAATATTGTCGTGTACCTAAACGAGAGTGAACTAAATATTCAAATGTGGAGTTTCGTCAATATGCAACTCGTTGCATATTGAGCTTCACTTAATGTGTAGTATTTGATTGTTGTGGTTGCCATGCCTTGCATATTTAAAACCGGACATGCATCATATTTGTTGCGCATCATGTCATGCATTTGTTGTGGTGTTCTCGTGTGTTGATTGTTGTTTCCGATTGCTTCTTCTCGATAGAGTTCCGAAACCGCTTCGGAGTGTGAGGATTCGTTCGTCTACGTTGGCTCGTCTTCTTCATGGATTCGTTCTTCTTCCAAGCGGGATCTCAGGCAAGATGATCATTTCCCTGGATACCATTACTATCATTGCCATGCTAGTTGTCTCGTTTCTATCGCTGTCTCGCTACCTACCATTTGTATGTCAAGCCTCCCAAATTGCCATGAAAAGCCTCTAACCCCTCCACGTCCCAGCAAACATTGTTTGGCTATGTTACCGCTTGCTCAACCCTTCTTATAGCATTGCTAGTTGCAGGTGCAAGTTCTTTCCATGTGCAACATGGATATCCTTTTGTTATATCACAATATTATTGCTATTTAATTTAATGCACATATATACTTGGTAAAGGGTGGAAGGCTTGGCCTTTTGCTCGGTGTTTTGTTCCACTCTTGCCGCCCTAGTTACTTGTGAACCGGTGTTATGTTCCATAAATAAGCGCTCCTAACATGCTCGGGGTTGTTATGGGGACCCCCTTGACTTTCGTTTTAGGATAAAACTTGTCTGGCAAGGCCCAACATTGGTACTACATTTGCCTAATAACTAATAAACCTGCATAGGGAGTAATTAACCCGAGGATCTTTAATCAACAACCCGGGCCAGTGCTCCTCATGAGTGTTGGTCCAAACTAGAGCACCGTGCGGGGCCAACCCAGGGCAACTCGGGAGATGTCTATCAGGCCACCGTACGCTTCGCTTATCTGCCGTGTCCTGAGAACGAGATACGCGGCTCCTATCGGGTTCGTCGACACGTCGGGCGGTCTTGCTGGACTTGTTTTACCTTTCTCGAACGTCTTGTGCGAGGAATTCCGAAAATACTTCGGGCTATCTCGAGGTTGCGGTTTTCCAGTGGAATTGCCTAGGAAGATCACGAGGTTCGTGGTCGAGGTTATTCTCGCTGCGTGTGGTTAGTTTGTGATGGATGAGTAGGAGCTCCCCTGCAGGGTTAAATCTTTCGGAAAGCCGTGCCCGCGGTTATGTGGCAAACTTGGAAACTTTGTTTAACACCCGGTCATAGCAAACTTGAAGTAAACTCAAATAAAATACACCAACCGTGTGCGTAACCGTGACTGTCTCTTCTCGTAAATTTCTGATCCGGGAGAGAACACGGTGGGGTTATGCTTGACGTAAGTAGGTGTTCAGGATCTTTTAGAGATCATTACTAGTTCACGACCGTTTATTCGACAATCATCCCCCCTTTATTCTGGTACTCGTAAGTTAGCCACCCAAATAAATGCTTAGTGCTTGCTACAGCCTCACCACTTAACCTTACCTCACCCATTAAGCTTTAATAGTCTTGATACCCTTGGAAATGAGATTGCTGAGTCCCCGTGGCTCACAGATTACTACAACAACAGTTGCAGGTACAGGTAATGCGATGATATGACCTGAGCGCGATGCTTTGTTTGATTTGGAGTTCTTCTTCTTCTTCTTCTTCATCGATCTAGGATGGGTTCCAGGCGGCAGCCTGGGATAGCAAGGATGGATGTCATTTTATCGTTTGTTTTCGTCCGTAGTCGGACCCTGCTCTTCTGTATGATGTTTGTATTTGTTGTTGTATTGATGTGATGTTGATGTAGCTTGTGGCGAGTGTAAGCCAATTCCATATACTCACCTCTTCTGTACATGTACTTGTAATGATATCCATTCTTGCAACACGACGAGATGCGCTTCTATCCCTGTCGAGGCCCTCGTGCCAAAATAAGGATAGGATCGCATCTTGGGCGTGACATGTAGTCAGTTATGTAATTGGAAGTTTAATTTGGTTATGCAATCATGTTCTTTTAATTATATATGTTGTTGTTCTATAGACATAGCATAGATGTTGTGCAGACAGAGCAAATCACATCACACACGGACTAAACTACAGAACCCATCGGTGATGAATTCATCAATCACCGACAATTATTATCACTGACACACACGGCTTATTAGCTGGTATCGTCTGTGTTGTTATCGGTCTTCCCACACATTTCTGATTACTGACCTGTTTGCCGCGTATCACACACATCTTGTTAAGTTGAACCGTTTCTGTTGTTTTGGCTCATCGCAAACAGTTCATCCGAGTGAACTGTATGCCGTCTATCGCACACATCTTGATCTGGCTGACCGTTTCTGTTGTGTTGGCTAATCGCAAACAGTTCATCCGAGTGAACTGTATGCAGTATATCGCACACACCTCGAACTGGCTGCCCGTTTCTGTTGTTCTGGCTCATCGCAAACAGTTTGTATGGATCAATTGTATGCCACGTATTGCACACGCGTATCTAATCTGAATAGTGCTTGATGTCTCCACCATCGCACATAGTTCGTCTTATTGGTGATCGTTTTATTACAATACCATTTGCGATTCATGCATCGCACACAATTTGGTCGAGGGGTCTCTGATTCATGTGTCGCGTCAGCAGTCGCCTGCAGTAGTGGAACTCAGAAATGATAGCAACTTCAAACAAAGCAAGCAAACGAGCAAATAAAAATATTTTTGTGCTTTTGTATTTTTATATGAGAAATGGGGGCGATGAAAACGAGAGGCAAAGGCAAATAAAAAGTAGAACAAGTAGATGATAGTTTGTGTGAAGGTACTTGATAGGTTTTGATGATGTCTCCCCGGCAACGGCGCCAGAAATTCTTCCTGCTACTTGTGAGCTGCGTTGAGATTTTCCCCGAAGAGGAGAGGAGATGCAGTACAGTAGAGATAAGTATTTCCCTCAGTGAGAACCAAGGTTATCGAACCAATAGGAGAATCATGCAAAGCCTCGTGAACAACACCTGCACACACAAAAGCAAATACTTGCACCCAACGTGGGCAAGAGGGTTGTCAATCCCCTTGAACTCGTTACTTGCAAGGAGTAAATCTTGTAGTGGTAGATAGATAAATTGCAAAACAAAATAAAAGTAAATAAATTGTAGCAAGTATATTTTGGTTTTCTTTTTATATGTAAAGTAGACCCGGGGGCCATAGTTTTCACTAGAGGCTTCTCTCTCAAACACATAGCATACGATGGGTAGACAAATTACTGTTAGGCAATTGATAGAAAAGTGCATAGTTATGATGATATTCGAGGCAATGATCATGTCTATAGGCATCACGTGTGAGACAAGTAGACCGACTCCTGCCTGCATCTACTACTATAACTCCACCCATCGACCGCTATCCAGCATGCATCTAGGGTATTAAGTTAATGAAAACAGAGTAACGCCTTAAGCAAGATGACATGATGTAGACAAAGTAAACCCAATCAATATGAATAAACCCCACCGTTTTACCCTTAATGGCACCAATACAAATATGTGTCGTGTTCCCTACTTTGTCACTGGGATATAGAGCACCATAAGATTGAACCCATTACAAAGCACCTCTCCCGCTGAAGATAAATCAATCTAGTTGGCCAAACAAAACGGATAGATCGGAGAGAAATACAAAGCTATAACAATAATGCATAATAAAGTTCAGAAAAGACTCAATTACTTCTCATGAATATTTAGATCATAAACCCACAACTCATCGGATCCCAACAAACACACCGCAAAAGAAGATTACATCGAATAGAACTCCAAGAAGATCGAGGAGAACATTGTATTGAAGATCAAAGAGAGAGAAGAAGCCATCTAGCTACTAGCTATGGACCCGTAGGTCGGTGGTGAACTACTCACGCATCATCGGTAGGGCAGCAAGGATGATGTAGAAGCCCTCCATGATCGATTCCCCCTCCGACAGAGTACCGGAAAAGGCCTCTAGATGGGATCGCGGAAGAACAGAAGCTTTCGGCAGCGGAAAAGTTATTCGGGGTGGTTCTCTGTTGGTTTCCCAATATTTGAGAATTTATAGAAGTGGAATTAGGTCAGACGGAGCCACGTGGGGCCCACAAGGTAACAGGGCGCGGCCACCCCCCTGGGCGCGCCCTGTTGCCTTGCTGTCTCCTCATTTGTCCTCTGGTCTCCTCCTGAAGCTTCTAGGGTCTCTTTTGTCCAGAAAAAAATCGTCAAAAAGTTTCGTAGCGTTTCGACTCCGTTTGGTACTGATTTTCTGGAAAACCAAAATAGGCAGAAAACAGCAACTGGCACTAGGCACTGGGTTAATAGGTTAGTCCCAAAAATGATATAAAATGGCATATAAATGCATATAAAACATCCAAGATTGATAATATAATAGCATGGAACAATAAAAAATTATAGATACGTTGGAGACGTATCAGCATCCCCAAGCTTAATTCCTGCTCGTCCTCGAGTAGGTAAATGATAAAAACAGAATTTTTGATGTGCAATGCTACCTAACATGTTTATCATGTAATCTCTTTATGGTATAAATATTGAGAAGCGATGAATTAATAATATCAACATAATAATATCCATGAATATATGAAGCATAATCATTAAACTTTCAAAATATACGATCCTTAACTAATGTTATTCCCCACTCATTTTATCATGTTAGCATGGCATGACTCCACCTTCACTGCATAAATATAAATCATGAGCAATTGGATCGTACTTCTAATGCGCTTCAGCATTTTCAACTTCACGCAATACATGAGTGTGAGCCATGGACATAGCACAAGGTGGAATAGAATATGTTGATAGGGATTAATAGGAGAAGTCAAAAGGGAAGAAAGTCTCGCATCAACTAGGCAGATCAACGGACTATGGAGATGTCCATCAATCGATATCAATGCGAGGAGTAGGGATTGCCATGCAACGGGTGCACTAAGAGCTATAAATGTATGAAAGCTCAACTGAAACTAAGTGGGTGTGCATCCAACTTGCTTGCTCATGAAGAACTCGGGCATTTGAGGAATCCCGTCATCGGAATATACAAGCCAAGTTCTATAATGTTAAATACTTAAATCCCCACTAGTATATGTGTTGGAAATATGCCCTAGAGGCAATAATAAATTAGTTATTATTATATTTCCTTGTTCATGATAATCGTTTATTATCCATGCTATAATTGTATTGATTGGAAACTCAAATACATGTGTGGGTACATAGACAACACTGTGTCCCTAGTAAGCCTCTAGTTGACTAGCTCGTTGATCAAAGATGGTTAAGGTTTCCTAGCCATTGACATGAGATGTCATTTGATAACGGGATCACATCATTAGGAGAATGATGTGATGGACAAGACCCAAACTACGAACGTAGCATATGATCGTATCAGTTTATTGCTATTGTTTTCTGCATGTCAAGTATCTGTTCCTATGACCATGAGATCATGCAACTCACTAACACCAGAGGAATACCTTGTGTGTATCAAACGTCGCAACGTAACTGGGTGACTATAAAGGTGCTCTACAGGTATCTCCGAGGGTGTCTGTTGGGTTGGCATGGATCAAGACTGGGATTTGTTACTCCGTGTGACGGAGAGGTATCTCAGGGCCCACTCGGTAATACAACATCACAATGAGCCTTGCAAGCAATGTGACTAAAGTGTTAACCACGAGATCTTGTATTACGGAACGAGTAAAGAGACTTGCCGGTAACGAGATTGAACTAGGTATAGAGATACCGACGATCGAATCTCGGGCAAGTAACATACCGAAGAACAAAAGGAACAGCATACGGGATTAACTGAATCCTTGACATAGAGGTTCAAACGATAAAGATCTTCGTAAAATATGTAGGAGCCAATATGGGCATCCAGGTCCCGCTATTGGTTATTGACCGTAGAGGTGTATCGGTCATGTCTACATAGTTCTCGAACCCGCAGGGTCTACACACTTAACGTTTGGTGACGATTAGTATAGTTGAGTTATTTTGTTGGTGACCGAAAGTTGTTCGGAGTCCCGGATAAGATCCCGGACATGACGAGGATCTCCGGAATAGTCCGGAGGTAAAAATTGATATATGTGATAATAGTGTTTTTGGTTACCGGAAGGGTTCCGGAATTCACCGGAAAGGGGTTCCGGATGTTTACCGAAGTGTTCGGGTGCAGCAACACTTTATATGGGCCAAAGGGATAAAGCCCACGAGGTATTGGAAAGTGCAAAAAGAAGTTTTGCTACTGCCTTAAGTTGGTAAGGCAGTACTACCGCTACTGTAGCAGCGGTACTACCGCTTAAGCTGGTTAAGCGGTACTACCGCTACTGTGTCAGCGGTACTACCGCTTAAGCTGGTCAAGCGGTACTACCGCTTATCGTCAGCGGTACTACCGCTTAAGCTGGTCAAGCGGTACTACCGCTTATCGTAAGCGGTACTACCGCTTGTGCGCGGTACTGCAGGGATCCGAGTTGGACTCTTTTCCTGCGGGCCAAACCGACCTTGTGCGGGCAAAACCGACCTGGAGGAGGCTTTTACTCCAAGTTTAGACCCCAAGGCTCAACATATAAATAGAGGGGCAGGGCTAGCACACGGGAGACATTAGATTGCCCCAAGCCGTGTGCCGGCAACCTCTAGTTCCTCCTACGTCATAATTTCAGTAGTGCTTAGGCGAAGCCCTGCTGAAATAGTTCTTCATCAACACCACCACGCCGTCGTGCTGCTGGAACTCTTCTTCTTCTCCGCTCCCTCTTGCTGGATCAAGAAGGCGGAGATCGTCATCAAGCCGTACGTGTGTTGAACGCGGAGGTGCCGTCCGTTCGGCGCTGGATCGTGCTTGGATCGAGGGACGACTTGCGATTTGGATCGCGGAGACGTTCGACTACATCAACCGCGTTTCTTAATGCTTCTGCTTAGCGATCTACAAGGGTATGTAGATCCACTCTCCCTCTCGTAGATGCTCATCACCATGGATAGATCTTGTGTGTGCGTAGGAAAATTTTTGTTTCCCATGCAACGTTCCCCAACAGTGGCATCATGACCGAGGTCTATGCGTAGATGATATCTCGAGTAGAACACAAACGAGTTGTGGGCGTGGGTGTATACATATTGCTTGTCGTTACTAGTTGATATTTGATTCGGCGGTACTGTGAGATGAAGCGGCCCGGACCGACATTACGCGTACGCTTACGCGAGACAGGTTCCTTCAACTAACATGTAACTTCGTTGCATAAAGATGGCTAGCGGGTGTCTGTCTCTCTCACTTTAGTTGAATCGATTTCAATGAAGAGGGTTCTTTTAGAAGATCAAAAAGCAATCACTACACCACGTTGTGGTTTTGCGTAGGTAAGAACGGTTCTTGCAAACCCGTAGCAGCCATGTAAAATTTGCAACAACAATTAGAGGACGTCTAACTTGTTTTTGCAGGGTATGTTGTCATGTGATATGGCCAATTACATGATGAGATATATGTGATGTATGAGATGATCATGTGTTGTATAGAATATCACGACTTGCATGTCGATGAGTACGGCAACTGGCAGGAGCCATAGAGTTGTCTTTAATTATTGTATGACCTGCGTGTCAATCATTAAGCGCTATGTAATGCTTTACTTTATCGCTAAACGTTAGCAATAGTCGTGGGAGCAACAGTCGGCGCGACAACCTCATGGCGACACGTTGATAGAGATCAAGATGATGGAGATCATGGTGTCATGTCGGTGACGATGGAGATCATGCCGGTGCTTTGGAGATGGAGATCAAAAGCACAAGTTCATGGCCATATCATGTCACTTATGATTTGCATGTGATGTTAATCCTTTTATGCATCTTATTTTGCTTAGGACGACGGTAGCATTATAAGGTGATCCCTCACTTAAATTTCAAGATAAATTGTGTTCTCCCCGAGTGTGCACCGTTGCGAAAGTTCGTCGTTTCGAGACACGCCGTGATGATCGGGTGTGATAGACTCCACGTTCACATACAACGGGTGCAAGCCATGTTGCACACGCGGAACACTCGGGTTAAACTTGACGAGCCTAGCATGTACAGACATGGCCTCGGAACACAAGAGACCGAAAGGTCGAACATGAGTCATATAGTAGATATGATCAACATGAAGATGTTCACCATTGAAACCACCTCGACTCACGTGATGATCGGACTTGAGTTGGTGGATTTGGATCATGTTACACTCGAATGACCGGAGGGATGTCAATTTGAGTGGGAGTTTTTAAGTAATATGATTAATTAAACTCATTATCTTGAACAATAGTCTAAGTTGTCTTTGCTATATTTATGTTGTAGATCATGGCTCGCGCAGTAGCACCCCTGAATTTTAATGCGTTCCTAGAGAAAGCTAAGTTGAAAGATGATGGAAGTAACTTTGTGGACTGGGCCCGTAATCTAAGGATTATCCTTACGGCTTCCCAGAAGGCTTATGTCCTTGATGCACCGCTTGGTGATCCACCCGCTCCAGTTGAGTCTCTAGACGTTGTGAACGCCTGGCAGGCTCGTTCTGATGATTACTCAATAGTTCAATGTGCAATGTTGTATGGCTTAGAACCGGGACTTCAAAGACATTTTGAACGTCATGGAGCATATGAGATGTTCCAGGAGTTGAAGTTTATCTTTCAGAAGAATGCCCGGATCGAGAGATATGAGATCTCCGATAAGTTCTATACTTGCAAGATGGAGGAGAACGGGTCTATCAGTGATCACGTGCTCAGAATGTCTGGGTACTCCACCCGTCTGGCTGAATTGGGGATGCCCCTTCCGCCAGAGGCTATCACTGACAGAGTTCTTCAATCATTGCCACCTAGCTACAAGAGCTTCGTGTTGAACTATAACATGCACGGGATGAACAAGTCAGTCGCCGAGCTGTTTGCGATGCTGAAAGCCGCTGAGTCTGAAATTCAGAAGGAGCATCAAGTGTTGATGGTCAATAAAACCACTAGTTTCAAGAAAAATGGCAAGGGTAAGAAGGGTAAATCTAAGAAGGGTGGCAAAGCAGTTGCTGCTCCTGTGAAGAAACCCAAGGCTGGACCCAAACCAGAAACTGAGTGCTTTCATTGCAAGGGAACTGGACACTGGAAGCGGAACTGCCCCAAGTATTTGGCTGACAAGAAGGCGGCCAACAACAAACAAGGTATATATGATATACATGTTATTGATATGTTCCTTACCAACCCTCGTTGTAGTGCCTGGGTATTTGATACCGGTGCAGTTGCTCATATTTGCAACTCTAAACAGGAACTGCGGAATAGACGGAGGCTGGCGAAGGACGAAGTGACGATGCGCGTGGGAAATGGTTCCAAGGTTGATGTGATCGCCGTCGGCACGCTCGCTCTTCGATTACCGTCGGGATTAGTGATGAACCTAAATAAGTGTTATTTGGTGCCTGCGTTAAGCATGAACATTATATCTGGATCTTGTTTATTGCGAGACGGTTACTCATTTAAATCAGAGAATAATGGTTGTTCTATTTATATGGGTAATATCTTTTATGGTCATGCACCCAATGTAAGCGGTTTATTCTTATTGAATCTCGATAGTAATGATACACATGTTCATAACATTGATGCCAAAAGATGTAGGATTGATAATGATAATACCACTTTCTTGTGGCACTGCCGTTTAGGTCATATTGGCGTAAAACGCATGAGGAAGCTCCATGCTGATGGACTTTTGGAGTCACTTGATTTTGAATCACTTGATACATGTGAGCCATGCCTCTTGGGCAAGATGACTAAAACGCCGTTCTCTGGAACAATGGAACGGGCAAGTGACTTATTGGAAATCATACATACTGATGTGTGCGGTCCAATGAGCATTGAGGCGCGCGGTGGTTATCGTTACTTTCTCACCTTCACTGATGACTTAAGTAGATATGGGTATATTTACTTAATGAAACACAAGTCTGAAACGTTTGAAAAGTTCAAACAATTTCAGAGTGAAGTTGAGAATCATCGTAACAAGAAGATTAAATTCCTACGATCTGATCGAGGAGGAGAATATCTGAGTTATGAGTTTGGCAGTCACTTAAGACAATGTGGAATTGTTTCACAACTGACACCGCCTGGAACACCACAGCGTAATGGTGTGTCCGAACGTCGTAATCGAACTTCATTGGATATGGTGCGATCTATGATGTCTCTTGCCGATTTGCCACTATCGTTTTGGGGTTATGCATTAGAGACAGCTGCATTCACTTTAAATAGGGCACCATCGAAATCTGTTGAGACAACGCCATATGAACTTTGGTTTGGCAAGAAGCCAAAGCTGTCGTTTCTTAAAATTTGGGGATGTGATGCTTATGTCAAAAAGCTTCAGCCTGAAAAGCTGGAACCCAAAGCGGAGAAATGCGTCTTCATAGGATACCCAAAAGAGACAGTTGGGTATACCTTCTATCTCAGATCCGAAGGCAAAGTGTTTGTCGCTAAAAACGGAACATTTCTTGAGAAAGAGTTTCTCTCGAAAGAATTGAGTGGGAGGAAGATAGAACTTGATGAGGTTGTTGAACCTTTACTTCAACCTGAGAGTAGCGCAGTGCAGAAAGTTGTTTCTGTGGAGCCTACATTAGCTGAAGAGGAAGTTAATGATGATGATCATGAAGCTTTGGATCAAGTTACTATCGAACCTCGTAGGTCGACAAGGACGCGTACTGCTCCCGAGTGGTACGGCAACCCTGTCTTAGAGGTCATGTTGTTAGACAACGATGAACCTACGAGCTATGGAGAAGCGATGATGGGCCCGGATTCCGAGAAGTGGTTAGAGGCCATGAAATCCGAGATGGGATCCATGTATGAAAACAAAGTATGGACTTTGGAAGTATTACCTGAAGGGCGTAAGGCCATTCAGAACAAATGGATCTTTAAGAGGAAGACGGACGCGGACGGTAATGTCACCGTCTATAAAGCTCGACTTGTGGCAAAAGGTTTTTCACAAGTTCAAGGAGTTGACTACGATGAGACCTTCTCACCCGTAGCGATGCTTAAGTCCGTCAGAATCATGTTAGCAATAGCTGCCTTTTTCCATTATGAAATTTGGCAGATGGATGTCAAAACAGCATTCCTTAACGGTTTCCTTAAGGAAGAGTTGTATATGATGCAACCAGAAGGTTTTGTCAATCCAGAGAATGCTGACAAAGTTTGCAAACTCCAGCGATCCATTTATGGACTGGTGCAAGCATCTCGGAGTTGGAATCTTCGCTTTGATGAAGTGATCAAAGCGTTCGAGTTTATACAAGTTTACGGAGAAGCTTGTATTTACAAGAAAGTGAGTGGGAGCTCTGTAGCGTTTCTAATATTATATGTGGATGACATATTGCTGATTGGAAACAATATAGAAATATTGGAAAGCGTGAAGGAATATTTGAACAAGAGTTTTTCAATGAAGGACCTAGGAGAAGCTGCTTTCATATTAGGCATCAAGATCTATAGAGATAGATCAAGACGCTTAATAGGACTTTCACAAAGCACATACCTTGATAAGATTTTGAAGAAGTTCAAAATGGATCAGTCCAAGAAGGGGTTCTTGCCTGTTTTGCAAGGTGTGAAGTTGAGTAAGACTCAATGCCCAGTGACTGCAGAAGATAGAGAAAAGATGAGTGTCATCCCCTATGCTTCAGCCATAGGCTCTATTATGTATGCAATGCTGTGCACAAGACCCGATGTCAGCCTTGCCATAAGTATGGTCGGAAGGTTTCAAAGTGATCCAGGAATGGAACACTGGACGGCGGTCAAGAATATCCTGAAGTACCTGAAAAGGACTAAGGACATGTTTCTCGTTTATGGAGGTGATCAAGAGCTCGTCGTAAAGGGTTACGTCGATGCAAGCTTTGACACTGATCCGGATGACTCTAAGTCTCAAACCGGATACGTATTTATTCTTAATGGGGGTGCGGTTAGCTGGTGCAGTTCCAAGCAAAGCGTGGTAGCTGATTCTACATGCGAAGCGGAGTACATCGCAGCCTCGGAGGCGGCGAAGGAAGGTGTCTGGATGAAGGAGTTCATGACAGATCTTGGAGTAGTGCCTAGTGCGCTTAACCCAATGACTCTGTTTTGTGATAACACTGGTGCCATTGCTCTAGCCAAAGAACCAAGATTTCACAAGAGGACCAGACACATAAAGCGACGCTTCAATTCCATCCGCGATTACATCAAGGAGGACGACATAAATATTTGCAAAGTACACACGGATCTGAATGTTGCAGATCCGATGACTAAACCTCTTCCAAGGGCTAAACATGAACAACACTAGAACTGCATGGGTGTTCGATTCATTACAATGTAAATCACATAGTGATGTGAACTAGATTATTGACTCTAGTGCAAGTGGGAGACTGTTGGAAATATGCCCTAGAGGCAATAATAAATTAGTTATTATTATATTTCCTTGTTCATGATAATCCTTTATTATCCATGCTATAATTGTATTGATTGGAAACTCAAATACATGTGTGGGTACATAGACAACACTGTGTCCCTAGTAAGCCTCTAGTTGACTAGCTCGTTGATCAAAGATGGTTAAGGTTTCCTAGCCATTGACATGAGATGTCATTTGATAACGGGATCACATCATTAGGAGAATGATGTGATGGACAAGACCCAAACTACGAACGTAGCATATGATCGTATCAGTTTATTGCTATTGTTTTCTGCATGTCAAGTATCTGTTCCTATGACCATGAGATCATGCAACTCACTAACACCAGAGGAATACCTTGTGTGTATCAAACGTCGCAACGTAACTGGGTGACTATAAAGGTGCTCTACAGGTATCTCCGAGGGTGTCTGTTGGGTTGGCATGGATCAAGACTGGGATTTGTTACTCCGTGTGACGGAGAGGTATCTCAGGGCCCACTCGGTAATACAACATCACAATGAGCCTTGCAAGCAATGTGACTAAAGTGTTAACCACGAGATCTTGTATTACGGAACGAGTAAAGAGACTTGCCGGTAACGAGATTGAACTAGGTATAGAGATACCGACGATCGAATCTCGGGCAAGTAACATACCGAAGAACAAAAGGAACAGCATACGGGATTAACTGAATCCTTGACATAGAGGTTCAAACGATAAAGATCTTCGTAAAATATGTAGGAGCCAATATGGGCATCCAGGTCCCGCTATTGGTTATTGACCGTAGAGGTGTATCGGTCATGTCTACATAGTTCTCGAACCCGCAGGGTCTACACACATAACGTTTGGTGACGATTAGTATAGTTGAGTTATTTTGTTGGTGACCGAAAGTTGTTCGGAGTCCCGGATAAGATCCCGGACATGACGAGGATCTCCGGAATAGTCCGGAGGTAAAAATTGATATATGTGATAATAGTGTTTTTGGTTACCGGAAGGGTTCCGGAATTCACCGGAAAGGGGTTCCGGATGTTTACCGAAGTGTTCGGGTGCAGCAACACTTTATATGGGCCAAAGGGATAAAGCCCACGAGGTATTGGAAAGTGCAAAAAGAAGTTTTGCTACTGCCTTAAGTTGGTAAGGCAGTACTACCGCTACTGTAGCAGCGGTACTACCGCTTAAGCTGGTTAAGCGGTACTACCGCTACTGTGTCAGCGGTACTACCGCTTAAGCTGGTCAAGCGGTACTACCGCTTATCGGCAGCGGTACTACCGCTTAAGCTGGTCAAGCGGTACTACCGCTTATCGTAAGCGGTACTACCGCTTGTGCGCGGTACTGCAGGGATCCGAGTTGGACTCTTTCCCTGCGGGCCAAACCGACCTTGTGCGGGCAAAACCGACCTGGAGGAGGCTTTTACTCCAAGTTTAGACCCCAAGGCTCAACATATAAATAGAGGGGCAGGGCTAGCACACGGGAGACATTAGATTGCCCCAAGCCGTGTGCCGGCAACCTCTAGTTCCTCCTACGTCATAATTTCAGTAGTGCTTAGGCGAAGCCCTGCTGAAATAGTTCTTCATCAACACCACCACGCCGTCGTGCTGCTGGAACTCTTCTTCTTCTCCGCTCCCTCTTGCTGGATCAAGAAGGCGGAGATCGTCATCAAGCCGTACGTGTGTTGAACGCGGAGGTGCCGTCCGTTCGGCGCTGGATCGTGCTTGGATCGAGGGACGACTTGCGATTTGGATCGCGGAGACGTTCGACTACATCAACCGCGTTTCTTAACGCTTCCGCTTAGCGATCTACAAGGGTATGTAGATCCACTCTCCCTCTCGTAGATGCTCATCACCATGGATAGATCTTGTGTGTGCATAGGAAAATTTTTGTTTCCCATGCAACGTTCCCCAACAGTGGCATCATGAGCTAGGTCTATGCGTAGATGAGATCTCGAGTAGAACACAAACGAGTTGTGGGCGTGGGTGTATACATATTGCTTACCGTTACTAGTTGATATTTGATTCGGCGGTACTGTGAGATGAAGCGGCCCGGACCGACATTACGCGTACGCTTACGCGAGACAGGTTCCTTCAACTAACATGTAACTTCATTGCATAAAGATGGCTAGCGGGTGTCTGTCTCTCTCACTTTAGTTGAATCGATTTCAATGAAGAGGGTTCTTTTAGAAGATCAAAAAGCAATCACTACACCACGTTGTGGTTTTGCGTAGGTAAGAACGGTTCTTGCAAACCCGTAGCAGCCACGTAAAATTTGCAACAACAATTAGAGGACGTCTAACTTGTTTTTGCAGGGTATGTTGTGATGTGATATGGCCAATTACATGATGAGATATATGTGATGTATGAGATGATCATGTGTTGTATAGAATATCACGACTTGCATGTCGATGAGTACGGCAACTGGCAGGAGCCATAGAGTTGTCTTTAATTATTGTATGACCTGCGTGTCAATCATTAAGCGCTATGTAATGCTTTACTTTATTGCTAAACGTTAGCAATAGTCGTGGGAGCAACAGTCGGCGCGACAACCTCATGGCGACACGTTGATAGAGATCAAGATGATGGAGATCATGGTGTCATGCCGGTGACGATGGAGATCATGCCGGTGCTTTGGAGATGGAGATCAAAAGCACAAGTTCATGGCCATATCATGTCACTTATGATTTGCATGTGATGTTAATCCTTTTATGCATCTTATTTTGCTTAGGACGACGGTAGCATTATAAGGTGATCCCTCACTTAAATTTCAAGATAAATTGTGTTCTCCCCGAGTGTGCACCGTTGCGAAAGTTCGTCGTTTCGAGACACGCCGTGATGATCGGGTGTGATAGACTCCACGTTCACATACAACGGGTGCAAGCCATGTTGCACACGCAGAACACTCAGGTTAAACTTGACGAGCCTAGCATGTACAGACATGGCCTCGGAACACAAGAGACCGAAAGGTCGAACATGAGTCATATAGTAGATATGATCAACATGAAGATGTTCACCATTGAAACCACCTCGACTCACGTGATGATCGGACTTGAGTTGGTGGATTTGGATCATGTTACACTCGAATGACCGGAGGGATGTCAATTTGAGTGGGAGTTTTTAAGTAATATGATTAATTAAACTCATTATCTTGAACAATAGTCTAAGTTGTCTTTGCTATATTTATGTTGTAGATCATGGCTCGCGCAGTAGCACCCCTGAATTTTAATGCGTTCCTAGAGAAAGCTAAGTTGAAAGATGATGGAAGTAACTTTGTGGACTGGGCCCGTAATCTAAGGATTATCCTTACGGCTTCCCAGAAGGCTTATGTCCTTGATGCACCGCTTGGTGATCCACCCGCTCCAGTTGAGTCTCTAGACGTTGTGAACGCCTGGCAGGCTCGTTCTGATGATTACTCAATAGTTCAATGTGCAATGTTGTATGGCTTAGAACCGGGACTTCAAAGACGTTTTGAACGTCATGGAGCATATGAGATGTTCCAGGAGTTGAAGTTTATCTTTCAGAAGAATGCCCGGATCGAGAGATATGAGATCTCCGATAAGTTCTATACTTGCAAGATGGAGGAGAACGGGTCTATCAGTGATCACGTGCTCAGAATGTCTGGGTACTCCACCCGTCTGGCTGAATTGGGGATGCCCCTTCTGCCAGAGGCTATCACTGACAGAGTTCTTCAATCATTGCCACCTAGCTACAAGAGCTTCGTGTTGAACTATAACATGCACGGGATGAACAAGTCAGTCGCCGAGCTGTTTGCGATGCTGAAAGCCGCTGAGTCTGAAATTCAGAAGGAGCATCAAGTGTTGATGGTCAATAAAACCACTAGTTTCAAGAAAAATGGCAAGGGTAAGAAGGGTAAATCTAAGAAGGGTGGCAAAGCAGTTGCTGCTCCTGTGAAGAAACCCAAGGCTGGACCCAAACCAGAAACTGAGTGCTTTCATTGCAAGGGAACTGGACACTGGAAGCGGAACTGCCCCAAGTATTTGGCTGACAAGAAGGCGGCCAACAACAAACAAGGTATATATGATATACATGTTATTGATATGTTCCTTACCAACCCTCGTTGTAGTGCCTGGGTATTTGATACCGGTGCAGTTGCTCATATTTGCAACTCTAAACAGGAACTGCGGAATAGACGGAGGCTGGCGAAGGACGAAGTGACGATGCGTGTGGGAAATGGTTCCAAGGTTGATGTGATCGCCGTCGGCACGCTCGCTCTTCGATTACCGTCGGGATTAGTGATGAACCTAAATAAGTGTTATTTGGTGCCTGCGTTAAGCATGAACATTATATCTGGATCTTGTTTATTGCGAGACGGTTACTCATTTAAATCAGAGAATAATGGTTGTTCTATTTATATGGGTAATATCTTTTATGGTCATGCACCCAATGTAAGCGGTTTATTCTTATTGAATCTCGATAGTAATGATACACATGTTCATAACATTGATGCCAAAAGATGTAGGATTGATAATGATAATACCACTTTCTTGTGGCACTGCCGTTTAGGTCATATTGGCGTAAAACGCATGAGGAAGCTCCATGCTGATGGACTTTTGGAGTCACTTGATTTTGAATCACTTGATACATGTGAGCCATGCCTCTTGGGCAAGATGACTAAAACGCCGTTCTCTGGAACAATGGAACGGGCAAGTGACTTATTGGAAATCATACATACTGATGTGTGCGGTCCAATGAGCACTGAGGCGCGCGGTGGTTATCGTTACTTTCTCACCTTCACTGATGACTTAAGTAGATATGGGTATATTTACTTAATGAAACACAAGTCTGAAACGTTTGAAAAGTTCAAACAATTTCAGAGTGAAGTTGAGAATCATCGTAACAAGAAGATTAAATTCCTACGATCTGATCGAGGAGGAGAATATCTGAGTTATGAGTTTGGCAGTCACTTAAGACAATGTGGAATTGTTTCACAACTGACACCGCCTGGAACACCACAGCGTAATGGTGTGTCCGAACGTCGTAATCGAACTTCATTGGATATGGTGCGATCTATGATGTCTCTTGCCGATTTGCCACTATCGTTTTGGGGTTATGCATTAGAGACAGCTGCATTCACTTTAAATAGGGCACCATCGAAATCTGTTGAGACAACGCCATATGAACTTTGGTTTGGCAAGAAGCCAAAGCTGTCGTTTCTTAAAATTTGGGGATGTGATGCTTATGTCAAAAAGCTTCAGCCTGAAAAGCTGGAACCCAAAGCGGAGAAATGCGTCTTCATAGGATACCCAAAAGAGACAGTTGGGTATACCTTCTATCTCAGATCCGAAGGCAAAGTGTTTGTCGCTAAAAACGGAACATTTCTTGAGAAAGAGTTTCTCTCGAAAGAATTGAGTGGGAGGAAGATAGAACTTGATGAGGTTGTTGAACCTTTACTTCAACCTGAGAGTAGCGCAGTGCAGAAAGTTGTTTCTGTGGAGCCTACATTAGCTGAAGAGGAAGTTAATGATGATGATCATGAAGCTTTGGATCAAGTTACTATCGAACCTCGTAGGTCGACAAGGACGCGTACTGCTCCCGAGTGGTACGGCAACCCTGTCTTAGAGGTCATGTTGTTAGACAACGATGAACCTACGAGCTATGGAGAAGCGATGATGGGCCCAGATTCCGAGAAGTGGTTAGAGGCCATGAAATCCGAGATGGGATCCATGTATGAAAACAAAGTATGGACTTTGGAAGTATTACCTGAAGGGCGTAAGGCCATTCAGAACAAATGGATCTTTAAGAGGAAGACGGACGCGGACGGTAATGTCACCGTCTATAAAGCTCGACTTGTGGCAAAAGGTTTTTCACAAGTTCAAGGAGTTGACTACGATGAGACCTTCTCACCCGTAGCGATGCTTAAGTCCGTCAGAATCATGTTAGCAATAGCTGCCTTTTTCCATTATGAAATTTGGCAGATGGATGTCAAAACAGCATTCCTTAACGGTTTCCTTAAGGAAGAGTTGTATATGATGCAACCAGAAGATTTTGTCGATCCAGAGAATGCTGACAAAGTTTGCAAACTCCAGCGATCCATTTATGGACTGGTGCAAGCATCTCGGAGTTGGAATCTTCGCTTTGATGAAGTGATCAAAGCGTTCGAGTTTATACAAGTTTACGGAGAAGCTTGTATTTACAAGAAAGTGAGTGGGAGCTCTATAGCGTTTCTAATATTATATGTGGATGACATATTGCTGATTGGAAACAATATAGAAATGTTGGAAAGCGTGAAGGAATATTTGAACAAGAGTTTTTCAATGAAGGACCTAGGAGAAGCTGCTTTCATATTAGGCATCAAGATCTATAGAGATAGATCAAGACGCTTAATAGGACTTTCACAAAGCACATACCTTGATAAGATTTTGAAGAAGTTCAAAATGGATCAGTCCAAGAAGGGGTTCTTGCCTGTTTTGCAAGGTGTGAAGTTGAGTAAGACTCAATGCCCAGTGACTGCAGAAGATAGAGAAAAGATGAGTGTCATCCCCTATGCTTCAGCCATAGGCTCTATTATGTATGCAATGCTGTGCACAAGACCCGATGTCAGCCTTGCCATAAGTATGGTCGGAAGGTTTCAAAGTGATCCAGGAATGGAACACTGGACGGCGGTCAAGAATATCCTGAAGTACCTGAAAAGGACTAAGGACATGTTTCTCGTTTATGGAGGTGATCAAGAGCTCGTCGTAAAGGGTTACGTCGATGCAAGCTTTGACACTGATCCGGATGACTCTAAGTCTCAAACCGGATACGTATTTATTCTTAATGGGGGTGCGGTTAGCTGGTGCAGTTCCAAGCAAAGCGTGGTAGCTGATTCTACATGCGAAGCGGAGTACATCGCAGCCTCGGAGGCGGCGAAGGAAGGTGTCTGGATGAAGGAGTTCATGACAGATCTTGGAGTAGTGCCTAGTGCGCTTAACCCAATGACTCTGTTTTGTGATAACACTGGTGCCATTGCTCTAGCCAAGGAACCAAGATTTCACAAGAGGACCAGACACATAAAGCGACGCTTCAATTCCATCCGCGATTACATCAAGGAGGACGACATAAATATTTGCAAAGTACACACGGATCTGAATGTTGCAGATCCGATGACTAAACCTCTTCCAAGGGCTAAACATGAACAACACTAGAACTGCATGGGTGTTCGATTCATTACAATGTAAATCACATAGTGATGTGAACTAGATTATTGACTCTAGTGCAAGTGGGAGACTGTTGGAAATATGCCCTAGAGGCAATAATAAATTAGTTATTATTATATTTCCTTGTTCATGATAATCCTTTATTATCCATGCTATAATTGTATTGATTGGAAACTCAAATACATGTGTGGGTACATAGACAACACTGTGTCCCTAGTAAGCCTCTAGTTGACTAGCTCGTTGATCAAAGATGGTTAAGGTTTCCTAGCCATTGACATGAGATGTCATTTGATAACGGGATCACATCATTAGGAGAATGATGTGATGGACAAGACCCAAACTACGAACGTAGCATATGATCGTATCAGTTTATTGCTATTGTTTTCTGCATGTCAAGTATCTGTTCCTATGACCATGATATCATGCAACTCACTAACACCAGAGGAATACCTTGTGTGTATCAAACGTCGCAACGTAACTGGGTGACTATAAAGGTGCTCTACAGGTATCTCCGAGGGTGTCTGTTGGGTTGGCATGGATCAAGACTGGGATTTGTTACTCCGTGTGACGGAGAGGTATCTCAGGGCCCACTCGGTAATACAACATCACAATGAGCCTTGCAAGCAATGTGACTAAAGTGTTAACCACGAGATCTTGTATTACGGAACGAGTAAAGAGACTTGCCGGTAACGAGATTGAACTAGGTATAGAGATACCGACGATCGAATCTCGGGCAAGTAACATACCGAAGAACAAAAGGAACAGCATACGGGATTAACTGAATCCTTGACATAGAGGTTCAAACGATAAAGATCTTCGTAAAATATGTAGGAGCCAATATGGGCATCCAGGTCCCGCTATTGGTTATTGACCGTAGAGGTGTATCGGTCATGTCTACATAGTTCTCGAACCCGCAGGGTCTACACACTTAACGTTTGGTGACGATTAGTATAGTTGAGTTATTTTGTTGGTGACCGAAAGTTGTTCGGAGTCCCGGATAAGATCCCGGACATGACGAGGATCTCCGGAATAGTCCGGAGGTAAAAATTGATATATGTGATAATAGTGTTTTTGGTTACCGGAAGGGTTCCGGAATTCACCGGAAAGGGGTTCCGGATGTTTACCGAAGTGTTCGGGTGCAGCAACACTTTATATGGGCCAAAGGGATAAAGCCCACGAGGTATTGGAAAGTGCAAAAAGAAGTTTTGCTACTGCCTTAAGTTGGTAAGGTAGTACTACCGCTACTGTAGCAGCGGTACTACCGCTTAAGCTGGTTAAGCGGTACTACCGCTACTGTGTCAGCGGTACTACCGCTTAAGCTGGTCAAGCGGTACTACCGCTTATCGTCAGCGGTACTACCGCTTAAGCTGGTCAAGCGGTACTACCGCTTATCGTAAGCGGTACTACCGCTTGTGCGCGGTACTGCAGGGATCCGAGTTGGACTCTTTCCCTGCGGGCCAAACCGACCTTGTGCGGGCAAAACCGACCTGGAGGAGGCTTTTACTCCAAGTTTAGACCCCAAGGCTCAACATATAAATAGAGGGGCAGGGCTAGCACACGGGAGACATTAGATTGCCCCAAGCCGTGTGCCGGCAACCTCTAGTTCCTCCTACGTCATAATTTCAGTAGTGCTTAGGCGAAGCCCTGCTGAAATAGTTCTTCATCAACACCACCACGCCGTCGTGCTGCTGGAACTCTTCTTCTTCTCCGCTCCCTCTTGCTGGATCAAGAAGGCGGAGATCGTCATCAAGCCGTACGTGTGTTGAACGCGGAGGTGCCATCCGTTCGGCGCTGGATCGTGCTTGGATCGAGGGACGACTTGCGATTTGGATCGCGGAGACGTTCGACTACATCAACCGCGTTTCTTAACGCTTCCGCTTAGCGATCTACAAGGGTATGTAGATCCACTCTCCCTCTCGTAGATGCTCATCACCATGGATAGATCTTGTGTGTGCGTAGGAAAATTTTTGTTTCCCATGCAACGTTCCCCAACAATATGAAAGTGACAAAACAGGAGACTCCCTATATGAAGAACATGGTGCTACTCTGAAGCAAAAGTGTGGAAAAGGATAGTAACATTGCCCCTTCTCTCTTTTTCTCTCATTTTCATTTTTTTCTTTTTTTTGTTGGGCTCTTTTGGCCTCTCTTTTTTCTCTCCTTTTTTTCGTCCGGAGTCTCATCCCAACCTGTGGGGGAATCATAGTCTCCATCATCCTTTCCTCACTGGGACAATGCTCTAATAATGATGATCATCACACTTTTATTTACTTACAACTCGATATTACAACTCAATAAAAACTATACAGAATGACTCTATATGAATGCCTCTGGCAGTGTACCAGGATGTGCAATGATCTAGCATAACATGTATAAAAATGATGAACGGTGGGTGAGCCACAAATACTATGTCAGCTATATGATCATGCAAAGCAATATGGCAATGAACACAAGCCATATGATGGAACGGTGGAAGTTGCATGGCAATATATCTCGGAATGGCTATGGAAATGCCATAATAGGTAGGTATGGTGGCTGTTTTGAGGAAGATATAAGGAGGCTTATGTGTGATAGAGCATATCATATCACGGGGTTTGGATGCACCAGCAAAGTTTGCACCAACTCTTGAGGTGAGATCGGGCAATGCACGGTACCGGAGAGGCTAGCAAATTGCGGAAGGGTGAGAGTGCGTATAATCCATGGGCTCACATTAGTCATAAAGAGCTCACATTCTTATTGCAATGCCTATTAGCCCTCGAAGCAAAGTACTACTCGCATGCCCCTGGGGAGGAGGTTGGTAGGAGTTAACCATCGCGCACCCCCGATTATAACAGCACTCAAGGATTTCATTTCAGACCTAAGAATGCTCGGACCTCCCCACCATGGCATGACCAACACTTAGATGAGAAGTTAATAACAAGCTTTAATACCAATATTTCTACTAACCGATGATCATGAACCAATATCCTTTCATATTACGACATCAATATCATTAAACCACACGTTTCATATTTAGTGATCTACATGAAACTTTTTATTATATCCCTCTTGAATACCTATCTCTATGGACTAGTCTTATAACCCGTGCAAATTGCCATTACTATTTATTAGACTCTCAAAAAGATTTAAGTGAAGCATGAGAGTGCAACTATTTCATTAAAATATAACCACCGCCGTGCTCTAAAAGATATAAGTGAAGCACTAGAGCAACTGCCTAGCTCAAAAGATATAAGTGAAACACATAGAGTATTCTAACAAATCACGAATAAATGTGTGTCCCTCTCAAAAGGTGTGTTCAGCAAAAGATGATTGTGGCAAACTAAAAAGCAAACAAAGAAATGAAAACTATAGCACAAGATGCTACAAGTAAAACTCATATCATGTGATGAATAAAAATATAGCTCCAAGTAAGTTACCGATAGATTGTAGACGAAAGAGGGGAGACCATCCGGGGCAGCCCCAAGCTTAGACGCTTGGGTCTTCCTTGAATATTACCTTGGGGTGCCATGGGCATCCCCAAGCTTAGGGTCTTGCCGCTCCTTATTCCTTCATCCATCGTAATCTCACCCAAAACTTGAAAACTTCAGCACACAAACCTCAACAGAAACTTCCTGAGATCCGTTAGTACAATAAATCAATAATCCACTTTAGGTACTGTTATAAACTCATTCATAATTGTTCTTGCATAATACCTACTGTATTCTAACTCTTCCATGACTTATACCCCCCGATATAATCCATAGTTTCATTAAAACAAGCACACTATCAATAAAAAACAGAATCTGTCTAAAACAGAACAGTACGTAATGACATAATATTATCTATACTTCTGTAACTCCAAAATTTCTGCAAAATTAGGAAAACATAATTTTTTTGTATTCAAACACTGTGTAAAATTTCAGATTTTTCTGATGTTCCAGTACAGAACTAAAAATCCAGAATTGGGCGCCAAACTTTCTGTTTTCACACAACATCAATTATACTATCATCCAAATCATCCTAAAGGCATTACTTGGCACAAACACTAATTAAAAGATAAAAACACAATCATAACAGTAGCTAAAATTGTGTGACTCGATAAAAATAAAAATTACAATAAAGATAAATATTGGGTTGCCTCCCAACAAGCGCTATTGTTTTATGCCCCTAGCTAGGCATAATGCAATGTTTCAAGTATTATCATCCTTCATTCCCAAATCCTTTTTAATCAAATCTTCCAGAACCTTTCTCATTAATTCCCTACTCTCTTGTTCTTATTTTCTAGTAGGAGAACTTAAATAATTAAAGGGGCTTTGTTCGGTGATTTTAACATTCATAACTTCGAACTCCGAATCATCACCATAAAGATCCTCATATAAAACATGTATTTCATCATCAATAGGTCCTCTAGCCGTACTTTCAAACCATTCCTCACTAAACCCCTCATCAATTCCCTTAGTGCTCCACTCAAATTTATCACAAGTATTGCGGTACAAGCTTTTAATTATTTCAGCATAAGGGACTGTTCTTCTAATATTCTCACCATAAGCAAAATAATCCTTAGATTCCAACCTACGTATAGTGTCCTTATCATGGACGATTTCTTCTATTGGAGGGTGCTCAAAATATATTTTATAAAAGCAAAAGATGTCCCTAGCTTCTTGAATTAATATAATCAAATTCATGCATGAGGATAATGGTGGCAATCTTCTTAGCCCTAGGATTATGGATATTGGGAAGTTCATAGAATATCTTTTGTAATGCGGGATGAATATGCAAAAAAAATCGTTCTAACTTAACCACAAGCATAGAAATATCATCCACATAACAATTTGTTTTATGAAGAATAGATCCTTTAATTATTGGTATGACTCCCGTGCAATTAAAGAATTCTTGAATGATATTCTTCCCAATAATATTCCCGCTACCTACCTGATAAACTTTAGTTTTAAAATTGGTGGGAGCTTTGTTCTCAGGAGGATCATGATTAATATCAAACAATTTAAGTTTTTCCTCAAGAGATTCATTAATACTATCTTCACTAGCACTTTCAAAAATAACTTTATCAAACTCTAGACATGATAGCAACTTCAAACAAAGCAAGCAAACGAGCAAATAAAAATATTTTTGTGTTTTTGTATTTTTGTATGAGAAGTGGGCGAGATGAAAACGAGAGGCATAGGAAAATAAAAAGTAGGACAAGTAGATGATAGTTTGTGTGAAGGTACTTTATAGGTTTTGATGATGTTTCCCGGGCAACGGCGCCAAAAATTCTTCCTACTACTTGTGAGCTGCGTTGGGATTTTCCCCGAAGAGGAGAAGAGATGCAGTACAGTAGAGATAAGTATTTCCCCCAGTGAGAACCAAGGTTATTGAACCAATAGGAGAATCACACAAAGCCTCATGAACAGCACCTGCACACACAAAAGCAAATACTTGCACCCAACGCGGGCAAGAGGGTTGTCAATCCCCTTGAACTCGTTACTTGCAAGGATTAAATCTTGTAGTGGTAGATTGATAAATTGCAAAACAAAATAAAATTAAATAAATTGCAGCAAGTATATTTTGGTTTTCTTTTTATATGTAAAGTAGACCCGGGGGCCATAGTTTTCACTAGAGGCTTCTCTCTCGAACACATAGCATACGGTGGGTAGACAAATTACTGTTAGGCAATTGATAGAAAAGCGCATAGTTATGATGATATTCAAGGCAATGATCATGTATATAGGCATCACGTCTGAGACAAGTAGACCGGCTCCTGCCTGCATCTACTACTATTACTCCACCCATCGACCGCTATCCAGCATGCATCTAGGGTATTAAGTTAATGAAAACAGAGTAACGCCTTAAACAAGATGACATGATGTAGACAAAGTAAACCCAATCAATATGAATAAACCCCGCCGTTTTACCCTTAATGGCACCAATACAAATATGTGTCTTGTCCCCTACTATGTCACTGGGATATAGAGCACCGTAAGATTGAACCCATTACAAAGCACCTCTCCCGCTGAAGATAAATCAATCTAGTTGGCCAAACCAAACGGATAGATCGGAGAGAAATACAAAGCTATAACAATAATGCATAATAAAGTTCAGAAAAGACTCAATTACTTCTCATGAATATTCAGATCATAAACCCACAGCTCATCGGATCTCAACAAACAGACCTCAAAAGAAGATTACAATGAATATAACTCCAAGAAGATCGAGGAGAACATTGTATTGAAGATCAAAGAGAGAGAAGAAGCCATCTAGCTACTAGCTATGAACCCGTAGGTTGGTGGTGAACTACTCACGCATCATCATTAGGGCAGCAAGGATGATGTAGAAGCCCTCCGTGATCAATTCCCCCTCCGACAGAGTACCAAAAAAGGCCTCCAGATGGGATAGCGGAAGAACAAAAGCTTGCGGTGGCGGAAAAGTTATTCTGGGTTGTTCTCTGTTTGTTTCCCAATATTTGAGAATTTATAGAAGTGGAATTAGGTCAGACGGAGCCATATGGGGCCCACAAGGTAACAGGGCGCGGCAACCCCCCTGGGCGCGCCCTGTTGCCTTGCTGTCTCCTTGTTTGTCCTCTGGTCTCCTCCCAAAGCTTCTAGGGTCTCTTTTGTCCAGAAAAAAATCGTCAAAAAGTTTCATAGCATTTGGACTCCGTTTGGTACTGATTGTCTAGAAAACCAAAAACAAGCAGAAAACAACAACTCGCACTAGGCACTGGGTTAATAGGTTAGTGCTACTTGTAGTCTGCGTTGGTATTTCCCCGAAGAGGAGAGGATGATGCAGTACAGTAGAGATAAGTATTTCCCTCAGTTAAGAACCAAGGTTATCAATCTAGTAGGAGAACCAAGCAAAATTCCGTTAAGCGCACCTGCACACACAAGAGCAAACACTTGCACCCAACGCAAATAAGAGGGTTGTCAATCCTCTTAGCAGTTATTTGCAAGGATTAAATCTTATCGAGGTAAATAGATAAACTAAAATACTAATTAAAATAAAAGTAAATAAATTGTAGCTAGGTATTTTTAGGTTTTTAATATATGATAAAGTAGACCGGGGGCCATAGTTTTCACTAGAGGCTTCTCTATCGAACAAAAAGCATACGATGGGTAAACAAATTACTGTTGGGCAATTGATAGAAAAGAAAATAATTATGACGGATTCATGTCAATGATCATGTATATAGGCATCACGTCCGAGACAAGTAGACCAACTCCTGCCTGCATCTACTACTATTACTCCACCTATCGACCGCTATCCAGCATGCATCTAGGGTATTAAGTATGAAACAGAGTAACGCCTTAAGCAAGATGACATGATGTAGACAAAGTAAACTCAAGCAATATGATTAAACCCCATCTTTTTATCCTTAATGGCAACAATACAAATACGTGTCATGTCCCCATCACAAAGCACCTCTCCCATTGCAAGATAAATCAATCTAGTAGGCCAAACCAAATCGCTAGATCGGAGAGAAATACAAAGCTATAATAATCATGCATAAAAGAGTTCAGAGAAGACTCAAATATTTCTCATGAATAATCTGATCATAAACTCACAATTCATCGGATCCCAACAAACACACCGTAAAAGAAGATTACATCAGATAGAACTCCAAGAACATCGAGGAAAACATGGTATTGAAGATCAAAGAGAGAGAAGAAGTCATCTAGCTACTAGCTATGGACCCGTAGGTATATGGTAAACTACTCACACATCATCGGAAGGGCAGCAAGGTTGATGAAGAAGCCCTCCGTGATCGATTCCCCCTCTAGCAGAGTACCGGAAAAGGCCTCCAGATGGGATCACGGAAGAACAGAGGCTTGCGGCGGTGGAAATGTTTTCTCTTCTATCTCCCTGTTGGTTTGGGAATATTTGTGAATTTATAGCGAAGGAATTAGGTCAAGAGGTGCCACGAGGGGCCCACAAGCCCGGGGGCCGCGACCACCCCCCTAGGGCGCGCCCTCCAGGCTTGTCGCCTCCTCGTGACTCTTTTGGTCTTCTCCCGAAGCTTCCTGGGTCTCTTCTAGTCCAGAAAAATTAATCCAAAGTTTTTTTCTCGTTTGGACACTTTTTGATAATGATTTTCTGAAAAGGCAAATACAAGCAGAAAACAGCAACTGGCACTGGGCACTGAGTTAATAGGTTAGTCCCAAAAAATGATATATAATGGCATATAATTGCATATAAAACATCCAAGATTGATACTATAATAGCATGGAACAATAAAAAATTAAAGATACGTTGGAGACATATCAGTTAGTCCCAAAAATTGATATAAAATAGCATATAAATGCATATAAAACATCCAAGATTGATAATATAATAGCATGGAACAATCAAAAATTATAGATACTTCGGAGACGTATCAGTATTCACTCGATTACCATATTAATCCCTACAATTGTATGTCATAAACACCAAAACAAACATTAAAGACCTAGATGCACTTTGGGAATTAATGATGGGATGTGAAATTTTTTGAGGGCTCTAGTAGTGTCCTTGAACTACTGGTGCCGATGTTGAGGTTGCAGAGTTCTCTCTCTCTCAAAACAGGCTCTCACCTCGCTTTATATTATAAAGCCGCTTGGTCGAACAAGGGGTATATGATGTTGAGGAAATCACCAAAAGCTTATCAAAATAGAAAAACATGACAAAACACACCAAAGGCGCAAAAAACACTAAAGAGTGCACTACTAAACATCACTAGAGTGTCGTCGAGGAGAAGCTGTAACACCCTGGTTTTCACTCCTTGATTTTTTTCCTTCGCGGGATTTGACTCCCGTCTTTTTTTCCGGTGTTATTGGATTTTCTCTTGCCTTTGGGTATACAAAGATGGTCATTTAGCCTTGCCTTTTCCCTCCAACCAGAGATTCTCTCGAGACCAACCTTGCCATCCAAGACATATTCTTAGGGTCTGGCCGCCGAAACCCTACCTTCCGAGTCACCGAAAGGGAAACCCTAATTCCTGCAGTTACGAAGGAACCCCAATTTTTCTTGATCTGTTGCCTCCCAAATTTTTCCCAGTGATCATACCATATCTATAAACCCTGGATACGCAAAAATATTGCCAAGTCATTTGCAATATTTTTCATTTAAAATTAATTCCTTTTTCTGCCAAATAAAGGAATTAAATCCAGGAAAATATCTATCCATCTCCAAAGTTCATGAAAAATTGTGGAGATATTCTTTGTGATCATATTGAGCTCCCATAGAAATATTGGCCATAATTAAATAAAGGAAATTGCATTTTCCTATTTTAAGCCAATATTGCACCCTGGGCACTTTCCAAAGGAGCTACTATTTTGGTAGCAAGGAAAAATCCCAAATAATTTGTGGAGCTTCTTATACCCATATCTTCACCATTTCCATCAAGAACCCAAGTTCCATAGTTCAAATTTTGAGTGCATCATCCAATTCTAGTTTCTGGACCAATTTTGAGATTGTGAAGCAACTATATTTTATATTGCTTCAAAATTCTTGAAATTAAGCCAGGACCTCACATTCCCTATATGATGTGAGTATGCAAAAAATCACATCATTTTGTCAAGCAATTATTTTCCAGAAATTCTCTCAAGATTCTGTCCAGCAGAAAGCACTGTGAAGGAAGTACCATTTAGATTTATCCAAATGAGCTGAAATTTTACCAGTGTCTCCATAATCCCAAATCACTTTCCTACACCAAAATTCAGCTCATTTCATTTAGCCATTTTAGCACAGCTTCAAAGTTTAGTTTCTGGACCAAATATTGCATTGCAAAGGAGGTATATGCAAAATAGGTCCAAATGGCTTCAAATTTCTCCAGCAGGTGCTCCTTCTTATCTCATTTCCCTGTGACAACTTGCCCAGCTCATTGGCACATCTGCATGACCACAACATCCTGTCCAAATTTCTATCTAGAACCTGTTTTGGATCAGCTCGACTACTCTAGGACCATCCTGGTCCATCCAGTGATCCACCTCATCTATTTGAGCAGTGGTGCGTCTATTTGACAAGGTGTGAGGAGCATTAGCGGGCCAGAGCACGCAGTACGTGTGGTGACTACGTCGTAGGCACGGCCAAACGAGCGCTCTAAGTACTGGCCGCGTTCAGTCACGTCGCCAGCTCACTCCGCCAGCTCCGGCTTGTTCGAGCATGTCTTATGGCTCCATGGAGTCCACGTGCCCCCTCTCCCGTAGGTTCCCTGAAAGCACATCTGTTCCCTTGGTGGTTTTGGTAATTCATAACAACATATATCTCATTGAACTAATGTCCATTCAAGTTAAAGATTTCAGGATGTTCAATGATTGGCATGGCATGGACTAGAGATGTGGACCCCTAAAAATGCTAAGGACAAGGATTGGCAAAAGATCAAGACTCTACATTTTTGGTTTAGTGATCCTAGATCACATTGAGTCCATAGGAAAGCCAATACTATTAAAAGGGGATGAGGTGTTGCTTAATGGTCTTTTTGCTCAAGTGCTTAGTGACAGTACTCCTAAACCCTCAACTACTCTCTCTACCCGAAGATGTCCAAAACCCATATTCCAACTCGGCCCCATCAAAATTTCCTATCCGGAGCCACCGAGTTCACCTAGACTTAGCCACTGCCAAAACCCTAATAAATCGGATCCACCGATATGGATCTCGGTCCCACCGAGATGGCCTTGCCAACTCTCTGTGATCATTTGCACCTACTTCGGTCTCACCGAGTTTTGCAAATCGGTCTCACCAAGATGGCTTGCCAAGTCTCTGTTGCCTTATTGCTTCACTTCGGTCCTACCGAGTTGATGCAATCGGTGCCACCGAGATGAGGTTTGCCCTAGCCATTGCACTTCGGTCCATCCGAGTTGTTCCTATCGGTCCCACCAAGATTCCTAACGTTCATATCTTTTACACAGTTCGGTGCTACCAAGATTATAGTTTCGGTGCCACCGAGTTGGGTCAAAAGTGTGTAACGGTTGGATTTTGTGTGTAGGCTATATATACCCCTCCACCACTTCCTTCTCAGTAAGGAGAGCCATCAGAACGTGCCTACACTTCCACTACACATTTTCTGAGAGAGAACCACCTACTCATGTATTGAGATCAAGCTATTCCATTCCTACCATTTGAATCTTGATCTCTAGCCTTTCCCAAGTTGCTTTCCACTCAAATGCTTCTTCCACCATAGCCAAATCTGTGAGGAGTTGTTTGAGTGTTGGGAAGACTATCATTTGAAGCACAAGAGCAAGGAGTTCATCAACAACACACCGTCTATTACCTTTTGGAGAGTGGTGTCTCCTAGATTGGTTAGGTGTCACTTGGGAGCCTCCGACATGATGTGGAGTTGAACCAAGGAGTTTGTAAGGGCAAGGAGATCGCCTACTTCGTGAAGATCTACCCCGAGTGAGGCTAGTCCTTCGTGGATGTAAGCCATGGTGGAATAGACAAGGTTGCTTCTTCGTGGACCCTTCGTGGGTGGAGCCCTTCGTGGACTCGTGCAGCCGTTACCCTTCGTGGGTTGAAGTCTCCATCAACGTGGACGTACGATAGCACCACCTATCGGAACCACGCCAAAAACCACCGCGTCTTCATTGCATTTGAAATCTCCGATCCCCTCCTTTACTTACATATGCAATTGTTTACTTTCCGCTGCTATACTCTTAGAATTGCATGTGTAGGGTGATGCTTGACTTGTATGCTTGCTAAAATCTGCCTACAACTAAAATTGGGAAAAGGTTTGGTTTTTAATTGGTCAAATAGTCTAATCACCCCCCTCTAGACATACTTTCGATCCTACAAGTGGTATCAGAGCCTTGGTCTCCGTAAGCCTTGATTTCCATTGCTTTGGTGATCATAGCCTTGGTTTCACAACCTAGGAGAGTATGGCGTCTAGTGAGGGTAACTATCACCATAGAGGTCCATATTTTGATGGTACAAACTTTGCTAGTTGGAAACATAAGATGAAAATGCATATTCTTGGTCATAACCCCGCCGTTTGGGCTGTTGTTCGTGTTGGCTTGCATGGTGACTTCTTTGAGGATGGCAAGGAACCGGATCGTGAAGCAACCCCGGAAGAATTGAAGATGTTGCAATACAATGCTCAAGCTTGTGACATTCTATTCAACGGTTTGTGTCCCGAAGAATTCAAGAAAATCAGCCGCCTCGAGAATGCAAAGGAAATTTGGGATACTTTGGTTGATATGCATGAGGGTACCGAGTCCGTCAAGAAATCTAAGTTGGATGTGTTTCAAAGTCAACTTGACAAGTTCAAGATGAAGGATGGTGAAGGAGTTGCTGAGATGTACTCTAGGCTTGCTCTCATCACAAATGAGATTGCCGGCTTAGGAAGTGAAGAGATGACCGACAAATTCATCATCAAGAAGATACTTAGAGCTTTGGATGGAAAATATGATACCGTTTGCACATTGATCCAAATGATGCCAAATTACAAAGATCTCAAGCCCACGGAAGTTATTGGAAGGATTGTTGCTCATGAGATGTCACTCAAGGACAAAGAGGAGCTACACGACAAATCAAGTGGTGCTTAGAAAGCCTCAACCGATGCTCCAACAACTCCAAGTGACAAGCTGGTATCCAATGAAGAGATAAGCCTAATGGTGAAAAGGTTCAACAAGTTCTACAAGAACAAAGGGAAAGAAAGAAGCTCTAGCTCAAGACACTATGAGAGAAGATCATCAAGTCGTGACCGTAATTGCTACAATTTTGGAAAGCCCGGACACTATTTCAATGAGTGTATGGCTCCCTACAAGAAAAGAGACGAATCACCAAGAGGAAGACATAGAAGAGATGAATCACCTCATAAGGAGAGAAGGAGTAGAGATGATCGTTATGAACGTAGACACTCTCGAAGAAGCAAGGATTCGGAGAGGAAGGACAAGTCATCCAAGAGCTACGCAAGAAGAAGACATCAAGCTCATGTTGGTAAATGGGTTTCCGGCTCCGACTCCGACAACCACTACAAGAGAAGTTATCACTCCAACTCCGACTATTGTCAAGATGAAGGTGTTGCCGGACTTGCACTTGTGCCATCCAACTCCTATGATCTATTTGACTCACAAAATGAAGGAATTGGAAGATGCTTCATGGCAAAAGGCCCCAAGGTATCACACCCCGAGTATCTTGATTTCAATAGTGATGAAGATGATTTGCTTGGTGATGATGATTTACTTGTTGATAAGGATAGTGATGTGAGCTATAATGAAAATGCTAGTAATCATGATAGTCAAGAGGAAACGAGTGACAATGCTATAAAGGAGATTGAGTGTCTAACTAAAGAACTAAATGCTCTTAAGTTAGCTCATGAAACAACTCAAGAGGATCATAGAGAACTTCTAAGAACTCATGAGAAGGTACGCTTCGGGAAGCTAAATTTAGAGCAAGAGCATGAGTTTCTTAAAGCTATCAATGACGATCTTCGAAAGAAGAGTTCTTCATATCTTGCCAAACGTTTACTCTTGTCTACCTTTATGCCACAAGCTAAACCTAAGCAAACTAGCAACAAGGGTAAAAAGGGTTCTACCTCTAGTAGTAACAATAACAATGCTAAACCCAATGTTGTTGCTTCTAGTAGTTCTATTGATTCCACTAATGATTCTCTTAGCCCAGTTACACTTGAGCAAGAAAATATGCTATTGAAAGGGGTTATAGAAAAAGGTGTCTACAAGAGTCTTGCCGGGAGTAAGCAATTTGAGGAAATTGTACGCAAGCAAGGAAGGCACCGGAAGAACCAAGGTGTTGGTTTTGAACGAAAGTTCAATGCCAATGGAGTTGAGTGGGAAGAAGATCAGTACCCCAAGACGAAGTTTGTTCCTCAACAAGAGAAGTATGATCCTACTTCCTTCAAGGGAATACAAGCTCAAGAAGATCTTCTGCCACAAGACCACAAGCTAAAAGGCAAGGACAAGCTTCAAGAAGAGATTGATTCATTTGAAGAAGCTCCTCAAGCCATGGTCAAGTGGATTCCCAAGACTTCATCATGTTCTACTTCATCAAGTGCTACTACAACTCCAAGGATTCCCATCAAGTTGATGTGGGTCCAAAAGAAGAAGAACTAGAGAGTTCTTGAGGGTGACTCCACCAACAAACTTCACTCATATTCTTTATGACAAAGACTTGTGCAACCAACTTCCACACTTTGCACTAGTTCATGGAGTCACAAACCCTCTTGTTGGTAAGGCAAGGGACAAGGTATTCAATGCATTCATGGACATCATCCTATGTGTATTTCACTCTATGTCTATGAATATCCTTGTATGTTCCTTGTGTGGGACTAACCCATGTAGGTATTGAAAGCACAAAACTCCAAAGGATTGCTCCCAACTCTTGATGGTCTACATCAACATTGAGCATCCACATCTTCAACATCTACATGAAGTCATCATCGACAAAACACAAGGTTAGTTCATCCCTCTTAGGGGGGATATCACATCTAGGGGGAGCTTTGCTCTAAACAATTGAGCTAAAGCAACTCTAATGGTGTGAACACATCAATGCTTTATGTAAAAGTGCCAACCCCACTTGTGCTTAAACGATGAGTATGACCTATGATCAAATGTTCTCATTTGGCTCCTAAGTCAATATACTCATATATAGATGACCTAGTCATCGCCATTGCTTGATAGATGCTAGAATTGGTTGTGCATGTTTGACACATATTTCATTTGCTATCTTATTGTGTGAGCATGTTGATTTGCATGTTTTCATCATTCGAGGACATCCATTTGTTGTTTTGATTGTCTTGGTTTTTCTGGCCAAGTGGATGTACAAGAATGCCTAAGTACCTTCTCTAGCTATCTATGCTTTCTTGTCTCAAATTCTATTCTTGCTGCATCACAAAAATTGAACAAGTCATTTTCGGACCCTTCGGGTGAGGAGCACTCGGAGCCACCGATCTGAAAGGGCTGAACCTCCAAAACCTTCTATCTGATTTCGGCCGAATCAATTCTCTCAAACTCGGTCTAACCGAAATCACTTAGATTGATCTAGGTTTTCCATCTCGGTGCAACCGAGTTGAACCACTTCGGAGCCACCGATGTGCTAATCTGCGTGCAGTTACACATATCGGTGCCACCGAGTTGTCCAACACGGAGCCACCGACAGCGTACGGGTATATATATCGCGCGGGCTCGAACGGTTGAAATTTCTCGACTCTTTCGCTCCCGCACCCCATTGCTGCCGTCGCCCTCGTCTCCGGACTTCGTCGTCGTCTCCAGCGCGCCCTTGCCGCCGGATTCCGTTGTCGTTAACGGCAATCTGCCCCGCCGTTGCTGCCGTAGAGAATCTCCACCAAGTTAGGGTGAGATTCGATCCCTCTCGTGCTCCATTTTCCGATTCAATGCACGATAGGATTGCCATTATTCTTACCACAGATTGCAATGCTTATTCCACCAGAAGAATTCCGTAGATTAGATTCGAGCGAAATTTTTAGGTTTAAGTTTCCGCCGAACGCATCTCGGACCGACCGATTAGAAATTTTCGGTCCCACCGATTTGGCCTCATTCAATAGCACTAGTACGTCTCGGTGCCACCGAGTTGTACGAATCGGTGAGACGAAAGTAAAGTCTCAGTGAAACCCTAGCATCTCGGAGACACCGAAATCCATCTCAATCTGACCGAAATGGAGTGCAAGGTTTCTGTAGAGTGCTTCGGTATCACCGAGATGATCAACTCGGTCCATCCGAAATGCCGTCTGTGAAAACTTGAAACTAAGAATTGAACTCAATTTTTATGAAAAACTTCTGCTTTTTGTGATGACTCATCTACTCTGCCCATACCCATCTATTCACAGGGTCAGCTCGGCAAGATGTCATATGACAGCGACAGCTAGAACAGGTCAGAGCAGCATGCAGAACTCAGTGAAGCATCTGCTGCCAAGACTGGCCACCACTAACACTATCTTGCGGTATACTCTATTACCCAAGTCAGGCGATGATAAAATGATTCGTGGCCACTCCATCAACTTGCTGCATTTATTTGACACACCACAGAAATTTAAGGTGATGAGTTTGATTGTGGAAACTATCAAGAGGACTGCAGCCGATCAGAAGAGATCGTGCGGATATGCTCCACACATCCAGATGTTGATCAATTCCAAGGTTGGAACCAGCACTTATCTTCTTGATCGTGAGCATCTGCCACTGCGTCCAGAGTTTGAGGATAATGTTATCATGATGGATCCTTCGCATCCCACTTCTGCTCAAGCCAAACAGAAGATTCGAGAGGCCAAAGAAGCCAAAGCAGCCAAGGAGGCAACAGCTCCCAATGCTCCAGTTGCAAATGTCAAGTCTAAGTCTGACCAAATGACTTATTTGCTAGAAGCCACCCTGAGGATTGAGCGAAGTCTGGCCAACCTCACCCAGCACCAGGCTAGCTTAGAGCGGATAATCGAGACAAAGTTTCATGATCTAGATGTCAAGGTCACTGAGATCCAGACTACAGTGGAGAAGCGGCAGAGCGATGTTGATGCTGTCAGGACAGCCCCGTCTGATGATAGTGGAGATGACAGACCTACCACCGAGAGATTTCAGACTATGCCCAGAGCAGCCAGATCTGCTGCAGTGCCAGTTGTGGATCCGAGGACCACAGTCTCTGCGCCTGCTGCTGCAGCTACAGTGCCACCTCCGGTCTCCACTCCACCAGTCCAGCAGTCATCTGCAGAAGGCTTTGCGGACGCTCTTCTTTCGACGCCATCTACGCACACCGGAGCTGCCAGCAGGAGATCGCCTTCAGGAGCTTCCGAGGATCGTGCTTAGAGAGCCGCATTAGTCCTATACCTATTCGATCTTTTTGGTACTTGTTGCCAAAGGGGGAGAATTTGTATAGATCTTAGCTTCGAGAGAGAGAGTTTCGCTTTGCTTTGCCCGTTGGATTTCTCTCGAGTTATTTTGCTACTATTTGGTTTGGTACTTTGTTTGATGTGTGTGCTTGATACTATGTCTGTGAGTACTATGCTTCGTTATGATTGTGAGCTACTTCATGTGATTGATCATACTATGCTTCTTGTGATGATCAATGCTTATCTTTATCATTATCTTGTATGATCACTTACTTGTGTTGGTGATGCGTGCTTACCATTCCACTCATATCATTTTGCGCACTCCACCAAGATGTATGTGACATGGGAGAGTGACCCATGAGCCTAATCGATTGTGCATTTGCATTCAAACGCAATTTTTTAATAATGCACAAATTTAGGGGGAGCTCTTGCTTATCACATACTTCTCAAAGCGACAACGTATTCCATTCATTTAATCAGTTGTCGAAGCTTTGATCTATATGTTGTCATCAATTACCAAAAAGGGGGAGATTGAAAGCACATTTGCTCCCTTGGTGGTTTTGGTAATTCATAACAACATATATCTCATTGAACTAATGTCCATTCAAGTTAAAGATTTCAGGATGTTCAATGATTGGCATGGCATGGACTAGAGATGTGGACCCCTCAAAATGCTAAGGACAAGGATTGGCAAAAGATCAAGACTCTACATTTTTTGTTTAGTGATCCTAGATCACATTGAGTCCATAGGAAAGCCAATACTATTAAAAGGGGATGAGGTGTTGCTTAATGGTCTTTTTGCTCAAGTGCTTAGTGACAGTACTCCTAAACCCTCAACCACTCTCTCTACCCGAAGATGTCCAAAACCCATATTCCAACTTGGCCCCATCAAAATTTCCTATCCGGAGCCACCGAGTTCACCTAGACTTAGCCACTGCCAAAACCCTAACAAATCGGATCCACCGATATGGATCTCAGTCCCACCGAGATGGCCTTGCCAACTCTCTGTGATCATTTGCACCTACTTTGGTCTCACCGAGTTTTGCAAATCGGTCTCACCGAGATGGCTTGCCAAGTCTCTGTAATCATTTGCACCTACTTCGGTCTCACCGATTTTTGCAAATCGGTCTCACCGAGATGGCTTGCCAAGTCTCTGTTGCCTTATTGCTTCACTTCGGTCCTACCGAGTTGATGCAATCGGTGCCACCGAGATGAGGTTTGCCCTAGCCATTGTACTTCGGTCCATCTGAGTTGTTCCTATCGGTCCCACCGAGATTCCTAACGTTCATATCTTTTACACAGTTCGGTGCTACCGAGATTATGGTTTCGGTGCCACCGAGTTGGGTCAAAAGTGTGTAACAGTTGGATTTTGTGTGGAGGCTATATATACCCCTCCACCACTTCCTTCTCAGTAAGGAGAGCCATCAGAACGTGCCTACACTTCCACTACACATTTTTTGAGAGAGAACCACCTACTCATGTGTTGAGATCAAGTTATTCCATTCCTACCATTTGAATCTTGATCTCTAGCCTTTCCCAAGTTGCTATCCACTCAAATCCTTCTTCCGCCATAGCCAAATCTGTGAGGAGTTGTTTGAGTTTTGGGAAGACTATCATTTGAAGCACAAGAGCATGGAGTTCATCAACAACACACCGTCTATTACCTTTTGGAGAGTGGTGTCTCCTAGATTGGTTAGGTGTCACTTGGGAGCCTCCGACATGATGTGGAGTTGAACCAAGGAGTTTGTAAGGGCAAGGAGATCGCCTACTTCGTGAAGATCTACCCTGAGTGAGGCTAGTCCTTCGTGGACGTAAGCCATGGTGGAATAGACAAGGTTGCTTCTTCGTGGACCCTTCGTAGGTGGAGACCTCCGTGGACTCGCGCAGTCGTTACCCTTCGTGGGTTGAAGTCTCCATCAACGTGGACGTACGATAGCACCACCTATCGGAACCATGCCAAAAACCACCGCGTCTTCATTGCGTTTGAAATCTCCGATCCCCTCCTTTACTTACATATGCAATTGTTTACTTTCCGCTGCTATACTCTTAGAATTGCATGTGTAGGGTGATGCTTGACTTGTATGCTTGCTAAAATCTGCCTACTTTTAAAATTGGGAAAATGTTAGGTTTTTATTTGGTCAAGTAGTCTAATCACCCCCCCCTCTAGACATACTTTCGATCCTACATTCCCCCTCCGTTCTCTTCCTCGTCGGATGACGACAACCGCCACCATACGCATACGTGTCTCGGCCGCCGTCCCCTTCCCCTGGCCTCTTCCTCCCGTGCCATCGCGTCCGTCTGGTCGGTGTCAGGTCGGCACCGAGCGCGTCCAAGGCCAGCTCGCCTCGAGTTCTAGTGTGTGGATGAGGATGCCACGGCGGCCATCCTCATCTGCTCGCTCCAGCTGGCTATATATAGCCAGCCCCCAGCCCTCTCGAGCTCACACCACCTTTCCTCCCTCTCTCTGGAACCTCTCTGCCCATCCTCTCGGGCAGAAGAGCCCCAATTCGCCTCCACCATCGCCATGGCCGCCGCTCAGCCTCGCCTAAAATCCGGCCACCATAGCCCACCCCCGCCTCCACTGCGGGTACCCATGAGCTCGCCATGGAGCTCCACGTCCATCCCCACCATCCCCGCGAGCCCGCGTTCACCGGAGAGCCCACATCGCCCGGGCAGGCCACTCTCTGCCGTCGCTTGTCACCACCCTCTTGGCCGTCCCCAGTGGCCGCGCCGCCCATCGATGGATGCAGCAGACACCGGCGACCTCGTCCGCGCTGTCGCCTGCCGAAAGGCTCACCGGAGCGCCGGTGTCGGCGTACGACACCTATGGGATCGCTTGGATCCGTTTTACGGTTCGGCTAGGGAAAAGATTTGCACAAAGAGCGCATCCAACGATCAACGCGGGGATCTTTACCCAGGTTCGGGCCGCTGAGTAGCGTAAAACCCTACTCCTGCTTTGGTTTATTGTGGGTGTTCTTAAGCTCAAGTACACGGAGCGCTTGCGATGAACAGTACGTTCAAGAAGCAACTACGCATGCAGAATGGGCCAGAAGGTCCTCCTTTTCTGTAGCTTCGCCTTGGGCCTCCTTTTATACGTCCAATGGGTCACCGACAGTGGCGAACAGTAAGTACAAGAGGTGTAAAGTTGCTACAGGGTTTACATGTTTATCACTGACGACTTAGGACAAACGCATTTAATGCTCCACTTAGGTGTCCCTTACTTTCTTGGGGATGGAAAAAGAGCCCGTCCCATCAGCACCGCTTAACCCCATCCGCCGTTACTGCCATGACACGCACACAGGAGGACAAGCCCTAAACGACAGGCTGGTCGCTGCGCTGGAGCAGTGGCAGGGCAGTGGAATCTTGCCGGGTGCGAGACCTTGCCGGGCCTTCGCGAGCCTTCCCGGCAAGATCTTGCCGGGAAGCCAGCCTTCGGTCTTCTGTCTTTTGATCATTAGCTTGAGTGCCTTCTTGATAATCTTGTATTTGTTTCCAGCTATTCCCCGGCAGGCCTTGCCGCTGGTATGGCTGCAACCGTCCGTGCACAAGTATGGGGTACTAAAAGACCCAAACTTTAGTACACCGACAGCCGGGACCCCGCCGGAGCCGAAGCCCTCTGTGGTTGCATCGGGGAGAAGAGAAGAGGTGGAAGAAGGAGATGGAGGGAGGAGAGAGAAGCCGGCAGGGCCCGCGTGTCATTGACCCATCACCCGGGCCCACCATTTTAAGTGGAGACGCACTTCTCAAAGTACGTCTTCGTGTTATGAAAGCGTAAAAGAGGACTACTCCAGGGTAGAATACGTTTTTGCTTCGGTGGAAGCGTATTTTCCTAAAAGGCGCTTTCAATTCTCAGCCGCCGGCTGAAACCTCTAATTTGTGAACGTTCACCCGTTAAGAGCTAAAGTGGACAGTTTTCTGTCTGTTTTATCGCTTAACGAACGAACGGCCGTTTCTCTTCAACCGTAACTCCGATTCAGGTGATTCCAAAGCCCACGTTCTTAGTTCGTCGAGCCCGTTCCGATGATGTCACTTTCACCATGTTGACACATTCTGAAAATGACCATTTTGCCCCTGCCCTATATTCAGCCCTCCGAGAGAGAATCTTTTCCGGCAAATTTTTCCGCGAGGTGATCGCACTTTTTCCCGGAGTATTCCTTCACCCCCAGGCAAGCCTACCATCTGATATGTGCCCTAAAGCATTGCTCTGTGTTATTCTTGCGTGTTCAAATTAATATGCTTATGCTCGTATGCATAGTGGTGAGCTGTATGTGACGCTAATGAACCCTTGCCTGCCTTTCTTTGGTGACGGCGCCACGCTTGTGTTCTGTGCTACTTCCAGCCGTCCGGGGTGGATGCCGACTTTATGTTTCTCTTTTCAACAACTGGCCCGTGTTCTGAGCTGTTTTTTCGGCCGTCTCGGGCAGGTGTTGAATTTCTTTCTGTAGTGGTGACCCTATGCTCTGAGTTGTTCTTCGGCCGTCTTAGGGAATTGCTATTTTCTTTTTATCAACACCGTCTCATGCTCTGAGCTGCTTTTCAGCCGTCTTGAGCCAGGGTTGAGTTATCCCAGTAATGTCCCAGATCTGAGTTGTAAAGACCGTTCTGGTGGCTACTGGTTTATTTGCCGGTTTCATGCAAGGGTTCAGATGGTCGTAACTTACAACTAGAGCTTGTAAAGTGATAAACTTGCCATTCAAACATTGTTTCACTAATGACTCGTTGTGATATTATATGGAGATAGGTTGTTACGTTTCCATAGTTATTTCATCATGCATTGTTACTGTTATTGCAAAGAATGTGACTTAATAATGACAACCTCCTCCGTCGGCTGGATCGAGTCATAGTGCCACTGAACCGAGCTCATCAGTGCAGCCACACTTGTCTTTATGGGAAGGCCCTAACTTGGTCTATTGTCTTGCCTCTTGTCGGTACCTCCAAAGAGGGAAGGTTATGCGCGCGTGCTACCCTGGCCCGGTAGGCGGCGATAATCTTGTGAGCTCGATTTGGTTATTGAGCTCAGGTCCCCATTTGGGATAGTTTTGTTTGGCCACGACGGTGGCAGGTGTCAGGAGTGACACAGGGGCCACCCAGGACATGACCCGGGAAGGGTATGATTGTTGGTGGGACCGTAAGAGTGCCAGGCAATAGACAAGTTCTGTTGGAGCAGCACCGGTCCACCCGAATGGGAGCATGAGGCCGGGAGCTCCATAGTGTGGGTAAAGTGCGCAACCTCTGCAGAGTGTAAATCTATTCGAATAGCCGCGTCTTTGGTCATGGGACACAGTTCGTACTAGGTCACACTATTTGGTCTGTTTCGAGTCTGGAGGAACAAACTATATAATGTTTTTGCTAAGACTGAACTAGAGAATGGTAAGGTTTGTCAGACTTGCAGTGCAGATGCATGTCAGGGATGTGGATGCTAGCCATGCGATGGCTATGAGATGAGCGGTCGGATGACCGCAAAGTTTGGATCAGATTTGGTTTGGATCATGAAATATTCGGAGTATGAGTTAATTTACTTGAAATGCTTTACCTTACTGTATTTACTTCAATAGTTATCATGCTAGATAATCGTGCCATAACATGATAGTTAAAACTGTTAAGATAACAAGTGCATGCTTGAATGCCATGGATTGCATTGCTTGGTGTATATGTTGGTTTGGTTTGCTTGCGAGTACATTCAAAAGTACTCAGCGGCCTTCAATGTGGCCAGGTTCACCTAAGGATCCGACGTCCACTAGCGAGGAGCCGGAGTGTTCGCAGGCTAGAAGAGTAACCCAGTCAGATCCCTGTGGATTGGAGCCGCACCAAGACCATGCTGCCTTAGATAGAGCTTTTCCGCTGCCATCACCCTTGTAAAATCTCATGTAAAACTTATATATATCCATTAATAGAAATGTCTGTGTTCATGATACTTGTTGTAAACACACATGCCAGAGTGATTTCCTGGGCTGGTGTGTGTGGCGACCGTCTGGCTACAGTGGTATTCAGGCGGGGCGCCACAACGGATGGTATCAGAGCAGCCAGGCTGACTGTAGGTTACCCTAGCCAGACTTCATTGCCTCTTGCTCAGTAGAAAGCCCGGATGGATTTCAGCCATCTTTGCCAACCCGGCACGGCTAGTATTGATCATAAGGCAATCCCATAGGTTTTTGGCTCCATCAAACCCCAACTCTCGTGGCCTTTGCCTCCGGTGTGAAATGTCTGCACCAGGCAACGACCCGTGAGACCTGAACCCCTAGGTAAACCAGATATCCCCACCTTGCTTGCTAACCATGGCATTTCTCTCCTCAAATCTAGTTTCCTTTGGGAAACGCCCATAAATTCCATCTTTCCCCGACAACCCTAGGATCGTTGACTAAGCCACTTTGGCTATGGTCGAGCGTCGAGTTTGATGTTCCCTAAGGAAGTAGTAGAAGCTTGACCCCAATTGCTACCAGGAGCATTGTGTGGTTTTCCTTCTAAATCCTTAAAGGTGCATCGAGTGCGCTAGGCTAGTTATACTAGTGAATTTTTGGCCACGTGTGTAAGGTCCGCAAAATTTGAGCTTTATGTGCTTTTTTTGGTTTTTCGCGGTTCTTGCTTCTTTTCTCGATTCCGTTCTTTTGCTCTGACTGGATCCATCCGCAAGAGCTACCAAATAAGACCAACACACAACTTGGATAATATCCAATAATCCAAATTCAGTAAGAGTCAAGCCAAGCCAACGGCCCGATATTTAGAATATTATCACCGGATCTGTCAAGAATGAAGAATGGGTCAGAAGCAGAATCTGCGCGCAAAAGACAAGGCCAGAATATACCTGAAAGAGTTTGCCTCAGCACAAATCGCACCTAAGGAACAGCCAGATGGGCTAACCGGAATGGACACCAATAGGGACAAATTATTTCGTCCTTGACATAAGGATTATTTCAGTCGGTGGGGTGAACCTTGAAGTATTTTCCCAATGGACTCAAGAGCCATTTATTACCCACCAAAGACATATTTCAAGAATGTGAATGTGCCGAGAGCAACAACAAAACTCTGGTATGTTGATACAGATTGCAAAGCATATTTTAGAATTCACCGGTGTATATGTAAATTTCCGGGCACTGTGAACAAGGTTTGCGAGGAATATGGATGAGTTCACGGCTGCCCAGAATCAATGAAAATTCCAAACACCTGGACGGTCAGCCAAATCAAATGGAATTATCCGCCAACTGCTTACTATCGGCACATCCCTGGATTAATTATCAACACAAAGTCGGCAACCATTGCAATGATTAGACCAGCCGAAGGACAAGCGGCATGCATGACCAACGGAATGTCTTCAGACAAGGTACGGCCTATACCAAGTTTTGGCTCCGCTATGGGTAAATTCGGGATACTTCGAAGGGAAGCCAGAACCGGCCACAGGTCCGACTGCATATCACAGTGAAAGGCTTCTAGTATAAGTGACCCAGCCTTCCTCCGCAAGCTATCGGAAAGAGCTTATGACGCAAGACTCCCAATCTTCCTCGCTACACCACTTGAGGAGAAAATCTTCTGGGATACGGCACTCCCATCTCCCTCAGCATGCTACCGCAGAAAGCTTCCGGCATAAGGCACCTGACCTTCCGCAGTAAGCAACCTGAGGGAAAACTTCTGAGGTACGATACCCAGCCTTCTTCGGCACGCTACCCTGGCAAAAGCTTCAAGCGTAAGGTGTTCAGCCTTCTTCAGCATACCATTGTGCCCACAACAATCTTGTCAGAAGTACGAACTAGTCCAGACACACGTCCCCCTCAGAACTCAGTGGTTATGAAAGAATTTATCCTACCCCTGCATATGTTGTGAGCATGCAGTCCAGTGGATCAGTTCATGCGAGCCACTCATACATGGGAATGACTGTGTTTAGAGAAACGTTGGCCCCATACTTCAAAGAAGGATATGAATGCGGCAATGCCCACGAGATATGCAAGAGTAAGTTATGATATGACCAAGTAGCCGTGTTGGCCGGTCATGACAACTCCACAAACAGGAACCCTCAAGAATAAATAAGTTTTGGATAAACAATCTTCGTGACGGTCAATAAAGTGAAATTTCACAGACAAGGTGATATTATCAATCCTTGTCACACTCTTGCATATGCGGCCACAACAATGCAGCCAGCATGTCATACTCATCGTGAATACGGGCCATCAACCAAGATAAGAGGCTATGCTCCGAAAGATGCACCAAATGATAGCCATACTATGTTCAGCTTAGTGGTTATAATAAGGGCAACAGAGGCTATATATGGCAGAGTCACCTCAGTAATTAACAAAGTGTGACAGTCGGAATTCACTTGGAAACAAGACATTCAGATAGAACAGCTAAAAGCATATACACATCGGCATCGACGGTTCGTAGATGCCACAGTGTCATTGGAATAGGAGATTACTGTCTATGATTACTTTGTGATCATGTCTGACATTTCAGTTGGGGATACAGCGGTAATAGTTTAGCCATGCTGTTTCTTGGATTGTGGATCACCTACGGACAAAGTCAGAGTGCATAAGATAGAAGGAAACATCAGTGCGGCACCCAGGGCCAGACTGAGCCTCCTGACAAGATAGAAAGAAAGCCACCCCTAGTCACTCGAGGCCATATGAGCATGCGAGCCCTGTACCCAGAAAGGATGTCTCGCCCTTGGCAGTCAGTGTACGAAGTATCGCGATAAAACCCGAAGCAGCTAGCTCCAGGCCATGGAAACCAAGCTAGTTGTCGACACTACGTGCTACCCACCAAGTCTAGGCAGCAAACTACCTGGACAAAAGGTACATCTGACAGGAAAGAGAAGGATTCAATGCAGCCATTTGAGAAAGACAACACCTGAACCATCAGAAGAGGCAGTTAAAAGGCCAGTGAACCGATGAAGACAAGACAGATGATGGATCCAAGTCACACACAGGTAAGTCCCCCTACACACAAGCAGAACCAACACCGGCAAGTAGGGTGATGACCCACAAGTATAGGGGATCAATCATAGTCTTTTCGATAAGTAAGAGTGTCGAACCCAACGAGGAGCAGAAGGAAATGACAAGCGGTTTTCACCAAGGTATTCTCTGCAAGTACTGAAAGTAATGGTAACAGATAGTTTCGATAGCAAGATAATTCGTAACAAGTAACAAGTAACAAGTATAATAAAGTGCAGCAAGGTGGCCCAATCCTTTTTGTAGCAAAGAACAAGCCGGAACGATCTCTTATATAAAGCAAAAGGTTCTCGAGGACACATGGGAATTCTCATCTAGTCACTTTCATCATGTTTGTTCGATTCACGTTCGCTACTTTGATAACTTGATATGTGGGTGGACCGGTGATTGGGTGCTGTTCTTACTTGAACAAGCCTCCCACTTATGATTACCCCCTCTCACAAGCATCCGCAACTACGAAAGAAGAATTAAGATAAATCTAACCATAGCATGAAACATATGGATCCAAATCAGCCCCTTACGGAATAGCGCATAAACTAGGGTTTAAGCTTCTGTCACTCTAGCAACCCATCATCTAATTACTACTCCACAATGCCTTACCTTAGGCCCAAAGATGGTAAAGAGTCATGTAGTCGACGTTCACACGACACCACTAAAGGAAGCAACAACATACATATCATCAAAATATCGAACGAATACCAAATTCACATGATTACTTATGACAAGACTTCTCCCATGTCCTCAAGAACAAAAGTAACTACTCACAAATCATATTCATGTTCAAGATCAGAGGGGTATTGAATAGCATTAAGGATCTGAACATATAATCTTCCACCAAATAAACCAACTAGCATCAACTACAAGATGTAATCAACACCACTAGCAACCCACATGTACCAATCTGAGGTTTTCAGACAAAGATTGAATACAAGAGATGAACTAGGGTTTGAGATGAGATGGTGCTGGTGAAGATGTTGATGAAGATTGGTCCTCCCATGATGAGAGGATCATTGGTGATGTTGATGGCTTCGACTTCCCCCTCCCGGAGGGAAGTATCCCCGGCGGAATCGCTTCGCCGGAGAGCAAAATTGCTCCTACGCAGGTTCCGCCTCAAGACGGCGGCGCTTCGTCTCGGAAGTCTTCTTCTGATTTTTTTCTAGGGCAAATGGCTTCATATAGGAGAAGATGGGCCCTGGAGGCCTGCCAGGGGTGCCACAAGCTCGGGGGGCGCGCCTAGGGGGGTAGGGTGCGCCCCCAAGGCTTGCCGCCTCCTAGTGGGTCCCCTCTGGTTATTTCTTTTGCCAGTATTTTTTATATATTCCAAAATAATTCTTCGTAAATTTTCAAGTCATTTGGAGATGTGCAGAATAGCTATCTCTATTGTACCCCTTTCCGGTCCAGAATTCCAGCTGCCGGCAATCTCCCTCTTCATGTGAAACTAGCAAAATAAGAGAGAAAAGGCATAAGAATTGTATCATAAAGTGAAATAATGATCAAAAACATAATAAATAACAGTAGGAAAACATGATGCAAAATGGACGTATCAACTCCCCCAAGCTTAGACCTCGCTTGTCCTCAAGCGAAAAACCGGATATCGATAATCATGACCACATGTTTAGAAAGAGAGGTGTCAATAAAACAAAATACAGACATGAAGGCATCATGATCTTTATTATAACAGCAATATATTGTCTTAAAACTTCTCATGAACAAGTGACAATTCATCCACAAGATAAAGTATGAACTACAAACCGTATTGAAAACTAACAAACTATGATCTCAGTCACTGAAGCAATTGCAATTCATCATATTATCAGAAAGAGTCTATGTAAGAGCTTTGTTTAGCAAGTTCACATACTCAACTATCATTTAGTCTTCTATGATTGCTGACACTCACGGCATACTTATGGAGCAAAAGTTTCAGTCGGACACAGAAAGATAGGGGCTTATAATTTCACCTCCCAATGAATTTACCTCAAGGGTAATGTCAACAATAACAACTCATGATCACCTACATTCAACTGGATATATATATTTGGATCTTTCCCCACCACATGATGCTTGCCAAGAGAGAAAAAATAAAAACGGAATAGAGGAGAATACTGTTGACTCTTGCATGAAAGTAAATACATAAAAGTAAAAGATAGGCCCTTCGCAGAGGGGAGCAGAGGTTGTCATGCTCTTTTTATTTTTGGATGTGCAAGCTCTTAATGTAAAGGAACGTCACTTTATATTGCCCCTTGTGATAGCAACCTTTATTATGCATTCTGTCGCTTTTATTTCTTCACCATGACAAGATCTTACAAAGCTTATTTTCCGTTACAATAAAAGATCATACATATTTAGAAGCAATTTTTATTGCTTTTGCACCGATGCCAACTTGAAGAATCTTATTCAATCCATAGATAGATATAGTGGACTCTCATGACATGAAACTGGGTTTAAGGGTTTTTGGATGCACAAGTAGTATCTCTACTTAGTACAGAATTTTGGCTAGTAAAAGATAGGAGGCAAGCACCACATGTTAGAGGATCCAAAACAATATAACTTCTATGTGAATATAAGCAAACATAACTCATTATGTTGTCTTCCTTGTCCAACGTCTACTATTTGACATACAATATTTAATGGGGGCTCACAATCATAAAAGATGTCCAAGATAGTATATTTATATGTGAGACCTCTCTTCCTTTATTACTTTTTCATGAATTGCAACAATGACCAATGCTATGTTTGTCAACTTCCAACAAGTTTTATCAATTATACTTCTTTTATGTGAAGTCATCACTCCCCATGGGATTAGCATATGATCTCTCTTCTCTTTATTCTCTTTATTTTATTTCTAGAATTGGATCAACAAAAGTAAACAACTCAACTCAAACTACTCTTTATGATATAACTCTCACACTCAATTACATATATAGGTAGATCACAAAGCAAACACTAGAAACTAAATCATACTAAAACTTTATTTTTCTAAATCATGAAATAACTAAGGATCGAACTAAGATAGATAATTATGATAAAAGTGATGGTGATACGATACCGGGGCACCTCCCCCAAGCTTGGCACAAGCCAAGGGTGGTGCCCATACCCGTGTACTCAAGTCTCCTTCTTCGACGATGGTGGTGATGAAGAGGTGGGCTTGTCCAACGTCTTCCAAGGCATAGGCTCTCCATCATAAAAGGATGAACGTGTTTTCGGAGTCCTGAAATTTGCAGCTAAACTCATACCTTTGAACTTGGCCTCATACTCAAAATTTTGGTTTTGTAAATCATAGATCTGGGCCTGAAGATTATCCATCCGATCATTGAGCTTGAAGATGACGTCTCCAATATCCTTGCTGTCCACCTTGTGCTCACTGATGAATTCTGTGATCATGGAGTGGTTAGCACTGAGTCCGCGCTCCACCATCCCTTGACACTTGAAGATCTCCTATTCCACTGCTTCCAGCTTGGCCTTCTCGCTCCCGGTCTTCTTGGGACCTTGAACGTCCCGGATGTGAAGCACCCCCTCATGCATCTCAATGGCTTGAGGGTGTTTCATCACCTCCGGAAGGTAAGGGTTGATGACCTTCTCGTAGAACATGTCTTTGGACGAGCTTGGAGGCGCCATGGCGATCTAGATCTGTCAAAAAAACAGCTCGAAACAAGAACAGAGGAGAAACTTGCGATACGGTGGTCAAAACATCCGAGAGTATATATAATGAATTTTTTTTCATGCAGGACAAGTAATATGGAAGAAAAACGGAGTCAGGAAAGTCCACAGGGGAGCCACAAGCTCGGTAGACGCGCCCCCCAGGCTTGCCGCTCCCTCATGCACCTTTCGGACTGTTTATTAGTTTCCTAATTTTTTATATATTCCAAAACGAACAGAAATTACTTTTATGGAATTTTTGGAGTCGGTTTACTTACCGTACCACATACCTACTCCCTTTCAGGATTCTGGAGCGTTCCGGAAGGTTTCTTCTATGTGCTCTTCCGGTGTCACTGTTTGAATAATATTAGTTTCAACATTAATGGGAGTACCTGAGATATAGTGTTTAATTCTTTGCCCGTTAACCACTCTCGGATTAGTGCCTCCGGAGTTATTTATTTTGATGGCTCTGGAGCGATAAACTTCTTCGATGATATATGGTCCTTCCCGTTTAGAGAGAAGCTTTCCTGCAAAGAATCTTAAACGAGAATTGTATAATAGAACATGATCACCTACTTTGAATTCCCATTTTTGAATTCTTTTATCATGCCATCTTTTAACTTCTTCTTTAAACAACTTGGCATTTTCATTAGCTTGGGATCTTCATTCATCTAGAGAGCTAATATCAAATAACCTCTTCTCACCGGCAAGTTTAAAATCATAATTAAGTTCTTTAATTGCCCAATATGCCTTATGTTCTAACTCAAGAGGTAAATGACATGCTTTTCCATAGACCATTTTATATGGAGTCATACCCATAGGATTTTTATAAGTAGTTCTGTAAGCCCATAGTGCATCATCAAGTTTCTTAGACCAATTCTTTCTAGATCTATTAACGGTCTTTTGCAAAATTAATTTTATTTCTCTATTAGTTAATTCAACTTGACCACTAGACTGAGGATGATATGGAGATGCAATTCTATGATTAACATCATACTTAGCAAGCAATTTACAGAAAGCGCCATGAATAAAATGTGAACCACCATTAGTCATCAAGTATCTAGGGACTCCAAACCTCGGAAATATAACTTCTTTAAGCATTTTAATAGAAGTGTTATGATCATCACTACTAGTTGGAATAGCTTCTACCCACTTAGTAACGTAATCAACAGCAACTAAAATATGTGTATACCCATTAGAGGAAGGAAAAGGTCCCATATAATCAAATCCCCAAACTTCAAATGGTTCAATAACAAGTGAATAGTTCATAGGCATTTCCTGACGTCTACCAACATTACCAATTCTTTGACATTCATCACAAGTGAGGACAAACTTATGTGCATCTTTGAAAAGAGTAGGCCAATAAAAACCAGATTGCAATACCTTGTGTGCAGTTCTGTCTCCCCCACGGTGTCCTCCGTATGCCTCAGAGTGACACTTCCGTAGGATTTGTTCCTGTTCATGCTCAGGTACACAATGTCTAATAACACCATCTACTCCTTTATATAAATGTGGGTTATCCCCAAAGTAATGTCTTAAATCAAAGAAGAACTTTTTGTTTTATTGGTATGTGAAACTAGGTGGTATATATTTAGCAACAATGTAATTATCATAGTCTGCATACCAAGGTGTATTACGAGAAGCATTTATAACAGCTAATTGTTCATCAGGAAAACTATCATCAATAGGTAGTGGGTCATCAAGAACATTTTCCATTCTAGACAAATTATCAGTTACGGGATTCTCAGCTCCCTTTCTATCAATAATATGCAAATCAAATTCTTGTAGTAAAAGAACCCACCTAATAAGTCTAGGCTTAGCATCTTTCTTTTCCATAAGGTATTTAATAGCAGCATGATCGGTGTGAATAGTTACTTTAGAATCAACTATGTAAGATCTGAATTTATCACATGCAAACACAACTGCTAAAAATTCTTTCTCGGTAGTAGCATAGTTTCTTTGAGCACAGTCTAGAGTTTTACTAGCATAATGAATAACATTCAATTTCTTATCAACTCTTTGTCCCAGAACAGCACCAATAGCATAATCACTAGCATCACACATAATTTCAAAGGGTAGGTTCCAATCAGGTGGTTGAACAATAGGTGCAGATATTAAGGCTTTCTTAAGTATTTCAAAGGCTTCTACGCAATCATCATCAAAAACACATGTAACATCTTTTTGCAAGAGATTAGTAAGAGGCCTAGAAATTTTAGAGAAGTCTTTTATAAACCTTCTATAGAAACCAGCATGACCAAGGAAACTTGTTATACCTTTGATATCTTTAGGACATGGCATTTTCTCAATTGCATCAACTTTAGCTTTATAAACTTCAATACCTCTTTCAGAAATTTTATGCCCAAGGACTATACCTTCATTTACCATAAAGTAACACTTCTCCCAATTCAAGACAAGATTAGTTTCTTCACATCTCTGCAAAACTCGATCAAGGTTGCTTAAGCAATCATCAAAAGAAGTTTCGTAAACGGAGAAATCATCCATGAAAACCTAAACAATCTTTTCACAAAAGTCGGAGAATATAGCAGTCATACATCTTTGAAAGGTAGCAGGTGCATTACATAAACCAAAAGGCATACAACGATAAGCATAAGTTCCAAAAGGACAAGTAAATGTGGTTTTCTCTTGATCTTCTGGTGATACAGGTATTTGAGAGAAACCAGAATAACCATCTAGGAAGCAAAAGTGTGTATGCTTAGATAATCTTTCTAACATTTGATCGATAAAAGGCAAGGGGTAATGATCTTTCCTAGTAGCTTTATTCAATTTTCTGAAATCAATTACCATCCTATAACCGGTTACAATTCTTTGTGGGATAAGTTCGTTTTTATCATTAGGAACAATAGTAATACCTCCTTTCCTAGGAACACAATGAACAAGGCTTACCCATCTACTATCAGTTATGGGATAAATTATACCTGCCTCCATAAGCTTTAATATTTCGGTTCTTACCACATCCATCATTTTAGGATTTAATCTTCTTTGATGATCAACAACTGGTTTAGCATCTGGCTCCATATGAATTTTGTGCTGACATAGAGTGGGACTAATGCCTTTAAGGTCATCAAGAGTATATCCAACAGCAGCACGGTGCTTCCTCAGAGTTTTTAAGTAATCTCTTTTCTTTATGCTCTGAAAGGTTAGCACTAATAATAACAGGATATATCTTCTTTTCATCAAGATAAGCATATTTAAGTGTATCAGGTAGTTGCTTCAATTCAAACACAGGATCACTCTTGGGTGGTAGAGGATGACCTAGAGTTTCAACAGGCAAATTATGTTTAAGAATAGGTGCTTGTTTAAAGAACAACTCATCTATTTCATTTCTTTCATTCATGTGCATATCATTTTCATGGTCTAGCAAGTATTGTTCTAAAGGATCAGTAGGAGGCACAGAAATAGAAGCAAGACCAATAATTTCATCCTTATTGGGTAATTCTTTATCATGAGGTTGTCTACAAAACTTGGAGAAATTAAATTCATGAGACGCATCACCAAAATTAACACTGACAGTTTCTTTGTTGCAATCAATCTTAGCATTAACAGTATTCAAGAAGGCTCTACCAAATATAATGGGACAAAAATCATCTTGTGGTGAACCAAGAACAAGAAAATCAGTAGGGTATTTGGTCTTACCACACAAGACTTCAACATCTCTAACAATCCCAAGTGGAGTAATAGTATCTCTATTTGCAAGCTTAATAGTGACATCAATGTGTTCAACCTCAACAGGTGCAATATCATTCATGGATTCTTGATAGAGAGTAAAAGGAATAGCACTCACACTAGCACCAATATCACATAAACCATGATAGCAATGAATATGGATGAGTTCACGGCTGCCCAGAATCAATGAAAATTCCAAACACCTAGAAGCTCAGCCAAATCGAATGGAATTATCCGCCAACTGCTTACTATCGGCACATCCCTGGATTAATTATCAACACAAAGTTGGCAACCATTGCAATGATTAGACCAGCCGAAGGACAAGCGGCATGCATGACCAACGGAATGTCTTCAGACAAGGTATGGTCTATACCAAGTTTTGGCTCCGCTATGGGTAAATTCGGGATACTTCGAAGGGAAGCCAGAACCGGCCACAGGTCCGACTGCATATCACACTGAAAGGCTTCTGGTATAAGCGACCCAGCCTTCCTCCGCAATCTATCGGAAAGAGCTTATGACGCAAGACTCCCAATCTTCCTCGCTACACCACTTGAGGAGAAAATCTTCTGGGATACGGCACTCCCATCTCCCTCAGCATGCTACCGTAGAAAGCTTCTGGCATAAGGAACCTGACCTTCTACAGTAAGCAACCTGAGGGAAAACTTCTGAGGTACGATACCCAGCCTTCTTCGGCACGCTACCCTGGCAAAACCTTCAAGCGTAAGGTGTTCAGCCTTCTTCAGCATACCATCGTGCCCACAACAATCTTGTCAGAAGTACGAACTAGTCCAGACACACGTCCGCCTCAGAACTCAGTGGTTATGAAAGAATTTAGCCTACCCCTGCATATGTTGTGAGCATGCAATCCAGTGGATCAGTTCATGCGAGCCACTCGTACACGGGAATGATTGTGTTTAGAGAAACGTTGGCCCCATACTTCAAAGAAGGATATGAACGCGGCAATGCCCACAAGATATGCAAGAGTAAGTTATGATATGACCAAGTAGCCGTGTTGGCCGGTCATGACAACTCCACAAACAGGAACCCTCAAGAATAAAGAAGTTTTGGATAAACAATCTTCGTGACGGTCAATAAAGTGAAATTTCACAGACAAGGTGATCTTATCAATCCTTGTCAGACTCTTGCATATGCGGCCACAACAATGCAGCCAGCATGTCATACTCATCGTGAATACGGGCCATCAACCAAGATAAGAGGCTATGCTCCGAAAGATGCACCAAATGATAGCCATACTATGTTCAGCTTAGTGGTTATAATAAGGGCAACAGAGGCTATATATGGCAGAGTCACCTCAGTAATTAACAAAGTGTGACAGTCGGAATTCACTTGGAAACAAGACATTCAGATAGAACAGCTAAAAGCATATACACATCGGCATCGACGGTTCGTAGATGCCACAGTGTCATTGGAATAGGAGATTACTGTCTATGATTACTTTGTGATCATGTCTGACATTTCAGTTGGGGATACAGCGGTAATAGTTTAGCCATGCTGTTTCTTGGATTGTGGATCACCTACGGACAAAGTTAGAGTGCATAAGATAGAAGGAAACATCAGTGCGGCACCCAGGGCCAGACTGAGCCTCCTGACAAGATAGAAAGAAAGCCACCCCTAGTCACTCGAGGCCATATGAGCATGCGAGCCCTGTACCCAGAAAGGATGTCTCGCCCTTGGCAGTCAGTGTACGAAGTATCGCGATAAAACCCGAAGCAGCTAGCTCCAGGCCATGGAAACCAAGCTAGTTGTCGACACTACGTGCTACCCACCAAGTCTAGGTAGCAAACTACCTGGACAAAAGGTACATCTGACAGGAAAGAGAAGGATTCAATGCAGCCGTTTGAGAAAGACAACACCTGAATCATCAGAAGAGGCAGTTAAAAGGCCAGTGAACCGATGAAGACAAGACAGATGATGGATCCAAGTCACACACAGGTAAGTCCCCCTACACACAAGCAGAACCAACACCGGCAAGTAGGGTGATGACCCACAAGTATAGGGGATCAATTATAGTCCTTTCGATAAGTAAGAGTGTCGAACCCAACGAGGAGCAGAAGGAAATGACAAGCGGTTTTCAGCAAGGTATTCTCTGCAAGTACTGAAAGTAATGGTAACAGATAGTTTCGATAGCAAGATAATTCGTAAGAAGTAACAAGTAACAAGTATAATAAAATGCAGGAAGGTGGCCCAATCCTTTTTGTAGCAAAGGACAAGCCGGAACGATCTCTTATATAAAGCAAAGAGTTCTCGAGGACACATGGGAATTCTCATCTAGTCACATTCATCATGTTTGTTCGATTCGCGTTCGCTACTTTGATAACTTGATATGTGGGTGGACCGGTGCTTGGGTGCTGCTCTTACTTGTACAAGCCTCCCACTTATGATTACCCCCTCTCGCAAGCATCCGCAACTATGAAAGAAGAATTAAGATAAATCTAACCATAGCATGAAACATATGGATCCAAATCAGCCCCTCACGGAATAGCGCATAAACTAGGGTTTAAGCTTCTGTCACTCTAGCAACCCATCATCTAATTACTACTCCACAATGCCTTACCTTAGGCCCAAAGATGGTAAAGTGTCATGTAGTCAACGTTCACATGACACCACTAAAGGAAGCAACAACATACATATCATCAAAATATCGAACGAATACCAAATTCACATGATTACTTATGACAAGACTTCTCCCATGTCCTCAAGAAGAAAAGTAACTACTCACAAATCATATTCATGTTCAAGATCAGAGGGGTATTGAATAGCATTAAGGATCTGAACATATAATCTTCCACCAAATAAACCAACTAGCATCAACTACAAGATGTAATCAACACTACTAGCAACGCACAGGTACCAATCTGAGGTTTTGAGATAAATATTGAATACAAGAGATGAACTAGGGTTTGAGATGAGATGGTGTTGGTGAATATGTTGATGAAGATTGGTCCTCCCACGATGAGAGGATCGTTGGTGATGTCGATGGCTTCGATTTCCCCCTCCCGAAGGGAAGTATCCCCGGTGGAATTGCTTCGCCGGAGAGCAAAATTGCTCCTGCCCAGGTTCCACCTCAAGACAGCGGCGCTTCGTCCTGAAAGTCTTCTTCTGATTTTTTCTAGGGAAAATGGCTTCATATAGGAGAAAATTGGCCCTGGAGGCCTGCCAGGGGTGCCACAAGCTCGGGGGGGGGGGGGGGGCGGGGCGCGTCCAGGGGGGTAGGGCGCGCCCCCCAGGCTTGCCGCCTCCTGGTGGGTCCGCTGATACATCTCCAACGTATCTATAATTTTTGATTGTTCCATGCTATTATAGTATCAATCTTGGATGTTTTATATGCAATTATATGCCATTATATATCATTTTTGGGACTAACCTATTAACCCAGTGCCCAGTGCCAGTTGTTGTTTTTTGCTTGTTTTTGCCTTTTCAGAAAATCATTATTAAACGGAGTCCAAACGAAGAAAAAACTTTGGATTAATTTTTTTTGGACCAGAAGGGACCCTCGAAGCTTCGCGAGAAGACCAGACGAGCCACGAGGGAGCGACAAGCTCGGGAGGCGCGCCCTGGGGGGTAGGGCGCGCCCCCAGGCTTGTGGGCCCGTCGTGGCACATCCTGACCTAATTCCAATGCTATAAATTCCCAAATATTCCCAATATACCGGAGAGACAGAAGAGAAAACCTTTCTGTCGCCGCAAGCCTTTGTTCTTCCGTGATCCCATCTAGAGGCCTTTTTTGGTACTCTGCCGGAGGGGGAATCGATCACGGAGGGCTCCTTCATCAACCTTGCTGCCCTTCCGATGATGTGTGAGTAGTTTACCACAGACCTACGGGTCCATAGCTAGTAGCTAGATGGCTTATTCTCTCTCTTTGATCTTCAATACCATGTTCTCCTCAATGTTCTTGGAGTTCTATCCGATGTAATCTTCTTTTGCGGTGTGTTTGTTGGGATCCGATGAATTGTGAGTTTACGATCAGATTATTCATGAGAAATATTTAAGTCTTCTCTGAACTCTTTTATGCATGATTGTTATAGCTTTGTATTTCTCTCCGATCTATCGATTCAGTTTGACCAACTAGATTGGTTTATCTTGCAATGGGAGAGGTGCTTTGTGATGGGTTCAATCTTGTGGTGCTCAATCCCCGTGATAGAAAGGGACATGACACGTATTTGTATTGTTGCCATTAAGGATAAAAAGATGGGGTTTAATCATATTGTTTGAGTTTACTTTGTCTACATCATGTCATCTTGCTTAAGGCGTTACTCTGTTTTTATTAACTTAATACCCTAGATGCATCCTGGATAGCGGTCGATGGGTGGAGTAATAGTAGTAGATGCAGGCAGGAGTTGGTCTACTTGTCTCAGACGTGATGCCTATATACATGATCATTGCCATGAATCCTTCGTAATTATTTCCTTTTCTATCAATTGCCCAACAGTAATTTGTTTACCCACCGTATGCTATGTGTTCATGAGAGAAGCCTCTAGTGAAAACTATGGCCCCCGGGTCTACCTTTGTCATATATTAAAATCCAAAAATACCTTGCTGCAATTTATTTACCTTTATTTTATTTATTTTTTTACTTTATCTATTTATCACTATCAGAATTAATCCTTGCAAATAACCGCTAAGAGCATTGACAACCCTCTTATTTGCGTTGGGTGCAAGTGTTTGCTTTTGTGTGTGTAGGTGCTGCTAAAGGGGTTTTGTGTGGTTCTCCTACTAGATTGATAACCTTGGTTCTTAACTGAGGGAAATACTTATCTCTACTATACTGTATCATCCTCTCCTCTTCGAGGAAATACCAACGCAGTCTACAAGTAGCATGAAGAATTTCTGGCGCCGTTGCCGGGGAGACATCACCAAAACTTATCAAGTACCTTCGCATAAACTATCATCCACTTGCATTTATTTTAATTTTCCTTTTATTTGAATTTGCCTCTCATTTTCATCTCCCCCACTTCTAAACCAATTTATCAAAAACACAAAAATATTTTTATTTGCTCGTTTGCTTGCTTGTGTTGCCATGTGCTTCCTATTTGCCTGCATCTTTGCTTGCTTAAAAAATTATTGATATGCATCCTCATCCACTTGCTAATCTTTTAAAAAAATCCAATTATTATGATCCAATTGCTAGTGAGTTGAGTGCACTAGATTTTCTTTATGAAGTTTTGCTTGAAAATCATGAATCTGAAAATTGTTATGAAGAAATTTATAAAGTGATTCATGATAGCTCCTTGGATGAAAAGCATGATTGCAATGATTTTATTATAAATTCTATTAATGTCAATTGTGTTAATAATATGCAAAACTACAAGCATGGGAGTGATGATTTTGGTATATCCACTACTTATTGTAATGATCATGATTGGGGTGATGCTTCTTATGATCTTGAAAATTTATTTGAGCCTCATGATGAATATGATATTGAAAATAATGTTTGCAATAATATTGAAAGTGGGTTTGGAAGAGTGTCAACTTTAAGTAAAAAATAATCCCACATATTCGAAGAGTGTTCAGTCTTATAATTTTTTTGATGAACGTGGGTTTGGAGAGGTGATGACTATAGTTGATGTTAATCCCACTATTTTGGAAGAGTATAAAACCTCTATGCATGTGGATCATGAAGAGAATATTTTATATGATAGCTATATTATTGAATTTGATTATGATCCTACATGTAATTATTATGAGAGAGGAAAATATGGTTATAGAAATATTCATGTCACTAAATTACCTCTCTTTGTGTTGGAATTATTAATGCTTCATTCTTCCTATTTGCATATGCTAGATATTGGTTGTCTTGACAATTTGTTTTCCTATAAAATGCCTATGCATAGGAAGTATGTTTATACTTAAACGTGTTTTTCATATGCTTCATGATGTTCTCTTTGTGTTTCAATTATTATCTTTCATGAGAGCATCATTGAAATCCCAAGCGTATCTTAATGGCTATAAAGAAAGAGCTTACTGGGAGACAGCCCAATAAGCTTTGTATTTCTTTTTTCGTGTGTTTACACAATTATAGTCTCTATTATGATTGTGTTTTTATCTTTTAATTAGTGTTTGTGCCAACTAATGCCTTTGGAAGGATTTGGAAGATAGTATAATTGATGCTGTTAGAAAATAGAAACTTTAGCGTCCAGTGCTGGAATTTTGGTTTTTTTTCTGGAGTGTCAGAACCTTCTGAATTTTTTACACAATATTGATATATGAATTTCCCATGTTTTACCAAATTGTCAGAATTTTTGGAGTTACATAAGTATGACATTAATTCAGATCTTTACAGACTGTTCTGTTTTAGACAGATTCTGTTTTTGTTGCATAGTTTGCTTATTTTGATGAATCTATGGATCGTATCGGGGGGTATGAGTCATGGAGAAGTTGGAGTATAGTAGCATTATGCCAATATTAAATATGAATCAATTTACAACAGCACCTAAAGTTTAAGATTTATTTCTTATACTAACGGATCTCACGAGGTTTCGGTTGAGTTTTGTGTGCTGAAGTTTTCAAGTTTTGGGTGAGACTACGATGGATAAAGGAATATGGAGCAACAAAAGCCTAAGCTTGGGGATGCCCAAGGCACCCCAAGGTAATATTCAAGGAAGACTCAAGCGTCTAAGCTTGGGGATGCCCCGAATGGCATCCCCTCTTTCGTCTACAATCTATCGGAAACTCACTTGGAGCTATATTTTTATTCATCACATGATATGTGTTTTACTTGGAGCATCTTGTGCTATAGTTTGTTTGCTTTTGTTTTATTTTTAGTTTGTCACAATCTTTGCTGAACACACCTTTTTGAGAGGGACACACATTATTCGTGATTTTTTAGAATACTCTATGTGCTTCACTTATATCTTTTGAGCTAGGTAGTTGCTCTAGTGCTTCACTTATATCTTTTAGAGCACGGCGGTGGTTATATTTTAAAGAAATAGTTGCACTCTCGTGCTTCACTTATATCTTTTTGAGAGTCTAATGAATAGCAATGGTAATATGCACGGGTTATGAATTTGGTCCTAATATGATAGGTATTCAAGAGGGATATAATAAAAACTTTCATGTAGATCACTGAATATGATAAGTTTGATTCCTTGCAATAGTTTTGCGATATTAAGATGGTAATATGTGGGAGGTGCTAGTAGATAATTCTGGTTTAGTAAGAATATTGGTGTTAAGGTTTGTGATTCCTGAAGCATGCACGTATGATCTGTCGTTATGCTCAGAAGTTGGAGCATGATTTATTATTGATTGTCTTCCTTTGTGTGGCGGTCGGGGGCGCACGATGGTTAACTCTTACCAACCTCCCCCCTAGGGGCATGCATAGTAGTACTTTGCTAATGGGCTAATAAATTTTCGCAATAAGTATGTGAGTTCTTTATGACTAATGTGAGTCCATGGATTATAAGCACTCTCACCTTTCCACAATTTGCTAGCCTCTTCGGTACCGTGCATTGCCCTTTCTCACATCGAGAGTTGGTGCAAACTTCACCGGTGCATCCAAACCCAGTGATATGATACGCTCTATCACACATAATCCTCCTTATATCTTTCTCAAAACAGCCACCATACCTACCTATCATGGCATTTCCATAGCCATTTCGAGATATATTGCCATGCACCTTCCACCGTTCCGTTTTTATGACACACATCTTCATTGTCATATTGCTTTGCATGATCATATAGCTGACATAGTATTTGTGGCTCAGCCACCATTCATCATTTTTTATACATGTTACTCTAGTATCATTGCACATCCTGGTACACTGCCAGAGGCATTCATATAGAGTCATATTTTTGTTCTAGTTTTGAGTTGTAATTTTCTTTTGAGTTGTAAGTGAATAGAAGTATGATGATCATCACTATTAGAGCATTGTCCCAGTGAGGAAATAAAAAAAGAAAAAAAAGGAGGCCAAAAAGAGCCCACGAAAAAAGAGAAAAAATGAAAAGAAAAAAAGAAAATGAAAGAAAGAGAAAAAAAGAAAAAAAAAATGAGAGAAAAAGAGAGAAGGGGCAGTGTTACTATCCTTTTCCATACTTGTGCTTCAAAGTAGCACCATGTTTTTCATATAGAGAGTCTCCTATTTTGTCACTTTCATGTACTAGTGGGAATTTTTCATTATAGAACTTGGCTTGTATATTCCGATGATGGGCTTCCTCAAATGCCCGAGGTCTTCATGAGCAAGCAAGTTGGATGCACACCCACTTAGTTTTCATGTTGAGCTTTCATACACTTATAGCTCTTAGTGCATCCGTTACATGGCAATCCCTACTCCTCGCATTGACATCAATTGATGGGCATCTCCATAGCCCATTGATTAGCCGCGTCGATGTGAGACTATCTTCTTATTTTTGACTTCCCCTTATTAATCTCTACCACCACATTCTATTCCACCCATAGTGCTATATCCATGGCTTGCGCTCATGTATTGCGCAGGGGTTGAAAAAGCTGAAGCGCGTTAAAAAGTTTGAACCAATTGCTTGGCTAAAACCGGGGTTGTGCATGATAAATACTTTGTGTTAAGAAGATGGAGCAAGACAGGATCATATGATTTTGTAGGGATAACTTTCTTTAGCTTTTTTATTTTGAAAGGCATGATTGTTTATTAGTATGCCTGAGTATTGATGTCTTTATGTCAAACTATAGACTATTGCTTTGAATCATTCGGATCTTATTATTCATACCGTAAGAGAAATATTACATGGTGAAACATGATAGGTAGCATTCCACATCAAAAATTCTGTTTTTATCATTTACCTACTCGAGGACGATTGGGAATTAAGCTTGGCGATCCTTGATACGTCTCAAACGTATCTATAATTTTTGATTGTTCCATGCTATTATAGTATCAATCTTGGATGTTTTATATGCAATTATATGCCATTATATATCATTTTTGGGGACTAACCTATTAACCCAGTGCCCAGTGCCAGTTGCTGTTTTTTGCTTGTTTTTGCCTTTTCAGAAAATCATTATTAAACGGAGTCCAAACGAAGAAAAAACTTTGGATTAATTTTTTCTGGACCAGAAGGGACCCTCGAAGCTTCGGGAGAAGACCAGACGAGCCACGACGGAGCGACAAGCTCGGGAGGCGCGCCCTGGGGGGTAGGGCGCACCCCCCAGGCTTGTGGGCCCCTCGTGGCACATCCTGGCCTAATTCCAATGCTATAAATTCCCAAATATTCCCAATATACCAGAGAGACAGAAGAGAAAACTATTGTGCCGCCCCAAGCCTCTGTTCTTCCAGCGATCCCATCTGGAGGTCTTTTCCGGTACTCTGCCGGAGGGGGAATTGATCACGGAGGGCTTCTTCATCAACCTTGCTGCCCTTCCAATGATGTGTGAGTAGTTTACCACAGACCTACGGGTCCATAGCTAGTAGCTAGATGGATTCTTCTCTCTCTTTGATCTTCAATACCATGTTATGCTCGATGTTCTTGGAGTTCTATCCGATGTAATCTTCTTTTGCGGTGTGTTTATTGGGATCCGATGAATTGTGAGTTTATGATCAGATTATTCGTGAGAAATATTTTAGTCTTCTCTGAACTCTTTTATGCATGATTGTTATAGCTTTGTATTTCTCTCCGATCTATTGATTTGGTTTGGCCAACTAGATTGGTTTATCTTGCAATGGGAGAGGTGCTTTGTAATGGGTTCAATCTTGTGGTGCTCAATCCCAGTGACAGAGAGGGACATGACACGTATTTATATTTTTGCCATTAAGGATAAAAATATGGGGTTTAATCATATTGTTTGAGTTTACTTTGTCTACATCATGTCATCTTGCTTAAGGCGTTACTCTGTTTTTATTAACTTAATACCCTAGATGCATGCTCGATAGCGGTCGATGGGTGGAGTAATAGTAGTAGATGCAAGCAGGAGTTGGTCTACTTGTCTCGGATGTGATGCCTATATACATGATCATTGCCATGAATCCGTCATAATTATTTGCTTTTCTATCAATTGCCCAATAGTAATTTGTTTACCCACCGTATGCTATGTGTTCGAGAGAGAAGCCTCTAGTGAAAACTATGGCCCCCGGGTCTACCTTTATCATATATTAAAATCCAAAAATACCTTGCTGCAATTTATTTACCTTTATTTTATTTAGTATTTTACTTTATCTATTTATCACTATCAGAATTAATCCTTGCAAATAACCGCCAAGAGGATTGACAACCCTCTTATTTGCGTTGGGTGCAAGTGTTTGCTTTTGTGTGTATAGGTGCTGCTAAAGGGGTTTTGTGTGGTTCTCCTACTGGATTGATAACCTTGGTTCTTAACTGAGGGAAATACTTATCTCTACTATACTGCATCATCCTCTCCTTTTCGGGGAAATACCAACGCAGTCTACAAGTAGCATCCCCTCTGGTTATTTCTTTTGCCAGTATTTTTTTATATATTCAAAAATAATTCTCCAAAAATTTTCAAGTCATTTGGAGATGTGCAAAATAGCTATCTCTGTTGTACCCCTTTCCGCTCCAGAATTCCAGCTGCCGGCAATCTCCCTCTTCATCTGAAACTTGCAAATAAGAGAGAAAAGGGATAAGAATTGTATCATAAAGTGAAATAATGATCAAAAACATAATAAATAATAGTCGGAGAACATGATGCAAAATGGACGTATCATGGGGCAACACCTGCCACTACACCGGACACGGGGAATGCGTGACCGGCCGTCCGCCGCACGCACCCTCCACCGGCCGTCCATCATGGGGAGCATCGACCAACACCCCCATCAAATCCGGCTACTCCAGATCTTAACGGGAGGGCACCTAGGCAGTCGACACCTCCAGCGTCCGGGCAGCCTCGACAGTGTTAGTCACATCATGTAGCGACCCGACCCAATACTGTCAAGTCTCTGTGCTTTCTGTGCTATCCCTGACTCAGTATGCTAGCACACATAGTACATCGATGAAATACCATAACATCACATGTTAAAAAGTTAACGTAGATCCAGAGTATACCTCATAATACACAGCAGAAAACAAACATAAGGGTGTGGAGTCCCATCAACGCCAACGGCAAATTGAGTGTAGACCGTAACCCTATAACGTAACTCTTACTCGTCGTATAAATCCTGCAACATGAGACGTTGCAGCCGTGTAGGTCAGCATATTGAATATGCCGGCAAAGTCATACAATAAAAATATGATAAATTACTATCACTATATGCAATATGGCTTGGTGGAGGCTCTAAGTTTAATTTTGCATAAAAGCTATATTTTTCCAACTCCAAAGGAATCGAATTGATTAAATAACTACAAAATTAAGGTTGTTAATGAGATGGTTCCGCCAAACAAATTCTCATAACCCAAGTTACGATTAAAAACCCAATTAAATTTATTTACTGTGTTGAGAATGGCTGGTAGTATCATCTCCGGTGCTCATGTTGTCCGTAACCGGGGACATGGCTAATCGATTAGGTTGTTACTTTGCAGAGTTTTGCTCACTTTACCCGCAAGATTCGATCGCTCCCTTTATGTCCTTGCACTGCGTGGTGTTTGAGAACGGGACGACCGAAACATGGTCTTCTAGAGCGATCATCCGGCTAAAGCCAGTGCCCATCCAATCCTACCATTCTTCTACATCTCGTAGCACTGGCCAGCCTGAGTCTCAACTAAGGTCAACCAAGCCAGAGCCCATAATGACTTCCGGTTGCACAGGTAAGCTTTCCGGCCTTGAAGTATTCATCCATCTCTTTGAGCCTGGGTGGCATTCCGTCGGGTAATTCACAGGTAGATACCAGGATTCTCAGGCATAACCATGATAGATATCAGGCTGCCAGATGCATAACCAATCCACCTAGAGGTATATTGAGTCCTTGAAGTCTGAAGTCCTAAACATCGTGCAGGTCTAGAATTTGAAGTCTTGAATTATTATCCTCATGACACTCTTGTATCACACATCCAACCCCGTCTACTAGAGCGTAGCAATAATGAAAATATCGTCCCTTCCTGGGTAATGGTAACAGGGGTATTGGGTTTCTCCTACCTCATGATACTACTTCAAGTTTCAAGCTCAATATCCTACTATTCAATGGTGGAAAGATTTATTAATGCAAATAAAACATAGGTAATAAAATACATGATCAAATGACTTGCCTTGCTGACGATTCTTGAAATTCTAACGCTTCGTAGTAGCAAACTTCGCACTCCGGATAAATCTAATGAAGCAAAATAAATGTCATACATAAACAATCATTCATACAACAATAACAGCAAGTAAAACTAAACAAAAGAAATCACAAAGAAAATCCCAAAAGAAAACCAAGGTAAACTCAAAAGAAAACTTGGGCAAGTTCAACTCAAGCAAAACAATCACAACAGCTCTAAGGTGATCTAAACTAATTAATAACAGAAAAGAAACTACAAAAATAAATACTTAACACAAATTATTTTACTAAATAATTAATTTGCAAAAAGAACTAAATTAATAGCTATTATAATGACAAAGTTATGGCCTAAACAATTATTAACTAGAATTGACTTAAATCAGTTTTAATTAATTATAAAATTGTATTGTAGTTAATTAACAGAAACTAAACTTAATTAAACTAAAGTGGCAAAAAGAATTACTTTTTACTATATTAAAATTAATTATATTAACTTTTTAAGCATGCACAAAAGGTGTTGTTTTTAATCTACTCAAAACAAAAATAATTAAACTATAAAAATTATTTTTATTTTGCCACTGGATAAATAAAACTACTACAAAACAGCACTAAAAAGAATTAAGTATTAAAGTTATTAGCAAATGTTTAAAGCAAATTTATTCAAATTTTAAAACTTCAAATATGAAAATATTTTGGATCTACAGAAACTACAAAATGTTTTCAACCTAATGCAAAAAGAATCACTCAATTTGAATTAAAACCATAAAAGATATGATCAAAGCAAAATTGAAACTAAATCTGTTTTTAAAACAGAAAATAGAGAAAAGAAAATCGCTACGAAACAGTCAAGGGACACGTGGCGAGTTCCTATTGGCTACGGGCGTTCGCGGCAGAGTTAAACGAGCGGACAACCGAACGCTAGAAGAAAATGATTCGCGGAAAAATAAAAAAAAACATGATCTGATCATGCGCGTTTAAACGAGATCGGACGGCTATGGGAGCTTGGGGCTTACTCCAATGAAGTCCGGCGATGGCGAGGCGGCAGCGTTGCGGGCGTTGCTCGGGGATGAAACTCCGGTGGTCATAGGCGGCGGCGGAGGGGTCCAGGCGATGCAGGGGAGCGAGGGGTTCTAATGGAGGTCTTGGACGGCGGCGGCGACGTCGGAGTGGAGCGAGGCGAGCTCAAGCGCGCGACGGCAGTAGAGAGCTCCGGCGAGCGATTCCGGCGAGAGGAGAGGGGTAGGGTTGGGGGTTTTTGCTAAGAACGATCGGGGGCGACGGATTTTATAGTCGGGCAGTCTTGGAGGAGGGGGTGGTGCACGGGAGGAAGGGGATCGATGAATCCCGACGGCGGCGGTGAGGATCTCCGGCGAAGGAAGGCAATGGGCGCGGCGGGATTTGGTCGGGCAGTGGACCCCACCTGTCAGCGGCTGTGAACAGAAGGAAGGGGAGCGGCTAGCCGATTCGAAAATATTCGGGAGGGGGCGATGCTAAGTGTGGGCCGCGGCGCTGGTTGGGCCTGCTGGCTCGCTGGGGCTTTTCCTTTTCTCTCTCTCTTTTTTTCTTTTTAACAGCAGCACTTCACACTTCAAAGCAAATTCAAACTTGATCCAAATAATTTGAAATTTTGCGCATAAATATTAGAGCACATATGGGACACTGTGCACTTTTTATTTAGTCCAAATAAAATCTACAAAAATTCTAATAAATGCAAATGCATTCTGTGGCCATACAAATTGAATTTTGAAATATTCAAAATAGCTCAAAAATAATTTTCTCCTATTTTTCCATTAGAGGGAATCATTTTACCCTCATTTCCACATATTTATTATATAGGAGAAAATAATTTGCATAAAACCAAATAAAGCAATATTGAAATAAAAATAAGGAATAGTTATTTAATTCAAATATTTTTCAAACCACTTTGAGTTGGTTCCGTAATTCATTTTCCATATTTATTTCCAATATTTGAAGGAGTCCTATTACCTTCTATCTTTTTTTTTGGAATATATGAAAAATATTTTGAAACCCATATGGAGTATTTCCAAAAGTGGCTCTAATGCCATTATGAAAGTGATCTCATTACTTCCCACTCTATTTCAAAATTGAAGAAGTCATGTTATCTTCCCTCATGAAAATCCTTGAGTGGCATAAAGTTTCTGGTTTGAAAATATTTTCACATGGAATTCAAATCTTCTTAAATCCCTTTTCATTTCTTTAAATGGAAGAAGTCATGTTATCTCCACTCTAGGGTTTTGTGATGAAATGGATTTGAATTCCCTCAGGACCAAAATGAAAGTTTTGGGAAAGTCCTTTTATTCCCTCTCATTTAACCATTCAAAAAAAGTTTCAAATTCCACTCAATTTCACATAATCAATCACACAACAATCAAACAAACAATCATAATATTTATTAAATATAACATTCCGAAATATGGAATTTTTGGATGTTACAAACTACCACCCTTAAAATGAATCTCGCCCTCGAGATTCGAAGAGGCTAGAAAGAAAAGGTTAGGTTTGGGGTCTTCTTGAAAATCCATCGATCATCAAAATATCCGGGATACTACCACCCTTAGAATCAGAGTTACTGGTCCATCAAATCTTCGGTATTCCACCTTTAGGGTTGACAATGTCGGTCTTCTCATATTCTCCGGGATAACTCCTTCACTGGTGCTCTTCCGGTAAAGGCATAACCTTTTTCTCAAAATCTTGTGTCCTTTCATCAAAATAAGATCCTTCCGAGACTGGGTCTTCTTAACTGACAGGTCTGTCGCCAATATTAATCAACTTTCAAAATCTCATGGTGGTCAACAATTACTGGTTTCTGCAGGAAATGGGTCTGGGCTAAATCTCACTGTATATCCTACGATTGGCAACGGTTGCCTGTACATGGATCCATCGTCCTACCATTCTAAGGTTTTTTTTGGCTTATCGTGTCGACACTCTACTAGGGTTTCAAGGCTCTCTGATTTTCCATCAACATATGATAGTTCATGATAGAAGTCTCCGGTATGGGGGCCAATCCATCTCGTACTTGAATCATTACTACATACGCAGATAGTGAATCATGTATTCTAACACTTGGGCATCCTCACAAGCGTTGCAGAATTTCTCTTGTCGATGAACTGGGTTCGGATAAATCCTTGATTTCTACAAGGCAAACAAAACATCTATCGTTTCTTCACAACTCTCGGGTTTACGTAACCTCCTATGAAACGTCTGCTGATGAAATCGTAACTTCTTCCGGATTTATTTCTCTAACAAGATGGTGCTTGTTCCTTATCAAATCCTGGGGCCTATGGGTTATGGACCCACTTCAACTCTTGTATAGCTTTGTCTTGTCTTCGGGGTTACATCTGCTCCGTGTTCTATCATTAACCTTCATAGGTCCCTTAAGTCCAGTTGCTTCTTTCCTCTACATTCTTGGGGTATCTTATCAAAAATTCAACTTATTTGTCCAAACTCCTTTCTATGGACAGGCATGAATGACCCATTTTTTCTCCATTGATCATGTGGTTTTACAGAGTACTACCACACTTAAAATGAAATGCACTAGTTCATCCACTGACCATATTCCTCGTATCTCCGAACATGATCACAATCTTTGTTTACAGAGTATCAACTCATCACATACAATTAACAATTGAGATCATGATATATCAATTTTATTAATACATGAATCATTACAATCTCCGAGACTTCCATTACATAACTTAACTCCACACCCTCATGAAAATAAAAGTGCTCTCTGTAGGAGATATGCCCTAGAGGCAGTAATATCAGTTACTTTGTATCTCCGAGTTTGTAATGAATGTTTATGTTCCATGCTATAACTGCAATGATTCTCGAGTCTACAATAACCACGAGGCTCGGAGGGAAACTCATGTGCACGTGTGGTATAATAAACGGAAAATGTATTCCTAGTCATGCCTCTATGACTGGCTCAAGTATTGCATGATGATCCTGTTTTCCTGATCATGGGCATGGCTATACTGGCAATTTTGAGGGCACAATGTTAGTAGAACACTTGTGTTGAATCGACCCAAATTGATGTTATGATATGAGATACATTCGTCATGAGTTAATGGTTAATAACATAGAGATAGTTAATGTTTGCATAATTCCTTAGACCATGAGAGTGTCGAGTTTCTTCATGCTTGCTTCATGAACTTTGGGGTTTGTTAAACGTCATCCGTAAATGGGTGGCTATTACGGCGGCTTACGGGTTCATGGAAAAGTATGTCAAGTAACTTGATAGCTCAAGATTGGGATTTGCTCCTCCGACGATGGAGAAATATTCTCGGGCCCTCTCGGTGTTACGGTATCCATCATCGTCTGGCCAGACACATTGTGATTTGATCACTGGGATGCCGGAACACGGAAACGAGTAATGAGAACAAAACCGGTAACGAGGTAACTTGCATAGTGGACAAGTTGTTGATCCACGGGAATGCATAAATCTCACCTCGGGTTTTGTAATATATCGTGAAGCAACAGGAATAGCACACGGCAACTGGAGGTTCACTCGAATATTCATTCGTGTGGGTATAGGGGTCAATATGGGTGTCCACGGCTCCGATGTTGATCATTGATCGGAAAGAGTTCCGGGTCATGTCTATACTTCACCGAACCTATAGGGTCACACGCTTAAGGGTCATCTATCTGCTGAATACTAGACGGGGAGTCTGAGAGGAAATCACCGAAAAAGTTTCGGACGAAACGGAAACGTTCTGGAGAGAACACCGGAATAGTTCCGATGAAACTGAAAAGTTGTTTCAGGGTATTCCATTAATTCAAATTGGTTCCGGCACATGTCTGGAAATTCTTGGAGGGTGCCAGAATCGTTCTGGTAAATTTTGGAATTTTTCCGGAGAGAAAACCGAAAATGTTCCGGAACAGCCGGAACCGCTATGATAGCTTTTCGCTGAAGAAAACATTGTTCCGAAATTGTTTCGGAACGCGTTCAAAATTATTTGTGTGGATACTGGAATTATTCTAGGCACACAGAAATAATTTGGGATTTATCGGACGCAGAAAAATGTCTTCGTGAATAGTGAAAGTGCTTTTTGGATATTTTTGGGAAAGCACCTTTTTGGATATTTCCAAAAAGGCTTCTAGATGGACTTGGTGGCCAAGGAAGCCCCCCATGGGGGGGCCCCCAAGATGTGGCCGTCCAAGGGAGGTGGGGCTCCATGGAGCTCCACTTGCCACCCTTCTTTGCTTTATTCTTTTTAGAAAAGGCATAAAGTGGGGGCACTTTTGGTATTTGTGAATACCATTTTTACCCCGTGGCTTTCCTATAAATAGAGGGGAGGGGGCAGCCCCATATGCTTCATCCTTGCTCTCATACACATGCCATTTGACTTGTCTGGCTTCTCTCTCCCTCCCACGAAATAGTTTCGTAGAGCCGAAAGGCTCTCTGGGTTCCGGCAGGAACTAGCTCTGAACGACGAAGCCCTGCCGGATAGCTGACACCGTATGTGTGCAACCCCGTAGAGAGATTGTAGTTTCGATCTTTTTCCCGAGGGGCTATTTTCGAGTGTCCTCCCGAAGGGCTGTTCGAGTTACCGTTCGAGTTTCCGGCGTCCTCCCGAAGGGCTATCCGGGTTACTGTTCGGGTTCCGAGGGTCCTCCGGAAGGGCTGTCCGCAACATCATCCGGGGGACTGTCCGACCGCCTCCCGAAGGGCTGTCCGGAGTAGGAGTACATCCTTGCGGTTGGGAGGTTGTAAATCCTAGCTGCAGGGGTCTGCACCGACGATCTACACTGACTCTTCTTCCGCTGCGCTTCGAGTCGGTACGGATCAGATCAAACCTTGTATGCAGTCTCCATAGTGATCCTGGGCGTGCTCGCTGTACCGAATTTTTTTGTTTTCTGTCGCGTTCCCCTACAGTGGCATCAAGAGCCGTGCTATGCGTAGATGCAGGTTACGATCTAGAATACATGGTGATGTATGGGTATTGCATAATATAATTTTGGAGTAGATAAGATCTATTGCTGAAAATTATTTATGCGGGTAGCAGAAGAAGTCTGTTACCTGATGTTCTTGTTGCTTCCCTGGAATTTGCGTTTGCTCAATCTCGAGACAGCATGGTGGAATTTCACAAAGTTCTGGCAATTCGCGATCCTGATTGATCAAGGAAGTGCTATCAGTTCTTTGGGTTCCGCCATAGTCAAAAGAAAGATGAAATTCGCAGATGAAAGGGCATTGCAGATATGATCTGCACGGGGGTCATGCATATGACGAAGTTTAGTATGGGGCTCGAGATTTAATTATCTTGTGTTTCATACACCCTGATATGTTAATCTAGCAATTTGAATTATCATACTTGATGATAAAACGTTGGTAGCTGCGGTTTAAGTCAAAACCTTAGAAGCCACGTAAAATAAAATTTTGCATAAACCGATTAGAGTCGTCTAACTTGGTTTTGCAGGATGTGCATGTGATGTGGTATAGCAAAACTCATATTAATTCGATTATGTATGAGATGACTATATGATGTAAATTTGTTAACATGACCTGCGTGTCATGATTCGGCATGATGGCTGGAGCCATATGATTGTCACTTTAATGACCTGCGTGTCAACCTTATGTAATGCACTTATTTTATTAGCTATAGAGATAGCAATATTATTTGGTGCATCGACAAGGTGGTGGCAATCTTCGTGAAGGTGAACACCGACGCAAATGCCGGAGACGAAGAAATTAAAGACTTCTCCGTCAGAAGGGGCTATACCATATCATGCTATTATGAATTGCCTGAGATGTTTATCCCTTATGAGTGCACCCTTTGATTGCGCGGTAGTCGCTTTTTATTAGGTTGATCTCTCACTTAAAAATATCAAGTAGTTAGTGTTCTCCCAAGTGTAGCACCGTCACGGCACCTATCTCTTCGGGGCATCACATGATCTCCATGGGTGCGAACGATTAGAGAAGTGTGAGGCGGGTGAGTTGAGACCTCGCAGCAAGATCACTTGGTTGACTTGACGTTCAGGCAGGACAGTCCTGAGCTCGGAACACACGCATCGAAAGATGAACAAAAATCACATAGAGATGTGATCGGCAAGTTTGCCTACCGATTGAAGTTCACGCCATTTGAGTTCATCTCGAACCGTGACGTTGAATTTAAATGCGGATCTTGAATCACTCATAATCAAATTTAAGAGATATTGATTTGAGTGGGAGCGCACTTTAGAATAAAATTGTTTATTCACTAGTGCCAAAAATCATTATGAACAAAGTCTAAGTGAAACTTGTGTTTTCCGTTGTAGATCAAATGGCTCGCAACACCGCGTTCAACTTAGGCCCGATGTTAGAGAAAGAGAAGTTAGCTGCGACTGGAAACAACTATGCGGACTGGGTCCGTAACCTGAGGATTGTCCTCAGGAGCGCTAGGAAAATGTATGTGCTTGAAACTGCTCTTCCAGCTAAACCGGCGGCAGATGCCCCGGAAGTTGAGCAAAATGTCTGGGCCACTAAGGATGATGATCACAACTTAGTGCAGTGCCTCATGTTAGCTTGGATGAGTGCAGGGCTTCAAAAACGTTTTGAATTCCATAAACCCCGCGATATGATCCGGGATTTGGATGCCCTGTACAAGGAAACCGCAAGGTCTGAACGATTTGATGTCATGAAGGCCTTGATGGATTGCAAGATGGCTAAGGGTAGTTTAGTTGGCGAGCACGTAGTCAAAATGATTGGCTATGCTGAAAGGATTAAAACCCTGGAGTTTCCACTTCCACCTGACCATATGATGGACATGCTGCTTTCTTCACTCCCCCCGTCTTACGACGGTTTTATCATGAACTACAACATGAGTGGGATGGAGAAAACACCGGAAGAGGTGCTCGCCATGCTAAAAACTACGGAAGGAGGACTGCGGAAAAATCGCAAGCAAGTGTTGCTTGTGAATAAAACTGCCAGTTTCAAAAAGAAAGGCAAGCCAAAGAAAGGCAAGGGCGCCGGTAAGACCGGCTCCCAAAGAAATTCTAAGGGCGGAGCCAAGAATGAAACTGAGTGCTTCTACTGCAAGGGCACAGGACACTGGAAGAGAAACTGCAAGAAGTATTTGGAAGATAAGAAGTCCGGAAAAACCGGAAAAGGTATAATTGTTATACAAGTTAATGTCATTGACGTTTTTCTTGCTAGCAAAAATTCTAAGTCTTGGGTATTTGATACCGGATCGGTTGCTCACATTTGCAACTCGATACAGGGACTTCAGAAGGTGCGCAAGCTAGCAAAGAATGAAGTCGTGATGCGCGTCGGGAACGGCGCTGGGATCGCCGCTCAAGCCGTCGGCATTATGCCTCTACGTCTCCCTTCGGGATTTATCTTAGAACTGAATAACTGTTATTTTGTTCCACTGTTGTGTAGAAACATTATCTCCGGATCATGTTTAGTACACGATGGGTATTCGTACAAGTCTGAGAACAATGGTTGTTCACTTTATTGTAAGGATATGTTTTATGGATTTGCACCCATTGTTGGGGGTCTTTTCATTCTAAATCTTGAATGTTGAAATGATGTCTTTAACGTGAATGCTAAACGCCTTAAGAAGGCTGACACCACCACCACTTTCATGTGGCACTGTCGGCTTGGCCACATTGGAAAGAAACGCATGCAAAGACTCCATAAAAATGGAGTTTTACCGTCTCTTGATTTGGAATCATTTGACACATGTGAAGCTTGCTTGATGGGGAAAATGACCAAGACACCGTTCACGGGTCATCCTGAACGGGCGGGTGAATTATTGGAAATAATACATAGTGATGTATGTGGTCCAATGAACATAGCCGCACGGGGTGGATATTTTTACTTCGTGACTTTTACTGATGATTTAAGTTAGTATGGCTATATCTACTTAATGAAGCATAAGTCGGAAACCTTTGAAAAGTTCAAAGAATTTCAGAATGAGGTAGCAAATCATCGTGACAAAAAGATTAAGTTTCTGCGGTCTGATTGCGGAGGCGAATACCTTAGTCATGAGTTTGGCCAACATCTGAGTGATCGTGGAATTGTTTCACAACATACGCCTCCCGGAACTCCACAGAGAAATGGAGTGTCGGAACGACGTAACCGAACCTTGTTAGACATGGTAAGGTCGATGATGTCTCTTACAGATCTACCGATATCTTTTTGGGGTCACGCACTACTCACTGCCGCTTATACATTAAACAGAGCACCCTCTAAGTCTGTTGAGACGACGCCATTTGAATTATGGTTTGGGAAGAAACCCAATGTGTCGCATATAAAAAGTTTGGGGTTGTGAAGCTTATGTAAAACGTTTACAACCAAGCAAACTCAATCCCAGATCAGACAAATGTTACTTTGTAGGTTATCCCAATAACACCATTGGGTATTCATTCTACCAACAGTCCGAAGGCAAAGTGTTTGTCGCAAGAGTTGGACACTTTCTTGAGAAATAGTTTCTCGCTAAAGAATTAAGTGGGAGGACAGTACAACTTAATGAGATTAGTGAATCTTCGGCAACCGTTGATAGGGCTAAGGAACCGGAAGAAATTCCGCTAATTATCCCTACGATCGAGCCGGAAGTTGTCGCATGTGATGCGTAAACTTCAGACCATGTTGTAACTGAACCGCGCAGATTAGGTAGGGCTATCCAGCCACCTGAATGGTTTCATAACGAAATCTTCATTCTTGAAGACGATGAACCTGCGCACTACAAGGAAGCGATGGCGGGGCCCAGCTCAAAGGAATGGCACAAGGCCATGAAATCCGAAATGGAATCCATGTACGAAAACCAAGTTTGGAACTTGGAAGAACTTCCTGAAGGCGTAAAGCCCATTGGTTGTAAGTGGATTTTCAAAAGAAAAACGGACGCGGATGGTAACATTACCATCCACAAAGCTAGACTTGTCGCGAAAGGGTTCACGCAAGTTCCAGGAGTGGACTACGACGAGACTTTCTCGCCCGTAGCTATGCTTAGGTCTGTTCGGATATTACTAGCAATTGCTGCTTATTTCGATTATGAAATATGGCAGATGGATGTCAAAACGGCTTTCCTAAATGGAAACCTCAAAGAGGTTGTATACATGATACAGCCAGAAGGTTTTGTCGATCCTTAGAATGCTGGAAAGGTATGCAAGCTTCAGAAAGCCATTTATGGTCTGAAGCAAGCATCAAGGAGCTGGAACATTCGTTTTGATGAAGTAGTCAAAGAGTTTGGCTTCATCAGGAATGATGAAGAATCTTGTGTTTACAAGAAGTTTAGTGGGAGCGCAAAAGCATTTCTAATCTTGTATGTGGATGACATATTGTTGATTGGAAATGACATGAATTTTCTTAACAAAATAAAAGACTCATTGAAAAAGAGTTTTTCAATGAAAGACTTAGGCGAAGCGGCATATGTATTGGGCATTAGAATCTATAGAGATAGATCAAGACGCCTAATAGCGCTTAGCCAAAGCACGTACATTGACAAGGTGTTGAAAAGGTTCAACATGGAGAACTCCAAGAAAGGCCTTCTCCCCATGTCACCTGGCATAGTACTTTGCAAGAATCAGTGTCCTCGGACTCTCGATGAGCGAGTACAAATGAATGATGTTCCATATGCCTCGGCAGTTGGTTCTATTATGTATGCCATGCTATGTACAAGACCGAACGTTTCCTATGCGCTAAGTGTTAGCAGCCGGTACCAAAGTGATCCAGGATTGGAACACTGGGCCGCAGTCAAGGGTATTCTTAAGTACCTCAGACGGACCAAGAATTTACTCCTTGTTTACGGAGGTGATGAAGAGCTCATTGTAAATGGTTACACTGATGCAGGCTTCATGACTGACCCAGATGACTTCAAATCTCAATCAGGCTATGTTTTCATATTGAACAGCGGCGCAGTTGATTGGAAAAGTTCCAAACAAAAGACTATAGCGGATTCTACGACGGAGGCGGAATATGTTGCTGCTTCAGAAGCCTCCAAGGAGGCGGTATGGATCAAGCAATTTCTTGAAGACCTTGGTGTGGTTCCAAGTGCTTTGGACCCGGTGGAGATCTATTGTGATAATAGTGGCGCCGTGGCTCAGGCAAGGGAGCCAAGTTCGTACCATAAGACAAGACATATTGAACGCAAATATAAACTCATTCGACATCATGTCAAAGCGGGTTTAGTGAAAGTACGCAAAGTTCACACGGATCTGAACGTGTCAGACCCGATGACAAAGCCTCTACCACGAGCAAAGCATGAGCAGCACCGGACAGCCATTGGTGTTAGGGAAGCCATGTAACTAGATTATGACTCTAGTGCAAGTGGGAGTCTGTAGGAGATATGCCCTAGAGGCAGTAATATCAGTTACTTTGTATCTCCGAGTTTGTAATGAATGTTTATGTTCCATGCTATAACTGCAATGATTCTCGAGTCTACAATAACCACGAGGCTCGGAGGGAAACTCATGTGCACGTGTGGTATAATAAACGGAAAATGTATTCCTAGTCATGCCTCTATGACGGGCTCAAGTATTGCATGATGATCCTGTTTTCCTGATCATGGGCATGGCTATACCGGCAATTTTGAGGGCACAATGTTAGTAGAACACTTGTGTTGAATCGACCAAAATTGATGTTATGCTATGAGATACATTCGTCATGAGTTAATGGTTAATAACATAGAGATAGTTAATGTTTGCATAATTCCTTAGACCATGAGAGTGTCGAGTTTCTTCATGCTTGCTTCATGAACTTTGGGGTTTGTTAAATGTCATCCGTAAATGGGTGGCTATTACGGCGGCTTACGGGTTCATGGAAAAGTATGTCAAGTAACTTGATAGCTCAAGATTGGGATTTTCTCCTCTGACGATGGAGAGATATTCTCAGGCCCTCTCGGTGTTACGGTATCCATCATCGTCTGGCCAGACACATTGTGATTTGATCACTGGGATGCCGGAACACGGAAACGAGTAAAGAGAACAAAACCGGTAACGAGGAACTTGCCTAGTGGACAAGTTGTTGATCCATGGGGATGCATAAATCTCACCTCGGGTTTTGTAATATATCGTGAAGTAACAGGAATAGCACACGGCAACTGGAGGTTCACTCGAATATTCATTCGTGTGGGTATAGGGGTCAATACGGGTGTCCACGGCTCCGATGTTGATCATTGATCGGAAAGAGTTCCGGGTCATGTCTATACTTCACTGAACCTATAGGGTCACACGCTTAAGGGTCATCTATCTTCTGAATACTAGACGGGGAGTCTGAGAGGAAATCACCGAAAAAGTTTCGGACGAAACGGAAACGTTCCGGAGAGAACACCGGAATAGTTCCGGTGAAACTGAAAAGTTGTTTCAGGGTATTCCATTAAGTCAAATTGGTTCCGGCACATGTCTGGAAATTCTTGGAGGGTGCCAGAATCGTTCTGGTAAATTCTGGAATTTTTTCGGAGAGAAAACCGAAAATGTTCCGGAGCAGCCGGAACCGCTATGATAGCTTTTCGCTGAAGAAAACATTGTTCCAAAATTGTTTCGGAACGCGTTCAAAATTATTTGTGTGGGTACTGGAATTATTCTAGGCACACAGAAATAATTTGGGATTTATCGGACGCAGAAAAATGTCTTCGTGAATAGTGAAAGTGCTTTTTGGATATTTTTGGGAAAGCACCTTTTTGGATATTTCCAAAAAGGCTTCTAGATGGACTTGGTGGCCAAGGAAGCCCCCCATGGGGGGGCCCCCAAGATGTCGCCAGCCAAGGGAGGTGGGGCTCCATGGAGCTCCACTTGCCACCCTTCTTTGCTTTATTCTTTTTAGAAAAGGCATAAAGTGGGGGCACTTTTGGTATTTGTGAATACCATTTTTACCCCTTGGCTTTCCTATAAATAGAGGGGAGGGGGCAGCCCCATATGCTTTATCCTTGCTCTCATACACATGCCATTTGACTTGTCTGGCTTCTCTCTCCCTCCCACGAAATAGCTTCGTAGAGCCGAAAGGCTCTCTGGGTTCCGGCAGGAACTAGCTCTGGACGGCGAAGCCCTGCCGGATAGCTGACACCGTATGTGTGCAACCCCATAGAGAGATTGTAGTTTCGATCTTTTTCCCGAGGGGCTATTTTCGAGTGTCCTCCCGAAGGGCTGTTCGAGTTACCGTTCGAGTTTCCGGCGTCCTCCCGATGGGCTGTCCGGGTTACTGTTCGGGTTCCGAGGGTCCTCCCGAAGGGCTGTCCGCGACATCGTCCGGGGGACTATCCGACCGCCTCCCGAAGGGCTGTCCGGAGTAGGAGTACATCCTTGCGGTTGGGAGGTTATAAATCCTAGCTGCAGGGATCTGCACCGACGATCTACACCGACTCTTCTTCCGCTGCGCTTCGAGTCGGTACGGATCAGATCAAACCTTGTATGCGGTCTCCATAGTGATCCTGGGTGTGCTCGCTGTACCGAATTTTTTTGTTTTCTGTCGCGTTCCCCTACACTCTCTACTACACTTATTACATTCTTTATTCTAGTATCCAAAATCTCAACTACTCAGCTCAAGCTTTCCTCGGGTCTGAACAATCCCTGGAAAAATGTCCTGCCTCATTGCAGCATAAACAAATGACTTCCGTCAAGTCTCGGGGCTTCTTTGTGATTACATAACTTCCTCGGGTTCTTGGCTTCTTTTCCGGGCATTTATTGGCGTAGTGACCTGGGTTGTTCTGGGGTTGCATTCTATTTCTCTTCCTGGACTTGTTCGTACTGATCAGAGCTTCTATTTCCAGTGGGTCATACTCTACTCCCGCTGTCGGGAATTCTCGCAGATACTCTTTCCACTCCTTCGGGCAATACTGAGAGATATGTCCTTCTTCTCCACAGGCATAGCATGACTTGGCGTTGTCCTTCATTGAGGTATCTCCAAGTGGGTCTTGAACATCTTCCTTCATCAGGGGTACTTCCGTATGTTTTCTGAGGGCTTCTTTCATTCCCTCTTTCTGCTGCTGGATAGTTTGTTGTAACATAGGGTAAATGTGACACTGCGCAGGGTAGTGGGTAGTTCCTTCACACAAGAAACAGGTAATCTGCCTAGTTGGGCAATCTCCATCTGGGTGATTTTCTTCACAACGTGGGCATCCATCCTTGTGTTCTTCATGAGTGTGTCCTATATCTCCACAGAGCTTGCATGCACAAGGTTTCTTCATTCTACTGTCACAGGGCTTCTGGATAAGATGAGACCTTAGCAGAGTTATCTTGAATTCTTCCCAAGTTTTGGCTCCATTCCATCCTTGTATAGCTTGATGCATCTTCCACCATATTGCAACACCTTCTGCAAAGTACTGAAGAGCATACCGGACCTTATCCTTTCTTTTTACAATGTTATTCCTCAGGTGATCCTCCATGTTCTGAATCCACTGTTCTACCTCCAACTGGGTTACTGATCCGGAAAAGATGAGTCCATCTCCGTTCATCATCTATTGGATCCAAAGGTTTCGGGATAAGATAAGGTTGGAGAGGGAGAGAGATACCCATACAAACAACATAGTTTTGAAAATAGTTTTTTTTGTTGCTGTCGGAAAACACACATAGATGACAGCTCACAAATCATCATATCTAACGTGAGTATAAAATAGGGGTTTGGTCTTCTAAAGGTCATATAAATCTTGGATTTCTTCAAGGTCTTCAAATTCTTTGAGTCTTCAGAGTCTTCAGCTGTTGTAGCTTCTTTCTTTGAAATGCATAGTGTAATCCTCTTGGCTCTGAATTGATCAACAGTTGTCGATATCTTGTCCTTCTCGGAGTCGTCTCAGTTGATCTTCCATGTGGTCAAAAGGAAAAGGGTATTTGTCTAACTATTTGAGATAAGAGGGAGTATTTGATAAAGCTTAGAAAAGATGAGAGGTAAAGGATCTTTTTGAAAATAAAGTTTCAGAGAGATCCTTTCCTAAGGGCTTTCCAGTTTTTAGGGTCACGTCCTACAGTGAACATGTGCTCTGATACCATCTCTGTAGCGACCCAACCCAATACGGTCAAGTCTCTGTGCTTTCCGTGCTATCCCTGGATCAGTATGCTAGCACACACACAGTACATCGATGAAATGCCATAACATCACATGTTAAAAAGGTAACGCAGATCCAGAGTATACCTCATAATACACAGCGAAAAACAAACATAAGGGTGTGGAGTCCCATCAACGCCAACGGCAAGTTGAGTGTAGACCACAACCCTACAACGTAACTCTTACTCGTCGTATAAATCCTACAACATGAGACATTGCAGCCGTGTAGGTCAGCATATTGAATATGCCGGCAAAGTCATAGAATAAAAATATGATAAAAAAATTACTATGACTATATGCAATATGGCTTGGTGGAGGCTCTAAGTTTAATTTTGCATAAAAGCTATATTTTTCTTACTCCAAAGGAATCGAATTGATTAAATTACTACAAAATTAAGGTTGTTAATGAGATGGTTCCGCCAACCAAATTCTCATAACCCAAGTTACGATTAAAAACCCAATTAAATTTATTTATTGTGTTGAGAATGGCTGATAGTATCATCTCCGGTGCTCATGTTGTGCGTAACCGGGGACACGGCTAATCAATTAGGTTGTTACTCTGCAGAGTTTTGCGCACTTTACCCGCAAGATTCGATCCCTCCCTTTATGTCCTCGCACTACCTGGTGCTTGAGAATGGACCTACCGAAACATGGTCTTCCAGAGCGATCATCCGGCTAAAGCCAGTGCCCATCCAATCCTATCGTTCTTCTACATCTCGTAGCACTAGCCAGCCAGAGTCTCAACTAAGGTCAACCAAGCCAGAGCCCATAATGACTTGCGGTTGCACAGGTAAGCTTTCCGCCCTTGAAGTATTCATCCATCTCTTTGAGCCTGGGTGGCATTCCGTCGGGTAATTCACAGGTAGATACCAGGATTCCCGGGCATAACCATGATAGATATCAGGCCGCCAGATGCATAACCAATCCACCCAGAGGTATATTGAGTCCTTGAAGTCTGAAGTCCTGAACGTCGTGCAGGTCTTGAATTTGCAAGTGTTGAATTATTATCCTCACGACACTCTTGTATCACACATCCAACCTCGTCTACTAGAGCATAGCAATAATGAAAATATCGTCCCTTCCCGGGTAATGGTAACAGGGGTATTGGGTTTCTCCTACCTCATGATACTACTTCAAGTTTCAAGCTCAATATCCTACTGTTCAATGGTGGAAAGATTTACTAATGCAAATAAAACATAGGTAATAAAATAATGATCAAATGACTTGCCTTGCTGACGATTCTTGAAATTCTAATGCTTCATAGTAGCAAACTTCGCACTCCGGATAAATCTAACAAAGCAAAATAAATGTCATACATAAACAATCATTCATACAACAATAACAGCAAGTAAAACTAAACAAAAGAAATCACAAAGAAAATCCCAAAAGAAAACCAAGGTAAACTCAAAAGAAAACTTGGGCAAGTTCAACTCAAGCAAAACAATCACAACAGCTCTAAGGTGATCTAAACTAATTATTAACAGAAAAGAAACTACAAAAATAAATACTTAACAGAAAGTCATTTACTAAATAATTAATTTGCAAAAAGAATTAAATTAATAGCTATTATAATGACAAAGTTATGGCCTAAACAATTATTAACTAGAATTGACTTAAATTATTTTTAATTAATTATAAAATTGTATTGTAGTTAATTAACAGAAACTAAACTTAATTAAACTAAAGTGGCAAAAAGAATTACTTTTTACTATATTAAAACTAATTATATTAACATTTTAAGCATGCATAAAAGTTGTTGTTTTTAATCTACTCAAAACAAAAATAATTAAACTATAAAAATTATTTTTATTATGCTACTGGATAAATAAAACTACTACTCCCTCCGTTTCGAAATATAGTGCACATAGTTTTTTGGGGGAAATTCCGAATTGTAGTGCGTGTTTGCTACTTTGCCCCGCTCTTGACGAAAATGTCCCTTGTCTTCTTCCTCGCAAATCTCCTGCTCCCGTACGCATCGCCTCCGCGTTGCCATGTCCATGGCCTTGCAACACGGAGGGGGAGCTCCAGCGCATGCATGCGCATGAAGGTGGCTGGCACAGAGCAGATTCACTAGCCGCGAGAGCTCCAGCGCGAGCACGCACACGTGAGCGTCGGCGGCGCAGAGCATATTCACGACCAACCGGACACGGATCGCGGCCACCAGCCCGTTCAACACGTGCAGCTGCGCGCCGCGTCTGGTGGCAGCGTGAACCGACCGGAGGCGGCGAGAATCAAGCTGGACGACTCGGTTAAGAAGACGAAAGAGGGGTTGGCGGCGGTGGACGCCGGTAGTGGGATCAGGCTGCTGGCGTGGTCATCAAGTGGAACCTCCTGGCGCCGTGGTGCTTGCGGATGAGGTGCGGTGTCTCCGCCGGGCAAGCGTACGCGAGTGGAAGGAGACACGGGCCCGTGCGTCCGCTTCTACGTCGGCATGACCATGCCTGGAGTCACCGCGTCCTCGCCGCCCAGCTTCTCTCTCCATGGCGGGCTTCTCTGCGTCCACTGCAGCGGGCATCAGTGAGTCTGCCACCAGCAGCTGGAGCAACGCGTCTGTTGGGGATATTTACCAGCATATAGACCCGGCACGGTGATGTCCCGGCCATAGAGCAGGCTCAGCAGGTCAACGCACTGCAGGGTCGAAGGGCTCTTGGCGGGCAGGCTTAAGGAGGCCTAACGGGAAGGGCCGGCTTAGGCAATGGGCCGGCTCACGAGGAAGATAAGTGCCGCGAAGGCCGTCTTGGAGAACAAGTAGGAAAGGTAGGAGGCGGGTCAAAGGACGACCCAGACTCTCATGTAATCTAGGGTTCCACCTGTATATATAAAGGGGAGCACCTATACGAAAAAGACTAAGTTGCAACCTCCTCGAGAGCCAGGTTAGCTAACCCGCATCCTTGTAATCGAGATCTACAGCAATATAATCAAGCAGGATGTAGGCTTTTACCTCCACCGTGAGGGGCCGAACCTGGGTAACCCGGCGTATTCTCATTCCCAATCAACCCCGTTAAGCTTCCACACTCGTGCGATGGCCTCATCTCCAAGTCCTTTCACAAGGGCATCTGCCGTGTTAAAACCACGACAGTTGGCGCCCACCGTGGGGCCTACGCATGGTGGAGTTGAGTTCTTATCAGGATCTCTTCCAGGGTTCAGGAAGTACGCGGTTGGCATGATGACAAAGAGCTGCCGCGGGAAGTTCTACATCGACGATTCATACTGGGGCCCCGACGCCGACTCGATCGAGTACGGGTACCGGGTCCCCTTCGGCAAGATCCACACCTTCATCGGCGTGGTCGGCAAGCCGGCCACCGGGTTGGAGAACATCGCCGGCGTCAAGTCGGCGCGCCGCGCTGGTCAGAACCAGGCGAGACCCGGCCCACGTCAAGCCGGTCGAAACCATGTCTTCATAGGTTTCACCCAAGGGGTGGCCCTGTCGGAGAACTCCCTGTCTGGAGATGATACACTCGTCCAGTCTGAGGACGAGTCCTCGACGGGAGAAACCGAGTCAATCCTTCCTCCGCATGATGGAGGGCTCGTGCACACGGACCTCTTTCCAGAGAGCCCTGATCCGCCTCGCTTCGCGGCAGTATACATGGCGGGTAGGCAAGATCCGGTGCGTGGCCCGGCCAATCCAGCAGCCGGGAAGAATCTTACCCTTGCCGGCTCAGGAGGAGCCGCCGCGTCGGCCGCCGGCCCGCAGAAAACCGGGGTGCAGGCGCTCGCGGACTTGATGAACACACTGACAGCCCTGTTGGCCGAGCCGGTCACGGCGGAAAACGCAGCCGCGCGCAACACGAAGATCACGAAGTGTCGCGATCAGATGGCCAAGATCCAGGAGGACATCAACGCAGAGAACACACGCATGGCTCAGGTGCAGGCCCGGCTCGCCGAAGAGCGGTAGTTTCTGGATAAGGAGGCGAGTTACTTAAGCCGCCGGCAGGCCGAGTCAGAACTTGTCCACCGGAGGCGTCATCAGAGTCGGCTTCCGGTCGATCTTGAGCCGACTCAACTATTCACCACGCCACCAGCTCCGGCAAACCCGGGGGCTGGAGTTGTTCCCCCGGGAGGACCGCCTCTACTGCAGCCGGCTCAGCCGCGGGAGCCGGCCCAGCATCGCACGCTAGATCAGCAACAGCAGCCACCGTCTCATCGGTTCCAGACCCCAATTGGACACTACTCAAACCCGGTTGATAACGTGCTGGCAGCAACCCACAACTTAGCGGCTATTCCGATCGAGGGGGACGGTCCGATTCAGACAGAGGCCAGGAACGCTATTGCGATGCTCAAGACAGCAGTAGTGCAGCAGGCCAACTACTCGCATAGCCAGCACCGTCTTCACTCAACCCCTCACCAAAGCCGTACCAGGAGCCAGTGTCCGGAGTCACCGGCGGTTTCCAGCAGCGCTCATCGCAGAAGGGCCGCCCCACCACTGGCGGATCAACCTCAACCTAGGATCCCGCAAGACATTGAGGACGCTGCTCGGGTTCTACGGGCGTGGGAGGAGGAAAATGCGCGGGCAGGCCGCAACCCGCCGGCGCATGTCAACACGCCGGCGCGAGTCAACCCGCCGCCAGATATCAACTCGCCGCCGAATGTCAACTCGCCCACCGCAACCCAGACAGACGGCCGACTTGGGGGCTCTTCGAGCCGCATGATTGGGACTCCCTATTTGGTACCAGCCCTGCGAGAAGCGCGCATACCTCCTGATTTCAAAGGGCCTCGCAAGGTTCCTAACTATACAGCGAATCTGGAGCCCACCGAGTGGATCGAGAGTTATGAGCTAGCAATGGACTTGTTGGGTGCAAGTGAGTCAGTATGTGCGCGTTACCTGCCTCTGATGTTGGAAGGCCCTGCTCGCACCTGGATGAAAAACCTACCGGCGAATTCTATCAACACATGTCACGAACTGAAGGAGCGCTTCATCAAGAATTTCTAGGGAACTTGTAAAAGGCCAACCATAATTGTTGATCTTGAGCGTTGTGTCCAGCGCGAGGATGAGTCAGCGCATCACTGGGCTCGCCGGGTTGCGGAGGTTATACATAGCTCAGACAGCATTTCGGCCGCACAAGCCGTGCTTGTTCTGGAGTGCACATGCAAGTTTCAGCCCTTGGTCCAGAAGCTAGGGCGACTCAAGCGAAAGGTCCAAGACATGGGCGACCTCATGGATGTCTTAACCAGGTATGCGCAGTCAGATAACACTAAGGATCCGCTATCGGACGAGGAGAAATCCGACAAGGCGAAGAAAGCTGGCGGTAAGGGTCGGCAGTAGAACAACAGTAACGGTCAGAACAACGGTGGTAAACGCAAGGGTTACGATGGTAGCTCTAATCTAGTGTCGAACACAAACACGGAGAACAAGGGTTAGCGTCAGAACGATGGTTCTAGGAGACAGTCCTCTGGTAATCGCCCTCTCAATTACGAGGAAGCTCTCAAGGCTCCCTGTCCAAAACACAGTTACAATGGTAAGCCATCCAGTTACTCCTGGGAAAATTGCTATGTCATGCAAGAGTTTGCCAAGCGAGTCTTCCAGAATCATCATAACGGGGGCGGCAATGGCGGACAACCCGCCAACCAAGGGCCCGGCTTCTCAGGGGCCGGCTTGCAGGGGCCCTTCGCAGGACCCGGTTTCCAAGGGAACAGTGGCCAAGGCGGCGGGTTTCAGGGGGCTGGTAATACCGGAGGCGGCAATCAGCGAAACAACCAGGGGAATCAGCACCAAGCTGGTGCGACAGGGTTTCAGAGTAACCCGAAACAGTTAAACAGCGGACAGTATCATGTTTTCACCACCAACACCTGCAAACGAGATCGGAAGGTGCAGCGACGAGCCGCCCACACAGTTGAGCCGGCGACTCCCTATTATCTCAACTGGTCCGAGCAGCCGGTTACCTAGAGCAGGGCGGATCATCCAGTCCTCCTTGATCACCCTGGCCACTTGGCCCTGGTAGTTGCACCACAAGTTGGCGGCTATACACTGACTAAAGTGCTCATGGATGGAGGAAGCAGTATCAATATTCTGTACTATGACACCTTCAGACGGATGAATCTATCGGATAAGCAGTTAACTCCGTCCTCTACAGTCTTTCACGGCATTGTTCCTGGCAAGTCAGCCTATCCCATGGGAAGAATTTCCCTTGAGGTGGCCTTTGGCTCAGAGGAAAACTGGCGTTCTGAGTTTCTATCTTTTGAGGTGGTTAAGCTCAAGAGCCCATACCATGCCTTATTTGGCCGGTCGGCTTATGCGCGGTTCATGGCACGGCTGTGCTACGTTTACCTGAAAATGAAGATGCCAGGACCAAGGGGAACCATCACAGTGGAAGGCAACCGGAAGATTGCACTCGAGTGTGAGGAAGGAGATGCAGCATATGCTGAGACGGCTTGCGCTGCAGAGGAATTGCGGTATTATAAGGATAATGTTGACCCGTCTGACAAGACATCCCTGAAGAAGCCCACGACGGAGTCAGACCCTCTACTCAAGTTTAAGTCGGCCAGAGACACAAAGCAAGTTGATTTCACCCCGGGCAATTCTTCTGAGCAGTTCACCATTGGGGCAAATATGGATCCTAAATAGGAAAGCGCGCTCATCGAGTTCATCCGTGAGAACCGGGACATCTTTGCATGGAAACCCTTTGACATGCCAGGTGTACCGAGAGAACTCGCTGAGCACTCCCTTAATGTGGATTCCAAGTTTAAACCGGTTCGCCAGTATCTCCGTCGCTTTAATGAGGAAAGGCGGAAAGCTATTGGTGAATAGGTGGCCCGGCTCCTAGCTGCCGGGTTCATCGTTGAAATCTTCCATCCTGAATGGCTAGCTAACCCAGTGCTTGTTCTGAAGAAAAACGGGACATGGCGGATGTGTGTTGATTACACAGATCTGAATAAGGCTTGTCCTAGTGACCCCTTCGCCTTGCCCCGTATTGACCAGATCATTGATGCCACGGTGGGTTGCGAGTGTTTATGCTTCCTGGATGCCTACTCCGGTTATCATCAGATCAAAATGAAGCTAGAGGACCAGGAAAAGACGGCTTTCATCACACCCTTTGGGGCTTTTTGTTATACAACCATGCCGTTTGGTCTGAAGTGCGCACAGGCGACTTATCAGCGCTGTGTCCAAAGCTGTTTTCACAAGCAGATCGGATGGAATGTTCATGCTTATGTTGATGACATTGTGGTCAAGTCTTGAAAGAAAGAAACCCTGTTGGAGGATCTCAAGGAAACATTTGACAATCTCTGTATCTATCAGATGAAGCTTAACCCGGAAAAGTGTGTCTTTGGTGTCCCTGCAGGAAAGCTCTTGGGATTTCTTGTTTCCGAGCGAGGCATTGAAGCTAACCCAGAAAAAATCAAAGCAATCACAACCCTGGCTAAGCCAGCCAATCTGAACGCCGTGCAGAGGTTGGCAGGGCGGGTTGCGGTGCTGAGTCGGTTCATAAGCCGGCTTGGAGAAAAGGCAATTCTGCTATATCAATTGCTCAAGAAATCAGATAACTTCGTCTGGAGTGATGCTGCAGATCAGGCTTTTGAGGCCCTCAAGAGACAGTTGTCTGAGCCACCGGTCCTTGCTGCCCCTCGTGAGAAGGAGCCAATGTTGCTATATATTGCTGCTAATAACAAGGCTGTAAGTGTGGCAGTCGTCGTAGAGCGCAAGGAGGATGTCAAAGAATACCCAGTTCAGCACCCTGTATATTATATTAGCGAAGTGTTGACCGAGTCCAAGCAGCGGTATCCACATTGGCAGAAACTGGTCTACGGGGTGTTTATGGCTAGTCACAAGCTCAAGCATTACTTCCATGAACATCCAATCACTGTGATCAGCTCAGCACCTCTTGGGGATATCATCCAGAACCGGGAGGCCACAGGCCGGGTTGCCAAGTGGGCCATTAAGCTCGGTCCGCATCATCTCAAATATGTGCCATGAACAGCCATCAAATCTCAGGCGTTGGTTGATTTCATTAATGACAGAGTTGCAGGCTCCCGAAGAGAAGCCCGACACAACATACTGGTCCATACACTTTGACGGCTCAAGGCAGCTCGAAGGCTCGGGGGCTGGAGTCGTGATTACTTCCCCCCGAGGAGATAAGTTCTGTTATGTTTTGAGACTCATGTTTCCCTGCACTAACAATGCAACAGAATATGAGGCCTTGCTTCATGGGCTTCGGATGGCCAAGGAGATGAACCTCAGCCGGGTCAGGTGTTTGGGCGACTCAGACTTGGTGGCCCAGCAGGTTTCTGGTACATGGGATTCCAAGGATCCCCTTATGGCGGCTTATCGGCAGGCGGTCACAAATATTGCTGGACACTTTAAAGGTTATCAAGTTGACCATATTGATCGCCAGCAGAACGAGGCGGCAGACGCACTCTCTCGCTTGGGTTCTCAGCGCAAGCCAGTGCCACCCAATGTGTTCCTGGACATTTTGCACAACCCATCTGTCAAGTTACCAATAGAGGAGGACTTGGCTATTCCTGACCCAGAGGTGGCTCTAGTGGCTGCTGTCCACGCTATCCCTGATTGGACAGTCCCCTACTTGGCTTATTTAAGCCGGGGAGAACTGCCAACAGAGGAAATTCTTGCTCGGTAGATCATCAGACGATCCAAGTCTATGACTATTGTCAATGGCGAGTTGCATCGACGAAGCGTCACTAGTGTGTTTCAGCGTTGTGTTTCACCTGAAGAAGGTCATGCAATTCTCAATGAGATTCATTCAGGTGATTGCGGGCACCATGCCGGCTCAAGATCACTGGTCGCGAAAGCTTTCCGGCACAGTTTTTACTGGCTCACAGCTCATGCTGATGCAGAGGACATTGTACGCAAGTGTGATGGTTGCCAGAAATATGCTCGCCACGCTCATGTGCCGGCTCAAGAGTTGAGGATGATCCCAATAACTTGGACTTTTGCGGTTTGGGGGCTTGACATGGTGGGACCCTTCAAACGTTCGAAGAACAAGCATACTCACCTATTGGTTGTAGTGGATAAATTTACGAAGTGGGTAGAAGCAGAGCCAGTCAGCAACTACGACGCGGCTACAGCTGTCAAGTTTCTGAAAAAGCTGATATTCCGATTTGGCTACCTGCACAGTATCATTACAGACAATGGAACCAATCTTTCTAAGGGAGTCATGGAACAGTTCTGTCAACAGGAGCACATCCGGCTTGATCTTGCATCGGTTGCGCATCCTTAGTCCAATGGACAGGCAGAACGGGCCAATCAGGAATTGCTGCGTGGTATCAAACCCCGGCTCATGGTGCCTTTGCAGCGCACGCCGGGTTGCTGGGAAGAAGAATTACCTTCGGTGCTTTGGAGCATACGGACTACTCCCAACAGATCAATAGGCTATACGCCATTTTTCCTAGTCTACGGTGCAGAAGCTGTACTTCCAAGCGATATTCGTCATGACTCCCCTCGAGTGGCGGCTTATGTGGAATCAGACAATGAGCAGGCTCGCCAAGACGCTCTTGATGCTCTGGAAGAGGAACGCGAACTTGCTGCATCCAGATCCGCGATTTATCAACAAGACCTACGTCGCTATCACAACCGTAGAGTTCGAAGCCGCACTTTTCACGAAGGTGACTTGATGCTCCGTCTGATACAAGACCAGACAGGCATGCATAAGCTTTCGCCACCTTGGGAAGGGCCCTTTGTGGTCATCAAGAATCTCAACAACGGGTCATATTACCTGATTGATATACGTGAGGCAGATAAATCACGTACCTCTGAGAAGGAAACAAGCCGGCCCTGGAACATTGCCCAGCTCCGGCCATACTACACCTAAGTCATTGACTGGGTTATATCTTTGTATATACCTTCTATCATGTATATACCTAATTTTTGATCAAATAAAATAACGACCAGCAGCACTGTATAAAAAGTGTTGTTTTGCCTCAAAATTTGTGTGCTGGATCTTTATTTGTTGATTTTGGTTACTTGGGGGCTTCCAACTCAATTGAGTTTAGCTTACAAAACCCTTTAACCCGGCGAGATGCAACAAAGTTGGTTAAACCTGCCTGTTAGCAAGATGCTACTCCCTAAAAATGACCCGGCGTACGTCTGATGAGTCAATCACGTAGGTGACCCTGAATTCGTCAGAGTTAAAACGTCCGATTGGTTGTGTGAGAGACGGCTTTCAGAGAGCGAGGACAAACCAACAGGCCAAAGTGCCAGCTTCATGAAAGCATATTCCGGCTTGCGCTTTATGAGCCGGCCGTCTCAAGTTGTGTTTAGCAGCCGGCTTGTTACGATTATGTTCTTTTTGTTCACTCATCTCATCTCCGCATACATGCATACATCCATGCATAGCATTTACTTTATTTCACTTTGATACTTTCATTACAAACAGTAACAAAGATTACTAATCACTTATGTGATTTTCTCAATCATAGTTGTTATCATATGCAGTTGTTATTGTTGCAGCAAAATCACTCTCATTGCAAAAACCGGCTCTCGAAGCCCAAAAGGGGATTCACAGAGGCACAATATTTGTACAGGCAGTAAGCAAGCACAGTACACGATGGCACTGGCGTCAGTAACAAGTGTTTCAAGCTACGCTATTACAAGTCGCCCATCAACTGCGGCCACGACAAAAATCTTTACAAGTTCGGCCTACAAAAGGATAAGCCGGCGTTTATGTCACCGGGTCAGAGCTGGCGCCAGCGCCCGATGAAGCACCATGTGCCGGCTCTTCGCGGCTATCATCATCCTCCGCCTCTTGACTTGATTCGCCGATCGACCACTGAATTGAGCGCAACGCTTCAAATAGGGCATCGGCGGTTATCAGGGAGGAAGGGTCGACTTCAGGAGCGAAGGAGGGCTTACGCATACGGGTTAGGGCCACCGGCTCATGATTAGGTGGCTCTATCCGCTCATTCTCCTTCGAGTAGGGTGCCTGGTACTTGGTCAGATCTGCCTCTTCTGCGATTGCGGTGGCTGCAACCCGGGTTTCTTTGATGCAGCGTTGGAAGTCCTTCTTGGTAAACGGCGAGTCGTCCACGTTGAACTCTGGATACCCGCCCACGATCTGAGCCGGGTCGAGTTCTGGCACATATGCTTTGGCTCGCGCAAGCGCTGTCAGGGCCCCAGTGCGGCAAGCCGCCCTTTTCTAGCCATCAAACCACCTGGGCACGACTGACAGTTCTTTCAATGTGTCAGCAATCAACTGCGGCGGCGCCTTGGTGTTCTTTGCGGCCATTATGCAACGACAGCCGCCTATGTACAGTTGTTCCACAAAGGTATATACTGCCTTCAATTTTACTAGTGGTTGATGCACAAGAGTTTGATTCTTCCGACCTGCAAAAGTATACACGATCAGTCAAGCCGGCTCAGCATATTTAAGTCGGAACTATTGGTGCATGGTGGTCGGTTTTGCTTACCAAGGATGGCCCGGCACATGGTGGTGATTTGGCCTTTTAGAGTCGCCAGTTCTTGAGTTACCGGCTCAAGTTTGGCTTCAGCCTCTTTAGCTCGCGCGGCTTGGGTGGCTCTTAAAGCTTCAGTTTCTTGCAAGGTGTTCATTCTATAATGACCCGGCCCTTGGGGGCTACATATATATATGGTTCATAAGAGGGTGCAAATTACCTCATATTTCCTCTTCAGTGAGGTTATCATCGCAATTTCTGTGTCCCGGCTTTCAGACAGCTGGGTCAGCACAACTTGGTGTAAGGAGCTGGCTTCTTGGTCTTCAAAGGTAGAAAATTCAAGAGCCGTCTTCCCCTTATCCTTCGAGGCCGGCTCAGGCTTGGCAGGAACCTTGGTAAGAGCGGTGGAGGCTTCTGGTGCAGTGGTTTGCCGCTCACTCACCACCCTTACTTCTTCTTGAGCCGGTGCCTCGGGCTGCTGTTCGGGTTGGTCTTCAGTTAAACTTTCCCTCTCCTGAGCGGCAGGAGAGGGCGCGCGAGCCGGGCTTGCAGTGTCTTGGGGCGGCGGGCTGTGTTGGAATGCCGGCTCGTCCTGGGTGGCTAAGGTGGCCTCTTCTCGAGGGCCTGTCTAAATGACCGGGTCGGATGGCCCGGCAGCTGCTTTCTTCTTGATGGCCTTGGCACTGTGTAAGGAGCAAGAGTCAAGTCAATTAAGGTTGTCAGGTAAAGAGCCGTCATGCGAATAAGGAATGATCAATGCACTTACCCAGGGTTGATGTTGAAAGCCGGCGCCTGAGTAGCGCTTGACTCATCGGAAGAAGGAGACGTCTGGTATGCCGAGTCATTTAAATGTAAGGGTTCCTTGAAACGACCAGCTAGAGGAAAAGAGGGAGTTGGACTAAGAAGCACCTCTGCCCGCGCTCTACGGGATGGCGGCTCATATGGAATCCCGCCACTCAACTCGCCCTCACTGCTCCGGGTCTTCCGTTTGGAGGTGCCGGCTAGTTGTGTTTTCTTCAAAACAAATTTGGGATCCAAATGAGCGTCCTGATGTGAAAAGGGGACTTTACGGACAGCAACCTGGGGTTTCCTTCGGACTTTGCGGATTGCAGCCCGGGTTTTCTTTCGAATGGGTTTTGGGGAGTCGGAATCTGAGGAGATCAAAGTTACCTCTGGCTCGGCGTGGTGGCTAGCTTCAGCTTCCTCCTGAGATGAGTGAGCATCAGCAATCTGATTAAAAAGGCTGCCAAGAGAATCAAGTTCTACCTCATTGTCTTCTTCATTGTCCAACTCTTCTTCATCATCCTCTCGAAGAGCCGGGTCTTGAGCTTCAACCCGCCACCAATCGTCATTCTCCTGTATCATGGCGGGTCAATTGAGCCGGGTCTTGGACTTCAAAACAGTAAAGGCAAAGTAAAAACAACAGAAATGGCTTACCGCAGGGGCCGGGTTGTTGCCGAAGAATGGGGCGAGCCCCACAATCTTGATGTCGTCCTTATTCTCACCAAGAAGCTTCTTGGCGGCTTTTAGGACTTCCTTCTCTTTAAGGTTAACCGGGCTGAACCGGAGCAGGTCGTCATGGTGACCGGTATAGGTGTGCATAAGCTGGGTTCTGGAGCTGAGCGGCTGGATTCGCCATTCGACCCAAGTCCGGGTCAGATCGACACCGGTGAGGCCATGCGCAATCAAGACGTTCATCTTCGGATAGAGAGGCTCGAAATTCTCTCTCTCCTCCTTGGTTGGAAGACCCGGAAAGGCGGCGTTGATAACAAGCCGGCCGGCCCGATAACCCGGCAATGGGTTCTGGCCTTCGGGGGAAGTGTCTTTGCAGTAAAACCAGGTCCTGTGCCACCCTTTCGGATGGCTGGCCGGCTTGGCATTAGGGAAGATGATATTCTTTCGGTGCTGGATAGAAATTCTGCCGAGTTCCATGCTTGGACCATCCTTGTGCTCTGTTTGGCAGTTCAAATAAAAGAGCTCCCGGAACAAGCTAAGAGATGGCTCGAGCTGCAGATAAACTTCGCAAAACACTTGGAATTGGCACAGATTGAAGACGGAGTTGGGAGCCAAGTCTTGAGGCCTGATGTCGAACAAATGCAGTACATCCCTAAAAAACTTTGAGCTGGGAGGACGAAACCCCGTTGAGACATGATCAGCGAATACAACAACCTCATTTTCGCCGGGTTGGGGGCGGATCTCTTCTTCAGGAGCTCGCCATGAGATTATCTCCTTAGCTGGCAGCAACCCGGAGTCTGTTAGGGCTTGCAGGCTTAGTTCGGACATACTGGACTTAGCCCAGTTGACGATCTTAGGCTTGGGAAGCATGGTTTCAGCTGCTCTGAAAAGGAAAAGGTGTCACAAGCCGGCAATATGAGCTTTTTTGGTAAAGTATGAATGATACAAACGAGCCGGTGAGTAAGAAATTTTGGCCGGGTTATGATAGAGGATGCAGATCAGTTACCGGGTCAGGTTTATTAGCACAGATAAGCCGGAAACTGCATGTCACAAAAATTTTACAAGTGTTGAAACAGGATCTGGAATACGAGTCCGCAAACAGGTTCATATGAAATAAGAAAATTTCACGGATCTACAAAAGGGATAAAAATGAAGAAATAAAGGCTGAGCGTGTTCTTCATATTGTAAGATGAACCGCAGTGGGGTTAGCTACGGCAGCACAATGGATCTACTAATATGGAAAATACTGCGGAATGGTTACGGGAACTAAGGCTAACAGGGACCAAAGGTATTTGAGATCTGCCATGGCCACAATGAAGAACACGGAAGAACTCAAGAAAACCGCGGCAATGGTGGAGGAGACTTACAGATCTGAAGTTTGAAGCTTTGCAGTCCTCAGAGGGCGGCGGTGGCGGCCGCGTTGGTAGCGATTGGATTCCCTTCGGCAACGAAGAGGAAGCACGACGGGTACTGACTCCAACGGCGACGAGCTCGAGTTGGTACAGTGGTGACGCGGAGGAGAAGAAGAGGAGTAGTAAGGAAGACGGGGCGGCACGGCCTATTTAAGGGCACTATTGGACCCCCAAACGGCGTGCACGAAATCCTAGGCGACACAGTAAACAGTGGCTAAAAGGGCTCCTCGATTTTCGCGCCCGACGAGGCAATACAAATCTGCTCAGATTCTCTATGACGTCATTCCGGATCTTGTGGGGATAAATTAGAGCGTCATGAGACGAAGGCGATGAAAAATGCAAAGTCTGAAACCAGATGAATGACCCGGCGTTTGGCTTAATCTGGGAACTCATGCCTGATAAGGACGGCGACTCAACAAACCGGCTTGGGAAGCATTTGGGGATATCTTACTAATGTTTGTTTTTCAGGGTGAAGTTTAACATGAATGAATTCAAGTCAAAATGAGGGCTAATGTTGGGGATATTTACCAGCATATAGACCCGGCAGGGTGATGACCCGGCCATAGAGCAGGCTTAGCGGGTCAACGCACTGCAGGGTCGAAGGGCTCTTGGCGGGCCGGCTTAAGGAGGCCTAACGGGAAGGGTCGGCTTAGGCAATGGGCCGGCTCACGAGGAAGATAAGTGGCGTGAAGGCCGTCTTGGAGAACAAGTAGGAAAGGTAGGAGGCGGTTCAAAGGACGACCCGGACTCTCATGTAATCTAGGGTTCCACCTGTATATATAAAGGGGAGCACCTATACGAAAAAGACTAAGTTGCAACCTCCTCGAGAGCTAGGTTAGCGAACCCGCATCCTTGTAATCGAGATCTACAACAATATAATCAAGCAGGACGTAGGCTTTTACCTCCACCGTGAGGGGCCGAACCTGGGTAACCCGGCGTATTCTCGTTCCCAATCAACCCCGTTAAGCTTCCACACTCATGCGATGGCCTCATCTCCAAGTCCTTTCACAAGGGCATCTGCCGTGTTAAAACCACGACAGCGTCCGTGTATGGCTTCTTCGCGGCCGCCGCGGCCGCGTACGGCTGACGACGGTGATACTGGCTGAAGAATGAAGGGGGGAGAGGAGGAAGAAGATGGGGAGGAGCAAGAAAAAGGAGGAGCCACCTGACGAATGTCGGCGCCGGAGGAGGAGCCGCTTAACGACGGCGGCACCGGAGACTAGCGTCGGCCACGCCGATGATGGCTGGAGTACTAATCAGTAGTAGTACTACTTGGACCGGGCCTGAGAGAGATGGAGTGGGGGCTTTCTTGTCCAAAATTTAATGCCAGCACACTCATTGGTATGTGCGCTAAAAACTATGCGCATTAGATTTTGGAATGGAGGGAGTACAAAACAGCAGCAAAAAGAATTAACTTAAAAGCTATTTTTAAATAAAAGTTATTAGCAAATTAGGGTTTGAAGCAAATTTATTCAAATTTTAAAACTTCAAACATGAAAATATTTTGGATCTACAGAAACTACAAAATGTTTTCAACCTAATGCAAAAAAGAATCACTCAATTTGAATTAAAAACATAAAAGATATGATCAAATCAAAATTGAAACCAAATATGTTTTTAAAATAGAAAACAGAGAAAAGAAAATCGCTACGGAACGGCCAGGGGACACGTGGCGAGTTCCTATTGGCTACGGGCGTTCGCGGCAGAGTTAAACGAGCGGACAACCGAACGCTAGAAGAAAATGATTCGCGGGAAAAATAAAAAAACACGATCTGATCCTGCGCGTTTAAACGAGATCGGACGGCTATGGGAGCTTGGGGCTTACTCCGGTGAAGTCCAGCGATGGCGAGGCGGCGGCGTTACAGGTGTTGCTCGGGGATGAAACTCCGGTGGTCGTCGGCGGCGGCGGAGGGGTCCAGGCGATGCAGGGGAGCGAGGGGGTTCCGATGGAGGTCTTGGATGGCGACGGCGACGTCGGAGTAGAGGAGGCGAGCTCAAGCGCGCGGCGGCAGTAGAGAGCTCCGGCGAGCGATTCCGGCGAGAGGAGAGGGGTAGGGTTGGGGTTTTTTTACTGAGAACGATCGGGTGCGACGGCTTTTATAGTCGGGCAGTCTTGGAGGAGGGGGTGGTGCACGCGAGGAAGGGGATCAACGAATCCCGACGGCGGCGGCGAGGATCTCCGGCGAAAGAAGGCGATGGGCGCGGCGGGATTTGGTCGGGCAGTGGACCCCGGCCACCAGTCAACGGCTGTGAACAGAAGGAAGGGGAGCGGCTAGCCGATTCGAAAAGATTCGGGAGGGGGCGATGCTAAGTGGGCCGCGGCGCTGGTTGGGCCTGCTGGCTCACTGGGGCTTTTCCTTTTCTCTCCTTTTTTTTTCTTTTTAACAGCAGCACTTCACACTTCAAAACAAATTCAAACTTGATCCAAATAATTTAAAATTTTGCCCATAAATATTAGGGCACATATGGGACACTGTGCACTTTTTATTTAGTCCAAATAAAATCTACAAAAATTCTAATAAATGCAAATGCATTCTGTGGCCATACAAATTGAATTTTGAAATATTCAAAATAGCTCAAAAATGATTTTCTCCTATTTTTCCATTGGAGGGAATCATTTTACCCTCATTTCCATACATTTATTATATAGGAGAAAATAATTTGCATAAAACCAAATAAAGCAATATTCAAATAAAAATAAGGAATGGTTATTTAATTCAAATATTTTTCAAACCACTTTGAGTTGGTTCCATAATTCATTTTCCATATTTATTTCCAATATTTGAAGGAGTCCTATTACCTTCTATCTTTTTTTTGGAATATATGAAAAAGATTTTGAAACCCATATGGAGTATTTTCAAAAGTGGCTCTAATGCCATTTTGAAAGTGAGCTCATTACTTCCCACTCTATTTCAAAATTGAAGAAGTCATGTTATCTTCCCTCATGAAAATCCTTGAGTGGCATAAAATTTCTGGTTTGAAAATATTTTCACATGGAATTCAAATCTTCTTAAATCTCTTTTCATTTCTTTAAATGGAAGAAGTCATGTTATCTTCATTCTAGGGTTTTGTGATGAAACGAATTTGAATTCCCTGGGGACCAAAATGAAAGTTTTGGGAAAGTCCTTTTATTCCCTCTCATTTAACCATTCAAAAAAAGTTTCAAATTCCACTCAATTTCACACAATCAATCACACAACAATCAAACAAACAATCATAATATTTATTAAATATAACATTCCAAAATTTAGAATTTTGGGATGTTACACATCACCACCTCTAGCGTCCCCTATGACGAAACCACCACCCACGGCGGTGGTCAAAACCTGAGAGTGCTCCAGCCCTTCGACGGTGGCCTATGTAGGCCCAACTAGGGTTCGAAGAGGAGCCGCACTCAGCTCAACGCCACGGACGAGAGACAATAGAGGGAGCAACTAGTTGACGAGCGCTCCTCCGGGAGCCTCCCAACGATCACTTGGGGGTGGGCTGGGAGCGCGCCACTTGGCGCGCTCTCAGTCGCCGCCATGTGTCGTGCTCTGGACGCTCCCTCTGGATTTTGTTTATTTATTTATTTTTCCGCACTCGTTTTCGGCTTTTTAAACGGTTTTTTCCCGGGTTTTTTTCGGCTTTTTGGTTTTTCACCGGCCTTCCTTAGCTTTTGGACAAAAACATCGATTTTTTTTTTCCGCGAAAAACGTGTTTTTTTGCTTCCGCGAGAGGCACGGTTTTGCTTTTGCGAGAGGCACGGCCATGCCTCTCGGAAACGGAAAAAACGCGTTTTCTGTTTTTTTTTCCTTCCGCGAGAGGCACGGTTTTGCTTTCGCGAGAGGCACGGTCGTGCCTCTCGAAAACGGAAAAAAGTACGCGTTTTCTGTTTTTTTTTCTTCCGCGAGAGGCACGGTTTTGCTTTCGCGAGAGGCACGGCCGTGCCTCTCGGAAACGGAAAAAAACGCGTTTTCTGATTTTTTTTCTTTTCACGAGAGGCACGGTTTTGCTTTCGTGAGAGGTACGGCCGTGCCTCTCTGAAACGGGAAAAAAAGCGCGTTTTCTGTTTTTTTCCTTCCGCGGGAGGCACATTTTTGCTTCCGCGAGAGGCACGGTTTTGCTTTCGCGAGAGGCACGGCCGTGCCTCTTTCGGAAAGGGAAAATAGCGTGCTTCCGGTTCGGTTTTTTCGTCCGTTTTTTTCGTGAAAAAAAAAGTTCGTCAAAACCTATCAACATGTGATCTTGTTTTGAAGATCTCGACGCGAGGAATCCAATGGTGAAAACGGTCCCGAATTTGGACGCACGGTTTAAGAGATAAAACGTTTTGAATAAACGGATCTACGAAAAAAAGGGAAAACTCATAGGTTGCGAAAAGTGGCGCGCATGCAGTGCGCCACTTGTCGCAATCTGAGGAGGTGGGAGTGATCTTTGGAAGGAGTACTCCTCAATTAGTGATTTCGAACAAAGGAGGGGAGCGCAACAACGCTAGTACCTGCACCACCGCCGATCAAGTCAGCCCCAAGCTTGCTCACCACCGGAAGACATGCACCACCACCACCCATGCGACGCCGCGACCGTGAGACGCGACCATGATCAGATCTGCCACCGACCAAGGCCCCCACGCGACACACCACCGCCCAGCCCTTCACGACGCCTCGACGACGCCGCCGCAACCGCCACACACCTACGCGACTTCCCACACCACCGCCGAGAAACCAGCGGTCGTGTGCCAGAACAATGGCCGCGCCCACGTGTGTGAGGGAGCCTTGCGTCCCCCGACTGCGGCTTGAAAGGGAGGAGAAGCCCCGCCGCCGCCGCCGCCGAAGGAAAGGAAATGATGAGACGACGACGCTAGGGTTGGCGCCCTAGTCGCTCGCCGGACGGCTGGAGCGCCTCGAGACCGAACCCCCCCCCCCCCCCCCCCCCCCCCCCCCCCTTTTTTGGATCAAGGGCCAGACTATGTTGGAAAATTAATAAGGCCCGGATCTTGTCGGAATTCTGCGAGAGATGCTATGTGGTAGTCAGAGTCCGATTTACCGGTACACCACAAAAGCATAAAACTCCTTTTCTTTTTTGCGAATACACAAAGCCCAAACTCTGGTGCACACGCTCTTCGAGCCACCACCGCCGTTCGATCTTCGATGCAAGTTCAAAGGGGGTTGCGTTAAAAAAAATAAAAATCAAAGGGGGCTGACGCATGGGGGCCACTTACAGAAGCGAACTGAAAGAAAGCTTTCCGTTCTCAGTCAGAGTGTCGATCATTCCCACTCCTAAACCCTAAACCCAGCCGCCGCCATGGCCGCCGCCGTCCGCCTCTTCCTGCGCCGCCGCCTCGCCACGGCCACCGCGACGCCTCCGACCCCGGCCTCCATCCTCAATCCTTCCTCCCCGACCACCCCGCTCACATCGCGGCAGAAGAGCCGCCTCGCCATCTCCCTCCTCAAGTCCTCCCCGCCGCCTCCCCCCGACCAGATCCTCTCCATCTGCCGCGCCGCCGCACTCTCTCCGAAAACCCACCTCGACCGTGTTGCTCTCTCCCTCGCCACCTCGAAGCTCTCCACCGCCCCGGACTCCCTCCGAGACCTCACATCCTCTCTTCTCATCCCCGACCACGCCCACCACGCCATCGTGCTCTTCGGCCAGGCCGGCCTCCTCCCCGACGCCATCTCCACCTTCCAGTCATCCCCCTCCACCCGCTCCCTCAACGCCCTCCTCTTCGCCTGCATCGTCTCCGGCAACCATGCCGAGGCCGCTCGCATCTTCCAGACCTTCCCCGACGCCCACCGCGTCAAGCCCAACGCCGAGACATTCAATTCCATTATAAAATCCTTCTCCGAGTCCGGCACCACAAGGTCCTTCTACTCGGTGTTCGATGAAATGTGCAAGCAGGGCGTGAAGCCCACCACCACCACATTTACTGCCGCGATTGCTGGGTTTTACAAGGAGGAGCGCTTTGATGATGTAGAGAAGGTGATTAAGCTCATGAAGAAGCACGGTTGTGGCGAGTCACTGCAAGTGTACAATGCAAGGGTTCAGGGGCTGTGCAAGCTTGGCCGGAGTGGTGATGCCAAGGCATTACTGAGTGAGATGGCCAAGAAAGGGACGAAGCCAAACTGGGTTACTTATAACCATTTGATTTATGGATTCTGTAAGGAAGGAGATTTGGAGGAAGTGAAGCGGCTGTACAAGGAGATGGGAAAGAAGGGGCTTGTTGGGGATAGTAGCTTCTATTTTACGGTCATTTTTCACCTTTGTAAGGCTGGCGATTTTGATACTGCTCTTGGTGTATACAATGAGATAGCACCTAGGAATTGGGTACCCTGCTTCTCGACCATGAAGATGCTTGTCAATGGGCTTGCTGGGAGCTCAAGAATCGACGAGGCAAAAGGGATCATTGAGAAGATGAAGGAGAAATTCCCGGATAGGGATGCAGGGTGGAAGGAGGTAGAGGAGGCATTGCCTCAATAAAATAACCGCTCACAGGTATTGTTTCCCTACTTCAACATTCTTAGAAACAATTACACAGCTTCAATTTGGAAAATACAATTTGAGAATACTGATGTCTGAGTATATCGTTTGGCGTATTAAATTTGCTGTTTCACATGTCATAAACCTGCAATATTACAACATACATTATCCAAGCTGTTCTACATCTGGAAAATGTTACAGTCAACTTATGGTAAAGTAGTGTCCTTCTGTAGGACCTTCATCTACATCATGAGGCTCTTTAACTTAGATGTTTTTCCGTTTCATTTCAGTATCTGTTCCTCTTGGTTCGACTCCAGAATGAACTGCATCTTAGAGCTGTGTTATTTTCTGTGTTCCTGTTTAGGTCCTCTATAGGATATATTCAGTAAACATATATTTTGCTTCCATAAGGTCATAGTAATATAGGATTTACAAAATTGTTGTCAGTTAGCATATCCATGTCTGTAAGAATATATATATGACTTACAGAATAGTTGTGTATATTAGCAAGAACCTTGTATTCGTTATAGTTTGATGTATGTTAGTATATGATCTGAAAGGAATTCGAGTGTTTCATTTTTGCGGACACCAGGTAGACGATTTACAGTTTCCTGTTTTCCTTCATATCTGGTAGCATAAGAAAGTGTTCGCACAAACATTGAGACTTTGCAGAGAAACTCCTGATAACATTGAATGCACCTCTTCAGCATTTGGCACTCGTCTTGAGTCAAACTACTAGTTATTTGAGAACCCACATGATTTTACAAGTGGAGATTCGAGAGCAGATTAATGGGTCATTACATTGGTGATGATCGCCGCCATTGAATGGAATTGTTTGTAAAGCGACCGAGTAGTACAATTTTCAGCATCTGTGTATGTCATCTTTTAATCTTTTTGTGCTAAATTAAACATATCAATGCTGTCATCTGAAATGTATATGTATACATTTGAACTGGTCAATTCTAGTCCAGAAGAATTGTTGTGAACCATTGTCTCACCTTATAACTCTTGAGTGCCTATTATTATCACTGATGGGGGTGGCAGAGAGATTTTTAGCCAGATTAACTAGGTTAGGTTGATTATGGAGTCTTAACTCAGGGATTTTGAAAATGTTCTAAATGAACTTTAATTGCAAAGATGTGTGGAATCTGAGTATGTAAAATTCTGTTTTCAAGCATCTAGTTTGTATATTATTAACATTATATGGTACGAGCATATGACCTGATGATTATACTACTTTCAGTAACATCAAATCTACAATAGTATGCTTCATTTCAAGCCCCTATTCCAGTTGAAAACCGTCCATGCGCATCTCAGCTGTTCTATTTAGGTGCTATTGTTTCATCCCGCCAAACTTTAATTTCTTGAAGGCCGTTCTGTTAACAAGTATCAGTATGTGTGTTACTTAGTATATGTTTTCTTTCGTATTAGTTAGATTTAGGCTTGACATTCACCGATCTGGCTGTATGTGGTCTGTGTACCAAATGGTTCACAACAGTTAAGCAGAATTATGCTGAATTCATTGGCCAAACAGCTTGATTTCATTAACTGCTCCCTCTTTGCAAAATTTTAGTTGTACTTTGATTGATTACCACAAGACTTTGATCAATTATCACTCCATCAATTCGCAATATACATGACATAAAATGGATGCCACTAGCTTCATAGTCAGAAGTACTTGCTTGCAATTGTGATTTTGTATCACATAAACCAAATATTAGCGGAGTAATTGTTAGCCAAAGCCTTACCTTAATCATAGAACTTACTTTTTGGAATGGAGGAAGTATATTGAGAAGTAGAACGGGCTAGAAAATAATTGGATGGCTGAAAGTGGAAAGTGATGCATCTAGTGTATGGATGCAGCTGTGCAACTTTAACTTGTGTGAACTAAATTTATCTGGTTCTTTTTATTCCCTTGATTTTCTGAAAATGTCTTCACTCAATAATTTTGAAATGATGCACTTCTTTCCTCCCTACTCTTGCCAGCTTCTCACTAGCATTTATTTCAACAGCTGTCAGAGCTTTCTTCCCTGGACTTGATTACTATGTATCACTACTCACTAGCATAAAATTCATTACATTCATTTTATGTGACTTCATATAGAGGTGGAATATTAATGTGCACTGCATGATTTCTCTTTTTTGCTTTCCAGATGAAAGACCGCGCTGGTCAGTGATTCAAATTCAAGTTTGTCGCTGAACATCCTTTCTCAAAATGTTTGTTCTTGCGTGCCGTAAACGTGGTTAGCAGTTGGGAACTGCACCAACATTTGATGGACTGTTCTAAGCACATGGAGCTTTGTTTAAGATGTAATTTTGCTATTAGAATATGCTAGTCCCAGTTGCTGTTATAAAATATCTCCCGTCAGAATTGTTGAGGCGGTTGAAAAATACCATGACCCTTGAGGTAAGACATACTTTTGTGAATACTCTGTTCTTTAGTATGATCATGCAAGTTATAGTTTGATTTATCAATGAGGAGTAGGAGATAATAACTTGATTTAAAAGTAGGTGTCCCACAATGGATACAATGAGATTCGCATAGCTTGTTTCCCTACATGGCCCAGAATTTGACAGAACAGAGTGAAGAGGACAAGCTGTCTGCAAGAATCTGTGATTTCTGCCGATGCATGTCACTAGCTTACTACTGCAGCAGGGCCACATGCATTTTGTGTAGTAGTACTACTTTCTTCGATTGAATGCGGAATACCCCTGTATAACTGTGTCTAGCAGGGTGCTTTGCCGCTGGCTCCTGGAAAGCAAAATAAAGATAGAACGTAAACATTGTACACCTCAAAGAATATTCTTACAAACAACTTAAGATTATTCAATCTAGGACCTAAATATGTTTATTTCAAGTGTACTAAAATTAGATAAGTAGATTCGATACTTAGGTTCTAATCCATGAGATCATGCATTCCTTGTCGTGAAAATGTTCTTAACGGATAGATGTCTTTGAACTCTAGTGAAGAATTGAGGTTTGTTGGTAGTATTTGTCACAGCTTTAGCTCGTTATCCAGAATTTGTGACCGTTGCTTTTTTCTCGATGCTAGCAATGTGCCAGATAGGACTTGTTTTTCACCATGGCACCTCTAATTATCTTTGACTGGTAGCTCAATTTTTTTCCTCTAAAAGTTTTAGGTTTGTGTTTAGGCGGTATGGACGAACCAATATTGGAGTTGCAATGATCAATTATCAACCAAACCCTGTGACATTATGCGACATACTATTTTATTTTTGCATCCTAATTGCTTATCTTATTGGATTTCATCTTAAACGTTTTCCATATCTCAAGTTCTTTTTCATTTTCCATTTTCCTTTTCATTTTGTGGGAACCATACATCTAAGTAGGTAGCGCCCTCGCTGGATAGAATGAGATCCACATAGCTTGTCTCCCTACATGGTCCAGAATTTTACAGAAAAGCTCACACGAAAGTGAAGAAGGTGATCAGACATCAGCATCCAAGAATCCTTATGATGTCTTCCAAGCTAAAAGCAACAATTACTGTCAGTGCACAAACTGTTTCAGAAAATACAAATAGCCAAAAATGCTTAGGTTGCCTACCCAGAAATATAAAACCATTTGCCTGTGTGGACAGAAATCCACAGGTGTTCAGCTGCAAATAAATGTCATTCCTATCTCTTCAATCCAGTTGTGCCCACAATCATCATACATATAAGAGGATCGCGGCGACGTGATTGCATTAACTCATGCACTTCCCGGCCTCACCATGAATTCTTTCCCGAAAAGGAATCATACTCTGGCTAATGCAGCTCGGAAATCTCCTTGCTTTAAATCTTCTCTGTTCGAGGATCCCTCCTTTGACTCAAAGGAACTTCATAGAAATCTTGGAGAATTTGTATCCTTGGGAATTCTTCCTACACAGGCTATCTGATTCGTAGGACTGAAATTGTTAGGGGTTTTGCACTCTGTCTTGGTCCTTTTGGAAGAAAATTTCCATCCACTCAAACCTCTTTGTGCATTTTCTTTCTTTCTTTTTTGGCATCAAAACACTCATTGATCCAAGTTCCTGTGGTTTACTAGTAGGATTCAGCATGACATGCCACTCCAAATCCTATGCCTTTTCTGTTCCTACATTTTGAAAATCGAGCGAATCAAAGAGGCTATAGCTGAGAAATTTACAAGGTCACGATGGTTGCTTGACCGTGACCATGACCGTGTACCGCTTGTGTCCCGAGCGGCAAGCCGTCCGTAGCTAGGCTGCTTGGTTGTCGGCTTGTCATTCCTCTATTCTCAAATCGACCAGCAGCCAGGGAAGTCATGTCCTCCCACATACTTGTGGTCACCACAACCACGTATTCTACCAAACCTGAGAGACCATCCGTTCCAAGTGGAGTTCTGCTAACAAGTCGAGAGACATCCCATAAAAATAAAAATAAAAACAAGTCGAGAGGCATACATCTAATAAAAGAAATGATTTTTTTGGGGGAATCTGTTCTTCTCCACAGGCTGAAACTGTGGTGCCTCGTATGGCCGTTAATGCAAGTTGATATTTGGACGTTCTTCTTTTGTCCTTTTCACAGGAGGTCGGTGTCGTCTCTGTTGTTCACACACATAAAGCTGGATGAAGCTATTGGTGTGAACCACAAACATCCTGAAAGCTATTCACTGTGATATCATCATCATCATCTTACTTTTTCTCTCTCACCTATTTTCCAACGCATGTAAATTGCTCGTTTGAACAATATCAGCAAGCACGGATGCTGAAAAATATCAACAATACCGGCAAAGCATGTTTTGTACTACTCCCTCTGTTCACATTTATAAGACATTTTAGATAGTTTAGACAGCTCCGAAAACAGTTCAAATTCAGCTGTCTAAAATGTCTTATAAAAAGGAATGGAGGAAGTACCAAACATTTGAAATCGACAATGCCACCAGATATGTACTACCTCCGTCCCAAAATATAAGATTATATTTGCAGTTTAAATTTGAACTGCAAAAGCGTCTTATATTTTGGGACGGAGGTAGTACGCATTAATTTTTTTATCACCAAGCTTGATTTCCAGACAATATCAGCAATCACGTTTTGTACTCCCTACATTCACAGACTACATACGGATCGAAATGAGTGAACAAACACATCAAAACATGTCTATATACATCCGATTCACAAAAAAAGTTAGAGCATCTTATATTTGTGAACGGAGGGAGTACCAAATACTGAAAAACTCACTCCATCATGTACACAATTTTCAGGCCTCCGATCTTAACCTTCCCATGTCTGGGCACCAATGTCACCATCACGCTATCGTCTCCATCGGCACCCAAATCTTCCAGGAGCTCGTTCACCGCCACCCTCATGCTCGTTTCTATCCACATCCCCTTCCCTGTGCCGTCCATACTCGGATACTCAAGCACAGGTAGCTCCCGACCAGCTCCCGCCCGCTTGGCTCGACCTTCTTGTACTATTATTCGGTACTTAGGTTCTAAAAGCAACTCCAACGCGCCGACCCAAACGGACGCGCGCTTTGTTCGCTTTTTGTTCGTTTGGGTCGGCCGCCCGGTCGGTGTCCGCCCTATTTTGCGTTTGGGTCGGCGCACTGCCGACCCATTTTCGCCCTCGCGGCCGGCTTGCCGTGGTTTTTCAAACTAAATAAAAACATTTTACATAGTTTGACAACGAAAGAAAATATTTCATAGTTCACAAGCCAAATAAATATATCATGGTTTACAAGACAAATAAAAATTAAATTGTCTCAAATACATTTAAAAAAAGATACATCTATTGGTTGCCAGCATGAGCCCACATATGCTTAACCAAATCATCTTGCAGCTGAATGTGAGTTTGCCAATCACTCATTTGATGATGAAATTGGATGAACTGCGCAAATGTTGCCGCTCCTCCATGCTCAGGCACAACATTGTCACCCTGAAATTGAAACCCTTGGTCGTAGATACGTTCTGACCGCTCATCCTCTACGATCATATTGTGCATGATCACACAAGCAGTCATCACCTCCCACAACTTCTGGGTGCTCCAAGTTCTAGCAGGATACCGAACGATGCCCCATCTAGATTGAAGAACACCAAAGGCATGCTTCACATCCTTCCTAGCACTCTCTTGCTCTTGTGCAAATCTCCTCCTCTTCTCTCCTACAAGGTTGGAGATTGTTTTGACAAAAGTAGTCCACTGAGGATAGATACCGTCAGCTAGGTAGTATCCTTTGTTGTAGTTGTGGCCGTTGATGTTAACATTCACCGGCGGGCTGTTGCCTTCGGCAAGCTTTGCAAACACCGGAGAGCGTTGAAGCACATTGATATCATTGTGCGATCCGGCCATGCCGAAGAAAGAGTGCCAGATCCAGAGATCTTGTGAGGCCACGGTCTCAAGTATGACAGTGCAAGCCTTGACATGGCCCCTATACTGCCCCTGCCAAGCAGAAGGGCAGTTCTTCCACTCCCAGTGCATACAGTCTATGCTACCAAGCATCCCCGGGAAGCCCCTGCTGGCATTCATCGCCAACAAATGGGATGTATCTTCTTCATTTGGCTCTCTCAAGTACTCAGGGCCAAACACTGCAATCACAGCCTTGCAGAACCTGTACATGGAGTCTAGGCACATAGACTCGCTCATATGGATGTACTCATCAATGAGATCACCGGGAACTCCGTATGCAAGCATCCGGATAGCCGCAGTGCATTTCTGATAAGAGGAGAAGCCAATCTTTCGAAGGTCGTCCTCCTTGCACTCGAAATACTTATCGTACCCGACCACCCCCTCCCGAATACGGTTGAAAACATGCCTAGCCATACGAAAATGGCGCCGGAATTGGTGATGTTTGAAGAGCGGGTTGGGTGTCTCGAAGTAGTCCTTCCAAAGAAGGAAATGCCCGCTCTCTCGGTTGCGATTCAACGCCGGAGTGTGCCCCGCGATCGAGCCCTGGAACAACGGCCGCTGCCTACTAAGGTGGTCATGGACGACCAACACAGCAGCCACCATCTCCTCATCGTCGGATGAAGAATCATCCGAGTCGCAAAGGAAATTGTGAAAAAAAAAACTCGTCGGCCGGGTCCATTTGTACCTTGCGGGCAAACCGTCGAACGGCTTGCAGGCGTCGTCGAAGAGGCAGGCCGGCGAAGAGCCGCGCGCCTCCCCTGGAGCAGGTAGCTGGCCTGGCGGCGTCCGGCGAGCGTGGCGACGAGCGTGCCGGCGTTGTCGAAGGAGCTAGCCGGGGTCGCGGTTGGGGCCGAGGTGGTGCTCACGCCGACGTCTGGGGTGGGAAGCTGCGGTGGCCCAGCGGCGAGTCGGTGGTGGCGGCGACGTGGGAAGGTGTCGTGCTGCGGGGGAGGTATGTGGGCGCTGGCTGCTGGCGAGGGCACCGGAACTGGGCGGCGGCGACGACGGGGTGGGGCGACAGGGGCTTGCTGTCGATGGGAAGAAGAGGATGGACTGTGTGCCACCGCCAGGCGGGCCAGGCGGGAGGAGTATGCGGGTGTCGCGCGCGTCCGTTTCGTGTCCGCGCCGATGCAAATGAGGCCGAAATTTGGGCCGGGAATGGGTCAGCAGGCGGATGAAAAGCGGACACATGTCCGTTTGGGTCGGCGCGTTGGGCCGACTTTTGTGTCCGTTTTGACCCAAACGGACACGCGCGGACGAAATGGGTCGGCGCGTTGGAGTTGCTCTAAGCCATGAGATCATGCATTCCTTATCATGAAAATGTTCTTCAGGGGTAGATGTCTTTGTATTCTAGTGAAAATTGAGGTTTCTTGATAGTATTTGTCACAACTGTAGCTAGTTCCCCAGAATTTGTGACCATTTCATTTTTCTGGATGCTAGCAATGTATGTTGGCCAGATAGGACTGTTTTCATCATGACACCTCTAATTATCTTTGATCGGTAGTTCCATGTCTTTTTCCTTTATAAGTTCTAGGTTTGGAATAGGATTGTGTGGCATACTATTTTATTTTTGCATCCTAATTTCTTATCTTATCGGATTGCGTCTTAAAGTTTTCCATACCTCAAGTTCTTTTTCATTTTTCATTTTGAGGGAACCATACATCTAAGTAGGTAGCAGCCCCCCATTAGATATATATTTTTTCGAAACAGAGACAAAAGCTTTGTCTCATCCATTAATTAAGCAGAAGAAACTGCCCAGACGAAAACCATCACAATCTATTGAGCGGCATACATAAGATACCCCACACACGCCTCTATAAAGAGAGCATCGTTGAGGTAGCACATTGATGTCATCACCTCTCCTCAAACAGGCGTCATCACCGTCCCTTCTCCCTAAGCAGGCGACTCCGACTTCACCGTTGTCCGGAATTCGACAGAATAGCGCACACGCAAGTGAAGAGCGCAATCAAGCATCAGTCTCCAGGAACCCTTATGATGTCTTCCAAACTAAAAGCAACAAGTACTGTCAGTGACCCCCATGCGCAAACTGTTTCATAAAAAACATATGGCCGAAAATGCTTAGATTACCTACCCAGAAATCCAAAACCTGTTGCTTGTGGACAGAAACACACATGTGCTCAGTTACAAATTAAATGTCATCCCCATCCCCTCAAATCTAGTTGTGCCCACAGTCATTATATACTACAAGAGAATCATGGCGACGTGATTGCATTAACTCGTGCACTTTCTTGACCTCGCCATGAATTCTCCTCCGAAAAGAAACCATGTTCTGGCTTATGCAGTTCCAGTCGGCTGACTAAGTCTCAGTCAAATGACGTAACATATCTTAATTTTGCACGGATCTTCACATAAGATCTCATGAATACAGCATCGCTTAGTCGACTGAGATTTAGCAACCCCGTTCGAAAAGATTAGGTCGCGCTCTCGACATGATCGTGACTGTGATACGGCCTGTGCGTAGCTACTAGATAGGATGCTTGGTTGGTTGTCTGCTTTTCGATCCTCGATTCGCAAATCGACCCAGCATGAATTGAAGCACATACTTGTGGTCATCGCAGCCACATGTTGTACCAAATCTGAGAGACAATCCAGTCCAAGTGGAGTTCTGTTGGCAAGTAGGAGTACTGTAGTACAACACAGAGGAACTGCCCATTTCAAGCATGAAGTGGGGACTATGTTCCTTGTATGTCCGTTAATACAAGTTGAGATTCGAGTAAAATGCATAGAACCACCACTTTCGTGTCACAGCTCTCGGAAAACCATCACTTTACAAAACGTGACACTTTGCACCGCACCGAAAATTTGACAGTGGCAAACACTGAACCAAAAAATAATCTCGTTTTGACGTGGCCGATCGCGCGCGGGCCGACAACGTTGACAGCGTGGCTCTAACGAGCGGTAACGGCCGTACCGACCAAGCCGGTCGGCCCGTTCCCCTAAAGGAAATAGTGCCTTTCCCATTCTCTCCTCTCGCTCACTCCCACTCGCTCCCCTCTGCGCCGCCGCCGTCCCTCAACCTCGCCGCCGCCGCAATGGCCTCTTGGAGAGATCTGGAAGACAACAACGAGGAGGAGGAGCAGACCTACACCGGTGTTAGAGCATATTTCTCCCTTAGTGGTTTTGGTGATTGATGACAATGAATTTGTGGACTAATCGTGTGCATTGAGCATTTCAGATAATCTATCATATGGCACAAGGCGATTCTTGCCCCTCGGAGTTTTAAAGGCAAGACGGTTATTTTTTCTACGTTTCTTTTTCGGTGGACTTGAGTCGTAGGGAAACCGTACTATTAAGAGGGGGTCCGCTTCGGAAAGGTTTGGGTGGAATCATCACGTACACGTCTTCCTTTTGCACCCACTTTCCTTCCCGCATCTTTGGAGTTCCAGCTGTCTTTTTCTGCTACTTGTCCTAAAGCTACCAAGCGGTAGTACCGCTCTCTGGAGTAGTAGCGCCGCTTGTGAGCGGTAGTACCGCCGGTCCAGTACCGCGCGTACTACCTCTTAATCGAAGCGTTCTGTACTCTATTCGCACTCAGCGGAAGTGGCGCGGCAGTAGGGCGGTAGTACCACCGCTTGTGGTACTTCCGCCCCTACCATCGCTCCGCTACCGCTGCTCTCGCTGTAGATCAGTGTGTTAAGCGGAAGTAGCGCGGTAGTAGAGCGGTAGTACCGCTTGCGTGTGGGTGGCACTGCTGCCCATCCACTACCGCCGCTACTTCCGGTTATCTTCGAGCTTCTGGACTCGTATGCCACTTCGCGACAGTAGAGCGGTAGTAAGCGCGCGGTAGTACCGCTGCTGCGGTAATGCCGCCGTCCTACGCTCTACCGCTGCTAGTTCCTTCGTACTGCAACCTCAGCGGTAGTACCGCTAGGGCGAGCAGTAGTACCGCTCTGGCGGCACTGCCGCCTCGGGGCCCCTCGCCATTGCACTGTACTCCTGGAACTATCGCCCGGGCGGTAGTATCGCTTGTGTGTGGGCTGTGGACAGAATAACGGTTGGATTTGTCCCCACTATATAAAGGGGGTCTTCTTCCCCAAGAAGACTTGCCTCTTATCCTCCCAAGCTCCATTGTTGCTCAAAGCTCCATTTTCGCCCGATCTCTCTCCCTAGCCAACATCTTGTTAATTTTTTAGGGTTTGCTTGAGAGGGCCCCGATCTACACTTTCACCAAGAGATATTCGATTCCCCCCACTAATCCCTTGCGGATCTTATTACTCTTGGGTGTTTGAGCACCCTAGACGGAAGAGGTCACCTTGGAGCCACATTCCATTGTGGTGAAGCTTCATGGTGGTGTTGGGAGCCTCCAATTAAGTTGTGGAGAGAGCCCCAACCTTGTTTGTAAAGGTCCGGTTGTCGCCTTCAAGGGCACCACTAGTGGAATCACGGCATCTTGCATTGTGCGAGGGCGTGAGGAGAATACGGTGGCCCTAGTGGCTTCTTGGGGAGCATTGTGCCTCCACACCGCTCCAACGGAGACGTACTTCTCCCTAAAGGGAAGGAACTTCGGTAACACATCCTCGTCTTCACCGGCTCCACTTGTGGTTACTTCTTACCTTTACTTTGTGCAAGCTATTGTTGTGTTGTATTATTTGCTTGCTTGCTTGTGTTGTTGTTGTTAGCATCATATAGGTTGCTCACCTAGTTGCATATCTAGACAACCTATTTGTTGCTAAACCTAATTTGTTAAGAAAAGCTAAAAATTGGTAGTTGCCTATTCACCCCCCTCTAGTCAACCATATCGATCCTTTCAATTGGTATCAGAGCCTCGTCTCTTTTTAAGGGCTTTACCGCCTAAAGAGTATGGTTGATGACGGGCCAAGGGTGGAGGAGTTACCCGTGGCCGAGGGAGTGGCCACGGTCACACGTGAGGATTTAAATGAGGCAATTGCCTCACTTAAAACCTCCATGACGGACGAGGTAAAATCCTTGTTTAAAGAACTTCTTAAGGGCCTTAAACTTTCTACCGATCCGTTGCAAGTGGTTAACCCCACCAACTCGTAGTCGGATGCCAACTCCGGTAAGGAGGGGGCTAGTAGTGATAAAGTAAGGTCAATGCACCCGCAAAAAAAAGATAAGGTCAATGCTCCTCAAGGAAAGAATGGGTCGGGCATCCATGCCGCGGTTGCCCCTCCCCCGGTCTATGGAGGACCGGTACCATCACCTCATATTAACTCTCTTGGCTCTCCTCCTAAGCTTGATTTGAATAACTTTCATGATTGAGTTTTTCGTATCAAGTCTCATTTGAATCACAGCTCAACACAACTTTGGAGAGTCATTGAGCAAGGTTTCTACCCGCATGATCGAAATAACATGATGCCAAGAGAAGAAGTGGACAATCAACTCAATCAATCCGCTTTGTTCATTCTCCAAGCCGCAATGCCGTCGGAAGAGCTCTCTCATTTGCGGCCATTCACCCGTGCCAAGGATGCTTGGGAGCACATCGTCTCATTGTACAAGGGAAGCTCAAGCATTCAACGGTCCAACTTTGAGGTCATACTTGATGAGGATGAAAGATGACGAAGATCCTCATGAGCTATACCGAAGATTGACTACTCTCGCGGTCTCACTCCGAGACCATGGGAGCAAGGATACAGATGACACATGGGTCAAGCGCAAGTTCCTAAAGACCATCATGCAATGAACATTTTGAACAAGACCGCCAACAACGCTCTAGATCGTGTCCAACGGTCAAAGAAGACCAACCTTACTTTGAAGGCCAAGGCCATTCCGGAAGAAGAAGAAGAGGAAGAAGAGGAGAGTTGCCCCGAAGACACCAAATATGCTTACCACGAGCACATGGCTCTTGTGTTAAGGCAATTTTGGGGCAACAAGAGAAACTCAAGGCCCAATTTCTCCAAGAACACTCAAGTGGCTCCAAGGGCAAGCAACGTGTGAGAACTTGCTACAATTGTGGCAATGTGAGCCACTTCGTGGTGGATTGCCCCTACGAGAAGAGAGAAGACAATGGTGGCAAGCTCATCCGCAAAGACAAGGCCAAGTCCTTCCCCAACAAGAATAACTTCACGAAGAAGGTGCCACAAAAGGGGTTGGTGGCGCAAGAAGAGTACAACTCCGATGATGATGATGATGACACAAGTGGTGAAGGGTGTGCAACGGCCACCGTGGCCATTGCCACCTCTTCCCCAACCTCGGTGTCTCTCTTCGACGCCCCCAACGAGAAGCTCATCCCCAAGTGCCTCCTGGCAAGAGGCATCAACAAGGTAGCCTCCAACATCAAAACTTCCTTCACTACTAATCCCCCTTGGCCGGATTGTGTGGATGAAAATGAGGAGGTAAAGGTGGATGAGAATGAGTTCGACAAGTTCCTAGGTAAGCTCAAAGGTGAGACCAAGAAGCACTTTGTTGCTCTCTTGGAACAACTTGGTGAGGCAAATGATATCATTGAGTCTCATTAAGAGACTATTACTAACTTGGAAGGCCATAGTTGGGATTATGCCGATGAGATTGCGGATCTTTCCATTGCTCTTGAGGAAGAGCGAGGTCTTCGTTCGGCTCTTGAGGAGTCGCAAAACGTTGATGTTGCTAAATTAAAGAAAGATCGTGATCATGCTCAAGTTCTTGCTCGTGTGCTTAAATCCGAGAATGTTGAGCTTGGGGTTGGCCATGCTAGACTCAAAAAGGAGTTTGAGCTACTTGACAAGGCTCACAATGCCTTGAAAAGTGCACATGCTACACTCAAGGAGTCTCATGATCAACTCCAAGTGAAGCTCACTAAGGAGATAGCCACGTGTCCTCCTTTTGTGCTAATTGATAATGCTCATACTACTAACCATTGTTGTGAGCATATTCATCTTGTGGAGGAGAATGCCAAGTTGAAGGAGCAACTTGAGAAGGGCCTTGTGACTTGCATACAAGGCAAGAAGAACCTCAACGAACTTTTGAGCAATCAAAAGGAAGTTGTGGCAAAGGAGGGACTTGGGTTTGCACCCAAGTCAAAGAAGAAGAAGAAAAACAAGACCAAGAAATCTCTCCCTCTCAAAGAGGTATTTGTCAAGGAGGGAGAGGGTGCTCATAAGGAGAAGAAGGACAAGGTGGTAGGTGGTAATGCCAAGAAGGGCAAAACCACTCCTTCCAACAAAGCCGGCGACTTTAACCCTTCTTATGTTTTATGTCGTGCTAGTGATGGGCATGTTTATGCCAAATTTGTTGGTTCTTCTTATGAGTACATTGAATGGTCTATTTGGGTTCCTAAGACCCTTGTTACTAACATCAAAGGACCCATTCAAGAATGGGTACCTAAAACCAAGCATTGATCTTATGTAGGAGTTTGCTTCCGGTGGGGGATCATGGTTGCTCTATAGTGGAGCAACAAATCATATGACCGGGAGTAAGGACTTGGTGGTGGACGTGCAACCAAGCACATCTATGCCCACCCATGTCCAATTCGGTGATGCTTCAACATCTAAGGTATTGGATCTTGGCAAGGTTGTGATTTCTCATGATTTATCAATTGAGAAGGTCATGCTTGTTGAGACCCTTGCATACAATTTACTTTCCGTTCGTCAACTTGCACTTATGGGCTTTGCTACATTCTTTGATATTGATATCATGGCCCTTTTGTGGAGCAAGACTCTTAAAGTAGCCTTTGTTGGGCATGTCGAGAACGGTCTCTATGTGGTTAACTTCTCGGAGTGACCCACTAAGACCGCGACTTGCCTAATGGCTAAAGTTGACGTGGGGTGGCTTTGGCATCGCCATTTATCCCATGTCAATATGAGATCTTTGCAAAGTCTCCTCAAAGGGGATCACGTTCGTGAACTAACAAATGTGAGCTTTGCTAAAGACCATGCTTGCAGTGCTTGTATCGAAGGAAAACTACATGAGACGGCTCACCGACCCACGACTATTATCTACTCAAAGAGGCCATTGGAGCTCCTTCACATGGATCTCTTTGGACCTCCATCCTTTGATAGTCTTGGGGGAAGAAAATATTGCTTGGTGATTGTGGATGACTATTCAAGATACACTTGGGTATATTTCTTCAAGAAGAAGAGCGAGACCCAACAAACCGTCATCGACTTTGCAAATGAAGCTCAACGTCAACATGAGGCAAAGATATTGATGATTAGAAGTGACAACGGCACCGAGTTCAAGAACTACACCTTGGATGAGTTCCTTAGTGATGAGGGGATCAAACACCAATACTCCGCACCTTATACCCCTCAACAAAACGGTGTTGCGGAGAGGAAGAACCGGACATTGATGGACGCGGCAAGGAGCATGATGGCGGAATTCAAATCTCCGTACAACTTTTGGGCCGAAGCCATCAACACCGCATGTCATGCATCCAATCGGCTCTACCTCCGCAAAGGCTTGAACAAGACTCCATATGAGATACTTACCGGTAACAAGCCCAACCTCAAGTACTTTCGGGTGTTCGGGTGTAAGTGTTTCATTCTCAAGAAAGGTGTTCGTTTGTCTAAATTTGAACCTAGAGCTCAAGAGGGCATATTTGTTGGTTATGCTACAAACTCTCATGCTTATAGTGTCCTCAACAAGTCCAATGGATTCATTGAGGCGACATGTAACGTGGAGTTTGATGAAAATAATGGCTCCCAAGTGGAGCAAAGTGGTCTTTGTGATGTAGGTGATGAAATTCCTCCCCAAGCCATAAGAAGAATGGGGATTGGTCATTTCCTCCCCATTGAGGAACCCCTTGTGGCCTGCTAATTGTGAACTACGTTGGGATTTCCTCGAAGAGGAGAGGATGATGCAGTACAGTAGAGATAAGTATTTCCCTCAGTTAAGAACCAAGGTTATCAATCCAGTAGGAGAACCACATAGAACCTTGTTAGCAGAACCTACACACACAAAAGCAAACACTTGCACCCAACGCAAATAAGAGGGTTGTCAATCCCCTTAGCGGTCACTTGCAAGGATTAATTCTGATAGTGATAGATAGAAAAGTAAATTGCAAAAGAAAATAAAAGTAAATAAATTGCAGGAAGGTATTTTTGGATTTTAATATATGATAAAAGTAGACCCGGGGGCCATAGTTTTCACTAGAGGCTTCTCTCTCGAACACATATCATACGGTGGGTAAACAAATTACTGCTGGGCAATTGATAGAAAAGCGCATAGTTATAATGATATTCAAGGCAATGATCATGTATATAGGCATCACGTCCGAGACAAGTAGGCCGACTCCTGCCTGCATCTACTACTATTACTCCACTCATCGACCGCTATCCAGCATGCATCTAGAGTATTAAGTATAAAACAGAGTAACGCCTTAAGCAAGATGACATGATGTAGACAAAGTAAACTCAAGCAATATGATTAAACCCCATCTTTTTATCCTTAATGGAAATAATACAAATACGTGTCTTGTCCCTTTCTGTCACTGGGATATAGAACACCACAAGATTGAACCCGTCACAAAGCACCTCTCCCATTGCAAGATAAATCAATCTAGTTGGCCAAACCAAATGGATAGATCGAAGAGAAATACAAAGCTATAACAATCATGCATAAATGAGTTCAGAGAAGACTCAAATATTTCTCATGAATAATCTGATCATAAACCCACAATTCATTGGATCCCAACAAACACACCGCAAAAGAAGATTACATCGAATAGAACTCCAAGAACATCGAGGAGAACATGGTATTGAAGATCAAAGAGAGAGAAGAAGCCATCTAGCTACTAGCTATGGACCCGTAGGTCTGTGGTAAACTACTCACACATCATCGGAAGGGCAGCAAGGTTGATGAAGAAGCCCTCCGTGATCGATTGCCCCTCCGGCAGAGTACCGGAAAAGGCCTCCAGATTGGATCGCCGAAGAACAGAGGCTTGCGGCGGCGGAAAGGTTTTCTCTTCTGTCTCTCTGGTATATTGGGAATATTTGGGAATTTATAGCGCTGGAATTAGGTCAAGAGGTGCCACGAGGGGCCCACAAGCCTGGGGGGCGCGCCTACCCCCCTAGGCGCGCCCTCCGGGCTTGAGGCTCCCTCTTGACTCTTCTGGTCTTCTCCCGAAGCTTCTTTGGTCCCTTCTGGTCCATAAAAAATTAATCCAAAGTTTTTTCTTCGTATAGACTCCGTTTGATAATGATGAAAAGGCAAAAACAGGCAAA